>OY856410.1:20240398-22809148 GCA_963693085.1 Alisma plantago-aquatica
TTTTGGTGTAATGTGCAATATAACCAAAACCTAGGGTTCAATATGCAAATTACCACTTCAAAATGGTCCCTACTATTTCTTGAGATCATGTGAAGTAAATAAAATGAGAGGGGCATCTCATTTGTATCTCTTTGAAGGAGAGAGAATCTTGATATTAAAATAATCAAGATTTAAGCATAATTGAAACCCTAATTTAATTTAATGCAAAAATAATATATTAATTGAAGTGTTTTCAACCAAAATTATAATGGTTGAAATGGTAAAAGTGTGAACGTCCTTGTGCCTTGCAAAGGCACGAAAATATCTTAAGGAGGTGAAAATCCACTCACCTTATTATAAGAAAAAGTAATATCCACTCATTTATCCATAGAGTAAAAGGGGAATTTCGAATTCACTTCCACCCTTTGCTTGCAAAATGACCTTGGGAGCTTAGGAGAAATAGGAGGACGAACCCCACCCTGTTGGTAAGTTTCTTGAACCTCTTTCATCTTGATTTCATGGTTGAAATCATAAATCAATGCATAATTTCTTCTTTTCTTCACTCCATCTTCAATTCTAGCCATTCATTTTCACATAAAAGCTTGAGAACAAGCCATAGGAAGTTGAGAAAGATCCTTCCACCCTTGTTGACATGCAGTTCCAAGTTTGGAAGCTCAATTGAAGGCAGGTTATATAACTTGAACCCCTTTTCATTATTATTGAATTCAATTTCTCAACCCTTTATGTTCAATTGATCTTTTTGCAATTCCTTTGATTGATTGATGAAATCACCATGGAAATGGTAGTAAATTTCATAAGGTTTGATATTGATGATTATGACATCATCACACACACACATCTCAACAAATTTGAGTGGCAAACGGTCTTGGACTTTTTGTCCAAACGGTTTCACCAAACTGTTTGGAGACCAAACAGTTTGAAACCGTTTGGTGATTTGGAATCAAAACTGCAAGCAAGGGTTGACTGTTTGATTTGGGTTGACCATTTGAGGTCTAAACCCTAATACAAGTTGGATGATGATCCAATGGATCCAATTGATTGAGTCAATGTGGGTACGATCCTTCAATTGGAAACCCTAATCAAGTTGATTGAAGAATCCTTGATTGGTCCTAACGATTTCAAGATGTTTTGGGTCAAACGGTTTTGAAATTGTTTGCGCCCAAACGGTCTTGAAACCGTTTGGGACCAAACGGTCTTGAAACCGTTTGGGACCAAACGGTTTCAAAACCGTTTGGAGGGTTGATGGTTGATTCTTGAATGTTGGATAAAGATCCAATGGTGATAATTGATGGAACCTTCAATTGCTTAATTGATTGACAATTCAATGGTACAAAGTACATTCAATTTGACTGGAGATTGCCTTGAGTGGCCCATGCGGTTTTGAGGCTGGTTTGAGTCCAAACGGTCTTGAGACCGCTTGAGACCGAACGGTCTTGAAACTGTTTGGGGTCAAACAGTTTGAAAATCATTTGAGGTCAAATGGTTTCAAATCCGTTTGGTGATAAAATCCCCAAAACTGAATGGAGGTTTAAGTGTTGAATTCTTTTGGAAATTAAAGGTGATTATTGTTTCATTTATTCAATGATGGATAATAATGATAATCAATGAAGTTACAAAGGTTGAAACCCTAAAAGTACCTAGATGATTAGTACATTTAAAGGGATAAACCCTAATTGCTTTTGAAAGCAATAACTCAGTATACTATGTCAATCATAGTTGTATATACTTGATTGAAGGGATGATGTGACCTAATCAAGTTGAGAGCTTGATAGAAAGGAATTCACACATGAGTGTTAATCATGTAGAGTATGATATTAGGGTATGATCCTTAGTGAAGAGATCATGAAACCCTAATCGAGAAGGTTAATGAACCCTAACCCTAATTTAGGGAAATTCTGAGTGAAACCCTAATCTAGGGTAAAGGTGTAACCCTAATCTAGGGTAATGCAATGAGTAACCCTAATTTAGGGTAATGTGATGCAAATCTTTGATTTGGGTTGATTACTAAATCCTAATCATGTTTAATGAATGGAAACTCTATTTGGGATGAATATTAAACCCTAATTATGGGTAATTGAATAGAAGCCCTAATTGGGATGAATAGTAAACCCTAATTGGAGATAATTGCACATCAATCCTAATTATGGGTATTTGATTGTGAAATCCTAATTTGGATGAATAGTAAACTCTAATTATGAGTAATGGAATAAGAAACCCTAATTGGGATGAATAGTAAACCCTAATTGTGGGTTATTGAATGAAAACCCTAAATCTGGGGTGATAACATGTGGAACCCTAACTTACGGTGATTCTATGAGAAACCCTGATGTTTGATATGATGTGAAACTCAAATCCAGGGTGATGCTATGCAATACTATACAAAACCCTAATCTTGGGCATCATGGTGATAATCCATAACTCTAATCCGGGTAAAGGAATGAATATCACCAATTGACATGAAATGAGAAACCCTAACCCCAGTAAGGGAATAGTGGTATTACCCTTGAATAGTGAAGCCATATTTGTTTTGCATGGTACTGATATGTAATTGATATCACTATTTTCATCTGTGCTAACCATGTAGGTATTCTGAAATGATGATCATAGCCAGGTATGAGCTATGATACTTTATTCAGTATTGTTTATTGGGCATTGTGTGCCATAATATGCCTTACTGCCTGGTCAGAGGTATCAAGAGAGTTAATGGGCCTCAAGTGCCATGAGTAATGCTTGCATAGCAAGTTCCATGTTTACCTTGGTCAGATGACCTGAAGGTGACAGTTACCTGATAAAGTGGTAACAATTCTCAGTGATGAGCTGAGGTTTTGAATACCCAACATCATATGATTATGACATTGAGATGGTGAAGGGATGAGAATTCCCAGTATTGAAATGAGAAACTGAGATCCCAATGTCTTGAAAAGACTGTAAAGTAATTGATGAAATAAGTACATGTTTCTTTGTAGCATTTGTCTTAATAAATTATGTTTGAAAACTTGGCTGATGCTAAAAGAATATGATAATGTACTTAATTAATCAAGTGAAATCTATTCATGTAGTGATCTGACCATAGATCCATTATCGTCAGTAGTTGGTGATGGTGAAACAGGTTTTCCTAAGGGATCTTTTGGAGAGCGCATATTTTTGAATATGCGGGGGTGGATGGGTGAAAATATCCGTATGTCCCGATGAGGTAATTGATGGCAGGTAAGCATTAAACCTCTCAATCCTCATTTGATTGTTCCGGGATGGATGTATCACGAATATCCCGATGATGTTAATGCCGAATCGATGGAGGTATCTCTCGATCACGAAGAGAGTACAACCGCCACTGTAACTCTATAGCGAAGATGCCACTATACCCTAGCAAGCTATATAGCAGAGACAAAAGATGTCCTGCATGTGATTCCACACTGACCGGAATGTGAGAGGTTTTGGAAGCTGACTCTTCCATTAACCTTGAATGGTACTGATTTTGATTTTGCAATGGTCGGTTGGAGTATGAATGGTGTACCTCATCTCCTCAGAGCTTAAGTTTGATTGTAAAATATAATCAGCCGTGTAGCATATTTGCATAAGATTGAAATACGATAATCACTGGTTGATGTTATCCTGCTTAACATGATCTTGATACATAAAGGTTATATATGTTCTTCAATTTCTTATTGATTAAGGGACATGCTTCCTATTTCCATTATAGCTGATATGATCAATAAGACTGTTGCTCTAATCTATTTAAATAAGTGGATTATCTGCTGTTGATTATATGATTCCACTGTTCAGTTTATTTATATTAAACTGCAATAATAATTTTTTCGGCGGAGAGTTATATCTCTCACTGGGGAAATTTACATATTCTCTCTCTCCCATGGGATCCAACATTTTTAGGTAGACGTCGGCAAAGGGACAGAAACCCTAATACAGTGGAAGAACAGCAGCAGCAACAAGGACATCAGTAACACCACAGGTGGAAATACTGGCTGTCTGGTTTTGTATAGATAGTCCTATGAGTCGTCTCTGTACTCTCGGGTCGTAGGAGTTAGTGTTTTCAATGATTCGATCTGAGATTTTGGCTTTAAGTCTCGAGGTTTTTATACTGCCTGTGTACAGTTAAGACAGAGTAGTTAATGCTTGTATGCCTCGAGAGGAAAAGATACATGATATGTATATATGAACCAGGATGTAATGTTTTACTTTGGTTCTGAATGAAAGAGTTTCCTGTGAATGGATCTCTTGAAAAATGTTTCTAATTTTAAGTGATTTTTGGTTAATTCCACTGCTAATGATCATTTACGCTTAGTTAATAACATTTTTCGTAACAGTGTATCACAAGTTTAGTGGTATTAGAGCTCTAGGTTCGCTGAGTCTACAGAGACATAGGATTAAGGTTGTTGAATCTGTTCTAGTGTTTTCCAGTTTATCTGATAAGTGTCTTCTACTCATATAGGAGAAGAAGAACTTAAAGATGTCTGGAACGCATGATGAACATGCTACTGGGAGCAGCGTTGCTGTACTAGGGGGAGGTGCAAGGGACCAGTATAGGGAGGAGCCTGTACCTGAACAACCTCCGGTTAACCCAGCTGATTATGAGAATCCATCCTTCCAAGCCATGTTTGGATGGTTTATGGCGACCATGACGTACATGACAGATAGAATGCCACCACCTGCACCTAGGGCACCAGCCCACAATGAAAGACAGGGAGCTGGCAAGACCTTTGAGAGGCTTTGAGGGGTGGGAGCCACATATTATGTTGGTACAGCTTGACGTGTATTTTACTACGCGCTTAAACGCAAGTATACGCGTCGAGTAATATAGGCCTTGTGAGGCCCGAGTCGAACTCAGGGATACGTGAATTATTGGAGACTTTTACTAACTAATCGCAATTAGCTAGACCGATTAACAAAGTAGGGTTTTGTTGTTCAAATTAAAAAGAAAATAAAAATCAAACAAAGAAAACAATCGATTAAGGGTTAATTTAATCAATTTAAAGAGATATTTTTAGGATGGCGGTTTCACCGCAGGTCAACATTGTATTAGGTTTCATATAATTCCTCACACTTCTCTCTCTATCCGGGTAGTGGCCTGAAATGAGAATTACCCACTGTCGTGGTGTAATCCACTACTTAGGTTTAGGTTGATTCCACCGTCGTAGTAATCATTCCCCTAAACTAAGCGCATTAAGAACGGTCCCTCAGTTCCCACCATTAATTTTACAACTCCTTTATCAAGGGTTTTATTAATCAATGTAGAATTCATCTCTTTTCAACCGTTAATCCTTCTGTCGAAGTGATTAAGGGCATTAATTTATTATTATGGTGATCAAGCATAACAATAGCAATGGAGAAAACGAATCTATACCACGGATGTGAGAGAAAAATATGAATTATCAATATAAAATCATCATACAATGTATCCCCGGGCTACTCCCGGTCCTAAAGATTGAGGGTTTTAGCCTCTCATGTTCATCTCACACGAATACATGGTAGAAATTGGGGAATTCATAAGAAAAACGGGAAATAAATGGGAAAACCCCTGAACGGAGAAGAACCGGTGGATCCTTGGCGTAGAACACGAGCTTCCCCGCCTATCGGTGGTGGAAATCGTCTTCGGCAGCGTCCGAATCACCCGGGATGAACTTCTCAGCCTCCGTTCTCCTTTCTCTCCTCCTCGGCACTCGTGCAATCCAAAAATGAGATGATCCCTGGTCTGGGCGGCCGTCATTAGGTATAAGTCCCTAATTAGGTCGTCAAATAACAACAGTCGTCCGATCAAGATCAAAACAGATCCAACGCATATCTGCCGGCGTCGATACCATCGATGCGGGTCGATGGTATCGACCCAGCGGATTAGCGGCAGCTTTCCTTTCTTTTATTCTGAGCGCCTGTGGTGATCTCGATACCATCGACTGGGGTGTCGATGGTATCGACTCCTATGTTGTCGGTTTTGTCTTTTAGCGACATTGTAGCTCTCTTTGTGTCGATGGCATCGACTAGGGTCGATGGTATCGACAACATCCTCGCCAGAAACCTGAAGTGATCTCGATGCCATCGACATGGGTGTCGATGGTATCGACTCTGTATTGCTCTTCTCGGCTGACAACCTGTGGCTTGGTCGATGGTATCGACGGAAGCAGATACTTGTTTTTCCTGAAATTTCACAACAAGACCAAGTAAATCCACACGATTTATGATAGAATGATAAATAATGCTCAAAATAGTAAAACAAAGGGGATTTGATATAATATGATGGCAAAGACCAAATTAAGTGAATTATGCAATATTATCCATGAAAATGAGTAATTAAGGCACAAAACACATATGAAATAGGTCTATAAATGCGACTCAAAATCATCGCATCAAACTCCCCTAAGCTTAAACATTGCTCGCCCTCGAACAACTAATCCTTAGAATAGAATTGCAGATGTCAACTAACAATCAACATACCAACCCACATCACACATGACTCCCACTGGACGTTCTCAAACCGGCCATCCCTAATCACAGAACAGTAATTACCCTATAGGCGGCAATAATCATCAATAAAAGAAATTATCCTTCAAACCGATGAACACTATCACATAAGGCAGTTTACATAATAAAGTTCGCCGATTCAGCCATGGAGCATCTTGTGATCGTCTACACTACGTTGCTCGCCCTAACTACCATCTACATGGAAGTAGTCCTCCTTATAATCATGAGTGAGGAGAAAATCACGGTGGCCTACCAATCCGAGCAACGGGTGGATGGAATGGGTGGTTCATGGAAGAATTTGGAAGTATTACACAGTTTCAGTATGCATATGACAAAATGCCCTAGATGATGCAAATGCACATTAAGAATGCCCTAATGCCTAAAATTGGGTGGAATGATGCATGCACTAACCTTCTACCTCAAAATGAGATAGAAATCTACTCAAGCCACATCATGTACTCAATTTCCTTGTTATGTAAGTGATATCATTCCTTTCTCCCTCTTATTCCTTTTCCTTCCAACATCTCTCTTTTTTTTTTCTTTTTCTAATTAAATTTTTTTTTCATATTTTCAGAATTTTTTTCCTTCTTGCCCACATATCCATAATTGCTTAGAGATACATGTATAAGGCCATTTTCTTCCCAATTGGAGATCTTTGCTTTATTTCGAGGGTATGGAACAAATTAGATCACCTATTTAAGAAAACTGAGATACATGGTGTGCTTATGCATGAAAATCATGAAATTATGAGTGCAACTACATGACATGCACCTAAGGGTAATGTGCATGTATCACTATATTTTTTTTTTCGTTTTATGCAAAAGTATGAAAATAACAATGCAAACCCTATCTACATGCTATGCATGCAAAAGAAGTTAAAACTGTACTCTACTTCCAATTCTTGGGTGGATTATGGAAAATGAGGTGGAATGATCACAAGATTAAGTGATTGAACCTTAGAAGAAAATTATGTGTCCCTCCTTACTGACATGTGTAGTAGTTCAAAGGGTTCTTTCTCTTACATCCGATTAAAGTCTCATTACCATTTGATTAAGTTAGGCTCAAGCAACCGTTACTATCCACTTTCCATGAGTCAAAGGGGTGTGGGTGTGACATTTTGCTTCAAAGTTGACATAATCAATCATTTTCATAGGACAAGTTCCCCAAGGACAACCAAGTTAAGCTATCCAAAAGACACAGAAAATTTTAAATTCCCTTAATTTCCCATGAAAACAGCAAGATGACAATTTTTAAGACATCCACGATTACACTAGATAGATGTGGATCCTAAATATAAACTAAAATTGCAAAAACAAATAACAAAGCAAAAACTAAAACAACAAAAGAAAAGATAAAAGATAGAGTTGTTCCAGCCACCCCCCTAAGCTTGAATTCGACTATGGCCTCATAGTCAAAAACCAACTTAAGGGTGGAACAGTGATACCCTGATCAGTCCTGCGGAGGTGGTGGTGGGTATTGTGGTGCCGTAGGATCCCAAGACGGGTACTCCCCCTGGAAGCTTGGATCATATTGGGTCCTCGGCGGAGGCTGTGGATAACCTCCAAAGTAGTCTCGACTCCAGTAGTGGTCGAAGAAGGGCTCCTGCTGCGTCTCTATCCGCTGCAACCGGTTGTGCATTTGCTCTTGGTTGGCGAGGATGAGCCGCTCGTTCTCGAACATAGCATGTTGATTATCAAGTAACCGGCTCGTTGTCTCATGGATGCCGGTATACATAGCCATGTGCTGCTGCTGAGTCTGCTGGATGTCCTGCAGCATGGTATACATCCCTTGCATGGAGTAGGGATCCGCAGCTGGTTGCTCGTGCTATGGTGATGGCGGCGGGGGCTGAGATGATGAAGATGCACTCGGATGCATCCTAGGACGCTTCCGTGGTGCCACACGTGCTCGAAGAGGTGTGAAAGCCTCCTCGTCTTCCTCGGCCTCGCCTTCTTGGTCTTCACCTCCGCCTTCTTCTTCGGAGGACTCGATGGCTATGATTGGCCATCGGAAGTGCTGCTTGCCCTCAATGTCGAAGACGTCGTCCGGTAAGGATGCCTCCTGATAAGCTTGGTTGACGTGGCAATGAGCATACGCCAACCCGTCCCGGAGAAGAATGAGGTTTGAATGGTGCAAGTGTTGCACGTTCACCTTACTCCGCGTAGAAATCAGAGTCATGGACTGAAAGTTCAGCCCCAAGTAAAGCGCCAATCTGGTGACCAGACCACCAAAATGGATTGGGGCCTTCCTTGTGCTCCGCTTCACCGCCAGGACGCGTTGTAGCCAGAACGCCCCCCAGTTGCATGGTTGACGCTTCAAGAGTGCATAGAGGAAGAACATGTCACTCTCCTGGAACTTGCTCAAACAAGATCACTTCGAGCAAAGAAGGTCAAGCTCAACATCCTATGCAAGACCCAGACGAACGGGTGCTCAAAATCCGCTACCGCGGCATTGTGGTAGCTCTCCATCTTCCCTACCGGGACTGTAACTAGCTCGGAGAAGATCTTTGCATAGTCGGTGCGTGCGTCTGGCCTTCGGTGATCATGTTGAGAGTGATACCAGTTGAAGATTCGGTTGAACTGGACAAGTGTGAGATTGTAGTTGTTGTTGAAGAGTCTGAAGGACACCCTTCCCTTGATCCATTCCTGGTCCGATGGTACTACTTCGTTTGGTACGACGCATACGTCGAGAGACGCCATGAACTCTGCCACCAGTTCCTTGTAAGTGGGCCATTCGCCGAAGAACGGCTGCCCATCTGCATGGAACTGCAGCTCGTCAGGGCGTAGGCTTCTGTTGGTGAGTCGTGCTTGTCCATGAAGCACATAGGCCAAGTTGGCCTCGAACCCCAGCTCCAGTATCATTCCCCGGTCCACATACCGGGTGGGCTCGAACTTTCGCTTCATTATCTCCTTGTATACCTTCCTTGCCTCCATGTTGGCATGAATAAGGCATGGATGAGGGATGGAAGCGGTTGGAGGAGGAACAAACTCCTCGATCTCCATTGGGTGCGCGCTTGATGAAGATGCTCCGCCCACATGCACCATAATTGCGAGAAGATGGGATTAGGAGAAAAGAGCTCGGTGAAGATGGAGAGAAAATCTCTGCTCGGTGAAGATCGTCGCTCGATGACGCTTCTTCGCAGGCGTGGAGGGCTCGGGGGAGTGCTCGGCGCAATGGAGGATACTTTCTCTGAGGGTGTGACGTCAAATGACGTTGCAAGTCCCCTTAAATAGGCTTGATCGGCGCCCCTGTTGACCCGTCGATACCATCAATGCGGGTCGATGGTATCGACACGTCTCGTGGGTAGCCGCCTCCCTCGCGAGTATCGACGGCTGACGTTTGCTGGATCGAGAAACCCGGATTGCTGACGGGTCGATACCATCGACGGAAGTCGATGGTATCGACGCAGCACCCGGATCGCTGACGTGGCTGTTGCGATCGTTGTCGATGTCTATGTGCGGATCGGTGACATGTCCGTCGATACCATCGACGGGTGTCGATGGTATCGACTTGCTTTTTTTGTAACACCGCCGTTTTGTTGCATTCAACCTGTGATGATGTCGATACCATCGACGAGGCCGTCGATGGTATCGAGTTGACTGAGCAAAATTCGTCTGAATATCTCCAGAGATCTCGATGGTATCGACTGGGGTGTCGATACCATCGACACTGTTATTGCGACCTTCCTGTGACCATGTTGATACCATCGACGAGGCTGTCGATGGTATCGACACAGTGCGATTTCTGTTGGTGTCAACCTGAACCCATGTCGATACCATCGACGGGTGTGTCGATGGTATCGACCCTGCCTGTTCCTGCACATTTAACAAACGGATCAAGGTATCATTTTTAAACTAAAATTTAAACGAAATAAAAGCAATCTACGCCTAAAATTAAACTATCCTAATGTACCCATGGTTGGGTTGCCTCCCAACAAGCGCCCTTCTTTAGCGTCTTAGGCTAGACGTCGTTCCTTCTTCTCATTCATGCACAAGTGAAATGAGTTTAACCTCATTCACTTTCCTCTTGTAGTTCTCACCAAAGTACAACTTCAAGTGTTTCCCGTTCACCAAGAACGTGGCCTCTCCATCACGCACGAGAATCGCTCCGTGCGGTCTCACTTCTTCCACCTCGAAGGGTCCACTCCACCGAGATTTCAGCTTCCCGGGATGCAGTTTGAGACGAGAGTTGAACAATAGGACACTGTCTCCTTTCTTGAACGTGTGCATCTCAATGTGGCGATCGTGGATCAGCTTTGTGCGCTCCTTGTAGATACGGGCATTCTCATATGCCGTCATGCGTAGCTCATCCAATTCATTCAATTCAAACATCCTTTTTCTCCCGGCCTCGTCATAGCGCAAGTTCAGCCTTCTTAGCGCCCAATGGGCCTTGTGCTCCAGTTCTACCGGAAGATGGCAAGCCCGGCCATACGCCTACCTAAAAGGCGTAGTGCCTATAGGTGTTTTGTATGCCGTTCGATAAGCCCAGAGCGCATCCAGTAGCAATGCACTCCAATTCTTCCGTGTGGATGCTACGGTCCTTTCTAAAATCTTCTTGATTTCCCTATTTGATACCTCCACATGTCCTTGCGTCTGTGGATGATATGGGGTGCCAATGTTGTGCTTCACCCCATATTTCTTCAAAAGTGAAGCAAATTTCTGATTTTGAAAATGTGTGCCTCCGTCACTAATGATCATTCGAGGAATCCCGAACCTACAGAAAATGTTCTCTTTGACGAACCTGCACACTACATTCGAGTCATTAGTCCTTGTGGGGATTGCCTCCACCCACTTCGACACATAATCTACAGCAAGTAAAATATAAAGATTTGAATTTGAGGACACAAAGGGTCCCATGAAGTCAATGCCCCATAAATCAAATACCTCAACTTCCTGAAACACATTCAGGGGCATTTCTTGTCTCCTTGAGATATTACCTGCACGCTGGCACGGGTCACACTGCCTAACAAAATCATAGGCATCCCGGAACAAAGTGGGCCAATAAAGGCCTCTCTCTAACACCTTGGCCGCTGTCCGTGAGCTAGCATGATGTCCTCCCGTAGGCGACGCATGACAATGGTGGAGAACACTTTCCTACTCCACCTCCGGCACGCACCTGCGAAGAATACCATCCCTGCATTGCTTCAACAAAATTGGGTCATCCCAAAAATAATATCTCAATGAATGGAAGAATTTCTTCTTCTCTTGATAAGACCAATCTT
This sequence comes from Alisma plantago-aquatica, assembly GCA_963693085.1. Taxonomy (NCBI): domain Eukaryota; kingdom Viridiplantae; phylum Streptophyta; class Magnoliopsida; order Alismatales; family Alismataceae; genus Alisma; species Alisma plantago-aquatica. Next base: position 20,252,088 of record OY856410.1, read on the forward strand.
CCGGGATGATCCCGCAAGCCAAATAATTCACAATTTCCGCAAACCATGGTTCTTTAGAATCAATTTTTAAAAGTTGTTCATCGGGAAAGGTCTCGGTAATGGGTATGTGCAAACCTTGTTCATCAACCCTCTCTAACCTAGACAAGTGGTCAGCCACCACATTTTCAATTCCCGACTTGTCCTTGATTTCAATATCGAATTCTTGTAGGAGCAAAATCCACCTAATTAGTCTAGGCTTCGCATCCTTCTTCTCCATCAAATACTTTATTGCAGCGTGATTAGTCCACACAACCACCTTAGACCCCACTAAGTACTGCCGAAATTTTTCAAAGGAGAACACGACGACAAGTAACTCCTTTTCCGTGGTTGTGTAGTTCAATTGAGCGTCATTAAGCATTTTTGAGGCGTAGAAAATCACAGCAGGCTTGTTATCTACCCTTTGCCCCAAAACAGCTCCCACAGCATAATCGGACGCATCACACATCAACTCGAATGGCTTTGTCCAATCCGGCGTTTGAACAACCGGAGCCGAAATCAACTTTTCCTTCAAAACCTCGAATGCGTGAAGACATTTCTCATTGAAATCAAAAACTGCGTCTTTTTCCAACAATTCCGATAATGGCTTTGCGATTTTTGAAAAATCCTTGATAAATCACCGATAAAACCCGGCGTGTCCTAAAAAGCTTCTCACCCCTTTTACAGAATTTGGTGGGGGTAGCTTAGAAATCACCTCAATTTTTACGGGGTCTACCTCAAGACCCTTGCTAGACACCTTGTGTCATAGCACAACTCCTTCCGTCACCATCATGTGACATTTCTCCCAATTGAGGACCAAGTGTGTGTCCTCGCACCGCTGCAATACCTTATCTAAGTTATAAAGGCATTCATCAAAAGACGCTCCATACACCGAGAAGTCGTCCATGAAAACTTCAAGACACCACTCCACCATGTCAGAGAATATGGCGAGCATGCAGCGTTGAAAAGTCACCGGCGCATTGCATAAACCAAACGGCATACGGAGGTAGGCAAAAGTCCCATAGGGACATGTAAACGTAGACTTCTCTTGATCCAAAGGATCAATAGAAATCTGGTTGTACCCCGAATAACCATCTAGAAAACAAAAATGTGACCGACCGGCTAAGCGTTCCAAAATCTGATCAATAAACGACAATGGAAAATGATCTTTGAGAGTTGCGGCATTCAATTGGCGGTAATCAATGCATACACGCCACCCGGTTACCAATCGGGTGGTGACAGGTTCATTCAAAAGATTTGTAGTGACAGTGATTCCCCCCTTTTTAGGGACTACCTGTGTGGGACTCACCCACGTCGAATCGGATATAGCATAAATAATCCCTGCAGCAAGCAACTTTATGACTTCCTTTTTGACAACCTCCATCATGCTTGGATTTAGACGTCTTTGAGGCTGTATGACTAACTTGGCTCCCTCCTCGAGCCGAATCTTGTGTTGACAAAGTGTAGGGGAGATCCCCTTGATGTCCGCCACAGACCACCCAAAAGCTCCACGGTGGTTCTTGAGCACTATCAGTAGCTGCTCCTCCTCATCCGCACTCAAGTATGCAGAAACAATCACTGGTAACTTGTCCTCCTCAGCTAGAAAGACGTACTTCAGATGCGGGGGCAATGGCTTTAACTCCAGATCAGGTGGGCAGATAAGAGATGATTGTAGCGGTGGGGGCAGTGTACCCAAATATTCATAGTGCCTCGTGTAGAAACATGGAAGCATTTGAAGCATCTTGGCACACTCCTTGAGTGAAGTACTCCGCATCCAATCATAAGTGACATTAAGCAAGCACGCCTCCAAAGGCAATTCCGGATATGCATCACAGACGGAAGTAATAATCACATCATCCTCCCACGAAGGTGGAATGTCCTCATTCTCATCATTTGGAAACCCGACAACCTTGCATAAAGAGACAACTTTCGTTTGCTCCATAAGGTCCACCGCCAAGGTCCCATTATCTATCCTGCTCATCACATGGGCCATATCTAAAAACAGCTTCCCAAGACAAAGTGAGATATTGTGTTCCACATGCTTCACCATGTTGCACTGTGCTTTTGCTTTAGTGGTTGCATTGCTATTAGGCATGACCATCTCAAAGCGATCATCCGCAATGCCCAAGGTCAAACGACCTCTCCCCATCTCCAAGATCATATCAGCTGTAGCTTGGAATGGGCGACCAAGAAGTAACTCATTGCCGTGTTCATCCTGCATTTCCATCACAACAAAATCAGCGGGAAAAACAAAGCGGTCTACCTTTACCAAAACATCCTCACAGATTCCATATGGTTTCACCACAGAATTATCGGCCAATTGGATAGTCATGTTGCTTGGCCTTGACTCCTTCAATCCAAGTTTCTTGAATGTAGAAAGGGGCATCAGATTGATGCTTGCCCCGGAATCAAAAAGTGCCTCACCAAATTTGAACTTCCCGATAAAGCAAGGAATATTGAGACAACCGGGGTCCTGTCTCTTTGGCGGCAAAGTGCCCATAATAAAAGCACTCACTTGCTCCTTCAATACCACGACCTCAGTGTCGGGTATCTTCCTCTTCTTTGTGATTACATCTTTAAGAAACTTCCCATAAGACGGGATTTGCTCAATTGCCTCTAGCAAGGGGATGTTCACGAACAACTTCCTAAAACTGTCCAGAAATTTCTTAAACTGCGCATCCACCTTTCTTGCCTTTGCACTATTGGGATATGGAACTGGAACAGTATGTGCCCTTTGATGAGGTGGCACATAGGGAGTTAATTTCTGCGGTTCTTCCTCAGTGGCTTGTCCTTCCTTACCATCTTCGGCTGTGTCATCAATTTGCTCTATGACGGGTGCGGGCTGCTCCTTGACAGTTGCTTCTTCGACTGTGTCCTGCGGTGTGCTTGTGTCATCCGCCCTTGGATTTAGCACTTTCTTACCGCTTCTCAACAATATGGCCTTGGCCTGTTGGTTTCCCCCGGGAACATTGGTGTTCCCCGGAAAACCCGGATGTGCCGGCTTCTTCAAGCTTGCAATCTCCACTGCCATCTGTGCCATGGAAGTCTCTATAGTCCTCATTTGAGCCCCGTGGCTCTACAACGTCTGCCCAAACTGGTTCATGTATTCACCTTGTTGCTTTATTTGCTGCCCAAAAGTGTTCATCAACTCTTGATTTTGCTTTATGACTTGATTGAGCAACTCCGTGCTCTTATCCTCCGTGGCCGGTGCAGGCTTGGCGTCCGGATCCTGCAGAAAGTTGTTTGGATCCTTCCATGAAAATTTCTTATCCTTCCGCCATGAATAATCGTTGTTCCTGTACCCTTGTTGTTGCCTCATATACTTGACCTGAGCCTCATCCTCGGACTCATTGTCTTCTTTCTGTAGCAACTTCTTTGCGAGAAGATCCATCTTCTCGTTCAGCTCTCTCATTGCCTTTGACTCACTGGAAACTCTTGCTTGCTCAACTGGGCCTCGTTCTCTCTCTCCCCAAGATTGCTTTCGTGCCATATTCTTCAGTATTTCCCAGCATCTTGTATCAGTGTTATTTAAAAAGAATCCAGAACCGGCCGAGTCCAAGTTGCTTCTATCATGCTCGGAGAGAGCAAAGTAGAAGATCTTCACTTGGGTTTCCTTGTCCAATCCATGATGTGGACACCTCCTCAACATGACTTGGAATCACTCCCAAGTCTCAGAATAAGTCTCACCTGCCTGTTGGGTGAAATTGTGGATCTTCCGGATCATATCATTGGTCTTCTCAGGAGGGAAGAACCTCTCAAAGAAAACCTCTACCATGTGGTCCCATGATTCTACAAACTCGTCGTCGAGGTTGTGGAGCCACTCTCTTGCTACTCCCGCCAAGGAACTGGGGAATAACTTGAGGTAAAGCACATCCTGCGGAAATCGATCAATCTTCACCATATCGCAATTTTCAACAAACTGACTAATGTGTGCCACTGGATCTTCATTTTTCAGTCCGTGAAATGCGTTTTATTTAACCAGGTTAATCAATGCTGGATCGATCTTGTAAGTTGGAATGTTCAGTCCTTGTTTCTTTATAGGCCCTTTTGATGCAGAGGAAGAAGACGCCTTGATCTTTTCCCAAATTGTCTGTGCTTCAGCCATTTCTTCTTCTTGTTCTTGCTCAGATTCAGAATTTATATCACTTAGGTGTTCCTCTTCGTAATTGTCCTCGTCCTCTGGTCCCGCAGATGGAACCTTCAGTGTGCGATTCACGTAGTCTCGACTACATGTGTGCACCATGCAAAGTACCTGAAATATGGAATTAGGGGTTCAGTACAATGCTTTGAACGAGTCAACACAATTATAGAGAAATAAAGGAATTTTGAAATTGTTTTAAAAGAATTAAAAATTCTGGCCTAGAGTGGCCGCTCTTAGCACTCAAAGTGCCAATAATTCGCCGTATCCCCGGCAACGGCGCCAAAAACTTGACGTGTATTTTACTACGCGCTTAAACGCAAGTATACGCGTCGAGTAATATAGGCCTTGTGAGGCCCGAGTCGAACTCAGGGATACGTGAATTATTGGAGACTTTTACTAACTAATCGCAATCAGCTAGACCGATTAACAAAGTAGGGTTTTGTTGTTCAAATTAAAAAGAAAATAAAAATCAAACAAAGAAAACAATCAATTAAGGGTTAATATAAATTTAAAGAGATATCTTTAGGATGGCGGTTTCACCGCAGGTCAACATTGTATTAGGTTTCATATAATTCCTCACACTTCTCTCTCTATCCGGGTAGTGGCCTGAAATGAGAATTACCCACTGTCGTGGTGTAATCCACTACTTAGGTTTAGGTTGATTTCACCGTCGTAGTAATCATTCCCCTAAACTAAGCGCATTAAGAACGGTCCCTCAGTTCCCACCATTAATTTTACAACTCCTTTGTCAAGGGTTTTATTAATTAATGTAGAATTCGTCTCTTTTCAACCATTAATCCTTCTGTCGAAGTGATTAAGGGCATTAATTTATTATTATGGTGATCAAGCATAACAATAGAAATGGAGAAAACGAATCTATACCACGGATGTGAGAGAAAAATATGAATTATCAATATAAAATCATCATACAATGTATCCCCGGGCTACTCCCGGTCCTAAAGATTGAGGGTTTTAGCCTCTCATGTTCATCTCACACGAATACATGGTAGAAATTGGGGAATTCATAAGAAAAATGGGAAATAAATGGGAAAACCCCTGAACGGAGAAGAACCGGTGGATCCTTGGCGTAGAACACGAGCTTCCCCGCCTATTGGTGGTGGAAATCGTCTTCGGCAGCGTCCGAATCACCCGGGATGAACTTCTCGGCCTCCGTTCTCCTTTCTCTCCTCCTCGGCACTCGTGCAATCCAAAAATGAGATGATCCCTGGTCTGGGCGGCCGTCATTAGGTATAAGTCCCTAATTAGGTCGTCAAATAACAACAGCCGTCCGATCGAGATCAAAACAGATCCAACGCATATCTGCCGGCGTCGATACCATCGATGCGGGTCGATGGTATCGACCCAGCGGATTAGCGGCAGCTTTCCTTTCTTTTATTCTGAGCGCCTGTGGTGATCTCGATACCATCGACTGGGGTGTCGATGGTATCGACTCCTATGGTGTCAGTTTTGTCTTTTAGCGACATTGTAGCTCTCTTTGTGTCGATGGCATCGACTAGGGTCGATGGTATCGACAACATCCTCGCCAGCAACCTGAAGTGATCTCGATGCCATCGACATGGGTGTCGATGGTATCGACTCTGTATTGCTCTTCTCGGCTGACAACCTGTGGCTTGGTCGATGGTATCGACTTCCGTCGATGGTATCGACGGAAGCATATACTTGTTTTTCCTGAAATTTCACAACAAGACCAAGTAAATATACACGATTTATGATAGAATGATAAATAATGCTCAAAATAGTAAAACAAAGGGGATTTGATATAATATGATGGCAAAGACCAAATTAAGTGAATTATGCAATATTATCCATGAAAATGAGTAATTAAGGCACAAAACACATATGAAATAGGTCTATAAATGCGACTCAAAATCATCGCATCACAGCTGATCCAGCAGATGTTGATTTGTGGATGACAAAGCTGGAGAAAGACTTCAAAATCCTTATGATTCCTGATGATAAGAAGGTGATGCATGTTGTCTACCTGTTGAAAGGGAGTGCTGGTCATTGGTGGACCATTGAGGAAGGCAAATGAACGGGTGTTGATATCGGATGGGATGAATTCCGACGTGAATTTGTCGCTTGATATTTTCCTAAGACGTATCTAGATGAGAAGATCTCTCAATTGGAGAGGTTGAGACAAGGACAGATGAACATTAGCGAATATGAAGCTAGGTTCATGGAGCTTTTACGGTTCTGTCTGCATATGGAATCTATGGATGAGGAGAGGATTCGACGTTTCGAGAAGGGGTTGAACACTGAATTAACCACTCCGGTGTCTGCTTTGGAGAACCGGGAGAGGTTTGCCACTTTTGTAGAGTCTGTGAGATGGATTGAGAAGTCTGTTATTGAGAAACGACAGGCCAAGGGTAAGAGAGAGTACTCACAATTTCAAGGACAAAAGTCCAAAGGTTTTAAGAAACTGATGTTTTCCGCACCGACACCACCACCAAGGTTTAATACCCCGATGCAATGGACGTCAAGTAGGGGTAGGGGCCGTAGTTTTCTTCCAAGTAGAGCCCCCAGTACAACATCAACATCAGTGACAGGACCACCTAGGCAGAGTTTGGGAAGCCACAACTGTTACCAATGCGGGAGGCCAGGTCACTTGATGAGATATTGTCCTGAGAAAGTCAGGACTATAACCCAACCCCAGAGGTAGAGTCAGCAAGGCTCACAGAGAAGGCAATTTTCTAGTGGTGCTCGAGGACGTGGACCAACATCCCAAGCTGGATCGTCGGCACCTAACAATCGAGCACAGGGTCAACAACAAGCTACGGCGAGATTCTATGCTATGAATCAACCCGAAGTAGTAGTCAACCCTCAGGTTGTGACAAGTCAGATGGAATTATTTTATTCTGATATGTCTTCATCCTGATTTGTATCTGTGTTAATTGATCTGGGTGCTACACACTCTTTTATCACTCGAGAAGTGATTCATGACTGCAACATGATTGTCAGTCATAGAGCAGATAGTTTGTTTTTAGAAACACCTTTGTTGGAATCTGCAGTGTTGCAGGAGGTGTGTTCTCCCTACAATCTTTCCTTTGCTGATCATCGTATTCAGGTGGATCTTATACTACTTGAGATGCACGGGTTTGATATAATCCTAGGGATGGACACCTTAGAAAAATATAAGGTTGTCTTGGATGTGGTTCCAAGCAGGCTGTGTTCACTAATGACAGTGACACATGGATCTTTCAGGGAGATAGAAAGATTCTTCCAACCTGTCTAGTGTCAGCTATGGTAGCTGAGAAGTTGTTGAGACATGGATGATTTGCATTCTTGGCTCATGTGGTAGATACCACAATAGAGAGCCCTCATCCTTCTGAAGTTTCGATAGTCAGGGAATTTGAAGATGTATTTCCTGAAGAACTTCTAGGTGTTCCTCTGCCCTGAGAGATTGATTTTGTGATTAATCTAATTTCGGGCACACAACCAATATCACAAACTCCGTATAGAATGGCACTGACTGAGATGGCATAGCTCAAGAAGCAATTACATGAATTGCTTGAGAAGGGTTTTATCCGACCGAGTACTTCACCATGGGGTGCTCCAGTTCTTTTTGTTAAGAAGAAAGATGGGTCAATGCATTTATGCATCGACTATAGACAATTAAACAAAGTAACTATAAAGAACAAGTATCCTCTGCCAAGGATTGATGACTTGTTTGATCAATTGTGTGGTGCAACTATCTTTTCTAAAATACATCTGAGGTCGGGATACTATCAGTTACGTATTAAGGAAAGTGACATACCCAAGTCTGCCTTTAGGACAAGGTATGGTCACTATGAGTTCATAGTTATCTCGTTTGGACTAACTAATGCACCAGCTGCATTCATGGAACTCATGAATAGAATCTTTCGACCTTTTCTTGATTAGTGTATTGTTGTCTTCATAGATGACATCTTGATATATAGTAGAGATGCTCAACAGCATGAGCAACATCTTTGACAGGCTTTGACTTTGCTAAGAGAGCATAATTTGTATGCTAAGTTTAGCAAATGTGAGTTCTGGTTACCAGAAGTTTCTTTTCTTGGACACGTAATATCTGCTTTAGGTATTTGTGTTGATCCTATGAAGGTAGAATCTGTCCTACAATGGGAACATCCTAAGACACCGACAGAAATATGCAGTTTCCTAGGACTTATAGGCTATTACATGAGGTTCATTGAGAACTTCAGTTCAATAGCTTTACCCCTAACCAAGTTGACTAGGAAGGAGATTCCTTTTGTCTGGAATGACAAGTGTCAACATTCCTTTCAGTTGCTAAAAGAGAGGCTAACCAGTGAACCTGTGTCAGTGCTACTTGAGTAAGGGAAGGGGTATATAGTTTTCTGTGATGCATCTAAGAATGGCTTAGGATGTGTGTTGATGCAGGATAAGAAAGTGATTTCTTTTTCTTCTCGACAGCTTAAGAAACACAAGGAGAATTATCTGACACACGATCTAGAGCTAGATGTTGTGGTTCATGCTTTGAAGATCTGGACATATTCTCTATGGAGAGACATTCCGGATTTTCACAGACCATAAGAACCTAAAGTATATCTTCTCACAGCATGAGATGAACATGAGACAATGCCACTGGATGGAATTAATCAAGGACTATGATTTTACAATTGATTATCATCCAGGGAAGGCTAATGTGGTAGCTGATGCTTTAAGTAGAAAATCAGCAACACCAGCCCTAGATAAAGCACAATTAAACTCCTTGGTGTGATTTGAAAGAGATATGCTTATCTCCTTAAGGCAAAACAATGTACACCTTAAAGTATCATTGTTAGCCGGGTTGTTAGCTGAGATGCACATAAAACCTACTTTGAGACAGCAGATTAAAGAAGCCCAGCAGGATGATACTATGATTTAACAGATTAGATCAGAGTATGGTAGTGAGAATTGGGATGGCTTCCATGATTCAGATGATCAGGTAGTTTGTTACCATGGTAGGATGGTAGTACCTGATGCTGATGATTTAAGGAAGTCAGTTTTGGAAGAAGCTCATTCTTCAATGTATGTTATGCATCCAGGAAGCACCAAGATGTATCATAACTTAAAGGATATGTATTGGTGGCCTGGATTAAAGAAAGATGTAGTTGAGTTTGTTATGCAGTGTCCGGTGTGTCAACAAGTTAAAGCTGAACATCAAAAATCCCACAACAACAATGCAACCTCTGCCAATACCACAGTGGAAATGGGATCATGTAACTATAGACTTTGTGGTTGGTTTGCCTAGAACAACCAAAAGTCATGATTCCATTTGGGTGATAGTTGATAGGTTGACTAATACAACACATTTCCTTCCTATAAAAACAACCTACACTGTTGAGAAGCTTGCATAGATATATATAGATGAGATAGTACAGTTGCACGGGGTTCCAGCTACTATTGTTTCTGATAGAGGTCCTCAGTTCACGAGTCATTTTTGGGAGCGACTCCATAAAGCTTTGGGTACACAATTAAGGTTTAGTACAACCTTTCACCCACAGACAAACGAACAATCTGAGAGGACTATACAAACCTTAGAGGACTTGCTTAGGGCATGTATCCTTCAGTTTATTGGAAGTTGGGATCTACACCTGAGCTTGATAGAGTTTTCTTATAATAACAACTATCATCACGGTATTGAGATGGCACCATATGAGGCATTATATGGTATACGTTGTAGATCTCCTTTATGTTGGTATGAAATAGGGGAGTACCAACTTTTGGGTCTTGAGCTTGTTCAGCAGACAACTGAGAAGATTAAAGTAATACAACAACAGTTGAAAGCTGCCCAGGATAGGCAGAAATCTTATGCTGATAAGTGTTGTATACCCTTAGAATTCCAAGTTGGAGACTGAGTGTACCTCAAGGTCTCACCTTGGAAAGGTATCCTTAGATTTGGAAAGAAAGGAAGGTTAGCTCCTAGATTTATGGGACCTTTTCCAATCATTGAAAGGATGGGAAAGGTAGCCTATAGGCTGGAGTTACCACCTGAGATGCATAGATTGCACCCAGTGTTCCATATCTCTATGTTGAGAAAGTGTCATCCTGACACAGAGTTAGTTCTGCAACCTGTGGAGGTAGAACTAAATGATGATATATCATATGTTAAAGGACCTGTGTTGGTTCTTGATAGAAGAATCAAAAAGCTGAAAAAGAAAGACATATGTCTTGTAAAAGTTCTCTGGCATCATCGTGGCATTGAGGAAGCTATGTGGGAACTAGAAGAAGAAATGAGGAGGAAATACCCTTCTCTTTTCTCTTAAGTGATTTCGGGGACGAAATCCTTGTAAGTGGTGGATAATTTGTAACATCCCTGACCTGGGTTATGCTTTAACCCTAGGTGTTTTGATTAAGAAAGATAATTATATGCTTGTTATTATCTTTTGAAAAAGTAATTAAGGCTCAAGAGGAACTTATATTGCAATTTCAGTCCTTTTTTAATAATGTTGAAATCAATGTTTTGCTTGATTTGGACTAAAGTGCAATTTACCCAAGTTGAGGGGTTAATTTGCAAATGTTGCATGCTAAAATGTTTCTCATGTGTTGAAGCATCATGAGATTGAAGATGATGCAGAGGTATGGCTTGTGATAGCCTGAATACCAAGAAAGAGCTGATAAAGCAATGTTTGTGCATTAAAACCTAGTTTTGGTGTAATGTGCAATTTACCCAAAACCTAGTGTTCAATATGCAAATTACCACTTCAAAATGGTCCCTACTGTTTCTTGGGATCATGTGGAGTAAATAAAATGAGAGGGGCGTCTCATTTGTATCTCTTTGAAGGAGAGAGAATCTTGATATTAAAATAATCAAGATTTAAGCATAATTGAAACCCTACTTTAATTTAATGCAAAAATAATATATTAATTGAAGTGTTTTCAATCAAAATTATAATGGTTGAAATGGTTCAAGTGTGAACGTCCTTGTGCCTTGCAAAGGAACGAAAATATCTTAAGGAGGTGAAAATCCACTCACCTTATTATAACAAAAAAGTAATATCCACTCAATTATGGATATTATTATTATATGATTAAGGTGCTTAATTTGCTTTTCTTTAAAACATGGATAATTGAGAGGAATAAAAGGCAAATAAGATAGCCTCGTCCCTAAGGAAGGAGAGAGGGCAAGTGGAAAGGAAGTTGAGAGGATAACTCCTACTTTCTCTCTCCTAATTGAATTTTTAATAAAAATTGCATATAAGCTCATTTATCCATAGAGTAAAAGGGGAATTTCAAATTCACTTCCACCCTTTGCTTGCAAAACGACCTTGGGAGATTAGGAGCAACATGAGGACGAACCCCAACCTGTTGGTAAGCTTCTTGAACCTCTTTCATCTTGATTTCATGGTGGAAATCATAAATCAATGCATAATTTCTTCTTTTCTTCACTCCATCTTCAATTCTAGCCATTCCTTTTCACTCAAAAGCTTGAGAACGAGCCATAGGAAGTTGAGAAATATCCTTCCACCCTTGTTGATGTGAAGTTCCAAGTTTGGAATCTCAGTTGAAGGAGGGTTATATAACTTGAACCCCTTTTCATTATTATTGAATTCAATTTCTCAACCTTTTATGTTCAATTGATCTTTTTGCAATTCCTTTGATTGATTGATGAAATCACCATGGAAATGGCAGTAAATTTCATAAGGTTTGAGCTTGATGATGATGGCATCATCACACACACATCTCAACAAATTTGAGTGGCAAACGGTCTTGGACTTTTGGTCCAAACGGTTTCACCAAACCGTTTGGAGACTAAACGGTTTGAAACTGTTTGGTGATTTGGAATCAAAACCGCAAGTAAGGGTTGACTGTTTGATTTGGGTTGCCCGTTTAAGTTCTGAACCCTAATACAAGTTGGATGATTATCCAATGGATCCAATTGATTGAGTCAATGTGGGTACGATCCTTCAATTAAAAACCCTAATCAAGTAGATTGAAGAATCCTTGATTGGTCCTAATGATTTCAAGATGTTTTGGGTCAAATGGTTTTGAAACCGTTTGAGCCCAAATGGTCTTGAAACTGTCTGGGACCAAACGGTTTCAAAACCATTTGGAGGGTTGATTGTTGATTCTTCAGTGTTGGATAGATATCCAATGGTGATAATTGATGGAACCTTCAATTACTTAATTGATAGACAATTCAATGGTACAAAGTACATTCAATTTGATTGGAGATTGCCTTGAGTGGCCCATGAGGTTTTGAGGCTGGTTTGAGCCCAAACGTTCTTGAGACCGTTTGAGCCCAAACAGTCTTGAAACTGTTTGGGGTCAAACGTTTTCAAAATCGTTTGAGGTCAAACGGTTTCAAAACCGTTTGGGCCCAAACGGTCTTGAGACCATTTGAGCCCAAACAGTCTTGAAACCGTTTGGTAATAAAATCCCCAAAACCGAATGAAGGTTTAAGTGTTCAATTCTTTTAGAAATTGAAGGTGATTATTGTTTCATTTATTCAATGATGGATAATAATGATAATAAATGAAGTTACAAAGTTGAAACCCTAAAAGTACCTAGATGATTAGTACATTTAAAGGGATAAACCCTAATTTCTTATGAAAGCAATAACTTAGTACACTATGTCAATCATAGTTGTATATACTTGATTGAAGGGATGATGTGACCTAATTAAGTTGAGAGCTTGATAGAAAGGAATTCACACATGAGTGTTAATCATGTAGAGTATGAGATTAGGGTATGATCCTTAGTGAAGAGATCATGAAACCCTAATAGAGAATGTTAATGAACCCTAACCCTAATTTAGGGCAATTCTGAGTGAAACCCTAATCCAGGGTAAAGGTGTAACCCTAATCCAAGGTAATGCAACGAGTAACCCTAATTTAGGGTAATGTGATGCAAATCTTTTATTTGGGTTGATTTTAAACCCTAATCATGGTTAATGAATGGAAACCCTATTTGGGATGAATAGTAAACCCTAATTATGGATAATTGAATAGAAACTCTAATTGGGATGAATAGTAAACCCTAATTGGAGATAATTGTACATCAATACATATTATGGGTAATTGATTGTGAAATCCTACTTTGGATGAATAGTAAACCCTAATTATGAGTAATGGAATAAGAAACCCTAATTGGGATGAATAGTAAACCTTAATCGTGGGTTATTGAATGAAAACCCTAAATTGGGGTGATAACATGTGGAACCCTAACTTAAAGTGATTCTATGAGAAACCTTGATGTTTGATGTGATGTGAAACTCAAATCCAGGGTGATGCTATGTAATGCTATACAAAACCCTAATCTTGGGTATCATGGTGATAATCCATAACCCTAATCCGGGTAAAGGGATGAATATCCCCAATTGACATGAAATGGGAAACCCTAACCCCGGTAAGGGAATAGTGGTGTTACCCTTGAATAGTGAAGCAATATTTGTTTTGCATGGTACTGATATGTAATTGATATCACTATTATCATCTGTGCTAACCATGCAGGTATTCTGAAATGATGATCATAGCCAGGTATGAGCTATGATACGTTATTCAGTATTGTTTATTGGGCCTTGTGTGCCATAATATGGCTTGCTGCCTGGTAAGAGGTAACAAGAGAGTTAATGGGCCTCAAGTGCCATGAGTAATGCTTGCATAGCAAGTTCCATGTTTACCTTGGTCAGATGACCTGAAGGTGATAGTTACCTAAGAAAGTGGTAACAATTCTCAGTGATGAGCTAAGGGTTTAAATACCCAGAATCATATGATTATGACATTGAGATGGTGAAGGGATGAGAATTCCCAGTACTGAAATGAGGGACTGAGATCCCAATGTCTTGAAAAGACTATAAAGTAATTGATGAAATAAGTACATGTTTCTTTGTAGCATTTGTCTTAATAAATTATGTTTGAAAACTTGGCTAATGCTAAAAGAATATGATAATGTACTAAATTAATCAAGTGAAATCTATTCATGTAGTGCTCTGACCATAGATCCATCATCGTCAGTAGTTGGTGATGGTGAAACAGGTTTTCCTAAGGGATCTCCTGGAGAGCGCATATTTTTGAATATGCGGGGGTCGATGGGCAAAAATATTTGTACGTCCCGATGAGGTAATTGATGGCAGGTGAAAATTAAACCTCTCAATCGACATTTGATTTTGCCAGGATGGATGTATCACGAATCTCCCCATGATGTTAATGTCGGATCGATGGAGGTATCTCTCGATCGTGAAGAGAGTACAGCTGACACTATAATTCTATAGCGAAGATGCCACTATACCATGGCAAGCTATATAGCAGAGACACAAGATGTCCTGCATGTGATTTCCCACTGACCGGAATGTGAGAGGTTTTGGAAGCCGGCTCTTCCATTAACCGTGTATGGTACCAATTTCGATTTCGAAATGGTCGGTTGGAGTATGAGTGGTATACCTCATCTCATCAGAGCTTAAGTGTGATTGAAAAATGTAATCAACTGTGTAGCGTATTTGCATAAGATTGAAATACGAGAATCACTGGTTGATGTTATCCTGCTTAGCATGATCTTGATACATAAAGGTTATATATGTTCTTCAATTTCTTATTGATTAAGGGACATGCTTCCTATTTCCATTATAGCTGATATGCTCAATAAGACTATTGTTGTAATCTGTTTAAATAAGTGGATTATCTGTTGTTGATTATATGATTCCATTGTTCAGTTTATTTCTATTAAAATACAATAATAATGTTTTCGTCGGAGAGTTATATCTCTCGCTGGGGCAATTTACATATTGTCTCACCCCCATGGGATCCAACATTTTAGGTAGATGCCGGCAAAGGGACAGAAACCCTACAGCAGGGGAAGAGCAGCAACAGCAGCAACAAGGATAGTAGTAACACAACAGGTGGAAATACTGGCTATCAGGTTTTGTATAGATAGTCCTATGAGTCGTCTCTGTACTCTCGGGTCCTAGGTGTTAGTGTTTTCAATGATTCGATCTGAGATTTTGGCTTTAAGCCTCGAGGTTTTTATACTACCTATGTACAGTTAAGACAAAGTAGTTAATACTTGTATGCCTCGAGAGGAAAAGATACATGATATGTATATATGAACTACGATGTAATGTTTTACTTTCGTTCTGAATGAAAGAGTTTCTTGTAAATGGATCTCTTGAAAAAAGGTTTAATTTTAAGTGATTTTTGGTTAATTCCGCTGCTAATGATCATTTACGCTTAGTTAATAACGTATGTCGTAACAGTGTATCACAGAAAGAAACCCAATTTTGTGTCTGTATTTTTTGTTTTCGAAGTAGTAACTATTATACATGTTATTATGTTTCACGTAGTTACTCTTTTGTTCTACGTGGTTACTCTTCAGACTGACAGAGTTACTCTTTGGTGTTTCAGGGTTACTCTTCTGTCTTGTAGAGTTACTCCCACACACTGTCATGGATCCCAGCCTTGATACAGATGTTGCTAATGCAAGTGTCGGTCGTGACAATGATAATCCTCATTCTTCTCCTTCTATTGGTGCTTCCACTCTGCCGCCAGCTGCAATCCCTATAATTGGTCTCCAGTTTGGAAGTTTAGATGAAGGTATCTCCTACTATTCTAGCTATGCTGGCATGATTGGTTTTAACATCAGGAAAGATGACAACATGTATGAACGGGGAACTAAGATTCTGGATGCCAAAGATATGGTTTGTGACAAGCAGGTTAAAATCGATCATTCTAAGAGGTCAAGAGGGCTTCTGAGTCCCGTTTGTGATGAAGTGGGTAACTTGCAAGATAATCTGTCCAAGAAGCACAAACATTTTGTGAAGAGGTGTGGTTGTGGAGCCAGGATCTCGTTCACACTAGACAAGTCCTCCTCCATGTGGGTTGTGACTGCCTTTGTTGAGGAACACAACCACGATCTTGTTGATGATGCTCATCTCCATTACCTGAAGTGTAATTCATCTCTTGATGAAAATCAAAAAGACATCCTTTCTTCCATGAGCCAAGCTAACATACCTATATCGAGACAAATTACATTGATAGCATCCGAGTCTAGAGGCTATGAAAATCTAACATTTACCAGCAGACAAGCTCATGGACACATCAGTAGCAAGAGGAAAGAGTCGGACAAATACGACGTCGACATGGATTTGGTTCCCTTTGCTAGGTTTAAGGTCCTCGATCCAAAATTCTTCTATACCTACCAAAACAATCCCGATTGCTGCCTAACTCATCTATTTTGGTCTGATCCTATCTCCGTCGAAGATTGCAGGTTGTTTGGCGATGCAATTGTGTTTGACACCACCTACCGCACCAACAAGTATTTGATGGTTTTTGGAATGTTTGGTGGTGTTGATCACCATTGCAAGATACTGTTGTTTGCTTCAGCTCTGCTGGTCGATGAGAAGTACGACTCCTTTGTCTGGGTTTTCAAGTAGTACTTACTTTGTTTTGGAAAAGATTCGGTTTCCATCATAACCGATCATGACCCTGCTATGAATGTTGCTATCATTACTATTTTTCTGAATTGCAAGCATCGCTTTTGTAGCTCGCACATCCTACAGAAGCTTCCCTCCAAGCTTGGTGGTGTTCCTAACAAGGACCAGATCATAAGCTCCTTGAATGACTGCGTTTGGAACGTGGATGATGTCGACATTTTTGAAGAGAGGTGGGATTCTGTAGTTTAAGAGAATGATATGTTTTCCATTACTTGGCTTTTTGATATGTATGTGATGCGTTGGGATTGGGTCCCATGCTATATGCAGTCTTCTTTCTTTGCGGGCATGAGGACAACTCAAAGGAGCAAGAGCCTGAATGCATTCATTAGAAGCCATGTGAATAGTAGGAAGGCTCTATTTGAACTTGTATGTTCCTTGGAGACTTCTTACTCTCATGTGCGGGAGATTGAAAATTTCAAAGACTTTGAAGGCGAGTACAGTAACCTCCCTTTGTCATCACTGTGGTTTCTGGAGGAGCAAATGAGAGGTATATTCACCAAGTCCATCTTTAAGATCTTTCAGTCTGAGGTTCATCAAAGCATGGTCTATAGTGTAAAGGAAGCTTGAGAAGAAGGTGTCTTTGAGGTGTATCGTGTCGGTGGCCTTGGATCTCCCTGTATCTTGAAGAAAGAGTCGCCTAATGAGATGGTTTCGTTCAATTACTTCATGTTGGAATTCAAAGGTATCCCTTGCAGGCACATCCTGTCTTATTTGAAGAGCCATTGACTTTTGCACTCTTCCCGAGCCATACATACGGAAGTGGTGGACCAAAGGGTACAGAGAACACACTTTGATTTTTGGCAAAGCGTCAGTTAAGCATCCATCCACTGGGAGGACACTTCAACTTGTTTCTATCCACAATTCGATTGTCAACATAGCGTGTAGGAACAACGCTATAGATCTTTGCCATGAAAAACTGTTAGCTTTGCGAAAGGAGCTCTTAGACTTGGTTCTCGCTGATACTAGTACAGGTGCTGGTGTAACCGCTTCTAATACAACTTCTTCTTCTGCTATCAAGGTCCATATCCCTAGTATTTGTAAAACTAAGGGGAGATCTAGATCGACCGATGTAAGGTTTAAATATGGAGTTGAGATTGACCATTCTAAAAGAGAGTAAGTGCAAGAATTGCTT
Source organism: Alisma plantago-aquatica (assembly GCA_963693085.1). Lineage (NCBI taxonomy): Eukaryota > Viridiplantae > Streptophyta > Magnoliopsida > Alismatales > Alismataceae > Alisma > Alisma plantago-aquatica. The sequence goes on from OY856410.1 coordinate 20,269,803, forward strand.
AGAGTTTGGGGTTAACCATGATAGCAGGAACTTCCCTATGAAGAAGTAGTCCATTCTCCAGGGATACTCTTTTTGGACTATGTGTTGTTGTTGTTTTCTGCTCAACGATTATCTCTGGTGCTGCTCATGTGGTCTATTGATGTTGGACGTGTATATTCATTATCTCATCTTGTTGCTGCTATTTTCTATTCTTTCGAGTTGCCGGTGCTACTAGCTAACCCTTCTTTTCTACTGATGCTATTCATTTTGGGGAGCATCCTGGTGCTGCTAAGTGTGTTGTTCTTTTTCTATTATCATGCGGTTGGGAGCTGCTGCTGCTACTGCTATTGATGGATGACTATCTTTTTTAGTGGAGTTTGTAGTTGATTAGTGTGTGAGTGAGGCATATTCAAATCTGTAATGGGTTGTTCTTTTTGTGTAGTTTTGTGAAAGTGATTTTGTAACCCACCATGTATTTCACTTGTGTTTGTAATCTATATGTGTGTTACCTTGAGCTCCAGCAGATGCATGTATACTTTGAATATGTTACAAATAATCTATTCTGATCAGATGTTACTCTTATGAAGAATATGTGTTTCTCTTTGTGTGTAATGGATACTCTTTTTTTCTGAAATACCTACATTTTTGGATTAGTACAGTTACTTACAAAATGTCAGTTTGCTACTATGTGGTTCACATATACTAGTTTCATGTTTTTGACAAACCTTCATCTACAAGAGTTACTTTACAAAGTAAAACAGTTACTTTTTGAACGCTAGAGTTACTTTTTATATTGTCACAGTTACTTTTAGTGTTGACAGTTACTCTTAGTGCTCTTACAGTTACTCTTAGTGTTGTCACAGTTACTCTTAGTACTCTTACAGTTACTCTTAGTGCTCTTATAGTTACCTTATGGATTACAATTTCACCACTCTTCTTTGTCAGTGAGTTCTGACACAGTTACCTTTTTTTTTTAATCGAACACTTGCTCTCATGCTTGTATAGTTACTTTACAAGATGTACCTGTTACTCTGTCTTTCCACATACATTGTTTTTGTGATATGTGTTTTACCTCTCTATTTTTAGAGTTACTTTTACAAAGTATAAGAGTTACTCCTTTGAATCATAGGGTTTCTTTTCTAGACTATCACAGTTAGTCTTAGTGTTCTTATAATTACTCTATGGGTTACGATATCATCATCACTCTTCCTCTTGAGTTAGTTTATTTTTTGGCAGGCTAACTGAAAGTATATATCTTCATACAAAATAACAGCAGTTGTACATTCAAGAATACAACATTCAAAGCATAAAATGTTATATATTAAACCAAGAAATACTTGTATTTACAATATGATTTAGATAAAATGTATTTTTCAGGATTTTTGAAGCACACAAGTAAATGTATCTCACAGCGGTTACACATCAGAACTCTAGAAGCAAATTGTTCAAGTTTTACATTTTAATTAATAATTCAGTATTTCAGCTAGAATTAAGCCATCTATCTAGGCTTGAAACAACTTCTTCCTCCGCGCTCTTTTCTTCATGCACTTCTACATCTGCTTCTTCTTTCTACTCTGCTTCTTGCCCCTTCTGACCTTCTTCTTCTCCCTTGTTCTCCTTAGATGGACCTTATTTGATGTCTTCATTTGCATCCTTTTCATCCACTTGTACAGGCTGCAACTACCCCCTTGCCGTAATTCTCTGAAAAATATCAGCCCTTATTGCCGGCATGTCCTTGCAGGTGAAGTCCATATGTTTTCCATTGACCAGGCATTCTAGGTACTTCATGACTAACATCCCACAGTCAAGTGAGTCTTCTTCCTGCCGTGGGCACATCAGGTACTCCCATTCCCACTACGACAATTGGCTTCCTTTTTCCGTTGCACCCCTAAAGAATGAGTGCACAAGACCCACCTGCATTAAAAAAACACAACTTTTATTAATCATCAATCAACGAACATTAATCCTGTCAATCCACTACTAATAGAGTTACTTTTTATATATCTTTTTCCCATCTAAGGAATTCCTTTCTTGACTTGCTATTTCCACTCATCGAGTTATAAGACCGGTGTGCTCCATCCCTGAAACTTGCTTCATACAAGTGCCACTGGCTGTCGTTGTTCAGTATGGTGAACACTGATTCCATTGTGTCCCAATCTTTCATAGGAACGTTGAAGAGTGGAGATAGCATGTCAATCTACTCCATGTTAATGTTTTCAACATCAATCGCCATCTTCTGCTGCAAATGTAGAATTCAAAAATGCGCATCTATAAGTTTCAGTTTGTGTATCTATTTTTGTTTTTTGATGTAATTTTGTATACCAATTTTTCTTTTCTTATCGGAGCATAAGTTCTCAAGAAGTGCCATGCCAAACCCTTCTTCCTCCATTTTGTTGTGGTAGCATTGAGCATCTATACAAAGTAGTCCAGAACCTGAAAAAAACCACAAGCTTTCTTGTTTAGAAATCCAAATTATCTGTTTCAAAGAGTTACACTACATTCTTATTTCTCACATGTGATTGCATCATCTGATCTTTGTATACGAGGGCAGTGATATCCTTCCTCGTGCACCAAGTGTCATCACTAAATCTTCATTCTCATTTTGACCTGCCAAATGTTTTTATAGATGTTATACATATGAATTGGATATTTAATAAGTAATGTTTTATCTTTGTACACTTGACAAAATAACTAATTCTCTTACATTTCTTCTATGTTGTCCATGAAGTGATGGACAATTTCCCTAGTTTCTTTTGTTTTGAAATGCTCAAAACCAATGAAATTTGACAGCTTGTGCTGTCAACAACAAAAGAGTAGTCCATGTTAGAATCAATCTCCATTTTCCACAAGTTACATGATGCTAATGTGTCAAATAGTTACTCTAGATTATCGTATAGTTACTCTTTATGTTCCTACAGTTACTCTACTAATTCACCCAGTTACTCTAGACTATCGTATAGTTACTCTTTATATTCCTACAGTTACTCAACTATATCACACAATTACTCTACTATATCAAACAGTTACTCAAGTACTGATGTACTTGAAAGGTGATGCAACCTTACATTTCCTCCCTCCTTTTCTTTACGTTCTTCTCTATGCTCCCTATTATGTGTTGTTCCATCTTCTTCCTCTTTGTCAACCTTTTTCTGGGCTCCTCCTTCTACCCTTCTTCTTCTTCGATTATTTTCTCTGGTTGTTCCCTTATTTCTTCTTGGCTCTTTTCTTCTGCATCTCATGCAGACTTTCCTTGGTCAGAACTATCAGCTGCTTTTTCTTTCTTCTTGTCCTCTTCATCACCATTTTCTTATCATCATTCTCATCTTCTGATTCCTTCTCTTCCACATACTTTCTTCTCATGCTCAGCCTGCCTCGTTTCCTCGGTGTGTCGTCCTTCTCCACACCTTATTTCTATACTTTGTCTGTCATATTAACATCATTCTTGTGAATCACATCTGATCTGTCTTTGGGTTCATCAACATTCATTGAGGCAAACCCATCTGCAAATTGTTCGAACCTACTGGCAGGTGACTGTGCTTTGTCACCTTCATCTCCCCACTTTCTCTTCAAATTTTTATTTTCCTCTTCTAGCTCAGCTATCCTTTTTTCTAGCCGTTTCTTCTTCCTCTACAGGTCAGTGAATGCCTCAAATTTTTGTGCAGATCTCCTTCTGCATCTTTAGCTCCACCTCCAGTATGTGGATTCTTCTCTCCACGGTGGAGTTCTCAGTAGTCACTCCTTTTTTGATGATCGACTTTGCTGGCACCTTATCTGCCGTTGGCTTACTTTTTGCCCTTTTTTCCGCAAGGTAGTAGGGCATGTCCTTCATTGTTCTTTCAGCTCACCAATCATCTCCCTAGTCTAGCTTCATCCTTTGACAAACCTGTCAAAAAAAAAGTGTCACAATGCAAACATGTAGGATTATGTAGTATATTAGCTTTTGTAACAAAAAAGAAATATTCTTACATCCTTAGGGTCCACAACCCCTAAATCCATCAATTTCTCGACCGGCGTAGCCCACTTCTTTATCCTTGGCTTGGCATCAAGGAAGGTTGTCTTTGTCGTATTCGTCATCTCATATGCCCAAACCTGCATGTAATAGAGAGAAAATATAATGCATATGTATCTGCCCCCTAGTCATTATTGTAACAAGGTAGATGAAAATAATTTTGTTCACTTACGCATAGGCACATCACACACTCTATTGTGTAGAGGGTAGTTTTCCCTTTCTCCCCTTTCCTCCTCAGCTGGACATTCTCCTTCAGCATCTTCATATTCTTGAAGATACTCCCATTCACCAGCTTTGCCCAATTCATCTTCCCAGTGGCAGCAACATCATCTAGGTAGTGCATTATGTAGATTGGTGTGCAATAGATGGTGTCTGGGAGTAGGAATGTTGCCAGCAGGTGCAACATCCACACACGACACATGTTTTGATAGTCCGCTGGATCGTCAGTCTTGGCATATTCTTGCCAAAGCTTTGATAAGTTGTCCTTGTGCTGGACATTCTTTTCCCTTAACCACTTCGAGGTCTCACCTTCATTGCCCTATTTACCTGTCGCCCTGGCAAAGTGTTGCCATATTGAGCTCACTATCTCAAAATTTTTCCTAGGTATGATATCCAAACTTTTACTAGGGATACCTAGAATTACCCCCACATCCTCAACGATCATCCTTCTTTCAACCCCTTTGGCTAGAAAAAATCTATCATCATCCACATATCTATCTATTAAATCCTCCAAAAGGCCTATGTCAACCGTAAGATTCGGCATCTTTATCATGTTTGCAATGGTCGTCGACCTCATCATTCTAAGCTGATTACTTGAAACACCACGCTATTGCTGGCGGTGATGTAGCTCTTTATGTAACACCTGTGGTACAACCTTTTGATTCCCACTTCAAACATATCAAAACTTACTCTTAGTTTTTTTTTTTGCTTATTACTTCTTAGTCAGTCAAGTTACTCTTAAAGTTTTCACATTTCATAATACATGGTAGGTTGATCACATATTTAAAGCTAACTATTTATTTTGCAACAACAATTTAATAAACTGCAAGTGTCCTATGGGAGTAGCAACAAATTAACATAATTATAAATCCATACAAGCTTACCTTCACCTGCCTTTCCTTTCCCCTTTTCTGTCCTCTTCATTCTATCCTCTTTTCCTCCCTCATCGGTAGCCTTTTCTTTTCCATTCTCTTTCCTCCTCCTTTCCTCTTCTCCTCTCTCATTAGTAGCCTTCACTTTCTCCTTAGTTGCTTCGTCCTTCCCTTTCCCCTTCTTTTTCATTTTACTTCTTTTCACCTCTCCTTCATCCGCAGTAGCCTTTTCTGTCTCATTCTTTTACTGATTTTCATTTGTACTGTCATCAACCCCTTTCCTTTCTTCTCCTGCATACGAACACAGTTACTCGAAAAGTGTAGTCTTTAGCTTAACAATATGGTTTTCCTAGTTTAACTGCTATATCTAGTGTGTGAGATACTCTTTGTTCTGTAATAGTTACTCCAGCATTACTTCAGTTACTCTAGACTATCATATAGTTACTCCAATGTTTTGTTGTAGTTACTCTAGGCATCGTCTAGTTACTCTACTTCTTATAACAATTACTCTTTTAACATACATTGTTACTTTTTAGTCAAAATCTTTTTGTTTATGTTTTTCATTTGTAATTTATATCCAAACACAAATTACCTCGTCATTCTTCATTCTCCGCTTTGTCACACAGAGGTTCTTTAGTCTCGGTAGATCCATTGCCTCCATTACCAGCAGTAGCCATCTTACTGCATTTTTCCCTTTTCGCTGAAGATTTACTCATTAGGGAATCTGTAGCCCCTCTTTTGTTCCCTTTCAGTTTTGTCTGAGGAGTCGCAGAAGAACCTTCCTTCTCCCCTTCTACAGCCGCTTATTGTTCCGCTTCATCCGCTTCTTTGGCCATCACAACCCCTCTTTTGTTCCCTTTCTGTTTCGTCGGAGTAGTCGCCGCAACACCTTCCTTCTCCCTTTCTGCACCTGCTTCTTTTCCTGCTTCATCCGCTTCTTTGGCCATCATAGCCCCTTCCTTATCCACTTTCAGAGTACTCGGTGGTGTTGTATCCCGTTCTATCTCCCCTTCAGTGGCCGCTGCTTTTGCTGCTTCCTCTTGTTCTTTGGCCATCTTCTGGTCGACTTGATAGTGGTGCAATTCGAAGTCGTTGTCTTCTTCAATCATGGTCCTTAGATCCTTTCTCCATGGTGGCCTTGTCAAGGTCTTCCGTGATGACTTCTTCGTCCTCGTCATCTCTGAAGAGGGTAGCTACTCCGTAATTGAGATGCAGCGAGAGAGAGGAGGTGGAATCGAAGATGATGGAGACAAAATTTACAGTCAGAGCGACTGGAGATGGAGGAGGTGGGGATGGAGGGGTTGTGGGATGTGGTCGTTGGTGCTTTTGCGTGAGAACGGAAGTAATCGCAGGGCAGAGCGAGGGTTCAAACGGAGGTTTTGGGGTTTATTTTGCTCGCTGTCTTTCCGCCCCTTTTCTCACTTTTTCCTCTCGTTTACTTTTTGAAATATTTATGGCCTTATGCCACTGCGCCCTGCTGCCGGGTAGCTTCCCCTTTGTTACCCACGCGGGCAAAAAAGACGAACTCATATATATATATATATATATATATATATATATATATATATATATATATATATATATGGATTATCTTTAATACCCACGCAGGTAGCTACCCGCACACCCTTCCCAACACTTATTTTTTTTTAAATTCACAATTGTATATATATATATATATATATATATATATATATATATATATATATATATATATGAGTTTGTCTTTGTTTTCCGTGCGGGTAACAAAGGGGAATCTACCCGACAGCAGGGTGTGGTGGCATAAGGCCGTAAATATTTCAAAAATAAAACTTGCGGAAAAAGTGAGAAAACGGCTGAAAGACATCGAGCGAAAAAAACCCCAAAACCTCCATTCGAACCCTTGCTCTGCCCTACGATTACTGTCATTCTCACGTAAAAGCACCGGTGACCACATCTCGCAACCCCGCCATCCTCGCCTCCTCTGTCTCCAGTCGCTCCGACTGCAAATTCTGTCTCCATCATCTTCGATTCCACCTCCTCTCTCTCGCTGCATCTCAATTAGGGAGCAACTACCCTCTTCAAAGATGATCTCTGACGGAGCCTTGTCCCTGCACCACCGCTGCCTGAGGCGATGTTGGTCGTCCGTCAATGTTGTGATATCCATCGTGTTGGTCTTGAAATTGGGCTCTGCTGTAGCATCACAATCGAGGCCTTATACACCTTGTACTCGCCCTGGTCGAGCGATCCCCAATGGTGTGGGGGTAACTTTTTCCGGTGCCTAGACGATGACACAGAAGTGGGAGTTGTAGGTGCTATCCAGACAGCCACATCTTTGTCTGGCAAGACAGAAGAGCAGAAGGAGGTGGACCCCGAGCAGACAGAGACTATAGAGGACGAGGAGCCCGACGTGGCGCTTGCTGGACAGAAATAGGAGTTGTCACCGGGGCAATCTGGAGGAGCTCAAAACCATTAAGGACATTGTGGTCATTAAGCCGCCGCCTCAGCATAGCAGTGATTCTACTTCTTCATAGGAAGCAAGGAAGGGTCGGCCAGACACGCCAGTGTAGTAGGTGACGTCGGCGTCCTGGTCCATGTCCTACTGAACATCTTCTCGACCTCCTTGGAAGAGGTGTTGAGGAGTTCACTCGAAAGTAGCGATTTCAGATCTAAAGCTGTCGTACACACCCGCTATCACAGCACATGCTCCTCCCCTAGGAAAGGCAAATGAAGAAAGGCAAAGAAACGATAAGAAGAGAGATGTCCTTCTCAGCCCAGATATGCCTTTGACTTTGGTTGTTCCTTGAGAAGAGCAAAAACATGATACTGTTATTAGTGATACCACTGTTGTTGCAGCTGTCGTACACACCCGCCATCATAGTATAGGCCCCTCCCCTGGGAAAACTTGGTTGTCAGACAGACTGCGGTGGTGTCAAAGTTCCCTACCCGTTTGGCATAGAGGCCCCTAAGATTCAGCATGGATGGGACAGAATGGAGTGTGCCCATTATGTTCCTTTTAGGTGGGCATGCAACAACAACAAGCTGACCTTGACTGAAGAAGACCCCCTCGAGGTTGCCAGCATATCACTAATGAAGGGTCAAGCCCAGGTTCTCGTCAATACTACGTGCTGGTGCTCTCCAGACCCCTCTAGCAATACTGATCCTCAATTGACCGTCTACAGGCTCATTTTTCCACAGAGTAGCTTCAAGGTCTCCCACTCTGACAACCGACTCACCACCATTGGCTGCAATGCCCTCGGTTCTGTCTATGACAGCGGAAATACAAGGTACAACTTTAGCTGCATGACCACATGCACCAACAACAACGACCATTGCTGGTGGATGGCACATGTTCTGGCCTCAGCTGCTGCCAAATGCCCATCCCTACAGGGCTCAATTTCCAGATCCACTTCACCAGGATGAGCAATAGATCAGTACCATGGATGACTGTGACCAACAAATTAGTCCCGACCTGTGGCTACGCCTTCCTAGTGGCTTTCAACAACTACACCTTCCAGAAATCTTACCTCTAGTGGCAAGGCAACCGTACGTCTGAGGACGGCGAAAGATTTTGAGAACGGGATATTTGCTATTTTTACAACTAATTCCACTGTCTGTCTGAGGATGGGTAGCATTTTCTCAGTACCCGCATGGGCAATGAAAATGTACTCTCTCTCTATATATATAGGGATTATCTTTAATACCCGTGTGGGTAGCTACCCGCACACCCTTCCCATCACTTTTTTTTTTTTTAAATTGCAATTGTAGAGGAGCATTTTATCTAGCTCCCCAAAAATTTGATACATAAATAATACCATTTGCCCCACCAAAATCAAAAAACCCGTCCATATATTTACTGAATGTATATTTTCTGCACAGTTACTTTTTTAGTCACATAGTTACATTTTGTATCAATACAGTTACTCTTTTGATCAGAAGAGTTACTCTTATGTACCATATAGTTACTCTTTTGGATGTGCGAGTAGGCATCGGGTAGAGAAAATCTAGCTACCCACGTGGGTAACGAATGAGCAGCCATATATATATGAAAAATATATCTAGAGGCATGATAACAATATAAGCCATATCCAAACATGTGCATGCAAGCTAGTAGTGCACTATGAAAGCATTAGAAATAGTTTTTGAGCAAGTGTGTGAAGAGAAACACAAAATACCACTTTTAACTCAAAAACCATATGTATAGTATACACTAACCTAGAAAAACACCATATGATTGGATATTAGGAAGCATAACATTACCTCTATAATTACCATTGCTTTTCCACTTGTTTCCATCTCCTACACATCTCACCTTTCTTTTTTCATGTGGATTGAGAAGTTTGTTTAAAAATCCATATCTCAAGTCATTCCATTAGCAAGTGACCTACAAAAGAAAGATTAAATGGTCTCCAATCATGTTTTTGGGTCCGAAGGGGGGTTAGCTTAGCAACCCAAGTCCTATTGCTCATAGGTGCTTACTTAAAAGGACAACAAGTAGAATAATGACTAAAATCATTAGAATAGTTACATGTGTCCATAGCCTTTGAACTAGAGGATTCTCCATGAAAGATGGGAGGTCCTTTGCCTTTGTTGTTCCTTTGTCTACCATCATATCCCAAACCATGTCTACCATTTTGTTTAGTATCATGATGTAGAATATCATTAAGATTCTTTTTACCAACTATGAATCTTTCCAAAGAAGATCTCAAACTACAATGGTCATGCATAAGAGAAGTAATAGTAGAAGACAAATGATTGATATTATTTCTATCATGCAAAAGATCATTTTCTATCAAAGAGCTTTAGTCAAAAAAGAATCTCTATCAATATGAAGAGCAACAACATTATTGTATGTACTAGTAGAACTAGAACAATATTCAAGAACATTGATTTTAGCAAGCAAGGAGGCATTTTATTTTTCAAGCAAAGCAAAGTTTGAAAGATGAACACCATTTTTAGATTCTAATCCTTACAAAGCTAAGTCCTTGTTCTTGTTTTTAGATTTAAGAACATTAATATCTAGCATGAGAGAATCCACAATGTTAATATGATCTACATTAGCACTATGCATGAGAGGTTGAACTTCTACAAATCTCATCTTGTTAAGCAAGCTAGTATTTTCAAGTTTAAGAGAATATACTTGACTGAGACAAGCATTTATATCATCAAGAAAGCAAGTATTAACATGTTCAATATCATCTATTTCTACAAGCATATTATCAACAATTCTAGAAAGATTTTTCTTTTTCTTTATAGAAGACTTAAGAGAGGCATGAGTAGCATTAATAATAGCAATTAAAGTTTATTTATCTAAAGAGTTTAGATTTACCGCATTTGAGTCTTTTCTTGTAGAAGACATAAGAGAAAAATGGCGTTGTCCTTCATCACTAGAGATTGAGCTAGATCCACCACTTGATTTTTCACTTGATCTTGATTGGGAGAAGTCATCTAAGATTTTGTTCCATTTCTCCTTATTCTTGTACTTTATTCTCTTCTCTTGTGATGAGTCTTTTTACCTTGTAGACAATCTATCTTGAAGTGACCCTTCTTTCCACACTTGATGCACCGAATGGAGGAGGAAGAATTGCCTTTGTAGAGTCTACCCTTGGAGTACATGGCATCTTCTTTAACTTTAGAGGATGGAGAGGCTTGACCAACAATAGCTTCAATTTGAGCCTTGATTTCAGCCTTCATTCTCTTTAGCTCATTCTCCTCTTGTCTTTCATCTTATTGTCTATTGTCAAGTGTGAATTCATGGTCTTGTAGATTTCTAAATAGCCCTTCAATGGGGATATCATCTAGAGACCTTACTTCTCCAATGGAAGTCACTTTGGGTTCCCATCTCTTGGGGAGAGTTATAAGGATCTTAGAGTTAATCTCTCCTCTACTCATAGGATGACCTAGGATGGCAAGACCATTTACAATTGTGTTGAGTCTTGAGTATATGTTGGCTATCTTCTCCTCCTTTCCAATCTTAAAGTTCTCAAGCAGCCCATTGAGCATGTAGACTTTAATTTCCTTCACTTGTTGAGTCCGCTCATAAGTGATACATAGCTTTCTCCATACCTCATTGGTTGTATCACAAGAAGAAATCTAGTTGAACTCGGTGAGGTTCATGGTGGCATAGAGGATGTTGATTGATCTTGCATTCAAGGTGGGTTTCTTCATGGTAGCTTCATCCCATTCTTCTATCTTGGTCTCCGATAGCTTGTATGGATGGTCCACCATTTTCCATAGCTCAAGACTTGATACTTGGATGTAGAATTGTAGCCTTCTTTTCCAATAAAGAAAATTGCTCCCATCAAAGATTGGAAGGTTGATCAAGTATCTCCCATTATGGTAGTTAATTCAACCCTATTTTAGGGCTTCATCTTGTGTCTTTTTGCTCTTCAATCACATATATACCTATTAGATTGCATGTCATTCCTCCCAATATGCTTTTTTGTATAAAATGCACTTATGGACATTATTTGCATGTTTTTTAGACATTTGGACCACACTTGATGGAAGAGAGAGAAGGAGTGATCCTAGGGTTTCTCTACCCTTGGGGAGGCCCAAAGTGAAGTCTGATGATCCCTCAACCTACCCTGAGTAGAAAAAGATCATTTGAAGCAAAGATGTCTAAGAAAATCCAAAGAACAAAGCCAAAGTGCTAATCTAGGACCCAACACGGTCGTGGTACCACAGAACGGCCGTGCTAGGTCACTTGCAAATCAACATGTTCAACCTCCAAGTCAAGCAGAAAGCACCACGGGCATGCAACAGAGAACGGTCATGCTAGAGACAGCCACCACGGCCGTGCTGCACAGCACGGCCGTGCTATAGCAGATCAGAACGGCCATACAACGTCACCATGGCCACCATCATCCAGCCCACCACGGCCGTGCAACACTCAGTCTACCACGACCGTGGTGACGACCACGAACGTGCCCATTTTAGCCTAAAATTGACCAAAACCCTGTAACTTTGCCATTTTGATTAACACAACCATTCCCATCCACCACGACCATACTCTACCCTACCCACCATGGTCTTAGTGACCCACCACAACCGTGCTACTCACAAAACCTACCCATTTTCACTACTTTACCTATTTTGCCCCTACTTTACCTAGTGCTTCCACCCACACCTATATATACCTAGGTGGTAGTTGGGGCACGAGGGTAGATACCTTCCATCACCTCCTAGTTCCCCATTTTCCCCTTAGCCATTCCACACCATTTCCACCTCCATTCCACTCCATTTCACCATTTCCACCACCAAAACACTAGTTTATACTAGTTCCTACCCATAATCCCCTTCATTCTACATCCTTTCACCTTGGAGGATGGAGGCGCTCGTCTTGCAGCAGCTGGAGAGAAGGATTCCTTCATCTACACCGAGCTCCATGGCTTCTTCCACTTCTTTTTCTTCTCTTTTTGTATTTTCCATTTCTATGAGTAGCTAGGCCCCCTTGGGTGGGCTGTTTGGGGGAAATTATGTTAATTCGATACCATGTTGGGGGAAAATTACATGTAAACGTTATAATTCCATTTGTTAATGATTATATTCTATTTTCATCTCTTTCTCCATGAATTTCTTGTTGTTTTGTGTGTGAAATCACTTAGGAATTTAGGCAAATTGCTTATGTGTGAATTTTGGGATTTTCCCTTAGGTCTAATTCTTGGATCCCTAGGCTGCCTCCCATCTTCCTGCATCCTAATCAATCTCCCTAAACCTATGTGAGAGATCTAAGTAGCTAGATTAGATAATTCTAGTGCAGGACTACCTTGCCAGGATCTGGAAGCCGATCGGGGCTATGGAGGTGATGGGCAGAGGAAGCGGCAACTTCATTATCAAGTTCAGGGAAGATACATACCTCGCCAACGCCCTTGAAGGTGGTCCGTGGTTTGTGAAAGTGAAGCTGATGGTCCTAAAGAAATGGGAGAAGGGTGAGCCGCTGGAGTAGGAGAGGTTCAAATCAGTGCCGGTGTGGCTGAAAATCCACAGCCTCCCGCTCGAGCTGTGGAGCGAGACAATGATCGCGCGCATTGCGTCGTTCCTGGGGAAGCCACAGTGCTTGGATCGCCAAACCAAAGCTAAAGCAAGGGTTCACTATGCCCGTGTGAATGTCTTGATCAGTGCCAACTCTTCTTTTCCGAAGGCAGTCAATCTGCGGACGGATAAGGGGAGCGCATATACTGTCAATATAGAATATGAATGGATACCCACCAAATGCCTGCAATGTGAGAGCTTTGGGCATGATAGGAGCCTGTGCAAAGTCCCTGCAAGAAGTGGCGATCAACTTGTTGGCCAGCAGGGGCAGAACGCTGGCTGCAGCCAAGATGTTTGACAGAATCCCCCAGAGGGCAAGGGCGAGAAACAGCCCGCGGTTATGGCTGTGGTAGCCCAGAAGGAGCGCCAGGAACTTCCAACTCTGGTAGAGAAGAATGCTACTGCTCTGACTGAAGGGGTAGAGGAGCCGAATACTGTAGAAGCCCAAGAAGTTATGACTTGCTGGAGTGTTGGCCAGAATAACAAAGGAGGAACCCAGGACAAGGAAGGGTTCGAAAGACCGAAAAAGACGAGCAGGCCAAGGAGGACGAGATGACAGAAGAACTCCGCGGGGAAGGAGAAGGACAATAACAGGTTCCAGTCGCTGGACGACAGTGAGAACGTGACTGAAAATATGGCCCCGACTGGCGGCGAGCCAGTTCAGCGGTCTGATGGGTAGTAAACCCAAGGTGATGGCTTGGAACGTCCGCAGAATCTCCAGTTGGGAGAAAGGGACACAATCTGAGCAGAAATAAGAAGAGCCAAGGAAGATGTGGCTCTCCTACTGGAAGTCAAGATAAAAAGGAAAAAGATTGCCAGAGCGGTCCAGACCACCTGGCCTGGGGCAACGTGGATCGACAACTCAAACTCATATATGAAGACGAGGATTCTTGTCATTTGGGAGCGCGACGATCTCAGTATCAAAGCTATTGCCCAATCTAGACAAACCCTCCACTTTTGTCTGAGCTATAATAATGACAGTGTAGATATTATTGTTGTGTATGGAGCCAACGATGATGCTAAAAGAGCTACTCTTTGGGAGGATCTGTCAGCCACCAGTAACATGGTGGGAGGGAAATGGATCATCACCGGAGACTTCAATGCTATAAGGAAAGCTGAAGAGAGAAAAGGGAGGGCAGCTCCTTCCGCGAGGTCGATGAGAGAGTTCAATGATTTTGTGAGGAATCACAACATGATCGAAGCGGAAGCAAAGGGTTCGTACTATACCTGGAACAATCAACATAGTGGCATGAACAACACAAGGATTAAAATTGATAGGACCCTGTTGAACAACCATGACTTTGGAGGTTATCCTAAACTCTGGGTTGAAATAGTCTCCTCTATGTACAGTGATCACCTTGCGCAGTTGATCCATCTGGAAGAGGAAGGGAAGAAGAAAAACTATCCTATGCGGTACTTCAATGCGTGGGCCAGTCTTCCAGGATTCCAGGAGGTGGTCCAGGGTGCCTGGAGAATGTAGGTGGAAGTCAACCCAATGTACAGGCTATGCCAGAAATTGAAGATCACGAAAAGAAAGCTGCAAACCTAGAATTGGGAGAGGTGCGGGGACCTAAGTGATTCGGCAAAGAATAAAGAAAAGGAAGCCTTGGAGGCCCAGGACAGAGCTGACAAAGACCCGCACAATGATTTGTTGTGGGATATCGCCAAAGCCTTAAAGGAGGAAGCGTTGGCTGCCAAAAACATAGAAGAGTCCATGGCAAGGCAGAAATCTAGGATTTTTTGGCTAAAAAATGGGGATTCAAATACAAGGTTCTTCTATGCGTCATTGAAAACCAGGAGAGCGAGGAACCAGATATGTGTAATAGAGAAGGACGGGGAGCATATCAATGACAAGGAGGCTATAGAGGAAGCCTTTGTCAATCACTACAAAAATATATTCAATGACCCTAAAAGTAAAAAGAAGTTGGATGATGGGTTGTTCCCTAAACTGAATGATAAGCAAAAGCAGGCCATGTGCACGGTAGTCACTGACGAGGAGATTCATAATATCATTAAGCAGGCAGATGATGAGAAGTCTCATGGACCAGATGGTATGAATGCACACTTCTTTAAAGCGACATGGGACATTGTTGGCACAGATGTCTGCTGTGTTGTGAAGGATTTCTTCCTCAAAGGTCGTATGCTAAAGGAGATGAACAAGTCTTATATAGCCCTCATATATAAAGTGAAGCAACCTGAAAAAGTTGGGGAGTGGAGGCCGATTTCCTTGTGTAACCTCGTTACCAAGGTCATCTCCAAGATCATGGCGAACAGGCTGAGAGATATCTTGCCTAGCATCATTAGTCTTAAGCAATGCGCCTTTGTCAAAGGGAGGAGGATAGGGGATGCTATTCTACTTGCTAATGAACTGGTGCATGATTTCATGAAGACCACAGGTGGAAACAATTTATGTGTTAAAGCTGACCTGAGCAAGGCTTATGACTCTATAGACCGTGGATATTTGATTCAAGTCCTCCATGCTATGGATTTTCCTGAGTGTTGGGTGAGGTGGATTAAGGAATGCCTGGACTCTTCATCTTGCCAGATTCTGATAAATGGTGCCCCGACTGAGATCATCACTACTTCTAGTGGGATCAGACAAGGCGACCCCCTTGCCCGATACCTCTTCGTAATTGGTATGCAAGGGCTGACTTCTATCTTTGATGAGGCTGTAAGAAGGAGGGAAATAGAACCTCTCACGAGTGAAGACACTACTATATCCCATCTACTGTTTGCAGATGACCTCCTGATCTTCACCAAGGCCAATGCAGAAAGCATAGAAGGCATTCAAAAGGTGTCTCCATAGATTTAAAGAAGTGTCGGGACTTGAGCTAAATCCTCAGAAAAGTCAACTTTTCCTGAGCAGAGATGCCCCTGAGAACCTTAGTGATTTATTGGGGGTAGAAAAGTGTGACTTCCCTGTCAGGTACCTTGGGCTGCCCTTGTTTGCTGGTAGGCTCACGAAGAAGATGTGCTACCCTCTAGTCGACAAGATCAAAACGAAGCTTGAAAGATGGAAAGTCAAACTCTTGTCTATGGCTGGTAGATTAGAGACTGTGATGTCCACCCTCACTGCCTATAATATGTATTGGGCAGGGACTTTCCCTCTGCCGAGAGCCACTGTAGAAGAATTGAAAGCCTGTGTCGAAACTTCTTATGGGGGGAGAAAGAGGAAAGCAAACATATCCACTCCATATCTTGGGATGTTATATGCAGGCACAAGAGGGAAGGGGGGCTGCGTATAAGGAGAGTAGGGGACTGGTGTAAGGCAGGTCTGATCCGAGCCCTGTGGGATATCGCTAAGAAGAAAAGTTCGCAGTGGATTAGATGGATTCATAGCAAGTACATCAAAGATAATACTGTGTGGAGCTGCCAGTATAAGCAAGCCAACAGTTGGATGTGGAGGAACATCCTCAACATGAGGGATAGATGCCTGGGAAGTGTTTATTTTCAGATTGGGGAAGGGACTGAAGTGAAGATGTGGAAGGACCCATGGTTGGGAGGAAGATTTCTGGCCCAATGTATTGAAAACCCCGACTACCTTCAACTCAGAACCAAGTTTGGGACAAACAACATGCTATCCGACATCATTGTGAATGGAGTGTGGACGATCCCTGAGATAAGAGGGGTTGAACAACTGAAAGAGATTTGCAGCAGCGTTAAGCTAGGCAGAGGTGCAGATTTTTGCATGCTTGGAGGTCTGAAAGTCCTCACTCTTAAGGATGATTGGGAGTTTTATAGGTCGAAGCATGAGGTCCTGCCGTGGACCAGCTGGGTGTGGAAGAACAGGGCGCCTAAGAGAGCTGCGATTTGCTGCTGGAACGCTTTGCACAGCAGGCTTACAACAGAAGATCAGCTGCAGAAAATTGGTTTCAGCCTAGCTTCTAGATGCAGCGTTTGCTGCAAGGTAGTGGAAACCAACGGCCATTTGTTATGGAAATGCGAATTTGCTGCAGAAATCTGGAGCAGAGCCAAGCCAAGTCTGTCATTCCAACCAGAAGGCAGCAACAAAGTTCACTTGTTAAAGAACAGGAAGGAAGCACTGCTAGAAATTCTCATCATCTATCATCTATGGATTCATTGAAACAGCTGCATTTTTATGAGAGGAGGAGTAAACCATACAGCGTGTGGCGCTGCATAGAAACTGACTATAGAAGTTTGCATAGATAAGATGCATCCTTCCTTTTTTGTCTTAAGTTACATATCTTACAGATGTAATGAGATTTGCTCCCCCGCTGTATATATTTTTTGTGAGTAATGAAAGAGAAACGCAGTTACTGATCAAAAAAAAAATTCTAGTGCAATTAGCATGGAGCCTTCTCAAGGCTAGAATGTGGGGGAATTGGGGTCCAAAACCCTAGTTTCACCTCCCCATTACTACCCTTGGTACCTAATTGCCCTAGGAATGCCTAATCTAAAAACCTAGACTTGATTAGACTCTAATTGAATTGAACCTAACACCTAACCCAATTGAGCCTCGTAAGCGTAGTAGGGGGTGTTAGGGACTATTTCCCCTATACACAACCTAGCATATCCATGGCCAGTTAGTAGCTTAGGTTAATTCATTCAACTCTAACCTGTTGTTTGGTTTGGATAATCTAAATGGAATCATAATGTTCATATGTCACCCCCAACTTAAGTGATAAGTTCATACCCCTAAACAGCCCATACCTATCTTTACTGCTTAAAATCCTAGTTTTGTGCTTGCTTAGCATAATTAGCTCTTTTGTTGCTTAGTTAGATTCTTGCTTTTCTCTTGTCTTGTTCGTGCTAGCTTAGTTCTTTAATTTCTCTTTTTTCTCTTCTCTTTCTTGCCTTAGTGTAGTTTGCACATTCATATCTAGCTTAGTCCTTTCTTACCTGCTTAGCCTTAATCTAGTCTAGGGTTAACTCAGTTTCCATTCTTGCATTTAATTCCTCTTTTGTTCATAGTAGTTTAACAATTAAAACAACCTTCAAACCCTTAACCCTAGTCTCCATAGTAGGAACCTAGCCAAAATAAACCTATCTCTAGTGCCCCCTCTTCTCCCTGTGGATCGACCCTATACTTGCCACCTTCCTATACTACGACACGACCCCGTGCGCTTACGGGTGTAGTTGTTTTAGTAGACGTAGATGTGTTAGTTTAGGTCTTATAAATATCTAAAGTGAATCGAAACACACATTACGACCTCGTGGGGCGCATTTAGTCGAGTCAAATTGGCTAGTGTGTAGCACCTCCAGCGGGATGCGCTAGTAGTCACCCATCTTCTCCTACTTGTTGAAGTATGCTTGGAGAAGACCCACTCCGATACCAATTGTTGGATCCTAGATGGGTGATTGGATGCTCTAGAGGGGGGTGAATAGAGATGAATGTACTTAAACAAAATTCATTAGACCTTCAAGTTATATCACAAGATAAGGTTGCTAACTAGGAAATATGAGTAAAACTAAAACATACTTAGTAAGGCAGAGAGATATTGAACAAGAACCAAGTGATAAGCTATGTAGAGTGGTTCCACACTCCAAACTAGGAGTATGTTAGTCCACTACCTAGAGAGGTCAACCTCTAGGATTTCTCAGTATTTTTTCCTCTATATATTCACTTATAAGAGTTACAACACATGAACCACCAAAGGACTTACCCATCCAATATAAAGAGTGTCCAACCTTACCAAGGACTTACCCACTTTGGAATGAGTCTTTGGCCTTCTCCAAAGACTTACCCACTCTTTCACAAGTCTTAAGCCTTCTAGGAATTACCCACTCTTTTTGGATCTTCAGCCTTTGACTTCACCTTCACTTGGAGAAGCTTTGACCAAGGACTTACCCACTTGAGTAAGGAATCTTATTTCTTCACCAAGGGCTTACCCACTCTTGCTCCAAGTCTTTGGACTTGATCTTCACCAATGGACTCCTACCCTTGTTCTTCTTCACCTCTCTTAGCCAAGAGATATAACCTTTATCTTCATGGTTGAAATTAGAGATACGGAGGTGGTGGAAGTGAGAGCCTCATAAGATATACATGTAGGATGATCTCTCTTACAAATCTCTTGCTACTCTAATGGATGTATCAAGTGATTGCACTTAGAGAGAGAGAGAGAGGAGGAGGCTATAGGATCACTCAAGTATAGAATAGGAACCTTCATAGTGATTGGCTAACCAAGGGATGAAGCCCAAGCGGTCCTACTTATAGTTGGGGATGCCTCTTAGCCTTTGGGAACACTTAAAAATAAAAACTAGACATTTTGTGGTTTGCAATGGATATATTTTCGATTGTTGCTACTCCACAATGGTTAGAAGCACTTTTTTGCACTTTCTATACAGTGGTATCTATTGAATTTTGAAAAAAGGTAACTCGACCGACCCCACTATGTGACAAGACCAATTAAACCCATCAGTTGAGTTTGTCCTGGGGTAACTCGACTGATCCACTTACATCCATTTTGGTCTGCAAAGGGATTAGCTGAGCTCTATGAAATGGAAACTAGATTGATGAAAAGTCATTTTCAAAATCATGTAAGGATTGGTCGAGTTTGCAATTCGACCAATGAACAACCTGATGTGAATTTTGGAAAATGGATTTTGAGTGCTTAAGTATTCGATCTAAGTGCTCCTATTTTTTTCTAAGCTTAATTACAAGCCATACAATCATTTCAAGTGGTTTATAATATGATTCTATTGGATTTACATCATATTCCAAAAATATGCACTTGTGTTGACTTTGACTTGTCTTTTCTTCAAGTTGAGATGTGCAAGTTAAGGAATTTGGCATACCTATTCTGAAATCACTCAAGTAGAAGAATTAGACACAATTAAGTGGAATGGTTTTGTCATCATCAAAACAAGAGTTTAGTCAATTTAGACCTTGAGTCAACATTGACCTAGAGTCAACATTCTCCCCCTTTTTGAAGGCAAAAAACCATTCCATAAATGTATTGAAGGCTTTTAAGTAAAATCATACCTTTGGAGAAACCTAGAGGTTTCAATAGATTTGAGTTCATATGCTCCCCGTCAATTGATTCTGATGGAGTTCACATACTCCCCCTCAGTTGATGTTATTTCTCCTACATGGTTAGTTTTCATAACATTTATAGAGTATTATGTATTCTACTCATATACGTTCTTACACATATATGTCTTCTCCCATTTACCTTCTCACCTTTACAAAAGAGACATGCTTCTCCTCTTCATGTGAGACATGCCTTCTTCCCCTTTTGTCAAAAGACATACCTTCTCCCCCTTTGTCATTTAAAAAAGAGCGGGTATGAAGAAATAAGAAACACCACTTTTTAAAAGAAAGGAATAAAAAAAGTTATATAAGGAGAGTAGAAGAGCACAAGTAGGGGCTTTCCCAAGAATAAAACAAAAAGCAAGTTAAAGCATGCACTTGAACAACCCATAATGCAAGATAAAGTGCTTCTATCAGGACAAATTGAAATAATGGCAATATGCATACATAAAGGAACCTATGGAGTGCCAAAGAATAAGGATATTGATTGAGAAAGTTTAGTTGAGAGGTAAATTATCATTCAATGAACCAACTGTATATTTTGTACACAGTGTTGTCGATTGAGTTCTTTGTATTGACAACTCGACCGCTAATAGCTGTTGGCAACACCCATTGGTGTTGGTTGTCGAGTTTCTATTAGGACAAATTCACCGATAGAACTGTTGTCAAGAAGAACATATATATATAAAAAGCATATCTAGATGCATGATAAAGCGATATCCAAACATGTGCAACCAATTTAGTAGTTCACTATGAAAGCATTAGAAATTGTATTGAGAAAGAGTGTGACGAGAAACACAAAATATCACTTTTGACTAAAAAAAACCATACGTATAGTGCACACTAACTTGGAAAAACACCCTATGATTGGATATTAGGCAGCATAACATTACCTTTGTGCTTACCATTGCTTTTTCCACTTGTTTCCATCCCCTACACATCTCACCTTTTTTCTTTCACGTGGATTGAGAAGTCCATTTGCAAATCCATATCTCAAGTCAATCCATTAACAAGTGACCGACAATAAGAAAGATGAAATGGTCCCCAATCACGTTTTTGGGTACGGAGGGGGGTTAGATTAGCAACCCAAGTCCTATTGCTCTTAGGTGCTTTCCTAAAAGGAAAACAAGTAGAATAATGACCAAAATCATTGCAATAGTTGAATGTGTCCATAGCCTTAGAACTAGAGGATTCTCCATGAAAGATTGAAGGTCCTTTGCCTTTGTTGTTCCTTTGGCTACCACCATATCCCAAACTATGTCTACCAATTTGTTTAGTAGCATGATGAAGAATATCATTAAGATTCTTTTTACCAACTAAGAATCTTTGCAAAGAAGATCTCAGACTATGATTGTCATAAGTAAAAGAAGTGATAGTAGAAGACAAATGATTGATATTATCTCTAACATTCAAAAGATCATTTTCTAATTAAAGAGATTTAGTTAAAAAAGAATCTCTATCATTATGAAGAGCAACAACATTATTTTCTTGATAAATGCATATTTATCTTAGTTTTAGTCGCCATTTTTGGCCCAGTTTTTTACTTAAAGATCACATATACCCCATGAATCTACTCATATATAATTTTCCTCAATTTTAGATGATTGTTTAGAGTTTTGATCAAATTCATTTGTCTCCATTGTAGGATTAAGCATTGTCCTATGTGCACCAGTGTAGGAGACGGTTGTCCCACGAGACGCCCACATGACCTCGACTAAGGCACGCCAGCGGCTCGAGTACAAAACTCGCCTCGACAACGACACATCTCCTCAATTGCAGAACTAAGTGGTGCACACCTCAAATCAGAACTAAGTTGTTGCACACCTCAACCACAACACTAAGTCAGTGATTTGTTGTGATAAAGTGGTTTTTCTCTTTCCTTTATTACCTTGGTTCATTTACTTTAATCTAATTCAAAGCCCAAATTCTCCTAAAGATAATTTGACCACTAAAAGATTGGAATATCGAGCCCAAACATTCCCAACATGTGGGGTATGCTATGGTGAAACTATGATCCAAATTTCATGTCATTTGGACATTCCTAGCTCCCTCTATGAATTTTACAAGATTTGACTAAGGTTTGATCTAATATATGTCACGATATCATCATTTAACCTAAGTTTCCAATTTTTGATCTTTGGTCACGCGAAGCTGAAGTTAGCAATCCACAGACCCTCCCTAGAAAGCTATCTGGACCATCGAATGGTGCGTCCATGGATCCAGGGTGGATCAGACGACCACCCGATCGTCCCCTACCTCCGAACAGCCTGCGAGAACGTGGCTACAACCTCCTGTGCAAAGATGACCCACTCATCGCCACTCCGCGCTACCCCGTGCAAACTCCACGAATTGGCCAAGCACTCACACAACCCCTGAAACCACTCTCCACGACCTCGCCGATGCAAGCTCACTTCAACTGCCGTCGAGCCCTTTTGGGCATTCTCTCCTCTCCCACTATCCATTCTATTTAAGCTCACCATATCACTCCTCAACCTCCCTATGATGCCTTTAGACCTTCAATTTACCTAGAACGAGCACCTCTCACCCTGAGCTTGAGGTTTCCTTCTCAATGTTGCCTGCCACTGTCAAGTTGTTGGGCAGGCTGCTCCCGACCACCACTCCACCAATCGACCGCTTCCCAAGCACCGAGAGACCTTGACCCACCTCAATGACCCCTCAAACCCAAGCGTTCTCACATGCTGCTCTAGCTCCCTCCTCCTTCTACCATGAGCTGCCTGTAGCTCCGACCATCTAGATGACCCATTGACTCCCAGGGAGCCAGACCCGGAAGTTGTACGTCTAGCTATGTTGGACCTCCACGAAGCTCATCCCACCTTCACTCACACGCGAGAGATCCTCATCCACCGGCATGAGCTCACCGGAGTTCACCTCCCCTACCTACTATGAGTGTTGAGCAAGGATAAGAGAGGGACCCGCCTGGCTAAGTTGGACCAATCACGCGAGCCCACATCGAGCTGACCCAAATCCAAGTGGACGAATCACAGCCCGCCAAGTAAGCAGCCTATTATCCATCTCAGTTATCTTGAATCCTTTGTAATCTATGCACGTGAGATCTCAACTGTTGGATCTGATCATCCTACGGTCCATGCTTTTTCTAGATTTCTTTTATTCCCTCAAAATTTAGTAAATGACCTAATTTTGAGAAATTCGTTATAAATAGTAGGAATGTTGGAAAAATACATATAAGTAGTCCATTTTGATAAAAAAAATGTGAGGATCATGAACCTGACATCTGTTGACCCTAAGTCTGACTCTAATAATTTCTCATTCTCAAATATGATTATATCTTGTTTAATTATTTATAAAATACTAGAACCTATCTAAATCAATAAAAACATGTGATCATCATCTTTTTGCATATATATAATTATGGAATGATCAAATCCAATTATTGAGACTCAATTATCAATCAAACATAATTATCACTCTTTTCCCTATTTTGACTTATCAGTGTGTGCATAATTAGTCAACATGATCTAAAGACCATGATTTTGACCTTATAACCCTACTCTGATGTGACACTATTGATCTTGGACTCAAATCCATACTCTAAGACACGTACTCAACTCTCATAACTCCAATACTATGAAAGGTCCTTTTATATACTCTTTATAATAATGGTGATTTGAACAATATAAATAGTAAATACCAAATCTCCAATAATTTTAGGAAATCAAAGGTACCAATGAGGAGCATCTCTGGACTCCCCACTTCTAAGTAGAAGGTATGCCATTACCTCCCACTTGGTCATTATGTTCCTTGTTCATAATGTATAAATGTAATGAAGTAATCATCATATGAGTATGTCTACTTGCTAATTTAGAAATATGTGTTGCATGTTTTCCTATAGTTATGAATATGATCACGAAGAACTAAATGTAACTGAACCAATATGTGATGAGCACTAAATCTCTTTGGTAGAATAGTGACTTAAAAACTAGTACTAAATATCTTTGGCAGAATAGTACAATGAGCACTAAATCTCTTAGGTAGAATAGTGCACCTCAAAGTAGTACTAGTTCTCTTTGGCAGTAGAATAGTACAATGAGCACTAAATCTCTTTAGTAGAATAGTGCACCTCAAAGTAGTACCAGTTCTCTTTGACAGAATAGTACAATGAGCACTAGATCTCTTTGGTAGAATAGTGCATATGATTGAGTAATTACTCACATAATGGTTAAAAATGGATAAAACATGAGATTCTTGTGTTTATAATATTTTCTCTTGGAATAAGTGTGTTGTTTATATACTATATGTTTTTCCTTTCCATTGCCAAGTGAGTGTTGTTTTCCTTTGATTTGTTGCCAAGTTTAAATGTGAGGTATAATTTAATACACGTAGGTATACTTAGTACAATATATTTATATATTGTGCTAACGTGTACCACTTACAAATGTTTTATAGGTACCTTTTGCTTATGATACTTATGATGATGAAGATGATATTTCTGATCAACAAAATTAGATCTATCATTGGGATGCTAAAGCTAAATGGGATTATTGGATTATGTTCTTTTTCTTCTGCAAGTAGTTTCTCATGTATTAAGTTTTCTTCTGTAGAACTCCTATGCCTTCGGGCCCCTATGTAATTAACATTTTGTATATGTATGGAAGCTTTTTATTTGGTGCATTATATATTCATGTGTTTGATCCACTCAGGGACAGGAAACTTTAACTCTATTGTACAACTTATCTTGGCACTTGAGGTGTAGAGTGGAGTTAGGTTGTTAACCAATGACAGATGGTATCAGAGCAGGCACATGAATCAATATTGGTGCACCAAATAATTAGTAACCTTACCTTGACCTGAGGTAACCCAAATTTAGCAGTAAATTGTCGAGGTGTCTAGAAGGGTACTTGCGTAAGGTTATGACGTAATCACTCTCCCCATCCATTTTCACGGTGCCAGGGTTCCCGCCGCAAGTTATCTGCTTGGCTAACACAATTATTGTTAAAGTGGGCACCCTTACCTTAGAAAAATTTGTCCTCTCACCTTTTCTAAATTAAGGACTACCCCCAGCCACGTATTTAGTGAATGATACACACTAGGCTTCTCATATACTTTATCTCTCATGACCATGATCAATGCTATACTCTCTCTATTATGTGGGTAGATTAGGAGAAACGGGAACAACTAAAAGACATGAAAAATTGGAAAAGTATATGCCATGATTGCTAAATCTTTATTGCTTTCTTTTTGACCTATCTCAAATAAATCTCTAAACTACCTTTTATACAAACTTGCAAATGCCTCCAAAAACTAGGTCCAAGAGACCAAGATCTAATGATGGCTCTGGTGATGAATCTCAATCAAACCCTAGTAAGACCATGGCTGTAGGCAATTGGGAAGAACAAAAGAAGGTGATGTTGGAATGTATGCATGCCCTTGCCCTAAAAGAAACCAACAATGGTGCCTCATCCTCTAGGAACAACGCTGAAACCACCATTAGTGACTTCCTTAAGCTCAAACCTGGAACCTTTCATGGAGAAGACTTAGGTGAAGTCCTAGATAAAGTTGATGCATGGATCCTATCTGTTGAAAATGTCTTTAGAGCCCTTAAGTGTCCTGAGGAAGATAAGGCCACCTTTGCTACCTACCAAATTAGGGGGTCCGTGAAGTTGTGGTGGGAAAATTATTACCATAGACGAGCACTTACATATGCCCCCATAGGTTGGGAGGAGTTAAGGGGGTCTTTACTAACCATTTCATGCCCATATCCGCTAGGAAGCAGAAGAAGAAACAGTTCAATAACCTCACCCAAGGAAACCTATCTGTTGCTGACTATGTTAGGGCCTTTAGACTCCTAGAGAGTCATGCTCGTAACCTTGATGCAGATGAAAAGATTCAACACTTCATAAATGGCCTTAACCAAGAAATCAAAGTTTACCTTTGCACCTCCACCCATCCAACCTTTGAAGCTGCCATCAACAGTGCCCTTACCCAAGAAAGAACCTTAGGGAAGAGAAAAACACCAAGCTTGGGATACCTAGGTTTAACCAATGCATCCATCACTAAGGGCAAGGAGAAGGAGAAGGAAAAGGATAAGAAGAAGCCTAATAGCTATGGAATTGGAAGAGAAGGAGGAAATCACCATAGAGGTCAATCATACTGAGGTGGACCAAACAGAGGAGGCTGAGGCCGAGGTGGGCCATACCGAGGGCCTCCACCTAATGCTACCAGATATAGGAATTGTGGGGGTATACACCCTAGAAGATGCAAGTATGATAAACCCGTTTGTTTCAATTGCAAACAGGAGGGACACATGAGGGGCAACTACCCTAATCCGCCACATTGGATGAATCTGAATCATAATGCCCTCTCAAATCAGCCTGGAGCTCCACCTATTCAGCCAGCTATCCCTATAGCTCAGGCTCATCCAGAACACCATCAGGGTTGAGTGTTTGCAATTGATGTAGTGGAAGCTAAGGCCAATGTCAACCGTCTAATTGAAGGTAATAAAGTTAACAATTCTTTATCTCCAAATGGAACATAAAAATATGATTTCTTGATCAGGAAAATCTAATAAATTAAGTAAAGAGTTTTTCAAGGTCAGAAAATGTCTAATTTTGGATATCTCTACATTAATATACAATATTGACTCTAATAATTGTGAATAACTTTAAAATAGGTAAAGATGAACTTGGAATCATGTAAAGTGGTGAAAGTTGATAATTGAATTCAGTAAGAGAAGTATGTGCAAATCTTACCCTTAAGTTGGGATATTTGTGAACCAATCTTACTTTCCATAATGAGGCATGAAATGAATCCTACTTCCTTTATTATTGTTCTTCTTGTTCAAATAGCCTCAAAAATCAGATTTGATATAATATTTCTAGGGTCTTGGAGCATGTTGCCATCCTGCAATTATTTGATGATTTATCATGCCACTTTACTATTCCATGAGCATGATGGTTTATTTGACTATTTGGATATAGTAGTCATACTTATGTAGAACCACCCATACTTTTGGCATGTGTTATTTTTCCCAGGGGAATGTGTTACTCTCCCCAATATATAAATGTTCGATTGGTCACTAGAGTGTGTTACTATCCCTCATCTATTTGGTTGATGTCCGATATGTGCCTCAACCCTAAGTAGTTAATGTAGTCCAATTAATATCATGCATTCTACTTCTTATTATTTATAGGTTTTGGCAAGAATCCTTTGCTATATGCCTCATTCTATTGGCCTTCTTATCTTATGATGAATATATATCCTTACGTTTAATTGTTGTTATTATCTTTAATTCTTGTTTATATTCTTGACACACACCTTGTTTCTCTATCTTATTGGGTAACTTCCCAACCACCCAGGTAAAGCACAAGGTGCTGAACAAGATCAAGGAGAATAGAGCTTTTGGCATGGACCTAGCTCTTGTAGATCTTGTCGTGGAGATAAGATTTGAAGTAGTTCATACTTCCCTCTATCTAGATCCTTTTGTTGTATCATATATGAAACCCTTATGGGAGGTTGATGTACTTTTGTAATGTGTTATGAAAATTTAATATAGTCAGTATTTCTATTCTGCTACTTCACTTTGGTCTTTTTCATACTGATATCATAAATTTGGAAAATATATACCTATTCCAACATACATGTGATTGTTTCTGGGATGGATGTTAATTCTTCAAATTTTTAGTAGAGAGTAGATTTCTCTTCTTTAAAGCACGATATCAGAGCCTGTTGTAGTTGGAATCTGATTATTTCAATTTTGTCTCTGTTACAACCCCAATTTTTGGGTTCTTTTGGTTGGAAATGCAATTTCCCCAATAAACGTATGATTATGGGAATTATGTGAATTATATGTATTGAATGGATTCCATTTGAAATATTTCCTTTTTTACATGTGATTTCGTGGATTATAATATATTAAGGAGTCCA
Organism: Alisma plantago-aquatica; assembly: GCA_963693085.1. Taxonomy (NCBI): domain Eukaryota; kingdom Viridiplantae; phylum Streptophyta; class Magnoliopsida; order Alismatales; family Alismataceae; genus Alisma; species Alisma plantago-aquatica. The sequence continues at coordinate 20,297,785 of OY856410.1, forward strand.
ACATGATAAAAAAAGAAAGAAAATTGAAGGAAATAAAATAATGCATAAATAAGAAAAGAAATTGAGAAAATAATGAAAGTATGAGAAATATGTGGAAAGATGTGTGATTGACTCATCATGGATGAGATTTTGAATCCACAAGGTTTCATTAGTAAAAGGAATCCAAATAAAGGAAAATAAAAAGAATACGATAGAGAAAAAAAAGATGCCTCACTCCTTACAAAACCAACAAATTAACAATATTAATATGATAAAAAAAATAATGAGTAAAGATTACAATTAAGTACTTCCTAAAAGGATGTCTTGCCATCGTTATGCAAACTTGGGGACCAATCCACCATACTATACTCTAAACCCTATGCATATATAAGGTTCATATGCCCTCCCATGTCGTGAAGGAGTGCAGTGGGCATGAACTCGTTTGACGATGATTGCATTAGTTGCAATGGCATGGAAGAGGGATTGCCTCCATGAAGCCTACATGAAACCCTACCCAACCAATCTCGGAAGACCACCTTCAAGGTTTCATTGTCATCCATAAGAGCTGAGAGGCATGTCTCTCATTCTTCCTCGTAATCTATAATATGCAAATCATATATTATAGCCTCACCAACACCATGGATGTCGATGCCTCTGCACCAACCAAGATCCATTTGTTGACTCTACTATGCCACTACCACTGCCACCAAGCATGACTGCAATTTTCAAACTTCTAGTTTTAGACCTCATGGTCATATGAACCCTACCCGAAATGTTCCTTCCTCCCAGTGGATGGTGCTGAGTAAAACACCATCATCATGTTTCTACTGTGTTATCTTAGGGCTTTGCAGCGGCAGGGGCGAGACGAGCCCTGGTGGTCGGCGTCGTCACCCGCCATACCGTGGACTCCAGAGGAGATGCCGACAACACTGGGAGCCACTTGTAGAGCGCCCCTCATGTGAGTGTGAGAGAGAAAGGGGTGGTTTGGAGAAGAATCATGGAATAACGACTAATAAAGTACTACGGTGTTTGCGCCCGAGGGAGGGGGCAGTGGTCGATTGAGTTGTGAGGAGAATATGCTGCCGACGGCATCCTATACACGAAGAACGTATGGAGCATGTCGTGAGGAAGGAGAAAAGATATAGAGTCAAATGACTCTTATACCCCTGTTCGCATGTACAAGACCCAAGGGCAGCCGAGACTTTTCCTCCTTTTTCTACACTGAATTTTGGTAAAGATTTAATGTTGATGTGTCAGTTTCTAATTGGTTAATTAAGTGATAAACTTATTAAATTGTAGAAATTGCTAGAAAGATCAGATGGATAAATTTAATATATGAAAATTGATCAAAAATATATGAGGAACCTGATAAAAATAGTTTTGAAACCTGATTTTGTTATAAATTCTAAAATTTTATGAAGTTGGTTAAGAGTTCTTTAAACTTTGGTTAGAAACCCTAATTGTTATCAAAGATTGAAAATATGATGTTTAATGGGTTAATTGGAGTGCTAATAACCTGCTAGATGATAATGAAAGATTCAAATCTAATCTAGTTGAGAAATTGCATGTTTTAGGATTAAACCAAGAATCCATGTTAATGCATGTAGAAACCCTAATTTAGGATAAAGGATGAGATTGATATGTTTAATTTGAAATATTTGGAAATATGCTGATAATTGTTGATCCTAAACCTATTAGGAAAGATAGGACAAGATAATTAGGGTTTATGAGTAGTTTTACTTATTTAGGGTTTGTAGTGACAAAAGTGATAACGAAATCCTAATAGCAAGTGAAACCCAAAAAGGAAGTAGAAACCCTAGGAAGCAAGTTATATTGAATAGATCTTGATAACATGAGTAGTGAAGGAAATTGTATCGTTATTTTAGGATCCTTGTTGTGTGAATTTCTTGCTTGCCTGGATTTCATACTTGCTTGGAATATTCCTAGCTTGATTCAGTTGAACATCTATGTGGTTATTTATGAATAATCGATCTAGTTCCATGAAATTTTCTCAAACATTTGATCGATTGGATGCAACCTAAATTATTGAGTGTTTATTTATGAAATTCTATAAAGTCACTATGATTATCAAAATTAAGTATATATGTGCATTCTCGAACCTACATGCCATCCTGATGTATGATGCATGACCAAGCCCCAAAGGGAAGGTCTAATCGGTCAAGCCCCTAAAGGGTAGACCATTAGGCACCATGAGAGGTGAGCCTAGGCACCAAGCTCAAGATAGAGAAGGTGGCATTATGTCCCTTGCAAGGACAAAACCCTAAGAGAGGGTAATCCAGGGTTTAGAGCAAAAGAGGTTGAGAATGTCACATTGAAAATGTCATTTGGATTGTTAATAACTTATTTGTGATAATTAGGTTGTTAGCAGTTATTTGTGAAATTTTAATTGTCCCCCACATACTGGTAAAGAAATATACTGACTGACATTTTGATTGTCGACGTTTTAGGTACAATTTTTGAAAAGGACAAATAGTAAATTGAAACATTATGAAGGTACGAATAACCAGTTCTAGGAGGAGTAGATAGATAGGCTCCATCTGTGGATAGAAGTCTAGAAATCTGAAATTTTTACAAGGTATGCAAGAGATTTATTTTACTCCAGATTTCTAGTTTAGTTATAGTAGAATTTGATAATTTTTTATTAAATGTCGAACCACTGATATGAAAATATTGGGATAACGCCTCTGATCTTTTGGTCTCCCTTAATTGGGGGTTATCAGTAGGCGGGGTCGTTACATATGGTATCAGAGCCTTGGTTTCTCATTTAATCCTTAGTAATTATTAAATTTTACAAACTCTATAGAACCGAGGGAGTTATTAGAGGTTTTTCCAAAGACTGAGGTGTCTAGAAAAGGATCACGGTCTTGGGGCTGGCAATAATTTTCTCTACCCCGCTAGTCGGTCATGAGGACTCCCAGATGAAGTGTGGCTGTCTAGCCAAAGTCTGAGGTGTTGACTCAAATCAAGATACCTTTAGTACTCTCTCATCTATTTCTTCCCTTCTCAACCCTAATTCAATGTAAGGTTCTCAAGTTTAGGGTTTTCTCTCTCTTCCTCACTCTCTTGAGGTTAGGGTTAGTACGATAAAGATTAAGTAATCCTCCCCCAAATAAATGAAAAGCATGTAAACAAGACGTCATGGACATAAGCTTAATAGTTTAAGCGTAAACTAAATATTAGTTACATGCTTAGGTTGCAGGACATGTGTTGTCGTGCCCTCAGGAGAGACCTGAGGTTAGACCTTCTTTTCAGGAGGTTACTAGAGAGTTAGCCTTGGAGGAAGCGGTCTCCAGGAAGGGGTAGAGACATGAAGCACCCTCTGAGGACGATGCTAACCCTAAATCCTAAGTGTTTTTTAGAGATAGAGGTGACAAGATGATCTAGACAACATGGTTGTACATGCATGTACGTACGTGGGTTGACACGCATAGAGGCTTTGTCTACCCATGAGAAGCATGAGCTATGTGAGGTTGGTTGACCAAGTGCCTTTTAGCAACCCAACCTTGGAAGGGTCGTACCTGTTAGGGTTAAAGATAGCTCCTTATTTGAAGAGGATAGTGGTGACCATATAGAAACCCTTAGGGACATATACGAGGATAGAAGAGCATGCATGTACTAAGGAGAGAACGTCAGCAGCGTTGGCAGTAGGTTGAGACTTAGGTCAAAAGAGTTATGCCTGACGGGTTAAGAGATGGACATGGAGAGCTTTGGATAATCTTGATCAAACATTGGTTTGGATCATACAGTTCACCCATGTAGCTGTGTGCTTGATCCACCTTCTTAGAACCTCCAATGGTAGGGTCAGTTGTAGGGTTACCTCTAGAGAGAGAGGGATAAATACTCAAGAAAGAAAGTTGGAAGCTTAGACTCTGAGACATGAGGAATCATAAGAAGTTGGGTTGGATATCGCCTAGAATGGACGACTTAAGTGGATGTAGGTGGTTGCCTCTTGCACGATCCTTGGAGGCATGTGGTACCTTGGTTGCCCTTAGAAAAACCAAACCCTAGAATGAGTAGTGGCTTCCTGAACTGATGTACAAGTGTTATAGGTGCCTACCCTACCTTCTAGGGGTAGAAAGGAGAGTTCTTTAGACAATGAAGAAGTATAGTAACAAGTTATGAGGTCACACACTGAATTGGTTGTCCTTGTATAGGACTCTAAGGTGTTGTTCATGTGGAAGAATAGTATGAAGTGCATGCTATACCTTGTACATGTTTGGTTCATGGTCAAAAAGTGGGGCATGCAGTTAGATAGTTGATGCATAAGAAGTGAACCTAGAGTTCCTAGACCTAAGAGGGGAAGTAGCAATACCTGGTGCACCTGATGCTCATGAAGATGCTTGAGTTCCTACAAATTGGAGCATTGCACTCCTCATGTTTAGAGGAAAAGGAAACCCCTTGGACTACGATATATGTTTGATGAACCCCTCACACATGTTGGTGATATATGCATGAGATTGGCCAACTTTGAGGAATAAGGAACAAGTATGACATGCCAAGGAACTCAGAATGTCTTAGTTGGTTGTCTTTTGCTAGCTACGTGTATGATTAGCATGATAGGGCTAAGCATGCACATGATGATGTAAACCTTGGAAGATGTCTGTGACCTTTGAGAGGTAGTTTTCTCTCCATCCTGGGGAGGGACCCTTCTGTCAAGTGAAGCTTTTGTATAGGTTCAAGGTAATGAGGTCTCTCATAGGATCTTTATGGGCTAAGTGGAGAGCACATGGTGTGAGCACGAATATATACACCCTTGTGTGACCATCTCTAAGGGCATGAAGATGTGTTGCCATGGAGGTAACCTTATGGGGTCTGACCAAGTTAGGTAGGTCGCCATGATCCCTATGAAAGGATGTAAGTTTGACCATGAGTGTACCAAGAGATGATGGAGTTTTGGGTAAAGATTCAAGAATGAGATGTGCTATGATGGAATCCTAAGTCAATACTAAGGTCATGAAGGGATAAGGTTGATGGAAGTAGGAGTTGTTTGTTCCCTGGATGCACGAGACCATAGAGTCAGGAGGTAACAACTACCTTTGCCTAAGGCCCATGGGTTATGAGGTTGGCCACATTCATGAGTTCATGGGGCCTATGGGCTAAAGGTAATCGACACTCCCTAGATGCATAAGGCTCAGATCACCCCAAAAAGTGTCGGCACCCTAGAGACCTTGAAGTAATGACTAAGGATTTTACATAAAAGAGAGATGTGTAAGACCCATAAGTGTTTGGGAGCAACCTTTCCACAGATGTGAAAACAGTTTTTCATGGTGTGGAAGACATATGAAGTACGTTTCAATTTAGTTTGCAAGGTGTACTGGCGATGTGTGATGCACCATCTCTACTCTTGAAACGGGATGAACTTTGTATTTGGACTACAGCCAAATGCTTATTTCCTCTCATTATTGGGGTGATAGATAGGGCAATATGCATGCCATACACTAAAGATAAAGGTGATATGAGTTGAAACCCTTCTATGATGTTTGAAGATAGAGAAAGTATCATACATTTTGATAGATGGTTGCAAACATGAAGAGAACTAAGGCATTCATCATATGAGGACGTTCTTTTCAAGAGCAATGTGGAATTTATGAGTTATATAAGTTTGAGGTTGATAACCAAGATGATGGGCTCGAAGTTTTTTTGACTCAATTAGACCTAAACCTGAGATGTTGATGATGAGTGGAGTTATAAAGGTTTATGTCATCACTAATAAGGAAGCTTATGTGGTAACCGATACCCTTCGTCTATTTACAACCCAAGTGTATAGCTAACTTATTTAAGAGAGGTTGTTAGGTGAACCCTAAGTTCGTGGGACATGTATGGCTAACACCTAGATACAACTAGACCCGTTGATCAAGTGGGAGGTTTCTTAGTTAGGCAACCTAGAGCTTGATGAGATAGAAGGATGGTTGTAAGAACATGTGATACACCTCTCAAGAAGAGGAAGGTGGTGATACCCACTACTATAGTGTTTTAGGGTTTCCAAAATGTTACCCTTGAGGAATCATGTCATGTAAGAAGCTCATGATTTAAGGTACACCATGGTACTGCCAAGATGGTGAATGTTTGCAGTGGTACCTGGAAGAAGGATATAGAGTTGCATGTGGCCCGTTGCCATACATGCCAGAGAGTGAAGGCTGAACACCAATAACCCAGTGAGTTGCTACAGATAATGAAGAGTCCATGAGAGGGAATGGGAGTAGATCACAATAGATGTTGTGATGGGTCTCCCATGGACCAAGAGTGGTCATGATGCAATATGGGTTACGGTAGATCGCCTTACAAAGTTGACCTAATCCCTTACCTAAGAAAGAAGGCACTGTCAGTGTGACAGATCTGGTTGAACTATATATGATAGAAAGATAGTTCATCTACTCTTTAATCTGAGTTTGTTATTTTAAGCATGACATCAAGTTCACTTCCATGCGGTAAGAATGGGTACATGAAGAACTCGATGCCAGATTTAAGTTGAGTACAGTCTTATCACCCCTGACTGATGGATAGTCAAGAGAGTGACATCATTTGGATTAATTGAATACTTAATAACACATTGGTCAAAATGACTTATTTGATGAAAATAATCTATTATAATTCAATATGGTGAATAATGGAGATTAAATCCCAATTGTTAAAGGTCATTGTCACGTATGCTAATTGACATTGAGATAATTGAGTAACCTCTAATTGTACTAAATTTTTAATGAAATAAATAAATATATATAGGGTTTAATGCATTATAATTATATATAACTCTTTTGGCAACAAGTGAATTTGATAAGACACAACTAAAAGAATAATAATGATCATGTGATATCCTAATAAATATAATGCTAATAACCCTACAATGTTAATTATGCTATATCACATAAAAGGGAATCTTATAAGTGGAAACCCTAGGAGATCCTTGAGAATATGACCTTTTGAGGAGTTGCATGTGATGTTTTTGAACACCCAGGATGAGTAGTCAAAGTAAAAGGAGATTGAGTTGATGAATGTTTTGGTTGAAGCTTTATGGTTGAAGGAACAACCTGACGTTTAGTGTGGTGATGTTGCACACTCACCCTTCGCTCTTTGCTTGAGATTTTGGGGTGAAATCCTCTTTAAGGGATGGAGTTCTATAACATACTGAAACTTGGACATATTCTCTTTTTGACCCTTTTCCAAGTTTTTTCCTTTCATTTCAATCTTTTTTGGCTTTGATGTTTAATTTGTGGAAATAATAGTGGTTTGGTGAATGTTTATTCATTAATACCTCAGTAAATGTTTGAATAAGGTTCTAATACACAATTTTACCACTTATGTGACAATCTTATAAAAGGAATTCGTTTTAGATCATTTCTTAGACTTTCAGAGCAGGAAGAGAAAAAGGAATGAATAATATTGTTTTAAACATGTTAATGTGATATGGAATTATTTAATATGCGAAATAGTGGTAATATTGAATAATGGGCTAAAATTCAAAAAAGGAAGACTAATTGATTAAAGATAATTTGAGGTTCATTTTACTTGGGTCTCAATTAACTTAAGGGCGAATTTTCACTATATATGCATAATAATAAATGTTTTAATTCTATTTGGAATAGAAGATATGAGATTATCCTCAAAATATGAAATAAATATTTGATGACTCCAAAATTGGAAACTAATCTTGGATTCGTGATCTACACAATAAAAATAACCTTTAGGTGAATTTTCATCTAAATTGGATAATATTTCATATACATGTGTAAATTAGAGAGAGAAAGTATTTAAAAGTCTAAAATATTCAATAATGTAGTAAATTATAACAAGAGCTAACATTAATGGTCAATTCATCTTTCACATGTTTTACTTTACTTGAGGGTGAAGTTTTACATTATTTTCATAGTACTAACTATTTTTATTTTTAATTGGGAAAGAAAATAAGAATAAGATTCAAATATATTAAATATTTTAAAAATGAATCTTGAAGAGAAAATATATCTCAGATTCAAACTCTACATGTCAAAATTAACATACAGGTAAATTTTAATTTAATTTGGACACTTAAATATTTTAGTTTATTTAAGAGAGAGAATATGACTTAAAGGAAAATTTATTAAAAAAATATGTTTAAAAAGTTAATCAATAGGAAAATAGCATTCGTCACACTTAGTATTACTTGTAAGCCAAGTTTAAACTTTTTATAAAGTTTCTAGATGCCTCTAACTCATTAAAGGAATAAATTAGTGATAATATTTAAAAATATCAAATAAAATATTAGAAGTCTTGAAAAAATAGAATAATCTCAAAATGGGATTGCTCACCCCAAAAATAGAGAATCTAACAAATTTAAATTTATTTGGACTTTGTTGGCATCCTCAAATAATTATAGAAAGCTTTGCACAATTAATGCATCAAAACATCAAAGTTGGAAAGTTGTATTACATGACATTCATCACAACCCGCATGAACAATAATTGCAAACCAAGATCTGGTATTTTGGGCATAACTTCATTGTTTCTTAATGAAACTTCACGATATGAGTTGTGTTGAATTGAAAATTTAATTTCCCATCCATTCATAATCTATTCGAGATCTATAAAGGAAAATTTTAGAAACGATTAAACTTGTTCCTCAAGTCTTCTGAAGCAATGTCGAGCACAACTCTTGAAACACAAACTTATATAAATAGGACCCTACAATTATATAAAAATGCACACCCAAAGACTTTCCTTCGGTTTTAGATTTGCCTTGCATTGTTGTCTCATCCACCATCAAGCCTGGTTATTTTTTTGAGTTTGTGGTTCCTCTTCCCGATGTCTTGCTTGTTCAGAGTGTAATAGGACCTCAGGTAAACAATTTTGGCTCTGTTTCAACATAATCAGATAGTTAGTTTCATGAATGTGTGACAAACGAAGTATTTTCCCAACTCTTCTACCAGCATCTGCTTGCCTATCCAGCCACGATGTGTGTGTCGGGGAAGGGGATGATCCCTTGTGTTTTTTCCTTTTTCCCTCGTTTCTCTTTTTTGAATCTCATTATGGGTATTCTTATAAATTGACACATTTTAATTGAATTTTTGTTATTTGTCACACCTGCACAAATAGTACATTTATACCCTTCCAAAGCCTTACATTTTTTATTTAAGGGCAAATTGGTTTCTTGAATTTCACTAATAAAGTAGTAAATAAAGTGAATCTTGTAAAACCCTATCTTTCTATTGGAAGATCCAAAATTGTAAATAAATATGTTTTGGAACTAAACAAATGATCTATATATAATAATAGTGTCTAATTTCCATGTTTTTCAAAGGATGGTTTTTGGGAAATGAAATATATGTATAAAATTCATAAAAATTATAACTTAATCATATTAACTCCAAATTTAACATTAAAATATATTTTCTTCATTAGGAGAATCTAATAAATAAAGTAGTGAGGTATTTAGGGCGAAATCTGAGGTTTGCCAAAAAGGTCTTATTTTGGATATCTTTACATTAATATATAATATGGACTCTAATATATGTGAATAATTTGAAATTAGGAAAACTTGAACTTGGAATCATTTAAAGTGATGAAAGTTGATAATTGAAATTAGTAATACAGGTATGCACAAATCTTACCCTTAAGTTGGGATATTTGTGAACCAACCCTAATCTCCATAATGAGGCATCAAATAAATCCTACTTCCTTAGTTGTTGTTCCTTTTGTTTTAATTACATCAAACATCAGATTTGATATATTATTTCTTGGGTCTTGGATCCCACTGCCATGTTCCAATTATTTGATGATTTATCTTGCCACTTTACTATCCCTTGAATATTATGGTTTATTTGACTATTTAGCTATATTAGTGGTACTTATGTAGAACCACCCATAGTTTGGGTATGTGTTATTTTGCCTAGGGAATGTGTTACTCTCCCCAATATATAAATTTTTGGTAGGTGACTAGAATGTGTTACTCTTCCTCACCTATTTGGTTGATGTCCGAAAGGTGCCTCAACCCAATGTAGTTAATGTAGTCAAATTAATATCATGCATGCTACTTATTATTATTTATTGGTCTTGGCAAGAATCATTTGTTTAAATATGCCTCATTCTATTGGCCTTCTCATCTTATGATGAATCTATATCCTTATGTTTCGTTGTAGTTATTATCTTTGTTTCTTGTTCATATTGTTGACACATACCTTATTTCTCTCACTTTCTAGGTGACTTGCCAACCACACAGGTAAAGCACAAGGTGTTGAACAAGATCATGGAGAACATAGCTTTTGGCATCGACCTAGCTCTTGTAGATGTTGCTTTGGAGACAAGATTTGAAGTAGTTCAAACTTCCCTCTGTCTTGATCCTTTTTTTGTATCATATATGGAAACCCTTACGGGAGACTAATGTACTTTTGTAATTTGTTATGAAAATTGAATATAGTCAATATTTCTATTCCGTAGATTCACTTTGATCTTTTGCATACCATTATTATAAATTTGGAAAACTTATACATATTACAACATACATGTTAGTGTGTTTGGAATGGATGTTAATTCTTCAAATTTATAGTAGAGTGGTGATTTCACTTCTTTACTGGATGATATTAGAGTAGCTGGAATCTGACAATTTCAATTTTGTCTCCCTAGTTAGAAACCTTGTCTTACATAGTCCCCTTTAAGTGACATGTTTGCCCTAGAGTTGATATATAGATGATGAAAGGTTGATTTAGGATCCTATGAGTTTCACCTTAGAATCATGATGAAATATCCCTAAAATATTTACAACTAAAAGAGGTTAGTAACCATAGAAACTTGAGATTGTTTAATTTGGCCATTAGGTAGCTACTAGGACATAAAGTTGAAAGAAAAGGTGTTTAGAAAGGAACAAGGTTTAGGGGGTAGCAAGATTTTCCTCTACACCACTAGTTTGGTTTATGAGGACTCCCAGATCCATATGATACCTACCTGGACTGAGCTGATATCGAATGTCTGAAATAGCATGCCTATAGACAATAGTAGACCTAGACATCTATGTTGAATATCTTTGGGAACCTTAAACTGATGACCTAGTATTTCATGTGTTATGACTTGTTTGAGGATGGATAACCAATATAGCTTCCTTAAGTCCCTTAGGACCACATGTTTGGTGAACCTAACCCTAGAATCTAGACTATGAAGTTTGGTGTTTAGCAAGCTATCAGATTGCACAGTGGAAGCATGATGAAGCTTATACATGGTTTAGTTTGACTCCCCTTTTACCAATTGTTTATTTTGTCTTGGTAGGTTGAACGTTTTAGTGGGTGAGAGTAGTTGGTTGTTGATGCTTGGGTGGTTAGATTTCTTGGACAAATCCTTTTTAGGGCGATGGAGCCCTGCAGTATGTCGATATCTAGCTACTTTGACTCTAGAAACCTTAAATCCATGATTAGGAGGATGGTGAGCTTGGATCCTTAGAATTGACAAAAAAAAATTAAAGTTATAACTTGACATTCTTAATTATATACTAATGAACATAAAATGGTCATCTAATGAATAGTTCTTATGTTTGAACTCTAACAAATACTTAATGCACATAAGAGTAACTCACATATTAATACTAATAGTGGATATGCATGGTGTTGACTGTGTCATCAATCAATAAACCCTAATGATATGAGGAGTGAAATAAATGTAACCTAATCTTGGACATAATGCATTCTAAGAAGGTACAATAAAATATAATGATCATATTAACCTGAATCTTAAGTTGTAAATATCTAACACAAATATATGCATATGTAATGCCTTTCATGATACATTGGTGACACTAGCTGTAATAATAAAATAATATACTTCTACACACTTAAATGATATATAATAACCTAATCATAGATTAATCAAGTCATTAATTTTTAATGACTATTACCTTGCTCTCTAATACACACCTAATTAATCACCTAATCATGCCTTGGGTTGTGAATCAAATCTTCCATGTTCACTAAAATACAAATAATGACTTCATTATGGATTAGAAGTAATTGGATTCATGTAAATGTGCATAATCAATAATAAGAAGTGAATAACTAGGAGAAAAAGATTAATAATGATGATAATATGAGTATGAAAGATAATGTGAAAATGTGACAATGTTCAATATAGATAAAAGTAATTAATGTGACATTATTTGGATTAATTGATTACTTAATAATAAATCATACAAAAACATCTTATTTCATGAAAATAATCTGTTATAATTCATTATGGTGAATAATGGAGATTAAATCCCAATTATAAAGGTCAATGTCACATATGCTAATTGACATTGAGATATTTGAGTAACTTCTAATTGTGCTAAATTTTTAATGAAATAAATAATATATATATGGTTTAATGCATAATAATGATATATAACTCTTTTGGAAACAAGTGAATATGATAGGACACAACTAAAACAATAATAATCATCATGTCGTATCCTGATAAATATAATGCTAATAAGCCTAAAATGTTAATTATGTTATATCACATAAAAGGAAATCTTAAAAATGGAAACCCTAGGTGATGCTTGATAATATGAACTTTGAGGAGTTTCATGTGATGTTTTAGAACTCCCATGGTAAGCAGTTGAAGTATAAGGAGTTTGAGTTGGTGAAGGTTTTGGTTGGAGCTTTATAGTTGCAGGAACTACTTAAAGTTTAGTGTTGAGATGTTGTGCACACACCCTTCTCTCTTTGATTGTGATCTTTGGTACTAAATCCTCTTTAAGGGGTGGAGTGCCGTAACATATCAAAACTAGGACATATTCTCTTTTTGGCCCTTTTCCAAGTTTTTCCTTTCATTTCAATCCTTTTTGGCTTTGATTTTTAATTTGTGGAAATAATAGTGGTTTGGTGAACAATTATTCATTATTTATGCCAACATTTGGGTTTATACATACATGCCTCAGTAAAGCTTTTGAATAAGGTTCTAATATGCAATTTTTCCACTTATGTGACAAATTAATAAACGGAATTCATTTTAGATCATTCCTTAGCCTTTAGAGCAAGGAAGAGAAAACGGAATGAAGAATAATGCTTTAAACTTGTTAATGTGATATATAATTATTTAATATGAGAAATAGTGGTAATATAGGATAAAGGGATAAAATTCATAAAATGAATACTAATCAATTAAATATTGTTTGAGATTTCCTTTCTTTGGGTCTCAATTAACTTAAGGGCCAAGTTTCACTTTATATGCATAATAATAAATGTTTTAATTTTATTTGGAAAATAAGACATGTATTTTTTGCCAAAGTATGAAATAAATATTTAATGACTCCAAAAGTGAAAACTAAGCTTGGATTCATGATCTACACAATAAAAATAACCTTTGGGTAATATTTCATCTAAATTGGATAATCTTTCATATACATGTGTAGATTAGGAGAGAGAAAGTATTTAAAAATCTAAAATATTCAATAATGTAGTAAATTATAACAAGAGCTAACATTAATGGTCAATTTATGTTTCACACATTTTACTTTACTTGACGGTGAAGTTTCACATTATTTTCATAGTAATAACTATTTTTATTTTTAACTGGGAAAGAAAATCAGAACAAGATTGAAATATATTAAACAAATTATTAAATGACTCCTAAAGAGAAAATTAATCTCAAATTTTCAACCTTGGACACTTAAATATTTTAGTTTATTTAGGAGAGAGAATATGACCTAAAGGATAAAAAATTAAAAAAAAAGTTAAAAATATTAATCAATAGGAAAATCGTATTCCTCATATTAGTATTACTTGTAAGGCAAGTTTCATCTTTTTTGAAATTTTCTAGATGACTCTAACTTGTTAAAGGGATAATAAGTGATAATATTTAATAATATCAAGTGAAATATTAGAAGTCTTTAAAAAATAGAATAATGTCAAAGTCTGATTGCTCACCCCGAAAATAGAGAAACTACCAAATTTGGATTTATTTGGACTTTGTTGGCATCCTCAAATAATTATAAAAAGTTTTGTACAATGAATGCATTAAAAGAACAACGTTGGAAGTTGTTTTACATGACATTCATCGCAGCCCGCATGAACACTAACTGCGAACCTAGATGCAATATTTTGGGCATAACTTCCTTATTTTTTAACGAAACTTCATGAAATGAGTTGTGTCGGATTGAAAATTTAAGTTCCCATCCATCCATGATCTGTTTGAGACCTAAAATGGAAAATTATAGAAATGAGTAAACTTGTTCCTCAAGTCTTCTGAAGCAACGTCTAGCACACCTCTTGAATATATATAGGATCCTACCCTAATATGAAACGCACACCCAAAGACTCTCATCTGGTTTTGATTTTTCCATGCATTTTTGTTTCATCCACCCCCGAGCATGGTTCTTATTCTGAGTTTATGGTTCCTCTTCCCGATGTCTTGCTTATTCAGAACGTAATTGGACCTCAGGTAAACAATTTTGGCACTTTTTCATCATAATTAGATAGTAAGTTTCATGAACAAGTGACGAATAAAGTTTTTTCCCAACCCTAGGACATGCATCCCTTTGCCTAGCCATCCATGACATGTGTGACAGGGAAGGGGATTCATCCCATGTGTTTTTTTTCCTTTTTTCTCCTAGATTCTCTTTAATTTTAATCTCATTGTTGGTATTCTTATAAATCGCCACATTTTAATTGAATTTTTTTCTCTTGTCACGCCAGCACAAATAGTAGTTTATACCCTTTCATAGTCTAAAGTTTTCATTTTTTATTTAAGGGCAAATTGGTTTCTCGAATTCCACTAATAAATTAGTAAATAAAGTGAATCTTGTAAAAATCATATATTTTATTAAAAGATCCAAAAAATTGTAAATAAATATGTTTTAGAACTAAAAAAAAGAGCTATATCTAATAAAAATAGTTTTACTGTCTGATTTTGATGTTTATCGAAGGATGATTTTTGGGAAATGAAATATATGTATAAAATTCATAAAAATTGTAAGTTAATCATGATAACTCTAAATTGAACATAAAAATATGTTTCCTTGATTGGGAGAATCTAATAAATCAAGTAGTTAGGTTTTTAGGGTTAAAATCTGAATTTTGCTAAAAAGAATATAATTTTAGATATCTCTACATGAATATAAAATATGGACTCTAATCTATGTGAATAACTTGAAAATAGGAAAAGTTTAACTTGGAATCATCTAAAGTGGTGAAAGTTGATAATTGAAATCAGAAAGATAGGTATGCACAAATCTTACCCTAAAGTTAGGATATTTGTGAACCAACCCTATAATCCATAATGAGGCATGAAATGAATCCTACTTCCTTTATTATTTTTCCTCTTGTTCTAGTTGCCTCAAAAATCAGATTTGATATATTATTTGTTGGGTCTTGGAACCCAATACCATGTTATAACTGTTTGATGATTGATCTTTCCACTTTACTATTCCTTGAGAAAGATGGTTTATGTGATTATTTATCTGTAGTAGTGGTACTTATGTAGAACCACCCATAGTTTGGGCATGTGTTATTTCACCTAGGGAAATGTGTTAATCTCGCCAATATATAACTATTGGATAGGTGGCTAGAATTTTTTATCTCCCTCACCTATTTTTTTATGTCCGATAGGTGCCTCAACCATATGTAGTTAATGTAGTCCAATTAATATCATGCATGCTAATTCTTACTATATATTTATTTTGGCAAGAATTGTTTGTTATATTCCTCATTCTATTGGCCTTCTCATCTTATGATGAATCTATATCCTCATGTTTTTTTGTTGTTATTATCTTTGTTTCTTGTTCATATTGTTGACACATACCTTGTTTCTCTCTCTTGCTGGGTTACTTCCCAACCACCCAAGTAAAGCACAAGGTGTTGAACAAGATCAAGGAGAACATAGATTTTGGCATGTACCTAGCTCTTGTAGATGTTGCTTTGGAGACAAGATTTCAAATAGTTCACACTTTCCTCTATCTAGATCCTTTTGCTACATCATATATGTAAACCCTTATGGGAGATTGATGTAATTTTGTAATTTGTTATGCAAACTGAATATAGTCAACATGTCTATTCCGTTGCTTCACTTTAGTCTTTTGCATACAAATATTATAAATTTGGAAAAATTTATAACTATTCCAACATATATGTGAGTGTGTTTGGAATGGATGTTAATTCTTAGAACTTTTAGTAGAGAGGTGATTTTGCTTCTTTACAGCATGGTATGAGCTCCCATATTAGTTGGAATCTGACTATTTCAATTTTGTCTCCCTAGTTAGAAACCTTGTCTTACATAGTCCCCTTTAAGTGACATGTTTTCCCTAAGTTGATCTATAGATGATGAAAGGTTGATTTAGGATACTATGAGCTTTACATTAGAATCATGATGAATAAATACCTAAAATATTCACAACTAAAAGATGTAAGTAACCATAGAAACTTGAGGTTGTTTAGTTTGGCCATTAGGTAGCTACTAAGACATGAATTTGAAAGCAAAGGTGTCTAGTAAGGATCATGGTTTGGGGGTTGTCAATATTTTTCTCCGCACCACTAGCTTGGTTTATGAGGACTTCTGGTTCCATATGATACTTGCCTGGCCTGAGCTGATAATGACTGTATAAAATAGCATGCCTATAGACAATAGTAGCCTTAGACATCTATGTCGAATATCTTTGAAAACCTTGATATGATGACCTTCTCTTTCAGGTGTTATGACTTGTTTGGGTATGGATACCCAATATATATTCCTTATGTCCCTTAGGACCACATATTTGATCAACCTAACCCTAGAACCTAGACTTTGAAGTTTGGTGTTTAGTAAGCTATCAGAATGTGCAATGGAAGAATGATGAAGCTTGTAATTGGTTTAGTTAGACTGACCCTTTTACCCATTGTTTAGTTTGTCTTCATCGGTCAAACCTTTTCAGGGGTGAGAGTAGTTGGTTTTGGATGCTTGGGTGGTTATATTTCTTGGACTAAATCCCTTTTTAGGGGCATGGAGCCATGTGATATGCTGAGATCTAGCTACTCACACTCTAGAAACCCTAACTCCATGATTTGAAGATAGTGATCTTGGATCCTTAGAAGTGACAAAAACAAGTTATCGTTATAACCTGAAATGATTATTTATATACTAATGCACTTATAATTGTGATCTAATGAATAGTTCATATGTTTTAACCCTAATGAATACTTAATGCAAAAATAAGAGTAACTCACATATTAATACTAATAATGGATATACATGATGTTTAACATGTCATCAATGAATAAACCCTAATGATATGAGGAGTGTAATAAATGTAACCTAATCTTGCAC
This sequence comes from Alisma plantago-aquatica, assembly GCA_963693085.1. Taxonomy (NCBI): domain Eukaryota; kingdom Viridiplantae; phylum Streptophyta; class Magnoliopsida; order Alismatales; family Alismataceae; genus Alisma; species Alisma plantago-aquatica. The sequence continues at coordinate 20,315,016 of OY856410.1, forward strand.
TTAATGCATTCTAAGAAGGTACAGTAAAATATAATGATCATATTAATAGGAATCCTAAGTTGTAATTATCTAATAGAAATATATTCACCCGTAATGCCTTTCATGATACATTAGTGGCATTAGGTGTCATAATCAAATAATATACATTTCCACACTTGAATGATATATAATCACCTAATCATAGATTAATCAAGTCATCAACATGAAATGCATATCACCTTCTTCTCCAATACACAACTAACCAATCACCTAATCATGCCTTGGGTTGTGAATCAAATCTACCTTGTTCACTAAAATACAAATAATGACTTGATTATGGATAAGAAGTAATGGGATTCATGTCAATGTGCATATTCAATAATAAGAAGTGAATAAATTTGAGGAAATGATTAATAATGATGTTAATATGAGTATGAAAGATAATGTGAAATGTGACAATAATCAATATAGACAAAAGTAATTAATGTGACATTATTTGGATTAATTGAATACTTCATAACAACTTGGATAAATTGTCTTATTTAAGTAAAATAATCTGCTACAATTCAATATGATGAATAATGGAGATTAAATTCACTTTATTAAAGGTCATTGTCACATATGCTAATTGACATCGAGATAATTGAGTAAACTCTAATTGTGCTAATTTTTTTAATGAATTAAATAATATATATATATATATATATATATATATATATGATTTAATGCATAATAATGATATATAACTCTTTTGGCAATAAGTTAATATGGTAGGGCACAAGTAAAAGAACAATAATGATCATGTTATATCTTAATAAATATATTTCTAATAAGCCTAATATGTTAATTATGTTATATCACATAAAAGGAAATCTTAAAAGTGGAAACCCTAGGTGATCCTTGAGAATATGACGTTTGAGAAGTTGCAAGTGAAGTTTTTGAACTCCCACATTAAGAAGTTGAAGTATAAGGAGTTTGAATTGGTGAGAGTTTTGGTTGAAGTTTTATGGTTTGAGGAAAAACCTGAAGTTTAGTGTTGAGATGATGAACACTCACCCTTCTCTCTTTGCTTGTGATTTTTGGGATGAAATCCTCTTTAAAGGATGGAGTGTTGTAACATACCGAAACTTGGACATGTTCTCTTTTTGGCCCTTTTCCAAGTTTTTCCTTTCATTTCAATCCTTTTTGGCTTTGATGTTTAATTTGTGAAAATAATAATGCTTTGGTGAAAATTTGTTCATTATTTATGCCAACATTTGCGTTTATGCACAAATATATCTATAAACATTTTGAATAAGGTCCCAATATGCAATTTTACCACTTATGTGACACATTAATAAAATGAATTCATTTTAGATCAATCCTTAGCCTTTTAGAACAAGGAAGAGAAAAAGGAATGAATAATAATGCTTTAATCATGTTAATGTGATATGGAATTATTTAATATGAGAAATGGTGGTAATATTGTATAATGGGCTAAAAGTACTAAAAGGAAGACTAATTGATTAAAGATAATTAGAGATTCATTTTGCTTGTATCTCAAATAAATTATCGGTTAAGTTTCACTTTAAATGCATAATAATAAATGTTTTAATTTTATTTGGTAAAGAAGATACGAGTTTTTCCTTAAAGAATGAAATAAAATATCTAGCAACTCCAAAACTGGAAAGTAATCTAAGATTCGTGATCTACACAATAAAAATAACATTTGAGTGAATTTTCATCTAAATTTGATAATATAATATTCATGTGCAGATTAGGAAAGAGAAAGTATTAAAAAGCATAAAATATTCAATAACATAGTAAATTATAATAAGAGATAACATTAATGGTCATTTCATGTTTCATATGTTTTACTTTACTTGAGGGTGAAGTTTCACATTATTTATAGTAATAACTATTTTTATTTTGAACTGGGAAAGAAAATAAGATTCAAATATACTAAAAAATTTATTAAATGACTCCTAAAGAGAAAATAAGTCAAATTCAGAATCTACATACCAAAACTAACACACTTGTAAATTTTCATGTAATTTGGACACTTAAATATTTTAGTTTATTTAGGATAGAGAATATGCTTTAAAGGCAAAAAAATATTAAAAAAATATGTTAAAAAATCAATAGGAAAATCGTATTACTCATACTTAGTATTACTTGTAGGCCAAATTTCATCTTTTTAGAAAGTTTCTAGATGCTTCTAACTCATTAAAGGGATAAATAAGTGATAATATTTAAAAATATCAAATAAAATATTAGAACTGTTAAAAAATAGAATAATGATAAAATCTGATTGCTCGCTTCCAAAAATAGGGGAACTACCAAATTTGGATTTATTTGGACTTCGTTGGCATCTTCAAACAATTATAGAATTTTTTTTACAATAAATGTATCAAACGAACAATGTTGGAAAGTTGTATCACATGACATTCATCACAACCCTCATGAATAGTAACTGTGGACCAATGTCTGATATTTTGGGCATAACTTCCTCTTTTTGTAAACGAAACTTCACGAAATGAGTTGTTTTGGACCGAAAATTTATTTTTCCATCCATCCATAGTCTATTCGAGACCTATAATGGAAAATTCTAGAAACGAATAAGGTTGTTCATAAATTCTTCCAAAGCAACGTCTAGCACACCTCTTGAAACTCAAACTCATATATATGGCCCTACCCTTATATGAAATGCACACCAAAAACTCTAATCTGGTTTCAATTTCACCTTGCACCATTGTTTCATCCACCACTGAGCGTGGTTCTTGTTTTGAATTTGCAGTTCCTCTCCCTGATGTCTTTCTTATTCGGAGCGTAATTGGACATCAGGTAAATAATTTTGGTACTTGTTCAGCATAATCAAATAGTTATTTTCATAAATGAGCAACGAAGAAAGTTTTTTCCCAAGTCTTGGACAAACATCTCCTTGCCTAGCCAGACATGACGTGTGTGGCAGGGAAGAGGATGATTCCATGTGTTCTATCTTCTTTTTGCCCCTCGATTCTCTTCTATTTTTTTATCTCATTATCAGTATTCTTATAAATCGCCACATTTTAATTTAATTTTTATCACTTGTCACACCATCACAAATAGTAGTTTATACCCTTTCATAGCCTAAAGTTTTCATTTTTTATTTAAGGACAAATTAGTTTCTTGCAATTTAATTTCACAAATAAATTAGTTAATAAATTGAATCTTTTAAAAAATATATCTTTTCATTCAAACATCCAAAATTTGTAAATAAGTATGTTTTCAAATTTAAAAAATGACCTCCATATAATAAAAATAGTTCCAATTTTTTATTTCTATATATTTCAAAGGATGACTTTTGGGAAATAAAATATATGCATAAAATTCATAAAAACCATAAGTTAATTATAATAACTCCAAATTGAACATAAAAATATGTTTTCTTGATTAGGAGAATCTAATAAATCAAGTAGTAGGTTTTCAGGGTCAAAATTTGAATTTTGCTAAAAAGGTCAAATTTTGGATGTCTCTATATTAATATACAATTTGGACTCTAATATATATGAATAACTTGAAAATAGGCAAAGTTGAACTTGGAATCATCTAAAGTGGTGAAAGTTAATAATTGAAATCAATAAGAGATGTATGCACAAATCTTACCCTTAAGTTGGGATATTTGTGAACCAACCCTATTTTCCATAATGAGGCATGAAATGAATCCTACTTCCTTTATTATTGTTCCTCTGGTTCTAATTGCCTCAAAAATCAAAATTGACACATCATTTCTTGGGTCTTGGTCCAATTGCAATGTTGAAATTATTTGATGATTTATCTTTCCACTTTACTATTCCTTGAGCATGATGGTTTATTTGACTATCTAGCTATAGTAGTGGTACTTATGTAGAACCACCCATAGTTTGGGCATGTGTTATTTTGCCCAGGGGAATGTGCTACTCTCTACAATATATAAATGTTTGATAGGTAACTGTAATGTGTTACTCTCCATCACCTATTTGGTTGATGTCTGGTAGGTGCCTCGCCCTATGTAGTTAATGTAGTCGAATTAATATTATGCATGCTACTGCTTTTTATTTATTGGTTTTGGAAAGAATCTTTTATTATGTGCCTCGTTCTATTGGCCTTCTCATATTATGATGAATCTATGTCCTTATCTTTCATTTTTGTTATTATCTTTATTTCTTATTCATATTGTTGAGACATACCTTGTTTCTCTCTCTCTTGTCGGGTGACTTCCCAACCACCCAGGTAAATCACAAGATGTTGAACAAGATCAAGGAGAACATAGCTTTTGGCATGGACCTAGCTCTTGTATATGTTACTTTGGAGGTAAGATTTGAAGTAGTTTAGACTTCCCTCTATCTAGATCCTTTTTCTGTATCATATATGGAAACCCTTATAGGAGAGTTGATGTACTATTGTAATTTGTTATGAAAATTGAATATAGTTTGTATTATTATTCCACTAATTCACTTTGGTCTTTTGCATACCAATATTATAAATTTGGAAAATGTATACCTATTACAACATACATGTGAGTGTGTTTGGAATGGATGTTAATTCTTCAAATTTTTATTAGAGAGCTGATTTCTCTTCTTTACAACATGATATCACAACCCGTGGTAGTTGGAATCTGACTATTTTAATTTTATATCCCTAGTTAGAGACCTTATATTAGATAGTCCACTTTAAGTGACATGTTTGCCCTATAGTTGATCTATAGATGATGAAAGGTTCATTTAGGATCCTATGGGTTTCACATTAGAATCATGATGAATAAATCCCTAAAATATTCACAACTAAAAGATGTAAGTAACCATAGAAACTTGAGGTTGTTTAGTTTGGCCATTAAGTAGCTACTAGGACATGAAGTTGAAAGTAAAGGTGTCTAGAAAGGATCAGGGGTTGAGGGCTGGCAATGTTTTCCTCCGCACTACTAGCTTGGTTTACGAGGACTCCTGGATCCAGATGATACCTATATAGCCTGAGTTGATACTGGTTGTCTGAAATAGCATGCCTATAGACAATAGTAGCCTTAAACATCCATGCCAAATATCTTTGGCAACCTTAATATGATGACCCTGTCTTTGAGGTGTTATGACTTATTTGAGGATGAATACCCAATATAACTTCCTTATGTCCCTTAGGACAACATGTTTGGTCAACCTAACCCTAGAACCTAGACTTTGAAGTTTGGTTTTAGTAAGGTGTTAGAGTGCACAGTGGAAACATGATGAAGCTTAAACATGGTTTAGCTAGACTCACCATTTTACCCATAGTTTAATTTGGCTTGGTAGGTCAAACCTTTAAAGGGGTGACATTAGTTGGTTGTGGCTTGGTAGGTCAAACCTTTAAAGGGGTGACAGTAGTTGGTTGTTGATGCTTGGGTGGTTAGATTTTGTGGACTGAATCCTTTTTAGGGGGATGGAGCCCTGTGATATGTCGAGATCTAGCTACTCTGACTCTAGAAACCCTAACTCCATGATTAGGAGGATCATGAGCTTGTATCCTTAGAATTGAAAAAAATTACAGTTATAACCTGACATGCCTTTTTATATACTAATGAACTTATAATGGGCATCTAATTAATAATTCATATGTTTTAACCCTAATGAATACTTAATGCACATAATAAGAGTAACTCACATATTAATACTAATAATGGATATGCATGATGTTGACCATGCCATCATTCAATAAACCCTAATGATATGAGGAGTGAAATACATGTAAGCTAATCTTGAACTTAATGCATTATAAGAAGGTACAATAAAATATAATGATCATATTAACATGAATCCTAAGTTATATTTATCTAACACAAATTTATACATATGTACGCATTTCATGATACATTAGTGATACTAGCTGTCATAATCAAGTAATATACTTTTATATATTAAATGATATATAATCACCTAATCATATATTAATCAAGTCATCAATATGAAATTCTTATCACCTTGTTCTCTAATACACACATAATTAATCACCTAATCATGCCTTGGGTTGTGAATCAAATCCGCCTTGTTCACTAAAATACAAATAAAGACTTCATTATGGATAATAAGTAATTGGATTCATGTAAATGTTCCAATAATAAGAAGTAAATAAATAGGAGAGAATGATTAATAATGATGTTAATATGAGTAAGAAAGATAATATGAAAATGTGACAATGTTCAATATAGATAAAATTCATTAATGTGAAATTATTTGGATTAATTTATTCTTAATAAAAAAATTGGACAAAATGTCTTATTTCATGAAAATAATGTGTTATAATTTAATATTCTGAATATTGGAGATTAAATCCCAATTATTAAAGGTCATTATCACATATGCTAATAGACATTGAGATAATTGAGTAACCTCTAATTGTGATAAATTTTTTAATGAAATTATATATATATATAGGGTTTAATGCATGAAAATGATATATAAATATTTTGGCAACAAGTGAATATGATAGGACACAACTAAAAGAATAATAACAATCATGTGATATCTTAACAAATATAATGCTAATAAGCCTAAAATGTTAATTATGTTATATCACATAAAAGGGAATCTTAAAAGTGGAAATCCTAGGTGATCCTTGAGAATATGACCATTGAGGAGTTGCATGTGAAGGCTTTTTAATTCCAGGTTAAGGTGTAAGGAGTTTGAGTTGGTGAAAATTTTGGTTTAAGCTTTATGGTTGGAGAAACAACCTGAAGTTTAGTGTTGATATGTTGCACACTCACCCTTCGCTCTTTGCTTGTGATTTGGGGGAGAAATCCTCTTTAAGTGGTGGAGTGCGATAACATACCAAAACTTGGAAATATTCTCTTTTTGGCCCTTTTCCAAGTTTTTCCTTTCATTTCTATCATTTTGTCTTGGATGTTTAATTTGTGGAAATAATAGTGGTTTGGTGAACATTTATTCATTATATATGCCAACATGTGGGTTTATGCACAAATACCCTAGTAAATGTTTGAATAAGTTTCTAATACGCAATTTTACCACATATGTGACAAATTAATAAAAGGAATTCATTTTAGATCATTCCTTAGCCTTTTAGAGTAAGGAAGAGAAAAAAGAATTAATAATAATGCTTTAAACAAGTTAATGTGATATGGAATTATTTAATATGATAAATAGTGGTAATATTGGATAATGGGCTAACATTCATAAAAGGAAGACTAATGGATTACAGATAATTTGAGATTCAATTTCCTCGGGTCTCAATTAACTTAAGGGCCAAGTTTCAATTTATATGCGTAATAATAAATGTTTGAGATCTATTTGAAAAGGAAGATATAAGTTTTTTCTCAAAGCATGACATAAATATTTAATGAATCCAAAAGTGGAAACTAATATTGGATTCATCATCTACACAATAAAAATAACCTTTGGGTGAATTTTCATCTAAATTGGATAATCTTTCATATACATGTGTAGATCGGAAGAGGGAAAGTATTTAGAAGTCAAAAATATTGTATAATGTAGTAAACAATAACAAGAGATAACATTAATGCTAAATTCATCTTTCACATGTTTTACTTTACTTGAGGGTTAAGTTTCACATTATTTGCATAGTAATACCTATTTTTATTTTTAACTGGGAAAGAAAATTAGAATAAGATTCAAATATATTAAATAAATTATTAAATGATTGCTAAATAGAAAATAAATCTCAAATTCAAAATTAACATGCCAAAATTAACGTACCAGTAAATTTTCATCTAATTTGGACACTTAAATATTTTAGTTTATTTAGGAGAGAGAATATGACGTAAAGGCCAAAAATATTAAAAAAATATGTTAAAAAAATTGATCAATAGGAAAATTGTATTCCTGATACTTAGTACTACTTGTAAGCCAAGTTTTATCTTTTTTGAAAGTTTCTAGATGGCTCAAACTCATTCAAGGGAAAAAAAGGCGATATTATTTAAAAAATATCAACTAAAATATTAGAAGTCTTAAAAAGTAGAATAATGTCAAAATCGGATTGCTCACCCCAAAAATAAAAAAACTGCTAAATTTGGATTAATTTGGACTTTGTTGGTTTCTTCAAGTAATTATAAAAAAATTGTACGATAAATGCATTAAAATAGCAAAGTTGGAAAGTTGTATTACATGACATTCATCGCAACCCGCATGAATAGCAACTACAAACTAAGGTCAGGTATTTTGGGCATAACTTCGTCTTTTCTTAATGAAAACTTCATGAAATGAGTTGTGCTAGATTAAAAATTTAATTTCCCATCCATCCATGAGCTATTCGAGACCTATAATGGAATATTCTAGAAATGACTAAACTTGTTCCTCAAGTCTTCCGAAGTAGCAAGCACATATGAAACACACACCCAAAGAGTCTCCTCTGGTTTCAATTTTTCTTTGCATCGTTATTTCATCCACCACCGAGCGTGATTCGTGTTTTGAATTTGGGGTTCCTCTCCCCGATGCCTTGCTTATTTGGAGTGTGATTGGACCTCAAGTAAACAATTTTGGCACTTGTTTATCATAATTAGATAGTTAGTCTCATGTCTGAGTGACGAATGAAGTTTTTTCCAAACTCTAAGACAAGCTTCTCCTTGCCTAGCCGGCGATGATGTGTGTGGTGGGGAAGGGGATGATCCCATGTGTTCTTTTTCCTTTTTTCTCCTCAATTCTCTTTTATTTTTTTTATCTCATTATGGGTATTCTTATAAATCGCCACATTTTAATTGAATTTTTTCTGATTGTCACGTCAGCACAAATAATACGTTTATACCCTTGCATAGCCTAAAGTTTTCATTTTTATTTTAGGGAAATTTGGTTTCTTGAATTTCACTAATAAATTAGTAAATAAAGTAAATCCTGTAAAAATCATATATTTGTATTGTAAGGTCCAAAAATTGTAAATAAATAAGTTTTGGAATTGGAAAAAAAATGAGCTCTATCTAATAAAAACAATTACAGTGTCTGATTACCATGTTTTTTGAAGGTTGATTTTTGGAAAATGAAATATATGAATAAAATTCATAAAAATTGTAGCTTAATCATAATAACTCCAAATAGAATATAAATATATGTTTCTTGATCAGGAAACTCTAATAAAATCAAGTAGTGAGGTTTTTAGGGTGAAAAATTTCGAGTTTTTCTTAAAAGGTCTAATTTTGGATATCTCTACATTAATATACAATAAGGATTCTAATACATTTGAATAACTTGAAAATAGGCAAATTTAAAGTTGGAACCATCTAAAGTGGTGAACGTTGACAATTGAAATTAGTAAGAGAGGTATGAGCAAATCTTACCCTAAAATTGGGATATTTGTGAGTGATCAACCTTTTTATCGCGTCAGAATATAAACGTGGGACAAAGAGAGGAATCAAGCTTTAAATTTATAAGCCGAAACCTTCTAGGCCCCTGCAACTTAATTACGGGGTCGAAGTAGATATACAGGGTCGAACACAGGGACGTGGTGACGGTTAGGACGCCACATATCTTATTCTTTAGTCAAATAAGACAAAATCGATAGTCGATGAAAATATGTGCTAGAACTAGTCTAGCGGGTTGTCACGATATAAGACAAAGAAAATAAAATAAAAGAAAACAAAACAAAACAGAGCTCGAGGTACTACTAACTAGAGAAAGAGAGTTCCTGGATATGTAACCACAAACGGGGCAGTCTATGCACTCGTTCTCGGGCATAGACAACCCTCGAATACCTAAACAAGCATCTAGTACACACAATGGCATCTGTCCTGTGGGGTCATCCCACTCGCTCTCGCGAATCGTGACTAAAACCATCAACAATATGTCATTGACCCTGTTACAACCCCAATTTTTGGGTTCATTGGTGAGAAATGTAATTTCTCATATTAAAGATAATTGGACAAATAAAGATATGATTTGTTTTGAATAAATGGGTTTCGTTTACAATAGCCTTGATGATTGTGTTGTGAGCTTTATTGGCTATTGGGCCCAATAACAAAGAAATGAAGAAAGGAAATTCAATTACTAAAATAGTAAATGAATAATTGAATATTTGAGAAAAGAAAGAGGTAGAAACCTCTAGAAGGCAAAGAGATATAATCCAAGGATGGATTTCATGCCTCTTGGGTTCCTTGGGTTCCAAGGAGTCCAAAGTTGCAAGAAGAAAGAAAAAAGAAAAGAAAAGATTAATTAAGTATTTCTTTTTTGAGGTCTAACTTGTCCATCTTCTATTAATCATTCAAATCCTTTACAGCATGACTGATTATAGTAGATGGAAAAGAAGAGGTGGTGCTAAATACAGTACTACTCGAGACAGCCCTCCGGGCTAGCATATGCGCTAAACCATTAGCCTGCCTCTTACAGAAGCTAAACGTTACACTAAAAAAAGAAGAGCATAAAAGGGAAATGTTATCTAGATATGTCCCCAACAGATCCTTGTTCCTTGATGATGTTTTGAGCAGGTTGATCACTGCCTCCGAATCCGATTCCACCATGAGTTTGTTGATGCCCATTTCTTTTGATTTTCACATTCCCTCACAGATGGCCCAAGCTTCCGCACAACACACGTCTAGCAGAGATGGTTTCCTCAGACCAGTGATCCTTTGCACCTGTCCATTATTGTTCCTCCATACAATGCCTGCTCCGTCAAAATTCTATATGCCCACCGCTGCGCCACAGTTGAGTTTTGTGGTTTCAGGTGGTGGGGGTGTCCATCTACCCAGAGGTACTGCCGTTGGAAACGGACGATTGCTTTCAGTTCTGACTTCCCGGTGAGATCTGATCAGTTGCAATAAAGATCGTTGGATTGTATGGGGCGGCCGAGTCTTGTTGTCAAAAATGATCTCATTCATCCTTGTCCAAATAGTCCACAAAGCTGCTATCATTTCCTCATCTTTCTCTTCTTCTCCAGTCCGAGTTAGTGCTAGAATGGTGTCGACTGCTGTTGCCCTTCGTACTGCTGTTACTTTAGCTTGTTGCTCCGGAACATCCTCCCCAAACCTCCCATGCATTTGGGCATCTAAGAAGAAGGTGGCTCACGTCTTCCTTTTCCAGTTGACATAGATTGCAAGTACCTGACTCGTGACAACGTCGATCAAATAGGCGTCCCAGTGTGGCCAATGCCCCCGTCGAGCAGTGCCACAGGAAGTGGGCTGCCTTCAAGATGAGGCCCCTTTTCCATATTTCTCTCCATACATTGTCGCCTCCTCCATTGGGTCTCATGATAGCTGTCGTTACTGGCCTACATGCTAGCCAGTAGGTGGACTGGACTGAATATTCTGCATTTCTGCTCGGCTTCCAAAATATAATGTCTTCTCCTCTTGAGTCTCCTAGCGGAATGACCAACACTCTACTGGCGATCTCTGTGAAGACCTCCTCTACTCGGTCGCTGTCCCATGACATGGTGGCTGGATCGATGAGTTGATGCACCCATTGGATAGACGGACTAGAGACTCCATAGATGGCCTCCAGGCTTCCATTGATATTTGGTATCCAGTGATATGTCCAGATATTGATATTTGACCCGTCTCCTATTCTCCATTGCAAGCCTTCCAAGATTAAACACTTTGAGTTCCAGATACTACGCCATGTGAAACTTGGGTTATGACCCCTCCTCAACCTTAGCACATTCTCTGATGGAAAATATCTGGCCTTAAGCACCTTATAAACTAGTGTGTCCCGTCTATGAAAAAGTCTCCACACTTGATTAGCTAGAAGCGCCTGGTTGAAACTATGTAAGTTTCTGAAACCCATCCCTCCTTTGATTTTTTGGTTTGCAAAGGTTTTCCCAGCTGACCCATGCAATTTTTCTTTCTGTTCCTTTAGCTCCCCACCAAAATCTAGATATGGTGCTATTGATGATATCTAGTAGATATAATGGGAGTTGAAAAATACTCATAATGTAAGACGGGATAGCTTGTGCCACTGCTTTGATAAGGACTTCCTTCCCCGCCTTGGATAGAAGCTTCTCTTTCCAACCTTGTAGCTTCTGCCAAACTCATTCCTGGATGTACGCGAACACTTGTTTTTTTGACCTCCCCACCGCCGTTGGAAGTCCCAGGTATTTTCCGTGTCTGTCCACCTCCTTCATCTAGAGCAGACTGACAAGTTCCTCCCTCTTCTCTCTGTGAACTCCTTTCCTAAACACCACTTCAGTCTTGGATAAATTGATTTTCTGTCCGGATGCCCATTCATATTTGCTGATAATATCAGCTATTTTTAGGAATTCTTCTTTAGTGGCCCTAGCAAAAAGGACGAAGTCATCTGCAAAGAAAAGGTGAGAAATACTTGGGCCGTTCCTGCTAGCTTTAACACCATGGATCATATTTTGTTGTCAGGCTAAAAGGAGCGAAGTAGAAAAAGCTTCAACGCATAAAATAAAGAGGTAAGGGGAATGAGGGTCTCCCTGATGCGGTCCTCTGGACGGTTGAGTCTTCTTGGTATGCTCTCCATTTATAACAAAAGAGTGAGATACTTATTAAGAAAGAAATTGAAAACAATGGTAAAATGTGGAAAACAAGTGAAAAGAAGTATAATGGAATTATCCTAGGTGGAATTTTGTATCCCAAGGATTCCTAATGATAAAAGGAATACCAATGAGGAAAATAAAAGAGAAATAAAAAGAAATCCTCAAAAAAAATACTTTAAATAACCATGATAATGACGAATAATGCATATTGATGCAACTAGAAGGATAATAAGTATCCATACGAGGGAACTTCGAGATCTTGGAGTTTCTTGGGGTCCAAGGAGCCCCAATGAATAAAGAGGAAAGAAAGAGAAAATACCAAAATTACAAAATAAGAAGATAATGAAATGCATTATTAATGAATTTTGTGATATTGATAAAAAGGAAGTAATTTCTACTAAAAATAGAAATTAGTGCCAATGAATTAAAAGGCAAGAATAAAGAGAGTAAGGATTTTCGTATTCCAAAATATTCAAGAAATAAGGTATAAAAAAGAGATGGTTAGGAGAGAGAAAAAGAGGAACTTGCTTAGTAATGATGAAATCAAATTCCTTTTAGGACTGCGTTTGTTCATGGGAAAGCCATCCTGGGGCTTCTTTACCCTCCCTATATAAGGGGTAAAGCCATGGTTGAGTTCTAGATAGATCCCACGACTCCCACTCTCTTCCTTATCTTCTTCATGCTTCTTTACGTTCAAAACCCTAACCCAAGAAGATAGTTCTGTCTCGAGGGCGCCGAGGAGTTGTAATGGAGTCTCGTCGGATTCACGAAGTGCCCACGACGACCTGGGATGATCGGCTATCACCCCAGGCCCCCAATCACTATGCAGCACCTGCAGGAGGCCGGTGACATGGCAGCAGGTCGCACGCCTGTCCGCTCAAACCAACCATCAAGAACGTGAGATAGGTGGCTCCCCAAGGGCGGCGGAGGGTGGCAGAGCTAGGAGAAGGTTCGGCGGAGGCCATCGGGCTCAGGAAGAGGAGGAGAAGTTGCTCGGTGCGCGGCTAGGGCGGCAGCAGCAGCAGATGCGCAAGGTTGAAGACGAGGGGGTGTTTTGGACAATTTTGGCCTTCAGTCTTGAGAAGAACCGAGGAACCGTGCGAGGGTATAAGTGGAATTCCGTTATGTTTTCAAAGAAAGTCGCATGCATGGGAACTTGGCGACGTGGCAATCTCTGATTGGCTGGAAGGTAGTTTACTTGCAAAAATCATATCTAATGATTGGTAACTCCGATTAGGACAAGTTATATATGAATTTTGATCAGGAGAATGAGAGGAATCCAATAAAAATAATGACAAAGATTGATTCCGTTCATAATTGCAAAAGTACAATAAGTTGATGAAAAGTGCATTAAAGTTGAGTTAAAAGCCCTGTTTGTGATAAAAGGTTGAATCTAGTATGCTTAATGGGTTAATTGAAGTGTTAATAACCTGTTGAATGATAATGATAGATTAGAACCTGATCTAGATGTAAAATTTCATGATTTAGGGTTTTTACCCCATATGAGAATGATTAAGTATTTAGAAACCCTAATTTAGGGTCAAAGAGGATAAGATCATAGTTAATTTGAAAAATGTGAAAATATGTTGTTATATGATGGTTCTAATCTTTTTCGAGCTTTAAAGTTCCTAATCATGGATAAAAACCCTAAAAGTAGTAATTAGGGTTTTCTCATGAATAAAAGGTAGTATTAATGGCAAATCAAGTTCATATGTGATTACACCATAATTAACTTTAAATTAATGGTAAATGAGCATAGAAATCTTGTCGTGGATTAAAAGGATAAAAATAGTAGCTTTGATGTAAAAGAGGCTTAATAAAATTAATTGATGGTTAATGGTGCCTTTAAATATGAGAATAGGGTTATATGTTGTTAAGATAACCTTAAGGTGAAGAATAAGTACGATAATAAGTTTTTTATGAGTAATGGTATAGAATTAGGGTTTGAAATAGTAAAAGATGAAGGGAAACCCTAATTGCAATAGAAACCTTAAAAGTGAATTAGAAACCCTAGGAAGCGAGCTAGGTTTAATAAATCTTGATGATATGAGTATTAAAAAGGGAATTACATGATTATTTCAAGATCTTGTTGAAAATGCTTGCTTTCTCGGATTCTTATTTGCATGGATATTTCTGTTCAAATCATCAGATCATGTATGTGGTTACGCTTATGAATAATCGCATTAGTTTCACGGCGATTCCCGAACATGTTTATTGGTTGCTTGAAAATAACTGTTGTATGCCTTCTATTTCATGCAACTACAAAGTGACTATGATTATCACCATGAATATGTATATATAACTGGCTAGATCTGAATCCACCTCTGTGGCTTGTTGAGGCTAAAAAGGGGTAACCTAGAGTAAGGTCTAGGTTATCGTGGGTTAGAAACGGGGCTACCAAGTGTAGTGCCATGAGACCCTTTAGCATGCCATGAGTTAAGGAGTGGGCTACCTACGAGTAGTGCCATGTGACTCAACCCTAGAAACGGGTTCACCTATAGGTGGGACCATTACGTATTTAATGGGGATCTACTATAAGGAAAGTAGCATCCAGGTCCACTGCAGGGACAACGCAGAGGATAGGGAATAAATGGATTGCGTAGTTATATTTAAAATGTAAAATTGTTTGTTAAGTGATAATTGGCTGCAATACATTGTTATGAATAATTGCATGATTATTGTTTCCCCCACATACCAGCTTCGGCTGACCGACGTTTTGTTTGTCGGAATTTTAGGTACAAAGCCAAAGAACAAACAGTAAATCGTCATATTGTGAAATACATGAAGTAAAATACAAGGAGGAATTTTTAGAGTAGAATCCATAAGTGGATAGAAGTTTAGAGATCCAAGTTTTCAAAGAGGTATGCAAAAGTTTTTTTTCTTACAGCTTTTCAATTTAGTCTGTTAAAATTTGATAATTTGTCTTGGTTAATTGCCAAACCTTTGATCTGGAAATTATGGGTGTGGCTTCGACCTCTCACTCTCCCTTAATTGGGGGTTACCGGAAGGTGGGGTCGTAATAGACCCTCTCTCGAGGAATGACATATCAACACCTCAGAATATGCTAAGTTCCCTCTCGGGTCTTAGGATATTCTTGGGTGTTAGGAATAGAATAACTTGGATCGTCCTCCTCTCAGGTTCAGATCCAAACTATCGTCTCTTAGCTATTCCTACAACGGATCTCTCGATACAGGAGGAAATAGAAGTTCAAGTGAGTAAGAGATCAACCATACTAGCAATCATAACCAGGAAAGAGAAAATAGAACATGCAACATACTAGACCTGATATGAATCTACTTGCTTAAGGAAAAAGTACATAATCATGCCCAGATCGGGCTACATAGCCAAGAAGGAGCTAACTAGCCATAGACAAGCATGGTTAACACCGAACAAAGATGGATGAACATCGTTTGTACAAGAAACAAAGGAATGCAGTAGAATAAAAGGGAAGAGGGAAGAGATATAGCCTGTAGAGGAGAGGTGGCTCTCGCTCCTCAGCCTAAGTTCATGCTAGATCTCCCCCCTTGGGTCTTCTCTTCATCCCTCTGGACTCCTCGGTTCTCTCTCTCTCTCTAGGCCGTATTGGGCAGACCGTATCGAGCAGACCGTATCGGGCAAGCCTTATCGGCCAAGCCGTATCGGGCTAAGCCGTATTGAGCAAGACATATCGGGCAACAGACCTTTGGGGAACCCGACACACTAGATCCTTGGTCTAGGTACTAGCTCTTGTCGGGTCCTCCTCCCGACTCTCTCTCCCCAGCCCCTTGTAGATAGGTAGATGCTATTTATAGGCAACGAGTTGATGGGAGTTGTAGCTTTTATTGGTCCATGTGTCCTTCATCCGTGGCTTCGATCTTGAGGAATCAAGTGGGCCAATATGACTATTGCCCAAAGACTGTGTCGGCCAGACCGTGTCGGGTAGCCGTGTTGGGCAGCCATGTCGGGCAGCCGTATCGGGCAGACAGTATCGGACAGACCATATCGGGCAGCTGTATCGGCCAGCCCATATCGGGAAGGCGTGTCGGGCAGCCGTATCGGCCAGCCCATATCGGGTAGCTGCTGGAATTCTTGTTTTTTGAGGTTCGGTACTTGAGAGTCCCAAAATTGGCTAGTTTTGGTTCCTGCAAGTCTAAAATTGGCTAATTAGCTACAGTGTTGGCTATTCTAACTACATTATCTAATGAGATACAGAAAGCATAAAACATGAGCAAAAGAGTGCATATTAAGGCCAATGTGATATGAAACTATATGTAAAATGCATAGAAAATATGTGTAGATTTGGGTGTTATCAACTACCCCAAGCTTAAAACTTGCTTGTCCTCAAGCAAGATTGTGCTCAAAGAACAAAAAGATAACATCCAAATTAAGCTTGGCAATACATGCTAAGGTTAAGAAAAATAGTTTAAAACATCAATTCTCTTGATCCATGTCATTTCAGAACAAACCCCCACCTGTCAGGCACAATCCTGCCAAAGCAAGATCAAAGAGCGTCCAGGAAGTATTAAGCAAATTCACTATATCTTACCGATACTCATGGGGGTTTGAATCATAATTATTTAATCATGAAAGAGTTGTCACATAAGTGATCATGCTGGTGATGAGCAATGAGCCATCACCATGAATCCATGCATACCAATCCGGAACAACGTGCCTCTCGCTTATTCATGTCCTAAGAAATAAAGTAAAGGACTCTAATGACTTTTGAGAAACTCGATCTACGTCAGGTTGGTCCATGTAACGAGCAACAGTCCCTGCAGTCCGAACCAGTTGGCCCAAAGTAGTGAGATGAACTTCTCATATTGTGCCTGAACCAACCCTGCTACTGAGATGATCACATAGGTCACCTAGGGGGTTCCTAGTGACTCTCTAATGAGCTTTTAGAGTGGTACTACTAGGCATGACATATCCACGTTCATGAGCGCAGTCATACACCGGCTGGGCACCATCCTCAACTCTCCTAAAAGAGAAAACAACACTCATTTATTGTTCATACTCATGCTTTTATCATATGCATTCTATTTGTAGGCTTGGGTGAGAACTATATAGATATTTTAGGATTTTGTGGGCGGCCAAGCCTCTTTTTGCACATTTTTATATTTTTCATCTTTTTGACACAATCTAATGCGATAAGGAATGTAGTCCATCAAGGAAAAACACTTCATCTTGATCATAGCTCAAAACTCATCATGATCCGTTGATACCTGTGTGAGAAGTTGCAATTATGATTCAAGAATCCTTCAAACAGAGGCAAGCTTGTGAATCCACAACTAGGATTATTTGATCATGTTTTAGCTCATTCCAATGGTCCTTTATCCTAGATTTTCCATTCACGACATTGATCAAGGGAATTTAGCTTTAAGCTATGAAAAAGGAAACATAACCTTATATTTTATTACCAAACTCAAGGAAATAGTCAATGAGCAAGTCACACAAAAGGTCAAGAAATTTTTAAGATGAAAACTATGCATCTAGGCATAAAGTTAAGCATTTATCTAATAGATTCGTACCACATAGCCATAATTGCAAATCTAAAAAGTAGAATTTTTTTTGAAAATTTTAAAACTAAATGTAGGAAGTAAATGTGCATGCAAGAAGGGTGAAGATAAAGAAGGGCGAAGCCCACCACCCAAGCTTAAAATTTTATCTCGTCCTCGAGAAAGACTTAAACTTGGAATAGTTCGGCAGGAATGCATGATTTTAATGACAGTTATTGAAGTTCTAAAAATGATGCATGGATGCAAGGATATAAAAATAGTTAGAGGAAAGAAACTAACTAATCAAGAACAGGAAAAGTAAAATTTATTGTATTAAAAGGGTGGGAGGGTGGGTAAGAGGAAATGGGGTGGCTGCCCCCACGATACCGACACTGGGATCCCAAATCCTATGTTTTGGGACCAGTGTCACATGTGTCTTTCCGAAGGGTTCCACCACATAATAAGAGTAGAATAGGCAGAGATGCGGGTTCTACCGAGTCTGAAGAAGAGGAATAAAATACAGTGACTCGGTGAAGTCATCTTTGTGCTGGAAGTGGCTTGAACTGCACTGGGATGAATTCTTCGGCACATCATCCTCGGGGTACCTTTCATTTTATGAATCTGAATATGAAGGTCCTGGGATGCCGACACAGGATGAGATGGATGAGAGAGGTTGGACGTCAACTTGAGGACTCATATCTTCTCTCTCCATCTCTGCACTTGAGGTTGGATGCTCAGATAGATCTTCATGTACAGTCTGAGTCATCCAATCATTTTCTGAGCAAAAAGTACCCCCTGAAGAATCTTCTTGTGGTTCTGCCACCCCAAGCTTATCACCTGGTGTGGAGTCAGGGGTATCTCCATGCTCAGCAGCCATCCTGTAGTGAACCGTCCATCCTTCCCCCTTGATGCCCATCAAGCCTTGTAAAGGGATGGTGGCAAATGATGGCTCGTGCTGCTCCAACTCATCTTCGTTACTATACTCACTGCTCCATGTCGAGCAACTGTCGTCATCATCGTCATCGAACAAATTGTTCCAAACCATGGTTGGCGTACTGCTCAAAGCGAAGTGACAAATCTCAATATGAGAAATGTCACTGTAGTCTGGTTCAATATCTGACTCTGTATCCTCAAACCAACCTTCTGGTTGTGAGGTCGATTGGCTTTTTGAGTTTTCATCATCGTCATCATAGACCCATTCATGTCTATGACTCATTTATTCCATTGGTTCATCAGCTGGGTCATCTGGATAGAATGAAGGGCTTCCCCAAGTGGGTTGATCTTCACAGAAAAATCCTGGTGAATCCTATTGATTGTCTGAATAGGATGATGGTGCATACTCCACTTCAGACCAATGGAATGGTCTTGATGACTAACATCTTCATTGTCTTGTGATGGCAGTTGTAATCGAATTGTAACCAAATTGATGAGCTCTTGGAGCCTCTTGCCTTGTTCAACATCTTTATCATGAAGTTGTTGTACTTGAGCAGCAATGCTTTCAAGACCCGTCGATTCTGCCATGCACATATAAGGGGAACCGTTGTATCAAACTGATGCTTTAGGATGAATCCTTGTTCAACATTTTGAAGCATACTATTACTGCGGTCTGCAGCCTCGGTGGCTACTTTGAGATGATGATCCTACTTGTCAAGTAGTTGTTGCATTGGATTGACATCTTCTTGGAGATGAGGAACTAGGGAGGTGAATGCTTTGACACTTTCTCCGGCTAGCTCCACTTCCTTAATTAGTTCTTGATCCCACAATAGCACAGAAGTCGAGGGTTGATTGGTAGTCTCTGTTGTTGGAATTTCAACATACGACGACGGTGGAAGTGAGTATAACTCGACTATCTGTAGAGCACGACCTTCAATTATTTGCCAGTAGTTGGAACTGTGGAAAAACTCAGGAGGACAGGTGGACAAGATGACTTGTCTTGCGGAAGTAAGGTCCATGGCTGAAAAAAAGGTTCGAGAAAAAGATAAGTGATTTAGTATATATGAACAAGTATGTGTAAAGCAAGAGGAAAACTATGCATGTATATACAAGCTTATAGTGACTGAACAGAAATCTGCTTGGTGTGTAAATGTGGAAAACCACGTCCCCGGCAATGGCGCCAAAAGTTGATCAGCCTTTTTCTCGCGTCCGAATACGAACGTGGGACAAAGAGAGGAATCAAGCTTTAAATTTATAACCCAAAACCATCTAGGCCCCCGCAACTTAATTACGGGGTCAAAGTATATATACGGGGTCGAACACAGGGACGTGGTGATGTTTAGGACGCCACAGATCTTCTTCTTTAGTCAAATAAGCCAAAAGAGATAGTCGATGAAAATATGTGCTAGAACTAGTCTAGAGGGTTGTCATGATATAACACAAAGAAAAGAAAAGAAAACAAAACAAAACAAAATAGAGCTCGAGGTTCTACTAACTACAGAAAGAGAGTTCCTGGATATGTAACCACAAATGGGGAAGTCTATGCACTCGTTCTCGGGCATAGACAACCCTCAAATACCTAAACAAGAATCTAGTACACACAGTGGCATCTGTCCTGTGGGCTCATCCCACTCGTCCTCGCGATGTGTGACTAAAACCATCAACAATATGTCATTGACCCTCTCTCGAGGAATGACATATCAACACCTCAGAATACGCTAAGTTCCCTCTTGGGTCTTAGGATATTCTGGGTGTTAGGAACAGAATACCTTGGATTGTCCTCCTCTCAGGTTCAGATCCAAACTATCATCTCTTAGCTATTCCTACAACGGAACTCTCGATACAGGCATAAATAGTAGTTCAAGTGAGTAAGAGATCAACCATACTATCAATCATAACCAGGAAAGAGAAAATAGAACATGCAACATACTAGACCTGATATGAATCTACTTGCTTAAGGCAAAAGTACATAAACATGCCCAGATCGGGCTACATAGCCAAGAAGGAGCTAACTAGCCATAGACAAGCATGGTTAGCACCGAACAAAGATGGATGAACATCGTTTGTACAAGAAACAAAGGAGTGCAGTAGAATAAAAGAGAAGAGGGAAGAGATATAGCCCATAGAGGAGAGGTGGCCCTCGCTCCTCAACCTCCATGCAGGCCGGATCTCGCCCCTTGGGTCTTCTCTTCGTCCTTCTGACTCCTCAGTTATCTCTCTCTAGGCCGTATCGGGCAGACCATATCGGGAAATCCGTATCGGTCTAAGCCGTATCGGGCAAGCCGTATCGGGAAGCTAACCTTTGGGGAACCCGACACACTAGCTCCTGGGTCTAGGCACTAGCTCTTGTCGGGTCCTCCTCCCGACTCTCCCTTTCCAGCCCCTTGTAGATAGGTAGCTGCTATTTATAGGCAACGAGTTGATGGGAGTTGTAGCTTTATTGGTCCACGTGTCCTTCATCTGTGGCTTCGATCTTGAGGCATCAAGTGGGCCAATATGACTGTCACCTAAAGACCGTGTCGGCCAGACCGTGTCGGGTAGTCATATCGGGAAGCCATGTCGGGCAGACCATATTGGGCAACCGTATCGGCCAGCCCATATCGGGCTGGCGTATCGGGCAGGCGTATCGGGCAGCCCATATCAGGCAGCTACTGTAATTCTTGTCTTTTCAGGTTCGGTACTTGAGAGTCCCAAAATTGGCTACTTTCAATGCCTGCAAGTCTAAAATTGGCTAATTAGCTACATTATTGGCTATTCTAACTACAATATCTAATGAGAGATAGAAAGCATAAAACATGATCAAAAGAGTGCATATTAAGGCCAATGTGATATGAAACTATAGGTAAAATGCATAGAAAATATGCACAGATTTGGGTGTTATCAGTGAGCCAACCATATTTTCCATAATGAGGCATTAAATGAATCCTACTTCCTTTATTATTGTTCCTCTTACTCTAATTGCCTCACCAATCAGATTTGATGTATTATTTCTTGGGTCTTGGAGCTCACTTCCATGTTGCAATTAGTTGATGATTTATCTTGCCACTTTACTATTCCTTGAGCATGATGGTTTATTTTACTATTTAGTTGTAGTAGTTGTACTTATGTAGAACCTCTCATAGTATGGGCATGTGTTATTTCTCCTTGGAGAATGTGTTACTCTCCCTAATATATAACTGTCAGATAGGTGACTAGAATGTGTTACTCTGCCTCATGTATTTGGTTGATGTCTGGTAGGTGCCTCAACCCTACATAGTTAATGTAGTCAAATTAATATTATGCGTGCTACTGCTTTTTATTTATTGGTTTTGTCAAGAATCTTTTATTTTATGCCTCGTTCTATTAGACTTCTCATATTATGATGAATCTATGTCCTTATCTTTCATTTTTGTTATTATCTTTGTTTCTTGTTCATATTATTGACAAATATCTTATTTCTCTCTTTCTGGGTGACTTCCTGATGTGGTCTATTATCGCACTAACAAATTCACTCAGGGTTGAAATCCCTGAGCTTTTACCAAAACAACATGCAATAATACCACGCGCAAGCAGATGGGTCTTATCGCGGTATAGTTAAGGATCGAATCGCAAAGGACAATGCTTTTAAGAATCTTTGTTAGTCGAGTCTAGTTCAAGTAAGATTAATATTTAGAATGATTGGTTGATTTGAGGTTAATTAAACTAAGTGTAAGAAAATAAAGAGAAGAATTCAAGTTTGATCTAGATTAATGACATGGAATTGCTGGGGTGGTACCGGGTTTCACCACCACTACTCATGCAATCACATCTAATCACAAAACATCCAGGCAAGATCTAACTATTCAAATAGAACTACTGTGAAACCTCCCTGAGGGATGTTAAGGTTCGCGTAAGCATCACCTTAGGCATCAGATGTCTCGTCACCATCCAGATAATGCACTTATGGTTTCAAAGAGACAGAAATCCAACTGAAGCTGTGGGCCCCTTATACAGGCGTTAGGCACACAGAAGCATCACCATGAGATAGATGGCGCGTCCCCTCACGGATCATACACTTACGATCTCAAGGAATCCCACTCTATTTCTAGTTTGGGAGTCAATTGTGTTAATCGACATTCTATCCTACATATTGAAGTTCTCACAACATAGGAAAGAACAAGATAAAAGAAAGTAAGTGATCAATCTACAAGCAAACATCGATGATTAACAACAAAATGAAAATTTATATACATTACCTTGGAATGTTTAACAAAAGAACATGCAAGCATGGGCAGTGGGGCTAGTCCCCGCACCCCAGTGAAAAGGAACTACTCTCTCATGATGCAAGAAATAATAAGAACAAGAAAGAGGGAAGATTCCACCATGAGCATGATGCAGAAGGTAGTCGTAGCTCGGTGAAGATTATGCGTCATCAACATCATGTCAGAGCAGATCTCGACGAGGAACGAGGGACGCCAAGACAGACTGGGTAGTCTTTCTCTTTCCACCTTCCTTCTCTTCTCGATCTCCTCGCTTGTAGCAGGAGGAGCCGGTGAAGTGACAGTAATGTGGATGTGGATGGATCTGGATCGAATCTTGCGTTCGGGCATCCTGGCGGCGTCCCAGATCAGATGCCCCAAATGAGGACCCTGCTGGTCCTATTTATAGGCACTAGTCCGGGGTCCTCATGTTTTTGGTGTGAATCCAATTTAAACGGTTTTGGAGGACCGGTTTTAGTTCTTAACGGTTTGGACTTGATAAGTATTCATATCCAAACGGTCTTGGAGACCGTTCAATAACCTCACAGTCTTGTTAGATTGACCAAATAGTCTTGGAGTCCCTGCTGACCTAAAGGTTTTGTGCTCCAAATTGTTTTGCCTGATTGGTTTCTATCGGTCTTCACAAACCCATCCTTCACGGTTTGTTACCCAACGTTCTTCCAAACAGTCTCTACTCCAAACGGTCCTAGTGATTGCGTCCAAATAGTCTTGTGCCTCCAAATGATCTCAATTTCTCACGGTTCCTTTTCCAATCGGTCCTGGGGTAGGTTGGCCTTCATGTGGTCTTTGTGGTAGCCGTCCAAATGGTTTGGGGGCAGTGATTGCTGGCTTCTAATCGGTCTTGCTGGTGAGCGGCAATCATCCAAATGGTCTTGCACTCCGATCGATCTCCATCCGAATGGTCTTGAAGACCGGTGGGTTCCAATCGGTCTCGTCCATCCCTCGACTCAAACGGTATCGTGGTCTCCGCTTGGCCTAACAGTTTGTGCCTCTATCACACACGTAGTCTTGAGACCGTGTGGGACGAACGCGAGACTGGTAGGCAACGACACTGAAGAGGAGGGGGAAGATCAGTGTTGTTGGCATTAGAGAGCCACAACGAGTGGGAGACGTAGATGATGTTGTAGGTGCTATAGGTTGGGATGAGAAGGAAGAGGCAGGCTAGCGCTGCGTCGATTTGCTACTGATGACGACGGAGGTTTGGTTGCTTCTAGGGTTGCAGGTAGATAGAAGAAGGCGAGGGAGCAGAGGCGATCGATTAGCAGGTGAAGGAAGGTGAAATGGAAGCAAGGAGCAGGTGGTGTCAGATCGCTGCTGAAGAAGGCAGAGGCTCGGTGGTATTAGGGTTGCAGCTTGGGAGGAAGGAGGAAGAAGACGAAAGCAGAGGCACGATCGGGACATCCATGCGGTCTTGAGGATGTGCGTTCCTATCGGTCTCGCGACTGTGGTTGCTACACGGTCTTGAGACCGTGAAGCTTCACACGGTCTTAAGACCGTGTGGGTGAGACCGTTTGGAGTTAATCTCAAGGAGGGTCAATCGTAGGATCAAGATCGTGTGGTGAAAAGAAAGCCCAAGATCGAATGAGGTGAAACCAAATGGATCAAGACTGTTTGGTCAAGACCGTTTGGTCGGGACCATTTGGTCAAGACCATTTGGTCAAGACCAAGGATGATAGTATCTTAAGTGAAGGTAGATCTAGGGTTGAGAAAGGTGGGCCCCACTTATTAGGGTTTGATACGGATGATGGTTGATGGAGATAAAGGTGGAATAAAGCAAGCGGTGGTGATGATTATTTCGAAGGTGGATTAGGGTTAAATGGAGGTGGGTGCCAGCAGATGGTTCAACCTCACCATAACCTACATAAGAATATAAACCTAGTTAATAATTTTGATAATTGAACCAATTAAGAAATGTTGCATATTGTGAGATTTAGGAGATGAAATCGGATGTATTGAGTCTAATTAAGCTCAAGATGGCGATTGAATTTTATGATAAATATGGATTCATCAAAACACCTCGAACTTAAACGTTTCTCATACTCGAGTAACAAAAAATCTAAAATAGTCACCAAATGAATACTTTCAACTTATGTGGTTGCCTCCTCTTCACATCATGATTATTTTCTTTCTGCTCAGTATGACTAAGTACCTCAACTTCTTGAGACCACTTCTTACCATATCTTCGTTCCTAACTTTGTTTTCCAACTTCACTTCCTCCTCACTTTTTCCAACAACAAGCTTTACTAAGAGTTTTGTAAGAGTGTAGGGATACCCACAGAACAACAAGTGTGCACCCGATCTGGCACTAGTGTTTTTCAGGGTAGTGGAGGCATTCATTGTGCCTTTAGGTAGAAAAGGGAGTGAAGGGTGGTATGGAAGGATGAAATTAATCTCTCCTCTATTCGACTCGAGATTTCATTTATTTGTATGCGCTTTGGCATCTTTTCTTGGTGGTACGCCCCTATTTATTAGTGAGGGGTATGGAAGAAGCGGATATAGAGGGAAGTGGCATGCTACCCCGAACTTAGGGTTTTTCACTATTTTGGCTATTTTTGTTTCTTTTTTATGGACAGAGTGGTACGAAGATGATAGAAGAAGTTTAGAAGAGAGTTCGGATGAGAATGTAACAACATTCCACAATTCAGTGCACCGGGTCATTCTCATTATCATACTCTACTCAAAAAATGACTTGATGGGGATCCTGTGGGGGTTCCATGTTATTGTTCCACTAGTCAGTTAGGAAGCACGATGTGTTTGATCCCTATCAGTTCGACAAACACTTGTCATCTTTGCAGAAGGATCATGATGTTAGAAATCATAATCTTCACAAGATGATTTCAATCAAAAGGCTAGTTTCAAAAAGTGGTCCTCTTGAGGATTTGCTTCGAATAAGGAGGGTGTAATGATTCAAAATGCATAGAGAGATAAACAAGCCCGCTAGGCAATTGAAATGAAAAGTGTCAAAACTTCATCATGTTTCTATGAAATATCTTTGAAAATTTTGAAAATTTTGATCAAAAATGAAATGGTGAAATCTTAAGTCTGAAATAGATGGGTGAAGGTGGAAAGTAAAGTACGTACCACCCACCCTCCACCCCGAACTTAGAAATTTGCTCGTCCTGAGCAAACCCTAAATTTGAGATGGAGGGGAAAATTCATGCCGGTTGGACCACCAGATGTGGTTGCGTTCCAGTCAGTGTGTGTCCTCCATCAAAAATATCAAGGATAAAGAACAATTAGAACTAAAGATAGCATCTTATGTTGTGATTTTTATTTAGTGCAAAATTATCTAGAAAGTAAAACAAAATTAAGGAAAATTTCTAATTCAAAAATAAAAGTAAAAAATGAATTTATTGATCGGGTTGCCTCCCGACAAGTGTCTTTGTTTTACATCAATGGCTCGACATGGATATTGTCACCATGGTGGGGCTCTAGGTGGAGCTTGAACTGGAATGACATATTCTTTTGGTGGTTTCTTTCTCAACCATTCGTTAATCTTCACTTTTATTTTAGCCTCTTGTATTCTTCCCCGTAAAGAACGAGCAATGTAAGAGCACATAGGGAAACTACTTGAGTTATGTTGACTTGTTCTTTGTTGCTCAATTCTAGGTGGAGAATAGTTGTAGGGAATCTGAACGACATCATTGATAAAGTAGTGTTGTTGATGCTGGTCATTGACTTCTATCAGATATGGATCCGGGGGATGTTCTCGGTAGAAACTACAATGCAAATCTTGTTGCGGAGGGAAGATGAAATCAGTAATCTCTGTCTGTTGGGCTACCGATGCTTTCCAGAGGATAGTTGTTTCTGGATGAGGAGGCTCATGTACACCTGGAAATGGTTCGGTATATGTCACAATAGGGTTGAGAGGTGTCTCCTACACAGTTGGTGGTATTTCTTTTGTCTCTACATAGATAAGTTCATTCTCAATTTCCTTTTCATCATGGTCCTCTTCTGAGGGAATGTCAATATTTGAGGAAAGGACTCGTTGATGTAGTTCAGTAAATTGATTGACACATTCAACAAAATACGCCTCTTCTTCTGTAGTGTGTTCCTTTGCACTTTTGGATGCATGGAAATCAAAGGATTGATTTCCCACTCTTAGGGTCAAAATTCCAGCTTCAACATCAATTAGGGCTCTAGCAGTGGAGAGGAAAGGTCTTCCAAAAATGAATCAAGATCATGTGGTGAAAAGAAAGCCTAGGATCGAATGAGGTAAACCGAATGGATCAATACCGTTTTGTCGGGACCATTTGGTTAGGACCATTTGGTCAAGACCAAGGATGGGAGGATCTTGAGTGAAGGTAGATCTAGGGTTGAGAAAGGTGGGCCCCACTTATTAGGGTTTGATACGGATGATGGTTGATGGAGATAAAGGTGAAATGAAGTAAGCGGTGGCTATGATTATGTCGAAGGTGGATTAGGGTTAAATGGAGGTGGGTGCTAGTAGATGGTTCAACCTCATCATAACCTGCATAAGAATATAAACCTAGTTAATAATTTTGATAATTGAACCAATTAAGCAATTTTGCATATTGTGAGATTTAGGAGATGAAATCGGATGTATTGAGTCGAATTGATCTCAAGATGGTGATTGAATTTCATGATGAATATGGATTCATCACTTTCCAACCACCCAAGTAAAGCACAAGGTGTTAATTAAATAAGATCAAGGGGAACATAACTTTTGGCATGGACCTAGATCTTGTAGATGTTGCTTTGGAAATAAGATTTGATGTAGTTCAAACTTGCCCCTATCTAGATCCTTTTGTTGTATCATAAATGGAAATCCTTATGGGAGATTGATGTACTTTTGTAATTTGTTATGAAAATTGAATATAGTCAGTATTTCTATTTCTCTGCTACAGTTTAGTCTTTTGCATACCAATATTATAAATTTGGAAAATTTATACGTAACATACATGTGAGTGTGTTTGGAATAGATGTTAATTCTTCAAATTTTTAGTAGAGAGGTGATTTCACTTCTTTACAACATGGTATCAGAGCCAATAGTAGTTGGAATCTGACTATTTTAATTTTGTCTCCCTAGTTAGAAACCTTGTCTTACATAGTCCCCTTTAAGTGACACATTTTCCCTAGAGTTGATCTATAGATGATGAAAGGTTGATTTAGGATACTATGAGTTTCACATTAAAATCATGATGAAGAATTCCCTAAAATATTCACAACTAAAAGATGTAAGTAACCACAAAAACATGAGGTTGTTTAGTTTGTCCATTAGGTATCTACTAGTACATGAAGTTGAAGTAAAAATGTCTAGAAAGGTTCAAGGTTTGGGGACTGTCAAGATTTTCCTCTGCACCACTATCTTGGTTTACAAGGAATCCCAGATCCATATGATACTTTCCTTGCCTGAGCTGATACCGATTGTCCGAAATAGAATGGCTATAAAAAATAGTAGCCTTAAACATCTATGTCAGACACCTTTGGGAACCTTAATATGGTGATCTAGTATTTCAGGAGTTCTGACTTATTTGAGGACGGATACCCAATATAGCTTCCATATGTCCCTTAGGACCACATGTTTTGTCAAACTAACCCTAGAACCTAGACTTTGCAATTTGGTGTTTACTAATCAATCAGAGTGTGCAGTGGAAGCATGATGAAGCTTATACATGGTTTAGTTAGACTCACCCTTTTACCCATAGTTTAGTTTGTCTTGGTAGGTCAAACCTGGGAGGCAGAGATGGCAACGGAAACGAAAAAATTTCTCCCCAAACTCAAAGCGATCTCATCAACATCTATACAGTAGGATGGATGGTTTGTAGAGGCGTACCTTGTCCCGAGGCTTGCTCGGTGACTATACCTCACGGCTTGCGCGGTCTTCACCTCTAGTATTTGATGGTGTATGTGCAACTCCTGGTCTCACTGGGACTATCGGGATTGACAGTTGTCCTCCAAGCGGCACAAGTCTCCTACCTCTGTAGTCGTCCGCATGGACTGCCTGGAACTCTGATCACCTTGTCCCATAAGGTACCGGAAGGAGTCGTACCCTTCTGATGATTTACTAGTCACCGACACACTCTCCTACGCATTGAACGAATGATGGTTGTTTTGCATGTGGGATAATTGATGCTTGTTCTACATGTGTAGCAAGCTAAGGAAGTTTTGTAAAATATCAACCTAGAGTAGGTAGGAAAATAAAGAAAAACTGTCTAAATTATCCTAACCAATAGATTGCAACATTAATGTATTAGGAAAGAGTCTATCTTCTTGCATGAATCTTTCTCTCTGTGCATTAAGGGCTTGAGCTACCCTTCTAGCTATTTCCTCTCCTTGAGCCATTCTTGCTTGGTTCTCTCTATTTTGACGACAGAAGGTTTTGTCAATCTCCAGATCAAAGTTGGCCACGAGTCTGGGACTGTTCAAGCGGTGCATACACCAGTCTTGGGGGTACCTGAAACAAAGAGATCTAAAGTGATATTGATGGAGCGGAATGAAATTCAAGGAGATGATCAATTGTATCAAGAAGAAAAATTAAAATCCTAGATTAGCCTTAAAAGAACTAGATTTGACTAACAAATTTTGTTGTCCCTGGCAACGGTGCCAGAATTTGACGTCGAATTATTATCACACTAACAAACTCACTCGGGGTTGAAATCCCCGATCTTTTACTAAAACCAATGTGCATTAATTATACCCGCCAGAGGACGAGTCTTATCGCAGTATAGTTAAGGATCGAACCCAAAGGACAAAATTTTTAAGAATAGTGTCAATCAAATCTAGTTCAAGTAAGACTAATATTTAGAATGATTAGTTGATTTGAGTTTGATTAAACTAATTACAAGGAAGTAAAAGCTGAATTAAAGTTGGATTTAGATAAATAATATGGAATCGTCGGGATCGTATCGAGTTTCACCACCACTACGCATACAAACACATGTAATCACAAGCATCCAAGCAAGATATAAATATCCAAATAGAGCTACTGCAAAACCCCCCATATGGATGTTAGGTCTGTGTAAGCATCACCTTAGGAATCAGATGTCTCATCACCATCCGGATCACATACTTACGACACCAAAGAATCCTATCAGAAGTTCTCGTCAAGGAGTCAACCGTGTTAAATGATAAGTAAGCAGGTGATAATTCTACAAGCAAACATCAATGATTCACTAAGAAGATATAGTGATCCAACTAAGGTTGTGGCCCTCCCTGAGGGATGTTTAGGCCACAGAAGTGTCACCCAAGGTTAGATGGCTCGTCCCCTCACAGATCACACACTTACGACCTCAAGGAATCCCATTCTATTTCTAGTTTAAGAGTCAACCTCGTTAATCGACATTCAACCCTAAATATAGAAGTTCTCACAATATGGGGAAGAACAAGATGAAAGTAAGCAGGTAACCAACTACAAACTTTATGATTAACAATGAAATTAAAAGTTATATACATTGCCATGAATGTTTAACAAGAGAACATGCTTGCATGGGAAGTGGGGCTAGTCCCCGCACCCCAATGAAGAGGAACTACTCGCTCATGATGTGAGAAAAAAGAAGAATAAGAAAGAGAGAGGAATCTGCCATGAGCATGATGCAGAAGGTGGTCGCAACTTGGTGAAGATGATGTGGTCTTCTATGTCACGTCGGGGCATAAATGAATGAGGAACGAGGGATTCCAAGATAGACCAGGAAGTCTTTCTCACTCTGTCCTCCTTCTCTTCTCAGTCTCCTTAAGTTACAGCAGGAACAACTGGTGAAGCAGCAGTGTGGATGGAACTGGATCATACATGTGTACAGGCATCCTGTCGGTGTCCCGGAACTGATACCCAAATGAGGACCCTACTGGTCCTATTTATAGGCACAGATCTGGCCCTCACACTTTTAGTGTGAGTCCAAACGGTTCCATTATAATAGACCAAATGGACCTGAGATATTGGCCTCCAAATGGTTTTGCTGTATATATCCAAATGTTCTTGGGGTATTTAACTTCATATGGTTTGGTAAAAAAAATCTTCTTCAAACGGTCTTGGTCATATGCCTTTGTCTAAATGGTTTTACATTGAAAATGACCAAATGGTCTTGATATGGATTCTCGAAATGGTTTGCTGTAGTTTCTTTTCCATACGGTCTTGGTTGCTTTGAGCAAACAGTATTGATAAATATCTTATCCGAACGGTCTTGTGTTGCTCTACCTTTTCCATTTGGTCATGCGTGATCCACTTTTGCAAACAGACTTCATGCGAGCTTTCAAATGGTCTTCGTGTAGATGCTATCAAACGGTCTTCATTGGTTCAGCTCACATAGTTTCATGCATGCATGCCCATTCGGTTTGGTGTATAAATGACCAAACGATCTTGGATCAGCATCCACTCAAATGGTTTTGTGCCTGCATGCTTTTCTTCATTCGGTTTTCTCCCATCAAACAGTTTTGTTCTCTCGGTTTCGATAATTTTCTTCACACTATCTTGATAGCCTTCATCTCAAATGGCTTTGCATGCATTGCTTTTTCACATGCACGTAGCTACCAAACTAAATGATCTTCATGTGATTACTTTTGCAAGGCAAAACGGTCTCGCAACCAACTTTATCAAACTGTTTGCTACAATGTGCTTCATTAAACGGTTTCATGGCTGCTTCAAGCGTTCTTGCAAATTCACCTCAAACGGTCTGGATGTAAGCATGTCCATTTGGTCAAGGGCAGATAAAGGTGGGTCCCAACTGATTTTTTATCCTCATCAAGACCTTTATAAAATCAACATAATCTTAGTTAAAACCCTAATAATTGAATCAATTAAGTAGTTTTGCATTTTGTGGTACATTGTGATTTTTAATGAGTGATGTTGGATGTGTCGAGTTGAATTTGACCCAAAATGATAATTGAATTACATGATGAATATGCATTCATCAAGATACACACTCGTGAAGAGGATGGCGGCGCATGGAGATACTAGGTGGTGTTAACAGATCCACTGTGGTTGAGAGGCTAGCCAGGAGGTCATCTGTAGTGCTAGTTTTAGGTCAGCGGTAGCGGCTTACACAGTGGAAGCACGGAAGCGGGAAGGGGGTACTATCCAGAGGATACACGAAAGGGAGGAAGAACTCCAGGAGACTATAGTGATGCAGGGAGCACCCCGCAGACTAGAAGGGTCTACCGGTGGCTTCTGTGCCCTAGTAGAGCTCTCTGACGCCCTAGAGCAGGGGGTGGTGTTGCATCCTTCTCACGACTAGCGGCGTAAAGCCGTAGGCGGCCCGACGCGGGGTAGGAGAAGGCTTAAGTCAATTGATCAAAGTGGGCTTGCCCTGCGTGAAGAAATGATCCACATGACGAGGGTATAACAGTCTTTCTGATATATCTTTGCCCTGACCCCAAGAGGTTCGTAATATAGGAAACTTACCTATGTGGAACAGTCCTATTGGTCCTTGTATGTTTATCTTGCAATTAATGTAGTTTATTAATGGTAACTGCAAATATAGCAAAATTATATACCAAATTGCTCACAAAAATGAGGGGAATCCAAATTAAATACTATCAAAACATTATATTGCTCCATATTCTAAAAGCATAGGCTATACATGTCCTAATGTGTTTAATGAGAAGGAAAACTTGGATTTGCCTTAATCTGCTGATTAATTGATTAGAATTGGTTATGTTGTGTTCATACTTGATCTAGATGGGTATAATGAGTAAATCCTTGATAATGATGTTTAACCAATGTTTCTAGATTAGTAATCTTTTATATGATGTTTTAGGGTTTAAAGACCAATACAAACATCTTACTATGATCATAATGTTAGTAATATGATTTAGGTGTCACAGGTAATGTAATATGCTTAATTGATGATGAGGGTTTAACCTAATATGCATAACTAGAATTTTAATCTTAGAAACGATGATATGATAGAATTAGGGTTTGTAACCCTGATCCCTAGACCAAACATGAGATAACCCTAAACCCCAAATTAGGATCTCATCTAGATCTGATTAGTACAATGTGAATACATGGTGACACACATGTAGTATGAATGTTTCGGATGCTATTGATTATATGCTTGGTTGCTTGGATGTTTGGATACACAAGTACAATATATGATATTCTTCATGGTTTCTGTGATGGCATAAGGTATGTGGTTACGCTTATGGTTAATTACTTTAGTTTCACCATGATTCTTGAATGTTTTATCGGTTGCCTAAAAATAACAACTTGGATGACTTTTATTTCATGCAACTATAAAGTGACTATGATTATCACTATAAATATGTATATATAACTGGATTAGATCTGGGTCCTCATATGTGGCTTTGCAAATGCTAAAAAGGTTCACCTAGAGCAAGGTCTAGGCTATCATGAGTTAGAAATTGGGCTACCCATGTGTAGTGCCATGAGACTCTTTAGCACATCATGAGTTAAGGAGTGGGCTACCTACAGGTTGTGTCATGTGACTCAACCTTAGAAATTTATTCACCTATTAGGTAGGATCATGAGGGGTTTAGTGGGGATCTACCATAAGGAAGATAGCATCCAGGTCCACTGCTGGAACAACACAGAGGATAGGGTATGTATTGATCACACAGTTATATTTAAAATGTAAAGTTGTTTGTTAAACTATAATTGACTGCAATATGTTGTTATGGTTAATTGCACAATTATTGTTTCCCCTACATACCAGCTTTATGCTGACTGAAGTTTTGTTTGTCGGCATTTTAGGAACAAGTGGAAAGAACAAACAGTAAAGTGGCATATGTTGAATTAAATGAGAATTAAAGTGCAAAGGAGGATTAGTTAGAATAGACTCCAGATGTGGATAGAAAGAGTTAACCAAGTTTTTCGAAAAGGTATGCATAGTTTAATTTTATTACAACCTTTTAGTTTATTGGTAGAATTTGATAATTATTATAGATTATTTGTCGAACCTTTGATCTAAAAATTGGGATGACGGCTCTGACCTCTAGGTCTCCCTTAATTGGGGGTTACTGGGAGGCGGGGTCGTTATAGTTTGGACCAAGGGTCAATATCAAGATATTTGGATATCATGTTTCAATATTCGAGATTAGGGTTACACTTTTGTAGGTCAACCTTAGGGTTTGGTCATCCTCTTATGATTCATACTATATCAATATGTCTAAAATATACAAGTGTCAAGAATATTTTAAGTGTTGATGACCTACTTAGGTTTTCTAGGATCGTATGTGTAAACCCTAGTTTTATTATCATTATCCAAGTCATCATCGATTTCTAGATTATCATTTACTTAATATAATTGGGAATCAAGATCAGATTGATGGGTCAAAACTATATCAAGTGTTTTGCAAGATTAGGATCAAGATTAATCATTATAAAAATTATAACCAAGACTAAATGTAGTAAAAAAGATCTAGATCACTAACGATTCATTTTCAAGAGTAGATGATTCAAATATATTATATCTAGTTTACAGATATTCATCAGAGTCCAAATCTTGGGTTTTTCAGCATTTAGTCAAGATTAACCACAAATAGAGTTATTTAAACCAATTTCATAAGCAAGAGAGCAAGATTTAGGTGTATTAGTGAGAATCATTTAGAATCAATCTTCATAAGTATTTTTAAATGATTCATTTGATTTTTCTAATCAATATTGACTATTTTCTCATCATTTTTGGAGTTCGGATGCATTTTCTATGATTAAAATGAGATATGGGCATTTAATTGAATATTCAAGTAAAGAGGAGGTAACAATTACCTTAAATGGAAAAAATTTGGCCGTCAGATGGATCAGGAATGTCTTAAATGGATCCATGCAGGTGGGGTGGCTCACTTGGTGGTTCAGGCCTTTGATCGGCCGGTTCAATCTTGATTGATCAATTTATTTGTGGTTCAAGAAGATCGATTGGGCCAGCTGGATTTTTTCCCTTGGACTTTAAATCCAAGACCCCTTTCTCTTCCACTCCAGGCCTTGTATGTGAGCGCACATGTGCTTCAAAACAATCTTGCTGGTTCTAGGGCAAAAGGGAGCAGGAGGCTCCTATGGTGGTAGTGAGGATGTAGGTTGGCGTCGTCAGGCATCCGCAAAGGTGATGGGGGCCTTAATCGCTGGAAAGAAGAAGCAAGGGAAAAACACCCAATCCCAGCTAGTGACAACACTATAATGGTAGGATAGAGATGAGTGGGACAAATGGGGGCTAAAGGAGCTTCTGTAATGTGCGATCACAAGGCAAGGTTGTAGGAGTACTTGTTGCGGACCTCGGGGAGGCCTTTTTATAGCACTAGGCTAGGGTTAGCACAAGATAGGACCTGGGTCGAGGGCCATGCCTCTGGCCAGAGAGGGGGTGTGAAGATCTTGTTTTTGTTGTTGAGGAGAGAAATAAAGGTGGTCCAAGTAGGGTTGGATCAATTCGAATTCATGAGAGGAGCAATTTGGCTCGCTTCAAAACTTGAATGGAGGTCATGGGTGGGAGATCTCGCTCTCGACCTTCATTTACACCTCCATGCTAATTGTGGGAGGTACAAGACGGGTCCATGGCCACTGGATCAGACTAGCATCCACTAGGGACAGATCCAAGGGCTGGGATCACCCTCAAATCCTTGCCTTGGATCGGTGACATGGAAAAAGGTCAAATAAAAGACAAAATAATGGTTTTCAGCACATTATCTTCAAGAAATCATATTAAATTGTAGGAATGTCCAATTGTTCTCAAATTTGGACCACATCTTCAAAAAAATGGAGGACCTTTATACATAGTTTGATGTATCAATTCACTTCTTTGGACAAGTGATGATTGAATATAATTTGAGGTGTGATAATGTGTATAAAAACTACATTCATCACCATGTTTTATATTTGAGCCTCAACATTGATTATGAAGACAAGAAAAATTATTTGAGACCATGAGAGAATATAATGAGGTCAAAAGATTAATTATCTCATTATTATGCTAAAATCCACTTTGTCACATAAATAAACACTTGGATGTTTATTTACTTTCTATTCAATTATAATGTCAATATGAGTTTGACATATTGAAACAAGAATATTTTGATCCCTTACACCAATCAAGGGGTAATACGCACAAATCCAGAGATGGATAGAGATTATACCTAAGATTGTTGACCAAGCATGGGTTAGAATATGTAATGAAAGTACCAGTTCTTATTTGCAAGTATATGATGCATTATATAGTGTTATCTTAGTTGCACACATTTTGGTTCCAACATGTACATACTATAGCAATATTCTAATCCACATATTTGATTTTCAACATTTTGGGTAAACTTCCATATATGAAGATATTACGACATGCTTAATTAGATGAAATGATTTGAAGACATTAAACCTAAGTCAATGAGGATTAGTTACACAAATTGTCTCATATGTATTAGTTCTCATATTGGAAGTTCATGTAGTTCCTTAGAGGGGCATCATTATGCATCACAGAAACAATCTTTGCTAAATTAGTAGAAATTATTTTTTATTATTTCTTATTTTTTGACTTTCGATATTGGAAATATTAGGTAATTACTGTTGATTTAAGGGTCACCTTTATTAGGGGACCTTAAAAAGGGTGGGTCGTTACACTACTGTTGAATCCGTGAAGGTACTAACCCTTAAACAAGGAAACCTCAAGCAACCCTCTTAAGGCATGGGAAAAAAGGCTCATGTCATTATCCATTCAAAGAATCACAGGAGGTCTGTTAGGTCTATAGTGCAAAGGAGTACATAGTTCTATATTGCAAACGCCTTTAACATGCAACAATGATCATGCACCAACACTAATTCAATAGCACACTTCTCATCAAAGAAGCCAATGTTGGAAACAACATTCTAACATAAGGGTACTACAACCCCAATAGGGCAAGAACGCAACCAGGTTTATGGTATAGAAACCCAAATGAACTAGAAAATGCTTATTTGCTCAAGCAGGACTATGAGAACCCATTACACTAAATGAGATTACTCAAAACACAAAACATGATTGCTCATTAATTAAATACAAACCCATAAAAAAGGGTAAATTAAAACTGATTTTAACATTACCCATTTCTCAGAGACATTTACATAATGTAAGGAGTGGGACCCATAGGGGAACCACTCCCTATTAAAATTTGAAGAATAAAACCTCCAGTCTAAACACACCCAAAAGGTATGATGGAATGGGTGTAAAATGTTCAAATTTTATTAATGGTATTCAAAACAACCAAAGTATAACAATGAAATAAAAATCATGGCTATTATCAACTTTCTAAAAAATTTACAAATGTGCATCTTGATCTCCCACATAGAATTTACATGTATGATACAACATAAGGATCTAGCATAGGGAAATCTAAACCATAACAACTTTTTATCCAATCTTTAACTCCTTAAGCTAAGTCCAAGACTGAATGCCACATCCTCCATATCCTTCACATAGGGTTGGAAACATTCCCCAACAAGAGGAGAAAAATAGAAGACATCAGCAAAGGCTAGTATGCGCATACTAAAATGGAATTTGAGCAATATTATAAAATAAAATACATCAAACCTAAAAATCTTCCCATAGAAAAGATAAGGGATATCCAATCGAGCATAAAAGAAATGATTTTCTACAAGAGATAAAAAACACAATTACTTGCCTTGAATAAACAATAAAGTTGTGCCACATAAGCACATATCATGAGATTAGGACACACAACCCATCATCAAGTAGCATCGTCATGCATGCATGTGAGTTAAACGTAGCCCCATAACAATATAAAGACAAAGTCAGACAAGTCTCATAAACTTGAAACATGTCAGAGAATGGCACATAACCATACACCCAAATATATATAACATGGGCCAAGCCTCATAAACTTGAAAACTTGGGTATGGGGCCACCTTCATTCCAAAAATAATAGAAGCATACTGACCCGAGTAGGAAATACAAATCTTCTCAAAAACCAATGAAATTACACTATCTAGTGTTGATGAATCACATAGCATGTTTAATGTAGAGGCACATACAAAGTATAATCAGATTATACAAAATAATCACCACTAAATTTACCAACATATACATCCACCTCACAAGTGTGCAAAAGACATAACATGTCACAATATAGAGTTCCATCATGAACAAAGCATAAGAAAGAACCAAGAGAATGTCCAAACATGATAATATGATCACAAGATCAGTAACAAATTAAAAGATACTTCACATGCAGAATATTTTTCAAAAGAACAAGATATGATGTAGGTTAATACCCATAGGACCAAGAGAATGATAAATATAGGTTATTGCTCAAAAAGAAATATAGGGTATGCAAACATACATTTAGAGAGAAATGGAAATTTCTGAATATGGAAATAATGTGGGATGCAATCATACCTTGACTTTAGAGTCTAAATAAGTCCAGGATAGATCTAGATCAAAGTCTAGGTCTCCAAAGCACCTATTAATCTTATATGTGAAATTAGGGTTAGGTTTACATTGATTTCATAAACCTTAAAACCCACCTTTTTCTTATAGGTGAATTAGGTTATTAAAACACAACATGTTTTATATTATGTTTCTCGAAGTGCAAAGCATATTTTATTATATTTTTCTGACTTATAGATTATTAGTTATAAATTTTATAAATTATTCTACAATTAGGAAAATCCATTAAAACACATATTTACAGAATTATATTTAGGAAAAAACACTACTACATCTAGAAAGCTTGTATGTTTTTTATTTCAAAACATATTCTATTTTATTTTTTTGAGCTAAAAAATTAGTTATGGATTTTTGAAAATTGACCAATCAGGAAATTTCCAGGTCAGTAGGTTAATTGAGTTAGCAGTCAAAATATCAGAGTTGGCCCATCCAACTCATCTTAAGGCCTCAGTGTGTCAAAGAAGAAAGGAGATTGTGAAAAGTCCAAAATACCCTTGATAGTGAAACCAAAATAAAATAGTTGTGAGGGTGGTGCTCCACCGCTAGTGGCCTACAACACCAACCAACTAAGGTGACTGGGCGCAATCCACGACATCAGAAGGAACGGGAGATGGGATCTTTGCTTTCAAAATTTATAAACCTACGCTGACTACCTACTTTTACTAGAACACTACCCACAAGCGCACGGGGTCGTGTCGTAGTATAGGAAGGCGGCAAGATAAGGGTCGATCCACAAAGATAGAGGGGGCACTAGAGTTAGACGGGGTAAGCTATGTTCCTATTGTGGAGAGTAAGGTTTTTAGGGTTTAAAAAGTTGGTTGGTTGTTGATTAAGCTAAGTGAGCAAGTAGGAAATGCAATATGAAACTAAGTTATCAAAAGGCTAAATTAGCAATCTAAGTCAACAAGCTATCTAAACAAGAGCAAGAACAAACTACACTAGACTAAGAAAGCAACTAGCAATTGAGAGCCTAAGTTAACCACTAATCAAGATCAAAAACCTAAATTAACACTTAGATAGCAAAACTAGGCAATCAACTAAGTTAACTAAAGCAATTGAACTACACTAGCATTAACAAGCAAACTAGGCAATTAAGGTTTTAAGCAATTAGATGAAGGAGGTCGGCCATTTGGGAATGCGAACTTGACATTAATTGGGGGATGTCACCATAATAAGCAATTAGCATATTTCATTCTAGACTACCAAACCAAACAACAAGGTGGGTGATGTGGCATCCAACTTATAAAACACAAGATTAACTAAGCGGAAGCGAATCATTTGCAGCGGATTACTGAAAATCACATAAAATTAAAACTTTTTGCAAAGAGATCCACACATAGGAAATCTTTTTCTTCAAGAGCCAAAGTATAACATTTACATTCTGTTTCAAAGTACATGTCTTGTGCTATCTCTTCTCGAGATTACAACACCAGCTGGCTCAGGACATAATATATGGACAACATTTAACTTCGAGGCATCAAGACAAAATCTCAGATCGATTCGTTAAAACACTAACTATAAACTTCGAGGACCTGAGAGTACAGAGACGACACATAGGAATTTTTAGCTATATGACTTGACAGTTAGGGTCTCCACCTGAGATCTCGCTGCTGTCCAAGTTGTTGCTTTCCTTTTCCTGCAAAAAGAGTATCTGCTTCCTTGTCTGCGTCCACCTAAAAATGTTGGATCCCACGGGTGTGAGACAATTGTAAATTGTCCCAGCGGGAGATATAACTCTCCGCCAAAACATTATTATTGCAGATTATTATATTAAAATTGAACATGAATTCTTACATATTAACAGTAGCATTATTCATTGTATGAATAGAGAAATATAATCTCCTTTCCTAACGAGAACATTGTATCTACTCAAGGTAGATTCATATTCCATTTATCTAATTGCAAGGAATGTAAAGAGATATGAATAACATTTATCAACTGACATTGCATAAAAGAAGTATAACATCAGCCAATGAATTTCTGTATTCAATCCTATAGCAAACATGTTAGATGGCTGATTACATTTTACAATCATACTTATGCCCTGAGGAGATGAGGTATACCACTCATACTCCAACCGACCACTGCGAAGTCAAAATCAGTACCATACATAGGTCAATAGAAGAGCCGGATTTCTATGACCTCATCTTCCTGAGTCAGTGTGAGGATCAACTGCAGGACATCTTGTGTCTCTGCTATATATATAGATCTCCAGGGTATACTGGAATCTTCGCTATTAGAGTTACAGTGGTGTGCTGCACTCTCTTCGCGATCATGAGATTTCATGTCTCTCTCCACCGATCTGGTATTAACATTATTGGGAGATGTGTACGGCATCATCCCAATCATCGGGGGATTAGTGATACATCCTTCCCAGAATATATAATGAAGGATTGTGGGATCTCGTGTTTATCTACCACCAATCCTGCATTAGGGCATCCAGATATTTTCTCCCATCACCCCCACATACTCAAAAGTATGCCCTCCGGGTTATGCTGTAGAGCACTCGTTTCACCATCACCAATTTACTGACGATGATGGATCTATGGTCAGGGATCTACATGATATGATTTCACTAGATTAATTAAGTACATTAGCGTATTCTTTTAGCATCAGTCAAGTTCTCAAACATAACTTATTCGGACAAATGCTATAAAGAAACATGTACTATTCTCATCATTCACTTCTCAGTCTTTGTAAGACATTGGGATCTCAGTCCCTCATTTCATTTCTTTGAAATCTCACATCTTTCAACAACATCATTATCATACTTTTCAACTTTGGGTATTCATAAACTCAATTCATCATTGTCACTGTTACCAC
Organism: Alisma plantago-aquatica; assembly: GCA_963693085.1. Taxonomy (NCBI): domain Eukaryota; kingdom Viridiplantae; phylum Streptophyta; class Magnoliopsida; order Alismatales; family Alismataceae; genus Alisma; species Alisma plantago-aquatica. The sequence continues at coordinate 20,356,215 of OY856410.1, forward strand.
TTTCTAGGTAACTATTACCTCCAGGTCCTTAGACCGAGGTATGCATGATACTTGTTACACAAGTATCTCACATGGCTTTGAAAGCCTATTAAATGTTTTGTCACATTTCACTATGTAACAAAAACTTATTCATGGGACTCATAAGGTCCATATACCTTTTGTTACTTTTGTTAAGCAACAACAACATTACGCACATAAAGCCATCCAACACATTTATTACATGAATGTCATAGCTCAGGTCTGGCTATGCTCTTCATCTCATGTTGTCTACTTGATTAATAGACATGTTATCAATCATACAAATCATTGACAACATCATGTGATACATTGGTAAACCACTATTCCTTTATCAGGATTATGGTTTACCACCCAATAGAGTTTTTCACTCCCTTTACCCAAAATTAGGGTTAGGTTTTCCCATAATGTTTTAATTAGGGTTTAATGCTCACATTATTAATTCATCCCTAATGTATTGCTCCACACCTCTGGGAGTATCCAAAGATATCATAAGTATATGCTTATGATCACTATTCTCATCATATATCATTAATGATCATCAATACAAGGTACAAGTTCACTTCTCATTCTTATTATGGTATGATTTCCTCATACCCATTAGTGTGGTTCATCCCCTTTCACAATGTATATGAGCTTATATTCATCAAGGTTTATCAACTCATTACAATTTCATTGTAATATCTACATAACACACATACTTCATGTGTTTCTCATCCAAATACGTTGAATTGAGATGCATCAAGGTATTTCAACCCTGAAATGCTGAATGTAATATCTAGCATGTCTTGATGTATCACTTTCTTCTCATTTCTATATTATTTAGGTTAATCAACTAACCTTGTATTAAGGTATCTTCCCTCTTAATACTTTATCCACTAACATGTCACTTTCATCATATGGTGCATAGGTTACACATTAAAATTGTCCAACTATCTCTAATGATGTGGAGTTATTCAATGGTTAAACATTGCTGAATATGGGATAACCCATTCTACATCACTTTAAATATTTCAACTCTTAGGATGTTATCCATATCATTATTAGTGTAGCATACATCATTCCTAAGAGTTTCATATCCTCATCATTATAGGTGTGTATAGGGTTGATACATATGAATCAAGTTAAATACATGTAATGGGTTAGATGCATAATGATCTAAGAGTCATCTTATCTCTAATACCCTTACTCATCAAAGTATGTCAAATTCAAGTCAAGTATAGAGCACCACGGTCGTGTAGCCAAGAATGACCGTGCAAAGAGAAGACACCACGGTCGTGCTACCTTGCATGGTCGTGCAAAGTGAAGTCACCACGGTCGTGCTGCCTAGCACGGTCGTGCTACAGCAGGTCACCACAATTGTTTTACATTTATGAAATCGATACTTCAAACCGATTAGGGTTTACTATTTACCCTAAGTAGGAATGATCAACAAAGTATCTTTAATATAAGGTTTCCTTATCATCATTATGAATTAGGTTTATATCATCATCATATATTAGAATTTCATCTATCAATGCCCTCAAATAGAGTTATGATTCATTAACCTTCATAATTAAGGTTTCATGGTCTCACTATTGAGAATCATGCCCTAACTAGACATTCATTCATGAAGGACATCTTCTCTCTCATCTTCTATAAGATGAAGTTTACTTCAACCTTGATTAAGCTAAGTCAACTCCACTTCAAAGAAGAATTAACATCATAAGATATGTCATTATACCAAGATCATTAGAGCTTAATTTCCCTTGGATTACATCATGTGATTGATTACTTAAACCATTGACCTTCACCCACTTTGAGAGTTCATACTATTTGGTTGATTACCTTCCAAGTGATCTTGGAATCTTAGACTTCAAATGGTCTTGAACAAACTAGTGAAACCATTTAATAAAATAGCATCTGAAACCGTTTGACAAAATTGAATTTTGAAACCGTTTAAGCCTCAACTGGTTTGGGATCATTTCGTCCCAAACGGTCTTGAGACCATTTGGGCTCAAACGGTCTTAAGACCGTTTGACCCAAACCTCCTCAAAACTGAATGGACCAAATATGGTCTCCACCAATCACATTGAATTAGGGTTTTCAATGTTGATTCCTTCAATCATTGAATTCTTGTACCCAGTCTCCAATTGGACCTATCACCATACTTCAATTGAGTTAATTAGGTTAACCTTCAACTAATTTGACCCTCAATTGACCCTCAATTGATCATCAATTAGGGTTTGAATCAATTGAATTAGGGTTTAGAATCGATGAACCTTCAATATTAATCAATGTGTGACTAGTTACTTTATAACTATTGAACCACCATCCAAATTGGACATGACCTGACCCCAAACAGTCTTGAGGTCATTTGGATGACCTCCGAACGGTCTTGAGACTGCTTTCCCATGTCCACATCATAATCCAAGTCAACCAATTAGAGTTTGGATCATTGGATTGATCACCAAATCAACATTTGATTGCAAATCAACTTGGTACCTTTAGACCTTCAAACACCTAACCATACTCCACCCTAAACCTCCAAACGGTCTTGGGTGACCACCAAACGGTTTTGAAACCATTTGGATGAGCTTCTAACGGTCTTGAAACCGTTTGGCTCATCCAAACCTTGGATTCTAGTGAAATTTCATCAAGGATTGGTCTATCGAGTTGATCAACAAATCAACACTTAATTGCAATATGATTTGGTACCTTTGGACCTTCAATTGGTCATCTACACTTAACCCCAAACCTCCAAATGGTCTTGGGTGATCCCCAAACGGTCTTGAAACCATTTGGGTGATCCCCAAATGGTTTTGAAATCGTTTGGGCCAATCAACCCAAAACATCATCTCAATCACTTATAAAATCAGCACTTAGCCGATTAGGGTTCATACCACATCTTTGGATCTTCAAACACATATTCATACTTCACCCTAGACCTCAAAACGGTCTTGGGTGACCCCCAAACGGTCTTGAAACCGTTTGGGTGATCCCCAAATGGTTTTGAAACCGTTTGGGCTAATCAACCCAAAATCTCAAATTAATTCTTTGGAATTTCAGCACTAATTTCAATTAGGGTTTGCCTAATTGATTAGCCATCAACCCATGATTCCTTGGGAATTAACCCCTCAAATATGGTGAGTAATGAACCAACATAATTAGGAACAGGAATATAAAACGGTCAACCCTTGGTCAACTCACTCAAATGGTTTTGAAACCATTTTCCCAAAAAGGTCAAGTTAATCAGATTGAAAATCAGCACTTAATCCAGTTAGGTTTACCTAATTGATTAGCCTTCAACTCTCGATTCCTTTAGGAGTTAATCCATAAAATTTGGTGAGTCGTTAACCAACATCATTAGGAACAGTAATCTCAAACGGTCAACCCTTGGTCAACTCCACCAAACGGTTTTGAAACCATTTGCCCAAAAAGGTCAAGTTAATCAGTTTGAAAATCAGCACTTAATCCAATTAGGTTTACCTAATTGATTAGCATTCAACTCACGATTCCTTTGGAGTTAATCCATAAAATTTGGTGAGTTATCAACTAACATAATAATAAACAGGAATCGCAAACGGTAAACCCTTGTTTAACTCACTCAAATGGTTTTGAAACCGTTTTCCCCCAAATGGTTTCAAACCGTTTGCTCTCAAACGGTTTTGGTGAAACCGCATGAGCAACTAATTGAAACTGTTTGGCTTTGATATTTGGTGAGGTGCTTGCTTATGATGATGTCATCATCATCAAGCTCTAAACCCACGAAACCTTCTGTGATTTCCATGGAAATTGCATCAATCAACCGAATCAGTTATTGTAAATAGAGAAATGATCATTATTTGATGGGGAATTGAATGCTATAACAAAGTTAGGGTTTAAAGTTATAAAACCCGCCTCCAAATGAGCTCCAAAGCTCAAAGCTCAAGCCAACAATGGTTGATGAAGCTTTTTCAACTCCCCTTAGGCTCGTCCTCAAGCCTTTGGATGAAAAAGTTGGTCAGGGTTAAAGAGGAGATCAAAATAGGAAGGAATCCATAATTTATTTTCGATTTCCACCATGAAATCAAGGTGAAATGGATCAAGAACCTTACCAACAAGTTGGGGTTCGTAATTCTTCTCCTTCTAAGCTCCCTTGGTCGACCAAAGTAAGAAGAGAAAGAAAAGGATCGAGAAAAGCCTTTCATTTGGCTTGGAAAGGGCACTTTTATAAGGAAATTGATGAGAGAGAAAATGCATTATTAAAATGCATTTAATTCCAAAATTGGTGCCGCCTCTTTCCCCTTTTCTTTCCTTGGATATGAGTCTATCCCATTTCTTCTTATTCCTCTCAATTATACTCAATTTAAAGAAAAGCAAATTAAGCACCTTAGATCATATTATACTAATATCCATATGTGAGTGGGTTTTCTTTTTCTTATAATAATGGTGAGTGGAATTTCACCTCCTTAGGATATGCCCGTGCCTTTGCAAGGCTTAAGCTCGTCCACACACATCTGAATTAAACCAAATTAAATTTGGTTGAAGGCCCCTTCAATTATTTTATTTATTTTTGCATTAAATTGAATTAGGGTTCCAATTAGGCTTAAATCTTGATTATTTTAATATCAAGATTCTCTCTCCTCCAACTTAATTCAAATGAGGCTCCCTCCACATTTGATTTTCTCTAAATGATGTCAAGAAACTTTAGGAACCTTATTGAATTGGTAATTTGCATATTGAACCTTAGGTTTTGGGTAAATTGCCCTTTACACCAAAACTAGGTTTTAAAGCACAACATTGTCCAACAAGCTCTATCTTGGTGTCCAGGCTTGTAGAAACCTTACCACTACATCATATTCATTATTATGGTATCTCAACATTATAGGAACATCTTATCATGCAACATTTGAAATTTAACCCCTCAACTTGGGTAATTTGCACTTTAGTCCAAAATAAGCAAACATTGTTTCAAAATTGTTCAAACTGGACCCAAATTGAAACATAAGTTCCTCAAAAGCCCTAATTACTTTTCACAAGATAAGATTAAGGATTTAATTATCTTCCTTAAGCAAAACTCCTAGGGTTAAGGAACAATCCAGGTCAGGGATGTTACAAATTATAAACCCCTAACAAGGATTTCGTCCCTAAAATCCAGATAAAGGAAGACAGATGTATTTTATTCATCATACTATCTAGTCTTCACATATCATCTCCTCATTATGGAGACACCATAAAACTTTGGTCAGCACAAGGTGTTTCCATACAAGATTCTCATAGAATCAACACACAAGACACATGCTCCACTGTCCTTCATTATTGACTGTGGACTCAATTTTATGTCAAGTAACACTTTTCTTGTTCAAAGAAACATTATGCATTCTTTATTAATATCATGTCTATGCAAAGCATAAACCCCTAACATATGATATTCATATTATTTTATATAATCAAACTAATATCATAGTTGACCACTCCAGGTAATCAACATAAATCATCTGATATTTCTTTAGATACCAGGATCCCTTACCTTGGTATCTATTTCATGTGTTAACAACACATCACATCTTTATCTTCTTTTCCTCTTGGGACATCACTTGTTACATATATCTTCACCTTGGAGCCAAAGCCCAAGATAACTGGTACTTTTCTAAGTATCCATCATTTGAACATTTTTATCTTATGCACATCAAGTGTCCTAAGACTCACATTATTACCATGTCCCTGAAAGGAAAGAAAACAAGGAATCATATTCTTCTTAGTATCTCATGTATTTTCAACTATTCATGAATCATTTAATCTTTGTCTCTTCCTAGGTTCCTTGCCCTCAGCATAGGAATTTACAAGGATGATCACATAACATTATTCCTTTCTTTATTATTATCTTAACATGTTTATGATCATCTTAGGATCTCATCACATTTTCCATTTCCACATTATGGAAAAGACATTTATTATATTTGCATCATTATTGAACAGGGTTCATTTCCCTTATTCTTATTCTTATCTTATGAGAAGTAAACGTTTAGTTCCTCATACAACATGTGCATATGAGATTATCTCAGACTTCTCATTCTTATACTTAGGGCATGACACATTTATTCATTACATATTTCTTATTTCATGATACTCATTAGATTGTCTCAGAATGATTGCTTGAACAGGGCAATCAAAAAGATATCAATCTAAGAGTTTCCATACTCACTTCATCATCAATATTTGTATACCTGGCTAGGGTATATAAATACTGAGATTAAGTAGTATGCACTTTGTATATTATCATGTTCCTTTCTTTTCATATTATCATCAACATAGGATTTAACATTCCTGGATTTCATCCAGACATCTCTTTTATACCTCATCTTCTTTCATAGTGGTAGGACCAATATAAAACATCTATAATGTTACTGCATAAAATGTAAGTCCACATATGACTAATCCAAGAAAAACTCAATCAATTGCATTCTATAGCTTAGAAAATCATAAAATGACAAGTTAAAATGACATTTATATTGTCTAACCTGTCATGATTCGTGGATTATTCACTGCCTCAGGCTGATTCTACCTCAGAGGTTGACTCACCATAACATTTCTAGCTGAGCAATCTCTTTCCAGATGTCCAACCTGTCTATACAGGTAGCAAATTCTGGGTGCCAGGTATGGTCTAGAGAGTTCTTTACCCTTTCTAGATGACCATTGCCTTGGTGCACTAGGTTCTGGTTGTACTTATGATACCAAAATCTTTCCCTTTTTGGAACTACTAGGCCTCTGGACCTGGATTTGGATAGGCCTTTTCTCAATCATCATCTTGTTTTTTCTTTTTTGGACAAAACCTTCTGATATGTCCAGGTTCCCTGCACTTGTGGCAGATCCTGATTTCAGGTTGTATTATATTCCCTACATCACTATATATTGATTCAACAGGCTGAGGTCGAGCATAGACTTGTTCTAAGTCTATAACTTCATCATTTCTTATACCTTCCACCTGCTAATGTGGATTACATATCCTGTTGATATCCAGAACATCCGCATTGGGGGCTGGTAATCTAGGTTGCACTGCCAGTGCTCGATCCACTAGATACGTCATGGTTGCCCTAAGTTCCCCAACTGTGATACCTAAGGAAGGATTTCTTATCATAATTGGATTAGCTATAGGATTCTCAAGCAATTGTCCCTCTCTTGCCTGCCCCCCTGCACCTCTTCTTGGTGCAGCATTGCTGCTTTCTGCAGCAAACTCCTCATGAGACCTAGTCATTTTCAAGTTCTTCTTCTCCTATAAGAGTAGAAGTCACTATCAGATATACTGGAAGACACTAAAACAAACTCTACTACCTTAGTCCTATGTCTCTATAGACTCAGTGAACCTAGAGCTTTGATACCACTAAATTGTGGCATCCAACTTATAAATCACAAGATTAACTAAGCGGAAGCGAATCATTTGCAGTGGATTACTGAAAATCATGAAAAATTAAAACTTTTTGCAAAGAGATCCACACATAGGAAATCTTTTTCTTCAAGAGCCAAAGTATAACATTTACATTCTGTTTCAAATTACATGTCTTGTACTATCTCTTCTCGAGATTACAACATCAGCTGTCTCAGGACATAATATATGGACATCATATAACTTCGAGGCATCAAGCCAAACTCTAAGATCGATTCGTTGAAACACAAACTATAAACTCCGAGAACCTGAGAGTAAAGAGATGACAAATAGGACTTTCTAGCTATATGACTTGACAGTCAGGGTCTCCACCTGAGATCTCACTACTGTCCAAGCTGTTGCTTTCCTTTTCCTACAAAAAGAGTCTCTGCTTCCTTGGCCACGTCCACCTAAAAATGTTGGATCCCACGGGGGTGAGACAATTGTAAATTGTCCCAGTGGGAGATATAACTCTCTGCCAAAACATTGTTATTGCAGATTATTATATTAAAATTAAATAGGAATTCTTACATATTAACAACAGCATTATTCATTGTATGAACAGAGAAAGATAATCTCCTTTCCTAAGGAGAACATTGTATCTACTCATGGTAGATTCATATTCCATTTATCTAATTGCAAGGAATGTAAAGAGATATGAATAACATTTATCAACTGACATTGCATAAACGAAGTATAACATCAGCCAATGAATTTTTGTATTCAATCCTATAGCAAACATGCTAGACGGCTGATTACATTTTACAATCATACTTATGCCCTGAGGAGATGAGGTATACCGATCATACTCCAACTGACCACTGCGAAGTCGAAATCGGTACCATACATAGGTCAATAGAAGAGCCGGATTTCTATGACCTCATCTTCCTCAGTCAGCGTGAGGATCAACTGTAGGACATCTTGTGTCTCTTCTATATATATAGCTCTCCAGGGTATACTGGAATCTTCACTATTAGAGTTATAGTGGCGTGCTGCACTCTCTTCACGAGCGTGAGATTTCATGTTTATCTCCACCGATCCGGTATTAACATTATTGGGAGATGTGTACGGCATCATCCCAATCATTGGGGGATTAGTGATACATCCTTCCCGGAATATATAATGAAGGATTGTGGGATCTCGTGTTTATCTACCACCAATCCTGCATTAGGGCGTCAGGATGTTTTTGCCCATCACCCCCACATACTCAAAAGTATGCCCTCTGGGTGATGCCCCGGAGCACCCGTTTCACCATCACCAATTTGCTGACGATGATGGATCTATGGTCAGGGCTCTACATGATATGATTTCACTTGATTAATTAAGTACATTAGCATATTCCTTTAGCATCAATCAAGTTCTCAAACATAACTTATTCAGACAAATGCTATAAAGAAACATGTCCTATTCTCATCATTCACTTCTCAGTCTTTGTAAGACATTGGGATCTCAGACCCTCATTTCATTTCTTTAAAAGCTCACATCTTTCAACAACATCATTATCATACTTATCAATCTTGGGTATTCATACACTCAATTCATCATTGTCACTGTTACCACTTGCTAGGTAACTATTACCTCCAGGTCCTTAGACCAAGGTATGCATGATACTTGTTACACAAGTATCTCACATGGATCTCAAAGCCTATTAAATGTTTTGTCACCTTTCACTAGGTAACAACAACTTATTTATGGGACTCATAAGGTCCATATACCTTTTGTTACTTTTGTTAAGCAACAACAACATTAGGTACATAAGGCCATTCAACACATTTATTACATGAATGTCATAGCTCAGGTCTAGCTATGCTCTTCATCTCATGATGTCTACTTGATTAATAGACATGTTATCAATCATACAAATCATTGACCACATCATGTGATACATTGGTAACACCACTATTCCATTATCAGGATTATGGTTTACCACCCAATAGAGTTTTTCACTCCCTTTACCCAAAATTAGGGTTAGGGTTTCCCATCATGTTTTAATTAGGGTTTCATGCTCACATTATTAATTCAATCCTAATGTATTGCCCCACACCTCTAGGAGTATCCAAAGATATCATAAGTATATGCTTATGATCACTATTCTCATCATATATCATTAATGATCATCAATACAAGGTACAAGTTCACTTCTCATTCTTATTATGGTATGATTTCCTCATACCCATTAGGGTGGTTCATCCCCTTTCACAATGTATATTAGAGTATATTCATAAAGGTATATCAACTCATTACAATTTCATTGTAATATCTACATAACACACATACTTCATGTGTTTCTCGTCCAAATACGTTGGATTGAGATGAATCAAGGTATTTCAACTCTAAAATGTTGAATGTAATATCTATCATGTCTTGATGTATCACTTTCTTCTCATTTCTATCTTATTTAGGTTAATCAACTAACCTTGTATTAAGGTATCTTCCCTCTTAATACTTTATCCACTAACATGTCACTTTCATCATATGGTGCACAGGTTACACATTAAAATTGTCCAACTATCTCTAATGATGTGGACTTACTCAATGGTTAAACATTGCTAAATATAGGATAACCCATTATCCATCACTTTAAATATTTCAACTCTTAGGATGTTATCCATATCATTATTAGTGTAGCATACATCATTCCTAAGAGTTTCATATCCTCATCATTATAGGTGTGTATAGGGTTGATACATATGAATCAAGTTAAATACATGTAATGGGTTAGATTCATAATGATCTAAGAATCATCTTATCTCTTATGCCCTTACTCATCAAAGTATGTCAACTTCAAGTCAAGTATAGAGCACCACAATCGTGCAACCAAGAACGACCGTGCAAAGGGAAGACACGACGGCCGTGCTACCTTGCACAGTCATGCAAAGTGAAGTCACCACGGCCGTGCTGCTTAGTACGGCCGTGCTACAGCAGGTCACCACAATTGTTTTACATTTATGAAATCGATACTTCAAACCGATTAGGGTTTACTATTTACCCTAAGTAGGAATGATCAACAAAGTATCTTTAATATAAGGTTGCCTTATCATCATTATGAATTAGGTTTATATCATCATCATATATTAGAATTTCATCTATCAATGCCCTCAAATAGAGTTATGATTCATTAACCTTCATAATTAAGGTTTCATGGTCTCACTATTGAGAATCATGCCCTAACTAGACATTCATTCATGAAGGACATCTTCTCTCTCATCTTCTATAAGATAAAGTTTACTTCAACCTTGATTAAGCTAAGTCAACTCCACTTGAAAGAAGAATTGACATCGTAAGATATATCATTATACCAAGATCATTAGAGCTTAATTTCCCTTGGATTACATCATGTGATTGATTACTTAAACCATTGACCTTCACCCACTTTGAGAGTTCCTACTATTTGGTTGATTACCTTCCAAGTGATCTTGGAATCTTAGACTTCAAATGGTCTTGAACAAACTAGTGAACCCATTTAATAAAATAGCATCTGAAACCGTTTGACAAAATTGAATTTTGAAACCGTTTAAGCCTCAACCGGTTTGGGATCATTTGGTCCCAAACGGTCTTGAGACCGTTTAGTCCCAAATGGTCTTGAGACCATTTGGGATCAAACGGTCTTAACACCGTTTGACCCAAACCTCCTCAAAACCGAATGGACCAAATATGGTCTCCACCAATCACATTGAATTAGGGTTTTCAATGTTGATTCCTTCAATCATTGAATTCTTGTACCCAGTCTTCAATTGGACCTATCACCATACTTCAATTGAGTTAATTAGGTTAACCTTTAACTAATTTGACCCTCAATTGACCCTCAATTGATCATCAATTATGGTTTGAATCAATTGAATTAGGGTTTAGAATCGATGAACCTTCAATATTAATCAATGTGTGACTAGTTACTTTATAACTATTGAACCACCATCCAAATTGGACATGACCTAACCCCAAACGGTCTTGAGTTCATTTGGATGACCTCCAAACGGTCTTGAGACCTTTTTCCCATGTCCACATCATAATCCAAGTCAACCAATTAGAATTTGGATCATTGGATTGATCACCAAATCAACATTTGATTGCAAATCAACTTGGTACCTTTAGACCTTCAAACACCTAACCATACTCAACCCTAGACCTAAAAAGTTCATGGGTGACCACCAAACGGTTTTGAAACCATTTGGATGAGCTCCAAACGGTCTTGAAACCTTTTTGCTCATCCAAGCCTTGGATTCTAGTGAAATTTCATCAAGGATTGGTCTATCGAGTTCATCAACAAATCAGCACTTAATTGCAATATGATTTGGTACCTTTGGACCTTCAATTGGTCAACTATACTTAACCTCAGACCTCCAAATCGTCTTGGGTGATCCCCAAATGGTCTTGAAACAGTTTGGGTGATCCCCAAATGGTTTTGAAACCGTTTGGGCCAATCAACCCAAAACATCATCTCAATCACTTCCAAAATCAGCACTTAGCCGATTAGGGTTCATACCACATCTTTGGATCTTCAAACACATATCCATACTTGACCCTAGACATACAAATGGTCTTGGGTGACCCCCAAATATTTTTGAAACCTTTTGGGTGATCCCCAAACGGTTTTGAAACCGTTTGGGCTAATCAACCTAAAATCTCAAATTAATTAATTTGAATTTCAGCACTAATTTCAATTAGGGTTTGCCGAATTGATCAGCCTTCAAATCATGATTCCTTGGTAATTAACCCTTAAAATTTGGTTATTCATTAACCAACATAATTATAAACAGGAATCGCAAACGGTCAACCCTTGTTCAACTCACTCAAATGGTTTTGAAACCGTTTTCCCAAAAAGGTCAAGTTAATCAGATTGAAAATCAGCACTTAATCCAATTAGGTTTACCTAATTGATTAGCCTTCAACTCACGATTCCTTTGAAGTTAATCCATAAAAATTGGTGAGTCATTAACCAACATCATTAGGAATAGTAATCCCAAACTGTAAACCCTTGGTCAACTCCACCAAACGGTTTTGAAACCGTTTTCCCAAAAAGGTCAAGTTAATCAGGTTGAAAATCAGCACTTAATCCAATTAGGTTTACCTAATTGATTAGCCTTCAACTTACGATTCCTTTGGAGTTAATCCATAAAATTTGGTGAGTTATGAACTAACATAATTATAAATAGGAATCTCAAACTGTCAACCCTTGGTCAACTCACGCAAATGGTTTTGACACCGTTTGCCCCCAAATGGTTTCAAACCGTTTTCTCTCAAACGGTTTTGGTGAAACCACATGAGCAGCTAATTGAAACCGTTTGGCTTTGACATTTGGTGAGGTTCTTGCTTATGATGATTTCATCTTCATCAAGCTCTAAACCCAAGAAACCTGCTGTGATTTTCATGAAAATTTCATCAATCAACCGAATCAATTATTGTAAATAGAGAAATGATCATTATTTGATGAGGAATTGAACGCAATAACAAAGTTAGGGTTTCAAGTTATAAAACCAACCTCCAAATGAGATCCAAAGCTCCGCGATCACGCCAAAAATGGTGGATTAAGCTTTTGCAACTCCCCTTAGGCTCGTCCTCAAGGTTTTGGATGAAAAAGTTGGTTAGGGTTAAAGAGGAGATCGAAATAGGAAGGAATCCATAATTTATTTTTTATTTCCACCATGAAATCAAGGTGAAATGGATCAAGAACCTTACCAACAGGTTGGGGTTCGTATTTCTTCTCCTACTAAGCTCCCTTGGTCGGCCAAAGCAAGAAGAGAAAGAAAAGGATCGAGAAAAGCCTTTCATTTGGCTTGGAAAGGGCACTTTTATAAGGAAATTGATGAGAGAGAAAATACATTATTAATATGTATTTAATTCAAAAATTGGTGCCGCCTCTTTCCCCTTTTATTTCCTTCGATACGAGGCTATCCCATTGCCTCTTATTCCTCTCAATTATCCTCAATTTAAAGAAAAGCAAATTAAGCACCTTAGATCATATTATACTAATATCCATATGTGAGTGGGTTTTCTTTTTCTTATAATAATGGTGAGTGGAATTTCACCTCCTTAGGATATGCTCGTGCCTTTGCAAGGCTTAAGCTCGTCCACACACATCTGAATCCAACCAAATTAATTTGGTTGAAGGCCCTGTAACATCCCTGACCTGGGTTATGAGTCAACCCTAGGTGTTTTGCCTAAATATGTAATTAAATCCTTGTGATTAATTTAGGCCATGTAATTAAGTTTCTCAGAAACATATATTTCAGATTTTGCTCCTTTTTATATAAAATTGTAGCATTGTTTTGTTATACAGGGACCTATGTGCAATTTACCCAGTTAGAAGGGTTAACTTGCAATTTGCACATATTGAGATGTTCCTCTGATGTTGAGACATCATGAGAATCATTATGATGAAGTTTGAGGGATTTCCCAAGCTTGGGCACCAAGGTGTAGCTGTGGAAGCAATCCCTGTGCTTGAAAACCCTAAATTGGAGTAAAGTGCAATTTACCCAATTTGAGGGGTGCAACTTGTAATTTACACCATCAAAAGTATTTATTAAGACTCTTGTCATCATTTAGAGAATAAATGATGAAGAGGTCACTTTAATTGAATAACCATATAATGAAAAACACCTTTGTGATTGAATAATCAAGGTGTATGTACAATAGCCTTTTATGTGTGTGCTTTAGTAATAGGTTGATCTTCTTTGCCCTCATTTTCTTGACCTTAGAAGAAAGTTGTCCTTCAAATGAAGAAGGAAGGACGAGCAAAGAAAGATAGATGGACTTAGTTGAAAATATGAAGAACTTATGAGTTTATGTTAAAACCTCACCCCAAGTATATATACTCTCCACCTCTCTAAGCAAGGGAACTTTCCCTTCATTTCCTTCACTGTTCCTTTTACCCAAACCGACTAAAGAAGAGCTGTGGAGCTCAGGAGGACGACCAAGGAGTGCAAGGTAGGTTTGAATCCTCCCTTTTGCTTAAGTTCATGGTTAAAACTCGAATTCAAGGTCAAATTGATGGCTAGCTCACATAGCTCTACCTTTCTAGCCATCTCTTCTCGACTTTCCTTGGAAGGATCACCTTGGACGACCTGTGGAAACTCAAGGACGCCATTAAAAGCTTGGATCTCAAGGAGCAAGCTTTAGGCGGGTTTTATAGCTCTAAACCTATGCTTTGTTATATACATCTCGTTTATGCTTTTAGATGATAGTTCTTCTTCTTCTCTACCTTCCTTTGCTACCTTGCAAGCAAATCCGTGAGAAATCCTTGCTGTTATTGAGCTAGAAGATGAAGACGTTATTTCCAAAGTTAATCCACTACTTTTCACTTTACTAAACGGTCTCCACAAATTTCTCTCTCGGTTTGCAAAACCGTGTAGTGAGCAAACGGTCTCAGGACCGTGTAAGGGCAAACGGTCTTCAAGACCATTTAGCCGCGTTGACCGAGCATGGACCGTATACAATTTCTGTTCATAATTATTTAGGCTAATCACCCACAAAATTTGAAATGATAACTCCAAAGGAATCGTGAGATATGGCCTTTTTAATCAACAACTTTAATTGAATTTACTCCTGATTTCCAATCTGTTGAAATCGCCCTTTTTGGGAAAACGGTCTCAAGACCGTGTAAGAACGTTGACCAAGCATTGACCGTATGATATTACTGTTCAAAATAATTTTGATTAACAACTCACCGAATTTGATGGACGAATTACAAACGAGTTAAGAGTTGAAGGATGATTGCTAGGGCAAACCCTAATTGAAATCAGTGCTGAAATCTCAATGAATTAATTAGGGTTTTGGGGTTGATTAGCCCAAACGGTCTCAAGACCGTTTGGGGATCATCCAAACGGTCTCAAGACCATTTGGAGATCACCCCAAGACCGTTTGGAGGTCTGGGGTCAAGTATAGTTGACCAATTGAAGGTACAAAGGTACCAATTTATATTACAATTAAGTATTGATATGATAATCAACTCAATAGACCTAACCTTGATGAATTTTCACTAGAATCCAAAGTTGGATGGGAAAATGGTCTCAAGACCGTTTGGAACTCATCCAAACGGTCTCAAGACCGTGTGGTGACAACCCAAGACCGTTTGGAGGTCTAGGGTTAAGGTAATTTGATCAATTGAGGGCCCAATTGCAATAGGTTATTGAATTAACCAAAATACTGATTTGAGACTCAATCAAGGTTCAACTCCTATCAAATCACATTAGATTTTGATGAAATCTTGGGCAAACGGTCTCAATACCGTGTGGAGTTTATCCACACGATCTCAAGACCGTTTGGGCCAAGTTTGGGCCCAATTGGAGCTCAATTGAAGGGTTCAACCTTGTGATGATTCACATTGTTGAGTGTTGATGGTTGAACGTTGATGGACCTTAATTGAACCAACTTCAACCCTAATTGGATAACAATTGAGGGTCAATTGAGTGACCAATTGGTTAAGCATAACCCTAATTAACTCAATCTATAAGTGGTTACCATGGATTTGACCATTTGGAGGCGTCAACATTGATAATCATAAACGATTGAAATCATTGAACCATGTTGGAGGTCCAAACGGTTTGAGACCAAGTGGAACAAACGGTCTCAAGACCGTTTGAGGTCACACGGTCTCAAGACCGTGTGACGCCTCACGGCCTCAAGACCGTTTGGGGCCAAACGGTCTCAAGACCGTTTGGACTCAAATGATCTCAAGATCGAGAGACACCAAACGGTCTCAAACCGTGTAAGCCCTCTTGGTCTTGAAGTCAAACTTGTTAAATGGTCTACACCCTCACACGGTTTGGGCAAATGACCTTGAAGGTCACACGGTCTTGGAGTCAACTCTAGCAAACGGTCAACTCATCCAAACGGTCTCAAACCGTTTGGAGGTTGAAGGTTGAAACCGTTTGAGGTTTTCAAAGGTTGATTTCACTTAATCACTTGAAGATGTAAATGGTTCAATGATGCTCAAATCTAAACCCTAATGGTAACCTAGGACATTAGGGGACTAAGTGACTAATGAATTAACCCATGATGGTGATCAATGGGGTGAATTACCAAAAATACCCTTGAGGGGTTCAATTGAGTAAAACCTTGTTCAAATCAAACCCTAATCACATGATAGTGATGTTTTGGCTTATGTTATCCCATGAGGACTTAACCCAACGTGATCTAGAGTGGTGTTATCACCATCTACTAGTATGAGGAGAGAGAAAGTATCTTAAGATAGAAAGTACCTTAAGAGAGAGAAAGTACCCTTTTAGGGTGGAAACTCAAGTAAAGAACCTTCAATATACATGAATGTGCATAATTAGGGTATGATCCACCTATGTGAGATCATGGAAACCCTAATTATGATATATGATGAATCTTAAGCTAATCTGAGAGCATCAATGATGATGTTACTCATAAATGATGATGTTATGAGTTCAATTCACCATATGATGTGAATAGTAAACCCTAATTCAAGGGTATGACATATGATGTGAATAGTAAACCCTAATTCAAGGGTAATGACATATGATGTGAATAGTAAACCCTAATTCAAGGGTAATGACATATGATGTGAATAGTAAACCCTAATTCAAGGGTAACGGCATATGATGTGAATAGTAAACCCTAATTCAAAGGTGATGACATGTTATATGAGTATTAAACTCTATTTGATAAGAATCAAAGAACTTAGCTCTTATGACAAGAGTGGAAAGTATAATCATTGTTTTGAATTACTTTTAATAGTTAAATTAACCATGCAGGTTGTCATGAGATGATGATCATATCCAGGTAGGGATTATGATACTATATTCATTGAAAGCATGCTTCAGCTTTATGAATAGTGAGATATCCTGATGCCTTGTTAATAGCATCTTATAAGATTAAATGGGCTGTGAGAGCCATGAATGTCATCAAGATCATGCTTGACAGATGACTTGTGATGAAATGATTGAGAAATGATGTTGATGTGAGTTACACTTGTTACATTTAGTATTCTACCTTCATAGCTGCTATGCTAATGATTAATGTTTGAAAACATGTATGCTGTTAAAAGAATATTGAAATGTACCTAACTAATCAAGTATAATCATACCATGTAGAGCCCTGATCATAGATCCATCATTGTCAGGAGTTAAATGATGGTGAAACAGGTTTTCCTAAGGGGACTCCTGGATCACATACTTTTGAGTATGTGGGGAATATGGATGTGAATACCCTAACATCCTAGTGTAAGAATTGATGAAGATGTATCTAATCTATCAATCCTTCACTGTATGTTTATGCCGGGGTGATGTAACACTAATCCCCTGAGAGAATCTGTTATACCGCATCTATGAGAGATAAACAAGAAATCTTTCGATAGCGAAGAGAGTACAGAATGCCACTGTGACTCTAATA
Source organism: Alisma plantago-aquatica (assembly GCA_963693085.1). NCBI lineage: Eukaryota > Viridiplantae > Streptophyta > Magnoliopsida > Alismatales > Alismataceae > Alisma > Alisma plantago-aquatica. The sequence goes on from OY856410.1 coordinate 20,373,967, forward strand.
GCGAAGTACCAGAATACCCTGGTAAGCTATAGTAGCAGAGACATGTGATGTCCTGCATGTTGATCCTCATACTGACTGAGGAAGATGAGGTCATAAGAATCCGGCTCTTTTGATGACCTAGGTATGATACCGATGCAACTTAGCAGTGATCGGTTGGAGTATGAGCGGTATACCTCATCTCCGCAGGGCATAATAATGGTTGAAAAACATAATCAGCCGCGTAGCATTTCTGCTTAGGTTGAACTACGAGGTACATTGGTTGAAGTTACATTGTTTAGTATACATGTTCTTCATATTCCTTGAATATTGTTGATCTAATTGATAATAATCTGCTGTTGATTACCTTAAAGCTTTTATTGCTTATGTTGTTCTTTGAATGTTATAATAAAGCTTCTGGCAGAGAGCTATAACACTAGCTGGGATAATTATTTAAAATTGTCTCACCCCGTAGATTTCAACTTTTTAGGTGGTCGTCGAGGACGAAGAAACCAATCTACAGGTGATCGGAATCAGCAGCAGCAGCACCAGGAGCAGTAGTAAATCTCAGGTGGAGATTCAAACTGCTAAGTTGTGTAGTTAGATAGTCAGTCCTATGTGTTCTTTGTACTCTCAGGTCCTTGGAGTCATGGTCTGAGACTTTGATTTAACTCTTGAGATTTTGTATCTTGCTGTGTATAATTACTCAAGAAGTAATTTGTCAGAGATGTAAACAGTTTATCTCCTTTAATGAAGGAAGTTTTATGGTTTCAATGTCTTATCTCAAAAAGTTTTAATTTCTCGTGATTTTTAGTATTCCGCTATTAATCGAATCGCTTCCGCTGAATTTAATCATGTTTATCTCGGGTTTTGTAGATCAGAGCCCACAATTAAGTGGTATCAGAGCTCTAGGTTCGCTGAGTCTACAGAGACATAGGACTTAGGATGTCGAGTCTAATCTTAGTGTTCCTTCGTATCTAATAGAGTCTTCTGCTCCTCAGGAGAAGAAGATTGTTAAGGATGTCCGAACCACATGAAGAGTACGTGGCAGAGAGTAGTGTTGCTGCACCCCAAGGAGGTGCAAGGAACCCGGAGATAGAACAACTTGTACCTGAGCCACCCAGGGAGCCACCTCAGTTTGACCCAGCTGACATGGGAAACCCAGCTGTTCAAACTATGTTCGGGCAGTTTATGACTGCCATGACACACATAACAGATAGAATGCCCATGCCTGCACCTAGGGCACCTACCCAACCTGAAGGACAAGGTATCAGCAAGACATTTGAGCGACTTCGTCGTGTCGTAGCTACCGAGTACTTTGGAACAGCTGATCCTACAGACGCTGATCTATGGTTGACTGAACTAGAGAAGGCCTTTAGAATCCTGAACATTCCAGAAGCTGAGAAGGTTAGACATGCTGTCTATCTTCTCAAAGGAAGTGCTGGTCACTGGTGGACCATGGAAGTGCAGAAGAGGCCAGGAGTGCATATTGAATGGGAAGTCTTTCGATGGGAATTTATCAATAGATATTTCCCTAAGACATTTCTGGATGAGAAAATCTCTCAGTTCGAGAAGTTAAGACAAGGTTTGATGAACATTAGCGAATATGAAGCTAAGTTCATGGAGTTGTTGCGGTTTTGTCCGCATATGGCTTCTACAGATGAAGAAAGGATCAGGCGATTTGAGAAAGGGTTGAATGCCGAGTTGACTACCCCAGTGTCTGCCCTAGAGAACCGAGAGAGGTTTTCTACCTTTGTTGAGTCAGTCTGAAGGATAGAGAGATATGTAATTGAGAAAAGGCAAACCCATAAGAGGATGAACCCTCAGTTTCAAGGTTCTTCATCTAGAAACTTTAAGAAGCCTAGGTTTTATGTGCCTACACCGCCACCTAGACCTAGTGCTCAGACACAATGGACATCTAACAGAGGTAGAGGACACAACTTACCTTTACAAGGATCTCGCAGTTCAACATCAATGTCAGTTACAGGACCACCCAGACCACAACAACAGAACAGAAGTTGTTACAACTGCGGTAAGGTGGGGCATTTGATGAAGGACTGCAGGGCTAGACTAGCAAGTGTGACTCAACCTCAGAGACAGAATCAACAGGGATCTCAGAGAAAGAAGACTTCAGGAGCAGCTAGACGACGTGGACAAGTGCCCCAAGCTGGATCGTCAGCACCGAATCAACCTCAGGCGACAGCAAGGTTTTATGCAATGAACCCACCTGATGCAGTGGTCAACCCACAGGTTGTGGCAGGTCAGATGGAACTTTTATATCCTGATATGTCTACATCCTGTGTTGTATCTGTTCTAATTGACCTGGGTGCTACACACTCCATTATCACTCGAATGGTGATTCATAACTGCAATATGACAGTCAGACATAGGGCAGATAGTTTGTTGCTTGAGACTCCGTTAAGAGGGTCTACTGTGTTGGAGGAGGTATGCTCTCCCTATAACCTCTTCTTTTCTGATCATCGCATTCAAGTGGATCTTATACCACTTGAGATGTAAGGATTTGATATAATCCTTGGGATGGATACCTTAGAAAGGTATAGAGTTGTTTTGGATTGTGAGTCCAAGTTGGCTGTGTTTGCTGATGAAAGCAACACATGGATCTTTCAAGGTGAAAGAAAGATTTTTCCCACCTGTCTTGTATCAGCTATGGTTGTTGATAAGCTAATGAGGCAAGGATGTTATGCATTCTTGGCCCATGTGGTAGATACTACCATGAAAAGTCCTAACCTTGCTGAAGTTCCTATAGTCAGGGAATTTGAAGATGTATTTCCTGAAGAACTTCCAGGCGTTCCACCGCCTCGGGAAATTGATTTTGAAATCAATTTAGTCCCAGATACAAAACCCATAGCCCAGACACCATATAGGATGGCGCCTGCTGAGATGGCAGAACTCAAGAAACAGCTTCAGGAATTACTTGAGAAGGGTTTTATCCGACCAAGCACTTCACCTTGGGGTGCTCCGATCTTGTTTGTTAAAAAGAAAGATGGGTCAATGCGGTTGTGCATTGACTACAGATAATTAAACAAAGTAACAATAAAGAATAAGTACCCTCTGCCGAGGATTGATGATCTCTTTGACCAGTTGCGTGGTGCAACCGTCTTCTCAAAGATAGATTTGCGGTCTGGATATCATCAACTCCGTATTAAGGATAGTGACATATCCAATTCTGCCTTTAGGACAAGGTATGGTCACTATGAGTTCACGGTTATGTCGTTTGAACTAACCAATGCACCAGCTGCATTCATGGAACTGATGAATAGAGTTTTTCGACCTTTCCTTGATCAGTGTGTTGTTGTCTTCATAGATGACATCCTGGTCTATAGTAGAGATGCTCAGCAGCATGAACAACATCTTCGCCAAGCTTTGACCTTGCTAAGAGAACACAAGCTGTATGCTAAGTTTAGTAAGTGTGAGTTTTGGCTGTCGGAAGTATCTTTTCTTGGCCATGTGATATCTACCTTGGGAATTTGTGTTGACCCTAAAAAGGTAGAATCTGTTCTACAGTGGGAACAACCGAAGACACCGACGGAGATTCGAAGTTTCCTAGGGTTAGCTGGCTACTACCGAAGGTTCATTAAGAACTTCAGCTCTATAGCCTTACTCTTGACTAAGTTGACCCAGAAGGATATTCCTTTTGTCTGGAGTGATAAGTGCCAGCAATCTTTTCTGTTGCTGAAGGAGAGGTTGACAAGTGCACCTGTACTTGTGCTACCTGGGCAAGGAAAGGGATACATAATTTTCTATGATGCCTCTAAGAATGGACTCAGATGTGTGTTGATGCAGGATAAACAAGTAATTTCTTTTGCTTCCCGACAACTTAAGAAACACGAAGAGAATTATCCAACACACGATCTGGAGTTAGCTACTGTGGTTCATGCCCTGAAGATCTAGAGACATTATCTTTATGGAGAGACGTTCCAGATTTTCACAGATCACAAGAACCTTAAGTATATCTTCTCTCAGCATGAACTTAACATGAGGCAACATCGCTGGATGGAGTTAATCAAGGACTACGATTGTACAATTGATTATCATCCAGGGAAGGCCAATGTGGTTGCAGATGCCTTGAGTAGGAAATCAGCAACATCAACCATGGATAGAGCACAACTAAACTCTTTAGTATGCTCTAGAAGGGATATGCTTATCTCTTTGAGGCAAGACAATGTACAGTTGAAGGTGTCATTGTTGGTCGGTTTGTTAGCTGAGATGCATATTAAACCTACCTTAAGAGAGCAGATAAAGGAAGCACAGCAAGGTGATATTGCAGTTCAACAGATTAGATTGGAGTATGGTAATGAGAAACGAGATGGTTTCCATGACTCATATGATCAAGTAGCTTGTTATCATGGTAGGATGATAGTGCCGGATGTGGACAACTTGAGGAAGTTAGTCCTGGAAGAAGCTCATTCTTCGATGTATGCAATGCATCCAGGGAGCACCAAGATGTATAGAAACTTGAAAGACATATATTGGTGGCCCGGTTTGAAGAAGGATGTGGCAGAGTTTGTAATGAGGTGTCTGATGTGTCAGCAGGTTAAGGCTGAACACCAGAAGCCAGTAGGGACAATGCAACCTTTGCCTATACCTCAGTGGAAATGGGATCATGTGACCATGGACTTTGTGGTTGGTTTGCCTAGAACAGCCAAAAGTCATGATTCCATTCGGGTGATAGTTGATAGGTTGACTAAGTCAGCACATTTCTTACCTGTCAAGACAACCTACACTACTGAGAGGCTTGCACAGACATACATAGATGAGATAGTGCATTTGCATGGGGTTCCAGCTACTATCGTCTCTGATAGAGGTCCCCAGTTCACTAGTCGTTTTTGGGAATAGCTTCATAATGCTTTAGGCACCCAGTTAAGGTTCAGTACAACCTTTCACCCACAAACTGATGGATAGTCAGAAAGGACTATACAAACCTTGGAGGACCTGTTGAGAGCATGTGTTCTCCAGTTTACAGGGAGTTGGGATCTGCACCTAAGTTTGATAGAGTTTGCCTATAACAATAGCTATCAACATAGCATTGACATGGCACCTTATGAAGCTCTATATGGTAGACGTTGTAGATCACCCCTATGTTGGTATGAAACTATTGAATATCAACTCTTAGGTCCTGAGCTTGTTCAGCAGACAACTGAAAAGATTAAGCTAATACAACAATAGTTGAAAGCTGCCCATGATAGACAGAAATCCTATGCTGATAAGCATCAGAGACCTCTAGAATTCCAGGTTGGAGACATAGTATACCTCAAGGTCTCACCTTGGAAAGGAATCCTGAGATTTGGGAAGAAGGGCAAGCTAACTCCTAGATATATGGGACCTTATCCAATCATTCAAAGGATTGGTAAGGTAGCTTATAAGCTAGAACTGCCACCTGAGTTGTGTAGATTGCACCCAGTGTTCCATGTCTCAATGCTGAGGAAGTGTCACCCTGACACTGACTCAGTGTTTCAACCTATGGAAGTTGAACTTAATGATGATATATCTTATGTTGAAGGGCCTGTGTTGATCCTTGATCAAAGAATTAAAAAGCTAAAAAAGAAAGACATAAGTCTTGTAAAAGTCCTCTGGAATCACCGTGGTGTCGAAGAAGCCACTTGGGAACTAGAGGAAGAGATGAGAAGAAAATACCCTACCCTTTTCTCTTAAATACGTTTTATCGATTTCGGGGACGAAATCCTTGTAAGGGGTGGATAATTTGTAACATCCCTGACCTGGGTTATGAGTTAACCCTAGGTGTTTTGCCTAAATATGTAATTAAATCCTTGTGATTAATTTAGCCCATGTAATTAAGTTTCTTAGAAACATATATTTCAGATTTTGCTCCTTTTTATATAAAATTGTAGCATTGTTTTGTTATACAGGGACCTATGTGCAATTTACCTAGTTAGAAGGGTTAACTTGAAATTTGCACATATTGAGATGTTCCTCTGATGTTGAGACATCATGAGAATCATTATGATGAAGTTTGAGGGATTTCCCAAGCTTGGGCACCAAGGTGCAGCTGTGGAAGCAATCCCTGTGCTTCAAAACCCTAAATTGGAGTAAAGTGCAATTTACCCAATTTGAGGGGTGCAAATTGTAATTTACACCATCAAAAGTATTTACTAAGACTCTTGTCATCATTTAGAGAAGAAATGATGAAGAGGTCACTTTAATTGAATAACCATATAATGAAAAACACCTTTGTGATTGAATAATCAAGGTGTATGTACAATAGCCTTTTATGTGTGTGCTTTAGTAATAGGTTGATCTTTTTTGCCCTCATTTTCTTGACCTTAGAAGAAAGTTGTCCTTAAAATGAAGAAGGAAGGACGAGCAAAGAAAGATAGAGGGACTTAGTTGAAAATATGAAGAACTTATGAGTTTATGTTAAAAACTTCACCCCAAGTTTATATACTCTCCACCTCTCTAAGCAAGGGAACTTTCCCTTCGTTTCCTTCACTGTTCCTTTTACCCAAACCGACTAAATAAGAGCTGTGGAGCTCAGGAGGACGACCAAGGAGTGCAAGGTAGGTTTGAATCCTCCCTTTTTCTTAAGTTCATGGTTAGAACTCGAATTCAAGGTCAAATTGATGGCTAGCTCACATAGCTCTACCTTTCTAGCCATCTCTTCTCGACTTTCCTTGGAAGGATCACCTTGGCCGACCTATGGAAACTCAAGGACGGCATTAAAAGCTTGGAGCTCGAAAGCTTGGAGCTCAAGGAGCAAGCTTTAGGCGGGTTTTATAGCTCTAAACCTATGCTTTGTTATATACATCTCGTTTATGCTTTTAGATGATAGTTCTTCTTCTTCTCTACCTTCCGTTTCTACCTTGCAAGCAAATTGATGGAGTTTTGCAACACCACTAAAAATCCTAGAGACGATGAATCTCTAAGTTTAGCCTTGCTTGTATTATGGTAAGAACTCCACCCGCGTGTGCTAAGACACGCGGAAGTCTTATCGTAATATAGTTTAAGGGTCGGATCCACGGGACAACGGTCTTGTTTAGAAGTAAACAAGATGGAAAACGTTTTATTCTTGCTTAACTACTTAGCGATTGATATTTAGATCGAAAGTTTGGTTTGGTTTGTTTAAACTAGATGTGAGGAAAGTAACAGCAAGAAAGCAGAAACAAGGGTTGTAAACAATGATTAAAAACCACTAGGATGTTATCGGGTTTCACTCCACTACACATGGATCATAAACACGCAACATAATAAAACGACCTGCAAAGAGAATCTAATGAGCTAGTATCTTCGTAGACTTAGTTTCCTTTCGGATAACTAACTACGAGGAGTGTGGAGTATTGCAATGCCAGCCATCCCCTAACGAATGGTCACTTGCTTTGCATTACTCCTTCCTTAAGTGTGTTCCTCGACCTTACCAAGGTTGCACTTCCATACGTCAACTGATTCCATTTCATAGTATGGAAGTGCAACGATGGGAGTGAGTTTACTCCACTCATGAAAGCACCCCTAGATACCGAAACAGACATATGGTGACTACATACATCTAGAACCAACATTCAATCGATATTCAGATCTAAAGGCACAAACATAGACAATTCATACCAAAAGATAATAAGTAACACAAGTTGATGATCAAGCAACAAGCATTCATTAAACGATTGATGTTGAGCCAAGAAGGGAAGTATCTCTATTGCAAACAGTTTAATTACATAGCATGGAATGAAAACATGGGTAGCGGGGCTACTCCCCGCACCCCAGTGAATAAGACTACTCGCTCATCTCAAGAACAAAGAAGGAGGCGAGAAGAGAGAGAAAGAACGTCATCTCCACGGAGGAGGGAAGGTTGAACCCCTGTTGGAGAGAGAGAGCAACGGTCTTCACACTTCGTGGCTGCTGTGATGATGGATCTTCTCTTCCCACCTTCTGTGTTGATGAGAGAGAAGGTAGCTTGATGATGGGATGTGGACCTCAGACCGGCAGCCTGGGGGCGATGGATGAAGGATGGATTTGCTCTGGAACTGGAGAGGCAGCCTTTGGGCGTCTGAGATTCAATCCCTTTGAAGTGGCCCTTGAGGTCCTATTTATAGGCTCAAGTTGAGCCCAAACGGTCTAGAGACCGTTTGGCCTCTCGCGGTCTTGGGACCGTGAGACCTTCTCGCGGTCTTGGGACCGCGAGGCCTTCTCGCGGTTTTGGGACCGCGAGGCCTTCTCGCGGTTTTGGGACCGCGAGGCCTTCTCGCGGTCTTGGGACCGCGAGTCCTTCTTGCGGTCGTGGGACCATGAAGGGTCTCCTCACGGTCTTGGGACCGTGAAGGGTCTCCTCACGGTCTTGGGACCATGAGGGGTCTTTGTAATTTCTTTTGTGTTTTCTGAAATGAAAAAAATAATAAAAGTTAGTTTATTGGTGTGTCTGCAATAAAGTAAAAAAGTTTAATGATTATATCTAGTTTATCTAAGAAAGAGTATGGAAAATTAAAGATAACTAATAAGATAACGTCACAAAATGGGAGGTTATCATCCCCCCTAACTTAGAGTCTAGCTTTTCCTCAAGTTAGATAGAGCTAAAGCATGTAATGGCGAGGAAATTTTATTTAATTAGGGTTTCCATACTCTTGCTTCAATTCTAGGTCAGAGATCTACCGAGGTCTTATCAGGGCTTCTGCTTACACTAACTCTTTCGAGAATCAAAAGTTGCATGGATCTCAGGTTCCTTTTATATCGTGAATCTCGCATTGGGACCACCTTTCTTATTATGTGCATTATCATCGACTCTAATCAGTTTTATACTTCTTTGGAGAAACCTACCGGTATCTAGAGTGGGTATGAGGGCTGGCTTAAAAGGCTCATTGTGTAACTTCCCCTTCAAGTGGGGAAGGGTTTGTCTATGCTTTTTGGAGATTCACTACCGGGCACGACACATCTGCCTTCATGAGGGCAGCTGAATGTACCGGCCGGGTGAGCTCTTTTATCAGCCTTTTCATATATTAGGAAACCTTAGGATCTCATTACCGGGCACGACACATCTGTCTTCATGAGGGCAGCTGAATGTACCGGCCGGGTGAGATCTTTGTTGGTTCTTCATATAGGTCCTTACACATGGCACAACTCTCATGTTTTTATTCAGCACTCTTTTATTCGAATCTCACAGGCTTAGGAAGTGGGTTTTGTTAGGGTTTTTGATTGGGCGGCCAAGCCTCTTTTATTGAAAGAAAAAAACTGTTCTTAGGGTTCCTGACATGCACTTATTATTAATTGGTGGTCCGCTCGCGAGATTTCTTGATTTTGGATTTCCCTGATTTCCTTCTTGACTTTGAGAGTTTTCGGTTCGCTTTGGCCCTGAAGTTGACCTGTGAAGAGTCTGAGATAGAATTGAAGTAAAAGTATAGAAACCAAAAGTGAATGAAATTTATGAATTTGCCATTTCAAGCCTGTATGCTAATCTTATTATTTATATGAGGACTACTTTATCTCTAACTTAGCTAAGGGTGATTCTTTCCATGATGAAAGTTATACATAAAAGTTATTTTATTGAAAAAAATTATTGGAAAAAGTCTAAATATGGACAGAATAGTTTGAAAATTGATATGCGAAAGGGTTTCAGAAGAATGATACCTCACCCTTGTCCAATGCACCCCGCCCCTAACTTATCACGCACTCTATCCACAGAGTGTCAAAGTGATAGGTTGAGAAATGCATGGACAAGGGCATTCAGGCTTCAGTTAATCCTTTATTTGCCCCATGTGTTCTGAGTAAGTTGGCTGCGAACTTTCCCCGTAGTGCATCGTAATCCACCTATGTCATGTCCTCTACCGGCTTGTGAAGGTCCAGAATTGTATACATCCAGTACAGGACGTGGAAGCCGCAGTCATTTGATTCTCTGATTTGCTGGGGGCACCTGTGGCAGAAGGCTGGTGATTTGAAGTGATCTCTGTCATATGCCCGCGTGTGCTGACCCAAAAGATCGTGTAATTTGTCAGCACACTCCTTCGCCACCTCCTCCGTTGGTGTCTTTGGAGTTGTAGTGTATGCTTTCCGTTTTGGATCAAACTGGCTGTCGGAACTGTTGTAGATTATTGTTGTTCCTTCGTGAAGATTGGTTGCCAGTAACATCCAGTGCTCTTGATGAAGGAAAGGTAACATGATGAACTTCGGAGTTGTATGTTGGAGAAAAGAGATGGTTGACTCCTTTGTTCCGAAGTTCTTCAGCCCGAGAAGATCATCCTTCATGTAAGCTGACACCATATAGACCGTGTTGTGATTCTGTGCAAGCAAGTATTGATAAGAAGTCATTACACCTACAGACATGGAACCCTTGAATTGTAAGGTCTCACAGAGGGCATCTGCCATAACCAATATATCCCCGTCGATATATACCATCTCGTCTTTTTCGGCATATAGCCGTGACATTATTAGCCGGAGCTCGTTATCTGAAAGAGTTTTGCAAGCCTCCGGGTCGAAGTCGGGAAATGACGGTTCAATGGCAGATTGGGGTACCATATGTGATGAAGATGTCTTGATGGCTACCCCTGATATCAGATCAATGTCACCTTTATCTGGAACCAGATCGAAGATGTAAGGGTTTCATTGGCTTTGCCTGGTGACATTAGATGGTTGTTTGTCTTTTGTCAGCGCCGCTAGGGTTTGTGTGAAAGGTCTCCTCTGCGGGCGTTGAATAGATGGAAAGAGATAACGAGGGACGTCGTCTGCCGCCATGGTAGGGTCGTTAAAAAAACCTTCTGTCGCAAATAAGCTCCATGGCGTAACGTCCTCGTAGGGAGTGGAAATCTTCATTAATTAGTTCAGTGAAAGGGACCTGCTGGTTTAGCGCTAGGATGTGCCTTATGACGTAGAAAGCGCTGTCCCAAGAACCTTCTGCGGCTTGGACTTGTGGGTTAATTATTCGAAACCAGGGGGAGCTCCAGTCCTGGAGGAGAGAAGGGCATGCAGCCCATATGAGCTTTAGCAGCCGAAAAGGGATGCATCTTGCCTCCCCGGCTTCAATTCCAACAAAATTGATTATTCCAGCCTTTAAGTCATCGGCACAGAAATTGTACACTTTGGCGTCGTGGGAGACAGTGTCCACAATCATGACTAGCCAGTGGTTACAGACTTGGAAAGGTACGGTTATGTATCTCGCTTTTCTTGCGATCGCCCTGTGCAACCTTGTAATGGATTTGTGTTGTAACTCTTTGTACAGTAAGCACAATCCTAGCATGGGTGAGGCGTTAAGAACCGGTTGCTGTCGCCGAGAGCTTTTGTAGATCTCGATGGAGTTGGTAAGTAGGGTACGGAACATTGTCATCTTCATCGGCGACTGGGATCGAAGAAGGGATCAGAAATCTTCACGCGTCAGATTGCGTTTTATCATCGTGTTTTTGTATATACATCCTCCCCAGCTTTGGCGTCATCTATTATAGTCTTTAAGATAAAGATATCTTGTGCATCTAGGGTGGAGATGGCTGCCATGTCTAACTCTTTCATTTTGTTGGGTAGAGGTGGCGGCGAAGGTAGCTTTTGCGGTGTGGGGGTAGGAGATTGTTCTATGTTGTCCATGTACTGCTGCTGATCGTAGCCTTTATCAAAATCAGAAGGAGTGTCTAAATCGTCATCAGTGTCTAGGCATACTCTTTTTGATTCTTCAAGTTCAGGCACTGACGGTTCAGGTTCAGAGATTTGCTGGGCTGCTGTGGCTGGTGTAGCGCTGTTGGTTCCTTGAATGCATTTTTCAAACCCAGCAAAAGCCACTTCTTTGGCCGCCTCCCCCAGAGATCCCATAGAAAAGTTGAGAAATTGATCCCCGAAGTATATGTTGACATTCTCTGTATGAGCAGGGGATTTGTGATCTTTATCACCAGTTTGGTGATCTTGCTGTTGTTTTGGTTCTGCTCCTTGGCTGGGGCCTGCCCCAGCATCATCTGGCTTGTCGGAGTCATCAGCTGAGGAGGAACTATTGTATGAGTCAGCGGAGGAGTCAGAATCTTCCTCGTCATCAGCATCATCTTCATCGTCGTTAGTTGTCTTCTTTTGTGCTTTCTTCTTGCACAGACGATGGATGGATTGGAGTTCATCATATGCTACTTGCACGTGCTCGTGTGTTTCGAGTAGTGCTTCGTGGGTTTCTTTTAGATCAGAATAATGTTGTTCGGCCGAGAGGAGTCGTGCTGTGAGATCGGTTACTTGAGCTCTTAGCTGAATAAGCTCATTATTTGTCGACTCCTCCTGGCGATTATGTAGTTGTGTGAGGGTGGTGGTGATGTCGTCCAGGCACGTGCTGAAAGCTTGCTGTTGCTGCTTCAGCTCGCGGAGGGTTTCTGGCAGAGGTAGAGTCTGCATAGAAATCCTATCGACTTGCTTTGACAACACTTCATGCTGGCATTGTACTCCATGGATCAACTCGGGCAAGTTGTTGCAGTGGTCGTCGATGTGGTCGACTTTCTTGGCCACTGAATCTTGACGTTGTTGGATTCCTTGGAGGATGCCAGGCATGGCGCGGTTCTGCTCGCCAATCTGGGCAACCTGTTGTGTTAGACCCTGCACACATGAAAAAATAGAATTTAAAATGTTAGATGGGTCGGTGAGGAGGTTTCAGATGGTGTCGAATTGACATCTGAATTCTGCACCGACGTTAGTATAAGGGACCCCAGTAATTGAAGAGTGAGGCGGTTGGGGTTGGGGTGGAATGGTAGTGTCATGCGGAAAAGACATTGTTGATGGACCCGCGAATTGCGTGGTGACTGTAGATGGGGTCACCAGCGATGTCGGGGTGGTGGTGGGTGGAAAAAATGGTGGCATTCCCAGAGAGAGAAATGGATCCGGGAATGTTGATGGAAAGTCGGTGGATGTGAAGGAGGAGAATTCAGGCATTGTGGTGGAGAATGGGGTGGCCGAAGTGAAGAAGGGTGGGGGTGGTGGTGGGGTGGTAGAGGAAGGTGGTGTGGAGGATGATTGAATGGTGGTTGATGGTGGTGGGGTGGTAGAAGGTGGAGAGGTGGTGGCGAGCTCAACATTTAGACTCATTATAAAAGAGTCTAGTGATGAGGATGTAATATGTTCTTCTGGGAGGGGGGGTTCAGGTTCGGGGTTGGGCTTTGATGTAGGTGTCCCCGACAGCTCATGTGTTTTTACGAGCCTTCTGGAAGGTCGTTTGATTTTGGAGATCTCGTCCTCGGTGAATAGGAGCTTGTCCTTATCATAGTCAGCAAGCTCTGGAAGTGGGAGTAGGGTTCTAGTAGATTTTTTGGGGCAGAACACGTAGTGCAGCCTTCCATCCTTATCTTTTAAGATATGGGAGTTCTTTAGCGTCTGTTCGTTGGTAAGGATGTCGCCCTTAATTGGGTTGCATTTGGGTAGAAGTCTATCCATCTTAAGATATTTGGTGATAGATGTGATATGACCACCCGTGCAGATTTCTTTCCCGAGGGCGAAGGTTGATAGCTTGAGCAGCATATGTCGTCCAATGTTGACGGGCATTCCGTTTAGGACTGACCAGAGGACAAAGAGGTCAGATATAAGAACATTTCCTCCTTCGGATCTGGGGAAAAGTGTGCCGATGATGATTTTGTGTAACGTGCGCACTAGGCCAGAATGAATGTTAGAGGCATTTCTTGTCCTTGCATCGAAGGTTGGTAACCCCGTTAATGACTTCCAGAAAGTATGCTTGTTGAACCCGGGGTGTTCTGTGCCAGCAGCTTTGGCTTTCTCCAGCTGGTCTTGATTGTCGATGAAAATTTCATTCAGAAAATTTTCGGTAATGACCACCTCATTGTTAAAGATTCTGGAGGTTATTCTGCGGTCACCACCGTCCCTTTCTCTATGCATGATGTCCACCACTTCTTTGTTGAAGTAAGTGAAGAATTCTGTTGTGGGTTCAGAGTAGGAAATTTCAGATACAAAGCAGAGCCGGGAAAGGTTAGAATTGTCAAGAAGAGTTAGGATTCTGTGGTAGATCCCCATCTTCATAAGTATGTTGGGGCAGACATACTTGGTCGGTTTAAGGAGTTGGCTGATGGGGGGAATGTTTTGGAGGTGAAGGTTCTCGGGTGGTGGTGTTGTGGTGGTGATGGGAGGAAAAAAAAGGAACGGTTATTGTGGCAGGGTTGGTGACGGTGGTGGAGGATGGTGGGATGCACCCTGCTAGGATTTGTTCCCTTGCACAGGCAGGGTGGACCTGCTTCCTGGCTCTCTTATTAGATGTTGGCTCAGTTGTTGGTTCTTGAGCCAATCTCTTCCCCTTAGATTTTGTAGTGGGTGGTTCTTTCTCAGGGGAAGGCTGGTATTCGGAGGCCTCGTCGGATGAGATCTCTTCGACCTCCTCGTCAGAAGGTTCTTCATCTAAGCAGCGGTTGATTCGCTTGATATCCTTCATGACGGCAGTCAGGTTCACTTCTGCTGGGACTTTTCCAGTCCTTTTGAAGTTTTCAACTATGCTTTGTAGATTTGTTCGTTCGGCAATTAGCTCCTCTTTTGTCCAGAAGGGAGCGTCTGTTGTTCCTTGCTTAGCAGGTGAAGTCATTCTGAAATAATTGATAAGAAAACAAAAGTTAGAAATCTTAAATTTTGAAAATTATAACAAAGTAATATTATTTGCTTTTTAGTTTTAGTAGTTTGATTTAGTTCAAATGATCCTGAGACCGTTTGGTCTCACACGGTCTGGAGACCGAGAGGATCCAAACGGTCTTGAGACCGTGAGGATCCAAACGGTCTTGAGACCGCGAGGATCCAAACGGTCTGGGGACCGAGAGGATCCAAATGGTCTTGAGACCGCGAGGATCCAAACGGTCTTGAGACCGTGAGGATCCAAACGGTCTGGGGACCGAGAGGATCCAAATGGTCTTGAGACCGCGAGGATCCAAATGGTCTTGAGACCGCGAGGGAGACGAACCATGCGGGAGACGGAACCGCGCGGTCGTTCGTCGGCAAAGAACCATAAAAACGACGACGGTGACTAGGTCGGAGAGCAGTTTGAACGCAATAAATTGTTTAAGTGGTGGTGTGGAGAGGTGAAACGCCGGGTTGTCGACCTATTGGTGTGGACGACGAGGAGGTGAGGAGCTAGGTGTTGCGAGCTGCAGAGCGGACGCACGACGAAGTGCGAGGGCGACAATGAGCCGGGAACAACGACAGTGAAACCGAGTTGTTGGTGAAGCGCTTGAGACAGCGACAGAGACGACGTGCACGAAGTGCGGGAGTGCAGAGATGAAGCTCGGAGCAGAATGAAACAAGAGAGTTCGAGAATCGGGAATCAAGAAGAGAGAGTCGTGGACGAGGGGGTATATTTATAGGTTTTAGGTGAGGTCAGCCTATCAAACGGTCTTGAGACCGCGAGGGACCTCTCGGTCTGGAGACCGCGAGGGCCCAAACGGTTTTGAGACCGAGATGGCCCAAACGGTCTTGAGACCGAGAGGACCCAAACAGTCTTGAGACCGTTTGGCCCCAAGATTATGTGGATTTTTATGTATTTTTAGATTTAAAGAAGAAAGAAAAACAAAAAAAACAAAGAAAGCAACAAAAACAAAATAAAAGGCTAGAAAATTAGGGAAGGTGAAACTCAGGTCTTGGGTTGCCTCCCAAGAAGCGCTTTGGTTTAACGTCGCTGGCTTGACGAGATTTTGCTCCGGCTATGCTGACTTTGTAGGATCATGAATCTCTATAGTTTGTCTTGATATCTTGTCTGCCGGAGTGTGGTATTTCTTTAATCTGTGACCATTTACGGTCCTTTCTCCTCTATTATCATCGAGAATAATGACAACTCCTGTCGGGTATATATGTTTGATTGTAAACGGCCCCGACCATTTAGTACGCAGTTTTCCAGGGAACATTTTTAATCTGGAGTTGAATAGGAGGACTTTGTCCCCGACGATTATATCTTTTCTTTTGATGTGGCCATCATGCCACATCTTAGTTTGTTCCTTGTAGATTCTTGCGGTGTGGTAGGCTGTCATTTGTAGTTCTTCTAGCTCTTGGAGTTGAAGTTGTCTGAATTCACCAGCATTTTTGAGGTCGAAATTTAGTTGTTTAATGGCCCACCAAGCATTATGTTCTAATTCAACTGGCAAATGGCAAGACTTCCCATATACTAATCGAAACGGTGTTGTTCTGATGGGTGTTTTGAAAGCTGTATGGTAAGCCCATAGAGCGTCATATAGTTTGGTGGACCAATCTGTGCGGTGCCGATTGACACTTTTTTCCAGGATAGCTTTAATTTGCCTATTGGAGACTTCTACCTGCCCACATGTCTGTGGATGGTACGGTGTAGAAACTTTATGGTTGACTCCATATTTTCTTAATAAGGCTTCAAAGCCTCGTTCCAAGAAATGTGATCCACCGTCAGATATTATCGTTCTTGGGACGCCGAATCTGGGAAATATTATCTCTTTAAACATCTTGATTACTGGTTTTGAATCGCAGGAGATGGTTGGTAGAGCTTCTACCCATTTTGAAACGTAATCCACAGTAACCAAGATGTACTTGAATCCATAAGATGAGGGGAAAGGACCCATGTAGTCTATTCCCCATACATCGAAAAGTTCGATTTCTTGCCATATGTTCAATGGCATTTCATTTCTTCTTGTTATCCCCCCAGATAGTTGGCACTTGTCGCATGATTGCACGTATTCATGTGCGTCTTTTGCGATGGTGGGCTAATAAAAGCCTGATTGCAGGACTTTAAGGGCTGTCTTCTTAGAACTCATGTGGCCCCCGGTGGGGCCCGAGTGACAGTGCTCGAGAACCGAAGTAATTTCCGTCTCTGGAATGCATCTACGGAAGAGGCCATCTGTGCATAAGCGAAAAAGATAGGGCTCGTCCCAGAAATATTGCTTAGCATCGTGAATGAACTTCTTTTTGTCATGATAGGATGCAGACGGGTGAATGATTCATGTTGCCAAATAGTTAACAATGTCGGCATACCAGGGGAATCCATTAGAGACTTTCATTAGTTGGTCGTCCGGGAGGGAGTCTCAGATAGGTACTTTGTCTTCATCCTCAACTCTAATACGGCTGAGGAGATCAGCGACGACGTTTTCCACTCCGCTTTTGTCTTTGATTTCCAAATCGAATTCTTGAAGCATCAAAACCCAACGTATAAGTCTTGGTTTTGCATCTTGTTTCTGAATTAGATACCGTATAGCAGAGTGGTCAGTGTAGACAATGACTTTAGCTCCAATTAGATATGAGCGGAATTTCTCGAACGCGTAGATGACAGCTAAGAATTCTTTTTCCGTAGTGGTGTAATTTTTCTGTGCTTCATCTAGCGTTTTGGATGCGTAGTATATAACATAGGGTTTCTTTTCTATTCTTTGCCCTAAAACGGCCCCTATGGTATAATCGCTCGCATCACACATGATTTCGAAAGGTAGCGACCAATCTGGAGCTCGTAGTATGGGTGCGGAAATCAAGGCATTTTTCAGAGTTGTGAAACTTTGCAAACATTCTTTGTCAAAGTTAAACTCTGTGTCCTTGGTCAGCAGTTGTGTCATGGGTTTTGCTATTTTTGAGAAGTCTTTGATAAATCTCTTGTAGAACCCAGCATGGCCTAAGAAAGCACGCACCCCTTTTACGTCTTTTGGCAGCATCAATTTCGAGATGACGTCAATTTTTGCTTGATCCACCTCGATCCCTCTGTCGCTCACTCTGTGTCCGAGGACAACACCTTCCGTTACCATAAAATGGCATTTTTCCCAATTTAAGATGAGGTTTGTGTCCTCACATATTTGTAAAACTTGAACCAGGCTGAGCAGACAGTTGTCGAAAGAGTTTCCATAAACTGAGAAATCATCCATGAATATCTCTATTATAGATTCTGTTAATCCTGCAAAGATAGCAGACATGCATCTCTGAAAAGTGGCTGGCGCATTACAAAGCCCAAATGGCACTCTTCTGAAAGCATATGTCCCAAAAGGACAGGTGAAAGTAGTTTTCTCTTGATCTTCTGGGTGTATAGGGATTTGGTAAAACCCGGAATAACCATCGAGGTAACAGAAGAATTTCTGATGAGCTAAGCACTCGAGGACCTCATCTAGGAAAGGCAAGGGGTAGTGATCTTTTCACGTGGATTTATTAAGTTTTCTATAGTCAACGCACATTCTCCACCCAGTCATGGTTCCAGTGGGTACTAGTTCGTTTTTATCATTAAGGACAACAGTGGTCCCTCCCTTTTTTGGGACCACCTGTATTGGGCTAACCCACTAAGAATCTGAAATGGGGTAGATGATACCCGCCTTTAGAAGTTTGAGGACCTCAACGCGAACCACCTCCTTGAGGTTGGGGTTTAACTTTCTCTGGTGTTCTCTTGATGGTTTAAACTCTTCAACCATGGGCAGTTTGTGCATGCATAAAGCGGGACTTATACCCGTCAAATTAGTCATTTTATACCCAATGACTTTCTTATGCCTCTTTGATTCATCGAGAAGCCTGTTTTCTTGGTCTTTCTCCAGAGTGGAGCTGATGATTACTGGATAGAGCTTCTCTTTATCAAGAAAAACATGTTTGAGCCCCTCAGGTAGGGCTTTCATTTCCGAAGCCTTAGGTGGCTCAGTATCTTCTATAATTGTGACGGCCTTAAGTTCTTCGAATGTGGCATTCGGGGCTTCTTCAGCCTTTTCCAAGTATTGAAGGCATTGTTGCACTAATTCACTTGCCGAGAATTCCACTTCTGGATTTGTAAGGGTATTTTCCAATTCATCGGAGGGTTCAGACATTTCTAACTGGGACATTTGATATATGGCATCCAGGAGAAAAACTTCCTCTTGAATGCTTGGTCCTTTCATGCTGTTAAGAACTCTGAACTGGAAAGCTTCCTTCCCAAGTCTCAAGATAATAGTGCCTGCTTCAACATCGATAAGTGCTCAGGCAGTATCTAGGAAAGGTCTGCCAAAGATTATCTGGTATCTCATGTCTTCTTGGATGTCCATAATAACGAAATCGCACGGACATAGGAATTTGCTCCTATTCTGACAGGAATATCCTCGATAATTCCAAGAGGGGCAGTTATGGTAGAGTCGGCTAACTGAATTGTCATTGTCGTAGGTAACAAATCAGTGAAGCCTAATCTTTTACACATTGAATAGGGCATAATAGATATACTTGCTCCTAAGTCTGCCAATCCTTTTTTGCTGGAACCATTTCCAATGGAACACTGGATACCGAAGGAACTGGGATCCTTCTTTTTCTTTGGCATCTTGTTCAGCAGAATGTCTGAAGTGGTCTGAGCAAGTTTCACCATTTCATGCTCTTCTGTCATATACTTTCTCGACAAGAGGGTTTTTAGGTATTTGGCCCAAGCGGGCACCTCGGAAAGAGCATCGAGGAAAGGAATATCAATGTATAATTTTTTCATAGCTTCTTTAAATTTTTGGAACCTAGTATCCATTCTTGTCCCTTTCAGCCTATCTGGATAGGGAATTCTGGGTGGGACCTCTGGCATTGGTTCCTTTTCCTTTTCTTTCTCAGTAGAATTTTCTGTTTCTATGCTTGAATTTCCTGTTGGGGAAAGAATGGCTGCCTCATCATCATCTTGTATGATTCTGGTCACATCAGGAAGGACACGACCAGACCGTGTGGTGACGGCATTCAATTGTTCTGGTCTTTTTTGGTTGTGTCATGGGTTTGCCTCAGGTTGTCCAACAAAAGTGTCGGCTTGTGGTTTCAATTGGGCAGCAATCTGTGCTAGTTGAGCTTCTATGGCCTTTTGTTGAGCTTGCTGGTTTGCAAGCATAGTTTGTTGAGACTGAAGCATCTGCCTAATCAAAGATATTTCATCAGATGATTGTGGAGGAGCACTTCTCTGTTGATATTGAGCGATTTGTTGTCCCTGTGGTTGTTGTGGAGGTGCGGTTAACTGTGGTTGTTGTGGCTGTTGCAACTGAGGTAGTTGTGGTTGTTGCAACTGAGGTTGTTGCAGCTGCGGGTGTAGTCCTTGATGGTTATATTGGTAAGAAGGGTTCCTAGGATAGTTAGATCTTTGGAAACCATTTTTGTAATTCCCTTGATTGAAGTTATTCTGAAATCCTGGTGGTTGTCTATTGAAAGATCCACCTTGTGACTGTTGTTGGGGGTTGGCGGTCCCTGCATGATTCCCGTACTGGAAACCAGGATGATTTCTTGGTTTATCCGGGTTGTAATACACTTGGCAAGGTATTGAATGGATGGAGTTG
Source organism: Alisma plantago-aquatica (assembly GCA_963693085.1). NCBI lineage: Eukaryota > Viridiplantae > Streptophyta > Magnoliopsida > Alismatales > Alismataceae > Alisma > Alisma plantago-aquatica. The sequence continues at coordinate 20,394,072 of OY856410.1, forward strand.
ACTTGCTCTGGCATTTGGTCTTCAGGATGCTCAATAATAGGCTCATATTGCGGCATGGGTGGTTGTAAATCCATCATGACATTGTACAAAAGACCATATGATAATGTGGGATGATCAGATGCATGACATGCTTCACAAGTCCCAGTAGCTGCTTTAACTTGTTGAACCTGGGAGCTTTTCTTTTTATCATATTCCCCGAAAGAAGTTTTGAGGGCTTGTTGTTTGCTAGCAATAGTCTTCAAGGCCTCAGCAATGGCCTTGAGTTCCATAGATTCTTCTGCTTTGTAGACTTTGAGAACCCCCTTGGGTTGGTTAGACGACCTTCCCCAATTGGATTGGTTCTCGGCCCCTAGGGTAACTATATTCCATGCATCTTCGTAATTTTTTCTCATAAAATTTCCTCCAGATGAGGAGTCTAGAAATTGCTTGATATCATCACTTACTCCTCTGTAGAATGTTTCTATTAGTTGATTTTGAGAAATGACGTGGTGAGGGCACCTTCTCAGGAGTTCTTTGAATCTTTCCCAAGCTTCCGCAAGTGATTCTCCAGGTAGTTGGGAGAAGTGATTAATCTGTCCCCTAATCTCATAGGTTAGTGAAGGTGGAAAGAATTTCTCAAGAAACGTTTCTTCTAAAGGAGTCCAAGTGGTGATGATGGGGTGTCTATCCAAAGCGTTGTACCAGCTTAGTGCTCTTCCAGATAAGGTGAAGTGGAAAATGTGTAACATTATTGCTTCCAGGGCGATTCCTACTTGAGGTACAAGTCGGCAGAGTGACTTGAATCTCTTAAGGTGATCCATGCAATCATCTCCGGGTGCTCCAGAGAAAGAGATGCCTTGCATTATCTGAATCCATTGCGTCTGGATTTTGAAGTTTGGAATGTTGATAATTGGTGGTCGGACTGGGTGATCATCTTCATAATTCTTCGGGACTGCGTAATCCCGAAGTTGCTTACTTCTTAGAGCCAATTGAGCAGCAGCATTCTCGGCTTGGATGCGAGCTTGTTCCTCAGCTCGAATCTCGGCTTGCACTTGAGCACGAGTGTCGGCAATGAGTTGTACTCTTTGTGCAGCTATCGTGGCGTTGACTCTTTCCGCAACGAGACGTTGTTCTTCAGCCATCTGTCTGGCTCTTTGGCGGTTTAGTCTAATCCTTCGGTGAAAACTTCTTTCTACCTCAGAGTCGCACTCTGGTTCAGGGGAGAATCCGATGTGATGCAGGTTTTGCATACACGTTTCCTACCTGAGTAGAAAGAAATTCACTTGATTAGATAATGAAAGAAAACAAGAAATCAAGAAGATTTGAAGTAGTTATCAAAGAAAAGTGTAAAATCCTAACCAACCAAGAAGTTGTTAAGTAAAAACTAAAACGTTCCGTTGTCCCTGGCAACGGCGCCAATTTTTGATGGAGTTTTGCAACACCACTAAAAATCCTAGAGACGATGAATCTCTAAGTTTAGCCTTGCTTGTATTATGGTAAGAACTCCACCCGCGTGTGCTAAGACACGTGGAAGTCTTATCGTAATATAGTTTAAGGGTCGGATCCACGGGACAACGGTCTTGTTTAGAAGTAAACAAGATGGAAAACGTTTTAGTCTTGCTTAACTACTTAGCGATTGATATTTAGATCGAAAGTTTGGTTTGGTTTGTTTAAACTAGATGCGAGGAAAGTAACAGCAAGAAAGCAGAAACAAGGGTTGTAAACAATGATTAAAAACCACTAGGATGTTATCGGGTTTCACTCCACTACACATGGATCATAAACACGCAACATAATAAAACGACTTGCAAAGAGAATCTAATTAGCTAGTATCTTCGTAGACTTAGTTTCCTTTCAGATAACTAACTACGAGGAGTGTGTAGTATTGCAATGCCAGCCATCCCCTAACGAATGGTCACTTGCTTTGCATTACTCCTTCATTAAGTGTGTTCCTCGACCTTACCAAGGTTGCACTTCCATACGTCAACTGATTCCATTTCCTAGTATGGAAGTGCAACGATGGGAGTGAGTTTACTCCACTCATGAAAGCACCCCTAGATACCAAAACAGACATATGGTGACTACATACATCTAGAACCAACATTCAATCGATATTCAGATCTAAAGGCACAAACATAGACAATTCATACCAAAAGATAATAAGTAACACAAGTTGATGATCAAGCAACAAGCATTCATTAAACGATTGATGTTGAGCCAAGAAGGGAAGTATCTCTATTACAAACAATTTAATTACATAGCATGGAATGTAAAACATGGGTAGCGGGGCTACTCCCCGCACCCTAGTGAATAAGACTACTCGCTCATCTCAAGAACAAAGAAGGAGGCGAGAAGAGAGAGAAAGAACGTCATCTGCACGGAGGAGGGAAGGTTGAACCCCTGGTGGAGAGAGAGAGCAATGGTCTTCACACTTCGTGGCTGCTGTGATGGTGGATCTTCTCTTCCCACCTTCTGTGTTGATGAGAGAGAAGGTAGCTTGATGATGGGACGTGGACCTCAGACCGGCAGCCTGGGGGCGATGGATGAAGGATGGATTTGCTCTGGAACTGGAGAGGCATCCTTTGGGCATCTGAGATTCTATCCCTTTGAAGTGGCCCTTGAGGTCCTATTTATAGGCTCAAGTTGAGCCCAAACGGTCTAGATATCGTTTGGCCTCTCGCGGTCTTGGGACCACGAGGCCTTCTCGCGGTCTTGGGACGGCAAGGCCTCCTCGCGGTCTTGGGACCGTGAAGGGTCTCCTCGCGGTCTTGGGACCGTGAGGGGTCTTTGTAATTTCTTTTGTGTTTTCTGAAATGAAAAAAATAAGAAAAGTTAGTTATTGGTGTGTCTGCAATAAAGTAAAAAAGTTTAATGATTCTATCTAGTTTATCTAAGAAAGAGTATGGAAAATTAAAGATAAATAATAAGATAACGTCACAAAATGGGAGGTTATCACAAATCCGTGAGAAATCCTTGCTGTTCTTGAGCTAGGAGATGAAGACGTTATTTCCAAAGTTAATCCACTACTTTTCACTTTACTAAACGGTCTCCACAAATTGCTCTCTCGGTTTGCAAAACCGTGTAGTGAGCAAACGGTCTCAGGACCGTGTAAGGGCAAACGGTCTTCAAGACCATTTAGCCGCGTTGACCGAGCGTGGACCGTATAAGATTTATGTTCATAATTATGTAGGCTAATCACCCACAAAATTTGAAATGATAACTCCAAAGTAATCGTGAGATATGGCCTTTTTAATCAACAACTTTAATTGAATTTACTCCTGATTTCCAATCTGTTGAAATCGCCCTTTTTGGGCAAACGGTCTCAAGACCGTGAAATAACGTTGACCAAGCGTTGACCGTATGAGATTACTGTTCAAAATAATGTTGATTAACAACTCACCAAATTTTATGGACTAATTCCAAACGAGTTAAGAGTTGAAGTATGATTACTAGGGCAAACCCTAATTGAAATCAGTGCTGAAATCTCAATGAATTAATTAGGGTTTTGGGGTTGATTAGCCCAAACGGTCTCAAGACCGTTTGGGGATCATCCAAACGGTCTCAAGACCGTTTGGAGATCACCCCAAGACCGTTTGGAGGTCTGGGGTCAAGTATAGTTGACCAATTGAAGGTACAAAGGTACCAATTTATATTACAATTAAGTATTGATATGATAATCAACTCAATAGACCTAACCTTGATGAATTTTCACTAGAATCCAAAGTTGGATGGGAAAACGGTCTCAAGACCGTTTGGAACTCTTCCAAACGGTCTCAAGACCGTGTGGTGACAACCCAAGACCGTTTGGAGGTCTAGGGTTAAGGTAATTTGATCATTTGAGGGCCCAATTGCAATAGGTTATTGAATTAACCAAAATACTGATTTGAGACTCAATCAAGGTTCAACTCCTATCAAATCACATTAGATTTTGATGAAATTTTGGGCAAACGGTCTCAAGACCGTGTGGAGTTTATCCACACGATCTCAAGACCGTTTGGGCCAAGTTTGGGCCCAATTGGAGCTCAATTGAAGGGTTCAACCTTGTGATGATTCACATTGTTGAGTGTTGATGGTTGAACGTTGATGGACCTTAATTGAACCAACTTCAACCCTAATTGGATAACAATTGAGGGTCAATTGAGTGACCAATTGGTTAAGCATAACCCTAATTAACTCAATCTATAAGTGGTTACCATGGCTTTGACCATTTGGAGGCTTCAACATTGATGATCATAAACGATTGAAATCATTGAACCATGTTGGAGGTCCAAACGGTTTGAGACCAAGTGGACCAAACGGTCTCAAGACCCTTTGAGGTCACACGGTCTCAAGACTATGTGAGGCCTTACGGCCTCAAGACCGTTTGGGGCCAAACGGTCTCAAGACCGTTTGGACTCAAACGATCTCAAGATCGAGAGACACCAAACGGTTTCAAACCTTGTAAGCCCTCTCGGTCTTGAAGTCAAACTTGTTAAACGGTCTACACCCTCACACGGTTTGGGCAAACGACCTTGAAGGTCACACGGTCTTGGAGTCAACTCTAGCAAATGGTCAACTCATCCAAACGGTCTCAAACCGTTTGGAGGTTGAAGGTTGAAACCGTTTGAGGTTTTCAAAGGTTGATTTCACTTAATCACTTGAAGATGTAAATGGTTCAATGATGCTCAAATCTAAACCCTAATGGTAACCTAGGACATTAGGGGACTAAGTGACTAATGAATTAACCCATGATGGTGATCAATGGGGTGAATTACCAAAAATACCCTTGAGGGGTTCAATTGAGTAAAACCTTGTTCAAATCAAACCCTAATCACATGATAGTGATGTTTTGGCTTATGTTATCCCATGAGGACTTAACCCAACGTGATCTAGAGTGGTGTTATCACCATCTACTAGTATGAGGAGAGAGAAAGTATCATAAGAGAGAGAAAGTACCTTAAGAGAGAGAAAGTACCCTTTTAGGGTGGAAACTCAAGTAAAGAACCTTCAATATACATGAATGTGCATAATTAGGGTATGATGCACCTATGTGAGATCATGGAAACCCTAATTATGATATATGATGAATCTTAAGCTAATCTGAGAGCATCAATGATGATGTTCCTCATACATGATGATATTATGAGTTCAATTCACCATATGATGTGAATAGTAAACCCTAATTCAAGGGTAATGACATATGATGTGAATACTAAACCCTAATTCAAGGGTAATGACATATGATGTGAATAGTAAACCCTAATTCAAGGGTAATGACATATGATGTGAATAGTAAACCCTAATTCAAGGGTAATGACATATGATGTGAATAGTAAACCCTAATTCAAAGGTGATGACATGTTATATGAGTATTAAACTCTATTTGATAAGAATCAAAGAACTTAGCTCTTATGACAAGAGTGGAAAGTATAATCATTGTTTTGAATTACCTTTATTAGTTAAATTAACCATGCAGGTTGTCATGAGATGATGATCATATCCAGGTAGGGATTATGATACTATATTCATTGAAAGCATGCTTCATCTTTATGAATAGTGAGATATCATGATGCCTTGTTAATAGCATCTTATAAGATTAAATGGGCTGTGAGAGCCATGAATGTCATCAAGATCATGCTTGACAGATGACTTGTGATGAAATGATTGAGAAATGATGTTGATGTGAGTTAGACTTGTTACATTTAGTATTCTACCTTCATAGCTGCTATGCTAATGATTAATGTTTGAAAACATGTATGTTGTTAAAAGAATACTGAAATGTACCTAACTAATCAAGTATAATCATACCATGTAGAGCCCTGATCATAGATCCATCATTGTCAGGAGTTAAATGATGGTGAAATAGGTTTTCCTAAGGGGACTCCTGTGTCACATACTTTTGAGTATGTGGGGAATATGGATGTGAATACCCTAACATCCTAGTGTAAGAATTGATGAAGATGTATCTAATCTATCAATCCTTCACTGTATGTTTATGCCGGGGTGATGTAACACTAATCCCCCGAGAGAATCTGTTATACCGCATCGATGAGAGATAAACAAGAAATCTTTCGATAGCGAAGAGAGTACAGAATGCCACTGTGACTCTAATAGCGAAGTACTGGAATACCCTGGTAAGCTATAGTAGCAGAGACATGAGATGTCCTGCATGTTGATCCTCATACTGACTGAGGAAGATGAGTTCATAAGAATCCGGCTCTTTTGATGACCTAGGTATGATACCGATGCAACTTAGCAGTGATTGGTTGGAGTATGAGCGGTATACCTCATCTCCGCAGGGCATAATAATGGTTGAAAAACATAATCAGCCGCATAGCATTTCTGCTTAGGTTGAACTACGAGGTACATTGGTTGAAGTTACATTGTTTAGTATACATGTTCTTCATATTCCTTGAATATTGTTGATCTAATTGATAATAATCTGCTGTTGATTACCTTAAAGCTTTTATTGCTTATGTTGTTCTTTGAATGTTATAATAAAGCTTCTGGCGGAGATCTATAACTCTCGCTGGGACAATTATTTAAAATTGTCTCACCCCGTAGATTTAAACTTTTTAGGTGGTCGTCGAGGATGAAGAAACCAATCTGCAGGTGATCAGAATCAGCAGCAGCAGCACCAGGAGCAGCAGTAAATCTCAGGTGGAGATTCAAACTGCTAAGTTGTGTAGTTAGATAGTCAGTCCTATGTGTTCTCTGTACTCTCAGGTCCTTGGAGTCATGGTCTGAGATTTTGATTTAACTCTTGAGATTTTGTATCTTCTTATGTATAATTACTCCAGAAGTAATTTGTCATAGATGTAAACAGTTTATCTCCTTTAATGAAGGAAGTTTTGTGGTTTCAATGTCTTATCTCAAAAAGTTTTAATTTCTCGTGATTTTTAGTATTCCGCTGTTAATCGAATTGCTTCCGCTGAATTTAATCGTGTTTATCTCGGGTTTTGGAAATCAGAGCCCACAATTAAGTGGTATCAGAGCTCTAGGTTCGCTGAGTCTACAGAGACATAGGACTTAGGATGTCGAGTCTAATCTTAGTGTTCCTTCGTATCTAATAGAGTGTTCTGCTCCTCAGGAGAAGAAGATTGTTAAGGATGTCTGAACCACATGAAGAGTACGTGGCAGAGAGTAGTGTTGCTGCACCCCAAGGAGGTTCAAGGAATCCGGAGATAGAACAACCTGTACCTGAGCCACCCAGGGAGCCACCTCAGTTTGACCCAGCTGACATGGGAAACCTAGCTGTTCAAACTATGTTCGGGCAGTTTATGACTGCCATGACACACATAACAGATAGAATGCCCATGCATGCACCTAGGGCACCTACCCAACCTGAAGGTCAAGGTATCAGCAAGACATTCGAGCGACTTCGTCGTGTCAGAGCTACCGAGTACTTTGGAACAGTTGATCCTGCAGAAACTGATCTATGGTTGAATGAACTAGAGAAGGCCTTTAGAATCCTGAACATTCCAGAAGATGAGAAGGTTAGACATGCTGTCTATCTTCTCAAAGGAAGTGCTGGTCACTGGTGGACCATGGAAGAGCAGAAGAGGCCAGGAGTGCAGATTGAATGGGAAGTCTTTCGACGGGAATTTATCAATAGATATTTCCCTAAGACGTTTCTGGATGAGAAAATCTCTCACTTCGAGAGGTTAAGACAAGGTTTGATGAACATTAGTGAATATGAAGCTAAGTTCATGGAGCTGTTGCGGTTTTGTCCGCATATGGCTGCTACAGATGAAGAAAGGATCAGGCGATTTGAGAAAGGGTTGAATGCCGAGTTGACTACCCCAGTGTCTGCCCTAGAGAACCGAGAGAGGTTGGCTACCTTCGTTGAGTCATTCTGAAGGATAGAGAGATCTGTAATTGAGAAAAGGCAAACCCATAAGAGGATGAACCCTCAGTTTCAAGGTTCTTCATCTAGAAACTTTAAGAAGCCTAGGTTTTATGTGCCTACACCGCCACCTAGACCTAGTGCTCAGACACAATGGACATCTAACAGAGGTAGAGGACACAACCTACCTTTACAAGGAGCTCGCAGTTCAACATCAATGTCAATTACAGGACCACCCATACCACAACAACAGAACAGAAGTTGTTACAACTGCGGTAAGGTGGGCATTTGATGAAGGAATGCAGGGCTAGACCAGCAAGTGTGACTCAACCTCAGAGACAGAATCAACAGGGATCTCAGAGAAAGCAGACTTCAGGAGCAGCTAGAGGACGTGGACAAGCATCCCAAGCTGGATCGTCAGCATCGAATCAACCTCAGGCGACAACAAGGTTTTATGCAATGAATCCACCTGATGCAGTGGTCAACCCACGGGTTGTGGCAGGTCAGATGGAACTTTTATATCCTGATATGTCTACATCCTGTGTTGTATCTGTTCTAATTGACCCGGGTGCTACACACTCCTTTATCACTCGAAGGGTGATTCATAACTGCAATATGACAGTCAGTCATAGGGCAGATAGTTTGTTGCTTGAGACTCCGTTGAGAGGGTCTGCTGTGTTGCAGGAGGTATGCTCTCCCTGTAACCTCTACTTTTCTAATCATCGCATTCAAGTGGATCTTATACCACTTGAGATGCAAGGATTTGATATAATCCTTGGGATGGATACCTTAGAAAGGTATAGAGTTGTTTTGGATTGTGAGTCCAAGTTGGTTGTGTTTGCTGATGAAAGAAGCACATGGATCTTTCAAGGTGAAAGAATGATTTTGCCCACCTATATTGTATCAGCTATGGTTGCTGATAAGCTGATGAGGCAAGGATGTTATGCATTCTTGGCCCATGTGGTAGATACTACCATGAAAAGTCCTAACCTTTCTGAAGTTCCTATAGTCAGGGAATTTGAAGATGTATTTCCTGAAGAACTTCCAGGCGTGCCACCGCCTCGGGAAATTGATTTCGAAATCAATTTAGTCTCAGATACAAAACCCATAGCCCAGACACCGTATAGGATGGCGCCTGCTGAGATGGTAGAACTCAAGAAACAGCTTCAGGAGTTACTTGAGAAGGGTTTTATCCGACCGAGCACTTCACCTTGGGGTGCTCCGGTCTTGTTTGTCAAAAAGAAAGATGGGTCTATGCGGTTGTGCATTGACTACAGACAATTAAACAAAGTAACAATAAAGAATAAGTACCCTCTGCCAAGGATTGATGATCTCTTTGACCAGTTGCGTGGTGCAACCGTCTTCTCAAAGATAGATTTGAGGTCTGGATATCATCAACTCCGTATTAAGGATAGTAACATATCCAAGTCTGCCTTTAGGGCAAGGTATGGTCACTATGAGTTTACGGTTATGTCGTTTGGACTAACCAATGCACCAGCTGCATTCATGGAACTCATGAATAGAGTTTTTTGACCTTTCCTTGATCAGTGTGTTGTTGTCTTCATAGATGACATCCTGATCTATAGTAGAGATGCTCAGCAGCATGAACAACATCTTCGCCAAGCTTTGATCTTGCTAAGAGAACACAAGCTGTATGCTAAGTTTAGCAAGTGTGAGTTTTGGTTGTCGAAAGTATCTTTTCTTGGCCATGTGATATCTGCCTCAGGAATTTGTGTTGACCCTAAAAAGGTAGAATCTGTTCTACAGTGGGAACAACCGAAGACACCGACGGAGATTCGAAGTTTCCTAGGGTTAGCTGGCTACTACCGAAGGTTCATTAAGAACTTCAGCTCTATAGCCTTACCCTTGACTAAGTTGACCCGAAAGGATATTCCTTTTGTCTGGAGTGATAAGTGCCAGCAATCTTTTCTGTTGCTAAAGGAGAGGTTGACAAGTGCACATGTACTTGTGCTACCTGAGCAAGGCAAGGGATACATAGTTTTCTGTGATGCCTCTAGGAATGGACTTGGATGTGTGTTGATGCAGGATAAACAAGTAATTTCTTTTGCTTCCCGACAACTTAAGAAACACGAAGAGAATTATCCAACACACGATCTGGAGTTAGCTGCTGTGGTTCATGCCCTGAAGATCTGGAGACATTATCTTTATGGAGAGACGTTCCAGATTTTCACAAATCATAAGAACCTTAAGTATATCTTCTCTCAGCATGAACTTAACATGAGGCAACGTCGTTGGATGGAGTTAATCAAGGACTACGATTGTACAATTGATTATCATCCAGGGAAGGCCAATGTGGTTGCAGATGCCTTGAGTAGGAAATCAGCAACATCAACCATGGATAGAGCACAACTAAACTCTTTAGTATGCTCTAGAAGGGATATGCTTATCTCTTTGAGGCAAGACAATGTACAGTTGAAGGTGTCATTGTTGGCCGGTTTGTTAGCTGAGATGCATATTAAACCTACCTTAAGAGAGCAGATAAAGGAAGCACATCAAGGTGATATTGCAGTTCAACAGATTAGATTGGAGTATGGTAATGAGAAATGAGATGGTTTCCATGACTCAGATGATCAAGTAGCTTGTTATCATGGTAGGATGATAGTGCCGGATGTGGACAACTTGAGGAAGTTAGTCCTGGAAGAAGCTCATTCTTCGATGTATGCAATGCATCCAGGGAGCATCAAGATGTATAGAAACTTGAAAGACATATATTGGTGGCCCGGTTTGAAGAAGGATGTGGCAGAGTTTGTAATGAGGTGTCCGGTGTGTCAGCAGGTTAAGGCTGAACACCAGAAGCCAGCAGGGACAATGCAACCTTTGCCTATACCTCAGTGGAAATGGGATCATGTGACCATGGACTTTGTGGTTGGTTTGCCTAGAACAGCCAAAAGTCATGATTCCATTTGGGTGATAGTTGATAGGTTGACTAAGTCAGCACATTTCTTACCTGTCAAGACAACCTACACTGCTGAGAGGCTTGCACAGACATACATAGATGAGATAGTGCGTTTGCATGGGGTTCCGGCTACTATCGTCTCTGATAGAGGTCCCCAGTTCACTAGTCGTTTTTGGGAACAGCTTCATAATGCTTTAGGCACCCAGTTAAGGTTCAGTACAGCCTTTCACCCACAAACTGATGGACAGTCAGAAAGGACTATACAAACCTTGGAGGACCTGTTGAGAGCATGTGTTCTCCAGTTTACAGGGAGTTGGGATATGCACATAAGTTTGATAGAGTTTGCCTATAACAATAGCTATCAACATAGCATTGACATGGCACCTTATGAAGTTCTATATGGTAGATGTTGTAGATCACCCCTATGTTGGTATGAAACTGGTGAATATCAACTCTTAGGTCCTGAGCTTGTTCAGCAGACAACTGAAAAGATTAAGCTAATACAACAACAGTTGAAAGCTGCCCAGGATAGACAGAAATCCTATGCTGATAAGCGTCGGAGACCTCTAGAATTCCAGGTTGGAGACAGAGTATACCTCAAGGTCTCACCTTGGAAAGGAATCCTGAGATTTGGGAAGAAGGGCAAGCTAACTCCTAGATATATGGGACCTTATCCAATCATTCAAAGGATTGGTAAGGTAGCTTATAAGCTAGAACTGCCACCTGAGTTGCATAGATTGCACCCAGTGTTCCATGTCTCAATGTTGAGGAAGTGTCACCCTGACACTGACTCAGTGTTGCAACCTATGGATGTTGAACTTAATGATGATATATCTTATGTTGAAGGGCATGTGTTGATCCTTGATCAAAGAATTAAAAAGCTGAAAAAGAAAGACATAAGTCTTGTAAAAGTCCTCTGGAATCACCGTGGTGTCGAAGAAGCCACTTGGGAACTAGAGGAAGAGATGAGAAGAAAATACCCTACCCTTCTCTCTTAAATACGTTTTATCGATTTCGGGGACGAAATCCTTGTAAGGGGTGGATAATTTGTAACATCCCTGACCTGGGTTATGCGTTAACCCTAGGTGTTTTGCCTAAATATGTAATTAAATCCTTGTGATTAATTTAGGCCATGGAATTAAGTTTCTCAGAAACATATATTTCAGATTTTGCTCCTTTTTATATAAAATTGTAGCATTGTTTTGTTATATAGGGACCTATGTGCAATTTACCCAGTTAGAAGGGTTAACTTGCAATTTGCACATATTGAGATGTTCCTCTGATGTTGAGACATCATGAGAATCATTATGATGAAGTTTGAGGGATTTCCCAAGCTTGGGCACCAAGGTGCAGCTGTGGAAGCAATCCCTGTGCTTGAAAACCCTAAATTGGAGTAAAGTGCAATTTACCCAATTTGACGTGTGCAACTTGTAATTTACACCATCAAAAGTATTTATTAAGACTCTTGTCATCATTTAGATAAGAAATATTAAGAGGTCACTTTAATTGAATAACCATATAATGAAAAACACCTTTGTGATTGAATAATCAAGGTGTATGTACAATAGCCTTTTATGTGTGTGCTTTAGTAATAGGTTGATCTTCTTTGCCCTCATTTTCTTGACCTTATAAGAAAGTTGTCCTTAAAATGAAGAAGGAAGGACGAGCAAAGAAATATAGAGGGACTTAGTTGAAAATATGAAGAACGTATGAGTTTATGTTAAAAACCTCACCCCAAGTATATATACTCTCCACCTCTCTAAGCAAGGGAACTTTCCCTTCATTTCCTTCACTGTTCCTTTTACCCAAACCGACTAAATAAGAGCTTTGGAGCTCATGAGGACGACCAAGTAGTGCAAGGTAGGTTTGAATCCTCCCTTTTTCTTAGGTTCATGGTTAGAACTCGAATTCAAGGTCAAATTGATGGCTAGCTCACATAGCTCTACCTTTCTAGCCATCTCTTCTCGACTTTCCTTGGAAGGATCACCTTGGCCGACCTATGGAAACTCAAGGACGCCATTAAAATCTTGGAGCTCGAAAGCTTGGAGCTCAAGGAGCAAGCTTTAGGCGGGTTTTATAGCTCTAAACCTATGCTTTGTTATATACATCTCGTTTATGCTTTTAGATGACAGTTCTTCTTCTTCTCTACCTTCCTTTGCTACCTTGCATGAAAATCCGTGATAAATCCTTGCTGTTATTGTGCTAGGAGATGAAGAAGTTATTTCCAAAGTTAATCCACTACTTTTCACTTTACTAAACGGTCTCCACAAATTGCTCTCTCGGTTTGCAAAACCGTGTAGTGAGCAAACGGTCTCAAGACCGTGTAAGGGAAAACGGTCTTCAAGACCGTTTAGACGCGTTGATCGAGCATGGACCGTATAAGATTTCTGTTCATAATTATGTAGGATAATCACCCACCAAATTTGAAATGATAACTCCAAAGGAATCGTGAGATATGGCCTTTTTAATCAACAACTTTAATTGAACTTACTCCTGATTTCCAATCTGTTGAAATCGCCCTTTTTGGGCAAACGGTCTCAAGACCGTGCAAGAACGTTGACCAAGCGTTGACCGTATGATATTACTGTTCAAAATAATGTTGATTAACAAATAACCAAATTTGATGGACTAATTCCAAACGAGTTAAGAGTTGAAGGATGATTACTAGGGTAAACCCTAATTGAAATCAGTGCTGAAATCTCAATGAATTAATTAGGGTTTTGGGGTTGATTAGCCCAAACGGTCTCAAGACCGTTTGGGGATCATCCAAACGGTCTCAAGACCGTTTGAAGATCACCCCAAGACCGTTTGGAGGTCTGGGGTCAAGTATAGTTGACCAATTGAAGGTACAAAGGTACCAATTTATATTACAATTAAGTATTGATATGATAATCAACTCAATAGACCTAACCTTGATGAATTTTCACTAGAATCCAAAGTTGGATGGGCAAACGGTCTCAAGACCGTTTGGAACTCATCCAAACGGTTTCAAGACCGTGTGGTGACAACCCAAGACCGTTTGGAGGTCTAGGGTTAAGGTAATTTGATCAATTGAGGGCCCAATTGCAATAGGTTATTGAATTAACCAAAATACTGATTTGAGACTCAATCAAGGTTCAACTCCTATCAAATCACATTAGATTTTGATGAAATCTTGGGAAAACGGTCTCAAGACCGTGTGGAGTTTATCCACATGATCTCAAGACCGTTTGGGGCAAGTTTGGGCCCAATTGGAGCTCAATTGAAGGGTTCAACCTTGTAATGATTCACATTGTTGAGTGTTGATGGTTGAACGTTGATGGACCTTAATTGAATCAACTTCAACCCTAATTGGATAACAATTGAGGGTCAATTGAATGACCAATTGGTTAAGCATAACCCTAATTAACTCAATCTATAAGTGGTTACCATGGCTTTGACCATTTGGAGGCTTCAACATTGATAATCATAAACGATTGAAATCATTGAACCATGTTGGAGGTCCAAACGGTTTGAGACCAAGTGGACCAAACGGTCTCAAGACCCTTTGAGGTCACACGGTCTCAAGACCGTGTGAGGCCTCATGGCCTCAAGACCGTTTGGACTCAAATGATCTCAAGATCGAGAGACACCAAACGGTCTCAAACCGTGTAAGCCCTCTCGGCCTTGAAGTCAAACTTGTTAAACGGTCTACACCCTCACACGGTTTGGGCAAACGACCTTGAAGGTCACACGGTCTTGGAGTCAACTCTAGCAAACGGTCAACTCATCCAAACGGTCTCAAACCATTTGGAGGTTGAAGGTTGAAACCGTTTGAGGTTTTCAAAGGTTGATTTCACTTAATCACTTGAAGATGTAAATGGTTCAATGATGCTCAAATATAAACCCTGATGGTAACCTAGGACATTAGGGGACTAAGTGACTAATGAATTAACCGATGATGGTGATCAATGGGGTGAATTACCAAAAATACCCTTGAGGGGTTCAATTGAGTAAAACCTTGTTCAAATCAAACCCTAATCACATGATAGTGATGTTTTGGCTTATGTTATCCCATGAGGACTTAACCCAACGTGATCTAGAGTGGTGTTATCACCATCTACTAGTATGAGGAGAGATAAAGTATCTTAAGAGAGAGAAAGTACCTTAAGAGAGAGAAAGTACCCTTTTAGGGTGGAAACTCAAGTAAAGAACCTTCAATATACATGAATGTGCATAATTAGGGTATGATCCACCTATGTGAGATCATGGAAACCCTAATTATGATATATGATGAATCTTAAGCTACTCTGAGAGCATAAATGATGATGTTCCTCATACATGATGATGTTATGAGTTCAATTCACCATATGATGTGAATAGTAAACCCTAATTCAAGGGTAATGACATATGATGTGAATAGTAAACCCTAATTCAAGGGTAATGACATATGATGTGAATAGTAAACCCTAATTCAAGGGTAATGACATATGATGTGAATAGTAAAACCTAATTCAAAGGTGATGACATGTTATATGAGTATTAAACTCTATTTGATAAGAATCAAAGAACTTAGCTCTTATGACAAGAGTGGAAAGTATAATCATTGTTTTGAATTACCTTTATTAGTTAAATTAACCATGCAGGTTGTCATGAGATGATGATCATATCTAGGTAGGGATTATGATACTATATTCATTGAAAGCATGCTTCATCTTTATGAATAGTGAGATATCCTGATGCCTTGTTAATAGCATCTTATAAGATTAAATGGGCTGTGAGAGCCATGAATGTCATCAAGATCATGCTTGACAGATGACTTGTGATCAAATGATTGAGAAATGATGTTGATGTGAGTTAGACTTGTTACATTTAGTATTCTACCTTCATAGCTGCTATGCTAATGATTAATGTTTGAAAACATGTATGTTGTTAAAAGAATACTGAAATGTACCAAACTAATCAAGTATAATCATACCATATAGAGCCCTGATCATAGATCCATCATTGTCAGGAGTTAAATGATGGTGAAATAGGTTTTCCTAAGGGGACTCCTGGATCACATACTTTTGAGTATGTGGGGAATATGGATGTGAATACCCTAACATCCTAGTGTAAGAATTGATGAAGATGTATCTAATCTATCAATCCTTCACTGTATGTTTATGCCGGGGTGATGTAACACTAATCCCCCGAGAGAATCTGTTATACCGCATCGATGAGAGATAAACAAGAAATCTTTCGATAGCGAAGAGAGTACAAAATGCCACTGTGACTCTAATAGCGAAGTACCAGAATACCCTAGTAAGCTATAGTAGCAGAGACATGAGATGTCATGCATGTTGATCCTCATACTGACTGAGGAAGATGAGATCATAAGAATCCGGCTCTTTTGATGACCTAGGTATGATACTGATGCAACTTAGCAGTGATCGGTTGGAGTATGAGCGGTATACCTCATCTCCGCAGGGTATAATAATGGTTGAAAAACATAATTAGCCACGTAGCATTTCTGCTTAGGTTGAACTACGAGGTACATTGGTTGAAGTTACATTGTTTAGTATACATGTTCTTCATATTCCTTGAATATTGTTGATCTAATTGATAATAATCTGCTGTTGATTACCTTAAAGCTTTTATTGCTTATGTTGTTCTTTGAATGTTATAATAAAGCTTCTGGCGGAGAGCTATAACTCTCGCTGGGACAATTATTCAAAATTGTCTCACCCCGTAGATTTCAACTTTTTAGGTGGTCTTCGAGGACAAAGAAACCAATCTGCAGGTGATCAGAATCAGTAGCAGCAGCACCAGGAGCAGCAGTAAATCTCAGGTGGAGATTCAAACTGCTAAGTTGTGTAGTTAGATAGTCAGTCCTATGTGTTCTCTGTACTCTCAGGTCCTTGGAGTCATGGTCTGAGATTTTGATTTAACTCTTGAGATTTTGTATCTTGCTGTGTATAATTAATCAAGAAGTAATTTGTCAGAGATGTAAACAGTTTATCTCCTTTAATGAAGGAAGTTTTGTGGTTTCAATGTCTTATCTCAAAAAGTTTTAATTTCTCGTGATTTTTAGTATTCCGCTGTTAATCGAATCGCTTCCGCTGAATTTAATCGTGTTTATCTTGGGTTTTGGAGATCAGAGCCCACAATTAAGTGGTATCAGAGCTCTAGGTTTGCTGAGTCTACAGAGACATAGGACTTAGGATGTCGAGTCTAATCTTAGTGTTCCTTCGTATCTAATAGAGTCTTCTGCTCCTCAGGAGAAGAAGATTGTTAAGGATGTCCGAACCACATGAAGAGTACGTGGCAGAGAGTAGTGTTGTTGCACCCCAAGGAGGTTCAAGGAACCCGGAGATAGAACAACCTGTACCTGAGCCACCCAGGGAGCCACCTCAGTTTGACCCAGCTGACATGGGAAACCCAGCTGTTCAAACTATGTTCGGGCAGTTTATGACTGCCATGACACACATAACAGATAGAATGCCCATGCCTGCACCTAGGGAACCTACCCAACCTGAAGGACAAGGTATCGGCAAGACATTCGAGCGACTTCGTCGTGTAAGAGCTACCGAGTACTTTGGAACAGCTGATCTTGCAGACGCTGATCTATGGTTGACTGAACTAGAGAAGGCCTTTAGAATCCTGAACATTCCAGAAACTGAGAAGGTTAGACATGTTGTCTATCTTCTCAAAGGAAGTGTTGGTCACTGGTGGACCATGGTAGAGCAGAAGAGGCCATGAGTGCAGATTGAATGGGAAGTCTTTCGACGGGAATTTATCAATAGATATTTTCCTAAGACGTTTCTGGATGAGAAAATCTCTCAGTTCGAGAGGTTAAGACAAGGTTTGATGAACATTAGCGAATATGAAGCTAAGTTCATGGAGCTGTTGCGGTTTTGTCCGCATATGGTTGCTACAGATGAAGAAAGGATCAGGCGATTTGAGAAAGGGTTGAATGTCGAGTTGACTACCCCAGTGTCTGCCCTAGAGAACCGAGAGAGGTTTGCTACCTTCGTTGAGTCAGTCCGAAGGATAGAGAGATCTGTAATTGAGAAAAGGCAAACCCATAAGAGGAGGAACCCTCAGTTTCAAGGTTCTTCATCTAGAAACTTTAAGAAGCCTAGGTTTTATGTGCCTACACCGCCACCTAGACCTAGTGCTCAGACACAATGGACATCTAACAGAGGTAGAGGACACAGCCTACCTTTACAAGGAGCTCGCAGGTGAGCATCAATGTCAGTTATAGGACCACCCAGACCACAACAATAGAATAGAAGTTGTTACAACTGCGGTAAGGTGGGGCATTTGATGAAGGACTGCAAGGCTAGACCAGCAAGTGTGACTCAACCTCAGAGACAGAATCAACAGGGATCTCAGAGAAAGCAGACTTCAGGAGCAGCTAGAGGACATGGACAAGCGTCCCAAGCTGGATTGTCAGCACCGAATCAACCTCAGGCGACAACAAGGTTTTATGCAATGAACCCACCTGATGCAGTGGTCAACCCACGGGTTGTGGTAGGTCAGATGGAACTTTTATATCCTGATATGTCTACATCCTGTGTTGTATCTGTTCTAATTGACCCGGGTGCTACACACTCCTTTATCACTCGAAGGGTGATTCATAACTGCAATATGACAGTCAGTCATAGGGCAGATAGTTTGTTGCTTGAGACTCCGTTGAGAGGGTCTGCTGTGTTGCAGGAGGTATGCTCTCCCTGTAACCTCTTCTTTTCTGATCATCGCATTCAAGTGGATCTTATACCACTTGAGATGCAAGGATTTGATATAATCCTTGGGATGGATACCTTAGAAAGGTATAGAGTTGTTTTGGATTGTGAGTCCAAGTTGGTTGTTTTTGCTGATGAAAGCAACACATGGATCTTTCAAGGTGAAAGAAAGATTTTGCCCACCTGTCTTGTATCAGCTATGGTTGCTGATAAGCTGATGAGGCAAGGATGTTATGCATTCTTGGCCCATGTGGTAGATACTACCATGAAAAGTCCTAACCTTGCTGAAGTTCCTATAGTCAGGGAATTTGAAGATGTATTTCCTGAAGAACTTCCAGGCATGCCACCGCCTCGGGAAATTGATTTTGAAATCAATTTAGTCCCAGATACAAAACCCATAGCCCAGACACTGTATAGGATGGCGCCTGCTGAGATGGCAGAACTCAAGAAACAGCTTCAGGAATTACTTGAGAAGGGTTTTATCCGACCGAGCACTTCACCTTGGGGTGCTCCGGTCTTGTTTGTTAAAAAGAAAGATGGGTCAATGCGGTTGTGCATTGACTACACACAATTAAACAAAGTAACAATAAAGAATAAGTACCCTCTGCTGAGGATTGATGATCTCTTTGACCAGTTGTGTGGTGCAACCGTCTTCTCAAAGATAGATTTGAGGTCTGGATATCATCAACTCCGTATTAAGGATAGTGACATATCCAAGTCTGCCTTTAGGACAAGGTATGGTCACTATGAGTTCATGGTTATGTCGTTTGGACTAACCAATGCACCAGTTGCATTAATGGAACTCATGAATAGAGTTTTTCCACCTTTCCTTGATCAGTGTGTTGTTGTCTTCATAGATGACATCCTGATCTATAGTAGAGATGCTCAGAAGCATGAACAACATCTTCGCCAAGCTTTGTCCTTGCTAAGAGAACACAAGTTGTATGCTAAGTTTAGCAAGTGTGAGTTTTGGCTGCCGAAAGTATCTTTTCTTGGCCATGTGATATCTGCCTCGGGAATTCGTGTTGACCCTAAAAAGGTAGAATCTATTCTACAGTGGGAACAACCGAAGACACCGACGGAGATTCGAAGTTTCCTAGGGTTAGCTGGCTACTACCGAAGGATCATTAAGAACTTCAGCTCTATAGCCTTACCCTTGACTAAGTTGACCCGGAAGGATATTCCTTTTGTCTGGAGTGATAAGTGTCAGCAATCTTTTCTGTTGCTGAAGGAGAGGTTGACAAGTGCACATGTACTTGTGCTACCTGAGCAAGGCAAGGGATACATAGTTTTCTGTGATGCCTCTAAGAATGGACTCGAATGTGTGTTGATGCAGGATAAACAAGTAATTTCTTTTGCTTCCCGACAACTTAAGAAACACGAAGAGAATTATCCAACACACGATCTGGAGTTAGCTGATGTGGTTCATGCCCTGAAGATCTGGAGACATTATCTTTATGGAGAGACGTTCCAGATTTTCACAAATCACAAGAACCTTAAGTATATCTTCTCTCAGCATGAACTTAACATGAGGCAACGTCGCTGGATGGAGTTAATCAAGGACTACGATTGTACAATTGATTATCATCCAGGGAAGGCCAATGTGGTTGTAGATGCCTTGAGTAGGAAATCAGCAACATCAACCATGGATAGAGCACAACTAAACTCTTTAGTATGCTCTAGAAGGGATATACTTATCTCTTTGAGGCAAGACAATGTACAGTTGAAGGTGTCATTGTTGGCCGGTTTGTTAGCTGAGATGCATATTAAACCTACCTTAAGAGAGCAGATAAAGGAAGCACAGCAAGGTGATATTGCAGTTCAACAGATTAGATTGGAGTATGGTAATGAGAAATGAGATGGTTTCCATGACTCAGATGATCAAGTAGCTTGTTATCATGGTAGGATGATAGTGCCGGATGTGGACAACTTGAGGAAGTTAGTCCTGGAAGAAGCTCATTCTTCGATGTATGCAATGCATCCAGGGAGCACCAAGATGTATAGAAACTTGAAAGACATATATTGGTGGCCCAGTTTGAAGAAGGATGTGGCAGAGTTTGTAATGAGGTGTCCGATGTGTCAGCAGGTTAAGGATGATCACCAGAAGCCAGCAGGGACAATGCAACCTTTGCCTATACCTTAGTGGAAATGGGATCATGTGACCATGGACTTTGTGGTTGGTTTGCCTAGAACAGCCAAAAGTCATGATTCCATTTGGGTGATAGTTGATATGTTGACTAAGTCAGCACATTTCTTACCTGTCAAGACAACCTACACTGCTGAGAGGCTTGCACAGACATACATAGATGAGATAGTGCGTTTGCATGGGGTTCCAGCTACTATCGTCTCTGATAGAGGTCCGCAGTTCACTAGTCGTTTTTAGGAACAACTTCATAATGCTTTAGGCACCCAGTTAAGGTTCAGTACAGCCTTTCACCCACAAACTGATGGACAGTCATAAAGGACTATACAATCCTTGGAGGACCTGTTGAGATCATGTGTTCTCTAGTTTACAGGGAGTTGGGATCTGCACCTAAGTTTGATAGAGTTTGCCTATAACAATAGCTATCAACATAGCATTGACATGGCACCTTATGAAGCTCTATATGGTAGATGTTGTATATCACCCCTATGTTGGTATGAAACTGGTGAATATCAACTCTTAGGTCCTGAGCTTGTTCAGCAGACAACTGAAAAGATTAAGCTAATACAACAACAGTTGAAAGCTGCCCAGGATAGACAGAAATCCTATGCTGATAAGCATCGGAGACCTCTAGAATTCCAGGTTGGAGACAGAGTATACCTCAAGGTCTCACCTTGGAAAGGAATCTTGAGATTTGGGAAGAAGGGAAAGCTAACTCCTAGATATATGGGACCTTATCCAATCATTCAAAGGATTGGTAAGGTAGATTATAAGCTAGAACTGCCACCTGAGTTGCATAGATTGCACCCAGTGTTCCATGTCTCAATGCTGAGGAAGTGTCACCCTGACACTGACTCAGTGTTGCAACCTATGGAAGTTGAACTTAATGATGATATATCTTATGTTGAAGGGCCTGTTTTGATCCTTGATCAAAGAATTAAAAAGCTGAAAAAGAAAGACATAAGTCTTGTAAAAGTCCTCTGGAATCACCGTGGTGTCGAAGAAGCCACTTGGGAACTAGAGGAAGAGATGAGAAGAAAATACCCTACCCTTTTCTCTTAAATACGTTTTATCGATTTCGGGGACGAAATCCTTGTAAGGGGTGGATAATTTGTAACATCCCTGACCTGGGTTATGAGTTAACCCTAGGTGTTTTGCCTAAATATGTAATTAAATCCTTGTGATTAATTTAGGCCATGTAATTAAGTTTCTCAGAAACATATATTTCAGATTTTGCTCCTTTTTATATAAAATTGTAGCATTGTTTTGTTATATAGGGACCTATATACAATTTACCCATTTAGAAGGGTTAACTTGAAATTTGCACATATTGAGATGTTCCTCTGATGTTGAGACATCATGAGAATCATTATGATGAAGTTTGAGGTATTTCCCAAGCTTGGGCACCAAGGTGCAGCTGTGGAAGCAATCCTTGTGCTTGAAAACCCTAAATTGGAGTAAAGTGCAATTTACCCAATTTGAGGGGTGAAACTTGTAATTTACACCATCAAAAGTATTTATTAAGACTCTTGTCATCATTTAGATAATAAATGATGAAGAGTTCACTTTAATTGAATAACCATATAATGAAAAACACCTTTGTGATTGAATAATCAAGGTGTATGTACAATAGCCTTTTACGTGTGTGCTTTAGTAATAGGTTGATCTTCTTTGCCCTCATTTTCTTGACCTTAGAAGAAAGTTGTCCTTAAAATGAATAAGGAAGGACGAGCAAAGAAAGATAGAGGGACTTAGTTGAAAATATGAAGAACTTATGAGTTTATGTTAAAAACATCACCCCAAGTATATATACTCTCCACCTCTCTAAGCAAGGGAACTTTCCCTTCGTTTCCTTCACTGTTCCTTTTACCCAAACCTACTAAATAAGATATGTGGAGCTCAGGAGGACGACCAAGGAGTGCAAGGTAGGTTTGAATTCTCCCTTTTGCTTAAGTTCATGGTTAGAACTCGAATTCAAGGTCAAATTGATGGCTAGCTCACATAGCTCTACCTTTCTAGCCATCTCTTCTCGACTTTCCTTGGAAGGATCACCTTGGCCGACCTGTGGAAACTCAAGGACGCCATTAAAAGCTTGGAGCTCGAAAGCTTGGAGCTCAAGGAGCAAGCTTTAGGCGGGTTTTATAGCTCTAAACCTATGCTTTGTTATATACATCTCGTTTATGCTTTTAGATGATAGTTCTTCTTCTTCTCTACCTTCCTTTGCTACCTTGCAAGCAAATCCGTGAGAAATCCTTGCTGTTCTTGAGCTAGGAGATGAAGACGTTATTTCCAAAGTTAATCCACTACTTTTCACTTTACTAAACGGTCTTCACAAATTGCTCTCTCGGTTTGCAAAACCGTGTAGTGAGCAAACGGTCTCAGGACCGTGTAAGGGCAAACGGTCTTCAAAACCATTTAGCCGCGTTGACCGAGCGTGGACCGTATACGATTTCTGTTCATAATTATGTAGGCTAATCACCCACAAAATTGGAAATGATAACTCCAAAGGAATCGTGAGATATGGCCTTTTTAATCAACAACTTTAATTGAATTTACTGCTGATTTCCAATCTGTTGAAATCGCCCTTTTTGGGCAAACGGTCTCAAGACCGTGAAATAACGTTGACCAAGCGTTGACCGTATGAGATTACTGTTCAAAATAATGTTTATTAACAACTCACCAAATTTTATGGACTAATTCCAAACGAGTTAAGAGTTGAAGTATGATTACTAGGGCAAACCCTAATTGAAATCAGTGCTGAAATCTCAATGAATTAATTAGGGTTTTGGGGTTGATTAGCCCAAACGGTCTCAAGACCGTTTGGGGATCATCCAAACGGTCTCAAGACCGTTTGGAGATCACCCCAAGACCGTTTGGAGGTCTGGGTTCAAGTATAGTTGACCAATTGAAGGTATAAAGGTACCAATTTATATTACAATTAAGTATTGATATGAGAATCAACTCAATAGACCTAACCTTGATGAATTTTCACTAGAATCCAAAGTTGAATGGGAAAATGGTCTCAAGACCGTTTGGAACTCATCCAAAAGGTCTCAAGACCGTGTGGTGACAACCCAAGACCGTTTGGAGGTCTAGGGTTAAGGTAATTCGATCAATTGAGGGCCCAATTGCAATAGGTTATTGAATTAACCAAAATACTGATTTGAGACTCAATCAAGGTTCAACTCCTATCAAATCACATTAGATTTTCATGAAATCTTGGGCAAACGGTCTCAAGACCGTGTGGAGTTTATCCACATGATCTCAAGACCGTTTGGGCCAATTTTGGGCCCAATTGGAGCTCAATTGATGGACCTTAATTGAACCAACTTCAACCCTAATTGGATAACAATTGAGGGTCAATTGAGTGACCAATTGGTTAAGCATAACCCTAATTAACTCAATCTATAAGTGGTTACCATGGCTTTGACCATTTGGAGGCTTCAACATTGATAATCATAAACGATTGAAATCATTGAACCATGTTGGAGGTCCAAACGGTTTGAGACCAAGTGGACCAAACGGTCTCAAGACCGTTTGAGGTCACACGGTCTCAAGACCGTGTGAGGCCTCACGGCCTCAAGACCGTTTGGGCCCAAACGGTCTCAAGACCGTTTGGACTCAAACGATCTCAAGATCGAGAGACACCAAACGGTCTCAAACCGTGTAAGCCCTCTCGGTCTTGAAGTCAAACTTGTTAAACGGTCTACACCCTCACACGGTTTGGGCAAACGATCTTGAAGGTCACACGGTCTTGGAGTCAACTCTAGCAAACGGTCAACTCATCCAAACATTCTCAAACCGTTTGGAGGTTGAAGGTTGAAACCGTTTGAGGTTTTCAAAGGTTGATTTCACTTAATCACTTGAAGATGTAAATGGTTCAATGATGCTCAAATCTAAACCCTAATGGTAACCTAGGACATTAGGGGACTAAGTGACTAATGAATTAACCCATGATGGTGATCAATGGGGTGAATTACCAAAAATACCCTTGAGGGGTTCAATTGCGTAAAACCTTATTCAAATCAAACCCTAATCACATGATAGTGATGTTTTGGCTTATGTTATGCCATGAGGACTTAACCCAACCTGATCTAGAGTGGTGTTATCACCATCTACTAGTATGAGGAGAGAGAAAGTATCTTAAGAGAGAGAAAGTACCTTAAGAGAGAGAAAGTACCCTTTTAGGGTGGAAACTCAAGTAAAGAACCTTCGATATACATGAATGTGCATAATTAGGGTATGATCCACCTATGTGAGATCATGGAAACCCTAATTATGATATATGATGAATCTTAAGCTAATCTGAGAGCATCAATGATGATGTTCCTCATACATGATGATGTTATGAGTTCAATTCACCACATGATGTGAATAGTAAACCCTAATTCAAGGGTAATGACATATGATGTGAATAGTAAACCCTAATTCAAGGGTAATGACATATGATGTGAATAGTAAACCCTAATTCAAGGGTAATGACATATGATGTGAATAGTAAACCCTAATTCAAGGGTAATGACATATGATGTGAATAGTAAACCCTAATTCAAAGGTGATGACATGTTATATGAGTATTAAACTCTATTTGATAAGAATCAAAGAACTTAGCTCTTATGACAAGAGTGGAAAGTATAATCATTGTTTTGAATTACCTTTATTAGTTAAATTAACCATGCAGGTTGTCATGAGATGATGATCATATCCAGGTAGGGATTATGATACTATATTCATTGAAAGCATGCTTCAGCTTTATGAATAGTGAGATATCCTGATGCCTTGTTAATAGCATCTTATAAGATTAAATGGGCTGTGAGAGCCATGAATGTCATCAAGATCATGCTTGACAGATGACTTGTGATCAAATGATTGAGAAATGATGTTGATGTGAGTTAGACTTGTTACATTTAGTATTCTACCTTCATAGCTGCTATGCTAATGATTAATGTTTGAAAACATGTATGTTGTTAAAAGAATACTGAAATGTACCTAACTAATCAAGTATAATCATACCATGTAGAGCCCTGATCATAGATCCATCATTGTCAGGAGTTAAATGATGGTGAAACAGGTTTTCCTAAGGGGACTCCTGGATCATATACTTTTGAGTATGTGGGGAATATGGATGTGAATACCCTAACATCCTAGTGTAAGAATTGATGAAGATGTATGTAATCTATCAATCCTTCACTATATGTTTATGTCGGGGTGATGTAACACTAATCCCCCGAGAGAATCTGTTATACCGCATCGATGAGAGATAAACAAGAAATCTTTCGATAGTGAAGAGAATACAGAATGCCACTGTGACTCTAATAGCGAAGTACCAGAATACCCTGGTAAGCTATAGTAGCAGAGACATGAGATGTCCTGCATGTTGATCCTCATACTGACTGAGGAAGATGAGGTCATAAGAATCCGGCTCTTTTGATGACCTAGGTATGATACCGATGCAACTTAGCAGTGATTGGTTGGAGTATGAGCGGTATACCTCATCTCCGCAGGGCATAATAATGGTTGAAAAACATAATCAGCCGCGTAGCATTTCTGCTTAGGTTGAACTACGAGGTACATTGGTTGAAGTTACATTGTTTAGTATACATGTTCTTCATATTCCTTGAATATTGTTGATCTAATTGATAATAATCTGTTGTTGATTACCTTAAAGCTTTTATTGCTTATGTTGTTCTTTGAATGTTATAATAAAGCTTCTGGCGGAGAGCTATAACTCTCGTTGGGACAATTATTTAAAATTGTCTCACCCCGTAGATTTCAACTTTTTAGGTGGTCATCGAGGACGAAGAAACCAATCTGCAGGTGATCAGAATCAGCAGCAGCAGCACCAGGAGCAGCAGTAAATCTCAGGTGGAGATTCAAACTGCTAAGTTGTGTAGTTAGATAGTCAGTCCTATGTGTTCTCTGTACTCTCAGGTCCTTGGAGTCATGGTCTGAGATTTTGATTTAACTCTTGAGATTTTGTATCTTTCTGTGTATAGTTACTCAAGAAGTAATTTGTCAGAGATGTAAACAGTTTATCTTCTTTAATGAAGGAAGTTTTATGGTTTCAATGTCTTATCTCAAAAAGTTTTAATTTCTCGTGATTTTTAGTATTCCGCTGTTAATCGAATCACTTCCTCTGAATTTAATCGTGTTTATCTCGGGTTTTGGAGATTAGAGCCCACAGGCCCCTTCAATTATTTTATTTTTTTTTGCATTAAATTGAATTAGGGTTCCAATTAGGCTTAAATCTTGATTATTTTAATATCAAGATTCTCTCTCCTCCAACATAATTCAAATGAGGCTCCCTCCTCGTTTTCTTTGCTCTAAATGATGTTAAGAAACATTAGGAACCGTATTGAAGTGGTAATCTGCATATTGAACCTTAGGTTTTGGGTAAATTGCACTTTACACCAAAACTAGGTTTTAATGCATAACATTGTCCAACAAGCTCTATCTTGGTGTCCAGGCTTGTAGAAACCTTACCACTACATCATATTCAATATTATGGTATCTCAACATCAGAGGAACATCTTATCATGCAACATTTGAAATTTAACCCCTCAAACTTGGGCAATTTGCACTTTAATCCAAAATAAGCAAACATTGTTTCAACATTGTTCAAACATGACCGAAATTGAAACATAAGTTCATCAAAAGCCCTAATTACTTTTCACAAGATAAGATTAAGGATTTAATTACCTTGCTTAAGCAAAAATCCTAGGGTTAAGGCACAATCTAGGTCAGGGATGTTACAGGTGCTATGAGAATGTACCCTATGCTACTAGTTGGAGAACTAGGGCTAGGTGTAATTCTCATAGGACTTACCAAGTCTAGGTCTCTAGGATAAGTGGTATTAGTCAATTGAGGACGAAGGGTAAGGATGGGAGTAGAGATGAGGATATTTGACCGCATTCCACTAGCCACCTTAGCCTTTAGGAAATCCTAAGCAATTGCACTAATCACACTTATACTAGTCACTTAGAACTCACATTTTCATGTAGGAAGAAGGTGATTATGTAGGAAGATAGGGGGCTAGCTAGGGATATGAATTAAGGACCTAGGAGCCAATCCTAGGATAGCTACATAGAAACCAAATCATGCTAGAGGAAAATGTCTTCAAACACCACAAGGCAAGCAATTAATGTAATTAAACAAAAATCACATGTACAAGTATTGGGAAATGAGATACAAGCAAAGGCAATCATCATAGAAGTGAAATATGTTCATTACAAATTATATTCCCCCAACATGCTATCAAATTCACATTTTTGCCCCAAACAGCCCACCAAAGGGGGCTTAGCTGTACATGATCAAAATAGAAACAAAGGAGAAGGGAAAGAGAGTAGGAAACGCCATGGATGCTTGGTGAAGCTTGACTTCTTCACCTCCTTGCTGCCAGCCACGAGCCTTCTCCTCCAATGGCACCCAAGAGCATGGAAAAAGGGAAATGGATGGATAGAAACCTAGAGAAACTAGGTTTCTATGGTGAAAATGAGTGGAAAGTGGGTGGAAATGGGATTAAAGGCAAGGAAAGTGGGTGGATGGGAGTAATGGATGCAAGGAGTAGTGAGGGAGTAGCTGGGGAGTGGCCAAGATGTGCTCTCTTTTCAGCCCTAGAAGCAACTAGTGCTTATATAGGAGCTAGGGATAAGTGGGGTATAATAGGAAAAATAGTGGAAAACTCTACTGGAAAGCGGGTCACCACGACCGTGGTGAAGGGCCACGGTCGTGGTGAAGATGGTATAACATGGTCGTTATCAGGTGGTACGTCATGGTGAAGGGAAGCTAGAAATGAATGAAGTGGATCAATATGACCGTGGCGAGGAGCCACGACCATGTTGAAGAGGCTGGGCCACAGGCGTGGTGTTCTGGAGAACATTCTCCTGTTGATTTCTGGCAATACACATGACGGCCGTGGGCAGTGGCCACGGCTGTGGTGACTCTGGCTTGTCATGGTCGTGGCCGAGGGCCATGCCTGTGGTGATTCTAGCCATTTCTACTGTTGGAATTGCTGCTCCTTGGCAGCAAAAAACGGCCGTGGGACTTGGCCACGGCCGTGGTGAACGCTTGAGCAGGCTGATGAACTTGAACTTTGTCAATTTCGGATGTCCTTGCTTGGTGATGACTCTTTGTCCACTAGGGTAGGTTGGGGGAGCTTTGGGGCCTTCTTTGGGCCCCTCCATCACATTCGTCTATCCATTGTGGTCCAAATACCTGAAAATAGTGCAAAGAACATCCATAAGCACAAATTGCATTGATATTCATATTAGGGGAGATAACATGTAATTCTATTACATTTGAATGTGATAAATGTACAAAATGACACAAGATATAGCCCTAGAATAGGGTTGGATCACCACCCCAAACTTGAAACATACTTGTCCTCAAGTATGCTTCGACTCAATCTCTTTTCCATTTTCCACAATCAAAAGATATGACAAATGCAATATGATGGGTGACAAATGCTAAATGGGATCAATGGTGACTAGGTACATGCAAATCACTTCCCTCCTCTACTACTTTCACAAACCAACCATGAAGAGAGCACAAAACACATGAACTTCGAATATAATGCATGGGGTGCACAAGTTATCAATATCTCATCCATAAGGTTCCGGGTAGACCGTTTCATGACGATGTTAATCGCCGATGACTAGGAGTGTCATTTCACCTTCATGCGTTCAACCTTATGCTTCAAATCATGCCAAATGACCCACATGTCTGCGGAAAGGGATAAAGTGAGCTAGGTTTAATTTTTCCTAGCTCCATGGGTATGAAAGAATGAAGAAATGGTTGCGGTAAGATTTGGAGTGCTATTACATAGAGCACTCATCTTTTCTTTATTTGAATGATGTTAACAGGAGCATCCTTTTTTTTTCTTTGCCTATGGATTTTGTTGGGTAGATGATGGATAGAGTGAAGCGGGGGGGGGGGGGGGGAAGAGATGTGGTCACCCCAAACTTTTGGGGGTGGCCACGGCTGTGGTGTGCACTTTGGATCTTTTGATGAGGCGGAGAGGTATGAATATGATGAAAGAGTTGTCAGGTCAAAGAGGGGTCACTTGGCATGATCTTCCACATAAGGTCTCCTGCATGAAAAATAGTATGACACTTCACCATAGATATCACATCACATGAATGAACCAAATGAAATCCATATATCAATCAAATAACTCCACAAACATTAAACGTTCTATGCTTGCTCGGATCATAATTCAATCAAACCAACACATTCCCAAGGGAGGTGACGAGCATGTAAGAAGTCACTCGTTGATACCACATAGCAATTCATCACAGCATATCATCTTGTATTTGTCAAAGATAAGCAATTTCATTCAATATGGTAAAGATTGAGTCAAAACACGCTTTTTGGACCAGAAACATCAAATCTGGACAAAATTGGCCAAAAAGGTGCCAAATTGCACTAAATCACATTCAAACACAATTTTAGGTAAAAAGCAAGTAAATCCTAGCTAAAACATGAAAAAATTAGCAAAAACCTACATGAGATGCAATGCATGGCATGCAATGCATGGATGAAATTTTGAAAAATTACGCAAAAATGACAAGAATGAAAACTACATGACATGCATGATATGAAAGAAAAAGCAACAAAATGAAAATTAAACTAAATGGCAAGATGCAGAACAAAATCACTAGATAGAGAGAAGGGAGGTGCGTACCGCCCTACCCACCCCAAACTTTAGAATCATGTTGTCCTCAACATGAAACTATAGCTTAGGGTAGATAGGGGAAGTGTCACTGCTGCTGCGAGGACTGGTCCGGCCCCTGGGGGTGATCAGGAGGAGGGATGGTGCCTGTCGGAGGATGATGGTTCTGGTAGTACTATCCCCAGTATGCGTCCTGGGGTGGAGGGTAGGCTGCTGGATACTCCGCTACACCACCCTAAAAATCTTCACCCCGTGTGGGGTTCCTTTCTGCCTGGGCGTGGTTGTAGTGGTATATGTGGTTGACCTGGTAGTGTAATTGATGTTGGTCTTGCCACATGTGCTGCTGGGTGAGCTGCACCTACTGTTGTATCTGATAAAAATCCTCAAGTCGTGCCTGGATGTGTGACATGTCATAGGCGTTGCTCGAGGACTGCTACAGCTGGGATGTTCCCTCATCCCTCCTTCGTCTTCGTCGGGGTTTCTCTTGTTCTTCAACAGGCTGCTCCTGCACCTGCACATTTGATTCTGCCATTTCTTCATGTGCGGCAGCGACTCCCCTGATGTAGGTCTCTCTGGGGTGATCTCTCTCCCATTTTGCTATTTTGTCTCTCAGCTTGTAGTAGATTCCCAACACGAATAGAAGAGGCATCGCGTGGTGTGGGAGCTCCAAGTCGAGATCTGGCAGACTGGTAGTAAGATAAATCAGCTTATTGCCATCCCTCTTGATGGTGAGTGAGCGGATGAGATAATCCATATCAACATAATCTATAGGACACCCATCTTCGAGCCCAGAGAGATCATGGCTCAACCCGAGTGCAATTGAAGTGACCAACCCTCCCATGACAAATGGAGTCTTGCTCTTGTAGGGTATGGACTTCATATGGTCAATAAGTAGCACTCCTAGGTTGACATACTGCTTTTCTGTCATGGCTTTCAGGACAAACATTTCTTTTTGTGAGATCGTGCCTTGATTGTCATATCTTCCCATGATGGTATTAGCAAGGACTTTTTGTGTGTAGTGGATGAGAGGGTTACTTAGAGATGAAGTATTCACCCTCCCTACATAATACCCATCTCTGCCTGTCATTTGTTTCCAGAAAAGCACGTAATCATACTTCGAATCTTTTTCCAACAAGCCATCATCAAGTTCCTTGGCTTTCTCCGGACTTGCCGCAAAAATGTTGTTTAAGTCCTTCGATGTGAGAGTGTAGAAATTGCCTAAGATGGCAAACTTCAAAGCATCTTTTCCTCTCACTCTTTTCTTTTCCAGCGTAGCAAAGAACTCCTTGGTCATCTGGGCATATGATGTTTGGGCATGAAGAGAACATGCCACAACCCCACGGTCTTCAAGCTCTCTTTTACAACCTCCTTGATGCCCATAGTATCAAGTATCTTCTCACTGCCATACCTCATGGCGACTATTCGCCTCATCAAGCACTTTGGGTATATGTGAGAGATATGTCTTTGCCTCAGCCCCCTCCCATATGAAGTTCCCTTGGGCACCTTTCCCATGATTTTTAGTCATTCCTCCTCCATCTTTTCCAGAACATTATCATCCTCCATGGAAAGTTTCATATCCTCATCTTCACTATTTTCATCATCCGCCAGCGTGTAGGTTTGCGAACCCGAAGTGGTATCTAGATTGTACCACTGTGCAAGTTGCTCCTCCCCGGGCTGCAATTTTCACACGGACTGCGACTGCTCATCCTGGCCCTCTGACGTACGGGATGTGGATAGGCGTGATGTGGATGGCCCCGCTTTTGTTCGTCGGGTTCTCGGGGCAACTTCTGGTATCACTTCGTCAACCAATTGAGAGGGGGTAGCCTCCTCGTACTCCTCCTCTTCTTCTTCCTCTCCTCCCACATAGGTCTCATCGCTGAGGTGGATGCCGTCAGATGAGAGGGATGCGGAGGTGAATGCAGATGGTGTGTGGGATGGTACGGTGATGTTGGTGGAGACATTTTTGGAACGCCGCCCTCCAGTGATGACATTGAGGGTTGCCTTTGCCCCACTCTTCACCATCTTCCCTGCCTTCTTCATGGTTTAGGTTGGAATTTCAAAAATGAGTAGGGAGTGGTATGGGAGTGGATTGGGGGGTGGAATGGAGAGGTAGTAAGGTTCGGAAGGTGATTGGGGGGTTTAATTTGGGTTTGGTGGATGAAAAGTGGGATTTAGTGGAGGTTTTAGGTAGGGGATGTGGTTGGGCAGTTTTGAAAAGAAGGTGGAGAAGGAGGTTCGATTGGGGATGGATTTGTAGTGGAAAAGGGAGGAGGATGGCTGGGGAGAGATTTGGTGGAGAAAAGAGGGTGATTGGGGGTGTTTTGGAGGGATGGAGGTGGAGGACGAGTGCCCACGGTGGTGCTGATGGCGTCACAGCCGTGGTTCTGCGTGGGGAAGAAGAAGAAAAGAAGAAGAGTGGTTCAGAGAGCTTATATAAACTTTTGCTGAACCTAGTTCGACCACGGTCGTGGTAATTCCTTCAAAGAACGGGTGTGGCGTTAGCCCACGGGTGTGTTGTCGCTGAAGGAGCCTCGTCTGTCCTCAACAAGGCTGTGGCCGAAGCCACGGCCGTATTCCTCTGAGTGTGCCATGGTCGTGGGCCAAATCTCTAAAATTATTTTTGGCTCCTGTAACTTTCAACCAATAAACATTACGACCGTGGCCTTATGCCACGGTCGTGTTGGGCTCTTGGACAGCCTCAACTCAGTAGCATTTCATTTTTTTCTTTGATATTTCTCTCCTTAGTCTGTATCATCTGCCATTTCATCAAAACTCGAAGCAAACTATTAGACACATGTGTGTGTATCTTTGTGAAAAA
This sequence comes from Alisma plantago-aquatica, assembly GCA_963693085.1. Lineage (NCBI taxonomy): Eukaryota > Viridiplantae > Streptophyta > Magnoliopsida > Alismatales > Alismataceae > Alisma > Alisma plantago-aquatica. The sequence goes on from OY856410.1 coordinate 20,427,109, forward strand.
CAAAGTAAAAGTATCAAAAAGTGAAGGTCTGAGAATCTCAAACCACTTGGGTTGCCTCCCACTAGCGCTAAATTTTATGCCTTCAGCCAGGCTTATTGCTCTAGATCTCTGTCACTTCCTTGGAACCTTCAAGGAATCCTTGTAGTAGATGCCTTTCTCATCCTCATCTAAACATTCTTGTTCGTTGGATTGCTCCTCTACATGCATGATGATGTCAAAACTCTGATTTCCCTTGTCGGGATCCACTTCAACAATTGGTTTCAAATGTTACCCGTTGACGAAAAATTCTTTGGCTCCTTCTTTTTCACAAATGACCACTGCCCCAGATGGGTACACCTTCTTGACAAGGTAAGGACCTTCCCATCTAGACTGAAGCTTTCTGGGAAAGAACTTCATTCTTGAATTGTATAGTCATACCCATTTTCCGGGCTCAAACACTTTCTTTTTTATGATCTTGTCATGTAGAAACTTGGTGCTTTCCTTGTAGCTCTTTGACATTTCATACGCTTCATGACGCATTTCTTTTATATCATGCAATTGAAACTTTCTTTTCATTTCGACACTCTCTTCATCAAAGTCCATCTTCTTCAAGGCCCAAAGTGCCTTGTGTTGCATCTCAACCGGCAAATGGCAACTCTTACCGTAGACAAGCTTGAACGGTGTAGTGTCAATTGGGGCTTTGTATGCAGTCCTATATGCCCATAAAGCTTCATTGAGGCAAAGTAACCAATCCTTGCGGTCCGGTCGCACCGTCTTCTCCAAAATGAGCTTTATCTCCCAATTTGCCAACTCAACTTGACCAATCGTTTGAGGGTGGTAAGGAGTAGCTACACGATGGTTCACTCCATGTCTCTTTAGTAACCCTTCAAAGGTGCGGTTGATGAAATGACTCCTGCCATCACTAATTATAGCCCTTGGAACACCAAAACGGCTAAAGATGTTGGATTTCACGAAATCACACACCACCTTGTGATCATTTGTCCTTGTTGCCACAACCTCAATCCATTTTGATACATAGTCTATGGCGACCAAGATGAACACCAAAACGGATAAAGATGTTTAATTTCACGAAATCACACACCACCTTGTGATCATTTGTCCTTGTTGCCACAGCCTCAATCCATTTTGATCATAGTCTACGGCAACCAAAATGTAGACATACCCGAAAGAAGGAGGGAAGGGACCCATAAAGTCAATCCCCCAAACATCAAACACTTCCACCACAAGAATGGTGATAATGGCATCATGTCCATCTTTGAGATAGTGCCCACTTTTTGGCACTTGAAGCAACTCTTGCAAAATTCATGAGCATCTTTGAACAATGTTGGCCAATAGAATCCACATTGAAGAATTTTGGCGGCCGTGCGTTTCCCTCCAAAATGACCTCCACACACTCTGGAGTGGCTCATAGATAAGACTTCTTGCTGCTCCATCTCCAGAATACACCTCCTAATGAGTTGGTCTGGGCAATACTTGAAGAGGTGTGGGTCATCCTAAATGTAGTTCCTGGCCATAGAAAACAATCTCTTGCTTTCCTCTATTGTCCACATGCTAGGTATCCTCCCACTGGCTAGGAAATTTGCTATGTGCTTGTACCATGGCTTTTGGGCAGATGAGATTAAGAGGAGTTGTTCATGTGGCATTGTTTCTTTGATTGGACTTGTCATATCAAAAGGTCCATCAAGGCGGGAGAGATGATCTGCTGCACCATTTTCTACTCCTTTCTTATCCACAATTTCTATGTCAAATTCTTGGAGCAACAAAATCCATCAGATCAACCTTGGTTTTGAGTCTTTCTTGGACATGAGATACTTCAACGCAGCATGGTCCGTGTAGATTATCACTTTATTTTGCAAGAGATATGGATGGAACCTGTCAAGAGTGAAGATCACCGCAAGAAACTCCTTCTTAGTAGTTGTATAGCTTCTTTGAGCTTCTTCTAAGGTTTTGCTTGCATAGTAGATAGCATGAGGAATTCGGCCAATGCGTTGACCCAGCACAGCCCCCACCGCCATATCGGATGCATAAGTCATGATCTCAAATGTCAAAGAGAAATTTGGGGGCTGCATGATAGGAGCAGAAATAAGCCTTTCTTTCAAATGGTTGAAGGCTTCAACACATTTGTCATCAAACTGAAATTCAACATCTTTCTCAAGCAATCGACAGAGAGATCTTGAGATTTTGCTAAAGTCCTTGATAAAGCAGCGGTAGAAACATGCATGTCCCAAGAAAGATCGAACATGTCTTACGGTGGAAGGAATGGTGAGTGTAGAAATAAGGCCCACCTTGGCCTTTTCAACTTCAATCCCATCTTTAAAAACTCAGTGTCCCAGAACTATACCCTCAGGTACCATGAAATGGCTCTTCTACCAAGATAAAACCAAGAGAACTTTCACACATCTTTCCAGAACAGCAGCTCGATGTAGCAAGCACTCATCAAAGGTTTTCTCGAAAACTGAAAAATCATCCATGAAAACTTCAAGTGACGAATCAAGCATGTCAGCGAAGATTGAGGTTACACATCTCTACAAAGTGGAAGGGGCATTGCACAACCCAAATGGCATTCTCCGGTAGGCAAATTTACCACTTGGACAAGTGAATCTCGCCTTCTCCTGATCCGCTGGACGCACAGCAATCTGAAAATATCCCGAGTATCCATCAAGAAAATAGTAGAAGCTCTGCCTAGCCAATCTCTCTAAAATCTGATCAAGAAATGGGAGTGGGTAGTGATCCTTCTTTGTCTTTTCATTGAGCTTCCGATAATCAACACACATTCTCCACTTGGATTGCTCTCTTACCGGCATAAGCTCACCATCGACATTTTCTGCAACCATAATCCCACCCTTCTTGGGCACAACTTGGATGGGACTCACCCACGTACTGTCAGAAATGGGATAGATGATCCCTGCATCAAGCAACTTTACAACCTCTTGAGTTACATCATCCTTCAAATTTGGATTTAGCCTTCTTTACATTTGGCGGGTCGGTCTCACATCTTCTTCTAAGTATATCTTATGCACACAAATAGAGGGGTCAATCCCTCTCAAGTCAGCAATAGACCATTTAACGGCTTGGATGTTCTTCCTCAAGACTTCCATCAAGGCATCTTCTTGCTCAGGAGAGAGAATGGAGGAAATGATCACCGGGAGGGTGTCATTTGAGCCAAGGAAAGCGTACTTCAATCCTTCAGGAAGTGTCTTCAACTCATGAATGGGGGGTGCTTCAAGGGAGTTCTTTAATGGTGCAGAAATAGAAGGAAGGTCCTCACTTGCAGCCACTAAGGCTAGCTCACCCACTTCACTCTCTTCATCATCATCATCAGGGAACTCAACAATTGGTTCAAGACCTCTACCTTGGGTGGCAGTCTCAATCCATGCTGGTAGGCACTCTTCAACAATCTCTTCCAGGCATTCCACCAAATAACAATCTTCTTCGGTGGCCCATATCACTTTAGCTGTAGTAGAAGACGTGAAGATGTTCAACCGGATCTTCATGTGCATGAATGTAACATACCTGGTCCCGGTCCTCACATGGATCACTGCATCAGCTGTGGCTAGGAAAGGTCTCCCCAAGATGATTGGTACCTTTCTAGTCTCTTTTTCCATATCAGGAATTATAAAATCGGTTGGGAAGAAGGCAGAAGTATCCTCATCAAGACGGACCAACACATCATCCACACGCCCTCTAGGCATCTTCATAGATCGGTCGGCCAACTGTAGAGTGCAATAGGCTGGCCTCAACTCCCCATTTGGAGCTTAGCAAACATATCATATGACATCAAGTTTATGCTAGACCCCAAGTCAAGAAGAGCCTGGTCTATGCGATGTGCCCCAATGTAGCATGAGATGATGGGAGCACCGGGGTCTTTCCTTTTTCAGGGAATGTTGTGTTGGTGAATGGAGCTCACTTGCTCAGTGAGCTTGATCTTCTTAGGCATCCTCCGTGTTGTATTTCTTTTGAAGGTGCACAATTCTTTAAGGAACTTTGCATAGGATGAAATTTGCTTGACTGCATCTAGAATAGGTATGTTGATTTTCACTTGCTTGAAGATCTCCAAATATCTTCCGCATGCTTCTTTTTTTTCTTTTCAACAGAAGGCTCCTCAAGTGCATCAGGATATGGAGGGAGTTGGGACCCCAATCGGTCCAAATCAACAGTATCATCCACATGTATCACTAGAATCATAGTATCACGGCTCGGTATCATAGTACAATGCTTGGCGTCACGGTATCAACACTGCCTCTTATCACAGTATCATCAATATGCATCTCAATATCAACCTGCTTAGCCTCAGTATCATCTCTGACAACAACTGTACCATGGGGACTCTCCAAAGTCCTACCGCTCCTCAATGTAGTCACTGCCTTCACATGCTCATGGGTAGTGAAAGAGGAAGCTTGTGGAGGTGGTTGTGGCTGTTGAGGTGGTGGAGGCCTTTGGTGAGAGGAGTTGGGATTTTGAAGAATGAATTGAGGTTGCGGTTGTTGTGGTGGCGGGGGCGGTATTGTGGAGGTAGTTGTTGGTAGGTGTGAGGTGGAGGTGGAGCATATTGATAGTTGAGTGGCACTTGAGGAGGTGGAGGAGCATAGGGGTTTGGTGGGGCTTGGTAAGATGATGGAACATAAGCACTCAAAATGTTCCCTAGAAAAGTCCCATCATTGTTCGGATTTGGCATTGGTTGAGATGGAAGTCTACCTTCTTCTCTTCTAGACAAAGAGAGAGAAATTCTGATCCAACCTCTGCTCAAGACGGTTAATAGACTGCCCATGTGCATTGACATCTTTTTTACTTCATCTAGGATTCTTAGCCTTCCAAGTACCTCATCCTCAAACTTGGAGATGTAGCGTGGGTTTTGCTGCCCCTATCCTTGTCCATCCTCATTCTGTTGTTTCCAAGAGAAGTTTGGGTGGTTCCTCCACTCGGGAGTGTAGGAGTTGGACATTGGGCACTGGTTGTTGCGGCCACCAAAGGAATGTAGAGCATTGACTTCCTCGTCTACAATATCAACAGCCATTGCGGGTTGGCTAGAAGAGCCACCCACTTGATTCTGCATCATCTGCATCATATTGACCATCATCTTCATCATATCGGGGTCAGTGGCATTGCGTGTGGGAGCCACGGAGGAAGGTGGAGGAGTGTATTTTCGGCTGCAATGCCCCCCTTTAATGGAAGCTCGATGGTGAGAATTCTCAGTGAGATGCTCAAATAACGGCCATGATTCCTCGGGCGGCTTTGCCATGAACGTGCCCCGACAAGAAGAGCCCAGATTGTTTTGGCTATGCTCTTCAAGCCCCATGTAGAACACTTAGACGAGCTGCCATAGAGGTACCTCATGATGAGGGAAGTCATGAAGCAACTTCTGGAACCTCTCCCACGCCTCGTGGAAGGGCTCGTTGTCTTTCTGGGCAAATGACGTGATGCAACTCCTCATATAAGACAAATTGGCTATAGGAAAGAACTTCTTTAGAAACTCATTCTTTACTTCATTCCATGTGACGAGTTCTGGCTTCATCACATACCACTCCTTGGCCTTCTCTTTGAGAGAGAAGGGAAAGAGTGTTCTTCTGATTGAGTCGTCGGTGGTGGCAAGAGTGCAGAAGGTGGAACACATTTCAAGGAACGCGTCGATGTGGTGGTAAGGATTCTCGTTCTCCATTCCGTAGTATGTGGGGAGAAGTCCCAAGAGTGTCGGCGGGATGGAGAACTACTGACCGGGCATTTGGTCAACCAGCGTGGCGATGGGGGAGTTGTAGTTCCCCGACGTGAAGTACTCATGAAGTGGGCGATGTGGCGGAGGTGGCTGAGCGTCAGCATTATGGTTGTTCTCGGCCATCTCGGCCTCTCGGTGTAGATTGCGGCGAGCTTGATGCCTTCTTCTCCCAATCTCAGGGTCGTAAACCACCAAGTCGGTGCAAGTAGAACGCGTGCTACGCATGCACAACTATCACCTGCACAAGTCATATACAAACAACACGGAGCCAAGTTAGCGAACCAATATGCAAGAGTAACACAAAGAATAAATAATAGCAATGGTGAGGGCAAAAGGAAAGGCTAAGCTACACTATCTAACTAGGCGAAGAGCCTCTATCCCCGGCAACGGTGCCAGAAAGCTTGGTGCTCCACTGCTAGTGGCCTACAACACCAGCCAACTAAGGTGACTGGGCGCAATCCACGAGATTGGAAGGCACGGGAGATGGGATCTTTGCTTTTGAATTTTATAAACCTACGCTAACTACCTACTTCTACTAGAACACTACCCGCAAGAGCACGGGGTCGTGTCGTAGTATAGGAAGGCGGCAAGATAAGGGTCGTTCCATGATGATAGAGGGAGCACTAGAGTTAGGAGGGGTAAGCTACGTTCCTATTGCGGAGAGTAAGGTTTTTAGGGTTTAAAAAGTTGGTTGGTTGTTGATTAAGCTAAGTGAGAAAGTAGGAAATGCAATATGAAACTAAGTTATCAAAAGGCTAAATTATCAATCTAAGTCAACAAGCTATTTAAACAAGAGAAAGAACAAACTACACTAGACTAAGCAAGCAACTAGCAATTGAGAGACTAAGGTTTTAAGCAATTAGATGAAGGAGGTGGGCCGTTTGGGAATGTGACCTTGACATTAATTGGGGGATGTCACCATAATAAGCAATTAGCATATTTCATTCTAGACTACCAAACCAAACAACAAGGTGGGTGCTATGAGAATGTACCCTATGCTACTAGTTGGAGAACTAGGGCTAGGTGTAATTCTCATAAGACTTACCAAGTCAAGATCTCTAGGATAAGTGGTATTAGTCAATTGAGGACCAAGGGTAAGGATGGGAGTAGAGATGAGGATATTTGACCTCATGCCACTAGCCACCTTAGCCTTTAGGAAATCCTAGGCAATTGCACTAATCACACTTATACTAGTCACTTAGAACTCACATTTGCATGTAGGAAGAAGGTAATTATGTAGGAAGATAGGGGGCTAGCTAGGGATCTGAATTAAGGACCTAGGAGCCAATCCTAGGATAGCTACATAGAAACCAAATCATCCTAGAGGCAAATGTCTTCAAACACCACAAGGCAAGCAATTAATGTAATTAAACAACAATCACTTGTACAAGTAATGGGAAATGAGATACAAGCAAAGGCAATCACATCATAGAAGTGAAATATGTTCATTACAAATTATATTCCCCCAGCATGGTATCAAAGTCACATTTTTCCCCAAACAACCCACCAAAGGGGGCTTAGCTATACATGATCAAAATAGAAACAAAGGAGAAGGGAAAGAGAGTAAGAAACACCATGCATGCTTGGTGAAGCTTGACTCCTTCACCTCCTTGCTACCAGCCACAAGCCTCCTCCTCCAATGATGCCCAAGAGCATGGAAAAAGGGGAATGGATGGATAGAAACCTAGAGAAACTAGGTTTCTATGGTGGAAATGAGTGGAAAGTGGGTGGAAATGGGATTAAAGGCAAGGAAAGTGGGTGGATGGGAGTAATGGATGCAAGGAGTAGTGAGGGAGTAGCTGGGGAGTGGCCAAGAGGTGCTCTCTTTTCAGCCCTAGAAGCAACTAGTGCTTATATAGGAGCTAGGGCTAAGTGGGGGTATAATAGGAAAAATAGCAGAAAAGTCTGCTAGAAAGAGGGCCACCACGACCGTGGTGAACGGCCACGGCCATGGTGAAGACGGTATAACATGGCCGTGGTCAGGTGGTACGGTCATGGTGAAGGGAAGCAGGAAATGAATGAAGTAGATCAATACGACCGTGGTGAAGAGGCTGGGCCACGGGCGTGGCATTCTGGCAAACATTCTCCTGTTGATTTCTGACAATACACATTACGGCCGTGGGCAGTGGCCATGGCTGTAGTGACTCTAGCTTGTCATGGTCGTGGCTGAGGGCCATGCCCGTGGTGATTCTAGCCATTTCTACTGTTGGAATTGCTGCTCCTAGGCAGTAAACATAACGGCCGTGGGACTTGGCCACGGCCGTGGTGAAGGCTTGAGCAGGCTGATGAACTTCAAACTTTGTCAATTTCGGATGTCCTTGCTTGGTGATGACTCTTTGGCCACTAGGGTAGGTTGGGGGAGCTTTGGGGCGTTCTTTGGGCCCCTCCATCACATTCGTCCATCCATTATGGTCCAAATACCTGAAAATAGTGCAAAGGACATCCATAAGCACAAATTGCATTGATATTCATATTAGGGGAGATAACATGTAATTCTATTACATTTGAATGTGATAAATGTACAAAATGACACAAGATATAGCCCTATAATAGGGTTGGATCAGAGGGATAGAATTGAGATATTATCTTGGGGATTCTGTTCTCCCTCATTCCACACCATGACCAGGATATAGATCTTCAAGATTTTAGTCCTCCTCTTAATACTCCTATCCTCTAAATTGGTAACATATACCATTATGTACCTATGGACATAGTCGAATTCACCCAACCAACACAATGTCCTTATGGGGACCAGAGATCCAAAGAACAATCATTGGCTAGGTGGGTAGACATAGAGAAGAATGAAAGATGGGATCCCAAAAAATATAACAAAAGGAAATCCAAAGAAAATCAAGGGGAACCCAGAAAACAACCCAAAAGATGATCGAGCTAAACTAAGGCACAAATTTGGCCAAATTCAATCATAAATCAAGTTCATAAGTAAGGAGGAAAATTGGGGGAAACACCATTACTTATTAGAAGGATCAATGGAGGGGTGATCTACCTTTGTGTCTACAGAGGTCAGAAGCCCCACTCCCAACTCCAATTCCTCAGTGTGGTAGTTGAAGAAGGCGAAGGGTAATTAGTGTCAAATGAGCCCTACCCAATGCCAAGGCATAGGGCTAGGGATCAAAACAAATGTTGGGGAAGGGAATCCCAATAATCTGAAAGAGCAACGAGGTGAGAATCTAGGAAACCAGGGAAAAATAGGGGTATCGATGGCTGCATTGTTTGATGGGAGATCAATTCCACAAAACCCGAGACTATATAGGGTCCAAGGAACTGGAAAGATGAGATAAAGCCAAAGAAAAAGAAATCTTGATGAAATATGGTATGAGCCGTGAAAGGACACAATGAGAAAATCATATTTACTGTACATTATGGGTCGGTCTCCTACCCAAGGTAGGAGATGACTTGCTAGCCATCAGATTAGAATCTAAAGGTAGAAAAAGATCACATGTTAAGTGAATTCCAGGAATTGAATAATCATAGTGTGACAGGAAAAAATATCTAGAAAATCTTATCCAAAATAGAATTCAAATAAAGTGAATTATGTGTATTATTTTCCTTTTCTCTTTCTTACTAAAAGAGAGTTCAAACATTATCTAAATTTCATGAAATTTTTTACAAAGGCCAATTAAGGCTTGTACATTCTGATTATAAAATTCGATTTGCCTTTTGAAGAATTTTGATGCATTGATTAATCAAATCTTAGTTTCTCTTTGCTCATGCATTAATTTCATTAGGATTATCAAAATATGGTGAAACTTCATCGACAAGTTATCTTCAATGTGTTGTACATGAATTTGCCTTTATTTACATCTTTTGAAGTTATTTATTATATTATTCAACGTATATGCCTTTTACATATTTTCTCTCTCCTAAACTTACCTATTTATTTTAAGGTTGTCCAAATTAGATGAAATTTGACATGTACACTAGTTTTGATATGTAGATTATGAAAGTTTGTTTCCACTTTTGTGAATTCCATTTATGAGATACATCATATTTAATTCTTCATGGCTCTTTATGATATTATTTCACCTATTATCACTATTATTTACTCAATTAGGTTCTAACTCATCATATAAAGCACTAAAGAAAATAAGTGATATATTTTTCATGGATTATTATGAAATCTCCATTTATCTCATGCGACATATTATGTCCATAATCATCCTAAGAGTAATTTAAAGACACTAGGTTACATTAGGGTGATTTATACATGCACTAGTGCAATATGTTTATAATAAATATCTTTTTAGGTCTAAAGCCTTAACCTTGTTCGACTAGGTCCAAAAAGGTCAAAGTTCTAGGGTAGGGTCCAAGATCCTGTATGGTACCATAAAATCTCAACAACTTGCTTTATTTCATAAAATGCTCAATATCCTTTACAATTGCTCTATAGCCTCTTCTACAACATAAAATTTACTAAGGAGAACTATCCACATATTCCACATATACAAGCTTTAACATGCTATCAAATGCTCGATTCAATCAAAACATCATATACAAACCTTTCATCCCGACCTATGAGTACTAGAATGAATCTAGAACACACTAGACAACTAAATAACCTTCTCTAAGGTTCATCACCTCATATTCTCCTTGCTATCATGGTAATATTGTCGTTGTTGTTGATCACCTATAAAGATGTGGTGACCCATGAGGTGAGACCCATCCCAATGAGAGATATAACTCTCTCCAATAGATATTGACTACATCAGACTAAACAATAAATAACTGAGCAGTTGGAGTATTTAATAGTCAATTGAGAAGATTGAACATTTCAAGGATGCTAAACAAATTAAGCAAATAAGCATAGCAACAAGTATGATTATCAATGTATATATAGGAAAATAGAGAAATCCATTTCTATAATCAAAAATCTACTATGCTTTCTAGAGATTGCATCTAATAACAATCATTATCATTAATATGACTATCATCATATGCCTTAGTAACAATACTAGCAATCGAAAAGCATAAGCATTTCTGAGATGATGAATATGTCTAGTATCATAACTTGTCTTTCAATATTGACATGTTTAATAAAGTGAACCATTCTACATCATAAGTAGAGCTAACATCATAGCACAACTAACCACATAAGCATATTAGTTGTTTCAACATTTCTAATTACATGGGCATGGTTGGTAGTAGTAGACATTGCTAGATGCATACTCTTAAATATTAATGTCATTATATTTGACGATAGAAGCACGTTTACAACATGAATATATCTACAAGATAAACATATCTATCATCTCTTATTGCATTATACATCATCTTTATGTAAGGAAAGCAAACAAGGGTTATCATTCAATATGAGTCATTGTGTATAACCCTAAATAGATATGCTACACGACTGTAGTACATCTTTTATTACACACTGATGAATTTTAGGATACCACTCAAAATTCAACAGCCCACTACTAAGTTGAAATTAGTGCCATACAAGACCTGGGAAGAGCCAGACTCCTATCATTTTCTCTTCCCCGGGTCAATATGGGTCCGCCACAATGACACATAATGTCAAGCTGGTAACAACCTAGTCCATCCTTAGTACAAGTCATGACACTAGTGAAAGGAGGTGGGTATGCATACCCTACCATCCGAGGTACAACCACAGTTTCCCTTCAATCCCATCACATAAAAAATCACCAAGACATGACCACAACCATTCTCAAACTGAGGGCTAGGTATGACCAAAGTCAACCTCCCTAAATACTTAGATTTTGGATGACAAGAACCCTGCATACTCAATAGTATGTGCTCTAAGTTTCCCTTAGGAATACTCATTTCACCATTTGGATTGTTTTGACACTCATATGAATCTATGGCACATGGCACTACATGATTAGAGTTTCACTTGACTAGTTATTGCCAATTGGGTGAATTAAGACTGCATCAAACAAATGGACATACAAACACTGATTCATCTCTAGCAAACATTATATATAACAACTTCATAAGTTATAAAACATATGAGACATAATTTCTCATGTCAACATCATAGGGAAATATTTACCTTCCAATCAAGAGACTATACTGGTCATCACATCATTATCACATGGTACTATTCATTGCCATTCAATAGAATACACCTGTCATCACTCTATCACATGATTAATCCATAGCGCAATATCAAAGGGTATCAACCCTTGTCAACATAAGAGGATTAACCTCATTCAGGACTCAAGCATGGCCCAAGATCGTTAATACCAAAAAATTATTTCCCTACAAGTTCATCAATATCTTTCTATGCATTATAACAAGGCTCAACAAACATCACCACACATGTAATTCACGAGCCCATCATAATTGGTATTAACAAATTATTGTAGGATTATATTAGCATTTAAGAAGGGCATTCCTTTAATATATCAACAATAAAGGAAACCAAGTATGATTGGCCATCATCACACTTATAAAGTACAAGTTTAGCATAAGAAAGCAAAGATCATGAAGCTAAGATGACCACTAGTTGACACATTAGAGTTTTAATCAATCATTAGGAAGGATATTTCATCATTATATTAATTATTCAAGAAAGGATAACATGATTAAGCACCATTCTCTACTTGAATTAGGGTAATGTTTAGCAAGGTAGGTTACATTCAAATTATAGGTTCAACATTCATTCACAAACCCTAACCAATAGCATCCCATATAATCTTTGATGTATATGACACAACATCTTCATCACATTACATTACTATTACTAAGTATGGATCCATGCATAACTCAAGATGTTACCATCAAATTATAGTATCTAATATCCCACAATAATAAGAGAGTACTCTATTGCTCTATTATTCCACTAAAGGAAGACTGATCATAGTTAATCATCATCACCTAAGTTTATTAGGATTAAGTGTATCAACCTATAACCCATTAGGGTTACATATCAAACAATATGTTTGATATTCATTCAATTAATATGAGGGAAAAGGTAAGACCACCATATTAAGGTCAAACCACCATTAGTTCCAACATCAGTCAACCCATATAACCAAACCACATCCTCACCCAGAACCACTAGATGTTGAAAAGGTAAGACCATTGGTTATTTACACAAGTAAACATCTTGAATAATCCACCTATGAAGTCATTAAGTACAACCTAGAAAAAGTCACCATTTAACTCTATAGAACCCTTATTTAATAACATGAAGGGGAACCATAGGTTGTGGGTTAAAACTTCTCATTGGTTGTACATTTTAAGCAAGCGATCATCTCAACCATCAAGCTCCTTAAATTGATGACATAAGGGAAACCATCAAATTTAGATGATTAGAAATCAAATCTAATACCATAGGTTTCAATCCAAGTCATTCGATGTTGAAGCATTCAATCTCTACTATTGGATCAAATCCATTATGCAAAACTATTAGATGAAGAAGTGTTAGATCCTAACCATTGGATCATGTTCATATATAAAAACCATCCATTAGAGTATAAGTCTAAAAATTAGATCAGTAGAACCAAGAACCATTGGTTTAGGGCTTAATTGAATCCGCGTATAAAAACATGACTCACCATCAGTTGTGGTGGCTTGATCCCCCATCCATTATGACACATTTTGTCACCATCGATTAATAGGATCAACACTACTATCATCTTTTGCCATCAGGTGTTGCATTGATGTCACCATTGGTTGATATCTTCATTAGGGTACTTATTGGTTGATTATTAAGCTTCTAATTGAGCCATAACTTGACTCAAGGGGCGACCATTAGTTGTCAAGGTAGAAACCCCATCGGTTGTTGCATGGTATCACCATCAGTTGTAAGGTAATAAATGGAATAGCCTAAAAGCTATAATTTGGACCATTGATTGTTATGTGCTTCGAACCATCGGTTGGGTTACCAACTTGTTCTAGATCATCTTCTACATTGGGAAGGATGTACACCTATTTACAACTATGAACTCATACCCTGATTCCACCCACTTCCACAACATAATAACCACCTATGAACATATAGGAGGAATCTCCCTATCTCTTGGAGGGATAAAAAATCATGCATATTACAAAACATAAAGATTTTGGACTATAGTCTAAGGCAACCACACATCATATCAAGATATCCGTCCCATGATTATAGCAAATCCACACATAGTAAGTATCATGAGATCCACATGAAGGCTACTCCTTGAAAATAAGGAACACAAAGGGAAACACACTTCCCTCATCACAACAACATTGTCCATTGGTAACAAGCAAAAGGTAACCAATTTTATTTTCCCCATGAATGTTACACTTTTTATGTATCATATTACCTCTTATAGCTTGGGTTCCTTTCCATTATCTTAGGAATTATTAATATTATCATATTTATTGTTCTTTTCTGACTAACTATTTATCATTCTTGTATATGTCTGCTCATGTTACCATGGTTTTCAACCACTAATCCAGGAATAGGTCATCATATTCCATAATTTCTTCATTAAACAAGGAGCTTCTCCTTTGATTTCTTTCACATAGCATTCATATTGTATATTAAGACTTTCTTACACGTATAGGCTGGTCTGATATTAACTCAAGTTCCAGTTGATTCCTCTATCATGTTCACATTCATCTTCTCATATTATACTTATAACAGGATCTCTCTCTAACTTAAGTGTATTTCATACCTTGATTCACTTTATTAGAACATACTTATCTATCTTTTACTTTATTATTTTCTTATATTATAGCTTCAAGAACTCCTCCTTAGCTAATCTATATTCAGACTTAGGTTTCATGGTGTTGTATGTTTCTCTTATAGTTACCAAATATTCATGTCTTGATAGGTTATGATGTAATTCTCATCTGCTTTATGGCAAGAATGTGATATCTGCACCATGATTTTTGTTTTTTTATGCTCTTTAGAATGTATAGAATGACTACTAGATCAGAGTAATCATAAAGATAATAATCTAAGAGTTCTATACTTACCTTTTGTTCAATATATGAATACCTGGCTAGGGCATCAAAGTATTGAGATTAGGCAACCTGCACTGTGTTTTTATATCATGTTCTTAACTTAGACATCATCTTAATCCAAAGTCCTAGTGTTAATGTAGACACAGTGAATCTAGAGCTCTAGTACCAACTTGTGAAAACGAATTACACTTAACAAGATTACTCAAAACACAAAACACAATTACTCATTAACTAAACACAAACCCAAAAAATAGGGTAAACTAAAACCGATTTTGACTTTTCCCAATTGCTTAGAAACATTTAGATACAAGCTTGACAACTTCCTTTATTTCATAAAATACTCAATATCCTTTAAAACTTCTCTATAGCCTCTCCTACAACATAATCTTTACAAAGGAACACTATCTACACATTCCACATATACAATCTTTAACATGGTATCACAAGCTTGATTCAATCAAAACATCATATACAAACCTTTCACCCAGACCTATGAGTACATGAATGACTCTAGGACACACTAGAAAACTAAGTTACCTTCTCTAATGTTTATCACCTCATATTCTCCTCGCTATCATGGTAATATTGTTGTTGTTGTCAATCACCTAAAAAGATGTGGTACCCCACAAGGTGAGATCCATCCTAGCAAGAGATATAACCCTCTCTAATAAATATTTATTGCATCATACTAAATAGTAAATAACTGAGCAGTTGGAGTATTTAATTGTCAATTGAGCATATTCAATAGTTCAAGGATGCTAAACTAATTAAGAAAATAAGCATAGCAATAATTATGATTATCAATGTATACAACAAATCATATAGTAGGTCCTAGACATGATGGGAGTCTCGGGGGGTCGGGCAAAGGTTGCACGGGTGATGTAGAGGAAACCCTAAAATACTACGGAAGATCGGCTGGGGGTTGCAAGGATGGATGGAAGAGTCTAGTGTGAAAGGTTGTAGGGACACATCGCTTGGCTAAAGAAATAGGACTGAACATTACTTACAGGAATATGCCAGGAGCATCTCCAGATCTCGAATAAGAACTCATATCAGTGGCAGATACCAACATCATGGGCATGGATACGGATATGTCATACAAGGACGACGAAAACCCCTTTCTCCCTGATGACGCTTCACAAAGGAAAATTGTAAACTTTAAGCAAGCTTGCTTAGGGCAAGGAAATGATAGTGTAGCCAGCCCAGTTTTCATTGACGATGAATCGGAAGAGAGACTGAATTCAGAGAATATAGAACTCATTAATGTACATGGCTATGCTGAAATATATGTGGCACCGGAGGCAGAGGAGATACTCAATAGGCCATTCAAATACTCAGTGATAGTTAAACTATTGGACAGATCAGTGGGATTTCTTACTATGTCAGAAAGACTCAAACTTCTCTGGAGGCTAACGGGGAGGTTTGCACTCTACAAACTCACTGATCAATACTACGTGGCTTAGTTCTACAACAAAAATGACAACGAGAATGTCCTAATGGGAGGTCATTGGTCTCTGTTCGGCAGTTGCCTCATGGTATGGCCCTGGGATGGATATTTCGAACCCTCTAAGGGCATATCGGATCATATAGTCACCTGGGTGCGAGTGATAGGCCTTCCCATCCACTATTACAACATGGAAATCTTTGATAAAATTGGACAAGTTGTAGGGAGGTTGATTAGAGCCGATAACCACTCTATCAACAGAACACAGAGTCATTTTTCCAAATTGGGGCGATAGAACTAAATACCAATCTGCCCATTCTTCCAACAATTCTAATTAATGGAAGGGAGTACAAATTGGAGTATGAATCCTTGCCCATTTTCTGTATGAGATGTGGAAGACTGGGTCATGATGAACAACACTGCAACGACCCTTCTGAAGCACCGGCCACTCTGGAAACTAGCCCTGCGGAGGAGGAGGCTGGGGTGAGATGGGTGGATGAAGAAAATAAATGGCAAGTGTATTATGGAAAGAAAATCTTGGAAAGCAGACCACCAAGCAAAAATGAGAAAGACCTGGGTCGGAAAGGAAAGAATCAAGAAAAAGGAAACACTAACAAATATCAAATCTTAGACAACGAAGAGGATGAAGAGGTTTCAAGGAGAGACAAAGATCATACGGCTGCTGAAGCAAACCAACATCAGACAACGAGCCCGAAGGTCTGGAGGAATAAACAACGCAGGGACAAAGACATTGATGTTTCTACTAAAGGCACAAAAGATACACCTACGGAAACTACATCTTCAAGTAATGACAAGGGGGAATAGGTTATTGTGGTACCTACTGATCAACCAAGACATACTATGGTTACACCTATCGGGGATGAGGTCATCATGGGTAGACTAGTAGGAGAAGTAGAGGTAAACGTCGTTGTTAGCACTGTGGAACCTAAAAATCTGAAAGTAGTATGAGAAAACCCATCCAGCTCAACCAAAATATCTAATAAGAAATCTTCAATGGTCGGGAGAAAGACTAAGTAGAAGGAAGTAACTATGATAGCGGGTAGCCCTACTAAGAAGCACCCATATAACACCAGAGGAAGATCAAGGAGAGGAGGTGATGAGAAAGATAGTGCAACTGCCGTAACCAGCCAGTAATCATCCCACTTTCAGCTGTTTAATGATTAATACACGGTCATGGAATATTAGGGGTGTTGGCAAGAGAAAAGCTCGACACTACCTTGAAAACATGATCATGAAACATGCCATCAAGATTGTTGCTATCTACGAGCCCCGCATTTTTGGACAAAGTTATCAAAGAGATTGGCTTCTCGAGCTCACATAGAGTGGAAGCAACGGGTTTTTCTTGTGGAATATGGGTGCTCTGGAATGAAGCAGAATGTGATATCCAAATTATTCATAGTAATAGGCACTTCATCCACTACCTCATTAACAATAGTTACTACACCACTTTTGTTTATGCGTCCCTGTCTCCTTCACGCCGCCCAGTATGATGGAGCCATCTCATCCAGCTTACCACCTCCATCAACAAATTATGGATTACCCTTGGTGACTTCAACTGTATGTTGAGCCCTGACGAGAAGATCGGCAGCGACCTGTTCAACCTTCGAGAAGCTACGTCTTTCAACACTTTCCTCACCCAGGAGGGTCTTACGGACATAGGAAGTACTGGGTACAGATTCACCTATAAGAAGGGAATTCTCCATGAACGCATTGACAGGGCAGTCGCAAATGCGTCTTAGATATGCAATTTTCCCAACTACGTATGTGAGAATCTACCACGCATAGGCTCTGACCACAACCCAATCGCCATCCTCAGTAGACATCCTTCTTCCGAAAGGAACAATTCAGAGTGAAGGTCTCTTGGCATAATCAACCTGAGTTCCAGAAGCTGTTAGGAAGAGTTTGGGATCCTGAAAGTCATTACCACTCAGCTGTAGACAGCGTTAAGGAGAAGCTCATCATCTGGGACAAAAACTTCACTAGAAAATATCATCAAAATAAGGAAGATCTCACCAAGATTATTTGGAAAGAATGGAATGAATAAGTGTTCAATAATCAAAAGCACCCGACGAGCCACCAGATAAATCCGATCACGATATTGCAACAATCTATTCATAAATCTTGGGGAAACAAAGCCCGAGGTCACCAGGAGGATGTGTTCCATGATTGTGCACAAACTACGAACGAAGAAGTAAGAACTCTATGGATGACTGATGCCTCTATTCATGGTAATATGGCGGCTATTGTGGCGGCAACCATCGATCGGAATAGGGAATGGATTGGTGGTTGTACAAGGAGGATCAAAGTTGCCTCTGTGGTCGAAGTTGAAATCCGAGCAGTACTTCTTGATGCTGAAGTTAGTAAATTGAATGGCTATACAAGGTATACTCTAGCCACTGATAGTGAGATGACTGTGGAAATTCTGAAGAACAACGCCTCCAGTGCACCCGCGGTTAGACACTAGATTATGAAAACACAAACTATCTTGGCTAAAAGTGAAGATGTCATCATCAAGAAAGTCAATAGAGGAAACTTCCATGTGGTGGACAACCTTGCAAAACACCACTTCAAAAATCACCAGGATGATCGAATGTACATCGATCCTCCCCTCGACCCGGTGGGTCAACCCCCCTTACCTCATTTGTAATGGTAGGAGTTCTACCAAATTTATTTTTCCAGTAGGCACTCTTTGTAATCATTGGTTGTTCTTTCCACGAGGAGAGCAGGTTGAATAAAATAGTCTCCTGGCTTCACAAAAAAAAAGATTATCAATGTATACATAGGTAATAGAGAAATCCATTTATTTTATCAGATATCTTCTATGGTTTCAAAAGATTGCATCTAATAACAATAATTATCATCAATATGAATATCATCATATGCCTTACTAACAATACTGGTAATCTAAAAGCATAAGAAATTTTGAGATCATGAATAAGTTTAGTAGCATAACATGTCTTTCAATATTGACATGTTTAATGAATTGAACCATTATACATCATAAGTAGAGCTAGCATCATAGCACAACTAAACACATAAGAATAACTAGCTGTTTCAACATTTCTAATTACATGGGCATGGTTGGTAGTAGTAGACATTGCTAGAAGTATACTCTTAAATATCACTGTCATTATATTTGACGATAGAAGCATGTTTACAACATGAATATATCTAGAACATAAGAAAATCTATGATATCTTATTGCACTATCCATCATCTTCATGTAAGGAAAGCAAACAATGGTTATCATTCAATATGAGTCATTGTGTATAACCCTAAACATATATGCTACACGGCTGTAGTACATCTTTTATTATACCCTGATGAATTTTAGGATACCACTCAAAATCCAACTGACCACTACGAAGTCGAAATTAGTTCCATACAAGATATGGGAAGAGCCAGACTCCTAAGATCTTCTCTACCCCCGATCAGTACGGGTCCGCCAAAATGACACATAATGTCAAGTTGGTAACAACATAGTCTGTCCTAGATACATGTCATGGCACTAGTGAAAGGAGGTGGGTACGCATACCCTACCATTTGAGGTACAACCAGAATTGTCCTCCAATCTCATCACATATAAAATCATTGATACACGGCCACAACCATTCTCAAACTAAGGTCTAGGTTTGACAGATGTCATCCTCCCTAAACACTTGGATTTATGATGATAAGAACCATGCATACTCAACAGTACGAGCTCTGAGTTTCCCTTATGAATACTCGTTTCACCATCTACAATATTCTGACACTCGTATGGATCTATGGCACATGGTACTACATGATTAGAGTTTCACTTGATTGGTTATTGCCAATTGCATGAATCAAGACATAATCAAATAAGTGGACGTATAAACCCTGATTCATCTCTAGCAAACATTGCTATATAACAACTTCATAAGATATAAAACATATGAGACATAATTTATCATTTCAACACCACAGGGAAATAGTCACCTTCCAATCAAGAGACTATACTTCTCATCACATCATTATCACATTAACTATTCATTGTCAATCATGAGAATACACTTGTCATCACTCTATCACAACATATTAATCCTTAGCAAAATATCAAAGGGTATCAACCCTTGTCAACATAAGAGGATTATACCTCATTCAGGACTCAAGCATGCCCCAAGGTCGTTAATACCAACAAATTATTTCCCTACAAGTTCATCATTATCTTTCTATGTTGTATTACAAGGCTCAACCTACATCACCACACATGTGATTCACAAGCTCATCATAATTGGCATTAATGAATTAAAAGATGTTCATAAGATGATATTGTAGGATTATCTTAGCATTTTTAGGGAATTCCTATAATATATCAACAATATAGGAAACCAGATATGATTGGCCACCATCACACTTATAGTGTACAAGTTTAGCATAAGAAAACATAGATCATGAAGCTAAGATGACCACCAGTCAACACATTAGAGCTTTAATCAATCATTAGGAAGGATATTTTGTCATTTTATTAATAATTGAAGAAAGGATAACATGATTAAGCACCATTCTCTACTTGCATTAGGGTAAGGTTTAGCATCGTAGGCTATATTAAAGATATAGGTTCAACATTCATTCACAAAACCTAACCAATAACATCCCCATATAATCTTGGATGTATATGACACAACATCTTCATCACATTCCATACCATTCCTAATTATGGATCCATGCATAACTTAGGATGTTACCATTAGATTATAGTATGCTAATATCCCACAATAATAAGATAATACTTTATTGTTCTATTATTCCACTAAAGGAAGGTTGATCATTGTCAATCATCATTATCTAAGTTTATAAGGTATAACAGTAGCAATCTATAACCCATTAGGGTTACATATCAATACATTATGTTTTATATTCATTCTATTCATACATGGGAAAATGTAAGACTGCCTTATTAAGGTCAAACAATCATTAATTCCAACACCATTCAACCAATATCACCATACCACAGCCTCACCCAGAACCGTTGGATGTTGAAAAGGTAAGACCATTCGTTGTTTACACAAGTAAATATCTTGAATAATCCGCCTATGAAGTCAGTGAGTATGACCTAGAAAAGTCACCATTTAACTCTATACATACCTTATTTGATAACATGAAGGGGCAGCATAGGTTGTGGGGTTAAAAACTCCTCATTAGTTGTATATTATAAGCAATCCATCATCTCAACCATCAAACTCCTTAAATTGATGACATAAGACAAACTGTCAAATTTAGATTATTAGAAATCACATCTAATACCATAGGTTTCAATCCAATCCATTGGATGTTGAAGCATTCAATCTCAAATATGGGATCAAATCCATTATTCAAAACTATTAGATGAAGAAGTGTTCGATCCTAACCATTGGATCAAGTTCATAAGTAAAAACCATCCATCAGAGTATAAGTTTAAAAATCAAATCAATTGAACCAAGAACCATAGGTTTAGGTCTCAATTGAATCCACATATAAAACCATGACTCACCATCAGTTGCTTTGACTTGATCCCCCATCATTTGTGACACATTTTGTCACCATATGTTAATAGGATCAACACTACTATCATTTTTCACCATCAGGTGTTGCATTGATGTCACCATTGGTTAAAATCTTCGTTAGGGTGCTTAGCGGTTGATCATTAAGCTTCAAATTGAGACAAAACCTGACTCAAGGGGTGACCATTGGTTGTCAAGGTAGAAACCCCATTGGTTGTTGCATGGTATCACCATCGGTTGTAAGGTAGTAAATGGAATAGCCTGGAAATCGTAATTTGGACCATCAATTGTTAGGTGCTTAGAACCATTGGTTGTGTTACCAACTTGTTCTAGATCATCTTCTACATTTGGAAGGACGTACACCTGTTTACAACTAAGAACTCATACCCTGATTCCATCCACTTCTGCAATATAATAACCACCTATGAGCATATAGGAGGAATCTCCCTATCTCTTTGAGGGATAAAAAAACATCCACATTACAAAACATAAAGATTTTGGAACTATTTTTTTTATGAAAGGGAAACCTTTTATTCATCCTGTTCCCTCAAACAGGCGCATCCTTGTTTAGAATTACATGGTGATTAAATGTAGCCTCCCCTTTGATTACCTCAAGGAGAAACTCCGGACATTGTAACCACCTAGCCCGATTTTCAGTATTGTTCCTTCCCCATTTCGCTAAGCAATCTGCTACCTTATTACAAGTTCTTCGACAAAAGTTGAACTCAACTGACTGGAACGAATTTGCCAGCTTCCTAATGTGACTGCATTCTCGTTTGCAGCTAGCAAGAATCTCCATTTTGCCCTTCACCATGTTGATTGCTTTGTTGCTGTCCGATTCTACCTGTATGTTGATGGCTCGTCCTTTGCATTCCTGAATACCAATAGCGATGGCCCGAAGTTCTGCCTTGAGGACATCAGTGATATGGCCCTGATCGTACCCTCCCTCCAACCAGCGACCTGCATGATCTCTGATGACATAAGCTGAAGCCATTGCGATCTTCTTAACAGAGGCGACCACATTAAGCTTGATGTAACCCTTTTCCGGCAGTATCCATGGTACATCAGTCGTAGGTGTAATCGGTTTCTTCTGTGAAGCAAAAGCTTTCCTGCAGATCATCACATCTTGCTTGATAGAGTTAAACAAGGCTTCAGTGCTAATACCCTCATCTCGGAATACCACAGCAAATCTTCTTCCCCAAACCTTCCACACAGTAACAGCAATCCAGATGTTCCAGATGGAATTATCCTTCCTCTTCCTCAGGTTGGTCTGCAGCCAGTGCGTGAACGAATTACTAGACATCAGTTTAGATTGGGTAGCATTCTCAACCCTCGTCCAGATTTTCCTGCTCTCCGGACAGTTGACAAAAAGGTGCATAAGTGATTCATTGCTGCATTTACATCTCGGACAAAGGGGATCATCCGTGGATCCTCGCCTCATCCTTTCCTCATTTGTCATTAAGCCGCCATGTAGTCCCAGCCACAGTAACATCTCGATCTTCTCCGGTACCTGTAGACGCCACACCGTCTTCCACCGCCCTGGTGTCTTCATCGAGTGTGCCTGTTGGAGGTTTCTGTAAATCCTCTTTGAAGAAAAGCATCCTGTATCATCCGGTAGATAACAAGGTTCATCTGGCCCTGCTTCAGGATCCGGTGGATGCATCGAAAGGATGAGCTCCGTTGAATTGTCAGTAAACCAGTGATTAAGAAACTCCACGTCCCAATTGCCTTGCAAGTCCACCATTGCTTCTCATTCAGCTCCTCCGGAATTACTCTGCCTTGCTTCAGCGTTGGTCTACAGCCTCCTTCCACCCATTTATCCATCCATACATAAGTGTTGGCTCCTGACATTACAATCCTTCCGGTATCAGTGTTTAGCTCATCATATATCCGTATGAGCGATCTCCACAATCTCGTCGCACATGTCTTCCCGTAATTTGTCTTGGTCCAGTATTTCTCCTTCATCACCTGCTTCCATACCATCCTCCTATTCGACATGAAATCCCAGCAGGTCTTCTGTATTGTAGCTTCATTCTGGTCTCTCGCTCTCTTGATGTCGAGCCCACCTTCCCCTTTGCAGGCCGTAACTTTATCCCAGGCCACAAGGTGAATATTGTGTTGTTTCGTCACCCCTTTCCAGAGAAAAGTTTGAACCACTTGATCGATTTCATCACATACCGCCAATGGCAGGATTGTCGACTGCATCAAATACACTGCGAGCGTATTGAGCACCGACTTAACCAACGTGGCCCTTCCTGCTAATGACAAAGAGTTGTTCGCCCAGGATGATATGCGGCTTTCAACCTTATTGATGATATCCAGGTACAGCTCCTTCTTAGGTCTCTCGTGAATGATCGGGACTCCCAGATGCTTCCCTAAGTTACTTGTTTGGCGTATGCCTGTAGTTCTTGTAATTGCCCTTCTAGTCATCGTCGGTGTGTTTGTGGAGAAGAAGATAGCTGATTTCTCCTTGGCTAAAATCTGAACAGACGCCCGTTCAAAACTCTTCAGAACCTTCATCATGGTGCGGGCCTGTTGAGTTGAAGCCTCCCCAAATAGGATTAAATCATCCACAAAGCAGACGTGTGATACTCCTGTGCCTCCTCGTGAAGCTCTGAACGGCTTCCAACTTCCTTCCTCCTCATGTATTGCGATCGATTGGCTTAGCCTATCCAGACATAAGACGAAGATGTACGGGGATAGTGGGTCGCCCTGGCATACTCCCCTAGACACTTTGAATGGACAGAGGTTCTCACCATTCCAGTTGATTGAGATCTCCCCTGCCTTGATGATATTAAGAATGATTGTGATCATATGCACTGGAATAGCTGTTCGACGTAATGTATCTTCTATGAATTCCCATTCCATGCGATCATATGCCTTTGAGAGGTCGACTTTGATGGCCATGGCAGCATTCTTTCCCGATCTTGTTTGCATTGAGTGAATAAGCTCCTGAACTAAGATGATGTTGTCTGTGATCCTCCTTCCCGGCACGAAGCTGCTTTGGGCGGGTGATATCCAATCAGGCAAAAATGGTTTAATTCTTTCCACCATTATTTTGGATAACAACTTGAGACCGACATTATTCAGAGCAATTGGCCGCAATTGGTTGCAACTTTCAGGGGTCTGCGTTTTGGGAATCAAGACCATCGTGGCATTTGCTAGATTATCAGCAATCGATTCTCCTGCAAAACAGTTAAAAATCATAAGCTTGATGGAATCACCCAGTTGATCCCAGTTTCTTTGAAGGAAACCAGCATCCACGCCGTCGGGTCCTGGAGCTTTGATGGGATTCATTTTCATCAGTACATCTTTGATCTCTTCCTTGGTTGGAGGTCGCCCCATCTGCATCGTCTCTTCAATTTGGAGCCGCGGGAATGAGCCCGCAAAGGCAGCGATAGCTTCAGTTCTTCTTCGCCTCTCAGTTCTCGTGAAAAGGTTGAAAAAGAAGTTCCTCACCATAGTCTTGATAGCATCCTCATCATCTTCCCAGCCGCCTTCATCCTTCTTCAGTCTCGTAATCTTGTTCCTCTGTCTTTTGGATTTCACCAGCGAGTGAAAGTATTTGGTATTAGCATCTCCTGCTTTCATCCAGTCGCAGTGCGCCTTTTGCCTCCATTCATCGCACTCAGCACTGAGGATGTCATTGTAAGTCATCTGCATGTCGAGAATTTGCTCGTTGTGCCTTCCATTCCGCCTCTCATTGGTGTCCGATTGCAGTTTGTTAATCCCTTTCAGTAGAGCTATTTTCCTTGCCGTGAGCTTTTGCCTCTCAGTCCTGTCCCAGTCAATAGATCGGTTCATCATCTTTGCCACAGCCTCGTGGTAGGGTAAGGTTGTGTCCCAATTCTTCTTAAGGAAGCTCGGAAGGACTCCCTTGTGTCCCAGATTGTGCTTGTCTTTGGGTGAGGTACAAACTTCGTAGCTTTATCGTCCGTAGTGATAAGAATCGGTGAGTGATCCGAGTTAATCCTCGGAAGGACCTCCACTCTAGTCCCGGAGAAAACGTCCAGCCATGCCTGGTTAGCTACCGCCCGATCAAGCTTTTCCGACAGCCAACCCCTTCTAAAGGTCATCTTTGGACCAGAAGCCCCCAATTCCTCCAGCCCGGCGTTCGCGAGACCCATCGAAAATTCCCTGCAGCTGCTAGCCGAAACAGGCTCACCTCCTACCTTTTCCTCCACTCGCAATACTGCATTGAAATCGCCCGCAACCAACCAAGGTGAAGGCGAAGTCTCCGCAAGAGTATGCAAGTGATCCCAGAGCAATCTTCTTCCTGCCTGCTTTGTGCTGGCGTACACAAACGTTAATCATATATGTTTGTTAACCCGACAGTGAATGAATTGCTTATGTCCTGCTACTATCTCCATCAAACCTATCCTATTTTCCATAGCACCCAAATTCCCCCTGCGAAGCCTGTTGCCTCAACTCTGTAAGAATGATCGTACCCCAGCGACGCCACAATTCTATCCGCATTTGTGCCACTGGTTCTAGTCTCCAACACAGCGAGAACATCGATCTTGTAGATCCGGGATAGATCTCGTATTGTATTTTGGGTATCCTTCCCACAGATACCTTGTACATTCCATGTGGCCACTTTCATTAGGTAACCATTTGTGTAGGTCTCGGGATCTCTGGTCCCGGTGCATCTTCATCTGGTGCCTCCTCATTCCTCCTGTTCTTTTTCCGGGGACCATTCCTCGATAGATCCTTCGAGTTGATAACCTTCCTGTTTCTTAGATGAATTCCCACCGATGCCCCGAACGACATAGATTTATTCGGACTACTCACAGTTGGCCTTCTTGTTTCTGTTCCTCCCATCACAAATGTGAAGCCTTCCGGTTGATCGGCCTCCCCTTCTAGTATAACCACCGTGTTCTCGCCTTCAATTACCACCGCCTGATGTTGTTTCCCTGATCGTTGTTGCTCCCCTTTACTCTGATTCTTGGTGTTGTAGCTTCTGTTGACCTCTTCGACCATTCTTTTCTTCTTGTTCATAGCTTTCCATTGTCTCCATTCAAAACCTGGTTTCGGACCGATGTTGCCTTCCATAGTACCACTCGGTTGTTCCTTGTCTGCATCCAGATCAACGAATCTGTTGGTTGTTGGGATGCCGCTCTTCCGTCCTTGTGCTTCTTATTCCTTCCTGGGTCTCTTGATGACAGGTTGAGCATGCAGGTTTTCCGAGAAATTACCCAAAGGTCTCACAGCTGCCTCCGCTCCCTCTGGCTGCTTCCCGGCACTTGTCTGGGTTTCTATAGACTTCTTGCGTTCCACGCACTCCTCCATTAAATGACTGATCTTCCCACAAAACATACAGATGCTTGTTAGATTTTCATATTCAATATTGTACCTCACCCCTTGAACTACTATTTCCGGAACCAATGGTTTGCTGGTGTCCAATTTCACAGCTATTCTTGCAAATTTCCCCCTTCTTTTCTGGTCGGTGTTGGAATCTACTTTGATGGTTGTTCCGATCGTGTCGCCAACTTCCTCCAGGAACTATTTTTGATAGAGAAATATAGGTAGTCGCGGGATTCTAATCCATACGACCATGTGTTTAGGGTTAGCGGATGAAGGTGAAAACGAACGATCCCAAGGTTGCACACACAGATAGGACCCCATCAACAGCCACGGTCCCCCTGTTAGAGCGGTTAGATAGTCATCTTCTCTCGTCAGTTGCACTATGAAAAAGTTGTTCTCCAGATCAATGAGTTTGAAAGCTCCCCCTGGTCTCCACATGGCCTTAATTCTGTCCTGCAGCGTGAGGAAGCTGACGTTTCTGGCAATAACCTTCACCACAACTGCGTACGTCCATGGCTTCATCAGTGCTTCGAATCGTTCCTGTTCGATCTCGAACGTAGGTGTTCCTTGTATCATGCACGTTCTTATGTCCTGCTTTAAAAGTTTTGCGTTAGGGTCATTGAAGCCGAGAAACGGCAGTTTTCCACTTCCGTCGCCATCGGAAACAATGTCTTTATAAGACACAATCGTTCTTGGGGCTGCTCCTTCTAATGCCGCATCACCACCTGTCCCTTTATGTAACTTCGGGAACTCTTCCGGTATCGGTGGGTTGATGTTTCCTCCGTCTTTGGCTCCTTTGGTATTCACCAAAGTCTTCCTACGTTCAGCGAAGTTCAAGGATATTCCCAGTCTTCGAAGAATCTCATACTGAGATTGCTTCTTGCTCGCACGCATAGACTCCGCCAACGGGTTATCTTGTAATCCTGAAGGCTTGTCTGTGTTTTTATCGATTCCCGCCGGCTCCTGTTCGTCCTTTCCTCCCTCTAGTTCAGTAGATGTAGTTGTCGCTACAATTTCTGGGATAGCGCAAGGTTCGACTGCCTCAAAGCCACTCGTCTCCTCCATCCCTTCCATATCTTCCATCGGTTGTTCCTCCTCCCGCCTCTCTGTCTCCGGTGGTCGAGTACCACCAAAGCATCCCCGTCCTCCATGGCCTCCTCGGCCGCCGAAACCACCGCCGTGCATGAAACCCTAGCAGAGCTTAAACCCTAAATGAACTTAATTTAATAATTTGATACCTTTGTATAAAGATTTTGGAACTATTGGCCAAGGCAACCACACATCATGTCAAGATATCCATCCTAGGATTATAGCAAATCCACACATTATAAGTGTCATGAGATTCACTTGAAGGCTATGCCTCAAAAAGAAGGAACACAAAAGGAAATACACGTCTGTCAACACAACAACATTGTCCATTGATCACTAGCAAAAGGTAACCAATTCTATTCTCCCCATGAAGGTTACACTTTTTATGTATCATATTAACTCTTATAGCTTGGGTTCCTTTCCATTATCATATTATTAATATTATCATATTTTTTGTTCTTTTCTCATTAATTGTTTATCATGCTTGTACATGTCCGCTCATGTTACCATGATTTTTAACCACTAATCAAGGAATAGGTCATCATATTCCATACATTCTTCATTAAAGAAGAAGCTTCGCCCTTGATTTCTTTCACATAGCATTCATATTGTATATTAAGAATTTCTTAAACACATAGGTTGGTCTTAGAGTAACTCAAGTTCCAGTTGATTCCTCTATCATGTTTTCATTCAACTTCTCATATTATACTTATAACATTAGCTGTCTCTTTCTTAAGTGGATTTCATACCTGGAATCACATTATTAGCACATATTTATCCATCTTTTACTTTGTTATTTTCTTGAATTATAACTTTAAGAACTCCTCTTTAGATTATCTATATTCAAAATTAGGTTTCATGATGTTGTATCTTTCTCTTATAGTTACCAAATATTCACATTTTGATAGGTTATGATGTAATTATCATCTTCTTTAGGGTAAGAATGAGATATCTGCACCATGAGTTCTGATTTTTTATGCTCTTTAGATTGTTTCAAAGTGACTACTAGATCAAAGTAATAAGAAAGAGAACAATCTAAGAGTTCCATACTTACCTTTTGTTCAATATTTGAATACCTAGCAAGGGCATTCAAGTACTGAGATTAGGTAGTATGCACCGTATTTTTTATCATGTGCCTAACTTAAACATCATCCTAATCCAATATCCTAGTGTCCATGTAGACTCATCGATCCTACAGCTATGGTACCAACTTCTGAGTACCCATTACACTTAATGAGATTACTCAAAAAATAAAACATGATTACTCATTAACTAACCTCAAACCCAGAAAATAGGATTAACTAAAACTGATTTTGACATTTTCCATTTGCTCAAAAACATTTTCATACATGCTTGACAACTTGCTTTATTTCATAAAAGGCTCAATATCCTTTAAAACTTCTCTATAGCCTCTCCTACAACATAAACTTTATAAAGGAAAACTATCTACATATTCCACATATAGGGGCTTTATCATGCTATCAAAATCTTGATTCAATCGAAACATCATATATAAACCTTTTACCCAGACCTGAGAGTATAGAGACAACTCTTAGGCACACTAGTCAACTGCATAACATTCTCTTAGTTTTATCACCTAAAATTTTCCTTGCCTTCATGATACTACTGTCACTGATGTCGATCACCTAAAAAGATGTGGTGACCCACGAGGTGAGAACCAGTCCCAGTGAGATATATAACTCTCCTCAACAGATATTGATTACATCAAATGAAATATTAAATAACTGAGAAATTGGAGTATTTAATAGTCAATTAAGCATATTGAACAGTTCAAGCATCCTTAACGGATTAAGCAAATAAGCTTAGAAACAAGTATATTTATCAATGTATATATAGGTAATAGAGAAATCCATTTATTTTATCAGATATCTACTAAGGTTTCATAAGTGTGCATCTAATAAAAATTGTTATCAATAATATGGCCATCATCATATGCCTTACTAACAATACCAACAATCTAGAAGGATAAGCATTTCTAAAATCATGAATATGTCTAGTAGAATAACATGGATTTCAATATTGGCATGTTTAATAAAGTGAACCAGTCTACATCATAAGTAGAGGTAAAATAATATCACAACTATATGCATAAGAATAATTCATAGTTTAAGCATTTATAATTATGTAGTCGTGGCTAGAAATGTTAGACATTTCTAGCATCATAATCTTAAATATTTTTGTCAATATATATAAAAGAAGAAGCATGTTTACAACATGAATATATCTATCGTACAAGCATATCTAGCATCTGTTATTACACTATACATCATCTTTATGTAAGGAAAGGAAACAAGGGTTATCATCTAATATGAGTTGTTGTGTATAACCCTAAACATATATGCTACACGGTTGTATTACATCTTTTATTACAACTTGAGGAATTTGGCGATACCACTCAAAATCCAACCAACCACTACTCAGTCAAAATCAATGTCATACAATATCCAGGAAAAGTTGGACTCATAAGATCTTCTCTGCCCCCGGTCAGTACAAGTTTGCCACAATGACACATAAGGTCAACTTGTTAACAACCTACTCTGTCCTTGGTATAGGTCGTGATACTAGTGAAGGAGGTGGCTCCACATATCTTACCATATGAGGGAAAACAACAGTTGTCCTCTAGTCTCATCACATATATAGTCATCATGACAGGACTGCATCCGTTCTCAAACTGAGGGTAAGGTATGAACACAGTCATTCTCCCAAAATACATGGACTCAAGATGACAAGCACCCCGCATAATCGATAGTTTCAGCTCTGAATTTCCCTTAGGAATACTCATTTCACCATTTGGAAAGTTCTGACACTCAAATGGATCTATGTCACATCATACTACATGATTAGACTTTCACTTGATTAGTTATTGTAGATTGGGTGAAGGCTGCATCAAACAAGTGGACATACAAACCCTAATTCATCTCTACAAAACATTTCTATATAACAACTTTAGAAGATATAAAATATATGAGACATAATTTCTCAACTCAACATCACAGGGTAGTATTCACCTACCAATCAAGAGACTATACTTTTAATCACATCATCATCACATGGTACTATTCATTGACATTCATGAGACTACACTTTTCATCACTTTATCATAGGATTTTAATCCTTAGCACAATATCACAGGGTATCAACCCTTTTTGACATAATAGGATTATGCCTCATTTAGGGCTCAACCATGCCCAAATCTCATTAAGACCATTAGATCATTTCCTACAAGTTCATTAGTATATTTCTATGCCCTATTACAAGGCTCAACAAATATCACCACACATGTGATTACAGGATCATCATAATTGGTATTAAAGAACTAAAGGATGTTCACAGGATGATATTATCAGATTATATTAGCATTTAAGAGTATTCATTTATTTTATCAACATATAAGAAAACCAGGTATTGTTGGCCATCATCACACTTATAGTGTACAAGTTTAGCATAAGAAAATATAGATCATGAAGCTAAGATGACCACCAGTTAACACATTTGAGTTTACATCAATCATTAGGTAGTATATTTCATCATTATATTAATCATTCAAGAAATGATAACATGATTAACCACCATTCTCTACTTACATTAGGGTTAGGTTTAGAAAGTAAGGTTACATTAAAGTTATAGGTTCAACATTCATTCACAAACCCTAACACATAGCATTCCCATATAATCTTGGTGGTATAAGATACATCCTCTTCATCACATTCAATACCATTCCCAAGTATGGATCAATGCAAAACTCAGGGAATTAGTTGATCTTTCTTTTTTTGTTGATGGATATGATGGAAACCCATCTGTTACCATCAGATTATAGTATGCTAATATTCCACAATAATAAGAGATTACTCCATTGTTCTTTATTCCACTAAGGATTATTGATCATAGTTAATCATCATCACCTAAGTTTACTAGGATTATGTGTAGTAAGCTATAACCCATTAGGGTTACATATCAATGTTTAATCTTCATTTTATTCAAATGACAGCAAAGGTAAGACTACCTTATTAAGGGAAAACCTCAATTAGATCCAACATAATATAACCTGTATCACCATACCACAACCTCACCCAGAACCATTGGTTGTTAAAAAGGTAAGAGCATTGGTTATTTACATAAGTAAACATCTTGAATAAGCTACCAATGAAGTCATTGAGTTGTGACCTAAAAAGTCACCATTTAACCCTAGACATAACTTATTTTATATCATGAAGGAGCACCATAGGTGGTGGGATTAAAGACACATCATCGGTTGTACATTTCAAGAAAGCCATAGTCTCAACCATCAAGCTCCTTAAATTGATCACATATGGGAAACCATCAAATTCAGATTATTAGAAATCACATGTAATACTATATGTTTCAATCCAAGCCATTGGATGTTGAAGCATTCAATCTCAACTATTAGACCAAGTCACATATTCAAATCTATTAGATGAAGAAATGTTAGATCCTCACAATTAGATCATGTTCATATTCCAAAACCATCCATTGGAGTATAAATCTAACCATTAGATCAATTGAACTAAAAACCATTGATTTAGGGATTAATTGAAGAGACATATAAAACCTTGACTCACCATCAGTTGTGGTAACTTGATCCTCTATTGGTTGTGGCACATTGTGTCACCATCTGTTGATAGGATCAACACTACTATCATCTTTCACCATCAGGTGTTGCATTGATGTCACCATTGGTTGATATAATCATTAGGGTACTTCATGGTTTATCATTATCATAGAACCGCTCCTACCCCAATCCCATTCCCATTTCCTAGACAATGGTAAAGGGATGGAAGTGCCCAACCCTGAGTGGCCCAAAATGATCTAACACACTGGCATATACAATAAGAAATGATAACTCAAAAACTAGATATTTAAATGAACAAACTAACCCAATATGGAGATTTTTCCAATATATCCTTGTCATCAAAGTGCGGAAGTGATCTTATTCAGTATTTCATTTGTATTTCCTAAAACTAAGAGAATCGAGACACAATCATGCACGATACGCTATCAAAATCAATTAAAACAATTTATAAGAAAATAAGTGTACTTGGAAGGACTTATATTTTGAAACTATAACAAGCAATTTGCAAGAACCAAAAGTTATTCGAAAAGTTTTTCAAACGATTCAATTTTTACTACGAGTTCCCATTATGTTTTAATTTGAGAAGCATGCTTATATATTTTTGTGTGACTTTATCGCCTCAACACAACGAGGGAAGTCACTGGACACCTTCTCTCCATATGAAGTAGGAGGCCAATGTACAAGTCCCACCTCTCAATGAGGAGGGTCGCTTGCACCAAATATTAATATCATAGAAATTATCAACATCATCATCATTATTAATAAATGGGCAATCATAATAGGCATGCAATTTATGTTTTCATGTTTTTCAAAATATAGTACAAAAAAACGGAAGACTAATCATAGGGAACAGTAGCTCATCCAAATATACAGTCAAGAGATACATAAAAGTATCTTCAATACATTTAAGGAGGAGTTATATAATAGCATACCTTTCTAAATGAGTATTCAGAGTATAAATTCTAAGAAAGAGTAAATCAACCCCTTGAGTCATATCCTAGATCAAAATATTGGATCAAGGGTCCAGATCATAGTTTTACTAAATCATACTTCACTATTTGAGATTAGGTATACATTTTCCTATCTCTACCGTATGGTTTGGTCATCAACAATATTTCCAAATGTCTAACATTTATTCAAGTATCAATCATGTTTCAAGAATTGATGACCTAACTATGTATATTTAGGAACACATGTCAGCCATAATAATTATCATCATCATTCAAATCTCTAAATCATTTTCAATATGAAATAATATCATTGGACTCAAAATTAGATCAGGGAGATTCATGGGTCAGACATATTGGTATAACCTCATTTTCCCCAACTTATGTAATGACATTTGTAAATCTCATTTAAAGATAAATGAATTTTCATGATTGATGTGATGTGGATTGAAATGGATTTCATGAATGGTTGTTTGTGTGTTTCTTAATGGGCCTTGTTTTATTTGAAGCCCAAATTGATACAATTGAAGAATACATAAAGAAATTCCATAAAATAGGAAAAGGATATGGAATATTTCCCTAAAAATAGGATTTCGAGATAATGGATACCTTGGAGTTCAAGGAACTCAAAATCAAGAAATAATGATAAAAGAAATAAAGAAAAGATGGAAAATGTGATTAATATGATGATAACTTGCATATTAAGAAAAGGAATCGAATCCTTACTATAATAACTCCAAATGTTGTAGGAAGGAAGATAAACCTATAATGAAGCTTCCCTCAAAATTTGGTAAAGAAAAGAGTAACCGTTTGAGAGATATTAATTATCCAAGTTTCCTTTGATTTGGGGAACATAATTCAATTAATTGGGAATTGTTTTCCCTTTTTGGTTGAACGCGGTTATTGGTGGCCGTTGGATTCTAATCCAACAGAGTGGGGTCATCGTCCAGAGTCCCAAAGGGACTCGGACTGTAGCGCGTCTCAGGGAGATCTTCTCCTTGGTTTCCTTATTGATACAATGCACGAGCACTCAAGGGCAGAGTCCCTTTGAGTCCGGGAGACCAAGGCGGAGAAGATAGACCCTGGCGTTACCAGGTTTTGAACCATGATCGTGAAACACCCAATTTGGCTGGGAGTAGGAGTGGCGTACGAGTTGGGAACCCTAAGAGGGGACCTCCCATGGCCTATAAAAGGGGATCCCTCGATCCCTGGTGTCAATCGCGAACTTGATCGGCTCCTTATTGCTTCCCCTAGCTCGCCCTCTCTCTCAATCGATCTTGCTCCGGTGAGAGCGCCGCCATGGCTCCGCCACATTTAGAAGAGCATAGGACAAAGAGGATGAAGTACAGTGATCGTTCGATCGTGATCGGACGAGCAGGTCAAAGTTGGGTGACGATGCTTGGATCGCGGACCACCGTGGTCTCAGGATGATCTAACGGACCAAGGGAGAAGGGCGCGCATGCACTCAAGTGAGTGGGAGTGACTGACACTGGATGTCGGATTGAGGCACGGACCAAGGGGCGCACCAATCGAACGGCTGATAATTTTTTGGTAAATACCCTTCTCTAACGAATAATCAGGAAAAAGGATTTTCCTTGCGAAAATAATAGAAATTGATAGGTTTGTCCTATGAGAAAACTTTATATATGAAAGTTTCATAGAAAAATGCAAGGAACACGATAAAAATAATTCCAGAACCTAATTCCACTTCGTTTTGCAAAATTACTTTATTTGGCTAATAAAGTTCATTAAAAATTGATGAGAAACCCTAATTGCATGATTAGAGGGTATTTTAGTAAACCAATAGGTTAAATCATCAAGTTTGACTCTGATAATGATAATGGTAGTTTAATTTGTTATTTGAATGCAAAAATTCTTAACTTGGAATTATAATGTTTAAAAGAGGGTTAATTTGCATGCAAACCCTAATTTGGGATAAAAGGAGATAAAAATTATATTTTTATGAAATAAGGAAATCAGTTGTCTAATAAAGGAAATTCAATGAGAAATTAGGAGTTTTATGAAGATTGATAAATTAAGGATGATAATGATGAAAGAAGAAATAAAACCCTAATTTCTATAAGAAACCCTAATGTTGGAATTGAAATCCTAAATTGAATAATGAATTTGGATAATTATTAATAAAAGGAATTGGTACTTTTATTTCAGGATTTCTCTTCCTCATTGCTTGTTGATTGGGTTATTATCTTGAAAAGTACAATTAAAGGTATGTGGTTACGCTTATGAATATCTCGAGATAGTTTTCCGAGGTTTTCCGAAGTTTTCATCGATGACATGAATTAACTATTGGATGAATTTAGTTCATGCAATTATAAAGTGAATATGACTATCACATAATGTATATGCCTTCTAGCTCAATCCTTGATCCTCTCTGTGTCGTAATGGCTGACCTGGTACAAAGGCTACCTAGAGGGTAGATCCACCAGGTCATGAAAGACTTTGGCTGCCTAGAGGGTAAGTCCATCAAGTCACCTTAGAGAGGTTCCATATAAGTCCTTACAGGGACAACACAGAGTTGTGGATAAGTATGGATTGAGTAGTTTGGCTTAAAATGTAATCTTGATTGTTAAATGAATAATTTCCTGATTACATTGTTAGCATAATTACTTGATTATTGTTTCACCCACATACCAGTTTCAACTGACCGTTGTTTTGTTTGTCGGCGATTTAGGTACAAATCCCAAAGCACAAATAGTAAAGTGACACATTGTGAAATCAAGTGTTAAAGAACAAGGAGGAACTAGTTAGAGTAGTTCATCTGTGGTTAGAAGTCTAGTACTTCCAATCTTTCCAAAGGTATGATAAAGAAAAATTTTATTACCATTTTCAGTATAGTCTGTTAGAATTTAATAATTGTTATTGGTTATAGGTCGAACCTTTGATCCGGAATTTATGGGTGTGGCTTCAACCTCTCGGTCTTCCTTAACTGGGGTTATCGGAAGGTGGGGTCGTAACATTTGGTATCAGAGCCTGGGTTCCTCATTTAACCATTAATAATTATTAAATTTTACAAACTCCATAGAACCCAAGGGAGTTATTAGAGGATTATCCGAAAGACAGAGGTGTCTAGAAAAGTATCACGACCGAGGGCTGGCAATATTTTCCTCCACACCGCTAGTCAGAATACGAGGACTCCCGGATCTGTGTGACTGCCTGGTCAAAGTCTTAGGGTATGAATCGAAATAAGATACCTCTAGGACTCTCTCATCTTGTTCATCCCTTCTCAACTCCAATTCTATTAAGGACCTTAAGGATTAGGGTTTCCTCTCTCTTCTCCTCACCCTCTTGAGGTATGGGTAAGGTTGATAAGGATTAAGGAATCCTCCACCAAGTTAATAAAAAAGCATGTAAATAAGATGTCATGGACATAAGCTTAATAGAGTAAGCGTAAAGGAATAGATACATGCTTAGGTCGTATGACACAAGTTGTCATTACCCTCAAGAGAGACCTGAGGATAGACCCCCTTGGAAGGAGGATGAGTGGAGAGAGTTAGTCTTGGGGGTAGAGACCTCCATTAAAAGTAGAAACCTAGCTCATCCTTTGAGGATGATGTTAACCCTAACCCTAAGTGGAGAGAGAGATGACATGATGAGACCAGGTGTTCAGATAGACATACCTTGGATGCCTTATGAGCTATGAGAAGTTGATAACTATCTTTGGTAACCCAACCCTGGTAAGGGTCGTGCATGTTAAAGCAAAGGGTAGCTCCTTCATGGATGAAATTAGTGAAGGACCTATAGAAATCTTATTTCTTATGCAAGTAAGGGATAGCATGCCCCAGAGTATGTCAGTGTTATGGTAGTAGGTTGAAACCCTGTCCAGAAGGGCATGAGCTAAGCATAAAGAAATATGAATAATCTTGAGCCAAACATGAGTTGAGCTTAGGCTTCAACCACATAGGGGTTTGCTTGAGAGCATGAGCCTTCATGGAGAAGGGACCTTTAGTAGGTATGGTTGGAGGTGGTTTTAGCTCTAGAGAGAGGAAGGGGGACCCCAGCAAGAAGGTTAGAAGTCTAAAACCCCAAAGCTTGAGGAATAGTGGGGAGTCGAGAATGAGGCGACCGAAGTGGATGATAGTGGTTGCTTCTTGCATGAACCCCTCATAGCTATGTTGATGATAAAGGAAGGTATGATCTCGATCCAGCATTGAGGAGAGAGGATAAGTATAACCTAGCATGGTTCAGTAGGTGATCTGTTTATACCTTAATAGCTTGCTAGGGTTAAGTAGGCTCATGCGGAGGTAAACCCTAGACCGAAGAGCTTTTGTGACCTTGTTATCAAGAGATAGTTTTCCTCCCACCCTGGGGGAGAGACACCTTTGGTAGGGTGTATATGAGTTTTGGTTAGTTTAAGGTAACCTAAAGAGGTTTCATAGGATCTTGAGAAGCTAAGTGAAAAGTACATCGTATGAGAATGAACCCGTAGGCCCATATATATTCATCACTAAGTGCATGCAGATGTGTTACCATGGAGGTAACCGGTATAGGGCTCGACCAAGGTAGGCAGGTCGCCATGACCCTTATGAAAGGATGAAAGTCAGCCCATGATTACAAGAAGAGGAATGATGGATGTTTGGGTAAGGTTCTATGTTGGACATGTACAATAATAGAATCCTAAGTCTATCCTAGGGTGAGGTAGGGATAAGACCGATGGAAGAAGGAGTTGTCTAATTCCCTAGTTGCACTTGACCATAGGGTCAGGAGGTAACAGCTATCATTGTCTGAGGGCCATGGGTTAGGAGATTGATCACCTTCATGGACTCATGGGACCCAAAGGGCAGATGAGTAGGACACTCTCTAGATGCATGAGGGAGAGGGGATGACCCCAAAAATGCTGGCACCCTATAGACCTAGAGGAGAAGACTAAGGATTGTGCTTGGACCAAGTAAGTTCGAGACTAGTTGACCATGGAGGTAACCTTGATACCATGATGTCTGTGTTTTAGAGACATATGTGGCACGTTGCAACTTAGATGTGAAGGTGTATTGGCAAGGTGGGATGTACCATCTCTACTCTTGGAATAGGAAGAACTCTATATTTGGACTGTAGCCAAATGCTTATTTCCTCTTGTTATGGGGGTCAGAGATAGGACATTACGCATGCCATACACCAAGGATAAGAGATGATGTAGGTTGGAACGTTGCCACGAGAAATAGGGATAGAGAAGATAACCTACCCTGGTAAGGTGAATGATACATGGATGGTTTGCAAACACTAAGAGGAATGAGGTAGTCCCCTTATGAGGACATTTTTATCATGAGCTATGTGGAACTTACAAGTTATACCAGGTTGAGTTTGGTTACCATGATGATGAAATCAGAGAGTGTTCTTAATGGAGATAGACATGGAGTTTGAGGTAACATGATAAGTGAAATGCACGAAAGTGTATGTCTTCAATGTTACCTAATATCTAAGGATGTGAGGTGGTAATGGATGCTCTGGTTGAGATACATCTGATTTGTTTGACTAGAAGCTAGAAAAGGTTGTTGGGCTAACCCTAAGTTTGAAAGGGAGATGTGTTTGGATAACAATCAGATATAATAAGATTTGTTGAAAAGTTATGGTTGTTTGGTTAGCCAGTCTAGTCCTAGATGCAATGAAAGGATGATGGTAAAACCTCAGATGTACTTCTTTGGAAGAAAAGGTGATGAAACCCCGACTAAGAGTGGTTTAGGGTTTCGTAGGAATTGATCTTGGAAGAATCATGACATACAGGAAATCATGATACACTAGGGAAAATGGCAATAGCACTTTAGATGCTTAAGATGAAGTTGCATGTGGTTTATGACCATGCAAGCCAGGAGGTAAAGGATGAACCCCAGTAACCCAAGGTATCGATATAGAGGACAAAAGAGTCCCTGAGAGGGAATGGGAGCTCAACACTATGGATGTTGTGATAGGTCTTCCCTGGGCCAAAGAAGGTCGAGATACAATATGGGTTATGGTATGTCGCCTTACCTAGATAATATGAGGAAGGGAGAGTTCTGTCAAGGGACAGATCTAGTTGAACTACCCAAGAGAGAGATGGTTCAACTACACCATGAAGCGAGTTCAATGGTTCTTGAGTTTGACCTAAAGGTTCACTTCCATAAAGTGGAAGTAGGTACATGAAGAACTCAATGTTAGTATAGTTATCACCCCTAACTATGGTTAGTATGATCCAGACTAAAGGGTCTGATGAGGGCATGTGTGCTCATTCAGGGTGATATCTAGAGACTGTTCTTATCCTATGAAAGACGTGACAATGACCACCATAGCCAGTATCGGGTTTTATATGAAGCTCTGTAAGGGAGGTTGTGTCGGTCACCACTTCAGTGATGTTGGTGAAAGGACCACATGATGGTTAGAAAAGTACCACATGATGGTTAGAAAAAGGGACCCCAGTGCGTGTAGATGAAGTCACTTTGATCGTGCAAGGGTTGAAAGGAGCCTAGAGACGATGAGAGTCGTGAGCAGATGCAAAGTAGACTGACATACAAGTTATTGTGGGAGAAAATGTGACATGAAAATCCGACCCCTCTAAGTTATTTCTAAGTGAGCTGAGTCCTCGATACATGGGTCCTTTAGAGATGGATGGGTGTAGAAGGTTAGATTTGACCCTACCCCTCAGGATAAAGTTATGGGAGATGTTTTCCATGTGTCCAATTTAGAGCACTATGTGAGGTACCCCGACCATGTGCTGAGCAATGAACCTAGTGAGCCCCAAGGGAGGCTGAAATGGCCTGAGTCACATGTGTAGTTATAGACGCCAGGAAGAAAGAACTCAGAGAAAATATGTGATGATAAAGGTTCTTTGGAAACGCCATGAGTACAGTAAAGCCACATAGGGGCCAATGATGGACATGGAAAAGTCTTGTTTGAATTTTGAGGACAAAATTCCTATAAGGAGGGGAGGATGTTATAACCTCATTTTTCCCAACTTATGTAATGACATTTGTAAATCTCATTTAAAGATAAATGAATTTTCATGATTGATGTGATGTGGATTGAAATGGATTTCATGAATGGTTGTTTGTGTGTTTCTTAATGGGCCTTGTTTTATTTGAAGCCCAAATTGATACAATTGAAGAATACCTAAAGAAATTCCATAAAATAGGAAAAGGATATGGAATATTTCCCTAAAAATAGGATTTCGAGATAATGGATACCTTGGAGTTCAAGGAACTCAAAATCAAGAAATAATGATAAAAGAAATAAAGAAAAGATGGAAAATGTGCTTAATATGATGATAACTTGCATATAAAGAAAAGGAATCGAATCCTTACTATACTAACTCCAAATTTTGTAGGAAGGAAGATAAACCTATAATGAAGCTTCCCTCAAAATTTGGTAAAGAAAAGTGTAACCGTTTGAGAGATATTAATTATCCAAGTTTCCTTTGATTTGGGGAACATTATTCAATTAATTGGGAATTGTTTTCCCTTTTTGGTTGAACGCGGTTATTGGTGGCCGTTGGATTCTAGTCCAACAGAGTGGGGTCATCGTCCAGAGTCCCTAAGGGACTCGAACTATAGCACATCTCAGGGAGATCTTCTCCTTGGTTTCCTGATTGATACAATGCACGAGCACTCAAGGGCAGAGTCCCTTTAAGTCTGGGAGACCAAGGCGGAGAAGATAGACCATGGTGTTACCAGGTTTTGAACCAGGATCGTGAAACGCCCAATTGGGCTGAGAGTAGGAGTGGCGGCCGAGTTGGGAACCCTAAGAGGGGACCTCCCATGGCCTATAAAAGGGGATCCCTCGATCCCTGGTGTCATCACAAACTTGATCGGCTCCTTAATGCTTCCCCTAGCTCGCCCTCTCTCTCAATCGATCTTGCTCCGGCGAGAGCGCCGCCACGGCTCTGCCGCATTTAGAAGAGCGGAGGATGAAGAGGACGAAGTACAGCGATCGTTCGATCGTGATCGGACGAGCAGGTCAAAGTTGGGTGACGACGCTTGGATCGCGGACCACCATGGTCTCAGGACGATCTAACGGACCAAGGGAGAAGGGCGCGTGCACACTCAAGTGAGTGGGAGTGACTGACGCTAGACGTCGGATCGAGGCGCGGACCAAGGGGTGCACCAATCGAATGGCTGACATTTTTTTGGTAAATACCCTTCTCTAACGAATAATCAGGAAAAAGGATTTTCCTTGCAAAAATAATAGAAATTGATAGGTTTGTCCTATGAGAAAACTTTATATATGAAAGTTGCATAGAAAAATGCAAGGAACACGATAAAAATAATTCCAGAACCTAATTCCACTTCGTTTTGCAAAATTGCTTTATTTGGCTAATAAAGTTCATTAAAAATTGATGAGAAACCCTAATTGCATGATTAGAGGGTATTTTAGTAAACCAATAGGTCAAATCATCAAGTTTGACTCTGATAATGATAATGGTAGTTTAATTTATTATTTGAATGCAAAAATGCTTAACTTGGAATTATAATGTTTAAAAGAGGGTTAATTTGCATGGAAACCCTAATTTGGGATAAAAGGAGATAAAAATTATATTTTTATGAAATAAGGAAATCAGTTGTCTAATAAAGGAAATTCAATGAGAAATTAGGAGTTTTATGAAGATTGATAAATTAAGGATGATAATGATGAAAGAAGAAATAAAACCCTAATTTCTATAAGAAACCCTAATGTTGGAATTGAAATCCTAAATTGAATAATGAATTTGGATAATTATTAATAAAAGGAATTGGAACTTTTATTTCAGGATTTCTCTTCCTCATTGCATGTTGATTGGATTATTATCTTGAAAAGTGCAATTTAAGGTATGTGGTTACGCTTATGAATATCTCGAGATAGTTTTCCGAGGTTTTCCGAAGTTTTCATCGATGACATGAATTAACTGTTGGATGAATTTAGTTCATGCAATTATAAAGTGAATATGACTATCACATAATGTATATGCCTTCTAGCTCAATCCTTGATCCTCTCTGTGTCGTAATGGATGACCTGGTACAAAGGCTACCTAGAGGGTAGATCCACCAGGTCATGAAAGACTTTGGCTGCCTAGAGGGTAAGTCCATCAAGTCACCTTAGAGAGGTTCCATATAAGTCCTTACAGGGACAACACAGAGTTGTGGATAAGTATGGATTGAGTAGTTTGTCTTAAAATGTAATCTTGATTGTTAAATGAATAATTGCCTGATTACATTGTTAGCATAATTGCTTGATTATTGTTTCACCCACATACCAGTTTCAACTGACCGTTGTTTTGTTTGTCGGTGATTTAGGTACAAATCCCAAAGAACAAATAGTAAAGTGACACATTGTGAAATCAAGTGTTAAAGAACAAGGACGAACTAGTTAGAGTAGTTCATCTGTGGTTAGAAGTCTAGTACTTCCAATCTTTCTAAAGGTATGATAAAGAAAAATTTTATTACCATTTTCAGTATAGTCTGTTTGAATTTAATAATTGTTATTGGTTATATGTCGAACCTTTGATCCGGAATTTATGGGTGTGGCTTCAACCTCTCGATATTCCTTAATTGGGGGTTATCGAAAGGTGGGGTCGTAACACATATGATTTAGGGTTTTGAAAGATTAAGGTAAATCATCATCATATTAAGAGTAATACTTATTTCAATGTATACGATTCATATTCTTGGGTAATGAGTTAAGAAGATTAGATCTAACTCTTATTTTTTCAAGTTTGATTTCAAGATGATCATTATAGTTAGAATTTGGGTTTTTCAAGGATTGAACTAAAATTAGAGTCATTAATTAAAACATTATGAACAAGAGATCAAAACTAGGGATAACAATGATATTCACAAGGAATTAGACTATGCAAGTATTTTTAATGCATCCATTGGATTTTTCTTATTAAGATTGACTATTTAATCAAATTAATTGGGGCTAGGATGCATTTTGTGATTCTAACATTTACTTGAATATTTGTCAGAGAAGAGA
The DNA here is from genome assembly GCA_963693085.1 of Alisma plantago-aquatica. Lineage (NCBI taxonomy): Eukaryota > Viridiplantae > Streptophyta > Magnoliopsida > Alismatales > Alismataceae > Alisma > Alisma plantago-aquatica. The sequence goes on from OY856410.1 coordinate 20,470,598, forward strand.
AAATAATAACTTAATTCGGGAAAATAGGATGATCGTTGGATGCTCAAGGAGCAGCTGAGATTGAGCCACATAGATATGTGGCTTGCTATCTCAATGGACCAATTTGATTATTTGATTTTGGTTGGTTCGATCATTAGTTCACTCAGCCTTGGATCGGGCAGGGCTCCTTCTTGGACTGGCTGGCCAACTACTTGTCCACTCCCGCACAGTCCTCTGCATAGGGTCTGACTGGTTCCACGTAATTTACTTCGGAAACACCAGAACTCCAGTTCCTTTCCTATTTTTTTCTTACTGGTTCAATGGAAGTTGTGAACTTGACTTCCCTAATTTTCTCTGCACTTCCGATCATATATATAGACCGCTGGAAAATCATTTCCTTACGAAACCAATAGGAAAACCACTTCCTTTCCCAACGGCATCTCGCTCGCGTCTTGCCTACTCCTAGTCGAGCGGCAACTCGAACAAGTCAGGCGGACCTATGAACAGAGAAGACCAACAGTCATGGCCATCGTCTGCCGTACTGCTGACGAATGACTTGCGACGATCAGAATTTCTCAGCCGCCTTTGGCTCTGGTTCTATCAGATTGGGTTTCCTATTATGGGCAAGGAGGCTTTTGTTCCGCCAGGTCCTGGATCATCTTCACCGTGTGCTCCTTGCAGTCTGGAGAATGATTTTCGTACATGCCCAAATGACGATCTCGAGATCTCAAATAGCGGAGACGAATACTTGCCCCTTCTGTCAAACGGCTTCTCCTATTGATACGAGACCTAATTCCTATTCTTCTAACCATGTCGAAAGCTTAAGCATGATAGTTTTATATTGTTTTAATCAGATTTCAACGAAGTCTGGAACTAAGCGGATGTATGATTGTCATTACCTTAAGATTTATCTTTTTTTCTCTGAGAACATCTTCTATTTCTGGATTTTGCATCTACAGATAATAAACCAATCATCGCAAACTCATTTTACTCAAAAACTCAAGTTTCGTACCAGTCATCGTGAACTCAATTTCCAGGAACTCAATTTCATTTCTGGGAAAATGAGTTTCAAGAAAATTATAGTTACATCGAACCAGTCAGACCCATAGGGTAAGAAGAATAGGCAGAATGCTTTCCTATATGAAGGGCCTTCTGGTGTAGGAGGAGGCAAGGAAGGTGGCGAGTAGGCCGGCTCAGCTCGCCTCAGCCCCGCGAATTCAATGTGAGCCATAGAACGGAAAGGAGGCAAGGAGCAGGGGCGCCCGAGGGTGGCGATGGTGGCAGTTATACTTGGAGTAGCCAGAGATCAGGGATGATTTGGGGGCATTTTGAGGTGTGGCAGAATGCACAAAGGGGGGTTGAGGATTGGTGAGGTCATTACGAGCATTGTGGTCCCTTTATATAGTGTTAGAACTAGGATTTGCATTGGGTAGGACTGGGTCAAGAGAAGGTCCACTGGAGTGAGATCGAGAGGGCGATGATCTTATTTTGGCAGCTGAAGAGAGCAATAAAGGAGGTCAAAGTAGGGCTAGTTGAGTTCAAAATTGTGAGAGCATGATTTCGATTTTCTTAGATTTTTGAATTTGAATCGTGAGTGGGAGATCTCGTATCTTGGTCGTCATTACTCCTCCCAGCAATCAACGGGAGGTTGAAGATAGGTCAGTGGCCGAACGATTGGGCCCTGATCCGTGTGGGGCTAAACCAAGGGATGGGGTTCATCTAAAGTGAGCCCTAGATCACTGACTTGGAGAAGGCTGAAATAAAAGGCAAAAAAATAAATTTTCGATATATTATTTTCAAGAAATAATAGTAAATAGTAGAAAGTCCAATTGTTCTCAAATTTAGATCACAACTTCACAAAAATGCGGAGAACCTTTAGAAAAAGTTTGAAAACAAAAATATGAAGTTTGATGGATTAATTTACTTCATTGGACAAATTAACAAATAAATCAAATATGTGGGGTCTCAAAGTTTATAAAATTCACATTGATCACCATATTTCTAATTTGAGTCTCAACATTGATTATGAAGCCAAGAAAAATAATTTGGCACCACGAGTGAGCATAAGGAGGGTAAAAGTGTAATTACATCATTTTTAATGTGAAAATCCACTTTGTCACATCCTTCCCTCCTTAAAAAGGAATTTTGTCCCCAAAATTCAAAAAAACCTCAAAATTGGGACTACCTAAATCTAGATCATATCCTCAAATACTAGAGTTTCTTCAACCATATAAAGAAAATCATGTCCTCAAAGTTCAAGTAATACAATCATAATAATTGGAATTTCATGTTCCATATCATAACCAACTTGGTACTAACATCATTTCATCATTGAACAGTTGAGTATCAAGGTCAATACATATATTGTTCAAAGTCATCATACGAGCCTCAAATATGGAACACATCCTATTGATCACAAATTTGGAGGGATCATATTTTAGGTCAAACAAATAGAGATCTTAAATCAGTATACAAGGTGACTTTCAATCCCAATATCTTAGGGTCTTAGCCTCAACATTGGCCTATGTGGGGTTATACACCCATGATGTGAGATTTCATATTTCAAAAATTTCGAGACAACATCATACTTTTAATATAATGATTTTGATCTCAAAATCAATGGCAAAGTCCCACCCTATTTTAATGAGATCTAAACCCTAAGTCTTAAATCAAGAGAGTCAATATAGTCCTCATTTCAAAATTTTAAGATTTTAGATTTAAAAGTCATTAGTCATATATGAAAGATGAACTCAAGATCCACGTGGTTGATCATAACCATGTTACATGATTTTGTACATCCAAATTGAGAGTTGAAGTTTAGACATCAAGTTCATATGTATAAATATTCCAAAGCTAGGGTTTAGATTCCTATTTAGACCTTGAGGGAGATCGTCATCTATATTCAATTTTGAGCAACAATATTCAAGCAGTATTCGAGCAACATATCAAGATTTCATTATCATGCTATCCAAGGTTGATGAATGATCTAGACCTAGGTCTATATAGAAATTCAACCACATGCAATAGTCAACAGTGGCATATATGAAAGTCATTATCAAATCAAGATTCAGGATTGAGTATCAACCATGGGTTTAACCTATTAGGCTTAGGTCAACCAATCCAAATAGAGTAAAAAGGAATACCCTTTCCAAACTCTAAATAATCAACAAGATGAACATTTAGAGGAAGTCATAATAGGGATGTGACCTATGTTAGGGGAGTCATGAGTCAACTTCTACCCTAATCTATCACATTACCAACATTAGCCATTATCCATTGAGCTTATTCAAATAGGGACAATATCAATGATCAAATCATGTTCTACAAGGTCATAGGATCTAAATTCAAGGCAATAATGTCAAGATTTACATTACTTTTCATTTCATGATCAAGGTAGTGATATAATATGGAAATCGATGATTTGAAATTGACATTTTCAAAGAATCAATGCTTAATAGTGCATGATTTAGGTCCAAAATTTTCATATCAAAATCGAGATCGCAAAAGGCATCATTACTTCATAGGGAGACTACTTTTTCCATCACAGTCTTACATCATGATTTTGTGAGTCTTAAGCTTAGTCACTTGATGACTGAGCCAAGATATGTATCAAATAGGGTACAAGTTTACGTTTACTTAACTATGTTTGAGGTTTAATCAATAATAGGGCAAGTGGATATTATTCAAATAGAGACCTCGTCAACAATGACGTATAAGGTATAAGTCATCCTTATTTCACCAAATCAAAATTACCAATGTTTACCTCAAAAATAGCAAACAGGAAGTCAGATTTTGGTCAAATTGAGTCTTCGTGAAGAGGCCTTACATGAGTATTTGGTTTCAAAATTAATTGATCAAAATTGAGTTTTCAAATTTAGGTCAGATCATGGTATCAACTTTCAAGATTTGGAAATATTCATTATTCCCATGCATAAGCTACCCATAATTGAGACATCATGTGGTAAAATGTCACAAGAAAGGACCACATAAGGAGATGAGAAGACAACCTAATCTCCATCTACATGGGTGTCTTAGGATAGGCCTTAGTCTGGACCTTTTTTTTATTCTCCTTCGCAGCTTCTGTTTCCAAGCCTTTGTTGAGATCCTCAAGCATGGCTACTTCCTTGGCAGCTTCCTTCTGCAGTAAAAGAAAGATCAACAAAAAAATTGTTAAGTACCAAGGACAGTGAGAGAAAGAGAGAGAGAGAGAGAGAGAGAGATCTAAAATCTCATCGAATAAGTCTTGAGCAGCGTCATTGCTCACCTGAATCTCCTCCTCCGGCTTGGGCACCTCGGTCTCATCTGGAGAATCTTCCTTTTCGGTCTCTGCCATGGTCATGGGGGTCTCGTCGGTGTCCCCTGCCCCGAAGAGCCAGGACAAGCAAAAATACACCACCAACGATGAGAGCAGCTTGGGGTGGGGAGGTTGCAGGTGGTGCTTTGGTGAATGAGTGCAGTAGGACAAGGAAGAAGAAGATCGGAATGCGGGAAGGTAATGCGATGACAGGGATGTCTTTGTGGTGGCTTTTATATGAGCAACGCAAAGCTTGACTACCAAGGATTTCCATTTTCAGCTGAGGCAGGTATCACTGAAGAGGGAGGAGGGGCAGAGAGGTAAAGGAGAAAGACGAGGCAAGTATCGCTGAAGAGGGGGGAGGGGCAAAGCAGAAAGACAGTTGAGTTACTTTGGAGTGCATATATAGCAGCAGCCAGCGAGGGCTAAAACTTATTTATTCCCACAAATAGATATAGGGCACACAAGAATATGTAAATTTTGAATTCGAGCAATGGGTTCCCCAGGGTGGGACCGGAAACAGTACGGAAGATAACTTCTTCCCCAAGCAAGCTGCGGAAGATATCTTCGTGGTACTTTTTTTTATTAGTAAACTGAATAAGCTATTATTGTTTAAATTTGGGTTAAAATTTGAGTTCCAGAAAGGAAAAAGGTGTTTTCTTCACATGTAAGTTATTACATATTAAAGCATAGTTTATTCATATTTTCTCTCTCTTTCACTTTTATCTTCTTTATTTGGATTCCTTGTATCACAACAAATCACATGGATTCAAAATCGACTCCATTATGAACAAACTCTTAGCCTTCTAGAGAATTCCACATTAATCTTTAAAAATATCTTAATTTCTCTTATTATTAGATTTCCTTTCATCTTTCGTCTCTTTTACACATAATGGGCTTATTATTCAACAAGGCGCACGAAGACATTCATGCAAAGGACTTTTACCAAAGAAATCCACACAAAGAACTTAAATCACAATTTAAATCATCGGCTGGCAAAACATTAGAAACAATACGGAGAGGATATACAAACCGGCGGTATATAACACGCAAGGGTTGGTAAAGTAAACAAGTGAGAAAAATTCCCACTTCACATGCAGCATCTAAACAGACTATTGGTGCCGAGCAGATACATTTTTCACAATGTAAATGGTTTTCATATCAGCGTGTTTCTATATTAGAAGTATATGATGACAACATCCGGTCTGTAGAGTATATGTATATCAAGTATAAGAGTTTGTGGTATACTTTTTTTCTATTATATAATTCATATTCAGAGAGTATTAAATCAAGTATTAAACTTTCAAATAAGAGTGTAATCGCGAATCGCTTTCATTTCCATTGATAATCATAAATTCGCATCTGTTCAGCCAAAAATATTTGTGGGGTTTTAGTCCTAAAGTAAGACAAGTCCCAATCATGTTGGACACCGCCGTCCCGCTTTACCCCCAAAAATACCGTATAAAATAACCTAACGATTCACAGGTAACAAGTATTTAAAATGAATATGTAGATGCATTCCCAGGTTCCTCGTTCGTCTAAATCTTTCGATTGTGCTTTGACCGTCGCGATACCTTCGCATATACTCTAATTAGAGTTTACTATTATACTCCAAATCTTACCGCCAAATGGAATTGGATTCGAAGAAATATATGAATATGAATTTGTAAAACCTCACGAATATGACTCCATAATCAGTAACCCCTATCGACATGCTTATCCATTCCTGAAGGCAGATTAATGTGGCCGCTAAACCGGCAAGGCTTGTACAGAAAAACAACATCGTCTCAGTTAATATCCCCTCGCCAAAACTGCAAAAGGCAAGGACTAAATATCTGTTTTTCACATACTAATCATCAAGCAATGCATTAATGAGCAGACGAATTTTAACTAAAAAAGCATTTGGAAGAACCGATCAGGAAGGAGACGTTTGGATATTCATATTTGAATTACGACTAATTTATATAAGATATTTTCAAGACTAAAATATTTGGAAGAACCGATCAGGAAGGAGACATTTCCGCCTGAACTTCACTCGTCATCTTGCCCTTTGTTCCCCTGGTTGGGTTCCGGAAAGACGAGAACAACTTTCTGCTGATCCTGCAAGAGATAAAAGGTCACAATGCAAGGCGTAAGAGACAGAGAGAATTTGAGGTCCCAACCGGTGTAAAATAATCAAAAAGGATGCACATGGACGAATAGAACGCCCACCAGGGCCATCTTGGCCTTTTCTTCTTCAAGTTTTTCGAAGTTCTTCTCAAGTTCGTCTTGCTTCAGCTCCTGCTCCCCAAGCAAACCTTCCTTATCTTCCTGTTGAAGAGGAAGACAAACATCATAATGAGAGAGAGAGTACAGATGTGTACTTACGGCTCTCTTCTTGGAGAGATCAAATGGATCCCCTTTAAATTTCTCGCAACGCTCCACCTTCACCTGAATTAGAAAAGAAAAAAACGAACGTGAATGCGGCCGGCCCCGACGGTTGTATGCCGGAGCAACAACCAAAAGTTGAGATGCGAAGCAGAAATAAGAAAGTGAGAACCTATTACATGTCTGCCGAGCGGTCAAACAGTACCCGGTGGGTAATGTCGTCCCCTACCCCCGCCCTTATCCTGCAAGGTCTCTGCACTTTTTGTGCCTTCTTACCTCCCATATATAGGAGCAGGCAAGAATTGCCGCCACCCAAACCAACCCCCCAACCCCCAAAACCCGTAAAATCTTATAATGAGAGAGAGAGAAAGAAGCATCGTTCTTTTTCACCTGGGCCTCTTCCCCGGCGGGGTTTTTTTTCTTTATTCTCCTTCACAGCTTCTATTTCCAAGCCTTTGTTGAGATCTGCTTCATTCTACACTAAAAAAAAGGACCAACAAAAAACCTGTCAGTGTGTCAGAGAGAGACAGAGTGAGAGTGTAGTGCCTAAGAGAAATAACTTTTGAAATTTTTGGAAAAAAAAATCAAAATAAACGAATTTAACTAAATTATTGACCAATATAGACGCGTTTTGAATAAATTGGTAAGAATAGACGAGTTTGTAGAGGGGAGAGAGATTGAAGACGTCATTTCTTACGGAATTGGCTAGAATCCTTTTTATACAACGATTCACACGGCAAGCGTGCCACATGGCGGTCTGAGAATGAAGACGCCAAATGCAATGGCGTCTTCACTCAGAGGCTGCCATGTGGCACGACCTCCTCACTATTTTCTTTAAATATTTATAATATTGTGATATCATATACTATATACATATATAATTAATGTTCATATTTTTTATTGTTTATAATTTACATTAATATATATTGTTCTAATTTGATTTATATTTGATAATATCATAATATGTAATAACATAGTATGCACGTGACATATAAATAATGTGTTAAATGTGGTGTATGATCATATTCATGTATATATATATATATATATATATATATATATATATATTATATAACTATAGTTAAATATATACATATACGCAATTATCTATGAACAATATATAAAAATATTTGATGAAAAATTAAAATCTTGTCGTTTAAATATACATGATAGGTAAAATGTTATATTACATATATCATATTTTAGATATAGTACATATATAAATATATTTTTGATATAGTGCAAATACAAGTATAAATATATGTTACATTAATAGATTAGTAATAATATATTTTTTAAATTTATACATGAATGATCAAATGATTATATATTAATCTATATAATGTATATGTACATAAATGGATTACTATATTTATATACATTAATGGATTAATATCTACATTTGTTAATATAAGAAATACAAATATTGTATAGATAAATATTTATATATACTATATTTATTTATTTACTATATCTCTTTAATATATACACGTAGTCATTAATTTGATAAATATAGTAAAATTTTGATATATTGAGTATTACATTTTACTTATTAGGCATATTTGAATTAAAAGTTCTATTTTTTCATCAAATATTAGTATATCAAATTCATAGATAATTGTGAATATGTATATATATAACAGTAGATATATACTTTATACATGTATACATCTCTCTCTCTCTCTCTCTCTCTCTCTCTCTCTCTATATATATATATATATATATATATATATATATATATATATATATATATATATATATATATATATATATATATATATATATATATATATATATATGAACATACACCATTTTTAAACATTATTCATATGTCACATGTATATTATGTTATTGTAATATCATTTTATGTTCGTATGAAATATATAAAAATATAATATTATATATTAATGTAAATTATAAACTATGTATGAAAAATATGATACATTAATTATATATGTAGTATTATATGGTATCACAATATTACAAAAAAACTATAAAAAATAGAACCGCGCCACATGGCATCCTCTGAGTGAACATGCCATTCCATTTGGCGTCTTCATTCTCAGGCCGCCATGTGGCACGCCTGCCCCGCAATTTGTTGTATTAAAAAACTCTAGCCAATCAAAATGGAGACGCCGAAAGAAATGGCGTCTTCACTCTCTCTCCTCTCTACAAACTCGTCTATTCTTGTACATTTATTTGAAACACGTCTATATTGGTCAATAATTTAGTTAAAGTTGTTTATTTTGATTTTTTTTCCCAAAATTTCTTCGTTGTCTTGAGCAGCAGAAGCATCTTGTTCACCTGTGTCTCTTCCCCGCTGACACTTTTGTTTCCAGACTCATTTGAAGTCGTTGTTTCCACATCTTTGGTGGCAACATCCTTGGCAGCTTCTTTCGGCAGTAAAAGAACAACCAACCAAAAACAGTCAGTGACCATGAGAGAGAGAGAGATAGAGAGAGAGAGAAAGAGAGAGTGTGTGTGAGAGAAATAACATCGTCGTTGTCTTGAACAACACAAGCACCGTCCTTTCTCACCTAAGACTCTTCCCCGGTGGGGACTTTTTTTTCATTCTCCTTAGCAGCTTCGGTTTCCAAGCCTTTGTTGAGATCCTCAAGCGTGGCTGCTTCCTTGGCAGCTTCCTTCTCCAGTAAAAGAGTGACTAACAAAAAAAATGTTAAGTATCAAGGATGGTGAGAGAGATAGAGAGAACTCTGAAATCTCATCAAAGAAGTCTTGAGCAGCGTCATTGCTCACCTGAATCTCCTCCTCCGGCATGGGCACCTCGGTCTTATCTGCAGAAACTTTCTTTTCGGTCTCTGGCGTGGTCACTGGGGTCTCGTCAGTCTCCCCTGCTCCAAAGAGCCATGACAAGCAAAAAGACACCATCAACAGCGGCTTGGGGTGGGGAAGTTGCTGGTGGTGCTTTGGTGAATGAGTGTTGTAGGACAAGGAAGAAGACGATCGGGATGTAAAAAGGTAATATGATGACAGGGTTGTCTTTGTAGTATCTTTTATATGACCAACGCAAAGCTTCAGTACGAAGGATTTCCATTTTCAGTGGAGGCAGGTATCGCTGAAGAGGGAGGAGGGGCGGAGGGGAAAGGAGAAAGACGAGGCAAGTATCGTTGAAGGGGGGGAGGGGCAAAGCTGCTGATTTACTTCGGAGTGCATATATAGCAGCGGCCAACGAGGGCTAAAACATATTTATTCCCAGAAAAAAAATCAAAATAAACAGATTTATCTAAATTATTGACCAATATAGACGTGTTTAGAATAAATTTGCAAGAATTGACGAGTTTGTAGAGAGGAGAAAGAGTGGAGACGCCATTTCTTTTGGGGTCTCCATTTTGATTGGTTAGAGTTTTTTTATACAACGATTCGTGGGGCAGGCGTGCCACATGGTGGCCTGAGAATGAAGAAGCCAAATGGAATGGCGTCTTCACTCAGAGGTTGTCATGTGGCGCGGTTCTATTTTTTTGTAAAATTGTGATACCATGTAATTTTAAATATATAGTTAATGTATCATATTTTTCATACATAGTTTATAATTTACATTAATATATAATATTATATTTTTTTATATTTCGTATGAATATAAAATGATATTTCAATAACATAATATACTTGTGACATATGAATAATGTGTTAAATATGGTGTATGAATAATGTATATATATATATATATATATATATATATATAGAGAGAGAGAGAGAGATGTATATATGTATAACGTATATATCTACAGTTATATACATACATATTCACAATTATCTATGAATTAGATATAATAATATTTGATGAAAAACTTTAAATTCAAATATACCTAATAAGTAAAATGTAATACTCAATATATCAAAATTTTACCATATTTATCAAATTAATGACTATGTGTATATATTAAAGAGATATAGTAAATATATAATTATAGTATATATAAATATTTATTTATACAATGTTTGTATTTCTTATATTAAAAATGTAGATATTAATCCATTAATGTATATAAATATAGTAATCCATTTATGTACACATAGATTATATAGATTAATATATAAAAATTTGATTATTCATGTATAAATTTAAAAAAATATTATTACTAATCTATTAATGTAACATAAATTTATACTTATATTTGCATTATATCTAAAATATATTTATATATGTACTATATCTAAAATATGATATATGTAATATAACATTTTACCTATCATGTATATTTGAACGAAAAGATTTAATTTTTCATCAAATATTATTATATATAGTTCAAAGATAATTATGTATATGTATATATATGTATAGCAATATGTATATATTTAACTATAGTTATATAATATATACATATATATACATGAATATGATCATACACCACATTTAACATATTATTTATATGTCACATGCATATTATGTTATTAAAATACCATATTATGATCTTATCAAATATAAATCAAATTAGAACAATATATATTAATGTAAATTATAAACTATACAAAAAAATATGAATATTAATAATATATGTATATAGTACATGGTATCACAATATTAAAAAATATTTAAAAACAATTAGTGAGGAGGTTGTGCCACATGGCAATCTCTGAGTGAAGACACCATTGCATTTGGCGTCTTCATTCTCAGGCCACCATGTGGCATGCCTGCCCCACGAATTATTGTATATAAAGGATTCTAGCCAATCAAAATTGCGAAGCCGAAAGAAATAGCATCTCCACTCTCTCTCCCCTCTACAAACTCGTCTATTCTTGTCAATTTATTTAAAACGTGTCTATATTGGTCAATAATTTAGTTGATTTCATTTATTTTGATTTTTTTCCGTTTATTCCTGCATATAGATATAGGGCACACAAGGGGAGTAAGTAAATTTTGAATTCGAGAAATGGGTTCCCATGGTGGGGCCGGAAACACTCTGGAAGATATCTTCTTCCCCAAGCAAGTCACGGAAGATATATCCTCGCGGTACTCTTTTTTTTTACTAGTAAACTGAATATGCTATTCTTGTTTAAATTTGGGTTAAAATTTGAGTCCCAGAAAGGAAAAAGGTGTTTTCTTCACATACAAGTTATTACATATTAAAGCATAGTTTATTCATATTTTCTCTCTCTTTCACTTTTATCTTCTTTATTTGGATTCCTTGTATCTCACATGGATTCAAAATCTACTTCATTATGAACAAACTCTTATCCTTCTAGAGAATTCCACATTAATCTTTAACATTATCTCAATTTCTCTTATTATTATATTTCCTTTCATCTTTATTCTCTTTTACACATAATGGGCTTACTATTCAACAAGGCCCACGAAGACATTCATGCAAAGGACATTTAGCAAATGGACCCCCTGCTCCCCAAGCAAACCTTCCTTATCTTCCTGTAGAAGAAGGAAGACAAACATCAGAATGAGAGAGACAGAGAGAGAGAGTACAGATGTAGACTTACGACTCTCTTCTTGGAGAGATCAAATGGATCCCCTTGAAGTTTCTCGCGATGCTCCACCTTCACCTGAATTAGAAAGAAAAAAAAACGAACATGAATGCGGCCGGCCCCGACGGTTGCATGCCAGAGAAGCAACCAAGAGTTGAGATGCGAAGCAGAAATAAGAAAGCGAGAACCTACTACATGTCTGTCGAGCGGTCAAACAGTACCCGGTGGGTAATGCCATCACCTACCCCCGCCCTTATCCTTCAAGGTCTCTGCACTTTAGTGCGTTCTTACCTCCCATATATAGGAGCAGGCAAGAAATGCCGCCACCCAAACCAACCCCCCAAACCCCCAAAACCCATAAAATCTTATAATGAGAGAGAAAAAAGCATCGTTCTTTCTCACCTGAGCCTCTTCCCCGACGGGTTTTTTTTTCTTTATTCTCCTTCGCAGCTTCTATTTCCAAGCCTTTGTTGAGATATGCTTCCTTCTATAGTAAAAAAAAGGACCAACAAAAAACCTGTCAGTGTGTGAGAGAGAGAGACAGAGTGAGAGTGTAGTGCCTAAGAGAAATAACTGTTGAAATTTCTGGAAAAAAAATCAAAATAAACGAATTTAACTAAATTATTGACCAATATAGACATGTTTTGAATAAATTGGTAAGAATAGACGAGTTTGTAGAGGGGAGAGAGATTGAAGACGCCATTTCTTTCGGCGTCTCCATTTTGATGGGCTAGAATCCGTTTTATACAACGATTCGCAGGGCAAGTGTGCCACATGGTGGCCTAAGAATGAAGACGCCAAATGCAATGGCGTCTTCACTCAGAGGCTGCCATGTGGCACGACCTCCTCACTAATTTTTTTAAATATTTTATAATATTTTGATACCATATACTATATACATATATAATTAATGTTCATATTTTTTATAGTTTATAATTTACATTAATATATATTGTTATAATTTGATTTATATTTGATAAGATAATTATATGGTATTTTAATATCATAATATGCACGTGACATATAAATAATGTGTTAAATGTGGTGTATGATCATATTCATGTATATATATGTATATATTATATAACTTAAATATATACATATTGGTATACGTATATATATAGATATACGCAATGATCAATGAACTATATATAACAATATTTGATGAAAAATTAAATCTTTTCATTTAAATATACATGATAGGTAAAATGTTAGATTACATATATCATATTTTAGATATAGTACACATATAAATCTATTTTAGATATAGTGCAAATATAAGTATAAATCTATGTTACATTAATAGATTAGTAATAATATATTTTTTAAATTTATACATGAATGATCAAATGATTATATATTAATCTGTATATTGTATGTGTACATAAATGGATTACTATATTTATATACATTAATGGATTAATATCTACATTTTTTAATATAAGAAATACAAATATTGTATAAATAAATATTTATATATACTACATTTATTTATTTACTATATCTCTTTAATATATACACATAGTCATTAATTTGATAAATATAGTAAAATTTTGATATATTGAGTATTACATTTTACTTATTAGGCATATTTGAATTAAAAGTTATATTTTTTTCATCAAATATTAGTATATCAAATTCATAGATAATTGTGAATATTTATAACCAGAAAATTACATGGAGGGGGGCTGAAATCATATATGTGTGCATTTTAACACAAAGGGGGGGCTGAGTCGAAAAAATAGAAACATTGAGAATGGAACCTAAGTCTCTAGTTTTCGAAAACCAGTTTTTTACCACTCCAACTAGCTCATTTTTTTGGTAACTACTACGCAATTAATGTATTTATTTACACGCGATCTATATATAATACTAAAAGAACTATACTACTTGCATTAATTTTTTGGGGGGGAGGGGGGGCTAAAGCCCCGGCAACCTCCCCCTAGTTCCGCCCCTGATATATACTTTATACAATATACATCTCTCTCTCTCTCTCTCTCTCTCTATATATATATATATATCATACACCATATTTAACACATTATTCATATGTCACATGTATATTATGTTATTGTAATATAATTTTATGTTCGTATGAAATATATAAAAATATAATATTATATATTATTGTAAATTATAAACTATGTATGAAAAATATGACACATTAATTATATATGTAATATTACATGGTATCACAATATTACAAAAAATATAAAAAATAGAGCCATTCCACATGGCAGCCTCTGAGTGAACACGCCATTCCATTTGGCGTCTTCATTCTCAGGCCTCCAGGTGGCACGCCTGCCCCGCAATTCACTATATAAAAAAAACTCTAGCCAATCAAAATGGAGACGCTGAAAGAAATGGCGTCTCCACTCTCTCTCCTCTCTACAAACTCGTCTATTCTTGTACATTTATTTGAAACACGTCTATATTGGTCAATAATTTAGTTAAAGCCGTTTATTTTGATATTTTTTTCATGAAATTTCTTCGTTGCCTTGAGCAGCAGAAGCACCTTGTTCACCTGAGTTTCTTCCCCGCCGACACTTTTGTTTCCAGTCTCATTTGATGTCGTTGTTTCCACATCTTTGGTGGCAACATCCTTGGCAGCTTCCTTCTGTAGTAAAAGAACAACCAACTAAAAACAGTCAGTGACCATGAGAGAGAGAGTGAGATAGAGAGAGAGAAAGAGAGAGAGAAAGAGAGAGAGTGTGAGAGAGAAATAACATCGTTGTTGTCTTGAGCAACACAAGCACTGCCTTTTCTCACCTAAGACTCTTCCCCGATGGGGATTTTTTTTCATTCTCCTTAGCAGCTTTGGTTTCCAAGCCTTTGTTGAGATCATCAAGCGTGGCTGCTTCCTTGGTGGCTTCCTTCTGCAATAAAAGAGCGACTAACAAAAAAACTGTTAAGCATCAAGGACGGTGAGAGAGAGAGAGAGCTCTGAAATCTTGTCGAAGAAGTCTTGAGCAGCGTCTTTGCTCACATGAATCTCCTCCTCCGGCATGGTCACCTCGGTCTCATCCGTAGAACCTTCCTTTTCGGTCTCTGGCGTGGTCACCGGGGTCTCTTAGTCTCCCCTGCTCCAAAGAGCCATGACAAGAAAAAAGACACCATCAACAGCAGCATGGGGTGGGGAAGTTGCAGGTGGTGCTTTGGTGAATGAGTGTTGTAGGACAAGGAAGAAGACGATCGGGATGCAGAAAGATAATACGATGACAGGGTTGTCTTTGTGGTATATTTTATATGACCAATGCAAAGCTTCAGTACGAAGGATTTCCATTTTCAGTGGAGGCAGGTATCGCTGAAGAGGGGCGGAGGGGAAAAGGAGAAAGATGAGGCAAGTATTGCTGAAGAGGGGGGAGGGGAAAAACAGCTGAGTTACTCCGAAGTGTGTATATAGCAGCGGCCAACGAGGGCTAAAAAATATTTATTCCCAAAAAAAATCAAAATAAATAGATTTAACTAAATTATTGACCAATATAGACGTGTTTCAAATAAATTTATAAGAATCGACGAGTTTGTAGAGAGGAGAGAGAGTGGAGACACCATTTCTTTCGGCGTCTCCATTTTGATTGGCTAGAGTGTTTTTATACAACGATTCACGGGGCAGGTGTGCCACATGGTGGCCTGAGAATGAAGACGTCAAATGGAATGGTGTCTTCACTCAGAGGTTGTCATGTAGCGCGGTTCTATTTTTTTTTGTAATATTGTGATACCTTGTAATTTTACATATATAATTAATGTATCATATTTTTCATACATAGTTTATAATTTACATTTATATATAATATTATATTTTTTTTATATTTCATATGAACATAAAATGATATTTCAATAACATAATATACATGTGACATATGAATAAGGTATTAACTGTGGTGTATGAATAATGTATATATATAGAGAGAGAGAGAGAGATGTATATATGTATAAAGTATATATCTACGGTTATATACATACATATTCATAATTATCTATGAATTAGATATAATAATATTTGATGAAAAACTTTTAATTCAAATATACCTAATAAGTAAAATGTAATACTCAATATATCAAAATTTTACCATATTTAACAAATTAATGACTATGTGTATATATTAAAGAGATATAGTAAATATATAATTATAGTATATATAAATATTTATTTATACAATGTTTGTATTTCTTATATTAAAAAATGTAGATATTAATCCATTAATGCATATAAATATAGTAATCCATTTATGTACACATACATTATATAGATTAATATATAATCATTTGATTATTCATGTATAAATTTAAAAAAATATTATTACTAATCTATTAATGTAACATAAATTTATACTTATATTTGCACTATATCTAAAATAGATTTATATATGTACTATATCTAAAATATGACAAATGTAATATAACATTTTACCTATCATGTATATTTGAACGAACAGATTTAATTTTTCATCAAATATTATTATATATAGTTCATAGATAATTGTGTATATGTATATATATGTATACCAATATGTATATATCAAACTATAGTTATATAATATATACATATATATACATGAATATGATCATACACCACATTTAACATATTATTTGTATGTCACATGCATATTATGTTATTAAAATACCATATTATGATCTTATCAAATATAAATCAAATTAGAACAATACATATTAATGTAAATTATAAACTATACAAAAAATATGAATATTAATAATATATGTATATAGTACATGGTATCACAATATTAAAAAATATTTAAAAACAATTAGTGAGGAGGTCGTGCCACATGGCAGTCTCTGAGTGAAGACGCCATTACATTTGGCGTTTTCATTCTCAGGCCAACATGTGGCACGTCTGCCCCACAAATAAATAGTCATTGGAAAAAAAATTGAGTAGAATCCGATTTTAGGATTTTCAAGTCATGTTTTGCCACTCGATTTTGATATTTATTTGAAACACTACATTATTAATATTAATATAAAAAGCCCTAGAATTTGTAATTAACTCATTTTAACTCCAAATTAGGTAATCAGATATGTTTTATTGATTTTAAAAATCTAACTGATCGACTGGTCTAAGTTTTGAGTCCATAATCTGAGGTTTTCCTAGAAGGTCTAAAATTAGGGTTTTCTTACACTTTATGCTATATGAAACCCTAATGCATATATATAAATTGTAATTAGGTTGAAGTGGTCATGGAAACAACCTAGTTTGTGGAAAGTGATTATTAGGACTCTACATTGCAATATGTGTGTATGTGCATTTATTAACACTTAAGTTGGGCATTTTATTATTCAATCCTAACATTCCAAATGATGCATAAAATTATCCATAAATCTTATCATTGTCCTTTTGGTACATTTACATTAATTATTTCTTGGGTGTTGAGCCCCTCTGCAATATTTCATTTATTTAATTTGTGATGTGATTCTTTTTCTAGCATGATGAATTATTGGCGATATAGCTAATGTAGTGTACTTATGTACAACCACCCATAGTTGGCCATATGATATTTTTTCCAGGGGAATGTGTTTATTGTACCCAATTATATATATATATATATATATATATATAAGGTGTTTGGGAATGTATTACTCTCCCTCACCTATTGGTTGAGGTTAGGTAGGTGCCTCATCCCTACATTAGTTAATATAGTCATAATTTTACTCATTCATGCAACTTTGTTATTATTTTTCATGGAAAAATTCTTACATGTTACATGCCTCATACGTTTTACATTTCTTAGCATAGTTGAATCATTATCCCTTATTTAACTCGGTTATTTATACTTTGTCCTTATTCCCCATTTGACACATACTTCGTTTCTTCTCTTGCTGGATGACCCCAACCATCCAGGTCTAGGATCAGAGTGTGTACCAGGAGTATGGAGATCCAGCCTAACTTCAGAATGAGAAATCATGGCTTCCATCATGGACCTAACTCATAATGATGTTGTTTGGAGACAGTTTTGATATAGTTTAGAATTCCCTCTATCTTAGACCCTTTTGTGTTGCATACCCTTATGGGTGTGTAAGACGTACATTTGTGTAATTGAATATATTCATTATTTTATTCCACTACTATTCATTGGTCTTTTGTATATCATTATTTAAATTTAAAAAATTTACACCTATTCCAGCATAGCATTTGAGTATGTTTGGGTTGGATATTTTATTCTTCAAATTTTTGGTAAAGGTGTGATTTCGCCTCTTTACACATGTATTTATATCGACATAAACTTATGAAACTCACAATTAATATTGTACATTGATACAGACCTAAACCGAATAGTTATGACCAAAATAAATGAAAAATATTTCTCTTACGAACTTTAACAAGAAATTAAAAAAATGTCAAATTTGAATTGAAACCCTCAATTATATATTTTAATCATTAAGCATCAAAGAGGATTAGATTTGTTGAAATCTATGTGATCCGAACATGTTCAAATTAATTCCATTCAATGTGAACTGGGACCTGAACTGAAAAATGATTGTGAAATCTAACCAGAACTGGCCACGTATAGATGAGACCAAATATTCCATTTCTTAAACAACATAAATATATATATATATATGTATATATATATATTATAAATCTAAATAACAATACGTTGAATCTAAAAATGGAACCAACCTGAACTAGATCTGACACAATTCACAATGACTTGACACAATTTGACATGGCCCAAAACCCAGACAGACCGTAATGCCCAGAACTTTCGAATTGGCTAAGTCAAACTTTGTAGGTTGGAATAGAATTTTTAAAATATCATATACAACTAAGATAATAATTAGCAGTATTAAATTATATAGTATAATACATGACCGATATATTATACAAAATTAATATTGAATTAAGGGAACTAGTAGAATGAAGAGAAAAAGAATGAAGCTATA
The DNA here is from genome assembly GCA_963693085.1 of Alisma plantago-aquatica. Classification (NCBI taxonomy): domain Eukaryota; kingdom Viridiplantae; phylum Streptophyta; class Magnoliopsida; order Alismatales; family Alismataceae; genus Alisma; species Alisma plantago-aquatica. The sequence goes on from OY856410.1 coordinate 20,489,574, forward strand.
AAAAATGCTTAACGACTGGGAAGCGACACAGCTAGAAAATGGCAAACGAAGGGTTATGGAATTTTTAGATTCTTGTGGGGGGTTTCTAAAAAAAACTCTAAAATTAATTGTAATGTACTTTGTCGTATTTCTATACCAATCACAATTGTACATGTCATCATCTCTATAACAACTAAAGCTTCCCCAATCATATTGTTATGTTGCCAGGAAGCTAGCTAGCTAGTACCAGTAGTGGTTGTATGTTGTATTATACCTACAACTGACTCCAACTCTTGACCAATTTTCCAATATCAGGTCATAAGAACGATCTTCCTATCAATTTGTTCTCCACCTAGCTCTTTGTCGCTCACTAAACTACACCTAATTGAATGTTGAGCAAACAATAAGATCAATAACTATCATAATATTGTTATTGCTTTATATTTGCTCCACCAAACCTTTCACTAAACCAATTCAAACACTTTCAAAACCATTAAAATTTTAGTTGATCTTTAATAAGATACAAAGTTAATCATATAAACATCATTTTATCATATGAGTAATCACTTGAATTGCATATCGAGGTGGAAGGTGGTTGGAGGCAATACAATTAATCCCAATGAAACAATAGGAAAAGACCAAGTACACAACTAGATAATTAATTAAACTTACGTGATTTTAGATTGCTCCACCAATTCGCATCATGCTCACGAAGTCCCCTCTAATTATTTTTGTGCTACGAGATTCAAAATTTATATTCTTTGAACAAGTTTTTTTGTCTTGTGATCTGCATCGTTAGTTTGTTAATTTTTTATGAAACATTTAAAAGAATAAGACTAAATGGCAGTACAAAATTAATAAATTACAATAATTACCCACATTTTGAAATCACTTTTTGGCATACTCACTTAGGATAGTTATTTAGTAAAATATTTGATAAAAAATTAACAAACTAACAGTGTAGGTCACGAGACAAAAAACATGACTGGAAGGTATAATTTTGAATCTCCTAATGCAAAAATTACTAGAGGAGACGTCATGAGCATGATGGAAATTGGTGGAAAATTTTGCAATCATGCAAGTTTAATTGATTATCTAGTTGTGTACTTAGTCTTTTCCTAATGCTTCTTTGAGTTTCGTTGTATTTCCTCCAACCACCTTCAACTTCGATATGAAATTTTAGTGATTACTCATCAGATAAAATAACATTTACCTGATTAACTTTGTATCTTATTGAAGAATTTCTTTGAAAATTTAGTGGTTTTGAAAGTGTTTAAATTTGTTTCGTAAAAGGTTTGGTGGAGCAATGATAAAGCAAGAATAACACTACGATAGTTATTGATAGTATTATTTTCTCAACATACAATTAGGTGTAGTTTAGCGAGAGAGGAAGGAGCCATGTGGAGAGCCAAATGATAGGAAGATTGTTCTTCTAGCCTGATCTAGGAAAATAGGTCAAGAGTTAGAGTCAGTTGCATGTATAATACAACATACAACCACTACTATTACTAGCTAGCTAGCTTCATGGCAACACAACAGTATGACTGGGGAAGCTTTAGTAGTTATAGAGATGATGACAGATACAATTGTGGTTGGTATAGAAATATGATAAAGTACATCATACTTAAAGTTTAAACAATAACAACTTATATAATATATATCCAAAAAAGAAGTTAGTTATTTTGTATTGGTGTTGGGTCAGGCTATTTTTGTAGATAATAAAAATATACTATCTAGTTGAATGATATGGGGGCGCTCATTGTACTTTATATCAAACACATAGTAGTGACAAGACTAATTGATGTATTAATCTTTTCTTAGATTGGAAGTTCAATATTATTTGATGTCTTATTGCCATATGTATAGTTGGCATACATTTTAGATGAACATAAACCTATTTTCTGATGGAACCATGAAGAAAAGAAATAGGAAAATCAAGTTGGTGTACTTTTCTAGCTAACATGGTGGTGAGTGACAAGACTAACCAGATTGTGCCTATTTTTAATGACCGAGGGGAGAAGTTCTAATCAAAATCAACACATGGTATTTGTTTGAAAACTTTGGCAAATGCTACCACCATGGTTATATTTTATTCTCTATAGCCATTTTATTATGATATCTGCTAGTTGCTGGATGAGGGAGAATGTTTTTGGGTGCCTAAAGCTTGAAGTTCATCTTGTTTGGCCTCACATAATTTTAAAATGGTTATTTGATGTAGCCCTATTTTGGGGCTCCATCTTGTGCCATTTTGTACTTTAATCACATATAAACAAGATTGTAAGTTAATTCCCCCAACATGTGTTTCACTATCAAATGCACTTATGGACGTTCTTTGCACTATTTTCAGGTACTTAGACCATGCTTTGGATGGATGAGAGAGAAGGAAGGAGTTATAGGATTTCTGCACTTATGGAGGGGTCTAAAGAAGGTCCCAAATCTCCCTCAGCCTACCCCTAATGGCCAAGGTTCAACATCAAGCAAAGAATTCCATGTATGATGTAAATTGAAGTTCATTTAGCCACTGGAGGTCCCAAAACGACCGTGGCCCCATGGCCACAGGTAGTGTTAATTATTGTGTAGAAGAAACTAAGATGTCATGTTGTTGTACCAAACTCACAGAGGCATGGCCATCAACACGACCGTGGTCCATTGAAGACACCACGGTCGTGGCAACCAACCTACCCTACCCATTTTTTATAGTATTTTTCTTGAACTACCCCCACTTACCCTAGCGCTTCTCCACCACCTATATATACATAGGTGGTGGCTGGGGCATGAAGGTTAGACCCCCTAGCTACTGCGACACCACCCTACTCACCCCTTGATCATTCATTACACTCCACCTTGCATTTATACTTCCCACCCATCATTTCCACCTCATTTCCACCTTGGAAAACTAGTTTTCTAGGTTTTCCTCCATAATACCCCATATTCTCATGCCCATCTGCACCATTGGAGGAGGAAGGATGTACCCATGCTTCTAGGAGGTGAAGAAGGAGGCTTCTACTTTAAGCTTCATGGAGTTCTACCCCTTTTTTTTGCTATTTTCTTCATCATGTCTAGCTAAGCCCCTAGTGCTGGGTTGTTTGAGGTCAAAATGTGACTTTGATACCATGTTGAGGGAAAATAGCTTGTAATGAACATAATTTCTATCTATGATGATTGCTTCTTGCTTCTATCTCATTTCCTATTTTATTACATGTGGTGTGTGCCTATAACATGGATTGCTTGCTTTAAGATGTTTGATGACACTTAGCTTCTAGGAGGAATTGGTGTGTATGTGGACAATCTTAGGAATGACTCCTAGGTCCAATTAGTGGATACCTAGATAGCCCCCTTTTTTCCTACATATACATCCCTCCTTCTACAAGTGAGTGTGAGATCTAAGTGGCTAGTGTAAGTGTGATTACTGCTATTTCCTATAGCTTTCCAAAGGCTGGATGGCTAGTGGCATGAGGTGAGAAACCCTCATCTCTACTCCCATTTCTACCCTTGTCTCTCAATTGACCTAATACCACTTACCCTAGAGATCTAGACTTGACAACTCCTACTAGAATTACACCTAACCCCACTTCTCCAACTAGTAGTATAGGGTACATTCTACTAGCACTTGCATTTTTGTTTGGTTTGGTAATCTAGATAGAATTATGATAATTGCTTGCTTGTTGTGATCCCCCGGCTAATATCAAACCACATCCCCCAAACAGCCCACCTACATAATCTCATTGCTTAAAACCCAATTTGCCTTCTTAGCTTGTTCATGCTAGTCTAACTTAGTTGTTTTCAATTAATCTAATTAGTTGCTTAATCTTGTTCTTTGGGGTTAACTTAGACTCTTGCTCTCTCTAGTGGTTAACTTAGCTCTTAGTTGTTAATTTCTCTACTAGTGTAGCATAGCTGACCTTTTCTCTTGCTTGCCCAGTTTCTTAATCCAGTTCCTTAGACTTGGTTTCTTAGGATTATTTAGAGTTTGCGACAACTTAGGTTTCATTTCACATTTACTTTCTTGTTCACCTAGTTTAACAACCAAACAACCCCTGTTAAACCCTTCAACCCCAACACTAGCCTAGTTCTAGTGTCCACTCTATCCTGGAGGATCGACCCCTACACTTTCCCTTCACCTATGATACAATAGTACCCCGTGCACTTGCGGGTGACCTATTTGGTTTTGTGATCGACTTGGTTAGGGTTAATATAAATTTTGAAAGATCCACATGTGTGTCTTCCCTTAGGGTTGCATCTAGCCACCTCTAGTTGGCTAGCGTGTAGCCTTGGTGGGAATCGTAACATTATTGTTTCATGTATGTTAGTAGGCCCCCTGTCTGGACTATTACTATGCATATTAAGAAGTGGAGTTGAGGTAATGTTGTCGAGTGATGTTGGGTGCTGCAAGTGGGTGGGGAATTCATGTGCCGGATAAGTCGACGGTGCTTGAATTTTTTGCCGAAGATGAACATGTTGCATGAAAAAAATGTGACTTGTTCCTTACTGGTGTTGGATGACACTATTATTTCACATAGTGAAAAAGTGCTATCCAGTGGAAGAATCTTATTACGTGTAGTTTATACCAAATAGACAGTAGCAATTACACTTGGTGAGTTATTGATCTTATTTCAGGTTGGAATTTCACTGATATAGGTTGTCTTGAGGTAAATTGTAATTAGTTTGATCTGACCAATGTATCTAAAATTGCTCAATCATGATATTTATAAAAGTATAGTTAACATCAAGTTTAGACATTGATGTGATGCTTCCAGGGATAGCCATTTATATTGTCACTTGAACAAAAATATTGTGGTATGCATATATAATACCACTCTTCGTCTGTAATTTTACTATTTTTAAAGAGGCTCGTTTGAGAGAGAAGTTCTAGGGAAAATCAACATGTGGGATTTGGTATAAAACCTTTCGAATAACCTGGCTAAAAGGTTTTGATGTTATATAGAGTTTTAATGTATAGTAAAAAATTATTAGGAACAAGAATAGGATAGTTACTAATCTTATTTCAGAGTAAAAGATGAAATATTACTAACTTAGATGTGTTCATACTAATGATAATTAGTTTCCTTATCTCACGTGTATAAAAATGACATTGATTGGTGATTTCTAAAAGAGATTTGAAAGTATGAAGCAGTCGTATTATTCTTAATAAGATTCACACAGTGAGACGGAACAAAATCATGGGGGGCAGCATCAACTTTCCCTTCATTGCTCCCACCTCCGCCGCCGTTAATGGTTCTCGGATATGTAACTGATGTTGGGGCACCTCACCGATGTGGCTAATGCTGAAACAGTGTACGTGTCTCTCAGTTTAGTTACAGAAACCTGTGGAGAGAAAGAAGGGTCCCTTTTCCAAAGTTGTGAAGATGGAGGAATCACATGTCGGGTGGGTTCAGATGGGCATGATGGGTCGTGCCCACATAAATGAATCAGCAACTGTCAATCCCCATTTCTGGCCCATCAGTAATCAAAACCCATTATACTCATCCTAATTGGGTTTGGGCGGGCTGGGTCAGTTGGGTATGGGCTTTAATGGGCAAAATTTCCACTGGTCCACGTGAGACTCTTTGACTGTAGTCAAAAGTGAGAAGAGAGAGGGCGGTTGAGTTGATCTGGGCCCTATGATCTGGATCCCGTGGTCGAGGGCTCGTCTCCCTCGTGGAGACAGCCCCATGCCTAGACATTGCGTCACGGCGGTGTTGGCCGGCCGGAGCAAGGGGGAAGGGAGAAGTAAGGTGCTTTGGTGATGGCTGATGAGTAGTCTAGCATCGTAAGGGGAAGACGGAGTCACAGGGGGGTCATATCAGCCTGAGGTAGCTCGAGGGTGAAAGCCCCAAATGGGCACACACGACGGCGCCATCAAGGCGGAGGACGAAGGAGGTGCCATGGAGGGTGTTGCGGTGCACGAATGGGAGTGGATGAAGGGGGTACCTGATTGAGTGGCCGAAAGAGGCTTCCAGAATTGTTTGTGCATGGGATCCACGAGGGGCGTGAAATGGGCCGCACCCAGGTGAGAGGAGAAAGATCGAGGCCCAGAATGAAAAAGGAGAAGAAATGCTAGAAAAAGAACAAAATCAAAATGGCCATAACTTTCTCCTTACTTATCTGATTTGGGTGAAATCTTCACCATTGGATCCAAAATTTCATCCTCTATCTTGTGGAAAACATTTAAGATCAAGATCAAGATGAATAGTAGTCTCGTAAATTTCAGTAACTCAACATTGCATAATCGAGTTTGAAATTGTAAACATCAATCATATCTCAACTATTGAGCCATATATGATTCCTGCACATCAAATTTAGGATGAGGAAAGTCATTGATTCATATTTAGTGCATTATGAGTCATGGTGTGCATAGTTGGAAGAGAGGCAAAATCTAGGTTGTTGCATTCTCCCCACCTTGAAAGGAATTTTATCCCCAAAATTAAAGCAAATCCTCAAACGACATTGGGACTTTTTATTCCATATCACGTCCATCATAATAGTCCACATATAAAAACGTCATATGATAACCTTCAACATTATTGCAATATCAAGATACCAAACATCAAGATCCAAACATAGCCATGCTTCCAGTGCGCTACTCTAATACAAAAGATCATCAAAAGATCACAAAATTTTAGAGATCACCAATCAAGTCAAACCAATGGGCCTCTTTGAACTAATAAGCAAGGAGTCTCATTTGAATTGGGTATATGGACGATGATAGTATCTATATGCATGGGCTACAAAGTAAATTTCAAATTTATCTATAGCACACACTGGGGGAGATTTTGTAGCAAATGTGTAGTATTTATGCATTTGTTATGATTTCGTCTCGTGAGGATTTAAGTGTCTATAATATGAATGAAATCTAGTGACAACCTTTTGCAACACACAAAAAAACCAAGATTTTTTTTAGAACTCCAAGGAAATTATGATAATTTCTTCTCATTCAATCTTCCTCCTCAATATTTAAATACATCCTAACAATTTTAGTGTCTTTTCCTTGTCCTCCCCTCCCCCGTTTAGTATGAGAAATTAAATATTCCTAGAACAAAATGGTTTGCAATCGTGGTGATTATTATTTTTTCAGCCTCTAAAACTTTTGAGGTAAAAACGGCCAGCACATGAGCTGGGACTAAGTCCGACAATACTGTCGGGTGAGTGCTATCCTGCATTATCTGTTGATGGTGGGCGTGAGTTGCGCATCGGCGTCGGATGACTGCTGTCTCATGGAGGAAAGTAGGTTGGTGTAACATACTGAATCTCAGGGTCTTCCCTGAAATTTACCCACCTTTGAGCTTTTCTTGGCCTTCTAGTCCATTTGGACTCTATGTGCAATTTGGGCATAATTTGATGTTGAAATCACTATTTACCCTCATTTATGATAATGGAGGAGTGTTTGCACAAATAACCCACTTAAGGAGATAAGTTAGGGCTAATGATGTAATTTGGTCATTAATTGGATAATATAGTAGATGATATTTATTTGGAGCTTTTTGGATAAATATATTATTAATAATGTGTATTTGAGTTCATATATGGGTATATTAACCTTAACTATTTCTCTCTCCTCGAAATATGATTTTAATTCATATTAATATGTTATTTTGTTGAGAAATGATTATTTTTTCCTAATGTGTTTAATATCTCAAATTTACTCACATGTTTCTTATAAAGGAGTCTTTTCATATAATTCATTCATTTTAATATATTTATATACACTTTAATGAGCAATATATTTATTAAGGGCCATATTATGAGTAAATAGAGAATATAATTTCATAGGATTGTTCTAGACTTTAATATAAACATGTGGTCCAAATTTGGTGGCTTTTGGACTTCGTTTGACCCTTCAAATCTATTTTATAAGCTTTTAATAAAGTATAATTAGGGATTTTAATCGTTTTCATTTATATCAATTTGTCACTCTATGGTTCGGTTATTATGCATCTGTCACGCGCCCCCTTTCACCTTCAGCGCCATCCGACGGCTCTGACTAGTTAGAACCTCGATCCATCGGTGAGGAGGTCATCTTCCTCCTCCAGCCATTTGGACAGACCCGACCGTCGAGCTCCCCGATCGTTTTCTCAGCCATTACTCGATAATTTCGAATGATTTCTTTGCCCTTGAATCCGCCGTTCTCCTCCGATCAAGATGAGCTCTTACTCTCATGCGGTAACGCTCTGGATGGGAAACACCCAACCTGGGCTGCCCCCTCCTCTCCGCCAGGGAGTTGCAGAGCAAGCTCTGGCCCTCCCCGAACCTATTTATGGTGTCTCCTAGCACCCTCGGGCCACCACCTTTCTTCCTCCTGCTTCAATTTCACCTCTAGATACACCCTATCTCCCCGCCCTACTCCACTTGCTTTTCTGGCAACCTTGTCCAACGGCTTGTTCCTCCTGCCACCTGGGCTCAATAGCCTTCGTGGTGAGCATCTATGACCCTGACTCTTCACTTCTCCGTCGTCCTCTTGACCCGAAACGCCCCCAGGTGTCGGGTCCTATAGACCGGGTTCACCTCCTTGCCGGCGCCTAGCATTTTTCCCCCTTGGGTGCTCCTCCGCCGCGGAAAGACCTGGATCAGGATCGTCTCGACTTCACGAGTGTATTGACGGCCTCGGCAGGTAGCTTCTTCTTTGTTTTCTTTGGGTTCTCGTTCAATCTCCGTTCCCCTGTTTCCGGCCAGCTTGGGCCTCCTTTCTTTGCACCCGTGCACGCCTCTGTGCGTTTTTGAGCTCCCTGTGACCGCGAGACGTCAGGGAACAGCTTCCCGGTCTCAGCTTGGGACAACCCGCAGTGAAGCGGTCTGGAGCAATGGAGCCCAAGCTCCAGGTTGCTCCCTCGCCATTGCTGCGAGTGAAAGAAATTGGATCATGATATGACCAGTGTACCCTAGCCCCGGTGGGTAGCTACTTGAGCTGCCATGGGCATTATTGTAACTCCGTCTATTGTTTTTCTCGACTGCGAGTTCTTTGCTATCCCTAAATGACCATATTGCCCTCATCATTTTAATTGATTGATTTTGACGAGCAAGGGTAATTTAGTCATTTCACCTGTTAGTTACATCGAATTTTATTTAAATTACTGTCACACTATGGTTTTCCTGAATTCTTATTGGCTGAGATGATTTAATTCATAATAAATCATTCCCATGTCAGAAAAATCTGAATAAATAGTCGATGGAAAGGATTTTTAATGTAGAATTCGATTTTATGGTTTTTGAGTCATGATTTGGATTCCTATTTCGAAGTTTTCTTGGAATGCTTTTTAAGTGTATAAAATGTTCTAAAATACCTAATTAATTCATTTTAACTCCGATTTATAAAATAAAATATGTTTTCTTATTCAGGAGAATATGGCTAATCGTTTGGGCTTGGTTTTAAACCTTAATTCGTGGTTTTGTACAATTAGGGTTTCTCCTATGCTTTATGTCTTTATATATATTAATTCATGTGCAATGTTTATAACTAGGATAAATGGGATGGTGATACAATCTGTTTGGTGGATGTGATGGTAATGTATATAATCTAAGGTATGTGACTCCTATGTATGTGCACCCTATTTTGTATGTGAAAAACCTATTTGAGTATGAGAATCATATTTAAATATGTGACTCCTATGTATGTGCACCCTATTTTGTATGTGAAAAACCTATTTAAGTATGAGAATCGTATTTAAGTAGTGACTCCTATGTATGTGGATCCTATTTTAATTGTGGAATTTAAATGTGATGATAATGTGAAATACACCTACCCACAGTTGGGCTTTTATCCAACCCCACCATTTATATTTGTGCTAGCCTTGTTATCCTTCTAATTGCATTTATTGGCTCTTTACTTATTTTATGCTTCTAATGCCATTGTGGCTCATTCATTTGAATTATGTGAATCTTGCTACTACATATGTTGCCCCAATTACTTGGAAATGCTTAATCTTGCTATTGCCAATGTTGGCTCATCCTTTTGAAATATTTGGAAACATTGTATAATGTTGTTGCCTATCATGGCCTATTTATTTATTTCTTGGGTTTTATTCCCAATGCTATGTTGTTATCTTGATATACTTTTCACTCTACTTCCAAGTGAATGTTTATGCATGATATAGTTATTGGCCAATTGACAATGTAGTGTATATGAGTACAAACCACCCACAGGGCACTGGGGTTTTAGTCCCCCTGCCAGGCACTGGGGGTTTAGTCCCCCTGCCATTTTATATATTAGGCACTGGGGTTTTAGTCCCCCTGCCACTTTTAGGCACTGGGGTTTTAGTCCCCCTGCCATTGGTGAGGTTCGGTAGGTGCCTCACCCTACATTGAGATGATTTTGAGTCATAATTTATATTCATGCAAATGTGATAATTGTTGATATTTAAATGTGGCATTTTTTCTAAAATCTTATTTACTCTTTGCCTCTCACTTCTTGAAATTCCTTAGTGGAATCTTTTGTTATGAAATGCTTAACTTTATGATTTCCTTTATCCTATTATTGACACATACCTTTTATCTTTCTCTTGCTGGATGACCCCAACCATCCAGGCTAGGATCAGAGTACGCAGGGAATTTTGGTGAACCTAAGGCTATGGATAGGACAACAAGAAAAGGGACATATAGCTTCCATGCTCATAGTTGCTTTTATATATTTTGTTGTTTTGTTTGGAGACAATATTGGCTTAGTCTAAGTCTTCCTCTACCTAGATCCTATGTTTTGTATAAAGTTGTACTTCCTTTATGGAAATTTTGTAATGTACTCTTTATACATTTTGAATAAAGTCAAGTTTTAATTCTTTCGATGCCACACATTTGATGTATTTGTTTATCATGTTTAATAGTAGAGACTTGGTCTTTACAACATGGTATCATAGCATTAAGGTAGTCGGATTATTGACTAATTCCAATTGTCTCCTAGATAGAACCCTTATCATATATAGTTCCTTTAGTAAGTTTATCACCTTAGAGTTGACCTAGCATGAAATTTTGATTTAGGATCATAAGAATTTCATATTAGAAATAAAATTTATCAACTTTTTGGTGAATTGTCTATTGAGTAGCTATTAGAGCAAGAAGTTGAAGTGATGGTGTCTAGAAAGGGTCAGAGCTTGGGGGCTGGCAAAATTTTCCTCCACGCCACTAGCTTGGTTTAGGGGACTCCCATGCTCATATGACCTGGCCTGGCCTGATCTAAAACAGACAGCTCGAAATAGTCTACCCTTAGACGTATTACCTTATTGTTGAGTAACCTTTATAACCCTTATATGATGATTTGACTTTTTCCAAAACAAAAATCATCTTGTAATCCCTAAGTATCTTATATGAGTCTTAGATTACCATGTTAGGGTTAAGTGTACCCTAGGCTATACCTTGAGTTTGGAAGATAGTGGTTAGTAAGACTTTTAATGTTGGATCTTATACCCTTAAAATAGTTTGACTTAGTCAACCCTTTGAGTGGAAAGGTAGTGTTAGTACCTTGTTAGATTTTGGAGTTGTTGATTTCGAGGACGAAATCCTCTTTAGGGGGTTGGAGTCCCTCAATGCCTTGGAATCAAGAAACCCTAACTCCTTAGACATGAGATTAGTAAGCTTATATGTTTAGAGTTGAACAAACCTAATATGATTGCAATTCATCTTGTTTGCTTATGAACAAATGGAAAAGTCATATACTTCTCATGCTTGAACCCTAATATATTCTTGATGCACATAATTATTAGTTATTCAAATGTGAATATACATAGTTTTGATTAATTCACCCTAATTATAGATGAATCCATAATATGTAATGATCATGTTGACCTAAACCCTAATAGGTAACCATCTAGCCTTGACAACATATACATACATATATACCCTTAATGCCTTTCATGATACATTAGTGACATTAGTTGTCATCATATACCTTGGTACATATAATTTGATTATAATCACCTAATCTTAATTGTGACCCAATTATCAACATATGTTAGACAAATCACCTTGTTCACTAAAATACATCTCATTAATCATCTTATCATGAATTGGTTTATGAATCAAATCAGTAATATGAAAATGAGTGATTTGATTCATATAATGTGATGTTAATTCATAGTAATTAGTGTTATAAGAGAAAATGATTAATGATGTCATGGATATGAGTATGTTAGATGTTGTGACAATATGTAACTTGGAGATAAGCCATACACCCTTAGACTTGTTATTAGATTAATAATTGGTCGGATGATATTATAGGGTTCTCACCAAATAGAATGTGATAATGGATAATAATATTGGGTTATTAAGGTTTTGACCTAATACATTAATTAAAGTTGAAATGGCCTTGTAAACCATAATTGTGCTTAAAACCCTTAATGAGGGAAATACATATGATATTATATTGAGATATAATTGTTTTGGATAAAATGTGGCACAAGTGATAGTATAATAGATATGCTGCCTTTTCATGATAGAGTTTATGCTAATAAGGCAAAGATGCTAAATATGTTGAGTTTGATAAAATGATATAGGTTTGGTGGAAACCTTAGTAATACCTGACTTATGTAGATTTTGTGGTGTACCCTAGATTAAGGGTTATAACCTAGTTGTTTAAGGTTGGGATGTTACACACTCACCCTCTCTTTCCTCTTGTTGAGATTTTGGGGACGAAATCGTCTTTAAGGGGTGGTGTGTTGTAACATACTGAATCTCAGGGTCTTCCCTACAATTTACCCACCTTTGAGCTTTTCTTGGCCTTCTAGTCCATTTGGACCTTTTCCATAAATTTCCCATCCTTTTGAATCATTTTTGGACTCTATGTGCAATTTGGGCATAATTTGATGTTGAAATCACTATTTACCCTCATTTATGATAATGGAGGGGTGTTTGCACAAATAACCCACTTAAGGAGATAAGTTCGGGCTAATGATGGAATTTGGTTATTAATGGGATAATATATTAGATGATATTTATTTGGAGCTTTTTGGATAAATATATTATTAATATTGTGTATTTGAGTTCATATATGGGTATATTAACCTTAACTATTTCTCTCTCCTTGAAATATGATTTTAATTCATATTAATATGTTATTTTGTTGAGAAATGATTATTTGTATCCTAATGTGTTTAATATCTCGAATTTACTCACATATTTCTTATAAAGGTGTATTTTCATATAATTCATTCATTTTAATATATTAACATACACTTTAATGAGAAATATATTTATTAAGGGCCATATTATGAGTAAAACGAGAATATAATTTCATAGGATTGTTCTAGACTTTAATATGAACATGTGGTCCAAATTTGGTAGCTTTTGGACTTCGATTGACCCTTCAAATCCATTTTATAAGCTTTTATTAAAGTATAATTAGGGATTTTAATCGATTTCATTTATATCAATTTGTCACTCTATGGTTCGGTTATTATGCATTTGTCATGCGCCCCCTTTCACCTTCAGCGCCATCCGACGGCTCTGACTACTTAGAACCTCGATCCATCGGTGAGGAGGTCATCTTCCTCCTCCAGCCATTTGGACAGACCCGACCGCCGAGCTCCTCGATCGTTTTCTCAGCCATTACTCGATAATTTTGAATGATTTCTTCGCCCTTGAATCCGCCGTTCTCCTACGATCAAGACGAGCTCTTACTCGCATGCAGTAACACTCTGGATGGGAAACGCCCAACCTGGGCTGCCCCCTCCTCTCCGCCAGGGAGTTGCAGAGCAAGCTCTGGCCCTCCCCGAACCTATTTATGGTGCCGCCTAGCACCCTCGGGCCGCCACCTTTCTTCCTCCTGCTCCAATTTCACCTCTAGCTACGCCCTATCTCCCCACCCTACTCCACTTGCTTTTCCGGCAACCTTGTCCAACGACTTGTTCCTACTGCCACATGGGCTCAATAGCCTTCGTGGTGAGCATCTATGACCCTTACTCTTCACTTCTCCATCGTCCTCTTGACCCGAAATGCCCCCAGGTGTCGGGTCCTATAGACCGGGTTCACCTCCTTGCCGGCGCCTAGCATTTCTCCCCCTTGGGTGCTCCTCCGCCGCGGTAAGACCTGGATCAGGATCGTCTCGACTTCAGGAGTGTATTGACGGCCTCGGCATGTAGCTTCTTCTTTGTTTTCTTTGGGTTCTCGTTCAATCTCTGTTCCCCTATTTTCGGCCAACTTGGGCCTCCTTTCTTTGCACCTGTGCACGCCTCAGTGCGTTTTTGAGCTCCCTGTGACCGCGAGACATCGGGGAACAGCTTCCCGGTCTCAGCTTGGGACAACCCGCAGTGAAGCGGTCTGGAGCAATGGAGCCCAAGCTCCAGGTTGCTCCCTCGCCATTGCTACGAGTGGAAGAAACTGGGTCATGGTATGACCAGTGTACCCTAGCCCCGGTGGGTAGCTACTTGAGTTGCCATGGGCATTATTGTAACTCCGTCTATTGTTTTTCTCGACTGCGAGTTCTTTGATATCCCTGAATGACCATATTGCCCTCATCATTTTAATTGATTGGTTTTGACGAGCAAGGGTAATTTAGTCATTTCACCTGTTAGTTACATCGAATTTTATTTAAATTACTGTCACGCTATGGTTTTCCTGAATTCTTATTGGCTGAGATGATTTAATTCATAATAAATCATTCCCATGTCAGAAAAATCTGAATAAATAGTCGATGGAAAGGATTTTTAATGTAGAATTCGATTTTATGGTTTTTGAGTCATGATTTGGATTCTTGTTTCAAAGTTTTCTTGGAATGATTTTTAAGTGTATAAAATGTTCTAAAATACCTAAGTAATTCATTTTAACTTCGATTTGTAAAATAAAATATGTTTTCTTATTCAGGAGAATATGACTAATCATTTGGGCTTGGTTTTAAACCTTAATTCGTGGTTATGTAAAATTAGGGTTTCTCCTATGCTTTATGTCTTTGTATATATTAATTCATGTGTAATGTTTAAAACTAGGATAAATGGGATGGTGATACAATCTGTTTGGTGGATGTGATGGTAATGTATATAATCTAAGGTATGTGACTCCTATGTATGTGCACCCTATTTTGTATGTGAAAAACCTATTTGAGTATGAGAATCATATTTAAGTATGTGACTCCTATGTATGTGCACCCTATTTTGTATGTGAAAAACCTATTTGAGTATGAGAATCATATTTAAGTATGTGACTCCTATGTATGTGGATCCTATTTTAATTGTGGAATTTAAATGTGATGATAATGTGCAATACACCTACTCTCAGTTGGGCTTTTATCCAACCCCACCATTTATATTTGTGCTAGCCTTGTTATCCTTCTAATTGCATTTATTGGCTCTTTACTTATTTTATGCTTCTAATGCCATTGTGGCTCATTCATTTGAATTATGTGAATCTTGCTACTACATATGTTGCCCCAATTACTTGGAAATGCTTAATCTTGCTGTTGCCAATGTTGGCTCATCCTTTTGAAATATTTGGAAACATTGTATAATGTTGTTGCCTATGATGGCCTATTTATTTATTTCTTGGGTTTTATTCCCAATGCTATGTTGTTATCTTGATATACTTTTCACTCTACTGCCAAGTGAATGTTTATGCATGATATAGTTATTGTCCAATTGACAATGTAGTGTACACGAGTACAAACCACCCACAGGGTACTGGGGTTTTAGTCCCCCTGCTGGGCACTGGGGTTTTAGTCCCCCTGCCATTTTATATATTAGGCACTGGGGTTTTAGTCCCCCTGCCACTTTTTAGGCACTGGGGTTTTAGTCTCCCTGTCATTGGTGAGGTCCGGTAGGTGCCTTACCCTACATTGAGATGATTTTGAGTCATAATTTATATTCATGAAAATGTGATAATTGTTGATATTTAAATGTGGTAGTTTTTCTAAAATCTTATTTACTCTTTGCCTCTCACTTCTTGAAATTTCTTAGTGGAATCTTTTGTTATGAAATGCTTAACTTTATGATTGCCTTTATCCTATTATTGACACATACCTTTTATCGTTCTCTTGATGGATGACCCCAACCATCCAGGCTAGGATCAGAGTATGCAGGGAAGCTTGGTGAACCTAAGGCTATGGATAGGACAACAAGAAAAGGGACATATAGCTTGCATGATCATAGTTGCTTTTATATATTTTGTTGTTTTGTTTGGAGACAATATTGGCTTAGTCTAAGTCTTCCTCTACCTATATCCTATGTTTTGTATAAAGTTGTACTTCCTTTATGGAAATTTTGTAATGTACTCTTTATACATTTTGAATAAAGTCAAGTTTTAATTCTTTCGCCGCCACACATTTGATATATTTGTTTATCATGTTTAATAGTAGAGACTTGGTCTTTACAGATGGCTCAAAAGAGTAAATGGTGGACATTTGAATATCGACTCTTGATTGTGTAAGTAATGGGTATCTAGAAAACCAAACCATGATTGTGTAAGTAATGTGTGATGGTCTGGGGGCCCTCGTATAAATGGATTTTAAATTAGGAATCTAAACCAAACCATGATTTTCCAAATCCGAGCAGCATGTTTTATATGTGCTGCTCCTCCACGTTATCTCTGTTAATGGCACTACATACACAAGATACGTGTGTGCCCATGCATGTTCTAATAACTCCAGCCCCAACCCTGTATCCCCACCGCCACTTCAGTTCCTCTCCTCCACCTCTCTTTTCTAGGTCCTCACTCACTTCCCTACCCTAGCTATCCAGCTCTTCATTCACACTGCCAATGATCTCCTGCATAAACATTGGTGAACCTTTGCTAGTTGTACTACTGCGGCAGAGGTGAGGAACTTGTTTGATGCCGATGGGATCATCGACTGCAAGGGTCATCTTCACCCCATCACTTCAGTGCTAGTAACTGTGCTTGCAACGGTTCTGTCATTATTGGTTGCTCTGTGAACCATACCGTAGTCAGCAACACCCCATATTGAAACCTCTTAACTTGTTTGCCGAGCTTGCTCCACGACAGAGGAGACCGTGTGTGCTCTCCATCCCGATCAGTGACGGTAGACAGATAGCTATTTCAAGATGCAGCATGGTTGCTAGGGATACAGTACCGGAGGACGCAACTGGGTGAAGAAGCTAAGGGTGACTCGTTCTACAACAAGTTCCAGGAGACTGGTTCTTCGGAATGTTTTAGGTGACTCCATTAGTTGAAGATGAAGCTAACATCGGTCACGTTGTGCAGCCCCGTCATGATGAATCAACTAGGGAAGAACTAGCAGTCTCTATGCTTCTCTGTTCTGAGGTTCACGACGGAAGTCACAGAACTTCCCCGGAGGCTAGCTGCACTATACCCTAAACCCTAGTTGTAGGAGACTGGTTCTCTATGATGGTCCTCTCTCCATGGGATGCTATCCGTAACCGACTCCATCTATCAGAGAACCCAACAAGAGAGAGAAACTGAACACCCGTTCCAAAAAAGTTACCCGCTCATCTCTCTCAAGGTATCTCACTTTTTCTTTATGTTCACCGCATCATTTTCCATCACTGCCTGGAGACGCCAACATAGTCTCGTCATTGCACTAGTGAGATGGATGCTACACAGAATCCCAGTATATTTACCCTCGCACACATTTTACATATATTTCATGGTTCATTACATAAGTTAGAGTCATTAATAGAACATGGCATGATCATGTTCGATTTACAATAGTACAAGATAGCATATATAACTGATCAGGGTCATAAAAGTTAAGTTTAGTCAAGGTATGATCATGTTTGGGCATTAAACATCATTAATAATGTAAAAGGTGGGCATTTGATGCCATTTTCAATATAACAGGAGCTAAGAATGGAATTAGACTATGAAACAAATTTCATTGGATAGATCTCATCGAGAAGATCAATTTTAATATATAATAGGTCTGAGTTTGAGTTACAAATGATTTTCTAGAATTTTTGCAAGATATAGACATAAAACATAGATCAAGGGGGGAAATGTGGGTGAATGGAGCGACGCCATGCGGCGAGGCCGCTTACTAGTGAGCAGGGTGCACACTGGAAAAGGCCAGAGAGAGGTGGGCCATGCATCTGAGATGCGTGTTGGTGCTCAGCCATTGGTCCACGCGGGACCCAATATAACCCATATTGGAAATAATGTCCATATTACTCTAAAAATGATATTTATGAGTCAAATTAATGGGTTGAGCCAACGATACGACTCATGTTAACCCAACAATAATGTGCGCAATTAAAACATGGACATCATATATTATAAATCTTTGATCGTGTTTTGAAAACTACTGTCCAACAATCATTTCAAGAAACTGATCTAAGAGTACTGCATGGGCTGTATGACAAGGCCATCGCAACGCTAACTGTAGCGTTACAAATATTTCAAGAATTTTTAAAAGGTATTGACTAACACAGTCGTACAAGGTGAATTCGGTTTTTTATATTCGGTTGCATTGTATTAGACGACAACTTGTACATTGCATCAAGTAGTTTATGTGCGCTACCAACAACGCATACGTGAGCATCTTCCTAGATCTTCAATTAAGAAGATATCCCAGAGAATGGTAAGAAGAGTTGTTGTTTTGGTGAGTGTTTGGCTGGTTGTGAGGAGTTTGTGTCCTATTCATGTCGCTTGAGACTACATGGTGAGTGTTTGGTCCATGTCCGGAATTTGTTGTTTCACATCAGAGAGGCTAAGGTTGACCTCCAGAGAATTGGGATCAGTGCCATTGTCCGTTAGTGCAGGTGCAACGCCTAGTTGCTAAAGGCTCACCGTGCCCACACCTCTACCATGCACACGGTGTTGCTATAGTCTGGGTGTGCGACACCGACCATGGGGAAATTTACAGTTGAGGCACGAAGGCAGTCGCCGAGGAGGCGTAAACCAACGCTACCGCCGTAGTCCGGCCGCGTTGCACAGGCCATGGGAAAAGTTACAGTTGAGGGGTGAAGGAGGCCGTCGAGGAGGTGTCAACCAATGCTGCCCAGTGAGACGGAATAGAATCACGGGGGCAGCATCAGCTTTCCCTTCATTGCTCCCACCGCCACTGCCATTAATGGTTCTCGGATATGTAACTGGTGTTGGGGCACGTCATCGGCGTGGTTAACGCCGGGGCAGTGTACGCGTCTCTCAGTTTAGTTATAGAAACCCGTGGTGAGAAAGAAGGGTCCCTTTTCCAAAGTTGCGAAGGCGGAGGAACCACATGTCGGGTGGGTCCTGATGGGCATGATGGGTCATGCCCACATAAATGAATCAGCAACTATCAATCCCCATTTCTGGCCCATCAGTAATCAAAACCCATTATACCCATCCTAATTGGGTTTGGGCAGGTTGGGTCAGCTGCGTATGGGCTTTAATGGGAAAAATTGCCACTGGTCCACGCGGGACTCTTTGATTGTGGTCAAAAGTGAGAAGAGAGAGGGCGGTGGAGTTGATCTGGGCCCTACGATCTGGATCCCGTGGTCGAGGGCTCGTCTCCCTCGTGGAGACAGCATTGTGCATAGACATTGCGTCACGACGGTGTTGGCCGGCCGGAGCAAGGGGGAAGGGAGAAGTAAGGTGCTTTGGTGATGGCTGATGAGTAGTCTAGCATCGTAAGGGGAAGATGGAGTCACGCGGGGGTCATATCGGCTTGAGGTAGCTCGAGGGTGAAAGCCCCATATGGGAACACACGACGGCGCCACCAAGGTGGAGGAAGAAGGAGGTTCCAAGGAGGGTGTTGCGGAGCACGAATGGGCGTGGATGAAGAGGGTACCTGATCGAGTGGCTGAAAGAGGCTTCCAATATTGTTTGTGCATGGGATCCACTAGGGGCGTGAAACGGGACGCACCCAGGTGAGAGGAGAAAGATCGAGGCCTAGAATGAAAAAGGAGAAGAAATGCTAGAAAAAGAACAAAATCAAAATGGCCATAACTTTCTCCTTACTTATATGATTTGGGTGAAATCTGCACCATTGGATCCAAAATTTCATCATCGATCTTGTGAACAAGGTTTAAGATCACGATCAAGATGAATATTAGTCTCGTAAATTTAAGTAACTCAACATTGCATAATCGAGTTTGAAATTGTAAACATCAATAATATCTCAACTATTGAGCCATATCTGATTTCAACACATCAAATTTAGGATGAGGGAAGTCATTGATTTGGATTGAGTGAATTATGAGTCATGGTGTGCATAGTTGGAGGAGAGGGAAAATCTAGGTTGTTGCATCCTCCCCACCTTAAAAGGAATTTTATCCCCAAAATTAAAGCAAATCCTCAAATGACATTGGGACTTTTTATTCCATATCGTGTCCATCATAATAGTCCACGTATAAAAACATCATATGCTAACCTTCAACATTATTCCAATATCAAGATATCAAACATCATGATCCAAACATAGCCATGCTTCCAGTGCGCTACTCTGATACAAAAGATCACCCAAAGATCACAAATTTGGAGAGTTCACCAATCAGGTCAAACCAACGGGGCTCTTTGAACTAATAAGCAAGGTGTCTCATTTGAATTGGGTATATGTACGATGATAGTATCTATATGCATGGGCTACAAAGTTAATTTCATATTTATCTATAGCACACAGTGGGGGAGATTTTGTAGCAAAGGTGTAGTGTTTATGCATTTGTTATGATTTCGTCTCGTGAGGATTTAAGTGTCTATAATATGAATGAAATCTAGTGACAGCCTTTTGCAACAAACAAAAAAAATCAAGATTTTTTTTAGAACTCCAAGGAAATTTTGATAATTTCTTCTCATTCAATTTTCCTCCTCAGTATTAAATACATCCTAACAATTTTAGTGTCTTTTTCTTGCCCTCCCCTCCCCCGTTTAGTATGAGAAATTAAAAGTTTCCTAGAAATAATAGTGATTATTAATTTTTTAGCCTCTAAAACTTTTTAGGTAAAAACGGTCAGCACATGAGCCGGGACTAAGTCCGGCAACAGTGTCGGGTGAGTTCTATCCTATAGTATCTGTTGTTGTTGGGCATGAGTTGGGCATCGACGTCGGATGGCAGCTGTCTCATGGAGGAAAGTAGGTTGGCTCAAGAGAGTAAATGGTGGACATTTGAATATCGACTCTTGATTGTGTATGTAATGGGTATCTATGTGCGTCCACTTGTCGACGCTTGAACATCCTAATGGGGTGTAATTAGGGATGGAAAAAATAACCAGGACCCACAATCCATACCATACCGAACCGACCCAAACCATTTCGGATGGTAAACCAAGCAGATTGTGGGTGATGGTCTGGGGGCCCTCATATAAATCGATTTTAAATTGGGAATCTGAACCAAACCATGATTCACCGAATCCTAGCAGCATGTTTTGAATGTGCTGCTCCTCCACGTTATCTCTGTTAATGGCACTACATACAGAAGATACGTGTGTGCCCATGCATGTTCTAATAACTCCAGCCCCGACCCTGTATCCCCACCACCACTTTAGTTCCTCTCCTCCGCCTATCTTTTCTAGGTCCTCACTCACTTCCCTACCCTAGCTATCCGGCTCTTCATTCATACCGCCGATGATCTCCTGTATAAACACCGGTGACCCTTTGCTAGCTGTGCTACTGCGGCAGAGGTGAGGAACTTGTTTGATGTCAATGGGATCATCGACTGCAAGGGTCATCTTCACCCCATCGCTTCAATATGCGAGTAACTGAGCTTGCGACGGTTCTGTCATTATTGGTTGCTCTGTGAACCGTACCATAGTCGGCAACACCCCATATTGAAGCCTCTTAACTTGTTTGCCGAGCTTGCTCGACCACGGAGGAGACCGTGTGTGCTCCCCATCCCGGTCAGTGACGGCAGACAGATAGCCATTTCAAGATGCAGCATGGCTGCTAGGGATACGGTACCGGAGGACGCAACGGGGTGGAGAAGCTAAGGGTGACTCGTTCTACAGTAGCTTCCAGGAGACTGGTTCTTCGGTAGGTTTTAGGTGACTCCATTAGTTGAAGATGAAGCTAACATCGGTCACGTTGTGCAGCCCCGTCATGGTGAAGCAACTAGGGAAGAACTAGCAGTCTCTATGCTTCTATGTTCCGAGGTTCACGACAGAAGTCACAGAACTGCCCCGGAGGCTAACTGCACTATACGCTTATCTTGATCATCAATGACAGGACCGCCCTCTCGGCTGTCGTTGCGGTCGAGCATGCTCGGAACATGTTGATGGCAATCGCAACTCCAGAGAGATGCAAAAAAACTCCAACACTGCAGTTGCGACTATAACGATTACACATCCAAAATGGGTTCTCAACCCATCCATGGGTTCCCACAGTTAATTTACCATCCAACCCACAGAATGGGAACCGGACACGACCGGTCACCATTGCCATCCCTAGGTGTAATGGGGTTAGGCAAAAAAACTTATCCCGGTACGGATTCCCCATTAGAGATATTTGCACCGGACAATACAGAAAAACTAAATTGGGAAGAAAAACATATTGGTGATTAAGTCATAGGCTGGCAAAACATTAGAAACAATACGGAGAGGATATACAAACCGGCGGTATATAACACGCAAGGGATGGTAAAGTAAACAAGTGAGAAAAATTCCCACTTCACATGCAGCATCTAAACAGACTATTGGTGCCGAGCAGACACGTTTTTCACAATGTAAATGGTTTTCATATCAGCGTGTTTCTATATCAGAAGTATATGATGACAACATCCAGTCTGTAGAGTATATGTATATCAAGTATAAGACTCATAATACCGTATAAAATAACCTAACGATGCACAGGTAACGAGTATTTAAAACGAATCGTGATGTAGATGCATTCCCTGGTTCCTCGTTCATCTAAATCTTTCGATTGTGCTTTGACCGTCGCGATACCTTCGCATATACTCTAATTAGAGTTTACTATTCTACTCCAAATCTTACCGCCAAATGGAATTGGATTCGAAGATATATATGAATATGAATTTGTAAAACCTCACGAATACGACTCCATAATCAGTAACCCCTATCGACATGCTTATCCATTCCTGAAGGCAGATTAATGTGGCCGCTAAACCGGCAAGGCTAATACAGAAAAACAACACCGTCTCAGTTAATATCCCCTCGCCAAAACTGCAAAAGGCAAGGACTAAATATCTGTTTTTCACATACTAATCATCAAGCAATGAATTAATGAGCCGACGAAATTTTAACTAAAAAAGCATTTGGAAGAACCGATCAGGAAGGAGACGTTTGGATATTCATATTTGAATTACGACTAATTTATATAAGATATTTTCATGTCCGAACCGATATGGTCGGATCTTGACTGTAGCAACTGGTTTGACTCAAGTTGGATCTAGATACTCACCGGCCCAACTTGCTTCGTGGCCTTGGCTGTTTCCGCCTGAACTTCACTCGTCATCTTGCCCTTCATTTTGTTCTCCTGGTTGGGTTCCGGAAAGACGAGAACAACTTGTTGCTGATCCTACAAGAGATAAAAGGTCACAATGCAAGGCGTAAGAGACGGAGAGGATTTGAGGTCCCAAATGTAAAATCTATACTACTATAAAAAGAGTGAGTTTGATGCTGCGCTCTCCTTGATTCATTCTATTCTTTCATTTTTTCAAGGAATTTTGCTTCTAAAAATATTTATTCACACACTCTTATATTAACTTTTATTATCTTTAATTCTGTATTTTTCTCTCCTTTCTACGGAAACGGTTCCTTAATTCTCTTCTTTCAAACAACCAACACAAATATCTTTTACCGTAGGGACCCTTTCACAGACGAGTCTTCTCCTCGCATATTTCCAACAAATTTTATATGTCACGTGCATGTGCACGTGTGCATTCACTAGTAACCTAAAAGGATGCACATGGACGAATAGAACGCTCACTAGGGCCCACTTGGCCTTTTCTTTTTCGAGTTTTTCGCAGTTCTTCTCAAGTTCGTCTTGCTTCAGCTCCTGCTCCCCAAGCAAACCTTCCTTATCTTCCTGTTGAAGAGGGAAGACAAACATCAGAGAAAGATATCAAATGGATCCCCTTCAAGTTTCTCGCGACACTCCACCTTCACCTGAATTAGAAACAAAGAAAGAAAAAAATGAACATGAAATGAGCTACCTTTATACCTTGTCGATGCATCCT
Organism: Alisma plantago-aquatica; assembly: GCA_963693085.1. Classification (NCBI taxonomy): domain Eukaryota; kingdom Viridiplantae; phylum Streptophyta; class Magnoliopsida; order Alismatales; family Alismataceae; genus Alisma; species Alisma plantago-aquatica. The sequence continues at coordinate 20,513,542 of OY856410.1, forward strand.
AGCCTCCACTTAAATCAACTTCGGTGAGTTAGTTTCGTTGTTGACCAATTATCCATGATAGAATTGTAATGAATCTAGGATGGCCTATACAGACGTTGTAAAGTATTTATGTCAATCTGAAAAGAAAGGAGTCATCCATCGTCATTTCAAAAGTTTTTATTTTTTTTATAAAGTTGGTCGGTTCAAGGACATGTTCGTGCCGGAGCAACAACCAAGAGTTGAGATACGAAGCAGAAATAAGAAGAGTTTTTTCCCAAAATCCCCCTCTCTTTTCTAAAAATTCCAGAAACCCCCCTCTAATTTGACAAATCCTAATCACCCCCCTACCACCCATTCCACCAGCCATGCTACGTGACCGGCTGGCTGTTCTTCTTCTTCTAATTTTTATCCGGTTACAATCGTGGCTTATTTGTTTATGTAGTGTAATAATTTTAAATTCTATTACTTTTATCCTTAGCAATTCTGAGTATATATGTATCATACACGTGTTTTAATTTATGTAAAATAACCCAATCGCAACTAGGGGTTAACAAATAATGGTCCAGATCGCAAAATCGACCAGACTGTTCAGTTCGGTCCAGTCTAATCCGGTCCAATCCATTTTAAGTTCGGTCCGGTAATTTCGATAAGTTCAGTATTCGATCCGGTTTGGTCCAAAACCGGTCCAGTTCGGTCCGGACCGCAGATTGACTTTATAAAAATTCATTTATATATTTGAAGGTGTATTCTACAATAACTACAAATAAAGTACATATATAAGCACTACTAGTATAAATGTTTGATACTAAAGTTATATACCTGTTAGAAGTCACTAAGATTATCAACTTTGTACGATTAAATAAGTTGTAGAACATGTAAAAAAGGTTGATTATGGTCCAAATGGTCCAGTCTAGCACATAACGGTCCGATCTGCGGTCCATATATTGTTAAAATTCGGTCCATTGTCCGGTCCAGTCCGGGCCGATTTTGGACCGATGCTCAATCGTAATCGCAACATGTTGGGTCTCATTTTTTTAGGTAGCTTCAGGCCAAAAGCTGAATTAGATTAACACAAAATGAAATGTGATGATCGTCCAGTTCAATTTTGGGCTAAAAAGACTGATCACATATTCTGACAGCCGGATCAGAACTAGCACGAGTTTGAATTTTGGTTACTATGTCAAATCTGGAACAAAGTTTGTAAAACAAAAATGCAAAACTGATGAAGAGCATTATTTTGACGAGTTTATTCAACACGGGACCAATACCGATTCATCAAAATCGTAAAGATTATGAATTTTATATTTAAAATTTAGTTAGCCTTTTCTAACATTCAGTTGAACTCGATAATATCATGTCTCTTTCTGTGTTACGTGTACTCAACTTCATAATTTCGTTACTATATTCAACATGGATTGATCTGATAGTAAGAATTAGAACTCGTAAGTTATATGTGAAAAAAAAATAATACTACTCACAACACGGAATTTTGAAACCAACAACTGATCTAGATTGTAAATATCTGCAACGTTTCGTAACGCGATTGGTGAGCCAACGCTCTAGTCGCACCAATTTGTAATCTATTACAAAGCTAGCTCATTTCGTACTTGGTGTGACATATTTTTAAATTTATTTTTTTACATTCTCCAATCCACACATTATAAAAAATATTGAATTTAAATGGTAAAAAATATTGAATTTAAATGGTAAAAAATATTGAATTTAAATGTTGAGTAGCGTTCAATGGTAACTTTTTCTCACCAGATTGGAGAATGTAAAAAAATATTTTTTACCATTTAAATTCAATTTTTTTACCATTTAAATTCAATATTTTTACATGTTCTACAACTTATTTTATTGCACAGAGTTGATAATCTTAGTGACTTCTAACAATTATATAACTTTCGTATCAAACATTTATACTAGTAGTGGTTATATATGTACTTTATTTGTAGTTATCGTAGAATACACCTTCAAATATATATGAACTTTTGTATAAAAGTCAATCTGCAGTCCGGACCGAACCGGACCGGTTTCGGACCAGACCGGACCGAATACCGAACTTACCGAAATTGCTGGACTGCGGACCGGACCGAACTTAAAATGGACCGGACCGGACTTAAAATGGATCGGACCGGACCGGACCGGACCGGGCCGGATTAGATCAGACCGAACTGAGCTATACGGTCTGATTTTGCAGTCTGAACCATTATTTGTTCACCCCTTGTTGTGATTGGGTTATTTTACATAAACTAAAACACTTGTATGATTAACATATACTCAGAATTGCTAAGAATAAAAGTAATAGAATTTAAAATTATTACACTACGTAAACAAATAAGCTACAGTTGTAATAGGATAGAAATTAGAAGAAGAAGAACAACCAGCCTGTCACGAAGCATGGCTGCAACCGGGTGGAGTGGGTGGTAGGGGGGTTATTAGGATTTGCCAAACTAGAGGGGGGTTTTTGGAATTTTCAGAAAAGAGAAGGGGGTTTTTGGAATTTTTAGAAAAGTGAGAACCTACTACATGTCTACCTAGTGGTCAAACAGTACCCGGTGGGTAATGCCGTCCCCTACCCCCGCCCTTATCCTTCAAGGTCTCTGCACTTTTAGTGCCTTCTTACCTCCCAGACGAGCAAGCAAGAAATTGCCGCCACCCAAACCAACCCCAAAATCTTATAATGAGAGAGAGAGAGAGAAAGAGAGAGAGAGAGAGAGAAGCATCGTCCATTCTCACCTGAGCCTCTTCCCCAACAAGACCATTTTTTTTATTCTCCTTAGCAGCTTCTGTTTCCAAGCCTTTGTTGAGATCCTCATGCTTGGCTGCTTCCTTCTGCAGTAAAAGAAGACCAACAAAAAACTTGTCAGTGTGGCGGTGTGTGTGAGAGAAATAACATCTGAAATTTTGTTGTTGTCTTGAGCTGCACAAGTTTCTCAGAAAAAAAATCAAAATAGACAGATTAGTATTATTTAATGATCAAACTAGACGACTTTGGAACAAATTTACCGGGGTAGACGAGTTTGGGAGAGATAAAGGGTCGAAGACGCCAAACTGAATGGCATCTTCAATCTCATTGGTCATAACTGACGCAGCCGGCCCCGCGCCAACGGGTCCCTGGGGTGGCCGCGCCACATGGCGGGCCAGGATGAAGACACCCCGCCACGTGGCACGAACACCCCATGGACCCGTTGGCGCGGGCGTGGGCTCAACATTTTTTTTCATACGTTGATACCAAGTATTTAGTTAATGTACAATATTTACATTTTAATTAATATATATTATTTTACAATAATTAGTTATTGCATCTAAGTAAAAATATCACATTAATATTAATTATACAATATTTCTATTTTGATATTAAATAATATGTTACATTTCAATATATTGATTTGTAGATCTATTTATTAATAACATATTTAACTACATATGCATTCAATTATTGTTTATAGATATATTTACGAGTTGAATACAAATTTTTAACGTAAACTTTCAAACTATATGATAAAAAATATTATTCAAATGTCTTATGTAAAATATTATATTACACATAAAAGTAATTACTATATTAATCAGATAATATTTGTATGTATATTAAATAATATAAAAATTCAATGTAATATAGCATTATATATACACTCATTATATACATAATATTGTCTTAGATATTATATCATATATTATACTATGAATATTAATATTAATAATTAATATATGCTATTAGATTAAAACGTTATGTCTACTATGTGTTCATATTTGTATATTTATTTATTAATGATATATTACAGATATATACATATTATTCATAACGTTATGTCTACTATTATTATTCATTAATAAATAAATATAATAATATGATATAATATCTAAAACAATATTATGTATAATTTGCATATTAAATATAGTTTGCATATAGTTTGCATATACAAATTAAATATAGTTTGCATATACATAAAGTTATGTCTACTATTATTATTCATTAATAAATAAATATACAAATATGATATAATATCTAAAACAACATTATGTATATAATGATTAAAACGTTATGTATATGCAAACTATATTTATTTATTAATGAAAATAATAATAGTATGATATAATAATAGTATGTATATATCTTTAATATATCATTAATATATATATATATATATTAATTATTAATATTAATATGCATAGTAGACATAATATATGATATTAGATTAAAACGTTATGTATATGCAAACTATATTTATTTATTAATGATATAATAATAGTTGTATATATCTTTAATATATCATTATTCATTAATAAATAAATATACAAATATGAACATATAGTAGACATAACGTTTTAATCTAATATCATATATTATTTATTTATTATTAATATATATAGTATAATATATAATATAAAATCTAAAACAATATTATTTATATAATGACTGTATATATAGTGCTATATTACATTGAATTTTTATATTATTTAATATACATACAAATATTATATGATTAATATAGTAATTACTTTTATGTGTAATATAATATTTTACATACTACATTTGAATAATATTTTTTATCATATAGTTTGAAAATTTACGTTAAAAATTTGTATTCAACTCATATATATATCTATAAACAATAATTGAATGGATATATAGTTAAATATGTTATTAATAAATGGATTTATAAATCAATATATTGAAATATAATATATTATTTAATATCAAATAGAAATATTGTATAATTAATATTAATGTGATATTTTTACTTAGATGCAATAACTAATTATTGTAAAATAATATATATTAATTAAAATTTAAATATTGTACATTAACTAAATACATGATATCAAAGAATGAAAAAAAATGTTGAGCCCGCGCCCGCACCAACGGGTTCGTGGGGTGGTCGCGCCACGTGGCGGCCCCAGGATGAAGACGCCATTCAGAATGACGTCTTCATCCTGGGGCCGCCACGTGGCGCAGCCTCCCCACGGACCCGTTGGCGTCCTATTTTGGTCTCTGGCATGGACGTCGGGGTCTCGTCGGTCTCCCCAGAATGGCGTCTTCATCCTGGGGCCGCCACATGACGCGGCCTCCCCATGGACCTGTTGGCGTCCTTTTTTGGTCTCTGGCATGGTCGTCGGAGTCTCGTCGGTCTCCCCTGCTCCGAAGAGCCAGGACAAGGAAAACAACGCCATTAGGATATCGGTTTGGGGTGGGGAGGTTGCAGCAACGAGTTCAGAAGGACAACGAGGAAGAAGATGGGGATATAGGAAGGTGATACGATGACATAGATGTCTTTCTGGTGGCTGGCTTTTATATAAGCAAGGAAAAATGCTTGACTATCAAGCATTTCCATTTTCGGGGGAAGCAGGTATCGCTAAAGAAGGGGGTGGGGGGGAAGGGCAAAGGAGAAGGACGAGGCAGGCATCGCTGAAGAGGGGGGAGGGGGAAAGACAGGTGCGATACTTCGGATGCATATATAGAAGCTGCGGTAAGAACGTATTCATTCCCACAAATAGGTATAGGGCCACAGAAGATATTTTCTTCCCCAAGCAAGCCGCAAAAGATATCTTCTTCATGAAACAGTACTTCTTTTTTACTAGTAAACTGAATGAGCTATTCTTGTTTAAATTTTGGAGTTTTTTTCCTAAAACCCTTCAAGCATTTAGAAATTCGGAATGACCCACTCCTTTTTATAAAATCCTACTTAACCTCCTCTCCTTTTCATAGAATTCCAAATACCCCCCTCCGCACACTTCTTTCACCCACTCTGTTACTTGCCATTAAGTTTTTCCTTTTTTGCTTCGTTTGTTATTTTATCTTTGCTTCATTTCTTTTTGTTTCGCTCCATATGATTTCATAATCATATATCTTTAATGGAGAAATTACATTTCAACCCAAACTTATGAAAATTGAGGTTTCAATATCTTCTCCGTCATTTTGCATGTTATTTACATCAGCTTTAATCGAGATTTAATCGATGTCACACTACAATTTTCATGGATTTTCATTAGTCGATTTTATAAAATTCATAGTAAATCGATACCTTGTCAAAAAAATATAAATAAATAGTAATTGGAAATGTTTTTTAGTAGAATCTGATTTTAAGATTTTCAAGTCATGTTTTGCCTCCCGATTTTGATATTTATTTGAAACACTACATTATTAATATTAATATAAAAATCCTAGAATTTGTAATTAACTCATTTTAACTCCAAATTAGGTAATCAGATATGTTTTATTGATTTAAAAAATCTAACTGATCGACTGGTCTATGTTTTGAGTCCATAATCTTAGGTTTTCCTAGAAGGTCTAAAATTAGGGTTTTCTTACACAATATGCTATATGAAACCCTAATGCATATATATAAATTGTAATTAGGTTGAAGTGGTCATGGAAATAACCTAGTTTATGAAAGTGATTATTAGGACTCTACATTGAGATATGTGTGTATGTGCATTTATTAACCCTTAAGTTGGGCATTTTATTATTCAATCCTAACATTCCCAATGATGCATAAAATTATCCATAAATCTTATCATTGTCCTTTTGGTACATTTACTTCAATTATTTATTGGGTGTTGAGCCCCTCTTCAATATTTCATTTATATAATTTGTCATGTGATTCTTTTTCTAGCATGATGAATTATTGACGATATAGCTAAGGTAGTATACTTATGTACATCCACCCATAGTTGGCCATATGTTATTTTAACCAGGGGAATGTGTTTATTGCCTCCACTTAATATATATATATATACACACACACACACACACACACATATATATATATATATATATATATATATATATATATATATATATATATATATATATATATATATATATATATATATATATATATTAGGTGTTTGGGAATATATTACTCTCCCTCACCTATTGGATGAGGTTAGGTAGGTTCCTCAGCCCTACTTTAGTTAATATAGTCATAATTTTACTCATTCATGCAACTTTATTATTATTTTTCATGGTAAAATTCTTACATGCTACATGCCTCATACTTTTGACATTTCTTAGCATAGTTGAATCATTATCTGTAACATACTAGAAATAGAACCCTATCCTAGTAGTTTTACCCTTTTGTCTTAGCCAAACAAGAATAAACTAATACATGTAATTAAGGGAATACAAAATACTTTGTGCTTAATAATAACTCATTTAGGTGATAATAAGAAATTAAAGAACTTAGTTGGACAAATACCTCCTCATATAATCTTAATATAGGGTTGAAGTATAAATTGTCACTAAGTAATAGAAAATAATAAAATAATTCATCTTAGAACTTCTATAACTTTCTAGGATAAGAGAAATAAGAGAAAATCCGAATTTTATATAGAGGAGAAGATAAATGCAATAATAAAAGATAATATGGAATTTAATGGATGAAAGAGGTTAATGAGAAAGATATTGTACCAAAATTATATTTGGAAACCCATTAGGATAATTTGATACTCAAATTCGTTTTCTTGACCAAAGAGTAACTTAAGTACCAAGTATCATTTAATTTGAAAGATAATTGTATATATTAATGTCCTTATCTAAAGAAAATAGGAATTAGGCCAATAAAGTGAAATAAAATAGTTAATGCCCTCAAATTGGAAAACTAACTCCAAATTCGTAATCTAAACATAAAAATAGGCCTTTGGGCAAGTTTACAACTATTTTGGATAATGTTTGATTATTAAGTAATTTAGGAGAGAGAAAATGCCTAAAAGGTGTAATTAATAAATAAATGTAATTCATGACACCAAAAGTTGGAAATAAAAGCAAATTCGTATCCAACACATTAATTATGACTTAAGTGTCAAGTTTCATAAAATTTGGATAATCCTATAGCCATAAATGAAGAGAGAAAGAGAAAATGATATTTGATTTATTTAACCCATTAAAGGTTTCCAAAAGGCAAAACTAATTGGATATTCGGAATCTACATGTTTAATTTAACATATGTGCAAATTTTGGTTTATTTTGGGTTATTCTAGAACCTCTAAATCAGGAAAGAGAATATATATAAATTAATTTAATTTTACTTTGATCGATTTTTAGATTTCCCTATCTTTGGGCTGTCACACGGCCTATATAATCTCGATTGCACCGTGGCCATTGGATAAGGATCCAAAGGATGAGGAGTTGTCTCCTACCTCCGTTAGGACTCCTTCTCACGGCTACATTAATGCGATTTTCCTCCGCGTTTTCCTCTTCTGTCTTTCCTTCTCGCGGATTTCTGTTTTCCTTTTCACCATCAACATTGCTTTCCGGTTTGGTTGATCCCTATTTTAGTAGGGTTTCCTTCGCTAGATCTCCGGGTCAGCTAGAACCTTCCTCCCTTTCCCCTATTTCCTGGTTCTCACGGGTTCCTCGACAAACCTGGACTCCTCCCTTATATATTTGGCATCCTACACGATACTCGAACCCCTACGAACCTCGTTCTTCTGTCCTTTTGGTCTGGATTTCCCTGCTTTCAACTCTCCCTACTCCGGCTACCTGTTGCGACGGCGGCGAGGTCGTCTGATAGCTATTGTCGTCGTTGGTGTTCGGTTCTGCTTGGCTTCAGCTCGTGAGGGTGTGGGAAAGCTTCGAGGGCCCTCAATTCGGCTGATTAGGAGGTATCGCAACTTTCCCCCTTTTTCTTTGATTTCTGATCTGCGAGCAAATTTCTGTGTTCCCTTTCACCTCGGTGCTTGTTTTCTTCGTGTTTGACTCCGGTTTTGAGTGTCTGTCTCTTCCCTGTTCTTCTTTTGGCTTCCCGCTGTTTCTTCTTCAGTACCCGACCATCTCGTTGTTGGCAGGTTGTTGCGGAGAGAGTTTCTCTAGCTACCGGTGACCGTTTTCTTCGCGGGTTGGCTCTCTGAGTTCGTCGGAACTCCGAGAACAAAGTTCATGTTGGACTTTTCGCCCAATTCACACCCTATGGCGATCTGGAGTTGTGGTCGACCTGCTTGCTCTCAAGCTGTCGGGGTGTTCCTCACGAGGGAAACAAACCCCAGGGTTGATTTCCCTCTTTGCCCTCGTTCCTTCCTTTTCTGCTTTGTTTTTCAGTCGGGGGTATTTTCGTCTTTTCGCGCACTCCTCTTCCTTTTAGCTTTGCGCCTGGTTCCGCTGACTTGGATTAAGTGGTTCCCTGACGTGGGCGGCCCTGATTGGCCTGTTCGGGTCCACGTGGATTTTCTCTGCTTTGTATCTGCGATCGAATTAATTGTAATTATCCGATTGGTCAGTCATTAAAAATTGTAACTAATTATCGGATGATCAGAAAATTATGGAAAAATATTCGTTGGATTCAGAAAAATGTAAGCTTTCGTTTGGTATTGGTTTTGATTCCCGAATCTGATGATTTAAAAGGGTAATTTTATGGATCTAATTAAATAAGATAAATACTTGAATAATTCATAACTAATAATTTATAAGTCAGAAAAATATAATAAAATATGTTTTAGACTCGTAATAACATAACCTAAAATATGGAATAGTTTTCATAGCCTAATTCACATAATAATAAAAAGGTAGTTTTTAGCGTTTGGTTTATATATATGAAATTGACCTAAAATCGGTATATGTGTTTATTAGGCTCTTTGGTGACCTAGTTTTGGATCCAGAAGTACTTTGGACCTGTTAGACTTTTATTTGAGGTATGTTGTATCCCCTATTCATCTTCGTTGAGCAATTCACCTATCTTATCATTCTTTTGACTTTTGCCTACACAAAATGTCTAATCTTTTGATATCATGGTTCGTGTGAACTATCTTACTTGTTATGTACTTGGACATTTTCTTGATATCATATCTTGTGCCTTTGTGCATGTTGATCTCTTATATTGTTATGTTCCACATTTGAAGTGGATTTTATATGTTGGTGTTGTCCATTGTGTGATGGCAACCTTTGTTTCATATCCTGACTATACTTTTCTACTTGCCTCTACATCATACATGCTATGTGATTCAGTAGCACTAGAGTAGTGTAATTACATTGGTTTTGGGGCAGTAATCCCCTATTGTTTATTTGGAGAGTGGCAGTATACCATTTCTCTATAAATCAAGTGTGGCAGTAATCCATACTCAACTTATTATATATTGGGAGATTGACAATATTCCTTTCTCTATCAGGTTCAAGTTTGTGCTTGGCCGCCAATTGTTATTTATATTGTTCTAGGGCTATGTTTATCTCACATGCATGCAGGTTGGTGATGTTGTGGGGTGTGTGCCCTACTAATTTCTTATGTGCCAGTATTGCACAATCTTATTTGTTTTGTTTATGGCAAGTATCTTCTTTTATCATAATATGATGTTTATTTTCTTTTATGCCTGTGTGGGTAGTCCTTACCTCTTGAATGGGAAGCAATATACATTTGTTGTCCTTTGAATCCTCATATTGCTCAAAGTTTCCTTTAACATACACATACCAGCATTTTGCTGATTGTTTCTTTTTGTTTCTCTTTTGTGGGGTATGCTTCCAACCCCAAGATTAGATCGAGGAAAGTAGCTTCAACAACAACCTTGTAGCTGATCTTCGGGAGGCTTGAAGAGGTGGTTAGATGACCCTCGGTTTAGTCCTTGGCGTTATATTTAGTTTTCCCTTCAGAACACCTTTTGTGGTGAATTGTTGTATAAAGCTTTGTAAATTGTTAGATAATATTTCTTTTCTGCTGCTACTCATTGTGTAATGATATTTACATGTTGAATGAATTGATCTTCATCCCTTTTGTGAAAATTTTTACGTGGTGTTTGGTTTAAGGGATGTGATATTTTCTTTCTAGTAGAGGAGTGGTTTCACTTCTTTACAACATGGTATCAGAGCCACTAGCAGTCGGTTATCTAACTATTTCAACTCGTCTCCCTTAGGATGTTTACCTTTATCTATCTTAGGTTGCTTATACCTCGTGTCCTTGCCTTGTGCAGGAAAAACCCTAATGGCTGGTGATAACTCAACAATGGACAACCAATATGGTTATGAGACACCTCAAAACACTAGTTTTGGCCAGGAGACCTCAGGAGAAGCTATGACTCCAGAACAAGAGTTGGCCATGTTTCGACAACTCTTTGCATCTTCCATGGTGGGGAAGATGAAAGACCCGTCTGTACCTGTGAAGCCTAAGGAGTTCACAATCATGGAGTTCATGAAGATGCAACCACCTTCCTTCAAGGGTGAAGGTGAGATAGAGATGGTTGACAAAGCAGATGATTGGGTTTTAGCCTTGGAGAGGACTTTTGATGGTATGGCATGTCCTCCACATCAGAAGGTTAGGTTTGCTTCCTATGTCTTGGATGGACCAGCTAGAGTTTGGTGGAATGGAATTGCTAGGACTAGAGATATCTCAGCTATGTCTTGGGAAGAGTTTTTGACTCTCTTCCGTGGGAAGTACATCTGCACTGCTGCTTTGAAGAAGAAGGAAGAAGAGTTCTACAGTTTGAAGCAAGGCTCCTTATCTGTTTCTGCCTACGTACAATGGTTTCTACTGCTAGAGCGTTATGCAGTTGGTTTGGGTGAAGAACGTAGGGCAGACCTCTTCCTCCAAGGGCTCAACTACAATGTGGGTCGTGCTCTAATCCCACAACTGCCCTTGACCTTCCAGCAGATGGTTGATAAAGCTTTGGCTGTGGAGTCTTACCCAGGGTTCCAACCTAGGGAGTTCGACAAGAAAAGGAAGTCCTCAGGTGATGATCAGAGAAGAGACAGTTGTGCAAAGTGCAATAGACCTCATCCTCCAGGGAAGTGCCCTAATGTTAGAAACCAAGGTGCACTAGTGGTATGTCACTACTGCAATGAACCTGGACACATCCGACCTGATTGCCCTAAGCGTCGTAATGGTCAAGCTCCAGTACCACAACAACAAGCACCTCCTCAGAATCAAGGCAATAATAATGGAAACAATAATAGAGGAAGACCTGTGGAAAGAAGAGCTGGAAGATTTTTTGCTTTGGATGGTGAAGAAGTTAATGATGTTGAGCAAGAGCAAGTTAATCCATAGTTCCTTAGAATAGTCTTTACAAGTTATGTTTCCTTTTGCATGTTTCTTATGTAATGGATGTAAGAAGTATAGTTGAAACTTTTATAACTGAAGTTTAGTTTGATTTTACGAGATGAACCCTTTTAAGGGGTGGTGAATAAATTTCCTATGGATGTTCTGATTTCGAGTACAAAATCCCTTTAAGGGGTGGTGTGTTGTAACATACTAGAAATAGAACCCTATCCTAGTAGTTTTACCCTTTTGTCTTAGCCAAACAAGAATAAACTAATACATGTAATTAAGGGAATACAAAATACTTTGTGCTTAATAATAACTCATTTAGGTGATAATAAGAAATTAAAGAACTTAGTTGGATAAATACCTCCTCATATAATCTTAATATAGGGTTGAAGTATAATTTGTCACTAAGTAATAGAAAAGAATAAAATAATTCATCTAAGAACTTCTAGAACTTTCTAGGATAAGAGAAATAAGAGAAAATCCGAATTTTATATAGAGGAGAAGATAAATGCAATAATAAAATATAATATGGAATTTAATGGATGAAAGAAGTTAATGAGAAAGATATTGTTCCAAAAATATATTTGGAAACCCATTAGGATAATTTGATACTCAAATTCGTTTTCTTGACCAAAGAGTAACTTAAGTACCAAGTATCATTTAATTTGAAAGATAATTGTATATATTAATGTCCTTATCTAAAGAAAATAGGAATTAGGCCAATAAAGTGAAATAAAATAGTTACTGCCCTCAAATTGGAAAACTAACTCCAAATTCGTAATCTAAACATAAAAATAGGCCTTTGGGCAAGTTTGCAACTAATTTGGATAATGTTTGATTATTAAGTAATTTAGGAGAGAGAAAATGCCTAAAAGGTGTAATTAATAAATAAATGTAATTCATGACACCAAAAGTTGGAAATAAAGCAAATTCGTATCCAACACATTAATTATGACTTACGTGTCAAATTTCATAAAATTTGGATAATCCTAAAGCCATAAATGAAGAGAGAAAGAGAAAATGATATTTGATTTATTTAACACATTAAAGGTTTCCAAAAGGCAAAACTAATTGGATATTTGGAATCTACATGTTTAATTTAACATATGGGAAAATTTTGGTTTAGTTTGGGTTATTCTAGAACCTCTAAATTAGGAAAGAGAATATATATAAATTAATTTAATTTTACTTTGATCGATTTTTCAATTTCCCTATCTTTCGGCTGTCACACGGCCTATTTAATCTCGATTGCACCGTGGCCATTGGATAAGGATCCAACGGATGAGGAGTTGTCTCCTACCTCCGTTAGGACTCCTTCTCGCGGCTACAGTAACGCGATTTTCCTCCGCGTTTTCCTCTTCTGTCTTTCCTTCTCGCGGATTTCTGTTTTCCTTTTCACCATCAGCATTGCTTTCCGGTTTGGTTGATCCCTATTTTAGTAGGGTTTCCTTCGCTAGATCTTCGGGTCGGCTAGAACCTTCCTCCCTTTCCCCTGTTTCCTAGTTCTCACGGGTTCCTCGACAAACCTGGACTCCTCCCTTATATATTTGGCATCCTACACGATCCTCGAACCCCTACGAACCTCGTTCTTCTGTCCTTTTGGTCTGGATTTCCCTGCTTTCAACTCTCCCTACTCCGGCTACCTGTTGCGACGGCGGCGAGGTCATCTGATAGCTTTTGTCATCGCCGGTGTTCGGTTCTGCTTGGCTTCGGCTCGTGAGGGTGTGGGAAAGCTTCGAGGGCCCTCATTCGGTTGATTAGGAGGTATCGCGACTTTCCCCCTTTTTCTTTGATTTCTGATCTGCGAGCAAATTTCTGTGTTACCTTTCACCTCGACGCTTGTTTTCTTCGTGTTTGACTCCGGTTTTGAGTGTCTGTCTCTTCCCTGTTCTTCTTTTGGCTTCCCGCTGTTTCTTCTTCAGTACCCGACCATCTCGTTGTTAGCAGGTTGTTGCGGAGAGAGTTTCTCTAGCTACCGGTGACCGTTTTCTTCGCGGGTTGGCTCTCTGAGTTCGTCGGAACTCCGGGAACAAAGTTCATGTTGGACTTTTCGCCCAATTCGCACCCTATGGCGATCTGGAGTTGTGGTCGACCTGCTTGCTCTCAAGCTGTCGGGGTGTTCCTCGCGAGGGAAACAAACCCCAGGGTTGATTTTCCTCTTTGCCCTCGTTCCTTCCTTTTCTGCTTTGTTTTTTAGTCGGGGGTATTTTCATCTTTTCACGCACTCTTCTTCCTTTTAGCTTTGCGCCTGGTTCCTCTGACTTGGCTTAAGTGGTTCCCTGACATGGGCGGCCCTGATTGGCCCATTCGGGTCCACGTGGATTTTCTCTGCTTTGTATCTGCGATCGAATTAATTGTAATTATCCGATTGGTCAGTCATTAAAAATTGATAACTAATTATCGGATGATCAGAAAATTATGGAAAAATATTCGTTGGATTCAGAAAAATGTAAGCTTTCGTTTGGTATTGGTTTTGATTCCCGAATCTGATGATTTAAAATGGTGATTTTATGGATCTAATTAAATAAGATAAATACTTAAATAATTCAGAACTAATAATTTATAAGTCAGAAAAATATAATAAAATATGTTTTAGACTCGTAATAACATAACCTAAAATATGGAATAGTTTTCATAGCCTAATTCACATAATAATAAAAAGGTAGTTTTTAGAGTTTGGTTTATATATATGAAATTGACCTAAAATCGGTATATGTATTTATTAGGCTCTTTGGTGACCTAGTTTTGGATCCAGAAGTACTTTGGACCTGTTGAAATTATTTTTGAGGTATGTTGTATCCCCTATTCATCTTCGTTGAGCAATTCACCTATCTTATCATTCTTTTGACTTTTGCCTACACAAAATGTCTAATCTTTTGATATCATGGTTCGTGTGAACTATCTTACTTGTTATGTACTTGGATATTTTCTTGATATCATATCTTGTGCCTTTGTGCATGTTGATCTCTTATATTGTTATGTTCCACATTTGAAGTGGATTTTATATGTTGGTGTTGTCCATTGTGTGATGGCAACCTTTGTTTCATATCCTGACTATACTTTTCTACTTGCCTCTACATCATACATGCTATGTGATTCAGTAGCACTAGAGTAGTGTAATTACATTGGTTTTGGGGCAGTAATCCCCTATTGTTTATTTGGAGAGTGGCAGTATACCATTTCTCTGTAAATCGAGTGTGGCAGTAATCCATACTCAACTTATTATATATTGGGAGATTGGCAGTATTCCTTTCTCTATCAGGTTTAAGTTTGTGCTTGGCCGCCAATTGTTATTTATATTGTTCTAGGGCTATGTTTATCTCACATGCATGCAGGTTGGTGATGTTGTGGGGTGTGTGCCCTACTAATTTCTTATGTGCCAATATTGCACAATCTTATTTGTTTTTTTTATGGCAAGTATCTTCTTTTATCATAATATGATGTTTATTTTCTTTTATGCCCGTGTGGGTAGTCCTTACCTCTTGAATGGGAAGCAATATACATTTGTTGTCCTTTGAATCCTCATATTGCTCAAAGTTTCCTTTAACATACACATACCAGCATTTTGCTGATTGTTTCTTTTTGTTTCTCTTTTGTGGGGTATGCTTCCAACCCCAGGATTAGATCGAGGAAAGTAGCTTCAACAACAACCTTGTAGCTGATCTTCGGGAGGCTTGAAGAGGTGGTTAGATGACCCTCGGCTTAGTCCTTGGCGTTATATTTAGTTTTCCCTTCAGAACACCTTTTGTGGTGAATTGTTGTATAAAGCTTTGTAAATTGTTAGATAATATTTCTTTTCCGCTGCTACTCATTGTGTAATGATACTTACATGTTGAATGAATTGATCTTCATCCCTTTTGTGAAACATTTTACGTGGTGTTTGGTTTAAGGGATGTGATCTTTTCTTTCTAGTAGAGGAGTGGTTTCACTTCTTTACATTATCCCTTATTTAACTCAGTTATTTATACCTTGTCCTTGTACCCCATTTGACACATACTTTGTTTCTTCTCTTCTTGGATGACCCCAACCATCCAAGTGTAGGATCAGAGTGTGTAGCAGGAGTATGGAGATCCAACCTAACTTTAGGATGAGATATCATGTCTTCCATCATGGACCTAACTCATAATGATGTTGTTTGGAGACAATTTTGATATAGTTTAGAATTCCCTCTATCTTAGATCCTTTTGTGTTGCATACCCTTATGGGTGAGTAAGATGTACATTTGTGTAATTGAATATATTCATTATTTTATTCCACTACTATTCATTGGTCTTTTGTATATCATTATTTAAATTTAAAAAATTTACACCTATTCCATCATAGCATTTGAGTATGCTTGGGATGGATATTTTATTCTTCAAATTTTTGGTAAAGGTGTCATTTCCCTCTTTACACATGTATTTATATCGACATAAACTTATGAAACTCACAATTAACATTATACATTGATACAAACCTAAATCGACTAGTTATGACCGAAATATCTAAAAAATATTTCTCTTAAGAACTTCAACAAGAAATTAAAAAAATGTCAAATTTGAATTGAAACCCTAAATTATATATTTTAATCATTAAGCATGGAAGAGGATTAGATTTGTTGAAATCTATGTGATCCTAACATGTTCAAATTAATTCCATTCAATGTGAACTAGGACCTGACCTGAATAATGATTGTGAAATCTAACCAGAACTGGCCCTGACACATATAGATGAGACCAAATATGCCATTTCTTAAACAACATAAATATATATATATATATATATATATATATATATATATATTAAAAAATCTAAATAACAATACGTTGAATCCGAAAATGGAACCAACCTGAACTAGATCAGACCAAATCACAATGACTTGACATAATTTGACATGACCCAAAACCCAGGAAGACAGTAATGCCCAGAACTTTCGAATTGGCTAAGTTAAACTTTGTAGGTTGGAATAGAATTTTTAAAATATCATATACAACTAAGATAATAATTAGCAATATTAATTTATATAATATAATATATGACCAAGATATTATACAAAATTAATATTGAATTAAGGGAAATAGAAGAATGAAGAGAGAAAAGATTGAAAATGTAAAAAAATGCTTAATGAATGCGAAGCGACCCAACTAGAAAATGGCAAACAAAGGGGGTCAGGGTTAAATGGGATTTTGTAAAACAGAGGGGATTTTATTAAATTTTTAGATTCTTGAGGGGGGGTTCAAAAAAACTCTAAAATTAATTATGATGTATTTTTTCGTATTTCTATACCAATCACAATTGTACATGTCATCATCTCTATAATTACTAAAGCTTCCCCAATCATGTTGTTATGTTGCCAGAAAGCTAGCTAGCTAGTACCAGTAGTGGTTGTATGTTGTATTATACTTGCAACTGACTCCAACTCTTGACCAGTTTTCCCATATCAGGTCATAAGAACAATCTTCCTATCAATTTTCTCTCGACCTAGCTCTTTTTTGCTCACTAAACTACACCTATTTGAATGCTGAGCAAACAATAATATCAATAACTATCATAATATTGTTACTGCTTTATATTTGCTCCACCAAACCTTTTATTAAACAAATTCAAACACTTCCAAATCCATTAAAATTTCAGCCGATCTTTAATAAGATACAAAGTTAATCAGATAAACATCATTTTATCAGATGAGTAATCACTTGAATTGCATATAGAGGTGGAGGGTGGTTGGAGGCAATACAACTAATCTCAATGAAACGATAGGAAAAGACGAAGTACACAACTAGATAATTAATTAAACTTATGTGATTGTAGATTTCTCCACCAATTCACATCATGCTCACGAAGTCCCCTCTAATAATTTTTGTTTTACGAGATTCAAAATCTATATTCTCTAAACAAGTTTTTTTGTCTTGTGACCTGCATCGTTAGTTTGTTAATTTTTTTATCAAACATTTAGAAGAATAATACTAAATGGTAGTACAAAATTAATAAATTCCAATAATTACCCACATTTTGAAGTCACCTTTTGGCATACTCACTTGGGATAGTTATTTAGTAAAAATATTTGATAAAAAATTAACAAACTAATAGTGCAGGTCATAAGACAAAAAACATGAATGGAAGGTATACTTTTTGAATCTCCTAATGCAAAAATTACTAGAGGGGACATCATGAGCATGATGCAAATTGGTGGAAAATTTGGCAATCATGCAAGTTTAATTGATTATCTAGTTGTGTACTTAGTCTTTTCCTAATGCTTCTTTGAGTTTGGTTGCCTTTCCTCCAACTACCTTCCACCTCGATATGAAATTTTAGTGATTACTCATCAGATAAAATAACATTTACCTGATTAACTTTGTATCTTATTGAAGAATTTATTTGAAAATTTAGTGGTTTTGAAAGTTTTTAAATTTGTTTAGTAAAAGGTTTGGTGGAGCAAAGATAAATCAAGAACAACACTAAGATAGTTATTGATCATATTATTTACTCAACATTCAATTAGGTGTAGTTTAGCGAGCAAGGAAGAGCCATGTGGAGAGAAAAATGATAGGAAGATTGTTCTTCTAGCCTGATCTAGGAAAATAGGTCAGGAGTTAGAGTCAGTTGCATGTATAATACAACATACAACCATGACTATTACTAGCTAGCTAGCTTTGTGGCAACACAACAGTAAGACTGGGGAAGCTTTAGTAGTTATAGAGATGATGATAGATACAATTTTTGTTGGTATATATATATATATGATAAAGTCCATCATAGTTAAAGTTTAAACAATAATAACTTATATACTATATAGGCAGAAAAGAAGTTAGTTATTTTGTATTGGTGTTGGGTGATGCTATTGTTGTAGATAATGAAAATATACTATCTAGTTGAATGATATGGGGGTGCTCATTGTACTTTATATCAAACACATAGTAGTGACAAGAGTAGTTGATTTATTGATCTTATCTTAGATTGGAAGTTCAATATTATTTGATGTCTTATTGCCATACATATAGTTGGCATACATTTTATATGAACATAAACCTATTTTCTGATGGAGCCATGAAGAAAATAAATAACAAAATCAAGTTGGTGTACTTTTCCAGCTAACATGGTGTCAAGTGACAAGACTAACTAGATTGTTCATGTTTTTAATGACCGAGGGGAGAAGTTCTAATCAAAATCAACACTTGGTATTTTTTGAAAACTTTGGCAAATGCTACCACCATGGTTATTTTTTATTCTCTACAACCATTTTGTTTTGATACCTGCTAGCCGCTAGATGAGGGAGAATGTTTTTTTGGGTGCATAAAGCTTGAAGTTCATCTTGCTTGGCCTCACACAATTTAAAAATGGTTATTTGATGTAGCCCTATTTTGGGTCTCCATCTTGTGCCATTTTGTACTTTAGTCACATATAAACAAGTTAGATTGTAAGTTAATTCCCCCAACATTTGTTTCACTATCAAATACACTTATGGACGTTCTTTGCACGATTTTCAGGTACTTAGACCATACTTTATAAGTTGTAGCGGATTTCTTCCCTTTGTCCTGCATATAATTTCATATCAATTGTCATGTATATACATACACACACACACATATATATATATATATATATATATATATATATATATATATATATGTAAATTAACATAATATAAATTTACCATACATGATCAATATAAATGACATCTATTTTAGGCCACAAGACCACTCCGCCTTTTGCTTCACCAAGTGTGTCAGCATCTGGGTGGGCATATGATAATGGATGATGCCTCCAAGCAATGAAGACAAGCCTCAGGCTCACACAAACCACACCAGCAAGTATTATAGGATTGTAACATAATGAATCTTAGATGTAATCTCCATGTAAACCTTTTACCCAAGTTTCCCACTCATTTCTATCCTTTATGTCATTTATGTTTAATTAGTGGAATTTATAGTGGTTTAGTGAACATTTATTCACTAGTTGTACCAATATAAGGGTTTATGCACAAATACCTCAGTGAAATCTTAATTACCATAATTAAGTACTCTAAACCTTAATATAACTTTTTGATATGATTTGAAAACATAAAATCAGCCTAGTTCGATTTGGATGTCATTTGTGTAAGTTATGCAATTTTAGGTACATTATGGACTTTTATGCAATTTACCCAATTGGGAGGTTTTCTTTGCAAATTATCAATTGAATTTTAATCCTTAGATATTCCCTTACCATTAATGAGATTTTAAACCATTGGAGAACCTAGTTTCACCTTGGTTTGATGGCATTTCTTTCCAAGGGCATTATGAGGACTACCCTCTTTATAAAGATGCTCATCCTTAAAAGCTATCAACCAATGAGGTTATTTCTTTCTTGAAAAATGGTGGGGATGGCCTAGAAGGATCTATGGGCTCTTAGGAATGACTTTTGATATGCATGAAGCCTCTATGAGCTGTCCTCTTACATGGCCATCAATCCCTAGGCTAAAGACACATGGAAAGTCCCTTAAGACACCTCATGCTTCACCTCTTTCTTTATATAGCCATGTATACCCCTTGCCAACTCACAATTCGAAAAATCTTTCTCTCCTTTTCTTTCCTCTAGCTTAGATAATAGTTCCTTCTGTATTTGGCCACGGAGTTTCTATCCCAAGGTAAAAGAGGGAGCCTACCTTGATAATTTCGACCAAAAATAATAAGTTTCCTCCCTTAATTCCCTATTTTCATACTGTTATCTTCCTTAAACCTTCTTCTAGGTCGGAACCATGACCATACATGGAAAAACTCCACCTAAAACCCTAAAACATGTCATCTCCTTGCTCTTTTGCTAGGGTTTGCACCTCTAAAGTGGAGAAGGACAAGTTTGAAGGAATTCATCTCAGGAGTAGATCTCAAGCTATCTGAAAGGATGTCTAGGTTGCTATAGTTAGATCATTTTCTCTTATCTTTTATTTTGAGAACAATCATGTAATGAACAATGAAAGCCATGGAATAGGCTTAGTTCTTTTATTTCCGCTGCTATTGACATTTTGTAATGTATATGGTGCATGCTTATTTACTTGGAATATTATACATGCATCCCTCAATATCTTTAGTCTTTCTAAAAAGATGGATGTTTTGTACTTCCTTTCAATTTTAGTAAGGAGGTGATCTCGCCTCTTTACAAGGGCCATGAATCATGTCCCCTATAATGTGTGGGTAAGCCTCACCCTCTGCAACTACATATTCTTATAATTTTAGACAGCATGGATTCAATCCCTTCAAATTTACATAGATTATGTTATATATATACATAAACATATCATCTTGAAAAGACTAGCTGCTATGTCATAAAAATACTTACAACAGACATACTAGGTGGTGGGTCTACTGGATTACTCACAACCACCTCTATCGTAGGGGAAGAATGACACAACACATGTTCTATCTGTGTGGTAGCCTAAGATGCCTGCCACTTGCTCATGGCTTCTAAGACTTTTTTATCAATTTACTCATCTACCTATACATGGTCAAAAGAAATGCTTTTTCATTCTTGAATTCTCTTTGCAATAACATTCTAAAAGGTTAGCTCAGTTTTTGGTATCCCTCTTTTTGGACATGTTTGTGTTGTGATGGCCCAAAGAACACTCTTAGTCCCACACCAGTGCCTGCATCCCTAACACATCCAGGATGCTCTGGGTTAGCAAGAGCAACTGCCAATTCATCCCTTGTGCCCTCCGAGATAAACGAGCCTTGCTTCCTCTACTTGTGAAGCTTTTAATAATCGTCATCAATAGAAATTGGTAAGTAAACATAACAAATATCAATATGGATTTGCTCTGTGAGTTGAATTTAACCATTTTTGTAGCCGCCTCAACAGTTGCGGGGTTGGTTATATCTCCTTTTTTGTTTTTCCTCCCATTTATCCACACAACATGGTGATGCAGAGGTGAGGGACTACTAGAGAACTTAACAGGATCGGTAGTAGGAGCAACAATCTCAGAAGTAGGAGAAGCAATCTCAGATCTAACAGTAGCCTCAACAACTTCAACCAGTAGATTTTGACAAAGAGTTGCATAGCCACCTGGACCCATCATGTGGTCATGCACATTCAGTGCATGCCTTGCTCTTTGAGCATTGCTAATAGCCTTGTTAGTAAGCACACTGAATTGGTTACTAACAATCAAGGTCAACCGTAAAATAATGAATTCATAAGAATATATATATATACTAATTAAATTGGGAGTGACGCTTAATACCTTAAATTCATCAATTTTTCTCTTGGCAACAAATAGCTCCTACTCAGTCGAGTCTAGGTAGTTCCATTTCTTAATGGCTTGACTTCTTTTCTTATCAACCTCTCGTATGTATTTTTGGTTGAGAGTTGTCCTATAGTTCCTTTGGTCTCCCACAATGTTGCATCACATGTTTATGATGTAAGATTTCATCCAGTTCAAATATACTCTGCAAAGTTCAATATTTATTTGAGTATTCTAAAAATAGAATTGTAAATAACTTTAAAAATATAATTGTAGATGATAATATCTCACACATAGTTATTTCCATATGAAGTCTTTCTTGATTTTAGGAATTGTATACCAAGATTCTACATTTACACTACAATGTCCATGAGTAAGAATCCCAAGATATGAAACAAATGAGTTGTGATTCTTTCTAAATGGATTTCCCGCATGATCAAAATCCACAACCAATTTTGGTCCATTGCCCCTTTGTTGTAGTAACTTGTTCATCATAGTGATGCCCCTAATTTTTTTAGTTTTTATGTTTCTCATCAAGTGCCACAAGATTTTCAGGATGTACATCCTCAACCTAAAAATTCACAAAAAAAAACACATATAGATTATAACTTATAAATAACTTATAAATGGACATATAGCTAGATATGTTGTAAAACTTACATTTTCACACAACGCCCCATCCTCATGGTGATTATCATCACAATCATCATAGTCAAGGCCATCCATCTAAAAAAGTGTCATATAAAACCAATCAAACATTTATCATTTAACATCAATCTAACATTCAAAAAAATAAATATTTAAAAGATTAAAAATATGCCTCTAATATTGAGATCTTTTATCATTAACATTCCTTAGGTGTGATCTCCACGCACATATATGTCACGGTTCACTTCAATATTTGGTGTTGGCAAGCCAACTGATAATGGATTGGATCCATCATACTTATCATAGTACTTTTCTTCATTTGTAGGGTCTTCAATGAACTCTCTTTTACCATGAAGAATATTCGACCAATTTTCATTTGTAGGATCACTGATATAAAATATTTGTTTTTCCTATGATGCCAATATGAATAGTTCACCCTTCTCTCCAATCTATTTAAAATTCACTAATGTGAAACCCAATTCATCCAGTGTAACTCCTTTGGTGTTATCAACCCAATTACACTTAAAGAGCATAATTTTGAAATCTAAATAGTCAAACTCCCATATGTCTTCTATGACACCATAATATGACATTTTAGCTTCACACACACTCTTATCCTTCACACTAGAAAAAAACAATGAAGACACTTGAAGGGTGACCCCACTATTTTGGAAGACACTCTTATCATCTTGAAGCTTTGTGTAATATGAGAACCCATTTATGTCAAACCCTTCATAACATGTAACATTCATTTTTGGTTTAAAGGTGAGGCATTTGATATTTTTAGCAATATTATTTGGTGTTCGAGATAGTTGATGTAAGCCATTATCTTCAAATTACTTAATAAATGTCTTGTTATGCTCTCTAGAAAGCTACATTGAATTATTTTGAGGATATTGTTTCTTGATGAATTTGGTATGTTCAATGATATAAACACTCACTTTGTTGAGGTTATGTAAAATATAAAAGTGAGCTTGTTCTCATATCTCATGAATAATTACTTTCATTCATGCTCCTAAAGTTTCTTTTCCATAATAGTCCTGATCAATATTCTTGCCATTTATAGGAGCATCAATATCACTCAGAAAGTCATTGCAAAAATCCATAACCTCCCTTGCCACATAACCCTGAATAATACTCCCTTTAGGCCGATAAAAATATCTAACATCACCTTTAAAAACACTCATCTATCATTCAAAAGGATACATCCAATGCAAGAAACCTGGTCCCAACTTTTTCACTTCCCTATTCAAGTAAACAACAAAAACGTACCATGATATCAAAGAATGAAGGAGGAGAATACATCTTAAGATGACATAGGGTAAGAACCACTTCTCTTTGCAAATGATCAAGATTCTTAGCATCAATAACTTTTCTGCATACATGTTTGTAGAAGAAAATAGTCTGGTAATTGCAAACCTTACATGCTTCGACAGTATAGATCGAATAGCCACATGAAATATTTGTTGCATTAGAGTGTGACAATTACGAGATTTAAGACCTATCAGCTTCAAATCATTCATTCATACTAATCTACGATCTTGGAACAGTAACCATGTGGTACCTTAACATTAACTAAGCACTCACAAAAGGCTTTCTTCTCCTTTCTAGACAATGCATAACAAGGAGGTAAATATGTTCTCTGATCACTACTAACAATTTCTGCTCAATTTGTCTTTATTCCCATTTCACGTAGGTCCATTCTGGATTTGATGTCATCTTTAGTCTTACCAGATATATTCAACAAAATACCAATGATGCTATCACATACATTTTTCTCAACATGCATGACATCAATACAATCACTTACTGCCAAAGAACTCCAATAAAGATGATCTCAAAATACTGATTTCTTCTTGAATAAATATTCATCACTTTGTGTGGGCATGGTATATTTTTATCCCTTACCAAATTTATTGACAAAGTCTTTTACTCTTTCTTAAACAACCTCCCACGTTATAGGTTTAGGCGCACTCCATTCCTAATTTCATCCATTGAACGCTTTGTGCATCCTTTGGTACAAATGGAATTTTGGAAGAAACATTTGATGACCAAGATATGCAGTCTTGCCGCAATGTTTTAGTCATATTAAATCAATGTTCTCTTCACATATGGGGCATGCTTTGGATCCTTTTACATTGTATCTAGAAAAATTCCCATATGACAGATAGTCATTCATAGTGCAAAACAACATAGCATGCAAATGAAATGTCTCTCTATGTGAAGCATCATATGTCATCACACCTTCACCCCAGAGTTTCTTTAATTTACCAATTAGAGGTTCACGATAAATGCCAATAACCTTTCCAGGTTGTTTAGGGTCTGATATCAACAACGACATCATAACATACTTATTTTTCATACACAACCAGGGAGGAAGATTGTATATAACAAGAATGACATGCCAAGTGCTATGTTGGCTTCTCAATGTGCCGAATAGATTCATCCCATTGGTACAAAGTCCAAGGCTTAGATTCTTGACTTCTTCACCAAATTTAGGGTACAATAAATCAATATTCTTCTACTGTGGGGAATCATACACATGTCATAGGATCCCATCATTATAGTTCTTAACCTCTACATGCCACCTTAAATTCTCCAAATCTATCAGATTGGAAAACAAGTGTTGAAACTGTGGTATTATAGGTAGATACCACATCACCTTGGCAGGAGAGCCAATTTTGGAATTCCCTGAAGTCATCATTTTATACCTTGATGCCCCACATTTCAAACAATCTTTCAAATCCACATAGTCCTTTTGAAATATTACACAATCATTCTAGCATGGATGTATCTTCTTAGCCTTCATTCCCATTGGGCATAATAATTTCTTTAAATCGTATGTTGATATTGGAAGCTCATTTCCTTCAGGAAGAATTTCTTTCAGGAAGAATTTCTTTCAACAAAGATAATAATGACGTGAAGCTTTTGTCTCTCCTTCTATTGTTACCCTTCAGATTATACAATCTCAACACAACGTTCAACATCATAAACTTAGTACAACCTATGTATAACAGTCTCTCAACATCATGGACGATGTTCCTAAACAAGGAAGGTAGATTTGTGTGCTCTACCCCACAACTATCCAACATCTCATCAATGATGTCTATTGGAACCGGTTCATTCCCAACTACTTCATCGAAGGAAATTTCTTCTTCAACACAAGCACTTCTATCAACATCTACTAATTTCAGGTTTGAAATCTGTCCATGCCAGTACCATTTTGTATAGCTTTGTACAATCCCGTTGCACATGACATGACTTTTGAATTCGATACGAGTGATGACTTTCAAGTAGCAACCATAATGCTTACATGGACAATCGAGCCTATCTCCAGGTTGTTTCCTATGTTCCTCCACAAATCTAATAAACTGATCAAGACCAGTAATAAATTCTGGGGTGCACTGATTGGAATGGACATCCATGATCTATCCATTCTATGATCAAAGAGAAAATAAGTATGAGGGTTTAGAGATTTTAGACTAAGTTAAGGATTTCCATATAGATTATTAGGGTTTATTGTTTTAGATTTAGATATAAAGATTTAAAGATTAGGGTTTCAGGTTAAAATATATGGGTTTAGGGTAAAAGATTAGGGTTTAGGGTCTTCTAATAGATGTGTGTATCACCTATCCTATTCTTGATCACATAATCTTACTAGTAAGTGTATAATGTGTATTCAGTTTTCAAGAAAATTTTGACAACATTTCCCCACTGTTCTCCAAGTACACCAATGTACATGGGTAAATGCACACCAACATATGTACTTAGAGAACAAATGAGGAAGTGCTGACGAAACATCAAGAAAACCAAATAAACATTATAAACTTACAACCTATGTGAGATTAAGTGTTCAAAAACAGTCCCAAACTTGGGACTATCCAATATTTAATCATAACCTGTAAATCTTAGACATGTTTCTAGGCCAACAGATAATAGGGAAAGCAAGGTTAAGGTTTATGAAGACATGTTAGATCTTAGAAACATCACATATTTATTGACATTCAACATAGTATTACACACAAACTATTTATTGATAAAACATTCAATTTGATCAATGAACCCAAACATACAAGCACTTATATCCAAATTGAACAATGCACCCAATGGTTTCTCCAATTCAAAATTAAAACCCTAGTTATATTTCATCATTCAATTTTACAAGTATTTTAGCCTCATATAATTAAGAATCATTTTGAATCAATGTATCATTAGGAACTAACAGATTAATCATTAGGCATATTTATCATCAATCAAATGTGAAGAATACATTTTAACAATCATAAATAGAGAGAGGGAAGACAATCACTACATCTAAGAAGAGCAGAAGAGCGACAGGTCTGAGAAGAGAGATCCTCTTCTAGGGGAGGGCAGGGGTAGTATTGGTGTCGGCGAGCTCCTATCCACTAAACTTGGGTGGCAACCAACTCAACAACTGGAGCTAGTGCAGGCAGAGCGGTGGCGGGGGAGGTAGAGCAGCGACATCGGCCAACTCAGCAGCTACAGATGAATAATAGCGGTAGTGGCTCTGGTGTCTTCCCAAGCTCTATCATCCTCTCAAGGGAGCAAAAGAAAGAAACGGTGGCAGTGACAGCTGGAGGAAGAGCGACGACTGGCGAGCAATGAAGTGGTCGTGGATGGAGGAAGAGCTACAGAGGGGAAAATCTGTAGATAGACCTAGCTGAATCATGGTGAAATAGAGAATGCGAAGAGTCTATTTCATGTGAGTTCTTTTAATTTACCCATAGTCCTCAGTTGTTAAAAAAACTAATGCCTAACTCTTATAGTCACTGGTTACTTGAAAGACTGACAATTAAGTGCAAATATAAATAAAAAAGTAGCGCTCAGTTAGGGTTTTAGTCGTCAGTTGCTACAGTTAAAAATCAACATCTATTTACATATCAAAACAAAAAAAAACTAATCTAGTGTTAGGACCATAGTTGTTGGTTGTCCAATCAAAACCAATGAGGAAGGAGCAAATTTGGGGGGGGGTGGATATTTTCATGGGGAAAAGACACGAAAACACTAGTCGTCGGTTGCTAGTAAACTACTGATGCTATAGACCCATCCACTTAATTATCTCACAAAGCGTGATTAGTCATTGATTATTTGACAGAGTTGACGACTAATGAGCGGAAAAAATTTTGTGCGGGGACATGGCACAAAAAATTTGTCATTGATTTAGCAAAAATCGATGCCAGATTGAAAATTTTGGAGAAAAATATTTTCCCTGGAAAATTGTATTTTTTGGGTTATTTTAGACGTTGGTTTCTTTGAAGGGAAACCAAAGTTAAAGTAAAAGTGATACCCGTGTCTTTTTCTTAATCAACATGACTTCACATATGTGGATGGTTGTCTTAACAACTGACGCTCATTGTTCCTTGGCATTGGTTTTTGTGTGTAAAAGAAGCCATAAAAGGTGATATTATATGTCATTTCTATACTAGTGTGGGCTAAAGGTTTCTCTAAAGTCAATGCCTTTCTCTTGGTGAAGCCCCTTAGCAACTAGACGGGCTTTGAGATGGTCCAGGGTACCATCCAGGATCAGATTGGTTTTGAAAACCCAGTTGCATCCAAATACATTCATGCCCGGATGTCATTCAATGAGAGTCCATGTTTTATTTGTGTGGAAAGAGGAGAGTTCATTAAGCATCGCTAGCCGCCATCTAGAATTCTGAAGAGTCTGTATGATGTTCCTGGAAGTGGAATGGTATAAGTACATTTGTACGTAGGACATATTTTGGATTGGGGTTGCGAGTTCCATCTTTATTTTGTGTAAGCATGGGGTGGGATTTTGGTTGTTATTGGTGGATGTGGTGGTGGAGATGTAGTGTTTGGGGTAGGATCAGAGAATTGGTCTGCGAAGGGAGTACTGGTTTGGTTGCGATGAGAGGTTTCAGGATTGTTGAAAGTGGGAGTGGTGGGCGAGACTAATGGTAGTGTTAAGTCTGAGATGCAATGAGACATGGTAGGCAAGGGAGGTGAGTTTGAGGTAGGACATCATGATGAACATGGTATTTTCAGAGTGGATTCAGCAGCGTAGTCAATAAAGGAGGAGTAGGAGAAGTGGTCAGTGGCTGGGGAGGTGGAGTTGTGTAGTGACAAGGGAAAGTAGTTCTCATCAAAGACAAGATGATTTGATATATATAACCGTTTGGTCTGGATGTGGAGGCACTTATAGCCTTTGTGTTGTGAGTTATAACCCATTAAAACACAAGGCAGGGAGCGCGGATCCAATTTGTCACTGGTGTAGTCACAAAAGCATGGGTAGCGTAGTGTTCCTAACATTTTGAGAACAGAATAAGAAGGTTTCTTGTTAAATAAAACTTCAAATGGAGACTTCATATATAGTAGAGGAGTGGGGAGACGATTAATCAGGTATACTGTTGTACATAAGGCTTCAGTCTAGTAGGGTTCAAAAACTTGTGCTTCAAACATCATCTCCAGTCCAAGCTCAATGACATGACAATGTATCGTTTTAACAACCCCATTCTGAGATGGGTCATGTGGGCAGGAGAGTTGGTGTAAGATTCCAGAGTCTGTAAGGAATGTTCTTAGAGAATGATTTAAGAATTTACCACCGCCATCACTCCAGAGTTTCTTCACTATTATATTGAATTGATTTGAGACCATTTTGTGGATAGAAATAAATATAGAGAAGAATTCATGTTTATCTTTCATCAGAAAAATCCAATCGAATTGAGATAAGTCATCTGTAAACATAACATAGTAGAGATAATTATGATAAGAGGGAACCGGAGCTTTCCCCCAAACATCACAATGGAGTAGTTCAAATGGATATTTAGCCTTGGTATGGCCAGGGTGTACTGGTAATTTCCTACTCTTACTTAGTTCACAACTATTACATAAATCAATAAACTGTGAGGAACTAGAAATATGTTGGTGTCGAGATAAGTGATGAATAATAATTCTATTTGGATATCCCAGTCATTTGTGCCATTTATCTCCCTTGACTTTGACAAAGCAGTTGGACAAGAGAGCCTTTGGCATTGAAGCGGGAAGGTAGTAGAGGCCATTACTACATTTCCCCTGAGCTAGGACCCGATGTGTCTTGATGTCCTTGATAATAACACGGGAGCATAGATGTCAACTTTGAAATAGAAAGAAGGTTCCTCTTGATTTTTGGAATGATAAGAACATCTCATAGTAGCACTTGAGTCAAGTTATCCAGAATGGTATCCCCAATATGAGATATGGGTAAGAAGTCACCATTCCCAATCATAATGGAGTTTGAGTTTTTGTATATGTGGAGGTTATGTATAGTACCTGAGTTCTAAGCTATGTGGGTTGTAGCACCCAGATCTAAATGCCAATCAGTAGGATGAACTTCATTGAGATGATGTGCTGCAAGAGCTGCACTTGTATTTTCTATAAGAGATTGAGTCACAAAGGAGTTTTGATAATTATTGTCATACCTGTGCCAACACTTAAAGGCAGTGTGACCGCATTTCTCACAAATTTGACAGAGTGGAAGTGAAGAGGTTAAGTGGTTGTTGTTGGCTTGTGAAGATGAACTAAAGCCACAACCTTGTGGGTTGAAGTGAGCAGAGGTGTTCCCAGGTCCACTACTAAGAACACCCTGAATGTAGTTTTTGGATTGGTGACGTCCTCATCCATGAGTAGAAGGGCGACCTCTGCCATTGAAGTTTGTTTGACTATAGAATTGTTGTCTATTGAAGGGGACTGGGTTATCAGGTGCCTTGCTAGAGTAGAAGACAGTTGGTGAGGAAGAGATACTCCTTCTAGTCTTCTGGAATTCGAAATCTTGCAGTATTGGAATTAGGTCGATGAAGGAGGGAATATGAGGCTTGAGCATGGAGACAATAAACTCTTAGTACTCATTTCTATCAAGGCCATTCAGAAGGGTGGATACCTTTTCTTAGGCATTCACCTTGTATCCAATGGCATTGAGTTGTTCATAGAGGGTCTTGAATTTGCTTATATAATCAGTAAGAGAGTATGTGCCTTTGGTGAAGGTCCGCAGTTGTGATTTGAGTTCAAATTCATGGGATTGAGAGGGTTATGAGAATTTCTTTGTAAGCATGGACCATACCTTGTCTGAGGTGGTACATCCAATGATGTCACCACCTCTTAAGTTAAGGAACTTGATATCCATCGTTTTAGGAGCTTGTCAGTGCGAGTCCAAGCTTTGTGCCTAGTATTTTCATCAGGTAAGCCTGATACGTCAAGAACGAGCAGCGGAGGGGCATCTTCAAAACCATCAAGGAATCCTTCAAGGTAGCAAGATTCGGCCAAGTTTTTGACTTGAGACTCCTACAGAAGGAAGTTTTTGTGGTTGAGTTTGATGGATAGGAAGTTGGCGATGTTCAGACCGAATGGCTAAGGGACAATGGAGGTAGAATATGAATCATCAGGTGTTTCCATGGCCTTGAGCTTTTGTGGCTTTGATTTTGAGGGGGGGCTTATTTTCCTGGGGTCAGTGTTAGGAAGAGGAAGTGAACAGAAAGGGAATGAGTTTGCGAGATCTGGAGATGGTGGCCGATTAGTGCTTAGAAAAGCTCTTATACCATCTTAAGATTAGGTTATGACAAAGAAAAGAAGGCAACACTCACACACCTTCTTGGAGTGTGCATGATTTCATTATATAAAACTTGGGCATGAGCCACTTATTACATTGGGTACACCAAGCATGAGAACAATAGGAGAATTAAGTCTACATGGAAATGATACATTAAGTATGCATGGATATATAGCTTTGAGTAGACCAAGGAAATTAATTTATGGTTGACGTAGTTTCACAATTGCTTCTATGCATTTTACAATTGTCTATTCATTTCACCTGACAAACTAAATATCTGGAGTTGTTAACATTGTATAAAGCTAATTATTACAAGTGTCATATGAAGTTATTTTATTTTCTAATTTTGACAAAATAGGTGTTTATATATGTGAATTTTAGAATGTGGTTTCCTTATGAAATAACTCTTTAATTTGGTTATGCAACTAATAATATTGATGCACATCTGTGGACTAATATGGACTTGGGATTGACCCATTTAATAAATTCGACGTATAATTAAATGTTATTTTACTGTAACTTCCATCCATTTCTTAAAATCCATAACATCTTTTTAGTGTATTTGAATTTTTTATTTATTTCTGAATTTACTGAGCAACTTTCACAAAAAAACCCACAATTTCTTCCTCATATCTAATAAGAATTCCATGGATCCATATCTCTTCATTTATTTTCCTTTATTTATCTGTTCACACTCAAATAATCCTCTCCCAAAACAATAACTATAATTCTCTCTCTATTTATTCTAACTATTAGTGGCTCCCCTCTTTCCGTTCCTCTTCCTTTGCTTAGTCGTATCTTTAAACTATACTAAAATTGAACACCAACGTCTAAAAATAGAAACCACTAAAAATCAGTGATGCTATATAAATGTGATACAGTCTTTGGTAAAAATAAATAAAAAAAGGTATAATGATTTTCAATTTATCATTCACCACTAACAAAAACAATATTGTGGTTACAAATTCCATCCCTCTTCCTTTCTCTTTCCATCTCTTTCTTCATCTTTCCTACAAATCTTCAATTACTCTCCATTTATCTTTCCACTTTCTGTCCAATAATGCTCCCCCACTCTCTCCATGGCTCCCTCTCATGTTAGAATCAAGGCGTGTTCCAACATAAGCGTCATTGACACTATGTTACACTGCACTGCGCAACTTATTGCAAGTTCAGGCAATAGAAATAACAAGGTTAGCCCCATAGTAACAAAAGTCTCCAAATTTAATGGAAAATCAACAATTGTTTTTGATGTTATGGGCTCCTGAATGTTCATCACGATTAATACGTTGGTCTAGTTTTCATGATTCTTACAATTTATCCCACATTTTTGCAAAATAAATAATTTTTTACGATTCTTTGTGACTTTTCATAATTTTCACAATTTTTCTCTTTTAAGCCGCTTGCTCTTTTTTTCCAAACCATGCACATAAAACTCCTAATATACACTAAACCTCCAACCCCTACTCCAGACAGTTCATTGTTATTGGTTCTCTATTCTTCATGTTGTTGAAATATGTAAAGAGTAGTTTTTCTTCCCTTTATGTTTTGTAAATAGTTTTCTGGAGATCGATACAAAAGGAGCAACACATTGGGTACAACAAAAAAATGTACACAGAAGAAAGAGGAAGGAAATTATGACAATCCTAAGATTTAAACAACAAGAAAATATATAGACTAAAATATAAGTAGAACAAAGATACATAATAAGAAACTGTCTGTTTAATTTCCCATTGATCATTCATATTATATTTTACTTATTACATTTTATTTATTTATGATAATTAATTAAATAGTAGAAAAGGTTTACAGAACTATGGAAGAAAAATGTAATAATGGATTTGGAAAAGCAAATAATATGTGTGGCAACAAAAAAGAAGCATGATACATGCATCTAAGAAAGGAAAGAAAAGTGTAAATTTCTTCCTAAGAACTGACAAAGAAAAGAAGGAAGTATGCATGCAAAATGGAAATAAAATCACTACTTATCAATAGAAATTTGGTTCCTCATTGTCCCTTTGACGAACAATCAATGTTGTATTTTTGCTAATTTTCCTTAAAGAGTGGGGGATTTATCAGGAAATATCAACTATAAAGCATTTTAGCATCCTAGTAGTTTTTATTGCACAAATATAAATAAGGATGATATATATAAATAGTTTCCATTACGGATTTTTGCCTTTTGACATATTGTGATAAATTCTAAAAGAAATAAACAAATTCAACTCACTTAGAGTCTACTAAGAATCTTACAGTTGTCTCTCATTTTTGTATATACATATGTGTGTATATATATATATATATATATATATATGGGATTAAGAGAGAGATTCCCCCCCTTTCCCATGCCCGTGACGGAGGCTGTACGCCTGGGAGGGTGGTAAATCAAGGAGGCAACTTGGATTCGAACCTGGGTCCCTTCATGAGGAGACACTGTGCTTGACCACTTGAGCCATTCTTTGTCGGCATATATATATATATATATATATATATATATATATATATGTTTGTATCGGAATCAGGTAAATATATTCCAATGTCCCCCTCCTACAAATGTAGAAGGAGTCAAAAAAGGTTACGTATAGCCCTATGCTCGCTATACATCATAATCGTGATCAACTCACCCATCTAACTCATACATACTCTCTTTTTTACATTTTTACAAATTTTCCCAGCAATAGTGCTCTCACTACTAACCATCCCTCCGTGCTTACGGGCATTCCTTTCAAACCAAACATGGTATCATAATGCAGCAAACAACAGCTGTTTTGTCTCCTCTTTGGCACACCTTTTAACCACCTTTTTGATGTCTTCATTCAGCGCTATATGGAGGCGGAATTCCTTGCAGATTTTGTCCCAAATTGTCTTCTTAAAATAGCAACACCCAAAAATATGACTAAGAGTCTCCTCCTCCGTATTGCAGAGATAGCAAGTGGTAGAAATATTGCTATTCCACTCCCGTATTTTGTCCAGTGTAGCTAGCGAATCATGCAGAATTTTGAAAATACAAATCGACCATTTAGGAATATGTTTACCTTCCCATATCAGCCCCATAATCTTTTCCTTTTCCGCCCTAGTCCTCTTGATCTCCCACAGATCAAGGTTTGGATTGAACATGTTCCATTCTCCATTATGTTTTAGATAGAAATGATGCTTTACCTGGGCCATAGAATCCTCATCATGTGAATGGTGCGTGAGATGCCTTCCCTTGTCCTTGGCTGAAAGTCCAAGCCTTGTGGATATCTTTCTCTCATCCATCTCCCCCATATAGAGTCACCGGATTGGTAAGAGATGATTCTCCTAAGAGTTGTCCACTTGGCAATGTCTCTTGGAGTTTTCAACTGTAGGCCTCCTTCATCTCTCGTCAAAGCAAGTCTAGAGTAGCGCATTGGGTGATACTCACTTGCCCAAATGAAGTTTGAGATTTTCATCTCCATCCTGTCAAGAAAAACCCCTGGAATCTCACCTTGTTGATCCCAGAAAATAAGAAGACCCTCAATAGCTGCTCGGATAAGCGTAGCATGACCCACCATAGAAGTCTTCTGTGTAGGCCATCTCGCAATCATCACATCTAGTTTGTCAATGCATTCGAAAAAATCCTTAACCTACAGATTACCCCCTGTCAGAGGAAAGCCAAGATATTTTGTTGGAAATTTGCCCAACTCCACCCCCAAAGCATCCTGCAATCTGGCTTCCATAGAGTGACAGTTCTTTGAAAGGAAGAGCTATGTTTTTGCGGCATTAATGCACAACCCCATCTCCTCTCTGAATTTCCCCAGAAAATTTTTCAGTTCCAGTAGCATCTCCACTTTAGCTTCAATGAACAATAAGACATCATCAGCGAAAATCAAATGACTCATAGTTTTCACACCATGGACCGTAAAGGCTTTAATTAATTTCTCCTCTTCCACCGCCTTCAGCTTCCTTGTGAAATTGTATGTATGTATGTATATATGTATATATGTATGTACATATCTGATACATATAACTATTAAGGCCGCAAGAGATACAATCTCACTAAGTGAAAAGTAGGAACAAAAGTAAAGAATAAAGCTATCAAAAATCCTATGATTATGCTCTTCCCATATGTGAAACAAAATAGAACAAGAAATTTTTTTCTAGATTCCCCAAACTCGATGAGAGCACCATCATCTTCGGGAAAATCCCTATTTTCAGGCTGAAATTTCTTCATAAATCTGCAGTAAAAGCACATTCGAAAAAGAGATGGGTCTTAGACTCTTTAGCTTTACCACATAGACAACACCTTGAGGAAAGAGAATAGCCAAATATTTACAACATATCTACAATAACGAAATGATTTAAGAAGAACTTCCATAAAATATAGAAACTTTTCGGGGTAAGCGCTTGGACCAAATCCAAGTTCCCTAAGGAACCTATAGGCTTATCGACATGTAGGAATTCCATAATTCTCTTCAGAGATAGAACATTTGTTGACTCAAGGTCAATTAGGTCAATGTTGACTCACATCTAAATTGACTAAACCCATGTTTTGATGATGACTAACCATTCCACATATTAGTGTCTAATGTCTCTACTTCAGTGATTTCAGATTAGGTATAGACACACTTCAAATGCCCTAACTTGTGCATCTCAAATTGGAGAAAAGACAAGTCAAAGTCATACAAGTGCACATTTTTGTAATATGATGTATATCCATTAGAATGATGCTGTAAATCACTTGTAATGATTGTATGACTTGTAATTAAGCTTAGAAAAATATCAGGAGAACTTAGATCGAATTTTAGAGCACTTTAGATGCAACTTTGAAAATTGATTACAGGCACTTTGTTGGTCGAGTTTCCCAGCCTGAAAACTCGACCTATCATCCTTGATCAATTTTCTGGAGATTTCATCGGTCGAGTTGTGTTTACAAAGAACTCGACTGATGGAGTAATTGATCAAATTGATTTTCATTGGTCGGTCGAGTTTCCATAGGACAAACTCGACCGATGGTCTGAATATCGGCTTTGTCTTGTATTCTGTCGGTCGAGTTACACTTATAGAAACTCGACCGATTGCACTGTACGGAAAAGTGTAGAAAAGTGTTTGTAGCCGTTGTGGAGTTGCAACAAGTGAAAATATATCCGTTGCAAGCCACAAAATGGCTAGTTTTCATTCACAAGTGTTCCCAAAGGCTAAGAGGCATCCCCAGCTATAAATAGGACCCCTTGGGCTTCATTCCAAGGTTGAGCATTCATTGCAAACTCTATGTGAGGTTCCTATTATATAGTTGAGTGCTTCCTACAGCCTCCTCTCTCTCTCTAAGCTTTATCACTTGCTACATCCATTAAAGTGAGTAGGAGATTCGTAAGAGAGCTAGTTCTATATGTATATCTTGTGAGGCTCTCACTTCCACCACCTCCCCATCTCTCATTTGCAATCATGAAGATGAAGGTTCTCTCTCTTGTCCAAGAGAGGTGAAGAAGAACAAGGGAAGGAGTCCCTTGGTGAAGATCAAGGCTGAAGACTTGGAGCTAGAGTGGGTAAGCCCTTGGAGAAGGCAGAAGACTCAAGCTCAAGTGGGTAAGACCTTAGTGGAAGCTTCTCCGAGTGAAGGTGAAGTCAAAAGCTGAAGATCCAAGAAGAGTGGGTAATTCCTGCAAGGCTGAAGACTTGTGCTAGAGTGGGTAAGTCCTTGGAGAAGGATGAAGACTCTTGCAAAGTGGGTAAGTCCTTGGTAAGGTTGAAGACTCTTTGTCTTAGACAGGTAAGTATTTTGTTTGGTCATGCATTGCATGTCTTATGAATGAATATAAGAGTGCAATAGTTTGGAAGTCCTAGAGGTTGACCTCTCTAGGCAAGTGGACTGACACACTTCTAGTTTGAAGTGTGGAACCACTCTAAATAGTTTGTTTAATTGGTGCATGTTCAATCTCTCTCTCTCCCTTTCTATGTATGCTTTAGTTGCACTCAAATCACCTATTTAGCAACCTTATCTTGTCATATATCTTGAAGGTTTAATGAGTTTTGTTTAAGTGCTTTCAGCTCTATTCACCCCCTCTAGAGCATCTAATCACCCATCTAGGATCCAACAATTGGTATCAGAGCAGGTCTTCTCCAAGCATACATCAACAAGTATGACAAGATGGGTGACTACCAAGGAGGGAGATATTCGATCAACCTACCAATCTTTGATGGGAGCAATTTCGTCTATTGGAGAAGAAGGCTTCAATTCTACATCCAAGGATCAAGTCTTGAGATGTGGCAGATGGTGAACAACCCATACATGGAACCAAAGACAAAGAATGAAGAATGGGATGAAGCTACCTTGATGAAAGCAACCTTGAATGCTAGAGCAATGCACATCTTATATGCCTCCATGACCCCCACTGAGTTCAACTGGATTTCTTCATGTGAAACAGCCTATGAGGTATGGATAAAGATTTTCATCACTTATGAAGGGACAGATCAAGTGAAGGAAAGCAAAGTCTACATGCTCAAAGGGCTGCTTGAGAACTTCAAGATGGGAAAGGAGGAGAGCATAGCCAACATGTACTCAAGGCTCAACACCATCGTGAATGGTCTTGCTGTTCTAAGACATCCTATGTCTAGTGGAGAGATCAATTCAAAGATCCTTAGAACTCTCCCCAAGAGATTGGAACCTAAGGTGACTTCTATTGAAGAAGCAAGGTCTCTTAAGGATATTCCTATTGAAGAGCTCATTGGAAATCTACAAGCACATGAATCTACACTTGACAAGAGGGAGGAAGTAGAAAGACAAGAGAAGAAAGAGCTAAAGAGAATGAAGAAGGCTGAAATGAAGGCTCAAATTGAAGCTATCTTGGAACAAGTCTCTCCATCCTCTCAAGCTAAAGAAGATGCCATGTACTCTGAGGGTAAACCCTATAAAGGCAACTCCTCCTCCATCTGGTGCTTCACATGTGGAAAGAAGGGTCACTATAAGGAAGATTGCCCACAAGGCAAAAAGACCCATCTTCACAAGATGGAGAAATGGTACTCAAGCTCAAGTGACTCCTCCAACTCAAGCTCAAGTGAACATTCATGTGAAGGATCAAGCTCAAGCTCTAGTGATGAAGGAGAATGCCATTTTGCTCTTATAACATCAACAAGTGAAGACTCAAGTGAGGTAAATCTAAACTCTTTGGATAAAGAATCTTTGATTGCTATTATTCATGATATTTGTGCCTCTCTTAAGTCTTCTAAAAGGAAAAAGAAAAAGCTTGCTAAAATTGTTGATAATTTGCATATAGAACTAGATAATCTTGAATATGCTAATTCTTGCCTGCTTGATGATAAAAATGATTGTCTTAGTCAAGTAGACTCTCTTAAACTTGAAAATTCTAGTTTGCTTGATAAGATTAGATTTCTAGAAGCTCAACCTATCATGCCTAGTCCTAATGAAGATTGTACCTTAATTGTTGATTCTCTCATGCATGATATTGATGTTCTTAAATCTGAAAACAAGGACAAAGATTTTGTTTTGCATGAACTAGAAATAGAAAATGCCTCCTTGCTTGCTAAAATCAATGGGCATGAATCTTGTTCTAGTTCTACAAATAGAGAGAATGATGTTGCTGCTATTCATATTAATAAATATTCTTATTTAACTAAAGTTCTTTGCTTAGAAAATGATCTTTTACATGCTAAAGATAATATCAATCATTTGTCCTCGACTATTGCTTCTCTTAAGCATGATAATGACAGTTTGAGATCATCTTTGCAAAGATTCTTAGTTGGTAAGAAGAGTCTTAATGATATCCTACACCATACTACTAAAAAAATTGGTAGACATGGTCTAGGGTATGATGGTAGTCAAGGGAACAACAAAGATAAAGGACCTCCAATATTCTATGGAGAATCCTCTAGTTCCAAGACTATGGGCACATGCAACTATTGCAATGATATTGGTCATTATTCTACTTGTTGTCCTTTTAGGAAAGAACCCAAGAGAAATAGGACTTGGGTTGCTAAGCTAACCCCTCCAGACCCAAAAACATGATTGGGGACCATTTCATCTTTCTTCTTGTAGGTACTTGCAATTGGATTGACTTGAGCTATTGAATTGTAAATTGACTTGAGCTATTGAATTGTAAATTGACTTGTCAATCCACATGAAAGAAGAAAGGTGAGATGTGTAGAGGGTGACAACAAATGAAAAAGGGAATGGTAAGCACAAAGGTAATGTTTCTTTTGCTTATAACCATTTCTAACTTGTTTTTGTCAAGTTAGTGTGCTCTATACATATGGTTTTTGAGTCAAAAGTGGCATTTTGTGATTCTATTCACACTCTTGCTCAAAAACTATTTCTAATGCTTCTATAGTGCATTACTAACTTGCTTAGACATGTTTGGATATGGTTTGTATTTTTAGCATACCTTTAAATATGTTTTTATGAAATATATGTGCTTTTTGACAGCTGGTCTGTCAGTTGAGTTTATCTTGACAGAAACTCAACCGATAGGTACAAATGGGTGTTGCCAACAACTGTCATCGGTCGAGTCGGCAATGCACAAAACTCGACCGATAACATTGTGCACAAAATATTCATTTGGCTTATTGAGTGAGAATTTTCCCTCTCAACTAGATTTTCTCAACCAATAAACTTATTCTTTGGCACTCTCATTTGGTACCTTTATATATGCATATTGCCATGTTCTAAATTGCCTATCTTGCTTACAACTCTATCTCTCTAATTGCTCTAAATTGGTATATATATATCTTGCAATTACTTGCTTTGAGTTGTTTTGTAAGTTTTGATGATGATCTCTTTGGATCTTTTGGTTGTGTCTAAAAATTGCTTCCGTTGTACTCTAACTTTCTACATCTATCTAGGTGTATATCTTGTTTTGATACAATGTTGAGGTTCATATGGGTAATCATCTTATGGTAAGGATGCATATCTAGTGAGTTATATCCTTTCATGCTTCTAAAATTGCTTATCTCTTTGTTTGGATATATCTCTACATCTACTCATAGCTTGCTTTATCTGGTGTATATTTTGGTATCTCTTGCTATGATCTAGATCCTACTAGTAGTCCTAACTTGTGATATCATCTACTAGTAGTTCATATACATGTAGTTCTAACCTTGTTTCTAATTGGAATCTTTGCTCATCTGTATGCTATGCTTGTATCTTGTCTCATACATGCTCAATCTTGTTCCTTGAATTGCATATCTATTATCTTGAGTTTCTTGCATAACATTGTGATGCAGGGTACATACATCTACATTATATGTAGAAATTGGAGTATTTTTGGATTTTATGCAGTTTTTGCTCCAGTTTCTATTTTTGGTGCAAGACTAGTGTTTTTCATGCAGAAACGACCTTCTAAGCTAGACTCATTGCTTAGCTATGAGCTCTGATGGTTTTTGGTCAAATTTCATCATCTTGAAGGTCAAAATTGTGATTTATTATTTTTCTGCAGCACTTTATCTTGCTTTTTGGGTTGTTCAAGTATATGCTTTAACTTGCTTTTCTTTCTATGCTTGGACAAGCCCCTGTCTGTGCTCTTCTACTCTCCTTATATATATTTGTGTTATCTCCTTTCTTTTTAACAAGTGATGTTTCTTATTTCTTCATAACCCCACTTTTTGAAATGACAAAGGGGGAGAAAGGTATGTCTTATTTTAAAAGAGGAACAAGGCATGTCTTACATGAAGATGAGAAGTATGTCCATGTAAAAGGGAGAAGGTAAAGGGGAGACGACATATATGTGTAGAACATATATGAGTAGAAGATATAGTTTCTATAAATGTTATGAAATCTAACCATGCAGGAGAAATAACATCGTTTGAGGGGGAGTATGAGAACTCCATGCACATCAATTGAGGGGGAGCATATGAGCTCAATCCTATTGAAACCCCTAGGTTTCTCCAAAGGTATGATTTTACTCAAAAGCTTTCAATACATTTATGGAATGGTTTTTCATCTTCAAAAAGGGGGAGATTGTTGACTCAAGGTCAATTAGGTCAATGTTGACTCATGTCTAAATTGCCTAAACCCATGTTTTGATGATGACTAACCATTCCACATATTGGTGTCTAATGTCTCTACTTGAGTGATTTCAAATTAGGTATAGACACACTCCAAATGCCCTAACTTGCACATCTCTAATTGGAGAAAAGACAAGTGAAAGTCATACAAGTGCACGTTTTTGTAATATGATGTATATCCATTAGAATCATGTTGTAAATCACTTGTAATTATTATATGACTTGTAATTAAGATTAGAAAAATATCAAGAGCACTTAGATCGAATTTTAGAGCACTTTAGATGCAACTTTGAAAATTGATTACAGGCACTTTGTTGGTCGAGTTTCCCAGCCTGAAAACGCGACCGATCATCCTTGATCAATTTTCTAGAGATTGCATCGGTCGGGTTGTGTTTACATAGAACTCAACCGATGGAGTAATTGACCAAATCGATTTTCATTGGTCGGTCAAGTTTTCTCAGGACAAACTCGACCCATGGTTTGAATATCGACTTTTTCTTTTACTCTATCGGTCGAGTTACACTTATAGAAACTCGACTGATTGCACTGCACAAAAAAGTGCAGAAAAGTGTTTCTAGCCGTTATAGAGTTGCAACAAGTGAAAATATATCCGTTGCAAGCCACAAAACGGCTAGTTTTCATTCACAAGTGTTCTTAAAGGCTAAGAGGCATCCCCAACTATAAATAGGACCCCTTGGGCTTCATTCCAAGGTTGAGCATTCATTGCAAACTCTATGTGAGGTTCCTACTCTATAGTTGAGTGCTTCCTACAGCCTCCTCTCTCTCTCTCTAAGATTAATCACTTGCTACATCCATTAGAGTGAGTAGGAGATTTGTAAGAGAGCTATTTCTATATGTATATCTTGTGAGGCTCTCACTTCCACCACCTCCCCATCTCTCATTTGCAATCATGAAGATGAAGGTTCTCTCTCTTGTCCAAGAGAGGTGAAGAAGAACAAGGGAAGGAGTCCCTTGGTGAAGATCAAGGCTGAAGACTTGGAGCTAGAGTGGGTAAGCCCTTGGAAAAGGTAGAAGACTCAAGCTCAAGTGGGTAAGACCTTGGTGAAAGCTTTTCCGAGTGAAGGTGAAGTCAAAAGCTGAAGATCCAAGAAGAGTGGGTAATTCCTGCAAGGCTGAAGACTTGTGCTAGAGTGGGTAAGTCCTTGGAGAAGGTAGAAGACTCTTGAAAAGTGGGTAAGTCCTTGGTAAGGTTGAAGACTCTTTGTCTTGGATAGGTAAGTCTTTTGTTTGGTCATGCATTGTATGTCTTATGAATGAATATAAGAGTGCAATAGTTTGGAAGTCCTAGAGGTTGACCTCTCGAGGCAAGTGGACTGACACACTTCTAGTTTGAAGTGTGGAAGCACTCTAAATAGCTTGTTTAATTGGTGCATGTTCAATCTCTCTCTCCCTTGCTATGTATGTTTTAGTTGCACTCAAATCACCTATTTAGCAACCTTATCTTGTCATATATCTTGAAGGTTTAATGACTTTTGTTTAAGTTCTTTCATCTCTATTCACCCCCTCTAGATCATCTAATCACCCATCTAGGATCCAACAACATTTACCACTGAATAAGATATTATCCTCTTTGTTGGGATGACACAAACCTTCTAGAAAAGACTGATCAACTTTAGAACCCCTAACAACTGGACAATTTTAGGTACATGAATCCTTGTTTACACATGAACTGACCTTAGTCGTAATACATTCTTTCATTCTAAACTTGAGTTGATGATCAAAATGTTTAGAGAACAAAGTCTAATAAGATGACCTTGGGTCGATCCATAACATAAAGGACTCCCCATTACCTACTTTCAACTCAATAAGAGATATAAGAAAATCTATTTTTGAGAAGTCGCCTCCACATCCAAGAGAAAGAAGCTTTAACATTAACAACCCATACAAAGTAATCAAGAATGTGCCTTTCATGAATCCATTTAACCCGGAGAGTATTCTTTTTGGTAGCAACATCCCTAATATTTTTTAAAAGACCAGTTTGAATCCAATCTTTT
This sequence comes from Alisma plantago-aquatica, assembly GCA_963693085.1. Taxonomy (NCBI): domain Eukaryota; kingdom Viridiplantae; phylum Streptophyta; class Magnoliopsida; order Alismatales; family Alismataceae; genus Alisma; species Alisma plantago-aquatica. The sequence continues at coordinate 20,556,874 of OY856410.1, forward strand.
ATATGACGAATACCAAGACCCCCTTCCTTCCTTGGGCTGCAAATATCATTCCAACAAATAGAATGAAGCTTTCTGATCATCAACATATTCACACCAAATAATATGCCTCCTTATCTTCTCTAACTCATCAGTGATTGTAACAGGGAGGGGGAAGGTAGTTGTCCATAACGTGTCATAAGAATCTAGGATTGAAATAGTGAGTTCAACCCTTCCAGTCATAGAAACAAAATGAGTCTTCCAATCATCTAGTTTCACCTTCATATTATCAATGATAGGAGCACAAAGATTATTAGTAAGTTTGTCCGTGAACAATGGTAGACCCAGATACTTCACAGGTAAAGTTGATAAAGAATAATCCATGCAACCAAATTAGGAGGGTTAGCATTCTTACTAAAAAAGTTGACTTCTATCACAATTCAACTCAAGATCTGGAAGTCTTTCAAACATATACAGAAGATTAAGAAGGTTACTATAGTTCTTCTCATCTGCCTTTAAGAAGATCATCAGGTCATTGGAAAAAACTAGATGAAAGAAATGAAAAACTTTAGAATCTTGAATAGGGGTAAGAGCACCTACTTAACCTAATAGTCAATCAACATGTCTAGGCCTTGCATAGAAATAACAAAAAGGTAAGGTGACAATGGGTCCCCTTTTCTCACACCATTAGAAGAAGAAAAGGTTCTAGAATAGGTCCCATCAATGAGGACTTGAGACGAAGCAGAATTAAAGCAAGCATCCACCCATCCAATCCAACATTGGAGAAAAACCCATTTTATCAAGCATCATAATAATGGAATTCCTATTAACCAAGTTAAAAGCCTTAGATAAGTCAGCTTTGAAACAAAGCCTTGAAGAGCCCAGAGCCTCATTGAAAGAGCTTAAGATCTCATTTTCCAAAAAAATGGCGTCTCCAATGCTTCTACCTTTCACAAATGCCATTTAATTAAGACTTATGACATCAAGCATGATATATTGTATTTTGTTTGCCATGATCTTGGTAATGACCTTGTATAAGATGTTACATAAGGAAACTGGCTTGAAATCCTTAATGGTAGAGGCCTCTCTGATCTTGGGAACCAGAACAATAAAAGAGCAATTGCATTCCCCCAACAACTTGGAACTAGAGAAGAAACTTTTAATAGCTTTTACAACATCTTCCCCTACTATATCCCAAGTCACCTTGAAAAACATGGAATTGAAGCCATCAGGTTCTGGGGCTTTATCAACACCCATTCCTTTAAATGTCAGTTCTATATCCTCAATTGAGACCAATTTCCTCAAAGAATTCAAATGTGTATTAGACAGTCGTGGCACATACCAATCAGTATTCCATTGACCATCACAATAGCATGAAGAATTGAAAACATTTTCATAGAATCTAGTAATATGATCACAAATAACCTCCTCATTAGAGCAGAAAGAACCATCAATCTCAAGATTATAGATAGTATTTCTCATCCTCCTAATCTTGAGAGAGGAGTAAAATAATTTCATATTACGGTCCCCAAATTTAAGCCATTGTACTCTAGACTTTTATTTGAAATAAGCCTCCTCTACCTTAATAACATCTATAGCTTCCCACCTAATAGTATTAACTACATCCTACAAAGAAACATTACATGGATCTATATCCTCTTGATTCTGAAGAAAATGAGACTCAACCTCCAACCTATCATCTCTAGAGGAGAAGTTCTCAACCTTCTCCTTATTCCACTTGATAAGATACATTTTAAAAACATTTAACATCCTGTACACTCTATACATAGGATCTCCAATAACATTCAAAGCCCAAGTATTTTTAACAATATCCAAGAATAGAAGACCATGAATTGATGAACCAAAAGGGACTAAAAAATCTTTTCCAATTACAAAGATTATGAATAAGTATCTTATAATCACTTATAGTGTTGGAAGCAACTTCCCCCATATAATGGGAAAGGAATTAAGGCTCAAGTTCCCAAATATCTGATTGTTCTAGAAAGGTGCTCACACCATTCTTACTTTTTCTATCCTAGATGAAAAAAGGCCTTTTTCAGGGATCTCATATAAACCAGTATCATGAATAACATTATTAGAGCCATCCACACTCATAACAGAAGGAGGGTGTTTCCCAATTTTCTCAAAATAGTACCTAATAACATTAAAATCTCTAAGGTTACACCAGTTACCAGAAACAAAAATATTGCAAAGACCATCCTATAGAGAGATTCTATCCCTATCATCATTTGAGCCATACTCTCGTCACCTAAGGAGACTTTATAGTGACTAAATTTCTCACTATCCAACAACTTATTCATCGAGATAGCCGAATCTTCCCACAAAATGATGATCCTAGTATTCCTGTAATAATTAGAATTATCCATAAAATGAGCACCTCTCCAAATACCTTTAATATCATATGATAAGCTATTCTTAGAGAATTTAGATATTCCAGAATAATGATTATATCCACTGCATACCTTCTAATTTGTTCCTAGCATGCAAAGTCTTATTATTTGCACCTCTAATGTTGCAGGACACAATGGAGAAGGGTGTAACCATTGTTAAACACTTGGTTTAAAGCAGGTTCTAGTTCAATTGCATTGACTTTATCCATACTTATATCTAGAAGAGAAAATTTACTTGGGGTAGTATGCATATTCATACTTGTACCACCACTTTTAGAAAAAAAATGTTTGTGGGGAGACCTCGACTTTGAAGTCATCCATCTACCTTCAAAAGGAATCACTGGCATCATATTACTAGTCAGATTTAGAACTACATCTCCAACAACAGAGGTTGTCGGGATGCTAGAGGAATCCAATCCACCATTAATTAAAGATTATGGTTGGGGATTTTGAAAAGACATCAAAGCTTCAACTGGAGGACATTCATGGAATGTATCATCACAATAGAAACAACCTTATCCTTACCCTTCCATTGCTCAGTTAGAGAAGTAGAGGTCTCCTTCATGCATTCTCCATGCCCATGCCCGAATGTACTACACACTTGACCACATAGGGAAACCACTCATACACAAGTTTAACAATATCAGTGATACCATCATCACTGGTAAAGCTCACCTCAAACAGAAAATAAGAAGATGTAAGAATCAAAACCTAAATCTTGGAAAATTCTAACCTCTTTAGCTCCCTCATGGGTATATCAGCTCTCAATGGCGTACCAATGTAGCTTCCAATAAGACTAAACATGTCCTCATCACATAGCTCCAAGGGAAAATCATGGACTCGCACCTAGACCGACACCTCTATGTGTTTGAGTTTTTCTAGAGATTCCCCCGTTTGCCACTTCTTAAGAAGAAGAGGTTTCCCAATGACCAACCATAGAGCTTGCTCCAATGCAATACACATACCACCAAGATCAAAGAAATGAATAATGAAGAAATTGTTGCCACGAGATAAAATCTCAAAGTCCACCTTCGACTTCCATAGCATTGTAAGATGGAAATGAATCGTGAGCCAGTGCAGCTTCAATCCAATGACATAACTGACCAATGTATTCTCCCATTCTCTAAATTCCTCTCAGCAATAGACCTAGGTATTGGATGGCTCCATCCTTCAACTCAATAGAACAATGTTTTAGGCATGAACTGTCTGAGTGTATATCATCAACCAATATTTAAAAAAAAAAGATGTAATCGCTTTAAGTTTTATACCCCCATAAGTGTATCATTGTCACATTTCAATAATATAAGGACAATTTTAGAAATTATTTAAAGTATCAAATTAATTTTGCCAAACATGTCTATGAACAAAAAGTTTAATCATATTTCAATTTGTATTTGCCTATCAAAATGTTATTCTTTACTTTTATCAAATGAAACATTTAACCATACAACCATTTGTTTACTGTATAGGTAGCAAATGGAAAAATACACAATGGTTATAAAGACGATAGAAAAAAATCCACATTTTCATATATAGCTAGTTTGCTATTTTGTAATTAAAAATAATGATTTTTTGTTGTTGCAAAAACTAGTATCGTGAAATGATTTTTTAGATAAAAATCAATATAAACAGACAAAACCAAAAGAAATAAAATACTTGTCAATTAATTTCATGAAGAAGATTGTCTTTAATATCTATAATTTTATCCTTTTTAGTGTCCATAGTTATTATAAACCCCTTAGAAATAAGAGTCACTATCTAGTGAATTGATCTCAAAACTAAAACTGGCCATGTGAACACTAAACTTGGTCTTATATTTCCATTTATTCAAAATTGGAACGACATTTGGGAAATCTGCAATAATCAATTTTGTAACTTCTCTAATTCCACACTTACGAAAAAATCATAATGAATTTTTTTGAGTTTCCATATATATATATATACATATATATACATATATATATATATATATATATATATATATATATATATATATATATATATATATATACAAAGAGAGAGAGAGAGAGAGAGTAAGGCTAGAATACACTCGAGTGTACATATCACGCTATACACCCCAATGGTGTTTTCCTATATAGACCACATTTTTCTAAAATCTAATCCATTGATGTTCATGGTTACAATAATACTAGGCCATATATATAATGTGAGCTCATTTGGATGAGTGTAAGTCACTTATCCAAGGACAACAAAACCGACGCACAAAACGAATTTGAAATGCATGATTTTTGTCTCCTTTAGATGCATGACTTATAAGTGCCTAAATGAGATTAAATTTTATTATATAGTATGTTCTTAAGATATTTAAGAAGATCAATGGTTTAGAATTTCAAAAATCTACTACATCTTTGAAAACAGCTGAGGTGCATGGTGTCTCCGGTACACTCGAGTGTACACTAGCTTGACTCTCTCTCTTTATATATATATATATATATATGTTGGATCCTAGATGGGTGATTGGATGCTCTAGCGGGGGTGAATAGAGCTGAATGTACTTAAACAAAATTCATTAGACCTTCAAAATATATCACAAGATAAGGTTGCTAAATAGGAAATTTGTGTGAAACTAAAACATGCATATCAAGGGAGAGAGATTTTACATACACCAATTGACAAGCTATTTAGAGTGGTTCCACACTTCAAACTAGAAGTGAGTCAGTCCACTACCTAGAGAGGTCAACCTCTAGGATTTCTTAACCATTACACTTTTATATTCATTCATAAGACTTACAATACATGACCACCAAAGGACTTACCTATCCAATACAAAGAGTCTTAAACCTTACCAAGGACTTACCCACTTTGTAATGAGTCTTTGGCCTTCACCAAGGACTTACCCACTCTTGCACAAGTCTTTAGCGTTGCTGGGATTACCCACTCTTCTTGGATCTTCAACCTTTGACTTCACCTTCACTTGGAGAAGCTTCCACCAAGGACTTACCCACTTGAGCAAGGAGTCTTCTTCCTTCACCAAGGGCTTACTCACTCTTACTCCAAGTCTTCAGCCTTGATCTTCACCAAGGGATGCCTTCCCTTGTTCTTCTTCACCTCTCTTAGCCAAGAGAGAGAACCTTCATCTTCATGGTTGAAAAGAGAGATAGGGAGGTGGTGGAAGTGAGAGCCTCACAAGATATACATGTAGGACTAGCTCTCTTATAGATTTCCTACTCACTCTAACGAATGTAGCAAGTGATTGAGCTTAGAGAGAGAGGAGGCTATAGGAAGCACTCAACTGTAGAATAGGAACCTCACATATAGTTTTGCATTGAATGATCAACCTTGCAATCAAGCCCAAGGGGTGGGGATTCCCCTTAGCCTTTAAGAACACTTACGAACAAAAGATAATCGTTTTGTGGCTTGTAATGTATATATTTTCACTTGTTGCAACTCTACAATGGCTAGAAACACTTTTCTGCACTTTTCCGTACAGTGCAATCGTTTGAGTTTCTATAAAGGTAACTCGATCGACCCCACTAAGAGACAAGACAAATTTAGGCCATCAAACGAGTTTGTCCTGGGGTAACTCGACTGATTCACTTAAATTAGTTTTTGTCAGTAGAGGGACCGGCCGAGTTCTGTGAAGTGTAAACTCAACTGATCAAAAGTCATTTTCAAGATCCAATCAAGATCGATCGAGTTTGCAACTCGACCGATGAACATCCTGATGTGAATTTTGAAAAATGGCTTTTGAGTGCTTAAACATTTGATCTAAGTGCTTCTGATTTTTACTAAGCTTAATTACAAGGCATACAATTATTATAAGTGATTTACAACATGATTGTAATGGATTTACATCATATTACAAAAACATGCACTTGTATTGACTTTGACTTGTCTTTTCTCCAAGTTGAGATGCACAAATTAGGGCATTTTGACTGTGTCTATACCTAATCTGAAATCACTCAAGTAGAGACATTAGACACAAATAAGTGGAATGGTTTAGTCATCATCAAAACAAGGGTTTAGTCAATTTAGACCTTGAGTCAACAATATATATATAATCCATAATTAAATTACTGGTAGTGGACATCAAGGGAAAAGGAATATGTTTCCCAATTGTAGGACAGGGTCCTACAATGCTAAATACTTCTAAAGCTCATTTGGACCATATATTCATTCGTCTGTTGTTTGACACCCTTAATGTTCAACTTTTCTAAAGGGAACTTGAAAGGGATGTAAAATGTAAGATCTAAAAAATTCTTCCTGAAGATTCAAAGACAATAATTTACTTCTTATCTATAATAAAAAAGAAGCCAAATTGAGGAAAATGTAAAATACACAAGTTTCTTTAAACATCGGGAGAAGCAACCATATTTAAATCATGTTAAAAGTGCTTTGATCTAATATATGCAGACTATAACCATTTCAGCCAAAAAAATAGACAGAAAATGAGATTCTTACCATTGAGATAAAAAACATCAACTATTTAAATATCCTGTCACCCCCCCATGGTCGTCATGCTATCATGAAGAAACTTGAATATTGTTTTAGTCTAGTTGAAATACCCAAGAGCACTTAAATCCTCCCACTAAGTCAATATCATACTATGAATGCTATATCTTCCATATAGAATCAAGAAACTAGACATAAGAAGAACTAGCCCAACTTTTACAAACTCATTTTGACTTATATTGTCAGTCTTGGACGACAACTTAGTACAACAGAGTGGGCAATGGTAATCTTCTGATCTATTTTTTGAAAATACTTTTCTCTGATTGATCTTTTGTTTCTAGTTTCCTTCGTGAAAATAACTTCTTTTCCTATATCTGATTAGTTATATTGCTAATTAATAAAATTAATTTTCAAAAAGATAAACCATGCATAAAAAATCTACAACAGAAAAATTGCAAACTTATCTATCGTTGGAAGACCTAGTATCTTTACAACATGTATGTAATTAAACCCCACAAAAGCAATGCTAATTTTTAAACATCTCCTTTTAGAATGATACACACTTACAATATCTTGAATAATATTAACATCAAAAGCCCTAGGAATTTTCAACTCAATAAAATGCCCAAAAGGAAATTTCTTCGGAATCTTTTTATGATCTTCAGATGCAATGTCCAAAGATCTTCTAAACTTTTTGAAGTTGCAGTTGAGCTGGAATATTTCAATTGGTGTAGGTGTGCTAAAACTTGAATTTTTTTATGGAAGTCATGTTTGGATTAACTATTCCAAAAATAATTAAACCAAATATATATATAAAGCAACAAGAACAACAATATATAGAGCCAGAGCACAAAAAATATGCCTACAATAACTTGGATATGTTGAAAAAGTCAGTAAACTATAGTTTAAGCTAGATATTCAATTATATATTGATATATAATAGGAGCACAAATGTATTTCTAGTTCTTATACTTATTGACTTAAGAACTACACATGGGATGGTGATGTAGTAGTGATGCATGTGTTTTTAGTCATTCTTACATGCATAATTTTCCTTGATTTCATGTGTAGATTGATCATTTATTTGATTTATTATGCATGTAATGACATAGATGGCCTATTTATCTTGAACACATCAAATTATATGATTTTTACTATTTTACATAGTATTTTACGCATCCCAAGTACTTATGTTTTTCTTGTGCAATTTCAGGTACAAGGAAGTTCTACGGACTCAGTGCTACTGACCTGGTAATAGTCGGTGGCATCGACTTGGCATCAATAATTGACTGAAACTTGCCCGAAATCAGTGCTATCAACAACCAAAGTCTATAGTACCAAAACAACATCAGTAAAATCCAGTAAATGATTCATGAAAATTCGGTGCTACCGAGTTCCCAACTCAGTACTTCAGAATTGATGCCAGCGAGGTGGTTCAAAAATCACAAAAACTCAGTGCTATCGAGTCTTGTCGATAGTACCAACACGACTGGGGACCCGTAACTAAACCTAGTGACTTGGTACCAACTTATCTAATCCATACTACCGAGTCTGCCCGATCAGGCCATCTACAAATTTCACTTTAGTCCAACGACAGACATTATTTCATGCCTTAAGTGTCTTCTATGATTTAAGGGGATGATTGGTGAAGCTAGGGTTTCTAACCCAATTAATGTTGACATCAACACTAATCTTTTATGTAATTGAATTGCTATTTGAACCGATCGGTTCACACCCTAATTCATCCAAAATTCAGCCAATGCAATTTCCAATGAACCCGACACTCCATTTGAAGAAGACATGTCTTATGTTGAATGGCCTGTGTTGATTCTGGATAAAAGGATCAAGAAGTTGAAGAAGAAGGACATAGTGTTGGTGAAGATTATGTGGCATCACCGTGGTGTAGAAGAATCCATGTGAGAGTTTGAGGAAGAGATGTGTAGGAAGTAACCATCTCTTTTTGTGTAGGATTTCGGTGGCAAAACCCTTGTTAGGGGTCTATGGATATAATACCCCTACTCTAGCTTTTGGGCTAATGTTGTTTTATTTCGATAATAAGATACTTAGAAACTTGATCTAATCCTTTGACATGTTTTCTTAACATGTGAAAAGCTTACATTTTTAGTTTGGTCGTATTTGGATGGTGTTTGAGCTATGTATGCTTGCTTTGGACAAAGTTACAATTTACCCAATTTGAGGGGTATCTTGCAATTTGTCACATGCAGATTGTGCCCTCTATGTCCTCACATCTTAAGAGAGACAAATATTCATATGGGCACCTTGTTTGGACCTTGGTTGATGATCTGGCATCCTATAGTGAAGGTAGGGTTTTTAACCCAATTAATGTTGACGTCATCACTAATCCATGACGTAATTGAATTGATCTGTGAACCTATTGATTTGCAGCCTAATTCATCCAAAATTCAGCCAATGCAACTTCCAATTAACTCAACACTCCACTTGAAGAAGATATGTCTTATGTTGAAATTTGATCCTGGATAGAAGGATCAAGAAGTTGAAGAAGAAGGACACAATGTTGGTGAAGGTTCTATGGTATTATCATGGTGTAGACGAAGCCATGTGGGAGCTTGAGGAAGATATGCGTAGGAAGTACCCATCTCTTTTTGTGTAGGATTGCGCAGGCAAAGCCCTTGTTAGGGGTTTAGGGATGTAAGACCCCTAGCCTAGCTTTTGGGCTAACATTGTTGGCTTTGGTTAATAAGATGTTTAGAAACTTTATGTAATCCTTTAACATGTTTTGTTAACTTGTGACAAGCTTATGTTTTTAGTTTAGCCCTATTAGGATGTTGTTTGAGCTATGCATACTTGTTTTGGACAAAGTTGCAATTTACTCATGTTGAGTGGTTATCTTGCAATTTGTCACATGTAGAGTGTGCCCTCTATGTCCTAACATCTTAAGAGAGAGTTATTCATAGCGGCACCTTGTTTGGACCTTGGTTGACGATGTGGCATCTTGTGGTGAAGCTAGGGTTTCTAACCCAATTAATGTTTATCATGACATTAGCACTAATCTTTGACACAATCGAATTGCTTTGTGAATCAATCAGTTCACACTATAATTCATTCATAATTTAGTCAATGTACTTTCCAATCAACCCGACACTCCATTTGAAGAAGATATATCTTATGTTGAAGGACATGTGTTGATCCTGGATAGAAGGATCAAGAAGTTGAAGAAGAAGTACATAGTGTTGGTGAAGGTTTTGTGGCATCACAGTGGTGTAGAGGAAGCCACATAGGAGCTTGAAGAAGAGATGCGTAGGAAGCACCCACCTCCTTTTGCGTAGGATTTTGGGGGAAAACCCTTGTTAGGTGTTTATGGATGTAAGACCCCTAACCTAGCTTTTAGGCTAATGTTGTTTGATTTGCTTAATAAGATGCTTAAAACCTTGATCTAATCCTTTGACATGTTTTATTAACATGTGATAAGCTTACATTTTCGATTTGGTCCTATTTGGATGGTGTTTGAGCTATGTATGCTTATTTTGGACCAAGGTGCAATTTACGCAAGTTGAGAGGTTATCTTGCAATTTGTCACAAGTAGAGTGTGTGCTCTATGTCTTAGCATCTTTAGATAGAGAGAGAGAGATTCATTACAGTACCTTTTTTGGACCTTGGTTGATAATGTGGCATCATGTGATTAAGCTAGGGTTTCTAACCCAATTAATGTTTAACATGATGTCATCACTAATTCTTGACACAATTGAATTGCTTTGTGAAACGATCGGTTCACACCCTAATTCATCCAAAATTCAGTCAATGCAAATTCCAATCAACGTGAGACTCCATTTGAAGAAGATATTTCTTATGTTGAAGGACATGTGGTGATCGTGGATAGAAGGATCAAGAAGTTGAAGAAGTAGGACATAGTGTTGGTGAAGGTTATGTGGCATGACCGTGGTGTATAGGAAGCCATGTGGGAGCTTGAGGAAGAGATGTGTAGGAAGTACCCATCTCTTTTTGCATAGGATTTTGGGGGACAAAACCCTTGTTAGGGGTTTATGGATGTAAGATCCCTCACCTTGCTTTTGGGCTAACATTGTTTTCTTAGCTTTATAAGATTTCTTAGAAACTTTATCTAATTCTTTGACATGTTTTGTTAACATGTGACAAGCTTAAGTTTTTAGTTTGGTCCTATTTGGATGGTGTTTGAGCTATGTATGCTTATTTTGGACCAAGTTGCAATTAACCCAAGTTGAGGTGTTATCTTGAAATTTGTCACATGTAGAGTGTGACCTTTATGTCTTGGCATCTTAAGAGAGAGATATTCACAGGGGCACCTTGTATGGACCTTGGTTGATGATGTCGCATCTTGTGGTGAAGCTAGAGTTTCTGGGGTTTTGCTTGGTGGTGCATGGTGTCGACCATGTTGAGCTTGGTTGAGTGTTGTGACCCGTGTCTCGACCATGTGGGTGTGTTTTGACAAAGACACCTTCTTCTTGTCAGATTGTATTGACCATGATGGTCTTAGTGAGGTTTGGTTGAGATGGTTTGTCTCCTTCTGTTGTGTATTGACCATATAGAAGACACCCAATCAGCTAATACATAAACAATAACTAACATAAAATACCACCGACACTACCCCTCAAAATGAAGAGTACACACCTGTATTCCCAACTTGCCACACACACAGAAGAAAGATGTAGGTAGACGAGGCTTAATGAAGATACCAGTAGTCCGTTCGGTAGTCTTCACATATGGTGTAATGATCTTTTTGTCATGAATTTGTATTCCAAGTGAACCGATCATTTCCTCATATTTCCCAACCACAATTGTATTGGCAATCGTAACCTGATTATGTGTAACATGACATCAACACTAATCCTTGATGCAATTGAATTTCTATATGAACCGATCAGTTCACACCCTAGTTCATCCAAAATTTAACCAATGCAATTTCCAATCAACCTGACACTCCAATGGAAGAAGATATGTCTTATTTTAAAGGACCCGTGTTGATCCTAGTTAGAAGGATCAAGAAGTTAAATAAGAAGGACATAGTATTGGTGAAGGTTATTTGGCATCACCATGGTGTATAGGAATCCACGTGGGAGCTTGAGGAAGAGATGCGTAGGAAGTACTTGTCTCTTTTTGCGTAGGATTTCGGGGGAATAATCCTTATTAGGGGTTTATGGATGTAAGACCCATGAACTAGTTTTAGGAAAACCTTGTTTTCTTTTCTTAATAAGATGATTAGAAACTTGATCTAATCCTTTTACATGTTTTGTTAACATGTGACAAGCTTACATTTTTAGTTTGGTCCTGTTTGGATGTTGTTTGAGCTATATATGCTTGTTTTGGACCAAATTGCAATTTACATTTTTATTTTGGTCATGTTTGGTTAGTTGACATCAGAGAAAAGCTTCTTCTTTTGGTTGTACATTATGTCAGGTGGCAGATGGCCACATGCAAGATAGCTACAAATGTCAATGAACCATGGTAATCCTTATTCCTTCGATTGAGCCATCAACAGGGCATCATCAGCATAATTTTTGTTTATGGGTAACCGATTCTCTTCACAAAAAATATTCTACACAAGTGGTCTATGACCACATTTTCTTTTCCCTTCTTATCAATGATTTCATGATCAAATTCCTGCAACAGTAGAGCCCATCTTAGCAGTCTTGGCTTGGTATCTTTCTTCTGCATGAGGTAACTCATAGCACTGTGCTCAGTATACACTTTAATCTTAGCCCCTATAAGGTATGATCGGAACTTATCAAATGAAAAATGGTCACCAACATCTCCTTCTCAGTGGTGGTATAGTTCACTTGGGCTTCATCCAATGTGCGACTAGTGTAACAGATGGCATGATGCCATTTGTCTTTCTTTTGTCCTAGGACTACGCCTATGGCATAGTCACTAGCGTCACACATTATTTCAAATGGAAGCTACCAATCAGGGGCTTGTAAGATAGGTGAAGAAGTCAAAGCCTTCTTCAGGGTTTTGAAAGCTTTTAAGTAGTCTTCATTGAATTCAAAAACTGCATCTTTGACTAGTAAATTTGAAAGGGGCTTCGAGATTTTTGAGAAATACTTGATGAAACTCATGTAGTATCCAACATGGCCCAGAAAACTTCTTACCCCAGTCATGGACTTTGGTGGCGGGAGGTTAGAGATAGATGCGATCTTTCTTAGATCCACCTCGATGCCCTTCTTGGAAATTTTGTGTCCTAGGACAATACCACTCTGAACCATAAAGTGGCACTTTTCCCAGTTTAGGTCCAAGTGTTTCTCCTCGCATCTCTGTTGTAATAAGGATAATTTTCTTAGGCAAGCATCAAAGTCTATTCCATAAACCGAAAAGTCATCCATAAACATCTCAACTATGTCTTCTAAGAAGTCAAAGAACATAGAAATCATGCAACATTGGAAAGTTGTAGGAGCATTACATAAGCCAAAAGGAATTCTTCTAAACGCATAAGTGTCATAGATGCACATAAATGATATTTTCTCTTAGTCATCAGGGTGGATTGAAACTTGATAAAATCCAGAATATCCATCCAAGAAGCAGAAATAGTCGTGGTGGGAAAGTCTTTCCAAGACTTGGTCAATGAATGGCAATGGAAAATGGTCTTACTTCGTGACAAAATTTAGTTTTCTATAATCTATGCACATCCTCCATCCCATAATAGTTCTTGTATCTACTTCATTACCATTATCTCCTCTCACTATAGTCATCCATCTTTCTTAGGTACTACATGAATGGGGCTCATCCAGTTGTTGTCGCTTATTGGGTATATAATCCTTACATCATGTAGCTTCAATATTTCCTTCTTGACTTCTTCTTTCAACATCTGGTTCAATTTCCTTTAAGGATGAACCAATGGCTTTGCAGATTCTTCTAAATGTATCATGTTCATACAAATGGATGGGTTAAGTCCTTTGATGTTTGCATTTTTATGCTCCCTCAGCTCTTCCAAGAGTCTTTCCCGTTGTTCTTCCATTAGGTTTGCATTGATGATGACGGGATTCCTTCCCTCGTTGTCTAAGAAATCGTACTTTAGTCCTCTAGGGAGTGGTTTCAGCTCTTGGTTCAGATTGGGAGCTTCTTTCTCTTCGCTTGACTATTCCAAAGAAGCATATTTCAATGTCTCAATCACTTCTTCAGAATCACTGAGATTTTCTTCACCTTGGTTCAGATAATCCAGTATCTCAACCACTTTTGGGTCTTGCACCAGAGGATTCAGGTTGTTTAGGGCTCTCATCAGTGGGTCCACTATGGCTTTTTCCTTTTGAGCCTCCTCGCAGTATTGGTTGTAGTTGTCCATGAAGTAAACTGATTCATAAAGAGAAGGTCCCTTCATGGAGTCTTTCACCTTGAAGTCTATGTGGTCATTTCCAACTCAAAGAGTTATGATGTCTTCTGCAACATCTATCAAAGCTCTTCCAGTTGCCAAAAATGCCCGTCTGAATATCATGGGACATTTTGGGTCCTCGATAGTGTCTATCACAACGATGTCGCAAGGGATGCAAAATCATCCCACACAGATCGGGACATCCTCCACTATACCAATGGGTCTCTTGAACGTGTGATCTGCCAGTTCAATCCTCATGTTTATCTTGACCATGTTGGTCAATCCCAATCTTTGAGCTAAACTTAGGGGAAAGAGGCTAATGCTCTCTCCCAAGTCTGCTAGACCTTTCCTTTCAAGGTTGTCCCCAACACCAAAAGGGATATTAAAATCTCCAGGGTCTTTCTTCTTAGTTGGCAGTTCAGCTTGAACAAAAGCATTGGACATGTTTGCTAGGTCTATTATTTCATCATGGTTTCCTCTCCTTCTCTTTGTTATGAGATCTTTGAAAAACTTTGCATACGTGGGCATTTCCTCCAGGGCATCAAGAAATGGAACATCTATGTGCAACTTCTTCACTGCTTCCATAAAATTTTTATATCTTTTCTTCAGGTTCACCTTGATGAGCTTGTATGGGAATGGGACCCTTGGAGCATACAAATTCTTCTTCATGAAGATTTCCTCAATGTGATCTAGATCCCTAACTTCTCCGCTTTTCTTTATGCTTTCTTCAACATACTTTGCTTTGTCTGCAGACTTATCAGAAGAAACTTCTTTCTCAGGCTGTGGTTCTTCATCTTTTCCTTCTTTGTTGTTGTCCCTAGTTCCAGAGTTGATCAAAGTCCTCCCAGATTGGAGGGTAGCCATTTTTGCATTCTTTGTATTCGATGGAATTTTTTCCAAGGGATTCTTTACTAACTCTACCAACTGTGCGGGTTGTTGGAAAATTTGGTGTTGGGGTGTCTGCATATCTGCCATCGGAACTTGAATGGTTGTCAGGACACCAGAATTTGCTAGGGAACTTTGAGCTAGTTGATCATTCACTGTTTCTTGCCTCTTAACAAAATCAAATATTTGGGTGACTAAGTCTTGTTGGCTGTTATGCTTTCCTTATCCTGATCCTTGGCCTTGGCCTTGGCCTTGGATCGGTCCTTGGCTTGGTCCTGCCCCTTGACGATTCTAATTCTTACTTTGACCTAAATAGTTGTTCTCGTTGGTTTGATAATTGGTTGTCTGAGTATACTGAGTTTGTCCGCTTCTCTTTTCAAAACCTGGCGGTAGTTTTTGTGAGTTTCTCAATTGGTGTGAATTCTTCATTGCATCCTTGTTTTCATAGTTGAAACCAGGGTGGTCTGGTCTCTTGAAGTTGGCGTAGGAAACGTTCTGCATTTCTTCTTCACTTTCAATTTATTCACTTTCCTATAGCTTGATGTAGATACAATTATCAACCCCATGTCCTCGTTCTCCACAGGTTACACACTTCATGACCTTCTAAGTGTGCTTCTTGATTTTAACTCCAGTATCTTTCATCTATTTCACATCAGTTGCTATTTTTTGAATTTGTACCGTTATGGTTTCTAAAGCCTTGGCTTCCATATATGGCCCTTCAGATCCTACCTTTTTCATTGGCCCTCTTTCATTCCTTCCATAGTCTATGCATGCTTACATCGCAACCAAGTTCTCTATTATCTTCATGGTTCTGCTTGGCTTCTTCCTGAGGAAATCCCTACCAGCAGTTCGTTCAATGAAGTCTTTTCCAAATGAATCAACCCATTATAGAAAGTGGTCACTAGGAACCCCTTGCGATGATTGTGGTGCAGGCAATCCCTAAGGTACTCCTGGAAATGCTCCCATGCTTCATGCAAGTTCTCTCCCAGTTTCTATGCAAAATAGGTAATCTTCTGCATGTTACGGATTGTCCTCTCTATAGGATAAAACTTAGTAACAAAAGCATCTGCCAGGGGTCTCCACCCATCTATAGACTGGTGGGGGAGATTTAGATACCAAGATAGAGCCTTTTCTTCTTAATAGAATTTGAAACCCTTGTAGTAAATCACCTCTTACAGGATACCCCTCATCTTAATGGTATCACAAATATTCTTGAAAGCATCTAAATGATTGTATGTGTTTTCTCTTGAATTCCCACGAAAAGGTTTGTTCTAGATCATAGATATGATAGCTGGTTTATCTTGAAGTTTGCTACATTGAAGTTTGGTATGATGACCGGACATCTAGACTCGTTGGCCCTTATTGCTTCCAACTCACGAAGACTCTTCCCTTCTTCATCATCCTCGTTGTCGTTATCCCTACGGTTGCGATTTCTCTCAACATTGCACTCAAGGTCGTCATGGTTCCTTCCATGTCTGCGGTGATGACAACATTCTTTGCTTAGATGGTCGTCCTCACAACGGTCATCTTCATGCTGCTCTTCATGTTCTTCCTCGTGTTCTTCATGTTGATGACCATCAATATAATAGTCATCTTTGTCTTCATCTAAGCCTGGTGGTGGTGGGTTGTGTTGATTCCTCACATCCCACTCATCTCCTGAGAGAGTAACATCCACGCGAGGCGGCATAGTGAAAAGGAGAAAATTTGAACGAGCCTGCCTCTTCCTGGGTGCCTAAATAGACCCCACAGTCGAGTTAGAAAACTGTACTTGTTAAAACAAACTACACAAACTTAAGATAGCAGACTTAAAATAACTATGTTGTCAAGCTTATCACTAAGCATGAGGCACGAGAGCATAGTAAGTAGACTCAAGTTCCTCATAGTGTCATTTTGTGTTGTCCCAGGCAACAACTTCAAAAAGTTGACCGACCTAAATCACACACCCGAAAAGGAGTGGATTCAGAATAGTCATACTTTTAAAGAGATGACCCGACTCTCAGGCACCCACAGCAACAAACGGGGTCCGATGTAGCGATCAAGGTCATACACATGGACAAGGTTGGTAGTGTTAAGTGCATAGAATCTAGCACTCTTATACTCCAGAAAGCACGGGTATATTAAAAGGTGTTCCCTAAGGAACGATGGCACACAAACCAAATCTAAGACAAGAAAAACAAAGGTAACAAGAACGAATGAAATTAAAATTAAGACGAAACAAGTATAAGGGGGAAACTTGATATGGAATTCACCTACTAAGGCCACTCACCAACATGCAACATCATGTCTCTCTCTCACACACATACCCTTATCACGACTACAAGAAACCATCAAAAGTGTCTTTTCCACTCTCTCTTGAGATGAGGATATATCTAAGTCTAAGGGTAGCCTCTCGAGACCTCTCTCTCGAGATGACCACACGTAAATTACGTAGCATAACATATGGTTTAAAGCTTTAGTATTCCAACAATCTCGTACATTCGTGCTACTCCATAACTGTGACAACCTCAATTTTCTCTCTCTTATTTTGTACTACTCCTCTCTCATTAAGTGTATCTTACTCAATTTGATATTAAATACATAATTGGATTGTTGGGATATTCAAATTTGGCAATGTGCGACTTTAATTTGTACTTATAACTAAGCATTTTGCTATATCATGTCACCCTATTGTATCAAATCTTGAACCTCAACACTATGATCTTTTGTCTTTCTATTATGCACCACATTGTAGTGGACTCAATTACAAATTCAACGACACAAAAATTGCTTCAATCGAAGGCTCCTAGCCCAAGATATGAGTATTTGAATATTGATTCATATTGTACACATTATAATTTCTTTTTCTTGTTGAGTTTTAACCTTACTGGGCCCAATACCAGATGCGCGACCCGTTTAACTTGTTGTCTTCCTTCCCAAAATGGAAGGGAGCACTTGACCAGGGAGTCATCCTCTCCCCCAACTAGATTGGGAAAGCAACGCCCCACGATAAATGAAGGGAACGTAAACCCTAGTCTCCTTGTTGCCTAATAAACCCCTCCCATCCCGGGTTTCGTTGCCCTTTTCCCTAATATTTTTCCCCCAACCGCTGTCTTCTCTTCACGCTCTGACCTTTGGGTCCTGCAACCGCCGGCTAGGATCTTTTGGGAGCTCACCCACACAACCCCACCCGCCCGGCGAGTGCGAATGAGGAGTGCGGCGGCATTCCTTCTCCGATCACCCTGACACTGCCTTGAGCGGCAGGTGCAGAAGCCAATGGAGGAGATGGGGCGCATGATCCTTGTTCTCCCCTATTCCTACAGGGGAAAAAGAAGATTTGTGGCCTGGCCAGCTACAGACCGGCGAGGACGGGGGAATCTTGGGCGGCCGGAGCGACCTAGCCAACGACCGCTACCCTGTTCTAGGCTGACTGTGCGTGCTGCGAGGCTAGATGAGTGGGGGGCAAAATCCACTGTTCCACCTCTTTTCCTGGTGTTAGGACAGAGGACTTCCGTGAGCAGGGTGGGCGTCTAATGGGGGCTTCTGGCTAGGCCGTCAATCCCGGATGATCCACGATGGACCATCCAAAGGATGGTTGAGATCGATCACGGAGCTGTTTTTGTTTGGGAGAGCGGCCCCCAGTCACACGGGCATGGTGCGCCACACAGAGGAGCGGGAGAAGGGAGTTTCCCATTGTGCATAGGTCCCCTGGTGCCACATGGTAGTAGGCTATTGTCCAGGAAGGTAAGATCTTGAAAGAAAACCTCTTTTCTCCTCAAACTTTACAAAAATCACAACTTCCTCATTTTAAGGACAAATATAGAAAAATTATATATCAAATCGATCAACTCGAAAAGACCTACAACATGAGATTATTTACAGAAGCCGAATCTTCTTCTAGATTCCTTATATTGCTAAAGATGTAACCTTTGACTACTTTGAATATGCTTAACACATGATTATGATTAATGATTGAATCTTGATGCTCAGTTTACCCCCGATCCTTAAATCAGTGCTTGTGATATATACTTGAAATAAATGAAGTTCATACTCCCCCTTATGCTCACACATGACTCATTTTGTACATATGTGCCCACTTTGGACTTTAGTGATGATCTTTGCCCAAATTGCTAATCTTGTTTCTAATGGAAATCCACTTAATCTTGTTATATGTTTCTGATGACCTAATATTGCTGATCTAAATCATATTTTAGATCTAGAACTCTTGAATCGATGAATCATGATCTAGGGTGCCCTAGTGTGAGTCATTTGAACCTAGAATACATGTAAATTCCTTAAACATTGAGATGATCATAGAAAGTGCATAGAACATCATAATGATATGAAACTTGAACCACACCCACATGATAGACTATAAATAAGTATAAGGAAATCAAATGTACTAATAAGCAACTGGTAACCTAACTCGACCAAAACCCGAAAATGAAGATAATTAGGGTTAATGATGAGAATCTAATGCATATATGTAATCTTGTTCTTAATCAGGTTTGGCATGTGGCTAGATGGTGAAAGATATGTTAGGTTATGAAATCTCTGAATCAGGTATGGGCCTCATCTAGTTATATGACTACCGCTTTCTTTCTTGAAAAGACATATATTGTATGCTTGTTTGTCTATTTTCTCAAAATATTGCCATGTAGTATTGCTATGTGTTACTCGATGTTTGCCTCGTCAGTTTTATAACTTGAACACATATATAGATAAAACTCCATTATAATATTGATTGATAAAGGGTTAGCTCTTGGCTATGGCCTTTAGGTCCCTCTCGTATAAAAGGGTTATCTAAGCTTGAGCACCCTTACAGACCCTTCCGACGGGAAGATGGTCAAAGGCTTTAAAAATGTTTGATATTGTTGGTATAATGGAGTGAAATGACATAAAATATGGTTTCACATTTGTTAAACAATTAACATGTTGATTCTTGTTCGTTTAGTCTTGAAATCTTTTCAAAATTATGCAAATCTTATATATATATGTATATCTTTCAGCCCCATACTCAACACTTCGTGTGTTGACCCATTTCTCATATGTTGTTTTTAGGTTCAGAGATGGCTAGAAGGTTGATGGGCTTGGTGAGCTATGCTATGTGTACTTGTTGTAAGATCCAGATATAGTATGCATGAGTAGATTTGTACAAAGTGACTGTTGAATATGTAATTCAAATCATGTAATATAATGATGTTTCTTAATATATCATATTGATTGTTGAGATTATGTTGGTGCCTTTATCTTGTTATCTGTTCATGTGTGCTAAGCTTTACGCTTCCGCATTTGGCCTTTGGTATACATTTGTTTCACGGGACTGGGATTCCGGTTCTGTGACAGATGGTATTAGAGCATGAACAATAACTGCACCAAACATTGCTCACATGAAACACAAACTAAAATCAGCTTACATCTGAACCCTAAAAACTTAATGAAATATCCTTGTGGATTAGGTTGACAGCCTTTAGGTTAGAACCTAGATGTTCTAGAACTAGGTGTAGACTTGTGTAAATTACCTCCCTAGACACGATTCACGACATGTGCTTAGGATGTCTATACAAGTGTGCACCATGTTCTTGCTAGTTCTCTAGGTGTCATGATACTAGACTACCTAATGAGTGTGGTAACTCGTTTTGGTTTTGGTTTTATTCGAATGGAGTATGGTGGTTTTCATCGAATATTTCAACGTTGGAGAAAATCTATTTCAAGTACTAGTATATGTACCTATAAAAAATGTTACCACATCCCAAAAGGCAGTGAGTGTCTATGTAACCTAAGAGAAAGAGATGTAACATCAAGTCTAGATGAGAGAGTTTATATGATAGTCTCTAGAGTTATCTAGAGCCATGATATAGGTTAGGCATGTGCGTAACCTAGAAAATTAAGATGATGATTATGATATTGATGATTTTGTTGATGTTTTATAGGACCCAAGATGTTTGAGGAAGGTTAGGTATGTTTGACGATATGAGATGAGTTTGACCATGAAACCCTAGCTAAACCTAGAACCTTATATGATACATACCACTTGGTTGATGTGCTAAACATATCTAGTGGGTTGACATGCTTCCTTGTACCTTGTCTTGTATGTGTGGAGGTATGATATATGGTTCGAGACCAACACGGGCCTCAATCTCTTTACAAAGGAAGACCTCTAGCATGGGACATATGAATAGGGTGACATGTTGATTTGAGTTGACCCATATCGGGAAAAGGTTAGAGAACCTAAACTCCAAAATATTTGAAATGTTGAATAATATGAATGCTGAAATACTTGATGATGAGTCCCTAACTAGAATACTTCTAAGTATATGAGATAAGACGCCTAGTTTATGGTCTCTTGAAAATGTTGAACCCTAGATTCCAAGTAAAGATCTAACCCTAGAGAAAGAGGAAATTGAATATTTGATGCTTGATATATAGGTGAGGGAGATGTACCAAGACCAAGATGATGTATATGATGTGTGATATCCATGATGAGCCTCATACTCGGGTTAGTAATTGTATGTAAAGGAGTGTAGCGGTTACCCTTGTTTCTCAAAAGATGGGTAGGAATTTTATTACAGGTAGAAGTTTGTGATTAACATGTCTTGACATATATATGTCTTAGATTGAGTGGCTAGTGATTGTTAAGCTCTTTCAGATACAAGTGAGAAAGTTTCAAAACCTTGACGTTGATTATAATGTTGTCCCTCATATGATGCTTGATGCATGAAATAATCTCAATTATGTTTAAAACTTGATGTATGCCCAATAAGTCACACTCATAAGCTAGACCTAGTATGAAATCAAACCATACATGAAGATGTAGATTTGAAATCATGAACTTGATACGATGATACCTAAAGATCTTAGCTTGAATAATCAGGAGTATCATGCCTAATATCGTACCCAAAAAAATGATTAACTCTAGATGTCGATGCTCTTGGATCATAACTTGAATAAAAATGACGAATAAATTGTTTAATTCTCGATTTGAAATGAAAAGTAATGAACGTAATAGATTAGAGTTGGTAGAATTTTGGGGAAAAGAAAAATCATGCATGAAATTTAGAGTAAAGATGAGATACACACTCGATGATAGTATTGTTTGAAGCCATGACCATGCATATATTCATTTCAGAATTGATAAAATAGATTTTGATGATACCCCTTGGTCTCATATAAAGATATGAACAAAAACCCTAATGTGTGGACACTGAGGGATGGGTAAACCCTAATGTTGTGATGATGTCGTAATACAATATTGGAGTACGAAGTAATATGTACATAGATGATATGAGTACACCTTTAATGATGATAACCTAAGTGTACACCATATTGTGGGGAATGACTTGACAACTATGGTTGGATACCTAGACTCCATATATTTTGACTTTGACCCATAGCATTGATCATGGATGAATTTCGAGGATGAAATTCCTTGTAAGGAGGGAAGGATATGACAACCTCAATTTTCTCTCTCTTCTTTTGTACTAATCCTCTCTCATCAAGTGTCTCTTACTCAATTTGATATTAAATACATAATTGGATGGTTGTGATATTCCAATTTGGCAATGTGCGGCTTTAATTTATACTTTTAACTAAGCATCTTGCTATATCATGTCACCTTCTTGTATCAAATATTGAACCTCAACACCATGATCTTTTGTCTTTCTATTATGCACCACATTGTAATGGACTCAATTACAAATTCAACGGAACAAAAATTGCTTCAATCGAAGGCTCCTAGCCCAAGATATGAGTATTTGAATATTGACTCATATTGTACACATTATAATTTCTTTTTCTTGTTGAGTTTTAACCTTACTAGGCCCAACACCAGACGTGCACCCCGTTTAACTTGTTGTCTACCTTCCCGAAATGGAAGGGAGTGCTTGAGCAGGGAGTCATCCTCTCCCCCAACCAGACCGGGAAAGCAACGCCCCACGATAAATGAAGGGAGCGTAAACCCTAGTCTCCTTGCTGCCTTATAAACCCCTCCCTTCCCTGGTTTCATTGCACTTTTCCCTAATCTTTTTCCCCCAGCTGATGTCTTCTCTTCATGCTCTGACCTTTGGGTCCTGCAACCACCTGGTAGGATCTTTTGGGAGCTCGCCCACACAACCCCACCCGCTCAACGAGTGCGAGTGAGGAGTGCGGCAGCATTCCTACTCCGATCACCCCGACACTGCCTTGAGTGACAGGTGCAGAAGCCACTGGAGGAGATGGGACACATGATCCTTGTTTCTGCCCTATTCCTGCAGGGGAAAAACAAGATTTGTGGCCTGGGCAGCTACGGAGCGGCGAGGACGGGGGGACTCTTGGGAGGTCGGAGCGACCTAGCCAACGACCGCTACCCTGTTTTAGGCCGACTGTGTGTGCTGCGAGGCTAGATGAGTGGGGGGAGGGATCCCCTATTCCACCTCTGTTCTTGGTGTTAGGACAGAGGACTTGCGTGAGCAGGGCGGGCATCTAATGGGGGCTTCTGGCCAGGCCGTCAATCTCGGATGATCCACGATGGACCATCCAAAGGATGGTTGAGATCGATCGCGGAGATGTTCTTGTTTGGGAGAGCGGCCCCTAGTCACACGAGCATGGTACAACATGCTGAGGAGCGGGAGAAGGGGGTTTCCCATTGTGCACGGGCCCCCCTGGTGCCACATGGCAGCATGCCATTGGCCAGGAAGGTAAGACCTTGAAAGAAAACCTCTTTTCTCCTCAAACTTTACAAAAATCATAAGTTCCTCATTTTAAGGCCAAATATAGAAAAATTATATATCAAATCGATCAAATCAAAATGACCTACAACATGAGCTTATTTACAGAACCTGAATCTTCTTCTAGTTTCCTTATATTGCTAAAGATGTAACCTTTGAATACTTTGAATATGCTTAACACATGATTATGATTAATGATTGAATCTTGATGCTCAGTTTACCTCTGATCCTTAAATCATTGCTTGTGATATATACTTGAACTAAATGAAGGTCATACTCTCCCTAATGCTCACACATGACTCATTTTGTACATATGTGCCCACTTTGGACTGTAGTGATGAACTTTGCCCAAGTTCTTAATCTTGTTTCTAATGGAAATCCACTTAATCTTGTTATATGTTTCTTATGACCTAATGTTGCTGATCTAAATCATCTTTTAGATCTAGACCTCTTGACTCGATGAATCATGATCTAGGGTGCCCTAGTGTGAGTCATTTGACCCTAGAATACATGTAAATGCCTTAAACATTGAGATGATCATAGAAAGTGCATAGAACATCATAATGATATGAAACTTGAACCACACCCACATGATGGACTATAAATCAGTATAAGGCCATCAAATGTACTAATAAGCAACTGGTAACCTAACTCGACCAAAACCCGAAAATGAAGATAATTAGGGTTAATGATGAGAATCTAATGCATATGTGTAATCTTATTCTTAATCAGGTTTGACATGTGGCTAGATGGTGAAAGATATGTTAGGTTATAACAGGTATGGGCCTTATCTAGTTATATGACTACCGCTTTCTTGATTGAAAAGACATATTGTATGCTTGTTTGTCTATTTTCGCAAAATATTGCCATGTAGTATTTCTATGTGTTACTCGATGTTTGCCTCGTCAGTTTGATAACTTGAACACATATATAGATAAAACTCCATTATAATATTGATTGATAAAGGGTTAGCTCTTGGCTACGGCCTTGAGGTCCCTCTCGTATAAAAGGGTTAGCTAAGCTTGAGCACCCTTACGGACCCTTCCGATGGGAAGATGGTCAAAGGCCTTAAACATGTTTGATATTGTTGGTATAATGGAGTGAAATGACATAAAATATGGTTTCACATTTGTTAAACAATTAACATGTTGATTCTTGTTCGTTTAGTCTTGAAATCTTTTCAAAATTATGCAAAGCTTATATATATATGTGTGTGTATCTTTCAGCCCCATACTCAACACCTCGTATGTTGACCCATTTCTCGTATGTTGTTTTTACGTTCAGAGATGGCTAGAAGGTTGATGGGCTTGGTGAGCTATGCTAGGTGTACTTCTTGTAAGATCCAAATATAGTATACATGAGCAGATTTGTACAAAGTGACTCTTGAATATGTAATTCAAATCATGTAACATAATGATGTTTCTTAATATATCTTGTTGATTGCTGAGATTATGTTGGTGCCTTTATCTTGTTATTTGTTCATGTGTGCTAATATTTACGCTTCCGCATTTTGCCTTTGGTATACGTTTGTTTCGCGAGACTGGGATTCCGGTTCCGTGACAATAACACATGATAATAGTGATGTTACTCTCTCGAGATGGTAGCTAAGCATACAAGTGAAGCATCAAAACATGTGTATGGAGATAATATTGATAAGGATATATATATGTATATATATATTCCATAGAAAGAGACAATATATATGTTGGGAGAGCCTTAGTAACTACTCCCAACCCAAGTTAAGGTGTTTAGCCACTCATTCTTGTAGACATCATAACAGTGTTATAAAAAGATGGATATATGAAGTCCTACAAAGAGAGGAGGGAATTACAGTGAAATGGAATGGTTGATCTAGGGAGAGAAGAGATGTGATACAATACGGTACTTCTTCATATATAGATCTAATACGTCAATGGCACAACCAATCTTCTTCTCTTGAAGAAGGAGTCTTTAGTCTTCTCTCTCCTCAACTTCTTCCTTTGGAGATCCAAGACTGGTGGATGGGATGGAATGGAATGAGTCTGGGATGCAGTAACACTTTGTGGTCCTTGGGATCTGATCTATGATTTGATGATTTGACAAGACGGGTGGGTGGCCTATTTATAGGCACATTACACCAACTTAAGCCTAGACCACAGTCGCAGTCTTGGTTGGGAGAGGTGTGAGACCACGGTCGCGGTCTTCTCTTTATTCCTTCTATCCTCGTAGTCAAACTCAGTGACGATCTGCCACTTGCTTGCGGTCTGGCAATGATCACAATTGAGGTTGATTTATGCATTGTGTTGGGGAGGTCGAGGTCGAGGCCTTCTTACTCAGTCGTGGTTTGCAAGGATCATAGGATTAGTAATGAAAACGGCATCCAAGCTGGTCACGATCCAACTTGATCATAGTCTGCCACTTGCTCGCGGTCTGGAAATGATCACAGTCTCCAAATACATCGTGGTCCCTAGTATGATTGGTGCCTTTGTACTTATCGTGACCTCCATTGTGGTCACGATTAAGTAGTGGTCGTGACTATCTTAAATGTAGAAAGACCTCGATCTTAAAGTGTCTTAGAGACCTCAACGGTGGTTGTTGAATGAGTGGGACGCAGTCGAAGTAATGACCGCGACTTGGGCTGTCAATGTACCTGAAATCATGTAAGTGAGGTCTTAGTAAAAAAGATGGTAAAATTTTGGGGAAAGCTAATAAAGAAAATTAAAAGAGGTATAAAATGTATTCAAAAAGTACATAAAATAAAGTGTTATCACAGTCCCAATGCCACGACTAGCTTGTAGGGATACCCATGTTTTTATAGAACTTCTCCTCCATGTGTCTCGACTTGTTACATAAGGTTCATTTGGGCTATGGGAGACATTGATGACCACTTCCATGAGAAAACATTGCAAATCATCAATTTTGGTAGAGAGGAAAATATGAGCTAAAGATAAGAGAAGACATCTTCTAGAGTGAGAAATTTTCACCTACCAAGATGATGTTGTGGGCTAGAGCATAGGTCGAGTTAAGGATATTGAGAAATTTGGCAGTGAAGATTAGAGCGTTCATTGGTTTGATCTTTAGAATATACATGATGAAAATACTCAATTTTTTGTAACAAAGTAACAATAGAGTCAAAGTATTCATCAAGGGTCGTATCACTCAGATATTCATCAAACAATTTATCCCAAATGTTATATAGCCTCAAAGTATTTTATATTGTGTGTCGTGATGACAAACTATCTTCCATAGTTCTTCGATAGTTTTGTGAAAGATGTACTTGGAGTAGATGGTATATGTTTGTCTATGCCCAAAAATGATGATTCACTTATCCCCTTGTCCATAGGGACCTCAGGGCAAATGACCAAAAAGACTCCAGCTTCCTAGTGACATTTATCTCTTTCTTTTGACTATCTCATAGAAAAACATTTAATAATAAGGCCCCATGTTGTTATATAGCCAACTTTTGACTTGGCTATTAAGATATTTCCATTTTGGGGTATCCTAAAAAAACTTCTATGAATTTCACCTTGTCTTTAGATTCCAAAATTATTTGGATAGAATTCATCTTGATCAAGTAATTATATTAATTTAATTTGATTATGGAGATAGGAGTGCTACCATAATAGACAATTGTCTAAGGTGAATCCTTTCCTTCAGACATGATGAATAGGTACAATGGTAGGATTGTCATGGAAAAGGATATCAAACTAGTCACAATAGAGAATAGTTGGGGAAGGATGTTAAATAAGAAACACCAACAAAACAATGGTGGAGATGGTTGAAAATTAGTTAGACCAATATGATAGAGGTGAAGTGGGGTATCACTGGCAAGACACACAATCAGAGGATGCTAAACCTATAGTTGAAGTAGTACTTGTAACACACCAAAACCTAGCATCTTGAATCTAGAATGTAGAGCTTTATTTTGGTCAAATAAAGATACGCATAAACCCTAATACACTTGTTTATTTCCTAAGAAACATTAATTGAAAATATAATGAGTACTTAGGTCTTAGACACTAGCTAAGGTTACAATAAACTATAATATACCTTGGATCTATATACCATCATAAGATGATGAAATGAATACACGAAACCTAAAATCCTAGTTTGCAACTAGCTAACCTAACCAACCCTTGTTTGGTTTGTCATATGGTGCATTAGCACCATTGGATGTCATAAAAATATAAGACATATAAGTAAGCATATAATTAGACATAGTAAACTATGTTAAGCTTAATATGTAAGAAATTCCTTTTAATAAATAATATATGCTTCTCTGTTTAGTAGTGCACACATATTGGCTACAATATGACTATTTAGAGAATAATTGTGCTTAATATATGAAATGAAATAATAAGTTAAGCTTTCTTGTACATGGATATGAATAATGTGCCATCATTTAAGTTAATATTAAATTAGTAGACTTAATAGGTTGAGTGAGTAAAATATGAAAATTCGTACAATATAATACACCATAACTCTTTTGATAACTAATTGAGGAAAAGAAAACACTAAATGTTAAATGTTGGTGATCATTGGGTAATATAGTAACAAATTCTAAGATAATGGAGTTAAACCCTAATTGTATTGGAACTTATAGAAGGAAGTCTCAAATATGAAATGTAATATTAAAAGCAAAATCTTCATGTTATACTTGTCTTTTGGGTCAAGCTTCACATTAAACAAGTAATGATGCCTTAATTTCATGTAGGAAAGAAAATTTCAGATGAACTCAAAGATACTCAAAATGTGAAAATTGATGGTTAAATTAGATTCTACAAGCTAAAATTAGTGTAAGTGTGAATTTTCATATTAAGTGGACAATAATATATAGGTTAACTAAAATAGGGAAGGTAGTATACAAATGTTAATCCTAGTATTAATTGAATACATTGGATGAGGAGATTTCCTAAAGCTTTGTTTTTTATAGCCTATCACAGGAATTATTGAATCTTCCTATGTGTAACGCTATGGTTGGCATTTCCTAAATTCAAGTGAATGTATTTACTCTTCTAAACTTTTGGATCATGATCTAGAGCTCACGAGTTTGTGTCCTACCTTAGGTAGGAGACGTATTCCACAGGGCACAATACACTCACCAACTATTGATTTTCCTTCACAATGTTCTCCCTCATATCTCTATGATTTTTGGTATTTCTTTTTTTTGGTCAGTGAAAAAATGTGTTGCTATTAATAAGTCCAAAGCTTTGGGTACAAGACTGTGTTCCCCATACACATAGGATAAAATACAGAGAGACCAAGGTCCAACAAGTGGACCTCTAGACAAGTGAAGGTACATGAAAGCCAGGAATCCTATACTAACCAACCTAATAACATCAGCCCTGTTAACAAGAAACCAAGGAAGCAACTATCAATAACACCACCTTCAAAATGTGAAGCCTAGCATCAGGAACCATGCGTAGGCTACTAGATTAGCTAGAAAAGCATACCCAAAACAAACATCCAAATCCTCCTTACTGATCAAGGCACTTCCAAGTTGCAAAACTCTGAACAGAAGCCATCAATGGCATCGATAACATACCCATAATCATGGGCATGAGCACCTTTCTATCATCCTTATGCATTATACCCAAAACCTGAAAGAAAGGATTCAAGGAAGGCTTCATATCCATGCCCACGGATCAGCTCACAGCATCTTCAGAACCTTTGAACAAGTGTAAGCCTCTGGGAAGAGAACCACAGATCCAAGGCTTGCAAGCCGCATGCTCCAGATCAAGCTGAAGCCGCCAGATAGGAACCTGCCTCCAACACCGGAGCGCACGTGCTGTGGAAGACAGAGTTGTTGTTTACGCAACAGCCATACATCGAAACGCCATAGGGATACCTCTAGCTGGACAAAACATCAAGCACCTTGTGGGCAGCCCCATACGCAACAACAGGGTGTAGCAGGGAAAACCCCCGCTGCCAACAGAACTCCCCTCTTCATTCGTGTCTCGCTGGCTAAGAAGAAGACCAAGAAGTGGAGCGAAACGGTCACGAACCTGAACCCCAGTAGGGGCACCGCCAATACCGTAGAGGTGGGCATCATCACCGAACAGGCCAAGGGGACCCAGACAGGGACCCACCATCGCCGAAGAGCACCGGGTATAGGGCCACACAAAACCCACCCAACCATGGCTCCTTCATCCAGTCGAACCAAGAGAGTTGAGGAGGAATGTCGAGGATGAGAGTCGAGGATGAAAGTTGGAAAAGCTCTGAGGGCAGATCGCCGCACGAAATTCAGGCGAGTAGGAGCAGAGGCGGAGGCAAGAACCCTACCCTGCGGTGATGGAGCACCACGCCTGTTCTCAGGACAGAAGGGCACCGCTCCTCTCCTTCTACCACACATGGGTGAGTAGGAGTCGACTATGTTGAGTTGCGGAAGCCATAGATCCGTTTGTCACCAGCGGCGCAACCCGTCATCTGCTCGTCCGCTACCATGGCGTCCCATCGCTGCACCGACCTTCCGCCTAGCGACTCCAGTAGACATCTCCATTAATTTCCTCATTTAAAACCACATCTAGTGATTATAACTTTCCGTACCTAATTTTGTTCTCAACAAAAAACCCTAAAACAAATCTCTTTATGGTCTCAAAGCCACTTTATTTAACCTCACATATATAAGAATGGACTATGCTTCATTGTCGACCCTATGGTGAACTTGTACCCTGACCAAGTACATTGAAACTTCCTGTATCTCTCTGTACAACCATGTATTCTTTTCCTGGCTCTCTGATTGTCCATTGCAACCACACCTTGTGAAACCCAACTCCTCTTATTTTTACCACCTAATACCTTTTAGTTATCTATTTCGGAATTTCATTTGACTTATAATTTCAACTTGATATCTCCCCAACTTTGTTGACCTCTATTCAGAGGTGGCACTTTGAGACAAAGTATTTATAAGTGATGGTTGGTGAAAATTCACCATTGGATTCTCCTATGAACCAACCACCATTCCATCTGGTAATTCTTTACTTCCTATTTTCCTTTTTTTTTCTAGCTTGTAGCATTGGCCTTCTCCTAGTCAATTTCTTCATAGAAGTCATTCTATATTCATTCTCTATACCTCATGAGGAGTCTATGCATAGTGTGTTATGTCTTGCGCATAGTTTCCTTTTCTCTATACTCTGGATTCACACGTCATCAAGGTTACAAAGTACTGTTGCTTCTATGTGGGGTTCCTTGTGACCGGGATGAGCGTTTGTATGGATTTTACTGTACTAACAAATTCACTAAAGGTTTGAAATGCACAATGTTTTATTCAAACGACATGCAATAATATGGCTCACAAGTGAACCGTTCTTATCAAAGTATTGTTAAGGGAATCCCAAGAGACAATAATTTTAATAATCTTTTAGTTGTATCAAATCAAACTAAGACTAATACTTAGAACCAAGACTTTATTTGGTTGAGTTAAACTACTTATAAATAATGTAAAAGTGCAAGATTAAAAATAGTTGAGATAAATGATAAGAGTCATTGGGGCAGAACCCAATTTTCACCACCACCACCACTACTCTCCTAGGTGAGTATGGCCTGACTCCATATTTCTTGGAGACCCTGAGGAAATATGAGGAGGAACACCCTAGAGAGGAAGGAATACCAGAGGTTGTACTGGCTGTGAAATTTGGATAATCAGGGTGGAAGAGCTGAGGAGGGTAGATAGGTTAGAGAGACACATCGAGTGAGAAGAGGAGAGGTAGAGGTAGGGACATCAGAGCCAGAGTAGCCTTCAGTAAACGCCTATGACATGTCAACAATACAGGCAAACCTAGAAGGTATTGAGAGAACTCAGGAGAGCATCTGAGGGCCCAGGAGGGCATTCTGAGGCTAAGCAGGTTGACTGTCTAAAATAGATAATCAAATATCATACATAATTAGAAGGAATATGTAGAACATGTAAAACGGTTACCTTCTCTTAGCACATTATATAACAACTAAACAATATAAGAAATAAGGCAAGAGTAAACATATAACGTGAAGCATATTTAACCCTAAATATATATACTACACAGTTGGATTACATATTTTATTAAACCCTAAGGAGTTTGAGGTATACCACTCAGACTCCAATTGTCCACTACAAAGTCAAATAAATAGTACCATACAAGATATGCGAGAGAGTCAGATCCCAAGAACACATCCACCCTTAGTCTGTACAAGTCTGCCGCAGTGACATATAA
This sequence comes from Alisma plantago-aquatica, assembly GCA_963693085.1. Taxonomy (NCBI): domain Eukaryota; kingdom Viridiplantae; phylum Streptophyta; class Magnoliopsida; order Alismatales; family Alismataceae; genus Alisma; species Alisma plantago-aquatica. The sequence goes on from OY856410.1 coordinate 20,588,726, forward strand.
AGTCAAACTGCAAAACACCTATCAGTACAACAATACAAGTTATAGGTCAAGGACATATATTCAGGGATAAAAGTCCTAACCATATTAGGCTATACCCCAAAGACTTATACCTAGCCAATATTATTTAAATCCCTAACAAAAAAATCTCCACTAAAACCTAGAGTTGTTTCAACTTTTATCACAAAAAAGAACTCTAACCTTTCAGTTTCTCAAGACCTACCACCCCCATATCACCCAAAACCACCCCGCTCCCAATCTCCTTATGCACAAAGTACTGGTTGTTGGCTTCCGCACACCGAAAAGCACCCATGATGGTAGATTTTAGCCTCAGTTGCAATTCTCTGCCCCTCTTGATCCACTCTCAGTAAGTGTCTTGGCTCTATATCATTCCTTCTTTATCCCTATCCCTTTTTTTCTTCCACCTTTTCATTCTATAGATGATCACATGATCTCATCTTTTGAATACTTGGTTGCTAATGCAAGATAAAGACTCCACTATTTTTCTTACACTTACCGACAATGTATGTTGATAAGTAGAAGTTGTCGAGCACAACTTGTTCTGATTGACCAGTTGTCCTTATTATTTTGGTTTTGTATTTTCTATTTCTAAATGATAACATTTTGTGGTTTACATGTGCTTTCTCCACAATTTTCCTAGTCAAAAATCAAATCTTTTCTTTGGTTAGATAATTCTTTCTATCACTAAGAATGGATGAATGAAGTTTGGATGATTTTGGATAGTGGAAGTGTAGTTGATACCTATCAATTTTGTAAATCCTCACCATATGTGTACCAAGTAATGTGGCAACCAATCAAACATGAGTTAGTATGAGTATCTTGTTAAAGTGTGATTGATGACTTGAGTTTAATACACTTAGTTTCTCACATGTTACCAACAACAACACATTCTATGTTTGCTCAAAAATTACATGAAGAAGTTAGAAGATATGGATGATTGGTATCTTTTTTCAATCATGGATTTCCTGTATCATCCTTTATACTATTATTTTCTCAACCAACCACAATGTGAAACTATCTATATTCAAAAGAATTAATCATTTTATTGTATCCGGTTAATGTTTATTATTTCATCATATAGTGCATTCTTAGAAATGGAAAAATTATGAAAAATTAAATTTGTTTATTGCTGTGTAGGTGAACTCGTGTTATGTCAGGTCCTTGTGCATGGTGCACTTTAATTATATTCTGAAGTAGAGAATATTGCATGAAATGGATAGTGTACCCATAGGTAAATCATATCTCCTATGTTTAAGTTTTATCATATAATTGTGTGCTAGGTTAGTTCATGACAAGGATTATGCTAAAATGCACTTTTGACTGTGTTCTACAAAGACCAACTTAATTTTTTGTGAGGCATGCTAGGCTATGTGCAGTGACAGCAAGCATGCTAAAGTAAACTTTTGATTATGTTTTTTTGCTGAAGTGGTATTATATTTTTATGAATGTTTTAATTAATGATGAACATAATCAATTTTAGATCATTCAACTAAGAAAATTACCTTTTGACTTTGATACGTACACATGAGAAAAAAAATTCATGGGACACTTTTTTCCTTAGATAAAAAGATTATGGGCCTTGATCCAAATCAACATATAATGTATAGAATGACATTTCTTATTTTCAAAGAATAATTTATTGATATACTAATTTATCTTGTTATTTTGTCTTTCCCAGTAACATAAATCATATGTATTTTTTCAAATTTCATTTTCATACTAATATAGATGTGTCTATATTCTCATGTGATAAATACGATACTATAACATCATACCCGTAAGACATGATTAAATAGATCTACAATTGTCGAAAGCTATTAATTCTTGTGGAGGTCGTCTAATATAATTCATTGTGATGATTTTTTATAGAAAACTTTTAATCATTACATGGTATCATACTAATAACATAACTTTTTTTGGAGTGTTATAGACCCATGTAACTTTCCTCCAATATTATCTCAAAATAATGAGAGAATATCCTTTGTATGTAGAAACTTTTATTACAATTTCTATGTGTATACATGATAAAATACATTGCTACTATGCTTACAATATAAATAGGTCTCATGCATGCATGAATAGGAATTTCATTTAATATTTTTTATGAATTTTTTTTCCATGAATGGCTTTGATTTTCAATTTATGAACTTATATAATGAGAAATTAATAAATCCCAATATTATTTTGTATTACAGGAAGATGAAAATACCTCAAAAAGACAAACATATGTAAATTTTGGAGAAAGCCCTAACACTGGAAATGCTAGAAGTAATGTTCAAGATAATGCAGAAAGTAGCCCAGATCAAGAGGCCACATGCACATTTACTTTTTTAAAACATTTGTTAAACATGTCATTATCATACACTTTGTATGAATGTTATGTCATGGATATATTACAGAGTTTGGAGAAACATGATGCTCCAATTGTTAAATTTGTAATGTAAATTTTACTACTGAAAAAATGAATGAAATGTTCTCATTGTTAAGCTCAATTTGTTTTCATTTCACTGACAAAAAAATACTTGCCGTGTGCAGTTTATATATATATATATATATATATATATATATATATATATATATATATATATATATATATATATATATATATATATATATATGATAGAAAATTTCTAATGAGTTGCATTCTTACTCGTAATGGATGCACCTGAATATAAGAAATTGATTAGAGCCAAAAAATCAATTTAGGAAGGTTGCTCAAGGTTTTTATATCTATTGGATAGGGATAAGACCTGGGCAACTACTATTGGTCACCAAGCTTTTGCCAAGGGTACGTTGGTCAGGGATTGACCTTGTATACCATGTATTAGTTAGGGTTTCACAACTATTGGTTAAGGATTTGTCCTTCGACTTTAACAAGTTGTGTAGTAGTTCTCTCGCTTAGCATATAGGTCACATCACTAGACACCAGGGTATGAAGCCCTTTCACCGTGGTACAACTTTCATCGTTCTCAAAATAGCATACATACAAATTCCTGAGACATGTTCGTAGCCATTCTCACACGAAGGCATGACCAAAATCATCCTCCAAACACTTGCGATCAAGATGTCAAGGACACACAATTACTTGCACATGACATACTCAACATTATGTGCTCCGAGTTTCCCTTAGGAATACTCATTCATCATCCAGCAAGTCCTGACACTGGAATGGATCTATGGCACATGACAACTACATGATTAGGGTTTCACTTGATTAGGTAAAGCCAATTGAGTATGTTTTAACTGCATCAATCAAGTTACATACAAACCCTAGAAATATTCTACAAAGATAGAAGTATATTGAAATTTCAAAGCATATCAAATGTATGAAACATAAAACTTGTCACATCACCACATGGTATTGTTCCACTGCCATCATTGAGTTCACACTCCTAATCAAATCATCATGGAATACATATCCCTTTTCACATCATCAGAGGATATTACCTCAACTAGGATAAACAACCTTGTCCAAGGTCATAAGACCATTGATGTTGCTCCCTGTAAGAACAATGTCATTTCTTCAAGCCTTAACAAGGCTCATCATCATCACTACACATATGTTACATAACTTCAATCATAACCTTACATTTTTCACCATGATGTTCATAAAACGGCAAATGAAGGTCACAAAATTAGGAGAGAGAAGAGTACTTCACCATCAAACTAATTACTCACTAAAACTAAGCAACATCATTATGTACTTGAATTAGGGTTAAGTTCAACAAGTATCAAAGTTAGGGTTTCAAATCAGTAATCAAAGCTAAACCCTATACCAACATCTTCAAAAATCATGGAAGCGACTAGGTCAAACATTATCTACAATAGAGTCAACAAAATGTCATGACCAAGTAGATAGAAAACATCACCGGTCACATAGAATACGTGGTGTCATAGACTACTGAAGATAGGTCACACCCCTTAGTGATCATGGGTCCATTCACATCATCGACTATTGAAGAATGGCTACTTGGAGATTTAACGAACTAAGTGTAACCCCTCCATCAGCCCCTAAAGTGGGCCACCTCAGCGACCACATAGATGATCATCGACCGAAGACATTAGGGTGGGTGAATTCATCGATTGAAGGAGGCATGAAATCATAACCAATTGAAGAGAAAACATCATTATAGAAACCAAATCATAGAAAGCACTTCATCGTCCACATAGCTCAATCCTTGGGACTGAAGGTACATGAACAATCTCATCCACCAAAGAGAAGTCACCATCCTTACCGACCAACATGACATTCAAATCTTATCGACCACATGGATCACATCATGGGACCATCAAGAGAGAAAAGCTCAGCAAACACAAGACCAAACAGGTTGATTATCGCCATGAAACTAAAAAACACCAAGGTGTAAAACACAATAAAAGAATCAACTTCAAAACCCTAAACCAACCATCAACATGAGAGAGAACAAAACCATACTTTGGTAGAAGGAAGACCAACATTTCAACACACATGCATGCATCAAAACTTCTATCACTAAGAAAGATTTAAGGTACAAGGATTAGAGTTCATAAAATGAGTGATATCTACTCTAGAATATCACTAGGAACCACATTTTTAGGGTAGATTAATTGCATGCAAGATAAGTGTAAGCAATAATCATAGGATAAAGTTATATACTCGCATTAAAGGAGATGAAGAAAATCTAACACCAAGGAAGCTCCAAGGAGATAGAGAGAGAAACCCTAGTTTTATCACCACTCTTGGCCAAGCTAACTCCACCTCCAAGAAGGAAGTAAAAACCTAAGGTTAAAGAACAATAAAGAGAGTAAAACCCTACGTATAGAAGCAAGGAAGGCAAGTTCTTCAAGCTCAACTCAAGCACTACCATGGAGAATCATGGGTTTGTCCAAGAAGAGAAAGAAGAAGAGGGTAGGGTGAGGAAAACGAAGATGAAGAGGGAGATCACTTACCAAGATCAAGAAGAAAGCAAATATCACCAAACGATCATGCAACATACCAGATCTTAGACCCTACCCTAGAACTTTGATCTTTTGGGTTTGGCCAAATAAGGTTGAGGTTAGAGTGATCCTGATAAGCTAAAGCATGATTATAATGCCCTAATGTAATCTGACATGTCACATAATTCTTTTGGATAGTGATAAGAAGATAAAAGACTTAATTGGTTAAGCAAAGTGGTTAATGGGCCATTACTGGGCCAAGTGACATAACTCATATAAGAAAGTCTCAAAAGTGAAAATAAAATTCAAATTCATAATCTACTCATCAATATAAGTCTACATGTCAATTTTCATCTAATTTGGTCCACCTTGAAATATTAGGAGAGAGAAACTGCATAAAAGATGTAAGTAATAAGTAAATGTGATACATGACACCAAAAGATGATAATAAAGGAAAATTTGTATTCAAGATATCAAATATAACTTAAGGATGAAGTTTCACATAATTTGGGTAATCCTAATGTCATTAATATACGAGGAGAGAGAAAAATAAGACTTGCTTAAGTAACACATTAAAAGTATCCAAAACTAAAATCTAATTACAAAATCAGAATCTAAATACCTTTATTAGCCTCTGGGAAAAATTTCACTTAATTTGGATGATGTTTAAGCACTCAATTTAAGAAAGACAAAATAAAGAAATAAATGCATTTACACTTTATTTGAATATGATTTTGATTGTGTCACGTAGGTATTTTCTTCGATTTCCTAAAGTTTTTTGTCACGCCTACTTTACTTTATTTTCCCGATTTTGGCTTCACTGTCATCTGTCGATTTTGTAAAGCTTTGATCGTATGACTCGAGCCTTGTCTTCTTCCTCCGACTTCTTCTCAGACAGTTTGCTATAGTGATTGTCGGCTTTCCCGATCACATTCTCTCTCTCTTCTCCTTCTTAACAATTTTTTATTTCCTTTTCACAATCATCATGACCAAACGAAGATATTGAGCCTTTACTTGACTCAATTTTTTCTCCCCTCTCTCAGTCGGCTAGAGTAGTTCTCTGACTACTCTGTTTCCTTTCCCTTCCCCTCTTCTCACCGTGTTGGATCTTCAGAACACTATTTATATAAGTTTAACTCCTCGCTGGTTATTGGCTCATCCTTCTTGAACTTGGTTTTTCTATATTTACTTGTAGTCATGGTACCCTAGTTCTAGTCAGAACCTTGGAGTAGCATGGGGTGAGGTGACGTCCCACTGACCCTCAGCAGGACTACGAACCCTTCGATTCATCTCACCGTGAGCTGGGGGATCTTCTGACACCTTCAATTTTTCTATAAAGGGTGAGTGTTTCGTTTGCTCCTTTTGTTTCTCGATTGAGACATCCATGGAAAGAAGGTTTTAGCAGTTGTTTTGTGTTGTTTGTACCTTGTTTTCATCTACCTGATTCCCTCATTCACGATGGTTGTATTCTTTGGATGTTTGGCCTTTCGATAGTGCCTCCCTGTATCCTGGGGTTGACGGGTAGAACGTCATATGAAGCTATTTTTGGGTGAGAGTCAGAAGAATATGACTTGTATGTCATTTACCTCTCTACCCTGCTCATTTCTACAATGATTTGTTTTTCGCATAGGGGAAAAACCGTCCTTTGCACCTTAAACTTGGTTTCTTTTCTGCTTATGCAAAGTTGCCTCACTGTCAGTGGACCCAGCTAAGTTGCCCACTTCTGATTGGGCCAACTCAGTGGATTTGATCACTGACTGGTCTTTTCGATGTTTACATGGGTTTTAGGTGTGTTCAGATTGGCTAGAATTTCAAATATTCATAACTAATTACCTACAAATTAGAAAATCACAAATAAATACTCGATAGAATAAAAAAATAAGACCTATATAATAATATAAGTTTTGATGACTAAATGTAATGTTTATAAACATGGGTTTTCAATGGATCTAATTAAAGAAGAATTAAATTATAAAAATCATAGCTAAATATCTAAAGTTCATAAAATTATAATAAAATATTTTTTAAACTCAGAATAATGTCCATAAAAATATGGCATTGTTTTCATAGCCTAATTCATTCATTAATTAAAAGGTACTTTTTAGGGTTTGGATAATGAATATGAAATTAGCACGAAATCTACCTATATGTTTAATATGTTCTTTGGAGTCCTAGGCTTGGACCTATACGTGACTTTGGTCTTTAGATTATTAAGTGAGGTATGTTTGCAAATCACATTATTTCTATATTGTGCAATTTCTCTCTCTTGTTGTATGCTTGCATACCAGATTAATCTTGTTGAGCAATTGACCTATATTATTCTTGCTCTTGGTCCTATGGACAATACCCTATACACAATGTCTTTTCTTTTGGAAATCATGGTTCATGTGAACTATCTTACTTGTTATTGATGTTATGATCATGGATATTCTCTTGGACTCTTTTTCTTATGCCTTGGTGCAAGTTGAACTTATTTGATTATATGTGCCCACTTTGAGGTGGATGTTTATTTAATGGCATGTGATGTATTTTTCCCACTTATGAGGTGGAAGTATATGTTGGTCACTTATTTGGTGACTACTTTAGTATAATTTGACTATACTTTCTACTTTCCTCTACATTAAACATGTTATGTGATTCAGTAGCACTTAAGTAGTGTAATTGCATTGGTTTTTGTTTATGGTAGATATGTAATTTCCTGCCGAGCAGATGTGTAATTTCCTGCTCTTTTGGGACAGAAAGGTCACCTCATACCCAGGGTTTCAACTTTATGAGGGTTGGCCCATTTTATATATATTTGGGAGTTTGGCAGTGCATGATTCTCTATCAAGTTTCAAGAAGTATGATTCTTGGCCGCCTTTGTGTTTATATTGTTCTAGGGCTATGCTTATTTCACATGCATGCATGTTATTGATGATGATTGTGGGGTGTGCGCCCTACTTTCTTGATATGTGCTTCATTTCCCACCATGGTAATGGATGTATATATTGCATAATGTTTTTATTTGTTGTTTTATGGCAAGTATCTTCTTTATTGTGATTCTTTATCTTGATATCCACTTTGGTGGTACTTTTCTTTTATATAAGAAGCTTCTATATATTTTGTTGTCCTTTGTTTCATAACATTTCTCAATTTATATTTTAGCATGAACATACTAGCCTTTGTTGATGTCTTCTAATTTTCTCTTCTTGATGGGGTATGCTTCCAACCCTAGGTGAAGGATGTGGAGGACATGGCATAAAGTTGTGGACCTATCTTAAGAAATTAAAGATTGGAGACAATCTTGATGTGGCATAGATTTCCTCTACATTGATCCTTATGATGTACCTTACATATAAACGTAATATTGTTCATTTGTAACCTTATGTGAAATTGAATATAGTCAATATTTTACTTCCGCTGCTATACTTTGGTTATTTTGAATACCATTAATAACATTTGAAATTTTACACCCACTCCAACATATCTTTAGGGTGTGATTGGAATGGAGGTTCTATTGCTCAAATTTTTATTAGGTAGTGGTTCCCCTCTGGACTCCCACTCCTTACAGATCACCAAGTAAGGGTTGCTCCAAACCATGGCTTGACATGCAAGGGGTTTGAACACCTTCACCAAGTTCAAGCTTCACCTTCACCATCAAGAACAACGGGGGAGAGACCCAAGAAAGAAGAGAGAAATAAAGGATGTAAAGGGTTTAGTTGCATGGAAGTAGTGAAGATTATATAGACAAGGGTTGGAGAGAAGGAAGGAAGGTGAGGTGTCAAACTAAACTTGCCATGTATCCACCAAAACTCGTCCATGCAAGAAACATGCTCAAACATGCAACATAGGGAGTTCAAACCAAGAAAGATCATCGACCACTTGGTCCAGTGAAAGACATTGACCGAAGGGATTTCAGAGACCAAGAATGGTCAAAACTCAAATGGTTGCATAAGAACAAAAAGCCATCGGTCACATAAACCTAACCTAGGATTCTTTGAGACCGAAGAGGATCATGGGTCTCTCATCAGTTAAACTCATAACAAGGTCAAGCATCCAGTTAGGACATTTCAACAAACCCTAATCACATACACTAGATGTCACCACCTCAAACCAAGGTAAAATAAGGAAAACTAAAGACCACTCTCTCCAATGTGATGTCAAAACATGTGATACACAACAAGCATGTGACAAACAATAGGAAAAACCTTAGAGATGGGTAAATTTCAATTAGGTTCAAAACAAGCACATACATGCTTAATTAGCTCAAACGTAATTTAAAAAAGACCAAACTTAAAACATAAGCATGTCACATGTTATTAAATCACATTACAAAGTTTGATTAAGGTTCTAATCATCTAATTGTTTGAAGCAATCATGATCAACCAAAAAGTAATGTCAGGGGTCTTACAAACATTGTCTACCTAAATAGTCAAGTTGTGGGCCATCAACCAAAATTGACTCATGATTTCATAATATATGGATCTAGATTCACTAGAAGGTTGTACGTTACAATCTTCTAAATTGATTGGTGAGGGTTATCATTACAACAAATAGTGGGAGCAATAGTTACTTAAAAGCCTAATTAATATCATCTATTTTATTAAATCAAATTAATTAAAAGTTTTTTGATAAATTCCAAATTTCTTTTGTTAAACAACAGTAAAACATATAATTCATTTAGTATTTAATAAGAACAAATAAATGGGACAAACTTCCATGACTCATTTTGGACTTTGATAAGGGATCTCAGTATTGAGCATAATTTGTATGTTCTGGATACACCAGTGCTAGAAGAACATGCTCCTGATGCACCTAGGGATGCGATGGATGATTATTGGAATCATGATAAACAATTCCTTAGACATTAAGCACCTTATGTTATGTTGTATGAACTATGAGTTGCATGACAAACATGAATACATGGACATTCTTGAGATGGTCATACGTCGAATATGAACAAGAATCATGCAAAGCAAGAAATGTACAATGTCTCAAAGGCTCTCTTTGAGTGCAATATGATCAAAGAAGATCCAGTAGATCCCCATGTACTCAACATGATTGGGAATGTGGAACATCTAGAGAGATTGGGATTCCCTTTGATCTAAGAGATGTCCATGGATATGATTCTACAGTCATTTCCTAAACCATATAGCCACTTTATCAAGAGCTATCACTTGAGTAACTTGGCTAAACTGTTGTCTGAATTTCTTGGTGTGTTGATAAATGCCGAAGAAGGAATGAAGAAAGGCAAACCCATGATGGTGATCAACAGAATATATTCCAAGGACAAAGGCAATGCTAAGGCTAAGATGAAGTCAAAATATTTTTCACTCAAATAAAGAAGAAGAGTTAGTGCATAACGAATTTGTCCTTTATGCTTAAAGGGGCTCAGGAAAAGGAAGAAAGAGATAGATATCTCCACTTCCAGACCCAAGAAGAAATAAGCTAGAACTATGCAGATCAAAGTAGTTGCCATTAAAGTTGAAATCTCTCATTCAGCCCGATGAGCATGTAATAAAATTAGTGAACTGCAATTATGTACCTGCCATTAATGAAAATATCATGTATATTGTATGGACAAGAATATTAAGAATATGTTGTTGTTTGATTTTAAAAGATAAGATCTTATATGGAAGTTCTCTACATCTCATAATCCATATTTTATAGTTGTAGAGACAAATATGTGTGACACATATATCGAATGACTCGATGCTCAAACAATAAACACCTATAACATTATCATCTAGAGCACATAATGAGAAATACAAATCTAGAAATCCACAATGATGGTTGTCTAGACTCTTTTGGTTTCTAAACCAATAGAGACATGCAAGTCTTATTTATTGGGCAATATGACAAAAGCATCTTCCACTAGATATAGTGGGAGAGAAAGTATTCTACTAGGGCATGCACATACTAATGTATATAGATCTTATAGAATAAATTCTATAGATGGTGAATAATATCTCACTATAATCATTGAGAATCTCAATAAATATGGTAATTAGTACAACTATGATTCTCTTGGAAGTGTTCAAGGATATCATGAGTGAAGTACATAACCAACTTGGTATAAGTATTAAAACACTTCAATATGATTGATATGAAAATACTTTGAACCAAAAATTTGAGAGACTTTTAGGAGACTGTGATAATGTATCACAATGAAATCCACAAAAAACAAAATGAAGTATCAGAATGAAGGAATCACACCCTATTTATCATGGTGCGGTTATAAAAATCTAGCTAAGCTTCCAATTTTCTTTTGGCACATGCTTTACACTAAACAATCTACCGTTTACATTGGTTCAAAGGGAAACATATGTGATATGGCATGGGAAGTGTCTCGGTATGTATTTTATAAGGATTAGGAATTAAATCTTACATTAAAAAATAGTTTCTTAAAAAGTGTTGTCCACAAATCACATAAATGTTATTTTGTTGAATACTACTTTTATATTCCAATTCAACAACAAAATTGTTTGTTACCAAGAAGGATGTAGTCAAAAAGGGAATTTAATTCAATAGGAATCAGTGGGAGAAACTTAGAACTCCAAAAGTTAGAGACCAACAAAAAAACATTCAACCTAAAAACTAGCATAGTAGGAACATATAGAATCACAATATGTTGTGGAATCTCATGTTCCTTATGTAACACACACGACTCATAGATCTAGAAGAGCATGCCTTGAGATTGAAATATTATGATATGTTATGGCTCAAGAAGGCAGTAACTTGGTCATTTTTGATGAGTCAACAAATTTACCTAGATGTTATTGAGGAACCATAATATGAGAAATGGCTTCAAACCATTATATCCAAGATGGACTTCATGTACACCAACACATTATGACCTTGGGGAATCCACGTGAAGGGGTAAAACCTGTAGGGTGAAAGAGGGTATCTGAGAAGAAGACTGAAATGGATGGTAATGTACAAACCTATAAGAGCATGTTGGTTGTAAAAGGTTTCAAATAAGTTTGAATTTTTGAAAATGATAAAATATTTTCACAAATTGCCATGACTAAGTCCATCAGGATCATGTTTGCCATTGCATCTTAATTATGACTATAAGATTTGTCATATTGATGTTAAAAACACACTCCTTCACAATAATATTCATGAGTATGTGCACATGAAATAACATAAAGGTTTATAAATCCAATAATGCAAATTAAGTTTGTAAGCTACAATGGTCAATCTGTTGATTGAAGCAAGCATCTTAGAGGAATCTTTAATTGGAAAAATGGTTAAAGAGTTTGACGTTAGTCAAAATGAAGATGAAATATATGATTACAAAAGTTTTAGTGGGAGCATATCTATATTACACATAATGATGGGAAATAATATCTTATATACTACAAATGTTAAAACCTGACAGGGAAGTACCTTACATGTATAAAGGTTTAGGAAAAGCATCATATATGATAGGAATAAGGATCTATAGAGATATATCTAGAAAGCTTATTGACCCAAGTAAGAGCATATACATTAGCAAGATGCTAAAGGGGTTCAACATACAAGACCCAATGAGAGAATATTTGTCCTAGTTCCATGGAATTATTCTCTCAAGAGCCTAGTGCCCCAGTTCTTGTGAAGAATGATGAAAGCATGAGTAAGATGTCATATGCATTAGCAATTGGATCTATGATGTTTGCAATTATATGTACTTATCCTATTATTTCCTATGTATCAAACATGGTGAGAGGATATGTACTCATCATGTTATCTTGTATGTATTGGACATGATGATAGAATGAATATTCAATTTGTTATCTTGTATGTGTTGTACATGACAAGAGAATATTTGTTATATTCCAATGAAGGAAATTGGAATCCCATAGAGAGAATCCTTAAGTACATGAGAAACACTTAAGGGATTAGTTATGTATTTATGGTAATATGAAAGATTTGGGCGTAAAGGGTTACATAGATGCAAGCTACCAAAATGACAAATATTTTACAACTAAATTTGTGTTTGAAATTAAAACAAAAACTATAAGCTGGAGTTTTGAGCAAGAGATAGTTGTTAATTCTACAATAGAAGTCGAGTATCTTTGTGTTGTGAATGCATCAGACGATATTGGATGGAGCAACAAGTTCAAATAGATGAAATTGAGGGAGGTTCCTACCATTTATGACACAGTAGTAATACTATGACAACAATGGAAATAATGGATAGGCAAGGAATCTCAAATAACATGCTACTGCACTTCCATCTAATATGAGAATGCATACAACAAGGAGATGTGAAAACTTGCAAAATACCGAATATAAGTAAATGTTGTTATTCCTCTATAAAAGCATGTGTGCAACAAAAACATCATGTACATGTTAAGATCACTTGGAATAAGATTCGTGGGTGATTGGATCTATGTGCAAATGGGAGTCTATTGGTATGTATGCCCAGAGACCCAATCATACAATGATTGTAATGGGGAATTAGATATCTGATTTGATAATGATAAAGGCAATTTTGTCTATTATGTTTGTCAAGATCATGGTATGATGTCACATACATAATAGATGTCTAAATAATGATGTTATTGGATGGCATATGTCTTCATGTTGAGGACTTAAATAATTAGATCATATGTATGATAAGAGTAAGCACATTCTTGTTATGTCCCTAGTTGGATATTATTGTGGAAGAAAAATAGACAATAGTAATACATGAGACTAGAGTGTTGGTTGATGAAAAATTCTCATTAGACATGACTTATGATATCAAACCAAGCATATAGATACTTGTTATAAAATAGTGTGTCGAACAGACCCACCTCGAGAGTGATACATGGAAACCATTGAATAGTGGTCAGAATCATCTCTCATAGTGATGGTGGTTATTGTTTTTTTTGGAAATAGGTAAATAGTATTGCCAAAAACCGTATAGCAAGCTATACAAATACAAAGGCACCAGGCCCAAATCAACAAAAGGAGCAAGGCCTAGCAGCTATGTGGGGGTGTTATCTACGAAAATCCCAAAAAAACTTTGTATTAGTGCTTAGATTAGCAGTCAGTTCGGGCTTAGCAGCAAAATCCCAACACATATGAGTCGAAATCATCTTCAGAAGACCTCTTTCGTCCTTTGAGCCATAGCCATGGATTCTTTTGTTCCTCTCTCTCTCTCTCCATATGCTGAAACAAACACACGCAAGGAAGAGGCCATCGATGCTGGCCCTCTTGCCATGACTATATGGTCTTTTACAAAGCCAGCTGAAGACTGCCTCGATATTTAACGGAACCTGCAGACCCCAATCATTCTATAAGCATGTGATCTTCCAGATGCTCTTGGAGTATTTGCAATAAAAAATAGGTGATCTTTGGTCTTGATCCCTGTAGCGCAGAGAGAACAAGCCATATCCACCTAGATACCCCAACTTTCCATTCTATCTTTAGTGGGTAATCTGTTCAGTAGACCTCTGTATAGGAGTGTGCTCTATTTGGGACAGTGAAACCTACCCCAAACAGTGTGGAACCTAGTAACGTCAGGTTCGTTGCTAATGTTGATGCTAGGTAAGGTTGGCAGGGCGCCAACCTAGCCCAAAGGATCAACAGACGGCACACCAAATAGATCCTTGTACAACATGCACATGCTTCTCCAAATCCTCGACAGTTTGGAGCATCCCTCCATGGTGATGGCGTGTCCATACCTGTTTCTCATCCATTGAACCCACACATTCTCAAGTTTATTGCAAAACTTTTTGATCCTCTTCATAGTACATGTGTCCATGATCTTCTGTCCATCAGTAAGATGCAACCCACCTTTTTTATAAGGTTTAGTAACCCTTTCCCAAGAGACACCATGCCTGCACCCACCCCAAAGGAAGGCAGCAGACATAGCTTTAATCCTATTCAGGACTGCACTCGGGATATCACAGAGATCACTCCAATATCTAAGCATGCTTTGGATCACCGTCCGAATGAGAACCATGCGGCTAGCCATAGAGATGTTGATACCAGACCAGATGTCCACTTTGTCTTTTACTTTGTCCATCAACATACTAAAGTCTTTAACCAAACCTCTGCCTCCCATGATGAGTATACCCAAGTATCTAATGGGCCATCTACCTCTTCTGACCCCCATAGCCCTTTTCAATCTGCCTCTTCTCGAGTCGTATGATTTGGAGTTGAAGATTTCAGATTTAATCGTATTGATGTACAAACCAGTAGCACGCCTAAAACCTGTCACTACCTTTTTGTATTCATTAAGCCTGTTGACATGGCCAACTGAGAAAAGCAACACATCATCAGTGAAAATCAGATGTGTCATAACTTTGCAACCCTTAATTTTGAAGATCTTTATCTTTCCCTATTGTTCAACAATCTTTATGGCATTCGTAAGCCCCTCCATCATGATTTTGAAAAGGAGAGGTGACAGTGGGTCACCCTGCCTCAACCCCTTAGATGGACAGAATAGGCCAGCAAGTGCACCATTCACCAAAATGGAGAAGGAAGTCATTTCTGCACACTTCTTCATCCAACCGATCCAAGTTTCATTAAAACCCATAGCCTCCATTATTTTCCAGAGTGTATTCCACACCATAGAGTCGTACGCGTTTATTATGTCGATCTTGACACAGGCTTTAGAGCTTGATCTCTATTTATTGAAGTCCACAAGAAATTCTGACGCAAGCATGGAACAGTCTGTAATGTTCCTTCCTTTAATGAAGGTGTTTTGTTCAGTCGAGATGATACTAGGAAGGATGTACTTCAATCTACTCATGAGAAGTTTGGAAATGATTTTATAAAGGATGTTGTAGTAGGATATAGGTCGACAATCCATGATGTAGGTGGCATGCTTGGACTTGGGAATTAGTTTGATGAAAGTGTGGTTGACCGCCCTGACCATCCGCCCGCCATACAGGAACCAGTTGACAACATAGAAGACATCAACCCCAATAAGAGGCCACATCTTGTGGAAGAAAAGGCTATTAAAGCCATCAGGGCCTAGTGCCTTGGAGTGGTGAATCAAGAGCACCGCTTTCTTTATCTCTTGCTCAGTTGCACTTCTGCAAAGCTCCTCATTCATGCCTTCATTAACTCTACTGTTCGGTAGATGGGCCTCTTTAATATTAGAGAAAGGGATGTGCTGGTTGTACAGTTTATTAAAGAACTCCATGGCAGCACAAGCAACCTCCTCTTGTCCCCCCATAGTATGAACCTGCTCATTAATAAGCTCATGAATGGTATCAAACATTTTCTTCCTCTTTACGACACTGTGGTATATTTTGGTATTTCGATCACCGTCATTCACCCATCTCATACAGATTCTCTACCAAAGGAACATCTCCTTAGCTTTTTCCAGCTTCATTTGTCTCTCCTCAACCCTGTGCTCCTCCTCAATAGCATGGTCATCCATCGGGTTCATTCTAGCATCAACAACAACCTTGTTGTAGGTGTCAAGAGATTCCTTAGTGAGGTTAGGAAAATTCACTTTATCTTTTGCCCACTTCTTAAGGGCCTTCTTCGTAATCTGCAACTTCTTAAGGACAACAAAGAGAGGGTTCCCCACTACCTCCGTCCTCCAAATTTTCTCCACAATGTCTTTAAAGCCAGGCTAGTCACACCACAAATTGAGAAATCTAAAAGGTCTCACGATATGGTGTGAACTCGTCAGTTCCATACGCATCCAAGCATGGTCACTGAACGGGTGGGAACCCATTTTGATGACAACATGCATGAAAAAGTTTAACCATTGCTCATTCACTAAGCCTCTGTCAAGGTGACTAGCTATTATTCTATTGTTTCTTTGCTTATTAGTCCAAGAAATATCACCCCCTACAGCCGGAAGCTCCAAGAGATTAGCACAGTTCATCGTTTCATTCAATGTCGCCATTACTCTTTTTGGTCCAGGTAGACCCCTTTTTCTCCCTGGCCCTACGAATGTTGTTGAAATCCCCCAACACAAGCCAAGGGATCTCAGTCTGAGCCACCCCTTTCTTGTCCTCCCACAAAGTCTTGCGGTTTCTCTCCAAGTCCTCGCCATAACACCAGTGATAATGGCCGAGAACCCACCTTCATTGAAGCAACTAACTCTCACGGCTTGATTCCAGAAATGATTTGGTTACACTCTCCAAACTTGAAGGTTCCATCCAATCATGATTACGCCTCTATCAGCATGATTTAGGTTTTCCATAGTCTGCCAATTCACTGGGAAAATGGCATTAATTCTATCACCATTAGCTCTGCAGATCTTTGTTTCAAAATAGAAAATGAGACCAGCCTTCGACTGGCCCAGAATAACTCTAAGCTTCTTTTACGTCCTAGGTAGGGACGCCCCTCGCACATTCCATGCAAGGAAGGACATGATTACACTTGTTTGGAGCCACTCCCTTCCTCGGAGCAACTCCCTTTCTTCTTTTTCATGGCTGTGTTTCTAGTATGTCACGGGCTATGGCTTCTAGTGTGTCCCTCAATGACTGTATCCTCATTGATGTTCTCCAGAGTAGCAAACGGATTAGCATACGGCTGGCTAACAACTTCATTCCTAGAGTTTCTAATTGTCCCAGTCAGCTCCTGTGTGTCGGGTCCATCAGCCTCTGTTACAGGCATAACCACAAACACCTCATCAACATCTCCAGTTCAGTAGTAGCGGTAGGTTCTTCAGTCACCAACACAACATTCATGCTCGTATCAACCTGCACATCATTGTCAGTCATGTCCCCCTCTGAGGGCATAGTCGAAGCAGCCATGTCCTTCTCCTTGCCCTTACCCCTTGCTCTGGACGACCTCGATTTTCCAGCTCTACTTTGTCTTCCACTTGCAGGTTCATGCATGATAGGAGGCTCCAGATTGATGGTTCTTCTTATACTTGGGAAGTGGACTGTATCATGCCCAAACACTTTACAGTCTTCACAACGATCACGCAAAGCTTCATAGCGGACCTTGACCTCCCATTCCTCACCATTAGGCAGTTCAACCATGACCTCCTAAGGTGGTTCAGTGTCAGCAAATATGTCCACACAGAACCGGGTGCATCCCATGGTGGTACCATCTGATCTACGATCCATAGCTCTAGGAACGCCGATGGCGTGGGAAATAACAACGATCCCGTGAGGGGTCCAGTGTCGCCCCACGTTAGGGAGAGAGACCCAGACCGGGGAAGTGGTAAATGTCATGCGACGGGTGTCTGCCTCCCTCATCCACTTCCTCACCAACACGAGCTGATCATCAAAGAACCACGGCCCTCCATCGGTGGCTCGCTTCATGTCCGTGACATTGGAGAACCGAGGCAGGAACAAGCCGCCGTCAAGAGTGAACAGATCCAAAGCACCTCTCGGTCTCTAGAACCTCTGCATCCAACCCCTTAACTGAGAAGGGTGGCACTTTTTGCCCAATATTTGGACGATCACAAAATGGCGATGGTAATCCTCCATCTCATTCAAGATGGGTTTTGTCATCCTGGTCCAAAGCCACTGATCGCCTTCCTTACGAAATGGCTTCTTTGGGTCTTCAGCTCCAACACCTCGCATGGTGGGGGAGGACCAACCACCGCGTGCACCCATTCCCCTGCCACCATCACATCGGTGTTGGGGGAGAACCAACCATCTCTGTTAGCCCCTCCAGGGATATCGAAAGGGGGGAAGAAGAGGAGGAAGAAGCACGAGGGGGTCTAGCGCCCCCGCCTACCATGGATCGCCCTCCTAGAGAGAAGGTAGAGCAAACCGGTTAGAGAGTTTTCACCAGACCTTTTGAGAGCATTAATTTATCAATACATTAAAAATGTTATGAAATAAGAAAATTTTGAAACATAAGAATGCCCCCTTTTGTTGTTGCGTGACTTGGGAGTTGTCGAATCCTTGATCTGATAGTGTCCAATGCATCTCTTACCTTCTATACTGATTCGAAACCATAATATTAGTTGCCAATCTTCTTGTCTCTCTCTCCCTCTCTGATTTTGATGGTGGTTATTGTGGCTCTTAGAACTAAAGTCACTAAACTCATCACATGTCGTTCTTTGTACTTTGACATTATCCAACACTACCTTGAATAAGGGTTTCCATAAAGGTGATGCTTGGATACACTATGACACATGGGTATTGAGTGTGACTTATGTAGATGGGATTTATCCCTCCTACATAAGATGGAATTTATCCCACTCCCGTACAATATATAGAATATCCAAAAAATAAAAGTAGGGTGTGAAAGCTACCTCCGTTGGAAACTTGTTCGTGTACAACTCATAAAAGGCTCATTGGTATATCAAAAAGGAGAAATCCTTCCTAATAATATGGTTGTAGCAGGAAAAATGAATACCACAACTCCAATTCCAATGAAGAGAGTTTTAGGATTGAAAAAACCTTGTTAATATGCATGTATCTTGATTTAAGGTTGATGTAATGATTTTCTTCACATTCTCAAAAATAATAATCTAACTAAATCCCTCTAACATTATTTAATGCTTTAATTCTATTTTTTAGCCTTAGTACATGTTAGACTCTAGGTTTGGGGGAGTTTATAACATCCAATTCTATCCTTATTTTTGTACAGAGTACACTTCCTAGTAGTCGAAGAACCTAAAGCCAACTTAGGGGCCTATGTAGACTAATCCCAGTGAACAATCACTGATCATCCTGGGTAACGAAATGACTCCCTCATGATTAGTGACCAGTGGGCTCCACAGCATCTCTACGGTCACTATAAATCAATGTCTTAGCGGTCAAAGGACAATTCAATTTAGCAATTGAGAAAGATCACCTTTTCAGCAGTCATTCCCATCTACCATCTTCTGTGACTAATGAAGCTTCACCATGACTAGAGACCAAAGGACGAGTCACCTCTATGACCAGTGAAGATCAATTCTTTAATGGTAGTTGTCAATAATCACAATGACCAAACATCCATTACGGTCATCACAATCTTGGCGAACGATGAAGACCCATAATCTCTATGATCGATGAAGCTCTTAAGTCAGTTACCAACACCTATAAATAGACTCCCACTTTGTCCATGAATGGGGTCACAACATTGAAGAAACAATGAAGTATTGTTATACCCTAGAGCCATCAATCAATCATCCCATTGGTCTTTTATCTCTGAAGCTGAGAGTCAGAAGAGATAGAAGATCCATGCCATCACCAACACCATCAACCTCCTTCAAAATAAGGACTAGCCACTCACATGTTCCTTCTCCATATCCAAATTTGAGGAAGATGTGCACCAGTCATGGTCATTTTTGGTCATAATTTGTGTATCCCCTTCTTTGCCTTCTAGATATGTTCATCTACCTTCATCTTCTTCATCATTCTCTACCTTGTCTCCCTATACAAGTAAATCTATAATCCTACTCATTACCATGAGTGGCGAACTATATTTCTTGGGTTTAGAGTAGTCATAAAGCTCTCCCAATATGTATATACTTACATCCATTTGAATATATATTTTCTTAGCAATACTTATCTCCATACTCTTGTTTTTATTTCTTCACTTGCATTATTAGCTACCATCTTGTAATGTTTGATAGTTAGTTCCTTAAAAGAGTAGTACTAACCTTACCTAAGCGTTATGTAGTTGAATGAATGCATGAGAATGTTGAAATGCTTAACCAAATGATCATATGGTTATGTTTGTGATTGTTTGTTTGACATCTCAAGAGAGAGACAACTTTATAATCTAAATTTATCCTAAGACTGAGGGAGGAGGGAATATACGTATATGATGATTTCTTGTAATCTTGCTAAGTGTATACAATAGGTATGAGCATTGCATTTTGGTGAGAGTTCTTAGATAGTGAAACTCGATCTAAGTTCCTCTCCATTCTTGTTTAATTACTCTTAGTTTCCATTTGTTCGATTGTTTTATTTCTTATTTTATTTGACTTGTTTTTGTTTTATTTTTTAATTGGAGTATCACTGTTCCTTAAGGAACAAAAACTTAATCTACTATGTTGGTTGGTGTAATTGAGCCAATGTTCTATGTTCTTAGCACTTACCACCCTTCTCCCTGAGGATCGACCCCGATTACTACATCATACCCTGTATAATAGTTCCCAGGGCTTGAGTGTAGGGTTATAAATTTAAGAGTCCTACTACTCTAGATGTGCTCCTTTTTGGATGTGAAATTTATACCATTCAACTTTTTGGCATTGTTGTCGGGTACAAGGCAATCAATATCGTTAAGAATTTGATCTACTCACCATACACCTATGCCTTAAGTCTAGCAATAGACTTGACCGCACAAAAACTTTACTCAACCATCTATAACTATCTTGAATACTTCATTTAACATGTCCAGTTTCTAACATGACCATGCAAACTATTTTAAGTAGTTTAAAGAGGAGCAACTAGGAAATACAACCATTCACTTGCCACCATCATGCTTCCTCATAGAGGAGCACACCAGGGAGAGGTTGAAATCCAAGAGTGGTAAAACAACCTTGACCACCACCAAAAACTAAATTCAAACATGAGGAATACCACTCTGATGAAGAGGGACCCTAAAACCCACTGCCTCGAGGTGTTCTACAACCACATCAGAACAAAGAGTGTGAGGAACGATGACATGATGATGAGCATCTCCATAGAGCAAGGATAAATGGGAAGAACAATGATGATGACGACAACGATGACAACCACTATGATGAAGATGATGATGAAAATGAGGGCCCTTATGTTTGCAAACTGGTACCTACACGAGCCAACAAATCAAGGTTCCCAATCCTTATTACAAGTTTTAAAGCTCCAAATTTCAAATTGAAGCCATCCATGATCACCGTGATCCAAAACAATTCTTTTGAAGGAAATTCTCATGATGAAAACCCCTACCACCATCTAGATGCCTTTAAAAATATCTACGACACCATCAAGATGAAGAGGGTGACACAAGAATTTATATACTACAAGGGATTTAACTTCTCTTTGAGAGACAAGGCATTGTCTTAGTACCATGCCTTACCTGACAAGAAAATTATTGGATGGGAACCTATAGCCGACAGTTTTGTCACCAAGTTCTATCTTGTGGAGAAGACCCTCAAGAACATGCACAAAATAACTTGATTCATGCAAAAACTGGGGAGAACCTACATGACGCCTGGGAACATTTCTAAGAGTACCAGAGATATTTTCCCCACCACCTATACTGCCACCCACCTTAATAAACAATAGGGGATTACTGCTCCAAAACCAAAGTAATTTATACTACTCTACTGCTAATGAATCACATTGCATGTAAATATAGAGGCAAGTAAATAGTTTAGTCAGAAGATGATACAAAGGTTGCCATCACACAATGGAAAACAAAAACATATAAACATCCACTTCAAAGTGGCACATATTCATATAAGGGACCAATATGCAGCAAGGCACAAGAGAGATATTAAGAAATTATCCAAGTTCATAACAATCAAGATAGTTCACACGATCCATGGTATCAAAAGATAAGACATATGGTGTAGGCCAAAATCAAGAGAATGAAAAGATAGGTGAATTTCTCATTATAGAGCAATAGGGGATACAACATACCTCAACTTTAGAGTTATATGATTCGGAGTCACATATAGGTCCAAGCCTAGGCATCCAAAGAACCTATTAAGCATATATGTGGAATTAGGGTTAGGTTTCTATTAATATACAAAACCCTAAAAACTACTTTTTATTATTATGTGAATTAGGTTATGAAAACTATGCCACTTATTAGGTTAGGTTATAAGGACTCCAAAACATATTTTATTATATTTTTTGACTTATAGATAAATAGTAATGATTTTTACAAGTTAATTCATCATTAATTAGATCTATTTAGAACACCTGTTATTAATCATTAGATTTAGTTATCAAAACATGTACCATTAGTTAGATATTATTTTTCTAATTCCAACGAGTATTTATGCATATTTTTCTGATCATCTGTTAATTAGTTATAGATTTTTAATTAGCGACCAATTAGATAATTATTTAATTCCTCGTAGGTGAGAAAATCCTTAAAAGTAGGTGGGGCCCGCATGACATGGCCCAATGAACGCCAGACAAGTCAGTAGGTCAATGGCTCATTGATTCGTTCCAAAGCAAGATACCAGAATGTAAAAACATGATAGTACCCTTAGTCGTGAAACAAAACCGAATAGAAAAGAATGAGGGTAAGAGAGTAAGATCCCAATTGGTCATCTTGGTCACCCACAGCCTCACGCCATGGCAACCCAAGCAATGAAGCCACAAAGAGCAGGAGTTCCCGAGAGGTCATACTCTCAAAATCAGGTACTTCGGGAAATCACCACGAAGGGGGGCAGCCAAGAAAAACCACAACTCAACAAGAGAACAGCATGAGTGGACCTGCTATGAGCATAACACCACCACAACAATTTGACCATCTGCGGTGATCCAAAAGAACCATGAAACATCAGCGAAGAAGCTACAAAAACAAATAAAGGAGTCCATCGAAGCAAGACAAGCCAGATCGAGAACAAACTCATGGAGGAAACAAGCAGGAAGCTCGCCGGAAGAGGCCAAAAACCAAACTCAGACCATGCTTGTCAACTGAGAGGTAGAGGAATCCGTGGTAGAAAGTGTAAGAAGGAAATGACAAAGGGAAGTCCAGGGATGCTCACTGGAGAAATAATTGAATTGAATGTGGAAGAGATGGCCGGGGCGTCGTCGAGGTCACCGAAGGAGAAACCGAGTAGACGCGTCTACACCTTACGCTTCCTGGTCCAATTGAGGCCAGAGGAGAAGAGGAGAAAGGTCAAGGATCCTTTCTGGACAGATTCTCACGAAGGAGGAAGGGTGTAAAGCCATCTGTGAAAAACGATGGGGAGAGGGGAATTGGGGGTTACATATATAGGCCACGAGAGGGGTGATATTAGGGATTAGGTTGTGCAGAATTGTGAGAGGAATATGTAGGAGAAAGAATCTCCAAAAACCATTGTGAATCAGGGAAGATATGCGCGGTGGAAAAAAATTGCCTTTATTGTAAGTGGAAACAGGGAGTCCGATAAAAGGTAGGAGATAATCTCACTACCCTTGAATCCAAATCTGACAGTCACAAATGAGTCCGAATTCTGGAATAAAAGGAAGACTAGTGTGACAAAATAAACCGAGATAACCTAATTAGAATAAGGTGTGGTTAATTAATTATGTCCTTTCTTTTCCAAACAAATTATGGGTCTAAACATTATCCAATTAATATGAAATTTTGCCTAGAGGCTAAATAACGCATGCAGATTCCAAATATAAAATTAGATTTTCCTTTTGAAAACTTTAAGTGGGTTAAATAAATCAAATCATATTTTCTGTTTCCTCCTTCATTAATGGCTTTAGGATTATCCAAATTTGATGAAACATGACCCACAAGTTATATTTAGTGTGTTGGATACGAATTTGCCATCAATTTTACATGTTGGGGTTATTTGAGTATTTATTTAATATTTTGAAGGTTCTACACACTTTCTCTCTCCTGATATTACCTTTTAATAAAACTTTCTCCAAATTGGATAAAAATTCACCCAAAGGCATACTTTATTATGTAGATTACGAATCTAACATTATTTTCCTCTTTTGGAGTCAATTATTATATTTATTTATTAATTACACCTTTTAGGAAATTTCTCTCTCCTAACTTACCATATTATTTTGAGGTGGTCCAAATTAAATTAACATTGACATGTAGGCTTATTTTGATGTTTAGATTTCGAATTTGAAGTCTATTCTTTATTTTGAGGCTTTCTTACATGGGTTCTATCGTATGGCCCATTAGAAGCCCATTAGATCATTATGCATCCAACTATGTTATTCATCATCTTATTATTACCAAATAAAATATATGACATATTAGATTACATCTTTCATGCATTAGATTATTAGGTTCACTCAAACCTCAACCTTTTTTGGTCAAACCCAAAAGTTCACAGTTCTAGGGTAGGGTCCAAGATCCGATATGTTACAACACTCCACCCCTTAACAAGGATTTCATCCTCAAAATCTATTAATACAAACATCAAACAAACAACTAATCTCCACCCCTTAAAGGGTTCAACCTAATAAGTCAAACTAATTATCTTCAAGGTATTAAGATGACCCACATATTATATAGTTGTGAATGTTTTAGAGATTTATATTTATCATGTATCCAAGTAAAGTCACCATCTAGGGTTGAGATTTTAGGTCCTCGTGTCTCTAACCTATAAACCCTACATGAACGCCCAAAAGTCATAGGTTAGGTCAACTACACTATTATATCAATCCTAGTGACAAGCTAGGGTTAGATTCTACTCAAACTAGAGAATCTGTTCACAACTCTAGAAAAATATAAATAAAAGGCGGCCAAGCACAAACTTGAACCTGATAGAGAAAGGAATACTATCAATCTCCCAAATATATAAAATTGAGTATGGATTACTTCCACACTCGGGTATAGAGAAGTGGTTTACGTCCACCCTCCTTAATAAATAATAGGGGATTTGTAACATCCCTGACCTGGGTTATGTACTAACCCTAGGTGTTTTGTTTAATAAATATTATTATATGCTTGCTCTTATATTTTGAAAAGAAATTAAGGCTCTTGAGGAACTTAATTTCAATTTCAGGCCTTTTTGAATGATGTTGAAACATTGTTTGGTTGATTTTGGACACAAGTGCAAATTACCCAAGTTGAGAGGTTAACTTGCAAATTCCACATGGTAAGATGTTCCTATGATGTTTAGACATCATAAGAATGAATATGATGTAGTGGTATGGTTTCCACAAGCTTGGGCAACAAGATAAAGCTTGTAGAACAATCCTTGTGCATTAAAACCTAGTTTTGGTGTAATGTGCAAATTACCCAAAACCTAGGGTTCAACATGCAAAATAACACCTCTAGAGGGTCTATCATGTTTTTTGGCATCAAGTAGAGCAAATAAAATGGGATGGGCACCTCAATTGAATTATCATGGAGGAGAGAGAATCTTGACATTAAAATAATCAAGATTTAAGCATATATGGAACTTTAATTTAATTTAATGCTAAAAGAAATAAATTAATTGAGGAGCCCTTCAACCAAAAATTGAAGGATGTGTTTGCAATAGAATTGGACGAGCTTGTGCCTTCCTATGGAACAAAATGATCTTGGTTGAGTGGAAGCCACTCACATTATTATAATAAAAAGTAATATCCACTAAAAGGATGGATTTTAATATAAAACTCTTTAAGGTGCTTAATTTCTTTTCCATTAATCTTTGGATAATGGAGAGGTTTTTCAAGAACATGAATATGGATTCGTGGCCAATAAATGGAGGGGGATTTTATGGAAATTATTTTGGATTTAAAAGAAATAATCCATTTTCTCTTTCCTTGAAAATCCCTTATACATGTTCTTTTTCCAATACACATAAGGACTTTTCCTTAGTTTTTCTCTTAGCACTTTTCTTTTTCCGACCAAGGAAGAGTTCAGGAGCAGTAGTAGGACGAACAAAACCTGTTGGTAAGGTTTTGATCATCTTCTACCTCAGATTCATGGTGGAAACCCTAAAGCAATGCTTAATTCTTGGTTTACTTCACCCGATTTCCAATTCTAGCCATCTTTTTCATCCAATAGCTCAAGAACGGACCTTGGAGAGTTGCTGGAACTCCATTCACCATTATAGGCGTGGATATTGGATCTTGGAGATCAGATTTGAGGGGGGGTTTTATCACTTTAACCCTTAAACATTGATATTGCATCAAGTTCTCTATGATTTGTTGGTTAGTTTCTTCTATTTCGAATTCTTTTGGTTCATTGCTGAAATTCCCATGAAAAACGGTTGCTATTCTTGGTTGTTCTAAGGAGGACTTAGATGTTTATCCAAGAAAAATCCCAGGTCAAACGGTCTCCTAAGTTTTTCAAACGGTTTCCCAAACCGTTTGGGGGCAAACGGTTTCAAACCGTTTGAGATGAAACAGTCTCACTAAACCGCATGAGAGAAAACGGTTTCAGACCGTTTGGAGGTGTTGACCAAGGTTGCCTGTTTGTGATTTTGTTGCTAATAATGTTGGTTATTGAACCACTAAATATAATTTATTAGTTATAATTGGTTCATGAGTTGAAGGTCCAACAATCACCAAAACCCTAATCGGGTTGAGTGCTGATTTCATAAGTATTTGAGTTTGAAACTTGGGTTGATTGACCCAAACGGTTTCAAAACCGTTTGGGGATCACCCAAACAGTCTCAAAACCGTTTGGGGGTCACCCAAGACAGTTTGGAGGTCTAGGGTTGGATATAGTTAAGTGTTTGAAGATGCAAAGATATGGTATTAACCCTATTCGGCTAAGTGTTGATTTTGCATTGGAATGAGTTGATGTTTTGGGTTGATTGACCCAAACAGTTTCCAAACCATTTGGGGATCACCCAAACGGTCTCAAGACCATTTGATGATCACCCAAGACCGTTTTGAGGTCTAGGGTTAAGTATGGTTGAGCAATTTAAGGTGCAAAGATATTTAGTTGAAGTACAATCAATTGTTGATTTGGTGACCAATCCTAGGATCCAAACCTTAATTGAATGACATGGTTGATGATGATATGATGGGAATGTTGGATAAATTGGACATTATGATAAATCCCTTTGTTTCGATGATGACAAACATTTCATTCTTGTTAATCTAAGATGCTACTTGAGTGTTGCAGGAATGAGGTGGATGACAAAGCTCTAGGGAATCTATATGCTTGAAGGATTGAAAATGTCATGAAATGTAATCAATTGTAAACTTGTACAAATATATAATGTACAAGTTCTTATAGTTCATGTAAATCAAGCGTTAGATCTTCCCTAGATAAACACCACATTTGGATAGGTCATCCCCTTCAAATAGGATCACATATGCACACTCATACATATACTTAGTGCCTAAATTGAAAGATTGAAACAGGGTCAATCTCGGTCGACCAAACTCCTTGACCGAGACACTCTCGGTCGACAATCTTCTCGACTGAGAAAGACCCAAAGTAGCCGTTAGACACAGCTGACAAGGTAGTTGGTAGTTGGAAATGAACGTTGCTAACAAATGATCCAGAGAGCCTGTCGGTCGACAAAACTTCGACCGAGTAGGTATCTCGGTCGACAAATTCTCGACCGAGATGAACTCTGTCAGCAACTGCAGAACAAAGTAACTAGCCGTTACTAATG
Organism: Alisma plantago-aquatica; assembly: GCA_963693085.1. NCBI lineage: Eukaryota > Viridiplantae > Streptophyta > Magnoliopsida > Alismatales > Alismataceae > Alisma > Alisma plantago-aquatica. Next base: position 20,616,717 of record OY856410.1, read on the forward strand.
CACCTAACTTTTACCTAACGGCTAGTTAAGCACTTAGAACCCCTTAGAAAGTGTCTAGAACGTCCTTAAGCACTTGTAGGTCATTCCTATAAATAGGGCATGCCTTAGGACACCTAAACATACCTAAGCTACACTTGTGCTACACTTGAGCTTGAATACTCAATTGGCAATCTGTTTTGAGCAATAGAGCAATTCCATCATTGGCTATTCATTCCCATTGCTCTAATTTCGTGTCCTATAGGCTAGCATCTCCTTTCCACAACACTTACACTTCTACACTAATTGGTTAGGAGATCAATACGCTTGATATAGGCAAATCAAGCCTTGTGCTTCAAAGGATAAGTTGTAATTTCCATTTTCCTTCTTGTTCCTTTTATTCTTTGTATTCTCCTTGCTACTCCTAGGGTTGGAGGCTGCGGATTGGAGAAGGTTCTTCTCGGAGGAGAAGGTGGACTTCAAGCTACTTCAAGAAGGCTAACACAACGGGAAGCTACTTCAAGAAGGCTATTGTAACGGGAAGCTACTTCAGGAGGAAGGTTGCTTCAAGGTTGGTGCAATTACTTCTAGGTGAAGGCTGCTTCAAGGTTGGTGCGATTACTTCTAGGTGAAGGCTGCTTGAAGGGTTTAGGGAGAGAATTGTAATTTTATGTAAAGTCCTTGCGAGGTAGTAAAATTAAATTCTTTCCAAATCCCGGTTGGGTAAGCAACTGGGTAGTTGACAGACAACTTTAGTATTTGCTAAAGTTGGAACCACTCTAAATCCTTGTCCCCTTGTCCAATATTCTTGTGGTTGATTGTTTGAGTTCAAAAATTGTTAAAATTGTTTTTAAAACTCTATTCACCCCCCTCTAGTTTTTTTAGGGAAAACGGTCTCAAGACGGTTTGGACATCATCCAAATGATCCCAAGACCGTTTGGGGGTCACCCCAGACCGTTTGGAGGTCTAGGGTTGACTATGGTTAGGTGTTTGGAGATCTAAAGGTATTGAGTTGTTGAGTAATCAATTGCTGATTTGGTGAGCAATCCAATGAACCAAACCCTAATTGGTTGACTTGGATTTTGATGTGGACATGGGAAAATGGTCTCAAGACCGTTTGGAGGTCATTTGAATGACCACAAGACTGTTTGGGGTCAGGTCATGTTCAATTTGGATGAAGGTTCAATGGTTTCAAAGTTACCAATCTCACACTAATTAATGTTGAAGGATCATCGATCCCAAACCCTAATCTAATTGATTCAAACCCTAACTGATGATTAATTGAGGGTCAATTGAGGGTCAAATCAGTTGAAGTTTAACCTATTCAACTCAATTGAAGTATGGTGATTGGTCCAATTGATGATTGGTTACATGAATTCAATGGTGGAAGGAACCAACATTGGAAACCCTAATTCAATTTGACTTGTTGAGACTATTTTTGGTCCTTGCAGTTTTGAGGAGGTTTGGACCAAACGGTCTCAAGACCGTTTGAGTCCAAACCGTCTCAATACCATTTGGGACCAAACCGTCTCAAGACCTTTTGGGACCAAACAATCTCAGACTGTTTAGGTTCATGAGGTTTCCAAACCGATTGAGTTCATGCGGTTTTAAAAGTAATCTTTGGGCAAATGGTCTTCACCACCTACTTTACTAAACAGCTTCAAGGTGATACTTTAGCAAACAGTTTCATTGGTTGCTCAAGACCATTTTAGGTCTGATTTGGTCAAGACCGTTTGGGGCCTATAAGTCCAAGATCGTTTAGTGAATAATTAACCAAAACCGCATGGGTACTTAAAGTGGTTAAAGGACAAAGTGATTAGTTGACTAATACATGATGTAATCAAAGATGATTATAGTAAATACATCTTAATGGGATGAGGTGACTGGTACTCTTTGAATAATTAAGCCTTAATGGTCATGGTGACAATGACATAACCCATGATGTCAATTCTTGCTCAAGAGTGAGTTGACTTAAAGTAATCAAGACTAAAGCATACATCATCTGTCGAAGATGAAAGAGAAGATTGCCTACATGGATGATAATTAATTAATGGACTTCTAATATGAACAAACGTCTAATTGAGTATGATCCCTCATAGTGGGATCGTGAAACCCTAATTATGATGGTTGATGAATCATAACCCTAATTAAGGGCATTGATAGGTAAAATCATAACACATGATGATGATATGATCTTAATCCATAACGATGACATGAGAAACCCTAATTTAGGGTACTTTGATGATCACTCCTACTTGTAATGAATAGTAAACCCTAATCTAAGGTGATGTAATATGAATAGTAAACCCTAATTGTGGGTTATTGAACTTAAACCCTAATCTAGGGTGATGTGATGTGAATAGTAAACCCTAATTCCAAATAAGGTGAATGAATATATGAAACCCTAATTTTGGGTTATACTTTATACTAAGAAGCTCTAAGGTTGGATAATGAAATGATGAGTCATTATCCTATTTGAGCTAAAGGGGATGATTAACCCTAATTGAATTGAAAAGGGAAATCCTAACCCTAGCAAGGGCATAGTGGTGTAACCCTTGAATAATGATATCATAATTGTTTTAAAATATGCTGATATGACATTGATGTATCTATTATCATTTGTACTAATCATGCAGGTCTTATGAGATATTGAACATAGCCAGTATGAGCAATGATGCTTTGTTTATTGAAAGAACTTTATGAGATTTGTAAGAAATGATATGCTATGTTACCTAGTGAAAGGTAACAAAAGAGATTGATAGGCTGAAAGAGCCATGTTAAATGCCTGCATTACAATTATCATGTTTACACTGTCAAATGACTTGATGGCATTAAGTTACCTGTTAAAGTGGTAACAAGTGTTTTGATGATCTAAGGGTTCAACACCCACATTCTTGAATCATGATGATGATATGACAAGGGATTGAGTTCCCAATGTTATTAAAGCTGTGAAATGAACTTGATAGAAATAGTACTCATTGTTTATAGCAATTGATATAATGTTTTATGATTGAAAACATGCATGATGCTAAAAGAATGTTGTAATGTACTTAATTAATCAAGTGAAATGACATCATGTAGAGCCCTGACCATAGATCCATCTTCTTCAGCAGTTAGGTGATGGTGAAATAGGTTTTCCTAAGGGAACTCCTGGAGAGCATACTTTTGAGTATGTGTGGGTAATGGACACGAATATCCTTACGCCCTAATGGAGGAATTGATGTGAGATAAATACTAAATCTCTCAATCTTCATTATATGTATATGTCAGGATGATGTATCACTAATCTCCCGATGATGATGTTAATGCCGAATCGAAGTGAGATAAACAAGAAATCCCTCGATTGGGAAGAGAGTACAACATGCCACTGTAACTCTAATAGCGAAGTTGCCAGAATACCCTGGAAAGCTATTTATAGTGGAGACACATGATGTCCTACATTTTTTTCCTCACACTGACTGAGGAAGATGAGGTCATATAAATCTGACTCTTTTGATGACCTATGTATGGTATCGATTTCGATTTTGCAATACTGGGTTGGAGTATGAGCGATATCCCTCATCTCCTTAGGGCATAAATATGATTGTAAAATGTAATCAGCCGTGTAGCATATTTGCTTAGGGTTGAATTATGAGAATCAATGTTTTATGATACATTATTTATTATATCTTAGAAAGATAAAGGATATACATATTCTTCATATTCCTTATTAAATGAATGACTTGTTGTTTATTCAAGTTATAATTGAAATGACTGCATAGAGAATACTACTCTACATATCTTATTCAATGATTTACCTGCTGTTGAATATTTATAATTCTATTGCCCAATGTTATTTTAATATCTTCAATAACAATTCTTTTGGCAGAGAGTTATAACTCTCGCTGGGACAATTTTCAATTGTCTCACCCCCGTGGGATTCAACTTTTTAGGTAGACGTCGAGGTAAAAGAAACCCTTCAGTGGGTGAGCAGCAATAGCAGCAACATCAGGAGCAACAACAACAAGGACAAAAGTGATCCACAGGTGGAGACAATGTTTGTCAAGTCTTGTATATAGAGAGAGTCCTATGTGTCGTCTCTGTACTCTGAGGTCCTAGGAGTCAGTAGATGGTGCAATATAGATCTGGGATTTTTTGGCTTGATGCCTTGAGATTTTGTATACTACTCATGTATTGTTTAACTGGGCAGTCAATGTTATGACTCTCTAGATGAGATGATACAGAGATGTACTGATGAATCAGAATGTAAATAATTTACTTTGGTTCTTTATGATAGAGTTTTACCATTTGTGGATTTTTTACAAAAAGTTTTAAATTTTACCGATTTTCAGTAATTCCATTGCTAATAATTCGCTTCCGTATTAGTTAATCCTATTTTCATGAGTTGGATGCCACAATTAAGTGGTATTAGAGTTTTAGGTTTGTTGAGTCTATAGAGACATAGGACTAGGGTTGTTAAGTCTATTCTAGTGTCTTCCAGTCTATCTAATAGTGTCTTCTGCTCATATATGAGGAGAAGAGAAAACTAAAGATGTCTGGATCACATGATGAACATGTTGCAGAAAGTAGTGTCGCTGCACGCGAAGGAGGTGCAAGAGACAAAGGAAGAGAGGAACCTGTGCCTGAATTACCCCAGTTCAATCCAGCTGACATGGGGAATCCCGCCTTCTAGGCTATGTTTGGGCAGTTCATGACTTCCATGACACATATGACTGATAGAATGCCCATACCTGAACCTAGGGCACCTACCCACCCTGAAGGACATGGAGCTGGCAAGACGTTTGAACGACTACGCTGGGTTGGAGCCATGGAATATGATGGGACAGCTGACCCAACAGATGCTGACATGTGGCTAACAAAGTTAGAGAAGGCCTTTAAAATCCTGAACATCCCATAAGCTGAGAAGGTTAGACATGTTGTGTACCTTCTCAAAGGGAGTGCTGGTCATTGGTGGACCGTAGAGGAAAGGAAAAGGCCAGGTGTGGAAATTGAATGGGAAGTGTTCAGACGGGAATTTGTCAATAGATACTTTCCTAAGACATTTCTGGATGAGAAAATCTCTCAGTTTGAGAGGTTAAGGCAAGGACCAATGAACATTAGTGAGTACGAGGATAAGTTCATGGAACTTTTGCGGTTCTGTCCGCATATGGCAATCATAAATGAAGAGGGGATTCAGCGTTTTGAGAAAGGATTAAACGCTGAGTTGACTACCCCTGTGTCTGCTCTGGAAAATAGGGAAAGATTTTCTACTTTGGTGGAGTCTGTCAGAAGGATAGAGAGGTCTGTGACTGAGAAGAGACAAACCAAGAACAAGAAGGTGTACCCTCAGTTCCAAGGATCCTCATCCAAAGGTTTCAAGAAACCAAGGTTTTCAATGCGTACACCACCAACTAGATTCAGTACCCAGACAAAGTGGACGTCAAATAGGGGTAGAGGATGAAGTTTACCACTAGAAGGAACCCATAGCTCAGCATCTATGTCGGTCACAGGAACATCCAAACCACAGGAGGGGATCAGAAGCTATTTCATATGTGGAAAGGTGGAACATCTAATGAAGGATTGCAAAGCCAGAGAGGCGAGTGTGACTCAACCCCAGAGGCAGAGTCAGCAAGGTTCCCAAAGGAGACAGTTTCTAGGTGGCGTTAGAGGACGCGGACATGCATCCCAAGCTCGATCATCGAAACCCAGTCATCGAGCACTGAATCAACCACAGGCAACAACAAGATTCTATGCAATGAATCCACCTGATGCAGTGATTAACCCTCGGGTTGTGACAGGTCTGATGAAACTGTTCTATTCTGATATGTCTACATCCTGCATCGTATCTATTTTAATTGATCCAGGTGCTACACATTCCTTTACCACTCGAAGAGTGATTCTTAACTGCAACATGACTATCAATCATAGAGTAGATAGTCTGTTGTTAGAAACTCCTTTGAAGGGATCTGCTGTGTTGCGGGAAGTGTGATCTCCCTGTATCCTTTTCTTTTTTGAGCATCACATTCAAGTGGATCTTATACCACTTGAGATGCATGGGTTTGATATAATCCTTGGAATGGATACCTTAGAAAGATATAAGGTTGTCTTGGATTGTGAGTCCAAGCAAGCCGTGTTCACCGATGATAGTGACACATGGATCTTTCATAGAGACAGAAAGATTCTTCCAACCTGCCTTGTGTCAGCTATGGTAGCTGAGAAGCTGAAGAGGCAAGGATGTTATGCATTCTTGGCTCATGTGGTAGATACCACTATGGAGAGTTCTAATCCTGCTGAAGTTCCTGTAGTCAGGGAATTTGAAGATATACTTCCTGAAGAACTTCCAGGTGTACCTTCACTCCGAGAGATTGATTTTGAGATTAATCTAATCTCAGACACGCAACCAATAGCACAAACACCATATAGGATGGCGCCTGCTGAGATGGAAGAACTCAAGAAACAACTGCAAGAGTTGCTTGAGAAGGGTTTCATCCGACCAAGCACTTCACCCTTGGGTGCTCCGGTCCTCTTTGTTAAAAAGAAGGATGGATCAATGCGATTTTGCATTGATTACATGCAGTTAAATAAAGTAACGATAAAGAATAAGTATCCTTTACCGAGGATTGATGATCTCTTTGACAAGTTGTGTGGTGCAACAGTCTTCTCAAAGATAGATTTGAGGTCGGGATATCATCATCTACGTATTAAGGAGGGTTACATACCTAAGTCTGCCTTCAGGACAAGGTATGGTCACTATGAGTTCACATTTATGTCCTTTGGACTAACTAATGCACCAACTGTATTTATAGAACTCATGAATAGAATCTTTTCACCTTTTCTCGATCAGTGTGTAGTCGTCTTTATAGATGACATACTGATCTACAGTAGAGATTCTCAACAACATGAGCAACATCTTCTTCATGCTCTAACTTTACTAAGAGAGCATAAGTTATATGCTAAGCTTTGCAAGTGTGAGTTTTGGTTACTAGAAGTTTCTTTTCTTGGACACATAATATCTGCTTCAGGTATTCGTGTTGACCCTAAAAAGGTAGAATCTATCCTACAATGGGAACAACCGAAGACACAGACGGAGATTTGCAGTTTCTTAGGGTTAGCAGGCTATTACAGGAGGTTCATTAAGAACTTCAGTTTATAGCCTTACCCTTAACCAAGTTGACCAGGAAGGATGTTCCTTTTGCCTGGAATGACAAGTGTCAGCAATCATTCCAGTTGTTGAAGGAGAGGCTGACAAGTGCATCTGTGCTAGTGTTACCTGAACAAGGGAAAAGGTATATAGTTTTCTGTGATGCTTCTAAGAATAGACTAGGATGTGTATTAATGCAGGATAAACAAGTGATTTCTTTTGCTTCTCGATAGCTTAAGAAACACGAGGAGAAATATCCAACACACGATTTTGAACTAGCTGTTATAGTCCATGCTTTGAAGATCTGGAGACATTATCTCTATGGAGAGACATTCCCGATTTTCACAGACCATAAAAACCTAAAGTACATATTCTCTCAGCATGAGCTTAACATGAGAAACGCTGCTGTATGGAGTTAATCAAGGACTATGATTGTACGATTGATTATCATCAAGGGAAGGCCAATGTGGTTGCTGATGCTTTGAGTAGGAACAACAACACCAACTCTAGACAAATCATAGTTGAATTCTTTGTTGTGCTCTAGGAGGGATATGCTTATCTCTTTAAGGCAAGACAATGTACAATTAAAAGTATCATTGTTATCTGGGTTGCTAGCTGAGACGCACATAAAACCTACTCTGAGACAAAAAATTAAGGAGGCACAACAAGCGGATGTTGTAGTTTAGCAGATTAGATCAGAGTATGGTAGTGAGAAACGATATGGTTTCCATGATTCAGATGATCAGGTAGCCTGCTATCATGGTAGAATGATAGTACCTGATGTTGATAACTTAAGGAAGTTAGTCCTGGAATAAGCTCATTCTTCAATGTATGATATGCATCCAGGAAACACCAAGATGTATCATAACTTGAAAGATATGTATTGGCGGTCTGGTTTGAAGAAGGATGTTGCTGAGTTCCTTATGCGGTGTCCGGTGTGTCAGCAAGTTAAAGCTAAACACCAGAAGCCTACAGGAACACTGCAACCTTTACCCATACCACAATGGAAGTGGGATCATGTAACCATGGATTTTATGGTTGGTCTACCCAGAACAGCCAAAGGTCATGATTCCATCTGGGTAATAGTTGATAGGTTGAGAAAGAAAACACATTTCTTACCAGTCAAAACAACCTATTCTGCTGAGAAGCTGGCACAGTTATATATGGATGACATAGTGAGGCTGCATGGGGTCCCAGTTACCATTGTTTCTGACAGAGGTCCCCAATTTATGAGTCATTTTTGGGAGCAACTTCATAAAGCCTTAGGCACACAGTTAAGGTTTAGTACATCCTTTCATCCTCAGACTAATGGACAATCAGAAAGGACTAACAGACCTTGGAGGACTTGCTTAGGGCATGTGTCCTTTAGTTTAGAGGAAGTTGGGATCTACATCTAATCTTGATAGAGTTTGCCTACAATAACAACTATCAACATAGTATCAACATGGCACCTTATGAAGCTTTATATGGTAGACGTTGTAGATCTCCCCTATGTTGGTATCAAATTGGTGAATATCAACTTTTGGGTCCTGATCTTGTGCAACAGACCACTGAGAAGATTAAAATAATACAACAACAGTTGAAGACCGCACATGATAGACAGAAATCCTATGCTGATAAGCGTCATAGACCTTTAGAATTCTAGGTTTGATATAGAGTGTACCTCAAGGTCTCACCTTGGAAGGGAGTTCTTAGATTTGGAAGGAAAGGAAAGTTAGCTCCTAGATTTATGGGGCCTTATCCAATCATTGAACAGATTGGAAAGGTAGCTTATAAGCTGGAGTTACCACCTGAGCTTCAAAAGTTACACCTAGTGTTCCACATTTCCATGCTAAGGAAATGTCATCCTGACACAGAATCAGTCCTGTAGCCTATGGAAATAGAATTGAACGATGATATATCCTATGCCGAAGGACCTATGCTGAATCTTGATAGAAGGATCAAGAAGCTAAAGAAGACAGACATTAGTCTTGTTAAAGTCCACTGGAATCATCGTGGCATTGAAGAAACTACATGGGAACTAGAGGAAGAAATGAGGAGGAAATACCCTACTTTTTTCTCTTAAAATGTTTTGTTTATGATATCGGGGACGAAATCCTTGTAAGGGGTGGATAATTTGCAACATCCCTGACCTGGGTTATGTACTAACCAGAGGTGTTTTGTTTAATAAATATGATTAGATGCTTGCCCTTATCTTTTGAAAAATAATTAAGGCTCTTGAGGAACTTATATTTCAATTTCAGTCCTTTTTGAATGATGTTGAAACATTGTTTTGTTAATTTTTGACTAAAGTGCAAATTACCCAAGCTGAGGGGTTAACTTGCAAATTCCACATGGTAAGATGTTCATTTGATGTTGAGACATCATAAGAATGAATATGATGTAGTGTTATAGTTTCCACAAGCTTGGGCATCAAGATAAAGCTTGTAGAGCAATCCTTGTGCATTAAAATCTAGTTTTGGTGTAATGTGCAAATTACCCAAAAACTAGGGTTCAACATGCAAAATACCACCTATAGAGGGTCTATCATGTTTCTTGGCATCCAGTAGAGCAAATAAATGAGAGGGGCGCCTCAATTGAATTATCATGGAGGAGAGATAATCTTGACATTAAAATAATCAAGATTTAAGCATATATGGAACTTTAATTTAATTTAATGCTAAAAGAAATAAATAAATTGAGGAGCCCTTCAACCAAAACTTTAAGGATGTGTTTTCAATAGATTTGTACGAGCTTGTGCCTTTCTATGGCACAAAAAGATCTTGGTTGAGTGGAAGCCACTCACATTATTATAATAAAAAGTAATATCCACTAAAAGGATGGATATTAATATAAAACTCTTTAAGGTGCTTAATTTCTTTTCCATTAATCTTTGGATAATGGAGAGGTTTTGCAAGAGCATGAAGATGGATTCGTGTCCAAGAAATGGAGGGGGATTTGATGGAAATTATTTTGGATTTAAAAGAAAATAATCCATTTTCTCTTTCCTTGAAAATCCCTTATACATGTTCTTTTTCCAAAACACATAAGGACTTTTCCTTAGTTTTTCTCTTATCACTTTTCTTTGGCTGACCAAGGAAGAGCTCCGTAACAGGAGAAGGATGAAAAAAACCTGTTGGTAAGGTTTTGATCATCTTCTACCTCGGATTCATTGAGGAAACCCTAAAGCAATGCTTAATTCTTGGTTTTCTTCACCCGATTTCCAATTCTAGCCATCTTTTCCATCCAATAGCTCAAGAACGGACCTTGGGCAGTTGCTGTAACTCCATCCACCATTAGAGACGTAGAGATTGGAGATTGGAGATCAGATTTGAGGCGGGTTTTATAACTTTAACCCTTAAATATTGATATTGCATCAAGTTCTCTATGACTTGTTGGTTATTTTCTTCTATTTTGAATTCTTTTGGTTCATTGCTGAAATTCCCATAAAAAACGGTTGTTGTTCTTGGTTGTTCTAAGGAGGAAGATGATGAGATCATCTTATATGTTTATCCAAGAAAAATCCCAGGTCAAACTGTCTCCTATGTTGTTCAAACGGTTTCCCAAACCGTTTGGGAGCAAACAGTTTCAAACCGTTTGAGATGAAACAGTCTCTCCAAACCGCATGAGAGCAAACGGTTTCAGACTGTTTGGAGGTGTTGACCTGGGTTAACCATTTGGGATTTTGTTGCTAATAATGTTGGTTATTGAAACATTAAATATAATTGATTAGTTCTAATTGCTTCATGAGTTGAAGGTCCAACAATCACCAAAACCCTAATTGGGTTGAGTGCTTATTTAATAAGTGTTTGAGTTTGAAACTTGGGTTGATTGACCCAAACGGTTTCAAAACCGTTTGGGGATCACCCAAACGGTCTCAAGACCGTTTGGGGGTCACCCAAGATCGTTTGGAGGTCTAGGTTTGGATATGGTTAAGTGTTTGAAGATCCAAAGATATGGTATTAACTCTAATCGGCTAAGTGATGATTTTGCATTGGAATGAGTTGATGTTTTGGGTTGATTGACCCAAATGGTTTCAAAACCGTTTGGGGATCACCCAAACGGTCTCAAGACCGTTTGGTGATCACCCAATACCATTTGGAGGTCTATGTTTAAGTATGGTTGAGAAATTGAAGGTCCAAAGATATTAAGTTGAAGTACAATCAATTGCTGATTTGGTGACCAATCCTAGGATCCAAACCTTAATTGAATGACATGGTTGATGATGATGTGATGGGAAAACGGTCTCAATACCGTTTGGAGGTCATGCAAAAGATCTCAAGACCGTTTGGGGGTCACCCAAGACCGTTTGGAGGTCGAGGGTTGACTATGGTTAGGTGTTTGGAGATCTAAAGGTATTGAGTTGAAGAGTAATCAATTGCTGATTTGGTGAGCAATCCAATGAACCAAACCCTAATTGGTTGATTTAGATTTTGATGTGGACATGGGAAAACGGTCTCAAGACCATTTTGAGGTCATCCAAATGAACTCAAGACCGTTTGGGGTCAGGTCATGTTCAATTTGTATGAAGGTTCAATGGTTTCAAAGTTACCAATCTCAAATTGATTAATGTTGAAGGATCATCGATTCCAAACCCTAATCCAATTTATTCAAACCCTAATTGATGATTAATTGAGGGTCAATTGAGGGTCAAATAAGTTGAAGGTTGACCTATTGAACTGAATTGAAGTATGTTGATTGGTCCAATTGATGATCGGTTACATGAATTCAATGGTGGAAGAAACCAACTTTGGAAACCCTAATTCAATTTGACTTGTTGAGACTATTTTTGGTCCTTGCAATTTTGAGAAGGTTTGGACCAAACAGTCTCAATCTTGAGACCGTTTGGTCCCAAACGATCTTGGGACCGTTTGGTCCCAAACGGTCTTGAGACCGTTTGGGACCAAACAATCCCAAACCGTTTAGGTTCATGCAGTTTCCAAACCGATTGAGTTCATGCGGTTTCAAAAGTAAACTTTGGGCAAATGGTCTTCACCACCTACTTTACTAAATGGTTTCAAGGTGGTACTTTAGAAAACGGTTTCATTGGTTACTCAAGACCGTTTGAGGTCTGATTTGGTCAAGACTGTTTGGGGCCTATACGTCCAAGATCGTTTAGTGAATAATAAACCAAAACCACATGGGTACTTAAAGTGGTTAAAGGACAAAGTGATTTGTTGACTAATACATGATGTAATCAAAGATGATTATAGTTAATACATCTTAATGGGATGAGGTGATTAGTACCCATTGAATAATTAAGCCTTAATGGTCATGGTGACAATGACATAACCCATGATGTCAATTCTTCCTCAAGAGTGAGTTGAATTAACCTAATCAAGACAAAAGCATACATCATCTTTCGAAGATGAAAGAGAAGATTGCCTACATGGATGATAATTAAGTAATGGACTTCTAATATGAATGAATGTCTAATTGAGTATGATCCCTCATAGTGGGATCATGAAACCCTAATTATGATGGATGATGAATCATAACCCTAATTAAGGGCATTGATAGGTAAATCATAACACATGATGATGATATGATCTAAATTAATAATGATGACATGAGAAACCCTAATTTAGGGTACTTTGATGACCACTCCTACTTGGAATGAATAGTAAACACTAATCTAGGGTGATGTGATATGAATAGTAAACCCTAATTGTGGGTTATTAAACTTAAAGTCTAATATAGGGTGATGTGATGTGAATAGTAAACCCTAATTCCAAATAAGGTGAATGAATATATGAAACCCTAATTCTGGGTTATACTTTATACTACGAAGCTCTAAGGTTGGATAATGAAATGATGAGTCATTATCCTATTTGAGCTAAAGGGGATGATTAACCCTAATTGAATTGAAAAGGGAAATCCTAACCCTAGCAAGGGCATAGTGGTGTAACCCTTGAATAATGATATCATAATTGTTTTAAAATATGCTGATATGAAATTTTGATGTATCTGTTATCATCTGTACTAATCATGCAGGTCTTATGAGATATTGAATATAGCCAGGTATGAGCTATGATGCTTTGTTTATTGAAAGAACTTTATGAGATTTGTAAGCAATGATATGCTATGTTACCTAGTGAAAGGTAACAAAAGAGATTGATAGGCTGAAAGAGCCATGTGAAACGCCTGCATTATAATTATCACGTTTACACTGTCAAATGACTTGATGGCATTAAGTTACCTGTTAAAGTGGTAACAAGTGTTTTGATGATCTAAGGGTTGAACACCCACATTCTTGAATCATGATGATGAGATGACAAGGGATTGAGTTCCCAATGCTATTAAAGTTGTGAAATGAACTTGATAGAAATAGTACTCATTCTTTATAGCAATTGATATAATGTTTTATGATTGGAAACATGCATGATGCTAAAAGAATGTTGTAATGAACTTAATTAATCAAGTGAAATGACATCATGTAGAGCCCTGACAATAGATCCATCATCGTCAGCAGTTAGGTGATGGTGAAACATGTTTTCCTAAGGGAACTCCTGGAGAGCATGCTTTTGAGTATGTGGGGGTAATGGGCACAAATAGCCTTACACCCTAATGGAGGAATTGATGTGGGATAAATACTAAATCTCTCAATCCTTCATTATATGCATATGCTTAGATGATGTATCACTAATCTCCCTATGATGATGTTAATGCCGAATCGAAGTGAGATAATGAAGAAATCCCTCGATTGCGAAGAGAGTACATCATGGCACTGCAACTCTAATAGCGAAGTTGCCAGAATACCCTGGAAAGCTATTTATAGTAGAGACAAAAGATGTCCTGCATGTTGTTCCTCACACTGACTGAGGAAGATGAGATCATAGAAATACGGCTCTTCTGATGACCTATGTATGGTACCGATTTCGATTTCGCAATGGTCAGTTGGAGTATGAGCGGTATACCTCATCTCCTCGGGGCATAAATATGATTGTAAAATGTAATCGACCGTGTTGCATATTTTCTTAGGGTTGAATTACGAGAATCAATGTTTGATGATACATTATTTATTATATCTTAGAAAGATAAAGGATATACATGTTCTTCATATTCCTTATTAAATGAATTACTTGTTGTTTAATCAAGTTAAAATTGAAATGATTGCATAGAGAATACTGCTCTACATATCTTATTCAATGATTTACCTACTGTTGAATATTTAAAATTCTATTGCCCATTGTTATTTTAATATCTGCAATAACAATGCTTCTGGCGGAGAGTTATAACTCTTGCTGGGACAATTTTCAATTGTCTCACCCCCATGGGATTCAACTTTTTATGTAGACGCCGAGGAAGAAGAAACCCTTCAGTGGGTGAGCAACAACAACAACAACCACAACAGCAACAACAACAACAAGGATAGCAGTGATCAATAGGTGGAGACATTGTTTGTCAAGTTTTGTATATAGAGAGAGTCCTATGTGTCATCTCTGTACTCTCAGGTCCTAGGATTCAGTAATGGTTCAATATAGATCTGAGATTTTTTGGCTTGATGCCTCAAGATTTTGCATACTGCTCATGTATAGTTTAACTGGGCAATTAATGTTATGACTCTCGAGATGAGATGATACAGAAATGCACTGATGAATCAGAATGTAAATAACTTACTTTGGTTCTTTATGAGAGAGTTTTACCATTTGTGGATTTATTTACAAAAAGTTTTAAATTTTTAGCGATTTTTAGTAATTCCGCTGCTAATAATTTACTTCCGCATTAGTTAATCCTGTTTTCATGAGTTGGATGCCACATGATTACTGCCCCAAAACCAAAGTAATTTACACTACTCTAGTGATAATGAATCACATTGCATGTAAATATAGAAGCAAGTAAATAGTTTAGTCAGAAGATGATACAAAGGTTGCCATCACACAATGGACAACACAAACATATAAACATCCACTTCAAAGTGGCACATATTAATATAAGAGACCAACATGCACCAAGGCACAAGAGAGATATCAAGAAGTTATCCAAGTTCATAACAATCAAGATAGTTCACAGAAACCATGGTATCAAAAGATAAGACATATGGTGTAGGCCAAAATCAAGAGAATGAAAAGATAGGTGAATTGCTCATTATAGTGGAATAGGGGATACAACATACCTCAACTTTGGAGTTAAATGATCTAGAGTCACATCTAGGACCAAGCCTAGGCATCCAAAGAACCTATTAAGCATATATGTGGATTTAAGGTTAGGTTTCCATTAATATACAAAACCCTAAAAACTACCTTTTTATTATTATGTGAATTAGGTTACGAAAATTGTGCCACTTATTAGGTTAGGTTATAAGGACTCCAAAACATATTTAATTATATTTTTCTGACTTATAGATAATCAATTATGATTTTTACAAGTTAATTCATCATTAATTAGATCTATTGAGATCACCTGTTATTAATCATTTGATTTAGTTAGCAAAAGATAAGACATATGGTGTAGGTCCAAAGATATTAAGTTGAAGTACAATCTATAGCTTATTTGGTGACCAATCCTAGGATCCAAACCATAATTGAATGACATGGTTGATGATGATGTGATGGAAAAACGGTCTCAATACCGTTTGGAGGTCATGCAAATGATCCCAAGACCGTTTGGGGGTCACCCAAGACCGTTTGGAGGTCTAGGGTTGACTATGGTTAGGTGTTTGGAGATCTAAATGTATCGAGTTGAAGAGTAATCAATTGCTGATTTGGTGAGCAATCCAATGAACCAAACCGTAATTGGTTGACTTAGATTTTGATGTGGACATGGGAAAACGGTCTCAAGACTGTTTGGAGGTCATCCAAACAAACTCAAGACCATTTGGCGCCAGGTCATGTTCAATTTGGATGAAGGTTCAATGGTTTCAAAGTTACCAATCTCACATTGATTAATGTTGAAGGATCATTGATTCCAAACCCTAATCCAATTGATTCAAACCCTAATTGATGATTAATTGAGGGTCAATTGAGGGTCAAATCAGTTGAAGGTTGACCTATTGAACTGAATTGAAGTATGGTGATTGGTCCAATTGATGATCGGTTACATGAATTCAATGGTGGAAGGAACCAACTTTGGAAACCCTAATTCAATTTGACTTGTTGAGACTATTTTTGGTCCTTGCGGTTTTGAGGAGGTTTGGACCAAACGGTCTCAATCTTGAGACCGTTTGGTCCCAAACGATCTTGGGACCGTTTGGTCCCAAACGGTCTTGAGACCGTTTGGGACCAAACAATCCCAAACCGTTTAGGTTCATGCAGTTTCCAAACCGATTGAGTTCATGCGGTTTCAAAAGTCAACTTTGGGCAAATGGTCTTCACCACCTACTTTACTAAACGGTTTCAAGGTGGTACTTTAGCAAACGGTTTCATTGGTTACTCAAGACTGTTTGAGGTCTGATTTGGTCAAGACTGTTTGGGGCCTATACGTCCAAGATCGTTTAGTGAATAATAAACCAAAACCACATGGGTACTTAAAGTGGTTAAAGGACAAAGTGATTTGTTGACTAATACATGATGTAATCAAAGATGATTATAGTTAATACATCTTAAAGGGATGAGGTGATTAGTACCCTTTGAATAATTAAGCCTTAATGGTCATGGTGACAATGACATAACCCATGATGTCAATTCTTCCTCAAGAGTGAGTTGAATTAACCTAATCAAGACAAAAGCATACATCATCTTTCGAAGATGAAAGAGAAGATTGCCTACATGGATGATAATTAAGTAATGGACTTCTAATATGAATGAATGTCTAATTGAGTATCATCCCTCATAGTGGGATCATGAAACCCTAATTATGATGGTTGATGAATCATAACCCTAATTAAGGGCATTGATAGGTCAAATCATAACACATGATGATGATATGATATAAATTAATAATGATGCATTGAGAAATCCTAATTTAGGGTACTTTGACGATCACTCCTACTTGGAATGAATAGTAAACCCTAATCTAGGGTGATGTGATATGAATAGTAAACCCTAATTGTGGGTTATTGAACTTAAACCCTAATATAGGGTGATGTGATGTGAATAGTAATACCTAATTCCAAATAAGGTGAATGAATATATGAAACCCTAATTCTGGGTTATACTTTATACTAAGAAGCTCTAAGGTTGGATAATGAAATGATGAGTCATTATCCTATTTGAGCTAAAGGGGATGATTAACCCTAATTGAATTGAAAAGGGAAATCCTAACCCTAGCAAGGGCATAATGGTGTAACCCTTGAATAATGATATCATAATTGTTTTAAAATATGCTGATATGAAATTGATGTATCTGTTATCATCTGTACTAATCATGTAGGTCTTATGAGATATTAAATATAGCCAGGTATGAGATATGATGCTTTGTTTATTGGAAGAACTTAATGAGATTTGTAAGCAATGATATGCTATGTTACCTAGTGAAAGGTAACAAAAGAGATTGATAGGCTGAAAGAGCCATGTGAAACGCCTGCATTACAATTATCATGTTTACACTGACAAATGACTTGATGGCATTAAGTTACATGTTAAAGTGGTAACAAGTGTTTTGATGATCTGAGGGTTGAACACCCACATTCTTGAATCATGATGATGAGATGACAAGGGATTGAGTTCCCAATGCTATTAAAGTTGTGAAATGAACTTGATAGAAATAGTACTCATTATTTATACCAATTGATATAATGTTTTATGATTGAAAACATGCATTATGCTAAAAGAATGTTGTAATGTACTTAATTAATCAAGTGAAATGACATCATGTAGAGCCCCAACCATAGATCCATCATCGTCAGCAGTTAGGTGATGGTGAAACAAGTTTTCCTAAGGGAACTCCTGGAGAGCATACTTTTGAGTATGTGGGGGTAATGGGCGCAAATATCCTTACACCCTAATGGAGGAATTGATGTGAGATAAATACTAAATCTCTCAATCCTTCATTATATGCATATTCTGAGATGATGTATCACTAATCTCCCGATTATGATGTTAATGCTGAATCGAAGTGAGATAAAGAAGAAATCCCTCAATTGCGAAGAGAGTACATCATGCCACTGTAACTCTAATAGTGAAGTTGCCAGAATACCCTGGAAAGCTATTTATAGTAGAGACACAAGATGTCCTGCATGTTGTTCCTCACACTGATTGAGGAAGATGAGATCATAGAAGGCTCTTCTGATGACCTATATATGGTACCGATTTCGATTTTGCTATGGTTGGTTGGAGTATGAGCGGTATACCTCATCTCCTCCGGGCATAAATATGATTGTAAAATGTAATTGGCCGTGTAGCATATTTTCTTAGGGTTGAATTACGAGAATCAATGTTTGATGATAAATTATTTATTATATCTTAGAGAGATAAAGGATATACATGTTCTTCATATTCCTTATTAAATGAATGACTTGTTGTTTAATCAAGTTATAATTCAAATGATTGCATAGAGAATACTACTCTGCATATCTTATTCAATGATTTACCTACTGCTGAATATTTGAAATTCTATTGCCCAGTGTTATTTTAATATCTGCAATAACAATGCTTATGGCAGAGAGTTATAACTCTTGCTGGGACAATTTTCAATTGTCTCACCCCCGTGGGATTCAACTTTTTATGTAGACACCGAGGAAGAAGAAACCCTTCAGTGGGTGAGCAACAACAACAACCACAACAGCAACAACAACAACAAGGATAGCAGTGATCAACAGGTGGAGACATTGTTTGACAAGTCTTGTATATAGAGAGAGTCCTATGTGTCATCTCTGTACTCTCAGGTCCTAGTATTCAATAATGGTTCAATATAGATCTGAGATTTTTTGGCTTGATGCCTCAAGATTTTGTATACTGCTCATGTATAGTTTAACTGGGCAGTTAATGATATGACTCTCGAGATGAGATGATACAGAAATGCACTAATGAATCAGAATGTAAATAACTTACTTTGGTTCTTTATGAGAGAGTTTTACCATTTGTGGATTTATTTACAAAATGTTTTAAATTTTTAGGGATTTTCAGTAATTCCGCTGCTAATAATTTACTTCCGCATTAGTTAATCCTGTTTTCATGAGTTGGATGCCCCATGATTACTTCCCCAAAACCAAAGTAATTTACACTACTCTAGTGATAATGAATCACATTGCATGTAAATATAGAAGCAAGTAAATAGTTTAGTCAGAAGATGATACAAAGGTTGCCATCACACAATGGACAACACAAACATATAAACATCCACTTCAAAGTGGCACATATTAATATAAGAGACCAACATGCACCAAGGCACAAGAGAGATATCAAGAAATTATCCAAGTTCATAACAATCAAGATAGTTCACAGAAACCATGGTATCAAAAGATAAGACATATGGTGTAGGCCAAAATCAAGAGAATGAAAAGATAGGTGAATTGCTCATTATAGTGGAATAGGGGATACAACATACCTCAACTTTAGAGTTAAATGATCTAGAGTCACATCTAGGTCCAAGCCTAGGCATCCAAAGAACCTATTAAGCATATATGTGGATTTAGGGTTAGGTTTCCATTAATATACAAAACCCTAAAAACTACCTTTTTATTATTATGTGAATTAGGTTACAAAAACTGTGCCACTTATTAGGTTAGGTTATAAGGACTCCAAAACATATTTTATTATATTTTTCTGACTTATAGATAATCAATTATGATTTTTACAAGTTAATTCATCATTAATTAGATCTATTGAGATCACCTGTTATTAATCATTAGATTTAGTTATCAAAACATGTACCATTAGTTAGATATTATTTTTGTGATTCCAATGAGTATTTATGCATATTTTTCTGATCATCTGTTATTTAGTTATAGATTTTTAATTAGCGACCAATTAGATAATTAGTTAATTCCTCATAGGTGAGAAAATCCTTAAAAGTAGGTGGGGCCCGCATGACATGGCCCAATGATCTCCAGACAAGTCAGCAGGTCAATGGCTTGTTGACTCATTCCAAAGAAAGATACCAGCATGTAAAAAGACGATATTACCCTTAGTCGTGAAACAAAAGAAGAATAGAAAAGAATGAGGGTAAGAGAGTAAGATCCAACTGGTCATCTTGGTCACCCGCAGCCTCGCGCCATGGCGCTGGGCAACCCCATGCATGAAGCCAAAGAGAGCAGGAGCACCTGCGAGGTCATGCTCTCAAAAGCAGGTGCTTCGGCAAATCACCACAAAGGGGGAAGCCAAGAAAAACTGCAATTCAACAAGAAAACACCAGGAGTGGACCTGCTATGAGCAGAACACCACCACAACACGTCGACCATCTGCAGTGATCCAAAAGAACCATGAAACACGAGTGAAGAAGCTTCAAAAACAAATAAAGGAGTCCACCGAAGCTACGTAAGCCAGACTGAGAACAAACACATGGAGGAAACAAGTAGGAAGCTTGCCGGAAGAGACCAAACACCAAACTCATACCATGCTTGTCGATCGATAGGTAGAGGAATCAGTGGGGGAAAGTATAAGAAGGAAAAGGCAGAGGGAAGTCCAGGGATGCTCACCGGAGAAGTAATTGAATTGAAAGTGACAGAGATCGTTGGGGCATCACCGAGGTCGCTGGAGGAGAAACCGAGTAGACGTAGCTGCACCTTACGCTTCCTGGTCCAATTGAGGCCAGAGGACAAGAGGAGAAAGGTCAAAGATCCTTTCTGGACAGATTCTCACAAAGGAGGAAGGGTGTAAAGCCGTTTGTGAAAAACAATGGGGAGAGGGGAATTTAGGGTTACATATATAGGCCACGAGAAGGGTGATATTAGGGATCAGGTTGTGCAGAATTTCGAGAGGAATCTGTAGGAGAAAGAATCTCCAAAAACCATCGTGAATCGGGGAAGATATGCGTAGTGGAAAAATTCCTTTACTGTAAGAGGAAACAGGGAGTCCGATCCAAGGTAGGAGATAATCTCACTACCCTTGGATCCAGATCTGAGGGTCATAAACGAGTCTGAATTCTGGAATAAAAGGAAAACTAGTGTGACAAAATAAACCGAGAAAACCTTATTACAATAAGGTGAGTTAATTAATTATGTCATTTCTTTTCCAAACAAATTAGGGGTCTAAAAATTATCCAATTAATATGAAATTTTGCGTAGAGGCTAAATAAGGCATGAAAATTCCAAATATAAATCTAGATTTGCCTTTTGAAAACTTTTAGAGGGTTAGATAAATGAAATCATATTTTCTCTTTCCTCCTTCATTAATGGCTTTATGATTATCCAAATTTGATGAAACTTGACCCACAAGTTATATTTAGTGTGTTGGATACGAATTTGCCATCAATTTTACATGTTGGGGTTATTTGAGTATTTTTTTAATATTTTGAAGGTTCTACACACTTTCTCTCTCCTAATATTACCTTTTAACAAAAATTTCTCCAAATTGGATAAAAATTCACCCAAAGGCATATTATATTATGTAGATTATGAATCTAACATTATTTTCCTCTTTTGGAGTCAATTATTATATTTATTCATTAATTACACCTTTTAGGCAATTTCTCTCTCCTAACATACCATATTATTTTGAGGTTGTCCAAATTAAATGAAAATTGACATGTAGGCTTATTTTGATGTTTAGATTACACATTTGAAGTTTATTCTTTATTTTGAATTTTTCTTACATGGGTTTGTCATATGGCCCATTAGAGGCCCATTAGATCATTATGCATCCAACTAAGTTATTCATCATCTTATTATCACCAAATAAATTATATGACATATTAGATTACATTTTTCATGCATTAGATTATTAGGTTCACTCTAACCTCAACCTTGTTTGGTCAAACCCAAAAGGTCACAGTTCTAGGGTAGGTTCCAAGATCCAGTATGTTACAACACTCCATCCCTTAAAAAGGATTTCGTCCTCGAAATCTATTAATCCAAACATCAAACAAACAACTATTCTCCACCCTTAAAGGGTTCAACCTAATAAGTCAAACTTATTATCATCAATATATTAGGACTGTTGGGTTTTAGGGGAGGCAGAGAAAGCAGCGGAAACAAAAAAATTCTCCCCAAAACCCGGAATGAATTAACGCGTCAACATCTATATAATAGGAAAGAATGGTTTGTGGAATCATACCTTTTCCCGAGGCTTGCTCGGTGACAATACCTTTCGCCTTGTGCGGTCTTCAAATCCGGTCTTCAATGGTGTTTGTGCGGCTCTTGGTCGCACCGGGACTGACGACTCCTGATCTCACCGGACTGTCGGATGACAGTTATCCTCTTGAGTGGAAGAAACCTCCCGCCTCTGAAGTAGTCCACACGGACCACCTGGAACTCCACACTCCTTGTCCCACAAGGAAGTGGAAGGATTCACACCCTCCTATTGACGTACTAGATGCCAACACACTCTCCTGCCTCCAGTTGCAACTGCAGTTGTCCTTCCCTTACTGCACCTCCCTTTGCGGGTAGCACTTGCTCGAGCTCTCTCCCAGTTACCAAAACCAGAGAATGACAACTTTGCAGAGCAACTGGTTGCACTGAGTTGTACTTTGAGAAGCCCCCAATACCCCTATATATATAGGAGGGTCATGGGATAGGGTTCTCCATCCCGGGCAATATGAGACTAAAAGCAGGAGTAGAAGGATTCGAGATTTTCCACAAAAGCAGCCAACTCTCAACCTGAACTGATCGGTTCACAAGTGAACCGGTTGGTTGGGGACCTGAACTAGTCGATTCACAAGTGAACCGATTGATTGGGACACCTCAACCGATCGGTTCAAAAGTGAACCGGCGGTTGGTGGTCTTGGTCAGTTCCCGATTGACTTTCCTTCTTTTGTTTCTAATTGGTCTCGAATACCAATCCTATTTCCCAATCAAATAGGGCAATTGAAATGAAAGGAAAATTCTCACCAATCCTATTTTCCCAACTTTCTTGGTTGCACCAGTTAAATCGATCGTTTCAATACTTGAAGCAATCGATTCACCTTGATCTTGAGCTGATCTGATCAACCCTTGAGCTGACCGGTTCAGCAACCTCAACCGACAGGTTCATCACATGAACTGATCGGTTGGGAGTGCAAGCTGTCCAGAATCATTCAATTATACTCCAATCAATATGTTCAACACCTTGAACATTATGATATCGAGCTATCAATTGATTGAGTGTTTAATTGAACTACTAAACTCCTTTAGTAATCAATCTACACAATTCTTGTGGAAAAAACTCCTCTTCCAGGTTAAATCCTATGTGTGTGACCCTGTAGGTCCATTTCATGTTGGAAGTGAAAGTCCATAACACTTATGACTTCACAAGCAAAGAGCGGTGCCTAGTCACACATCAGTGCTACCCAAGCGATAGTAGAAAGTTGGAGAACAACCTTCAATCCTACAATCCGTGAATGGTGTTACAGTGAATGTATAATTCCTTTGTCACTGATATCCCGAAGAACTCGAGGCATGGAACAGTCATCCTGTCAACGTTCATTCACTTTCTTGATCTCAGAGTAGACCGGAAGAGATATGTATGACATCAATATCACATACTAATTCACACATGCATGCACGCCTTTCTCAATCCTACTCATCAAGTGGCCATGGATATCATACTCCCTCAGGAGGGACGAATCCCATATCTATCACTCACCCCTCAAAAGCCCCATGTGTCAAAGCCACCCAATCATCACCTATATAACAACCCATGTTTCAGGACTGTGTTTGATGATGTCAAAGCGTGCCCAACGACATGTGTTGAGTGTAGTGATTTTAGGTCAAAGAATCACACTCACCACCATCACTATGAGTACTGACTGTGACTACCATGTCATGGTTCCATGTGTCAAACTCACGGTGGGTCTGTCCGGTACACTTGTTCTCTAACAAGTACCTATGTGTTTTGTTTGATATCTCTATATCATGAATAATCAGATTCTGTCATCAACCAACACCACAATCTAGCCTTGTGTGTCATTGTTGTCTATCTACCTTCCACAATAACATATGACTAGGGACATAACAAGAATGTAAAAACTCTTAACATCCGTATGATCTCATCGTTCAGGTCCTCAACCTGAAAGCATACATCATTGAGTACTGTCATTCTCTAGACATTCAATCTATTCTATCACTATCTCATATGACTGAACTAGAAAGAATTGGAAGCTTGCCTTTGATGTTTATCAAATCAATCTTAATGTATCCCACCAATCATCCCATGATTGGCTCTCAGGGCATACATACCAACAAACACCCACTTGCACTGCGAGACAATCACCCTTGAATCATATTCATAGTGATCTTCAAACATGTCCCACATGTTACTGTGCTCTAATGCCAACATAGTGAGTAATGGAAACACTTAGCCAAAGTCAATATAAATTGCATGTCTCTCATCTCTTCGTTGTACGTCACACTTATGAGATGGAGTTGCCATAATATGCGATCTTGTATTCCTTTGCTAACCTTCAACCACATTGCATGATCAAGGATTCCATACTTGTCATCAATGAGCGGAATATCTATAAGTTCATCTCATGAACTTCCAGATCCATATAGTATCCACTGCTGTTCTCTAACATATAGATACTCAGCCTTTCCTTTTAAATGATTTTATTGGAAAACTTCCAATTCTCAACAAATTTTCACTTTTTTATATCCTATATATATATATATATATATATATTGCAATTAATTTATGTCCTTTCAAAAGTTCGCATCAATGTAACTCTTTACATCGAACTCTTTCTTATCTCCATAGGACTAGTACATCTCAAGTTCTCATGGTATTCCAGTAACCCTTATTGGAAGTAGACAAACATCCACTCGTCATGTTCCACATATGAGTTATCTGGATGATCACATCATATTTTCATGTCATACATACAAGATGATGAATGCATTTTATTCTTGCCATGTCCATATATGCAAGATAATGGGATGATTACATACATGATAGATCCATATCTATTATTAGTGTTCCCATTCTTCACTAGAATTGGACACTTGGCCTTGGGATACTAACTCCATAGAAAAGTATTCTCCCACTAAATCTGTGCACACTGAACACTTCAGTACAGATTGCTAATGTATGCTCTCTCTTTTCAGGTCAAGAAATTTTTCAAGAACTATCTCTATAGATCTCTATTCCTATCACATAGGAAACATCTCTATCTTCCTTAAAGATAATTTACACTTTTGGATTTCCATTCTAGAACATTTCCAATTTACATCAACATCCCACTAAATCACAGATCCCTTCTTTATCTTTGACATATCAGCCAAACCCTTTGACTATATTATCAAAATAAAGATCCAATTTTGAGTTTGTTGTACTCAATCAATCACATTGATTAGTCCATTGTAACTTATAGACTTCATTTGCATTAGTGGATTCATTAACCTTATAGGTTGTGTCACGTACACATCCTTGTTTTATTCCTCATAGGAATGTGGTTTAGTATCCATATGCCAAATGCCTTAGTCATTAAGTTGCAATCAACAAGCATCATACTTCACAAAATGTTATCCATGTATCTTAACACTTAAGATTCATTTGCACCTATGGATTTTATCCAATGGGTGCTACCATCAAGGTCATACCTTATGGTTCACACGGATGTCATTTAGGATGTAATGGTCATAAACCATAACTCAAAATTCGGTTCCTCATATTCATCTAGATAGTTGACTCATCACATGAACAACTCATCACATAGATAATTGAGGTGTATCTGTTAATAACTCGCAACCCTTGTGATTCTTAATTTCTTTTATTAGTGCGAGGTATTCTTTTATTAAGAAGAATTTAGTTATTTGATAATCATTCTCTAAATCCTTAGAGTATGACTCTTTCTTGATTTATACATCACCATGCCTTAATCATGAGTTCACTATGATACATTATCATAATCACTCATAAGGATATCAAACATTTGGTCCAAGTATTTCATTCATTGATCTCATCAAGAATTAACACTTTACCAAATTTGTATTTCATTTATGATAATCTTGAACACTTCAAGATATTCGTATTGGTATTTCTCTAAACACCATTTGAAGTATTAGCATTTGTTCCAATAGGTATGTAAATACATCACATGTATTATACCTAATAGGATAATCACTCTCCCACTACATTAGTGAAGATTGACTAATCATGTCCAAGACATTCATGTCTCTTACTGGTTCTCTAACCAAAAGAGTCTAGATTTATCCATCACATGGAAACTAGAAATGAATTTCTCATGATCGATGCTAATCAGATTGTTTGAGTTATCTATAACTTTTAGGTATCATTTTATCTTATGCATATCAAATACCACAAGATAAATAAGGCATTTCCACAAAGATCATATCTTTAAGATTGAAACATCAACTTTATTAATTGTCATCATTGTCATACAATATGCAAAATAAAGTGTTTCTATCTATTGGCAAAAATGAAATAACAGTTCGTAACTGTATTACATGCCTTATAGGCTGAAAATAAACTAAAGTACTCCTATCTATGTCGGCAACACTTGCCCCAATTATGAGTGTTTTACACTTTACATCTTGGTATCATATACCTCAAAAAGTGTTACAAGTTTACTTTCATGACACCTTTAAGTAGAGACGTCTGTCACCTCCATCTTCTTTTGTTCTTCCAGATACAGAGGACAATTCCTTTTCCAATGTCCTAGATTTTGACAATGGTGGAAATTTCCTTTCTTGGTCACACCTCCCTTGGCCTTGAGAGCTGAATACGCCTTGGACTCCTGGCTAGCATCAGAACCTTTCTTATCTTTTCCCTTGCCCTTGCGCTTAGACTTGCCTTTCTTGCTTGTGATCACTATCACATGCTTAGGCTTGTCCTTATTCATTTGTATCTGGACTATCCTCAACATGCCCAACAACTCTGATAGTGGCCTATCAAAGTTGTTAATGTTGTAGTTCATCACAAACTGAATGTAGGATTCTGGCAACGATTGCAGTATCATGTCAGTAGCCAACTCTTGGCTCAGTGGAAATCCCAGTCTTTGCAGGTTCTCCACACACCCAATCATCTTGAGTGTGTGAGGACCAACTGGATCTCCATCTGTCATGACGCACTTGAACAGTGCCCTTGAGACATTGTATCTCTCTTGCCGTGCATGATCTTCATACATGTTCCTGAGATGCTAAATCATCTCAATGACACCCATGTTCTCATGCTGTCTTTGCAACTCATGGTTCATAGAACACAACATCAAGCACTTTGCATCAATGGCATCATCAACATGCTTCTTGTAAGCATCCCTTTCTGCCTTGGTGCATTAGGAGCGGGTTCCTCTAGAATTGGAGTATCCAAGACATAGAGCTTTCGCTCTTGAGTGAGAACAATTCTCAAAGTCTGATACCAGTCGTGGAAGTTTTTCCCATTCAGCTTGACCTTTTCAAGGACCGATCGCAAAGAAAAGTGATTGTTGTTTTTTGTCATTTATACTACAAAAGGAAATATGCAATTTTAGTCCAAAAACTCATTTTTGACTTATTTGATTGATTTGAAAATTTGACGATATAATTAGGCCTTTAATTGATTATCACTCCCACTATTTTAATTCAAATTGATAGCCCTCACCATAAATTTGGAAGATTGCATTGTACAATCTTCTAGTGGGCAAGATCCTGAAATCCTCTAAGTCATGGACCAACTTGGGCTGTCACCCACAACATAGATCTCTCAGGTAGGCAACTCTTGCCAATTGCATCATATGCAACTCTTGATAAGATGTCATATGCAACTCCTTTCCATGATCATCTCCATGACTCAAGGTACTAGATCCTATCTAGGTCACCTTGTTAAGTCCGACCCAAAGCCAACACGTTGAACATGCACCCTGCTTGGGCAGACCCACACATTCATCCTTCACGCTTCCACGAGATAGACGGTGCACCACGCTTGGGCGTTCCCACACTTGGTCGATCAAACTTTTCACGTGTTTCACATTTGGAAGGCATCTAAAACTTAATATTTTAATGAGGGATTTGGTTTTTTTAATATAGATATACATATCCAATCACCACAATACATATTATGTATCATATACATGCTATATCCCATAGAAAACATGCACAAACGATAAAAGTGATGATTATGGCCATCCTAATATGATTCCTTGAGCCAAGAGGAATCACGATCATCTAGGTATACATCACATGCAACCTTTACAAGATGAATTCTGTGCCTTTGCCTTCTGAGTTGATCAACTCATCATATGAATGATCTGCTCTCTCTGGATGGTCGTCTGGGCGCCACCAGCCGATTGGTTGGCTCCTCCAACTGATCGGTTCGCCTGGTCGTCATGCATCTCTTCATGGCCACCACCCGCTCATCTAGCTCCTCGAACCGGTCATCAATCGATCGACTCACACCTTGAACCAATCGTCTGGAACGTCAACCGATTGGTTCACGCCTTGAACTGATCATCTCAGCTGTCGTTTGGATGTTCGTCGTTCTTTGACATAACAGGAAATAATATCTATCCTAATATTACATTGCTTAAAAGGGAAACCCCGAGTTACATTCGGGGGGAGCAAAGGTAGGAAAGAATCTCGAATTATTTCTACATCAGGAATAGGAGAAGGAAGATTGGTGTGCAGACCAAGATGCAAGCAACCACATAAAAACACACATAGATAGGGTTTATTGGTCATAACCACGCTATACATCCACCAAAAAACTCGTTTAAGGATGATGCATATCGAGTGAATTAATAATACATATCATATATGTAATATGGGATTTGTGGATTCAGGATTGGACATGCATAAAGCCAATTTTATTAGCATCGTATGCAATAAATAAAGGTGACAAACCAAAATCGATCATATCGATATTCCTACCACTGTTGGGTTTTAGGGAAGGCAGAGAAGGCAGCGGAAACAAAAAATTCTCCCCAAAACTCGGAACAAGGAAACACGTCAACGTCTATATAATAGGAAAGGATGGTTTGTGGAATCATACCTTGTCCTGAGGCTTGCTCGGCGACAATAACTCGCACCTTGCGTGGTCTTCAAATTCGGTCTTCAACGGTGTCTGTGCAGCTCCTTGTCGCACCGGGACTGACGACTCCTGATCTCACCGGACTGTCAGATGACAGTTGTCCTCCTGAGCGGCAAAAACCTCCCACCTTTGAAGTAGTCCACACGGACCACTGAGAACTCCACACTCCTTGTCCCACAAGGAAGTGGAAGGAGTCGTACCCTCCTGTTGATGTAGTAGTTGTCAACACACTCTCCTGCCTCCAGTTGCAACTACAGTTGTCCTTCCCTTGATGCACCTCCCTTTGCGGGAAGCACTTGCTCGGGCTCTCTCTCAGTTACCAAAACCAGAGAATGACAACTTTGCAGAGCAACTGGTTGCACTGAGTTGTACTTTGAGAAGCCCCCAATACCCCTATATATAGGAGGGTCATGGGACAGGGTTCTCCATCTCGGGCAATACGGGACTAAAAGTAGGAGTAGAAGGGTTCGAGGTTTTCCACAAAAGCAACCAACTCGCATCCTGAACTGATTGGTTCACAAGTGAACCGGTCGGTTGGGGACCTGAACCGGTCAGTTCACAAGTGAACCGGTCGGTTGGGACACCTCAACCAATCGGTTCACAAGTGAACCGATCAGTTGGTGGTCTTGGTCGGTTCCCGATTGACTTTCCTTCTTTTGTTTCTAATTAGTATCGAATACCAATCCTATTTCCCAATCAAATTGGGCAATTGAAACGAAAGGAAAATTCTCACCAATCCTACTTTCCCAACTTGCTCGGTTGCACCAGTTAAATCGATCGTTTCAACACTTGAAGGAATTGGTTCACCCTGATCTTGAGTCGATTGGCTCAACCCTTGAGCGGACCGGTTCAACAACCTCAGCCGACCGGTTCATCACATGAACTGATCGGTTGGGAGTGCAGGTTGTGCAGAATCAGTCAATCGAGATTTCAATCAATCCGATACTCCAATCAATATGTTCAACACCTTGAACATTATGATATCAAGCTATCAATTGATTGGGTGTTTAATTGAACTACTAAACTCCTTTAGGACTGCGTTTGATGATGTCAAAGTGTGCCCAACGACATGTGTTGAGTGTAGTGATTTTAGGTCAAAGAATCACACTCACCACCATCACTGTGAGTACTGAATGTGACTACCATGCCATGGTTCCATGTGTCAAACTCACAGTGGGTCTTTCCGATACACTTGTTCTCTAACAAGTACTTATGTGTTTGGTTTGATATCTCTATATCATGACTAATGAGATTCTGTCATCAACCAACACCACAATCTAGCCTTGTGTGCCATTGTTGTCTATCTACCTTCCACAATGACATCCGACTAGGGACATAACAAGAATGTACAAACTCTTAGCATCCGTATGATCTCATCGTCTAGGTCGTCAACCTCAAAGAACACGTCATTGAGTATTGTCATTCTCTAGACATTCAATCTATTCTATCACTATCTCATATGACTGAACCAGAAAGAATTGGAAGCTTGCCTTTGATGTTTATCAAATCAATCTTAATGTATCCCACCAATCATCCCATGATTGGCTCTCAGGGCATACATACCAACAAAGACTACATTATTTAGTTGTGAATGTTTTAGAGATTTATATTTCTGATGAATCCAACTAAAGTCACAATCTAGGGTTGAGATTTTAGGTCCTCGTGTCTCTAACCTATCAACCCTACATGAACATCCAAAAGTCATAGGGTAGGTCAACTACACTATTATATCAATCCTAGTCACAAGATAGGGTTATATTCTACTCAAACTAGAGATTCTGTTCATTGTGACTTAGTTCAAGAAAACATCGATTAATCTGAGAAATTTTTTGTACATATAGTAATATAATTGTAAATAATGTTTGGCGATGAAAACTTTTTGAGATGAAACAAAATGTGGATCCAAAATCAATTGCGTAAACCAAGTCAAATATTTCCATATTTAGATCTCCTAACATATTCTCATCCTTAAACCAAACCTTGTTGCACAAAAGATCATCATTGATTAAATATAGGGTCAACATCTCACTTAAAGGTAACTATAAGTCAAGGGTTCTAAAGGGAGACAAAATTGAAATAGTCGATTCTGACTACCATGGGCTCTGATACCATGTTCTAAAGAAGTAAAAACACCTCCTTTACTAAAAATTTGAACAATAAAATCTCCAGTCCAAAAATACTCAGAACGTATGATGGAGTGGGTGTTAAATTTTCAAATCTTTATATAATGGTAACAAACGACCAAAGTATTGAAGTGAAATAAAATCATGACTATATTCAATTATAAAACAAAGGGTTACAAACTTACATCACAAGGATCCATGTAGAGGAAATATAAACCACCTCAAGATTGTCTCCAAGCTTCATCATCACAAACTAAGTCCAGGTCAACATGCCATGCATCCAAGTCCTCCACCTAGGGTTGGAAGCATACCCCAACAAAAGAGAAGAAAAGGAAACATCAACAAAGGCTGGTATGTGCATACTAAAAAGAAAATTGAGCAATTTATAAAGAATAAGGGACATCAAAATAAAAGGCTTCCCATGCAAGATAAAAGGACTACCCACACGGGAATAAAAGAAAAGAATCATCATAACATGATAAAAGTGGATACTTGCCATGAACAAAACAAATAAGATTGTGGAATACTGGAACATAAGAAGGTAGTAGGGCACACACCCCACAACATCATCAACCTGCATGCATGTGAGATAAATATAGCCCTAGAATAATATAAATACAAAGGCAGCCAAGCACAAACTTGAAAACCTGATAGAGAAAGGAATACTGCCAATCTCCCAAATATATAAAATTGAGTATGGATTACTGCCACACTCGGGTATAGAGAAGTGGTATACTGCCACCCTCCTTAATAAACAATAGGGGATTACTACCCCAAAACCAAAATAATATACACTACTCTAGTGCTAATGAATCACATTGAATGTAAATATAGAGGCAAGTAAATAGTTTAGTCAGAAGATGATACAAAGGTTGCCATCACACAATGGACAACACAAACATATAAACATCCACTTAAAAGCGGCACATATTAATATAAGAGACCAACATGCGCCAAGACACAAGAGAGATATCAAGAAATTATCCAAGTTCATAACAATCAAGATAGTTCACACGAACCATGGTATCAAAAGATAAGGCATATGGTGTAGGCCAAAATCAAGAGAATGAAAAGATAGGTGAATTGCTCATTATAGAGGAATAGGGGATACAACATACCTCAAATTTAGAGTTAAATGATCCAGAATCACTTCTAGGTCCAAGCCCAGGGATCCAAAGAACCTATTAAGCATATATGTGGAATTAGGGTTAGGTTTCCATTAATATACAAAACCCTAAAAACTACCTTTTTAGTATTATGTGAATTAGGTTACGAAAACTATGCCACTTATTAGGCTAGGTTATAAAGACTCCAAAACATATTGTATTATATTTTTCTGACTTATAGATAATTAGTTATGATTTTTACAAATTAATTCATCATTAATTAGATCTATTGAGAACACCTATTATTAATCATTAGATCTAGTTATCAAAACATGTACCATTAGTTAGATATTATTTTTCTGATTCCAACGAGTATTTATGCATACTTTTATGATCATCCGTTAATTAGTTATATATTTTTAATTAGCGACCAATCAGATTATTAGTTAAGTCCCCGTAGGTGAGAAAATCCATAAAAGCAGGCGGGGCCCGCATGACATGGCCCAGTGAACGTCGGACAAGTCAGCAGGTCAATGGCTGATTGACTCATTCCAAAGCAAGATACTAGAGTGTAAAAAGACGATATTACCCTTAGTTGTGAAACAAAACAGAATAGAAAAGAACGAGGGTAAGAGAGTAAGATCCCAACTGGTCATCTTAGTCACCCGCAACTTCACGCCATGGCACTGGGCAACCCCAGGCATGAAGCCAAAGAGAGCAGGAGTACCCGACAGGTCATGCTCTCAAAATCAAGTGCTTCGGAAAATCACCACGAAGGGGGGAAGCTAAGAAAAAAACAATTCAACAAGAAAACACAATGAGTGGACCTGCTATGAGCAGAACACAACCACAACACGTCGACCATCTGCGGTGATCCAAAAGAACCATGAAACACCAGCGAAGAAGCTAAAAAAACAAATAAAGGAGTCCACTGAAGCTACGCAAGCCAGACCAAGAACAAACACATGGAGGAAACAAGTAGGAAACTCGCCGGAAGAGGCCAAAAACCAAACTCATACCATGCTTGTCGACTGAGAGGTAGAGGAATCCATGGGCAAAAGTGTAAGAAGGAAAAGGTAGAGGGAAGTCCATGGATGCTCATTGGAGAACTAATTGAATTCATAGTGGCAGAGATGGCCGAGCATCGTTGAGGTCGCCGAAGGAGAAACTGAGTAGATGCGATTGCACCTTACGCTTCTTGGTCCAATTGAGGCCAGAGGAGAAGAGGAGAAAGGTCAAGGATCCTTTCTGGACAGATTCTCACGAAGGAGGAAGGGTGTAAAGCCGTCTATGAAAAATGATGGGGAGAGGGTAATTGGGGGTTACATATATAGGCCATGAGAGGCGTGATATTAGGGATCAGGTTGTGCGGAATTACGAGAGGAATCTGTAGGAAAAAGAATCTCCAAAAACCATCGTGAATCAAGGAAGATATGCGCGGTGGAAAAATTGCCTTTACTGTAAGCGGAAATAGGGAGTCCGATCCAAGGTAGGAGATAATCTCACTACCCTTGGATCCAGATCTGACTATCACAAATGAGTCCGAATTCTGGAATAAAAGGAAAACCAGTGTGACAAAACAAACCGAGAAAACCTTATTAGAATAAGGTGTAGTTAATTAATTATGTCCTTTCTTTTCCAAACAAATTAGGGGTCCAAACATTATCCAATTAATATGAAATTTTGCATAAAGGCTAAATAAGGCATGTACATTCCGAATATAAATTTAAATTTACCTTTTGAAAACTTTTAGTGGGTTAAATAAATCAATTCATATTTTCTCTTTCCTCCTTCATTAATGGCTTTAGGATTATCCAAATTTGATGAAACTTGACCCAGAAGTTATATTTAGTGTGTTGGATACGAATTTTCCATCATATTTAGATGTTGGGGTTATTTGAGTATTTATTTAATATTTTGATGGTTGTACACACTTTCTCTCTCCTGATATTACCTTATAAACAAACTTCCTCCAAATTGGATAAAAATTCACCCAAAGGCATATTTTATTATGTAGATTACGAATTTGACATTATATTCTTCTTTTGGAGTCAATTATTATATTTATTTATTAATTACACCTTTTAGGCAATTTCTCTCTCCTAACTTACCATATTATTTTGAGGAGTCCAAATTAAATGAAAATTGACATGTAGGCTTATTTTGATGTTTAGATTACGAATTTCAAGCCTATTCTTTATTTTGAGGTTTTCTTACATGGGTTCTGTCATATGGATCATTAGAGGTCCATTAGATCATTATGCATCCCATTAAGTTATTCATCATCTTATTATCACGAAATAAATTATATGACATATTAGATTACATTTTTCATGCATTAGATTATTAGGTTCACTCTAACCTCAACCTTGTTTGGTCAAACACAAAAGGTCACAGTTCTAGGGTAGGGTCCAAGATCCGGTATGTTACAACACTCCTCCCCTTAAAAAGGATTTCGTCCTCAAAATCTATTAATCCAAACATGAAACAAACAACTATTCTCCACCCCTTAAAGGGTTCAACCTAATAAGTCAAACTAATTATCATCAAGGTATTAAGACTACCCTAGAACTGTGACCTTTTGGGTTTGAATCATCTCTTATCCAAATAAGAAATAGAAATGATGTTCCTATAAATAGCATGTACATAATAGCATTTCTCTAACTCTATTGCAAGATCAATGGGCAGATATAAACGATAGGTGCCTACTGTAGTGGCAACAACTCTTATTCCATTTGCAACACGTAGTTCCACCTCACCCTTCTTCAAGGGTTTACTTCTTTTAAGATTGTGTGTATTAGAGTATGAATGAGATCCAAATTGAGTATCCAATACCCATGATGAAGAAGTAAACAAATTTATGTCAATAACATATATACATGAAGTGGATATATCCATTCCCTGCTCCTTTTTCATGATTTCCTCCAAGTAAAGAGGGCAATTTCTTTTCTAATGTCTAGTTGGTGACAATGGTGACAATTGCCTTCCTTACTCGCCCCTCCCTTTGTCTTAAGTGCAGAAGACTTGGTGCTTTTTGCTAGCATAAGAACTTTTCTTAGTTCTACCTTTGCCCTTGGACTTCCCTTTTCCCTTGTTGACCATGAACATAGTTTTTGTTTGTCCTTCTTCATTTGTTCTTTGGCAGTTATTAACATGCCAAACAACTCAAACAATGGTTTAGAAAAATTGTTCGTGTTATACTTCATGACAAAATTGGCTATATGATTAAGGCGACGATTGCAAAATCGCATCCACGGACAACTCTTGGCCTAAAGAAAATCCCAACCTATCTAGATTTTCCTCCTACCCAATTAACTTGAGAATATGGGGGGACATTGCATCTCCCTCTAACATATTTCACTCAAAGAGAACCTTGGAGACACCATCACTCTCATGGCTGGCTTGTTCCTAGTACATGTTCTCAAGGTGTATCACAATCTCAAGAATACCCATGTTCTCATGTTGCTTTTGAATCTCAAAGTTCTTGGATCATAGGTACTTGATTTCTATGGCATAATCACAATGCTTACAATAAGCCTCCCTCACAACTCTAGGTGCATTGGGAGATGGGTCCTCTAGTATTGGTGTGTCTAGGACATAGAGCTTATGCTCATGTGTGAGAACAATTCTGCAAGTCCTAAACCAATCATGGGATTTGTTATTGTTCATTTTGTCCTTCTCAAGAACCAATATTAATGTAATTGTGTTGTTGTTTACCATTTGTTTCTTCAAAAGAAAATTTTCATAAGTCAAAACAATTTTTATTTCATTTGATTTGATAATGTTGATGATATAAAATAGGCCTTTAAATAATTAGCGCTCTGACTATTTTACTAAAATTAAATAGACCTCATTATTAGTATAAAACGACTACAATGTAGAATCTTCTAGTGTGTCAGGATCCATATTTCATCAAATCATGAGTCAACTTTGGTTGATCACCCACAACCTGATTATTTAGGTAGACAACATTTGCCAAGTTCATCTGATCCAACTATTGATAGATGGTATGTAGAAATCATTATCATATTCCATCTCTATACTTCTAGGCACTAAATCCTATTAAGGTCAGCTAGTTTCGTTGAAACAAAAGCCAACATAATAGAATATGCACCCTAATTGGGCATGCCTATATATCTATTATCACACTTCCATGAGAAATATAGTGCATGTCCACACATATTTGATCAAGCTTTTCATGTGTGCTTCTTTTGAAAATCATCTAAAAATTAATATTTATTAAGGGATTTTATTTATATATATAAATATACAAATAGCCAATCACCACATACATGTAATATCTATCATGTACATACTATATCCACAAATGATACATGCAATCAAAATATACAAGCAATTATCATGGCCATACTAATGCAATTCGTTGGAGTCAAATAGAAATATTGACCACCTAAGGTCAAACATCATATGTATCAACCAACAAAGGAAAACTTGGTGTCAGAAACATGTTTGTTGGTAGACTGGACTCTTCTAGTCGATCGGTTGGGCCTCCGGCTACTTAGATCCATAGAACCCTTTAGTCAGTAAATTGGTCCTTCCAGTCAATTGGTTGGACTCCTTCTCATCCGTTTGACTGAACCTTTAGTTGATCAGTTGGACCTCCAATTGGTCTCCTTGGTTCCTGGTCAATCAATCGATTGGTCTTCTAGTCAGTCGACTGAGCACCTACTTAGTTGGTCAGTTGGCCTCCAATCAGTCAACTCGCACGTGCAAAACTATACCTCCTTTTTGTCGAGATATCTAAAATAATGTTACTCATATATACTATTACATAGTGTAAAGTAATACCTTGAGTTATATTAGAGGGGAGATCGGGGGTTAAGCATTATACTATATTTGGATATAAATGAGGAGGCTCGGTATGCAAACAAAACTTATAAGATAGGAAATAAACCATTCACACAACATGCAA
The DNA here is from genome assembly GCA_963693085.1 of Alisma plantago-aquatica. Classification (NCBI taxonomy): domain Eukaryota; kingdom Viridiplantae; phylum Streptophyta; class Magnoliopsida; order Alismatales; family Alismataceae; genus Alisma; species Alisma plantago-aquatica. The sequence continues at coordinate 20,653,928 of OY856410.1, forward strand.
GGGGTTTTGGACATAACCATACACACATTAACCAACGGACACAATTTAGGGCAACATGTATGATTTTCATATATATATATATATATATATATATCTATATATATATACATATATATACATATATATAGACATATATACATACATACATACATATACATATATACATATATATACAAGAAACGGGGAGACGCGCCTAGGGTTTTGAGGGAGCTATGGAGATTACGGCGGCGATCTGAGGCGATCCCACTCTCCCTCGCCAGTGGGGGCGCCTACCCTCCTCCACCACGCCTCCTTGGGAGGGTGTGATACCATGACTGAATCTACACCAAAGAAACCCTGGTCCAGGGTCTTTAGCGGCACTGAACAACTCACGACGAAGCAAAAGTACGACCCTCCTGTGATCTCGGAAGGCAAGAGGTTCGTGACTATTGATGAATACACTTACTCGGCCATGGAAAGGACTTGGGAACATACAATCTCGGTCTATACCATGGGTAAAAGACCATACTATTATCACTTTATAGCATGGATCAAGAGAGTATGGAAACCGAAGGGTGGCTTTGATCTGTATTCAAAGCCTGATAAGTTTTTCTTAGTCCGATTCAATAACGAAGAAGACAAGAATACTGTGATCAATATGGGACCTAGATGGTTCGACGATCGCCTGGTGATTGTCAAGGACCATCATACAGGTGATGACCTTCAGAAAGACATGTTTAGTTCGATCCCTATTTGGATTAAAATACCAAGCATGGGAAGAAACTGGTCTGAGAAGGCTGTGGGCATAGTTGCTTCTGGAGTCGGCAAGTTGTTAAGAGTCGATCTCAGATCTATCCAGCAGGAATCTCTGGGTGAAGCCAAAGCACTCGTCGAAATCGAAGCTGAGGAGGATCCACCTAATGAAATATGGGTGAATCTACCAAAGAAGGATCCGATCCCTGTTGAAATCCAGTACCAGCTTCTTCCCAAAAGATGCAAGGAATGCAAAGTGTTCAGGCATGATGAATTTGACTGTCCTCTTCATGAGGTAGAACGACAGGCTGAAAAGAAAAAGGCAACAGCGAAACCTACCAATGAATGGAAGGAGGTCCAAGGGAAAAGTTCTCGGAAGACAAACCCCAAGAACTTGGAAAAAGAAACAGGTCAAAGCTCCACAAGCAATAGGTTTGAGAACCTGTGCGTTGATGTTGAAGATGAGTCGACTGAGTCTGGCGAACCAGATTCATCGTCTGCAGTGGAGAACCAACCTGTCACTGCTGATAGAGAAGACAAAGAACAAGAGCCTGGTACTTCGAAGGAGAAAAGCCCTGCTAAGGGTAAAAGTTCTGAGAAGGAAAAAACCAAGGAGAAAGAGAAGAGTACCTCCAAGGGAGGTGGGAATCCTAGAGTCACCGAGGCACGTAAGACTCGGACCTCTGGAAAGGGTCATTAATGACCTTTTTCATGTCTAATGTTCGTGGCTCATGCAAGCCACGTAAAAGAAGAGAAGTTAGAAACGTAATTCGTTCTGTTCAGGCGTCTTTGGCTGGTCTAGTTGAGACGAAAATAAAAAAAGATTGTAAACAACTTGTTAGCAAGATGTATCCTTCGGGATGGAAATGGTTTACCAACCATGACTACAATAACAATGGAAGAGTGTGCTTAGGCTGGAACCCCTTGTCTTGGGATCTCGATCTGCTGGACATGGATGACCAACAGATTACAACAAGATGCATCAATAAAGGAGGACTCCTAATCACTGTGACAGTGGTTTATGCGCATAACCTCATGAGTCAAAGAACTGAGCTATGGAGTAAGCTAGAGGAATTAGCTGGCTCCATCAATGACCCCTGGCTAGTCTTTGGGGACTTCAATAATATAAGGAAAAGAGAAGAGAAAGCTGGAGGACGGGAAGTTCTTGCTGAAGTTCTCAGCACCTTCAATGTTGCTATTGACAAAGCTGGACTCACTGAAATCCCTGTGATCGGCAAGGAATATTATACCTGGCATAGTAATCTGAAGAAAGCAAAGTGAATCGCCTGCAAACTTGATTGGGCACTTGCTAATGATGAGTGGATGGTCAAGTTCCAAGGTGCGAAGACTAAATTACTAACTTCATGTTTCTCTGATCATGCTGCTCTGCAGGTTAATCTAAGAGAAATCCAGAAGAAAAGCAAACCCTTTCGCTTTCTTAACCTATGGCAGGACTGGCCTGGGTTCAAGGAAGTTGTTGAAAAAGCCTGGAAAGAGGAACCGTATGGCAACCCTCTGTTCAGATTCAATCAGAAGCTCAAGGAAGTGAAAAAAGCTCTAAAGACTTGGTCAAAGAAATATGTGAACATCAACAACCTGCTATCTACGGAGAAAAGGGAACTTGATGACATTGCTAAGGCTCTTCGAAGGAATCCTCTAGACAAAGATCTGATAGAAGCTGAGGCTGTGACCATGAAAAGAATCAAAGATCTAGACAAAGCTGAAGAACTTTACTACTGGCAAAGAAGTAGAGCCAAATGGATTGAAAATGGTGATCGTAATACGAAACATTATCACTCCATTGTCAAAAGACGAGAAGCTGTCAATACAATTACTGAACTCTTTGATGAAGATGGTAACTATATTGATAATGAAGCAGATATTGCTACAAGCTCATTGGAGTTCTTCCACAAACTCTATAATGATGATAATACGAGTATGGATCCTATGGATATTACTTGGGACAAACTAATCACAAATGAAGACAATGAAAATCTCTGTAAATGTCCGACTGACCAAGAGATTAAGGAATCTGTTTGGAGTATTGGTGCAGACAAGAGCCCAGGTCCTGATGGTTTCAATGGCTACTTCTATAGAAACAATTGGGATTTGATCAAGAACAATCTTTATGAAGCTGTGAAATGGTTTTTCAATGGTGGCATCATGGTTCGACAAATAAACCATGTTTTCCTTGCTCTCATACCAAAAAAGGACATAGTGTCTACTCCTGCGGACTTTAGACCTATATCCTGCTGTTCAGTCTTGTACAAAACACAAAAATCCTAACTTCTAGACTTGCAAATGTACTGCCCAAAATCATATCACCTAACCAAGGTGCATTTGTGAAGGGCAGGAAAATTGAAGATTGCGGAATGTTGGCAGCGGAATTCACCTTGAATTTCAATGTTAAAAGAAGCACTCCTTCTGCCTGTCTTAAGCTGGATATTACGAAAGCTTTTGATACAGTGAAATGGTCCTATCTATGGAGCTGCCTTCAAGGTCTTGGCTTCAGTGATGACTGGATCAGGCTCGTCAAGCAATGTGTTATGACACCTTCCTTCTCCCTATTACTGAATGGGGGTCCTGTGGGTCACTTTGGAAACTCCAATGGCCTACGACAGGGAGATCCCCTATCTCCCTTGTTGTTTACCATTGCTATGGAAGGGCTTTCAAAACTCATGGGGAAGGCGGTGGATGAAAAGAGAATCAAATTATTCACCATAAGAAACTGTAGAGTTATGTCTCATTTGTTGTTTGCAGACGATATCTTGATGTTTGTGGAAGGTCGTAGCAATACCCTCAAAAATGTTAAGAAGCTGCTCACTCATTTTGGGAACGTGACAGGAATGAAGTTGAATGACAGTAAATCTCATGCCTATTTCTCTTCCTCTTGCAAGAACGTACCTTCTCTTCTTGAGGATGTGGGACTACAACATGGGACCTGGCCTACTAAATACTTGGGTTTCCCCCTAGCTGGAGGTAACCTACGCAGAAAACATTTCCATGGATGCTTGGACAATCTCAAAGACATGATTAGCAAGTGGCCAGGATGAAAAATGGCTATGGCGGGCAGGCTTATCCTTCTTAAAAGTTCAGCTATGGGTTTAATCAGATTCTGGTTGAACATGGGCGAAATTCCCCCAGCTGTCTTGACTAGAATGAAAATCATGCTCTCAGATTTCCTGTGGGGTAGCTCGATCCATCCTGTTTCTTGGGAACGTCTGTCCTATCCTCTTGATGAAGGCGGCCTAGGCATCCAGTCACTGCATGACCTTGCTGACTTCTTCACAGTCAAAATAATCCAAAAACTCATGACAGGTGAGTCCGTATGGGCAACTTGGATGCGATCCAGATACAAACAACAAGTGTACCATGAGCTGAAGCATAGATGGGGATTCTCTACTTCCTGGCGTCGTATGCATGAAATATGGCCAAAATGGAAACCTAACACAGCTGAAGATGATCTTTGGAGAGCCTGCAGAAGATGTATACCTAAGGATACTGGTTCTGAGGTGTTATGGAGACATCAACATCATCCCAGATGGAGCCTTGTTACTTTTCGAGCATACAAGAATTATCTGCCAACTCTTATGAAAGTTAGAAAGTGGAAACCTTACATATCCACTTCCTGCTTCCTCTGCAGTGAGGGAGATGACGACTATGACCACCTATTTGCTTCATGCAAATGGTGGAAATATCTCTGGGGACGTTGCAGGTTAAAGCTCACAACTACTGGTTGCAAAAACCTAGCTGATTCTCTTACTGATATTGCTAACATGGACAAACATGTTGCAACTTTCCATCTTTGGTGTCTATCATCCTGTGTTCATGCTATATGGTCTGAAAGAAACAAGAGATGGATAGGGGAAAAGAAGAAGGATGAGATCCTGATTTTTAGTCATATTGAGAGGGATATTAAATCCTTGTATCTTGTTAGAAATCTTATTGAAATTCCCTTAATTATAAAAAGGAATTGAGATGTCTTGTAACCTATTTCTCACATGTGAGAATAGGATTCTTGGGTAGGGTCAGGAATGTATGATCCTTTGTAATCTTGGTGCCCTATTTTTTGGGGTTTTCAGAATATAGTTACAAACAGTTCCGACATATATATACATATATATATATGTATATATGTATGTGTGTGTGTATATATATATATATATATATATATATATATATATATAGAGAGAGAGAGAGAGAGAGAGGCTAGTGTACACTCGAGTGTACCGGAGGCACCGTACACCTTAGTCATTTTTAAAGATAGAGTAATTTTTTAAAAAATCTAAACCGTTGATCTTCTTATAATCTTAAGAACCTACTATATAATAAAGTTTAGCTCATTTGTACCCTTATAGGTCGTCTACCTAAAGGAGGCAAAAATCATGCATTTTAAATTAGTTTTGTGCGTCGATTTTGTTGTCCTTAGATGAGTGAGTTATACTCATCCAAATGAGCTCAAATTTTATATGTGTCCTATTATTATTGTAACCATGAAGATCAATGGATTAGATTTTGGAAAAACACGGTCTAGATAGGAAAACACCATTGGGGTGTACGGCGTGATCTGTACACTCGAGTGTATTCTAGCCTGACTCTCTCTCTCTCTCTCTCTCTCTATATATATATATATATATATATATATATATATATATATATATATATATATATATATATATATATATATATAACACATATTCATTGCCCTCACATGTAGCAACCCGCTCTAAATTTGGTTACTTTTTTTTGGAGTTTCTTACTTTTGACATGTAAAGGATTACTTTACCTTGTAAACTATTACTTTTTATGTATAAACAGTTACATTTGTAATATAGGTAATAAATATACAATTATATAATTATTCCAGAACTTTTATTGTGTATTCAGACCAGTTTTACTTTTTTAAATGAATAGTTACTTTTTGTTCAACATAGTTACTTTTTTGTCCAGTGAGTTCTTTTCTATCCAAATAGTTACTTTTTTGGGTGGTACGAGTAGTGAATTCTAGGTTACCCCCATGAGTATTAAAGATGTACTCTCTCTCTCTCTCTCTCTATATATATATATATATATATATATATATATATATATATATTTGTGTGTGTGTGTATACACTATAGGACATATATACTACGGGAAATTCCCAAGTGTATGTGGTATTTGATCACATATGTACATTGACTATTTTCCCAGCTTACAAAGGTATTGTGGCAAAGTTGCCACATATGAAAATGAGCACATTTTTGCAAAGAAATACCACACTTGTTTCTTGAGAAGAGACGGGAAACATATTTATCATTTGACTGAATAGTTTCCTCAACTACTTGTTGTTTGAAGAACTCCCTCCCCCCTTTCAATTGGACTTTTTTCACAAAACATAAGATAAAAAGTCAAGTGTTTCCCTAAGATTTCAAATAACAGACCCAAATTCAAATTGATTTTGTTTTTCTCCTTCCTCGGAGAAAGGCAATCAAACACTTTTCAATCATGATCCTTGAATATTGCATATCCATATAGGATAACAAAAGAAACTCCATATATTTGCTTTATTTCTCTTTTTCCATGCCATTTAAGTGTTTGTGTCTTAAGCAACAAAATGAACAATACACAAAATCTGATCGTATCGATTAAATCTTAATATACTATAAATTGACGTGGCTTTAATACCATTATTAGAAACTATGGCATGAGATAAAGGCAGAAGACACAAAAATTTGTTCCATATTCCCTAACTAACAAATTGTGCCAACAACAATGTATAGGAAGGAGGGTGTAAGATATACCTTGTCCTGGAGCAAGTCCAACAACTATTCTTACAAACTTATGTGCTTCCTTCTTGAGAAGTACATAGACGACAATTGATGAAATCCTCCCAGCACAAAAATGAAGCTTGTGTGCCTCTACATAATCCACCTAGACCATGGGGAACTCCTCTTCATTCTTCTTGGTCTGGAAGGAAGCAGCAACCCCCTTGTTCATTAACGTGCTACTATCAACATTTTCTCCCTTACTATCTCTACCTTTTATGAAAAAAGATGGCTAGGCTCTCACATTACCACTATGTGAATGAGAATTGTCTTGAGAGCCTTGACCATCACTTAATTATATAGGAGTGAATGTGCTAGAGTATCCAAAACCCCTAGAAGATGAAGGGTCAAGTCTCTTGGTTGGGCGGCTGTTGCGTAGAACCAATCAGTCAACTAGACTATCCAGTAAGTCGACTGGCCTGCTGACCGCCATAACAATTCCATTGACTAGTTTATTCAATCAGTTGATTGGCTTGTGATCAACATCACAATAATATTGGCTTTCAATGCAACAATTAATGAGCATAGTCATGACTATCATTAATCGTTTGACCCAATCTAGTTGGCCAATTTGAATAACCCGATCGACTAAATGTGGAATTCAAATTAGTCATTCCGATCATCCATTGGGTGACACTATATAGTCGATCGACTGAGCTCTTCAGTCGGTTAACTAGCAGGTTGTCCAATTGGTCTAATGGATTCTCCGTTCAGTCAATTGCATTCCACACTCCTAAGTATTTGAGTCAAGTCAGTCGACGAACTCTTCATTTGGACGACTAACATGTCGACATTATTTGATTTGATTACTTGAACACTTTAGTAACCAAATTAAATCTTGTAATGGTTAAACTCCTTTTTCTTGTGCATTCTATGTGTGTGACCCTATAGGCTTGATATTACATTGGAAGTGATGTCCATAATCATATTATAAATTCACAGGAAATGAGAAGTATCTAGAAATACATCATTGTTACCCAAGTAATTGGATAAGTTGGAGGACAACTTCAATTTAAAATTGTGACTATTGTTACAGTGATTGTATAGTTCCTTTTTCATAAATATTTTGATTGAACACAAGGCATGGAATCATCACCCTCTTAATTTTCAATCTATGTTTCCTAAACTAAAGTAGACTATTGAGATAAATGTGATCTCAATATCACATATTGACTCACATGAGCATGGCCATGCACTTCTCAATCTCAATCATCAAGTGGCAAGGATATTAGTTTGATAGGAGGGATAAATTCCATCTACATCATTGATAACATCCCCATGTGTCACAATGTACCTGGGCACCATTTCTATATCAAACCTTATTCAAGATCATATTGAATGATGCTAAAGCCCATTGAATTCCATGTGATTATTGTTATGCCTTTCGGTCTAAGAACCATAATCACCACTATCACATTGAGACATGATTCTAAATACCATTATATAGTTTCCATCTATCATTGTCAAGGCAAGTATATCTGGTACACTTATTCTCTAAAAAGTATCTATATGTATGACTTGATATGGAATATCATGACAAATGAGATTTTGTCATCAGTCAACAAACATTCTAGTCTTAAGTAATATTGTTGTCTATACAGTTTCCATAGTTATATCTAAAAAGGGACATGACATGAATATAAACTCTAATTATACATATAGCTCATGTTCAGGTCCTCAATTGATATCATATGTCATTGATTTTTTAGACATCTATTATGTTATACCATCATTTCATATTCTAACAAACATAATAAACAAGAATTGCCTTTATTATTAATCAAGTTAATTACATAATGTCCCAATAAAATCATCACATGACTATCTCTTAGGGCATACATGCCAAAACTATCATCATGTGCATCTTTGACACTTCTATTGCAACTTCTAGACAGATCATCTCCAAAAGAAAATATCAAATTATCTTCTCCAATAGAGTCCTATGCAATTTAGAATCCCATGTCTCCAACATGGTGGGTATTGTATTAGTCATGTGCACAAGTCTTGAATTTATAACTAGAGCACTACCCCACAAGTATACATGTGTGTATAGTATATTCAAGATTGTCCATGCAATAAGGTATTATTAAATACAAGAGTGATGATCTTCAACAATCTAGATCTTTTTAGCAAGAGAGGTTTTATTATATTAACTAAGAAATTAGAAGAAAACAAACTAAGACCAAAATTGATAACATTAAGGATTACGTTGGAGTAAGGATAATTCATAATAAGGTTTCACATCCAAATCATAACATGAAGAAAAACGATGATCAACAATACTAGAAGCAAACAAGGGAGGTATGTATCCTACACCCACCTCTAAGTAGTGTGGAACAGTCCTAGCTTTGCATACCACTCTCATGAAAATACCCACATTTGGTCTATATACCTTTTTTCCCAACACATCCTAGCCACTCTCATGGTAAAGGTAATGAAGCTAAGGTACATCTCCTTACTCTTTGTATATAATCCCAGATTATACAAAGAGCATAAATCATACATACAAAGTGGCCAACAGAGCATGTAAGAAGAAAGCAACATCGACGAGCCTTGGAATGGTGAAACAAGTGACATTATTTGAAATTCATGTTCAACAAATTTATGACATGGGAGTTACTCTCCCATGCCTAAGAAAAGCAAATCTACCCGTTCATGCTTGTTGAAAATATATAAAAGTAGTAGAAAGTAGTGCTAGACATAATAAAGAAGAAAGTAAACATGGATGTCCATGGAAGAAATAGGAAAGAGTTTGAACTATGATCGAGAAGTCTAAACTCGATCATCAATATTGGAAACTAGAAAGATTCACTTTAGAATGGAGAGAAGAGAACAATGTAGATCCCTACTATAATTGTTGAAGAAGAAGGAAGAATAAGTTTCCCTCTCGAGAAACCACCATTTTGTTGGGATTTTTGGAGGCAAAGAATGCAATGGAAACACCAAAAAAAATCTTCACATATCCTACTAGAGGATCTCATTGATAAAAGCATAGTCGGAAAGAGGGTGCGCAGGGTATACCACATCCTGGAGCAAGTCCAGCGATGTCCCTTCTCATGGTCATGTGTGTAGCCCATCTTGCACACAGACAGTCATCGTCGACGTCCTCTAAATGCAAGCACTTCAGTGTATGCATCTCTACTTTGTCCATGTGGATGGACCAAAACACCACGTCACGTTTCTCAAGTCGGAGGAAAGGAGTAGCCTTTTGTTTGATGATGTGCTAGCATCGTGGTCGCTTTCCTTCTCTGTCTCTCGGGGACGATGATGGCTAGGATTCATGTACAAGAGAGTATATCACATCTCAAAATCCAACTATCACGACCCTATAAATAGCAGAGGAAAGGAATCAGAGTTCCCCAAAAAAACTCGGGGAAACAAAAGGTTGTGGTTGCATTTAAAGAGTGCTTCTCATGCATTATTAAAAGAATATTCTGGAATTAAATAATCAACTAATTAATCATATGATCTCATTAACTAATTTTGTCATCTGACTCTACTCAATCACTCGAGATTAGCCAGTCAACTTAATAATTTAAATCTAATTAATTTTCTTAAACAAGTTAACCAATCAACTCATAATATATTCCAATATTATTCCAACAAATTACTTAAATGTTTTAGTAATAAATTTGATTTAGAGATTTTCCAATTATGTCCACAATTATACTCCTATTCTAATACATAGTATGCATGTGACCCAGTAAGCTCCAAATTACATTGGCAGAGATATTCCTAGTCATATTATGGTTTCACAAACAATGATTGGTATCTAGAAAGACTTCATTGCTACCCAAACAATTGGATAAGTTGGAGAACGACTTCAACCTACAATCTGTAATTGGTGTTACAATGACTGTACAGTTCCTTTGTCTCTGATATCTAGATAGAACTGGAGGCATGGAATCGTCATCCTCTTCAACATTCAATCCATGTTCCTTAAACTAGAGTAGATTGTATGAGATATGTGTAACCTCAATATCACATATTGACTCACACCAGCATGACCATTGATTTCTCAGTCTCACTTATCAAGTGGTCGGGATATCAAACTCCTCAATGAGGGACAAATCCCATTTACATCACTCGTAGACATCCACATGTGTCATAGTGTACCCGACCACCATCTTTGTGGAAACCCTTATTCAAGATCACGAGGATGATGTCAAAGTACAACGAATGACATGTGATGAGTGTAGTCATTTTAGGTCTAACAACCACATTCACCGCCATCACTATGCGAGATGACCCTGACTACTAATCGTGGTTTCCATGTGTTACTCTCAAGGTGGGTTTGTCTGATACAATATTCCCTAAAAAGTATCTATGTCCTCAGTTTGATATCAGATATCATGACTAATGAGATTTTGTCATCAACCGTAAGGAGTGGGACCCAGTGGGACACTCTTTACTTAATTCGAGAAAATAAATTTGCAAATAGCCCCATGAATACAATTATGACCAAATAAAAGGGGTGCAATATTGTTTTCTCAAACAGACGAGTACAAAAACATAGTTTGTGGCAGTGGAAAATGAGATTCTAACCATTATATTAATTCATTGTTCATCTTATCATAGGGTCTTATTCCAAATTCTAAACTAGGAATCTATAATAGGATCATATTGTGGTGAACAACCTTCCCATCTTGGAACTCATCCTTGCACTTGGTCCTGAGAAAAGTCCTCTCCTACCTGAACCATGGGCTGATCTAACTCTAGGTGGGTTGAAAAACAACACATAGGAAAGGAAAATAAATGAAAGTACGTCAGTGAATTCTTAGTATGCACAGAGTACATATAATTGGGAACTAATTGAAGTGAGAGAAAATTTGAAATAAAGAGAATTCGATAATGGGATGTCCAATAGAGAAGAGTTCATCAAATAGATTTAACAAGATCAAAAGATGAGGCAACTATTATAAGGATATTGTTAATAAAAAATTTCTTTCCATACTCATGAACATAATCACAAAGATACCTAGTTGCATGGTGATAAATAAACACTAACTAGCATATACTGCAAAGTAGGGTAGGAACCCATATGTAATCCATACAAAAAGGTCAAGAGGACTAAAACCTTAGTGCCAAAAAAATATAGTAAGTTGCAGGGGAATATAACCCAGTGCATAGCATGGGAATAAAACCCAATGCCAAATATTATATGTGATAGGGGAATAGAACCCAATGCCTAGCAGGGGAATAAGACCTAATACCCATAAACAATATAAGTGGAAGGGGAATAGAACCTAGTGCCTATATGGAGTCACTCCTTATAGTTATGACTAGTCAATTATCCATGAAAATAGGACAAGCAAGAACAAAGTATGTTTACTTTCATGTAAAGAAAATTTGTATCAAGTTTTCCTCATATGGGGTCAAAGGATCCAAAACAATGGCAGGATTAGGTCAGAAGACCATCAATGAGTATAGACATTAACAAATATGGATATTAACAAGGAAGGGTTCTTTCAAAAGATCATAGGATTGTCCACAATTCAGTCGATGCCTCATATGGGAAAAAGAAGTTTAGTCATGATGTTATACACAATTTAAAATAGAGTGGATGTACATACCTGGACTTGAGTATTAAGTCAGAGATTGGTTCCTAATCCTACAAGTCTAAAGTAAACACAACCTACATATAGGTTTAGATCCATTAGTTAGGGTTTATGCGTATGTATTGGAAAACCCCTAGAAGTTCAAATCCATCGATAAAACCCTATGTAGGCTCATGTTAAAGACCTAACAATAAGTTTATAGTCTCTTAATCAATTGTTGACTCAAAATTACAATTTTATTATCCATGGTGTTAACTTTGGTTTTTTTTAAATCATATGTTAGATCAAAACTATAATACTCGAATCTTTGATAAAACCTACATTGATACTTGATTAGATATCAGACGGTAAGTTTAGGGTTATGATTATAGATTTAAGTCCAAGATCTTATCTTAATTTTTTAAACACATCTTTAAGTAATAATTTAATGTTATAAATATTTAAACCCTAAAAATATCATCTTTATAACTCATGAATAGGTAATAAAAACTGGACTAAATGATAGATAAAATTCTATGAAATCTAAAAATATTTATTTGCAATTTTTACAGCTTCCAATGAAAAGTGATTATTTTTATAATATTTATACTATTTATTGATTTATTAAGGAAATTTATACAAGAAAAGATTGTGTGCCCCTAAATATATAATTGAACTATAGATGTGTGACAGGGCAAGGATGTCCTTTTCTCACCTAGGTTACATGATACATTCAAAAAAATGTGGTGAATTACCAAAACACACTTGTGGTTAAACAGAGACTGATAGAGTCGAGAATGGTAGATAGGAAATTTTCTGAGGGGTTATCTCCCCCCTGACCCCGAAGAAAATGCAGTGGAGCCGTGATGATAGAAATTGGGAAAAACCCATATTGTCGCTATTATGATTTAAAAACCACGTTGTTCTCGAAGAACAAGGTTCAAGGAACCTCACCTTGAAAGGGATTGGGTTACAGTGAAGCCAAAAATCAGAAATAGTCTCCACAAGAAACTCAATTTGTTAGCAGATGAAACAATGGCATGTAGAGGAATTGAACATAGGGAAAATTTGCACTCTTACCCCCAAAACCAATGGAGAGACCTCCTATATATAGGGATGGGTACAACAGCGAAGACCTCCCTGACGTGAGAAGACTTACATGCAAAGATTAGGAATTTACAAAATACACCACAATATGGCTTATATTTAGCATGGTTTGAAGTGAAAATCAAAACCAAACTTGTAGTGAAGAAATCATGTGAAACAATCCACTGAGATGAGAGAAATCAGAATTTAAAGTCACCCCAAAATTGGTGTTGGTTTCCATTCTCAGTCGCGAGCTAGATGACGATCTTTGGATCGCCTTATCAAAATCCAATGGTTGTAATTGGCACACTTATATATATATATATATATATATATATATATATATATATATATATATATATATATATATCTGTGTGTATATATATATATGTATGTATATATATATGTATATATATGGAGATATATATATATATATATAGAGAGAGTCATGCTAGTGTACACTCGAGTGTACCAGATGCACCATACATCTCAATTATTTTTTAAGATGCAATAACTTTTAGAAAAATATAAACTGTTGATCTTCTTAAATATCATAAGAACATACTATATAATAAATTTCAGGTCATTTCGTCACTTATAGGTCATGCATCTAAAGGAGGCAAAAATCATGCATTTCAAATTAGTTTTGTGTGTTAATTTTGTTGTCCTTGGATGAGTGACTTACACTCATCCAAATGAGCTCACATTTTTTGTGTGGCCTATTAATATTGTAACTATGAATATCAATGGACTATATTTTGAAAAAACATGGTCTAGATAGGCAAACACCATTGGGGTGTACGACATGATCTATACACTCGAGTGTATTCTATCCCGACTCTCTCTCTCTATATATATATATTACATATATATGTGTGACATTAATTGTATTCCAATTCAAATTCAAATAAAGCGATGTGTTTTTTTTATTTTTTTTCATCCCCAATCAAATTAAATTAGTAAATAACTTCCAAATAAGGTGAAAAATGGTGGGTATGGTAATAGGGTCCCAAAAAACCAAACTTGGAGTCAAATTTTCCTTTTGGAAAACTTTAAAGCTTTAAACTCCCAATTTGAGGAAAAGTGTATTTTCTTTGTATAAATGCATTCCTTTATTATTTCTTAACCAAATTTTTTGTGTAACTCTAAGGTCCCTGGCCCACGTTTTGGTCTAAACTTATTTTTTTTGCTTAAGAATGTTGCTTAGCTCCTTTATCTAATCATCTAAGATGTAATTAGGGAATTTTGAAGGTTTGTGCTCCTTGTCTGAGCCTGTTTAGTTGATGCTTGTGTTTTGTGGTAGGTTTTGGTGCAACTTGCATTTTACCCAGAGTAGGAGTTTATGTGAAAGTTTTCCACCTCTAGAGTGTTTCTTCTCTCTTTTGACAACATCTAGAGGCAAGAGGAAGTGTTTGGCGCCTTGTTTTGGCCTTAGTTGAGTGGTGACATCCATAGTGATGTTTTGGACACATGTTTGAGGTGTGCTTTTCTCATGAGAGTGTTGTCTCTAGATTGAGAGCCTTGGTGAGACCTTGTATTAGTTTTTGTTTTCCTTGACGAGGCTTGGTATTGGTTGAGGGTGTCTTGAGGGACATCCTTTCGATTTGGGTGATGCTTTTAGAATCACCGCATCAGTTTGTGACCTAGGGTTCCATCCCTATCAGTTTGTGAAGGAGGTAGATGGTGTGTCGACCTTGACCTTCCTTAGTGACTAAGTGGGAGAGACATAAGCTCTATCACCTTGTTGCGTGGTGTGGCATGTTTCCTTTCTTCTTGGACATGTGTCATCTTGGGTTCTAAGGTGATGACACCTTCCCCTTGCTCTCTCTCTCTCTCTCATCAGCCATGTATATATACCCCTCTTTTCCCATCCAAGAGAACCCTTTTAGAGATCCTTGTTTTCTCTCCTTGGTGGCCGACCTTGTGCTTGAAGAGAACTCTCCCTTGGAGCTTGGTGGGCGAGCCAAGAGCTTGTGGTTCTCTCCTTCATCTTCTTCCTTGATAAACCATGGTTTCCTAGTTTTCTTTCTCTTTCTTCTTTCTTCTTCCCAGCCATAGACCTTGGTACCTTCTTTCCTTTCTTTTTCTTTCTTAACCATGGTTATATCTACCTTCTTGGAGGTGTTGGGGAGGTTCATCTAGGAGGATCTTCTTCTACCTTGATATTTTGACGCTTTGAGCTTGACCTTGGAGCTTAGAGCTTGGTGGTTTCTCTTAAGGTGGGTTATATAACTCTAAACCTTCTTTGTTATTATCACTGTTCTACTTGTTATCTTGTTAGTTGTTCTTAGCTTGTCTTTGTTGCATGCTAGTAGCTTTTATTGATAGCTTTACATTCTTTTTTGGGAATAGAACCTTGCTAAGTCTTTTCCATAAGTTTCTCTCTTTCTTTGCCTTGGTAGTATCGTCATCTTGAGGTAGAAGATGACTAAACTGATATAAGTTGCTCTTTTCAAACTAACAATGATGTGTTAAACTAATATGCATGCCAACCGACTTGATAGGCCGATACACTCTTATGTAAACTGATACACCTCTTATGATGTTGGTTTGTCATGATCTCGTGATGGCTATTGGAGGAAAGGTTTGAACCTTGATGCTTTTTGTTGAATATGGAAGTCTATATGGGTAACCCTAATCCTATACATGTGCAACCCGACACAAATCTGATACAACCCAACCCTAATGGATGATATCATCTAAAGATCTATGTGGCTAATACCCTAGTTGAGTAGGTAGGTCGATACCCTCAAGGATGGTGTGGTCAATACCTTATGAGATGGTATAATCGATACACCTTATCTTGTACCTCTAGACCAATATTGTGATAAAGTGGATTTTCTCCTAATTGTGAATAATTACTCTTGTTACTTTAAATCCTCACTATTTATGTCCCCTATGAATTCATAACTCTATAATGTCCACCAAATTCAAAGATTCCACATTTTGAGTCAATATGATACACATATATGCATGAAATGTTAGAGTTGTTATACCCTTGAACCCTTTGATTAAATTATTGATCATACGTGCTTATTTTGATTTGATATTTTGCACACTTGTTCTAGACCCTGTTATGAAGCTATGGTCCAAATTTGAGACCATTTGGACCTTCCTGTGATTTTTTTTATGATTTTCCTAAGACCTACTCTTTTTATGCCTTGTTTTAGCTCAATTCTATGCCCTTATCTCTGTTGGGCCGGCCACATAGGCCCAATACAATACTGTAGCCCATCTTCTTGTTCCCTCCTCTCTTTTCCTCTTCTGGGAACCGACGAACGACCGAAGAAATGCTCCCCGCCTCCACCAGATTGGGTAACGGAAGGGGGGGGGGGCATGACCCCAAACCCTAAGTTGCTTTATAAAATCCTGCTTTCAACCCTAGCCTCCTTTCCGTGTGCTCTCCTCTGGCGGCATCCCTAATCTCCTAGGCCTCTGCCTTCCCGCCTTGTGTGGTGGGAATGGCCATCGCAGTAGGTTGGACCACTACAGGTGGCTTGCTCCTCCCAAACCATGCTCTGGAGGCCAGCACCAGGGCGAAATTCCGCGGCTGACATGGTCACATCCTTAAGCCCCCCCGCCGCTAGCCATCGTCTGCTGCCTCCTTTCTCTTGCGCCAGCGTTCCCCTGCCTTCTTACGGCTCTCACCCGGAACCCCCTTGGGGAGGTGCTAGTAGGCAGCCGCGAGCCCTCAGCGCCAAGGTTCCGTCTAGTAGTCGCGGAGGACCTCCGACCCGCTTCTTCACGGTTTTCCACGGGCGCAGCGGCCCCTGGGAAGGCTAGGCGCCGTCCTGCAGGTCTCCCATGTTCCGTTCAAGAAATAGAGGATCCATGATGATCGTGGGGAAGGGGAAGATGCCCGCTTGGGCTTGGACCAGCAAGGCCAAGGCCCAGTCACGATCAAGTCAAATCCTAGCTAAAATAAGGTATATTTCCCCTTTGCAAGATCAGTTCTTTGAATATGATATCTCCTTGTTCCTTTATCCAAAATATGTGAACCAATATATCAAATCGATCAAATCGAAAAGATCTACGACAAGAGAATGGTTTCAGACCCTAAATATTCTTCTAAATATCTGATAATGCTAGAGATGTGATCTTTGACTTCTTTGATCATGCTTAATGTATAATTGTGATGAATATTGAATATTTGATGTATACCTACCCTCCTAACCTTGATGTCAATAACTTTTGTACATATTGAGTTTAATGGGAGTCATCATTATCCCTATTGCTCATAAATGACTCCTTTTTGTGTACTTATGTGTCTAGTGCAGACTTTAATGATGAACCTTGCCCTAAAAATGCTAATCTTGTTGCTAATGGACAACCACCTAATATTTTGGAATATGTTTCTTATGACCTAATGTTGCTGACCTAAACCATGTTTGATGATGGGTTCTCCTACCTTGATGAAGTTTGAATCTTTGATATTCTTATAGCCTCCTAAGCATCAAATCAATATTTCTTTTGCTCTTGTGACCCTAATGAGGGCCCTAATCAACCCATTGTTCATGAATGACCTCAATTGTACATATGTGCCTACTTTGGACTATAATGTTGAACTTTGCCCTATTATGAGTCTCGTGACCTACTTTGAGCATAAGTGTCCTTAATCTTGTCATATCCACATAAGCATATGAAACTTGAACCACACCCTTATGATGGATTGTAAAGCAATATGAGATCAACTAATTTACTAATAACCAACCTTGGAACCCATCTTGTTCAAAACCCTAAAATGCATCTAATTAGGGTTAATGATGAGAATCTAATGCATATATGTAATCTTATTCTTAATCAGGTTTGGCATGTGGCTAGATGGTAATGGACGTGTTAGGTTATGAAATCTCTGAATCAGGTATGGGCCTTATCTAGTTATATGACTACCGCTTTCTTGCTTGAAAAGACATATATTATATACGTGTTTGTCTATTTTCTCAAATATTGCCATGTAGTATTGCTATGTCATACTCGATGTTTGCTTCGTCTGTTTTATAACTTGAACATATATATATCGAACTCCATTATAATATTGTTGATAAAGGGCTCTTGGTTACGACCTTGAGGTCCCTCTCGTATAAAAGGGTTAGCTAAGCTTGAGCACCCTTACGGACCCTTCCGACGGGAAGATGGTCAAAGGCCTTAAACATGTTTGATATTGTTGATATAATGGATTGAAATGACATAAAATATGGTTTCACATTTGTTAAACAATTAACTTGTTTATTCTTGTTCGTTTAGTCTTGAAATCTTTTCAAAATTATGCAAAGCTTATATATGTGTATCTTTCAGCCCCATACTCAACACCTCGTGTGTTGACCCAATTTTTCGTATGTTGTTTTTAGGTTCAGAGATGGCTAGAAGGTTGATGGGCTTGGTGAGCTATGCTAGGTGTACTTGTTGTAAGATCCAGATATAGTATACATGAGCAGACTTGTATAAAGTGACTCTTGAATATGTAATTCAAATCGTGTAATATAATGATGTTCCTTAATATATCTTGTTGAATGTTGACATTATGTTGGTGCTTGTATCTTGTTATCTGTTCATGTGTGCTAAGCTTAACGCTTCCGCATTTTGCCTTTGGTATACGTTTGGTTCATGGGACTGGGATTTCGGCTCCGTGACAGATGGTATCAGAGCATGAACAATAACTACACCAAACATTGCTCACATGAAACACAAACTAAACTCAAATCACATCTCAACCCTAGAAACTTAATGAAATATCCTTGTGGATTAGGATTGACTTAGCCTTTAGGTTAGAGCCTAGATGTTCTAGAACTAGGTGTAGACTTGTGTAAGTTACCTCCCTAGACATGATTCGCGACATGTACTTAGGATGTCTACACAAGTGTGCACCATGTTCTTACTAGTTCTCTAGGTGTCATGATACTAGACTGCCTAATGAGTGTGGTAACTCATTTTGGTTTTGGTTTTATTCGAATGGAGTATGGTGGTTTTCATCGCCTGTTTAAACGTTGGAGAAAACATATTTCAAGTATTATTATATGTACATATGAAAAATGTTACCACACTCAGAAAGGCAGTGAGTTTCCATGCAACCTAGAAGAAAGAGATGTAACATCAAGTCTAGATGAGAGAGTTTAGATGATAGTGATAGTCTCTAGATTGTCTATAGCCATGATATAGGTTAGGCAAGTGAACAACCTAGAAACCTAAGATAATGATTATGATATTGATGATGATGTTGATGTTTTATAGGACCCAAGATGTTTGAGGAAGGTTAAGTATGTGTGATGATACGAGATGAGTTTGACCATGCAACCCTAGCTAAACCTAGCACCATGTATGATACATACCACTTGGTTGATGTGCTAAACATAGCTAGTGGGTGGACATGCTTGCTTGTGTACCTAGTCTTGTATGTGTGGAAATATGATATATGGTTCGAAACCAACACGGGCCTCAATCTCTATACAAAGGAAGACCTCTATCATGGGACATATGAATAGGGTGACATGTTGATATGAGTAGACCCGTATCGGGAAAAGGTTAGAGTACCTAAACTCCAAAATATTTTAAAATGTTGAAAAATATGAATGATGAAATACTTGATGCTGAGTCCCTAGCTAGAATACTTTTAAGTATATGAGTTGAGTGACCTAGTGGACGGTTTCCTTGAAAATGTTGAACCCTAGATGTCCTATGAAAATATCTAACCCTAGATAAAGAGGCAATTGAATATTTGATGCTTGATATATATAGGTGAGGGAGATGTCCCAAGACCTAAGATGATGTATATGATGTGTGATATCCATGATGAGCCTCATACTCAGGTTAGTAGTTGCATATAAAGGAATCTAGTGGTTACCCTTAAGATGGGTAGAAATTTATGTTACAGGTAGAAAATTGTGGTGAACATGTCTGGTCAGACACATAGATGGCTTAGCTTGAGTGGCTTGAACTTGTGGAGCTCTTTCTAGATACAAGTGAGAAAGATTACAAAACATCGATATTGATGATAATGTTGTTCCTCGAATGATACTTGATACATGAAATATCTCACTTGTGTTTAAAAATTGATATATGCTAGATGATTACTCACAATAACATGAAATCATACTATACAAGATGTAGCCTTGAAATCATGAAATTGATATGATGATGTCATAAGATCTTAGCCTGAATAATAAAGGGTAACCTGCCTAATCTCGTACTAAAAAAAATGATATGTCGATGCTCTTGGGGTCATAACTCGAATACACATGGTGAATAAATTGTTTAATTTTAGATTTAAAAGAAAAATAATGAACATAATTGATTAGAGTTGGTGGAAATTTTGGGGAAAACAACGCCATGCATGAAATCTAGAGTAAAGATGAGATACACACTCGATGATAGACTTATTTGAAGTCAAGTCCATAAACATGATTCTTTTGGGAAGTAATAACATAGATTTTGATAATACACCCTGGTCGTGTGTGAAAATTAGTACAAAAACCCTGATATATGGATACAAAAGGATGGAAAACCCTAATGCCATGATGATGTTATAGTATGATGGAACCATAAGTAAATGTGTATATCATCGATATGAGTACATCCTTGATGTTGATAACCTATTGTGCATCCCATTGTGCGGAATACCTTGAAAACCATGGAGGGATATTTGTACTCGGTAGAGTTTGACTTTGACTCTTAGATATGATCTCTGATAAATTTCGAGGACGAAATTTCTTGTAAGGAGGGAAGGATGTGATAAAGTGGATTTTCTCCTAATTGTGCATAATTACTCTTGTTACTTTAAATCCTCACTATTTATGTCTCCTATGAATTCATAACTCTATAATGTCCACCAAAGTCAAAGATTCCACATTTTGAGTCAATATGATACACATATATGCATGAAATGTTAGAGTTGTTATACCCTTGAACCCTTTGATTAAATTATTGATCATACGTGCTTATTTTGATTTGATATTTTTCACACTTGTTTTAGACCCTGTTATGAAGCTATGGTCCAAATTTGAGACCATTTGGACCTTCCTGCGATTTTTTTTATGATTTTCCTAAGACCTACTCTTTTTATGCCTTGTTTTAGCTCAATTCTATGCCCTTATCTCTGTTGGGCCGGCCACATAGGCCCAATACAATACTGTAGCCCATCTTCTTGTTCCCTCCTCTCTTTTCCTCTTCTGGGAACCGACGAACGACCGAAGAAATGCTCCCCGCCTCCACCATATTGGGTAACAGAAGGGGGGGCATGACCCCAAACCCTAAGTTGCTTTATAAAATCCTTCTTTCAACCCTAGCCTCCTTTCCGTGTGCTCTCCTCTGGCGGCATCCCTGATCTCCTAGGCCTCTGCCTTCCCACCTTGTGTGGTGGCAACGGCCATCGCTGCAGGTTGGACCACTACAGGTGGCTTGCTCCTCCCAAACCATGCTCTGGAGGCCAGCACCAAGGCGAAATTCCGCGGCCGACATGGTCACATCCTTAAGCCCCCCCGCCGCTAGCCATCGTCTACTGCCTCCTTTCTCTTGCGCCAGCGTTCCCCTGCCTTCTTACTGCTCTCGCCCGGAACCCCCTTGGGGAGGTGCTAGTAGGCAGCCGCGAGCCCTCAACGCCAAGGTTCCATCTAGTAGTCGCGGAGGACCTCCGACCCGCTTCTTCACGGTTTTCCATGGGCGCAATGGCCCCTGGGAAGGCTAGGCGCCGTCCTGCAGGTCTCCCCTATTCCTTTCAGGAAATAGAGGATCCGTGATGATCGTGGGGAAGGGGAAGATGCCCGCTTGGGCTTGGACCAGCAAGGCCAAGGCCCAGTCAACGATCAAGTCAAATCCTAGCTAAAATAAGGTATATTTCCCCTTTGCAAGATCAGTTCTTTGAATATGATATCTCCTTGTTCCTTTATCCAAAATATGTGAACCAATATATCAAATCGATCAAATCGAAAAGATCTACGACATGAGAATGGTTTCAGACCCTAAATATTCTTCTAAATATCTGATAATGCTAGAAATGTGATCTTTGACTTCTTTGATCATGCTTAATGTATAATTGTGATGAAAATTGAATATTTGATGTATACCTACCCTCCTAACCTTTTTTTTGGAAATAGGTAAAAATGTATTGCCAAAAAGGGTGTATAGCTAAGCTATACTATACAAGACAAGGCGTCTGAAGCAGACCCTACCAAAAAGAAAGAACACGCTACTGGGTTAATTTACAAAATCCCAGAAGGTTCTCGTATTAACACTGAGGTTACTAATTATACCCTTTTTTGACTTAACCATCAGCCGCAGGTTAAGTGCAATGTCATCCACCAGGGTGTTAATATTTTTCTCTCTATTCCTATGAATTCTGGTGTTCCTTTCCTTCCAGATGGAGTAACACACAGCAGCAATGCACAGACTCGGAAACAACATTCTTCTATTGTCTTGGTCATAGTTCCTTATAACCCAACAGATGGCATCCATTAGGTTATTCTTGGGGGCATTAGTCCATTCATTCCTCAAGCACACAATGGACCAAATCCTTTTGGTGTATATGTAGTTAAAGAACAAATGGTCCTTAGACTCATCTAGTTCTTTGCATAAGAGGCATATGGGGTTAACCGTAAACCCCCAATTGATCAGTCTATCTCTAGTTGGCAGCCGGCCTAGGATGGCTCTGTATAGGCAAGTACTCCATTTCGGGCAGTGCTGTTTACACCAAACCACCTTAGTCCACACATGACCCGGATCTGTGACTGAGTTGATCCATGGTAGCCGGTCAGAGCGGGACTAGGAGCCAGTGCTATCAACTCTGTACAGGTGTTGGATAGTCGAGTAGAGGAGACACATTTTCCTCCATATTCTAGATGCCTTCTAGTTATCACATAATCTCACCTCTGTACCATATCTTTGTTTCATCCACTTGGACCACACATTGTCAGGTTCACATAGAAATCTATCAATTCTTTTTAGAGTGTTGATTCTTAGTATCTCATCCGGGTCTACGATCTGCAACCCCCCCTGCTCATAAGTATTGGTGATGGTGTCCCAAGCTACAGCATGGGACCGCCCACCCCAAACAAAGCTCGATGTCATACTCCTGAAGAAAATGATAGTAGGATTGGGGATGTCACACATCGTCGCCCAGTAGTTGACCAAACTTTGGAGGACTGATCTAACCAGGACCAATCTACCTGCCAAAGATATGTTAAGCCCATTCCAGCCATCAATTTTTTCTCTGAATTTATCCTTACACATGTTGAAGTCACTAGCCGTGCCTCTACCACCTGCTATTGGTACACCCAGATATCTCGTAGGTAGTTTCCCTCTTTCCATGCCCACTGCCGTTTTGAGTCTTCCTCTTCTAGTATCACAAGATTTTGACAGAAAAATGTGTGATTTAATGGTGCTGATGTAAAGCCCTACACTTCTGCCAAAAAGGGTAAGCACTTTGTAGTATGCTTTCAACCGCTTAGCATGTCCCACTGAGAAAAGGAGGACATCATCGGAAAAAATAAGATGTGACATGACTTTGACACCCTTCACTTTAAACGGTTTAATCAGACCCCTATTCTCAGCATCTTTAATAATATTCGTGAGACCCTCCATAACAATAGTGAAAAGAAGCGGTGATAAGGGATCCCCTTGTCTGAGGCCGTTTGTAGCTCTAAACAGGCCTTTCGGAGCGCCATTTATAAGAATGGAAAAAGAACTTGTTTCCACACATTGTCGCATAAGATGTAACCATTTTTCTGAGAAGCCAAATTTGGTCATCACATTCCACAGGTAATCCCACTGCACATGGTCATAGGCTTTTCTTATGTCCACTTTCATACAGGCTTTGGCGGTGGCTTTGTTCACTTTGAACTCTGTCAGAAACTCTGCCGCGAGTAAAGAGCAATCAGCTATTTTTCTGCCCTTTATAAACACATTCTGTTCTTCTGATATGATGCTAGGGAGGACGGTTCTGAGCCTTTTAGCCAGGAGCTTAGCTATTATTTTATAGAGCACAGAGCAGCAGGCTATCAGTCTGTAATCAGCTATTTCGTTTGCATCAATTTTTTTGGAATCAGTTTTATAAAACAGTGGTTCACCGCCCTGACCATATTACTCCCTTTCACAAACCATTTGACAGCATTACAGACATCCGTCTTGATCACCGGCCACATGTGTTGGAAGAACTTGCTATTAAAGCCATCAGGGCCAGGGGATTTTGCCGGGTGTATAGACTTCAAAGCGCTGTGTATTTCTTCATCGGTTGGTTCCTTGCAGAGATCTTCATTAATGTTGTCCGGGATCTTCTTATCTGTGTGGAAACAACAACCCCGTTCCTCGTTCCTGTTTCTATTATATAGTTTGTAGAAGAAGTTAATGGCCTGTGCAGAGATCTCCTCTCTACTGTTCGCGGCTTGTCCCTTCTCATCAATGAGCTCGTGGATGGCGTCTTGCATTTCTTTCTTTTTAATTGCTGAATGGTAGGTGCATGTGTTCCTATCGCCGTCATTAATCCACTTCAATCTGCTTCGCTGCCACAAAAAATGCTCATAAGCATTCTCTAAGTCACACAGTCTTTTCTCCTTCATTCTTTCCTCGTCCATGGCCATCAGACATAAAGGTTTGGATCTGAGGATCTTAGTTGCTTCGTTGTATTCCTGTTTTGCTGTGCGCATTAAATTGGGTAAATTCACCTTTTTCTTCGCCCATTCCTTCAGTCTGCCTTTCGTCATTTGAAGCTTTTTTAGTACAACGTACAGGGGGTTCCCTGTTATGGGCGTGCTCTAGCTGCTCTCCACTTCGTCTTTAAAACCTTCCCATTCACACCACAGGTTTAGGAACCTGAAAGGTCTGATTGGTTGTTTTTCATTTGTGAGATTCACCCTCATCCACGCGTGATCGCTGAAGGGGTGGGCTCCCATATTGATGACAGCATGTGGAATAATGTCGAGCCAAGCTTCATTTGTGAGTCCTCTATCAAGAAGACTGGCAATCCTATGTAAGGGATTCTGCTTATTCGACCAGGACACCAAACCACCCACTCTCTTGATTTCAATCAACCTAGCTTCAGCAACAGCCTCATTGAAACAATCCAGTATGCGATCAGGAACTCTCCGTCCGCCGTGTTTTTCACTCGATTTCCTTGTGCTATTAAAGTCCCCTAGTACCAACCAAGGTATATCCTCTTGTGCAGTAGCCTTTAAGTCCTTCCACAGTCTTTCCCTGTCTCTATCCAGATTTTCCCCATACACCCCTGACAGGATGCAAGAGAAGCCACCATGATTGAAACAACTAACCATGATAATTTGATCCGAAAAATGAATTGGTTCAATTTGCCATATGTTCGGGTTCCAACCCAGAACAATCCTCCCTCCATCACACGCGTCCAGGTTTGAGAGACAGCTCCAATGAGTAGGGAACAAGGTTCTGACTCTATCTGCCGTAATTCTTTTGATTCTAGTTTCAAAGCAGAAAATAATTTCCGCCTGTACCTCCTTCAGTATCTTCCTCAATCTACCCTGTGTTTCGGGCAGGGATGCTCCTCGCACATTCCATGCGAGGATCGTCATTGGGTTCTTTTGGTTTTCCCCCCTCTTCCTCCTGCAGAGTAGGGGTTGGCCTTCTCCTTTCCTTTTGCTGCACTGCTTCTGGACGCTCTTGGGCTTCTACTCCTGTTAGATGTCGTATGGATTTCCCCTTCCGTTATCTGGTCCAACACAGCGAACAGATTGTCATCTACTGCTATCTCACCTTCTTCACGTCTGGTGCTGGCAGTGATGGCAACCTCGTGCCCCTTTGTTGTCTCAGGTATATCCACAGTCACCTCATCCTCAACGTTCAGAGTATCGTGTTGAGGAGTTTTTTCCGCATCATTATCTTTGTGAGTGGCCTCCCCACCAGTGTCTTTGGTAGTGATGTCCTGAATCACTGGGGTGTTCACTATACCACTAGCATTTACCCCACTATTGCCCATTCGTGTAGGGGGCCTGTTGCGGCTCTTTCTTCTACGGGTGTTCCTTTGCTTGCTGCGTTGTTGTTCCTCCTCGTGTTCCCCAATTCTGATAATTGGAGGTTCACGGTGTGTTGTTCTTTCACCAGGGCATTGGCCCTCTCCATGGCTGAACACTTTGCAATTCCCGCATCTATCAGGAAGAGCATCATAGGCGACTCTGACTTCAAGCTGCTTCCCACCCGGAAGTTCCACCATAACCACCGGGGGTGGTTCCTTCTCTGCATTGATTTCCACACAAATATGTGCTGCTCCCGCGAACTTGCCTTTGGTTAAGAAATCAATGACCTTTGGCTCGCCAATGCCACAAGCTATGATCGAGATGGCCCTTCTGGTCCAGTGTTGTCCAACCTCCGGAAGGGTGACCGACACTGGGGCAGAAGTGAGGGCGGCGCGTCTGATATCAGCCTCTGGAGACCAGCGTCTGATGAGGACCAACTGGTTGTCGATAACTTTTGTACATATTGAGTTTAATGGGAGTCATCATTATCCCTATTGCTCATAAATGACTCCTTTTTGTGTACCCTCCTAACCTTGACGTCAATAACTTTTGTACATATTGAGTTTAATGGGAGTCATCATTATCCCTATTGCTCATAAATGACTCCTTTTTGTGTACTTATGTGTCTAGTGCAGACTTTAATGATGAACCTTGCCCTAAAAATGCTAATCTTGTTGCTAATGGACAACCACCTAATATTTTGGAATATGTTTCTTATGACCTAATGTTGCTGACCTAAACCATGTTTGATGATGGGTTCTCCTACCTTTATGAAGTTTGAATCTTTGATATTCTTATAGCCTCCTAAGCATCAAATCAATATTTCTTTTGCTCTTGTGACCCTAATGAGGGCCCTAATCAACCCATTGTTCATGAATGACCTCAATTGTACATATGTGCCTACTTTGGACTATAATGTTTAACTTTGCCCTATTATGAGTCTCGTGACCTACTTTGAGCATAAGTGTCCTTAATCATGTCATATCCACATAAGCATATGAAACTTGAACCACACCCTTATGATGGATTTTAAAGCAATATGAGATCAAATAATGTACTAATAACCAACCTTGGAACCCATCTTGTTCAAAACCCTAAAATGCATCTAATTAGGGTTAATGATGAGAATCTAATGCATTTATGTAATCTTATTCTTAATCAGGTTTGGCATGTGGCTAGATGGTAATGGACGTGTTAGGTTATGAATTCTCTGAATCAGGTATGGGCCTTATCTAGTTATATGACTACCGCTTTCTTGCTTGAAAAGACATATATTATATGCTTGTTTGTCTATTTTCTCAAATATTGCCATGTAGTATTGCTATGTCATACTCGATGTTTGCTTTGTCTATTTTATAACTTGAACATATATATATGGAACTCCATTATAATATTGTTGATAAAGGGCTCTTGGTTACGACCTTGAGGTCCCTCTCGTATAAAAGGGTTAGCTAAGCTTGAGCACCCTTACAGACCCTTCCGACGGGAAGATGGTCAAAGGCCTTAAACATGTTTGATATTGTTGATATAATGGAGTGAAATGACATAAAATATGGTTTCGCATTTGTTAAACAATTAACTTGTTTATTCTTGTTCGTTTAGTCTTGAAATCTTTTCAAAATTATGCAAAGCTTATATATGTGTATCTTTCAGCCCCATACTCAACACCTCGTGTGTTGACCCAATTTTTCGTATGTTGTTTTTAGGTTCAGAGATGGCTAGAAGGTTGATGGGCTTGGTGAGCTATGCTAGGTGTACTTGTTGTAAGATCCAGATATAGTATACATGAGAAGACTTGTATAAAGTGACTCTTGAATATGTAATTCAAATCGTGTAATATAATGATGTCCCTTAATATATCTTGTTGAATGTTGACATTATGTTGGTGCTTGTATCTTGTTATCTGTTCATGTGTGCTAAGCTTTACGCTTCCGCATTTCGCCTTTGGTATATGTTTGGTTCATGGGACTGGGATTTCGGCTCCGTGACAAATATCCTTTGTTGTGCTTTGTCTTACACATTCTAAAGAAGGTGGTGAGCCCATTACAAGTGATGTTGAACTGATACAAGTATTGCTACATCAATACTCATCTTTTGGTTGGTAGGTCGATACCCTACTAGAGTGGTTGCCCAATATCTATGCTAAATTTATAACCTATCATAGTGTGGTGGATGATAACGTATCCTAGTGTGGTGGATGATATCCTATCCTAGTGTGGTGGTCGATATCCTATCCTAGTGTGGTGGTCGATATTCTATCCTAGTGTGGTGGTTGATATTCCATCTTGGCGTGGTAGCCGATATTTCATCTTGGTGTGGTGGCCGACACCCTAACTGTAATTGACATCTTGTGGTATGTAGGGAGGCATCTTGTTGATGCTAGGGTTACATGGTATGATGTGTACCCTATGGTGTAATCATGTGTATGATGTTGAAAGATATACCTCCTCATATGTTTCACAATAATGATAGGACATGTTTCTACATCTTATAAATATACTTCATAACGATGAAGGAAGTGATAACCTAAGGGTGGTTGGTAAACCAATCTTGTAAACCCTTATCGGGTGAAGTGAAACCCTAACTTCTATGGAGTAAAGTGTATGATGTGAATGTATAGCATGAGTTCCATGAAATGATGATGCTCTGCCTTCTTGTTATCAGTTCAAACCATACAAGTGATACTAATTGATGTACATGGCCATGTATGAGCTATGGTAGTTATGATCTATTGGACATTGTACCTTGTGATGAACATGTGGTCCTTGTAATGGACATTTGGTCCTTGTGATGGACATGTGGTCCTTTTGATGGACACATGGTGAATAATAAGCACAAAGAGACATGATGTGATGAGATCACACTGAATGTGATTTAAAATGTTTCAGTGATAAGCAATGCCCTATTTATGTAGATCTTGTTTATAAGATTATACATTGTCACATGATTCGTGCTTTAATATGTTTAAATTGACCTAATTAATCAAGTGAAGTTTAATAATGTAGTTTTACCTTTGCCATAGATCTGTTTAGTGTCAGTACATGTTTAATGGTGAAACGAGTTTAACTCAAAGCGAATATTGTTGGATATGCGGGGTACAAGTTGAGGTATCTCCTTGTGTCCTGAATGTATATGTATCACATGATTGACTGTAAGTCATACCTAGAAACGTATCACATGATTGATTGTAAGTCATACCTAGAAATGTATCACAACACTGACCATAATTCAGATCATGGAAGAGCATTGTTGTAAGTCATAGCTAAATTTCTCTAGGGTCGTGACCGTACCAAGGTGGGCTAAATAAGCACAGTAGGACTGGAATGTCCCTAGAAATAGTTGACTCATGATGTCACTACACGTTTACTTGCACTGACTAAGGAAGGTGAGGTCATGGATTCTGAATCTTCCATTAGACCTTGTATGGCACAGATTACGACTATATATATATATATATATATATATATATATATATATATATATATATATATATATATATATATAGAGAGAGAGAGAGAGAGAGAGAGAGATAGAGAGAGAGAGAGTCAGCCTAGTGTACACTCGAGTGTACCAGAGGCATCGTACACCTCAATCATTTTTCAAGATGCAGTAAATTTTTGAAAAATTTAAACCATTGATCTTCTTAATTATCATAAGAACATACTATATAATAAATTTTAGCTCATTTGGACACTTATAGGTCGTATATCTAAAGGAGGCAAAAATCATGTATTTCAAATTAGTTTTGTGCGTCAATTTTGTAGTCCTTGGATGAGTGACTTACACACATCCAAATGAGTTCAAATTTTGTATGTGACCTATTATTATTGAACCATGAAGATAAATGGATTAGATTTTGGAAAAACATGGTCTAGATAGGCAAACACCATTGGGTTGTATGACGTGATATGTACACTTGATTGTATTCTAGCCTGACTATATATATATATATATATTAATTAAGTCGGGAGGCTCTCTATTCATCTCACCCTCCCTTCGTGAGAAATCAAGGATCAAAGTACAGCTCCTGCGTACTACCGCAGGTAAACTCACCTCACATACAAAAACACCAAACACAGGAAAAACTCAAAAAAGACAACCATCAACCTACTCACGGACAAGAAACAGCTAGTGAGGATGATTATACTACGTTACCACATATGGAACGCCCTTCTTCTCGAGCTCTATCATGCTGTGTATCCTTGCAGGAGTTCTTCTGTAATCTGAAATCACCATGGGCTCAGGCGTATAGGTCAACCACCGACCAATCGCTATGGGAATGGATTTAATGCAACAATGAACAAGAGATCCACCAATCGCTTCCTCCTCTAGGATGTTTCTAAGATCTTTTATAGTTTTCTGCAACCTCCAAGGGATGGTGTTATACCCCATAACATATGGTATGTTTCAGCGTCATCAATCTCAATCATCGAGATTCTCAAGAACTGGTTTTCAGCGAATTTCAAACCCACCACACATGCTTGGATCATGGCAGTGACATGGTCATCAGCCGTGAGCCACACTCTCGTGATCTGACAAGCAACAACACGGTGATTTTGAACAATACTCGCCATCCACCACCTACGATTGTCGTGATCAGGACTTCTACCAACAGAAAATTCATATTCACCGTGTTGATGTCAGGGATCATCCATTTCATGAGGTTCACTTCTTTGAGCACATAGCGCGGATCATCAATCCCAAAAAGATTCAACCTTCGATGTTCCTCGGGATTCGCCAGGATGCGGAAGATCTTCTTCGTCATCATAGAGTTAACTAACTCAATTATAGATTCCATCTCCTTCTCTAATGGCATTTTCCTTCCGTCATATCGAGCTCTACATCTCCAACACAAAATAAAGAAAGGGATGATCACCACAAGACAGGCAGTGATCCATAGCATAACGTCCTTCGAGGTGCCAAGTGAGATATATCTCAGCAGATCTTGTTTGTTAAACGGCCTGACCCTATCAGTGATATGGGCAAAACTATCCTAGAAGTATGTCGCTACTAGTCCATGGAAGATCAAATGGTCAGAGTCTTTGGTATAGGGCTCTTCATAGCAGTCGCATTTGGACACAAGGGCTATATGACAACGAGAAATGTTTTCATCTATCGGGAATGCTCCCTTAAGGTATTTCCAGACTAAGGAACTGGCCTTGGGCGCATCAATGTACCAAATGTGCCGTATCTCATCAGGTACTTCATCATGGTTCGTGGTCAAAAGCTTCTTCATCGAGCAGATAGTGAAGTTTCCTGCCATCTCCGGAGACCAAACGATATAGTCATCATCATCGTTTATCACCTAATTTGCCTTCTTAATCAGCTGGAGACCATCATCGTTAAGGATCTGTCTCAGGGATAGCCAATCCCATCCTTCATTGAAGATCCAAAAGTCCCGGACTAGAAACGGTTGATTCCTATCACTCGTGTAGATGGCATGATCAAACAATCTAGCATCACACCACAAGGCATCCCAGAAGGGGATCATTCCTTTCCCCACAATCCATCTACACTTAGGATATACCATAGGGAACATATTCCAAATCTGCTTGCAGTATGTTGAGGCCGAATCACTATATCGTAAGTGGCTAGGATGGTTGGCTGATCTACTGTTAGCATGGTTCATGTACTTAGCTCTACAGAAACTAGCCCAGATAGAGTCTTTGGCTATCACTTCCCAGCTAGCTTTGGCCACAAATGCATCACTGATGATCCTAGTGTTATGAAGGCCCAGTCCTCCCGCTTCGACTGGTATAGCTATTTTCTTCCAATCTATCCATACCTTGCCATGATGGTTTTCACGGTCATTCCAGAGGAACTTAGACAGGAGCGCATCAATGCGGTCAGATATTCTAACTGGGATGTCGATAGCCGCCGCAGTGTGGACAGTAGAAGAGGAAAGCACATGCGCTATGAGCATCTTACGGCCAGCAAAGGAAAGGAGACGAGATCTCCACAAGGCGATCTTCTGTTTTATCTTCTGAAACAAAGATCCATAGTCATTAAGACTATATCTGCCCACCTTGATCATGACTCCCAGATAGGTAAAAGACTTCGCCGTGTTGTCGATCTCTAGAGCATTTGAAATGCTCGAGATCAGCTCAGAATCTTTACTTCCAATGGTACAAATGGACTTGTTGTGGTTGATCAATTGAGCAGAGGCCGCCTCATAGTGCTTCAGGATCTGATTCACGCGGTCTAAGGTTTGGTGCTTCGCGTTCAGGAACAGAATCACATCGTCAGCGTATAATAGGAAAAGAGGGGTCGTACCATGACCTCTAGTCCGGAATCTATCAAACCGATGCATGCGATCTTGATGATGCATATATCTAGAAAGCAACTCCTCAAAAATGATGAACATAAGGGGTGAAATCGCATTTCCTTACTTGAGACCATGAAGCAAGGGAAAGAAACCAGCGGCCTGATCCCCGATCGATATAGAAGCCCAGGTATTCGAGAAAAAGCTCAAACATAGGTTACAAAACTCCTCTGAGAAACCAAAACGTATCATAATCTTCTTCAGAATGTCCCATTCGATTCTGTCAAACGCCTTAGCCATGTCGATCTTTACCATAATGTTAGGATGCCCACCACCTTGATGTATGTCGTGCATGAGCTCTTTGGCCATCCGAATGTGATGAGTGATCTCCCTCCCATGTATGAAGGCGGCCTGCTCCGCTGAGATCAACGTCGGCATAAAGTGAGACAGCCTATTACTAACCACTCTAGCCATAATCCTTAACGCAACATTCTCAATGAAAATTGGCCTGAAATCCTTCTCAATAGCTGTGGGGTTGTCAACCTTTGGAACGAGCAAGATCTAACTGTAGTGAAGGCTACGGTGGCAGTTCTGCCCTCTGAAGAACGACTCTGTCATCTCCATAAAATCCTTCTGAATCGTGTCCCACATCTCAGTGAAGAATGGCACAGTGAAGCCATCAGGTCCAGGCACCGTATTACTGTCCATCTGATCAAGGCCATGTTGAACCTCCTCCTCCTTCGGCACAACAGATAAGGAGCAATTATCGTCGATAGAAAGCTTCTCAGGTATATATTGTAACATGTCAGCCAACTTTACATTATCATATGGTGATTTGTCTCTATAGAATCGACTATAGTGATCAGCGGCTGTCTGGGCAATGTCCTTCGGATCCTCCACCTTGGTACCATGAATCAACTGTAAATAATGAACATTATTGTGCTTCTTTCTAGCCTTCACTATCGCATGATAGAAATGAGTATTTCTCTCGCCGTCATTCAGCCAGTTAATCCTTGACTTCTCCCTCCAAATTTTTTCTTCAGTATCCAGAATATCTTGGAGTTCATCTTCGGCTACCTTGAGGTTCATCTCATTGATTAGTGAAGGGTATTCATCAAAAGTGATTTGAGTAGTGTGCACCACATCCTCCAGGTCCTTCCTCTTCTGAGCAATGTTTCCATAGGTTCACTTGCTCCACGCTTTTAGCTCATTCCTGACCTTCTTGAACTTGGAAAAGAAGACAACAGACGGATGGACATTGGACTCCTCGTCCCAGATGCGGTTAACGATCTCACGACATTCCACGTTCTGTAACCACATCTGCATAAACAAAAATGGTCTATAACTGTAATGGTTTCTTATATCACCCGGCTGATACAACACAGGGCAGTGGTCTGACACTCGAAAATGAGTAAGATGGATAGCTATCGAACTAGGAAATTTCACACCCCAAGATTCATTAAGAAGGATTCTGTCCAGCCTCTCCCAGATCGTGGGGGTGCCATATTGCTTATTCACCCAAGTATACTTGCTCACTTCAAAGGGTGCTTCTCTCATGTTCACATCGTGAATGAAGGAGTTAAAGTCCATGACCTCTTGAAAGTGTCTATCAACACCTCCCCTTTTCTCCGAGTTATTCCGTATGATATTAAAATCGCCAATAATCAGCCAGCAGGCGTCTCCAATCAAGGTGGACATGTCAATGATGTATTCCCACAAGTTTCTCCTATGCGTGTAGCTGTAGCTCGCGTACACCATAGTAATGTACCCCTCATTGTTGTTGTCATCAGTAAACTTAACTGTTAGATGATGCTCGTGCAATCTGACAGTGGATGGGTTGATCGCCTTATCTACAAAGAGCCAAATTTTTCCGCCTTCAGCCTCATTGCTCGCCGACCAGTCCAACCAGACTATGTTGAGCAGCTCCTCCGCCTCAACGACATGAAGGAAAGGCTCAACAACACAAACAATCCTCGAAGAATGTCTTCTACATAACCTTCCCAGAACCTTTCTGGTTCTGTTGTTGGCCGCCCCTCTTATGTTCCAGTAGAGGATCTTGGAATCCATGATCTAGAATCTAAACTGCGACCCCACAGTCACCCTTCATCTGCGATCTCCCCTTCCTCGCTCTTCCCAGTCATCATCTGAGAACGGGAATTCTCCTTCAGAGAGACGTCTTCCGTGGACATATCTTCGATGACCCTCAGTAGGGAAGTCATTCAAGAAACTATAGTCATCACGATAAGATCTGCGTGGTTCATATCTGAATCTATTTCTACGAGGACATGGGCGATTGCCTACTTCGTCAGCAATGTGTATGAAATCTATAAGGTTCTCAAAGGTAGCGGTCTTCTAATACCATCTTCGTCAACCACGTATATGTTGCTTTGGGTAACCTTTGGTGGCTGTTGTCACCCCTCATCTGCGTCTACCACAATAACATCAGTACATTGTTCCTTCTCTATAGATGTCTCCGTAGTCATATTAACCTCCTCATGTCCATGAGTTGTGTGATCTTCGTTCGCATAGGCCGTTCTGTGAATAGCGAAAGCCTCCATCGGGATGTCAAGTTCTTCCCCTATCTCTGTCCTCGAAAAGAGGCTGGATCGCAGTCTGCCTCTAGCGACAATCTGAAGCAAGACATCCGATCTACGGTCGCCATATGTCAGCACGACATAATGGGGTACATCCTCTTTGAAAGCTTCCACTAGGACTAAGATTCCAGAGATGTCGTTCGGGTTTCTTATCCAATCTGAGACAAGGATCAAACTTCCAAAGCTATTAACTATACTGTCGATAGCATCATCATCTCGTCACATAATAGGTAAGTTAGCTATCCAGAACCAAATAACTTCCTTTCTAGAGCATCTCTCTCCATCCTCCAGGGATCTGATGGTAATGTTCCTGCCTCTAAAGACGAAGACTCAATCCTTACAGGCCTCCATTGCGTCCTCCTTGTTGAAAAAGAATGCCACAGCTCTACATCTAGAGTGTCGATATATATCCATGGCATGGTTCCATCTGAGTTTAAGAGTCAGATAAAGGTCCTCCCATGCAATGTGATTCGGCCAGGAGATCTCCACTGCGCGTCCCAGAGCTATTGCCTTGTTCTTCCTTTATTCTATATTAGGACCCAGATTGACCGCTATTCTCTTGGGGACGTGCATAGGTGCACCTCGAGTAGGAATTCCAGCACTCAATGATGGGAAGTCTTATCTAGAGTAGATGTTCGGAGGCGGAGGAGTGTGCATGACCTTGCACCTTCTGGCCACATGCCCTGATCTATGGCATTTGTAGCAAACTATTGAGCTATGACATTGAGACTGCCACTGTCCCCTACCTAGGCATCGGTAGCATGTGTCATTGGGTAGATTCGGCGCCCAAGGTCCAAGACGGTTATTTCTCCTATCTCCATTCATATTCGGCTGCTGAGAGGCATGTTTTTGATCAGATTCTTGGATTGGACTCTTCGCTACCTAGTTGGACGGTTTCGGTCTAGGAGATTTTGCCTCGTCTAGAAGGATGGAGTTATAGTGCATCAGGCTAGTAGTCTCGATCATCGCCGTAACTTATGCCAAACCTTCCGATCCGTGGGTTGCAGTGATAAGTCCGGTGCTCTTTGGTGCCTCATCCCGCAGTCTCGACGAAGAATCAAGTTCATCGGCTTGCTTGTCCGGAATCACCTCCGTGTCGTCTGTGTACCTATCATGCAAGACGTCTCGTGAATCCTCCATTCGTCCTGCTGGTTTATCCGATGCCTGTTGGTTGGTTGCTGGAGACGGAGAACGAAGGACGTTTCTGATGTCTTGAATGATCGTGTCCGTCCGCGTGGATAGAGCTGCAAAGCCTTCGAGTCTGTCTCTCACAGCCCGTTGCGCGTTCATAGCCTGGACACTCTGTCTTGTCAGTCTGCGTGTGAATGGGGACAGTAACATTGTTATGGCCAGAAGAAAACCCATGGATGAGGATGGTCTCTAACGACGGGTTGGAGGGTGAGATGTCTGGTCATCTACAGGAAGAGGTTTATCGGGAACGACGGGATGGAGTTTGTGGTGGACTCCGGGGGGCGGGGTGCCCTCCCGAAGGGGGGGGGGGGGGGGGAGACGGCGGACGCCGCCGCCAAACTGATAGAAAACTCCCTAGAATTGCCCGCCCGCCCACAACCTGAAGCGATCCTCCCGGAGTCCACCATATATATATACATACATACATATATATATATATTTATATATATATATATATATATATATATATATATATATATATATATATATATATATATATATATATTGTTGGGTTTTATGTGGTCGGAGTAGGAAGCGGAAACAAAACATTTTCTTGACCATAAACCCATAATCACCAGATCACATGAATATCTATGTAATGGGAAGGATGGTTTTAGTTAGTTATATCTGGTCCTAAGGCTTGCACAACAAATATATCTCTCAACAAGTGTGGTCTTCAACCACCTGTCTTTGATGGCATCTATGTAGCTCCTGGTCTTGACCCAGACTATGTTTGACTATCATCTTCCTAAGTGGAAGAAGTCTCCTGCCTCTATAGATAGTCCAAACAGACTACCAAGAACTCTAGTCATCCTGAAGAATGGACTAGAAGGAGTTCTCCCCTTCTATTGGCATACTAGTCACCAACACACTCTCCCACAACTAGTTGCTTTTTTATTGTTGTCTTTCCCTCTTTGTTCCTCCCTGGATGGGTAGAACTTTCTTGGGCTCTCTTGGTTATCACAACCGGAGAGGATAACAACTTTGTAGAGCAACTAATATTTTGTGTTGTGTCTCTGGAGAAGCCCCTTGTACCCCTCTATTTATAGTAGAGGGAAGGGTCAAATTACCCATTCTTTGCGGGAGTAGAAGGGTCCAAAATTTCCACGAATAATTTGCATTGTGGCA
This sequence comes from Alisma plantago-aquatica, assembly GCA_963693085.1. Classification (NCBI taxonomy): domain Eukaryota; kingdom Viridiplantae; phylum Streptophyta; class Magnoliopsida; order Alismatales; family Alismataceae; genus Alisma; species Alisma plantago-aquatica. Next base: position 20,691,230 of record OY856410.1, read on the forward strand.
GGAAAACCAGTCGTTTCATAAATGAAACAATCGTTTGGCAAGGTGATCTGATCAGATCACTTATGAACCAGTCAGTTGGGAGTGTGAACCAGTCAGTTCACTTAGTGAAACAGTCGTTTCACTTCACAAGCTTACCTCCAATTGACTTTCCTTATTTGTTTCTAATTAATGAAAAGATTAATTCTTGTCACAATCGAATTGAACAAGTGAAATGAAAAAACTTTTATCACAAATCGGGACAACCCAACACTACTTGTTTGGTCCAGTTGAACTAATTGGTTCACCAAGGCGAACCAGTCGTCTCACTTACCATGAGTCGGTCGGTTCACCCAGTGAACCGGTCGGTCGGTGGTCCAAATTGTGTAGAACATAGTCAATTCAGTTCTCAATCAATCTGATACCCAAATCAGTTGGTTCAACACTTGAACTTGATGATTCTGAATCAACTCAATTTATTGAATGTTTGATTGAGTACCGAAACACTTTAGTAATCAAACTAAACTTCATTCATGGATAAACTCCTCTTCCAGGTTAATCATTTGTTTGTGACCCTATAGGTCCCATTTCATGTTGGCAGTGAATGTCCATAACTAGTGTATGACATCACAAGCAAAGAGTGGTGCCTAGTCACAAATCCGTGCCACCTAAGTCAAAAGGAAAGTTGGAGAACAAATTTCAATCCTAGAGTATGTGATTGGTGTCCAGTGAATGTATAAGTCCCTTGTATCTAATATCCTGAATGAACTCAAGGCATGGAGTTGTCATCCTTTCAATGTTCATTCATGTTTCTTGAATAAGAGCAAACTGTCTGAGATATGTGTGACATCAATATTAATATCATATATTGATTCACATGTGCATGTGCATGCCTTTCTCAGTCTTGCTTATCAAGTGGCCTGGACATCATACTCCCTTAGGAGGGACAAATCCCATATCTATCACTCATTATCTATCTCATGTGTCAAAGCTACCCAATCATCACTTTTATAACAATCCATGTTTCAAGATTACATTTAATGATGTCAAAGTGTACCCAATCACATTCGACAAGTGCAGTGATTTCAGGTCGAAGAATCACAATCACCACCATCATATGAGAGATGATTATGACTACCATTTCATGGTTCCATGTGTCACTCTCATGGTGGGTCTGTCCGATACACTATTCTTAAACATGTATCTGTGTGCTTGGTTTGATATCATATATAGACTAATGAGATATTGTCATCAACCAACACACACTCTAGTCTTGATGTGTCATTATTGTCTATCAACCTTCCACAATGACATCTGACTAGGTACATAACAAGAATGTACATACTCTTAGCATCTGTATGATCTCATTGTTCAGATCCTTAACTCAAAGACATACGTCATTGAGTATTGTCATTCTTTCAACATTAATTCCAGTCCATCATTTATCTCATAATCGATTGAGCAAGAATAAATGGGAAGCTTACCTTTGATACTTACCAAATCAATCATGATGTATGCCAATCCAATCATCATATGATTGGCTCTTAGGGCATACATACCAACAAAATCCCACTTGCACTTAGAGACAATCACCTTTGAATCATATTCTTAGTGATCTCTAAACATGTCCCACATGTTTCTATTATGCTAGTGCTAATCCATTGGGTTAGCAACACTTTGCTTTAGTCGGTATATTACATGTTTCACATCTCCTCACTGTACGACACTTCATATGAGATGGATTTGTTGTAATATGATATCTGATATTCCTTGCATAACAATTATCTCCACATTTTGACTTAGTATTTCTACTTTTTCATCAATGGTTAGAATATTTGTAAGTTCATCTGTATAAACTTCTAGATCCATATAGTATCCTCTACTTTTCATAACACAGGGATACTCAACATTCCTTTTAGAATCATATGCTTTTAATTTTACTCATAATGTTTTCATTTATCAACATATATTCACTTTTATATTTTGTGATCATTTTTTGTGTCATTTTTGAAGCTTGCATCTGTGTAACTCATTTACACTCAAATTTTCCTTTTATTACCATAGAACTAGTCCCTTAATACTTCACAATTACTTAAATAAGTTCTTTATTGTAAGGACCCTGACCCATGTTTTGGGCTAAGCCTCTTTGATTTGCTTATGAAAAGTTCTTAGAACCTTAATCTAATCTCTCTAGATGTTTTGATATCATGTGCCAAGCTCATGTTTCAAGTTTGGTCCCGTTTGGATTCTGTTTGAGCAATGTTTGCCTATTTTGGACCAAAGTGCAATTTACCCAAGGTAAGGGATTATATTGCAATATGTCACATGAAGAGCATTCTTTTAGTTCTCTAGCATCCTTAGAAAGAGAATGATTCTGTAGGGCACCTTTTGGAGGACCTATGTTCCAAGTTTGAGCTTGGTTGGTTGATGCTTGTGCTTTGTGTGCTAGTTTTGGTGTAAATTACAAATTACCCAAAATGGAGGGTCAATATGCAATTTATCAGCTCTAGAGTCTTTTTTATTCTGTTTGCATCACTCAGGATGAGTATGGAGGTTGGGGTTTCTTGCTTGGATGATAGTTGAGGAGTAACATCTCTATATGACCTTTATAACATATATGTGTCACATATGCTACCTTGTCCTTTAGTGTATCGGCTAGGGCTTGAAGGTGTGTCGCCCAAGAGGGTGTATCGGCCATGGAAGTTGCCCAGATGCACGATACACATTCTAGAGTGTATCACCAGGCCATTCATGAGCAGCTTGGGTGGCAACATGTGGCGTTAAGTGCAAGAGCAAGTGGCACCTTGGTTTATGTGATTATGACACCTCTCCCTTGCTACCTCTCTCTTCCTTGGTGTATATAACCCCCTTCCTCCTTGACCAAGTGCTCCCTTTCGGCCCCCTTACTTCCCCTATCTATATGGGACGAGCATGGAAGCTTAGGAACTTAAGGAAACTCCCGTGGAGCTTGGGAGGAAGAGCACCTTGGCCATGGAGACTCCTTGCTCAAGATCCGACCTTAGTGAGTCATGCTTCTTTGCTAGGTTTTCCTTGTACTTTCTTCATCACCTTCCTCTTCCCCTCTCGGCCATGGATAGGCCCTTGATGTGAGTAGACATGGCCGTGGTTATCTCCCCTCCTTTCTTCTTCTTAAGCTATGCATAACCATGGTATCTTCTTCTTCTTCTTTTTCCTTTGTTTCTTGAGGTGATGATGATGATGTCGAAGGCATGTTCAGAGCTTTGGATGGATGATGTTCTTGGAGAGGAACGTGTGTTTCTACTTGGACCAAGGAGCTTCGTGCCTTTAATGGAGACCCTCTTAAGGTGGGTTACATAACTCTTAACTATCTCTATTATGTTCACTCTCCATATGTATTCTTCATGATAGCCATGCATATGGAACTAGAGATATGTTTTAATGGAGATGGTCACGTTTTATTACTGTCCTAAGCTTTTTCTCCTTATGTTAGATGGTAATGTATGGATAGATGTTGAAAACGACTAGCCCAATATGGGGCTTTACCCGATATAAGGGCTTTGCCCGAGACAACTATACTCTGCCCGATACAATACCTTGTTTAACAAGTTATGCTTCGGTTGAGGGTTTGTGGCAATACCCCTTTCTCTCCTTTGGACTTGAAAGGTGAGCCTATGGCCTAGATGTTTTGGGCAATATGATGTAGTGATCGATATCTCTTTCCTACCCTAGGGTTAGGTTTTGACGATATGGTTAGTTGGTTGGCCCCTTGGCCGATATGTGCTCTACTTGGTGGCTCCTTGAGGTTGTCGCCCGATACCCTCTTCTAGAGTTGAGTCTTGGGAAATATGCTAAGTGAAACCTTCGTTGACCTTGTGACCAATATGCACCTCTACCAAAGATGATGGTGGTGGGAGATATGGTGGATTGGCCGACATGTGATCTTAACCATTGTGTCTTGCCCGGTATAGAGATTCAACCCTTGCTTGGGCGATAAGGTTGTCCTGGGCAACATGGATGATCTACCCTTGTTGTACTACATGGTCTTGAGGTTGAAGATGACCAACTTGATATGGTTCATGTGCCCTTGCACGATACACCTTTGAGGTGCCCTGAGCGATACCCCCTCATCTAGGGTTTGCCTTGGACGTTATGTTAAGTAAATTTTTATTAATCTTGTTGCCCGATATGACTCTTTACCGCGGTACTATTGTTGGGCGATATGGATAGGTCTTGAGCCTAGAAAGGTGAAACCCTAGGTGGGAGATACCATGGCTTCTTCCCCAACCTATATGAGTGTGGTAGAAGGACTTTTGTGTCGGGTATGAGGTTTGTGCTTGCATGACACTCCCTAAGTGGGTTGCCCGACATGGTGCCATAGTGGTCACCCTACCCATGATCGACATGGTGTCTTGGATGATATGATGGAGAGGGTGGCCAATAGAAACCCTAACCCTAATTTAATGACATGGCTCTTGGTCGATAAAGTAGTTATGATGCCTTTGCCTGGTACATGCTTGGTTATCCAACACATAGGGAAGTATATGTCATTATATCTCTGAGCTTGGGTGATATGGTGTCTAGGACGACACATGTTGAGAGCTTTGTTGGTATTGCATTAAATATGAAGATCCATATACTCATCCTTATATAAATATGCAGCCTAGGGTTTGAAGTCTTTTGGCTTAGAAAGTATGCATCATAACAATGATCATGGATGAGGAAAAAGGGAGTTGACCATGCTGGGTTGAATATATGTAATTGAATATATGTAATTGATTTTCTAGGAGAGAGAAAGTAGAGGAAAATTGAATATGGTTTGCAAAATGGCCTTTCAAATAAGGAGAAAATTGAATATATGTAATTGATTTTCTAGGAGAGAGAAAGTAGAGGAAAATTCACCCAGTTTCTTGCCACATTCCCCCTCACATCTTGCTCTCAAAATCCTTTCATTTTTCCTAGAATTAAAAGCAACCACTTTAAGCACCTTAATTAATATAATACTATTATCCATTTTTAGTGGACACTACTTTTTAATTAACAAATGTGAGTGGATTTCTTCACCTACTTTGGATATTTCGGTGAAAATCAAGGAATTTGAACGTCCTTGCTTTATAGGATTTCAATCACAGCCTTTTTAGTTGATGGGCACATCAATAAATATATTTATTTTTGCTACAAAATAAATTAGGGTTTCAATTATACTTAAATCTTGATTATTTTATTATCAAGATTATCTTTCCTCACAAGTAGCTCAAACAAGACGCCCCTTTATTTTTATTTTCTCTAAATGATACCAAGAAACATTAGGGACATAATAGAAGTAGTATTTTACATATTCAACCCTAGATATTTGGTAATTTGCAAATTACACCATAACTAGCATTCAATACACAAGCATTATGCAAACAAGCTCCTTCTTAGAACTTAGGCTAGTGGATGCCATACCTCAGCATCATTCTCATTCTTATGATGCTATAAAACTTGAGGAACATTTATCATGTAACAGGTGCAAAGTAACCCCTTAAATTGGGTAAATTGCACTTTAGTCCAAAACAGGTAAAACATTGCTTCAACATTATTCAAATGGGACCAAAATTGAAACATAAGCTCTCCTTTAGTCTTAATTACTTTTTAAAATATAAAGACAAGAATCTAAATGACTTACTTAAGCAAAACGTTTAGGTTTAGGGCATAACCCAGGTCAGGGATGTTATAGATATGACCTTGGTAGCTTCTTTGCACGAAATGCTTTGCAACATATTAGGAATAGGTGGAGCTTGCGGGTCTTATATGATATGAATCTTGTTTGATATAATCTTGGGTTGTGATGTTTAAGCTTTGTAGCTGATACCAGCTTTTAGTGAGGGATTTTTTTGTCGCTACCTGCTTTTGGTAAGGGTAGGTGACACCTTTAATGAGGGTTGTGCCTAACCCGATAACCCTATGCATGTTTCTTAAACTCACACCTTTGATTATGATGAGCTATGACAAGACAAGTTGTGAACCCTTGTATAGTGGTTACCTATGGTTAATGATAGATGAACCCACTACTACAAAAACATCGTTCAATGTCGCTTTTAGAGGCCTTAATTTTTTAGTAAAACCGACTAAGTTAACATTAAACATCGATTAATAAGGACATCCAATATCTATATTTGAAGACAAGCCAGACACGGGTATCACTTTTCATTCAGTGTCGGTTAAAGAAAAGAAACTGACGCCTAAAGTAGCCCGCAAAATCCAATTTTTTTGAGCAAAAAAAATTGCGCCAAAGTATCAGATACAACGTCGGTGTTTTACCTAATAACCGACGCTGAATGAAGATAAACTTTGTGCCAAAAGTTCCAATATGGGCGCCAGTTGTCTTAGCATAACCGACGTTATAAGGGTGCGCGCGTCGTCCCCGCCAAAAAAATTAGGGTAAAGGAATGTCCAATTGGACGTTAGTTTGTTACTATCAACCGACACTTAAGGTTTTAGGTGTCGGTTTTGTAGATAACTGACGCCATTTACAAACTTAATAGACCCGCGATCACCCGAGTCTTCCCCTTTCTTCTATTTCACAGACACCTCTCCTACTACTCGCCTGCTCGCTTAAAATTGCCTGACCTGTTGCTCGCCGCTGCTGCTGCTGGTGTGTCTCTGCTCGCTGCCGCCACATCCTCTTTCTCCTGCTGCTGGTGCTGCTCTGCTCGCCGACCTCCAATGTCTCCGCTTGTAGCTCTACTCGCTGACCTCCACCGCCACCGCCTGCAGCTCTGCTCGCCGCCTCCTTCTCCTGCTACTGTTGCTCTTACATCACCACCACCTCCGATCTTCTCCACGCTGCTAGGTAGCACTCTTCTCTTCCCCCTCTTTTCTTCCTTCTCCCTTCAGGCCCCTCTTCTTCTTCCTCCTACTCCCTCTCCTTACCTAATGGATTAAAACAATGCCACGACTGTGTGGGATGGCCACAACCGTGGCTGTGTTGGCTGACCACAACCGTTCTGGCCAACACGGCCATGGTAGGCCAATTCATCCACGGCCGTGGCCAGCCCACACGGTCGTGGCCTTGCTTTTATCCATTTGGTAAGGAGGGAGCAGGAGGAAGAAGAAGACACATTTGCAATTGAATACTAATGCTTGATCTAATTCTGTAAATTTTGATGCATGTTGAATTAAGATATTAAAACCCTAATACACATTTCACCATAATCTTGAATTAACTATATTGCTGAAATCTTGTGATCAATCTATGTAAGATATTAAAACCCTAATGTTAAATCTCTGATTTTGTAGTGATGTGTCACCCTAACATCTACATGAATCCCTATTGTATGATGTAGATTGATGATAATGCACGAACTAGTTTGAAATTTTGAAATCAATTAAATGTCTCCATCCCTAGGTCATATTAATTTATGTGTAATCTTTATCTTGATGATGAACATGCATGGACACTCGAAATGTTGAAATCAATGTTATAGAATGACAACACATGTATTTTTTGGCCTAGAAACCCATCCAAAATTTACTCATTAGGAGTAAATCTTGGATAGTCCCCAATTTGGGACTATTATTGAACACCTAATCTCACTTAGGATGTAAGTGTATAATGTGTATTTGGTTTTCAAGAAAATTTCTATAGCATTTCCCCATTTGTTCTCTAAGTACATCTGTACTTGGAGAACAACAGAGAAATGCTGCCGAAATTTTCTTGAAAACCCAATACACATTATACACTTACTAGTGAGATTAAGTGTTCAATAATGGGATAGGTTGTACACATTTATTATATATAAGAATGACAACACATGTATTTGTTGGCCTAAAGTTTTAACCATGCAAAAACTCTAATCTGTTAACCCTAGACGCTAATCTTGTTGTAATATATACTTGTTTTTCCTTTGATCATAGAATGGATAGATCATGGATGTCCATTCCCAATCACGACACCCCAGAGTTTATATATGGTCTTGACCAGTTTATTAGATTTGCCGAGGAACATAGGAAACAACCTGGAGATAGGTTCTACTGTCCATGTAGGCATTGCGATAACAACTTGGAAGTCAGCACTGGTGATGAAATCAAAAGTCATGTCATGTGCAACGAGATTATACAAGGCTATACAAAATGGCACTGGCATGGAGATATTTCAAACTCGAAACCAGTGGATGTCGATAGAAGTGCTTGTGTGGAAGAAGAAATTGCCTCTGATGACGTAGATGTGAATGAACCAGTTCCAGTAGACATCGTTGATGCGATGCTGGATAGTTGTGGGGTAGAGCACATCGATCCACCTCCCATTTTTAGAAACATTGTGCATGATGTTGGGATATCGTTATACACAGGTTGTACTAAGTTTACGAAGCTTAGCACTATGTTGAGATTGTATAAGTTGAAAGCTAACAATAGATGGAGCGATAAAAGCTTCACATCATTATTGTCTTTGTTGAAAGATATGCTTCCTAAAGGAAACAAGTTGTCAATCTCAACATACCAGGTAAAGAAATTGTTGTGCCCAATGGGAATGGATGCCAAGAAGATACACGCATGCCCGAATGATTGTGTATTATTTCAAAAGGACTATGTGGATTTGAAAGATTGTCCAAAATTTTGTGCATCACAGTATAAATTGACGATTGTAGGGGAGTCTAAAACTGGTTCTCCTACCAAGGTGATGTGCTATCTACCTATAATATCATAGTTTCAATGCTTTTTTGCCAATCCGATAGATGTAAAGAATTTGAGGTGGCATGCAGAAGTTAAGAAAAATAATGATGGAATCCTACGACATGAGTCTGATTTCCCATAATGGAAGAAGATTGATCTATTGTACCCTAAATTTGGTGAAGAAGTCAGGAATCTAAGACTTGGGTTTTGTATAGATGGGATGAATCCGTACGGGACATTGAGTAGCCAACATAGCACTTGGCCAGTCATGCTTGTTATATACAATCTTCCTACCTGGCTGTGTATGAAAAATAAGTACGTAATGATGTTGTTGTTGATATCGGGCCCGAAACGACCTGGAAATGATATTGATGTTTATCTTGAACCTCTGTTTGATGACTTAAAGAAACTCTGGGGTGAAGGTGTGATGACCTATGATGCTACATGAATAGAGACATTTCGTTTGCATGCTATGTTGTTTTGCACTATTAATGACTTTCTAGCATATGATAATTTGTATGGATGTAGTGTCAAAGGAGCTAAAGTGTGTCCTATATGTGAATAGAACACTGATTCAACAAGACTAAAACATGGCGGTAAGTTTGTATATCTCGATCATCGAAGGTTTCTTACAAAATTCCATCAGTATCGTAGGAAGCGCAAAGCATTCAATGGATTGAATGAGGAACGGAGTGCACCTAAACCTATACCAGGGGAGGTTGTTTATGAAAGAGTAAAAGACTTTATCAATGAATTTGGTAAGAGATCGTACTATGGCCACACGGAGTGACAAATCTTTATTCAAGAAGAAGTCAATATTTTGGGATCTTCCTTATTGGAGTTCTTTGACAGTCAGGCATTGTATCGATGTCATGCACGTTGAGAAAAATGTATGTGATAGTGTCATTGGTACTTTGTTGAATATACCAGGTAAGACTAAAGATGGGCTAAAATCTAGACTGGACCTACATAAAATGGGAATAAGGTAAGAATTAACAAAATTATGTGAAATGGGATACCTGAGAACATACTTACCTCCCGCTTGTTACACATTCTCTAGAAAGGAGAAAGATTTTTGTGAATGTTTGGTAAATGTTAAGGTGCCACAAGGTTACTCATCCAACATCTGTAGATTGGTATTAATTAAATATTTAAAGTTGATAGGTCTTAAATCTCATGATTGTCACACACTAATGCAACAAGTATTACATGTGGCAATTCAATCTATATTGCTAAAACATGTAAGTTTTGCAATCACCATACTTTGTTTCTTTTTCAACAGTCTGTGCAGTAAAGTTATTGACCCTGATACTCTCGATAATTTGCAAAGAGAAGTGGTTTTTACCCTATTTCAGCTTGAGATGTTTTTTCCTCCATCGTTCTTTGGTATCATGGTACATCTTGTTGTCCACATGACTAGGGAAGTGAAAATGTTGGGACCAATTTTCTTACATTGGATGTATCCTTTTAAACGATACATGAGCATTTTTAAAAGTGTTGTTCAAAACCATTATCAGTCTGAAGGGAGTATTATTGAGGGTTATGTGGTGAGAGAGGTTATGGATTTTTGCAATGACTTCTCAGTGGTAATGACACTCCTGGTAATGACAAGAATATTGAGGAGCAATTTAGCAAAGGAATTTTGGGATCACGGGTGAAAGTAATCAGCCTAAGCAGTTGGAACAAGCACTTGTATATTTTACACAACATGGATGAAGTGAGTGTTTATATCGAGGAACATACCAATTGCATCAAGAGACAATATCCTTGATCCAATACAATGTGGCTTGCTAGAGAGCATAACAAGACATTTATTAAGTGGTTCGAAGAGAAAGTCTTACATCAACTATCTCAAACACCAGATGATATTACTAAAACTATCAACTGCCTCACCTTTAAACCGAAATTGACTGTTATGTCTTATGAAGGGTATGACATTAATGGATTCACATATTACACAAAGCTCCAAGATGATAATAGTGTCATTCAAAATAGTGGGGTCACCCTTCAAGCGTCGACTATGTATTTTTCAAGTGCAAAGGATAAGAGTCCATGTGAAGCTAAAATGTCATATTACAGTGTCATTAAAGACATATGTGAGTTTGACTACATAGATTTCAGAATTCTGCTCTTCAAATGTAATTGGTTTGATAACACCAAAGGAGTTATAGTGGATGAATTGGGTTTCACTTTAGTGAACTTTGAAAAGATTGGCGAGAAGGGTGAACGATTCATATTGGCATCACAAGCGAAACAAGTATTTTATATCGATGATCCTGTAAATGGTAAATGGTCGATTGTTCTTCATGGTAAAAGACAGTTCATTGAAGATTCTATAGATGAAGAAGAGTACTATGATCTGTATGATGACTCCAGTCCATTCTCAGTTGGGTTGCCAACACCAGCAAATATTGAAGCTAATGATGACTTGTATGTGCGTGGAGATCACAATGAAGGATTGTTAGTTGATAAAAAAGCACAATATTAGAGGCATGTTTATATTTTTTTATATGTTTTATTTTTCTGAATGTGAACTTTACAATGTGAATTACTTTACATTGTGAATTTGAACTTTACAATGTGAATTTTACAATGTGAATTACTTTACAATGTGAATGTGAACTTTACAATGTGAGCTTTACAATTTGAATTACTTTACAATGTGAACTTTACAATGTTAATTACTTGACAATGTGAATGTGAACTTTACAATGTGAATTACTTTACAATGTGAATGTGAACTTTACAATGTGAGCTTTACAATATGAATTACTTTACAATGTGAACTTTACAATGTGAATGTGAACTTTCAGATGGCTGAGCATTCTCCTGATGACTGTGCTGATGATTACCGCGAGGGTGAGGACATCAATGCGCCGCCTCACAATGTAAGTTTTAAAAATTTATATCATATATTTATATCTATATGTCCATTTCTAGTTATATCATGTAAGTGTGTTTATTTTGTCAAATTTTATGTTGATGATGCAAATGTACCCTCTGAAGTACTTGAGGCACTTGATATGAAGCACCAAAAAGTTGACAAGAGAAGGGGCATCACTATGATGAAGATGTTAATAGCGCAAAGGGGAAATGAACCCAAACTTGTGGATTTTGATAATGCAGGAAATGCAATTGGAGTGAATCACAATTCATTTGTTTCATATCTTGGGTATGTTACTCGTAGCCATTGCGGTTGTAAGATAGATTCTTGGGATAAAGTTCCTAAGGAGAAGAAAGACGTAATATGGAAGGATTTATGTGTGATTTATTATTAATTTTCAATTCTATTTCTTAGATTACTAATTTTTTGGATACTAGTTAATAGCAATTCTATTTTGCAGAGTATATTTGAATTGGACGAAAAGATGCATCGTAAATGTGTGATGCAATGCTGTGGGAGAGTCCTAAGGAACTATAGGACAAATGTCACCCGAGAATACATAAAAGAAGGTGACAAGAGGAAGAAGATATCCAGAGAACATTGGAACTTCCTGGACCAAGAAAAATGGGACGCATTTGTTGCTTCAAGACAAACTGATGAATTCAAGGTATTAGGGATCACCCCCAATTTAATTAATATATGTTGTATTCACCTATTCAAGATTAATATTTAGTGTTACTAACCAAATCATTAATGTCCATACTAACTAGACCCTCAGTGAGGCGCAAAAAGCAAGGTGTACATCGAATGTGCATGACCACACAATGGGTCCAAAGGGGTATACATGCATTCGCCAAAGACTACATTTTGAGGCTACTGCTCAGTCTACTGCTACTCAGGAGTCCTCTACTATAGGTAGCACACCTCTACCTCATCATGATGTCTGGATATATGGGAGGAAAAATAAGAAGGGTGAAATAAGACAGCCCGCAACTGCTGAGGCTGCTGCAAAAATGGTAAAATATAACTCTTACAACAATCGTTTGAATATTGATTATTTGTGGTGTTTACTTAATTACAAATTTTTGTTTTGGCAATTAGTAGGAGCTGCATGAGCTGAGGACACAAGGAAAGTTCATCCCTGAGGGCACAAGGGATGAATTGACAGTTGCTCAGGGTAACCCAGAGCATCCTGGACGTGTTAGGGCTGCATCCGCTGGTATGGGGATCAAAGCGTTCTTTGGGCCATCCCCGTGCAAACATGTCCCAAAAGCGGGACTTTCACAAGAAGAGGTAACCTATTCTTTTTTTATCATGTTACTGTAAAAGAGAATTCAATAATCAGAAGCTATCATATCTTTTATCCATGTATAGGTAGATAAGCTAGTTGATAGGAAACTCAAAGAAGCACTGAGAAAGTGGCAGGCATCTCAGACAGCCACTCAGTAGACAGTACCTATGCCGTCCCGCTCTACTCCTACAGCAAAGGTTGGGAGTAATCCTGTAGACCCACCACCTAGCACATCCAATGTAAGTATTTTTATGACATAATAACTAGTCTTTTCAAGATGATATGTATATATGTATATAACATTCTTTAAACAAAAATTTGTAGGGGTTGAAGCCATGCCGTCTAAAAAGTAAAGAATTTTTCATTGCAGAGGTGTCGTTTTACCCATCCCTACCAGGGGAAATGTTTCATGGGTCTCCATTACCAGCTGGTTGGGTTTTTGTAAGCCCGCTACGTATATTCCCCAAGTGGAAGGATCTTCCATTACCATATGCCCACCCAGATTGTGAAACCCTTCGTGAGGCAGAAGGCGGAGTGATATTGTGGCCAAAAGCGGCTCTCCTCTATACTGAAACTGTATGGTAAATTTACATTACGTTAAATTGTTAGTGTGTGTATATGATGTTTGTTGATATGAAATAATATATATATACAGGTTAAAAATAAGACACCCACATCATCTAGGCCTCCACCTCCACCTCCTACATTACCAAGTTGGGTTCCACAGGACCTACCTGTCCCGTTAGGTCCTGATTGTAGGGGTATGGAAATATGGTTAGGCGAACATGATATAAATTGCCCTATAACTGTTTCTATAGATGTGGACGATGCAGGTCAATCATACGAAAGCAACCTATTTATACAAGATATTTTGGATTTGTTTCGATATGATTGGCTGAATACATCTTTGATAGAGCTATGGATAAGGTGAGATCTTCTTTATACATCCATATACCTTGTGTAGGATCTGGTGATCTGGTTTCTTATTTATTAATGCATACATAATACATGTTTTGCAGCTACTTAGACAAGATATGTGCATATTTTTCATTCGAACAAGTAGGATTTTTGATTCCATCTTTGATTAGTCTAGTACAGTTCAACAATACTGCTGTGATGCTTTTACATGTTTTGCTCAAAATAAGAAGACGTTGATAATAGCTCCATTCAATGTGGAGTAAGTTTACTTTGCTTATAAATTTGACTTAAGAAAATTACATTTTTATTGTGGATTTTGAGTTTTTAATTTGTAACTTTTTTACCTCTGGTGGTATGCATTGGGAGTTACTAGTTATTGTCCCCGAGACGTTCACTGTCTATTATCTATATCCTAAGGGGACTAAATTGAATTCAAAATATGGACACAAAATGAAAATGGCATTATTCGGATGAGAAATATTTCATTTTCATATCCGTTAATATATGTTATTACATTACTATTTAATTATGCAATGTACTGTGTTACATTAACATGTAGGGGTTTAGATGAGTTCAAAAAGGGTGGAGCAAAGGTCCCCAGTAAAAAGAACCATCAAATAATTTGGAAAAATGTGGAACTAAGTTCCCGACTGCAATGTATATATTATTTATGTGAACAGTGCTTAATTAGTTGTATTTTTGTAATATTTTGTATGTTTCAATTTATAGTGTACTACACAAGACAACGGATGGGCATGTGCATACTATGTGATGTGATTTATGCACATGATTATCAAATATTCTGCAGTGGACATCGATACCATTCCTGAGGTATAGTCTCATTAGATAATATATATATCACTCTTTTTTATATATTATTAGTTATATATATACATCATTCTCTTTGTCGGTGTTCAAAACTAACCACAATACAGGAAAGGCCTTACCAAATGTACATGCTCCCTATATACGACAGAAGAATTAAATGATGTAAGAGAAGAATGGGCAACAACCATACAAGTAGTGGGGTTTTTAACATATAATTGGGATGTTGATAGCGAATAATGACTAAAGAATGATATTTTGTAAATGAATTTCTGAATTATAATATGTTTGAATGTTTCTACATGTCTGAATGTTTCTACATGTGTCTGAGTGAAAATGAATGAAACTTTTGGTTGCTATATGAATGTTTCTACATGTGTGAATGTGAAAATGAATGGAACTACAGATTGCTACATGAATGTTTCTACATGTGTCAAAATCGAATGGAACTACAGGTTGCTAAATGTGTGAACATTTATGTTGTTAATTTTGTAGGTTTGTAGCCTGTTGTTGGCTGATATCAATGGATGTCATAAAACCTGCAGTTCATAACTAAACTGCAGGTTTCTCATCCTTCGACCAACCACAGTACGTCTGCAGACTAACAAAAAAAAGCATAAAATAGGCATCGGTTATTTGTATAAAACTGACGAAATATGGTTACAGTGTCGGTTGCCCTACTAGTAACCGACGTCGATTTCCCTAATGAGGACAAACACCATGATCATGTTGGCTAGCACGGTCGTTGCAGTAAACCAGACACCACGGCCGTGCTGGCCAGCATAGCTGTGGCAGCAGGTGAGATGGCGTCAGTTATCACTAATAAACTGACGCCGATAGTGCCCCAGATGGCGCCCTTTTTGTGGCGCGAAGGTATATGACATCGGTTTCAAAGCTAATAACTGACGCCTATACCCCCCTGCTGATGCATTTTTGGTGGTGCGCGAAGGGTTGTGGCGTCGGTTTGAGAACTGACGTATAACAGTTGGGCTTCTAGCGGCGCCCACATAGGTGTCGCTAAAAAATTGACACTAAAGGCCTTAAATAACCTACACTAAAGGTCGGTTATGTACTAGTGACCTCTGATAAAGTTGTATGGTGGATCATGGTGTATGATCCTCAAATGATAAATCCTTAGGGATGATGTGCTTAATAACTTGAGATGTAGGGTATGGTGGGATACCCCTGACGTGATAGCCGTAGTGTGTATCAATTAATATACTAGTTATGACATTAAGTTGCATATGTTCATAATGATGTAAGGATATTCCAATACTTTAAACCTTAATCTTAATATCATGATAATCATGAATTGATCATGAGATATAGGGCATGGTGGATGCTCATAGTTTGATATCAAAAATACAATTTGTTCATAGATACAACTTTGTACTTCAAGTAAATACAAACATGGATGTTGTTCCAATCCTGTGCATCTAAATTCTTGATAGAAGGATAATCACAATATGTTCCCTGAGATCTATGTTCTATGTTTGGTGAATCAAGTTATCTCTCTCTTATGCATAACTAACCTTGCAGGTGTATTGCATGATTTCATAGCTGGGTAAGAGCTATGAGATGTGTGTGTTTTGTATAACACTGAATAATGATAATCTTGTTAATGAGATAACATATATCGCCAGTATGATGAGAAAGGCCTGATGATTTGATACAGGATGAGTGCCTAGTTGAGGTGTTATCCTCTGATGTTGAGATAAGGGATTGGTATCCCATGGGAAGATGTAAGCCTTAAGAGACAATGATACCTTGAGGGATTTAGATCTCATGATGATGTATGATGGTAAAGACTTGAGAGGAAGTGGCACTGTATGATGAATGAGGGATTACTATCCCATGCCAATGTGATGATTGTTGAGGGCAATGGAAATATCAGTAGCAATATAACATCAATGTAATGAATCTAATGTTGTTCATGTTTTATATTGTGGTTACTTAATAATACTTGATTGCCCCAACAATCTACATAAAATACATTAACTAGTTATAGTTGAATCTCTCATATAGTTTTCCCTTGCCATAGATCCATCATTGTCAGTAATTAGGTGATGGCAAAACGGGTTATCTTGCAGGTTAACCCGAAGCACATATTGTTGAATATGTGGGGTTTCTCCTAGCCAAAAATAGGAGGATTGGAATGCAACTGCGGTTGTAGACTCAATGAGATAGAGCATGGTAAATAGGCCCATGGCTTAGTGGGATAGAGAATGAATGCGTTCTTGGCTTAGGAGCACGGTGAATAGGCTCATGGCTCCTGATGAAGAGGGAAGCCTACGAGATTGACCCTATGGCTGAGGACACTTACACAAGAGACTTTGGTCCTGCTTGTTGATTGTTGTGCACTGACCATGAAGAGGTGAGGTCATGGAGTCCGACTCTCCCAATGACCTTGTATGGCACCGGATTTGGGCTTCGCAGCCGAAGGTTGGAATTCAGCGGTATGGTTCACTTCCTCAGGGCATAATATTTTGTAATCAAGCCATATAGTATCTTGCTTAGGGCAAATACAGAACATTAGATGAGGCCTTATCTGTATAGTGCTCTAGTTATAATCTGTAGTTTATTATATGAACCTTATATCCTGTGATGAGTTCTTATTAAGCTTATCTTGTCAATCATGTTCCATGTGGAACATCTAGTTATTGGACTCATAAATATCTTGGTATGATTGGTGGTAAGATTAGCCCTGCTCAATATACTTCTCTTATAATCTGCTTATATCAGTTATCTGTGATCATAATAAAGTTGGTAGAGGGTTATGTTTCTCACTGGGACTGTGTGTCTCACTCCGCTGGTTAATAACCCTTTTTAGGTGGACGTGCCTGGAGATATGAAGATCATGTGGCTACAGATGATATGCAGAGCTATCGTACCTTGTGGAATTGATAGTGTCTAGTAGTAGAGTCCTATGTGTCGTCCCTTTACACTCAGGTCTTGGGAAGCCTTTTGATGTTTCTTATATTACGATCGATGTACGATTTTCAATTTATGTATCTTGATGTAAATGAGCATGTGGAACGGTTATTTCATGTAATGAGATAATGGGAAATTATGTTGTAGCACCTTCGAAATATGTTATGAAAGAAAAGTGTTGGCTCAAATATTATATGCTTCATCTTATGGTTCTTGTTGTAAATCGGTTTTAATTTCCCGTGATTTTCAATAATCTGCTGGTTAGCATGTAATCGTGTTTTGTTGTGGATGGGGTGTTACATTTATGGTATTCCGGTGACTCTCATTGGAAGTAGACAGATATCTACTCATCATGTCCAATACATACGAGATAACTGGATGAGCATATCATATTGTCATGTCCAATACATACAAGATGATGAATGCATATATATTTTCTTATCGTGTCCAACACATACAAGATAATGGGATGATTACATACACGATAGATCCAATTGTGAATGTACAAGGCATCTATCTATTTGTTCCTATTCTTCATAAGAATTTGGGACACTAGGCATCTGAGAGACTACTCCATGTAATATGGAAAAGTTTTCTCCCACTGAATCTTTGCATACTGAACCCTTCAGTACAAACTACCAATGTATGCTCTCTCTTTATTAGGTCAAGAGAATTTTGAGAACTATCTCTATAGGTCTCTATTCCTATCACATAGGACATTTCTCTTTTCCCTTAAAGAAGGTATTTCCACACCAGTTTTGTTTTATTCATCATCATCATGTGGAATATGAATATGCTCCAACTAAATCTTTGGAATCACATATCCCTTCTTTATTTCTATATATTACTCAAACCTTTTGACTATATAATCAAAGTAAAGACTCCTATTCTGAGGTGCTTGTATTTAATCAATCATATTGATTAATCTCTTGTAACTTATAGACTGCATTTGCATTAATGGAATTATAAAAACCCTTCTGGTTGTGTCACATACACAGCCTCATGTTACCTACTAGGAATGTGGTCTTAATATCCATATGCCAAATTTCATAGTCTTCAAGTTCCAATAGCAAGCATGATCCTTTCTTTAAATGTCATCCATGTCAGTCTTAACACTTACGACCCAATTGCACTTATGGGCTTTATCCCTATAGGTGCAATCATTAAGGTCATACCTTATTTGGTTCACATGGAAGTCATTTTGGATCATATGGCTTCAAGCATTACTCAAAATCTGGTTCCTCAACATCATCTACATAGATTATTGGCTCATCATCCTATGACCAATTAATCACCTATGAGTCTGTAGGATATCATTATCCATCCAGCTCAAGGTGTTTTCTACTAGATATATGAGGTGTATTTGTTACATAAGGAATTTGAGATTCCACAACACTTGTGATTCTTAATCTCCATTATGTACCTTTATTTAGTGTAAAGCATGTTCTTTAGAAGAATTCTAGAAGATCAATTATTTATTTGATGATTATTCTCTTACTATTTTGAGTGTGATTCCTTCTTTGATTTAGACATCATTATGACTTAATCATGAGTTCTCTATGATACACTATCATAGTTTAAGTATCTCATTCATTGATCATATCAAAGAGTCAATACTTTTACCAAGATTGTTCTTCATTTATGATATTCTTGACCATTTCAAGATATTCATATTGGTATTTCATTAAATACCATATTTGAAGTATTATCATTTACTATAATAGGTATGTATATACATCAATATGTATTATACCTAATAGAATAGTCATTCTCTCACTACATCTAGTGAAGATTGACTTGTCATCATGCCCAATAAAGAAGACACTCATATCTCTTAATGGTTCATTATCCAAGAGAGTCTAGCTTTATTCATCAACATGGAACCTAGAGATGAGTTTCTCATTCATTTGTTTAGATGATAATTCTAATTAATTGTTTGATTCATCAATAACTTTTAGGTATTATTATTTTATCTCATGCATACCAAGTACCACAAGATAAAGAAGGCAGTGTCAAAAACATCATATCTTTGAAATTGAAACATGAACTTTATTGATAGACATCATTGTCATTACAAGATGCATAAATAAAATGTTTCTATTTATTGGCAAAATGAAACAAAAGTTCATAAATCTATTACATTCCTTTTGGGCTAAAATAAACTAAAATGTACTACTATCTATGGCAGAAATATTTGGTCCAATGTTGATGAGTGTTCCTTCTTGGTCCTTTCATAAAGGCCATCACTTCTTTTTAGATCTTGCACATCATATATGTCAGATCTATATCTTGGTATCATATACCTATGATAAAGAAGAATTTTAAGTTTCTTTCATGATAGTTAAGGTGGAGATTTCCATCTCCTCCTTCTTCTTCTTTAATTCATCTATGTAGAGAGGGCAATTTCTCTTCCAATACCCTGTCTCATGACAATGGTGACATTTGCCTCCCTTGTACACCCCTCCCTTCTCTTTGAGAGTTGAATATAACATGGTCTACTAGATAGCATTAGAACCTTTCTTTTCTTTTCCCTTTCCCTTGCCCTTGCCTTTAGACTTTCCCTTCTTTTTTCTAATCATCATCACATATTTGGGTTTGTCTTTCTTCATCTGTGACTCAGTTGTCCTCAACATGCCTAACAACTCTATCAGTGACATGTCAAAGTTGTTCATCTTGTATTTCATCACTAACTGACTGTAGGATTTTGGCAACAATTGTAGTATCACATCAGTAGCAAACTCTTAGCTTAGAGGGAATCCCAGTCGAGTAGTATCACATCAGTAGCCAACTCTTAGCTCAGAGGGAATCCTAGTCGAGTTAGGTTGTAAGGCCCCTAAACCTGCTTAATGAGTTTAATAAGCTTAATTACCATAATTTAATGCTTATAACCCTAATATAACCTTTTTATATTCTTTTAAATAATAAGACAAGCTTATGTTTCAAATTTGGTCCAATTTAGACATTGTTTGAGCAAGTTATGCAATTTTATGTACATTTTGGACCTTTCTGCAATTGACCCAATTGGGAAGCTTTTATTGCAATTTGTCACATAAAGTATGTTCCTTATATGCTCTCTCATAATTATTGAGCATTTTGAGTCTTGGGGATCCTAGTTGAGCCATGTCATGAAGGTGTTTTCCTCAAGGGTATTTTAGGGTTTATCCTTTCACAGATGAGCTACCATTAGTAGCTATCAACTAATGAATTATTTGATTGGCTTGGAAATTCGATAAAGTAGATATAATCAGGTATATATGGATGGTGGGGGAGCTTCTTGTGTGTGCTTGTATATTATTAATAGTTTAAGGCCATGGACACTTGGAAAGATAGTAGAACTTCAACCTTTTCTTTTTCTTTATCTTAATGTTTTATACACTTATCCCTAAGCACCCAAACAAACCATTTTCTATCCACCACTTCCCTCCTTATGTGAAACTCATTCTCCCTCTGTGCTTTTGGGAAGTTCCTATCCAATGAAGAAGAAAGTAGGGATCTTCTTGGGGAAAAAGCTCTATGGTTGCAATTGACTTTCTTTTAGGGTTTAAAAAGCTTCCTTCTAGTGATCTTGACCTAAAAGATTAAGAATCCCCTTATTTCCTCCATTAATTTCTTTTTTATCCTTCCTCCTACCTTTATATAGGTCGGAACCTTGTTGTTCCATGGTAGAAATTGCTCTAAAACTCTAAAACTCGACCATTCTTGCTCCTTTTGCTTAGGGTTTACTCATTCGATGAAGAAAGGTGCTAGATGGATGAGTTCACATCTTATGTTTGGATTTTCTACCGTAATTGCTCATGTTTTCTTATGTTTGGGAGTTTATATTCTAATTAGAGGCAAGTTTTATGACTTTCTCCACTTTTGTTGCTTAGCATAAGCTTGCTAGCTCATGTTCTTGCTTGAAAATTGTGATCGATGCACTAAAAAGCTATGTTCGACTTGGATTTTGATTTTTATAATATTCCCTATTCTAATTTCAGTTCTATATGAACATGTATTCATGTGTGAATTTTTCTTAAGGTATAATATGACTAGGATCATGTTGGTTTGACAACCTATGGTGCTAAACACCTATCAACCAATGGTCAATTTTAGGGTTTGAAGTTGATTTCTTCTATAAACCCATGAACCGATCGTGGTACCATTGCAGCAACCCTATGGTGTTGTCTTGATGACAGCTAATGGTGGTGACCAAAGGTGTCATCTAACATTTACCCCTTAGGTCAGATGTTGTCCCAATTATAAGCTTAGTGATTAAAACTAAGTACCCTAATGATGTTATCAATCAATGGTGATAGTAGTTTGATATTTGATGGTGACTAATGAATATAGTCTTGATCTAACAACCTAAGGTGACTTAATGGTCATTGTTGATGATGAATCAGGTCTCGACAACATATGGTGAGTTAATCTTGTATTTTTAGTATCAATTAAACCTTAAACCAATGGTCTCTTGTGTCATTTGATGCAATTGTCAGGCCTATACTCCAATTTATGGTTTTAATATGTGAACATGATCGAATGGTTGATATTTAATGTTTCTTCATGAAATAAATTGGAATGATGCATAAATGTAGTATGTTTGTCCTAGTAAAGTGATTTAAATATTTTCCTTTATGAGATTAAGTTAAGAAGCTCATTTACTGATGATTTGTTTTAAATAAACAATCACTTGTGGGTTTTACCCTACTCTCAATGGAACTTTTTGTGTTGTTAATCAAGGTATGTCTAGGGTTAAATGGTGAATATTTCTATAGAACAACTCATTGACTTCATAGGTGGTTTGTTCAAGATGTTTACTTATGTAAATGACCAATGGCTTTACCTTTCAACATTTAATGGTTAGAAGTTAATGCCTCAATATTCCCATTGTTTTGAGTGAAGCCTATAGTGTAATGTTATGATTCTAATTATGAGAATTTGATGGTTCAATGCCTTAAACATGTAGTATTACCCTTATCCTCATATGATTGTGATTCATAATCACCATAATGAATTAATGGGTAACCCTAATGAGGTATAGCTTGTTATACATAGATTTAATATAACTAAATAATTGTAATTGGGTATGAATAGTACTTGAATGATTAATACAATCATGGAGTACTCTTTGATTGTTGTTTAAACCTTAGTATGCAATAACCCGATGGTTACACCTTGATTTATGTGTGGATTCATACTTGATAATAGTATGGAATGTGATGGTGATGCTTCACCTTATGCATCCATGATCCAATGGGAATGTCATGAGTTAGAGTTTGGATATAAGTGTTGATTAGTAACATTAATGTAATTTATCTTGTTGAACCTAACTCTAATGTAAATAGATCAAGATGAGTATTCATGTTTAACATTCTTATATGATGCAATGATGGTTAAATAACCTCCTTAATATTATCATAACCTTAATATGTTAATTGGTGGTTATCATAGCCACATGGTTGATACTTTCTTATGCTAAACATTTGCATTATCAATATGATGATGGTTAATCATATCTAGATTCCTTCCATGATTATGAAATAAAGGAATGTTCTTAATATTTATATAACCCTGCTATGATTTTTATGAATATCTCCTAGCTCATTAATGCAATATTGTGTTGATCCGGTGTATTATATGTAAGCGATGTTTTTGAGCCTTGTTATAAGGCATGGAAAGATAATGATGATCTTGTAGGTAATATTATGATGGTCTTAATGACCTTTGGGCATGGTTGAGCCCTAAATGAGGTGTAATACTCTTGTGTTGATAAGGGTTGATACCCTGTGATATTGTGAAAAGGATTTATATCTTGTGATAGTATGATGACTAGTGTAGTCTCATGAATGGCAAGTGAATAGTACCATGTGATGATCAGATGAGAAATTATGGTTCACACATTTTATATCTTTTGAAGTTGTGATATTTATATGCTTTCTTGAAGTGAATTAGGGTTTGTATGTCCACTTGTTTGATGCAACCTTAATTCACCCAATTGGCATAACTAATCAAGTGCAACTCTAATAATGTAGTGCCATGTGCCGTAGAGCCATATTCAGTGTCAGAACTTGTTGGAAGGTGAAACAAATATTCCTAAGGGAAACACGGAGCACATATTGTTGAGTATGTGGGGGTGGAAGTTGAGGATATATCCTTGTCATCCATAATGCAGGTTATGGAGGGTGGCTATGGTCATGCCTCAGACTTTTGATGGGATTGAGGACAACTGTGGTTGTACATAGGATTAGAGGGTTTTGTATACCTTGGTTTCTAGTGTCGTGACTTGTACCAAGGGCAGACTAGTGGTTAGCAGCTTGACTATAATTCACTATAGTGGCAGCATTGACTGATATGTCACTGCCTTTTTATGTGTACTGACCAAGGGGAAGAGATCTTAGGATATCGGCACTCCAAGATCTTGTACTGAACCAAATAGCCCTTTGTAGGGGTCAGTTGGACTTTGGATGGTACACTTCAAATTCCCAGGGTGTAATAAAAGTTGTAATATAGACTTGTAGCATATTAGTTTAGGGTTATACATGACATTTCACATTTGATGATAACCCTTGTTTGTTCCCTTTACATAAAGATGATGTGTATTGGAATTAAGAGATAGTAATTATACTTATGTTGTGGATATGCTTAAAATTGTAGATGCATACATATAGTAGCCATGCTTATGTTGATAATTATACTTCTACCGCTGATTATAATCATTATTCTAGCTATGTCATGTTGTTAGTTATGTTTAGCATGCTAGCCATGCCTTCTTTGTAACTAGAGATGCATATACTACTAATCATGCTTATCCAGATAGTTGTGCTTATGTTGTAGCTCTTCTTATGATGTGGATATGGTCAACCTATTAGACGTGCTGATGTTGTTAGCTACACATATGATACTAGACTTATTCATGATGTTAGAGATGCTCATGCTGCTAGACTCCTTATACTGTTAATAGGGATATGTGAATAGTTTGACTAATGAAGATAGTTATTATTTTCTCCTTTATGTATTTTGTTAATCATCAGTGATGTTGAGCTTATTTTTTATATATAATTAAACTAGTCAAATTGTCTCCTTACCTAAAAATGTTGGAATCGATAAACATTGTTGGAGGTTATATCTCTTGCTAGGACATGGGTCTCACCCTTGTGGTTCGCCACATTATTTTAGGTAATCAAAAGTGACACAAACAAACATGTGGAAATAAAGAGGATCTATAGTAATGGATCTTTTTAGAAAGTTTATTAGATGTCTAGTGTGTCCTAGAGTAGTCCTTGTACTCTCAGGTCCGGGCAGGATAAGTTTGTATATGGTGTTTCAAACAAATCAGACTTTTGTTAGAATATTAATGCTTGTTTTTATGGCATATACGAATATTGTTCTCATGTGTATATATGTTGTGGCTAAGGCAATTGAACAATTTGTATCAAATTCTTGTCATAGTATGGATATAAGAAAAATATTTGGATCTTACGAAAAATGTTTCTCAGCAGGTGTTGATGTTGAAATCGGTTTTAATTTACCCATATTTTTAGGTATGTGGTTAATTAGTGATTGATTGTGTTTATGTTTTGAGTAATCTCATATAGTGTAACAAGTTATTACATAGGTTCTCTACATACTCAACCATCTTGAGTGTGTGATGGCCTACTGGATCTCCTTCTATCATGACACACTTCAGCAATGCCTTGGAGACATCATATCTCTCTTGTTGTGCTTGGTCTTGATACATGTTATTGAGATGTTGAACCATATCAATGACGTCCATGTTCTCATGTTGTATCTGCAACTCATAGTTCATTGAGCAAAACATCAAGTACTTCACATCAATGGCATCCTCAGTATGCTTCTTGTAAGCATCCCTTTCAGCCTTTGGTGCGGTGGGAGCGGGTTCATCTGGTTCTGGTGTATCTAGATCATAGAGCTTTCATTCTTGAGTGAGAACAATTCTCAATGTCCTAAACCAATCATGGAAATTGTTCCCATTTAGTTTGTCCGTCTGAAGGACCGATCGCAATGAAAAGTGACTGTTATTGGTAGCCATTTATTCTACAAAAAGGAAATTTGCAATTTCAATGCAAACTATTTTGATTTGATTTGATTTGATTTGAAAATTGAAGATATTAATTAGGTCTTTAATTAATTATCGCTCCCACTATTTTGATCAAACTGATATCCCTCACCATCAATTCGGAAGATTGTAGTGTACAACTTTCTAGTGAGCAAGATCCTGATTTCCCCTAAGTCATGGACCAGCTAGGGTGTCACCCACAACTAGATTCTTTCAAGTAGGCAACTTTTGCCAATTGCATCGTATGTAACTCTTGATAGATTTCATGCACAACTCCTTTCCATGTTCATCTTTATGCCACAAGGTGCTTCATTCAATCAAGGTAACCTTGTGAAGTCCGACGCAAAAACCAATACAAGGAATATGCACCTACGAAGGCAGAACCACATATTCACCATCACACTTCCATGAGATAGATAGTGTGCCACGTGAAGGCATGCCCACACTTAGTCAATTAAGCTTTTCATGTGTGTTGCTTTTGGAAGGCATCTTCAACATAATATGCTTGTTGAATGGTTTTAATATGCTTATATATGCATATATGTATCCAATCACCACATATATAGTATGTATCATATACATGCTATATCCCAAAAACAAAAACATGCAATAACAATAAAGTGATGATTATGGCCATCCTATTGTAGTTCCTTGGAGCCACAATGAACTACAGTCATCTACGGTATACATCACATGCATCATGTTGTTGATGAAGATCTGTGCTTAGGCCGTTCCAAGTTGATCGGCTCATCCTATGGTTGATCGACTCGCCTCTTGGCCGGTTAGTTGGTTATCACCAACCGACCGTCTGGCTCATCCATACAGTCGGTTCTCTAGGTTGTCGGGCTCCTCTCCAGGCCACCAACTGATCCTCGGTCGGTCATCTCGGTCCATCAAGTGATCATCTTCAGTCTACATCATAACAAGAAATAAAACTATCGTACTTTTACATATATCTTTGTGAAACCTCGAGTTACATTCGAGGGGAGCAAAGGTAGAAGAGAATCTCGAGTTATCTTGAGTTACATTCAGAATAGAAGAAGAGGGCTCGGTGTGCATACCGAGATGCAAACAATCATAACCAACCTCACACATGCACATAGGGTTTATAGGACATAACCATGCTACACATCCACCATCAAAACCATTTTAGGGCAACCTGTATCGATTGCATATATTAGTTTGGGATCATGTGGTATTGATCAGATATTCACATTAGCCATTTAAATATTTGTATCACATGCAATAAATAAAAGATGGTAAAACCAAAATTTGATCATATCAATTATCCCAAAACATAGAGTATTGACGTGGCTCTGATACCGCTGTTGGGTTTTACGTGGTCGGTGTAGGCAGCAAAACAAAAATTTTACTTGACCATAAACCCATAACCATCATATTGCATCAATATCTATCTTATTGGAAGGAAGGTTTTAGCGAGTTATACTTGGTCATGAGGCTTGCTTAGCGACTATATCTTACATCAAGTGTAGTCTTCAACAACCTATCTTCGACGACATCTGTAGCTCCTGGTCTTGACCCGGACTGCGGTTGACTGTCGTCTATTTGAGCGGCAGAAGTATCCCACCTCTATAGATAGTCCACATGGACTACCAGGAACTCTAGTTGTCCTGAAGAATAAACTAGAAGGAGTTGTCCCCTTATATTGGGGTACTAGTCACCAACACACTCTCCCACAACCAGTTGCTTTTCTATAGTTGTCTTTCCCTAATTGTTCCTCCCTAGATGGGTAGAACTTGCTTGGGCTCTCTCGGTTATCACAACCAGAGAGAATAACTTTGCAGAGCAACTAATGTTCAAAGTTGTGTATTTGGAGAAGCCCCTTGTACCCCTCTATTTATAGTAGAGGGCAAGGTCAGGGTTCCCCATCTATGCAGGAGTAGAAGGGTCCAGAATTACCATGAATAATTTGCACTGTGGTAGGCGAATTGGTCATTTTATAAATGAAACTGTCATTTGGCAAGGTGAGCCGATCAGTTCACTTATGAACCAGTCAGTTGGGAGTGTGAATCGGCCGGTTCACTTAATGAACCGGTCGTTTCACTTCCCAATCTTACCTCCAATTGACTTTCCTTATTCATTTCTAATTAATGCAAAGATTAATTCTTGTCCCAATCGAATTGAACAAGTGAAATGAAAAACTTTTCTCACAAATCAAGACAACCCAACACTACTCGTTTGGTCCAGTTGAACCGATCGTCTCACTTACCATGAGCCAATTAGTTCACCCACTGAACCGATCGGTTGGTCGTCCAGATTGTGTAGAACATAGTCAATTCAGTTCTCTATCAATATGACACCCAAATTAGTTGGTTCAACACTTGAACTTGATGATTCTGAGTAAAGTCTATTGATTGAATGTCTGATTGAGTACCTAAATACTTTAGTAATCAATCCAAACATCATTCATAGATACACTCATGTTCTAGGTTAATTCTTTGTGTGTGACCCTATAGGTCCCATTTCATGTTGGCAGTGAATGTCCATAACTAGATTATGATATAACAAGCAAAGAGTGGTTCCTAGTCACACATCAGTGCTACCTAAGTGAAAAGGAAAGTTGGAGAACAACTTTCAATCCTACAGTCTATGATTTATGTTCCGGTGAATGTATAATTTATTTGTCTCTGATGAATGAACTCAAGGAATGGCGTTGTCATCCTTTCAACGTTCATTCATGTTTCTCGAACTAGAGAAGACTATTTGAGATATGTGTGACATCAATATCTTATATTGATTCACATGTGCATGTGCATGCCTTTCTCAATCTCTCTTATCAAGTGGCATGGACATCATACTCCCTTAGGAGGGACAAATCCCATATCTATTACTCAGAGTCTATCTCATGCTTCAAAGACACCCAATCATCACCATTATAACAACCCATGTTTTAGGACTGCATTTGATAATGTTAAAGTGTACCCAATCACATTTGACGAGTGTAGTGATTTCAGGTCTAAGAATCACAATCACCACCATCACGATGAGAGATGATTCTGACTACCATGTCATGGTTCCATGTGTCACTCTCATGGTGGGTCTGTCTGTTACATTGTTCTCCAACATGTATCTTTGTGCTTGGTTTGATATCATATATCATGACTAATGAGACACAGTCATCAAGCAACACATACTCTAGTCTTGGTGTGTCATTGTTGTCTATCAACCTTCCATAATGACATCTGGCTAGGGACAAAACAAGAATGTACATATTCTTAGCATCTGAATGATCTCATTGTTTAGGTCCTCAACCCGGAGACATATGTCATTGAGTTTTGTCATTCTTTATACATTCACTCTACTTCATCATTTATCTCATAATCGATTGAGCTAGAATAAATTGGAAGATTGACTTTGATACTTATCAAATCCATCATGACGTATGCCAATCCAATCATCATATGATTGGCTCATAGGGCATACATACCAACATATATATATATATATATATATATATATATATATATATATATATATATATATATATATATATATATATATATATATATATATATATATATATATAGTCATACGCGCGCCTAGGGTTTGAGAGAGCTATGGAGATTACGGCGGCGATCTGAGGCGATCCCACTCTCCCTCACCGGTGGGGGTGCCTACCCTCCTCCACCACGCCTCCTTGGGAGGGTGCGATACCATGACTGAATCTGCACCAAAGAAACCCTGGTCCAGGGTCTTTAGCGGCGCTGAACAACTCACGACGAAGCAAAAGTACGATCCTCCTGTGATCTCAGAAGGCAAGAGGTTCGTGACTATTGATGAAGACACTTACTCGGCCATGGAAAGGACTTGGGAACATACAATCTTGGTCTATACCATGGGTAAAAGACCATACTATTATCACATTATATCATGGATCAAGAGAGTATGGAAACCGAAGGGTGGCTTTGATCTGTATTCAAAGCCTGATAAGTTTTTCTTAGTCCGATTCAATAACGAAGAAGACAAGAATATTGTGATCAATATGGGACCTAGATGGTTCGACGATCGCCTGGTGATTGTCAAGGACCATCATACAGGTGATGACCTTCAGAAAGACATGTTTAGTTCGATCCCTGTTTGGATTAAAATACCGAGCATGGGAAGAAACTGGTCTGAGAAGGCCGTGGGCATAGTTGCTTCTGGAGTCGGCAAGTTGTTAAGAGTCGATCTCAGATCTATCCAGCAGGAATCTCTGGGTGAAGCCAAAGCACTCATCGAAATCGAAGCTGAGGAGGATCCACCTAATAAAATATGGGTGAATCTACCAAAGAAGGATCTGATCCCTATTGAAATCCAGTACCAACATCTTCCCAAAAGATGCAAGGAATGCAAAGTGTTCGGGCATGATGAATCTGACTGTCCTCTTCATGAGGAGGAACGACAGGCGGAAAAGAAAAAGGCAACTAAGAAACCTACCAATGAATGGAAGGAGGTCCAAGGGAAAAGTTCTCGGAAGACAAAACCCAAGAACTTGGAAAAAGAAACAGGTCAAAGCTCCACAAGCAATAGGTTTGAGAACCTGTGCGTTGATGTTGAAGATGAGTCGACCGAGTCTGGCGAACCAGATTCATCGTCTGTAGTGGAGAACCAACCTATCACTGCCGAAGACAAAGAACAGGAGCCTGGTACTTCGAAGGAGAAAAGCCCTACTAAGGGTAAAAGTTCTGAGAAGGAAAAAACCAAGGAGAAAGAGAAGAGTACCTCCAAGGGAGGTGGGAATCCTAGCGTCACCGAGGCACATAAGACTCGGACCTCCGGAAAGGGTCATTAATGACCTTTTTCATGTCTAATGTCCGTGGCTCATGCAAGCCACGTAAAAGAAGAGAAGTTAGAAACGTAATTCATTCTGTTCAGGCATCTTTGGCTGGTCTAGTTGAGACGAAAATAAAAAAAGATTGTAAAAAACTTGTTAGCAAGATGTATCCTTCGGGATGGAAATGGTTTACTAACCATGACTACAATAACAATGGAAGAGTGTGCTTAGGATGGAACCCCTTATCTTGGGATCTCGATCTGCTGGACATGGATAACCAACAGATTACAGCAAGATGCATCAATAAAGGAGGACTCCTAATCACTGTGATAGTGGTTTATGCGCATAACCTCATGAGTCAAAGAACTGAGCTATGGAGTAAGCTAGAGGAATTAGCTGGCTCCATCAATGACCCCTGGCTAGTCTTTGGGGACTTCAGTAATATAAGGAAAAGAGAAGAGAAAGCTGGAGGACGGGAAGTTCTTGCTGAAGTTCTGAGCACCTTCAATGTTGCTATTGACAAAGCTGGACTCACTGAAATCCCTGTGATCGGCAAGGAATCTTATACCTGGCATAATAATCTGAAGAAAGCAAAGCGAATCGCCTGCAAACTTGATCGGGCACTTGCTAATGATGAGTGGATGGTCAAGTTCCATGGTGCGAAGACTAAATTACTGACTTCATGTTTCTCTAATCATGCTGCTCTGCAGGTTAATCTAAGAGAAATCCAGAAGAAAAGCAAACCCTTTCGCTTTCTTAACCTATGGCAGGACTAGCCTGGGTTCAAGGAAGTTGTTGAAAAAGCCTGGAAAGAGGAACCGTATGGCAACCCTCTATTCAGATTCAATCAGAAGCTCAAGGAAGTGAAAAAAGCTCTAAAGACTTGGTCTAAGAAATATGTGAACATCAACAACCTGCTATCTACGGAGAAAAGGGAACTTGATGACATTGCTAAAGCTCTTTGAAGGAATCCTCTAGATGAAGATCTGATAGAAGCTGAGGCTGTGACCATGAAAAGAATCAAAGATCTAGACAAAGCTGAAGAACTTTACTACTGGCAAAGAAGTTGTTATAACCCCAATTTTTGGGTTCAATTGATGAGAAATGAAATTTCTCATATTAAGGATAATTGAACAAAGAATGATGTGATTTGTTATGAATAATTGGATTTCGTTTAAAATAGCCTTGTTATTTGATTTGTGGGCTTTATTGGCTATTGGGCCCAATAAAGAGGAAAATAACCAAGGAAATTCAATTACTAAATGGATATTTGAGAAAAGAAATAATGGAAACCTCTAGAAGGCAAATCCTAAGAGGATTTCGTGCCTCTTAGATTCCTTGGGTTCCAAGGAGTCCAATGTTGCAAGGAAAATGCAATAAGAAAAGAAAATATCAATTAAGTAATTCCTTGTTAATAAAGAAATTGAAAACATTGATGAAATGTGGAAAATGTGTGAAAAGAGGAATAAATGGGTAATCCTTAGTGGAATTTCGTTTCCCAAGGATTCCTAATAATGAAAGGATTTCCAATGAGGAAAATAAAATAGAAATAAAGAGAAATCCACAAAAGGAAATATTTTAATAAGAAATAAAACAAGATAATGAGAATAATGCATATTGATGCATTTAAAGGATAAGGAGTATTCCTTTAAAAGGAATTTCGAATTCTTAAGGTTTCTTGGGTGCCAAGGAACCCCAATAAAGGAGAAGAAAGAGAAAATACCATAATGATAAAATAAAGAGATAATGGGAATATATGATCCACCAATTAGGTAATTTTGATAAAAAGGAGTATTTTCCTTTTGAGGAAAATATAATTTCGTGATCCATGGATTAAAGAGCAAGAATTAAGGGGATATGAAAAAGGAATTTCGAATTCCTAAATATCCATGCAACAAGGAATATCAAGGAATTAAATGTTGATGAAGAGAGAGAAATATGGTTGCTTCACAACTAAGGAAAGTGTATTTCCTTTTGAGATGGGACTTGAGTCCTCATAAGGCACGCCTTAGGGCTTCATACTCCACCCTATATAAAGAGGTAGGGTCCTGGTTCGAGTTCTAAAGGAATCCTACGTCTTTCTCTCTACACCTTTGCTTCTTCACGTTTGAAACCCTAACCAAGAAGCATAGGGCGTACTCGGGAGCAACTACTGCTGTATCGAGATCTCCAGGGAGGTACGAGGTTACCGCGAAGATATAAGGAGGTCGGCCACCTCTCCCCTGCCAACCAGCGCCACGCAGCACCTGCAGCACGGCTGTAAGGCCGGCCGCAGGTTGCAGGCCCGGCCAGCCTGGGCTAACCGTCGTGGCTGCGGGCTGCGGGTTCTTCTGGCTGCGAGAGGGATGCACGAAGGGAGGATAGCCCTCCTGGACAACCGACGGAGTCGGGGAAGGAGCCGGGAAGCTATGCCTCGCGCCCCCTGAGCAGCGGCGTTAGGTTAACGCAAGGAAGAAGAAGCCCACAGGCGTTGGACAAGTCTGCCCTCAGCGGACTGTACAAACGAATAACTCAAGCGGGGGCAAATCGGACATTTCGAATTGTTTTTAAACAAGCCGCCCCACGTTGCATGGGTTAGCCTACGTGGCAACCTCCTATTGGCCAGAGTAAGTAAAAATTTGTTTAATTCATAGTAAATAATTGGTAGCTCCGATGAGGACGTGTTATACATGAAAGTTGCTCAGAAAATCGAGAGGAATCTAAATAAAATA
Organism: Alisma plantago-aquatica; assembly: GCA_963693085.1. Classification (NCBI taxonomy): domain Eukaryota; kingdom Viridiplantae; phylum Streptophyta; class Magnoliopsida; order Alismatales; family Alismataceae; genus Alisma; species Alisma plantago-aquatica. The sequence goes on from OY856410.1 coordinate 20,724,230, forward strand.
TATTTGAAGCCTAATTCTGCCTGCAATTCGAAAAGTAGTACAAGTTATTAACGTTAATGTAATGATGATTAAGAAACCCTATTTTGATGCGTTTAAAGTGTTTAATAGGGTTTAATAGATCTTTAGGGTTGATATTAACCTGTTAAATGCAAAAAGGTGTATTGAGTTCAAAAAGGAAGAACTTTGCACATTATTAGTTTAATTTAGAGGTTATATGGTTGAAATTGGAAAAGTACATAAAGTCATCATATTTACTGGTTTAATTAGTGAAAAACCCTTGAAATTGATGATAGTTGAATAAAGTGATGTTCTCTGAATGTTTAGAACAAATATTAACATGTTGATGATAAAAGGATGATAATTGCACATAATTGGCTTAACTTAGGGTTTCATATATCTAAGTTTGCATTAGTGGGCTTAGAAACCCTAAATTAGGAAGATATGCCTTTTAATGATTTAATTGTGCAATTACATGAATAAGACAATGTTATGTTGTTATAAATCCAATTTAAGTACCAAAGATCTTTAATGTGAATTATTTGTATAATTAGTGTTCCCTAGTGTACAAAGTGGAAATAGTGATAAATATGGTTCATATATGTGAATTGAACTACAATGAAATACGATTTGTCAATTTGAAAGAAATCGAAGGTGATAATTAGCCTTAATGTTGTGTATATGACCTAAAAGGATAAAGGTAATAATTTTGGTGTAAAAGAAACATATTAGACTTAATGGACATGCAGTTGTGCATATGATGCAGAAATTAGGGTTTGTGAACTAGAAGAGCATTAAAAGTGATAAATGCATAATGAAGGTTAAAACCCTAATAACACCCTAAAGTCATCCTAGAAATCATAAGAAGAAATCAAAGTTGATCTTAAGGATGTTTGAATAAAACAATGACACATGGATGTTATGCATTATTTTCAGGATTTTGTTGATTTCCTGTTAATTATGTTGAATATTAAATGCATGGACATCAAGTTTCTATGGATCAGGTATGTGGTTACGCTTATGGCTATACCTCTTTAGTTTCCTGGTGGATTCCCGAATGTTTAATCGCTTTGAATGCAACTAAACTGTTGGATGTTTATTTATTTCATGCAACATATAAAGTGACTATGATTATCACTATAAAGGTGCATAATATAACTGGCTAGATCTGGGTCCACCTCTGTTACTTTGAAAAGGCTAAAAAGGGGTAATCCTAGAGTAAGGTCTAGGTTACCGTGAGTTAGAGACTCTTTAGCAAATCCCGAGTTAAGGAGTGGACTACTTACGAGTAGTGCCATGTGACTCAACCCTAGAAATTGGTTCACTTATGGGTGGATCATGAGGGGTCTAATGGGAACAACACAGAGGATAGGGTACTCTTGGATCGCGGAGTTATATCTAAAATGTTTTATTGGTTTTTAAACAAGTAATTGAATGATTACATTGTTATTATAGTTGCATGTTTATTGTTTCCCCCACATACCAGCTACGGCTGACCGACGTTTTGTTTGTCGGCGTTTTAGGTACAATGAAAAGAACAAACAGTAAAGTGGCACATGTGATACTAAATGAGAATTAAAGTGCAAAGGAGGATTAGATAGATTAGTATCGGTGTGGATAGAAGAATATAGATCCAAGTTTTCAAAAGGTATGAAAAGAAATTTTTTTTATCACCATTTTCAGTATAGTCTGTTAGAATTTAATAATTGTTTATGGTTATATGTCGAACCTTTGATCCGGGATTAATGGGTACGGCTCAACCTCTCGGTTTCCCTTAATTTGGGGTTATCGGGAGGTGGGGTCGTAACAGAAGTAGAGCCAAATGGATTGAAAATGGTGATCGTAATACGAAACATTATCACTCCATTGTCAAAAGACGAGAAGCTGTCAATACAATTACTGAACTCTTTGATGAAGATGGTAACTATATTGATAATGAAGCGGATATTGCTACAAGCTCATTGGAGTTATTCCACAAACTCTATAATGATGATAATACGAGTATGGATCCTATGGATATTACTTGGGACAAACTAATCACAAATGAAGACAATGAAAATCTTTGTAAATGTCTGACTGACCAAGAGATTAAAGAATCTGTTTGGAGTATTGGTGCAGACAAGAGCCCAGGTCCTGATGGTTTCAATGGCTACTTCTATAGAAACAATTGGGATTTGATCAAGAACAGTCTTTATGAAGTTGTGAAATGGTTTTTCAATGGTGGCAACATGGTTCGACAAATAAACCATGTTTTCCTTGCTCTCATACCAAAAAAGGACATAGTGTCTACTCCTACGGACTTTAGACCTATATCCTGCTGTTCAGTCTTGTACAAAATAATCACAAAAATCCTGACTTCTAGACTTGCAAATGTACTGCCCAAAATCATATCACCTAACCAAGGTGCATTTGTGAAGGGCAGGAAAATTGAAGATTGCGGAATGTTGGCAGCGGAATTCACCTTGAATTTCAATGTTAAAAGAAGCACTCCTTCTGCCTATCTTAAGCTGGATATTACGAAAGCTTTTGATACAGTGAAATGGTCCTATCTATGGAGCTGCCTTCAAGGTCTTGGCTTCAGTGATGACTGGATTAGGCTCGTCAAACAATGTGTTATGACAGCTTCCTTCTCCCTATTACTGAATGGGGGTCCTGTGGGTCACTTTGGAAACTCCAATGGCCTACGGCAGGGAGATCCCCTATCTCCCTTGTTGTTTACCATTTCTATGGAAGGGCTTTCAAAACTCATGGGGAAGGCGGTGGATGAAAAGAGAATCAACTTATTCACCATAAGAAACTATAGAGTTATGTCTCATTTGTTGTTTGCAGACGATATCTTGATGTTTGTGGAAGGTCGTAGCTGTTACGACCCGCGTCGAGCTTATCCCGTAAGTAAGTTGTTCAGCATGTGTTTAGCTGATGTGTTAAGTTATAAGCCTGTTTTCGTTAATAATGTTTAAAATGGACATGATATGTGCTTAGTGTGTTTTCTAGCTTCCAAAGTGTGTAGTATCTTACACTTGAAGCGTTGCCAGAGAAATCGTTCGAATCCGACCTTCGAGTCAAAAGTTTCAAGTTTTTGGGCTTCTAGGGACCCGATTGTAATTTTCAAAAGATTGGAACTTTGCGATTTGGCCCCTAAGTTTTCTTCCTTATCCTTCCTTTCTCCCTTTCTCGTTTCATTTCTCAGAAATGCAGAACGCAGGAAGCGTTCTGTTCCTTGCGTGAGAAAGAGAGAGAGAGAGAGGGAGCTGAGGAGGGTGAAGCTCTGGAGCTTCGTTTGGCTCCAATTAGTTGCTATAGATCATCCCTTTCCCCCATAGATCTTCATCTTCATCGATTCAAATCGATTTCACAGCTGGAGCTGCGTTTGCAAGGAAGACGGTTTGGTGATTGGGGTGCACGGTGCAACCCCAGTTCGTTTTCTTCCTTCCTTCAGGTACGGTTTAGTTGTATGTGTCGTTTGTGATCGTTTGGTACTGTTTGCTCGAAGTTTGCCAGTCGATTCGAGAGAAATCGACTTCTGTAGGCCGTTTTTGTGTTTTGCCTGTACGCGGTTCGGCCGAGTTCCAAGTTGGTCGGCCGAGTTCTTATTAGGGCTTTTGTACAACGTTTTCTGATCTGCCGAGTTTTGGTTTTGGATCGGCCGAGTTTCCTAATTAGATATACGAACAGTGATTTGGTCGGCCGAGTTTGGTCCTGATCGGCCGAGTTTCCTTTGTAGGTTTTTCAAGCGGTGAGTTGGTCGGCCGAGTTCCCCAGGGGATCGGCCGAGTTCCAGTTGGTCGGCCGAGATTTTTTCGACCGAGTTTCAGAACCAGGGAAACGGTCGGCCGAGTTCCATAGGGATCGATCGAGTTTCAAGTGGTGAGTGGAAATTCATTTAGAAATCATTATTTAACTCATTTTAAATGTTTGATTGCTTCAGTAATAGTTTAATAAGTTCATTGGAACTTGAATTGTGTAATAAGAATGATGAGAAAGAGGAAATTTTGTGTTTTACAGTTATAATGTGTTATTTATGTTATTTGTTAATCAAGTATAGACTTAGATGCCCTAATACCGTAGAACCCCTAAGTGGTATTTGCAGCTTTGGGGTGAAACTCGTGTTGCAACATCATCCGTGCTTGTGTCGTGGACAAACGAGGAAAGAGAAAAATGCAGTGTCCAACAACAACGCGTGCAGAGTCACGGTGGCACTGGAAGAAAATGTGGATTATTCAACATTAATCTGTGCGGAGTCACGGTGGTAATCCCCATGAGACTCTCCGCCTGTGTGCTCAGGTTAGAGGAGGAGTCTAGAGCACTCGGAGTAGTGCATTGAGGCCGGAGAGCCTGTGGTCCTGTGGCAGAACGGGGCTGGCGTCAGACTTAGCATTTCCCGGGTGTGTCGCTAAGTCTTGTACGGTGGGGCCGTAGCATGAATTTGCTATGGATCTTTATATGCAGAGTACACTGCATATATTTAGGGCATAACAATAAAATGGATGAAAAAGCAATTAGGATCACAGTAAATTTATATAACTGCCTTTCTACTTGAACACCTGATGTTGCATAGGAATATGATTATTTTCTGAACATCTGCTATGTCAATAGAATTGCTCTGCTTAAACTGTATAACTGTTTATTTTCAGTTAATCAACCTGACGAGTTGTTTATTGATAGCTAAGTGAAATGTTATTCACTGAGCGAGTAGGCTCACCCCTCTACTCAAACATTTTCAGGTCAGCACCATCTTCAGGAGTCAGAAGGATCGTATCATCCTAACGCTTAGTTGATAGAAGGTTTGTAGTTAGTCTAGTTAGAAGGTCTCTTAGTCCATTCCCCTCGATCTTCGGGACAAGGTGTGAGTGAGAGAGAGAATATGTACAAAGATGTAAATTAACTGTTATGCTTTATTTTATGTTGAACAATGCAGTGTGCTGTAGACTTGTTTAATTTCCTGCCAGTTAATATAAATGCTTCCGCAGTTTGTTTAGTTTTTATTTGCAGTAATATCTTTAATTGTTTAAGAAGAAATGAAAGGTTGGTTGTGTGTAATCCCACCTGTCGTGCCCTAATCCGTGGTTTGCGGTTAATGTGAGATTGGGGCGCGACAATTTTTGGTATCAGAGCTTAGGTCTGAGTACTTAGTTACTCAAGTCAGGGGACGATAAGAGACCAATAGGATTAAGGTCTAGGTGTCTTTCTTCTATCTGTAATTTTCTAATAGGAAATATTCTATTATATTATTGCAAATGGCAGGAAGAGGCTTTGATCGTGATGATCAGGCTGAGAGCCATGTTGGCCCTGATCCGCGATACTTGGGTCCAGGTGGTGGTGACCATGTGGATGAAGCATCCCGGATGTACAGGATGTTCTTGGAGACCAAGGAGAGGTACAAGGCTGATAGGCGAGAATCTTCTTCCACCAGCAGTAAAGATCTGATGCGATCTTATGAGCTTGTGAAGAAGCTTGGTGGCACAGAGTTCAGTGGCACCACAGATCCTGCCGAAGCTGATGAATGGTTTAGACAGATTGAGAAGGTCTTTCGTCTGATGGAGCTTCCAGAAGACAAGAAGATCAATCATGCAGTCTACCTTCTGACAGGCGATGCAGAGTTGTGGTGGCGTGGTGTGGAGGAAAAGAGGAGAGGTACAGAGCTTTCCTGGCAGGATTTCTCTGAGGAGTTTCATCTCAAATTCTATCCACCCACCTTTCTCAATGAGAAAATCAGGCAGTTGCAGAATATTAAGCAGGGGAACATGACAGTTACAGAATATGAAGCACTTTTCACACGGTTAGCTAACTTCTATCCACAGCTTGTTCCTGACAACATAGAGAGATGCAGAAGGTTTCAGGAAGGGCTAAGGCCAGAGATCCGGCATACAGTTTCTGCTACAAGTAGGAGGAACAGAGAGAATTTTGGTGAATTTGTTGAGGCTGCCAGACAGGTTGAAGAATCCGTGAATGCTGACAGAATACCCGAGTCCAAGAAAAGATCTGCAGATTTTGGTAGAGGACAGTCCAGTAGTGGATACAGAGGTGGAGGCAGAGGTTTCTTCTCTAAACTCGGGCGTGGCTTTAGCTGTTTCAGCAGACAGAGATCTGAGGATGTTGTTCCTTCCAGAGGCAGAGGCGGATACAACTCAGGGAGATGGGGCAGTGCGTCTAGTGGACAGTCTTCTGGGTCGTCAATGTCAGTGACAGGTCCCCAGAGACAAGAGATACCGCCATGTGATAAATGTGGTAGACCACACACTGGTCAGTGTTGGGGTCCAAGTTGTTTTGTCTGTGGACAAGTAGGACACCTTAGAAGGGAATGTCCTCAGCTTCATCAAGCAGCATCACAAGCTTTTCAGCCTCAATACCATGATGTTCCAAGTTCCTCTGTGGGTTCTGGTTCTAGAGGTGGTGGAGTGCCTAGCGGAAGGAGTGGTCAGAGAGGACAGCGTGGCAGAGGGAGAACTTCAGCACGTTTCTTTTCCTTGACACCTCAGGAAGGTATAATCTCTTCACAAGTTGTTATAGGAGAGATGCTTTTGTTTAATAGTATACCACTTTCAGTTTTGATAGATCCGGGAGCTACTCATTCTTTTATACGACGTTCTTTGGTTGTTGAGCTTAATCTATTAACTCAAGAGTTGGCAGATGAGTTAGTGTTGAGGGTTCCACTAGGTGGACCGATAGTTTTGTCTGAGTCCTGCCCCGGATGTTTGTTATCTTTTGGAGGTTTCACCTTTGTTGTTAATCTTATACCCTTGGATTTAAATACTTTTCAAGTCATCTTGGGTATGGATTGTCTTGAGACATATCGAGTGCAACTCGATTGCTGGAAAAAGGAAGCTACCTTTCAATTAGAAGAATTTTCTTGTGTCTTTACTGGAGACAGGAAAGTTCTGCCTACGTGCATAATATCAGCTGCTGTAGCTGATAAGATGTTACAGAAAGGATGTGAAGCGTTCCTTGCTCATGTGGTTGACACCAGAGCAGAGAAGAGCACTGCCAGTGTTTATGATGTGCATGTAGTTCGTGAGTTCTCTGACGTTTTCCCAGAGGAGTTACCAGGCTTACCTCCAGTCAGAGACATTGATTTTGAAATTCAGATATATCCAGGTAGTCATCCAGTAGCGCTGCCAGCCTACAGAATGGCACCTGCAGAGTTGAAAGAACTCAAGGTACAGTTGCAGGAGTTGTTAGATAAGGGTTTCATTAGACCCAGTTCTTCACCATGGGGTGCTCCAGTCCTGTTTGTTAAGAAAAAGGATGGAACCATGCGTCTCTGTATAGATTACAGGCAACTGAATAAGATCACTATAAAGAACAAATATCCCTTGCCGAGAATAGATGATCTGTTTGATCAGTTGCGTGGAGCGACGATCTTTTCTAAAATTGATTTGAGATCCAGATATCATCAGCTCAGGATAAAGGCTTCTGACATTCCCAAAACAGCTTTCAGAACCAGGTATGGGCATTATGAGTTTTTGGTCATGTCGTTTGGGCTGACCAATGCCCCAGCAGCCTTTATGGATATGATGAATCGGATTTTCAAACCTTTTCTAGATCAGTTTATTGTGGTCTTCATAGATGATATTCTCATATATTCTAGAGACGATGAACAGCATGAGCAACACTTGAGAGTAGTGTTGCAGTTGTTGAGACAACACCAGTTGTTTGCTAAATTTAGCAAGTGCGAGTTTTGGTTGGCCGAGGTAGCATTTCTTGGACATGTTATCTCGAGAGGTGGAGTTAGTGTGGATCCTAAGAAAGTTGAGTCTGTGCTTCAGTGGGAACAACCTACGACTCCTACTGAGATCAGAAGTTTCTTGGGATTGACAGGTTATTACAGAAGGTTCATAAAGAACTTTAGTGGGATAGCATCACCTTTGACACGCCTGACGAGGAAGGATGTACCGTTTGTGTGGTCGGATAACTGTGAGAAAAGTTTTCAGATTTTGAAGAAGAGGCTGACTTCAGCACCAGTGCTAGTTTTACCAGAAGCAGATAAAGGTTATACAGTGTTCTGTGATGCTTCTAGAAAGGGTTTGGGCTGTGTATTGATGCAAGAAGGTAAAGTTGTTGCTTACGCATCTAGACAGCTTAAGAAAATTGAAGAGAATTACCCTGTTCATGATTTGGAATTAGCTGCTATAGTTCATGCTCTTAAGACATGGCGTCATTACTTGTATGGCGAGACATGTCAGGTGTTCACAGATCATAAGAGCCTGAAATACATCTTCACTCAGAAAGACTTGAATTTGAGACAGCGCAGATGGCTGGAGTTGATTAAAGACTATGATGTGACAATCGATTACCATCCTGGAAAGGCGAACGTTGTAGTTGATGCCTTGAGTATAAAGTCAAGTTCAACATCCAATGCATTTTCTATGGCATGTTTCAAGAGAGACTTGCTTGTAGATATGCGAAGGATGAACTTGGACTTGGAGGTGACAAGACAGAGTGGGCTGATTGCACAGATGCAAGTCAGACCTACCTTTTATAATCAGATTAAAGAATTGCAACAGAGCGATGATGAGCTATGGCAAATCATGCATGAGATGTCTGAGGGGAAGAGAACAGAGTTCATGTTTTCTGATGAGGGCATGTTATATCTTCATGATAGGTTGTGTGTACCTAGAAACAGTGAGTTAAAAGAGCAGATTCTTGAAGAAGCGCATACTTCTATGTATGCCATGCATCCAGGTAACACAAAGATGTACAGGAACCTCAAAGAGCTGTACTGGTGGTCTGGCATGAAAAAGGATGTGGCTGAATACGTGGCTAGGTGCGGGGTGTGTCAGCAGGTTAAGGCTGAACATCAAAAACATGTGGGTATTCTACAGTCGCTTTCTATACCAGAATGGAAATGGGAACACATCACGATGGACTTTGTGGTAGGATTACCCAAGACGCCTAAGGGTTCAGACTCGATATGGGTGATTGTGGACAGACTAACTAAGTCTGCTCACTTTCTTCCTGTCAAGTCAACCTTTGACGTTTCTAAGCTGCCTAAAGTTTATGTGGATGAGGTAATCAGGTTGCATGGGATTCCAGTTTCTATTATTTCTGACAGAGATCCAAAGTTTACATCTAGATTCTGGAATCAGTTACATCGTGCGATGGGCACAAGGCTGAAGTTCAGTACAACGTTTCACCCACAGACAGATGGTCAATCTGAGAGGACCATACAGACCCTTGAAGACATGCTGAGAGCATGCGTGCTACAGTTTAGAGGCAACTGGGAAGAACACTTAAGCCTAATAGAGTTTTCTTACAATAACAGTTACCATTCTAGTATTGGAAAGGCTCCATTTGAAGCTCTTTATGGCAGAAAGTGTAGATCGCCAGTTTGTTGGTACGAGGTGGGTGAGAAGGAAATTCTTGGACCTGAGTTAGTTGATGTGACTACAGAAAAGATATCAGTGATTCGGGATCAGTTGAAAGCTGCACAAGATAGACAGAAAAGTTATGCGGAAAGACGTCGTCGACCTCTTGAGTTTGAGGTTGGTGACGAGGTCTACTTGAAGGTTTCACCGTGGAAGGGAGTTCTGAGGTTTGGCAAGAGGGGTAAGTTGACCCCTAGATATATGGGTCCATATCCTATTGTTGAGAGGATTGGACCTGTAGCTTACAGGTTGGATTTGCCGTCTGAGTTGGCAAATCTTCATGATGTCTTCCACGTATCTATGCTGAAAAAGGGTTATCCTGGTACAGATAAGATTCTAGATTCAGAACCAGTGCAACTTAGGACAGATGTGTCCTATGTTGAAGGACCTGTGCAGATAGTCGATCACCGGATCAAAAAGCTTAAGAACCGCGAGATTCCTCTAGTGAAAGTTTTGTGGAGAAACCATAATCTTGAAGAAGCTACGTGGGAGCTAGAGTCTGAGATGCGTGGCAAGTTCCCTTTTCTCTTCTAGGAATTTCGAGGACGAAATTCTTATAAGGGTAAGAGGAATTGTTACGACCCGCGTCGAGCTTATCCCGTAAGTAAGTTGTTCAGCATGTGTTTAGCTGATGTGTTAAGTTAGAAGCCTGTTTTTGTTAATAATGTTTAAAATGGACATGATATGTGCTTAGTGTGTTTTCTAGCTTCCAAAGTGTGTAGTGTCTTACACTTGAAGCGTTGCCAGAGAAATCGTTCGAATCCGACCTTCGAGTCAAAAGTTGCAAGTTTTTGGGCTTCTAGGGACCGGATTGTAATTTTCAAAAGTTTGGAACTTTGCGATTTGGCCCCTAAGTTTTCTTCCTTATCCTTCCTTTCTCCCTTTCTCGTTGCATTTCTCAGAAACGCAGAACGCAGGAAGCGTTCTGTTCCTTGCGTGAGAAAGAGAGAGAGAGAGAGGGAGCTGAGGAGGGAGAAGCTCTGGAGCTTCGTTTTGCTCCAATTAGTTGTTGTAGATCATCCCTTCCCCCCTAGATCTTCATCTTCATCGATTCAAATCGATTTCGAAGCTGGAGCTGCGTTTGCAAGGAAGACGGTTTGGTGATTGGGGTGCACGGTGCAGCCCCAGTTCGTTTTCTTCCTTCCTTCAGGTACGATTTAGTTGTATGTGTCGTTTGTGATCGTTTGGTGCTGTTTGCTCGAAGTTTGCCCGTCGATTCGAGAGAAATCAACTTCTGCAGGCCGTTTTTGTGTTCTTCCTGTACGCGGTTCGGCCGAGTTCCAAGTTGGTCGGCCGAGTTCTTATTAGGGCTTTTGTACATCGTTTTCTGATCGGCCGAGTTTTGGTTTTGGATCGGCCGAGTTTCCTAATTAGATATACGAACCGTGATTTGGTCGGCCGAGTTTGGTCCTGATCGGCCGAGTTTCCTTTGTAGGTTTTTCAAGCGGTGAGTTGGTCGGCCGAGTTCCCCAGGGGATCGGCCGAGTTCCAGTTGGTCGGCCGAGATTTGTTCGACCGAGTTTCAGAACCAGGGAAACGGTCGGCCGAGTTCCATAGGGATCGGCCGAGTTTCAAGTGGTGAGTGGCAATTCATTTAGAAATCATTATTTAACTCATTTTAAATGTCTGATTGCTTCAGTAATAGTTTAATAAGTTCATTGGAACTTGAATTGTGTAATAAGAATGATGAGAAAGAGGAAATTCTGTGTTTTACAATTATAATGTGTTATTTATGTTATTTGTTAATCAAGTATAGACTTAGATGCCCTAACACCGTAGAACCCCTAAGTGGTATCTGCAGCTTTGGGGTGAAACTCGTGTTGCAACATCATCCGTGCTTGTGTCGCGGACAAACGAGGAAAGAGAAAAATGCAGTGTCCAACAACAACGCATGCGGAGTCACGGTGGCAGTGGAAGAAAATGTGGATTATTCAACATTAATCCGTGCGGAGTCACGGTGGTAATCCCCATGAGACTCTCCGCATGTGTGCTCAGGTTAGAGGAGGAGTCTAGAGCACTCGGAGTAGTGCATTGAGGCCGGAGAGCCTGTAGGCCGGAGAGCCTGTGGTCCCGTGGCAGAACGGGGCTGGCGTCAGACTTAGCATTTCCCGGGTGTGTCGCTAAGTCTTGTACGGTGGGGCCGTAGCATGAATTTGCTATGGATCTTTATATGCAGAGTACACTGCATATATTTAGGGCATAACAATAAAATGGATGAAAAAGCAATTAGGATCACAGTAAATTTATATAACTGCCTTTCTACTTGAACACCTGATGTTGCATAGGAATATGATTATTTTCTGAACATCTGCTATGTCAATAGAATTTCTCTGCTTAAACTGTATACCTATTTATTTTCAGTTAATCAACCTGACGAGTTGTTTATTGATAGCTAAGTGAAATGTTATTCACTGAGCGAGTAGGCTCACCCCTCTACTCAAACATTTTCAGGTCAGCACCAGCTTCAGGAGTCAGAAGGATCGTATCATCCTAACGCTTAGTTGATAGAAGGTTTGTAGTTAGTCTAGTTAGAAGGTCTCTTAGTCCATTCCCCTCGATCTTCGGGACAAGGTGTGAGTGAGAGAGAGAATATGTACAAAGATGTAAATTAACTGTTATGCTTTATTTTATGTTGAACAATGCAGTGTGTTGTAGACTTGTTTAATTTCCTGCCAGTTAATATAAATGCTTCCGCAGTTTGTTTAGTTTTTATTTGCAGTAATATCTTTAATTGTTTAAGAATAAATGAAAGGTTGGTTGTGTGTAATCCCACCTGTCGTGCCCTAATCTGTGGTTTGCGGTTAATGTGAGATTGGGGCGCGACAGTAGCAATACCCTCAAAAATGTTAAGAAGCTGCTCACTCATTTTGGGAACGTGACAGGAATGAAGCTGAATGACAGTAAATCTCATGCCTATTTCTCTTCCTCTTGTAAGAACATACCTGCTCTTCTTGAGGATGTGGGACTACAACATGGGACCTGGCCTACTAAATACTTGGGTTTCCCCCTAGCTGGAGGTAACCTATGCAGAAAACATTTCCATGGATGCTTGGACAATCTCAAAGACATGATTAGCAAGTGGCCAGGATCAAAAATGGCTATGGCGGGCAGGCTTATCCTTCTTAAAAGTTCAGCTATGGGTTTAATCAGATTCTGGTTGAACATGGGCGAAATTCCCCCAGCTGTCTTGACTAGAATGGAAATCATGCTCTCAGATTTCCTGTGGGGCAGCTCGATCCATCCTATTTCTTGGGGACGTCTGTCCTATCCTCTTGATGAAGGCGGCCTAGGCATCCAGTCACTGCATGACCTTGCTGACTTCTTCACAGTTAAAAGAATCCAAAATCTCATGACATGTGAGTCTGTATGGGAAACTTGGATGCGATCCAGATACAAACAACAAGTGTACCAAGAGCTGAAGCATAGATGGGGATTCTCTACTTCCTGGCGTTGTATGCATGACATATGGCCAAAATGGAAACCTAACACAGCTGAAGATGATCTTTGGAGAGCCTGCAGAAGATGTCTACCTAAGGATACTGGTTCTGAGGTGTTATGGAGGCATCAACATCATCCCAGATGGAGCCTTGTTACTTTCCGAGCATACAAGAATTATCTGCCTACTCTTATGAAAGTTAAAAAGTGGAAACCTTACATATCCACTTCCTGCTTCCTATGCAGTGAGGGAGATGACGACTGTGACCACCTATTTTCTTCATGCAAATGGTGGAAATATCTCTGGGGCCGTTGTAGGTTAAAGCTCACAACTACGGGTTGCAAAAACCTAGCTGATTCTCTTACTGATACTGCCAACATCGACAAACATGTTGCAACTTTCCATCTTTGGTGTCTATCATCCTGCGTTCATGCTATATGGTCTGAAAGAAACAGGAGATGGATAGGGGAAAAGAAGAAGGATGAGATCCTGATTTTTAGTCATATTGAGAGGGATATTAAATCCTTGTATCTTGTTAGAAATCTTATTGAAATTCCCTTAATTATAAAAAGGAATTGGGATCTCTTGTAACCTACTTCTCACATGTGAGAATAGGATTCTTGGGTAGGGTCAGGAATGTATGATCCTCTGTAATCTTGGTGCCCTATTTTTTGGGGTTTTCAGAATATAGTTACAAACAGTTCCGATATATATATATACTCAGGCTAGAATACACTCGAGTGTATTTGGAATAGAATATGCTCAAGTAGTTTTTCATGATGCAATATGTTTTTCAAAAATCTAATATGTTGATCTTCTTAATCATCTTGTAAATAACTCATATAAAAATTTTGAGTGCCATTTGGACATTTATAGGTCATGTTATAAAGACCGCAAAAATTATGCATTTCAAATTAGTTGTGTGCATCAATTTTGTTGTCCTCGAATGAGTGACTTCGACTCATCCAAATGGGCTCAAAATTTGTATGTAGACTAATTATAGTATGACAATGAAAATTAGTGGTTTACATCTTGCAAAAAAAGTCTTGATATGCAAACACACTTGAGTGTATCTGTGCGATCTGTACTCTCAAGTGTATTCTAGCCTGACGATATACATACATATATATATATATATATATATATATATATATATATATATATATATATATATATATATATATATATATATATATATATATATATATATATATATATATATATTATATATATATATATATATATAATGGTCAGTTAGATTTGGATGGTGCGATTCAAGTCCTGAAGGCGTAATGAATGTGTAATCAACTGTTTAGTATGATTGTATAGGAACAAATATGAAAACATTGGTTTAGGCCTTGCTTGATCTTTATACAATGTTGTTGATAGAAAGTATACATGTTCTTCATATTCCATTTTTGTGATTAAGATGTTTCATAATTTAACAAAAAATTCTCTTCCTATTAATAATCATTATCGGCTTCATCTCAGTTATGTTATACTGCTACTCAGTTTATCTTATCTCTGATAATATAGAGTTGGTGGAGAGTTCTATCTCTCATCGGGACTGTGTGTCTCACCTTGTTGGTTATCAACCTTTTTAGGTAGAGGAGCACAAAGAGGTAGAGATGGTGTAGAGGAGGTTGAGTAGTAGCCAGAGGAGAAGTAGTTTTTAAGGTTGGAAGTGCTTCTAGATCTCTTTTGTGGAAAGAGTCCTAGAATCGTCCCTATACACTTGGGTCCTTGGGAACGTTTTGTAGATGTTTTGCAAATGTGTTATCTTTATATGCCTTTGTATACCAAACATGGTGGGATCTTGTATATATGTTCTGGAATAATGCTTTCGTTGCAGGTTGACAGCATGCCTTGTGAATGCTTTAAGGCATGAAAGGACTCATGTATAAATGTTCTTGTTATATGGTTCTTTATGAAAAAGGTTTTATATTTTTAGTGTTTTCTGCTAATAAGTGTATTAATCTCTTTTTCAAGGTTATGTTTTGAATAATCTCATTTCGCTGTGGTTCGGGGCGTCATAGCTTGGTTGGTATCAGAGCTTGAGGTTTGGTGAGTCTATATGGACCTAGAACTCGGGTTTGTGTATGTTCTAGTGTCCTCCGGTCTGTCTTATAGTCACTTCTCCTAATGCAGAAGAAGAAGACAAGTTGAAAGATGTCTGGAGATGCTTCTAAGAGAAGTGTTTCTGCACCAGGTGGTAGTGCAAAGAACTAGACACATGAAGATTGGGTGCCTGAAGTCCCCTAGTTTGACCCTGCCATGATAGAAAACCCTTCCTTTCAATTACCTTTTGGGTAGTTTATGGCCACGATGACTCATATGGAGGACACGATGCATGCACCTCAGGCTAGTGCACCTGTTCCCCGTACTGAATCCTAAAAAATTAGGAAGACTTTCGAGTAGCTTCGTCATGTTGGGGAAGTTGAGTATGCTGGAACAATTGACCTGGCAGATGCAGATCTGTGGATGATAGAGCTTGAGAAGGCCTTTAAGATCCTAAATATCCCTGAAGAAGATAAGTTGAAGCATGCAGTTTACATCTTGAGAAGGATTGTTGGCCATTGGTGGGCCATAAAGGAGGAGGAGAGACCCAATGTTATGGTTGGTTGGGTGGAGTTCGGACAGGAGTTTGTGAGTGAGTACTTCCCAAAACATATATGGATGAGAAGATTAGTCAGTTTGACATGATTTCATAGGGATCTATGATAATTAGTGAGTATGAGGCTAGGTTTATGGAGTTGTTGAGGTTTTGTCCTCACATGGCTGTGACGGAAGATGAGAGGATTCATCATTTTGAGAAGGGGTTGAATGTTGAGTTGTCTACCCCAGCTACTGCTTTAGAGAATTGAGAGAGGTTTATTGCATTTGTGGAATCTATTTGGAGGATAGAATGATTTGTGAAGGAGAAGAGAGAGGAAAGTACCACTACAGGAAAAAGATGATTTAACTACAATTGTTTGGGTTACAGTTAATTTACGTGTAGCAAGAACTATTTTTAGTTATAAAATATATTTATGTAACCAAAATAATTGTAGCTAGCTCTATAAATAAGATATAGCTATAGTTTTGTCTTCTTTTGATTGTATCCACAATGTATTTAGTTAGCTTAACTAAAAACAAAAAAAACCCAAAATTTCCCTCCCCACGCCTCACTATTTCCCTGGTTCCCCCCTCCCGACCCCCATCCCCTGAGCGTGAGCAGCAATCGTAGAAACCGTCTTCTGGATTCTGCTTCCCTACTATCATTGTTCCTCAGTCGTCCGCCCTCCCTATGGCCATGCGAAGGTGGTTGATCAGTCATCCACCCTCCCTCTAGACGTTCAAAGGTGGTTCCTCCAAAGCTGCCTCCACCAGACCTCCTCTTCCACCACCCACACCCTCCGAAGGTGCTTCCTTCCCCGACGCCCTCCGTAGGTGATTCCTCCATCAGTGCCTCTGCATTGGGTTCCTCCACCGACGCCCTCCACAGAAACTTCCTCAGTGGACACCCTCCGGAGGTGCTTCCTCCCCCGACGCCCTCCGTAGGTGCTTCCTTTGTCGGTGCCCTCTGCAATTGGTTCCTACGTCGACGCCCTCTACAGTTGCTTCATCCGGCACCCTCCACAGTTGCTATTTCTGTCAGAGCACTCGTAGTTTCTTCCTCCACTAGAGCCCATTTCCTACTCTGCCAGTGCCCGCTTCTTTGCCTATAGTTCTCCTGCATATAATAATTGAGGTAAATCCACTGTTTAGGACACAATTGATAATCGAACTATTATATTCTAGATTTCTTTTTTGAGTGTGGTATGTGAAGAATCATGAATGGATCCATAGATCCTCTTCCGGTAGGAGTGCACTTGTCGATATTGTCTCCAGTATTTGTTATTGGGCTTAGGTATTTGATCCCTTGGATGGCGGGAAGTTAGTTACATAGTGGTCCTATGTAAAACAAATTTGTATGTAGAACACGAAAACTCATAAATTGATAATTGCTAATAATTTCTTGGGATAATTTTTCCCCTCTAAAGACGAGATGGTAATTCACCCTATGTGTACCTATAGTACACAATTTAGCATCTTCACACACTTTTGACATAAAAGCTTCTCTAATTAGAATTTAAAGGTAAACAAAATATGATTTAGCATCTCAAAACATAATTTTGTCATTTCTTGGTATTTAAGCTGCTATATTGTGGCAACACATCCCAGTATCACCCAGACAGCGAGGTGTTACGTGAAAACATGCGGATCACCATGACCACATATTATCAAAAACATAGGTTAATTAAAACTGATTGCGGAAAGCAGGTAAACTGAGAAAACTATTACATTTAAGTCCACATCCTGCAAAGGAACAAGTTATATAAACATGTACAAGCCTTGATAAGTGTCCACATCTTAGAGGAACAACTGTCTTGTCATCACATGAGTTCATCACCTAATTATATGTACATAAAGGCCCACATCCGGCCAGCAACAGGATATACAAAGGATCAACAACTATACATCGTGAAACAACGTCAAAACATTCCCAAGGACCTGAGAGTTAAGGGATGACTCTAGACTCTACTACAAAACAACCAAAACAACAACATATCCATCGCTTGCCTTCTACTGCTCGTCTTGCTGCTCGGCCATAACTCCGCGACACCACCACTTCTAGCTTGACCACCTAAAAAGGTTATAAACCAACGGGGTGAGACACAAAGTCCCAGCGAGAAACATAAATCCCAACCGAAACTACAAAACCTCAGAAGGATAAAGCAGATAACTGATAAGAGTTATAATAAGAGAAGTTATAAAGAAAAGAAGTTCATACTAGCAAACTTACCAGATGTACGAAAGATGTATACCCGAGCATTTCTTTTATGGAACATGATTAATAATATAAAATTGATAAGGTCTTACCACATATCATAAGGAAAGTATAAGTAACTGCAAGATATAACAAGATTAACTACACAAGCAAGGCCTCAACCAATGTTCCGTGTTTTGCCTTAAGTAGTAATACTATTCAGCTGGATTACGTATTATTATGCCCTGAGGAAGTGAGCCATAAAGCTCAGATCCAACCGACGGATGCAAAACCCGGAGTCGGTGCCATACAAGGTCAATGGAAGAGCCGGACTCCACGACCTCCCACTTCATGGTCAATGCATGAAAACTAAAGCAGGACCGTAGTCTCATGCTTAAGTGGCCTTAGCCACAGGGTCAGCTCCATAGGATAGTATATCGGAGCCTCGGTCCAGTTCACTGTGCTCTGAGCCATGAATGTGTTCATGCTCCATCATACTGAGCCATGGGCTTGCTCACCATGATCTTCATTTATATATATATATATATATATATATATGTGTGTGTGTGTGTGTGAGTGTGTATATATATATATATATATATATATATATATATATATATATATATATATATATATATATATATCTGAGTCTGCAATCATAGCTTCACTCAATTCCCTCTCTATTTAAGGCTAGGAGAAACCACACATATTCAACAATATGCGCTTCCAGGTTAACCCGTAGGAGAACCTGTTTCACCATCACCAGCTGCTGACGATGATGGATCTATGGCCATGGGAAACTACATGATATGTTCCACTGTGATTAGTTAGTATATTTTAAGTGGATTGCAAGATTCAACCATGTTTTATAACATGCAACTATAATAAGAATAAACAACATGAGACATAATAATATGCTTTCATTGTAATCAACATCATTCGGATCCATCATAAGGATCCAACATCACATGTTACCACTTGGCCTCTTGCCAATCATTTAGATCCATCTCAAGGATCATCACATTGCCATGGGATCTCAATCCCTCATCACATAGTGCCACTGCCTCTCCAGGCTTACATCATAACCATGGAACATCAATCCCAGCACTAGTCAAGCTCAGGTCCTCAGACCATCACATCATCAAGAGTAACTATTAAAGAAATGTTACTCATCATATATACCTCACAGCCCTTTACCTGGCTATGCATCTGTATGAGACCTGCATGGTTAGTATACGTAATCATCATAAATAGCTTAGAAGTTCATATTATCAACATAAGGTGATATTAATGATTATCTGCTTTATCAATCATGCCTCAACTTGTGACCTTAGACATAGGTCATAACATCATGCCAGGCATCTTACATGCTTACCATTTGCTCAACATTATACATAATATCAAAATCATCACATACATATGTAAATACATGTAAGCTACATAGATGAGCTCTACCATAACAAATACCATCAAGCATATCAAGGGTCACCATCATGACTAAACGTGATAGTGGAACAACATCCAACATATCAGTTTCTATAAGGGATAGCACCCTCACTAAAAACACCGAATACCCTCACCAAAGGTAGTATCGGGCAGGGTACTCCTCATATCGTCCAACCACTTCAACCTTATAACGGTCAAGCAAACCACCAAGGCTAACGGGAAGCACCTGGGGTATAAGACACTACGATGTGTCGTGCTCTACTTGAATCTCTGGCAATGTTGTACATCAAGGTATGTCATGCAATTGAGCCCAAAGGGGCATGTCGTGCAGGGGGTAACGTGCGCTCATACATGTCGGGCATCCACATGTATCGGGCACCAAGGTATCATGCAACGCCCAACCAGTGTTGTGCTGTTGGCCGACACACACAGAGCGAAGGCCAAGGGTGACACTCATTACAGAACTGGCCAACAACGTCCATACCTCAAAGCACAATGACACCAAGCTACACCTAAGACATGTGTTTCGAGCAACATATACAACCAGGTGACGCCAGACACACACAGGGGTAACGGCCAACACTCCATGCTTCTAGGTGTAACGACCAGGGTCACAACTTCAAACGACAACAAGGGAAACATATCGTCCAGCTAGCCTACCCAAGATCAGGCTAAGGGGTGTATCGTCCAACTACCTGCTAACGGGCACCCAATACATACTCGCCAACCCCACATATCGGGAACTAGATTGTCGTGCAATGCCCGTCAGATGTAGGGCTGTCGGTCGACACACACAGGGCTGGTGTTACGCCCGTCACCATATCAAAAAACTATCTAGCAACGCCTCCACAACCCCAAGGGTAAGAGTATCAGGCAGAGCATGCAGCATAGAGGGACTCCCGACAAACACAGGTTCAAGGACCAGGGTGCATCACCCACCACAAACACAACATGTCATCCAAGGTTAGACCAAGGAAAAGATATCAGGCAACAACACCACCAACACCATATCGGGTAGGATGCACCCCGATAGGGTCACCACCAACCTCAAGCTTAAGGGCACAAAAACCCTAAAGGATCAAGAAAATGGCTCACCTCTCAACTTAAACGAGAGAGGGGTTTTGCACATCTCTTATCACTCATCGGGCTACACAAAGAACAACCACCATAAAGCTCACCTTTCAAGTCCATGGTGAGAGGAGGGTGTTGCTCAAGGAACTAGAACACAAGCTCGCCTCTCAACTTAAACGAGAGAGGGGTATTGCCCATTCTACTAGAACTCAAGCTCACTCCTCTATACCAAGGAGAGAAAGTAGTATTGCTCACCAAGAAACCCTAGAACATAGGCTCGGCCAACAAGGTGCAACTAAGCAAGAAAGCAAACTAACCACATGTATAGCTAATAATAAGCAACATATAATAAGAACATAGAAGATGGTAATGTAGTTAGGCTTAGGAGTTATGTAACCCTCCTTAAGAAAGATCCAAGCTCCAAGCACCACCAAGGAAGAAGGAGAGCAAGGCACTATAGGGTTTGGCCACCACTAGAGGAAGAAGGAGACTCCAAGAAGGATCGGCCACCAAGCTTGCAAGAGAAGAGAGTGTGTCGTGCACCAAGGAGAGGAAGACTAAGGAACTAAAGGGATCCGTAGCAAGGGAAGGGAAATGCATATATAGAAGTGGATGGAGGAGAAAACAAGGTAGAGTAAGGCAAGGTGTCGCCCACCTAGGGACACTTGTCCATGAGCAATGCCAGCACTCTAGCATGTCTTAAACACATGTCCAAGGCCCTTGCCACATGCAAGCATCAAGCGCCAAGTGTCCACTAGTGGTGAAACAAACGAGGTGAAAGAAGGTCAAAGATCCATGGTCGACACACCTGGATGACACACCACCACCATGGGCGACACAGTGTGGGCGACCCAAGCACCCTCTTTCCCGACATAAGGTCCAAAGGAGCAAAGGCAAGGCACCACAAGGCCCAACAAGCTCAACCAAGCCCAGAAGAACTCAAGCAATGGGCCCAAACCTTCCTATCAACAGTAGAGGAAGCAAGGAGAGGGAAGAACACCACACAAGGTGACAAACTTGTCCACAAAACCCTAAACTTGGGTTAATTGCAAGTAGCACCTCCAACTCTCAGCAAAGCTCAAACAAACCCTAATCACCACTAAAGGTGATTAGCAAGCAACTAAGCATCAGGGTTTAAGCAAAGAAAACAGGGTAAACCCTAAACGGAGGTCAGTGTCCTTACATATATATACGAGCCTCTTGGTGTTGGATTTGTTATATTTGCAGCAATGACTTAATTAATTGTTTTGTTGATAGCTACTGGAAATAGGTCGTTATATTTTCTAACATAGGAATATGGACTTTTGAGCCATATTTTATTGTTTTTGTTTATTTTTTGATTGCTTCAGTTACAATTACATTATATGTAGCGAATGATTTTTGTAATCCTCCTTTTAAATAAATTTTTTCTGACCTTCAACAACCGTATTAAACCAACATTAGGTATAAACCAACCGTTTCATAATCCTTCTTTTTCTGGTATACTTAGCCTTGGTATTTGAGAAATTAAATAAGACCTCATTACATAGCATATACTAAATGAGATAGAATTGTTAATCAATTCTAAAAGAAGATAGAAGACTAACATTGGAAGATGTGTACGTTGGCAATAATATCGAAGAAGAGTATATTCATGAGTGGGTGATGTCTAGTATATGAGTTAACATGATAAAGAAAAGAAGACCATGTGTATAGTAATCAATCTTAAACTGTGATGTTGGCTATATAAGTTACATGGGTCATATACCATGTGTACCCTACCTTGTTCTGTGTTAACTAATCTTGACTTGTATATGAACCATGTAATGGTATCAATAAGCATATAAAATCTACCTATAATGTTAAACAAGTGGGATAGCTTTGGAAAATGCATAGCTAATGCTTTCTTCATTGGTAGAGGTTGAACTGGCCTCCGTGACACTGTCTGTCCTTAGAATTCAAAAATCATATTTCTTATTTGTCTGGGCAAACTCTACCCTAGATCTAAGAAAGAGCTCTTAAATCTTATTCAAATTAGGTTATGGAACGATTTTTAATACTTTGTATTCTTATCCTTTTTTCTTAATTTTTATAGGTAGTCATGATGGATAAAAGTTGGATCCATGAGGAATACATAACAAGCACAACATATTGGGGTGGTTAAATTTATAGAGCATGCATTTTCAAAATCCAGCAAGGATGGGACTATCTTATGTCCTTGTAAGTAGTTCTTAAATGTGCATAGGTAGAATTGGCAAGTCACAATTGAACACTTGTTATGGAATGGATTCTTGACCACCTACACAAATTGGATTTTTCACAGTGAGGGTTCATTTGATAGCTTTGAGGATTCACAAATACAAAATGACACGTCTAAAGATGACATGAGAAACATGTTGCATGATGTGTATGGTGTATCATAGGATGAAGAGAATATGGAAGACGACGACCATCGACTTGTATTTGTTGATGATGCAGAAGCTGAGCAATTTTACAAACGGTTAGAGATTGTTGCACATGAATTGTACCCTGGAAGTAAGAAGTACTCTAAATTGTACATTGTTGTGAGGTTGTTTCACATAAAATGTGTCAATAATTGGAGTAATAAGTCATTTTCTTAGCTGCTTGAGCTTTAGAAGGAATTGCTTCCAAAGGGTGAGATGTTTCCCGACTCTTATTATGAATTCAGGAAAATAATCACGGACCTTGAACTTGACTATGATAAAATTGATGCTTGCAAAAATAACTGCATTTTATATCGAAAGGATTTTGTAGATAAGACTTCATGTCCGAAATGTGGTGTTTCTAGATATAAAGATATCAAAACTGACGAAGCTGGTGTAGAAAACATTCATACAAACAAGAAAGGAGTTCCTTGTAAAATCCTACGCTACTTTCCCTTGACTCCTAAGTTGAAGAAAGTTTTCATGTGTTCGAAATTGTCACCCCTAATGCGGTGGCACGATGAAAGTCATACCAAGGATGGAATTCTACGACATCTAGTAGATTCTCTAGCATGGAAGACGTTTGATAATATGCATGCTGAGTTTGCTTTTGATTCTCGCAATGTTCACCTTGGACTAAATTCTGAGGGATTTAATCCCTTTAGCCTCATGAGTCTATCATATAGCATTTGGACCATCGTATTGATTCCATACAACTTGCCACCATGGTTGTGCATGAAGTCTCCCAATTTTATCCTGTCGATGATTATTTATAGTCCAGCTCAACCCGGAATGGACATAGATGTCTACCTACAACCATTGATTGAGGAGTTAAAAAAATTTTGGGAAGCTGGTGCTGATACTTATGATGATGATCGTAAAGAGGTTTTCAAATTGCATGCTACCTTACTGTGGATGATAAGTGACGTTCCTGCATATGGTTATCTATCTGGTTAGCAAACTAGTGGGTATCTTGCATGTCCTTTCTATAACAAAGACGCGTGCTCATGGAGACTACCATATAGTAAGAAAGCATGTTTCATGGGTAACAGGAGATTCCTCCCAATGGATCATAAATTTCGTAAAGATGCTAAATCATTTGACGAAAAAGAAGAATTTAGAAGTACTCCTATGATGTTGTCTGGAAGTCAAGTTCTAGATCAAACTAGAGATGTAGATAATATAACGTACAACTGGAGAAAGCAAGGTATATTTTTTGAGATGCCATACTGGAAGCATAACCTTATACATCATAATCTTTACGTGATGCACACAGAAAAGAATGTATGTGAGAGTTTGATTCACACACTACTTGAAATGGAGAAGTCAAAGGACACTGGAAATTCTCGATATGACCTCGAAGAGATGGGCATAAGGAATAGACTTCACATTATCAAGGACGAAAATAAAAAAAATCATCACGCCTTCATGTTTTACTTTGAAGAAGGAGGAAAAAGAATTATTCAGTAAGTTGTTGAAGTCTGCTCGAGTTCCTGATGGGTATTCTTCCAATATAGCTAGAAATGCATGCGTCAAAGAAAGAAAGCTGATGGCATTGAAGAGTCATGATTATCATGTATTGATGCAACAATTTCTCCCATTAGCTTTACAAGTAGCATTGCCCAACAAAAATGTTAGATCTGTTGTAATAGAGTTGTCCAAGTTTTTTAAAGACTTATGCTCTGAAGTCATAAATCCAAACACTTTTGAGAAGTTGGAATCCAGAATAGCAGTTACTCTTTGTAACCTAGAGAAGATTCTCCCACCATCATTCTTTGATGTGATGGAGCATGTAGTCATTTATCTTTCACGAGAAGTGAAGATAGCCGGACCGATATTCTATCGTTGGATGTACCCCATGGAGAGGTAATCTTTCTAACAATTAAATTTCTTTAGATCTTGCATACGATCGTATGTGATGTTCTTACAAAGTCTTTTCTTCTTATTAATGTATACACTTACAAACTTTAAAAAGATATGTGCGAATTAAAGTTGTTGTAGAAGCTTCTATAGTAGAAGGTTACTTGGCAGATGAATGCTTAACATTCTGTGCGAGATATCTCTCAGGAGTTGAGACAAGGTTCACTAAATTGTCTAGAAATGATGTGGAAGATGAATATATGGATAATGATGAAGTGTGGTCTATATTCTCTCATAAAGGGTGTCGTCTAGGAAAGAAGACTCCTATTATGCTTGATAGCACAATGCTCAAAGTTGCACATCAATATATTTTAGCCAATTGTGATGCAGTTGATCCATACATGAAGTAAGATCGTTGTTTACTTTTCACTATGTAATTTGATATTTACCTCTAGGTGTGTCACACATATTTCTTGGCAGGAATCACATCTGATACTTGAAGAAAATCAATCCACGTGCACAAAAATAGGAAAGCAGTAATCTTCATATGAACAGTTTTAATGAATGGTTTAAGAAACATGTAAGTTTAAATAAATTATTTCCATTAGCATAATAAAAAAAATATATAAATAATAAAATTCATAATATTTTCATATTGACGAGAAGGCAAAGTTGACAACTGTGTCACCAAACCTTTTAGTGTAGTCTTGAGGGCCACATCAAATGTCAATGCAATATGCGGGATATGTAACAAATGGTTATAGATTTCGCACCAAGGATCGAGAATGCGGTAGAAAAACACACAATAGTGGAATTATGGTGAACACTCAGACCGAAAGTTTTTTTAGCTCCAAGGACAAAAATCCTACAATGGGTCAGGTTACGTACTACGGGGTGTTAAGGGACATTTTCGAGATCAGTTATTACGAGCAACTTAAAGTTGTTGATAACACCAAATTTTGTGATGTTTTTGACCCTTATTTTGTTATCAAATTTGCCCTTTTAAACTATTTTCCTCTCCTTTTTGTCATGTTTTTGAATAAACAGGCCACGATAAGCTATTAACTTAATTTTATCATCTTTTACAGAGTTTTCCTCATTATTTAACTCATTTATCTGCAAAAAGACCCGTCCCGGCCCACAAATGTGTTGCACCTACATCAGCCTTCTTACCAACCAGACGGCCGATACGGTCACTGCCCGATAGGGCAGTACGATACACAGTTGTGCAACACGAGGGTGTTGCGCAAGAGGAAGCGGACGAGCGAAACACCTTCTACCCGACTGGGAGCCGGACCCGCCACGACTGCTGAAGCATGTCACACGATACAAGCCACCCACCGGCAGGCACCACTCGTCACGCTGACTGACACCCTGACATCCTTGTGCCTCCCGATACACATCTTGGGAGTCCCTGAAGCCGCAATAATGGAGTTTAAGGAAGAACACATGGCGTCCGGAGTACCATAACTTCCCCCAACTGCTGCCTATAAATAGTAGCTACAGGAAGACGAAAAGACAGTTCGGAACCCTCGAGATCTAACGGAGGAAAACATCTGGAGCTAGCGTGTCGTGCCTCAGAGATGTGTCGGGCGATTCTAGGTGAGCACTTCCCCTTCCTGAGAGGGAGGGAATGGTTCACTTACGGTCGTCCGGGGCACCGCTGCAGGCCGATATCGACCAACAAGGATACCCGATGCGAGTGACCAATATTGAAAGCAACACTCTAGCCCAACACGATACTGAACCCCAATACGCATCGCCAGTCATGGCGTGTTGCCCAAGAGGGTATCGCCTGACATGATAGTATCGGGCAAGGGTGCCCCACATGATACATCCGCCCGTCATGAGTGTGTCACCCGAGAGGGTGTGCCGCCCGGCACGGGCGTATCGGGCAAGGCTCCTGCTCGGTATCGGGATGGAGAGTCTGCTGTTGTCTGTCGCCCTTCTAAATCAAGAAGGCGACACCTATCTTCACTTATTTCAGTCATTTACTTCATTTACAATCAGACCCTTATATGTTAATGGAATTAGAAGAGTTTAATTATCTGCTGCTTTATGTTTGGTACCCTTGTTGGATGATTGCTATGTTTAACATCTGAACTCTAGCTTGCACACTTGGATCGCGTTTCGATTAGCTACCGAATCATGTTTTCCCGTTGCAACAACCTTGAGAGGGGTGTTGTGGCTCTACTATTTGATCAGATACCATAGTACGAGATGGTCCATGATCGGAGTTGCTTTAGTAACCTTTCAACTCTAATTTAAGTCCAACAACCTCGAGAGGAGTGTTGATGCTTGATTAGAGGTACCCACTTCAAGAGGAGGTGTACAAGATGTTTCTGTTGTCGCTAGTTTTACTGAAGTTATCTCCTTTGTTCCTTACTATAGCATTAGTGTTATCTCTCTGTTTCCGTTGCACGAAACCCCTAAAAACTGATAAATGCTTAAAACCTTATTTTTCCTTGCAGCTCCAGTTGGAGATAGATTTTTGTTTATTTATCGATCTTATCCTGCTGTTCCCTTGGGGAATTTTACCATCTTCTTACCCTTGTCGGAGTGTAATGTGTCGATTCCTTGTTCTCAACACTGCCTCCCTTGTCCCTGTGTTGGACCCCGTAAACAAAGTTGCGAGGGCCTAGAAGGTTTCGGGTTATAAATGTAAAAGTCCGACTACTTCAAATCCGCTCCACTTTTCGGACGTGCGATTTAGGCCAGTCAACTTTTTGGCGCCGTTGCCGAGGACAAGGCAAAATGGTACTGTTGATGAACATGAATCCACTAACTACACTCATGTGCCTCAAGATTAGAAATGAGCTTGACAACACTCCTTTATAATTATTTTAACCTAAAATGAATAATTTGTATTATTAATAACAAATTTTCTAACTTGATTTTTACACGATGTTCAGGTACTCAGAAGAAAGGCATTCTACTCAACTGAGCACCGACGTCGTCAACCATGCCGCCTTGTGTTGAACAACCTCTCTCAGAAGGTGAACGCCAAGGGGGAGCTAGACCTCATTCGCCTCCGCTTGAAGATAGCGACCACTACGACGACAATGATCAACATGAAGATCCAAATATGGAGCAATTCGAGGAAGATCATCGCCAGGATAGATGTTGTCATCACTGGAGGCATAGGAGGAACCAAAATAATCAAGAGCAGCACCAGGGAGGCAACGACAATGACGATTCAGATGAAGAAGAAAAGACTCTAAGGGAGTTAACTTCCACAAAGGCTAAAAATTCCAGATGCCCTATCATCATCCCACGATTCAACACCACCAACTTCGAGCTCAAGCCATCAGTCATATCCATGATTCAAAACAAAAGCTTTAGAGGGAGTTCTAAGAATGACAATCCCTATCACCACTTGGATGCTTTCAAAAATATATGTGACACAATCAATATGCGGGGAGTCCCCCCGGAGGTAATCTATTGCAAGGGCTTCATCTTTTATTTAGAAGATAAGGATCTATCATGGTATCTGGGGCTTCCCCACAAAGCCCTGAACGGATGGAGAGCACTGGCAGACACCTTCGTAAACAAGTTCTATCCTACTAAGAAGACCGTTAGGAACAGATAAAGGATAACATCTTTCATGCAAAAGCCAAGCGAGAATCTCCATGATGCCTGGGAGAGATATCAAGAATATCAGAGGGACTGCCCTCCTCACAACTACAAGAATGGTTTCTTAGTCACTACCTTCTACAACAGTCTAACCCCCGAGGAAAGGGTTTCACTGAATGCAACATCAGGAAGTGACTTTTTGGGGAAGAAGCCGAGCAAGTTCGAGAAGATCATCAAAAACATGGCCGAGCTGCAAGTCGGCACTGACTATGATAGATCTGACAGGGGGCAAGCTAATAAGGCTAGTTAAGGGCATGCGCTTGAATCCAAGGCTCAGGAGACTATCACCTCACAAATCCAGAGGATAGCAACTGATATAAAGCAGCTAAAACAATTCGGTGGAAAGGGAAAGAAGCAGATCGAGAAGGTCATGAAGTGTGTCACCTGTGGAGAGGGTGGACACAGGGTGGATAACTGCATCTACACCCGACTTGACGCATCGAGCGATTCTGAATATGAGGCTGAGGAGACTAAGAATGTCTCTTTTGTAAATTTTAAGAGGCCGGACCATCTTGGGTTTAGTTATGGCAACAAAGATGTTGTTGAAAACTCACATCAGCTGCATAATTCCACCAAGCCACCTCAAGCTTTCGAGAAAAGGGGGGCAGAGTCAATTCGCTAAAAACACCTCCTTCCAGTCAAGCAAAGGGAATTTCCAAGGACAAGTTAAATACCAAGGTCAAACCAAAGAGCAGGGACAGGACAAGGTTTCAAACCAATCAGACGTGGTTAGACTATTGTTTAATTTTGTGAAGAGACAAAATACAATTAATAATCAGCTAGCGCAGAGTGCACTTTCAAATTTGGGTGTTCTTTTTTTTTGGGCAAGTCAGGAGGTGTTCTTATTCATCCCGTCCTCCTCTTACGAGAAAATCAACAAAATTATTGATACAAATAAAATCTTGTGCAGAATTAAACATGGCAGTACTACTGCCATTACAATCACTAACTAACCTGCTACGTAGGCAGTCAGGAGGGTAGGTATAATACCTTCCTCCAAGGTTTTGTTTTTGGTGGTAGCTACCTAACTCATCAGCCAGCTGGTTGCGCTCCCTCTTCACATGAGCAAGCCTCCAATTAGACTTCATCATCCTCCTACACTCTGCCTGTGCTTCTATGAAATGTGGGGCTTCATCCTCTTCACCTTGAAGCAACTGGACAGCTGCCTTGCAGTCCGATTCCACAATCACCTTCTCCCACCCTAGTTTCTCTGTCTTCCTCATCGCAAAGATGATGTCTTCTACTTCCTCTTCTAGAGCATCCCCCGCAGCAATTTTGGTTCCCTTCCCCATCAACCACCTTCCTCTGCAGTCTCTCACGACAAAGGCACATCTACTTCCTCTCTTCCGGCATGCCGCATCCATATTAATTTTAACCCAGCCTTCCATCGGAGTTTCCCAATGCTCCTGTTGTGTTGCAGAAGCTTCAACCTCCTCTCAATTCCATGCCAGCTGATTCAGGTGAAGCTCGAGAGCCACCTTTCTGGTCGTATGTTCTTGATTGGGCGGCTTGTGCTCCATTACCTGTCCATTCCTACTTTTCCAAATATTCCAACAGCCGAACATGAAGCTATCTCGAACATGTTTGTTCCTCAGATTCCCACGTATCCAGGCTTGGAGGTTCGGTTCGGTGAAAAAATCTCGAGGTATCCCATTCCCCAGAATCTTCTTCTAGCATTCCGTAGCATGTGGGCAATCTCGCACTGTATGGAGGCTGTCTTCTTCCTGTATCTTACAAATGCCACACCTACTGTCCTCCGCCAGCATCCTCTCCTTTCTTCTTTTGTTCGTCAGGATCACATTCTGAGAAAGGGTCCATATGAACACCTTCACCGGAGCTGGGATATGGGCGTTCCATATAGTCCTCCATTCTCCCTGAACCATAAGATCAGCCTCCTGTCTACAAGCTTTGTAAGTTGAACTAGTTGTAAACTTGCCCATGGCAGTGTGACTCCAGACAATATTGTCTTTCCCAGCCTGCTTTATAGGAGGTACAATACGTAGAATGTCTTTAGCACAGTTCATAGGAAGCCACTCCTTCAAGAAATGCACATCCCAACCATTATTATCAAGCACAACACTTCTCAACTGCAAGTCTTGGAGGTCAGCTGGAATATCTTTAGTAGCTATGTTATGTAGCTTCCCATGACTCTTTACCCAAACATCATCCCAGAAGTTTGTGTCCTTCCCCGTCACCAGTTGAATATATGAATTTTGGGTGATAAAACCTTTGCTAGTCTAGAAAGGTTCAACTTATCCCCCTCCTTGTACGCCTCATATTTGCTTCTTATCAGTTGACACCAAATCGTGGGTCTGTTTCTCGCCACATTCCAAGTGTTCTTTGCCAGTAAGACCCTATTCCATTCTCGCATGTTATTTGCTACGGACAACCTTCTTCCAGGCTACTAAGGACATGGGTCGCTCCTTTCTTCCTCCCCCTAGATAAATCTGTGGATGGTACCATCAATCCGATCACATAAACCTGTCGGCACAGCAGCCGTTTGCATTAAGTAGGTAGGCATCGCCGTCAGCGTCGCTTTCGCTAGGCATATTCTCCCCGCCAAAGAGAGGCATCAGGCCGACCAAGAAGCTATCTTGTTGTTCACGTTAGTTAGCACTTTCCCATATGTATCCTTATTTACTCACTTATATAGTAAAGGCACCCCGAGGTATTTCCCGAGATCAGAGGTCTCAATGAATCCACTATATCTACAGATTGCACGACGCACTCTGTTTTCCACTTCTGCGGCGAAATAGATTCTCGTTTTCTCAACCGCCTTCTTCTGGCCTGAGGCAAGGCTAAACTCTTTGAAGCAAGCAATAATGGACTTTATGTTGGCCATAGATGCTTGCGCGAACAGATTGATGTCATCCGCAAAACACAAATGTGCTAGGGTAGGCCCCGTCTTGGACAACTTTACAGGTTGCCAAACGTTCTGCCTCACCTTTTCCCGGATCATTTGGCTTAATCTGTCTATACAAATCACAAACAAGTATGGAGACAGTGGGTCTCCTTGCCTTAAACCTCTTGTCGCCTTGAACTCCGGTAGAGTGGTGTTCTTCTAAACAATCGAAGTTCTCCCGGATTTGATAGTATTCATAATGAACCGTTTAAGATTCTCAGGAATATCAGTATGATTCAGCGTGCCCTCCTCAAAATCCCATGACATCATGTCGTAAGCTTTAGATAGATCCCCTTTCACAACCATAACTTTAGCCCCCTTAGGCCTCCTCATTCTATGGATGACCTCCTGCACAACAACAATGTTATCAGTTATTCTTCGTCCAGGAACAAAACTAGATTGTTCTTTAGATATCCACTCCGGCATACATTGTTTCAACTGTTCCACTACAACCTTGGAACACATCTTCAAGCAGAGGTTGTTCAGTGAAATGGGCCTCAGTTGGTCGCATCTCTCCGCGTGATTGACCTTTGGGATTAAGACGATAGAGGAATTGTAAATATCATCAGGAAAAATACCCCCCCTGAGCACCTTGGTGATTGTTAACATAACAGAGCTTCTGATAGTCTTCCAGTATCTCCTCATGAAGTTCCTTGTGATTCCATCTGGGCCTGCCGCTTTGTTGGGATCGGTTTTCTTGAGCACTTGTAACACCTCATCTTCTGTCGGTTCAACAACCATCCTCCTCGTCTCACTCTCAGAAAGACGTCGGAAGTTTCCTGGAATACCTCTGCACCTTGTGGCCATCTCCACCGTAGGAGCTGTAAAGATGGTTCTAAAATGATTTTGAACCAACGTTCTAACCTCCTCCTCCGTCGTGGTCCAGATGTTATTATGATCTTTAAGAATATCAATACAATTTCTTCTCTTTCTCTGTTTAATGAAAACTTGATAAAACCTAGTGTTATCATCTCCATGTTTCAGCCATGAGATGTGGCTCTTTCTTTTCCACTCTTCCTCTTCCTGCCTGAGAATCTGCGCCATATCTCCTTGCATAGTGGTAAGAAGCTCGTCAGTCCAAGGATCATACCTTCTCTCCTACATTTCTTGGAGCTTGTTTATGTTATTGAATAATCTTTCTTTCTTCTCTCACCTTTGTTTTCTGTGTTTTCTGTCCCAAGTTGTTATGTTCTTTATTGCATTGCCCAGCGCTATATAGAAATCCTGCTCTCCTTGCCAGTTATGTGTAAGCATCTCCTGAAACTCCTCGTTTCCTTCCCAATAGGACTTAGTACTGAAACGTTCCTTCCCCCCTTTTCTTCTTGTATCTTGGATCAGGATGGGGCAATGGTCCGAGAAAATCCGGGGCAGATGTGTGACCGAGAAATGCGCTTGCTCCTGGATGAACTCCACATTAGCTACAGCTCTGTCAAGCCGTTCATGCAGGCCACCATGTTTGTAAGTGAACTTCAGACCTGAGAAACCAATATCAGATAGTCTAGCTGCCATAAGCGTGTCACTGAACAACTTAGCTTCACCGAAATTATAGTGCTTTCCTCCCTTCTTCTCAGCAGGATTCATAGTGGTATTAAAATCGCCCACAATGATCCATGGACCATTGAACTTGTGTCCCATATCCACGATATGCTTCCAGATCAGCCGCCGGATACTAATGTGAGGATTGGCATACACAAAAGTAACATATGTACGCCCATCCACCTTGCAGGTCACAAATTGTCTATGGCAATTAATAATATCCACTACAATCTGTCGCTTTCCAGCAGACCCAGATTCCTCCCTTGAAGCCTCTAGCACCAACTCTATGCGAATTAGTGAAACCAAGCGATTTGATGGCTTTTTGAGCCTCCTCCCCACTGATCTGTGGTTCAGCGATGGCTACTAACTTCGGTTTATGAGTTACCATGATCTCCTTAAGCACTCGCACAGTGTCATCGTTCCCAATTCCTCTAATGTTCCAGTAGATTGTATCTAGCATTAAACAGTTGTTGGACATTAGGGAAATCAGTAGATGGACCTTCAGCTTGTTGGGTTAGAATCCCCGCCCTCGTTACTCACCTCCATCGCTTCTGGGTTCAACCTTGGACACCTTCTTCTCTGTATGTATGGTGGCTTCACCTTTGCAGGCTTCATTTTGGTGCTACTCCCACTAATTTTCCGGCTGGATGAGACACCCCCATCAGGCTGGTCTTCCTCATATTGGTTATCAACAGTAGTATCCCCTTCCTCACCTTCTTTCCCTGGTTTGTCAGACTCCATCTCCATGTCCTTCTCATTCTCTATAACATCATCAACTCCTGGGTCTACAATGGTATGTATTTCTTGAATGTCATCATCCTTCCCCTTATCGGTTTTCTTGTGTGCGTCGTTCCCTTCATTTTCCTTCTGTATCATCTTACACGATATATCCTTTAAGGCCTCACGCTTGTCGTCCGCTGAGTTGGTTCTCTTTTGAACAACTTTCTTCTTCTTTTGCCAGACTTTCCCTTGCTGTCTTGGATTCGGGTTTATGGTAGGTTCATCGTTTGTCTCATTAACAGTTCTGTCTTCATCCTCCCCTTCCTCTCCTTCACTAAGACTTTCAAATATGTTATTGTTGTTCGATTTTATGGGATTTTGATCATTCTGTTGGTTCCCTTTCTTGCCGCTCCCTCTTCCTCTTTGCGTCTAGCAATCGTCTCTACCATCATTCTCCTTCTGCCTATTGTCTCTTCTTCGTCCTTGCTCATCCTGCTGCTGTTTTTGTGGGCATCGTGTGCTGTGATGTCCGAGCTCCTTGCACTCACTGCACGTGTCTGGATACACTTGATACAAGACCTCGTACTCCTGATCATTAATTATAATGGACCTGATCAACTCCTTCCTGGTATCAACCTCTACCGCCAGCCTGGCGAATTTGCTTCTTGAGCGCCTTTGAGTGTGCTCATCTACTTTGAATAACCCACCTAGCGCCAGTCCAAGATACTTGAACACAGTTTCAACATACATGTGTAAAGGCAGATTCATTATCCTTGCCCAGGTGACAAGGTACTGCGGCATCTCCTTTTATGGTATGAACCTAGGGTTCTAATCCCATATGACCAGACAACAGCCGAAGACCTTCCAGGGGCCTCCTGCCATAGCCATCTCATAGTCCTTCCTACATGAGAGTTGGATGACAAAGTGGCCCATGTCCTGTTCAAACATGTTAAACCTTCTCGTGATGTTCCACATTATTTTGACCCTTTCACGCAAGGTCATATACCTTATGCTTCCTCCTATCAACCTGACGACTACAGCATATTGCCATGGTTTGGCAAGCTTCTCTTCTGCCTCCTCGTTGATCGCAAGAATAGGCGTTCCAGCACTACTACTGAGAGAGATCTCATGATCATGCAGATGTGATTCGAACAACGTCTCCAGCATCATCGAATCTGGGTCCACTTCCACGTAGTTATCCCCCGCTATGACTTTACTAAACGAAGGTTTATCGTTGTCTCCTCTAGCCCAAGCTTTACCTCCGTTCGCACCTGTGGTCTCTGTGTTTTCTACGGGATCCCGCCGGGGGGTACCTTCAGTAGATCTAGGTGTTTTGCTTCCAGCCACCGATCCGCCCTTGGCGCCGACGGCGCTGTCCTCATCCATGGACTCAGGTCCTTGGCCTCCCCTCATGCCTTTATACTGGAATTGCAATCCAATCTCTGGGACCGAAACCCTAACACCCTTGTTACCTCCAGATTCCATCTCGGAGTGGACTTCCTTGTTCATATGGGACTCCGTTTTCCGATGCTCCCCTTCAGAGACAGACGGATCTGGCCCTCTTCCAGATCCCCCCCAATTGTGCTGCCATCGCCATCGCCCCCTCTCCCCCCGAGCTCCCCCTCAGCCGCCATATCTTATAAATTTGGGTGTTCTGAACTCACTACAGGTCCAGATGGCAGATATACAGACGCACGAATGCCTAATTGATCAACAATTAGCTCAAATGGCCGAATTAATAAAGAATTTCTCGGGAACAATACCTTCCAACACTGAAACTGCCAAAAAGGCAGGGATGTGATCAAGAAAGACATAGATCGAGTTGCAAGATATGGATGATGTTGGAGGCTAAATGTAAAGAACCTGGAGTCGTCGAGCTGGAGAAAAAAACTACAATGCTCCTCGGGAGGAAGCCCGAGATTTTAATTTTCCTAGAATAGGATTTTATTTACTTACTTGCAAAACAAACATGATGAAAATTTGGACTGTAATAAGGCCCGAGCCAGTGCATGCACCACATGCGCTAACTCTTCTATTTTATGGGCCACCGCTCGGTTTTATGGACCTTGATGAGTAATGCTATCTGAGGCTGAGAACTTAACCTTAGGCCAATGATGTTTTACCCATCAATCGTCTTTTCTCTCGCTGTGTTTTTAAGTTTTTCATCTTGATTTTGTTTTGAAGATTTCGTATCGGGCAGCAGCTCAACCGGCGCACTAAACGCGCTCATATCGGGTGATGGTATTTCGGGCGTCACAAAGGCCATGACGGATGACATGCATATGCAGCGTGCACCAATATCGTGCAAGATGGTAATTACACTTGTGTTGATAGATGGACTTCCCGTCTCGGGAATGACTTATCCCAACGGCTGACACTCGTCCAGGAATTACCACTTTTGCCCTCGGTTGGGGTTGCTATATATAGTACAGAGGTTTTACCGTGTCGGGCTACTGCCTTTACTCTTTTCACCTACCTGTATCATGCTGTGATTTTCCTTTGTTTTGCTCCCGTGTTGCGCAATCCTCTTCTGCTCTCGTGTCGCGCAGAAAGCTCAAGAAAACAGCAAAGGTATAGCCCTACATCCGTAACATCCTGGCTTGCCCGACACGACCTCCCTATCGCGCATAATGTATCGGGCTGACAACTTTGGTTAATTTCCTTGTATCACCTGACACTTGTGTCAGCGCGACATGCCTTTAGCGCACGCTTGCCCGATACGCCATATTAGGTGGTAGCTGTGTCGCCCATCCTTGTGCCACCTCACTTGTTTTGTTTGTTGGGTTTTAGGGGAGGCAGAGATGGCAACGGAAACAAAAAAATACTCTCCCAAACCCGGAACAAGGAAACACATCAATGTCTATACAATAGGAAAGGATGGTTTGTGGAATCATACATTGTCCGGAGACTTGCTCCGCGACAATATCTCACGGCTTGTGCGGTCTTCACCACCTGTCTTGGACGGTGTCTGTGCAGCTCCTAGTCGCACCTGGACTGTCGGGATTGATAGTTGTCCTCCGAGCGACAGAGGTCTCCCGCCTCTGCAGTCGTCCACACGGACTACCTGAAACTCCAATCTCCCTGCCCCACAAGGAATTAGAAGAAGTCACACCCTCCTGTTGGCGTACTAGTCGCCAACACACTCTCCAGCTGCCAGTTGCAACTGCAGTTGTCTTTCCCTTGTTGTGCCTCCCTTTTCGGGTAGCACTTGCTCGGGCTCTCTCGGTTACCAAAACTAGAGAACGGCAACTTTGCAGAGCAACTGGTTGCACTGAGTTGTACTTTGAGAAGCCCCCAACACCCCTATATATAGGAGGGTCATGGGAAAGGGTTCTCCATCCCGAGCAATGTGGGACTAAAAGAAGGAGTAGAAGGGTTTGAGATTTTCCACAAAAGCAACCAACTCGCAACCTGAACCGATCATTTCACAACTGAAACTGTCGATTGGGGACCTGAACCGGTCGGTTGACACCTCAACCGATCAGTTGGGACCCATGAGCCGGTTGGTTCATTTCTGAACCAGTCGGTTTGTGGTCCTGACCAGTTCCCGATTGACTCTCCAATTTTTGTTTCTAATTGGTATCGAATACCAATCCTATTTTTCAATCAAATTGGGCAAGTGAAATGAAAGGAAATTTCTCACCAATCCTACTTTCCCAACTTGCTCAGTTGCACCAGTTGAATCGATCGTTTCAATACTTGAAGCAATCATTTCACCCTGACCATCAGCCGATCGACTCAACCCTTGAGTCGACTGGTTCACCAAGCTCATCCGATCGACTCAACACTTGAGTCGACTGAGTATGCACTCATCAAAACTCCCCGAACTTAAACGTTGCTCGTCCTCGAGTAACATAAAATTTGAAATTGTTGCCCAATGAAATACTTTCGATCCGTGTGATTGCTTCATGTTTGCATCACGAATGTTTTCTTTCTGCTCAGTATGAATCAGTACCTCAACTTCCTAGGACAACTAAACACATCTTACCATAGCTTCGTTCCTGAGTTCGTTTTCCAACATCACTTCCTCCTCACTTTTTCTAGCAACAATCATGTCAAAAGAGTTTTGTAAGAGTCCAGAGATACCCGTAGAATCAACAAGTGTGCATCCGATCTGACACTGGTGTATTTGATGATGGTGGGGGAATGCATTGTGCCCTTAGTTAGAAAGAGGAGTGAAAGGTAGTATGGAAAGAAGAAGTAAATCACTCCGCTATTCGACTCGAGATTTTTATTTGTTTTGTAATTTAATTTATTGGATTTTTTTGTGCAAATCTCTCCTCTATTCGACTCGAGATCACATTTCTTTATGTGCACTTTGGTATATTTTGTTTGCAAGTCTCTCCTCTATTCGACTCGAGACTGCAATTTTGGTGGTACGCCCCTATTTATTACGAGGGGTATGGAAGAAGCGGATAAGGGGGAAGTGGCGTGCCACCCCGAACTTAGGGTTTGGCACATTTTTGGTTATTTTGTTACTTTTTTTTATGGATGGAGTGGTACGAAGATGATAGAAGAAGTGTAGAAGAGAGTTCAGATCGGAATGCATCTTGATTTACAATTCAAAACTGGGTTATTCTCCTTATAATACTCTACTCAAATAATGACTTGATGCGGATCCGGTTGGGATTCTGGGCCATTATTCCACCATCCAGTTAGGAAGCGTGACATGTTTGATCCCTATAAGTTTGACAGATACTTATCATTTTCGTAAAAAGTATTATGATGTTAGGGATCATAAGCTTCACAGGATAATTTCAGGAAAAAGGCAAGTTTCAAAAATCAGTCCTTTTGAGGATTTACTTCGAATAAGGAGGATATTATGATTGAAGATGCATAGCAAATTGGTTAGTTACATTTTATCAACAAGTGTCATAAAGTCATCAAATATCTGTTCAAAAATTTTGAAAATTTTGAAAAATTATATGATAGAGACAACTTGCGTATGAAAAGAGGGTGTATGTGGAAGTGAAGTACGTATACGTACCACCCACCATCCACCCGAAACATAGAAATTTGCTCGTCCCGAGCAAACCCTAAATCGAAGATGGAGGGGAAAGGTTACACCAGTTATGACCGCCGAGTGTGATTGCGTTCTGATCAGGGCGACTCCGATCTTTTATCTGAAAGATGAGAAACTTTCTCAAAAGGAAAATTTTATTCAAGGAAAGGTTAACTAGAAAACAAATTTGAAAAGGAAAAGTAAAACAAAATTATTGATCGGGTTGCCTCCCGACAAGCGCCTTTGTTTTATGTCGATGGCTCGACAGATTCCTTTGTATTCATGGTGGGTCTTTTAGAATGTCCAGTTCTAATGTTGTGTCAGTGCCTATGTCAATTGAGGTAAAATATCTCTTCACACAGTGGCCGTTTGATAAGAATTCACCTATCTTGTCACTCCATAGAGAGAAAACACCATGTGGTGAGATGCTTTTGACAAAGAAGGGCCGAGACCAGCGGGAACATTGTTTTCCCAGAAATAACCGTAATCTTGAGTTGAATACTAGAACTTGGTCTCCTTCTTGTATGTCCTTTCTTCTCAGATGTCCATCATGCCAAAGTTTTGTACGTTCTTTGTAGATTCGTACATTCTCATAGGCTGTCATTCTGAGTTCATCCAGCTCGTTGAGTTGCAGAATCCTGGCTTGGCCCGCTTCTTTCATATCAAAGTTCAATTGTTTTATTGCCCACCATGCCTTGTGTTCTAGTTCGACTGGCAGGTGGCAAGCCTTTCCATATATGAATCAAAAAGGGGTAGTCCCAAGGGGAGTTTTATAAGCAGTATGATAGGCCCATAGGGCATCGTTGATTTTAGTCGACCAGTCTTTTCGATTACGTCCAACGGTTTTCTCAAGGATAGCTTTTAGTTGTCGATTAGAGACCTCTACCTGTCCACTAGTTTGTGGATGGTAAGGTGAAGCTACGTTGTGCGAGACACCATATTTTCTTAGTAAAGCTTCAAAGCTTCTTTCAATGAAGTGGGAGCCTCCGTCAGATATCACGGTTCGCGGTACTCCAAGCCGTGGGAAGATGACATCTTTGAATAATTTGATGACGGGTTTTGAATCACTAGTGACGGTTGGTATTGCTTCAACCCATTTGGAGACGTAGTCCACCGCCACTAGGATGTACGAGAATCCATTAGAAGGTGGGAATGGACCCATATAGTCCACCCCCCAAACATCAAATATCTCAACTTCTTGCCATAGATTCAGCGGCATCTCGTCTCTCTTGCTTATATTGCCAGATCTTTGACATTTATCACAGGATAGGACAAAATCATAAGAGTCCTTGGATAAGGTTGGCCAGAAAAATCCACATTGTAAAACCTTTAAGGCAGTCTTTTTAGTGCTCATATGCCCACCTACAGGTCCTGAGTGACATTGTTCTATGATAGATTTAGCTTCTTCTTCAGCGATACAACGTCTATACAAACCATCAGTGCAAAATTTAAAAAGATATGGTTCATCCCAGTGATAGTGCTTCACATCATGCATAAATTTCTTTAGTGCATTCCCAGTGCATTGGGGATGGATGACTCCAGCAGCAAGATCATTTACAACATCAGAATACCATGGTATAACTTCTGAGACCCTCATAAGCTGATCATCTGGTAGGGAGTCATTGATCGGAATCTTCTCAGCGTCCAGAGTGTGGATGCGACTGAGGTGATCTGCTACAACATTTTCCGTGACTTTTTTATCTCTTATCTCCAAATCAAATTCCTGTAGCAAGAGGATCCATCGTATTAGCCTTGGTTTAGCATCTTTCTTTGCCAAAAGGTAACGAATAGCAACATGGTCTGTGTAGACAATGACTTTCGAGCCGATAAGGTATGACCTGAACTTGTCGAAAGCATAGATGACTGCTAGAAGTTCTTTCTCAGTGGTAGCGTAATTTCTTTGAGCTTCGTCGAGAGTTTTTGATGCATAATAGATCACATAATGTTTCTTTTCTTATTCGTTTGTTAAATCGGAATTTATGATCACTGGACAAACTTTGAGGTCATCCAAAAACATGTACTTTAGCCCTTCGGGTAGGGGCTTCATTTTGGGGGCTTCAAGTTTTTCGCTTCTCTCTTCTGTAGTTTCAGTAGCCTTGAGTTCTTCATAGGTTGTGTCAGTATCTTCTTCAGAAGAGTCGAGGGGTTTGATGCAGTCCTATGCTTGTTTATCTATAGGTACATCAATCGATAGGTCAGATAAAGAAATTTCTAAGGGGTCGTATGATTCATCATATTCTTGAGTTAGTTGTGACAATTGCTCAACGCAATCAATCAGATATACTTCTTCATGTATACTTGGTCTTCTCATACTTTCAAAAACCTTGAACTCCAGAGTCTCTTTGCCTAACCTGAGTAGTAAGGAACCTGCTTCAACATCAATAAGGGCTCTAGCAGTGGCAAGGAACGGACGACCAAAAATAAGAGGATATCTGGTGTCTTCTTTTATATCCATAATGAAGAAATCACATGGAACATATGTGTCCTTGCCCACCTTGACCGGGATATATTCGAGGATTCCTAACGGTCTCTTTATTGAATTGTCTACAAGTTGAATGGTCATAGTGGTAGGAAGCAATTCTGCAAACCCTAATCTCTTGCACAGACTGAATGGCATAATAGAAATACTTGCCCCAAGATCTGCCAGTCCTTTCTTGCATGATGAGTCACCAATGTGACATGAAATTCCAAAGGATCCTCGGTCATTCTGTTTCTTTGGCATCTTGCTCAATATAATATCTGATGTGGTTGTAGCCAGTTTTATAGTTTTATACGCTTCAGTTATGTACTTCTTGGTGAGAAGTGACTTTAGATACTTAGTCCGGGCTGCTATCTCAGCAAGAGCATCTAAGAAGGGTATATCAACATGGAGTTTCTTCATGGCCTCTTTGAACCTGACGAATCTTGTATCAAGCTTTGTTTGCCTTAGGCGGGATGGGAAGGGTATATGAGGCTTATATACAGGAATATCCATCTCTGGTGTTTCAGCTTCTTCATCAATAGATTTTTCAGGACCTTCCTTGTCAGTCTTATCTTCCTTTGGTTGTGATTCTGGTGTTGTCGAGTTTTGGACCATCACAACTTCATCTTCGTCAGTAATAACTACATGTGTCTTTACTGGGGGATTCAAATAATCTTTCCCATATCTAGTGTTGACGACCTTCAACTATTCAAGATGTTTCGGATTGTTTTCAGGTTGGCCGGAAAAGACTCCAGTATGTGGCTTTATGCTAGCTGCAAGTTGAGCTAGTTGGGTCTCAATAGCTTTTTGCTGAGCCTGCTGGTTAGCTATCATAGTTTGCTGAGTTTGTAACATCTTTTCAATAGTGGATATCTTGTCATCTAGGATGGCTCCTGTTTTTCCTTGCTGGTTCAGGTTCTGATACTGAGAGTTGTTCTGATAATTATTATAGTTTCTATTCTGAAAGTTTCCTTTGAAGTTTCCTTGATTCCCAAAGTTGTGTTCTTGGTTAAACTGGAATCCTGATGGGCCTCTCGGTTGATTGTTGGGACCGAATTGATGTGAGTTCATAGCTCGTGAAGGGTTTCCATATTGGAAGCCTGGGTGATTCCTATTTTGATTGGGATTGTAATAGTTCTGCCCAGGGATGGTGTTAATAGCATTTAGATTTTCCATCTGGCAATTATCTCCTTACCCATAAGCATTGCTTAGAACGACGTCATAGAGAACATTGCATGATAGAGTGGAATGATCTGTGCTTTTGCATGCTTCACAAAACAGATAGGTGGACTTGACCTGTTCTTGTTGCCTAGTGGGTGAATGTCCTCTTCCAATCACTGCAAGGGATGATTATATATGGTCCTGCTTTGCAACTAAGACCTTCAAGGTTTCTGCCATAGACTTGTACTCGGGGATAGCTTCAGCCATAGCTACCTTCAAGACTCCTTTTCCTACAGATCTTCCCCAGTTGGCTTGATTTTCTGCTCTCAGGGTGATGACTCTCCATGTGCTGTCGTAGCTTTGACGCATGAAGTTTCCTCCAGATGAGGAATCTAAGAAAATGTTAACATCATCCTCCAAACCCCTATAGAAGAAAAATATGAGTCGATTCTTTGGAATTTCGTGGTGTGGTCATTTGTGTAGGAGCTCCTTATACCTATCCCACGCTTCAGCGAGGGTTTCTCCGGGACCTGAGTAAAATTTGTGATTCGTCCCCTGATTTCATATGTAAGAGATGGGGGGTAGAACATTTCCAGAAATGTGTTTTGGAGTTGCTCCCAGGTGGTGATAGGTACTTCACTCTATAGTGAATTGTACCAACTAATGGCTCTATCAGCAAGAGAATACTTGAAGAGACGGAGTCGAATGGCGTAATTGGAGACCCCATTTTGCTTTGTCATAGCACAAAAGTCGATGAATCTCAGAAGATGACCTTGGCTGTCTTCCGCTTGTTTGCCATAGAAAGGGTTGTTTTGAAGCTATGTGATCCAATGGGCTCTAATCTCGAAGTTGGCAGCCTCGATGGGAGGAGTTTGCATTGGGTGATAGACATTCACAGCTTTCGGGATGGAGAACTCCCTAAGATCTTACTATAGTTTGGCTGCCTGTGCTGCTGCTTGTGCTACTAAGATTTCCTGTTGAACCGTAGCTCTGGCTTCTTGCATGATCCTCTCTCTTTTCGCATTGATGGCTTGAGCCACTCTTTGGGCTA
Source organism: Alisma plantago-aquatica (assembly GCA_963693085.1). Taxonomy (NCBI): domain Eukaryota; kingdom Viridiplantae; phylum Streptophyta; class Magnoliopsida; order Alismatales; family Alismataceae; genus Alisma; species Alisma plantago-aquatica. The sequence goes on from OY856410.1 coordinate 20,767,083, forward strand.
CTTCTTCTTCTTGTGCCATCCAATCTTGATTCTCTCTAATTTGACGATGGAAGGTTCTATCAATTTCAGGATCAAAGCTTGCGGTGAGTCCGGGACTATCTAAACGGTGCATGCACTATGCGTTGAAGAGAACCTAAAAATTGGAAAGATTTGAAAATGAGATCCACAAAGTAAAATCAAATTCAAGTAGATAAGCGATAGTTTCAAAAATAAAAGCAAAATCCTAGATGAGTCTTAAAAGAACTAGATTAGACTGACTGATTCCGTTGTCCCCGGCAACGACGCCAGAATTTGACGTGGCGTTTTGAATGCACTAACAAATTCACCCAGGGCTGAAATCCTGGAGCTTTTACCTAAATCAAGTGCAATAATACCACCCACAAGCGGACGAGTCTTATCGCAGTATAGTTGAGGATCGAACCCAAAGGACAACATTTTTAAGAATCTTTGTCAGCTAGATCTAGCTCAATTAAAACTAATATTTAGAGAAATAGGTTGATTTTGGTTTGTTTAAACTAATAGCAGGAAAGTAAAAGCGAAATTAAAGATAGGTTTAGATCAGTGATGTGGAATCTCTGGGGTGGTACCGGGTTTGACCACCGCTACACACACAAACATACTCCTTTGCAAACAATCCAGGAAAGATATAACGCTTCAAGTAGAGCTGCTGCAGGATCCCCATACGGGCGTCAGGTCTGCATAACCATCGCCATAGGCATCATATGTCTCGTCACCATCCGGATCACATGTCTTACGGCTCTAAAGATACAACATCCAACTAAGTCTGTGAACCCCCCATACGGGCGTCAGGCGCACAGAAGCGTCACCGAAGGCTAGATGGCTCGTCCCCTCATGGATCATACACTTATGACCTCATGGAATCCCATCGGAAGTGCTCGTCAAGGATTCAACCACTCAACTGATAAACACGTAAGTGATTATAGTACGAGTAAACATCGACGATTAACAAGAAGATACAATATCCAACTAAGGTTGTGAACCCCCATACGGGCTTCAGGCGCACAGAAGCGTCACCGAAGGCTAGTTGGCTCATCCCCTCGCGGATCACAAACTTACAACCTCAAGGAATCCTGTCAGAAGCTCTCTTCAAGGAGTCTAACTTGATAAACAACGTTCATACCCATGCACTGAAGTTCTCACAACATAGGGAGCAAAAAGATGAAAACAAGCACACAACAAACCTACGAGCTTAACGATAAATGCCAAAGTGAAGAGTTATATACATTGACATGGAAAGTTTAACAAAAGAACATGGTTTGCATGGGCAGCGGGGCTAGTCCCCGCACCCCAGTGAAAGAGGACTACTCGCTCATGATGCGAGATACAAGAAGGATGAGAGAGGAAGAAAGATTCTCCATGAGCTCGGTGCAGAGGGTGGACGCAGCCCGGTGAAGTAGATGTGCTCCTTGCTTCGTCTTCCTTCTCCTCTTGGCCTCCTTGGATGCAACACTAGAAATAGGTGGAGTGGAACTTGATCGGGGTGCGCTCTTGTGATGGAGTGGACTTTTAGAATCCTAAAATGTCCAATGACTTAAGTGAAATCATAAGGTTGAGTTAGATTGAGGGTTTCGAGCTTTTGACAAAGTAGGTGTGTTGATGTGAGGTTGAGATCATGATTAATATCTCTCTCTTTTAATGCCTTTTTGAGGAATTTAATTGAATGGTATAACAGGTGATTTTTGGCACCAAATTTGATTATAAGAAATCTTAAGTAGTGAGGAAGTCGTGGTTAAAATTTGGTGGCAATTGGATGATCCTAGAAGGAGTTATTTAGGTTTGAAATCTGTGAAATAATGTGCCTTTTTAGCGTTTGATGGACCAAAGTTTGATATCCCTGCCTTAGGTTGGCTGTGTCACGTGCCCCTTTTAAGTGGCGGGCTGCGTGGCCTCTTGCACACCCTAGATCTTTGATCATGTAGTTGTAGGAAGTCCCAAGGTTGTAGACACGGATTGCTATACAAGACTGTTGACGACCCTTGGATCCTCTGATCGAACGACAGATAGCTCTCCTTATACCTTGAAGTTACAAGCTTGACCGCAAGGGCAACCATGCACGTCACCCTGCACACTGTACGTGGGGCGAGAGGGAGGTCTAGCCCAACGGTTGGCTCTGTACTGGCTTAACCTTTCTTTTGACCCCTTATTTGCAGTTTCCTGTGGAGAGACGAGGGAGTACCATCTTCCCTTCATCCTTGCATCTCCACCCAGCTGTACAGGAGATACGTGAGGGGAAAAGAATGGAGAAGGATCTTTTGATGGTGAGTATAGGACATGCGTAGAGCTGCTATGACCCCATTGGAATCCTAGGATCGAGCTTCTTGTCCAGTTGCAGGTCTCCCCATGAAAGACTAAGAAGGTTTCATGCAAGGAGGAGATGGACTTCGGAGACTGGTCCGCTGGGCTCCTCCCTGTAAATGAAGAACAGAGACGAACTCTTGGAGGTGTGGCGAATCTTTTCATAGCTTCAGATTGGAGCAAAGACAAGCGGAGGTATTTTACCTCTTTCCTTCAGTGTGCTGGAGGATATCAGCGGTGAGCTCCACCTGGATGGCGGCTTGCGAGGAAAGGGGCTCTACACCCTAGCCGCCTCCATCCTACCACCGATCACGAAGGGTGTAAGGGCACTAGAAGGGTCCAAGGTGGAGTGGTTCACTGCCAATCGCTCGCCGGAGGAGTGCCCAGGCGGCGGCGGCTGCCTTGTGGAAGAACAAAGTCCGTTGGGGACTCGGGCGCAGGTTAGAGCACAGAAAGAAAGTAGGGAACTCTCGACCGGGTCCAGTCAAACGAACCGTCCGAACCAAATCAAACCGGGGAGCTAGCCGATGAACCAGATCCAATAAACGTGGCTCAGCGTGAATCCAGGAGCCTTGACCCACGACTAGGAATGCCACGTGTCGACGACCGATTGGCCAAAAGGTAAGAAAATACTCAGAAATTCCCATATCTTCAATAAATCACAGTAATTAGCACATTTATCAGAAAAATACATATGATACACCATTATTCTCAGAAAAATGCGTAGAATAAGATGGAAGCATAATATCCTACTTTTGAAACTTAAATATTAGTGATATCTTGTTAGTTGTGAAATGCTTAATTGATGGATAATAAATATCAAACGTTGGCCTAAAATTATGGGAAAATGTCAGTAAGTCCATAAACATGTTTACAATACATATGATGTCATATATGGTCAGGTTGATGTACAAAATCATGTAAATTACTGAGAATGGCTAATTAGGGATAATAATCCCAAATAAAATGTATGAAATACATACGTGCTCAATAAATGATGAAATTTACAGAGTAAGCTCATATCAGTATTTGGAACCTCAGTTTTAATTATGAGATCATAATGATGAACATAATCCATGTTATATGTAGATGATCCTTAATACAGGTTATGAAACCCTAATTTAGGTTAACGATGTAACCTAGGGTTAATATGTGCACATAATCCTATGTAACCAGATAATCAGATTAGGTACCCTAATCTGGAATATAAGATCAGTAACCTAATTACAAGATGATAAGACAAGTAATAAAGTACATATACTAATGAGATAAGAGAAACCCTAATGAACTTGATTAGGGTTAAGATGAGATGTATGATGACGAGAACCTGATGATAGTATATGATCTTATCTTGATCAGGGTTGACCAAGGTTAGAGTTGACCTGAGGGATATGTGATGATTAGGTTTATCTTGATCAAGGTACGCCATTACCTCTTACTTGGCTTATTATACAATATGCTTGTGTTATATGGTAGTAAAGACTTGGCATATGGTATTGATTGAAATTATTGTTCTTGCATGATATGTTGCTTGATTTTCAATACTTATGGCTATGAACACCTGCAAACATAATATAGATGTTCCATCATAAGATATCTCATAAACCACTAGGTGGTAGAGCACATGCATAATGATCACAAGCCACTAGGTGGCAGATCATATGATGTTTGTATAATGATCACAAGCCACTAGGTGGCAGATCATAAGGCCTAAAGATGTCAAAGCCACTCGGTGGCAGACGCACGAGACGTATGATGGAAATGTACTTAAAATATGTGTTCTCTTTTGTTAATGAATATCTCTGTGCAAGTATACGCTTTTCTTATATTTCTTTATAACTGCCAAGTATTAGTTTTATCTTATTGCCAAGATATGATGAGAGGTATATAAAAGACACGTAGGCGTACTCAGTACAATATTCTTGAATATTGTGCTGATGTGTACCGCATGTAATCTTTTGTTTTAGGTTGTAGTTATGCTCTTGAAGATCCAGGCTAGTGAGAGTTGTATGGTGAGATGATGTACAAGTGGACCTATTGTCTTAAGATCCTGTTGTTTAGATGTAGTACATGTATATGTATAGCTTACCTTTCAATATGTAATATCAAATGTTGTAACAATTCATTATGTAATTATATGTTGAATGGTGAACATGTGTTGTGGTTTATTTATTGTTCATGTGCATGTGCTACTGATGTATGTTCCTTCTGACTCCCTCGATTTTCTTCTTCTTAGCCTAGTGTGGGATGTTCAAATTGGGATTCTCGCTGAGGTGGGGGTTTCAATTTGGACGTTACACATCAGATTAAGTTTTAGAAAATTCGGGGATGTCACAGGTGGTATCAGAGCATGAACAATAGCAAAGCCTAACATTTGCTCATTATTGAACTCAAAACTAAAGAACCTTGAACTTAATAATCTTTAGGGTTAGATTAATCATCTTTTAGAGACTAGTTGTGACCTAGCCTCTAGGTTAGCACCTATATGTCCGAGAACTAGGTCTAGACTGGTGCTTGTTGAGTAGCAAGTCCTTAGATGTCGTTTTTCCTTGTAGTGCAGTGGTATGGGACGTTGCACTATTTGGAAATGGCGTGCATAAAAGGAAGAGAAACCCTAGACATATTGCGCATGTTGTCTAGAGTAGCTACACTAGTCTTCCCCTTGTTCTCACCCTTTTCACTAGTTTTCATGACACTGGACTCTCTACTATGTGTGGGACACTCGTTTTCAGGATTTGGTTTTTGATTCCAAATGAATCGAACCTCGATAGTTTTCTCTGACGCTTGTTTTATCGGAGAAAAACTATATAATATTTTATTATGTATATGTATTACAAAAATGTGTCCCCACACATGTACGAGTAGGAGGTGGTCATGCAACCTAAGTGAAAGTGAATGACATCAATCCAGAAGAGAGAGTAGTTCTAGATTAGATGTCTAGAGCCTTGTTGGAATATATATGATAGATGATATAAGTTTTGATGATATGATGTAAGTCTTATATAGATGATATAAGATGATTTATGATTGCCTTTGAGGACTTAAGTTCAGTTTGAGGATTTGAGATAAGTGTTGATGATGCAAGTAACTAGGCTTTTATGAGATAAGATATGTTAAGTTAAGAAAAGGTTGTGAGTCAGCATGAGTCTCAAGCTCTTTTAAAAGGAGGACCTCTAGTGTTAGGACCAGTTTTAGGGTTAGCTCAAGAGAGAGCGAGACCCACAGGGAAAAGATCAGAGAACCTAGACTCCACGATATGAGAAATATGAGATATGTGATATGATATGTCCTAAACTAGACTACTCCTGAGTGATTGAGTTGAATAGCTTTATGCATGATTCCTATAGTTTTCTTGAACCCTAGATGTCCTTGGGAGGACCAAACCCTAGAAATAGAGAGAGGCTCTTTATATGTGCATATGAACATGAATATGAGTGCCTACCATCCGGGTGAGGGAGAGAGCCCAAGACCCTGGAGGAGGTAACTATGTCAGTTTCTATGAAGCCTCATGCTCGGGTTGGTGGTTTCCCACATAGGAATCTAGTGGTGTATATAAGAGAGTTTTGGGGTATGCATGTTTCATGGGTAGAAGACCTGTGATGAGAACATCATGTCATGTCTTTGGTTTGTTCTTGTGTGGCTTGACCTTGTAAGGCTTTCACTAGTGCCAATGAGGTAATCTGAGAACCCTAGGCTAATAAATGGAAGATATAGTTGTGTTATGAGATGCTCATTGAGTTGAATTAGCTCAGAGAGACTGGGCAAGATGCTACCCTCATGATATGGGTTAGGAGAACCTCAGTTGGACTAGATAAAGTTTTGATATATGTTTAACAAGCCACTCACATAAGTCTGTTTAGCACAACCATGATATAATATATGTAAGGATGCGATCTAATCTCGAGACATGATATATGGACATGATAATTTGGCAACCTAGAGATGGGTTAATAGATGGCAATGCATAAATGGTTAACCGTGTACGTGAATAATGATGATAATGTGAAATTCTTGGTTAATCTTGTGATGAAATCACTAATAAGTGTTACAATTTAGTAGGAATAATGAAATAAGATCATATGAATGAAACATGTTACACGAGGTGTTAATCGTAGTGCTTAACAGAGATGGAAAATATAGTTTGATAGCTAGCACAACATAATGCTTATGACACGTTGATATAATGTAAAAGGATAAAGTGAGTTAATTATAGTTAACTCCTTCGTAAAAGGCATATGTTAATGTTGAACATGTTCTAACAATTGTCTCAATAAAATGTTGATGACACCTTGATGTATGAGTTAATCTTAGTTAACTCCTTTAGTACATGGTAATATGATGTGGGAATCCTAATGCATGGGTAAAGATAAGGATGCAACCCTGATATATGAGATATGTCATGAGGTAACCTAAGTTTCTAAACCCTGAGTTTAACCTTGAATGGAGTGTTTGTGTATCAAGATGGTTGTAAAACCCCCAGAAAGTGCTTTGGATACATGGTTCTAGGTAACCTTTGTGGATATGTTACATATAGAATAGTGCCTACATGTGGATGAAGTCATGGTAGTTTTCCTTGGAGTACGAATATGGTTGACTTTCGAGGACGAAAGTTCTTTTAAGATGTATATGATGTGACAAAGTGGTTTTTCTGGCTTGATTCCGGAGCAAAGACGAGCGGAGGTATTTTACCTCTTTGATGCGATGATTTTGAGTCGCATCTATAGACCTATTTCATATGTGTTTTGTGCCTTAATTACTCGTTTTCATGGATAATATCACATAATTCACTTAATTGGGTCTTTGCCATCATTTTATATCAAATCCCCTTTGTTTCACTGACGTGTATTTTACTACGCGCTAAAAATGCAAGTGTACACGTCGAGTAATATAGGCCTTGTGAGGCCCGAGTCGAACTCAGGGATACGTGAATTATTGGAGACTTCTACTAACTAATCGCAATCAGCTAGACCGATTAACAAAGTAGGATTTTGTTGTTCAAATTAAAAGAAAATAAAAATCAATCAAAGAAAACAATCGATTAAAGGTTAATTTAATCAATTAAAAAGGGATATCTTTAGGATGGCGGTTTCACCGTGGGTCAACATTGTATTAGATTTCATATAATTCCTCACACTTCTCTCTCTATCCGGGTAGTGGCCTGAAATGAGAATTACCCACTGTCGTGGTGTAATCCACTACTTAGATTTAGGTTGATTCCACCGTCGTAGTAATCATTCCCCTAAACTAAGTGCATTATAAACGATCTCTCAGTTCCCACCATTAATTTTACAACTCCTTTGTCAAGGGTTTTATTAATTAATGTAGAATTCGTCTCTTTTCAACCGTTAATCATTCTGTCAAAGTGATTAAGGGCATTAAGTTATTATTATGGTGATCAAGCATAACAATAGAAATGGAGAAAATGAATCTATACCACGGATTTGAGAGAAAAATATGAATTATCAATATAAAATCATCATACAATGTATCCCCGGGCTACTCCCGGTCCTAAAGATTGAGGGTTTTAGCCTCTCATGTTCATCTTACACGAATACATGGTAGAAATTGGGGAATTCATAAGAAAAACGGGAAATAAATGGGAAAACCCCTGAACGGAGAAGAACCGGTGGATCCTTGGCGTAGAACATGAGCTTCCCCGCCTCACAGTGGTGGAAATCATCTCCGGCAATGTCTGAATCACCCGGGATGAGCTTCTCGGCCTCCGTTCTCCTTTCTCTCCTCCTCGGCACTCGTGCAAAACCAAAAATGAGATCCTCCTTCTGGGCGGCCGTCATTAGGTATAAGTCCCTAATTAGGTCGTCAAATAATGACAGCCGTCCGATTGATATCAAAACAGATCCAACGCATATCTGCCGGCGTCGATACCATCGACGCGGGTCGATGGTATCGACCCAGCAGATTAGCGGCAGCTTTCCTTTCTTTTATTCTGAGCGCCTGTGGTGATCTCGATACCATCGACGTAGGTGTCGATGGTATCGACTCCTTTAGCGTCGGTTGTTGTCGTTTAGCGACGTTGTAGCTCTCCTTGTGTCGATGGCATCGACTTGGGTCGATGGTATCGACAGTTTCCTCGCCAGCAACTTGAAGGGATCTCGATACCATCGACTTGGGTGTCGATGGTATCGACACTGTATTGCTCTTCTCGGCTGACAACCTGTGGCTTGGTCGATGGTATCGACTTCCGTCGATGGTATCGACGGAAGCAGATACTTGTTCTTCCTGAAATTTCACAACAGGCCCAAATAAATCCACACAATTTATAATAAGATGATAAATAATGCTCAAAATAGTAAAACGAAGGGGATTTGATATAAAATGATGGCAAAGACCAAATAAAGTGAATTATGCAATAATATCCATGAAAATGAGTAATTAAGGCACAAAACACATATGAAATATGTCTCTAAATGTGACTCAAAATCATCGCATCATTCACTATTTTAAGCATTATTGATCATCTTATTACAAATCGTGTGGATTTACTTGGTCTTGTTGTGAAATTTCAGGAAAAACAAGTATCTGCTTCCGTCGATACCATCAACCAAGCCACAGGTTGCCAGCCGAGAGGAGCAACACAGAGTCGATACCATCGACACCCAAGTCGATGGCATCGAGATCACTTCAGGTTGCTGGCGAGGATGAAGTCGATACCATCGACGCAAGTCGATGCCATCGACACGAGGAGACCTACAGGGTTGCTAAAAGACAAAACCGACACTACAGGAGTCGATACCATCGACATCCCAGTCGATGGTATCGAGATCACCACAGGCGCTCAGAATAAAAGAAAGGAAAGCTGCCGCTAATCTGCTGGGTCGATACCATCGACCCGCGTCGATGGTATCGACGCCGGCAGATATGCGTTGGATCTGTTTTGATCTCGATCGGACGGCTGTCATTATTTGACGACCTAATTAGGGACTTATACCTAATGACGGCCGCCCAGGAGCCAGATCATCTCGTTTTTGGATTGCACGAGTGCCGAGGAGGAGAGAAAGAAGAACGGAGGCCGAGAAGTCATCCCGGGTGATTCGGACGCTTCCGGAGACGATTTCCACCACCGCGAGGCGGGGAAGCTCGTGTTCTACGCCGAGGATCCACCGGTTCTTCTCCGTTCAGGGGTTTTCCCATTTATTTCCCGTTTTTCTTATGATTTCCCCAATTTCTACCATGTATTCGTGTGAGATGAACATGAGAGGCTAAAACCCTCAATCTTTAGGACCGGGAGTAGCCCGGGGATACATCGTATGATGATTTTATAGTGATAATTCATATTTTTCTCTCACATCTGTGGTATAAATTCATTTTCTCTATTGCTATTGTTATGCTTGATCACCATAATAATAAATTAATGCCCAAAATCACTTCGACAGAATGATTAATGGTTGAAAAGAAACGAATTCTACATTAATTAATAAAACCCTTGACAAAGGAGTTGTAAAATTAATGGTGGGCACTGAGGGACCGTTCTTAATGCGCTTAGTTTAGGGGAATGATTACTACGACGGTGGAATCAACCTAAATCTAAGTAGTGGATTACACCACGACAGTGGGTAATTCTCATTTCAGGCCACTACCCGGATAGAGAGAGAAGTGTGAGGAATTATAAGAAATCTAATACAATGTTGACCCGCGGTGAAACCGCCATCCTAAAGATATCTCTTTAAATTGATTAAATTAACCTTTAATCGATTGTTTTCTTTGTTTGATTTTTATTTTTTCTTTTTCTTAATTTGAACAACAAAACCCTACTCTGTTAATCGGTCTAGCTGATTGCAATTAGTTAGTAAAAATCTCCAATAATTCATGTATCCCTGAGTTCGACTCGGGCCTCACAAGGCCTATATTACTCGACGTGTATACTTGCGTTTAAGCGTGTAGTAAAATACACGTCAAGTTTTTGGCGCCATCGTCGGGGATACAGCGAATTATTGGCACTTTGAGTGCTAAGAGCGGCCACTCTAGGCCACATTTTTTTTTATTTTTAAAACATTTTCAAAATTCCTTCACTCCTTTATAGTTGTGTTTACTCTGTCAAAGCATTGTACTGAACCCGATTTTCAAAAATTTCAGGTACTTGCATGGTGTACACACGTAGTAGATACTACGAGGATCGCTCACCTCAGGTTCCATTTGGGGGATCAGGAGACAGAGAGTACTTCGAGCAGGAGCAAGAAGAGGAACACCTAAGTGATATAAATTCTGAATCTGAGCAAGAACAAGAAGAAGAAATGGCTGAGGCACAGACAATTTGGGAGAAGATCAAGGCGTCTTCTTCTTCAGCATCAAAGGGGCCTATAAAGAAAAAGGGGCTAGACATTCCAACTTACAAGATCGATCCAGCATTGATTAACCTGGTTAAATCAAACGCATTTCACGGGCTGAAAAATGAAGATCCAGTGGCACACATTAGTCAGTTTGTGGAAAATTGCAACATGGTGAAGATTGATCGATTTCCGCAGGACATGCTGTACCTCAAGTTATTCCCCAGTTCCTTAGCGGGAGGAGCAAGAGAGTGGCTCCACAACCTCGACGACGAGTTTGTTGAGTCATGGGATCACATGGTTGAGTTTTCTTCGAGAGGTTCTTCCCTCCTGAGAAGACCAATGATATGATCCGGAAGATCCACAATTTGACCCAACAGGCGGGTGAGACTTATTCTGAGACTTGGGAGCGATTCCAAGTCATGTTGAGGAGATGTCCACATCATGGATTGGACAAGGAAACCCAAGTGAAGATCTTCTACTTTGCTCTCTCCGAGCATGACAGAAGCAACTTGGACTCGGCCGGTTCTGGATTCTTTCTAAATAACACTGATACAAGATGCTGGGAAATACTGAAGAATATGGCACGAAAGCAATCTTGGGGAGAGAGAGAGCGAGGCCCAGTTGAGCAAGCGAGAGTTGCCAGTGAGTCAAAGGCAATGAGAGAGCTGAATGAGAAGATGGATCTTCTCGCTAAGAAGCTGCTACAGAAAGAAGACAATGAGTCCGAGGATGAGGCTCAGGTCAAGTACATAAGGCAACAACAGGGGTACAGGAACAACGATTATTCATGGCGGAAGGACAAGAAATTTTCATGGAAGGATCCAAACAACTTCCTCCAAGATCCAGACGCCAAGCCTGCACCGGCCACGGAGGATAAGAGCACGGAGTTGCTCAATCAAGTCATAAAGCAAAATCAAGAGTTGATGAACACTTTTGGGCAGCAAATAAAGCAACATGGTGAATACATGAACCAGTTTGGGCAGACGTTGCAGAGCCACGGGGCTCAAATGAGGACTATAGAGACTTCCATGGCACAGATGGCAGCGGAGATTGCAAGCTTGAAGAAGCCGGCACATCCGGGTTTTCCGGGGAACACCAATGTTCCCGGGGGAAACCAACAAGCCAAGGCTATCTTGTTGAGGAGCGGTAAGAAGGTGCTAAATCCAAGGGCGGATGATACAAGCACACCGCAGGACACAGTCGAAGAAACAACCGCCAAAGAGCAGCCCGCACCAGTCATAGAGCAAATTGAAGACACAACCAAAGATGGTAAGGAAGGACAAGCAACTGAGGAAGAACCGCATAAATTAACTCCCTATGTGCCACCTCATCAAAGGGCACATACTGTTCCGGTTCCATATCCTAATAGTGCAAAGGCAAGAAAGGTGGACGCACAGTTTAAGAAATTTCTGGACAGCTTTAGGAAGTTATCTGTGAATATTCCCTTGCTAGAGACAATTGAACAAATTCCATCTTATGGGAAGTTTCTTAAAGATGTAATCACCAAGAAGAGGAAGATACCCGACACTGAGGTCGTGGTATTGAAGGAGCAAGTGAGTGCTTTTATTATGGGCACTTTGCCGCCAAAGAGACAGGATCCCGGTTGTTTCAATATTTCGTGCTTTATCGGGAAGTTCAAATTTGGTGAGGCACTTTGTGATTCCGGGGCAAGCATCAATCTGATGCCCCTTTCTACATTCAAGAAACTTGGATTGAAGGAGTCAAGGCCAAGCAACATGACTATACAATTGGCCGATAATTCTGTGGTGAAACCATATGGGATCTGTGAGGATGTTTTGGTAAAGGTAGACCGCTTTGTTTTTCCCGCTGATTTTGTTGTGATGGAAATGCAGGACGAACACGGCAATGAGTTACTTCTTGGTCGCCCATTCCAAGCTACAGCTGATATGATCTTGGAGATGGGGAGAGGTCGCTTGACCTTAGGCATTGCGGATGATCACTTTGAAATGGTCATGCCCAACAGCAATACGTCTACCAAAGCAAAGGCACAGTGCAACATGGTGAAGCATGTGGAAAACAATATCTCACTTTGTCTCGGGAAGCCATTTTTAGATATGGCCCATGTGATGAGCAGGATAGAGAATGGGACCTTGGCGGTGGACCTTATGGAGCAAACGAAAGTTGTTTCTTTATGCAAAGCTGTCGGGTTTCCAAATGATGAGAATGAGGACATTCCACCTTCGTGGGAGGATGATGTGATCATTACATCTGTCTGTGATGCATATCCGGAGTTGCCTCTGGAGGCGTGCTTGCTTAATGTCACTTATGATTGGATGCAGAGTACTTCACTCAAGGAGTGCGCCAAGATGCTTCAAATGCTTCCATGTTTCTACACGAGGCACTATGAAGATTTGGGTACACTGCCCCCACCGCTACAATCATCGCTTATATGCCCACCTGATCTGGAGTTAAAGCCATTGCCCCTGCATCTGAAGTACGTCTTTCTAGCTGAGGAGGAAAAGTTGCCAGTGATTAATTCTGCATACTTGAGTGCGGATGAGGAGGAGCAGCTACTGATAGTGCTCAAGAACCACCGTGGAGCCTTTGGGTGGTCTGTGGCGGACATCAAGGGGATCTCCCCAACGTTTTGTCAACATAAGATTCGGCTTGAGGAGGGAGCCAAGTCAGTCATACAGCCTCAAAGACGTCTAAATCCAAGCATGATGGAGGTTGTCAAAAAGGAAGTCATTAAGTTGCTTGCTGCAGGGATTATTTATGCCATATCCGATTCGACGTGGGTGAGCCCCACACAGGTAGTCCCTAAAAAGGGGGGGATCACTGTCACTACTAATCTTTTAAATGAACCTGTCACCACCCGATTGGTAACCGGGTGGCGTGTATGCATTGATTACCGCCGATTGAACGCCGCAACTCTCAAAGATCATTTTCCATTGCCATTCATTGATCAGATTTTGGAACGCTTAGCCGGTCGGTCGCATTTCTATTTTCTAGATGGTTATTCGGGGTACAACCAGATTTCTATTGATCCTTTGGATCAAGAGAAGTCTACATTCACATGTCCCTATGGGACTTTCGCCTACCGCCGTATGCCGTTTGGTTTATGCAATGCGTCGGTGACTTTTCAACGCTGCATGCTCGCCATATTCTCTGACATGGTGGAGCGGTGTCTTGAAGTCTTCATGGACGACTTCTCGGTGTATGGAGCATCTTTTGATGAATGCCTTTATAATTTAGATAAGGTATTACAGCGGTGCGAGGACACACACTTGGTCCTCAATTGGGAGAAATGTCACATGATGGTGACGGAAGGAATTGTGCTAGGACACAAGGTGTCTAGCAAGGGTCTAGAGGTAGACCCCGTAAAGATAGAGGTGATTTCTAAGCTACCCCCACCAAATTCTGTAAAAGGGGTGAGAAGCTTTTTAGGACACGCTGGGTTTTATCGGCGCTTTATCAAGGATTTTTCAAAAATTGCAAAGCCATTGTCGGAATTGTTGGAAAAAGACACATTTTTTTATTTTAATGAGAAATGTCTTCACACATTCGAGGTTTTGAAGGAAAAGCTGATTTCGGCTCCGGTTGTTCAAACGCCGGATTGGACAAAGCCTTTCGAGTTGATGTGTGATGCGTCCGACTATGCTGTGGGAGCTGTTTTGGGGCAAAGGGTAGATAACAAGCCAGCTGTGATTTTCTACACCTCAAAAACACTTAATGATGCTCAATTAAATTACACAACCACGGAAAAGGAGTTACTTGTCGTTGTATTTGCTTTTGAGAAATTTTGGCAATACTTAGTGGGTTCTAAGGTGGTTGTGTGGACGGATCACGCCGCAATAAAATATTTGATGGAGAAGAAGGATGCGAAGCCTAGACTAATTAGGTGGATTTTACTCCTACAAGAATTCGATATTGAAATCAAGGACAAGTCGGGAATTGAAAATGTGGTGGCTGACCACTTGTCTAGGTTAGAGAGGGTTGATGAACAAGGTTTGCACATACCCATTACCGAGACCTTTCCCGATGAACAACTTTTAAAAATTGATTCTAAAGAACCATGCTTTGCGGAAATTGTGAATTATTTGGCTTGCGGGATCATCCCGGAAGATTGGTCTTATCAAGAGAAGAAGAAATTCTTCCATTCATTGAGATATTATTTTTGGGATGACCCAATTTTGTTGAAGCAATGCAGGGATGGTATTCTTCGCAGATGCGTGCCAGAGGTAGAGTACGAAAGCATTCTACATCATTGTCATGCGTCGCCTACGGGAGGACATCATGCTAGCTCACGGACATCAGCCAAGGTGTTGGAGAGCGGCCTTTATTGGCCCACTTTGTTCCGGGATGCCTATGATTTTGTTAGGCAGTGTGACCCGTGTCAGCGTGCAGGTAATATCTCAAGGAGACAAGAAATGCCCCTGAACGTGTTTCAGGAAGTTGAGGTATTTGATTTATGGGGTATTGACTTCATGGGACCCTTTGTGTCCTCAAATTCAAATCTTTATATTTTACTTGCTGTAGATTATGTGTCGAAGTGGGTGGAGGCAATCCCCACAAGGACTAATGATTCGAATGTAGTGTGCAGGTTCGTCAAAGAGAGCATTTTCTGCAGGTTCGGGATTCCTCGAATGATCATTAGTGACGGAGGCACACATTTCCGAAATCAGAAATTTGCTTCACTTTTGAAGAAATATGGGGTGAAGCACAACATTGGCACCCCATATCATCCACAGACGCAAGCACAAGTGGAGGTATCAAATAGGGAAATCAAGAAGATTTTAGAAAGAACTGTAGCATCTACACGGAAGAACTGGAGTGCATTGCTACCGGATGCGCTTTGGGCTTATCGAACAGCGTACAAAACACCTATAGGCACTACGCCTTTTAGGTTGGCATATGGCCGGGCGTGCCATCTTCCGGTAGAATTGGAGCACAAGGCCCATTGGGCGCTAAGAAGGCTGAACTTGCGCTATGACGAGGCCGGGAGGAAAAGAATGTTTGAATTGAATGAATTGGATGAGCTTCGCATGACGGCATATGAGAATGCCCGTATCTACAAGGAGCGCACAAAGCTGATCCACGATCGCCACATTGAGATGCACACGTTCAAGAAAGGAGACAGTGTCCTATTGTTCAACTCTCGTCTCAAACTGCATACCGGGAAACTGAAATCCCGGTGGAGTGGACCCTTCGAGGTGGAAGAAGTGAGACCACACGGAGCGATTCTCGTGCGTGATGGAGAGGCCACGTTCTTGGTGAACAGGCAACGCTTGAAGTTGTACTTTGGTGAGAACTACAAGAGGAAAGTGAATGAGGTTAAACTCAATTCACTTGTACAAGAATGAGAAGAAGGAACGACGTCTAGCCTAAGACGCTAAAGTAGGGCGCTTGTTGGGAGGCAACCCAACCATTGGTACATTAGGATAGTTTAATGTTAGGTGTACTTTGCTTTCATTTCGTTTACATTTTAGTTTAAAAATGATACCTTGATCCGTTTGTTGAATGTGCAAGAATAGGCAGGGTCAATACCATCGACACACCCGTCGATGGTATCGACATGGGTTCAGGTTGACACCAGCAGAAATCGCACTGCGTCGATACCATCGACAGCCAAATCGATGGTATCGACATGGTCACAGTCAGGTCGCAATAAAAGTGTCGATGGTATCGACACCCCAGTCGATACCATCGAGATCTCTGGAGATATTCAGACGAATTTTGCTCAGTCAACTCGATACCATCGACGGCCTCGTCGATGGTATCGACATCATCACAGGTTGAATGCAACAAAACGGCGGTGTCGCAATAAAAGCAAGTCGATACCATCGACACCCGTCGATGGTATCGACGGACATGTCACCGATCCGCACACAGACATCGACGACGATCGCGACAGCCACGTCAGCGATCCGGGTGCTACGTCGATACCATAGACTTCCGTCGATGGTATCGACACGTCAGCAATCCGGGTTTCTCGATCCAGCAAACGTCAGCCGTCGATACTCGCGAGGGAGGCGGCTACCCGCGAGACGTGTCGATACCATCGACCCGCGTCGATGGTATCGACGGGTCAACAGTGGCGCCGGCCAAGTCTATTTAAGGAGACTTGCAACGTCATTTGACGTCACACCTTCAGAGCGAGTATCTCCCATTGCGCCGAGCACTTCCCCGAGCCCTCCAAGACTGCCGAGAAGCGACATCGAGCGAAGATCTTCACCAAGCGGAGAATTTCTCTCCATCTTCACCGAGCTCTTTTCTCCCAATCCCATCTTCTCGCAACCATGGTGCATGTCGTCGGAGCTTCGTCCTCACGCGCGAACCCTATGGAGATCGAGAGGTTTGTGCCACCTCCGACCGCTTCCATCCCTCGTCCATGCCTTATTCACGCCAACATGGAGGCAAGGAAGGTATACGAGGAGATAATGAAGCGGAACTTCGAGCCCACCCGGTATGTGGACCGGGGAATGATCCTAGAGCTAGGATTCGAGGCCAACTTGGCCTACGTGTTGGCCGGGCAAGCACGGCACACCGGACGACGTCACGATCAGATGGAGTATCATGCGGATGGGCATCCGTTTTTCGGCGAATGGCCCACCTACAAGGAACTGGTGGCAGAGTTCATGGCGTCTCTCGACGTCTGCGTCGTACCAAACGATGTGGTAGCAACGGACCGGGAGTGGATCAAGGGAAGGGTGTCCTTCCGACTCTTCAACAACAATTACAACATCACGTTGGAGCAGTTCAATGACATCTTCAACTGGAACCACGGCCGCCACGATCACCGACGCCCCGACGCCCGCACCGACTATGACAAAATCTTCGCCGAGCTAGTTATAGTGCCGGCAGGGAAGACTGTGAGCTACCACAATGCCGCGGTAGCAGATTTTGAGCACCCGTTCGTCCGAGTCTTGCATAGGATGCTGAGCTTGACCTTCTTCGCTCGGAGCGATCTCGCTTTGAGTAAGTTTCAGGAGAGTGACTTGTTCTTTCTTTACGCACTCCTGAAACGTCAAGAGTGCAACTGGGGGGCGTTCTGGCTACAGCACGTCCTGGCGGTGAAGCGGAGCACAAGGAAGGCTCCAATACACTTTGGTGGTCTGGTCACCAGGTTGGCGCTTTACTTGGGGCTGAACTTTCAGTCCATGACTCCGATTTCTATGCGGAGTAAGGTGAACGTGCAACACTTGCACCGTTCAAACCTCATTCTTATCCGGGATGGGTTGGCGTATGCTCATTGCCACGTCAACCAAGCTTACCAGGAGGCATCCCTACCGGACGACGTCTTCAACATCGAGGGCAAGCAGCACTTCCGATGGCCAATCATAGCCATCGAGTCCTCCGAAGAAGAAGGCGGAGGTGAAGACCAAGAAGGCGAGGCCGAGGAAGACGAGGAGGCTTTCACACCTCTTCGAGCACGGGTGGCACCAAGGAAGCGTCCTAGGATGCATCCGGGTGCATCTTCATCATCTCAGCCCCCGCCGCCATCACCACAGCAAGAGCAACCAGCTGCGGATCCCTACTCCATGCAAGGGATGTATACCATGCTGCAGGACATCTAGCAGACTCAGCAGTAGCACATGGCTTTGTATACCGGCATCCATGAGACAACGGGCCAGTTGCTTGATAATCAACGGGCTATGTTCGAGAACGAGCGGCTCATCCTCGCCAACCAAGAGCAAATGCACAACCGGTTGCAACGGATAGAGACGCAGCAGGAGCCCTTCTTCGACCACTACTGGAGTCGAGACTACTTTGGAGGTTATCCACAGCCTCCGCCGAGGACCCAATATGATCCAAGCTTCCAGGGAGAGTACCCATCTTGGGATCCTACGGCAGCACAATACCCACCACCGCCTCCGCAGGACTGATCAGGGTATCACTGTTCCACCCTTAAGTTGGTTTTTGACTATGAGGCCATAGTCGAATTCAAGCTTAGGGGGGTGGCTGGAACAGAGCTCTATCTTTTATCTTT
This sequence comes from Alisma plantago-aquatica, assembly GCA_963693085.1. Classification (NCBI taxonomy): domain Eukaryota; kingdom Viridiplantae; phylum Streptophyta; class Magnoliopsida; order Alismatales; family Alismataceae; genus Alisma; species Alisma plantago-aquatica. Next base: position 20,785,638 of record OY856410.1, read on the forward strand.
CTTTTGTTTTTCTAGTTTTTGCTTTATTATTTGTTTTTGCAATTTTAAGTTTTTATTTAGGATCCACATCTATCTAGTGTAATCGTGGATGTCTTAAAAAATTGTCATCTTGCTGTTTTCATGGGAAATTAAGGGAATTTAAAAATTTCTGTGTCTTTTGGATAGCTTAACTTGGTTGTCCTTGGGGAACTTGTCCGATGAAAATGATTGATCATGTCAACTTTGAAGCAATATGTCACACCCACACTCCTTTTGACTCATGGAAAGCGGATAGTAACGGTTGTTTGAGCCTAACCTAATCAAATGGTAATGAGACCTTAATCAGATGTAAGAGAAAGAACCCTTTGAACTACTACACATGTCAGTAAGGAGGGACACATAATACTCTTCTAAGGTCAGTCACTTAATCTTGTGATCATTCCACCTCATTTTCCATAATCCACCCAAGAATAGGAAGTAAAGTACAGTTTCAATTTCTTTTGCGTGCATAGCATGTAGATAGGGTTTGCATTGTTATTTTCATAATTTTTGCATAAAACAGAAAAAAATATACGATGATACATGCACATTACCCTTAGGTGCATGTCATGTAGCTGCACTCATAATTTCATGATTTTCATGCATAAGTACACCATGTATCTCAGTTTTCCTAAATAAGTGATCTAAATTGTTCCATACCCTCGAAATAAAGCAAAGTTCTCCAATTGGAAACAAAATGGCCTTATACATGTATCTCTAAGCAATTATGGATATGTGGGCAAAAAAAAAAAAAAAGAGATGTTGGAAAGTAAAGGAATAAGAGGGAGAAAGGAATGATATCACTTGCATAACAAGGGAATTGAGTACATGATGTGGCATGAGTAGATTTCTATCTCATTTTGAGGTAGAAGGTTAGTGCATGCATCATTCCACCCAATTTTAGGCATTAGGGCATTCTTAATGTGCATTTGCATCATTTAGGGCATTTTGTTATATGCATACTGAAACTGTGTAATACTTCCATATTCTCCCATGAACCACCCATTCCATCCACCCATTGCTCGGATTGGTAGGCCACCGTGATTTTCTCCTCACTCATGATTATAAGGAGGACTGCTTCCATGTAGATGGTAGTTAGGGCGAGCAACGTAGTGTAGGCAATCACAAGATGCATCATGGCTGAATCGGCGAACTTTATTATGTTAACTGCCTTATGTGATAGTGTTCCTCGGTTTGAAGGATAATTTCTTTTATTTATGATTATTGTCGCCTATAGGGTAATTACTGTTCTGTGATTAGGAAAGGCTGGTTTGAGAACGTCCAGTGGGAGTCATGGGTGATGGGGGTTTGTATGTTGATTGTTAGTTGACATTTGCAATTCTATTCTAAGGATTAGTTGCTCGAGGGCGAGCAATGTTTAAGCTTAGGGGAGTTTGATGCGATGATTTTGAGTCGCATTTATAGACCTATTTCATATGTGTTTTGTGCCTTAATTACTCATTTTCATGGATAATATCGCATAATTCACTTAATTGGGTCTTTGCCATCATTTTATATCAAATCCCCTTTGTTTCACTATTTTAAGCATTATTGATCATCTTATTACAAATCGTGTGGATTTACTTGGTCTTGTTGTGAAATTTCAGGAAAAACAAGTATCTGCTTCCGTCGATACCATCGACGGAAGTCGATACCATCGACCAAGCCACATGTTGCCAGCCGAGAGGAGCAACACAGAGTCGATACCATCGACACCCAAGTCGATGGCATCGAGATCACTTCAGGTTGCTGGCGAGGATGAAGTCGATACCATCGACGCAAGTCGATGCCATTGACACGAGGAGAGCTACAATGTCGCTAAAAGACAAAACCGACACTACAGGAGTCGATACCATCGACATCCCAGTCGATGGTATCGAGATCACCACAGGCGCTCAGAATAAAAGAAAGGAAAGATGTCGCTAATCTGCTGGGTCGATACCATCGACCCGCATCGATGGTATCGACGCCGGCAGATATGCGTTGGATCTGTTTTGATCTCGATCGGACGGCTGTCATTATTTGACGACCTAATTAGGGACTAATACCTAATGACGGCCGCCCAGGAGCCAGATCATCTCGTTTTTGGATTGCACGAGTGCCGAGGAGGAGAGAAAGAAGAATGGAGGCCGAGAAGCTCATCCCGGGTGATTCGGATGCTGCCGGAGACGATTTCCACCACCGCGAGGCGGGGAAGCTCGTGTTCTACGCCGAGGATCCACCGGTTCTTCTCCGTTCAGGGGTTTTCCCATTTATTTCCCGTTTTTCTTATGATTTCCCTAATTTCTACCATGTATTCGTGTGAGATGAACATGAGAGGCTAAAACCCTCAATCTTTAGGACCGGGAGTAGCCTGGGGATACATCGTATGATGATTTTATAGTGATAATTCATATTTTTCTCTCACATCCGTGGTATAAATTCGTTTTCTCTATTGCTATTGTTATGCTTGATCACCATAATAATAAATTAATGCCCTAAATCACTTCGACAGAATGATTAACGGTTGAAAAGAAACGAATTCTACATTAATTAATAAAACCCTTGACAAAGGAGTTGTAAAATTAATGGTGGGCACTGAGGGACCATTTTTAATGCGCTTAGTTTAGGGGAATGATTACTACGACGGTGGAATCAACCTAAATCTAAGTAGTGGATTACACCACGACAGTGGGTAATTCTCATTTCAGGCCACTACCCGGATAGAGAGAGAAGTGTGAGGAATTATAAGAAATCTAATACAATGTTGACCCGCGGTGAAACCGCCATCCTAAAGATATCTCTTTAAATTGATTAAATTAACCTTTAATCGATTGTTTTCTTTGTTTGATTTTTATTTTTTCTTTTTCTTAATTTGAACAACAAAACCCTACTCTGTTAATCGGTCTAGCTGATTGCAATTAGTTAGTAAAAGTCCCCAATAATTCACGTATCCCTGAGTTCGACTCGGGCCTCACAAGGCCTATATTACTCGACGTGTATACTTGCGTTTAAGCGCGTAGTAAAATACACGTCACTCTTTCCTTCACTGTGCTGGAGGATATCAGCGGCGAGCTCCACCTGGATGGCGGCTTGCGAGGAAAGGGGCTCTACACCCTAGCCGCCTCCATCCTACCACCGATCACGAAGGGTGTAAGGGCACTAGAAGGGTCCAAGGTCGAGTGGTTCACTGCCGATCACTCGCCGGAGGAGTGCCCAGGCAGTGGCGGCTGCCTTGTGGAAGAACAAAGTCCGTTGGGGACTCGGGCGCAGGTTAGAGCACGGAAAGAAAGTAGGGAACTCTGGACCGGGTCCAGTCAAACGAACCGTCCGAACCAAATCAAACTGGGGAGCTAGCCGATGAACTGGATCCAATAAACGTGGCTCAGCGTGAATCCATGAGCCTTGACCCGCGACCAGGAATGCCACGTGTCGACGGCCGATTGGCCAAAAGGTAAGAAAATACTCAGAAATTCCCATATCTTCAATAAATCACAGTAATTAGCACATTTATCAGAAAAATACATATGATACACCGTTATTCTTAGAAAAATGCGTAGAATAAGATGGAAGCATAATATTCTGCTTTTGAAACTTAAATATTAGTGATATCTTGTTAGTTGTGAAATGCTTAATTGATGGATAATAAATATCAAACGTTGGCCTAAAATTATGGGAAAATGTCAGTAAGTCCATAAACATGTTTACAATACATATGATGTCATATATGGTTAGGTTGATGTACAAAACCATGTAAATTACTGAGAATGGCTAATTAGGGATAATAATCCCAAATAAAATGTATGAAATACATACGTGCTCAATAAATGATGAAATTTACAGAGTAAGCTCATATCAGTATTTGGAACCTCAGTTTTAATTATGAGATCATAATGATGAACAGAATCCATGTTATATGTAGATGATCCTTAATTCAGGTTATGAAACCCTAATTTAGGTTAACGATGTAACCTAGGGTTAATATGTGCACATAATCCTATGTAACCAGATAATCAGATTAGGTACCCTAATCTGGAATATAAGATCAGTAACCTAATTACAAGATGATAAGACAATTAATAAAGTACATATACTAATGAGATAAGAGAAACCCTAATGAACATGATTAGGGTTAAGATGAGATGTATGATGACGAGAACCTGATGATAGTATATGATCTTATCTTGATCAGGGTTGACCAAGGTTAGAGTTGACCTGAGGGATATGTGATGATTAGGTTTCTCTTGATCATGGTACGCCATTACCTCTTATTTGGCTTATTATACAATATGCTTGTGTTATATGGTAGTAAAGACTTGTCATATGGTATTGATTGAAACGATTATTCTTGCATGATATGTTGCTTGATTTTAAATACTTATGGCTATGAACACCTGCAAACATAATATAGATGTTCCATCATAAGATAGCTCATAAACCACTAGGTGGTAGAGCACATGCATAATGATCACAAGCCACTAGGTGGCAGATCATATGATGTTTGTATAATGATCACAAGCCACTAGGTGGCAGATCATAAGGCCTAAAGACATCAAAGCCACTCGGTGGCAGACGCACGAGACGTATGATGGAAATTTACTTAAAATATGTGTTCTCTTTTGTTAATGAATATCTTTGTGCAAGTATACGCTTTTCTTATATTTCTTTATAACTTCCAAGTATTAGTTTTATCTTATTGCCAAGATATGATGAGAGGTATATAAAAGACACGTAGGCGTACTCAGTACAATATTCTTGAATATTGTGCTGACGTGTACCGCATGTAATCTTTTGTTTTAGGTTGTGGTTATGCTCTTGAAGATCCAGGCTAGTGAGAGTTGTATGGCGAGCTGATGTACAAGTGGACCTATTGTCTTAAGATCCTGTTGTTTAGATGTAGTACATGTATATGTATAGCTTACCTTTCAATATGTAATATCAAATGTTGTAACAATTCATTATGTAATTATATGTTGAATGTTGAACATGTGTTGTGGTTTATTTATTGTTCATGTGCATGTGCTACTGATGTATGTTCCTTCTGACTCCCTCGATTTTCTTCTTCTTAGCCTAGTGTGGGATGTTCAAATTGGGATTCTCGCTGAGTTGGGGGTTTCAATTTGGACATTACACATCAGATTAAGTTTTAGAAAATCCGGGGACGTCACAGCTCTAGCAGCCTGTCGGCGTCCAGATCCGATACCCTCAAATGATGACCCTAGGGGCCTATTTATAGGTTCAGATCTGAGCCCAAACAATTTGGATAAGTTGCTAGAAATATCCCCTCCAAACGGTCTGGAGACCGTTTGGTTCCAAACGGTTTGGAGACCGTTTGATGCCAAACGGTTTGGAGACCGTTTTAGCGTCAAATGGTCTGTGTCGATCGATCTTAAGGCCGGTCTCGGTCTCGGCATGAATCGCGCAGCTTCTGCTCTTCAGTCGGTCTTTGTTCTTGCGGCAAGCGGTCTTGGGACCGCATAGACCCAAATGGTCTTGGGACCACATGGACCCAAACGGTCTTGGGACCGCATGGATCCAAACGGTCTTGAGACTGCATGGACCCAAACAGTCTTGGGACCGCATGGATGGAAATGGTCTTGGGACCGCACAGAACCAAATGGTCTTGGGACCGCACAGAACCAAACGGTCTTGGGACCGCATGGATCCAAACGATCTTGAGACCGCATGGACCCAAATGGTCTTGGGACCACATGAACCCAAACGGTCTTGGGACCGCATGAACCCAAATGGTCTTGGGACCGCATGGATGCAAACGATCTTGAGACCGCATGGACCCAAACGATCTTGAGACCGCATGGACCCAAACTGTCTTGGGACCGCATGGACCCAAAGTCTTGGGACATCATGGATACAAACGGTCTTGAGACCGCATGGTTTTCTTTGGCAACTGATTTTGTCATTCATCCTTCGTATGTTCCGGCAAACGATTTTGGGACCGCATGAACCGAAATGGTCTTGAGACTGCATGGATTCAAACAGTCTTGGGACCGCATGCATGGAATTGCTCGATTTACCTGCATTAGATGAATGATATTCAGTTAAAATTTTAATTATTGAATCGACTGAGTAGTTTTGTACATTATGGTTCATATTAGGATGAAAGATGGAAATAGAGATGAAATTGTTCCTAAAAAGGCAATTGAATTCCATGATGAGTATGCACTCATCACAATCCTACTTTCCCAACTTGCTCGGTTGCACCAGTTGAATCGATCGTTTCAACACTTGAAGCAATCGTTTCACCCTGACCATGAGCCGATCGACTCAACACTTGAGTCGACCGGTTCACCAAGCTCAGCTGATCGATTCATCACATGAGTCGATCGGTTGGGAGTGCAGATTGTGTAGAATTAGTCAATTGCGATTTCAATCAATCCGATACTCCAATCAATATGTCCAACACCTTGAACATTATGATATTGAGCTATCAATTAATTGAGTGTTTATATGAACTACTAAACTCCTTTAGTAATCAATCTAAACATTGCTTGTGGACAAAACTCCTCTTCCAGGTTAAATCCTATGTGTGTGACCCTGTAGGTCCATTTCACGTTGGCAGTGAAAGTCCATAACACTTATGACTTCACAAGCAAAGAGCGGTGCCTAGTCACACATCAGTGCTACCCAAGTGAAATGGAAAGTTGGAGAAAAAATTTCAATCCTACAATCCATGAATGGTGTTATAGTGAATGTATAATTCCTTTGTCACTGATATCCTGAATGAACTCGAGGTATGGAATAGTAATCCTATCAACGTTCATTCACTTTCATGATCTCAGAGTAGACTGGAAGAGATATGTATGACATCAATATCCCATACTGATTCACACATGCATGCATGCCTTTCTCAATCCTACTCATCAAGTGGACATGGATATCAAACTCCCTCACGAGGGAAAAATCCCATATCTATCACTCACCCCTCAAAAGCCCCATGTGTCAAAGCCACCCAATCATCACCTTTATAACAACCCATGTTTTAGGACTACGTTTGATGATGTCAAAGTGTGTCTAACGACATGTGTTGAGTGTAGTGATTTCAGGTCAAAGAATCACACTCACCACCATCACTGTGAGTACTGACTGTGACTACCATGTCATGGTTCGATGTGTAAAACTCACGGTGGGTCTGTCTGGTACACTTGTTCTCTAACAAGTACCTATGTGTTTGGTTTGATATCTCTATTTCATGACTAATGAGATTTTGTCATCAACCAACACCACAATCTAGTCTTGGGTGTCATTGTTGTCTATCTACCTTCCATAATGACATCCGACTAGGGACATAACAAGAATGTACAAACTCTTAGCATCCATATGATCTCATTGTTCAGGTCCTGACCCCGAAGGCATACGTCATTGAGTATTGTCATTCTCTAGACATTCAATCTATTCTATCACTATCTCATATGACTGAATCAGAAAGAATTGGAAGCTCGCCTTTGTTTTTTTATCAAATCAATCTTAATGCATCCCACCAATCATTCCATGATTGTCTCTCAGGGCATACATACCAACATTGTTGTCGGGCGACACAATGTTTTCTATCATGAAGGCCCTATCAGGAACCTAGTTTCTCACGGCCGTATCGCCCGACATACCCATATCAGGCGGCGAGCCTAACGCGCAATTTTCTCTGTATCGTCCCGTTCTGTATCGCCTATGATGTTCTTTCGATGGACGATACCCAGATCTCATATCAGGCACGAGCCTACATCCTTGAAAGCTTTGCATATACCGATACAGAGGTGTCGGGTAATTTTTGCATCGGTCCAAATCTTATCATCCATTTAGTTTTCCTTTTAATGCCGATATCAATTTTTAGTTCTGCCTACCTAATATCGGCACATTTAATTCATCAATGAATTTGTTTAATGCTAACAGAGATGGCCTGTACAAAGCAAAACATCATTCGATTTGACGAACACAGCAGAAGAATCGACACTGAGGCCGCAGCAGAAGCAACAACTGCCGGGTAGAAACACACGAATCCCGAGGCGGCTGGGCTATCAACTGCTGAAAAGAGAACAAGGACGAGCGAAGTGATGGCTCCAACTACAGCTCCAACCACAGCGGCAGAACCCCTGAATCACACACCAGGAAGGTTTGTGCCAAGAGATGACAAGCATGGACGCCGGTATGCAGAATTGGCGACTAAACTTTACAGGACGAGCAGATTCTGCCACCAATCATCCTTCATTCAATTGGGGATTTTTGAAAGACTGGAGAACGTCCTCGTCGCGGCAAGACTGAGGAATATATGCCTCAGTTGTTCTTCCTCCTACACCGAACTCACAACAGAGTTCATGTCGTCTCTCCGCCGAGTGAAGAATACGCCTGAAGACGTTAAAGTATATGGCGGAGCAGACAGGCTGCAGGGGAGACTTTACAACTCGGAGCACGCCATCTCCAAAAAGCTGCTCAAGGAGATCTTCTCTTCCAGCGAGGAGGAGAAGAATCTGATGAATAATGGTGAAAGTATCACCGAAGGAGACGAGTTCAACCCCGTGGATCTCTGGAAAAAGCTGATCGGCGAATCATCGTTCAAGCCAGGAAGCAAGGTGGTAGTGGTGCACTCATGTTACTGGAGGATAGTGCACAACCTGGTGGTGTGCCTGTTGTTCAGCAAGAACGAGTCCAACAATATTTACACCGAAGAACTCCACATCATGTGGCACATGATGGAGGGCATAGTAATCAACTTGGGGCGATTTCTGTTGAACAGGTTGCCCCCAATAAAGGATTCCGCCAAGGAATATTGCATGTGTGGCATCGTCAACCTGATCGCGGCTGGGTTTGGGTACCCATGAGAGTCACACAGTCTTTCGAGGACAAGGGGAGATGAGCTGATCGACCTCAAGTACCTCATGAGGGATAACATTATAAAGAAGGAGGGGCGAAGCTACTTCTACAAGTTCACAAGGACAAACACCCTCCTTCCACTCCCTTAATGCGTCGCCTACGACGCAGAAAAGCTGGTCTTCACCATAGATGAAATCAAAGTTGTGGCAGTAGGAGCAGCGTACACCGCCACCACCAGAATCCAAGTAAAGGCGGCTGCGAGAGGAAAATCAATTCCCCTCAACCCAAGGCAGGACAAAACTCCAACGACCTTCGTCGGACCATCCGCCACCCCAGAGCCACCGACGATAGCAGTTGAAGAAGTTGTTGTCGCTCCTACCATACCATCCACAATCACGACGACATCTGTCGTGGGTGAAGAAGAACCGACGATCATCCAGGTCGTCATGACAACCGGGGCAGAAAAAACAGAGTAGGCCCCAGAGGGAGCTATCGCAAAAGAGATGGCCACAGCTCCCGAAGCTTCTGTGGTGCCTTTAGAGGCAGAAGAAGAAGCATAGTCGGATGCCAGTAATGAGGTGTTCACCGAGATCCTTGAGATGGAGCTCGAAGCAGCACAACTGACGCCGACACCGCCTCCAGTGTCCCCTATAACAGCTGTTAAAGAGATCACCGACAACGTAGAGGTGGAACATCATCCACCCACACCACAACCATCTCCACAATGACAAGGAGGTGAGGCAGTGACGGCTGCAAGGGTGCCAACACCTCGCCCGACAGCATCTACCTCGTGAACAATTGAGATAGGTTCTACCTCATTGGGTAGACCCTCGTGTGAGAACAGTATCGTGAGGACATGAGGGAGATCTACAGGAGCCCCTCTATCGCTCGGGAAAATGCTTGGCCACGAGCTTGACCACTTGCGAGAGGTAATAGAGAGCCACTCGGCTACATTTCATTCTCTAACCCGCAAGTTTTCATTTTTCCAGCAGAGGCTGAACAGTCAGGAACGGGAACAACTGACTCTAGTTGGCCTTCCCGGCAAACTAGAGACTAGAAACACCACACTTCAGCAAGCCCTCCAACGCCTCGACGTGATCAATGAGAGGCTGAACAGCGGAGACGACCATCTGCGTCGAAGGCAGCCAAAAAGGTCTTCGTCGCCTCCTGGTTCGGGCACTCCACCTTCGTCATCAGCAGCCTACTCAAGATCATTGTCCTCCTCCTCCTCCAGCAAGCCATCCACAATGCCCGAGGAAGGGACACCACCAAGGTCAACCTACGGAGCTCTAGCAGGACAGGAGAGCTCCCAAGGCCTAGAAGAAACAGCTCCCTTAGTCCCCTTTTACAAAACTGAAGATGACAACAAATATATCAGCGTCGAGGAGGACTCTTCTGATGAATCAAAGGGGGACATTTGTGCCGCCAACGAAAGACACCCCCCAGAGGAAGACGCTTGGCGGTAGATATGTTCTTTGCGCCGACAGAGATACCTTCCTTCGAGATGGCCGACTCTTACAGAAGAGCCATCGGCTACCTAACGATCAGAGACCAGAAATTGTTGAACAAGGTCCTAAGGTCGCAGGCAGATGAAGAAGACGTAGTATGGAGAGACAACTACTTCTCTGTAAGACGGGGAGCACTCAGAAGAATTTTCCGCTCACCAGCCGTCGTCGGCAAAAAGATGTTCAGGGTCCTCAAAGGTGCAATAATAGAAAATATCAGCACCGGGACAGGTCGGAAGACAGTATAAAATGCCACCCTGACCTTGGAAAGAAGGCTGATAATGGGAATACCAGACTCCATTATGGTGGCCAACATGCTACAACACATCGAAATGCATAACATGAACCTCATGTTGGCCCCGTACAAGCATCGCAACGTATGGTTCCTCTGCGTGGCAGACCTCAGGAACCACGACGTCCAGCTCCTGAGCTGCATCAACGATGAGGTGCCATGCTCCAGGCTTATTTTCTGTCGCCCGGAGGACAAACATCTGAGGCTTCTACCGCTGCGTGTTCTACGAGCTATCAAGCAAGGAGTCAAACATCAGAACAAAATTTGGAACTTCTTTTCTATCCGAGACATCCCCGTCCAAGCAGAAGAGGGAAGCGGAAACAATGCCTTTATCGTCTTGCGTGCCATGGAGATACTCAACATATTTGGATACATGAGGCACCTCCAGGGCCAAAACTTTTACCACCTCAGGAGCATATACGCCCTGTTGCTGATCAAAGACGGGTGCTATTTCCGAGATGCAAGGGTATCAGAGGGGCTGCTAGATAGCGATCAAGAAGATGAATCTTCACAACCCAACAACACTCCAGAGAAAGAAGCTGAGATGGAAATTGACACCTACATGGCAGGCAAGCAGTTAGAGATCCTGCGGAAAGTGCACGGATTTGAAGACCCTAATTTTCCTGAAACTATAGAAGGACTGATCAACAATTTCGACCGCTTGTCATGTGCTACACTCATGTAGGAGCAGGTCAATGAAAACCTTCTAAAGTTGGCTGATTCTACCCCGGAAGATGTCATCTATGAGGCAGGCAATGTCATAGTCCCGGTTGATGACTTAAGGGACATGGTAAAATAAGGAGGATGCTTGGTTGTATCTGTGGCGGCTGCTTACATCCAAACACTACAGCCAAGGTTCGAACACACATACATAGCTCATCCAATGTTGTTCAATGACATTTGCCTCGCCGATGAAACATGAGAAAAGCAAGCATTTCTGGCAGAGTAGGAGAGAAGGGTTCCACGTACAATCTTCCTGCCCATCCTACATTATAACCATTGGACACTCCTGACGATGTACACTCACAGGAATCTTCTACAATAGCTCAGACAACAACAAAGATCATCTAGTGCAGTGTACATTAGTAGCGTTGACATCTTTGAGTGCTTAGTATGAAAATACTACGATGAGGTGGCATCGCTGATACAACCATTCCTGGACATGGCAGCAAGCAAGTGACACGATCTTCAGTTCTGCCACCACAGTCCACAACAAATTCCTCTATCCAACGACTGCGACATCTTCATCCTGGAATGGATAGCAACTGAAGAGACGCCTAACCAACTCCACCACATCGACTATCATAGCAAACGAGGAGAATATGTGTGGGAGATTCTGTCTGGCACAGGCGCGCTCACCAGTTAACACTCACTGGATTAACATTACCCTACCTTATCTACTTCACAACTCTGGGACAGAGTGTGGAGTAAGTTTGGGGAGGTACCATGTACCAGTGAGGGAGGTATAAAAATTTTGAAAAATTTCCAGACTTCACCTTTTTGTTCTTTTATTTTTCTTCTATATCATGTTGACATATACATGCTCATACAAAAATTTTGAAATTTTTTGCTTATTTTGTCTCGATACATATGTACAAAGACACTATATAGTAAAAACCTGATATGACTTCTTGCCAATTTATTTTCTATGTGCCTAAGGTGATGTAAGTTTTGTTATGTCTTTCTGATAATGCAACTTCAAACAACAAAAGACTATGACTTTCCATGCCAAAAATTTCAAAAAAAAAATATAATCTCACAACAGCTTAGAGATGTGTATGGAGAAGGAAAAAGCTGCCCAAACAACAAAAATACCTTTTGTTTTCCTTTACCCAACAAAATCCTAAAAAGAGAGAATAGCCTTATGAGAAGCGAATAAAAGCATGAGAGTTGTGCCAAATGAAAAGATAGAAAAAATATATATATACACTTGTTTTCCAAAAGTACCCATCTTTAGGCATGGTAGATTCGGGGCAGTGGTACGTAGGATGTGAAATCATTGCTCTAAAGCCAACTGTCTTGGACTGCAGGGACCACTTGCCCATTAACGGACCCGTACCAGGATGGACTGATGGGAAACAAGAAAAATCCAAAAAGTCTTAAGCCTACCTAAACACACAACTTTCCACCCCTAAAGTTGTTTGGTGTGAAAGCTAACTTCAGAATCATTCACCAAAGTCTCACCGAAGCTGTAGAGAATTTTTTTACTGAAATAATAAGGCAGGAAATGCAAGGTCTGTTGTTCGTGGTCGGGCAGTGTTATCTCTAAAGACATCGCAATACTTGTCTTAACTCATGGACTGTAAACTACACCAAGTCAAGAAGAAGCGTCACAAAAACAAAGTTTAAATATTGATTGAGGACAATCAAAATGGTAAGTTTGGGGGAGTTGATTAAACCAAATTTTGTGATGTTTTTGGCCCTTATTTTGTTATCAAATATGCCCTTTTAAACTATTTTCCTCTCCTTTTTGTCATGTTTTTGAATAAATAGGCCACGATAAGCTATTAACTCAATTTTATCATCTTTTGCAGAGTTTCCCTCATTATTTAACTCATTTGTCAGCAAAAAGGCCCGTCCCAACCCACAAATGTATTCCACCTGCATCGGCCTCCTTACTAACCAGACAGTCGATACGATCACTTCCCGATAGGGAAGCACGATACATTGTCGCGCAGCACGAGGATGTCGCGCAAGAGGAAGAAGATGAGCGATACGCTTCTACCCGACAGGGAGCCAGACCCGCCATGACTGCTGAAGCATGTTGCACAATACAAGCCACCCACCGGCAGGCGCCACTCGTCACGATGACTAACAACCCGACATCTTTGTGCCGCCCGATACACATATCGGGCGTCCCTGAAGCCGCAATAATGGAGCTGAAGGAAGAACATGTGGCGTCCGGAGCACCATAAATTCCCCCATCCGTTGCCTATAATTAGCATCTACAGGAAGATGAAAAGACAGTTCGGAACCCCCGATAGCTAACGGAGGAAAACATCTGGAGCTAGCGTGTTGTGCCTCAGAGGTGTGTCGGGCGATTCTAGGTGAGCACTTCCCCTTCTCAAGAGGAAGGGAATGGTTCACTTAGGGACGTCCCGGGCACTGCTGCAGGATGATTTCGGCCAACAAGGATACCCGATGCGAGTGATCGATATTGAAAGCAACCCTCTAGCCTGACATGATACCAAACCTCGATACGCATCATGAGTCACGATGTTTCTCCTGAGAGGGTACCACCCGACATGATAGTATCAGGCAAGGACGCCCTGCACGATACATCCGCCCGTCATGAGCGTGTCGCCCGAGAGGGTGTGCCGCCCGACACAGGCATATCAGGCGAGGATCCTGCCCGGTATCAGGCTGGAGAGTCTGTTGATGTCTGTCTCCCTTTTAAATCAAGAAGGCGACACTTAACTTCACTTATTTCAATCATTTACTTCCTTTACTTATGCAATGTAATCAGACACTAATATGTTAATGGAATTAGAAGAGTTTAATTATCTGCTACTTTATGTTTGGTACCCTTGTTGGATGATTGCTATGTTTAACATCTAAACTCTAGCTTGACGCTTGGATCACGTTTGATTAGCTACCGGATCATGTTTTCTCGTTGCAACAGTCTCGAGAGGGGTGTTGTGTCTCTAGTGTTTGGTCTGATACCGGAGTACGAGAGTGCTCGGAATCGGAGTTGCTTTAGTAACCTTTCCACTCCAATTTCAGTCCAGCAACCTCGAGATGGGTGTTGATGCTTGATTAGAGGTACCAGCTTCGAGAGGAGGGGCACAAGATGTTTCTGCTGCCGCTTGTTTTACCGAAGTTATCTCCTTCGTTCCTTACTATAGCATTAGTGTTATCTCTCTGTTTCTGTTGCACGAAACCCCTAAAAACTGATAAATGCTTAAAACCTTATTTTACCTCGTAGCTCTAGTTGGAGATAGATTTTTTATTTATTTATCGATCTTATCATGTTGTTCCCTTGGGGAATTTTACCATCTCCTTACCCTTGACGGAGTGTAACGTGTCGATTCCATGTTCTCAACACTGCCACACTTGTCCCTGTGTTCGACCCCGTATATTTACTTCGACCCTGTAAACAAAGTTGCAGGGGCCTAGAAGGTTTCATGTTATAAATGTAAAAGTCTAATTACTTCATATCCGCTCCACTTTTCGGACGCGCGATTTAGGCCGGCCAGTTGTATTGTTCAAATGTGACTGGGTCAATGCAAACAGAGGCATCATATAATCTAAAATGACTACACAATGGTCAATTTAAAACATATTGATGCAACTGATCATCCATTTGCATTGGCCTCCTAAGCACAACAAGTGTTTTATGTGAAAGACATAAGTAAAAAAAATTGGAGCTTTGTTTTCCACACTACACCTCGTGATACATATGACATGGAGGACAAGCTTCATGATAATTTCGTGGATGGAACCTTCTTATCAGAAGATAAATCTCCAAGTGATTTGGAAGATATATTAAGTGACATTTGTGATGACATTAATTTAGTCAGAGAAGACATGGAGGGTGTGACCATTTATGAAGGGGGTCATGATCCCCATAATTGATCTTATGTAACTCTTTGTCGTCTTGGGTACATAAACGAGAAGTGCATATCTAGACTCCATAAGGATGGTTATCTAGACTCTTTTGATTTTCAATCATTGGAGACATGTGAGGCATGTTTATTAGGGAATATGACCAAGACTCCTTTCACTGGACACAATGAGAGAGCTAGTGATCTGCTAGGCCTCATACATACTGATGTATGTGGACCTTTTAGATCAAATGCTAGAGGAGGCTATCAATACTTCATTACCTTCACTGATGACCTCAGTAGGTATGGCTATGTATATCTTATGAAACACAAGTCAGAAACCCTTGAAAAGTTCAAGACTTTCATGAATGAAGTAGAGAAGCAACTTGGTAAAAGTATTAAAGCACTCCGTTCAGATCGAGGTGACGAATATTTAAGCCAAGAGTTTGAGGATCTTCTGAGAGACTGTGGTATTGTATCACAATGGACTCCACCTGGTACACCACAACATAATGCTGTGTCAGAAAGAAGGGATCGTACACTATTAGACATGGTACGATCAATGATGAGTTCAGCCGAACTTCCAATATCGTTCTAGGGATATGCTCTTGAAACTACAACGTATACACTTAACCATGTACCTTCCAAATCAGTTCAAAAGACACCATATGAGATATGGAATGGGAATCATCCCAATTTGTCTATGTTAAAGATTTGGGGATGTGAAGCTTGTGTTAGGAAACAATTTCCTGAAAAGCTTGGACCCAAATCAGAAAAATGCTATTTTGTTGGATACCCCAAGGAAACTAAGAGATACTACTTCTACACACAAACTGACAACAAAGTGTTTGTTGCCTGGACTATTGTATTTCTTGAAAAGGAATTTATTTCCAAAGGGATTAGTGGGAGGAATGTAGAGCTCGAACAAGTTTGAGACCAACAAGAAAGCAGAGAACCTGAGGAGGTACATAAGGAACATGAAGACTCACAAGTTGTTGTGGAATTTCAAGTTCCAAATATAACACAACAACCTCGTAGGTCTAGTAGGACATGACTTGAGCCTGAGATATTTGGATTTCTCGTGACTCAAGACAGTGACGAATTGGGCATAGCATATGAGCCAACTTCCTATCTATAAGCTACTAAGGGACCAGAATCTGAGAAATGGCTCGAAGCCATGAGATCTGAGATGGAATCCAGGTACACCAACAAGGTATGCACCTTGGTGGATCCACCCGAAGGGGTAAAACCCATAGGGTTCAAGTGGGTCTTCAAGAAGAAGACTAACATGGATGGAAATGTATAAACCTATAAAGGTAGATTGGTTGCTAAAGGATTCCGTCAAATTCAAGGTGTTGATTATGACGAGACCTTCTCACCAGTTGCCATGGTTAAATCCATCAGGATCATGCTTGCCATTTCAGCTTATCATGACTATGAGATTTGGCAGATGGATGTTAAAACAACATTCTTTAATGGGAATTTACTCCAGGATGTGTACATGACACAACTTGAGGGTTTTATCGATCCAAAGGAAGCCAATAAAGTCTGTAAGTGATGGAGCTAGAACTTACACCAAAAGATTACTCTTCCAATTGAAGTTCTAATATGCAATAATGGAAGTCCTAATATGCACCAAAAACCCTAGGGAGTTGATGCTCTCTCTAGGTTTACCTACAACTGGTGCTAAATAAATGCTCCAACCCCACAAGAGTGTGGAAGCCTTATCATAATACATATTTAGGATCCAACCCAAAGGACAACGTTAATAATCTGAGTGTCTTTTTCTCGTTTCTTACCGATTCTAAGTTAATAGTCTAAGACCAAGAGTTTGATTTGAGTTATTTAACCTAAACATGCAAAAGTAAAGGCAAGAATAAAAACTAGTTTAAGGATTAAAAACTAAGATTAGCAAATGATGATGGATCACTGGGGTGACGCGGGTATTCGCCACCACTACACATGAATTGCACTTGTACCAAACATAGCAAGACTTGTAAGCAAGATACATGGATGTTGTACAATACCGATGTCTTATAGGACAAGAGTAATGCACACATCCTTCACGGGTTGAGTAACTCTCATTCGGTACGTATCTACATGTCAATGAAGATATGTAGTCTTCGAAGAAAAAATCTTACTCAACCTCGTGAAACGTGCATCGGAAAACTAACAAGCGAGCGATAATTACCAAATCGATTAGTATCCTTATAGACTATCCCTCTTTAGAGGATATAGCTACGAGAAACGTGAGAGTGTTGCAACGTCAGCCATTCCCGAACGAATGGTCAAATACTTTGCACCACTCTCTCCTCAGAGTGTGTTCCTCGACCTGTCAAGGTTGCACTTTTGTACGTCAACTGATTCCATTTCATAGTACAAAAGTAAAACGATGGAGGTGAGTTTACTCCACTCCTTAGAAAGCGTTCCTAGATACCGAAACGGATGCGCGGTGGATACACACACCAAAAACCAACACTAAATCGGTATTCGAGTCTCAAGAGTGGTTGTAGAAAAACCACAACGATAGACAATATATGCACACAAGAATGCGGCCAACATCCAAGCATGTATGAAACGATTTAGTATTGAATCAGAAAGATAATATCTTTTTGATACAAGTTACAAAACACGGGCAGCGGGGCTAGTCCCCGCACCCCAGTGAATGGAACTACTCGCTCCTCATAGAGGGAGCAACAAAGAAAGAGAAGAGAGAGAAAGAAAGCATCGTCGGAGCAGAAGAGTAGATCTGTGACAGCCCGGTGTAGATCGTTGCAGTCTCCGGGACTGCTCTGTTGTAGTCGATGATGCCTGTCTCTCCGCCTCGATCTTCGGGTCAACCTCCGGAATTGCAAGAGTAGGATGAGATGGAGCTATGGTGTGAGAAATGGTGAGATGGTGATGGAACAGCCTTCTAGATCTGTGCCTAGACTGACTGCTCACCAGATCTGGACTCAGGACGGGATTCTGAGGCAGTGGGTGAAGTTTGGTCAGAAACGGTGCTCGGGCAATCTGGCGGTACTCCGGCACTGGTCCCAGTCCGGCAGCCTTGGGCCGTAGTCAGATGGTCTCCCCCAGTGAGGAACCTTGGGGTCCTATTTATAGGAATAGGGCAGACCTTTAAACGGTCATGGATCAGTTTGGTAAAATATCTTTTTCATACGGTTTGCTCTAATAATGCTTATGCGGTTTGCTGTAGCAGCTATTTCGGCCTTGGCATTCGGTTTGGGCATTCGTTCTTTGATTCAACGGCAAACGGTCTTCGGTGGTGGCTGTAAACGGTCGTTGCTTGCTCATTCTTCAGGATCTCACAAACCATTTGTCGAAGAAACGATTTTGGCGCGCGTTCGGGTTTTCTCAGCAAACGGTCTTGAGACCGCATGGGCTCATACGGTCTTGAGACGGCATGGGCTCATACGGTCTTGAGACGGCATGGGCTCATACGGTCTTGAGACCGCATGGGCTCATACGGTCTTGAGACCGCATGGGCTCATACGGTCTTGAGACCGCATGAGCTCAAACGGTCTTGAGACCGCATGGGCTCATACGGTCTTGAGACCGCATGGGCTCATACGGTCATGAGACCGCATGGGTGAAACCGAATTGATCAAGACCGAATGGTGGTCAAGACCGAGTGGTTGGATGAAAAGGAACCGTTGGATCTCGATCGGATGGTTGCGAGTGATCTGCAGAGGGAAAAGAGAATGTGTAAAAGAGAATAACATTGAATAAACTAGTAATTAGAACTATTTAGGTATTATTTGCAAGGAGTTAGTGAAACACTCAAGGTGAACCAAAGCGAGGGTAAATCAGTCAATATGAGGCACAAAATCCTTAGAATTGGCGACTGAGAGGGTGAATCTCGAGGATTCATCGCCACACCAAACTTAAGCGTTGCTCGTCCCGAGGAACGAAAAAGCCCAAGACAGTCGCCAAAATGCATGCATGTTGGTCTCGTAATTACCTCATCTTCGTGCAAGTGTCAAAAATTTCACGAGAAAAGAGAAAAGGGAAAATGAGGCAAAACAAAATTAGGGCAAAAACGTCGAAAATCCTTTGAATTGGTGACTAAAGGTGGATCTGGAGGATTCATCGCCACACCGAACTTAAGCGTTGCTCGTCCCGAGGAACGAAAAACATAAAACAGTCGCCAACGAAATTGTTCATCTCGTGTTTGCCTCATCCTTATGTCATATTAAAATTTTGTTCATGGCTCAGATCGATACAACATTAGAGCTTCCTTAGATCACGAAATACATCTTATGATATCCTCATTTCTGAGTTCATTTTGCTGAAGTATTTCCTTCTCATTCTCTGTCGTATCAGTCATGTTAAAGAGTATATGAGACTTTGAACAGACCCACAAAATCAACAAAAAGCATATGATCTGTCACTGGTGATGAAAGAGGAGAGAATGGGGGTATGATCAAAAGATAAGAGTCTCTCCTTTGATTGAATCAAGACTCTTATTAAAAGTTGACTCATCGAGATACTTTGAATGATTTATGCACAACTCCGGTTGACTTAGCCTTACACCCGATTTTTTTTTCTAAAGGTAACTCAGAAGTGTGTATAGGTTGGCTTAAGGCTTTTGGCTATTTTACCTCTTTGAGAGGAGGTAAGGGGTTATTTTTGGATCCTTAGGATCTCACTACCGGTCGCGACACATCTTCCTTTATGAGGGCAGCTAATGTACCGGACGGGCGATACCTTTATCGGTTATCCTTATTCAGGGCACAACTCTCATGTTTTTATTCACACTCTGGCTTTTATTCATTCTCACTTGGCTTAGGAGAAAGGGTATTTTTGGATTTTTGCATATTTGGGCTTCCAGGCCTCTTTTTGGAATCAGGGTAGATTTTTCACCAACCTCGGTATGTGCACAATCATCATTGTATACTCTTTGAAGCAAAATGAGAAGGTGGTACGCCCCTGTTATGTATTGAGGGGTATAGAAGAAGCGGTAGTGGAAAAAGAGGTGTGGTGTACCACACTGAACTTAGAGTTTTGCAGAGGTGTGGTTTACCACACCGAACTTAAAGTTCGGCAATGTTCTAGTTTTCACTAGAAAGGAGTGTGGTGTGCCACACCGAACTTAAAACATTGGCATGGTTAATGAACAGAAGGGTATGAAAATGAAGGAAGAAGTGTAGAATGAGTTTGGATCATGATGCAGTTTGCTTAGCGATTCCATGCGACGGGTCTCTTTTCTCCATCACACTCAGCTCCAAAAGAGACATGATGAAACATTAAAAGAGAGATCCATACAGCAGATCCATTAATCAGATAAAGGCGTGATATATTTGAACTATCTCAGTCTTATTGAAGTGTATCATCTTTTCCTATTTGAGATATAACATTAGGATTCATAGACAAATCAAAGTGAAAAACACGCATTGGCTAGTTTTAAGTATTCTTTTCCAAGAAATTTGCAACGCAAAAGAGGTGATGATCACAGATTCACAAAACAAAAGCGAACTAGATAAAGGCTTTATTTTTAGAAAACTAACAAAAAGGCGGAAAAAATTATGAAAAAGAAACTAGAATGGAAAAGAAGGAAGCAATAAAGATAGAGGGTGGAGTGAAAGTCATACCACCCGCCCTCCACCTCGAACTTATGAATTTGCCCATTTCTGAGCAAATACTAGGTTCAAGATGGAGGGGAAGGGTTGAGCAGTGTTAACCAGGCGGCCCTCGTAGTTGGAAGAAGGTCCGACAAAGATAATTCGTGATGGCTGGTGCTGATATTAAGAAAGTGGTCTGAACAACTTGTTGGCTGGGAAGTTGTGGCAACTTGAACGAGTCTTATGGATGACTTGGATGCACATCACTTTCACCTCGTTGTCCATCCAGAAGAATCCAGAGACCTTCCCCCATCAGCAAGGGAGGTGGAACATAAGCAGTCGAAACTGGAGGACTATGCGAGAAATCAAGGTTATGCCCACTTGCGCCCTCCAGTTGTGGCTCACCCTCGAAGTTCAAAGTAAAACTACTTTCTCAAAAATCTAGGGCAGTTGATTGAGGGTCGGCCACTTGAACTTCCTCCTGTCTAGGATCAGGTGGTGGATTCGGTTCTAGCTTCATTTCGTCACCTGGCTTTTCTTGTGTGGGATATGGTAGCCAGGATGACTTTTCTTCATCAGAGGAGTTATTTTGAGAAGTATCATAATCTTTGTCAATGTTGAAATTGGTAAGAGCGTTGTTCTTCTTTTCAAAGTTTTGTTCAGGATTTTCCTCGTAGAACATCCTTAGTTCATCCAAGTAACTAGAAGAGGATTTGGCTGGTAAAACAAACTCTTGCTCGGGTAAGGAAGTCATGGGATCCTGAGATAGGAGTTCCAGTGATGTCTCTTCATGAGAGGGATTAGTCCCTGACATGTCGTTTTGAGGGCTAAGATTCCCTGATGAACCCATTTCTTCAATATTGGGACTGGTGTATACCATTTCTGAGTTATGTTATTGTCCCAGTTCTTCTTCATAACACTCCTCCGATGGACACATCTCAGTTTCTTGAATATCAGGAGGGGTTTCTTTAGAGGTGTGTGTGACTATAGAAGGATAGGTTTGTGACTTGTTGTCTTTCCAAGAGACATTACAAGAGTTCACAGTAAAACCATAGTTTGTTCTAAGGTCAAGAGATGGCTCATGTTCCTCTTCATATTGCACTATCGTCTCATTCAAGTGACTAGAAGGAGATTCAATAGAAAGATCATGCTCTTGTTCGAGGACTGACTTCGTCTGGACTTCTTGTAATGGAGGTAACTCTGGTAACATCATCTCATGAAAAGGATTGGTCGTAGATTCGTCATCGTGAGATTCATCATCTCCCCATGATTTTTCTTCATCATCATCAGGGTCAGTGAGAGTAATGTGGTCCGTCCCTGAATCAAGATCTTGATCAGTCCCATCCTCGAGGTTTTTTTCTAGATCGACCGAATGGTCAGAGATTTCTTCATAAGGCCAAATCGGATCCTGCTCCAACAATGGAGTCATTTGAGTCTCTTGCTTAAAAGACGTCTCCTCATCTGAATCAGTCTCATATTCATCTATGTCTGACTGTGAAGGAGTATAGGGTTCTTGTAGCGTAGACCTTTCTTCATTGGAATTCAATGACAAGATGGTTGCAGTTGAGGAATATTTGTCGTATAAGGAGTCAATCATTGCT
Source organism: Alisma plantago-aquatica (assembly GCA_963693085.1). Classification (NCBI taxonomy): domain Eukaryota; kingdom Viridiplantae; phylum Streptophyta; class Magnoliopsida; order Alismatales; family Alismataceae; genus Alisma; species Alisma plantago-aquatica. Next base: position 20,807,964 of record OY856410.1, read on the forward strand.
GATTGCCCCTCAGTCTGTATGGTTGGATCAGGGTCTTTGGGAGAAGATGGGCAGACACCGAAATTTATCCCCAGTTTATCTTCCAATTGTAGAAAATTTTCAGATTGAGTGCTCATTCTTTCATCTAAGAGCATAATGCATTTTTCATTATCCGAGTCAGACCTTGGCTCTGAAAATGATTCTTTTTCTTGCGATGTTGCGAAGGAGTCATCCTTGAATTCAGTCATCAACTCAGAGGGTGATTCCCCATTTTTCACCGATGCATACTGATCATTGGAAGGCACCTCCCACATGATATCATAATCATCATCGTAATCTACATGTGGACCAGGGATGAGCTTAGTTAAAATTTGTGGCTGTTCTTCATGTCGGTCAGAAGCATTGGCAAGTTGTGTAAGTTGATTGAGTTTGTCTATCAACTTCTTGGTCGCGGCTATCTGATCAGCTAGTTGTTGAGCCACTGATAACTGTAAAGCTCGTAGTTCTTCCATCGATGTGTGTTGATCTTCATGAAAAGGCTCTTCACCGCACCTGTTGAGTTGATCACGATAATAGCCTTCCTCATCATACTATTGATTTGCGTTGTTTTCCAGGATCCTTCCTACATTGCAGTCCACACCATGAAATCCACCATAGTTAGGTTTTTCATAGTAGCCTCCAGGGTGATATGAACTATAACTTGCATTATATCCATAGTTGTATGAAGAGGCTGCTTTGAGTTTCCCAGCTATCCGATTCATGATTACTTGACGCAAGGCCATCACGTAGAGAGGATGAACGTTGACACAATTGATCGATGCATGAGAATAGTCGCCACAGAATTGACAACTATTGGTTGGTGGCACTGACTGCTTCATTTTGAAGAGAATTGGTACCTGAAATCAAAGAAAGAGTTTATCAAGTTTGAACAACCACTTCAAATCCAAGATGATATGCAAGATTAAGTCCTTTACTTTTTAGTTTCTTGAAAAGGAAAAGAAAACCCTAGAGAAATCTAAATCGACACGAAATTTGAAAAAGATGATTCTTATACCGTTGTCCCCGACAACGACGCCATTTTTTGATGGATCTAGAACTTACACCAAAAGATTACTCTTCCAATGGAAGTCCTAATATGCACCAAAAACCCTAGGGAGTTGATGCTCTCGCTAGGTTTACCTACAAGTGGTGCTAGATAAATGCTCCAACCCCAAAAGAGTGTGGAAGCATTATCATAGTACAGATTTAGGATCGAACCCAAAGGACAACGTTAAGAATCTGAGTGTCTTTTTCTCGTTTTGTACCGATCTAAGTTAATCGTCTAAGACCAAGATTTTGATTTGAGTTATTTAACCTAAACATGCAAAAGTAAAGGCAAGAATAAAAACCAGTTTAAGGATTAAAAACTAAGATTAGCAAATGATGATGGATCACTGGGGTGACGCGGGTATTCGCCACCACTACACATGAATTGCACTTGTACCAAACATAGAAAGACTTGTAAGCAAGATACATGGATGTTGTACAATACCGATGTCTTATAGGACAAGAGTAATGCACACATCCTTCACGGGTTGAGTAACTCTCATTCGGTACGTATCTACGTGTCAATGAAGATATGTAGTCTCCGAAGAGAAAATCTTACTCAACCTCGTGAAACGTGTATCGGAAAACTAACAAGCGAGCGATAATTACCAAATCGATTAGTATCCTTATAGACTATCCCTCTTTTGAGGATATAGCTACGAGAAACGTAAGAAAGTTGCAACGTCAGCCACCATTTTTTGATGGAGCTAGAACTTACACCAAAAGATTACTCTTCCAATGGAAGTCCTAATATGCACCAAAAACCCTAGGGAGTTCATGCTCTCTCTAGGTTTTCCTACAACTGGTGCTAGATAAATGCTCCAACCCCACAAGAGTGTGGAAGCCTTATCATAGTACAGATTTAGGATCGAACCCAAAGGACAACGTTAAGAATCTGAGTGTCTTTTTCTCGTTTCGTACCGATCTAAGTTAATCGTCTAAGACCAAGAGTTTGTTTGAGTTATTTAACCTAAACATGCAAACGTAAAGGCAAGAATAAAAACTAGTTTAAGGATTAAAAACTAAGATTAGAAAATGATGATGGATCACTGGGGTGACGCGGGAATTCGCCACCACTACACATGAATTGCACTTGTACCAAACATAGCAAGACTTGTAAGCAAGATACATGGATGTTGTACAATACCGATGTCTTATAGGACAAGAGTAATGCACACATCCTTCACGGGTTGAGTAACTCTCATTCGGTACGTATCTACGTGTCAATGAAGATATGTAGTCTCTGAAGAGAAAATCTTACTCAACCTCGTGAAACGTGCATCGGAAAACTAACAAGCGAGCGATAATTACCAAATCGATTAGTATCCTTATAGACTATCCCTCTTTCGAGGATATAGCTACGAGAAACGTGAGAGTGTTACAACGTCATCCGCCATTTTTTGATGGAGCTAGAACTTACACCAAAAGATTACTCTTCCAATGGAAGTCCTAATATGCACCAAAAACAGTAGGGAGTTGATGCTCTCTCTAGGTTTATCTACAACTGGTGCTAGATAAATGCTCCAACCCCACAAGAGTGTGGAAGCCTTATCATAGTACAGATTTAGGATCGAACCCAAAGGACAACGTTAAGAATCTGAGTGTCTTTTTCTCGTTTTGTACCGATCTAAGTTAATCGTCTAAGACCAAGAGTTTGATTTGAGTTACTTAACCTAAACATGCAAAAGTAAAGGCAAGAATAAAAACTAGTTTAAGGATTAAAAACTAAGATTAGCAAATGATGATGGATCACTGGGGTGACGCGGGTATTCGCCACCACTACACATGAATTGCACTTGTACCAAACATAGCAAGACTTGTAAGCAACATACATGGATGTTGTACAATACCGATGTATTATAGGACAAGAGTAATGCACACATCCTTCACGGGTTGAGTAACTCTCATTCGGTACGTATCTACGTGTCAATGAAAATATGTAGTCTCCGAAGAGAAAATCTTACTCAACCTCGTGAAATGTGTATCGGAAAACTAACAAGCGAGCGATAATTACCAAATCGATTAGTATCCTTATAGACTATCCCTCTTTCGAGGATATAGCTACGAGAAACGTGAGAGAGTTGCAACGTCAGCCACCATTTTTTGATGGATCTAGAACTTACACCAAAAGATTACTCTTCCAATGGAAGTCCTAATATGCACCAAAAACCCTAGGGAGTTGATGCTCTCTCTAGGTTTACCTACAACTGGTGCTAGATAAATGCTCCAACCCCACAAGAGTGTGGAAGCCTTATCCTAGTATAGATTTAGGATCGAACCCAAAGGACAACGTTAAGAATCTGAGTGTCTTTTTCTCGTTTCGTACCGATCTAAGTTAATCGTCTAAGACCAAGAGTTTGATTTGAGTTATTTAACCTAAACATTCAAACGTAAAGGCAAGAATAAAAACTAGTTTAAGGATTAAAAACTAAGATTAGCAAATGATGATGGATCACTGGGGTGACGCGGGTATTCGCCACCACTACACATGAATTTCACTTGTACCAAACATAGCAAGACTTGTAAGCAAGATACATGGATGTTGTACAATACCGATGTCTTATAGGATAAGAGTAATGCACACATCCTTCACGGGTTGAGTAACTCTCATTCGGTACGTATCTACGTGTCAATGAAGATATGTAGTCTCTGAAGAGAAAATCTTACTCAACCTCGTGAAACGTGCATCGGAAAACTAACAAGCGAGCGATAATTACCAAATCGATTAGTATCCTTATAGACTATCCCTCTTTCGAGGATATAGCTACGAGAAACATGAGAGTGTTGCAACGTCAGCCGCCATTTTTTGATGGAGCTAGAACATACACCAAAAGATTACTCTTCCAATGGAAGTCCTAATATGCACCAAAAACCCTAGGGAGTTGATGCTCTCTCTAGGTTTACCTACAACTGGTGCTAGATAAATGCTCCAACCCCACAAGAGTGTGGAAGCCTTATCATAGTACAGATTTAGGATCGAACCCAAAGGACAACGTTAAGAATCTGAGTGTCTTTTTCTCATTTTGTACCGATCTAAGTTAATCGTCTAAGACCAAGAGTTTGATTTGAGTTATTTAACCTAAACATGAAAAAGTAAAGGCAAGAATAAAAACTAGTTTAAGGATTAAAAACTAAGATTAGCAAATGATGATGGATCACTGGGGTGACGCGGGTATTCGCCACCACTACACATGAATTGCACTTGTACCAAACATAGCAAGACTTGTAAGCAAGATACATGGATGTTGTACAATACCGATGTCTTATAGGACAAGAGTAATGCACACATCTTTCACGGGTTGAGTAACTCTCATTCGGTACGTATCTACGTGTCAATGAAGATATGTAGTCTCCGAAGAGAAAATCTTACTCAACCTCGTGAAACTTGTATCGGAAAACTAACAAGCGAGCGATAATTACCAAATCGATTAGTATCCTTATAGACTATCCCTCTTTCGAGGATATATCTACGAGAAACGTGAGAGAGTTGCAACGTCAGCCACCATTTTTTGATGGAGCTAGAACTTACACCAAAAGATTACTCTTCCAATGGAAGTCCTAATATGCACCAAAAACCCTAGGGAGTTGATGCTCTCTCTAGGTTTACCTACAATTGGTGCTAGATAAATGCTCCAACCCCACAAGAGTGTGGAAGCCTTATCATAGTACAGATTTAGGATCGAACCCAAAGGACAACGTTAAGAATCTGAGTGTCTTTTTCTCGTTTCGTATCGATCTAAGTTAATCGTCTAAGACCAAGAGTTTGATTTGAGTTATTTAACATAAACATGCAAAAGTAAAGGCAAGAATAAAAACTAGTTTAAGGATTAAAAACTAAGATTAGCAAATGATGATGGATCACTGGGGTGACGCGGGTATTCGCCACCACTACACATGAATTGCATTTGTACCAAACAAAGCAAGACTTGTAAGCAAGATACATGGATGTTGTACAATACCGATGTCTTATAGGACAAGAGTAATGCACACATCCTTCACGGGTTGAGTAACTCTCATTCGGTACGTATCTACGTGTCAATGAAGATATGTAGTCTCCGAAGAGAAAATCTTACTCAACCTCGTGAAACGTGCATCGGAAAACTAACAAGCGAGCAATAATTACCAAATCGATTAGTATCCTTATAGACTATCCCTCTTTCGAGGATATAGCTATGAGAAACGTGAGAGAGTTGCAACGTCAGCCACCATTTTTTGATGGAGCTAGAATTTACACCAAAAGATTACTCTTCCAATGGAAGTCCTAATATGCACCAAAAACCCTAGGGAGTTGATGCTCTCTCTAGGTTTACCTACAACTGGTGCTAGATAAATGCTCCAACCCCACAAGAGTGTGGAAGCCTTATCATAGTACAGATTTAGGATCGAACCCAAAGGACAACGTTAAGAATATGAGTTTCTTTTTCTCGTTTCGTACCGATCTAAGTTAATCATCTAAGACCAAGAGTTTTATTTGAGTTATTTAACCTAAACATACAAACGTAAAGGAAAGAATAAAAACTAGTTTAAGGATTAAAAACTAAGATTAGCAAATGATGATGGATCACTGGGGTGACGCGGGTATTCGCCACCACTACACATGAATTGCACTTGTACCAAACATAGCAAGACTTGTAAGCAAGATACATGGATGTTGTACAATACCGATGTCTTATAGGACAAGAGTAATGCACACATCCTTCACGGGTTGAGTAACTCTCATTCGGTACGTATCTATGTGTCAATGAAGATATGTAGTCTCCGAAGAGAAAATCTTACTCAACCTCGTGAAACGTGCATCGGAAAACTAACAAGCGAGCGATAATTACCAAATCGATTAGTATCCTTATAGACTATCCCTCTTTCGAGGATATAGCTACGAGAAACGTGAGAGTGTTGCAACGTCAGCCGCCATTTTTTGATGGAGCTAGAACTTACACCAAAAGATTACTCTTCCAATGGAAGTCCTAATATGCACCAAAAACCCTAGGGAGTTGATGCTCTCTCTAGGTTTACCTACAATTGGTGCTAGATAAATGCTCCAACCCCACAAGAGTGTGGAAGCCTTATCATAGTACAGATTTAGGATCGAACCCAAAGGACAACGTTAAGAATTTGAGTGTCTTTTTCTCGTTTTGTACCGATCTAAGTTAATCGTCTAAGACCAAGTGTTTGATTTGAGTTATTTAACCTAAACATGCAAAAGTAAAGGCAAGAATAAAAACTAGTTTAAGGATTAAAAACTAAGATTAGCAAATGATGATGGATCACTGGGGTGACGCGGGTATTCGCCACCACTACACATGAATTGCACTTGTACCAAACATAGAAAGACTTGTAAGCAAGATACATGGATGTTGTACAATACCGATGTCTTATAGGACAAGAGTAATGCACACATCCTTCACGGGTTGAGTAACTCTCATTCGGTACGTATCTACGTGTCAATGAAGATATGTAGTCTCCGAAGAGAAAATCTTACTCAACCTCGTGAAACGTGTATTGGAAAACTAACAAGCGAGTGATAATTACCAAATCGGTTAGTATCCTTATAGACTATCCCTCTTTCGAGGATATAGCTACGAGAAACGTGAGAGAGTTGCTACGTCAGCCACCATTTTTTGATGGAGCTAGAACTTACACCAAAAGATTACTCTTCCAATGGAAGTTCTAATATGCACCAAAAACCCTAGGGAGTTGATGCTCTCTCTAGGTTTACCTACAACTGGTGCTAGATTAATGGTCCAACCCCACAAGAGTGTGGAAGCCTTATCATAGTACAGATTTAGGATCGAACCCAAAGGACAACGTTAAGAATCTGAGTGTCTTTTTCTCGTTTCGTATCGGTCTAAGTTAATCGTCTAAGACCAAGAGTTTGATTTGAGTTATTTAATCTAAACATGCAAAAGTAAAGGCAAGAATAAAAACTAGTTTAAGGATTAAAAACAAAGATTAGCAAATGATGATGGATCACTGGGGTGACGCGGGTATTCGCCACCACTACACATGAATTGCACTTGTTCCAAACATAGCAAGACTTGTAAGCAAGATACATAGATGTTGTACAATACCGATGTCTTATAGGACAAGAGTAATGCACACATCCTTCACGGGTTGAGTAACTCTCATTCGGTACGTATCTACGTGTCAATGAAGATATGTAGTCTCCGAAGAGAAAATCTTACTCAACCTCGTGAAACGTGCATCGGAAAACTAACAAGCGAGCGATAATTACCAAATCGATTAGTATCCTTATAGACTATCCCTCTTTTGAGGATATAGCTACGAGAAACGTGAGAGTGTTGCAATGTCAGCCATTCCCGAACGAATGGTCAAATACTTTGCACCACTCTCTCCTCAGAGTGTGTTCCTCGACCTGTCAAGGTTGCACTTTTGTACGTCAACTGATTCCATTTCATAGTACAAAAGTACAACAATGGAGGTGAGTTTACTCCACTCCTTAGAAAGCATTCCTAGATACCAAAACGGATGCGCGATGGATACACACACCAGAAACCAACACTAAATCGCTATTCGAGTCTCAAGAGCGGTTGTAGACAAACCACAACGAAAGACAATATATGCACACAAGAATGCGGCCAACATCCAAACATGTATGAAACGATTTAGTATTGAATCGGAAAGATAATATCTTTTTGATACAAGTTACAAAACAGGGACAACGAGGCTAGTCCCCGCACCCCGGTGAATGGAACTACTCGCTCCTCATAGAGGGAGCAACAAAGAAAGAGAAGAGAGAGAAAGAAAGCATCGTCGGAGTAGAAGAGGAGATCTGTGACAGCCCGGTGTAGATCATCACCATCTCCGGGACTACTCCGTTGTAGTCGATGACGCCTGTATCTCCGCCTCGATCTTCGGGACAACCTCCAGAATTGCAAGAGTAGGATGAGGTGGAGCTATGGTGTGAGCAATGGTGAGATGGTGATGGAACAACCTTCTAGATCTGCGCCCAGAATGGCTGCTCACCAGATCTGGACTCAGGATTTGATTCTGAGGTTGTGGGTGAAGTTTGGTCAAAAACGGTGCTCGAGCAATCTGGCGGTGCTCCGGCACTGGTCCCAGTCCGGCAGCCTTGGGCCGTAGTCAGATGGTCTCCCCCAGTGAGGAACCTTGGGGTCCTATTTATAGGAACAGGGCAGACCTTTAAACGGTCATGGATCAGTTTGGTAAAATATCTTTTTCATACGGTTTGCTCTAATAATGCTTATGCGGTTTCCTGTAGCAACTATTTCAGCCTTGGCATTCGGTATAGGCATTCTGTCTTTGATTCAGCGGCAAACGGTCTTCGGTGGTGGCTGTAAATGGTCGTTGCTTGCTCATTCTTCACGATCTCACAAACCGTTTGCCGAAGAAACGATCTTGGCGCGTGTTCGGTTTTTCTCAGCAAACGGTCTTGAGACTGCATGGGCTCATACGGTCTTGAGACTGCATGGGCTGAAACGGTCTTGCGACCGCATGGGCTCATACGGTCTTGAGACCGCATGAGCTCAAACGGTCTTGAGACCGCATGGGCTCATACATTCTTGAGACTGCATGGGCTCATACGGTCTTGAGACCGCATGGGCTCAAACGGTCTTGAGACCACATGGGCTCATACGGTCTTGAGACCGCATGAGCTCAAATGGTCTTGAGACCGCATGGGCTCATACAGTCTTGAGACCGCATGGGCTCATACGGTCATGAGACCGCATGGGTGAAACCGAATGGCTCAAGACCGAATGGTGGTCAAGACTGAGTGGTTGGATGAAAAGGAACCGTTGGATCTCGATCGGATGGTTGCGAGTGATCTACAGAGGGAAAAGAGAATGTGTAAAAGAGAATAGCATTGAATAAACTAGTAATTAGAACTATTTAGGTATTATTTGCAAGGAGTTAGTGAAACACTCAAGGTGAACCAAAGCAAGGGTAAATCAGTCAATATGAGGCACAAAATCCTTAGAATTGGCGACTAAGAGGGTGAATCTTGAGGATTCATCAGTAAGCTATAAAGGTCAATCTATGGATTGAAGCAAGCATCTCGGAGCTGGAATCTATGTTTTGATGAAGTAGTCAAAAAGTTTGGCTTTAGTCAAAATGAAGATGAACCTTGTGTTTACAAAAGGGTTAGTGGGAGCACAATCATATTTCTCATATTTTATGTGGATGACATACTATTGATGGGAAATGACACCCTACTCTTCAGATAGTAAAAGGTTGGCTAGGGAAGACCTTCTCTATGAAGGATTTAGGCGAAGCATCCTATATACTAGGGATCAAGATCTATAGAGATAGATGTAGAAGGCTTCTAGGCCTAAGCCAGAGCACATACATTAACAAGGTGCTAAAGAGGTTAAGCATGGAGGGTTCTAAGAGAGGTAACTTGCCCATGTCCCATGGTGTTACGATCTCTAATACCCAATGTCCTAGTTCATGTGATGAACGGGCACACATGAATAAGATTCCATATGCATCAACAATTGGATCTATCATGTATGTGATGTTATGTACTCGTCCTGATGTGTCGTATGCTTTGAGCATGACGAGCCGGTATCAGTCAGATCCAGGTGAATGTCACTAGACAGTCGTAAAGAACATCCTAAAGTACTTGATAAGGACTAAGGATCAATTCTTGGTATACGGTAGTGAGGAAGAGCTCGTGGTAAAGGGTTACACTGATGCTAGCTTCCAAACTGACAAAGATGACTACATATCACAATCTGGATTTGTGTTTTTCCTGAACAATGGAGATGTGAGCTGGAAGAGTTCCAAGCAAGAGACATTTGTGGATTCTACAATAGAGACTGAATATATTACTACATCTAATGCGGAAAAGGAAGCTGTGTGGATCAAGAAGTTCATTTCTGAACTTGGAGTGGTTCCAAGCGCTGGTGATGCAATTGAGTTGTTTTGCAACAACAACAGAGCAATTACACAGGCTAAAGAACCAAGATTGCACCAACGTTCCAAACATATTCTACGGAGGTTCCATCTCTTACGAGTGATCGTACAACGAGGAGATGTGATGATTTGTAGAGTACCTATAGAAAGCAATGTAGATGACCTGCTCACAAAAGAACTTTCACAACAGAAACATGAAGAACATGTTCAATCACTTGGATTGAGATTCATGAGTGATTGGGTATAAGTGCAAGTGGGAATCTGTTGGTACGCATGCCCATAGAGACTATCATTCGATGATTGTAATGGGATACTATGTAAATGATTTGTAATACTACATTAATCATATCAATAAAGGCAAGTTTCCAATCCATATGTTTGTGTTTTATATTGTGAGATGACCATAAAACTTATAGATGTCTATAGAATAATATACTCAATGACATATGTCTTTGGGTTGATGAATTGAACAGTGAGATCATATGTATGCTAAGAGTATGTATTCTTGTTTTGTCCCTAATCAGTTGTTATTGTGGAAATATCCATAGACATCAATAACACATAAGATTAGAATGTATGTTGCTTGATGGAAGAATCTCATTATCCATGATATGGAGATATCAAACCAAATACATAGATACTTGTTAGAGAATAGTGTATCAGATAGACCCACCTTGAGAGTGACACACAGATACCATGATTGGTAGTTAGAGTCACATGTCATAATGATGGTGGTGATTGTGGTTTTTAGACCTGAATTCACTACACTTATCACATGCCATTCGGTGTACTTTGACATCATCCATCGTGGTCCGGAATAAGGATTGCCATAAAGATGGTGCTTGGGTGCACTGTGATACATGGGGATGACTGTCAGTGATGTAGATGGAATTTGTCCTTCCTACGGGAGTTTGATATTCTGGCCACTTGATAAGCGAGACTGAGAAATGCATGGCCATGTTGATGTGAGTCAATATGTGATATTGAGCTTACATATATCTCAGACAGTCTGCTCTAGTTCAAGGAACACAGATTGAACGTTGAAGAGGATAACAATTCCATGACTCGAGTTCACTCTGGATATCAGCAACAAAGGAACTATACAATCACTGTAACACCAGTCATGAATGATAGGTTAAGTTGTTCTCCAACTTCTCCAATTACTTGGGTGAAAATGAAGTTTTTCTAGATACCGATCATTGCTTGTGAAATCATAGTCTGATTGTGGATATCACTGCCAACGTATTTCTCATATTTATAACATTATACATTATCTGATTGTACCACATCGAGGATGTACAAAGGAGGCAAACACTAATGATTCTTTATGCACTTTTAGAATCTAAGATATTACAGAATGTTTTGATTTTTCAACAAAAATGCACATAAAAAGGAGCTTGCACAATCCTCGCAAACAATTACATACTGCCTATAGTGTTGTATATACATAGACATGTTTGGCATATTTTTTCCTACTATCTTGTAATCATAGAATGCAATGTTGTATGCCCAAATTGTGGAATACATCTTTTTCCCTTTGTCACCCAGACATGTTCCTGTGTGATTCTTTTCCTTACTGAGACGCTAATCACATTTTGTTATCTGATTATATGACTTATTCTTTATTAATCTCAAAGGTAAAAATTAAGTAGTGAGATAATTCACGCTCCCATGTTGAATCTTTGTGTTGGTTAATTGACATTTAAACTTGAAATGAACAAATTGAGTTCATAGGCAAAATTGAAAAGAATGAGCTTGAAAATCACCTCATAGATGTGTCATTAATGCAAAAAAAATAACTTTTAAGACTTAATGTATAATATATAAGAATTAAGAATCATTCTAGGATTTGGAAGAAGGTATAATTGAGGTCAAATACTTATTTTGCAAGAGTCTGGTCATCTACTTGGCTTGGTTCTGCAATAGTTAGACCTATCTTTAGAGTTAGTGTGAGTCAATCTTGTATGCAAGAAAATACAAACAAATTGGGTTCATAGGTGAGACCAATATCCAAGAAGTTAGACAAAATCTTAGCAAGTCCACAAGCTGAAGAGATTACAATAAAGTCAAATCCATAAGTTAGACCAGATTCTCACACGTTGGACCGAATGGGTAGGAATGTGGTAATGAATAATTCATATTGGTATGGCCTTATTTTATGATGTTAGATCCACTGATGTATTTTAATATATTTTTTATTTAAAGTCCCTATTATGCAACAATGTCCCTATCTAATATTCATAAGTACAACTTTTTGAGGTCAAAAGTTTGTCTATCTTATTTTCTAATTTTAAATAGGTTATCTATAACTATATATGTCTGTACGATATCAAGGAAGTATATATGCAAAATTTTCTAAATAATATTTTTGAACATTCGGAACCTAGAGTAGTATAGAAGTTCTCAATTTAAAAAAAAACTCAAAAATAGATTTTACATAGTTCTCATTAACTTTTGCTACTACCATTGTTACTGCATACGTACATTTATGTTCGGCATTTTGTGTTCCTATTGTGTTTTGTGACTATGATGTTGGGTGTCGGTGATACTAGATCATAGAATGCCATGTATACATTCCCAAACCATGGATTATGTATTTCTACCTCCTCCAACACAAAAGATGTTGTTGTGAGATCTAATTTCTCTCTTAACATCTAATCACAATTTGTTCGTTGATTATATGAATTATTCTTGATTACTTTTAGTGATAGAAATATACTATAAAATAATATATAATCTTATTTTGTATGATGAATTTAACATTTTACGTAGTGAAACTAAATAATGAATAAGCATCTAAACATTTAGAATTCATAGAAAATGAGAAGTCAAAACTAAAGAACATGAAAACCACATCTTTGATCTATAAGCAATGTATAATAATGAATTTTAAAGACTTAATGTGATATACATGTATTATGAATCATATTTGGATTTTGGATTCTTAGAGTTTATTTTCGTGGGTCTACGTGGAATTAGGTCTTTAGTTGCCCCTAAAATTTGTAAGGATTGGATAAGTAAAAACATATTCCAACAAATCAAATTAACTACTAACATGTTAGGCAAACGTTTGATAGGTCATGTCCATAGGTCTTACCAGCTTCTTTCTTGTCAATATAACTTCTCATAAGGGAGACAGACTTGTGGTTAGCGAACATTTATTTTGTGGGAATTTAGATCCTTTTTCTTTTATGTCCATGTTTTCCTATTTGGAACATGATGTTCAATAGCTTCCTAAGTTATATTTCATAACAACTCTTCCTTCATGTATGATTATTTGAGGGAATAATGAACCTTGATTGAGTTTTCTTTCTAAAACCAAGTACTTGTAGCATTGTTGGGCTATTATCCTTCTCTCTTAGTATATTTATCTATTATAGTCGTATAAGAGAACCAAAATGGCCGTGGATCCTCTATAAAATATGAATCTTATTAATATTAAAAGGCATTAATTTGGATAGTGATCTCTGTGATCAATAGAATAGTGTATTTAAGGTTTCACATGGTATGAGGATATTGCAATTTATTATCAAGAAAGAATGAAATGAGGTTATTCATGGAGTTAGTAACTAATATGTGTAGTGTTAGCATAAAATGATGGTGGCTCTATAAGGATATTTCTCCAATTTGACATCTGGTTGGCTAGTTTGAAAGTGTTGACTTTAGAGGAGGTAATCTAGAAGCAGTAACATGTCAGAATTTGGAATCTTCCCTTACATAGAGAAAATGCATGCTTGTATATTCTTAATCATTTGAAATATTAGAAGAGGAGTTTAACTGGTATTGTGGTTAATATAACTCTATGAAATAATATATGGTTTAGGGAAAAATGTAAGATGCTAGAGGGATCAAATTCTTGGGGTCCATTCATGTAGTCAATGATGTTGGATTGCTGCAATGAGTCTCTATAATGGTATCACTGGAGACGAGTCAAGTAAAGTCCTTGATATTTAATAAAGATAAGATAAAATGAATAATTCAAGAATTACTTCAGGGTTTGTCAATCAAGAATCATTATATGATGCTTGTGTTGAAATGTTTAAATTTTTTTCTACATTATATGATTGTAGAGAAGTTAGGAAAGAAGCCCATGGAAATGGACAATGGATGGTGAAGCATATAGTGGAATATATGGAGCTTGAAAATGAGTATCCCACAGTTAGGCTTGTTAGTCCCCAAGTATTTAATATGGATGAATGAAGGATACTTTAGATATAGTTGGGAAAGTGATTATTGGGAGCTACAAATCAACTGACTAGACTGACAACAAATCCTATGTCCCTAAGAATAAAGGAGGCATCCACTACGATGTCCATAATTCCTATGTCCCAAAATTCATACATTTTTCGCAACATAATTAGCGTGACCATGGAAATCATGAGACCACCTTAATACATATTATACTTGAACATGAAAGTAACATTATTAATAGGATGAGAAGATTCAACCAAATGAACAATTTAAAACTCATACAGACTACGTAGGTTAAGCAACTACAAATTATCAATAGAACAAGCTATGCATTTAGAGGGAATATGAAGAACACATATAACAACTGATTTCTCTTATCGCGTTACAATTCAATTGAATGGTACAAGAAACAAGGCAAGGGAAAAAACTAATGTGAATCATGTTTAGCCCTAAGAAAATATACTACGCGGCTGTATTACATCTTTTATTGTGCCCTGAGGTTTGAGTCATGTACCCAAATCCAATTTACCACTAATAAGTCGATTTCAATGCGATACGAGTTCTATGGAAGAGTCAGAATCCACGGTATCACCTCCACCTCCCAGTCAGTATGAGAGACACTGCAAAGACATAATAATCAACTACCACAAGTGATATATAGTCAAGCTGAAAACACCTAGCCCACCTTAGTATAGGTCACAACGCTAGACACCAAGGCACAAAACTCTTCCACCGGGGTGTAATTGCAGTTGTCCTCTAAAATCACATCACATAATATAATTACCAAGACATGACCACAACCGTTCTCACAAAAACTTGGGATCAAGATGTCAATGATGTACTCTCCAAGCACCCTGCATACTCAACATTGTGCGCTCCGAGTTTCCCGTGGGAAGACTCATTTCACCATCCAACAAGTTCTGACACTGGAATGGATCTATGACATAGGGCAAATACATGATTAGGGTTTCACTTAATTAGTTAAGCCAATTGGGTATCTTTTATACTACATCAATCAAGTTACAACGTACAAACCCTCAATAGATTCTTCAATGATAAGGGTAGACTGCAACTTCAGAAGATATAAAATGTATTAAGAATAAAGTTTATCTCATCACCACATGATGTTGTCTCACTTCCATACACAAGGCTATCACCATTACCATGTCACCATGGGATAGCAAATCCCTCATCACATCACTAGAGGATATCATCTAAAAATTGGCACTAAGCCTCTACCAAGGTCATAAGACCATTCACATAGTTTCCTATAAGAACATCATTATCTCATCCTACCTCATCAAGGCTCATAATCACCACACATGTGTCACACTCATGATATCACATCAATTATTAGCTATGATGCTCGTTCAACTTGCAAGTTAGGTTTACATCAAGTAGGAGAGAGAAAATAATTCATCAACATGCTAATTACTCAAGAAACTAAGCATTATTCACCATGTTACTCAAATTAGGGTTAGGGTTACTCATAGATAGACAATTATAACAATCCATAATATCCAATTCTAAAGTACACAACTTCCCACTTTCTTGGAAGCCTTATTCCAAACATTATCATCATGATTAATCAACATGAAATCATATTCATCTCGATCATACAAGAGGTAAATATTGTTGGTATGTATGCCCTGGGAGCCAATCATATGATGATTTGGATTGGGATACATTATGATTGATTTGATAAATATCAAAGGTAAGCTTCCAGTTTATTATGGTTCAATCAGTTATGAGATAATGGTAGAAAAAATGAATGTCTAGAGAATGACAACATTCAATGACGTATGTCTTCAGGTTGAGGACCTGAAGAATGAGATCATACTGATGCTAAGAGTTTGTACATTCTTGTTTTGTCCCTATTCAGATGTCATTGTGGAAGGTTGATAGAAAACAATGACACAACAACAACTTGCTTGCCGAACTTCTCCTTCCTCCTATAGTGAAGATGATGCCCCTAGTGAGCATGAAGCCAACTACATCAGGGGCACTACAAAAGGGACACTATAAGAGTGAATGTCCCAAGTCAAGAAAGTCACACCACAAGGGCAACTCTGAGAAGAAGGAAGAGTACAAGAAGGAAAACCAGTATAAGAGGAAGGATAAGAATGAGAAAGACACAAGAATGCAACTCATGCAGCTTGGGAGGAATCATCCTCAAGTGGCTCTAGCTCCGAAGAAGATGGAGAGTGCCACCTTTCACTCATGGCCTCACCTAGTGAAGAAATTGGTGAGGTAAGTGAGGTAAGTGAGGTAATCTTGCATGAGTTATCTAAGTAAATTCTTATTGGTATGCTTGTTTCTACCCATTCTTCTTTTGCTAAGTGTAAATCTAAAAGAAAAAAATTAGGAAAAATTATTGATGGTTTGTATGCCAAACTTGAAATTCTTGAGCTTAATGAGAAAATTCATCTTGAGAGCATTGATAACTTGCAAGGCCAATATCTTGATATTGAGCTCCAATACAATGGAGTTGAGCTAGAGAATGGTGTCTATCTTAAGAGCATTGAAACTCTTAAGGTAGAAAACCAAAAGTGCCTAAAGGAGGTTGAAACTCTTAAAACTAAAAATGCTGAATTTAAGCTTCTTGTTGATGCTCGTAAGGATGAAAGAGATGTTTCTTTTAAGGAAATTCGAGTGCTTAAATCTAAAAATGCTAGGTTGCTTGATCATGCTAATGATTTATGTTCTAAACCTATCTTTCCTAGTAATGATTATGCTTCTATTTCTCTTGAGAAAGATTCTTATTTGACTAAAGGCCTCTGTCTAGAGGCCCACCTTGTTCATGCTAGAGATGATATTGCTAGTTTGTCTTCTACTATCATATCTGTAAATGATGATAATCATAGACATAGGGCCTCTCTACAAAAGTTCCTCGAAGGGAAAAACTCCCTAAATGAAATCTTTGACAATTCTACCAAACAAAGTCATACTAGTGGTTTGGGATTTGTAGGGAACACCTCCAACTATAAATAGGACCCCTTGGAGTTCATTCCAAGTTTGATCATTCATGCCATTCTATGTCTTTGCTATAGTTGAGTGTGTTGCAACTCCTTGAGCACCTTTCTCTCTCTCATTTACATAGCATTTTGTGATTATGAATCAAATCTGAGAAATATGATACTCTATACAAACAATGTAAAACAAGATGAATTTGATGCAGGTAAGGATAATAGGCTAAAGGAATTGAATCATGCGATATTAACCACAAATATGACCAATAAGTGCATAAAATAACTGTAAAACTAGCCTATAAAAGACCGAGAAACAATGACAGATCCGGAGAGGAAGCAGATAGTTCGATACCATCGACACTTTGTTAATGGTCTCGAAAGTCTAACAGTGAGCCAAATATCACCCCGCCGCTACCATCAACAGGAACGATCGATGGTATCCTGAAGGCTTCAGGCGGCTTCCAAAAATTGAAGAAAGCATCAGTACCCTAAGGTGTCGATATCATCGACACCCCATTGATGGTATCGACGTTGTCAGATCAGAGTTTTTTCCAGCACGAATTCAATCGGACGTCTGCGTTCTTTTGGCGGCCATAAGTGGTACCTTTACCTAGGAATAGACAGGTGGTGCTCTGGCAGCGTATCGGCGTCTGGAACCGATGCCTTCAAATGGGGACCCTGGGGGTCTATTTATAGTTTCTGATCTGACCCCAAACGGTCTAGAGACCGTATGGGCGCCAAACGGTTTGGAGACCGTTTGGGCGCCAAACGGTCTTGAGACTGTTTGGGCACCAAACGGTTTGGAGACCTTTTGGGCGCCAAACGGTCTTGCTTTGATCGGTCCTGGCCTTGGCGTGATCGTGCAGCTTCAGTTCTTCAATCGGTCCTTGCGCACGCGTCGAACGGCCTTGGGACCGCGTGGGACCAAACGGTTTTGGGACCGCATGGGACCAAACAGTCTTGAGACCGAATGGGACCAAACGGGCTTGAGACCGAATGGGACCAAACGGTCTTGAGACCGAATGGGATCAAACGGTCTTGAGACCGAATGGGTCCAAACGGTCTTGGGACCGCATGGGACCAAACGGTCTTGAGACCGAATGGGACCAAACGGTCTTGAGACCGAATGGGACCAAACGGTCTTGAGACCGAATGGGGCCAAACGGTCTTGGGACCGCATGGGACCAAACGGTCTTGGGACCGCATGGGACCAAACGGTCTTGAGACCGCATGGGACCAAACGGTCTTGAGACCGTATGGGACCGCATGGCTTTCTTTGGCAACCGGTTTCGTCTTGTTCTTCGTGTATTCCAGCAAACGGTCTTGGGACCGCATGGACCCAAACGGTCTTGAGACCGTATGCGTGGAGTTGCTTGATTTTCCTGCATTAAATGAAAGATATTTAGTTAAAATCTTGATTATTGAATCAACTAAGAAGTATTTGTGCATTATGATTTATATTAGGGTAAAAAGATGTGGAAAAGAGATGAAATTGTTCCAAAAAGGTAATTGATTCCATGATGAGTATGCACTCATCAAAACACCCCGAACTTAAATTGTTGCTCGTCCTCGAGTAACATAAAGTTTGAAACGGTTGCCTAATGAAATACTTTCGATCCGTGTGATTTCTTCATCTTCACATCACAAATGTTTTCTTTCTGCTCAGTATGAATGAGTACCATAACTTCCTGGGACCACAAAACACGTCTTTCCATAGCTTCGTTTCTGAGTTCATTTCCCAATAACACTTCCTCCCCACCTTTTCCAACACCAAGCATGTCAAAGAGTGTTGTAGGAGTTCCGAGATACCCGCGAAATCAACAAGTATGGATTTGATCTGACACTAGTGTAGTTCAGGATGGTGGGGTTTGTATTGTGCCCTTAGGTACAAAAAGGAGTGAAAGGTGGTATGGAAAGAAGAAGTAAATCTCTCCTCTATTCGACTCGAGATTTTTATTTGTTTTGCAATTTCATTTATTGCATATTTTTTTGTGTGCGCTAAGGCATCTTTTATTGCAGGTCTCTCCTCTATTCGACTCGAGATTGCATTTCTTTTTGTGTGCACTTTGGCATCTTTTATTTGCAAATCTCTCCTCTATTCGACTCGAGATTGCATTTTTGGTGGTACGCCCCTATTTATTGCGAGGGATATGGAAGAAGCGGATAAGGGGAAGTGGCGTGCCACCCCGAACTTAGGGTTTGGCACAAGTTTGGCTGTTTGGTGGTATTGATGGATGGAGGGATACGAAGATGATAGAAGAAGTGTAGAAGAGAGTTCAGATCAGAATGCAACTTGATTTACAATTCAAAACTGGGTTATTCTATTTGTCATACTCTGTTCAAATAATAACTTCATGCGGATCCAGTGGGGATTCTGAGCCATTGTTCCACTAGCCAGTTAGGAAGCACGACGTGTTTGATCCCTATCAGTTTGACATATACTTATCATTTTGTAAAAAGTATTATGATGTTAGGAATCATAAGCTTCACAGGATTATTTCAGGCAAAAGGCCAGTTTCAAAAGTCAGTCCTCTTGACGATTCACTTCGAATAAGGAGGATATTATGATTGAAAATGCATAGCAAGATAGTTAGTTACATTTTTATCGTCAAGAGTCAATATTTCATCAGGTATCTGTTCAAAATTTGAAAAATTTTATGATAAAGACAACTTATATGAAAGAGGGTGTTTATGGAAGTGAAGTACGTACCACCCACCCTCAGCCCCGAACTTAGAGATTTGCTCGTACTCGAGCAAACCCTAAATTCAAGATGGAGGGGAAAGGAAACACCAGGTATGACTGCCGAGAATGATTTCGTTCTGATCAGCATCACTCCGATCTCGTGTTCTGAAAGAAAAAACTTTCTCATAAGGCAAATAAAATTTAAAAAGGAAAAGTAAAACAGATTTATTGATCGGGTTGCCTCTCGACAAGCGCCTTTGTTTTATGTCGATGGCTCAACAGAGTTCTTCGGTATTATGGTGGATCCCTTGGATTGTTGAATTCCAACATTATTTCGGTGCCTTTGTCAGTTGGTGTGAAGTATCTTTTCAAGCGGTGACCATTTGCTATAAATTCGCCAGACCCGATGCTCCATAAAGAGAAGGCACCATGGGGAGAGATGCTTTTGACGATGTAAGGTCCACACCAATGTGAGCGGAGTTTCCCTGGGAACAATTTTTATCTGGAATTGAAAACTAGAACTTGGTCTCCCACTCGTATGTCTTTTTGTTTCAGATGGCCATCATGCTAGAGTTTTGTACGTTCTTTGTAGATTCGTGCATTCTCATAGGTTGTCATTCTGAGTTCATCCAGCTCATGGAGTTGCAGAATTCTGGCTTGACCCGCTTGTTTCATATCGAAGTTTATTTGTTTAATTGCCCACCATGCCTTATGTTCAAGTTCGACTGGAAGGTGGCAACCCTTTCCATATATCAATCGAAAAGGTGTAGTCCCAAGGGGAGTCTTATAAGCGGTCCGATAGGCCCATAAGGCGTCGTTGATTTTTGTTGACCAGTCTTTTCGATTACGTACGACATTTTTTTTGAGAATAGACTTAAGTTGACGGTTGGATACCTCGACTTGTCCACTTGTTTGTGGATGGTATGGTGAATCTATTTTGTGTAAGACACCATATTTTCTTAATAAAGCTTGAAAGCTTCTTTCAATGAAATGAGAGCCTCCGTCAGAAATCACGGTTCGTGGTACTCCAAACCATGGGAAGATGATATCTTTGAATCACTAGTGACAGTTGGGATAGCTTCGACCCATTTTGAAACGTAGTCCACTGCCACTAAGATATACGAGAATCCATTGGAAGATGGGAATGGACCCATATAATCCTCTCCCCAAACATCAAATATCTTGACTTCTTGCCATAGATTCAGTGGCATTTCGTCTCTCTTGGTTATATTGCTGGCCCTTTGACATTTATCACAGGATTGGACAAAATCGTAGGAATCTTTGGATAGAGTCGGCCAGAAGAAACCACATTGCAAAACTTTTAAAGATGTCTTCTTTGAGCTCATGTGGCAGCCTACAGGTCCTGAGTGACATTGTTCTAAAATAGAATGGGCTTCTTCTTCGGCGACGCAACGTCTATACAATCCATCTGCGCAGAGTTTAAAAAGATATGGTTCATCCCAATAGTAATGCTTCACATCATGCATAAATTTCTTCAGAGCGTTCCCGTTGTATTGGGGATGGATGACTCCGGAGGCAAGGTAGTTTACGATGTCGGAATACCATGGCACTACTTCCGAGATGCTCATAAGTTGATCATCCGGTAGGGAGTCATTTATCGGAATCCCTTCAGCATCCAGAGTGTGGATGCGACTGAGGTGATCTGCCACAACATTCTTCGTCCCTTTTTTATCTCTTATTTCAAGGTCGAATTCTTATAGAAGGAGTATCCATCTAATCAACCTTGGCTTAGCATCCTTCTTTGCCATAAGGTAACAGATAGCAGCATGGTCTGTGTAAACGATTACCTTCAAACCAGTAAGGTAGGATCTGAATTTATCGAAGGCATAGATGACTGCCAAAAGTTCCTTTTCAGTAGTAGCATAATTCCTTTGAGCTTCGTCGAGGGTTTTCGACGCATAATAGATCGCATAATGTTTCTTCTCTATGCATTGTCCTAAGACCGCACCCACCGCATAATCACTGGCATCACACATAATTTGGAAGGGGTGGTCCCAATCGGGAGCTCTAATGATGGGGGTAGTTGTAAGGGCTTTCTTCAGCGTATCAAAACTTTTGACACATTCTTCATTGAAATTGAAATCAACATCTTTTAAAAGTAGATTGGTCATCGGCTTTGTTATCTTGGAAAAGTCTCGTATAAACCTTCTATAGAATCCAGCGTGTCCGGGGAAAGTGCGAACTTCCTTCACATTTGTGGGAATAGCCAATTTAGATATGACTTCTACCTTGGCTTTATCAACTTCAATTCCTCTGTTGCTAACCATGTGTCCCAAGACAATGCCTTCCTTTACCATAAAGTGCCATTTCTCCCAATTGAGCACCAGATGTGCTTCTTCACAACGTTTGACGACCATGGAGTGGTGCTTAAGACATGAATAAAAAGAGTCTCCATATACAGAGAAATCATCCATGAAGACCTCCATAATAGTTTCAGTAAGCCCTGCGAAAATGGCAGTCATGCAACGTTGAAAAGTTGCGGGGGCATTACACAGGCCAAATGGCATCCTTTTAAAAGCATATGTCCCGAAGGGACAGGTGAAAGTTGTTTTTTCTTGATCATCTGGATGTATGGGAATCTGATAGAATCCAGAGTAACCGTCCAGGTAACAGAAATATTCTTGATGTTCCAATCTTTCTAAAACTTGATCGAGGAAGGGCATAGGAAAATGATCTTTTCGAGTGGCCTTGTTTAATTTTCTATAATCTATACACATCCGCCACCCAGTGACTATTCGAGTGGGGATGAGCTCATTGTTTTCATTTCTTATAACGGTAGTCCCTCCTTTCTTGGGTACCACATGAACTGGGCTCACCCATGGTGAGTCCGATATCGGGTATATTATTCCAGCTGTAAGAAGTTTGATGATCTCACGACAGACCACTTCCTTCATATTCGGGTTCAACTTTCATTTATTCTCGATGGTTGGCTTATGGTCTTCCATCATGGGGATTTTGTGCATGCACAAGGCTTGGCTAACCCCTGTGAGGTCACTCATCTTATAGCCTATGGCTTTCTTGCTCTCCATTAATACTTCCAGAAGTTTCTCTTCTTGTTTGGTCATTAAACCAGAGTTTATGATGACATGACAAACTTTGAGATCGTCTAAAAACATATACTTCAGCCCTTCAGGTAGGGGCTTCATTTCAGGAGGTTCTGGTTTTTCACTGATTTCTTTTGGAGTTCCGGTAGTCTTTAATTCTTCGTAAGTAGCTTCAGCATTTTCTTTAGTAGAGTTGGGAGATTCGGTGCAATCCTTAGCTTGTTGGTCAATAGGTTCGTCATTAAAAAGGTCGTGTAGAGAATTTTCCAAGGGATCACATGACTCGTGATATTCTTGAGTTAGTTGTGACATTTGCTCAACGCAATCTATCAGATAGACTTCCTCCTGCATACTTGGTCGTCTCATACTTTCAAAAACTTTAAATTCGAGAGTATCTTTTCCTAACCTTAGAAGTAAGGTTCCTGCTTCAACATCGATAAGGGCTCTTGCAGTTGTGAGGAACGGACGACCGAAGATAAGAGGGTATTTGGTGTCTTCTTTTATGTCCACTATGACAAAATTACATGGAACATATGCGTCTTTGCCTACCTTGACCGGGATGTCTTCGAGAATTCCTAACGGTCTTTTGATCGAATTGTCCGCAAGTTGAATGGTCATAGTTGTTGGAAGCAATTCTGCAAACCCTAATCTCTTGCATAAACTGAATGGCATAATAGAAATACTTGCACCAAGATCTGCCAATCCCTTTTTGCACGATGAGTCACCAATGTGACAAGAGATTCCAAAGGATCCTGGATCTTTCTGTTTCTTTGGCATCTTGCTGAGTATGATATCTGATGTGGTAGCCTCCAGTTTAACAGTTTCATACTCTTCAGTGATGTACTTCTTGGTGAGAAGTGACTTTAGATACTTGGTCCAGGCTGGTATATCATTAAGAGCATCTAAGAACTGTATATCAACATGAAGTTTCTTCATGGCCTCTTTAAATTTGATGAATCTAGTATCAAGCTTGGTTTGCCTCAGACGGGATGGGAAAGGAACACGAGGCTTATATACAGGAATATCCATCTCTGGTGTCTCTACTTCTTCATCGGTAGCTTTCTCAGAACTTCCCTTATCAGTATTGCTTTCCTTCGGTTGCGATTCTGGTGTTGTCAAGTTTTGGTCAGTCAAAGGTTCATTCTCCTCAGGGATATCCATAGTTGTTTTCGCTGGGGGATCCGAATAATCTTTCCCTGATCTAGTGGTGACAATCTTCAGCTGCTCAAGATGTTTAGGATTGTTTTCAGGTTGTCCGGCAAAGACTCCAGCTTGCGGCTTTATGCTAGCAGCAAGTTGAGCAAGTTGTGTTTCAATAGCTTTCTGTTGGGCTTGTTGATTAGCTATCATCATTTTCTGTGTTTGCAGCAACTTTTCAATGGTTGATAGCTTATCATCAGAAGGGATGGGTCCTATCTGACCTTGCTGTTGGTTCAGGTTCTGATACTGAGAGTTGTTCTGATATTTATTGTAGTTTCTATTCTAAAAGTTTCCTTTGAAGTTTCCTTGATTCCCAAAGTTCTGTTGTTGGTTAAATTGGTACCCAGGTGGGCCCCTTGGTTGATTATTTGGTCCAAATTGATGTGAGTTCAAAGCTCCTGAAGGGTTCCCGTATTGGAAGCCTGGGTGATTCCTATTTTGATTTGGATTGTAATAGTTCTGTCCAGGAATGGTGTTAATAGCATTAAGATTCTCCATCTGGCAATTATCTCCTTGTCCACATGCATTACTTAGAACAACGTCGTAGAGAACATTGCATGACAATGTGGAATGATCAGTGCCTTTGCATGCTTCACAAAACAAAGAAGTGGAATTGACTTGTTCTGGATGCCTAGTAGGAGAATGTCCTCTTTCGATCGCAGCAAGGGATGATTCTATGTGATCTTACTTTGCAACTAAGACATTCAAAGTTTCAGCTATAGATTTGTATTCCGGGATAGCTTCATCCATGGCTACCTTTAAGACTCCTTTACCAACAGATCTGCCCCAATTGGCTTGATTTTTTGCTCCTAGGGTGACTACTCTCCAAGCACTGTCGTAACTTTGCCGCATGAAGTTCCCTCCAGATGAGGAGTCAAGGAACATCTTTACGTCATCTTCCACACCCCTGTAGAATATCTCTATCATCTGGTTCTTAGGAATCCCGTTTTGTGGGCATCTGCGTAGGAGCTCCTTGTACCTATCCCAAGCTTCGGCAAGAGTCTCTCCTGGGACTTGAGTGAAATTTGTGATTCGTCCCCTGATTTCATATGTAAGAGATGGGGGGTAGAACTTTTCCAGAAAAGCGTTTTGGAGCTGCTCCCAGGTGGTGATGGGTACTTCACTCTATAGTGAATTGTACCAACTAATGGCTCTATCAGCAAGAGAGTACTTGAAAAGACGGAGTCGGATGGCATCATCAGAGACTCCATTTTGCTTCGTCATAGCACATAGGTCGATAAATCTGAGAAGATGACCTTGGCTGTCTTCGGCTTGTTTACCGTAGAAGGGGTTGTTTTGAAGCAAAGTTATCCAATGTGCTCTAATCTCAAAGTTGGCAGCTTCGATGGGAGGAGGATGCACTAGATGATAGACATTCACGGCCTTTGGGATAGAGAACTCTCTAAGATCATTCTGAAGTTCGACTGCTTGCGTTGCTGCCTGTGCTGCTAAGATCTCCTATTGAACCACAACTCTAGCTTCTTGCATGAACCTCTCTCTCTGCGCATTGATGGCTTGAGCCACTCTTCGGGCTACTTCTTCCTCTTGCGCCATCCTTGCTTGATTCTCTCGGATATGACGATGGAAGGTTCTATCTATTTCAGGATCAAAGCTCGCAGTCAGTCCGGGACTATCCAAACGGTGCATGCACTAAATGTTGAAGAGCACCTGAAAATTGGAAAGATTTGAAAGTGAGATCCACAAAGTTAGAATAACAATCAAGTAGATGAGTGATAATTTCAAAGAAGAAAACAAAATCCTAGATTAGTCTTAAAAGAACTAGATTTAACTGACTGATTCCGTTGTCCCCGACAACGGCGCCAGAATTTGATGTGGCTTTTTCAATGCACTAACAAATTCACCCGGGGCTGAAATCCCCGAGCTTTTACCAAAACCAAGTGCAACACTACCACCCGCAAGCGGACGGGTCTTATTGCAGTATAGTTGAGGATCGAACCCAAAGGACAACGTTTTTAAGAATCTTTGTCAGTTAGATCTAGCTCGAGTAAAACTAATATTTAGAACAATAGGTTGATTTGGGTTTGATTAAACTAATTGCAAGAAGGTAAATGCGGATTAAAGATGGGTTTGGATCAATAAATGGAATCGCTGGGGTGGTACCGGGTTTGACCACCGCTACACACACAAACATACTCTTTTGCAAACAATCCAGGCACGATGTAACACTCCAAGTAGAGCTGCTGCAGAACCCCCCATACGGGCGTTAGGTCCGCGTAAGCATCACCATAGGCAGCCGATTTCTCATCGCCATCCGGATCACGTGTCTTACGGCTCTGAAGATATAGAAATCCACGGAGGTTGTGAACCCCCCATACGGGCGTTAGGCGCACATAAGCGTCACCGAAGGTTAGATGGCTCGTCCCCTCACGGATCATACACTTACGACCTCAATGAAATCCCATCCTATTTCTAGTTTGGGAGTCATCCGCGTTAACCGATAATCAAGCAGGAAGGTGACATGCGGGAAAGCATCGACGTTTAGCAAGATGATACAAAATCCAACTAAGGTTGTGAACCCCCTATACAGGCGTTAGGCGCACAGAAGCGTCACCGAAGGCTAGATGGCTCATCCCCTCACGGATCATACACTTACTACCTCAAGGAATCCCCTTCTATTTCTAGTCAGGGAGTCAAACTCGTTAAACGACGTTCCAACCCATGCCTTGAAGTTATCGCAACATAGGAACCCATGCATTGAAGTTATCGCAACATAGGGAGCACAAAGATGAAAACAAGCATATAACCAACCTACAAGCTTAACGATAAACGACAAAATGAAGAGTTATATACATTTCCATGGAAAGTTTAACAAAAGAACATGGTTTGCATGGGAGCGGGGCTAGTCCCCACACCCCAGCGAAAGAGGACTACTCGCTCATGGTGCGAGATACAAGAAGGATAGGAGAGAAAGATAGATCCGCCATGAGCTCGGTGCAGAGGGTGGACGCAGCTTGATGAAGAAGATGCACTCCTTGCTCCATCTTCTTCCTCTTATTGGCCTCCTTGGACGCAACACCAGCAGTAGGTGGAGTGGAACTTGATCGGGGTGGTGCTCTGGCAGCCTGTCGGCGTCCGGAACCGATGCCTTCAAATGGGGACCCTGGCGGTCTATTTATAGTTTCAGATCTGACCCCAAACGATCTGGAGACCGTATGGGCACCAAACGGTTTGGAGACCGTTTGGGCGCCAAACGGTCTTGCTTTGATCGGTCCTCGCCTTGGCGTGATCGTGCGGCTTCAGTTCTTCAATTGGTCCTTGCGCACGCGTCGAACGGCCTTGGGACCGCGTGGGACCAAACAGTCTTGGGACCGCATGGGACCAAACGGTCTTGAGACCGAATGGGACCAAACGGTCTTGAGACCGAATGGGACCAAACGGTCTTGAGACCGAATGGGATCAAACGGTCTTGAGACCGAATGAGACCAAACGGTCTTGGGACCGCATGGGACCAAACGGTCTTGAGACCGAATGGGACCAAACGGTCTTGAGACCGAATGGGGCCAAACGGTCTTGGGAGCGCATGGGACCAAACGGTCTTGGGATCGCATGGGACCAAACGGTCTTGGGACCGCATGGGACCAAACGGTCTTGAGACCGCATGGGACCAAACGGTCTTGAGACCGTATGGGACCGCATGGCTTTCTTTGGCAACTAGTTTCGTCTTGTTCTTCGTGTATTCCAGCAAACGGTCTTGGGACCGCATGGACCCAAATGGTCATGAGACCGTATGCGTGGAGTTACTTGATTTTCCTGCATTAAATGAAAGATATTTAGTTAAAATCCTGATTATTGAATCAACTAAGAAGTATTTGTGCATTATGATTTACATTAGGGTAAAAAGATGTGGAAAAGAGATGAAATTGTTCCAAAAAGGTAATTGAATCCATGATGAGTATGCACTCATCACCGTCCATCATGTTACTTCCTAAAATCTCATCTAGGGAGATGTAGTTCTTTATCCGACATTTGAATCCATGGATCAGCTGATCATCTGACAATGGGCTATAACAAACAAGTCAAATCAGTTGAATGATCATGATCTAAATCATGGGTTTGTTCTTGGGGGAATACCACAAAAATACAGTCATCCTACAAGAATAACATGTAAGAGATCAGTTGGATAAAAAGATAACAATTGCATTTAAGGGATTAAGGATTCATTCTTGTAGAGGTCAATGATCACATCACTCCACAAGTGTATATCAATTAACTAATGATCAAATCTTAAATGGAAGAAAAATCATTCTTTTACCAAAACAATGGACTAAATTTCATCGAGCAAGAACAAGCTATGGGGTTAGTCCAAATGTTCCAGAAGCGAACTACTCAGATATAAAGAACCGAAACATGAACTAGATAACAAGGGAAAAAAACAAGTGGTCTCCTTTTATTTATAGTCTTCCTCCTTGTATAGTAAAAGGGTGGGTGGATACCCTGAGGATGGTGAAGCAAAATTACTTATTCTTGTTTCATGGACTATCAACCAATGGATTCACAGTGTGAACCTCCCATTTCAAATCCTTCTATGCATGGGTCCAAGATAGGGAGTCAAAATATTAGAGGAAGTGTGGAAGCATAGTTTGACCATCACCTTGTCACTAATGAATGTGAATCGGCTGCTTGGAGTTACAGAATGCCCACTTTGGCTTCTGAGTCTACTGATTTGTGGTACGAGTTGTTGGCTAAATGGACATCTGTAAATCCATTTGTTTTGATAATGACAAACATTTCATTCTTGTTGATCTAACGAGCTACTTGAGTGTTGCAGGAATAAGGTGGATGCCAAAGCAATTAGGGAAATCTATATGCTTACATGTCTGTATTTTCATGAAATGTAATCACTTTGTAAAAACTTGTACAAACATATAATGTACAAGTACTTAGACTGCATGTAAATCAAGCGTTAGATCTTCCTAGCTAAACACCACACTTAGATAGGTCATCACCTTCAATAGTGTCACATATGCACACTCATACGCACACTTAATGCCTTAATTGAAACCTTGAAACAGGGTCAATCTCGGTCGACAAATTCCTTGACCGAGACACTCTCGGTCGACAAACTCCTCGACCGAGAAAGACCCAAGTAGCCGTTAGACACAACTGACAAGGTAGTTGGCAGTTGGAGATGAACGTTGCAAACACTTGATCCAGAGAGCCTGTCGGTCGAAAAAACCTCGACCGAATAGGCATCTCGGTCGACAATTTCTCGACCGAGATGGACTCTGACAGCAACTGCAAAATTAATTAACTAGCCGTTGTTAAAGCAACAAACTTGTACCTAACGGCTAGTTAAGAACTTAGAACCCCCTAGAAAGTGTCTAGAACGTCCTCAAGCACTTATATGACATTCCAATAAATAGGACATGCCTTAGGACACCTAACAACACCAATTACACACTTGAGTAATCTTTGAGCATACACTTGCATTTGCAACCTGTTATTGAGCAATCGAATAATACCTACAATTGGCTACTCTTCACCTTGCTCTAATCTCGTGTCCTATAGGCTAGTATCTCCTATCCACTGCAATCAAACTTCCATACTCTTTGGTTAGGAGATCTACACGCTTGATATAGGCAATCAAGCCATTATGCTACAAAAGGATAAGTTGTAATTTCCATTTTCCTTTCTTGTTCACTTTTATTGTTTGTACTCTCCTTGCTACTCCTAGGTTGGAGGCTGCGGATTTGAGAGGTTGGATATCTTCTTGGTGAAGAAGGGGACCTTGAGCTACTTCAAGAAGGCTGGTGCAACGGGAGGTTACTTCTAAAGAGGAAGGCTACTTCAAGTGGGAGCTTGTAGTTACTTCAAGAAGGCTACCTCAGATTGGTGCATCTACTTCAAGCGAAGGCTGTTCAAGGGGTGTAAGACAGTATTGTATTTTGTGTAATTCCTTGTGAAGGTAATAAAATTGATACTTTCAAAATCCTGGTTGGGTAAGCAACCAGGTAGTGGACTGACTACCTTAGTATTTGCTAAGGTTAGGAACCACTCTAAACCCTTGTTTCCTTCTTCCTTTTTCAATTTTGGTTGTTTGAGTTAAATAATTGTTAAAATATCTTTAAAAATCTATTCACCCCCTCTAATTTTTTTTCAATTGGTATTAGAGCAAGGCTTCAAGGAACCCTAACCAGGTCTTGAAGAATGGGTGACGGAGTGCTCAACAACCTTAACCTTGAAGGAGCACTTGTTGCTAGGCCTCCAACATTTGATGGAACAAACTACACATACTGGAAGAGAAGGATGCAGTTCTACTTCTAGGGCATCAGTTGGGACCTATGGAGAATGGTGACAACCCCATACGAGCTTCATCAAGCACAATATGCAGAGTGGGATGCAAATACGGTAAAATCAGCTCAAATGAATGCCAAGGCTGTAAGTATTTTATATTGTTCAATTTCAGTAGGAGAATTTAATAGAATATCAAACTGTGACACAGCCTATGACATTTGGCATAGACTGTCCATAACATACGAAGGTATGGTTCAAGTTAAGAATTCTAAGATTAGTATGCTTAAACAAAAGTTTGAACACTTCCATATGGATCCAAACGAATCTATTAGTGAAAGTTTTGCAAAACTCTCTTATATTGTTAATGGTTTAAATGCCTTAGGAAAAACTGTTCTTGAAGAAGATCAGGTATCAAAAATCCTTCGATCACTTCCTCCTAAATACAAGCCCAAGGTGACAGCCATTGAAGAAGCTAATGACCTCACTCGACTAAAAATGGAGCAACTCATTGGCAATCTAGAAGCTCATGAAGCAACCCTAGAAGAGGAAGAAAGAAGAGAACGTGAACTTCAACAAGGAAAGAAGAAGGATGTGGCTCTTAAGGCTTCAAAAGTCACTACACCGCAAAGTGAGGAGTCAAGTGAAGAAGACGGAGAAGAAGCCCTAATCGTAAATGGTAAGAAATATAAAAGATTTCAAACTAATAAAATTTCTAGTTCTTCTCCTTCTCCTCCTAGGTGTTTTGAGTGTGGAAAGAAAGGACATCTCAAAACTGAATGTCCAAAAGCAAAGAAAGGAAAGAAAAGCTCACATAAAAAGAAGGGAGAAAAATCCTATACAGCTGCATGGGATGTATCAAGTGAGAGTGAAAGCGGAGAAGAAAAAGTGGAATGTCTAATGGCAAGATAAGATGAAGACTTCAAAGAGGTAAGCCTTTTCGATCTTTCAAAGGAAGAGTTAATTGCTAGTTTACAAGAAAGTCATGATAAATATGTTGATTGCAAAAAGAAACTAAAAAAGGTTACAAAATTAAATAATGAGTTACATGTTAGATTAAATGATCTTTCTTCTACAAAGGACAACATTGATCTTGAGAACTTGTCTTTAAAAACGTCCTTAAATGACTGCACTAGCAAATTACTTACTCTAGAGACAAATATTGCACTTCTTTCTCAAGAAAAGACTGACTTGCTAGCTAAACTAAATGATTTTCAAACACAACCAATTTTGTGCAATCATCTAGATCATGACAATGTTGTAAAAGAAAAAGACTCCCTTTTAGAACAAGCAAAGAAAGACTTACACAAGAAAATGGAGCATATTGCCAAACTACAAAAGACCTAAATGAATTAAGAGGTAGAGACATCCTCAACAATATCCTGCAAATGACCTCCAGTATCAATGGAAGAAGAGGATTAGGATATACTCCAATGAAAAGTCAACCCAAAAGAACAAGAGCTCAGACTATGTTTGTGCCCAAGAACACAATCCCTAGTAAAAGAAACAAAGTTGATTCAATTAGTTGTCATTTTTGTCGTCGTCTTGGACATTATGCATTTTCATGCCCTTATAAGACCAAGGATTCCGACTTAGTTTGGGTTTCAAAACCCCAAACTTAGTAGATTTGATTGAACTTCATTTGAGATATGACTACATGATTATTTGTGCAAATTATATTGTCTTATCTCAACTTAATAAGAGGTCTTATGCATAATGGTAATTTTCTGAATTAATGTTCTAAAACAGAAACTTATTCGGTCGAAGTATTGTCGAAAAAAATTCTAATCGATCGAACTTTTGTCGACCGACCAAATTTCTGTAAACAAATTAAATCTACAACAACTTTCTCGATCGACGATTGGTCGACTAAGAGAGATGTCGGTCGAACTTTTTTCGACCGACTGGAGTTCTGGATCAGAATTTTATTGCATTCTGCAATTAAATGCTTCTAACCATATCGGGCCATCACATGGGTACCAAAACCTACATTTTCATGCAGGATTGGGTGGTTGAAAGTGGATGTTCCAAACACATGACTGGAAATAAGGATGCCTTTCAAACTTTTGAAAAAAAGAAAAGTGGAACATTCACCTTTGGAGATAACGGTAAAGGTAAAATCGTCGGAATAGGTAACATTGGTACAAACCTTGAAATTAAGAATGTTTTACTTTTGATGGTTTGCACCATAATTTAATAAGTGTTAGTCAATTATGTGACAATGGATATGATGTTTTATTTAACAAAAATTGCTGCAAGTTATTAATAGAAAACACTACAAATGTTGTCTATGAAGAAAAACGGGTTGGAAATCTTTATATTATTAGACCTAACTCTATGAAATCTGTAGTAGGAAAATGTTTACTTGAAAATGAAAATTCCTTACAACTATGGCATAAAAATCTAGGACATGCTAGTCCACATGTTATTAAAAAGTTAGTTAAACATGATCTTGTCCGTGGATTGCCTAATCTATCTTTTTATCATATTGAAAATTGAGAACCATGTACCTTAGGAAAACAAACAAAAACGCCTTCTAAACCTAAACATGATCTTAGCACCTGTAGATCATTAGAATTGATTCATATGGACTTATTTGGACCTATGAGAACACAATCTATGGGTGGCAAAAGATATTATTTCGTTATTGTTGATGACTTTAGTAGGTATACATGGGTACATTTCCTTGCAAACAAAGATGATACTATTCATGTCTTTATAAAATTTTGTTCTCAAATTGAAAATCTATTACAAAACAAAATTTGTACCATTAGAAGTGATCATGGTGGAGAATTTGAGAATCACTTATTTGAAGAATTTTGCACTTCTAAAGGATACACTCACAATTTTTCTGCCCCATGCACTCCACAACAAAATGGTATAGTAGAAAGGAAAAATTGATCCTTACAAGAAATGGCTAGGACTATGATGCTTGAACACGACACACCTAAAACATTTTGGGCTGAAGCAGTAAACACCGCATGCTATGTGTTAAATAGAGTAACTGTGCATTCCTATTTGAAGAAAACACCATATGAAATAATACATACCAAGAAACCTAGGGTTGATTATTTTCATACCTTTGGATCCACATGCTATATCCTACACACTAAAGAAGATAGAGATAAGTTTGATTCTAAATCAAATAAATCATTCTTCTTGGGATATTCTACTTCTAGCAAGGCATTTTGAGTCTACAACACTACGTCTAGAAAGGTTGAGGAATCTATTCATATATCTTTTCATAAAGAACCAAAATAAAAAAATTCTGAAATAATTGATCTCACTCATCAATTCGACAACTTATCCATACCTAATGATAATGAGAATCATACTACAAGCAATGACAAAGATGAAACTCAACCTATACCTAGACTCATAAAGGATCATCCTCAAGAATTAATTATTGGTAATCCCAATGATAAAGTTAAAACTCGTTCTTCTTTTAAGGATGTTGCAAACATGGCCTTCGTTTCTATCATTGAACCCAAGAAGGTATTTGAAGCCCTTAAAGATGACTATTGGATAATAGCAATGCAAGAAGAACTAAATCAATTCACTAAAAATGGTGTATGGGATTTATTTCCTAAACCACAAGATAAAACAATCATTGGAACTAAATGGGTTTTTAGGAATAAGCTAAATGAGGTAGGGGAAGTAATAAGGAATAAAGATAGCCTAGTAGCACAAGGATATAATCAACAAGAGGGAATAGATTTTGATGAAACATATGCACCAGTAGCTAGACTTGAAGCTATTAGAATGTTAGTAGCCATTGCTGCACAGAAAAACATCAAACTCTACCAAATGGATGTAAAAAGTGCTTTTCTAAATGGAATCATTCAAGAAGAAGTGTATGTTGCCCAACCTCCTGGTTTAGAAATACCGAAAAAAGGTGATTATGTTTATAAACTTAAGAAAGCACTTTATGGTTTGAAACAAGCACCTAGGAACTGGTATGAAAGACTTAAGACATATCTTTTTGATAATGGTTTTTCTATTGGAAATTCAGATTCTACTTTATTTTTCAAAACATATACATCTGATTTTATATGCAAGAAACAAAACACGGTTGCCCTATCTACAACTGAAGTTGAATATATGGCAGCCGGGTCTTGTTGTGCTCAAGTACTTTATATGCAACAAGTGTTAACGATTATGGTTTTACTCTTTCATCTACGCCTATCTTTTGTGACAACACAAGTGCTATAAACTTAGCACACAATCCTATTTTCCACAGCCGAGCTAACCATATTGAAATCCGTCATCACTTTTTAAGGGATCATATCTCTAAGAATCATGTTTACCTTCATCATGTTGATACGGAAGATCAATTGGCTGACATCTTTACAAAACCTCTTCCACTAGGCCAATTCAACAAAATTAGGAAGCAACTGCTTATCATTCCTTTAGAAGATGTTTTCTTTGATATTTGTGCTTCTTACATTCTCTTATTTACATTATTGGTCTTCAAATTGACTTCTTTTTCCCCGGATTTGATGGGACATTTAATTAAGGGGGTGTTTTTCTTGTTTTTAACAGATATCTTTTTGAAATGACAAAGGGGTGAAATAAAAATTTAAAAATAAAACTATGCAAAACTCAATCAATGAGTTTCACAAACTCTTGGCTCTACATTGAAAGTTGCTATATTCCCTAAAGAATTGGATTTCATGTTCTATAATTCATGGGGAATAATAAGCACACATTTTATAAACAAGAGAAGAAATTCACAAAGGGAATCTTCAGGTATGAAACTCATATGTTTTATATTTCCTTTATTTATATTTTGGAAATGTTTCTCATCTTCAAAAAGGGGGAGATTGTTGGATAAATGGACATCTTTAAATCCCTATGTTTTGATAATGACAAACATTTCATTCTTGTTGATCTAACGAGCTACTTGAGTGTTGCAGGAATAAGGTGGATGACAAAGCAATTAGGGAAATCTATATGCTTACATGTATGTATTTTCATGAAATGTAATCACTTTGTAAAAACTTGTACAAACATATAATGTACAAGTACTTAGACTGCATGTAAATCAAGCGTTAGATCTTCCCTAGCTAAACACCACTCTTAGATAGGTCATCACCTTCAATAGTGTCACATATGCACACTCATACGCACACTTAATGTTACGACCTCACCTTTCAGTAACCCCCAATTAAGGGAGACTTAGAGGGTAAAGCCGTACTCATAATTCCGGATCAAAGGTTCAACATATAACTATAAATAATTATTAAATTCTAGCAGACTATATGAAAAATGGTAATAAAATTTTTCCTTTTTATTGGGCCCAATAGCCAATAAAGCCCACACATCAAACAACAAGGCTATTTTAAATGAAATCCAATTATTCAAAACCAATCACATCATTATTTGTTCAATTATCCTTAATATGAGAAATTGCATTTCTCGCCAATTGAACCCAAAAATTGGGGTTATAACATCCTTCCCTTCTTATAGGAATTTTGTCCTCAAAATTCAAACAAGCAACAAACAATTCAGGATAAGATTTTTCCATGTCCATCATTGGCCCCTATGTGGCTTTTCCGTACTCATGGCGCTTCCATAGAACCTTTATCATCATTTATTATTTTCCCTAAGTTCTTTCACTCTGGCGTCTATAAACTGCACAGGTGACTCAGGTCATTTCAGCCTCCCTTGGGGCTCACTAGGTTCATTGCTCAGCACATGGTCGGGTACCTCACATAGTGCTTTAAATTGGACACATGGAAAAACATCTCCCATTACTCTATCCTGAGGGGTAGGGTCAAACCTAACCTTCTCCACCCATCCATCTCTAATGGACCCATGTATTGGGGACTCAACTCTCTTAGTTATAACTTAGAGGGGTCGGATTTCATGTCACATATTCTCCCACAGTAACTTGTATGTCAGTCTACTTTGCATCTGCTCACGACTTTTATCGTCTCTAGGCTCTTTTCAGCCCTTGCACGATCAAAGTGACTTCCTCTACACGCACTAGGGTCCTTTTCTAACCATCATGTGGTCCTTTTCTAACCAGCATGTGGCCCTTTTCACCAACATCACCTTGCTGAAGTGGTGACCGACACAACCTCCTTTACAGAGCTACATATAAAACCCGATACTGGCGACAGTGGTCATTGTCACATCTTTCATAGGACAAGAACTCTCTTTAGATATCACCCTGAACGAGCACACATGCCCTCATCAGACCCTTTAGTCTAGACCATACCAACCATAGTTAGGGGTGATAAACTATACTAACATTGAGTTCTTCATGTACCTACTTCCACTTTATGGAAGTGAACCTTTAGGTCAAACTCAAGAACCTTTGAAATCGCTTCATGGTGTAGTCGAACCATCTCTCTCATGGATAGTTCAACTAGATTTGTCCTTTCACAAAACTCTTTCTTTCTTATGTCATCTAGGTAAGGCGATCTACCATAACCCTTATTGTATCTCGACCTTCCTCGATCCAGGGAAGACTTATCACAACATCCATTGAGCTCTCATTCCCTCTTAGGGATTCTTTTGTCGTCCATATCGATACACTGTGTTACTGGGATTCATCCTTTACTCCTGGCTTGCATGGCCATAAACCACATGCAACCTCATCTTAAGCATCTAACGTGCTATTGCCTTTTTCCATGGTGTATCATGATTTCCTGTATGTCATGATTCTTTCAAGATCGATTCCTTCGAAACCCCAAACCCCTCTTGTCAGGGTTTCATCACCTTCTTTTCCAAAGAAGCGCACTTGAGGTTCTACCACCATCCTTTCATTGCATCAAGAACTAGGCTGGCTAACCAAACAACCCTTAACTTTTCAACGCATCTTGTTTCATCTGAGTGTTATCCAAACACCTCTCCTTTTCAAACTTAGAGTTAGCCAAACAAACTCTTCTAACTTCTAGTCAAACAAGTCTTAATCAGAGCATTCATTATCACTTCACATCCTTAGGTAACATTACACTTCCATGTATTTTGCTTATCGTGTCACCTTAAACTATATGTTCATTTTCATAAGAACACTCTATGATTCTATCATCATGGTGATCAAACTCAACTTGGTATATCTTGTAAGTTCCACATAGCTCATGATACAAACATCCTCATAAGGAGACTACCTCATTTCTTTTAGTGTTTACAAACCATCTATGTATCATTCACTTTACCAGGGTAGGTTATCTTCTCTATCCCCATTTCTCATGGCAATTTTCCAACTTACCTCATCTCTTATCATTGGTGTATGACATGCATAATGTCCTATCTCTCACCCCCATAACAAGAGGAAATAAGCATTTGGCTGCAGTCCAAATACAGAGTTCTTCCTGTTCCAAGAGTAGAGATGGTACATC
Source organism: Alisma plantago-aquatica (assembly GCA_963693085.1). Taxonomy (NCBI): domain Eukaryota; kingdom Viridiplantae; phylum Streptophyta; class Magnoliopsida; order Alismatales; family Alismataceae; genus Alisma; species Alisma plantago-aquatica. The sequence continues at coordinate 20,845,633 of OY856410.1, forward strand.
CCACCTTGCCAGTACACCTTTAAATCTAAGTTATAACATGCCACATATGTCTCTTCATCACACACATCATGGTATCAACTAGCCATGAACTTACTGAAGTTTATATCCTTGGTCATCTCCTCTAGGTCTATAGGGTACCGACTCTTTTGGTGTCATCCCTCTCCCCTCATGCATCAAGAGAGTGCCCTACTCATCTGCCCTTTGGGTCCCATGAGTTCATGAAGGTGATCAATCTCCTAACCCATGGCCCTCAGACAATGATAGTTGTTACCTCCCGACCCTATGGTCATGTGCAACTGGGGAATTCGGCAACTCCTACTTTCATCGGTCTTATCCCTACCCGACCCTAGGATAGACTTAAGATTTACCATTATAGTACATGTTCACTTAGAACCTTACCCAAGTCTTCATCATCTCTCTTTTTGCATTCATGGGCTGGCCCTCATACTTTCATAGGAATCATGGCAACCTGCCTACCTTGGTCAAGCCCTATACTGGTTACCTCCATGGTAACACATCCATACGCACATAGAGATGGATATCTATGGGCCTACGGGTTCATTCTCATACCATGTACTTTTCAATTAACTTCTCAAGATCCTGTGAGACCTCTTCAGGTCACCTTAAACCATCAAAACTGATATACACCCTACCAAAGGGGTCCCTCTCCCAAGATGGAAAGAAAACCATCTCTTGACAACAAGATCACAAAAGCTCTAAGGTATAGGGTTTACATCCACAGGAGCCTATTTAACCCTAACAAACCATTAAGGCATAAGCAGCCCACTCATTGTACCATGATGGGTCATACTTATCCTCTCTCCTCAAAGCTGGATCGAGATCATACCTTCCTTTATCATCAACCTAGCTATGAGGGGTTCATTACACAAACCTTAAACTTAAGGGATTTCCCTTTTCCTTTATTCATAAGGCGTACCATGCTCAAAACAAAAAAAAACTTAATTCTCATCATGAGCATTAGGCATACCACTTCCCCTCTTAGGCCTAGGAACCCTAGGTTCACTGCATGCTCTGTCTCTTAACTACAACCAAGTATGAAAAAGGCATGACACGCACTCCTTGTCATCCTTCAACTCGAGCAACACTTAGAGTTGGGTCCTCCTTAAGGACAACCAACAAGGTACAAGGCCTCATAACCTGCTACTAAACCTTTCTAGGTCTAAGGAACTCTTCTTCCTACCTCAGAAGGTAAACATCTATACCATAGGCACGTAGGTACCAGAAGCATCATCTTCATTCTCTAGGGTTGGTCCCTCTAAAGGCAACCAAGATATCATCAACTTTCAGGGATCAATCATGAGGCAACCACTATCATCCATAGTTAGGGGTTTTAGGCTTCCAACCTTCTTGCTGGGTTTCCTGCTCTCTCTAGAGATAACCCCACATCCAACCCCACCATTAGATGTCCTTTCTTCATGAAGGATCAACCTCAAAAGCATATTCTTCGTGGTTGAAGCCTAAGTTCGAACTTATGGTTGCTCAAGATCATCCAGGGTTTCATCCTACTGTCAGCATTATGATGTGCCCTAGATTCCATCTATGCCCTACTGGTACAAGCCCATAGGGTTTCTATGGTCCTTCACTAACATCATCATCTAAGGAGCTATCTGTTACCCTAACACGCACGACCCTTCACAGGGTTGGGTTGCCAAAGGTGCTAGGATACCCATGGATTATATGGCATCCCAAGGCATGTTCTTTCAAACACCTAGTCCGACTCATCTCTCTCTAACCATCACTTAGGGTTAGGGTTAGCATCATCCTCCGAGGATATGCCAGGTCTCTTCTTGCAATGGAGATCGCTATCTCCAAGACTAACTTATCCTCCTGACAAGAAGGTCTAGCCTCAGGTCTCATCTGAGGACATGACATTTATGTCATACGACCTAAGCATGTATCTATTATTTATTTCACGCTTGATCTATTAAGCTTATGTCTGTGACATCTTATTTACATGTCTTTCATTAATTTAGTGGAGGATTCCTTAAACCTTATTAGCCTTACCCATACCTCAAGAGGGTGAGGAGAAGAAAGGAAACCCTAATCCTTAAGGTTCTTATCAGAATTTTGTGATGAGAAGAGATGAATAAGATGAGAAGTCCTAAAGGTATCTTATTTCGATTCATACCCTAAGACTTTGGCCAGGCGGTCACACGGGTCCGGGAGTCCTCGTATTCCGACTAGCGGTGCGGAGGAAAATCTTGCCAGCCCCCGGTCGTGATCCCTTTCTAGACACCTCCGTCTTTCGGATACTCCTCTAATAACTCCCTTGGGTTCTATGGAGTTTGTAAAATTTAATAATTATTAATGGTTAAATGAGGAACCTAAGCTCTAATACCAAATCTTTGGTCCAGAGAAGACCTACTTCCACTTTATGGAAGACCTTTAGATTAGTACAAGATCATATAATGAACTTGGAACCCATCTTGGCCAAAACCATAAAATACATTTGTATAGGGTTAATGATAAGAATCTAATGTGTATATGTAATCTTGTTCTTAATCAGGTTGACATGTGGCTAGATGGTAATGGACGTGTTAAGTTAAGAATCTCTAAATCAGGTATGGGCCTTATCTAGTTATATGACTATCGCTTTCTTGCTTGAAAAGACATATATTGTATGCTTGTTTGTCTATTTTATCAAATATTGCCATGTAGTATTGCTATGTCATACTCGATGTTTGCTTTGTCGGTTTTATAACTTGAACACATATATATATGAAACTCCATTATAATATTGTTGATAAAGGGCTCTTGGTTACGACCTTGAGGTCCCTCTCGTATAAAAGGGTTAGCTAAGCTTGAGCACCCTTATGGACCCTTCCGACGGGAAGATGGTCAAAGGCCTTAAACATGTTTGATATTGATATTGTTGGTATAATGGAGTGAAATGACATAAAATATGGTTTCGCATTTGTTAAACAATTAACTTGTTTATTCTTGTTCGTTTAATCTTGAAATCTTTTCAAAATTATGCAAAGCTTATATATATGTGTATCTTTCAGCCCCATACTCAACACCTCGTGTGTTGACCCATTTCTCGTATGTTGTTTTTAGGTTCAGAGATGGCTAGAAGGTTGATGGGCTTGGTGAGCTATGCTAGGTGTACTTGTTGTAAGATCCAGATATAGTATACATGAGCATACTTGTACAAAGTGACTCTTGAATATGTAATTCAAATCATGTAATATGATAATGTTACTTAATATATCTTGTTGAATGTTGAGATTATGTTGGTGCTTGTATCTTGTTATTTGTTCATGTTTGCTAAGCTTTACGCTTCCGCATTTCGCCTTTGATATACGTTTGGTTCATGGGACTGGGATTCCGGTTCTGTGACAGATGGTATCAGAGCCAGGTTTGTTAGCTACAGCTTTCTTAGCTACAGCTCAAAGGGTCGGATTTTAGGGTTTGTTAACCTAAAAAGGATAAAGTCCGAGAAATTGATCTAAGAAACCCTAATGAGTATTAATGGAACCGTAATGTGGAATAGAAACCCTAGAAAGAGAATCCAAGTCAATAAAGTAGTTTCTTGATAAGTGTGTAATAAATAGAGTACATATTTATTTCAGGGACTATGTGATGATTGAATTACTTGCTTGGATCTGTTGATTGAATTAATTGTATACACATGAAGTATATGTTGAATAATCTGCATGACTCACCAAATCAGGTATGTGGTTACGCTTATGACTACCCGAGTTAGTTTTCTGATGGATTCCCGGATGTTTAATCGCATTGAATGCAACTAAACTGTTGGATGTTTATTTATTTCATGCAACTGTAAAGTGACTATGATTATCACTATAAATGATTAGATATATAACTGGCTAGATCCGGGTCCACCTTTGTTACTTTGAAAAGGCTAAAAAGGGGTAATCCTAGAGCAAGGTCTAGGTTACCGAGAGTTAGAAATTGGGCTACCTACGTGTGGTGCCATGTGACTCGTTAGCCTGCCATGAGTTAAGGAGTGGGCTACTTACGAGTGGTGCCATGTGACTCAACCCTAGAAATGGGTTCACCTATAGGTGGGACCATGAGGGGTTTAATGGGGATCTACCATAAGGAAGGTAGGATCCAGGTCCACTGCAGGGATAGTACAGAGGATAGGGTACTCGTGGATCGCGGATGTTATATTTAAAATGTAATCTTGGTTGATTAATGATTAATTGAATGATTACATGGTTATCTTAGTTGCAAGATTATTGTTTCCCCCACATACCAGCTTCGGCTGACCGACGTTTTGTTTGTCGGCGTTTTAGGTACAAGCCAAAAGGACAAACAGTAAATCGTCACATTGTGAAATACATGAAGAAAAATACAAGGAGGATTAGTTAGCATAGAATCATTATGTGGATAGAAGTTAGAAATCCAAAATTTAAAAAGGTATGCAAAGTTTATTTTTTTACAGCTTTTCAGTTTAGTAGTTAAAATTTGATAATTATTCTTGGTTAATTGTCGAACCTTTGATCCGGAAGTCATGGGTGCGGCTTCGACCTCTCGGTCTCCCTTAATTGGGGGTTATCGGGAGGTGGGGTCGTAACACTTAATGCCTTAATTGAAACCTAGAAACAGGGTCAATCTCGGTGGACAAATTCCTCGACCGAGACACTCTCGGTTGAAAAACTCCTCGACCGAGAAAGACCCAAGTAGCCGTTAGACACAACTGACAACAAAACGAACAACTGACAACTGACCCAAGTAGTCTCGGTTTGGAAAACAAACACCCGCGGGGTCGTCGGCGCAGGTGAAGATGAAGATGAACCGACGCGGAGGCGATACGTCAACGATGATGACAAAAACGGCGGCAAAACTGGTGATAAATGCGCCGGCGGCGGTGAACAGAGCCGTCGGTGATGAATACGGCAGTTAAAACGGTGGTGAAGATGGCGGTTAAAATGGTGGTGGAGACGGCGACGGAAGGAGGGTTCGTTTGGTGAGAACGGCGAGGACGAAGGTGGCACCGGCGATGGCGGATAGAGTCGAAGGTGGTGTCGGCGACAAAGATGGAAGAAGAGAAGAAAACCGGAGGTGCCGCGCAAGTAAGGGCAAGGCTGTAGGTCGTCGATGATGGTGATAAAGAAGAGGGTCGGTGTGAGTTGTGGTCGCCAGACTACCTTGCAGGTGGTGACGACGGCGGATGAATCGGGAGAGCGATCGCGCGGGAGCAAAAACAATGGAATAGTTCTTCGCACAAGCGCTCAGGAGAGTTCGAGAGTCGAAGAGGGAAAGACGAAGGGGTAGCGTTTATATTTATAGGGAACGGTTATTTACCTTTTGTATTCCAAACAGTTTCGAGGCTGTTTGGCTCCAAACGGTTTGAAGACCGCTTGGAGTCCAAATGGTTTCAAGACCGTTTGGCTCCAAACGGTTTGAAGACCGCTTGGAGTCCAAGCGGTTTCAAGACTGTTTGGCTCCAAACGGTTTGAAGACTGTTTGGATCCAAACGGTTTGGAGGCCGTTTGGCTCCAAACGGTTTCAAGACCGTTTGGAGCCCAAACGGTTTCAGGACCGTTTGGAAGGACAAAGGTATAGAAGATTTTATATTTTTATGTTGGTTTTTGATTTGCATATTTTTATGTTGTTTATTTTTTATTATTTTTTTGATAGTTTCGGTTATTTAGATTTTTTTTATTTTCATAAAATAAAACTAAGGAAATAAAAGAGCAGAACATAAAGAAAAAAGTAGAAATCTTGGGTTGCCTCCCAAGTAGCGCCTTGGTTTTACGTCGCTGGCTCAACAAAGCTATAACATTGTCATGTTGTTGGCATAGTGTTCGATTGTTCATGTCTATTTGGCACATGCTTAGGATTTGACTCGGGCTGCCCAGCAAAAGTTCCTGCCGGAGGCTTCAACTGTGCAGCAATCTGGGCAAGCTGGGCTTCCACTGCTTTCTGTTGAGCCTGTTGGTTGGCAAGCATAGTCTGCTCAGATTGTAACATCTGCCTTATCAAAGATATCTCATCTTCCGGCTGGGCAGTAGCATTTTTCTGAAGACTTTGTTGTTGAGGTTGTTGAGTATGCAACTGCGGATGAAGCAGGGGATGAGTGTACTGATAGTAGGCTGATTGGTTTCTAGGGTAGTTAGCCCTAGGGAAATTTCTCCTTGAGTTCCCTTGATTTTGGTTAAAATTGTTTGAGAACCCAGGTGGTAGCCTACTATCAGATCCCCCCTGTGTCTGATGTTGTGGGTTCGCAATTCCAAAAGGGTTCCCATATTGAAATCCAGGATGATTCCTCGATTGACTGGGATTGTAGTAAACTTGTCCGGGAATAGTGTGGATGGAGTTGAATTGCTCCGGAATCTGATCTTCAGCTTGATTAGTAATGTGCTCATATGGTTGTGGTGGTGGATGCAGATCCATCATCACATTATACAACATTCCGCAGGAGAGAGTCGGATGGTCCGAAGCATGACAAGCCTCACAGGATCCTGTGACGGCTTTGACTTGATGAACCAGCAGAGTTTTCTTCTTATCAATTTCTCCTAGAGTTGTCTTGAGGGCTTGCTGTTTATGAACAATTGTTTTCAAGGCCTAAGCTATTGTCTTCATTTCTATGGATTCCTCGGCTTTAAAAACCTTAAGGACACCTTTTCCAGCTGACCGTCCCCAGTTGGACTGGTTTTCAGCTCCTAAAGTAACAATCTTCCATGCATCCTCATAGTTCTTCCTCATGAAATTTCCTCCAGATGAGGAATCTAGGAACTGTTTAATATCATCGCTTACTCCCCGGTAAAAAGTTTCTATCATTTGATTCTGTGAAATTCCATGATAGGGGCATTTGCGCAGAAGTTCCTTAAATCTTTCCCATGCCTCAACAAGGGTTTCTCCAGGTAGCTGGGAAAAGTGATTGATTTGCCCTCTTATTTCATAGGTCGGTGAGGGTGGGAAGAACTTCTCTAAGAATTTTTCCTCTAGAGGGGCCCACGTGGTTATTATTGGTTCTCTATCCAATGAGTTGTACCAACTCAAGGCCCTTCCAGATAAGGTGAAATGGAACAGGTGGAGCATTATCGCATCGAAAGTGATACCAACTTGCGGGACCAGGCGGCATAATGCCTTAAACCTTTTCAAGTGGTCCATGCAATCATCTCCTGAACCTCCAGAGAAGGAGATTCCTTGCATAATCTGGATCCACTGGGTCCGGATCTCAAAGTTTGGGATATTGATGATCGGAGGCCGGACCGGGTGGTTATCCTCGTAGTTCTTCGGGATAGCATAGTCCCTTAGTTGCTTGTTTTGTAACTCGAGCTGAGCAGCTTGGGTTGCTACCTTGGTATCTGCTCTTACGCGGGCTTGCTCTTCTGCTCGTATCTCCGCTTGTATTTGGGCACGGGTGTCTGCTATGAGTTGTGCCCGTTGTGCGGCGATGGCAGCATTTACTCTCTCCATCACCAAAGCAGCTTGATGGTGTTCGTCAGCCATTTGTCTAGCGCGTTGGCAATTGAGACAGATACGGCGGTGGAAACTTCTCTCTACCTCGGAGTCGAACTCCGGATCAGGGGAGAATCCACAACTATGCGATGATTGCATGCATGTGTTCTACCTGAGTAGAGAAAGGAAAACACCTTTAGATAATAACAACAAAAAGTTTCAAGTAGATATAGAGTTATGATTCAAAAAAGAAAGTGTAAAAACCTAACCAACTAGGAAGGTACTAAGTGAAATAACAACGTTCCGTTGTCCTCGGCAACGACACCATTTTTTTGATGGAGCAGAGACTTACACCAAAAGATTTTAATCTTCCAATGGGAGTCCCAGGGTTATGCACCATAAAACCCTAGAGAGAGATAGTTGATGTCTTTCCCTAGGTTTACCTATAACTGGTGCTTAGATAAACACTCCAACCCCATAAGAGTATGGAAGCCTTATCATAGTACAGATTTAGGATCGAACCCAAAAGACAATGGTCTTGTTGCAAGCAACAAGATGGAAAACATATAGAATTTCACTTAGTTACTTACTAGTTGGCACTTATATCGAAAGTTGGATTTTGACGGTTTTAAACTAAGAACACGAAAAGTAAAGAAAGCAAGTAAATCTAAGAGTTAAACTATGATAAAGATCACTACGGTGTGATCGTTTTTCACCGCCACTACACATCGATCAACACATGCAAAGCAAAACTTAACCTGCAAAAAGAGTTCGGTCAGTTAGTATCCTTGTAGACCTAGCCTCCTTTCAGATAATCTAGCTACGAGAAGTGCGGGAATGTTGCAACGCCAGCCATTCCCGATCAAATGGTCACATTACTTTACATCATTCCCCTCGCAAATTGTGTTCCTCGACTTACCAAGGTTGCACTTCCATACATCAACTGATTCCATTTCATAGTATGAAAGTGCAACGGATGATAGTGAGTTTACTCCACTCCTTGAGATACACTTCTAGATACCGAAACAGAAACATGGTGGATACATGCATCAAGAACCAACATGCAAATGAGTTTCAAATATAATAGTACAAACATAGACAATTCATACTAAAAGATAAAAGATAACACAAGTTGGAGATCAAGCAACAAGTATTCATTAATCGTTTGATGTCAAACTGACAAAGATAAGAACTCTACATTACAACCTAAGGATTACATTTTACATGATTTGAAAGTATGGGTAACAGGGCTACTCCCCGCACCCTAGTGAAGAAGACTACTCCCTCATGACTAAGACTAAGAAGGAGGCGAGAAGAGAGAGAGAGAGAGAGCATCATCCCCACAAAGGAGGGAGGAAAGTCAACCCCTTGGAGAGAAAGAGCAAAGATCCACCAGTCTTCATAGGTTGCACGATGAGGAGGTCTCCCCTTCCCACCTTCTTGGCGAAGAAGGAGAAAGCAGCTTCAGGATGGAGTATGGATCTCAGACCGACAGCCCTAGGGCGGAGGATGGAAGTGGCAGGAGCTCTGGAATGATTGGGGAAGCCTTTGGACGTCTGAGACTTATAGGCCTTGAGTGAAGTCCAAACGGTTTGGAGACCGTTTGGACCTCAAGATCGTTTGGGACCTCAAGACCGTTTGGACTCATGCGGTTTCGGGACCGCATGAACTCCATGCGGTCTCGGGACCGTTTGTCTTCATGCGGTCTTGGGACCGTTTGACTCCATGCGGTCTCGGGACCGGTTGGCTTCATGCGGTCTTGGGACCATTTGAACTCCATACGGTCTTGGGACCGGTTGGCTTCATGCGGTCTTGGGAGCATTTGAACTCCATGCGGTCTTGGGACCGTTTGGCTTCATGCGGTCTTGGGACCGTTTGAACTCCATGCGGTCTCGGGACCGGTTGGCTTCATGCGGTCTTGGGACCATTTGAACTCCATGCGGTCTCGAGACCGTTTGGCTTCATGCGATCTTGGGACCGTTTGAACTCCATGCGGTCTCGGGACCGGTTGGCTTCATGCGGTCTTGAGACCGTTTGAATCCACTCGGTCTTGAGGCTGAGTTATTCTTTTATAATTTTTGTGGTTTTTCTACATATATAGAAAGGAAAAGTTAGTATGATGATATATTTACAAAAAGGGGTAAAATTAGGATTATGTATAGTTTGAACGTAAAAAGAGTATGGAAAACTAAAGAAAAAGACTAAGATAATTGACTAAAATAGGAGGTTATCACCCCCCCCTAACTTAGAGTCTAGCTTGTCCTCAAGTTAGATAGAGCTGAGACATGTAATGGTGAGGCGATCTTATTTAATTAGGATTTCCATACTCTTGCTTCAATTCTTAACTTGAGTTCCCCTGGGGTAATATCAAGTCTTATTGCATGCCTTGACTCTTTCAGATTTCGAGAGTTGCTTGGGTCTCAGGTTCTTTCCGTATCTCATAGTTCGCATTGGGACCACCTTTATTTTGTGCATGTTGTTGACTCTAATCAGCTTTATACCTCTCTGAAAGACCTACTGGAAGCTAGAGTGGGTATGAGGGTTGGTTGAAGGCTTGAAGTGTAGCTCCCCCTTCAAGTGGGGGAGGGGTTGTCTATGCTTTTTAGGATCTCACTACTGGGCACGACACATCTTCCTTTATGAGGGCAACTGAATGTACCGGCCGGGTGAGTCCTTTATGGGCCTTTCATATATTTAGAGACCTTAGGGTTTCACTACCGGGCACGACACATCTGCCTTTGTGAGGGAAGCGGAATGTACCGGCCGGGTGAAACCTTCATCGGTTCTTTATATAAGTCCTTATTCATGGCACAACTCTCATGATTTTGTTCAACTCTCTGGCTTTTATTCAATAACTCACAGGCTTGGGTTTTGGGATTTTTGGGAATTTATTTTGGGCGGCCAAGCCTCTTTTGTTTTGAAGACAGGAAAGCTGTTCTTAGGGTTTTTCAACATGCACTTATTTGGTTTGTGGTCCACTTGTAGAACTTCTTGATTTGGAAGTTTCCTGATTCCCCTCTCATCCTTGAGAGTTTGGCTTATTTCTGCCTTGATTTTGACCTATGGAGAGTCAGATAAATAATTGAAGCAAAAACATGGAATCAATAGTGGATGGAAATTGATAAATCGCCATTCGATGTCTAAGTGCTATTTACTTGTAGGGACTAACATGATTCTAGAGTTAGTTGAGGTGACTTTATTTTTTAAAAGAATTTAAGTTAAAAAGAATTGTATAAAGAAAAAGAAGAATTGTTAAGAAGAATTATAAGAATAAAGAATTGTATGGAAAGTGTTAACAAAAAGAGAGGTGTAGAAAATGATACCTCGCCCTTGTCTAATGTACCCCCCTAACTTATCACTCACTCTGTCCTCAGAGTGTCAAAGTGATAGGTTGAGCAGTAATTATGACAAGGGTGGCAGGCTAAGGTAAATCTTCATTTGCCCCTGGAGAACGAAGTAGATTGGATGTGAACTGTCCTCGTAAAGCGTGGTAGTCCACGTCAGTCATTTCCTGTACTGGTCTTTGGAGAACAATGATGGTGTACATCCAGTAGAGGACGTGGAAGCCGCAGTCGTTCGATTGTCGTATTTGCTGGGGGCATTTGTGGCAGAAGGCGGGGCGGTGGAAATGCTCTTTGTTGTACGCCTTTGTATGCTGACTCAGAAAATTGATTAACTTCTTGGCGCACTCCTTTGCCACTACTTCTGTTGGCGTCTTCGGTGTCACGACGTAGTTTATCTGTCATGCGTTGAACTGGCTGTCGGAACTGTTGTATATTGTGGTTGTTCCTTCTGGGAGGTTTGTTGCAAGGAGAATCCAATGCTCATGATACAATATGGGTAACATGATGAACGTCGGCGTTGTGTGCTGGAGATATGAGATCGGCACGTCAGTTGTGCCGAAGTTCTTGATCTTTAGGAGATCGCCTTTCATATATGGAGACGCCATGTATGTATTTGGGTTGTTTTGGCCAAGCAGAAACTGGTAGGCGGCCATAAGGCTTACAGAGAGGGATCACTTATCCTGTAGAGTCTCTCGCAGTGAATCTGCCATCACAAGTATGTCTCGAGACATGAGTACCAGGCCATCTTTGTCTGCGGAGAGTCGCGCCATAATGATACGCAATTCGAGGTCGTTGAGACCCTTGCAAGCATCGCGATCAAAATCAGGAAAGGTTGGGTCAATGGCAAACACAGGATCATTGTTGTTTATAGCTTGCTCGACTGGCTCATTGTTCTATTCTGACTCCTTCAAATCTTGTCAGAAGGGTCGCTGTTGCGGTCGCTGGATGGCTGAGAAGAGGTAGCGAGGAACGTCATCTGGTGACATAGTTGGGTCTTTGAAGAACCGTCTATCACAGATGATCTCCATGGCATAACGTCCACGTAAGGAATGAAAGTCTTCAGCTTCCAGGTCGTTGAATGGGATTTCCTGGTTCAACGCTTGAATGTGTCGTATGGTGCAGAAAGTGCTATCCCCAGATCCCTCGGTGGCTTGGACTGGAGGGTTTATGATTTTGAACCATGGTTGGCTCCAATCCTGGCGAAGAGATGGGCGTGCAGCCCAGATTAATTTAAGCATCCGGAAGGGTATACACCTGGCTTCTCCTGTTGCTTCTCCTACGAAGTTTATTGTGTCGGCTGGTAGCTCGGCCCTACAGAAGTTGTATACTTTGGCATCCCGAGCCTCGATATCCACGATCATAAAAAGCCAGTGGTCCGAGACTTGGAAGGGCATTGTAATGTAACGTGCCCTTCGTGCCAAACTGACACACAGCCGCTCAACCGATTTTTCTCGTATGTCTTTGTATAAAAGGCCAAAAGACAGAGCGGGCGAAGCATTAAAGACCGGTTGTTTCCGCTTGTGACTTCTATATATTTCTATACAATTGGTGAGGAGGTTACAGAAGATTTCCATTGGCATCGTGGATCGAGGTCGGAGGATGCTACGGAAATCTTCACGTGTCAACTTACGCTTGGTTTTGGTATTATGATAAATTATGTCTTCCCCCGCCTTTGCATCGTCCACTATACTGTTCAGTATAAAAATGTCCTGAGCATCTAAAGTGAAGATGGCCGCCATATCCAAGTCGTGCATTTTGTGCAGCAAAGGAGGTGGCGGGGGGAGTTCTTGTGGTGGGGGAGAAGCAGATTTTTCGAAGGCCTCTTCATGGCTTTGCAGATTGTTGTCTGAGTCAGAGGCAGAGTCGAGATCCTCATCTTTGTCTAGACTTACTCGGTCTGCCTCGTCCTGGTAAGAAGGAGAAGGTGCTGAGAAGGGAGCAGAAGTTTTTGGCGGGCTCGCGCTGGATCCTAATATGCATTACTGGAATTCAGCATAGGCCGCGTCTTTTGCAGCTTCCCTGATGGACCCCATAGCTGAATAGTCGAAGAATTTGTCCCCATATGACATGTTAACATTGTCATTATGTGGGGACTTGGGGTGATTGTCATTGTCCTGGTGACCTTTGTCGGACCCTTTTTGGGAGGGTCCTGCTGCATTTCTGAGATCTTCTCCGTCATCATGTTTATCGCCGGAACAGGTGTTATCTTTGTTTGAGTCGGCAGATGAGTCGGAGTCGTCATCATCGTCATTGTTATCACCATCTTTGTCATCCGCAGCTTTGTCGGCTTGCTTTTTGCTGGCAGCTGTTTTACACCGCCGATGGGTGGCTTGTAGCTCTTAGAAAGCCACTTGCAGATGCTCGTGTTTTTCGAGCAGTGCATCGTGGGTTTCTTTGAGGTCTGTATATCTTCCCTCGGCGGAGAGGATACGTGCTGTAAGATCAGTGACTTGAGAACGTAACTGCTGGATTTCATCATTATTGAACTCCTCTTGGCGATGATGTAGTTGCGTAAGCGTGCCATCAATGGTGGTCAAGCGCGTGCTCAGAACTTCGTGATGTTGCTGGAGCTCGCGGAGAGCCTCTGGCAGGGGTTGAGTCTGCTTGGAGATCTCATCGACTTTTTGCGCCGTTGCTTCTTGCTGACGCGTCGCTCCAAGGACCAGGTCTGGCAGGTTGTTGGTGTGGTTGTTGATGTGCTCAACTTGCTTAGCCACCTCATCCTGTCGTTGCTGGAGGCCTTGGAGGAAGGTGGGAAAGGCTCGGTGTTATTCGTCGATCTTGGTCACCTGTCGTGATAAATCCTGCTCACAAGAAAAAATAGAATTTAATATGTTAGAAGGATCGGTGAGGAGATTTCGGACAGCGTCAAATTGATGGCCGAATTCCTCACTGATGTTAGTAAAAGGGACCCCAGGAGCGGAAGGGTGAGATGACTGGGGTCTGCGTGGAATGGTGTTAGTGTCTTGCGGAAGAGACACTGTTGCTGCCCCGAACTGCGTAGGGACTGTAGATGAAGTCACCAGCGGTGTCGGAGTGGTGGCGTATGTGAAAAGTGGTGGTATTTGAGGTGAAAGCGGTGATAGCGACAATGATGGGGTGGAAACTGCAAAAGTGAATGGAAAAGTGGTGAAGTCGGGCATAGGGATGGAGAAAGGAAAGGCCGAAGTGAAAATGAGTGAAGAAGAAGTGAAAGGTTGTGTGGATGTGGAGAAGAAGGGAGTGGTAGATGTTGTAATGGTGGAGTGGTGGTAGCGGTGGCAGTGGTTAGTTGCTCATGGAGACTCTGGATAAAAGAGTCGATGGAGGAGGTGGTTAAATTTTCCTCCTGGAGGGGCTCGACTTCCGAGTTTGGTCGAGATGTTTGTGTCCCGGACAGCTGTTGGGCCTGTAGCTTCCTCCTGGAAGGCCCTTTGACAGGCATCTTTATTAGTCGAGTTGTCGGGGCAGTGATACTCATCTCCGTTTGTCCTGCTGTTGCTTTCCTTTCGAGTATTTTGACCGAAGCTAGCATATGAGTAAGGTCCTCGTCAGAGAAGAGGAGTTGTGTTATATCATAGTTTGCTAACTTCGGGAGAGGGAGGAGAGTCCTTGATGATTTGACCATAGGGAAGAATACATAGTGTAGTTTCCCATCCTTTTCCTTGATTATGAACGAGTTCTTCAAGGTTTGCGCATTGGTGAGGATGTCGCCCTTTAGTTGCGTGCAGCGGGGTAGGGGTCTGTCCATTTTGAGGTATTTGATAATAGACGTGACATGCCCCGCCATGCAAATTTCTTTCCCGAGGGTGGAGATTGAAAGCTTCTGGATCAGATGGCGTCCGATATTGACTGGCCGTTTGTTAAGAACAGACCAGAGAACAAAAAGATCGGAGATTATAACGTTTCCCCCTTCTGTCCTGGGGAAGAGTGCGCCAACAAGGATTTTGTGCAAGGTGCGCACAAAACCAGACTGAATGTTTGACGCCTTGCACGTCTTCACGTCATAAGTAGGGATCCCGGTTAAAGATTTCCAGAATGTATGTCTGTTGAATTCTGGATGATCGGTTCCCACTGCTTTAGCCTTTCGCAGCTGCTCTTGGTCGTCGATAAAGATGGAGTTCAGCATATTCTCTATTATGACGACCTTGCTGCCATAAATTTGGGTGACAAGCCTTCTGTCACCTCAATCCCGTGACCTATCCATGATATCAACGGGCTCCTTTGTCAGAAAGGAGAAAAACTCTGTTGTGGGTTCAAAGTAGGATACTTCTGGTACTAGACACAGCCTGGAGAGGTTGGCGTTGTCTAGTACGTCGAAGATGCGGTCGTATATCCCCATCCTTCGCAGTATGCTGGAGCATACATACTTGGTGGGTTTTAATGACTTGTCAGCAAGGAGGGTGGTTTGGATGAAGAGGTTTTCTGGTGGTGGTGTAGTGGTGGTGATGGGAATGAAAGTGGGAGTCATGACAGGGTTGGTAGCAGTAGCAGGGATGGTGGTGGTGGGAATGGTGGTGGTACTAGTGGTAGTAGCAGTGATGGTTGTGGAATGTTTGGCGAGAGGTTGGTCAATGGTGGAAACGGGTCGGACTTGTTTCCTTGCCCGCTTCTTGGAGGGCTGCCCAGATGCAGTCTCCAAGACTTTGTGTTTCCCCTTTTGGTCTTTGGCAGGGGATTCCTCCTCGGAGTGGGGGTTGTACTCTGAGTCTTCATAATCAGAAGAAGAGATCTCAACTTCTTCTTCTGGTGCCTCAGCTAGGCACTTCTCTAGGCGATCAAGGTCACACAGGACGTCCATAATTTTGACATTTGGTGGTGCCTTCCCGGTCCTGTTGAAGACAGCTCTTATCTTTTGAAGCTTAGCTTGTTCTTTCAGAAGTTCGTCTTTCGTCCAGATTTCGGGGTCTTCGAACCCGATGATGTTCCTTGATGGTGATGCTATATCTGAAAAATAAGAATTTATGAGTTAGAGCAAAAGATTTAAAAACAAATTAGATTTTATTTGTATTTATGTCTTTTTGTATTTTTGTAAAAAAAAAATGAATGTTGAAGACCAAACGGTTTGAGGACCGTTTGGTCCCAAACGGTTTGAGGACCGTTTGGTCCCAAACGGTTTCAGGACTGTTTGGTCCCAAAAGGTTTGAGGACCGTTTGGTCCCAAACGGTTTGAGGACCGTTTGGTCCCAAACGGCTTGAGGACCGTTTGGTCCCAAACGATTTCGAGACCGTTTGGAAAACGAACAACCGCGGGGTCATCTACGCAGGTGAAGATGAAGATGAACCGGCGCGGAGGCGATACGTCGGCGATGATGACAAAAACGGCGGCAAAACTGGTGATAAACGCGCCGGAGGCGGTGAACAGAGCCGTCGGTGATGAATACGACAGTTAAAACAGTGGTGAAGACGGCGGTTAAAATGGTGGTGAAGACGGCGACGGAAGGAGGGTTTGTTTGGTGAGAACGGCGAGGACGAAGGTGGCACCGGCGATGGCGGACAGAGTCGAAGGTGGCTCCAGCGACAAAGATGGTGGAAGAGAAGAAAATCGGCGGTGCCGCGCAAGCAAGGGCAAGGCTGCAGGTCGTTGACGATGGTGATAAAGAAGAGGGTCGGCGTGAGTTGTGGTTGTCGGACTACCTTGCAGGTGGTGACGACGGCGGATGAATCGGGAGAGCGATCGCGCGGGAGCAAAAACAATGGAATAGTTCTTTGTACAAGCGCTCAGGAGAGTTCGAGAGTCGAATAGGGAAAGATGAAGGGGTAGGGTTTATATTTATAGGGAACGGTTATCGACCTTTTGTATTCCAAACGGTTTCGAGGCCGTTTGGCTCCAAACGGTTTGAAGACCGCTTGGAATCCAAACGGTTTCAATACCGTTTGGCTCCAAACGGTTTGAAGACCGCTTGGTGTCCAAGCGGTTTCAAGACTGTTTGGCTCCAAACGGTTTGAAGACCGTTTGGCTCCAAACGGTTTGGAGGCCGTTTGGCTCCAAACGGTTTCAAGACCGTTTGGAGCCCAAACGGTTTCAAGACCGTTTGGAAGGACAAAGGTATAGAAGATTTTATATTTTTATGTTGGTTTTTGATTTGCATATTTTTTTGTTGTTTGTTTTTTATTATTTTTTTGATAGTTTTGGTTATGTAGATTTTTTTGTATTTTCATAAAATAAAACTAAGGAAATAAAAGAGCAGAACATAAAGGAAAAAGTAGAAATCTTGGGTTGCCTCCCAAGTAGCGCCTTGGTTTTACGTCGCTGGCTCGATAAAGCTATTAGATTGTCATGTTGTTGGCATAGTGTTCGATTGTTCATGTCTATTTGGCCCATGCTTAGGATTTGACTCGGGTTGCCCAGCAAAAGTGCCTGCCGGAGGCTTCAACTGTGCAGCAATTTGGGCAAGCTAGGCTTCCACTGCTTTCTGTTGATCCTTTTGGTTGGCAAGCATAGTTTGCTGAGATTGTAACATCTGCCTTATCAAAGATATCTCATCTTCCGGCTGGGCAGTAGCATTTTTCTGAAGACTTTGTTGTTGAGGCTGCTGAGTATGCAACTGCGGATGAAGCGGGGGATGAGTGTACTGATAGTAGGCTGATTGGTTTCTAGGGTAGTTAGCCCTAGGGAAATTGTTCCTTGAGTTCCCTTGATTTTGGTTAAAATTGTTTGAGAACCCAGGTGGTAGCCTACTATCAGATCCCCCCTGTGTCTGATTTTGTGGGTTCGCAGTTCCAGAAGGGTTCCCATATTGGAATCCAGGATGATTCCTCAGTTGACTGGGATTGTAGTAAACTTGTCCGGGAATAGTGTGGATGGAGTTGACTTGCTCCGGAATCTGATCTTCAGCTTGATTAGTAATGGGCTCATATGGTTGTGGTGGTGGATGCAGATCCATCATCACATTATACAACATTCCGCAGGAGAGAGTCGGATGGTCCGAAGCATGACAAGCCTCACAGGATCCTCTAACGGCTTTGACTTGATGAACCAGCGGAGTTTTCTTCTTATCAATTTCTCCTAGAGTTGTCTCGAGGGCTTGCTGTTTATGAACAATTGTTTTCAAGGCCTCAACTATTGTCTTCATTTCTATGGATTCCTCGGCTTTAAAAACCTTAAGGACACCTTTTCCAGCTGACCGTCCCCAGTTGGACTGGTTTTCAGCTCCTAAAGTAACAATCTTCCATGCATCCTCATAGTTCTTCCTCATGAAATTTCCTCCAGATGAGGAATCTAGGAACTATTTAATATCATCGCTTACTCCCCGGTAAAAAGTTTCTATCAGTTGATTTTGTGAAATTCCATGATGGAGGCATTTGCGCAGAAGTTCCTTAAATCTTTCCAATGCCTCAACAAGGGTTTCTCCAGGTAGCTGGGAAAAGTGATTCATTTGCCCTCTGATTTCATAGGTCAGTGAGGGTGGGAAGAACTTCTCTAAGAATTTTTCCTCTAGAGGGGCCCAAGTGGTTATTATGGGTTGTCTATCCAATGAGTTGTACCAACTCAAGGCCCTTCCAGATAAGGTGAAATGGAACAGGTGGAGCATTATCGCATCGAAAGCGATACCAGCTTGCGGGACCAGGCGGCATAATGCCTTAAACCTTTTCAAGTGGTCCATGCAATCATCTCCTGAACCTCCAGAGAAGGAGATTCTTTGCATAATATGGATCCACTGGGTCCGGATCTCAAAGTTTGGGATATTGATGATCGGAGGCCGGACCGGGTGGTTATCCTCGTAGTTCTTCGGGACAACATAGTCCCTTAGTTGCTTGTTTCGTAACTCGAGCTGAGCAGTTTGGGTTGCTGCCTCGGTCTCCGCTCTTATGCGGGCTTGCTCTTCTACTCGTATCTCCGCTTGTATTTGGGCACGGGTGTCTGCTATGAGTTGTGCCCGTTGTGCGGCGATGGTACCATTTTCTCTCTCCATCACCAAAGCAGCTTGATGTTGTTCGTCAGCCATTTTTCTAGCGCGTTGGCGATTGAGACGGATTTGGCGGTGGAAACTTCTCTCTACCTCGGAGTTGAACTCCGGATCAGGGGAGAATCCGTGACTATGTGATGATTGCATGCACGTGTTCTACCTGAGTAGAGAAAGGAAAACACCTTTAGATAATAACAACAAAAAGTTTCAAGTAGATATAGAGTTATGATTCAAAAAAGAAAGTGTAAAAACCTAACCAACTAGAAAGGTACTAAGTGCAATAACAATGTTCCGTTGTCCCCGGAAACGATGCCATTTTTTTGATGGAGCTGAGACTTTCACCAAAAGATTTTACTCTTCCAATTGGAGTCCTAGGGTTATGCACCAAAAAACCCTAGAGAGAGAGAGTTGATGTATTTCCCTAGGTTTACCTATAGCTGGTGCTTAGATAAACACTCCAACCCCATAAGAGTATGGAAGCCTTATCATAGTACAGATTTAGGATCGAACCCAAAAGACAACGGTCTTGTTGCAAGAAACAAGATGGAAAACGTATAGAATTTCACTTAGTTACTTACTAGTTGGCACTTATATCGAAAGTTGGATTTTGATGGTTTTAAACTAAGAACATGAAAAGTAAAGAAAGCAAGTAAATTTAAGAGTTAAACTATGATAAAGATCACTAGGTTGTGATCGGTTTTTCACCGCCACTACACATCGATCAACACATGCAAAGCAAAACTTAACCTGCAAAAAGAGTTTGGTCAGTTAGTATCCTTCTAGACCTAGCCTCCTTTCGGATAATCTAGCTACGAGAAGTGCGGGAATGTTGCAACGCCAGCCATTCCCGATCAAATGGTCACATTACTTTACATCATTCCCCTCGCAAAGTGTGTTCCTCGACTTACCAAGGTTGCACTTCCATACATCAACTGATTCCATTTCATAGTATGAAAGTGCAACGGATGATAGTGAGTTTACTCCACTCCTTGAGATACACTTCTAGATACCGAAACAGATACTTGGTGGATACATGCATCAACAACCAACATGCAAACAAGTTTCAAATCTAATAGTACAAACGTAGACAATTCATACTAAAAGATAAAAGATAACACAAGTTGGAGATCAAGCAACAAGTATTCATTAATCGTTTGATGTCAAACTGACAAAGATAAGAACTCTCCATTACAACCTAAGGATTACATTTTACATGATATGAAAGTATAATAGCGGGGCCACTCCCCGCACCCTAGTGAAGAAGACTACTCCCTCATGACTAAGACCAAGAAGGAGGCGAGAAGAGAGAGAGAGAGCATCATCCCCACAAAGGAGGGAGGAAAGTCAACCCCTTGGAGAGAAAGAGCAATGATCCACCAGTCTTCGTAGGTTGCACGATGAGAAGGTATCCCCTTCCCACCTTCTTGGCAAAGAAGGAGAAAGCAACTTCAGGATGGAGTATGGATCTCAGACCGACAGCCCCAGGGCGGAGGATGGAAGTGGCAGGAGCTCTGGAATGATTGGGGCAGCCTTTGGATGTCTGAGACTTATAGGCCATGAGTGAAGTCCAAACGGTTTGGAGACCGTTTGGACCTCAAGACCATTTGGGACCTCAAGACCATTTGGACTCATGCGGTTTCGGGACCGCATGAACTCCATGCGGTCTCGGGACCGTTTGGTTTCATGAGGTCTTGGGACCGGTTGGCTTCATGCGGTCTTGGGACCGTTTGAACTCCATGCGGTCTCGGGACCGGTTGGCTTCATGCGATCTTGGGACCGTTTGATCTCCATGCGGTCTCGGGACCGTTTGGCTTCATGCAGTCTTGGGACCGTTTAAACTCCATGCGGTCTCGGGACCGGTTGGCTTCATGCATTCTTGGGACCATTTGAACTCCATGCGGTCTCGGGACCATTTGGCTTCATGCGGTCTTGGGACCATTTGAACTCCATGCGGTCTCAGGACCGGTTGGCTTCATGCGGTCTTGAGACTGTTTGAATCCACTCGATCTTGAGGTTGAGTTATTCTTTTATGATTTTTTTGCTTTTTCTGCATATATAGAAAGGAAAAGTTAGTCTGATGATATATTTACGAAAAGGGGTAAAATTAGGATTATGTATAGTTTGGACGTAAAAAGAGTATGCAAAACTAAAGAAAAAGACTAAGATAATCGAATAAAATAGGAGGCTATCACTCCTCGACCGAGAAAGACCCAAGTAGCCGTTAGACACAACTGACAAGGTAGTTGGCAGTTGGAGATGAACGTTGCAAACACTTGATCCAGAGAGCCTGTCGGTCGACAAAACCTCGACCGAATAGGCATCTCGGTCGACAATTTCTCGACCGATATGGACTCTGACAGCAACTGTAGAATTAATTAACTAGCCGTTGTTAAAGCAACAAACTTGTACCTAACGGCTAGTTAAGCACTTAGAACCCCCTAGAAAGTGTCTAGAACGTCCTGAAGCACTTGTAGGACATTCCTATAAATAGGACATGCCTTAGGACACCTAACAACACCAATTACACACTTGAGTAATCTTTGAGCATACACTTGCATTTGCAACCTGTTATTGAGCAATCGAGCAAAACCTACAATTGGCTACTCTTCACCTTGCTCTAATCTCGTGTCCTATAGACTAGTATCTCCTATCCACTGCAATCAAACTTCCATACTCTTTGGTTAGGAGATCTACATGCTTGATATAGGCAATGAAGCCATTGTGCTACAAAAGGATTAGTTGTAATTTCCATTTTCCTTTCTTGCTCACTTTTATTGTTTATACTCTCCTTGCTACTCCTAGGTTGGAAGCTGCGGATTGGAGAGGTTGGAGATCTTCTTGGTGAAGAAGGGGACCTTGAGCTACTTCAAGAAGGTTGGTGCAATGGGAGGTTACTTATAAAGAGGAAGGCTACTTCAAGGGGGAGCTTGGAGTTACTTCAAGAAGGCTACCTCAGGTTGGTGCATCTACTTCAAGTGAAGGTTGTTCAAGGGGTGTAAGAAAGTATTGTATTTTGTGTAATTCCTTGTGAAGGTAATAAAATTGATACTTTCAAAATCCCGGTTGGGTAAGCAACCGGGTGGTGGACTGACTACCTTAGTATTTGCTAAGTTTAGGAACCACTCTAAACCCTTGTTTCCTTCTTCCTTTTTCAATTGTGTTTGTTTGAGTTAAATAATTGTTAAAATATATTTAAAACTCTATTCACCCCCCTCTAGTGTTTTTCATGAGTCGCCTGATTCAAACGGTGAATCAGTTAGTTCAGATGGTAAGTGAAAAGATGAGTCACTGGATAGATATTATGAAATGAGTGTATGGTATTTGGAGTGCAACATTCTATATGAGAGGTCCAATCAATTTATGAAAAATCACTCAATTCAAGTACTGAAATGATCATATATTTGTAAGTAAACTCCTTTTTCTTTTGATTTTCAAGTAAGGAAGCAGACCCTCATTCTCTAAGGAAGAGAAACTAGCAGGAGGCTTGTATCTACAAAATATGAGTGAAAATGGTAAATTTTTTGAATAAGGGGTCAAGAGCATGCAAATTGCAATTAAATCCAGAGAATTAGTAAAAATGAGATAAAATATTAAATAAAGATGGAAAAGATGTAATGAAAAAGTGGATGAATATGCATTCATCATGCATACACATCTATATGATATTTACAAGTATATAGTGTGCTTATTCTCTCTCACATAAGTGAATTGTATATGTATCATATGTTGGTATGCCTAATGAGACAATCATATGATGTCTCGAATGTGGCATTAGATGCCTCATTTAAAAATTTAGTTAATTCCATCTATTATGTTTGTCTCAGCCATGAAATGAGGACACATACATAGTACTTTTCTAACGAATGGTGTTACTCGATGACCACTACAATAGAAAATGTTGTTTACAACTGGAGAAAGAAAAAAAACAATTTTGTTGGTTGTGTTGTAGGCATACTTATCACAAAAATCCTATTTGCGTGTTTTATATTGTATATTTTATGCAGCACAAGTTATTTACAATATGTCAAACCCGTTGTAGTATACATGATACGTCAACAGATGCTAAATTTTTGTAATAGATGGTCGTATTGCAACATTTTGAAACCTATTGTAGAAGACCTTAGTTACACACCGAGTAACCATGAACATATAATTAAGTCCTTGAAATTCTCAACTCTTATAAGACAAACCTTAACCTCACCATATTGATTCTTATTCTTAAAAAATAATTATAAAACATGGCTCTGGTTTGATCTCGTATCAAAATTTCTCAATCTAGGTTGGTTCCAGATTGAGAAGTTGGTCAAACAATAATGGTTCAGTTGTTGTGACAAGGAATCGACCCAAAACCAATTTCTTAACATAGAATTTAATGAAGAGCATGTAATGCAGAGAATCATTTTTTCTTATAAAATAATTGTTAAGTCTGGGTCCAGATGTAATTTCTCATTCTAAGTCAATTTTGGATTGAGAATTCACTCAAGAAAAATTAAGTTTTGAGTTTGGGTTTGGGAATGACAGTTAAACACTTTGGGTCAGTTGTTTTATCCCAGAACCTACCCAAACCCAATTTCTTAACATGGAATTTAATTAAGAGCATGTAATTAATAAGAGAATTAGTTTTTCTCCAAAAATCATAGTCAAATCCAGTTTGGCTTTGGTTAAAAAACTAATTTTCTAAATATAGGTTGGATCCAATTGAGAAGCCAATCAAACAAATTCCAATTTTGAATATGGTTGTGTGATTGACATTTAAACACTCTGACCGGGTCATCCCGGAAACCATTAACCCAAATCCAATTTTCTTAACACCCCTATGTGATATTATATTAGAGAAAATAATTAACCCTAAATGAATCATACATATTGATATATGTTACATGTATATATTTTTCTAGCAAAACACGTAGGGTTGCATGTTAATCTAAAAAAATATGTTGCAGTATACATTTTGGTCACACATGCTTTTATTTTCCTATGTGTGCGTTGACATCCAATTCATCAATTCTTCTACCAACTTCCCAATCTGGTCTTCCTCTACTCTCGCATCGACATATGATTTAGCTGATCCCTCTACACTAAGGATTGAGAGCTGCTTCCAATAGCCCTACTGCCACTGCCACCTTCTATTCAAGAGCCTCCGCATCGTCTTCCATCTCCAGGCACCAGGATTCAGAGAGACTACTGCACATGAAGACAAGGATGTCGCGATGTCGCCACCTCCTCCTTCTTCGACCGTTTGTGCCTCCTTCTCCACCCTTGCATAACTGCTCCACTTCCTCCTTCTCTGACCTCTAGCACCACCCTGATGAGCTCTCTTCAATAAAAATTTAAAGATCACTACTCCCTTCACACTACATCATTGAGTCTATGAACAACATGAAACAATTTGACTTATAAAACATGGCCTAAGACTTTGACCATGTTAGAGGTGTACCTTATACTTTGACCATGCTGAGAACACACAAAAAGAAGAAGCCAAATGGAATTGTTTGACTTCTAAAAATGTTACCTTCTTCTTAGTTTCAAGTATAAGTTTCATATATGAGGATATGCATTCGATGACCCTATGATTTAAAAACTATATATACTCTATAAAACATTTGTTAAGAGAAATATATATTTTGAAACAAAGAGTGTGTATCGATTTATATCAATGATGAATAATGTTTTTTAGTATGTCTCTTCATTGAATAAACATAGTAGTTCAATAAAAAATATGTTAGAATACTATTAAACCATTACCACATCAAAATGTTATATCTATTTATCTCATATTTATTTTATAAAGTATCAAAAGTAGATGAATAGAACAAATTACAAGTATTATGTGTTGCGGTACATGAGAGACATCTTTGATGTGAGAATTATAAAAATCTATGAATGTGTAAGCTACTTATTATTATGTTCTTTTAATTTGTTCAAGTTTATAAATACATTGAATAAATAAAAATATATTTATATATTTGACATCTAATTGCAATATTATTCAAACTATATTGGTTGTTTCTTCAACCAAGGAGAGATCGACGAGGTCCAAAAAAGAGTAGTTGAGGAGGGTTCTTGAGCATATATCAGATATGTGACATAAGGGGGATATATTTATTCTTTAGCATAGACCAATGTTAGAAATCTTTGTAGTTAATTTTCAGATCGGTTCTGGATTGTGTACCCACTACTTTGTAATATTGAATCTTTGTATGAATTATTAATTATTTATTAAATACAATGGATGTTTTTTTCAAAGTTTGATGATTTTTTTTTCAATATTGTGCTTTTTTATGAAAAAAAAGTATAATTTCATATTTTTATAATTTTTTTCTTAAAATATGGTTATTTTGATCAATAAAATTATTTCAGTATGACTTTCCAAACTTTAATCAGTATTATAAATAAGTTGCAACCGTCATTGAGACTACAAATTCTCTAATAAATCACTAATCCTGAGGGTTTCTTCCCAATTTAGGTAGTTGGGGTTGGGTTTGAATTCTACATTCCGGTTTATGTATATTGTGTTCTAGTGAATTCAGTTTTCATTCTGAACCACATTTGTGGTTTGCATTAGATTCAGTTTACTAATTTCTATTTTAGTTCATGTTTGGAAAAAACTGACCTACTACAATCCCTCAATACATGTTGTGTTATCCACACCTTTTACAATGGGTGTGTTTGGAAAATGGACCCCTATTATAGTAGGTGTGTCTAATGAACTACAACATACACCACATGTATAAACACCCCTATTAAAACAAACACACCACATGTTGTATAAACAACAATATTAAAAAGGGTGTATTTATTGAAATACAACATTCTTCAATTGTTGTAGAAACATATATATTACAACAGGCGAACTAATTGTTGTAAAAAACACTCCTATTACAATCGGTGCAATAAATTGTGTGAAAAAAACCCCATATTACAATAGGTTTGTTTAGTGAAAGAAAAAATGCCTCAACTGTTATATAATATAAATTACAATGGGTGCACTATAATTTGTATAAAAACATCCATATTTAGATAAGTAATTCATTGAAAGACAACATGTTTCAACCGTTGTATAAAATACATGTATTAAAACTTGCAATCACATGTTGTATAAACTACCCCTCATAAAAACACATGATCTAATGCAACGGTTAACACCTGTTGTAAAATGAAAAAATGAATTGTCCTAATTTTTTTTGTAGTAGTAGACATATGTCTTCTGGATGAGGACATGAGTAATGAGACCATATGTATGATAAGAGTACATACATTCTTGTTATGTCCATAGTCGAATTTTATTGTAGAAGCAAAATAGGAAACAATAATACATAAGACTAGAGAGTGTGTATACTGATGAAAGAGTCTCGTTAGTCATGATATGTGATATCAAGTCAAGCACACATATACATGTTAGAGAATTGTGTATCAAACAGACCCACCATGAGACTGATACATGGATACCGTGTAATGGTAGTCAAAATCAACTCTCATAGTGATAGTGTGATTGTGGTTCTTAGACTTGAATTCACTGCATTCATCATATGTCACTCATGCACATTGGCATGATATATCATGATCATAAATAAGGGTTGCTATAAAGGTGGTTCTAGGGTGCATTGTGACACATGGGTATTGAGTGTGAGTGATGTAGATGGGATTTGTCCCTCCTATAAGAGATTGATATCCATGCATCTTGTTAAGTGAGACTGAGAAATGTATGGCCATAAAACATGTGATATGTGAGCTCACGTGCATCTCAGACAATCTTCTGTAATTCAAGGAACATGGATGAATATTGAAGAGGATGGAGATTCCATGCCTCGAGTTCAATCCGAATATCAATGACAAAGGAACTATACAATCATGGTAGCACTGATTACAGATTGTAGGTTGAAGTTGTTTCCCACCTTTCCAAACTACTTGGGTAGCAATTATGTGTTTCTAGACACATCTCATTACTTGTGATGTCAAAAGTTGGTTATGGACATTCCCTACCAACATAATTTGGGACTTATAGTGTAACACACTGATTCTAAGGGTCCTTCTTGCAATATACCCATTTCTCAAGCTTATTAGTTCTTTTATGTCCTTTTGGACCTATATGTTTTCTGCTTAATGTTGAGATGTATTTCTTTGGACAACAATGTGAGTAAAATGTGACACAAGTAATAGAATAATAAAGATGATGCAATTTTTTTTTGGAGATAATGCTTATAAATAAAAAAAATAATTATGGTATGTATGATAAAAAGTAATATGAATGATGGAAACCTTAGTAATACTTAAATTATGAGTAGGGCTTGTGAAGTACCCACCTAGTTGTTTAAGGTTGGGATGTTACGTACTCACCCTTCCCTCTTGTTGTGATTTCGGGGACGAGATCCTCTTTAAGAGGTGGAGTGTTGTAGCAGATTGAATCTCATGGTCCTTCTTACAATTTACCCATTTTTCAAGCTTTTTATTTGTTTTATGTCCTTTTGGACATTTTCCTAAATTTCCATATCATTTGTATCCCTTTTGGCCTCAATGTTGAATTTGAGCATCATTTGATGATGAAATCTATATTCACCCACATTCTCATCAATGAATGGGTTTTTGCACAAATATAACAACTAGTGTGATAATTGGGGCCTAGTAATGCAAAATGGTCATTAATGAGAGATAATAGTAGATCATGTTAATTTATACCGTATATATCTTTTTAGGATAAGAAATGAGTAATGATGTATAATTGAGTTAATAAATGAGAATATGACACTCTTTTCTTTCTCTCTCCTCCAAAGTGGTAAAAATATGTGAAAATATAATAATGTGGTAAGTTATTACTCTTGAAATGATTATCTATTTACTATCTCAAATTTCACCCAAAGATTTCATTAAAATAGACTTTTCATATTATTTCACCTTTTTAATGTATTAATATACACATTATAAGACAGTATGGTAATTAAGGGCAAAAATATAAGAGAAATGAGAAACTAATTACATAGCATGGTTCTAGACATTAATGTGAGCCTTGTTTGGTTTTAGGGGAGACATAGAAGGTAGAAGAAACAAAATTTTCTTCTCTGAAACCCAGAATAAAGGAATCACGTCAACGTCTGTATAATAGGAAGGATGGTTTGTGGAGACATACCTTGTCTCGAGGCTTTCCCGGCAACGTTACCTCATGGCTTGCGCAGTCTTCACCTCTTGTCTTAGACGGTGTTTGTGAAACTCCTAGTCTCACTGGGACTGTCAAGATTAACAACTATCCTCCGAGCAGCAGAAATATCCCACCTCTAATGTAGTCCACACGGACCACATGGAACTCCGATCTCCTTGTCCTACAAGGAATCAGAAGGAGTCACACCCTCCTGTCAGTGTACTAGTCACCGACATACTCTCCTGCAACTAGTTGCTTTTCTATAGTTGTCTTTCCCTTATTGTGCCTCCCTTATCGGGTAACACTTGCTTGGGATCTCTCAGTTACCACAACCGGAGAGAACAACAACTTTGCAGAGCAACTGGTGTTCTGAGTTGTTATATCTGAGAAGCCCCCAATACCCCTATATATAGGAGGGTCATGGGATAGGGTTGTCTACCCCGGGCAATGCGGGATTAAAGCAGGAGTAGAAGGGTTCTAGATTTTCCAAAAAACAACCAACTGTGCCAACTGAGCCGATCGTTTCATACATGAAACGGTGGGTTGGGGACTTGAGCCGATCAGTTCACATCTGAACCGATCGGTGTGGACACCTGAGCCGATTGGTTCAAGCATGAGCCGATCACTTCGTGGTCCTGATCAGTTCCCGATTGACTTTTCCTCTTTTGTTTCAAATTGATCCAAATACCAATCCTTGTTCCAATCAAATTAGACAAGTGAAATGAAGAGAAATATCTTTCCAACGTGACTTTCCCAACTCGCTCGTTTCGACCAGTTGATCCGATCAGTTCAACCCTTGAGCCGGTCAATTCAGCCTATCCTGAGTCGATCAGTTCATCACATGAGCTGATCAGTTCACCAACCTGAGCCGATCGGTTCATCATATGAGTCGATCAGTTGGGAGTGCAGACTTTGCAAAATCAGTCAATTGCAGTTTCAATCAGTCTGATACTCTATTGAATCGGTCCAACACCTTGAACACTATGATATTGAGCTATCAATTGATTGAGTGTTTAATTGAACTACTAAACTCCTTTAGTAATCAATATAAACATCATTTGTGGATAAACTCCTCTTCCAGGTTAAATCCTATGTGTGTGACCCTACAAGCCTATTTCACGTTGGCGGTGAAAGTCCATAACACTTATGACTTCATAAACAAAGAGAGGTGCCTAGTCACACATCAGTGCTACCCAAGTGAAATAGAAAGTTGGAGAACAACTTTCAATCCTACAATCCGTGAATGGTGTTACAGTGAATGTATACTTCCTTACTCTCTGATATCTCGAATGAACTCAAGGCATGGAACAATCATCCTTTCAACGTTCATTCACTTTCTTGATCTCAGCGTAGATTGGAAAAGATATGTATGACATCAATATCACATACTGATTCACACATGCATCCACGCCTATCTCAATCTGACTCATCAAGAGGCCATGGATATAAAACTCCCTTGGGAGGGACAAATCCCATATCTATCACTCGCCCCTCAAAAGCCCCATGTGTCAAAGCCACCCAATCATCACATTTATAACAATCCATGTTTCAAGACTGTATTTGATGATGTCAAAGTGTACCCAACGACATGTGTTGAGTTTAGTGATTTTAGGTCAAAGAATCACACTCACCACCATCACTCTGAGAACTGACTGTGACTACCATGTCATGGTTCCATGTTTCAAACTCACGGTGGGTCTGTCTGGTACACTTGTTCTCTAACAAGTACCTATGTGTTTGGTTTGATATCTCCATATCATGACAAATGAGATTTTGTCATGAAACCAACACCACAATCTAGTCTTATGTGTCATTGTTGTCTATCTACCTTCCACAATGACATCCGACTAGGGACATAATAAGAATGTACAAACTCTTGGCATCCGTATGATCTCATCGTTCAGGTCTTGTACCTAAAAGCATACATCATTGAGTATTGTCATTCTCTAGACATTCAATATGTTCTATCATTATCTCATATGACTGAACCAGAAAGAATTGTAAGCTTTCCTTTGATGTTTATCAAATCAATCTTAATGCAACCCACAAATCATCCCATGATTGGCTCTCAGGGCATACATACCAACAGACTCCCACTTGCACTGCGAACCAATCACCCTTGAATCATATTCTTAGTGATTTTTAAACATGTCCCACATGTTACTGTGCTCTAGTGCTAGCATAGTGAGTTATGGAAACACCTTGCCATAGTCAGTATTAATTGCATGTCTCTCATCTATTTGTTGTACGTCACACATATGAGATGGAGTTTCCATAATATGCGATCTAGTATTCCTTTACTAACCTTTAGTCACATTGCATGATCAAGCACTCCTAACTTGTCATCAATGACTAGAATATCTATAAGTTCATCTCATGAAATTCTAGATCCATATAGTATCCACTAATGTTCTCTAACACACGGATACTTGACTTTTCCTTTTAAAACAACTTTATTGGAATGTTTCCATTTATCAACAAACATTCACTTTTATATATCCCATATATATTTTGCGATTAATTTTTCTGTCCTTTTCGGAAGTTTGCATCAGTGTAATTCTTTACAGTAAACCCTTCCTTATTTCCATAGAACTAGTACTTCTCAAGTACTTATCAAGTTCTTATGGTATTCCAGTTACCCTTATTGGAAGTAGACAGACATCCACTCGTCATGTCTCACATAAGAGTTATCAGGATGAGCACATCATATTGTCATGTCCTACATACAAGATGATGAATGTATTTTATTCTTTCTGTGTCCTATACATGCAAGATAATGGGATGATTACATACATGATAGATCCATATCTATTCTTAGTGTTCCCATTCTACATAAGAATTGGACACCTGGTCTTGGGATACTAACTCCATGTAACATGGATAAGTTTTCTCCCACTGAATCTATGCACACTGATCCTTTCAGTATAGATTGCCAATGTATGCTCTTTCTTTTCAGGTCAAGAGGGTTTCGAGAACTATCTCTATAGATCTCTATTCCTATCACATAGGAAACATCTCTATCTTCCCTAAAGATAATTTTCACTTTGGATTTCCATTCTAGAACATTTCCATTTCACATCATCATGTGGAATGTGAATATGCTCCCACTAAATCATAGATCCCTTCTTTATCTTTGTCATGTCAGTCAAACTCTTTGACCAAAGTAAAGATCCAACTCTGAGTTGCTTGTACTCAATCAATCACATTGATTAGTCCATTGTAACTTATAGTCTTAATTTGTATTAATGGATTCATAAACCTTAAAGGTTGTGTCACATACACACCCTTGTTTTATTCCTCATAGGAATGTGGTTTTATTATATGTATGCCAAATCTCTTAGTCATTAAGTTGTAATCAACAAGCATCATCCATCTCAAATGTTATCCATGTGTCTTAACGCTTAAGACTCATTCACACTTATGAATTTCACCCCCGTAGGTGCTACTATTAAGGTCATACCTTATGGTTCACATGGAAGTCATTTAGGATGTAATGGTCATAAACCATAACTAAAATTTGATTCCTCATATTCATCTATATGGTTGACTCATCACATGACCAACTCATCACATAGATAATTGAAGTGTATCTGTCAAGGATATAAGAACTCACAACTCTTTGTGATTCTTAATGCCCTTTATTAGTGTAGGATATTCTTTATTTAAGAAGAAATTAGTTATTTGATAATCATCCTCTAACTCCTTAGAGTATGACTCCTTATGATTTAGATATCACCATGCTTTAATCATGAGTTCACTATGATACACTATCATAATCACTTATAAGGTTTTCAAACATTTGGTTCAAGTATTTCATTCATTGATCTCATCAAGAATTAACACTTTACCAAATTCGTACTTCATCTATGATATTCTTGAACACTTCAAGATATTCATATTGGTATTTCTCTAAACACCATTTGAAGTATCAACATTAACTCCAATAGGTATGTAAATACATCGCATGTATTATACCCAATAGGACTACCTTAGTGAAGATTAATTAATCATGTCCAAGAGATTCATGTCTCTTACTGGTTCTCTAACCAAAAGTGTCTAGATTTATCCATCATATGAAAACTAGAAATGAATTTCTCATGATTTATGCTAATTTGATTGTTTGAGTTATCAATAACTTTTAGGTATCATTTTATCTTATGCATACCATGTACCACACGATAAACAAGGCATTGTCATAAAGATCATATCTTTGAAATTGAAACATCAACTTTATTAATTGTCATCATTGTCACATAATATGCAAAAATTAAGGTGTTTCTATCCATTGGAAAATATGAATAGCAGTTCATAACTCTATTACATGCCTTCAAGGATGAAAATAAAGTAAAGTACTCCTATATATGGCAGAAACACTTGCCACATTTATTGAGTGCTTTACATTTTATATCTTGGTATCATATACCTCAAAAATGTTACAAGTTTATTTCATGACACCTTTAGGTGGAGACGTTTGTCGCCTCCTTCTTCTTTAGTTCTTCTAGATAGAGTGGACAATTCCTTTTCCAATGTCCTGGCTTTTGAAAATGGTGGCAATTGCCTCTCTTGGTCATGCCTCCCTTGGCATTGAGAGTTGAAGACGACTTGGGCTGCTGGCTAGCATCAGAACCTTTCTTAGCCTTGCCCTTTCCCTTACACTTGGACTTGCCTTTCTTATCACTGATCATCATCACAGACTTAGGCTTGTAATTCTTCATCTGTGCCTCGGCTGTCCTCAACATGCCCAACAATTCCATCAACAGTTTGTCAAAGTTGTTCATGTTGTAGTTCATCACAAACTAACTATAGGATTCTGGCAATGATTGCAGTATCACGTCAGTAGCCAACTCTTGGCTCAGTGGAAATCCCAGTCTTATCAGGTTCTCCACATACCCAATCATTTTGAGCATGTGAGGACCAACTAGATCTCCTTCTATCATGATACACTTGAACAGTTCCCTAGAGACAACATATCTCTCTTGTCGTGCTTGATCTTCATACATGTTCTTGAGATGCTGAATCATCTCAATGACACCCATGTTCTCATGTTGTCTCTGCAACTCGTGGTTCATGAAGCACAACATAAAGCACTTTGCATCAATGGAATCTTAAGAATGCTTCTTATAAGCATCCCTTTCTGCCTTTGGTGTGGTAGGAGTAGGTTCCTCTGGAGCTAGAGTATCCAGGACATAGAGCTTTCGCTCTTGAGTGAGAACAATTCCCAATGTCCTAAACCAGTCATGGAAGTTAGTCCCATTCAGCTTGTCCTTTTCAAGGACCGATCACAACAAAAAGTGATTGTTGTTTGTTGTCATTTGTACTACAAAAAGGAAATTTATGCAATTTAGTCCAAAACTCAGTTTATGACTGATTTGATTGATTTGAAAGGTTGACGATATAATTAGGACTTTAATTAATTATCACTCCCACTATTTTTGTTCAAATTGATAGCCCTCACCATCAATACAGAAGATTGCATCATACAATCTTCTAGTGGGTCAAGACCCTGAAATCCTCTGAGTCATGGACTAGCTAGGGCTGTCACCCACAACTTAGATCTTCTAGGTAGGCAACTTTTGCCAATTTCATCATATGAAACTCTTGAAATATGTCATATGCAACTCTTTGCCATGATCACCTCCATGCCTTAAGGTGCTAGATCCTATCTAGGTCACCTTGATAAGTCTGACCCAAAGACAACACGATGAATATGCACCATGTTAGGGCAGACCCACATATCCATCCTTCACGCTTCCACGAGATAGACGGTGCACCATGCTAGGGCGTGCCCACATTTAGCCGATTAAGATTTTCACATGTGTCACATTTGGAAGGCATCTAAAACTTTAATACTTAATGAGGGATTTGATTTTATAGGTACATATTCATATCCAATCACCACAATACATATTACATATCATATACATGCTATATCCCACAAAAACATGCGAAACGATAAAAGCAATGATTATGGCCTTCCTAATGTGATTCCTCAAGCCAAGAGGAATCAAGGTAATCTAGGTCCACATCACATGCAACTTGTATAAGATGAACTCTTTGCCTTGTTGTTCTGGGTTTGATCAACTCATCTCCATGATTGATCGGCTCGCCATCAGGCTGGTCAGTTGGGTGCCACAAGCCGATCGACTGGTGCCTCTGGTCAATCGGTTCACTGGTCATCGTGCATCTCCTCAGGTCGCCACCCGCTTGTCTCACTCCTCAGATTGGTCGTCTAAAATGCCAACCGATCAGTTCATGCCTTGAACTGATCGTCTCCATCGTCGTCAGGTTATCCACCGTTCTTTGACATAATAGGAAATAAAAAGTTCTATCATATTTACATTTGAATTGGGAAACCCCGAATGACATTCAGGGGGAGAAAATGTAGGAAATAAATCTCGAGTTATCTCGAGTTACACCAGGAATAAGGAGGTAGGGAATCAATGCACAAACTGAGATGCAAGCAACCACATTCAACCAAGCACACATACATAGGGTTTATTGGCCATAACAAAACTCATTTAAGGGTGACACATATTGAGTGCATTCATATTACATATCATATATGTATATTGGGATTTGTGGATTTAGGATTGGACATGCATAAAGCCAATTTTATTCACATCATATGCAATAAATAAAGGCGAAAAATCAAAATCGATCATATTGATAATCCTAAAGTATAGAGCAGTTGACGTGGCTCTGATACCATTGTTAGGTTTTAGGGGAGACAGAGAAGGTAGCGGAAACAAAAATTTCTTCTCCCAAACCTAGAATAAAAGAATCACGTCAACGTCTATACAATAGGAAGGATGGTTTGTGGAGCCATACCTTGTCCCGAGGCTTGCTCCGAGATGTTACCTCATGGCTTGTGTAGTCTTAACCTTCGGTCTTGGACGGTGCATGTGCAGCTTCTGGTCTCATCGGGACTATCGAGATTGACAACTGTCCTCCGAGAAGCAGAAGTCTCCTGCCTTTGAAGTAGTCCACACGGACCACCTAGAACTCCGATCACCTTGTCCTACAAGGAATCAGAAGGAGTCACATCCTCCTATCGGCGTACTAGTCACCGACACACTCTCCTGCAACCAGTTGCTTTTCTACAGTTGTCTCTCCCTTGTTGTGCCTCCCTTATCTGGTAGCACTTGGTCGGGCTCTCTCAGTTACCACAACCAGAGAAAATGACAACTTCGCATAGCAACTGGTGTTCTGAGTTGTTGTATCTTAGAATCCCCCAATACCCCTATATATATAGGAGGGTCATGGGACAAGGTTCTCTACCCTGGGAAATGTGGGATTGAAGCTGGAGTAGAAGGGTTCAAAATTTTCCACAATACAACCAACTGTGCCAGCTGAACCGATCGTTTCATACATGAAATGGTCAGTTGGGGACCTGAGCTGATCGGTTCACACCTAAACTGATCAGTTGGGACACCTGAGATGATCGGTTCAAGCATGAGTCGATCAGCTTGTGGTCATGATTAGTTCCCGATTGACTTTTCCTCATTTGTTTTGAATTGATCCAAATACCAATCCTTGTTCCAATCAAATTGGATAAGTGAAATGAAGAGAAATATCTTGCCCACCTGACTTTCCCAACTCACTCGTTTGGACCAGTTGAGCCGATCACTTCAACCCTGAGACAATCAGTTCAGCCTGTCCTGAGTCAGTCGATTCATCGCTTGAGCCGATTGGTTCACCAACCTGAGGCGATCAATTCATCATATGGCTGATCGGTTGGGAGTGTAGAGTGTGCAAAATAAGTCAATTGCAATTTTAGTCAGTTTGATACTCTATTCAATCGGTCCAACACCTTGAACACTATGATATTGAGCTATCAATTGATTGAGTGTTTAATTAAACTACTAAACTCCTTTAATAATCAATCTAAACATCGTTTGTGGATAAACTCCTCTTCCAGGTTAAATCCTGTGTGTGTGACCCTGCAGGCCTATTTCACGTTGGCATTGAAAGTCCATAACACTTATGACTTCACAA
Organism: Alisma plantago-aquatica; assembly: GCA_963693085.1. NCBI lineage: Eukaryota > Viridiplantae > Streptophyta > Magnoliopsida > Alismatales > Alismataceae > Alisma > Alisma plantago-aquatica. The sequence goes on from OY856410.1 coordinate 20,881,392, forward strand.
ACAAAGAGCGGTGCCTAGTCGCACATCAGTGATACCCAAGAGAAATAGAAAGTTGGAGAACAAATTTCAATCCTACAATCCGTTAATGGTGTTATAGTGAATGTATAATTCCTTACTCTCTGATATCTCGAATGAACTCAAGGCACAGAACAATCATCCTTTCAACGTTCATTCACTTTCTTGATCTCAGAGTAGATTGGAGGAGATATGTATGACATCAATATCACATACTGATTGACACATGCGTCCACGCCTATCTCAATCCAACTCATCAAGAGGCCATGAACATCAAACTCCCTCGGGAGGGACAAATCCCATATCTATCACTCACCCCTCAAAAGCGCCATGTGTTAAAGCGACCCAATCATCACTTTTGTAACAATCCATGTTTCAGGACTGCGTTTGATGATGTCAAAGTGTACCAAATGACATGTATTGAGTTTAGTGATTTTAGGTCAAAGAATCAGACTCACCACCATCACTCTGAGAACTGACTGTGACTACCATGTTATGGTTCCATGTTTCAAACTCACGGTGGGTCTGTCCAGTACACTTGTTCTCTAACAAGTACCTATGTGTTTGGTTTGATATCTCCATATCATGACAAATGAGACTCTATCATGAAACCAACACCAAAATCTAGTCTTATGTGTCATTTTTGTCTATCTACCTTCCACAATGACATCTGACGAGGGACATAATAAGAATGTACAAACTCTTGGCATCTGTATGATCTCATCGTTCAGGTCCTGAACCTAAAAGCATATGTCATTGAGTACTATCATTCTCTAGACATTCAATTTGTTCTACCATTATCTCTTATGACTTAACCACAAAGAATTGGAAGCTTGACTTTGATGTTTATCAAATCAATCTAAATGCATCCCACCAATCATCCCTTGATTGGCTCTTAGGGCATACATTCCAACAAGCCTATGGTTCAAATTTGGTTCCTTTTAGGCTTCGTTTGACCCCTCAAATGGATTTTATATGAAATGAGTATAGTGTAACTATAGTTCATTAATCGATATCATTTATTTAATTTAATGTCACATGTAACACTATGGTTTGGTCGATTCATTTCAATTACGCATCAGGTCCATTCTTGATCTCCATTTGACGGCTCACTCTTTAGCTCACAACAATCTGACAGTTGGGGAGCCATCCCCTTCCTCTAGTCGTCTACGTATCTGTGTATAGTGACGACCCTTCGCTTCCTCAGTCTCGTTCTCTCTCCCTCCTCCATCATTTCGATTGATTTTTCTTCCACCTGATCTATTTGTTCATGTCAAGTCAAATGAGCCATTACTCACCTCCCCCCTCACCGTGAGTGCAAAATGCCTAATCACTGCCTTCTCATCTCCTTTTCCATGTTTTTGGAGAGGGAGCTACGGCACGCCTCACGCCTATTAAAGGTTGGGGAAACCTCCCCCAGGCCTCAAGCTTCCCTCCTCCTCTTCCAATTAATCCCTTTTTACTCTCATTGTCCCTGAATCCTCTCTCTTCTTCTTTGATGACACTGATCACCTGCTCGCACCTCCGACCTCTTCATCTCAATCAAGAGCAGGGTAAGCACCCTCAGAGCCTCTTCTTCCCTTTCCCTTCCTTGTATGGACCTAGTATGCCTCGAGTATCTGTACCCTACAACCGCACCGCCATGCCTCACAGATACCTGGCATTTTCCCGCTTCATTGATTCTCCACCCGCGTAAGACATTCTTTCTCTTCACATTGCAATAGTGATGTTGCTGGAGTCTTCAGTAGAAACTTTTCTCTTCATTTCTGATGATTTTGATCGCAAATTTCCCTTTCCCTATGCTCCTATTTTCTCCATGGTATTGGGTATTTTCCGCACTGAGATTCCATCTTCTTAGCATCATCCTCATTGCAGAAGTGCAACAAAGACAATGAGACCTGAATTTGAACACCACCATGGCTCAAGCTGCTCATGTTTGGGTTCCTGATAGGCTGCCTCTTCACAATGGAAGCGAGAGGAAGATATCTAGTCATGGAATGACCAAGGCATCCATGCCTCATTAATGGATTTAATTAAAGATACATTGGCAGTAACATCATTTTTAGTTCTATTTTAATTTTTCACCGAGATTATTTGATGTGTAAGAACGACCTTGATGTCCTCACAGTTTTAATTAAATCATTAATCCCGCAAGGGTATCTCAATCTTTTAGCCCTTTGCTCAGTCTCCATTGACCAAAATCCCACAAGTACATGCCGACTGACTGGCCCAAATGTGATTGGCCCGTCAGCATGGGTTCGGCCTCTGTGGCCCGCTTCTTTGCAAATTTTAATTGCCTTTGTGACATTTTCTTGAATTCAGATTGGCCAAATTGGTGTAATTCATATTAAATCCAGCCCTTGTCATCAAAATTCGAATAACTAGTCATTTTAAAGGATTTTTTGAGTAGAATCTGATTTTGTGGTTTTTGAGTCCTAATTCTAATTCTTTTTTCACAGTTTATCTTGTATACCATTTTGAGTATGCATGATGTTCTAAAATATGTAATTAATTCATTTTAACTAAAAATTGGGAATTAAATTTGTTTTTCTAATCATTGAAGTCTAAGTAATCTATTGGGCCAAGTTTTTAGTCCTAAATCAATGGTTTTAATATAAGGTTAAAAATTGGTATCTTTCTATATACTTTATTCTTATAAACTCTAATCCATGTGAAATATTTGTAACAAGCATAAAGTGGATTTGGATACAATCTAATTGGTGAATGTGTTGAATATGAATCTACAATAAGGTATTTGTACCCTATTTATGTATGTGAATCTTGTGTATGAGAAATCATGTAAATTTGTACCCTATTCCTTCAGTTGGGCTTTTTATTCAACCCTAAATTCCTAATGTGACATGTGCTAGCCTTGAAATCTTTCTATTGGCTTTCTTTGGATCTTTATTTGATTTGAATCTCTATTTCCATTATTGGCTCATTTATTTGGATTACTTCTTGGATTGTAAAACCCCATTTTCTATGATGCAATATTATTTATATTTTTACTACTGCCAAGTGAATTATTCAACATGATGTATTATTGGCCAAATAATAATGTAGTGTACATGAGTACAAACCACCCATAGATGGCTTGTGTAAATTCACCCGGGGAAATGTGATAATTCTCCCCACTTTATAAATATTTTTAGGTACCTGGGAATGTTTAAATTCTCCCTCACCTATTGCTTGAGGTCTGGTTGGTACCTCACACTGCATTTGTTTATTTTGTTTCATAATATCATTAATGCTATGTTGATTATTATTATTGTTGAACTATGGAATAATTATTATTTCTTATTTGATTACTTTCTTGACACTTTTAACTCTCTTAGTATAGTGGATTTTTATTATGAAATGTTGTAGTTTATAATTGTTCTTATTGGGTGACCCCAACCACCCAGGTATAGGATCAGAGTGCACATCAGAAGCATGGTGAACCAACCTAAGGCTAGGAGAAAGTAGTCAATCCTTCCATCATGAAATCATTCGTTAAGTTATTTAATTTTGGAGACATATTATTGAAGTCAGTTTCCCTCTACTTAGGTCCTTTTTTGTATAAAGCATGTAAACCCATATTGGGAAAATTTCAATGTACACTTTATTTAAATTGAATACAGTCAAAATGTTTTTGACTTCTACTGCTATTCATTGGTGTTTTGTTTGCCATATCTAGTAGATGGTGATTTTCACTCTTCACATATAGGGTCACACACAAAGGATACACTTATAATATGAGTATATTCATGAATAGTCTTTAACTTGATTACTAAACGTTTTCAGGTACTCAATTAAATAAGGATCAAAGTTAACTGACTAGACTCTAAACTGACCTGTTCACCTTGCCAATTGTTGAGTTGGTCAGTGAACTGATCTGTTGGAGTCATTTCAATTGGAGTCAACATTGGCTGATCAATGGCTGAACCAGGGAGTGAAACAAACGGTTCCAATAGTGAACCAAATGGTTCACAGGTCCCAACCAACCAGTTAATGATATGAACCACCAAGATTAGTCCAATTCGATTAGAAAAAAGATTGATGTTTATGTCATGTTTAGCATTAATTGTACATTGATTACCAGTTTGATTCTGAATAGGAAACTACATGAACCTAATGATTGACATAGCATCGATCATTTCTCACACCAACCGACAGGTTGGGTGTGCAAAATGACTGGTTCTCCACTCAAGTTTCCAAAAAATTCATAAATTCAGTTTGTTCAACTCGTACAATGTTTGAGAATGTTGATCCTATCCCCTCCTATAAATATAGGACTATTGGGGGCTTCCTAGACACAACAATTGCCTCTTTCATTTTGTTGTAGTCTTTGGTTGTGGTAACCAATAGAGATCTATAACATGTCTTGACGGATAAAGGGAGGAATAACAAGTGAGAGACACTTGTGGAAGAGTAAATCAACCCTTGTAGGTTGGTGTTTGAAAGGGACAACTCTTTCCCATGAGCTCTGGTAGTGCAATGTGGAGTTCCTGGTGGTCTGTGTGGACTACTCTTGTTACAACCCCAATTTTTGGGATCATCTGGTGAGAAATGTAATTTCTCATATTAAATATAATTGAACAAATAATGGTATAATTTGTTTTGAATACATGGATTTCGTTTACAATAGCCTTGATGTTTGTGTTGTGGGCTTTACTGGCTATTGGGCCCAATAACAAGGAAATAACAAAGAAAATTAAATTAGCAATTGAATAATTGAATATTTGAGAAAAGGAAGAGGTAGAAACCTCTAGAAGGCAAAGAGATGTAATCCAAGGATGGATTTCGTGCCTCTTGGGTTCCTTGGGTTCCAAGGAGTCCAAAGTTTCATAAAGAGTGCAATAAGAAAAGAAAAGATTAATTAAGTATTTCTTTATTAAGAAAGAAATTGAAAATAATGGTAAAATGTGGAAAATGAGTGGAAAGAGGCATAAATGAGAATACATGGTGAAATTTCGTATCCATGAGGTTGCTAATATTAAAAGGGATGCCAATGAGGAAAACAAAAGAGAAATAAAGAGAAACTCTCAAAAAGAGATAATTTAATGAGAAATAAACGTGATAATGAAAAATAATGCATATAGATGCATCTAGAAGGATAATAATTATCCTTGAAAAGGGAATTTCGAAATAATGGAGTGTCTTGGGATCCAAGGAGTCCCAATAAAGAGGAAAGAAAGAGAGAATTCCAAAATTGCAAAATAAAAGGATAGTGTGATACATTATTAATGAATTTTCTGTTGTTTTTCAAAAGGTGGTATTTTCTATTAAAAGGAAACATGATTTCGTGACAAATAACTAAAAGGCAAGTTTAAAGAGAATAAGAAAGTGGATTTTCGTATATCTAATATCCATATAATAGAGAATATACAAAGGATAAAAAGAAAGAGAGAGAATATCCTTCTCATTGATTGAATTGATTTCCTACTCGGAAAGGGACCCTTTGATTCGTGAATAGCCAGCTTAGGGCTTCTTTCCTCACCCCTTTTTAAAGGGTAGAGTCGTGGTTTGGTCCAAGAGAGACAGAGAAACATCCCACGCTCTCCTCCTTGTTGTTCTTCGTTCAAATCCTAGTTGAGGAAAGTACATCTAACCCTGAGGCAGAGAGGACTCATGGGGTCATCTCGATTGATGAGAGAGCTTCCACGACGACCTGGGATGATCAACCATCATCCCCATGCCCTCAGTCGTCGTGCAGCGCCTGCAAAAGGCCAGCGACATGTCTGCAAGTCACACGCTTGCCCTGCACAAGAAAACCACCTAGGTCGCAAGATGGGTGGCGCTCAAGGTGCAACAAAAGGCAGTGGAGTAAGAGCTCGATCGGGTGATGGGTTTCGAGCTCTGGATGGGAGGGGGCGGACCCCCAAAGTTCTGCAAAACGGCGACAGCTAGGGTGTCCCAAGGAGGAAGATGACTGGGCCTCTTTTTGAAGTTTCTACCCCTCCGCGTGATGAAGAGGGAGCCACTTAAGTACGGGCATAATCGTAATTCGATTCTATTTCCAAAGCAACAACGTTGCATGGAGAATGAGCGATGTGGCACTCTCTGATTGGCCGGGAAGGTATTTCCTTTCTTAATTCATAACTAAAGATTCATAACTCCGATCAAGACAAATTATATATGTATTTTGATCAGAAAAATGCAAGAAACCCATTAAAAATAGTTTTACAGCCTGAATCTGATCATAGTTCGAAATGTAGTGTAAATTATCATCTTTAATGAATTAAAGATTAAGAAACCCTATTTGCAAATGAATAAAGTGTTTAATAGGGTTTAATGGATCATTAGAGTTGATGTTAACCTGTTAAATGTAAAAAGGTACATTTTGTTCAAAATGGAACAACTTTGCACATGATTAGTCTAATTTAGAGTTTATGTGCTTGAAATTTGAAAAGGACATAAAGTTATCATCTTTAATGATTTAATTAAAGTAAAACCCTTAGATTTGATGATAGATGGACTTAATGACTTTATTTGGATAATTCAAGTTGATATTAACCTATTGTTAATAAAAGTGAAAATAGGATCTAAAAAGATTATCTTTTTATATAATTGGTTTAATTTAGGGTTTCGTGCATGATTATGCATTAATGAGCTTGAAACCCCTAATTTAAATAATGTGTCTTTTAATTGTTTTAATGGTTCAAATCCATGAATAAATAGGGATGTGCTGATCCTAAGTCAATTTGGGTATAAAATACTATTAAAATGGATAGTTGAGCAATTAAGATTCATATAAATGGAAAAGGATATTTTAGGGTTTGTTAACCTAAAAGGGATTAAGTTTGAGAAATTGATCTAAGAAACCTAATGAATATTAATGAAACCTTAATGCGGATTAGAAACCCTAGAAAGAGAATCCAAGTCAATAAAGTTGATTCTGGATAAAGTGTGTAATAAATAGAGTTCATATTCTTTTTAGGAATTATGTGATGATTGAATTACTTGCTTGGATCTGTTGATTGGTTTGATGGTATATACATGAAGTATATGTTGAATAATCTGCATGACTCATCAAATTAGGTATGTGGTTATACATATGAATAATCGCTCTAGTTTCACAGTGATTCCCGAAGTTTTATTTGGTTGCTTGAAAATAACTATTGGATGTTTATTTATTTCATGCAACTATAAAGTGATTATGATTATCACTATACATGTGCGTATATAACTAACTAGATCCGGGTCCACCTCTATTGCTTTGAAAAGGCTAAAAGAAAAGGGGTAATCCTAGAGCAAGGTCTAGGTTACTGAGAGTTAGAAACTGGGCTACCTACGTGTAGTGCCATGAGACTCATTAGCCTGCCATGAGTTAAGGAGTGGGCAACTTATGAGTAGTGCCATGTGACTCAACCCTAGAAATTGGTTTGCTTATAGGTGGCTCATGAGAAGTTTAATGGGGACAACATAGAGGATAGGGTACTCTTGGATCGCAGAATTATATCTAAAAAGTAATCTTGGTTGTTAAATGATTAACTGAAAGATTACATTGTTAACGTATTTACATAATTATTGTTTCCTCCACATACCAGCTTCGGCTGACCGACATTTTGTTTGTTGGCATTTTAGGTACAAGCCAAAACGACAAATAGTAAATCATCATATTGTGAAATACATGAAGTAAAATACAAGGAGGATTAGTTAGAGTAGAATCCTTAAGTGGATAGAAGTTTAGAAATCCAAGTTTTCAAAAAGGTATGAAAAAAAATATTTTCTTACAACTTTCAGTATAGTATGTTAAAATTTGATAATTATTCGTGGTTAATTGCCAAACCTTTGATCTGGAAGTCATGGGTGCAGCTTTGACCTCTCAGTCTCCCTCAATTGGGGGTTATCGGGAGGTGGGGTCATAACATTTGGTATTAGAGCTTGGGTTCCTCAGTTAACCATTAATAATTATTAAATTTTAAAAACACCATAGAACCCAAGGGAGTTATTGTAGGATTATCCGAAAGATGGAGGTGTCTAGAAAAGGATCACAACCGGGGGCTGGAAATATTTTCCTCCACACCGCTAGTCAGAATACGAGGACTCTCGGATCCGTGTGACTGCCTAGCCAAAGTCTTAGGGTATGAATCTAAATAAGATACCTTTAGGACTTATCATCTTATTCATCCCTTCTCATCACAAAATTCTGATAAGGACCTAAAGGATTAGGGTTTTCTTTCTTCTCCTCACCCTCTTGAGGTATGGGTAAGGTTAATAAGGTTTAAGGAATCATCCACCAAATTAAATAAAGGCATGTAAATAAGATGTCATGGACATAAGCTTAATATATTAAGCGCAAACTAAAGAATAGATACATGCTTAGGACTAATGACATAAGTTGTCATGTCCTCAGAAGAGACCTGAGGCTAGACCTTCTTGTCAGGAGGATAAGTTAGTCTTAGAGATAGAGATCTCCATTGCAAGTAGAGACCTGGCACATACTCTGAGGATGATGCTAACCCTAACCCTAAGTGAAGGTTAGAGAGAGATGAGTTGGACCAGGTGTTTGAAAGGACATGCCTTTGGGATGCCATATGATCCATGGGTGACCTAGCACCTTTGACAACCCAACCCTGGGAAGGGTCGAGCATGTTAGGGTAAAGGATAGCTCCTTAGATGATGATGTTAGTGAAGGACCTTAGAAACCCTATGGGCTTGTGCAAGTAGTGTATAGCTGGCACCTAGGGCACGTCATAGTGTTGACAGTAGGATATAAGGAATTACGATGGAGCATAAAGGGTTATGGATGATCTTGAGCAAACATAAGTTCGAACCTAGGATTCACCCATGTAGGGCATGCTTTTGAGGTTGATCCTTCATGAAGAGGGGACCTCTAATGGTGAGGTTGGTTGTAGGGTTAACTCTAGAGAGAGAGAGAGCAGGAAACCCAACAAGAAGGTTGGAATCCTAGACTCTGGGATACGAGGAGAAGTTCGGAGTTGAGGATGATACGACCTAAGTGGATGATAGTGGTCACCACATGCTTGATCCCTAGAGGTTGATGATGTCTTGCCTTTAGAGGGACAAAACCCTAAAGAGAGAAGATGAAGATTTTGGTACCTATGTGCCTACGATATAGGTGTTTACCTTCTGAGGTAGGAAGAAGACTTCCTTAGACCTAGAAAGGTTTAGTAACGAGTTATGAGGCCTTGTACCTTGTTGGTTGTCCTTAAGAAGGACCCAACTCTAAGTGTTTCTTGACTTGAAGGATGACAAGGAGTGCATGTCATGCCTTTTGCATGGTTGGTTCGTAGTTAAGAGACAGAGCATGAAGTTGGACACCTAAAGGTGAACCTAGGGATTCGTAGGGCAAAGAGGGGAAGTGGTATACCTAATGCTCATGATGAGAATTAAGTTTCTATAGTTTCGAGCATGGTACTCCTCATGTATATAGAAAAAGGGAAGTCCCTTAAGTTTAAGGTATGTGTGATGAACCCCTCACAACTAGGTTGATGATAAAGGAAAGTATGATCTTGATCCAACATCGAGGAAAGAGGATAAGTATGACCTAGCATGGTACAGTAGGTGATCTGCTTGTGCCTTAATAGCTTGCTAGGGTTAAGTAGGCTCAAGTGTATGTAAATCCTAGACCTAAGAGCTTTTATGACCATGGTGTCAAGAGATAGTTTTCCTCCCATCCTGGGAGAGGGACCCCTTTGGTAGGGTGTATATCAATTTTGTTGGTTTAAGGTAACCTGAAGAGGCCTCACAGGATCTTGAGAAGCTAAGTGAAAAGTACATGGTATGAGAATGAACATGTAGACCCATAGATATCCATCTGTAATTGCATATGAATGTGTTACCATGGAGGTAACCGGTAGGGGGCTTGACAAAGGTAGGCAGGTTGCAATGATCCCAATGAAAGGATGTAAGCCAGCCCATGAATGTAGAAAGAGAGATGATGAAGACTTGGGTAAGGTTCTAAGTGAACATGTACTATAATTGTGAATACTAAGTATATCCTAGGGTCAGGTAGGGATAAGACCAATGAAAGTAGGAGTTGCCTAATTCCCCAGTTGCACATGACCATAGGGTCGGGAGGTAACAACTATCATTGTCTGAGGACCATGGGTTAGGAGATTGATCACCTTCATAAACTCATGGGATCCAAAGGGAAGACGAGTAGGGCACTCTCTTGATGCATGAGGGAAGAGGGATGACCCCAAAAGAGCCGGTACCCTATAGACCTAGAGGAGATGACCAAGGATATAAACCTCAGTAGGTTCAAGACTTGTTTGATATCATGATGTATGTGTTGTAGAGGCATATGTTGTGACATTCCAATCCGTAAATTGCGAGGTAAACTTAGCGGAAGCGATTAATTAGCAATGGAATATGAAAAATCACTAAAAATTAAAACTTTTTAAGAAAAGATCTTTAAATCATAAAACTCCTTTATAAGAAAGAAGATAAATAGTTTACATCATGTTTTAACATTACATCTCTGTGAAATCACCTCTTCAGTGATTATATGCATCCATTTCCCTGTTAACTGTACAAGGAAAGATACAACAAAATATCAAGGCTTAAAGCTAAAAACCTCAGACCTATTGACTCCTAGGACATGATAGTATAGAGACGACATAAGACAAGCTATCACAAGACTCGACAGTCAGTATCTCCACCTAAGATTCATTGTTGCCCCTAGGGTTGCTGCTGCAGGTACTGCTCACCCTCAGACTGGTTCCTCCACCCTCGACGTCCACCTAAAAAGTTGAAATATACGGGGGTGAGACAATTTTAAATAATTGTCCTAGCGAGAGTTATAACTCTCCACCAGAAGCTTTATTATAGTAATTAAGGAATAACATAAGCAAAGTAACTTAAATCATTCAACAACTAGATTGATATTAAGTAAAGCATCTTCTACTTAAGCAATCACTTCATTAAGGAATATGAAGAACATGTATACTAGATACTTCAAACAGAATATTAATATAAATAGTGTAACATCAATCATTGTTTCTCATGGTTCAACCTAAGAAGATATGCTACGCGGTTGATTATGTTTTACAAACATTATTATGCCCTGTGGAGATGAGGTATACCGCTCATACTCCAACCGATCACTACTAAGTCGCATCGGTATCATACATAGGTCATCAAAAGAGCTGGATTTTTATGACCTCATCTTCCTCAATCAGTGTGAGGATCAACATGCATGATGTCTCGTGTCTCTGCTAAGATAGCTTACCAGGGTATTCTGGCACTTTTCTATTAGAGTCACAGTGGCATTCTATACTCTCTTCACCATCAAAAGATCTCTTGTTTATCTCTCATTGATGTGGAATTAAAGATTCCCTCGGGAGATTAGTGAAATATCACCCTGACATAAGCATATTGTGAAGGGTTGATGGATTAAAGTACATCTTACATCAATTCCTATACTAGGATATAAGGATATTCGCATCCATAATCCCCCACATACTCAAAAGTATGTGATCCAGGAGTTCCCTTAGGAAAACCTATTTCACCATCATTTGGCTTCTGACAATGATGGATCTATGATCAAGGCTTTACATGGTATGATTATACTTGATTATTTAGGTACATTTCATAATTCTATTAGCATCAAGCATGTTTCCAAGCAATTAACTATTAAAACACTGCTATAAAAGAAGAATACTAAATGTATCAAGTTTAACTCAGATCAGTTATCATATGAATATCAATTCTTAACCATTTCCTTACTATAATTCAAGAATAGGGGTGTTCAAACCCTTGGATCATCATAAGTCATCTAATCAGCATGACCTTGATGTTGCTCATGGCTCTTACATCCCATTAATCTCATATGTTGCCACTTAAGCTTAGGCAACATAGCTTATATCACTATTCATAAAGCCTATAGTATGCTTGCAGTGAATATGATATCATAACCCTTACCTGGATATGATCATTGCCTTATAAGAACCTGCATGGTCAATTCAACTAATAATAATAAACAATTTATTTCCAGATCAACAATTTATAAAGTAGGAATAACCTTTCTATTCAAGGGTTGTACCTTCACGCCTTCACTAAGACTAGGTTCCCTCATTAATATTTAATTAGGGTTATTCAATCCCTTTCATTATGATTGGGAATAATGATTCCCCATTTCATACTTCAATCATGAAGATTCATGCTTAAAAGGATAACCTGGAATTAGGGTTTATTGTACATTTCATCACATCACCCTCAATTAGGGTTTACTATTCACATTATATGTTATTACCCTAGAATTAGGGTTTACTATTCACCTCATAGTGAAGTAAGCTCATAGTATCATCATGTATGAAGACTATTATTATTGATGTCTTCAAATTTGATTAAGATTCATCAATTATCATAATTAGGGTTTGCATGATCTCACTTTAGTGGATCATACCCTAATCATGTTCATTCATGCATATTAAAGGTATTTTACTTGACTTTCATTCATATTAGGAGCCTTCTATCTCCTCTTACTAATAGATGATGTTTACATCACTCTAGATTAGGTTAGGTCAAGTCATCTTTGATTAACATAAGTCAAGTCATCAACATTGTAGTCATTAGGGTTTGCTTGATCAAGAGGTGTTATCTACTTGAACGCTTCAAGGGTACCTTGGTAATGTTCACCATTGATCACAAAATATATCAACCAAACCATTACTTGTTCCTTTAAAGTCTTTAGGTATCATTAGGGATTGAGTTAATAAACCATTGAACCATCTAAGCCTTCAAAGCCTTAAGCAATCTTGACCTTAAAAGACCCCAAACGATTTTGAACTTTCAACCTCCAAACGGTTTTGAAACCGCATGGAAGGGTTGACTATTTGGTACCTTTGACCTACAAGACCACATGGACATGTTCACACTCAAGACCGTTTGCCCCTAAATGGTCTTGAAACCGTTTGATCACGTTGACCGTTTAAACAAGTTTGACTTTGAAACCATTTGAGCAAACCAGCCTTGAAACTGCATGACCTTAAACGGTTTTGAAACCGTATGAGTCCAAACGGTTTTGAAACCATTTGGGCCCAAACAGTCTTGACACCATTTGCCCCCAAACAGTTTTGAGACCATTTGGATTCAAATGGTCTTGAGACCGTTTGATCCAAAGACCTCAAAACCGCATGGACCTAAAAAGTGTATCAACACTTGTAATTGATTAGGGTTTCCAACGTTGAACCCCTCAATTGATCTCATACTTGTTAGACACTTATCAATTGATCTAATTAGGTTAACCCTTTACTAATTTTATACTCAATTGACCCTCAATTGGTTACCAATTAGGGTTGGTGTCAATTGAATTAGGGTTTGAAACGATCAACCTTCAACATCCAATTAACATGAGTCTAATTGATGTTGAACCTGTTGAATCATCACCCAATTGGGCCATGATCTGACCCCAAACGGTCTTGGGATCGTTTGGACATCCTCCAAACGGTCTTGAGACCGTTTGCACAAAGTCTCATAAAAAACTAAGTCAATTTGTTAGGGGTTGAACCCTAATTAGGTCACCAAATCAGCACTTTGATTTTTTTAACAACCTATGATGATTGGACCTTCAATTGATCAAATTCTCTTAACCCTAGACCTCCAAAGGGTCTTGGGTGATTACCAAACGGTCTTGAGACCGTTTGGGTGATCCCCAAATGGTTTTGAAACCGTTTGGGCCACTCAACCCAAACTTCAACATGATTGGTCCTTAAAATCAGCAAATGAACCCGATTAGGGTTTAGGTGATTAAAGTGCCTTTAACTTGAGATTTACTTGCAATTAGATAATGATTATTTGTAGGTGATTAATTCATAATGTGTCCAGAAAACCCTCAAATTGTCAATGCCTGGTCAAACCTCCCAAACGGTCTTGGAGACCGTTTGAATCTAAACGGTCTTGCAAACCGCATGAATCCAAACAGTTTTGAAACCGTTTGGTTCCAAACGGTTTTGCAAACCCTTTAGACCAAAAGGGTGGGAGACCGTTTGATAAAGTTACCTTTATATTTACACCCATCATCTTCTACCTTGAGACTAAGGTCTGTTCTTCATGGTTTTGCTTGCAAGAGTGCAGGGGAGGATAGGGGAAAAGAAGAACAAGCAACTATCACATAGAAAGAGAGATGCATAACATAGCATAAGGTTTTAGAGTTATAAAACCATCTTAAGGTCGTCCCTAGAGCTCCAAGATTCTAAAATTTAATGGCGTCTTGAGCTCCACAGGTCGGACAAAGCATCTTCTTCAAGAATTGGTTGGAAGGGATGGCTAGAAAGAAGAACCAAGTAATAAAAACCATTGAACCAACCTTGCAACATGATTCCTCCATGAATCCGAGCAAGATGATGGTCAAAGCTTACCTAGATCTCCTTAGCCATTATACTATGCTCCAGAGCTCTGTCCTTAGTCGGTTCAAGCAAGGGGATAAGTGAAGAAGTGAAGGAAATGATTCCTTGGTTTGCAAAGAAAGGAGTATATATACTTTGGGTAAAACTTCAACATAAGGACAACTAGTTTCTTGATTTCTCATCTAGGTCCTTCTCTCCTATAGGAACGTCCCTTATCCTATGCTTAGGTAAAAATCATCTTAAACCCAAGGTCTAAGGGCAAATAAATCCAACTTCTTACTAAGTTGTACACATAAAAGGGGTCACTTTGCTTACAACTTGATTATTGTATTTTCAAGAATTATCCTTCTTATCTGATTATTCTAATGAAGTTCCCTCTTCATCATTTTACTGCAAATGATGTCAAGAGTCATAAAAGATACTCTAGAAGGTGTATTTTACATATTTCACCCCATGTTTTGGGTAAATTGCACTTTACACCAAAATTAGGGTTTTAAGCACAAGGATTGCTCTACAAGCTGCATCTAGGTGCCCAAGCCTGGAGAATCCATCATACATCATCATATTCACTCTTATGATGTCTCAAAACCAAAGTAACATCCAAAAAAGTGCAATTCTCAAGTTAACCCCTCTAACTGGGTAATTTGCACATATGTCCCTGTATTATAAACAATATCATAACATTGTTCAAAAAGGGTAGAAATGGAAATATATGTTCCTCAGGAGCTTTAGTTACATACCAAAAGATAATCACAAACATTTAATTACATGATTAAGAAAAACACCTAGGGTTAGTTCATAACCCAGGTCAGGGATGTTACATATGTGGCACGTTGCAACTTATATTTAAAGGTGTACTGCAAGGTGGGATGTACCATCTCTACTCTTGGAACAGGAAGAATTCTGTATTTGGACTGCAGCCAAATGCTTATTTCCTCTTGCAATGAGAGTGAGAGATAGGACATTACACATGCCACACAAGAGATGATGTAGGTTGGAACGTTGCCATGAGAAATGGGGATAGAGAAGATAACCTACCCTGGTAAAGTGAATGATACATGGATGGCTTGCAAACACTAAGAGGAATGAGGTAGTCACCTTTTGAGGATGTTATTTTTATCATAAGCTATGTAGAACTTACAAGTATACCAGGTTGAGTTTGATCACCATGATGATGAAATCAGAGAGTGTTCTTAATAAAGATAGACATAGAGTTTGAGGTGAGATGATAAGTGAAATACATGGAAGTGTATGTCTTCAACATTACCTAATACCTAAGGATGTGAAGTGGTAATGGATGCTCTGGTTGAGATACATGTAACTTGTTTGACTAGAAGCTAGAAGAGGCTGTTTGGCTAACCCTATGTTTGAAAAGGAGAGGTGTTTGGATAACACTCAGATGTAACAAGATACATTGAAAAGTTAAGGGTTGTTTGGTTAGCCAGTCTAGTCCTTGATGCAATGAACAGATGGTGGTAGAACCTCAGATGCACTTCTTTGGAAAAGAAGGTGATGAAACCCCGACTAGAGTGGTTTAGGGTTTCAAAGGAATCGATCTTAAAGAATCATGACATACAGGAAATCATGATTGCAGATCACCATACACTGTGGTAAATGGCAATAGCACTTTGGATGCTTAAAATGAAATTGCTTGTGGTTTATGGCCATGCAATCCAGGAGGTAAAGGATGAACCCCAGTAACCCAGTGTATCGATATAGTGGACAAAAGAGTCCCTGAGAGGGAATGGGATCTCAAAACTATGGATGTTGTGATAGGTCTCCCCTGGGCCAAGGAAGGTTGAAATGCAATATGGGTTATGGAAGGTCGCCTTACCTAGATGACATGAGAAAGAAAGAGTTATGTTATGGGACATATATAGTTGAACTATCCATGAGAGAGATGGTCCAACTACACCATGATGTGAGTTCAAAGGCTCTTGAGTTTGACCTAGAGGTTCACTTCCATAAAGTGGAAGTAGGTACATGAAGAACTCAATGTTAGTATAGTTCATCACCCCTAACTATGGTTAGTATGATCCAAACTAAAGGGTCTGATGAGAGCATATGTGCTCGATTTGGGGTGATAGTTAGAGACATTTTTTGTCCTATGAAAGATGTGAAGATAACCACCATAGCCAGTATCGGGATTTATAAGAATCTCTATAAGGGAGGTTGTGTCGGTCACCACTTCAGTAAGGTGATGTTGGTGAAAGGACCACATGATGGTTAGAAAAGGGCCACACTACGTGTATATGAAGTCGCTTCGATCGTGCAATGGCTAAAAGCAGCCTAGAGATGACAAAAGTCATGAGCAGATGCAAAGTAGACTAACATGCAGTTCAATGTGGGAATATGTGACATGAAAATCCGACCCCTCTAAGTTATAACTAAGAGAGCTGAGTCCCCGACGCAGGGGTTCTTTTGACATGGTTTGGTGGAGAAGGTTAAGTTTGTCCTTACCCCTCAGGATAAAGTAATGTGTGATGAGTTCCATGTGTCCAATTTAGAGCACTATGTGAGGTAACCCGACCATGTGCTGAGCAATGAACCTAGTGAGCCCCAAGGGAGGCTGACATGGCCTGACTCACCTGTGTAGTTTATAGACGCTGGGATGAAAGAACTCAGAGAAAAGAATATGTGATAATAAAGGTTCTGTGGAAGCGCCATGAGTACGGTAAAGCCACATAGGGGCCAATGATGGACATGGAAAAGTCTTATCCTGAATTGTTTGTTTGCTTGATATAATTTTCAGGACAAAATTCCTATAAGAGGGGAAGGATGTTACAAACCCAATTTATGGGATCATGTGGTGAGAAATGTAATATCTCATATTAAAGGTAATTGAACAAAAAATGGTATAATTTGTTTTGAATACATAGATTTCGTTTACAATAGCCTCGATGTTTGTGTTGTGGGCTTTATTGGCTATTGGGCCCGATAACAAGGAAATAACAAAGAAAATTCAATTAGTAATTGAATAATTGAATATTTGAGAAAAGGAAGAGGTAGAAACCTCTAGAAGGCAAAGAGATGTAATCCAATGATGGATTTCGTGCCTCTTGGGTTCCTTGGGTTCCAAAGAGTCCAAAGTTGCATAAAGAGTGCAATAAGAAAAGAAAATTTTAATTAAGTATTTCTTCATTAAGAAAGAAATTGAAAATAATGGTAAAATGTGGAAAATGAGTGGAAAGAGGCATAAATGAAATTCCTTGGTGAAATTTCCTATCCATGAGGTTGCTAATATTAAAAGGGATGCCAATGAAAAAAATACAGAGAAATAAAGAGAAATTCTCAAAAAGAGATAATTTAATGAGAAATAAACATGATAATGAAAAATTATGCATATAGATGCATCTAGAAGGATAATAATTATCCTTGAAAAGGGAATTTCAAAATAATGGAGTGTCTTGGGATCCAAGGAGTCCCAATAAAGAGGAAAGAAAGAGACAATGCCAAAATTGCAAAATAAAAGGATAATGTGATACATTATTAATGAATTTTGTGTTGCTTTTCAAAAGGTGGTATTTTCTATTAAAAGGAAACATGATTTCGTGACAAATAACTAAAAGGCAAGTTTAAAGAGAATAAGAAAGTGGATTTTCGTATTTATAATATCCATATAATAGAGAATATCCAAAGGATAAAAAGAAAGAGAGAGAATATCCTTCTCATTGAAGGAATTGATTTCCTACTTGGAAAGGGCCTCTTTGATTCGTGAATAGCCAGCTTAGGGCTTCTTTCCTCACCACTTTTTAAAGGGTAGAGTCGTGGTTTGAGTCAGAGAGAGAGAGAGAGAGATCCCACACTCTCCTCCTTGTTGTTCTTCGTTCAAACCCTTGTTGAGGAAAGTACGTCTAACACTGAGGCAGAGATGACTCATGGGGTCGTCTCGATCGATGAGAGAGCTTCCACAATGACCTGGGATGATCGACCATCATCCCCATGCCCTCGGCCGTCGTGTAGCGCCTGCAAAAGGTCAACGACATGTCTACAAGTCGCACGCCTGCCCCACACAAGACAACCACCTAGGTCGCAAGATGGGTGGCAATCCAAGTGCGGCAGAAGGTGGCAGCGCAAGAGCTGCATCGGGCGATGGGTTTCGAGCTCTGGATGGTAGGGGGCGGACCCCCAAAGTTCTGCAAAACGGCGACAACTAGGGTGTCGCAAGGAGGAAGATGACCAGACCTCTTTTTAGACGTTTCTACCCGTCCGCGTGATGAAGCGCGGGCCACTTAAGAACGGGCATAATCGTAATTCGATTCTATTTCCAAAGCAGCAACGTTGCATGGAGAATGAGCGACGTGGCGCGCTCTAATTGGCCGGGAAGGTATTTCCTTTCTTAATTCATAATTAAAGATTCATAACTACGATCAAGACAAATTATATATGTATTTTGATCAGAAAAATGCAAGGAATCCATTAAAAATAGTTTTATAGACTGAGTCTGATCATAGTTCGAAATGTTGTGTAAATTATCATCTTTAATGAATTAAAGATTAAGAAACCCTATTTGGAAATGAATACAGTGTTTAATAGGGTTTAATGGATCATTAGAGTTGATGTTAACCTGTTAAATGTAAAAAGGTACATTATGTTAAAAAAGGAATAACTTTGCACATGATTAGTCTAATTTAGAGTTTATGTGCTTGAAATTTGAAAAGGACATAAAGTTATCATCTTTAATGATTTAATTAAATAAAAACCCTTAGATTTGATAATAGATGGACTTAATGATGTTATTTGGATAATTCAAGTTGATATTAACTTGTTGTTAATAAAAGTGAAAATAGGATCTAAAAAGATGATCATTTTATATAATTGGTTTAATTTAGGGTTTTGTGCATGATTATGCATTAATGAGCTTGAAAACCCTAATTTAGATGAATGTGTCTTTTAATTGTTTTAATGGTTCAAATCCATGAATAAATAGGGATGTGATGATCCTAAGTCAATTTGGGTATAAAAGACTATTAAAATGGATAGTTGAGCAATTAAGGTTCATATAAATGGAAAAGGATATTTTAGGGTTTGTTAACCTAAAAGGGATTAAGTTTGAGAAACTGATCTAAGAAACCCTAATGAATATTAATCAAACATTAATGCGGATTAGAAACCTTAGAATGAGAATCCAAGTCAATAAAGTAGATTCTTGATAAAGTGTGTAATAAATAGAGTACATATTCTTTTCAGGATTTATGTGATGCTTGAATGACTTTCTTGGATCTGTTGATTGGTTTAATGGTATATACATGAAGTATATGTTGAATAATCTGCATGACTCATCAAATCAGGTATTTGGTTACACATATGAATAATCACTCTAGTTTCACGACCATTCTCAAAGTTTTAATCGGTTGCTTGAAAATAACTATTGGATATTTATTTATTTCATGCAACTATAAAGTGACTATGATTATCACTATAAATGTGCGTATATAATTGACTAGATCTGGGTCCAACTCTATTGCTTTGAAAAGGCTAAGAGAAAAGGGGTAATCCTAGAGCAAGGTCTAGGTTACCGAGAGTTAGAAACTGGGCTACCTATGTGTAGTTCCATGAAACTCATTAGCCTGCCATGATTTAAGGAGTGGGCTACTTACGAGTAGTGCCATGTGATCAACCCTAGAAATTGGTTCACTTATAGGTGGATCATGAGGGGTTTAATGGGGACAACATAGAGGATAGGGTACTCTTAGATTGCGGAGTTATATCTAAAAAGTAATCTTGGGTATTAAATGATTAATTGAATGATTACATTGTTAATGTATTTACATAATTATTGTTTCCCCCACATACCAGCTTCGGCTGACCGACGTTTTGTTTGTCGGCATTTTAGGTACAAGCCAAAAGGACAAATAGTAAATCATCATATTGTGAAATACATGAAGTAAAATACAAGGAGGTTTAGTTAGAGTAGAATCCTTAAGTGGATAGAAGTTTAGAGATCCATGTTTTCAAAAAGGTATGCAAAAATTTATTTTCTTACAGCTTTCAGTATACTATGTTAAAATTTGATAATTATTCTTGGTTAATTTCCGAACCTTTGATCCGGAAGTCATGGGTGCGGCTTCGACCTCTCGGTCTCCCTTAATTGGGAGTTATTGGGAGGTGGGGTCGTAACAAATCTAGAGGCAGGAGGCCATTGTTTGTTGCTAGGAGGACACTATGAACAACTATTCGTGGTGCTGCACCATGAGGCCAGTGGATACAATTGTTTGAGTGTTGCTATTACTGATGAAGTGTGTTTCTACCTAAAGAAGAAGCATACTACTGCAAGGTTAATGCCATTAGACTTGCTCTAGAACTAGGTATATCCTTGTAAACCTTCCTTCCTAGATGCATTATTGTTGACATGATTCTTCTAGTTAGGGAATCAAGAATTTAAATTTTTTGTTTCCTCTTCCTATATATACGCATGAATTCCCAACATTATATATGTATACACATACTTCAGTCTATTCTCACCTGTGCAATTTACATTCATTTATATGTGGTGTATTTTTGGAACACTCAAATAATTTCTAATATCCCAAATTTGCCAAAAAAATTGCAATATAATGTTTCTAGGGTAATGGACATTCTGGCTCATGGGTGCGGCTCTGGCTCTGGCGATTAGGGCGTAACCTCTCTGTGCGGCGGCGGCTTGGGGGAGGGGCTTGGGCAGCCGGTGAACACCAGCCCGCTCCCCCCAGGCTTTCCTCACCTGACGGTGAAGTGGGTTCGTGGGATAGGTGGTGTTCTTTGCTCATCTCCTCCGCCGTAACTGCCCCGACGACTTCGCGCTCTAGAAGACGGGTCCCTCAGTCAGTGGTGCTTCCGGCGGTGGTCTGGGGGGCGTCTTCTCCAAGCCTCACCGAGGTTGCCGTGGTTTCACCTTGGCTCCTCCCTGTGGCCAAGTCGACCTCCTAGGGGCTCTGACGACTCCTTTCCCGACACAACTGGCTCGGGTCTTTTCTCTGATTTCCTGTTGCGTTCTGTTTGTGTCTTTTTTCTCATTTGTGGCTGTTTTGGTCTGTGGTTAGGGCAGGTTCATCTGCCTCTCAGTCGCTAGTTTCTTCGGCGTTTATCTCCTGTTGTTTGCAGGTTGTGTTACCATCTCCTTCTGTGAGTGTTTCGAGTCCCTAGCTGTGCTAGGTCTTCTTCTGATTTGGGGCAATTTTCGTTGCTTTTGTCTTATGGATATACAGGCGGTGGAAACCTCTAGTGGTATTATCTCTCGGTGGCAGATTACACCCCTTCATTGCAGGCTCAAGTTGAAGGAATCCCGTTTGAAAAGTTGTTTGATTCAGCTCCTTAGTTTAGGGATCAATGCAGAAGTGTTTTATTCTCATTCCAATATGAGTGTGGGGGGTGTGTTGTTTGTGTACTAGTTTGTTGTATGCTCTTTTAGAGGTATTTCTCCTGGTTGTAGATGTCGTATGGCTTATGAGTGATGATATTGCTCCGATTTGTTCAAAAAAAAAAGGGTAATGGACATTAAAGAAGGATGGTATATCTTGACCATGACTTATGGACTGAATATTCCTATAGATAATATGCAATGGTATGACCCATTTCTTGTATCTTTATTCTAATTTTGATTAATATAAAATCCCCTTTGCTCACTAATCTTCATATTTAATCTATCAGGGTGTCTTTTTTGGGTCAAAAGGAAGTGTCTCTTCTTTTCCACTTTTAGGAAAGGATAATTATAAAATTATTTTGAATGTACCACATCAAGGATGTAAAAAGGATATAAAAACTAATGATTCTTTATGTATTTCTAGAATCTAGGGCATACATGATTGTAGTTTTTCAACCAAAATGCACTCAAAAGAGATCTTACACAATCCTCATAAATAATGGCATACTTCCTATAATATTACATATCAAAAGAGATGTTTGGTATTTTTCTCCTACTATTTATAATAATGATTCTAGGTGTTCCTATCATAGAATGCCATGTCGAGAAGCCCAAATTATGGACTATTACTCTTTTCCTTTCCTCACCCCAAACATGTTCGTCTGTGAATTGTTTCAATACTAAAACTCTAATAAAATTATGTTATTTAGATTATCTGATTTATTTTTTAAATATATTAAAAGTAAAAAAAATTCTTGTGAAATAATTCACTCTCCCATGTTGTATAACTATTTTGGTTAAGTTCACTTGAACATGAATATACATTGAAAACTTTAAGTTCGTACGCAATATTGAGAAGAATGAGCACGAAAAAAACTCATAGATGCATCACTAATGGAAAACAAGGTTACTTTTATGACTTAATGTATTATATATATGTGTTAAGAATCATACTAGGATTGGTAAAAAGTATATTTGTGGTCAAATGGTGATTTTGAAAGAGTCTGGTCAACTCGATGGCTTGGTTCTATAATGGTCAGATCAATCTATAGAGTTGAAGTAAGTCAATGCTTGATGTAAAGAAAAAACTATGAACAAATCAGGTTAAAAAGTCATACCAATCTCCAACAAGCTAGACAATCTTCAACATGTCCACAAGTTGAAGAGATTTCAAAGAATTTGGGTCCATTAGTCAAACTGACTTCTAACTCATTAAACCAAGTTTATAGGAATGTGCCTATAAATAATATGTATTTGTACGCACCCTATTTTTTTATTTCAGATCCACCTATTTATTATAATATTAATTGATATGAATTGCCTATTATGAATCCAAGTTCCTAACCAATTTTCATAAGTACAATAAATTTTTAAAAGTTTATTTATATCTCTATAGTATTTTATAATATCAAGTATACATGAGGTAATTTCTAAATATTCATTTTGAATATTAAGAACTTAAAGAAATATAGGAGTTCTCCATTAAAAAAAAGGTCTTAGACAATTCTTTTTAACTTTTGCAACTACCTTTATTATTGCATATCTACTATTATGTTTGGCATTTTATGTTCCTACTAAGTCTTATGACCTTAATGTTAGATGTTGATATTATTTCATAGAATGCCATGTATATATTTCTAAACCATGGACTATGTCTTCTACTTCCTCCCACACATAACACATAATTGTGAGATCGTATTCCTTGCTTAACATAAAATCACATTTTGTTCTTTTATCATATACTTTAGTCTTGGTTAAATTTCCATGGTAGTAATAATACTATGAATAATTAGTAATCCAATTTTATATGATGTATTTATGCTTTAATTTAGTGAAACTTCACAATGAGTAAGCATATAAAATTTTATAATTGAGTGAAAATGAGAAGTAGGAAATAAATAACATGAAACCCACATCTTTGATCTATTAGAAATTTAAAATGAGGTAAATTTAAAGACTTAATGTGATATACATGTAGTATGAATCATATTGGGTTTTAAGATTCTTGGAGTTTATTTAGGGGGTCCACAAATTTGTAGGATAATTTCTTTTAGTTGTGCCAAAAATTTTAATATTTGGACAAGAAATGATGAGATTAAAACAATATAATGTTTTAAAATATAATATAAATTGGGTCCACAATTTGAATGTCTTCCAACAAGTCAAATAATGAGATGTCCCTAGATTTTCAACATCTTAATCTAATGTGTGACATCCAAACTGAAACCCTCACCTCAACTAAGATCCAAATTAGAACACACACACTAGGCAAAGAAGAAGAAAATCTTAGGAAGTAAATGGAAACCAAAGTAGAACACACATGAACAATAAAGAAAACATACCAAAATAAGCTCACCAATCAACATATAATTATTAGATTACTTATTACAAATTTATATGACATATTTAATAATAAACTTTTACATTTGCACATACTACATTTACAATAGGATCTTTAGACACTAGGTCCACCTATACATGTTCTCACCACACAACTCTCCACTATCAAGGTCTTCAAAATCACATTTCTGCACATCACCTAAAGAAGAGATTACAAGTGGTACACATTAGCACAATAAAATTTAATATTATGTTGATTACGCTACAAGATTGACATACCTCTCTAATACTATGACTTGGCAATAAGAAATATATAAAAATGTGTAGTAATAAAGAAACAAATCATACATAAACAAGATGTGTATTTTACAAAAGAGAACACATATTTTATGTACATTTTCCATTATATCTCCATGCATTGAACATTGAAGGTTGAACACACTAAAGGCCTTATGACCGACTACCAAAGAGTTGGATAATTTGACAATGTGATCCGACTAACAAAGAGTTGAATCACTTTCATAAGTATTATTTTTGAGGTGTGAATTTAGTCTTGCTTATTTTCTAATTTTAAACGGGTTATTTATAAATTTGTATGCTTATACGACTTCAATAAAGTATACAACAAGCAATTTATTAATATTCTTTTTGAAAATTCAGAATTTAGATTATATAAGAGTTTGTAATTTATAAAAAAATAACAATAAAATTGATTTTACACAATTCTCATTAACTTTTCCAAATACATTTATTACTGCATATCTATTGGCATGTTTGGCATTTTTTGCTCCAATTGTTTCATGTGACCATGGTGTTGGGTGCCACTGAAATTATCTCATAGAATTATATGTATACTTTCTTAAACCACATACTACATCTTTCTACCACCTCCCACATGGAGCATGTCACTGTGAGATTGTATTCCTTGCTTAAGATATAATCACATTTTGTTCTTTGGTTGTATGATTTATTCTTGATTATTTTAATAGTAGAAATCATACTAACAAATAATTTGTGATCTTATTTTATATGATGTAGCTATTTTTTCATTTAGTGAAATATAATAACAAATAAGCATCCAAACATTAAGAATTATGTGAAAAATGAAGTAGAAAAGAAGAGCATAAAAACCACTTATTTGATCTATTGGCAATGTAAAATAAGGTATTTTCATGGACTTAAATGTGATATACATTTATTAATAATCATATAAGCATTTAGGATTTTATTTTAAGGGGTCAACAACTTTGTAGAATTAGGTCTTTTTGTTTCCCCCAAATTTGTAATGTTTGGACTAGCCTGAAGGTTTGAAGAGATTAAAGAAATTGATGTGTTCAAATATATTAAAAACTGGGTCCACATGTTGATTTGTCTCCCAAAAAGACATATAAACTACGAACAAGTTCACATGTTACACATACTTTCAGAAGGTCATGTCCATTATTGTGACCATTTCTTGCCGGTCTGACTTCTTGTCGGGGAGAGTGAATTGTAGTTAGAGACCCATTCTTTTGTGGGAATTTATATCCTTTATGATCTATGTCCATTTTTTCCTATTTGGAGCAATTTTTGATGTTCAACTTCTTCCTTAATTATATTTCATAACAACTCCTCATTATTGTATGATTAATTTTGGGAATTACAAACCCTAATTGAAGTTTCTTACTAAAACATAATACTTGCTGAATTGATGGGATATTATACTTTTCTCTTATAATAGATTTTGAGAACCAAAATTCTTATGGATCCTCTACAAAAGATTAATCTTGTTAATATTATAAGACATTCAATTGGATAGTGGTCTTTAAGGATAATACAATGGTGAATTTAGGGTTTCACATGGTATGGGGATATTGTAAATTGTTATCAAGAAAGCATGAACAAAGTTACTAAGTATATTCATGGGGCCAGAAACTAATATATGTGATGTTTGCATAAAATGAAGGTGATTCTATATGGAAACATGTCATAGTATGGAATATTCCCCTATATCGAGAAAGTGTAAGCTTGTATATTTTTATTAATTTGAATAATCAAAACTGAAGTTTACTCTGGACAATTGTTTAGACAATTGTATGAAATAATATATGTTTAAGGGTAACATGTAAGATGCAAGAGGGATCAAATTCATGGGGTTCCTTTTGTGGGGTCAATGTTTTGGAAATGTTGCAATGGGTCTCTATAGTAGTATCATTAGGAATTAGTCAAGTAAAATTCTTGATCTGTAATAAGCATAAGAGAAATTCAATGATTAATGAAGTACTTTTGAGTGTTCATCGATTGAGAATTATGATATGATGCTTGTTTTTTGATGTTTAGAATTTTTTCAACGTTATACAATTTCATAGAAGTTAGCAAAGTGAGGGTTCATCAATATATATATTGTTATGTACTAGTCTTTGCAAGACTGAATGGTTGCATTTGAACCTACAACTACATAGGTGGACATGTGTCATTCCCACCTATTACGGGGTGGGACAATGCATGGTTTTTAATGATTTGGGACTGTATTCATGTTTTTATGATTATAATTGTTTAAATTTTCTATTTATCCATTACATCTAGGACGTCCATGGAGATGGAAAATGGATGGTGAAAGTTCAAGTAGAATATATAGATCTTGACGACGAGTATCCCATAATTGGCTTGTTGATCCCCAAGCATTTGGTATGGATGAATGATGGAGAAATTGGATATAGTTCATGTAGTGATTTTTAACATTCGGGCCCACTTGATGGCTCTAGTAGAGTTTTAGGAATGATGACTGACACCACATATCATCCCTATCATTAACTATACATTTTATCATCACTCACACACAAGACATGGTTAACTTCCTGACTGGTTACCCATCCCAGTACTACTCTGGGTTGACCATGTTTAACCACATAGTTCTTTAGTAATGGGATCCCTAAATAGGAGGTGAACCTTTTTTTGTTTTTGGTTGGTAAAAAACTTTGTTGCTATATAAAAATAATGCAAAACTTTGGGTACAAGCAATGCACCCCTACAACCAGGATAGACATCCAGAAAAAAACAAACGATCCAAAATATGAACCTCACAAACGGTAAGGAAAAGCTAACATGAACGTCAAGCTATCCTATACTAACCAGCCTAACAGATGCAACACTACTTACAAGAGACCAGAGAATCAACTAACAAAAATAACACTTTCAAATTGTGACCTCTAGCCTCCTAAAGAAGGCGTAGGCTACTATGATAGCAAGTACAATCAACCCAGAACAGTCATCCGACTCTTCCTAACCAAACAAAGAGCTTCCAATATGCAAATTCCTGTTCAAATACCTTTCAATGGAAAGGACTTCAGACCCATGTCCATGGAATATGAGAACCTCCCTATCCTCCATAACGTTATCTTATATCCTGAAAGGATGGACTCTAGACAGGTTTCATACCCATGAAACGGTCCAAAATAGGAGGTGAACCTTGGTGATATGGGTAGTCTAATCATTTCTTTTTAACATCCCACTACTACAGAAATGGCATATAACGTCAGATTTATAGGCGTCAGTTGTATACAACAAACCGACGCCTAAACCATAAAGTGTCGGTTATATATATAAACTGACATCTATCTGTAACAAGCGACTAGACACGAGTATCACTTTCTATTTAGTGTCGGTTGCTTATCAAGAAACCAATGCCTAAAATTGACAGCCAAATCCAAATTTTCCAGTGAAAAAAATTACCTCCAAAATTTAACATACAGTGTCGGTTGTTAAAAACGAAACTGATGACTAAATATTTTCTGCGAGACAGAAATTTGGCCCATTGTTATCGTCGGTTATCTTACAAAAATTGACGACGATGTCTTTTCGCGTGCTTAACCGTGAAAATTTCACCCCCTTTTGGCATTGGTTTTTTGACGAAAACCGACGACTATGGTCATAATGTAAGAACATTTATTTTTACCGGCATATATAGATAGACATCGGTTTTTCTATTTGGAACCGACGACTATCAGTGAACATAAGTGTCGGTTTGTTGGTGGTGACCGATGCCAAAAGTTTTAAGTGTCGGTTTAGGGTAATAACCAACACCTATTGTTAACTTAATAGCACCCGCACAAGCCAGACTCTTCCCCTTTCTCTGTTTCATTGTCAATTTCACTAGGGTCTCTAGCGAATAGTGATTCTGCAACCTGCCACCTGCTGCTCTTCTGTCGCCATCTGTTATTGTTCTATCGTCGCCTGCTGGTCCTCCACTATCAGTCGTTTTCGTCCCTACCCTCCGCCTTCTGCTGGTCCGCCGTCACGTGTCTTCTGGTCTGCCACCATCTGGTGGTCCTCCTCTGTCGTTCGTCGCCGGTCTGCCTTCCCTGTCGTCTGTCCTCTTCCTCTAGCCGTCAGCCATCACCACTGTGAAGAATGACGTCGCAGCTATGAAGGTCACCTGAGGAGCCACTGCACCATCAGAGCTCAAGCCTAAGGTTGTCGGAGCTAGCCTCTACTTCCCCTACTACTAGGTAGGTTACATATCTTGGTTTTACTGATTTCCATCAACTGATTAGTGTTTACTTATCTACTGATTTGTATTTACTTATCTATTGATTTGTATTTATTATCTACTAGTTTTTATTCATTTATCTATAAAATAGTATTAATGTAATATTTTAACTTGTCTAATCCTCTTGCTTGAACTAATTCAATAAATTTTGATGCATGTTCAAATAAGATTCAAACTTGTCCATTCTAGCATCTTAATTTGATTTGATTATGTACTTTGAACCTTGAAATATGTGTGTTAAAGATACATTGATGTTGAATGTCAAACTTAAGTCACATGTGGGTCTTCTATTTCTAAAATGATTATGTGAACTCCTAAATCAGTAACATATATTATTATTTGTGCACCCAAGTACCTTGTGAATCATGTATGCGGCCTATGGTGATTAAATGCCTAAATCTTAACTTGAAATATGACCTAGTATGTATGTTGATTTATGAAGATCTAGTTAAAACTTCAAGATTGACCCCTGATTCAAATCTTTAATATATGAAATCATGGTTTATTTACTATTTAGTATTTACTGACAAGCATGATTAAATGATGTTACACAAAACTTAGGATATGAATGATGAAACTAGGATTGTAGGTATAAGAATGACAACATACATGTATTTGTTGGCCTAGATACCCATCCAAGATTTACTCATTAGTCCCTGGTTTGGGACTGTTCTTGAACACCTAATCTCACTTAGGTTGTAAATGTATAATATGTATTGGGTTTTCAAGAAATTTTTGATAGCATTTCCCCATTTGTTCTCTAAGTACAAATGTACTTGGAGAACGGGGGGAAATGCTACCAAAATTTTCTTGAAAACCCAATACACATTATACACTTACTAGTGAGATTAGGTGTTCAAGAATGGGATAGGTGTTACACATTTAGTATATATAAGAATGATAGCACATGTATTTGTTGGCCTAGAAACCCATCTAAGATTTACTCATTAGGAGTAAATCTTGGATAGTCCCTGATTTGGGACTGTTCTTGAACACCTAATCTCACTTAGGATGTTTAACCATTAATTATATATAAGACCTTAAACCCTAAAGTTTTAACCATAAACTCTAATCTGTTAACCCTAGACCCTAATCTTGTTGTAATATATATTTGTTTTCTATTTGATCATAGAATGGATAGATCATGGATATCCATTCGCAATCGCTGCACCCCAGAGTTTATTTCTGGTCTTGATCAGTTTATTAGATTTGTTGAGGAATATAGGAAACAACCTGGAGATAGGTTCTATTGTCCATGTAGGCATTGCGGTAAAAACTTGAAAGTCAGCAAAATCAAAAGTCATGTCATTTGCAACGGGAATGTTCAAGGATATACATAATGGCACTAGCATGGAGATATTTCAAACTAGAAACCAGTAGATGTCGATAGCAGTGCTTGTGTGGAAGAAATTATTGCCTCCGATGACATAGATATGAACGAACCAATTCCAGCAGACATTGTTGATGCGATGTTGGATAGTTGTGGGGTAGAGCACACCAAAATCGATCCACCTCCCATGTTTAGAAAAGTTTTGCATGATTCTGAGATACCGTTATACACTGTTTGTACTAAGTTTACGCTGCTTAGTGCTGTGTTGAGATTGTATAACCTGAAAGCTAACAATAGATGGAGCGATAAAAGCTTCACATCATTGTTGTCTTTGTTGAAAGAAATGCTTCCTGAAGGAAACGAACTGCCAATTGAAACATACCAGATAAAGAAATTGTTGTGCCCAATGGGAATGGAGGCCAAGAAGATACACGCATGCCCAAATGATTGTGTATTATTTGAAAGGACTATGTGGATTTGAAAGACTATCCAAAATGTGGTGCATCATGGTATAAATTGATGACTTTAGGGGAGTCCAAAATTGGTTCTCCTTCCAAGGTGATGTGGTATCTACCTATAATATCACGATTTCAATACTTGTTTGCCAATCTGATAGATGCAAAGAATTTGGGGTGACATGCAGATGTTAAGAAAATAATGATTGGATCCTACGACATGCGTCTGATTCTCCACAGTGGAAGAAGATTAATCTATTGTACCCTAAATTTGGTGAAGAAGTCAAGAATATAAGACTTGGGCTCTGTACGGATGGGATGAATCCGTATGGGACATTGAGCAACCAACATAGCATTTGGTCAGTCATGCTTGTTATATACAATCTTCCTCCCTAGTTGTGTATGAAAAATAAGTACGTTATGTTGTCATTGTTTATATAGGGTGCTAAACAACCTGGAAATGATATCAATGTTTATCTTGAACCTCTGATTGATGACTTAAAGAAACTTTGGGGTGAGGTTGGGATGACCTATGATGCTTCATGAAGAGAGACATTTTGTTTGCACACTATGTTGTTTTGCACAATTAATGACTTTCCAACATATGGGAATTTGTCTGGATATAGTGTCAAAGGAGCTAAAGCGTGTCCTATATGTGAAAAGAACACTGAGTCAACAAGACTAAAACATTGTGGAAAGACTGTATATCTTGGTCATTTGTATATGTGAACTATATAATGTTTCATTATCTTCTGGTTATGTCAAATGCTAAATGTTTGATTTTTTAATGAAATTTTCAGATGGCTGAGCATGGGCATGATGACCATGATGTCCATGATGA
This sequence comes from Alisma plantago-aquatica, assembly GCA_963693085.1. NCBI lineage: Eukaryota > Viridiplantae > Streptophyta > Magnoliopsida > Alismatales > Alismataceae > Alisma > Alisma plantago-aquatica. Next base: position 20,912,540 of record OY856410.1, read on the forward strand.
GCATGGTGAGGATACCAATGCACCACCTCACAATGTAAGTTTTAAAAATATATCATATATTTCTATCTATATGACCATTTATATTTATATCCTATAAATGTGTTTATTTTGTTAAATTTTTAGGTTGACGATGCACTTGTACCCTCTAAAGCACTTGAGGCACTTGATGAGCAGTACCAAAAAGTTAACAAGAGAAGGGGCATCACTATGATGAAGAAGTTAACAGTGCTAAGGGGCAATGTACCCAAACTGGTTGTGGATTTTGATAATGCAGGAAATGCTATTGGAGTGAATCGCAATTCGTTTGTTTCATATCTTGGGTTTGTTACTCGTAGACATTGTGGTTGTAAGATAGATTCTTGGCATAAAGTTCCTAAGGGGAATAATGATTTAATATGGAAGGATTATGCATGAGTTATTATTATTTGCAATTCTATTTTGTAGATTACTAATTTTTTGGATACTAGATAATAGCAATTCTATTGTGTAGAGTATATTTGCATTGGATGAAAAGCTACTTCGTAAATGCGTGATGCAATGTTGTGGGAGGGTCCTAAGGAACTATAGGACGCATCCGACCTGAGAATACATAAAAGATGGTGAGTACCGAAAGAAGTCAACCACTAAACAGTGGAACTTCCTAGACCTAGAAAACTGGAACATGTTTGTTGCTTCAAGAATAACTGATGAATTCAAGGTATTAGGCGTTACTCCCAATTTAATTAATATATGTTGTATTCATCGATTCAATATTAACCTTTAGTGTTACTAACCAAATCAATGTGCATACTAACTAGGGTATCTGTGAGACGCAAAGCGCAAGTCGTGCAATGAATGTGCATGACCACACAATGGGTCTAAAGGGCTATGCAGGCGTTCGCCAAAGACTGCAGGCTCGGTCTACTGCTCAGTTTGCTGCTACTCAGGAGTCCTCTACTATAGGTACCACACCTCTACCTCGCCATGATGTCTGGATAGCTGGGAGGCAAAAGAAGAAGGGAGAAATAACAAAGCCCGCTACTGCTGAGGCGGCTGCAAAAATGATAAAATAAAACTCTTAGAGCAATCGTTCGAATATTGATTATTTGTGGTGTTTACTTACTTACCAATTTTTATTGATGGCGATTAGTGGGAGGTCCACGAGCTGAGGAAACAAGGCAAGTTCATCCCTGAGGGCATAAGGGATGAATTGATAGTTGCTCTGGGTAACCCAGAGCATCGTGGACGTGTTAGGAGTGCAGGCGCTGGTGTGGGCATTAAAGCGTTCTTCAGGCCATCCCATCACAAACATGTACCAAAAGTGGGAATTTCACAAGAAGAGGTAACGTATTCTTTTTTTAGAATGTTACTTAAAAAAGGAATTCAATAATCAGAAGCTAACGTTTCTTTTATCCATGTATAGGTAGATAAGATAGTTGATAGGAGAGTCGATGAAGTAGTTGATAAGAGAGTCAAGGAAGCAGTTGATAGGACACTCCATGAAGTAATGAGCAAGTGGAAGTCATCTCTGACTACCACTCAGACAGTACCTATGGAGTCCCGCTCTACTCCTACTATAGAGGTTGGGAGTAATCTTGTAGACCCACCACCTAGCACATTTGCTGTAAGTATTTTTATGACATAGTATCTAGTATTTTCAAGATGATATGTTTTCAAGATGATATGTATATATGTATATAACATTCTTTACGTAAATTTTTAGGGGTTGAAGCCATGCCATCTAAAAAGTAAAGAATATGTCATTGCAGAGGCATCGGTTTATCCACCCCTTCCAAGGGAAATATTTCATGGGTCTCCATTACCACATGGTTGGGTTCGTGTGAGCCCGCTACGTATATTCCCTAGTTGGATGGTTCTTCCATTGCCATATGCCCACCCAGATTGTGAAATGCTTGGTGAGGAAGAAGGCAGAGTGATATTGTGGTCCAAAGCGGATGTCGCCTATACTATAATTGTATGGTAAATTTACATTACGTTAAATTGTAAGTGTGTATATATGAGGTCAATTGATCTGAAATAATATATACAGGTTAAAAGGAAGACACCCAGAGCATCTAGGCCTCCACATCTGCCTCCTACATTACCAAGTTGGGTTCCGCAGGACCTACCTTCCCCGTTAGGTCCTAATTCTAGGAATATGATATAAATTACCCTATAATTGTTCCTATAGATGTGGATGTTGCGGGTGAATCATATGAATATAAGATATTTTGGAGTTGTTTCACTATGATTGGCTGAATACATATGTTATAGAGATATGGATAAGGTGAGATCTTGTTTATACATCCATATACCTTCTGTAGGATCTGGAGATCTGGTTTCTTATATATTAATGCATATGTAATACATTTTTTGCAGCTACTTAGACAAGATACATGTAGATTTTTCATTTGAACATGTAGGATTTTTTATTCCATCTTTGATTAGTCTAGTAGCTAAAGACCCTTCATCAGTTCAGCAATACTATTGTGATGCTTTTACAAATTTTGGTCAAAATAAGAAGACGGTGATAATAGCTCCATTCAATGTGGAGTAAGTTTACTTTGCTTATAATTTGGAGTTAAGAAAATTACATTTTTTATTGTGGATTTCGAGTTATTAATTTTTGAATTTTTTACCTCTAGGAGTACACATTGGAAGTTACTAGTTATTGTCCCCAGGACGTTCACTGTCTATTATCTAGATCCTAGGGGTACTAAATTGAATCCAACATATGGACACTCAATAAAAATGACATTATTCCGGTGAGAAATATTTCATTTTTATATCCGTTAACATATGTTATTACATTACTATTTAATTATGCAATTTATTGTGTTACATTAACATGTAGGGGTTTACATGAGTTCAAAAAGGCTAGAGGAAAGGTCCCCCAGAAAAAGAACTAGCCAATAATTTGGGAGAACGTGGAAGTAAGTTCCCGACTCCAATGTATATATTATTTATGTGAACTGTGCTTAGTTGTGTTTTTTAATATTCTGTATGTTTCAATTTATAGTTTGCTACACAAGACAACGAATGGACATGCGCATACTATGTGATGCGATTTATTCATATGATTATCAAATATGCCGCAGTGGACATCGATGCCATACATGAGGTATTATATATAGTCTCATTAGATAATATGAAATATATCAATCTTATTTATATATTATTAATTATGTATATACATCATTCTCTTTGCAGGTGTTTAAAACTGACCCCACTACAGGTAAGGCCTTATCATATGGACATGCTCACTATACGGCAAAAGAATTAAATGATGTAAGATAAGAATGGGCAAAAGTTATACAAGGAGTGGAGGTTTTAAAATATAATTGGGATGTTGGTAGCGATAATGACTAAAGAATGATATTTTGTAAATGAATTTTTCTGAATTTTCATATGTGTGAATATTTCTACATGTGTCTAAATGTTTCTACATGTGTGAATGTGAAAATGAAAGGAACTACAGGTTGCTACATGAATGTTTCTACATGTGTTTAAATGTTTCTACATGTGTGAAAATTGAATGGAACTGCAGGTTGCTAAATGTGTGAAAATGAATCTTGTTAATTTTGTAGGTTTGTGGCCTTTTTTTGTCTGATATCAATGGATGTCATAAACCTACAATTCAAGAACGGAACTGTAAGTTTCTGCATCCTGCTGACTAGCCACAGTAGGCCTGCAAACTGATAAGAAAAAAAATCGAAACATAGGCATAGGTTATTGGTAGAAAACCGACAACAAAGACTTACAATGTCGATAATTATCCGAAAACCGACAACAAAGGCTATAGGCATCAGTTATTAGTAGGGAAACCGATGCCAGAACCCTTCACGCCAGACGCCAGCAGGGGCTCTATTGGCATCGATTATTACTAAGAAACCGACGCCGATGGTGTCCTAGGTGGCGCCCTTTTTGTGGCGCGAAGGGTTATGGAATCGATTTCCCTACTAATAACTGACACCTATAGTGCCCATGCTGGCATGTTTTTGGTGGGGCAACGAGTTCTGGAGTCAGTTTTCAAACCGACGCCTAAGGGTTCAGCTTGTAGCGTCAGCCACATATGTGTCACTTTTAAACTGTCGCCAAAGGCCTTAAATAACTGACACCAAAGCTCGGTTCTATACTAGTGTCCTTTCATCTGAGGCCTCAAATCTTTGGATGTTACAATCAGACCCATTTAGACTCATGACTTCCTCATCAAGGCCCAACTGTAGATCCTCATAATATTTCCCCATTTCTGTGCAGGCCTAGAATGTCCCATGGACACCCTGCTCCCTATCATGAAATAAGGGTTCTGGCTCTGATACCATTTGTAACATCTGAGCTTACCTCCTAAGAATGTAGTAGAGTTTAATGAATTATGAATGGCCCACATAACATGACTACCCTTGATTGTGCACTTTGGCATCACTCACACACAAGCCATGATAAACTTCCCGGCTGGTCACCCGTACTAGTACTACTCTGGGATGAGTATGCCTAACCATAGATTTCATTAGTGATGGGCTCCCTAAAAAGGAGGTGCACATTGGTAATATGGATAGTTTAAACATTTCTTTTAAGAGGCCCCAAATCCTGGGATGTTACAATATGTGATAACTCATATTTTACGTTTCGATATACCATGTAGTATTTTAAGACAAAAAAATCTTTGTAGATAGTTGATACCAAATTGATGAATTGGTTACCTCATTTTGGACTCTTTCAACTATTAAGGATTGATTGGAGATAACACTCGTGATTGTGACATCTAGTTGAGTTCTATTAAAATGTATGTCTTGTATTAATGATTTTTGGTATTTATGAGATTACACATATGTCTAGTGATATGCAAGAATTTGAATAGTTGTATAGTGATCGTTGGGATATATCAGGCACATACCAATTAGATATAACTTGTTTGATGAATATTGATGATTGATTGATTTGTATTCAAGTCTTATAAACATTTTTCTAAGCTTCTTTGAAGAAAAATTTATATGATTCTAAAATGAATTTTTGATGTCAATATCAGATAAAAGCTAGAGTACATGTTGGGGGATTGTTGTCTAAAGTTTCATAATATTTCAACTAACTGTTTAAAAGGTATGAAATTTAAAATATGAGTTGTTGATGTTTTATTCATTCATCCTAGAGCAAAGTTATAGTTGTATAAATATCATGAACATGTTCATAAGTGTTGGTTTCCCAAGGAATAGCTTTCAAATTCTATAGTGACTATCTCACGTAACTTTTAGTAATTAGGATTAGAGGATAGAGACTTCCTCATACATCTCTGATTTTCTTAGGATAGACTGTAGTTGTCTCACGAGCTTATCTTGTACAAACAAACTGAACTCTCATGATCCAAGTCGATCACTATGCCAACTTGTTGAACCTTTCTAAATCAATGAGGTGTGCACAACTGGCCCAGGAATAAAGGTGTAGTGATAAAATGATTTGCCTCGAGCTCCTCCTCATTTCTCCATAGAAGTGAGAAACAACCAACCCAAGCTCTACAAGCCCAACCTCCATCAAGATGAAGGTGAAGAGGTTTGTCTCATAAACCCACCACCTCCAAAGACTTTGACCACGTCCAGTAGGTTGTTGTAGCATGATCCTCATGATCATAGACACCATCTTGAAAGAGAGGAAGATGGTGTCAGGCATGAGATATTGGACATCCCCACCCAAAATCTCAGGCGGCTTTGAGTTCATGGAGACATTTATCAATGATCACTATGTTCCCTCATATAAACAACCACATCCCTAGAGTTGTGCTCTATCACACCAGTGGGGCAAGCTCTGGTCTATCTAGTGAGGCACCCCTTTTCCACCAGCTTCTCCTCGTCTACATCAAATCTTGCCCCAAAGGCATTGATAGTGGTACACCATGTTGTGAATCCCTCATCTAAGATAGAGGTCTTGTCATTCCTTTTCTTTCCATGTGGCATGGATTATACTGACAAGCTCACAAAATTGACACCCAAGCTCCTATGATGGGTATGTATGGACGAGTCTGGGTGGAAACGTGCAAGGAACCTATCAGAACCAGTACTGATGGGCAAGATAGCTTGGAGGATGACTTTTTTCTCAACAAAAGATGGACCAACGGTGGCGATCTAGATGTGTCCATGTGTAGAATACAATTCGTCATGCAAGAGAGAGGGAGGTTGTTGAACTCGGGCCACTACAGTTGAGATACCTCTTGAACCAGAATGATTTTATAAAGATCAGAGGAGAGGTAAGGTTAATTTATGTGGCTATCATTCAGACACTAGCCGTAAGATCCAGTGACTCTAAAATTTTAAAAAAAGGTAATAACCTAGAACTTCTACATTGTAAAATCAATATCAAATATCTCCCTTTGACATATGAGCCAAAACAATACCAATAGACCCATAAAAAGGACTAGAATTTATAAACTTGATACATTCAAGAATTTAAGGCATGATATCGACATATATCATTTTACAAGATTATAAATATTTTTATAATGTATTTAATGGTATCAATGAAATCGGGTAAACCTAAAATCTTAGAAAATTACTATTGAGCCCTAATGTCATATATTTATCATATACTGATTCTAATTAGACCAATATTTCTCTATATAATGAATTTTTACATTAAATTATTATTAAGGATTTTAAACACATTTAAATACTAGAAAATAGACCAATTATAAGAAAAACATGAACATTGTATTAGACACTTAGTATGATCTTTCAATCAGTACAAATATACTAGACACATGTTTAAGATTATATTTTAACCTAGGCATGGCAAAACCTAATTTGGACATAAATATCACAAATGATTATGATGATATATTAGTGATGATTCATTATTATTAATCACCTCATAAATTGAGTTATAGATGATCCATGTTAATTAGAATTATATGGACTTAGGTACATGGATTTATTTAATTATATTACTGTGGTTTCTTGGTTGAAATTATGATATTATACATTCTCTTTTAATTGCAAATAATGGATGTAGTATTGCAATGTATTACTAGATGTTTTGTCACGTGCAAACACAAATAATGAGTACATGTTCTACAATTATTAAGGTGTTCATTATTCCACTTTTGATGGAATGGATTAATGTTGACTATTACACTTTCCTAGAGCAATGTTGTGTATTTATTTCCCAACATTACTCGGTACATGGGGTAGGGCCTAATATATATGTTTTGGTACAAGTCTACCTTGATAATACAACTCATCTAGAAAAATGATTAAAATTAGCTTATTTCTCTTATTAAATAACTAGTTTTGATAATCATTTTCTCTCTTTCTGTACTTGTTTCTAAATTATGAAAGCCATAAATATATGCATCTTTATATCCATGTACACAACACCTTTGGTGTTGATCCATTATTTCACATATGTTTTATGTTTAGATCTAGCATGGGAAAAAGACAAGTGATCAGTTGTACATATTGTACCTATAGTCTAAGATCTTGATTATCATACATGTATATAATTCATTTTGTAATATACATGTGAAATTTTTAGAATTTTTATGGTGTATTGCTAAGGTTGTTTGATTCATATATGTGAATCTTGATTCTACAATTCAATCTGATAAAATTGCCTAACATTTTTGGATTTTATCTTATCGTCCCCATGGGGGAGACTCAATTCAGTGATGTTATAGTTGGTATCAAAGCATGAATGATAGATACATCTATCGTTTTCTCACAACAAAACATAAAACTAAATCTCATCTTTTACAATAAATCCAAGAAACTTAATAAGTCACTAAATAAGGACTAAGTTTCACTTATCCTCTACATTAGAACCTAAACTAGGTTTAGACAAGTGTGTTAAGCCTTTTCAATTTAGAGCTCACGTGTATTAGGTAGATACACTAATCTACACCTTGTTCTCACCATTTCACTAAGTGGTATGGCCGTAGTCTTTATAATGTGTGTGGGACACTAAGTTTCACTGAGTTGGTTTTGTTTCTAATCAACTTAATCCTCGACTGTTTTATCTGACATATGTTTTCTTGGAGAGAACAATATCATATTTTATTATATTAAAGTAAATATGAAAGTATGTCCCTCACACGGGAGAGTAGGAGGTGTTTATGAAACCTAAGTGAAAGGTAGTGACGTCAGTATAGAAGAGAGAATAGATCTAGAATTAATGTCTATAGACTTAATAAGATATGTGATACATAGAGCAGTCAATAGAAAGATATTTGATATAATCATGGATAATGTTATCTAAATTGATCAATAACGATATAAGTATATTTTGTGATTGTCTAAGTGGAATTTGAGTTCTAACCAATGTCGATAAATATGAGCTAAGTCTTGATGATAAAGTATGTAGGATTCTTGAAAGTAATGCAATATAAGTTAAAACAAGGTTGTATGTGCATGAGCCTCAAACTCTTTTACAAGGAGGACCTCTAGTGTTAGCACGAGATAAGTGGTGAACCCTAGAGAGAGTGAGACCCATAGGGATAAAGTCATACACCTAACTTCAATTATTGAGAAAAATGAGATATACATGATCCAATGCATCTTGAGCTAAATTATTCCTTAGTTGATGAGTTGAGTCCTTATGCATGATTCAATTGATGATCTAAGTCCTAGACCTGAGATTTGGGTTAGAAAATGAAATGGGATGAAGACTCATGATGAGAAAGTCAATTGGCTAGCTAATATAGGTCCTATCTTGAGTGACATATGTTGGTGAAGTTCATCATTAGTTGCAAGCAAGGTGATATATAAAACACTGGTTCTGAGTGCAGATTTTCTTGTGCATAATGTACTCATAAATGATGTTCCTTACACATCTATTTTCTAATATATTATGCTAGAAACCTCAGTTGAACTATAAAGATGATTGTGTATTAAAAACCACTCAGATAAGCTTGACTTGTTCTATACTAGCTCTATTATGTGTGAAAGAATGCAAGTTTGAATATAGGAGCTTAAAATAAATATATATGTGGATCATCAACACATGATCATAGGATATAGTCCATAACCTCAAATGTTTTCACTCTATGCGTCTAGTTTGAGAATGGGGTGAAACCCTAATATAGAAAGATGAATATATTACTTCCCTCTAATGACAAAATCCTTGTATGATGTTGATCACAACCCCTATTAGTGATGTTAACTTTAAAAAAACTAGTAAATAAATAAAATGAAATCTTTGTATCACCTTGCACATGTTAGTAGGATGAAACATGAAACCTTGAAAATTCATTATCAACTTTAAAAGAAAGAACAAACCTTTATTTTTTAGATGCTATGGGGATGTAATCCTAAAATAAATTAAAATTAATGTTCATGCTATGACTAAGACATTAAGTGATGCTTGAATTATCAAAAAAATGATACTTGGATATATATAAGGTGGGGGTGGGTACACCCTAGATTCCTTGCTAGAAATGTGATGGCATTGGAAAGTAGTAGTGATGGCCTAAGGACAATAAAAAACTTCTTGATACCACCATGAGTATGAGATTAGTTAAATTTTGAGGGAGAAATTCCATATAAGGTGGGATAAATATGATAACTCATAGTTTAGGTTTTTTATATTCAACATAGAATTTGTAGACCATGAAATCTTTGTAGAGGGTTGTAACCAAATTAATGAATGGGTTTCCTAGTTATGGGCTCTTTCTACTAATAAGGGTTGATTGGAGATAACACTCATGAGTTTGACATCTAGTTGATTTCTATTAGGATGTATGACTCGTATTAACAATTTAGGTGTTTATGAGATTAATCATCCATTTAATGTTATGCATTAAATAATTGTATAGTGACGGTTGGGATAAATCATGTCGATACTGATCGGATCTAACTAGTATGATGAAGATTGGTGACTGATTGATTTGTATTCAAGGCTTATACAAATATTTCTAAATTTCTTTGAAGAAATATTATACAATCCTAAAATGGAGATTTGGTGTCAAACTCTGTCAAAAGCTAGAGTACGTGTTCGGGAATTGTTGTCTAAAACTTCATAACATTTCAACTAACCATATGAAAGGTATTCAAATTTGAAATATAGTTAATTATATTTTATTCATTCATCTTGGAAATATTTTATTGTGGTATAATCTCATGCACACTGTCATAAGTGTTGGCTTCCCAAGGAGTAACTTTCAAATGGTATAGTGACTATCTAACATGAATTTTAGCAGTTAGGATTAGAGGCCATCCATTTCCTCGTCCACCTATGGCTTCCTAGGAAAAGACTAAGGTTTGATCATGAGGTTATCTTCTACCAACAAGATGCACCCTCATGACTCAAGTCGATCTCTATGTCAACTTGACCAACTTGTTGAAGCTTTCCAAATCAATGAGGTGTAAAAAACTTACCTAGTCTTGTAGGATATGAAGGTGAGTGATAGAGAGATCAACCTCAATCTGCTCCTCCTTTCCTAATAGATGTAAGCAATAGCCAAACCTCAACCTTGTCAGTCTTATCTTCACGAGCCCAACCTCCTTCAAGAAGAAGGTGAAGATGTCCATCGCACAAACTCACCACCTCTAAAGACTTCAACCACTTTGAGTAAGTTTCTGCATTATAATCCTCAAGACCATAGGCTCCATCTCAATGGAGAGGAATATGTTGTCAGACATTTGATCCTATGCATTTCCACCTAGAATCTTGGGGAAGTCTGAGTTGATGGAGTCGTTGATCCAAGGACTTGCCCATTGATGACTCCGTTCCTTGAGAGAAATAACAACATCCCTAGAGATGTGCTCTTTTGCACTAGTGGGGAAAGCTCTAGTCTATCTAGGGAGGCACCCCTTTGCCACCAGGTTCTCCTCCTCTACGTCAAAGACATTCCCAAAGGCATCGACAATTGTACACCATGATGTTAATTCCTCATATGAGACAAATGTGTCACCATTCCTTTTCCTTACTTGTGGTGGTGGATGAGACTGACAAGCTTGTAGACTCGACACCCAAGATCCTGTGAGGGGCATGTGCGGACGAGTTTGGTCTAAGATGTGCTAGGAACCTACTGGAACAAGTATCAGAAAGAAATATCGCCTAGAGGATGATGTTTCTCTCTCTGGAAGAGGGCCCAATAGTGGCAATATGGAAGCATCCTTGCAGAGAACATTGGTCATAATGCAGGAGAGAGGGAGGCTTTTGACCAAGATACCTCCTGAATCAGATCATTTATATAAATATCAAAGGAGAGGGCTAGTTACCTTGATGTGTCTCTCATACATACATTAGTTGGGAGATCCAAAGACTCCAAATTTACATAATAGCCTTATAAAATCAACATAAAATATCTCACCTAGCCATATGACCCAAGAAAAATACCCATACTCCAGAAAAGGACTAAAACATTATAAACTCATTACTTTAGTACTTTGAGACATGAAATTGAGATATGTCATTTAGAATGAGATTATGAATATTTTGTGAATGTATTGAATGATGTAAATGATATCAAGTTGATCAAAAATCTTAGAAAAATATTTTTGAGTCTTAAGATTATTTAGTTGTCATATATGGAATATGATCTTACCAGTATTGCTCTATGTAATGAATTTTGACACTAGATTATAATTTGAGTTTTTTAACCTCATTTAAATCCTAGAAAATAGACCAATCATAGAAAACATGAAAATTGTATCAGACCCTAACTATGACCTCCCAATCTTTTCTAAAATACTAGACAAATGTTAAATATCAGTTTGAACATAGGTTTGGCTAAACCCTAATTTGAACCTAAAAATCAAGAATGATTATGATGATATATTAGTGATGAATAATTGTAATTAAATAGGTCAAAAATATAGATGATCTAGGATAAATGGAATTCTCTAAACTTAGGTACGTGAATTTATTTAATTGTATGACTATGGTTTTATTTGTTCAAATTATGATATGTATGCAATTTTTTTCATTTTTAAAAATTTAGTTTAAATTGTAATACTTGCTAGGTCCCTAAAAATGATGATGAAATTGAGACTTGTCAGAGTAATTCTACCCATTTAAAAGATCATGAAGGAGGCAATCTGAATAGTAGTCATATATACAAATATAATTTTCCAGACAACACAATTCCACTCAGGTCAAGGCACACTTGGCTATAAGATGGATCAAAGAAGAGTGGGAGATGTAACTCATAGATCCATTTAATAAGTGATCACCAACTATATGCTCTGGTACCTTTATTGTATTAGGTATTAGAATCCCCCTTACACTGGTAGATTCCCTACTTGCGATGGAGCGCCCATTAGTAGGAAGACGTTGCTATCAAATTTCTACTAGATGTAGTATTTCTATGTAGTACTCCATGTTTTTTACATGCAAACATAAATTATGAGTAGATTTTTCATTGTTATTAAGGTGTTCATTATCCCCCTTATGCAGGAATGGTTTAATGTTGACTGGTACACCTCCCTCAAGCACACATTATGCATGGGTTCTCCTGCATACTTGGTACTCAACATAGGGTCCAATATATATGTTTTGGTACTAGTTCGCCTTGATAATGCAACTCATCTAGAAAAATGACTAAAATCGGCATATTCACTTATTAACGAATCGATTTAGGTTATCTTTTTGTCTCTTTCTACAAAATTCATAAATTATGAAATCCATAAACATATGTATCTTTCTATCCATATACATAACACCTTGTTTGTTGATCATCTATTTGATGTATGTTTTAGCTTCAGAGGTAGCACAAGAGAAAAGATGGTAAGGGAGTAAATGTGCATGTTGTACCAATTATATAATATCCTAGTTAGCATACCTATTCATATTGTGTAGAATTCTCTTTTCAATATGTAAATGTAAGTTGGTATAAAATATTTTGTAATATACATGTTTATTTTGAAAATTTTATGGTGTATACTTATAGTTTAATGTTCATGTAGGTTTTTCCTTCCACATTGCACTCTGATATGATTGTCTAACATTTTTTGATTTTTCCTCTCAAGCCCTCAGGGTTTTGGATGGGTAGAATTCGGGGATGTTACATGTTTATTGAGAGATATGCTTCGATGTCATTTGTTCAATGGCTAAATGGATTAATGAACTTTGTTTCAGTTACATTCCATGAAATATACCACTGTGGTCATTGTCATTCCATATCATGTGAGAAGCAAATAATTTTGGCTCTGATATTTGTACAATATTATTATTATCCATATGCCCAATGTATGTGATGTATGTGGCACTCAAGCATGCATGCACATTTGGTTTGTCATAACTGGTCTGGAAAACTTATGAACTGGAGTTCCTTATGTAGTTAATCATGATTGGTTTGAAGTAAGTGTTGGAACTTGAGTTCCCTAACTTCCAGTGAGTTACAGACTTACATAAAAAATAGAGTTTCCTCTTAAAAAGGGCTGAAAAGGAGTTCTAGAACTACTAACAACATTTCCTATACAAAGATATATTTATTCTTCATAATTGACAAATGTAACAATATTTTACATTACAAACATTAATGGCGTGGAAATGGTTTATTGTCAAAACAATAACATAATATGAAATATACTATACAATCTAACTATGTAAAATATTTTACACTATAATCACCATTTCCAGTGTGATTTATAAAATTCAAAAGATATAAATACTATGAGAAAGTAATCACACCACACCACGTTACAAAAATTATTTAACATATTTTTATTTTGTATGTTTAAATAATATGATGTTAAAAATGAAAATAACTATAACTGTGTGCAACGAATATAAATATTTTACATTATCAAATAATGTTAAAACCAAAACATAGATTTACATACACATAAAATATAGATATTATTACAATACTTTGTACATAAAAAGTGAAAAAAAATGTGGTGATGTGATTTTAATAACTATGTTTTTATTTGAATTATAATTATAGAGTAGTACATATTTTTCTGAATTTGAGCGACATCCGTACCATAACTAGTTGTTGAGGTTGTTATGGTAAAAACAATTATGGTTATTCACTGATATTATTCATTTTTCATGTCTTTTCAGTCCTCACCAGTTATATATTACACAATAAAAGCCAAAATGTTTTATTTTCTAATGATGACCATATTTAACTTAAAACAAGCCAATCATAAGGAAGTGAGTAGAACTCATGTTCTAGAAACTAAACTAGAGATATGGAAAATGTGTTCCACATAATTTATGGCTTATTAAATCTATCAGAGCCTAATAAGAACTGTCAAAAGGATTTCTGGTATCTTATGTTTACCAAAGCATATTGAAACACAATGACCCAATGGTAATGGATATAAAGTAAGCACAATGTAGAATTTGACCTAGCTTATGGGTTCAATGAATTTGTAAATACACACTAGAAAGATCAATATTTGTGGATGCACAATTTTTTTTTGCAAATAGGTAAATAGTATTTCCAAAAAAGGGTATAGCCAAGCTATCCCTAAAACCCATACACAAGTGAGTATGCGACTTTACAAAATGCAACTCAACACAAACTAGTGTGTATCTCTACAAAATGCCCCAGTAAGATTTTTTAACTATGGAGCAACCTTTTTTAAGGCATTTTTTAGCTCTCACAACATTTCTAATACCACTACATAACTTTTGCATTAAATCCATTTCAGTAGATCTAATCCCACCATGGGTTCTTTTGTTCCTTTCCTCCCATATAGTGTAATAGAATAAGGTAATGCATAGCCTAGCAAACCCTCTCACATATTTGGAATTATTGGTGATGCCAAACTGGGTTATGACCTCTTGTAGGTTCATAGGTGTGCTTTTACTCCAACTGTTCTTCAGAAAAATGACCTCCCAAATAAAAATAGAGTAGCTACAACTCCAAAAAAGGTGGTCATGCTTCTCCTCCTCTCTGTTGCAAAGAGAACAAGTATTGTTGACCTGCAAACCCCATGCACATCTGATCCTTTGTAGTGAGCTACTTCAAAATGGCTTTGTAGATGGTTGTGCTCCACTTAGGGACATGATATTTACTCCAAAGATTCATGAACCAGAAAACCTACGCACCCTCCACCTTGTTGATCCATGGTGTGTTATATTGATCATTTAACATCATCATACCATTGTCATCAACCTTGTAGAAAGAATGAGTCTTCTCCCAGCTCTGACATATGTGCCTCCAGGTCCTAGATTGTTGTGTCTTTTATATCGGTATGAAACCCTACCTTCTAGTCATCCAATCCACCTCGATGTTATCTTTACATGTCATAAATCTATCCATCCTTCTTATTCTACAACTATCCAAAATCTTCATAGGATGTTTGATGTTTAATCCCCCCTTTTCAAAGGGCTTGGAAATCATCTCCCATGCCACACTGTGATGTTTGCCACCCCAAATAAAATTCATTGACATCATTTTCATTTTTTCAGATATAGGGTTGGGACTTTCACAGATGTCCCCCCAAAATCTTATCATGCTTTGAAGGACAAATCTCACCAGTACTAATTTTCTAGCCATAGAGATTTTGATCCCACTCCAATGCTTGATCTTGTCTCTGATGCAATACAAG
The DNA here is from genome assembly GCA_963693085.1 of Alisma plantago-aquatica. Lineage (NCBI taxonomy): Eukaryota > Viridiplantae > Streptophyta > Magnoliopsida > Alismatales > Alismataceae > Alisma > Alisma plantago-aquatica. Next base: position 20,928,007 of record OY856410.1, read on the forward strand.
CATGTGGAAAAGTCTTTAACAAAACCCTTCCCGCCTACAATAGGTGCACCAAGGTACTTAGTAGGTAGCCTACCATTTTCCATTCCTATCACCACCTTCAATCTCCCTCTTCTACTATCACATGACTTAGAACAGTAGATCATGGATTTGATTTGGCTAATATAGAGGCATGTCATTCTTCCAAACTACACAAGGACCCTTTTGAACTTTTCGAGTCTTCTCATATTCTCGATAGAGGAAATCATGATATCTTCAGCAAATATAAGATGGGATAGAAATTTTTTCCCATTCACTTTGTAGGTTTTAATAGACCCCTCATCCACTGCAAGATGCATCATCTTGGTTAGGCCCTCTATGACAATAGTGAACAAGAGGGGGAACATCAGATCCCCTTGTCTTAGCCCATTGCTAGCCCTGAAGAGGCCCTCGTGTGAGATTTTGATCAAGATCGATAAAGATGTTGTCTAGATGCATTCTTTTCTTAAATGGATCCATGTGGAGTCAAAGCCCATCTTCTTCATGACCCTCCATAAGAGATCCCACGGGACATGGTCGTAGGCTTTTGTTAGATCAACTTTCATACAAGCCTTTGCCATTTTATGTTTGGTATTGAATCCCATAAGGAATTCAACTGCCAGATAAGTATTGTCCTCTATATGTCTTCCTTGTATAAAGGCACTTTTGATCTTTGGTAGAATCTCCTTCAGACAACCTACAATGAGTTTAGCAATAATTTTCTATAAGACCCCACAAAAAGCTATGGGTATGATTTCATTCATATTTGTCGCATATTTCTTCTTAGGTACCCACTTGATGAAAGTGTGGTTCACCGCTCTCACCAAACTACCCCCTTCCATAAACCATCTAACAACTTTAACAATATCATCCTTGATGATAGGCCACATAACTTGGAAGAATTTTCCATTAAATCCATCAGGACCTACCGCCTTCGATGGATTGATGGGGAAAGTAGCCACTTTTATCTCCTCTTCAATAGCCATTTTGCGCAGGTGTATGTTCATTTAAGTAATAATATGTGACTCTGGCAGGAATTCCTCAATAATAGGGTACCCGCTATTGTTCTTATTATATAGATGGTAGAAGGTTAATCATATTTAAGGATACAATAGCTCTACCTTCAACTGTCTCACCTTTCTCATTAATAAGTTCTTGACTAATTTATTGCATATCTTTCTTCTTTATAGGTACATGATAAGATCTTGAGTTCTAATCATTATCTTTAATCCATGTCAAGTATATCATTTGCCAAAGGAAGACTTCTTTGGCTTTCACCTGTCTTAGTCTTGTTTCAGTTCTGCTTTCCTTCTCAATAGCTTCAACACTCAGTGGATATTGCCTGGCTTCAATAGTACCTTTGTTGTATGCTTCTTTAGCATCCCTCAGTAGGTTACGTAGGTTTACTTTTTCATGGTACCACGTTTTCAGTGCATGCTTGGTATTCTGTAGCTTCTTCAGAGTTATGAACAAAGGATCACCTAGCACAGGTTGTCTCCAAGCATCTATCACTATCTCCTTGAATCCCTCCACATCACACCTGAAATTAATAAACTTAAAAGACCGTGGGTAGTGCACCATTTTGACCAGGTCCATTTTCATCCAAGCATGGTCACTGACTAGGTTGGATCCCATTTTAAAGGTTGCATTAGGACATATGTCCAACCATGCCTCATTAACAAGGCCTCTGTCGATTGCACTACCAATTCTTTGATCACCATATTGTTTGTTAGACCATGTTGTTCTCCCACCCTTCACAACAAGTTCAATGAGCCCTATTTTATCAACCATGTTGTTGAAAGCTACCATCACCTAGTCAGGAACTCTTCGTCCTCCATATTTCTCCCTAGCCCTCCTCATATTGTTAAAATCCCCTATAACCAACAACATAATTTCTTCTTGGGCTGTATTGATAAGGGTCTTCCACATACTCTCTATGTCCTTATCAAGGTTTTCACCATAAATTGCAGATGTAATAAAGGTCATACCACCTCTATTGAAGTAGCTCATTGTGCAGACTTGGTCAGTGAAGTTAATATTGTTGACATCCCAAGCTCTAGGATCCCACCCAATCCCTATTCTTCCCCCTTCAACTTGATGTAGGTTGGACAGGTTCCTCCATCCCTAAGGGAACATAGTATCCACTCTCTCCTTTACTGATCTTTAGATCCTAGTCTCGAAGCAAAATACTACATTGGTATGTTCTTCATTTATTACTTTCCTAACTTCCCTCTGGCTCCCAGCCAAGGAAGCACCTCAAACACTCTATGTGAGGACAAACATTAAGACGCTTTTTCCCTGCTCCCTCCTCCAGAGCAGTTGGCCTTCTTACTCTTCTTTTTGGAGCTTCTCATCTCCACATGAATCCTAATTCTATTAGGTACATTGACCATGGTGTTTTCATCTTCCATCTGATCCAGAACATCAAAAGTATTGTCACTGCTGTCTCCCATGTTCTTCTCAGTTGGCTCTAGCATTTCCTCAGTCACCTCCCCCTCCTCAGGGGGTTCATTAGAGTTGGTTTCATTTGTCTTCGCAACCTCCTCAAGCGGTGTCATGGAGGTGTCAGCGTTGGTGGTGTCCACCAAGATCATTTTGGTTCCCGATTTCTATCCCTTCTCTGACATCTCGGTAGCTTTCTCCTTGCCTCGTTTTTGGCTGGGAGGATTGGACTTCCCCATCCTCTTTGGCAGTCCCCTCGATTGCATACGAACGATGGGGGGATCAAAGGTTACATCTTTGTAGGCTCCTGAGCAGTGACTTGTCTCGTGGCCAAAGACTTTGTAGTCCTCACACCTGTCCTATAGAGCTTCATAATGTAATTTGACCTCCCACTCCTCGCCGTTTGGTAATTCAACCATCACCTTTGGGGGGGATCCATCTCAGTAGATATATCCATGCATACCCTGGTGGAACTAGTGATCGTTCCATCTGATCTTTTGTCTATTTCCCTTCGCACCCCAATCGCATGAGATATCACAACAATGGCTCTTGGGGTCCAACGCTTACCCACATTAGGTAGTGAGACCCACATTGGAGCTGTTGTGAAAGTTGCCCTCCTCATGTCCACCTCTAGTGTCCAACATCATACCAGCACGAGTTGGTCATCGAAGAACCAAGGGACTCGTAGAGTACCCCCCTTCTGGTCTGATTCAGAGGCGAAATGAACTAGAAATAGACCCTCTTCAAGGAAGAAGAGTTCAATTTCCCCTTTCGACTGCCAGTTCCTGACCATCCATACACATAGTTGCGGCGGATGGCACTTCTTGCCTAGAATCTAAAATATCGCCAAGTGTCAGTAATAGTGCTCCATCTCCTCCATGATCGGCTCAGTAAACCATGTCCAAGTCTACCGATGCCGCACTCGACAGAAAGGGGTCTTTGGGTCATTGGCCACAACACCTCTGATCTTTGGTGGGGGGCTAGCTACAGAATGTACCCGAGCACCCGCCATCATGACATTTTTTTTCTGGTGAGAACCACCCCTCATTGTTGGTAGAAGTAGGACGGGGTCGGTTACCCCGCCCACCATCAAGTACTTGACCTAGGGAGAAGTCAGAGCTTCATAGAGAGAGAGAGAGTGGCAGACCTATATGTGGAATTATTTGATGCTCATTTTTTTTGTTTATTTTAATTGTGATCAAACTACGATCCTAGCTAGACACCAATCTACAATAGGACAAAGGCGCTGGTGCGGATCCACCGCCTTGATTTTCTTATCCTTTTAAGAACATTTAGCTACAAGGGACAATACCATCACTTTTGCTGAAATCTTAAACTATGACTTCATATTGGGTTTTAGGTTATTGCCTCTCAGGCCTCACATCTATGCTTTATTCACTCCATTTTGCGTGATTCTAATTTTGAAGTAAACATGCCCAATGCTATGTGATTATACTTCTCAACCATCCACAATAACTGTGATTTATTTTGCTATCAGATGTCTCTTGTGACAAGGTGTCATCACTATCACACCTATGTTTGACTCAATATTGTTCTTCATGTGGACCATAAGGTGGGGGAATATCATGTATCCCATTGCTACTCATGAATTTGAAGGCTCGGCCAGCAATGATGGGGTGATCGAGTAAAACTTGGCTTATTTTTCTCATAGAAAAATCTTGAGTTTGAAGTGTCATGCCCTATTAATTCTTTAAAAACCAATGGTGTTATGTAAAGTTGTATGTCTGTTCGGTGTTTTTGAGATATGATGGTAATATAGATTGTTATATTTTACATGTTCATTGTATATTTAACCAAAAGTTTTATGAGTTGTATTTCATCTTAGAAAGAAAGAGTTCACTCATATTCTCGAGTGACTTCATTTTCATTTTTTTTGTGTTTTTTTGTTTAATATGGTTTGTATTTGAGACTTTATCCTAATTATTAATGAGGAAAATGATTAAAAGTATGGATTCTCCTATGACCATAACTTTATATTGAACTCATATGTGCCATTTTTTGTGAGAAATTCCACATCATCATTATGACCATGTTGTTCTTCTAGTCCATATATCCTCCAACTAGAACCGAAATGAAAAAAAACACAATACACATTGTTATAGACACCTTTTTTCCCCCAACCATAAATACATACATTATTATACAAACCCAATATGGAACCAAGTGGCCAAGAATTGGCGTATTTTGTAATTAATTGATGTATATATTGTTGCATTTTGTTTTCTATGTCATTTAAAATAGAGATTTGTACTATTAGAAGTCTAGAGATGTACTTTCCATAATTTATCTAAAATTTACCCAAAATAATACACATAAAAGTAAGCTATTCCAATCTGACTTTGTAAGGTACAAGGAAATCCTAAGTCAAAATATCAAGGATGATATCACCTATCCTTTAATTAAATCTATGAAAGTAAAATCCATAGACAAACCTAGTGATGCTACCTAATTTACGTAGATCAAACCAAATCATGTGGTATGAATTATTCTTGAATTCATTTGCTAATTTTAATGTAGTCAAGATATTTTTATCCCTTGAAAATAACATAACATTTAATAATGTAGTCAAGTTAATTTTATCCCTTACATATCACATAACATTTAATACAAAGGTATATAGGGCCATTTATCATGATCATGTAACCACATATGGCAAGGAAACCAAGAATCATGCCTTGGGTGTCATAAAAACATAGGAAATGAGATACAACTAGGAATTGTGATAACATACTAGGATACAAACATATATGTTAGTATGTGGTAAATTTCTCTACCAATATGAAAATTTATGCCTAAACTCTCAAAAGAGGATCATGCCGAAACCAATCTCCAAGTGTGTGCACTAATTGATTCAATGAAACTACCTACCAAAATTTCTCTTGTATTGGTGTACCATGGAGTGAAAGTTTTGAATGTAAATATAAATACATAAGATATATGATTATTAAAAACCTTAGGACATCAAAACCTAAATAAAAAACTCTTATGGAACAAATCCACAAGCACACTGGCTTGGAAAGTATAATAATATGGTGATTTGGGTTTGATCCTTAGTGATGGAGAAGGTAGCACTATAGGTTGGTCCTATATTTCGTTGATGGAAATGTTATAGTTTTTCAGGTTTAAATGTGGTTTGTTGATTAAACTATAAGGTCCTTGAAGTAAGTAAATGAATGATGGAAATGAATATAAACAACTAGGGATAACTAACTACCAAATAGACAGTCTACATTAATTAAACTAGAAATATCAATTGATTACACTAGATTAAAAACCCTAACTAATACTAAAGAAAGGATAACTAGGATAAACTAAGTAATTAAGTAGGAAAACAAACAAAAGTAACTACAAGAAGGAACAAGTTATTCGAGAAAAGGAAGTTCAACAATAACTAAGCAATTATCACTAAGCAAGCAAAAAGAGATAGATTATCAAGAAAGTAGGAAATTAGGGATTTGAGCAATTATTGGAGGAGCGAGATGTTTGAGGAATATGAGTGTATCAACAAAAAATTAAGGTAATATGCAATCAATGCATCAAATAATAGATATACCAAGAAAATCATCAAAGAAAGGTTTTTTTGGATCATTGATACTGTTAGTGGGTCGTTGATAGTATAGAGTGTATTTTTGAAAATAGTCTATATATCAGAATATATAAACCCTTGAAAGGCTCTTCTCATTGAGGTATAGGTGAACCAAAATCAATATCAACCCTACTCTATGTTTTTGGGAATGGTTCTCCTAGTCCACTTGATAGAAAGGATTTGTGTATCTTACTAATGAAGGATTTCAACCTCATATCACCTATTATACAACTACAACCATGCTCTTTAACAAGTGCATAAGGAGAGACATACTTAGATACCTTGATCACCCATCTATGGTTAGTGTAATAGAGGGATGGCATGTTAGAGAATAAAGTGGCTAAGGGTCCACACATGGAATTAGGAATTTTCCCTTCCGAGCTCCAATTTCAACATCTATCTTTAGCTTAAGTGGTTTCATAGTCCAAAAACTAAGGAAATGAATGGGGAAAGAAAAAAACTACTATAATTAAGAATAGAAAATATCGTACAAGAATATTCTCATTTATATGGTGGCGAAGTCCCATATCCAAGCAGTCTAAAGAAAGGGGCTTGGCTACTCATAGTAATAGTCCATGGAATGCCAATGGAGAGCTTCTTCTTATTCTTCACATCCAACTTCTTCAACTACATACTCCTTCCCCTAGGGTAAATGGTATGGAAACTAAAGTCCAAATGGTGGTCAAATTCCTAGGAAAATATAATTTTTGGGTGGAAAATGAGGTGTAGAGTGAATGACTATGTTTGATTTAGGGGTGGTAAATGGAGCATTCACTAAGGTTCCAACCACTTCAACCTAGCCACTTTATAGTGTTATATATGACCTAGGTTGTCTAGGGACAACTGTGGGTATAAATGAAATCATAGTGGAAAACATGCATTTAGGGTTTAGGACACAACAACCTTTCGGCCCCAACTCAACCATTCTTCCATGGAGGAAGAATGATTATTTTGGTGGAAATTATAAGTTTAGCCAGGGTTAATGGTATATTTTAGGGTGATCAACCACAATATTTTAGGAGTAAACTGACTACCATGGTTAGTATGTCTAAAACATTCTAGAGTAGAACAAATATTCTCTAGTAGAATGCTCGTTTTTGTTGGTGAATGGCACAACTATTTTGAGTAGAATAAGCATGCATAAAATGGTTTGGTATGTCATTGTTTGCTGGTGAGTTTGAAGGTTTATCCATATTTTTCTATGATATAATGACCATTCAATGACATAGTTGGTATGGTTGTTATTGTAAGAATGTCTGCATTGCCTTGCTATCGTTAATTTTCAGATATCACAGATTGAAGATCTTTCTATGGAACAGTAGTTCCAAGTGGAAGATGGTCGCTCTAAGGGAATTGTTGTGCACTTAAATTCTATGGTTATCAATTATGTAGTGATTTTTACTCGATGTGATTGTTTTTCTTGGGTAAGGCTGAAATGATGATCATTCTATTCCATTATTATTTTCCATGCTTAATAAAGTCATTGGATCTACCTTCTTTTTTATCCTTCACTCAAATAGAAGTATACATGTAGGAGACTCCATAGGTGCATTTCAAATGAAATATGATTTATAGGGAATATTGCATGCACGCTAACACTCATATCATAAATAATGAATAAGAAGGATACAAATCGGCCCAAGCTAGGCTTACATCACCATTGCATGATTGAAACATACTTGTCGTCAAGTGTGCTCCAACTAGATCTCATTCTCAAATTCAATTCACAAGAAATGGAAAATGTATCCTAGAGGAGTATTTATTATATAAGAAAGGTAAACTATGATTTCACATACGCAATTAGCACCCTCATCTCAATTATCCCAAGCCTATAACAAATAAAGCACAAAGCCAGAAGCATTCAATAAAATGAATAGTAAGCATCCATATTTCTTTTTGTAAAACCATTTCATGTTATAAATAGTCAAAGCTATTTTCAAATGGCCTTACTTATCAATCCACTATATTTCTCCCACTAGACTATGCATAAGGATATGGAAATATAGGGTGGGCTATCCATAGTCCAATTGAATGATATGCTTGAAAACTGAATTGGCATACACATAATCATGTCTGAATTGTATTTGCACAAATTACACAAGTACATTCTTAAATAATAATGAAATATATATGGAACTTGTATGAGGATGAGTATGAGGGTCTGAAATGGAGGTATTCCATGTATAGAGCTAGTGTTACAGGATTGACACAAATGAGCCACAAAATTGATGCATGCATGTTAATAATTGATTGATGATGTCAAAAAGGAAAATAGGGTTCTCACAAGTTGTAATGTCCTTACTAAACCTCTATACACCATGTTAAGGTTAGTGAAAAATTAGGTTCTTATAATGTATTGAATTTAGTTGACATCTTGATAACACTAGAAATTCAATATTATGACAAGTATGGAGGATAAAGTTTGAAGTTGTATATAGTCTTAAAAATGTTTTGAAATACTCAATTTAGGTATATTACTTCAATTGAAGGTTATATGTCATATTTATATGATTTAAGCCTAATGCATCTAAAATAGTATAATTTTAGGAATATTGAATAAACCCCAAATGAATGTAAGTCTTTTATACAAGTCATATAAGTATGAATTTAGAATATTACTAAATATTAAAAAAATAAGAAAAGTAACCCTATCCATCTTACATAGTAAATAGAGAATTTTGCAAGGAATAGGGGGATTTCATTTGGTTAGAAAAATTCCATTGGATGTCAAATGACATGGTACATGTAGCTAGACATAATAGAGGAAATGGAAAAGGGTGAAGAAAATTTTTTTGATAAGTGATGAATGAACCATTACTAACATAATTATGATGAAGTATTCATCTATTTACCTCAAAATATTTGGGTTGAATTAAATCTAATGAAGTATGCTGACACGCGTAAATCGTGCATTAAATGCTAGTGTATGTATCAATCTAATGTAGGCCTTGTGTGGCTTGAGTCAAACTCAGGGAAATGTTAATTTCAGAGGACTACTACTAATTGGTTGTGATCAGCTAGACCGAATGAAAAAGTTTATTGGTTTTGGGAAAAGAAAATTAAATAAAAAGAAAACAAAAGAGCGATGATTAAATGTTGGTTTAATCAAATGATAGTGGAAATCTTTAGGATTACGGTTTCACCATAGGGTCTCGCTGCATGCAAATTCACATTCCTAACATAAGTCATCCCTTGTCCCGGATAGAGGCCCGTAGTCAGAATTGCTCGCTTCCTCAATGCAATTCACTACCTAGTTCTAGGTTAGTTCCACACCAGTAGTAACTTATACCCTAGGTCTAGGTGCATTAATGAATCCTCTATCTATTCACCATGAACTGTACATTACCTTGTCTAAGGAATTTATAGGTTAAGGTGTTAATCGTGCCTTTTCAACCACTAATCATCATTCACGAGCAACCAAATGTATTAGAAATTAACTATGGTGATCAGGCATAGCAATTACGATAGAGCACACAATAACATATCCAGGAAAAATTAGAAGAATTATACTAATCCATGCAAAAATGTCATACAATGATTCCCCGGGCTACTCCCTGGTCCTAAGGATCAAAGGGGATTAGCCCCGAATGTTTATCCTAACAGAAAACATGGAGAAGGAAGAATAAAGCATGGGAAGTAGATAGAAATATCATGTAACCCTTGTCACGGTGGAGAACCAAATGATCCTCAATGCGAGACACCCGTTCTGTAACCTTCCAGGGGTAGAATCATCCGTCTATGTCTCTCGAATCCTCTGGGGCATTGCTCTCGGCTCTGCACTTTTGCTCTCCTCTCCTTCGGAATTCATATCGCAGAATAAAATTGATACCCTCAGGCATGGCTGACATCCTTTAGGTCATAGCCCCACTTACGGTACCACAGAATGTGGACCATTAAATTGGGGTGTGTCCTTTATATTGTTGCGATCTGAAAGAGTTGGTGGCACCGACTGGATTGGGCCTTGATTGGTTGATGTATGATTCGGTGACATCAACTGGATGTCGGTGGCACCGAGTTGATATGAATTCTTTTCCTTAAGTGCTGATGCTGACTCGGTGGTGCTGACTTTGGGTCAGTGGCATCGACATGGTTGGGCGATCACATCCGTCTCTAGAAGTCCCTCTCAGTGGCAATGACTTCATGTGGTCAGTGTCATCGACTCCTCGATCGATTTATGCCTGAGTACTAACATCAACTCTGTGGCACCGACTTCAAAGGTCGGTGGCACCAAATTCAAAGGTCGGTGGTACCAACTTGGTTCCATACTTCAAATACCTGAAACGATGCAGAAAATTGATCTAAGTCCATGGAAAATGTAAAATCATGCAAATATGATGAAATAGGCATAATTTGATGCAAATAGAGTGTATGGTCCAACAATAGTGATTTATGCAAATATATTCAAAGAAATGACAAAAACATGTGCATAACACATATAGTATTGGCCTATGAAAGTGACTAAAAACCTATGCATCAAACTCCCCTAAGCTAAACATTGCTCATCCTCGAGCAACAATACGTTTGGATCTGATTGAGATAAGTTAGTAGAAGGACACTAATACATAAACTATATCTAGGTGTCTCTCACCTTTTGATCCTCATACTGGCCCTTAATGACCACTGAACATCAACTTCTCTAAAAGCGACCAAGAACTTCTGTAAAAGATTTATGTCCCTACATCAATGTATCACTATCAATTAATGCAGTTAACATGATAAACTATTTAAATCCATCCATGGTGCATCATGCGATCTCCTATCTACATTGCCCTTTTTCTCTACCTACCTTCTACATGGAAGCAGATCTCCTGATCAGAATGTATGAGGAGACAATTATATATGTCGCCTACTGATAAGAGCAACGGGTGGATGGATGGGCGGCTATGGAAGACTCATGAGAACATTATATCATTCATGCAGTTAAAAGGATGATAAACCTATAATGCAGAAAAAAATTGAAATATGCTCCTACTGCCTAGTAAATGCAATGAGATGATGAATGCATAAACATTTCATATCAAGATGAAACAAAATACCTAGAACTATATCATGAATTTGTCCTTCCTCCATTGCAGTGAGAATATGCCCTTTCTCCCTTATTTTTCAATTATACTTCATATTCACCAAAAAAAAATTATTTTCCTTTCTCTTTATTTTTTATAGTCCATTCTACTAATGATGGACTTTTTATTGCATTTTTCCTCTTTATCATGCTACTTTCTTCTTTTTCAAGGGTATAGGCATCATCCTCACCTTTTACGCTTTGGAGGACACTTATTATATAATAACATTATATGGAAAATGAAATACAATACTGACCAAGTAGATAAATGTGAAATGCAACGACATGACATGCACACAAATTTGGTTATGCACGTGGTTGTTATTTTTCTCTTTTTTCTTTCTTTAAGCAATTCTACTATGCAATGCAAGTATGATTTCACAAACTAGAATAATGAAATGTTCTCAGTCATCTTATGGTGGAGTGTTAAATGAATAAATGAGGTGGATGAGATCACATGACTAAGTGACAAAATCCTTAGAAAAGATCATATTTCCCTCTCTAATGACCTATGTACAAGGTAATTAAGGGATTTCTTTCTCAAATTTCAATTCAAGGTCATGTTAATGTTTGGTTAGTTTGAGCACAACAAACATGTCAACCACATTTCATAGACACTTAAGATGGCCATTTATGTTATTATGTCCTAAAGATGACTTGCTCAAGAACTTCCTTAGTTATGCTACTCAATTCCTCACAAAATAAGCATCATTTTTTTCTCGGCCCAAAATAGACACTATAATGAAACCATGTATTTGATTTATCCACATATTACACTAGATAGAATGTGGATCCTAAAAGAAATAATCAAAAACTAACTACTTTGCACAAAACAAACAAAACAAACCAAACTAAGATAAAATAAAATAAAAGAAAAGATAGAGACTATTCCAGCACCCCCCTAAGCTTGAATATGACTATGGCCTCATAGTCCATACCCTAACTTAAAGGGTGGAACAGTGATACCACGACTCGGTATGGTGGTGGTGGCGGCTGTTTGGGGTCTTGGAGAGGGAACATCCCCTGAAATGTCAGGTCAGATGATGGCACATCTGGCGGCATCGGGTAACCTCCAAAATAGCCTTGGCTCCAATAGTTGTCGAAGAAGGGTTGCTGGTAGTGCTCCATCTGTTGTAGACGTTGATACATGTTCTCTTGGTTGGTCAAGAGAAGGCGGTCATTGTCATAGATGGCCTTTTGATTTTCATACAGCCGTCCTTGGACCTCTTGGATACGTGCCAGTGATGTTGTCTACTGTTGCTGATGCATTTGTATGTTCTGCAACATTGTGTACATACCCGCCATAGAATAGGTGTCGTCTCCTTCTTGGGCAGACGGTGGGCAGAAGAAGATGAATCGACATGAAAGTGAGGATGTTTCCTCAGAGCTACTAGATGTCCCACCAGAATAGTGGGTTCCACCTCCTCTACATCATCACTGGACTCATCGCCCTCCTCCTCATCTTGATCGTCATCACTATCATCGTCTAGAGCCAGCCATCTAAATGCCAAACTCCCCTGATGTTGAAAACAAGGTCAGGGAGTCGACGCTTTTAGAAGGAATCACCAATTGAGAATGTGGCAATGATGATATCAGCATCCACATTGATTAGGCCAGATTACTTGAAAGGAGGTGGTCAATGCACATCCCGGAGTTGAGCGGCAATAGTGTAGAAAGATCAAGCCCCAGGTGACCATCAATGGAGGTGATAAGTCCCCCAAACAGAATTCGTGTTTTCCGCTTTGCGTTGCGCCTCACCTGCATGATATGCTAGAGAAAGAATGCTCCCCAGTTGACTGGTTTTCCCTCCATTAGTAGATACAAGAAATACACGTCTAGTACTTGCACTTTCTCCTGTTCCTGTGTGGGCTTTGCGAACAATGTGTTGGTCAGAATCCCATGAAGCACCCTAACAAACGGATGCTCGAAGTCTGCCAACGAGCTATGGTGGAACTTAACTCTTTTTCCTTCTGGTGTTGTCAGGAAGTCCTTCCAAATGGTATCCATATCAACATTCTTAGGCTGACGACATGGCATATGTGGCCACCCATAGATGTCATTGAAAGCATTAAGAGTGAGGGAGTAGTTGGTGTTGTAGAGGCAAAAATTTACTTTTCCCTCTCTCCACTCACCACTGGACGGGCGCGCTTGGTCGTGGGTGACCATGATCTCTAAAGAAGCCATGAACTCTATTACAATCTCCTTGTACACCAACCACCCGCAAAATATTTGATTGATAAATCTTCTATCAAATGTTTTCTTCTCGAGGGCGTACGCTATATTGTCGGTGAAGCCCATGTCCTCCAATAACTAGTAGTCATCATATCTCATTGGGGAGAACGACCGTTTCTCTAGTTCTTCATGCATCTTCCTCACCTCTAATGAGGGATGGATGATGTGTGGCCTCGGGATAAGGGCGCAAAGGGTTGGTTCTCCTCTTCTGGCCATGATGCTTAAGTGTGTTGGGGCAAAAGAATAGGAGAAAAGAAGCTCAGTGTAGCAGTTGAATGCTTGGAGTAGCCGCTCTTGCTCTGGAACTTTGCTCACTCTTGCTCTAGAATCACTCCTGCTCTGGTTGTGATGAAAATTGACTCCTTCATCTCCCTATATAGACTGACGGCCGACCTACTATGACAGAGTCAGTGGCATCGACTTCTTCAGCCAAATCTACGTGCTTGGTGCATAGATGGCTGTCGGTGAACGATCTTCTTTTTTCGGATTGCCTCAGGGTCGGTGGCACTAACTTGTGGTTGGTGGCACTGACTTTTGGGTGGGAATGTGGGTGCATCTGGGCCTTAGATCTTTATTGCCCACAGATATGTGCTTTTATAGTCGATGGTACCTTCAATGGCATCAGTGGTACTGACCATAGGATCGACCTGATTTTATTTTTTGAGAACTCACCACCTTGATGAGTCAGTGCCATCGACCATGGTTTCAATGGTACCTACGTTCTTTATCAGTTAAACACACCCTTTTTTGAACTTTCTTTAGAGATGTCGGTGGCACTGACTTTGTATCAGCATTCTGCTCATCTCTTTTGCCCCTGGGTTGGTGGCACTGACTCAGCCACAACCTACACACTGAACACACAAGTTAAGGTATCATTTTTAAAACTAAGTATAATGAAAATACTTAAAGAAAATGCACGAAATAAACATCATAAATGGTTGGGTTGCCTCCCAACAAGCACCCTTGTTTAACGTCCTAGGCTAGACCAATCTAAAACTCAATAATAAACACGAGAGATGAGTTTCACCTCCTCTTCCTTCGTAGTAAAATCTTCCCCGAAATAATGTTTCAATCTCTGACCATTTACTAAGAAGGTTCTCTCCCCCTCTTTAATTCTCACAACCCCATGTGGGAACACCTCATCTACAATAAAGGGTCCACTCCATCTAGACCTAAGTTTCCCGGGGTGCATTTTTAACCCCAAATTGAAAAGAACACACTCTCTCTCGGATAGAACACTCTCTTTTCAATATGTCAGTCGTGAATTTGCTTTGTCCTTTCTTTGTATAATCTTTCATTTTCGTATGCATTCCATCTCAATTCATCTAGTTCATTCAATTCCAACATTTTCTTCTTCTCGACTTTATCAAGATCCAAATCCATCCTTCTCAACACCCAATGAGCCTTATGTTCTAATGCCACAGGAAGAAGACATTCTCTACCATAGACTAGCCTAAAGGGTGTGATCCCTATTGGTGTCTTGTAGGTTGTCTTATAAGCCCAAAGTGCATCAACCAAAAGCTCACTCCAATTTTTCCTACTTGACGACACTGTCTTCTCAAGGATCTTTTTAATCTCCCTATTTGATATCTCTACTTGCCCATGAGTTTGTGGGTGATAAGGTGTATCAACCCAATGTGTCACCCCATACTTCCTTAAGAGCACCCCAAACTTGCGATTATTGAAATGAGTTCCCCCATCGCTAATGATCATCCTAGGCACTCCAACCCTACAGAAATTGTGATCTTTGACAAACTTGCACACCACTGTGGCATCATTGGTGCAGGTAGGAATTGGTTCCACCCATTTGGACACATAATTGACGGCCAACAAGATATAAAGGTTGGAATTAGATGACACAAAGGGTCCCATAAAATCTATCCCCCATGAATCAAAAACCTCTACTTCTTGAAACACATTCAATGGCATCTCTTACCACTTGGATATATTACCAGACCATTGACATGCGTCACACCTCCGCACATAATTATATGCATCCCTAAACAAGGTTGGCCAATACAAACCACTTTCTAAAACCTTAGCTGTTGTCCTAGTACTAGCTTGGTGCCCTCCTATAGGTAATGTGTGACAATGTCTGAACACCCTCTCACATTCACTCTCAGGCACACATCTTCTAAAAATACCATCCCTGCATTATCTCAAAAGAATAGGATCATCCCAAAAATAAAATCTCAAGGAATGGAAGAATCACTTCTTCTCTTGATAACCCCAGTCCTTAGGTAACTCCTTACATGCGAGATAGTTAACAATGTTTGAAAACCATGTATCTTTTGATGTCATAGAAAGGATTTTCTCATCTGGAAAAGTCTTGGTAATGGGTATATTGGTGTCCTTTTCATCTACCCTCTCAAGTCGAGATAAATGGCTGGCAATCACATTTTCATTCCCTGCTTTATCTTTGACTCCAATATCAAATTCCTATAGAAGAAGTATCCACCTAATGACTCTAGGCTTCGTTTCTTTCTTTTCCATTAAGTATTTTATTACATTGTGGTCCATCCATACCACCACTTTAGACCCCACCAAATATTACCTAAATTTTTCAAAAGCAAAAACCACGGCTAGAAGATCCTTTTCAGCGGTGGTATAGTTTAATTGTGCATCATTTAATGTTTTTGATGCATAATAAATAACCGTTGGTCGTTTCTCAAGGCACTGCCCAAGAACTCCCCCCCACGGTGTAGTTGGATGTATCACACATCGATTCGAAGGGTTGACTCCAGTCTGAAGTCTGCACAACTGGCGCTGAAATCAATCTTTGATTAAGGACCTCAAAACCATTCAAACATTTGTCATTAAAATAAAAAACAACATCCTTCTCAAGCAATTCAGATAATGGTTTAGCGATCTTAGAAAAATCTTTTATAAACTGGCGGTAAAAACCAGTGTGACCAAAAAAGCTCCTAACTCCCTTCACTGAGTTCGGTGGAGGTAATTTACAAATAACCTCAATTTTTACCGAATCAACCTCCAGTCCCTTGTTGGACACCTTGTGTCCTAGCACTATGCCCTCGCTTACCATCATATGGCATTTTTCCCAATTTAGGACCAAATGTGTGTCCTCAGATCTCTGTAAAAACTTATCAAGGTTATAGAGACACTCATCAAACGAAGCACCGTAAAATGAGAAATAATCCATAAAAATCTCTAAACAACGTTCAACCATATCAGAAAAAATGGCAAGCATACATCATTGAAACGTGGTTGGTGCATTACACAATCCAAATGACATATGATTGTATTTAAAAAGTACCATAATGTAAAGTGAAAGTGGATTTCTCTTGATCCTTAGGTTCAATGGATATTTTATTATAGCTTGAGTATCCGTCTAGGAAACAAAAATGGGAGCGACCAGCCAATCGCTCCAAAATCTGGTCAATAAAAGGTAAAGGAAAATGATCCTTTAGTGTCAAAGTGTTCAACCTACGGTAATCTATGCAAACTCGCCACTCAGTGAACAACCAGGTAGTGACAGGCTCATTTAATAAATTTTTAGTTATCGTAATTTCCCCCTTTTGGGGACTACGTATGTCGGGCTTACCCATGTCAACTCTAAAATCACATAGAGAATTCCTACTGAGAGAATCTTTATCACCTCTTTCTTGATGACTTCCATCATAATAGTATTTAAGCAGCATTGGGGCTGGATCACAGACTTGGCCCCCTCCACGAGTCTGATCTTGTGTTGGCATAGAGTAGGAGAAATCCCCTTTATGTGTAAAACTGACCACCTGAAAGCACCATGGTGGTTTTTCAACACAACCAGAATTTGTTCTTCCTTAGAGGTACTCAGATGTGCCGAGACAGTTATCAGTAGCTTCACCTTCACTACTAATAACACATATTTCAAATGTAGGGGAAGCGACTTCAACTCTAATTCTAGTGGATTCACCAAAGATGGCAACAATGGTGGCGGTAGTGGACCCAAATCTTCAAAGTGCCTAGCATAGTAACAAGGTAGTACTCATTGCATCTTTACATAGTCATGTAGAGATGTGCTCCTCATCCAATCATCCACAACATTAAATAGATAGGATTTTAAAGGCAGTTGAGGATATGATTCAAGTAGTGATATCTCCACAACATCTTCTACAGTAGAAAGGCACACTTCTTCATCTTCATCATTAGGATATCCCACAACTTTTTCAAGAGAGACCACTTTAGTTTGCTCCATGATATCCACAACAAGGGTTCTTATGTCTACTTTGATCATGACATGAGCCATGTCTAGAAAGGGTTTCCCTATATAAATGGAGATGTTATGATCAAAGTGTTTAACTTTGTTGCACTGCGCTTGTTCCTATGTTGGCCTTGAGCTTGTTGGCATTCTTATTTCAAACCTGTCATCAGCTATGACCATTGTCAAATGGCCTCTTCCCATTTCCATGATGATGTCAGCTATAGCCTGGAAAGGTCTACCTAGTAGCAGCTCATTTCCTTGGTCATCTTGCATTTCCATCACTATGAAGTCTACATGAAAAGCAAACATGTCCACCTTGACTAGAACATCTTCACAAATCCCATAGGTCCTTACTACTGAATTATCTGCAAGCTGGATAGTCATATTGCTCCTCCTAGATTCCTTGAGACCGAGCTTTATGAAATTTGAGATTGGAATTAAGTTGATACTCTCTCTTGAGTCACAAAGGGCTTCTCCAAACTTCATCTTCCCAATGTAGCATGAGATGTTGAAACACCCGGGATCTTGTCTCTTAGGTGGTAATGTACCCAGAATAAATGTGCTCACTTGTCCTTTGAGAACCACCACGTCAGATCTGAAATTTTTCACTTTTTGGTTATGATGTCCTTCAGGAACATACCGTATGACGGTATCTTCTCAATTGCAATCAATGGAATGTCGATAGATAATTTCCTAAAGCCATACAGAAACTTCTTAAACTGCTGATCTACCTTCTTAGCTTTAAGACTGTGAGGATATGAAATCGGGATTGTTTGTTCCCAATGATGTAGAGGCGCATATGATGTTCTCTTACCTGTGTATTTCCCAAAAATGGTCTCCTCCACTACAATGTCTGCATTGTCTTCACATGCTTCTATAACTACAGTTTCGTCTACGACCTCACATGTAGCTTCTAGTTGCGATGTATGTGGTTCATCAGCTTTAGAGTTTAAAATATTCTTGCCCCTCCTTAGTAAGATACCTTTTCCTTGATGGGGTCCTCCTAGAGTGTCAGCATTTCGTAAGAAACCATGTTGTGTTGGCTTCTTCAAACTTGCAAGTTTGGCTGCAATTTGTGAAATGGACGTCTCAAGCATCCTCATTTCTGACCCATGGCTCTATAGAGTCTGCCCAAACGGATTCATATACTTGCCTTGTGACTGAATTTTCTTGCCAAATGTGTTCATTAATTCTTTATTTTGCTTAATCACCTGGTTGAGAAATTCATTGATCTTGTCCTCTGCACTGGTTTGTGGCTTTTGATCTAGATCTTGCACAAACTTGTTTGAATCCTTCCAGGAGAATTTCTTATCCTTCCTCCAAGGATACTCATTATTCTTGTATCCTTGTTGTCACATGAACTTTGACTGTGCTTCATCACCAGACCCATTTTCTTCTTTCTCTAGTAGCTTCTTGGCTAGTAAGTCCATCTTCTCATTCAAAGCTTGAATGGCCTTTGCATCACCTACAGATTTAATTTGCTCTGGCCTGTCTCTTTCACCCCAGGCTTGATTTTTAGCCATATTCTTCAAAATCTCCCAACACTTGGAGCCTTTGTTGTTCAGGAAGAAACTTGTACCCTCTGAATCTAGGATACCTCATTCATGTTGACAGAGTAGAACATCTTTGCTTAATTTTACTAATCTATTCCATGATGTGGGACTCTTCACAATATTATTTAGAATCGCTCCCACACCTCCGTGTATGTTTCCGTATCCTGTTGTTTGAAATTGTGTATCTTCCTCACCAGGTCATTGGTCTTCTCAGGTGGGAAGCATCTTTTAAATAATACCTCAATCATATGATCCGATGTCTCGACAGATTCTTTTGGCAAGTTATAGAACCACTCCTTTGCATCGTCCGCTAAGGATGATGGGAACAACTTCAAATAAATCTGCTTCTACAGGAACCTATCTACCTTCACCATATCAAAATTTTCCACAAAGCTACTAATATGGGCCACTTGGTCTTCATGTAGCAATCCATTAAATTCCTATGAATTGATCAATTGAATGAGCCCTGGAGCAATCTTGTAATGGGCTATATTGACGGCTTGATTTTTGATTGGCCCCATTTGTGCAACTGAAGAAGACACTTTAATCTTCTCCCATATAGTCTACTCGTCTGTCACTACATTTGGTTCCCCCATTGTAGAAGCTTCAGGTATTTGTCAAACGTCCTTGGGTGGCATATTAATCAGTTTGTCTTCATCACCCAATTGAAGACTATCAGCTGGTGGTTTTTTGAAGTTCGTACTCCGCATACTCACCATGCACTAGTACCTGAAATATGAAAAATCAAGTAAGTATAGTACTAGAATGAATAAAATATGAAAGATAGGTAATTGTTTTGAATTAAAAATATTAAAAATAAAATTGCAGTAAAAAGTTTCCTAGAGTGGCCTCTCGCAGCACTCGTAGTGTTGAAATTCACCATTTCCCTAGCAACAACGCCAAAAACTTGACATGCGTAAACCGTGCGTTAAACGCAAGTGTATGTATCAATGTAATATAGGCCTTGTGAGGCCCAAGTCAAACTCAGGGAAATATGAATTTCATAGGACTACTATTAATTGGTTGTACTCAGCTAGACTGAATGAAAAAGTTGATTGGTTTTGGAAAAAGAAAATAAAATAAAAAGAAAACAAAAGAGTGGTGATTAAATGTTGGTTTAATAAAATGAGAATGGAAATGCTTAGGATTACGGTTTCACCACATGGTCTCGCTGCATGAAAATTGACATCCTTAACATAAGTCATCCCTTGTCCCGGATAGAGGACCGTAGTCAGAATTTCTCACTTCCATGATGCAATTCACTACCTAGTTCAAGGTCTGTTCCATGCCAATATTAACTTATACCCTAGGTCTAGGTGCATTAATGAATCCTCTAGCTATCCACCATTAACCGTACATTACATGGTATAAGGAATTTATAGGTTAATGTGTTAATCGTGCCTTCTCAACCACTAATCCTCAGTCACGAGAAAATAAAGGTATTAGAAATTAATTATGGCGATCAGGCACAACAATTACGATAGAGCACATGATAACTTATCCAGGAAAAATGAGAAGAATTATACTAATCCATGCAAAAATGCCATACATCAATTCCCTGAGCTACTCCCAGGTCCTAAGTATCAAAGGGGATTAGCCCTGCATGTTCATCTTAACACAAAATGTGGAGAATGAAGAAGAAAGCATGGGAAACAGATAGAAATATCATGTAACACCTATCACGGTGGGGAACCAGATGATCCTCGATGTGAGACGCATGTTCTATAGCCTTGCAGTGGTAGAATCATCTGTCTACGTCTCTCAAATCCTTCGGGGTGTTTCTCTCAGCTTTGTGATTTTTCTCTCCTCTCCTTCGGGAATCATACGACAGAATAGAATCTATACCCTTAGGTCCGGTCAGCCTCCTTTAGGTTACATCCCCAATTATGGTACCACAGAATGTGGACCGTTAGTTCGGGGTGCGTTCTTTAGATTGTTGTAATCTAACAAAGTCAATGGCATCGACTGGATCAAGCCTTGATCGGTTTCTGGCTGAGTCGGTGCCATCAACTAGATCTCGGTGGCACCGAGTTGATATGAATTCTTTTCCTTAAGTGTTGATGCTGACTTGGTAGAACCGACATTGGGTCAGTGGCACCGACATGGTTGGGCGATCACATCTGTCGCTAGAAGTCCCTCTCAGCGCACTGACTTAATGTGGTCAGTGCCATCAACTCCTCGATCGATTTCTGCCTGAGTACTGACGTCAACTCGTGGCACCGACTTCAAAGGCCGGTGGCGCCGACTTGGTTTTGTACATCAAATACCTAAAAAGATGCTGAAAATTAAATCTAAGTCCCTAGAAAATGTAAAATCATACAAATATGATGAAATAGGAATAATTTGATGCAAACAGATTGTACATGCCAACAATAGTGATTTATGCAAATATATTCAAAGAAATGACAAAAACATGTGCATAACACATAAAATTGGCCTATGAAAGCGACTTAAAACCCATGCATCACATGCTAGTATCATATTATAAAGGATTTCAATTAGAGAAACACCATTCCATAGGGGAATTTAGAAACACAGATTCTAGGAACAGTGGCATGACATGAAAGAATTTATGATTTATTCTTCAGAAATTAACTAAAAATAAATAAAATTAGCATTTCAATTTTAGACCTTACTCTAACCCTAACATGAAAAACTATGTGATAAAAATAAATATTCTCAAATTAGGGATTAATGAATGTAAATAAGTATAACTCTAACTTAATCACATGATGAAGTTAAAGGATGTGAATTTTTTTTTAAAAGTAAACCAGGAGGTCTTCTTATCCACCCTGCCCTCCTTGCAAGCTCTAAATGATTTTCAAGAAAAATTCTAGTATCCAAAGTGAGACTCTCACTTAAGAAACCCGGAAAAGCACTCCAAATATGATCCCCCACCTCCACTTTAGTCCCCCATTTAGCCAGAGCGTCGGCCATCTTATTCATGTTCCTAGGGTTGAAAATGATAGAGATAGAGCTCCTTCTACCCAGCAGCTGAAGACAAACGTTGATCGCATGCCTATACTTAGCAGGCGTCAGGATCTTGCAGTTTATGTAATCACAAGCAGACTTATGGTCAGACTCCACCACCAACTCCCCTTACGTGGATTGCACATTTTTAGGCCCCTGGTTATAGCCTGCAACTCAATAGTCATAATATCCTTCAGCTCAGACGAACTGCTGCCACCCCGAATCCAGAAGCCCCTATTATTCCTCAGCACAAAGCCAGTCACAGCCCATCCCATTCTTTTACAGAAGGCCCCGCCAACATTCAATATATTAGCCTGAGAAACGAGCAGATCCCTTTTCCACTGTGTGTTGGTATCCCCCACAGAAGGAACATCTTGAGCATGCTTCAACGCCTTCAAAACCAGATTGATTTGGCATTGAATTTTGTGGAACACTTGGATTCTGGTGTGGGTAATGTTTTCAAAGATAGCTTTATTTCTACATTTCCAAATACCCTCCAGGATAATAGCAGTCGCCTCCCTCCGATAGGGATACTCCTCCTTCCTCTTTAGGTTAATGGACAGCCACCCCTTCAAGCTTTGCTGATTTCCGTTCTAGAACCCGTACTCCGTAGTAAACATCTCTCAGATACCTCTCGTGAATCTGTAGCCGATAAGCACATGGAAATTTCTCTTAGGAACCTCTCCACATCTCGGGAAAATATCACTATTGCAGATCCTTCGTTTAGCCCTGTTGAGGTTAGTTAACAAACCTTCATGCAGAGCTTTCCACAGGAACACCTTAGTACGCTGGGACACTCTGAGCTTCCAAATACTCGCCCAAAAACCTATCACATGTTGTCTAGTCTTCAGGAGCAGGTTGTTGTAGATAAGTTTAGTTGAGAAATTACCATCTGTCGCCTTAGTATACTTCCACTCGTCATTGTCTGCATCCTTAATAGGCACAGTAGTTTTCAAGATGGCCTTGCAGGTTTCCTCTGAGAACCAATGTCTAGTGAAATCCATATCCCATCCTCCATCCGTCACCGTCAATGAAACTTTAAGATCTGAGTACTCTACATGTATAATCTTGTCATCCCTAAAACTCACCTTATCTTCCCCTTCCACCCAGCTATCTTTCCAGACAGTAGTATCATCTCCATTAATAACCACGCACTTGATGTACATCTCTATGTCCTCTCTGTGTCTGCAGATTAATTTCCAAAGTCTCAAACCTTTGGTAAGGCCTCTGTCCTTCAGGCATGAGTACTTGGCATCCATTACTTTCGTCCAGTGGATATCTCTCCTTGTGCAAACATCCCACACCATTCTGGATAGGAGGGCCTCATTCTACAGACGGGTGCATTTGCTCTTCACCCCCCCTCCTTCTTGGTCGCAATGATCTTTCCCAAAGTTATAGTGTGCATTTTATGATCCAAATAAAGTTCATGATGCTCTGGTCAATGGTGTCACACACTGCCTCCAGCAAGTGAACTGATTGCATCAGATAGGAAGGCGTGGAATTCAGAATAGATTGGGCAAGAGTCACCTTACCCGCAAAGGACAAGGTTCTATTTGTCCAAACATTGATCTTCCCCTCCATATCATTGAGGAGCTTGAGATACACCTGCTTGTTAGCTCGTCCATGAAACATAGGAATACCCAAATGTGTGCCCAGGTTATCGGTTTGAGACATCCCCATCCATCGACAAATACGTCTTCTGGACATCCTATCCACATTTTTTGAGGAGAAAATCATCGACTTCTCTTTAGATACCTCCTGGCCCGAGACAATCCTGAAGTCACGAAGGCATTTCATCATCCGCTTAGCTTGAGCAACAATAGCTTCTCCAAACAAGACAATGTCATCTGCAAAGCACGCGTGGGTGATCTCCGGACCTCCTCTCCTGATTGGAAGTGTGACCCACTCTCCCTCTTGAGTCATCTTAGTGATAGATTGACAAAGCCTCTCCATGCAGAGCACAAAAACATAAGGAGAGATCGGGTCTCCTTGACGAACTCCCCGAGTAGCCCTAAATGGAGCCAACTTTTCCCCCTGCCACAGAAGACCAATCTCATCAGAGGTGATGATATTCATAATGAGGTTAACGATGTTCTCCGGCATAGCTGTTCTCTAGAGCGTGTCACAGATGAAAGCCCATTCCATTTTATCGTAGGCCTTAGATAGGTCGATCTTAACCGCCATACAACCATGTCCCCACCTTCTGGTACCCACAGAGTGATGATTTCCTGAACGAGGATAGTGTTGTCTGATATCTTCCGCACGGGAAAAAAGCTACCCTGGAAAAGTGAAATCCATTCATGCAAGACTGGTTTGATTCTCTCCACAACAATTTTGGAAACTAACTTCTGCCTGGTGTTGTTCACGGCAATATGTATAAGGTGATTATAGTTCTCCGGCGAAGAGGTTTTAGGTATACGAACTAGGTTAGCACTCGCCATATCAATCATGATCTCACTTCCTTTGAAGCAATTGCAGACCATGTGTGATGCGATGATTTTGAGTCGCATTTATAGACCGATTTCATATGTGTTTTGTGCCTTAATTACTCATTTTCATGGATATTATTGCATAATTCACTTTATTTGGTCTCTGCCATCATTTTATATCAAATCCCCTTTATTTCATTATTTTAAGCATTATTGATCATCTTATCATAAATCGTGTGGATTTATTTGGTCTTGTTGTGCAATTTCAGGAAAAACAAGTATCTACATCCGTCGATACCATCGACGGATGTCGATACCATCGACCAAGCCACAGGTTGTCAGCCGAGAAGAGCAATACAGAGTCGATACCATCGACGCCCAAGTCGATGGCATCGAGATGTCTCCAGGCTGCTGGCGAGGATGAAGTCGATACCATCGACGCAAGTCGATGCCATCGACACAAGGAGAGCTACAACGTCGCTAAACGACAACAACCGACGCTAAAGGAGTCGATACCATCGACACCCAAGTCGATGGTATCGAGATCACCACAGGCGCTCAGAATAAAAGAAAGGAAAGCTGCCGCTAATCCGCCGGGTCGATACCATCGACCCGCGTCGATGGTATCGATGCCGGCAGATATGCGTTGGATGTGTTTTGATTTCAATCGGACGGCTGTTGTTATTTGACGACCTAATTAGGGACTTATACCTAATGACGGCCGCCCAGACGTGATCATCATCTCATTTTTGGATTGCACGAGTGCCGAGGAGGAGAGAAAGGAGAACGGAGGCCGAGAGGCTCATCCCGGGTGATTCGGACGCTACCGAAGACAATTTCCACCACCGACAGGCGGGGAAAGCTTGTGTTCTACGCCAAGGATCCACCGGTTCTTCTCCGTTTAGGGGTTTTCCCATCTATTTCACGTTTTTCTTATGAATTCCCCAATTTCTACCATGTATTTGTGTAAGATGAACATGAGAGGCTAAAACCCTCAATCTTTAGGACCGGGAGTAGCCCGGGGATACATTGTATGATGATTTTATATTGATAATTCATATTTTCCTCTCATATCCGTGGTATAAATTCATTTTCTCTATTGCTTTTGTGATGCTTGATCACCATAATAATAAATTAATGCCCTTAATCACTTCGACAGAAGGATTAACGGTTGAAAAGAAACGAATTCTACATTAATTAATAAAACCCTTGACAAAGGAGTTGTAAAATTAATGGTGGGAACTGAGGGACCGATCTTAATGCGCTTAGTTTAGGGGAATGATTACTATGACGATGGAATCAACCTAAATCTAAGTAGTGGATTACACCACGACAGTGGGTAATTCTCAATTCAGGCCACTACCCAGATAGAGAGAGAAGTGTGAGGAATTATATGAAATCTAATACAATGTTGACCCGCGGTGAAACCGCCATCCTAAAGATTTCCCTTTTAATTGATTAAATTAACCTTTAATCGATTGTTTTCTTTGTTTGATTTTTATTTTCTTTTAATTTGAACAACAAAACCCTACTTTGTTAATCGGTCTAGCTGATTGCGATTAGTTAGTAGAAGTCTCCAATAATTCACGTATCCCTGAGTTCGACTCGGGCCTCACAAGGCCTATATTACTCGACGCGTATACTTGCGTTTAAGCGCATAGTAAAATACACGTCAAGTTTTTGGCGCCGTTGCCGGGGATACGGCGAATTATTGGCACTTTGAGTGCTAAGAGCGGCCATTCTAGGCCACATTTTTTTTATTATTTATTTCAAAACAATTTCAAAAATTCCTTTATTTCTGTATAATTGTGTTAACTCGTTCAAAGCATTGTACTGAACCCCTATTTCCATATTTCAGGTACTTTGCATGGTGCACACACGTAGTCGAGACTACGTGAATCGCACACCTGAGGTTCCATCTGCGGGACCAGAGGACGAGGGCTACTACAAGGAGGAACACCATAGTGATACAAATTCTGAATCTGAGCAAGAACAAGAAGAAGTAATGGCTGAAGCACACACAATATGGGAGAAGATCAAGGCGTCTTCTTCCTCTGCATCAAAAGGGCCTATAAAGAAACAGGGGCTAAACATACCTACATACAAGATCGACCCAGCACTGATTAACTTGGTCAAATCCAATGCATTTCACGGACTGAAAAATGAAGATCCAGTGGCACACATTAGTCAGTTTGTGGAGAACTGTGATATGGTGAAGATATATCGCTTTCCGCAGGATGTGCTCTATCTCAAGTTATTCCCCAGTTCCTTGGCGGGAGTAGCAAGAGAGTGGCTCCACAACCTCGACGACGAGTTTGTTGAGTCATGGGATCACATGGTGGAGGTTTTCTTCGAGAGGTTCTTCCCTCCTGAGAAGACCAATGATATGATCCGAAAGATCCACAATTTCACCCAACAGGCGGGTGAAACCTATTCTGAGACTTGGGAGCGATTTCAAGTCATGTTGAGGAGATGTTCACATCATGGATTGGACAAGGAAACCCAAGTGAAGATCTTCTACTTTGCTCTCTCCGAGCATGATAGAAGCAACTTGGACTCGGCCGGCTCTGGATTCTTTCTAAATAACACTGATACAAGATGCTGGGAAATACTGAAGAATATGGCACGAAAGCAATCTTGGGGAGAAAGAGAAAGAGGCCCAGTTAAGCAAGCAAGAGTTGCCAGTGAGTCAAAGGCAATGAGAGAGTTGAATGAGAAGATGGATCTTCTCGCAAAGAAGTTGCTGCAGAAGGAAGACAATGAGTCCGAGGATGAGGCTCAGGTCAAGTATATGAGGCAACAACAAGGGTACAGGAACAACGATTACTCATGGAGGAAGGACAAGAAATTTTCATGGAAGGATCCAAACAACTTCCTGCAAGATCCGGACGCCAAACCTGCACCGGTCACGGAGGACAAGAGCACGGAGTTGCTCAATCAAGTCATAAAGCAAAATCAAGAGTTGATGAACACTTTTGGGCAGCAAATAAAGCAGCAGGGTGAATTCATGAACCAGTTCGGGCAGACGTTGCAGAGCCACGGGGCTCAGATGCGGACTATAGAGACTTCCATGGCACAGATGGCAGCGGAGATTGCAAGCTTGAAAAAGCCGGCACATCCGGGTTTTCCGGGGAACACCAATGTTCCCGGGGGAAACCAACATGCCAAGGCCATATTGTTGAGGAGCGGTAAGAAGGTGCTTAATCCAAGGGCGGATGACACAAGCACACCGCAGGACACAGTAGAGGAAACAACCGCTAAGGAGCAGCCTGCACCAGTCATAGAGCAAATTGATGACACAACCGAAGATGGTAAGGAAGGACAAGCCACTGAGGAGGAACCACAGAAATTAACCCCCTATGTGCCACCTCATCAAAGAGCACATACCGTTCCGGTTCCCTACCCCAATAGTGCAAAAGCAAGAAAGGTGGATGCACAGTTTAAAAAATTTCTGGACAGCTTTAGAAAGTTATCTGTGAATATTCCCTTGTTAGAGGCAATTGAACAAATTCCATCTTATGGAAAGTTTCTCAAAGATGTAATCACCAAGAAGAGGAAGATACCCGACACTGAGGTTGTGGTATTAAAGGAGCAAGTGAGTGCTTTTATTATGGGAACTTTGCCACCAAAGCGACAGGATCCTGGGTGTTTCAATATTTCATGCTTTATCGGGAAGTTCAAATTTGGCGAAGCGCTTTGTGATTCCGGGGCAAGCATCAATCTGATGCCCCTTTCTACATTCAAGAAACTTGGATTGAAGGAGTCAAGGCCAAGCAATATGACTATCCAATTGGCCGATAATTCTGTGGTGAAACCATATGGAATCTGTGAGGATGTTTTGGTAAAGGTAGACCGCTTTGTTTTT
The DNA here is from genome assembly GCA_963693085.1 of Alisma plantago-aquatica. NCBI lineage: Eukaryota > Viridiplantae > Streptophyta > Magnoliopsida > Alismatales > Alismataceae > Alisma > Alisma plantago-aquatica. The sequence goes on from OY856410.1 coordinate 20,956,383, forward strand.
CCCGCTGATTTTGTTGTGATGGAGATGCAGGACGAACACGGCAATGAGTTACTTCTTGGTCGCCCATTTCAAGCTACAGCTGACATGATCTTGGAGATGGGGAGAGGTCGCTTGACCTTAGGCATTGCGGATGATCGCTTTGAGATGGTCATGCCCAACAGCAATACATCTACTAAAGCAAAGGCACAGTGCAACATGGTGAAGCATGTGGAAAGCAATATCTCACTTTGTCTCGGGAAGCCATTTTTAGATATGGCCCATGTGATGAGCAGGATAGACAATGGGACCTTGGTGGTAGACCTTATGGAGCAAACGAAAGCTGTCTCTTTATGCAAGGCTGTCGGGTTTCCAAATGATGAGAATGAGGACATTCCACCTTCGTGGGAGGATGATGTGATAATTACTTCTGTCTGTGATGCATATCCGGAATTGCCTCTAGAGGCGTGTTTGCTTAATGTCACTTATGATTGGATGCGGAGTACTTCACTCAAGGAGTGCGCCAAAATGCTTCAAATGCTTCCATGTTTCTACACGAGGCACTATGAAGATTTGGGTACACTGCCCCCACCGCTACAATCATCCCTTATCTGCCCACCTGATCTGGAGTTAAAGCCATTGCCCCCGCACTTGAAGTACGTCTTTCTAGCTGAAGAGGACAAGTTGCCAGTGATTGTTTCTGCATACTTGAGTGCGGATGAGGAGGAGCAGCTACTGATAGTGCTCAAGAACCACCGTGGAGCCTTTGGGTGGTCAGTGGCGGACATCAAGGGGATCTCCCCTACACTTTGTCAACATAAGATTCGGCTTGAGGAAGGAGCCAAGTCAGTCATACAGCCTCAAAGACGTCTAAATCCAAGCATGATGGAGGTTGTCAAAAAGGAAGTCATTAAGTTGCTTGCTGCAGGGATTATTTATGCCATATCTGATTCGACGTGGGTGAGTCCCACACAGGTAGTCCCTAAAAAGGGGGGAATCACTGTCACTACAAATCTTCTGAATGAACTTGTCACCACCCGATTGGTAACCGGGTGGCGTGTATGCATTGATTACCGCCGACTGAACGCCGCAACTCTGAAAGATCATTTTCCATTGCCATTCATTGATCAGATTTTGGAACGCTTAGCCGGTCGGTCGCATTTTTGTTTCCTTGATGGTTACTCGGGGTACAACCAGATTTCTATTGATCCTTTGGATCAAGAGAAGTCTACGTTTACATGTCCCTATGGGACTTTCGCCTACCGCCGTATGCCGTTTGGTTTATGCAATGCGCCGGCGACTTTTCAACGCTGCATGCTCGCCATTTTCTCTGACATGGTGGAGCGGTGTCTCGAAGTCTTCATGGACGACTTCTCGGTTTATGGAGCGTCTTTTGATGAATGCCTTTATAATTTAGATAAGGTGTTGCAACGGTGCGAGGACACACACTTGGTCCTCAATTGGGAGAAATGTCACATGATGGTGACAGAAGGAATTGTGCTAGGACACAAGGTGTCTAGCAAGGGTCTAGAGGTAGACCCCGTAAAAATTGAGGTGATTTCTAAGCTACCCCCACCAAATTCTGTAAAAGGGGTGAGAAGCTTTTTAGGACACGCTGGGTTTTATCGGCGTTTTATCAAAGATTTTTCAAAAATCGCAAAGCCATTATCGGAATTGTTGGAAAAAGACGCAGTTTTTGATTTCAATGAGAAATGTCTTCACGCATTCGAGGTTTTGAAGGAAAAGCTGATTTCGGCTCCGGTTGTTCAAACGCCGGATTGGACAAAGCCTTTTGAGTTGATGTGTGATGCGTCTGACTATGCTGTGGGGGCTGTTTTGGGGCAAAGGGTAGATAACAAGCCTGCTGTGATTTTCTACGCCTCAAAAACACTTAATGATACTCAATTAAATTACACAACCACGGAAAAAGAGTTACTTGCTGTTGTTTTTGCTTTTGAGAAATTTCGGCAATACTTAGTGGGTTCTAAGGTGGTTGTGTGGACGGATCACGCCGCAATAAAATATTTGATGGAGAAGAAGGATGCGAAGCCTAGACTAATTAGGTGGATTTTGCTCCTACAAGAATTCAATATTGAAATCAAGGACAAGTCAGGAATTGAAAATGTGGTGGCTGACCACTTGTCTAGGTTAGAGAGGGTGGATGAACAAGGTTTGCATATACCCATTACCGAGACTTTTCCCGATGAACAACTTTTAAAAATTGATTCTAAAGAACCATGGTTTGCGGAAATTGTGAATTATCTGGCTTGCGGGATCATCCCGGAAGATTGGTCTTATCAAGAGAAGAAGAAATTCTTCCATTCATTGAGATACTATTTTTGGGATGACCCAATATTGTTGAAGCAATGCAGTGATGGTATTCTTCGCAGGTGTGTGCCGGAGTTAGAGTACGAAAGTGTTCTACATCATTGTCATGCGTCGCCTACGGGAGGACATCATGCTAGCTCACGGACAGCAGCTAAGGTGTTGGAGAGCGGCCTTTATTGGCCCACTTTGTTCCGGGATGCCTATGATTTTGTTAGGCAGTGTGACCCGTGCCAGCGTGCAGGTAATATCTCAAGGAGACAAGAAATGCCCCTGAATGTGTTTCAGGAAGTCGAGGTATTTGATTTATGGGGCATTGACTTCATGGGACCCTTTGTGTCCTCAAATTCAAATCTTTATATTTTGCTTGCGGTGGATTATGTGTCGAAGTGGGTAGAGGAAATCCCCACAAGGACTAATGATTCGAATGTAGTGTGCAGGTTCGTCAAAGAGAATATTTTCTGCAGGTTCGGGATTCCTCGAATGATCATTAGTGACGGAGGCACACACTTCCGAAATCAGAAATTTGCTTCACTTTTGAAGAAATATGGGGTCAAGCACAACATTGGCACCCCATATCATCCACAAACGCAAGGACAGGTGGAGGTATCAAACAGGGAAATCAAGAAGATTTTAGAAAGGACCGTAGCATCTACACGGAAGAATTGGAGTGCATTGCTACCGGATGCACTTTGGGCTTATCGAACGGCGTACAAAACACCTATAGGCACTACACCTTTTAGGTTGGCGTATGGCCGGGCGTGCCATCTTCCGGTAGAATTGGAGCATGGAGCGATTCTCGTGCGAGATGGAGAGGCCACGTTCTTGGTGAACGGGCAACGCTTGAAGCTGTACTTTGGTGAGAACTATAAGAGGAAAGTGAATGAGGTTAAACTCATTTCACTTGTACAAGAATGAAAAGAAGGACCGACGTCTAGCCTAAGACGCTAAAGAAGGGCGCTTGTTGGGAGGCAACCCAACCATTGGTACATTAGGATAGTTTAATGTTAGGTGTAGTTTGCTTTTATTTTGTTTACTTTTTAGTTTAAAAATGATACCTTGATCCGTTTGTTAAATGTGCAGGAACAGGCAGGATCGATACCATCGACACATCAGTCGATGGTATCGACATGGGTTCAGGTTGACACCAGCAGAAATCGCACTGCGTCGATACCATCGACGGCCCCATCGATGGCATCGACATGGTCACAGGCAGGTCGCAATAAAAGTGTCGATGGTATCGACAACCCAGTCGATACCATCGAGATCTCTGGAGATTTTCAGACGAATTTTGCTCAGTCAACTCGATACCATCGACGGCCTCGTCGATGGTATCGACATCATCACAGGTTGAATGCAATAAACGGAGGTGTCGCAATAAAAGCAAGTCGATACCATCGACACCCGTCGATGGCATCGACGGACATGTCACCGATCCGCATGAAGACATCGACGACGATCGCAACAGCCACGTCAGCGATCCGGGTGCTGCGTCGATACCATCGACTTATGTCGATGGTATCGACATGTCAGCGATCCGGGTTTCCCGATCCAGCCAACGTCAGTCGTCGATACCAGCGACAGATGCGGCTACCCGCGAGACATGTCGATACCATCGACCCGCGTCGATGGTATCGACGGGTCAACAGGGGCGCCGATCAAGTCTATTTAAGGGGACTTGCAACGTCATATGACATCACACCCTCAGAGCAAGTATCTCCCATTGCGCCGAGCACTCCCCCGAGCCCTCTACACCTGCGGAGAAGCGTCGTCGAGCGAAGATCTTCACCGAGCGGAGAATTTCTCTCCATCTTCACCGAGCTCTTTTCTCCCAATCTCATTCTTCTCGCAATCATGGTGCATACGGGCGGAGCATCTTCATCGAGCGCACACCCCAGGGAGATCGAGGAGTTTGTTCCTCCTCCAACCGCTTCCATCTCTCGTCCACGCCTCATTCATGCCAACATGGATGTAAGGAAGGTGTACGAGGAAATAATGAAGCGGAAGTTCGAGGCCACCCGGTATGTGGACCGGGGAATGATCAGGGACTTGGGATTCGAGGCCGACTTGGCCTATGTGTTGGCCGGGCAAGCGTGGCACACCGGTCGCATGTATGAGATGGACTGTCATGCGGATGGGCAGCCGTTCTTTGCCGAATGGCCCACATACAAGGAACTGGTGGCCGAGTTCATGGCGTCTCTTGATATCTGCGTCGTACCAAATGACGTGGTGCCATCGGACCAGACGTGGATCCAGGGAAGGGTGTCCTTCCGACTCTTCAACAACAATTACAACATCACGTTGAAGTAGTTCAACGCCATCTTTAACTGGAACCACATCCGCCACGATCACCGACGCCCCGACGCCCGCACCGACTACGACAAAATCTTCGCCGAGCTAGTTACAGTGCCGGCAGGGAAGACCGTGAGCTACCACAATGCCGCGGTAGCTGATTTTGAGCACCCGTTCGTCCGGGCATTGCATAGGATGCTTAGCTTGACCTTCTTCGGGCGGAGCGATCTTGCTTTGAGCAAGTTTCAGGAGAGCGACTTGTTCTTTCTGTACGCCCTCCTGAAATGTCAAGAGTGCAACTGGGGAGCATTCTGGTTACAGCGCGTCATGGCGGTGAAGCGGAGCACAAGGAAGGCTCCAATTCATTTTGGTGGTTTGGTCACCGGGTTGGCGCTTTACTTGGGGCTGAACTTTCAGTCCATGACTCCGATTTCTACGCGGAGTAAGGTGAACATGCAACACTTGCACCGTTCAAACCTCATTCTTATCCGGGACGGGTTGGCGTACGCTCATTGCCACGTCAACCAAGCTTACCAGGAGGCATCCCTGCCGGACGACGTCTTCCACATCGACGGCAAGCAGCATTTCCGATGGCCCATCATAGCCATCGAGTCCTCGGAAGAAGAAGGCGGAGGTGAAGACCAAGAAGGCGAGGCGGAGGAAGACGAGGAGGCTTTCACACCTCTTCGAGCACGCGTGGCACCACGGAAGCGTCCTAGGATGCACCCGGGTGCATCTTCATCATCTCAGCCCCCGTCGCCATCACCACAGCAAGAGCAGCCAGCTGCGGATCCCTACTCCATGCAAGGGATGTATACCATGCTGCAGGACATCCAGTAGACGCAGCACCAGCATATGACTTTGTATACCGGCATCCATGAGACAACGGGCCGGTTGCTTGATAATCAAAGGGCTATGTTCGAGAACGAGCGGCTCATCCTCGCCAACCAAGAACAAATGCACAACCGGTTGCAGCGGATAGAGACGCAGCAGGAGCCCTTCTTCGACCACTACTGGAGTCGAGACTACTTTGGAGGTTATCCACAGCCTCCGCCGAGGACCCAATATGATCCAAGCTTCCAGGGGGAGTACCCGTCTTGGGATCCTACGACACCACAATACCCACCACCGCCTCCGCAAGATTGATCAGGGTATCACTGTTCCACCCTTAAGTTGGTTTTTGACTATGAGGCCATAGTCGGATTCAAGCTTAGGGGGGTGGCTGGAAGGTGGCTGGAACAGCTCTATCTTTTATCTTTTCTTTAGTTGTTTTTAGTTTCTGCTTTGTTATTTGTTTTTGCAATTTTAAGTTTTTATGTAGGATCCACATCTATCTAGTGTAATTGTGGATGTCGTAAAAATTGTCATCTTGCTGTTTTCATGGGAAATTAAGGGAATTGAAAAATTTTTCTGTGTCATTTGGATAGCTTTACTTGGTTGTCCTTGGGGAACTTGTTCTATGAAAATGATTGATTATGTCAACTTTGAAGCAATATGTCATACCCACACCCGCATTGACTCATGAAAAGTGGATAGTAACGGTTGTTTGAGCCTAACCTAATCAAATGGTAATGAGACCTTAATCAGATGTAAGAGAAAGAACCCTTTAAACTACTACACATGTCAATAAGGAGGGACACATAATTTTCTTTTAAGGTTCAGTCACTTAATCTTGTGATCATTCCACCCCATTTCCTATAATCCACCCAAGAATTGGAAGTAAAGTGCAGTTTCAATTTCTTTTGCGTGCATGGCATGTAGATAGGTTTTGCATTATTATTTTCATGTTTTTGCATAGAATAATGAAAAAAATATATAGTGATACATGCACATTACCCTTAGGTGCATGTCATGTAATTGCACTCACAATTTCATGATTTTCATGCATAAGCACACCATGTATCTCAGTTTTCCTAAATAGGTGATCTAATTTGTTCCATACCCTCGAAATAAAGCAAAGATCTCCAATTGGAAAGAAAATGGCCTTATACATGTATCTCTAAGCAATTATGGATATATGGGCAAAGAAAAAAAAACAGAAGAAAAAAATTCTGGAAAAAAAAAATGTTAGAAAAAGAAAGAAAAGGAATAAGAGGGAGAAAGGAATGATATCACTGGTATAATAAAGGGGAATTGAGTACATGATGTGGCTTGAGTAGATTTCTATCTCATTGTGAGGTAGAAGGTTAGTCCATGCATCATTCCACCCACTTTTAGGCAGTAGGGCATTCTTAATGTGCATTTGTATCATTTAGGGCATTTTGTTATATGCATTTTGAAACTGTGTAATACTTCCAAATTCTCCCATGAACCACCCATTCCATCCACCTGTTGCTCGGATTGGTAGTCCACCGTGATTTTCTCCTCACTCATGTGTATAAGGAGGACGGCTTCCATGTAGATGGTAGTTAGGGCGAGCAACGTAGTGTAGGTGATCACAAGATGCATCATGGCTGAATCGGCAAATTTTATTATGTTAACTGCCTTATGTGATAGTGTTCATCAGTTTGAAGGATAATTTCTTTTATTGATGGTTATTGTCGCCTATAGGGTAATTACTGTTCTGTGATTAGGGTAGGCCGGTTTGAGAACGTCCAGTGGGAGTCATTTGTGAGGTGGGTTGGTGTTTTGATTGTTAGTTGACATTCGCAATTCTATTCTAAGGATTAGTTGCTCGAGGGCGAGCAATGTTTAAGCTTAGGGGAGTTTGATGCGATGATTTTGAGTCGCATTTATAGACCGATTTCATATGTGTTTTGTGCCTTAATTACTCATTTTCATGGATATTATTGCATAATTCACTTTATTTGGTCTCTGCCATCATTTTATATCAAATCCCCTTTATTTCATTATTTTAAGCATTATTGATCATCTTATCATAAATCGTGTGGATTTATTTGGTCTTGTTGTGCAATTTCAGGAAAAACAAGTATCTACATCCGTCGATACCATCGACGGATGTCGATACCATCGACCAAGCCACAGGTTGTCAGCCGAGAAGAGCAATACAGAGTCGATACCATCGACGCCCAAGTCGATGGCATCGAGATGTCTCCAGGCTGCTGGCGAGGATGAAGTCGATACCATCGACGCAAGTCGATGCCATCGACACAAGGAGAGCTACAGCGTTGCTAAACGACAACAACCGACGCTAAAGGAGTCGATACCATCGACACCCAAGTCGATGGTATCGAGATCACCACAGGCGCTTAGAATAAAAGAAAGGAAAGCTGCCGCTAATCCGCCGGGTCGATACCATCGACCCGCGTCGATGGTATCGACGCCGGCAGATATGCGTTGGATGTGTTTTGATTTCGATCGGACGGCTGTTGTTATTTGACGACCTAATTAGGGACTTATACCTAATGACGGCCGCCCAGACGTGATCATCATCTCATTTTTGGATTGCACGAGTGCCGAGGAGGAGAGAAAGGAGAACGGAGGCCGAGAAGCTCATCCCGGGTGATTCGGACGCTGCCGAAGACAATTTCCACCACCGACAGGCGGGGAAAGCTTGTGTTCTACACCAAGGATCCACCGGTTCTTCTCCGTTCAGGGGTTTTCCCATCTATTTCACGTTTTTCTTATGATTTCCCCAATTTCTACCATGTATTTGTGTAAGATGAACATGAGAGGCTAAAACCCTCAATCTTTAGGACCGGGAGTAGCCCGGGGATACATTGTATGATGATTTTATATTGATAATTCATATTTTCCTCTCATATCCGTGGTATAAATTCGTTTTCTCTATTGCTTTTGTTATGCTTGATCACCATAATAATAAATTAATGCCCTTAATCACTTCGACAGAAGGATTAACGGTTGAAAAGAAACGAATTCTACATTAATTAATAAAACCCTTGACAAAGGAGTTGTAAAATTAATGGTGGGAACTGAGGGACCGATCTTAATGCGCTTAGTTTAGGGGAATGATTACTATGACGATGGAATCAACCTAAATCTAAGTAGTGGATTACACCACGACAGTGGGTAATTCTCAATTCAGGCCACTACCCGGATAGAGAGAGAAGTGTGAGGAATTATATGAAATCTAATACAATGTTGACCCGCGGTGAAACCGCCATCCTAAAGATATCCCTTTTAATTGATTAAATTAACCTTTAATCGATTGTTTTCTTTGTTTGATTTTTATTTTCTTTTAATTTGAACAACAGAACCCTACTTTGTTAATCGGTCTAGCTGATTGCGATTAGTTAGTAGAAGTCTCCAATAATTCACGTATCCCTGAGTTCGACTCGGGCCTCACAAGGCATATATTACTCGACGCGTATACTTGCGTTTAAGCGCGTAGTAAAATACACGTCAATGTGCACCATAGAGTTCTTCATTCTGGACCAGATAGTCTGTATGAACTCCACGCCCACTCCATCTGGGCCCGGTGCTTTGGTTGGATTCATCAGGTTAAGCACCTTGTAAATCTCTTCCTCTTCGGGAACCGCAACAAGACGCCTGACCTCCTCAGAAGAAAGAACTAGAAAACGGCCAGGTTACCTATTATATGAATCCCTGTTACGACCATTACTCTGAAAACAACTCCATAAAATGACTTATGACCATCTCTCTCAGCTTGTTGGCCTCCTCAATACAAATACCATCCTTGTTCTTTAACTTGGAAATGACATTCCTCCTTTGTCTACCCCTAACCACTTCTTGAAAGTACCTGGTATTCCGGTCTCCCAGTCTAATTTGGTCGCACCTGGCTTTTTGTTTCCATTCCGCTTCTTCCCGATTAAACACCTTGAGTAACTCCCCCTATCTTAGAACAAGTGATTCATCAATCTTCACATTATACTTAAGGATTAGCCTGTTTTGCAAGTACTCAATGGCTTTCAGAAGCCAATTTTTCCTCTCCCTCTCCTTTTGTCTCTCCTCACTGTGCCACACCTCCGCCTTCTTCATAAGGATATTTAGTGCCTTAGTGAAGCTCCTATCTTCCATCCAGGCGCTCTCCCAAAAGTGTTGAAACGAGGCCCGCTTAGATCAATTAACATTAGTCTGCAAAAATATTTTATCATTCTTGGTCCTCCCTCTAGCAATCCTGATTAGTATCGGCGCATGATCCGAACCAACTCTAGGAAGCACATCAACATGGTGTTCGGAAAGGATTCCATCCACTCATGGTTCACTACTGCTCTATCAAGCCTCTCTTGAAGCATACCCCACTTAAAGGTCATAAGAGGACCTGAGGCCCCCAGGTCCTCGAGGCCAGCCACATCCGAGGCCTCCGAGAACTCCCTGCAACTTCTGAAATTCAGCTTATCACTTCCAATCTTCTCATGGGGGCGAAAGATAGCATTAAAGTCACCCATCACAAGTCAAGGAAGGCTCGAAGCCTGGTTGATAGTAGAAAGGTGCTTCCATAGAAAGCGACGTTGAACCTGGTTTGGATTAGCATAGACTACCGTCACACGGGAATCGCCATTGATCATATAGTGAATGAACTGCTTATGAAGGGACAAAAACTCCACAGTTCCAATCCTATCCTTCTAAAGGAGCCAAATGCTTCCAGCAAAACCGATCACATCCACCCTATGGGAATGATCATAACCTAGTTGTTTAACAATACTATCCGCAACAGAACCACTGGTCCGAGGTTCTACGATACCCAACATGTCAATGTGATATCTAGCAGAAAACTCTCTAATTGTATTCTGGGTATTCATTGAATAGATCCCCTGCACATTCCAGGTTGTGAAAATCATCCAGACGGGATATCATCCACCGGGCTTATCTCACCCTCCAAACTTTCTTTTGGGTTCTTCCTACCCCTCTTCCTTGAGCCCTCCATATTACTGTACACCTTCATGTTCCTTAGATGGATACCCATCCTTCCCATTAAATGTTTTCTCGTCCCCCCACTCAGTTTAGTCTGATCACCAACTCCAAAGTAAAATGTCATCTTAGGTGCATTTTGATTGACTTCACCTGTGATAATCACCATATCATCTTCTACAATGGTGTTGGCCACATGATTGTTTTCATTGCCTTCCCCAGCCTCAGGTTTCCGATTTATCCATTCATTTGTTACTTCCTATAACGGGACTCTTTCCTTGCCAGCAGCCTGGTTGCCCTTATCAGTGAAAGTCTCTACCCATTTTTCCTTCTTGCTCTTGGTCTTATTTTGTCTCCAATCAAAGCTTGTGACCCTATCAGCTATCCCAGACAGGTTTTACTTGCTCTGTCACTTCTTCCTCCTCCACAGCCAGGTTGCTAAGTTTGTTTCCTGTACTGACATTGGTCCTTCCCCCTAGCTGTTCTTTCTTAGGCTTGCACAGAAAAGGCTTCGCATGCATAGTAGGTGTGAACTCCCCCAGCGGTGGTACCTCGTTCCCCAAAACTTGAGTAGTACCCACTGTGCCTCCCTCCTCTGCTTGTTTCTGGGTTGCAACATGTGCCTCCATCCTCTTCCTACATTCCTTAGCAGTATGTCCCAGACATCTACAGTCCATACAGATCGCCGATAAGTTTTCATACTCTAAGTTGTACCTTTCTCCTTGGATGTAAATCGCTGGAAGCAATGGCTTCATTGAGTCCAGTTTGACAACAATTATGGTGAACTTGCCTCTCCTCTTGAGCTCAGTATTATTATCCACTCTTATCATTTCCCCAATGTGGTCGCCAATCTCTTCCAGTATTTGTTTCTGATATAAGAATATAGGCAGCATTGGGATGCGTACCCATGCAACGATGAACTTTGGGTTCCGTACTACCGGAGTGAATCCCAGATCCCAGGGTTGAACACTGAGATAAGAGCCCATCAATGGCCAGGGGCCTCCCATTAGCGCCTTTAGGTAATCATCTTGACGGAGAAGTTGGACCAGATAGTAATTGTTTTCCAAATCTATGAGCCTGAAGTTCCCCATCGGGTTCCACATCATTTTGATCCGCTTCGGCAGCAACATAAATCCCACCTCCCTGCCTAAAACCTTAACGATGACTATATATTTCCACGGTTTCATCAGATCTGAGTACTTCTCCTTGTTTATTTTAAAGCTCAGAGTGCCTTCCCTCTCCTTCACCATGATGTCCCCTTCATCAGGTCTACATTCATGTCCTCAAATCCCATTATAGGATCCAACACAATTCCGTCGACTTCCGCAATAACATCTTTATATGAAACATGTTTATGCATCTCCCTCATCTGTGGCTCATCCTGCATGGACGAGAGACAGGGAAACACCTCCCCAACGGATACTAGGCCGTAGACTTCCATCAATCTGTCTGGCTTGGACTTCATCCGAGCATCAGCTCTACCCGACAATCTGTTGAAGACTAGGGAGATGCCTGATCTCCTGAGAATCTCATCATGATCGTTCTCATGCGCTTCAGCCTCCTGTGGGTTTGGGGTTTCCGGCGGCCTGCATCCCCTTCCTCTGAAGAAGCCGCAACCACCACCTCTGCCTCCTCTACCGCCTCTACTGAGACCTAACAAGACGTCGCTCATCGTGCTCCCAAAAGACTAAGAAGTTTTTCATTAAGTTAAAGGATGTGAATTGATTTCTAAGAATGTGTTTTTGGATGACAATTTTCTGTTAGAATACTTATATTTTGATAATGATTTATTCTTATGGATTTCAAATGGGATCAAATATGCTTTGAAAAGTTACCTTAATTGAAGAATGATAAATAGTAAATGAGGTGTATTAAATGTGTTATGCATGTTTGTGCATTAAGATTTATTTATATCTATTGAAATTATTTGGATTAATTATATGTTGTATGATAAAATTCTTGTGAGCAAGAGGGTTGATGTGTGATTTCTATTCTCTGATATTGTTTCTAGTCCTAATGTTTCTATGAATATTTGATGAAAATAATGATATGGAATGATAAGAAATATGTTGATATTGAATTAACATGCAATGATTATATTTGAGAACCTTATATAGGGTAAATGAATGAGACAGTGTTTTAAGGTAATAGCTACTGATGATGACTTATTGAATTGTGTGGAAATGGAAAGAAGCATATATGTTAAAAATACAAACTTTAATGGTTCTTTCTTTAATCATTCTCTTCCTTGATAAGTCTAATATGATTGGTTTCAGTGTAGTTGTGCAAGAAGACACACATATGATAAATAATGATTTGAATTTTCTTTAAGATGAGTAAAAAAATTTATCGCCGCCTATGTTTCATACATTTTATGTAAATGTACTCGGTCCCAAGTCCGGGTTAAGGAGGAGGGTTGGTGGAAGGTTGAAAACAAGCGATAAAAACTTTGTCACTTTTTCTATTACATGGATTCTTATAAAAATTGTATTGGAGTGTCCCTAGCTAGAGACGCACTGCATCAGCCATGGGATGTTGTAATAAATATGCTAGGCATTTTGACATCGTGACGTCCAACTGTTTTGAAGAATATAAAAGGGTCTCCACCTCTTTGATGGTTGTGGGTAAAAAGAAGTTAGTCATATGGATCATTTCCCTTATGTAGTGAAGAATGTGCAAGGGTTTCCACATCTTGGTCGAGTGTTTTAAACTCACTGCATTATTTTCCTAATGTAGTAAAAAATCTACAAGATAACATTTTTGACATTGGCGGGTGAAGAAGCAAGTTAACAAAAAAGATTATAGTTGGGTAATGGGATATTGGCTCTTTGACAAGAAAATATTTGACGATGGTGGATACCATGATGAGAAGAAAAGTCAATATAGCATTCTTGCACGAAACCAAGTGGGAATGGGAACGTTTTAGGAGATTGGAGACACATGATACAAAAATTTGGTGTACATGTATTGATAAACATAAAAATGGTGTAGGTATTGTTGTTGATAAAATGTTGAAGAATGATGTTTTCAAGATAACAAGGATGGGTGATTAAATCATAAATATGAAGGTTGTTCATCAGGGAGTGATTTTTAATATTACTAGAACTTATGCTCCACAAGTTGGCCTTAGAGAGGATGCTAAGAAGGATTTTTAGGGTGACATGGATGAATTGATGAAGGGAACATTGACATAGGACATCATTATTGGGAGAGATTTAAATGACCATGTGGGGGAGTAGCAATGGTTTTTACAAGAGAGTTCACTGGGGTTTCAGATATGGCAGAAGAAATGGAGAAGGAGAGAGGATATTACATTTTCTAGTTGCATATGATATGATATTTTCAAAAAACCATTGCAAGAAAGGAGAGTCTCATAATATTACATTCGAGAGTGGGAAAAATTGTATCCAAATCGATTATGTCCATACAAGGCGGGTGGATCATAAAGTGTGCAAGGATTTTAATGTGATTCCTGGCAAAGAGCTCACAACCCAACATAGGTTGGTGGTTTTAGATATTTACATGAAGATCAATAAAGGAAAGAATAAAAAAAACAAAGATAGGAGGATCAAGTGGTAGAATCATAAAGGAAAAAATAATTTGACTTTTCATGATAAACTCATAAAGGACGAAACCTGGAACTTGGATCCTAATGTTACCACTATGTGGTATAACATGAGCTCCTACATTAAAAAAAATTGCCACAATGGTTTTAAGGAAGTGCAAAGGTTGAGGGACTCCATAGAAAGAGAGTAGGTGGTGCAATGTTGAAGTACAAAATGCTATTAAACATATAAGGAAGGTCTATTGGAGCTTGCCCAAATCTAGAGATGATGAAACCTTCCAAAGATACAAGGAAGCAAATAAATAAGCTAAAAATGTTGTTCAGGAGGTAAGGTCTATATACTTTAATGATATTTAAAAGAAGCTGGACACAAGAGAAGAGGAAGAAATATGTATATAATGGCTTGTATAAGAGAAAGGAAATGAAAAGACTTGAGTCGACAAAAATTCATCAAGATTGAGGATGGTAGAGTGTTGATGAAGGATGATGTTATCGAGAACCAATGGAGAAATTACTTCAATAATATTTTCAATGGAGATGATGTTAATAATGTTTGAGACTCGTGTGACATAAATATAAGAGATATCATTTACACCGGATGAGTTTTACTATTTTAGTTCAACAATTCTTTGAAACATATGAAAATAAGGAAGGCGTGTAGACTAGTCGATATTCTCATTTATGTGTGGAAGAGTATGGGGGATGAAGGAGTTCTGTAGTTAACAAATTTCTTTAACAAGATCATGAAGACTAAGAAGATGTCAGATGAGTGGAGAAATAGTGCTAAAGTCCCCATCTACAAGAATAAAGGAGATGTTTAGATGCACAAACTACTTAGGTATAAATTTGATGAGTCATACAATGAAGCATTGGGAAAGGAATAGTGAGCAGCGACTAAGACTTGTAACACATACATAAAACAACCCATTTGCTTTTATGCCTACAAGATCAACAACAGAGGTTAGTTTTCTGATTAGGAGGCATATGGAGAAATAAAAATAAAGGAAAATAGATCTTCATATGGTTCTCATTGATTTGTAAAGTGTGTATGATCAATTACCTAGGGAAGTGTTGTGGATGGTTTTAATAAAAAGGGTGTGTCAATCGAATATATTGACTTGATTAACGACATGTATGATAGATCTATTGCATGAGCGAAGACTCCTGGAGGAGATACATCAACTTTTCCTATCCTAGTTGGGGTACAGCAAGGATCGACACTCATCCCATATCTATTCGTTCTTTTTATGGATGAGTTGACAAAGAATTCTCAAGGTGACAGTCCTTGGTGTATGTTATTTGCTTATTGTATCGTGTTGATTGACGAAACTAAAGATGGATTCAATGATAAACATGATCTGTGGAGAAAGACATTAGAATCAACAAAAATTGATGATTAGTAGGAGAAAAACTAAGTATATGCATTGCAATATCAACCAAACTTGTAGTGTGTATGGTGGAGCCAAGTTGGATAGAGTAGATATATCATAATGTCAGAAACATTTTTTACTTGGGTTCTATTATTCAAATAGATGGGGATATCCAAATGATGGTTCTCATAGGATCATTGCAGGATGGATAAAATGGAGTGAAACTGGAGCATTATGTGTCAAAAGATCCCTCTCAGATTAAAAAGAAAGTTTATAGAGCACCAATATGACCTTTATGGTAGTGAATCTTGGGCGGTGAAGAAACAAAGGTCATAACAAGATGAGCATGGCTGAAATGGATATGCTGAGACAGATGTGTGGGAAGACAAGAAAAGATAGCTTGAGAAATGACTATATCAGGAATAAAGTGTTGGTGGAGAGAATTGCGAACAAGTTGTGCAAGGGCTGACTCATGTGATATGGACATGTGCAAAGCAGACTGACTAATACGCCTATATGAAGAAATGTGGTTGAGTTAAGCACAATCTATAGAAGAAGGGGAAAGTCTAAATTAACATGGTAATAACTTATAAAGAGATATTTTTAAATCCCTACATGTCGAACTATATATGACCCATGATAGAACTGAATGGAAATGAAGGATCCATGTTGAGGACCCCTTGGGGCTGAGTCTTAGATGATGATGATGACAATGCTGAGAAAAAACTTTTAACTACAAGTGAATAACTACAAGTGAAATTATGACACAACTACTTAGGTTCCCTAAACATCGTGTGTTTCCCCTGAGGTCCACACTTATAGGAAATGAAACATAGCTCCTTGTAATAATGAATAATTATGAGAAGGATTCATGGAGTGTAAATCGAGACCTTATAGGTTACACCACCATGATTTAAGACTAAATCATTTGGTGTGATCAATGCCCTAAATCCTCTACAATGAAAGTCTATGTCTATTATAAATAGAATTCGATGAAATGACAACTATTATGTTATATTGGTTCCTATCTCGTGCATCAAAGATGAGGACATGATCCTCCTTAGGCAATCTTATGATGGAACATGTTTTATCATTGATGTCTTAGGGTAACTGACTAAACCTTAAGATAGTGATGGTGAGTCTTTGACATGAGAATCAGGTGTGGCAACTTATACTTGGTGAGGTACGAGCCAATTTGTTTCATGAAAAATGAATAAAATATGACAAGCTATGTAGAATATGATTTGAATGTTTGTTACATGCATTTTATTGATAGATGATAAACATGATGTCATTGAATATGTTTCTTGTTGTGGAAGTTAATCATTATCTAATAAATATAAATAATTTTTATGTGATTATTTGTCTTGTATGGAGTGTGATCTTTAATGTTGACAAGTGGTTAATGATGAGATTTAATATCCATTATACTTATGAATTGGATTTACTTGTCAATTTAATAGTCACATTTGATAGACATCTATTATGTGTAGGTTTTAGTTTTAGGATTGCAGTAGGTGTTATTTGTGCAGTTGGTGGGGCGTCACAAAAATGATGTTTTCATATGTCTTGATTTGAATTGTTTAGATCTTGACTTGTTAATCCTCCAATTGTATTATCATTCTTAGTGATTAACTTCAACTAATGTCTTCATAGACATTCTCTTAAACATGTTTCAAAATTAAAATTTTCCTAAGTGAATGCGTTATCTGATTGGTTATATTATTGTAATTATATGATTGTACTAAATGCTATATTTATCTATTACACTTAGTATTATCTGCAAGCATAGTATAAGTCCAATATACTTAACCATATGCTTATGTAGGTACATAGCTTGAGTGGGAGGTATCCACTCAGTGTACTAGTATTACAACCCTAATATTTGGGATCATCTCATGAGAAATGTAATTTCTCATATTAAAGATAATTGAACAAGGAATGGTATAATTTGTTTTGAATACATGGATTTCGTTTACAATAGCCTTGATGTTTGTGTTGTGGGCTTTATTGGCTATTGGGCCCAATAACAAGGAAATAACAAAGAAAATTCAATTAGCTATGGAATAATTGAATATTTGAGAAAAGGAAGAGGTAGAAACATCTACAAGGCAAAGATATGTAATCCAAGGATGTATTTCGTTCCTCTTGGGTTCCATGGGTTCCAAGGAGTCCAAGTTCCATAAACAGTGCAATAAGAAAAGAAAAGATTAATTAAGTATTTCGTTATTAAGAAAGAAATTGAAAATAATAGTAAAATGTGGAAAACAAGTGAAAAGAGGCGTGATTGAGTTATCCTAAGTAGGATTTTGTATCCCAAGGTTTCCTAGTATAAAAAGGGAAAATCAATGAGGAAAAAAATAAAGAAATAAGAAAGAGAAAATATGAGAAATATGCATGTTAGAGTTTTAACTTGTGCATAAGAAAAGGGCACGTTTGCTTTGAATAAAAAGCCCAAGTTTTGTAGATTGCAAGATAAAGTTATTATTAAGTTTCCCTCAAAATTTGGGATCAATTGGATAAACTATGAGGAAGATATGGATTTTGCAATTTTTATTAAAGTGAAAGGATAATCATGTAATCGTATTAAATGTCACAGATGATTTTCCTTTTCTAAAAAGAATAGTGTTGATGCGCTCAACAACAGCCACTGGATCCATGATCCAACGGTGCATGAGCATCGTCTAGTTCTGGAAAGGAAGCTGAGAGGCGGGATATGTGATCCCGATTTTCTCATGAATCCGACCACGGGCAAAGATGAAAAGGGCATGGTTGGCCCCGAGAGATGATTCTGCACAAGTATACCCCTGGTTTTAGGTGGTTTGGAAGACTCTGGAGAGAACGCCCAATTTGTAAGTTGTTCCCTTTGGCAGCGAGGTGTTGAAAACCCTAATCCAGATGCCCAAGTCTATAAAAATGACCACCCTTGGTCTCAGCCAAGTCTCGCGATCTCGAGCAGCACTCTCCTAGCCCCAAATTTCCCTCTCTCCCTCGATCACCCGTTGTCTGGCGAGCCTCTGTCACAGAGCCGCCGTGGTTTTAGTGGATAGAAGGATGGGAAGAAGAAATAAAGGGGGTCATTAGATCAGGATCCATGGTGCGCTCGTGAAGGGGATCCACAACCCATGATAGAGTTCGCCTCCAGATCAGAGAAGGTGGACGTGAGCGACCTTAGCCGCGAGATTGGGTCAACCGTTGACTGCGACTTCAATCCAACGTCCCTCGTTTTTCCAAAAAGAAAAGGTAAATAGCCTCTCTGACTAGAAAATCTAGAAATTGCTTGTTCGTGCAAATATTGTAGTAATTGCTAGGAAGCTGTAATGACAAAACATTATATATGAAAATTGATCAGGAGAAAATGAGGAATCCAATAAAAATATAGTTCAAGCCTGATTGTATTTGAAATTCAAAAAGTGTATAAAGTTATCATATTTACTGGTTTAATTAATGAAAAACCCTTGGAATTGATAATAGTTGAATATAGTGATGTTCTCTGAATGTTTAGAACGAATATTAACCTGTTGATAATAAAAAGGATGATAATTGTACATAATGGTCTTAAATTAGGGTTTCATATACCTAATTTTGCGTTAAAGGGACATTTAATGATTTTAATTGTGCAAATCCATGAATAAGACAAAGTTATGTTGTTATAAATCCAATTTGAGTATAAAAGATCATTAATGTTGATTTTTTGGGGTTCCTAGTGTATAAAGTGGAATTAATGATACATTAGGGTTTACTGACATAAACGATCAGAATTGTAGTAATTAGGGTTCCTGGAGAATCGAACTATAATTCTTTGTTGAGTTGTCAATTCAAAGAAACCTAAACATGATAATTGGTCTTAATGATCTTGTCATGACCTAAAATGATAAAGATGGTAGTTTCAATGTAAAAGAGACATATTTGACTTAATTGACTTTTAATGGTGTCTATGATGTTTAAATTATGGTTTGTGGACTAAACGAACATTAACAGTGATAAATGCATAATGAAAGCTAAAACCCTAAAGGATGACCTAGAAATCCTAAAGTGGAATCCAAGTAGATCTTGAGGAGGTTTGGAATAAAACAATGACACTTGGATGTTATGCATTAATTTCAGGATATTGATGATTGCTTGATTGATTGTTCCTTAATATTATTATTTGGACTTCAAGTTACTCTGAACAAGAATGTGGTTACACTTATGAATAATCACTCTAATTTCATGGTGATTCTCGAAGTTTTAATCGGTTGCTTGAAAATAGCTATTGGATGTTTATTTATTTCATGCAACTATAAAGAGGCTATGATTATCACTATAAATATGTGTATATAACTGATTAGATCCGGGTCCACCTCTATTGCTTTGAAAAGGCTAAGAAAAAGGGGTAATCCTAGAGCAAGGTCTAGGTTACCGAGAGTTAGAAATTGGGCTACGTACATGTAATGCCATGAGATACATTAGCCTGCCATGAGTTAAGGAGTGGGCTACTTACGAGTAGTGGCATGTGACTCAACCCTAGAAATTGGTTCACTTACAGGTGGATCATGAGGGGTTTAATGAGGACAACATAGAGGATAGGGTACTCTTGGATCGCGGAGTTATATCTAAAATGTAATCTTGGTTGTTAAATGATTAATTGAATGATTACATTGTTAACATATTTACATGATTATTGTTTCCCCTACATACCAGCTTCGGCTGATCGACGTTTTGTTTGTCGGTGTTTTAGGAGCAAGTCAAAAGGACAAATAGTAAATCCTCATATTGTAAAATACATGAAGAAAATGCAAGGAGGATTAGTTAGAGTAGAACCTTTAAGTGGACAGAAGTTTAGAGATCCAAGTTTTCAAAAAGGTATGCAAAAATATTTTTTCTTACAGCTTGTCAGTATAGTCTTTTAAAATTTGATAATTATTCTTGGTTAATTGCCGAACCTTTGATCCGAATGTTATGGGTGTGGCTTCGAGCTCTCGGTCTCCCTTAATTGGGGGTTATCGGGAGGTGGGGTCGTAACATTTGGTATCAGGGCGTAGGTTCCCCATTTAACCATTAATAAATATAAAATTTTACAAACTCCATAGAACCCGAGTTGTTAGAGGATTATCCGAAAGACAGAGGTGTCTAGAAAAGGATCATGATTGGGGGCTGGCAATATTTTCCTCCGCACCGCTAGTCGGAATACGAGAACTCCCAAATCCGTGTCACTGCCTTGCCAAAGTCTTAGGGTATGAATTGAAATAAGATACCTTTAGGACTTTCTCATCTTATTCATCCCTTCTCATCACAAATTCTGTTAAGGACCTTAAGGATTAGGGTTTTATCTCTCCTCCACACCCTCTTGAGGTATGGGTAAGGTTGATAAGGTTTAAGGAATCCTCCGCCAAATTAATGAAAGGCATGTAAATAGGATGTCAAGCACATAAGATTAATAGATTAAGTGCAAACTAAAGAATAAATACATGCTTAGGTCATATGACATAAGTTGTCATGTCCTCCGAAGAGCCCTTAGGCTAGATCTTTTTATCAGGAGGATAAGTTAGTCTTGGAGATAGAGATCTCCATTTCAAGTAGAGACCTGATACATCCTCTGAGGATGATGTTAACCCTAACCATAAGTGAAGGTTAGAGAGAGATGAGTTGGATCAGGTGTTTGGAAGGAAATGCCTGTGGGATGCCACATGATCCATTGGTGAACTAGCACCTTTGGCAACCCAACCCTGGGAAGGGTCGTGCATGTTAGGGTAAAGGATAGGTCCTTAGATGATGATGTTAGTGAAGAAACCCTATGGGCTTGTGCAAGTATGGTTTACCTGGCACCTAGGGCACGTCATAGTGCTGACAGTAGGATGAAACACTAGATAAGGAATTATGTTGGAGAATAAAGGATTATGGATGATCTTGAGCAAACATAAGTTCGAACCTAGGCTTCACCCATGTAGGGAATGCTTTTGAGGTTGATCCATCATGAAGAGAGGACCTCTAATGGTGAGGTTGGATGTAGGGTTAGCTCTAGAGAGAGCAGCAAACCCAACAAGAAGGTTGGAAGCCTAAAACCCTAAACAATGGATGATAGTGGTTGCCTCATGATTGATCACTGAAAGTTGATGATACTTTGGTTGCATTTAGAAGGACCAAACCCTAGAGAGAGAAGATGAAGCTTGTACATATGTGCCTACGGTATAGGTGTTTACATTCTGAGCTAGGAAGAAGAGTTCCTTAGACCTAGAAAGGTTTAGTGAACAGGTTCCAAGGCCTTATACCTTGTTGGTTGTCTTTAAGGAGGACCCAACTCTAAGTGTTGCTCGAGTTGAAGGATGACATGGAGTGCATGTCATGCCTTTTGCATGCTTGGTTTGTAGTTAAGAGATAGAGCATGCGGTTGGAAACCTACAAGTGAACCTAGGGTCCCTGACCTAAGAGGGGAAGTGGTATACCTGATGCTCAAGATGAGAGTTGAGTTCCTATAGAAGAGAGCATGGTACTCATCATGTATAGAGGAAAGGGAAGCCCCTTAAGTTTAAGGTATGTTTGATGAACCCCTCACAGCTAGGTTGATGATAAAGAAAGGTATGACCTTGATCTAATGTTGAGGAATGAGAACCCAGATGTCCTATCATAGTACAGTAGGTGATTTGCTTGTGCCTTAATAGCTTTCTAGGGTTATGTAGGCTCGTGTGGATGTAAATCCTAGACCTAAGAGCTTTTGTGACCTTGTTGTCAAGAGATAGTTTTCCTTCCATCCTGGGAGAGGGACCCCTTTGGTAGGATGTACGTCAGTTTTTTTGGTTTAAGGTAACCTAAAGAAGTCTCATAGGATCTTGAGAAGCTAAGCGAGAAGTACATGGTATGAGAATGAACCTGTAGACCCATAGATATCCATCTCTAATTGCATATGAATGTGTTACCATGGAGGTAACCAGTATGGGACTTGACCAAGGTAGGCAGGTTGTCATGATCACTATGAAAGGATGAAAGAAGCCCATGAATGCAGAAAGAGAGATGATGAATACTTGGATAAGGTTTTTTTTTTGTCTTCAAAAAAACGTGTTACTAGATAACCAAAACTTTGGGTACAAGTGTGCCACATGGGGAAAAAAATGATCCTTATTTATCCCCACGCAGGGGGACAATAGGATCAGAACAGAAAATAAAACTCCATACTGGAAAAGCCAGGAGAAGGGGGATCTAACAAAGAGGGAAGAATTATAAGAAGAGAAGAAGGAACACACATGACCAATAAACACACCCACAAATATGCCTGTGAGGGCCTGCACTCAACCTTCCCAAACTGAGACACAGAGTCATCACCTGATACTCCTCCAAGAACAAGACCAGCAGGGGAAAAACTAGGATAATCTATAAGAAGAAGTAAAAGCCTGCCACTCTTTAGCTTCTTCCCGAAGGTTAGAACGTTTGCCACAGGTTCTATCCTTCATCCTTGAAGCAGTCGACCATCTGCACTTGGTCCATTGCCTCACCCAAGAACGGAACCAACCAAGATTGTAGTTCAAGATCAACAAGGGCACTATTAGCAAAAATCCCAAGACTTCTACAGCTGCAAACAGGCAAACATGGAGCCTCTAGCATTCACTTCACCCACAAAGGGAGGACATGATCAACTGAACACCTGCATACATATTCAGACCTAGCTTCGGATAACCACATTGAGCGGGAATTTAACCAGCAATGGGTTCTTGGTCATCGCTAGCTTCTGTTTACAATGCAGCAAACCAGCAAACACAACGTAGGCATGTGGAGGGAAGCACTGCCAGGTGGAGGACCACCGGCACCTTCAACCTTTATATGGCCGAGATCAAAACCAGACAGAGGTGAAAAATGTCGAACACCCTTTGGGTGTTCCCTCTCAGCAATAGGGACAACAGGGGACCCTGTCACCCTTTCCAGAGATGAGCATCCCGTGGAGGGACCAGCACAGTAGGCCAGCAGAACCCACCACCAAAGACCTGAGCTCCAGGGTATGAAACCTGCAATCATCCGCCTTAACCTCAAACCCAATACAATCTCGGAGTTGGGAGCTACGTCGAAGCAGGACAGGTCAGACGAACAGGCGGAATAGCCTTAGGAAACCCGATTTCAGCAAAGGAGGATCATGTGCAAAGTGAAGGGCGTCCTTCGAGCCACTGATCCAGGCCGCTCTACGAGCTACCGGACATGAGGGGCACACCGCCGGAACCTAGCAGGGATCTTCCTTCACCACCATCTCTCCTTCACAAGGTCGACCCTAGCGCATCAGGGATCACCCAACCATCCAGCGAGGAACCTCCACCGAAGAGCCTTGGCATCTTCCGACCACAGTCGGGGTCGCAACATCTGACTGTCATCCCCAGGGAACAGGAAAGCATCGATGCCTTAAATCTGCACATCGCTGGATTGGGGGAGAGAGGCAGTGAAGTGAGAAGCAGCAATCTTGGGATCCAGAGCAGACAACTTCTCACCATCCGCCACGCTAGAGTGGGATAGTGTCGACAAGGTCGAGGTAGCCGAACCCAACCCCGATCTGATTGTCGCTTGTGAACACACCTCACCCTCTCACCCCAAACAACCAATACAGCACCAGACGACGTCGCCTCCAACCACCAGTGATCCGCTTCAAAACCTCCAGGAACCGTCCGCCTACCAGAAATCGAAAGGGAGTCGATGAGCGCCAGGGGGAGGAAAGCGTCGAAGCGGCGCTCCCTCCCCCCAGCGACGGCCCCCAAGGAGATTTCTAGAGAGAGGGCAGAGCACTTGGGTAAGGTTCTAAGTGAACATGTACTATAATGGTGAATCCTAAGTCTATCCTAGGGATAGGACAGGTAAAAGTAGGAGTTGCCTAATTCCCCAGTTGCACATGACCATAGGGTCGGGAGGTAATAGCTATCATTGTCTGAGGTCCGTGGGTTAGGAGATTGATCAAATGAACTCATGGGACCCAAAGTGCAGATCAGTAGGGAACTCTCTTGATGCATGAGGGGAGGAGGATGACCCCAAAAGAGCCGGTACCCTATAGACCTAGAGAAGATGACCAAGGATCTTAACCTCAGTAGGTTCAAGACTAGTTTGATATCATGATGTCTGTGACGTAGATACATATGTGGCATGTTGTAACGTAGATGTAAAGGTGTATTGGCAAGGTGGGATGTACCATCTCTACGCTTGGAACAGGAAGAACTCTGTATTTGGATTGCAGCCAAATGCTTATTTCCTCTTGTTATGGGGGTGAGAGATAGGACATTACGCATGCCATACACCAAGGATAAGAGATGATGTAGGTTGGAACGTTGCCATGAGAAATGGGGATAGAGAAGATAACCTACCCTGGTAAAGTGAATGATACATGGATGGCTTGCAAACACTAAGAGGAATGATGTAGTTACCTTACGAGGATGTTTTTATCATGAGCTATGTGGAACTTACAAGTTATACCAGGTTGAGTTTGATCACCATGATGATGAAATCAGAGAGTGTTCTTAATGAAAATAGACATAGAATTTGTGGTGAAATGATAAGTGAAATACATGGAAGTGTATGTCTTCAATGTTACCTAATACCTAAGGATGTGAGGTGGTAATGAATGTTCTGGTTAAGACTTGTTTGATTAGAAGCTAGAAGAGGCTGTTTGGCTAACCCTAAGTTTGAAAAGGAGAGGTGTTTGGATAACACTCAGATGTAACAAGATACGTTGCAAAGTTAAAGGTTGTTTGGTTAGCCAGTCTAGTCCTTGATGCAGTGAAAGGATGGTGGTAGAACCTCAGATGTATTTCGTTGGAAAAGAAGGTGATGAAACCCCAACTAGAGTGATTTAGGGTTTTGGAGGAATCAATCTTGAGGAATCATGACATACAGGAAATCATGATTGAGGATCACTATACACCATGGTAAATGGCAATAGCACTTTGGATGCTTAAGAAAAAGTTGCATGGGGTATGCTGCCATGCAAACCAGAAGGTGAAGGACGAACACCAATAACCCAATAAGTTGAAATAAGGGATAAAGAGTTCCCGAGAAGGAAGGGGAGTTCATATCTATGGATTATATGGAAAGTCTCCCCTTGACCAAGAAAGGTCATGAGGCAATAGGGTTTATGGTAGATCGCGTTACCAAGATGTCGTAAGAAAGAAAGAAAGAGTACTGTCACGGGACAAATCAGGTTGAGCTACATATGAGAGAGATGGTTCAACTACACCATGATGCGAGTTCAAAAGTTCATGAGTATGACTTAAAGGTTCACTTACATAAGGTGAAAGTAGGTATGTGAAGAACTTGATGTTAGTATAGTTTATCACCCCTAACTATGGTTAGTATGATCCCGACTAAAGGGTCTGATGAGGGCATGTGTGCTCGTTCAGGGTGATATCTAGAGACAGTTCTTGTCCTGTGAAAGATGTGACAATGACCACCGTAGCCAATATCGGGTTTTATAAGAAGCTCTGTAAGGGAGGTTGTGTCGGTCACCACTTTAGTAAGGTGATGTTGGTGAAAGGACCACATGATGGTTAGAAAAGGACCACATGATGGTTAGAAAAGGGACCACAGTGCGTGTAGATGAAGTCACTTTGATTGTATAAGGGCTGAAAGGAGCCTAGAGACGATGCGAGTCATGAGCAGATGCAAAGTAGACTGACATACTAGTTATCGTGGAAGAATATGTGAAAATCTGACCCCTCTAAGTTATAGCTAAGAGAGTTGAGTCCCTGATGCATGGGTTCTTTTGATATGCTTTGGTGGATAAGGTTAAGATTGACCTTACCCCTCGGGATAAAGTAATGTGTGATGAGTTCCATGTGTCTAATTTAGAGCACTATGTGAGGTACCCCGACCATGAGTTGAGAAATGAACCTACTGCGCCCCAAGGGAGGCTGAAATGACTGGAGTCACCTGTGCAGTTTATAGACGCCAGAGTGAAAGAACTCAGAGAAAAGAATAAGTGATGATAAAGGTTCTTTGGAAGTGACATGGGTAGGGTAAATCCACATAGGGGCCAATGATGGACATGGAAAAGTCTTGTCTTGATTTGTTTGTTTGCTTGATAGAATTTTGAGGACAAAATTCTTATAAGAGGGGAAGGATGTTACAACCCCAATTTTTGGGATCATCTCATGAGAAATGTAATTTCTCATATTAAAGATAATTGAACAAAGAATGGTATAATTTGTTTTGAATACATGAATTTCGTTTACAATAGCCTTGATGTTTGTGTTGTGGGCTTTATTGGTTATTGGGCCCAATAACAAGGAAATAACAAAGAAAATTCAATTATCTGTTGAATAATTGAATATTTGAGAAAAGGAAGAGGTAGAAACCTCTAGAAGGAAAAAAGATGTAATCCAAGGATGGATTTCGTGCCACTTGGGTTCCTTGGGTTCCAAGGAGTCCAAAGTTGCATAAAGAGTGCAATAAGAAAAGAAAAGATTAATTGAGTATTTCTTTATTAAGAAAGAAATTGAAAATAATAGTAAAATGTGGAAAACAAGTGAAAAGAGGTGCGATTGAGTTATCCTTAGGATTTCGTATCCCAAGGTTTCCTAATACAAAAAGGGAAAATCTATGAGGAAAAAAATAAAGAAATAAGAAAGAGTAAATATGAGAAATATGCATGTTAGAGTAATAACTTTTACCTAAGAAAAGGGCATGTTTTCTTTGAATAATGAGCCCATGTTTTGTAGAATGCAAGAAAATATTATTATTAAGTTTCCCTCAAAATTTGGGATCAATTGCATAAACTATGAGGAAGATATAGATTTTGCAAGTTTTATTAAAGTGAAAGGATAATCATTTAATCGTATTAAATGTCACAGATGATTTTCCTTTTCTAAAAATAATAGTGTTGACGCGCTCAACAGCAGCCACTGGATCCATGATCCAACGACGCACGAGCATCATGTAGTTCGGGAGAGGAAGCTGAGAGGTGGGATCTGTGAACCCGATTTTCTCAGAAATCTGATCACAGGCAAAGATGAAAATGGCATGGTTGGCCCAGAGAGAAGATTCCACACAAGTCTACCCCTGGTTTTAGGTGGTTTGGAAGACTCTGGAGAGAATGCCCAATTTGGCAGTTGTTCTCTTTGGCGGCGAGGGTTGAAAACCCTAATCCAGATGCCCAAGTCTATAAAAATGACCACCCTAGGTCTCGACCATGTCTCGCGATCTCGAGCGGCACTCTCCTAGCCCCAAATTTCCCTCTCTCCCTCAATCACCCGTTGTTCGGAGATCCACTATCATAGAGCCACCGCAGTTTCAGTGGATAGAAGGACAAGAAGAAGAAATAAAGGGGGCCGTTAGATCAGGACCATGGTGTGCTTGCAAAGAGGATCCACGGCCCAGGATAGAGTGTGCCTCCAGATCAGAGAAAGTGGATGCGAGCAACCTCAGCCACGATATCTGGTCAACCGCTGACTGCGACTTTGATCCAACGTCCCTCATTTTTCCAAAAAGAAAAGGTAAATAGCCTCTCTGACTAGAAAATCTAGAAATTGCTTTTTTGTGCAAAAATTGTAGTAATTGCTAGGAATCTCTAATGACAAAACTTTATATATGAAAATTGATTAGGAGAAAATGAGGAATCCACTAAAAACAAAATTCAAGCCTGATTCTATTTGAAATTCAAAAATTGTATAAAGTTATCATATTTACTGGTTTAATTAATGAAAAACCCTTGGAATTGATGATAGTTGAATATAGTGATGTTCTCTGAATGTTTAGAATGAATATTAACCTGTTGATAATAAAAAGGATGATAATTGTACATAATTGGCTTAAATTAGGGTTTCATATACCTAAGTTTGCATTAATGGGCTTAGAAACCCAACTTTAGGAAGATATGTCTTTTAATGATTTTAATTGTGCAAATCCATGAATAAGACAAAGTTATGTTGTTATAAACCCAATTTGAGTATAAAAGATCATTAATGTGGATTTTTTGGGGTTCCTAGTGTATAAAGTGGAATTAATGATACATTAGGGTTTACTGACATAAACGATAAGAATTGTAGTAATTTGGGTTCCTGGAGAATCGAACTATAATTCTTTGTTGAGTTGTCAATTCAAAGAAACATGAACATGATAATTGGTATTAATGATTTTGTCATGACCTAAAATGATAAAGATAGTAGTTTTAGTGTAAAAGAGACATATTTGACTTAATTGACTTTTAATGGTGTCTGATGTTGAAAATAGGGTTTGTGGACTAAACGAACATAAACAGTGATAAATGCATAATGAAAGCTAAAACCCTAAAGGATGACCTAGAAATCCTAAAGTGGAATCCAAGTACATCTTGAGGAGGTTTGGAATAAAACAATGACACTTGGATGTTATGCATTAATTTTAGGATATTGATGATTGCTTGATTGATTGTTCCTGAATATTATTATTTGGACTTCAAGTTACTCTGAACATGTATGTGGTTACGCTTATGAATAATCGCTCTAGTTTCACAGTGATTCCCGAAGTTTTAATCGGTTGCTTGAAAATAACTATTGGATGTTTATTTATTTCATGCAACTATAAAGTGACTATGATTATCACTATAAATGTGTGTATATAACTGATTAGATATGAGTCCACCTCTATTGCTTTGAAAAGGCTAAGAAAAAGGGGTAATCCTAGAGCAAGTCTAGGTTACCGAGAGTTAGAAATTGGGCTACCTACGTGAAGTGCCATGAGACTCATTAGCCTGCCATGAGTTAAGGAGTGGGGTACTTATGAGTAGTGCCATGTGACTCAACCCTAGAAATTGGTTCACTTACAGGTGGATCATGAGGGGTTTAATGAGGACAACATAGAGGATAGGGTACTCTTGGATCGCGGAGTTATATCTAAAATGTAATCTTGGTTGTTAAATGATTAATTGAATGATTACATTGTTAACGTATTTACATGATTATTGTTTCCCCCACATACCAGCTTCGGCTGACCGACGTTTTATTTGTCGGCATTTTAGGAACAAGCCAAAAGGACAAACAGTAAATCTATATTGTGAAATACATGAAGAAAATACAAGGATGATTAGTTAGAGTAGAACCCTTTAGTGGATAAAAGTTTAGAGATCCAAGTTTTCAAAAAGGTATGCAACAATTTATTTTCTTACAGCTTGTTAGTATAGTCTATTAAAATTTGATAATTATTCTTGGTTAATTGCCAAACCTTTGATCCGGAAGTTATGGGTGCGGCTTCGACCTCTCGGTCTCCCTTAATTGGGAGTTTTCAGGAGGTGGGGTCGTAACATTTGGTATCAGAGCGTAGGTTCCTCATTTAACCTTTAATAATTATTAAATTTTACAAACACCATAGAACCCAAGGGAGTTATTAGAGGATTATCTGAAAGACGGAGGTGTCTAGAAAAGGATTACGACAGGGCACTGGCAATATTTTCCTCCGCACCGCTAGTCAAAATACGAGGACACCCGAATCTGTGTGACTGCCTGGCCAAAGTCTTAGGGTATGAATTGAAATAAGATACCTTTAGGACTTTCTCATCTTATTCATCCCTTCTCATCACAAATTCTATTAAGGACCTTAAGTATTAGGGTTTTCTCTCTCCTCCACACCCTCTTGAGGTATGGGTAAGGTTGATAAGGTTTAAGGAATCCTCCACCAAATTAATGAAAGGCATGTAAATAGGATGCCATGGAAATAAGCTTAATAGATTAAGCGCAAACTAAAGAATAGATACATTCTTAGGTCGTATGACATAAGTTGTCATGTCCTCAGAAGAAACCTGAGGCTAGATCATCTTGTCTGGAGGATAAGTTAGTCTTGGAGATAGAGATCTCCATTGCAAGTAGAGACATGACACATACTCTGAGGATGATGTTAACCCTAACCTTAAGTGATGGTTAGAGAGAGATGAGTTGGACCAGGTGTTT
Organism: Alisma plantago-aquatica; assembly: GCA_963693085.1. NCBI lineage: Eukaryota > Viridiplantae > Streptophyta > Magnoliopsida > Alismatales > Alismataceae > Alisma > Alisma plantago-aquatica. The sequence goes on from OY856410.1 coordinate 20,986,562, forward strand.
GGAAGGACATGCTTGTGGGATGCCATATGATCCATGGGTGACCTAGCACCTTTGGCAACCCAACCCTGGGAAGGGTCATGCATGTTAAGGTAAAGGATAGCTCCTTAGAAGATGATGTTAGTGAAGGACCTTAGAAACCCTATGGGCTTGTGCAAGTAGGGTATAGATATCACCTAGGGCACGTCATAGTGCTGACAGTAGGATGAAACCCTGGATAAGGAATTATGTTGGAGCCTAAAGGGTTATCAATGATCTTGAGCAAACATAAGTTTGAACCTAGGCTTCACCCATGTAGGGCATGCTTTTGAAGTTGATCCTTCATGAAGAGAGGACCTCTAATGGTGAGGTTGGATGTAGGTTTAGCTCTAGAGAGAGCAGGAAACCCAGCAAGAAGGTTGGAAGCCTAAAACCCTGAACAATGGATGATAGTGCTTGCCTCATGATCGATCCCTGAAAGTTGATGATACTTTCGTTTCCTTTAGAAGGACCAAACCCTAGAGAGAGAAGATGAAGCTTCTGGTACATATGTGCCTACGGTATAGGTGTTTACCTTCTGAGGTAGGAAGAAGAGTTCCTTGTACCTTGTTAGTTGTCCTTAAGGAGGACCCAACTCTAAGTGTTGCTCGAGTTGAAATATGACAAGGAGTGCATGTCATGCCTTTCACATGCTTGGTTCATAGTTAAGAGATAGAACATGCGGTTGGACACCTACAAGTGAACCTAGGGTCCCTGACCCAAGAGGGGAAGTGGTATACCTGATGCTCAAAATGAGAGTTGAGTTCCTATATAAGAGAGCATGGTACTCCTCATGTATAGAGGAAAAGGGAAGCCCCTTGAGTTTAAGGTATGTTTGATGAACCCCTCACGGCTAGGTTGATGATAAAGAAAGGTATGACCTTGATCTAATGTTGAAGAATGAGAACCCATATGACCTAGCATAGTACAGTAGGTGATCTTCTTGTGCCTTAATAGTTTGGTAGGGTTAAGTAGGCTCGTGTGGATGTAAATCGTAGACCTAAGAGCTTTTGTGACCTTGTTGTCAAGAGATAGTTTTCCTCCCATCCTAGGAGAGGGACCCCTTTGGTAGGGTGTACATCAGTTTTTTTGGTTTAAGGTAACCTAAAGAAGTCTCATAGGATCTTGAGAAGCTAAGTAAAAAGTACATGGTATGATAATGAACTTGTAGACCCATAAATATCCATCTCTAATTGCATATGAATGTGTTACCATGGAGGTAACCAGTATGGGACTTGACCAAGGTAGGCAGGTTCTCATGATCCCTATGAAAGGATGAAAGCAACCAATGAATGCAGAAAGAGAGATGATGAAGACTTGGGTAAGGTTCTAAGTAAATATGTACTATAATGGTGAATCCTAAGTCTATCCTAGGGTCAGGTAGGGATAGGACCGATAAAAGTAGGAGTTTCCTAATTCCCCAGTTGCACATGACCGTAGTATCGGGAGGTAACAACGATCATTGTCTGAGGGCCATGGGTTAGGAGATTGATCACCTTCATGAACTCATGGGACCCAAAGGGCAAATGAGTAGGGCTCTCTCTTGATGCATGAGGGGAGGAGGATGACCCCAAAAGAGCCGGTACCCTATAGACCTAGAGGAAATGACCAAGGATATAAGCCTCAGTAGGTTCAAGACTAGTTTGATACCATGATGTATGTGACGTAGAGACATATGTGGCCTGTTGCAACTTAGATGTAAAGGTGTATTGGCAAGGTGGGATGTACCATCTCTACTCTTGGAACAGGAAGAACACTATATTTGGGCTGCAGCCAAATGCTTATTTCCTCTTGTTATGGGGGTGAGAGATAGGACATTACGCATGCCATACACCAAGGATAAGAGATGATGTAGGTTGGAACGTTGCCACAAGAAATGAGGATAGAGAAGATAACCTACCCTGGTAAAGTGAATGATACATGGATGGATTGCACACACTAAGAGGAATGAGGTAGTTACCTTACGAGGATGTTTTTATCATGAGATATGCGGAACTTACAAGTTATATCAGGTTAAGCTTGATCACCATGATGATGAAATGAGTGAGTGTTCTTAATGAAAATAGACATAGAATTTGAGGTGAAATGATAATGAAATACATGGAAGTGTATGTCTTCATTGTTACCTAATACCTAAGGATCTGAGGTGGTAATGAATGTTCCGGTTAAGACTTGTTTGATTAGAAGCTAGAATAGGTTGTTTGGCTAACCCTAAGTTTGAAAAGGAGAGGTGTTTTGATAACACTCAGATTTAACAAGATATGTTGCAAATTAAAGGTTGTTTGGTTAGCCAGTCTAGTCCTTGATGCAATAAAAGGATGGTGGTAGAACCTAAGATGTATTTTGTTGGAAAATAAGGTGATGAAACCCCGACTATAGTGGTTTAGGGTTTCGGAGGAATCAATCTTGAGGAATCATGCCATACAAGAAATCATGATTGAAGATCGCCATACACCGTGGTAAATGGCAATAGCACTTTGGATGTTTAAGATAAAGTTGCATGCGATATGCAGCCATGCAAACCATAAGGTGAAGGACGAACACCAATAACCCAATAAGTTGAAATAAGGGATAAAGAGTTCCCGAGAAGGAAGGGGAGTTCATCTCTATGGATAATATGGAAAGTCTCCCCTTGACCAAGAAAGGTCACGAGGCAATAGGGGTTATGGTAGATTGCCTTACCTAGATGTCATAAGAAAGAAAGAAAGAGTACTGTCAAAGGACAGATCAGGTTGAGCTACATATGAGAGAGATGGTTCAACTACACCATGATGTGAGTTCAAAAGTTCATGAGTATGACTTAAAGGTTCACTTTCATAAGGTGAAAGTAGGTACATGAAGAACTCAATGTTAGTATAGTTTATCACCCCTAACTATGGTTAGTATGATCCAGACTAAAGGGTCTGATGAGGGCATGCGTGTTCATTCAGGGTGATATCTAGAGACAGTTCTTGTCCTATGAAAGATGTGACAATGACCACCGTAGCCAGTATCAGGTTTTATAACAAGCTCTGTAAGGGAGGTTGTGTCGGTCACCACTTCAGTAAGGTGATGTTGGTGAAAGGACCACATGATGGTTAGAAAAGGAACCACGGTGCGTGTAGATGAAGTCACTTTGATTGTGCAAGGGCTGAAAGGAGCCTAGAGACGATGAGAGTCGTGAGCTGATGCAAAGTAGTCTGACATACAAGTTATATGTGAAAATCCGACCCCTCTAATTTATAGCTAAGAGAGTTGAGTCCCCGATGCATGGGTTCTTTTGATATGATTTGGTGGAGAAGGTTCAGATTGAACTTACCCCTCGAGATAAAGTAATGTGTGATGAGTTCCATGTGTCTGATTTAGAGCACTATGTGAGGTAACCCGACCATGTGCTAAGCAATGAACCTAGTGCTCCCCAAGGGAGGCTGAAATGACCGGAGTCACTTATGCAGTTTATAGACGCTAGAGTGAAAGAACTCAGAGAAAATAATAAGTGATGATAAAGGTTCTTTGGAAGTGCCATGGGTAGGGTAAAGTCACATAGTGGCCAATGATGGACATGGAAAAGTCTTGTCCTGATTTGTTTGTTTGCTTGATAGAATTTGGAGGACAAAATTCCTATAAGAGGGGAAGGATGTTACAACCCCAATTTTTTGGGATCATCTCATGAGAAATGTAATTTCTCATATTAAAGATAATTGAACAAAGAATGGTATAATTTGTTTTGAATACATGGATTTTGTTTACAATACCCTTGATGTTTGTGTTGTGGGATTTATTGGCTATTGGGCCCAATAACAAGGAAATAACAAAGAAAATTCAATTAGCTATTGAATAATTGAATATTTGAGAAAAGGAAGGGATAGAAACCTCTAGAAGGAAAAGAGATGTAATCCAAGGATGGATTTTGTGCCTCTTGGGTTCCTTGGGTTCCAAGGAGTCCAAAGTTGCATAAAGAGTGCAATAAGAATAGAAAAGATTAATTATGTTTTTCTTTATTAAGAAAGAAATTGAAAATAATAGTAAAATGTGGAAAATAAGTGAAAAGAGGCACGATTGAGTTATCCTTAGTAGGATTTCATATCCCAAGGTTTCCTAATATAAAAAGGGAAAATCAATGAGGAAAAAAAATAAAGAAATAAGAAAGAGAAAGTATGAGAAATATGCATGTTAGAGTAATAACTTGTACCTAAGAAAAGGGCACGTTTTCTTTGAATAATTAGCCCAAGTTTTGTAGAATTCAAGATAAAGTTATTATTAAGTTTCCCTCAAAATTTGGGATCAATTGGATAAACTATGAGGAAGATATGGATTTTGCAAGTTTTATTAAAGTGAAAGGATAATCATTTAACGTAATAAATGTCACAAATGATTTTCCTTTTCTAAAAAATGATGTTGACGCACTCAACAGCAGCCACTGGATCCATGATCCAACGGCGCACGAGCATCATCTAGTTTGGGAAAGGAAGCTTAGAGGCAAGATATGTGAACCTGATTTTCTCACGAATCCGACCACGGGCAAAGATGAAAAGGGCATGGTTGGCCCAGACAGAAGATTTGGCACAAGTCTACCCCTGGTTTTAAGTGTTTTGGAAGACTCTGGAGAGAATGCCCAATTTGGCAGATGTTCCCTTTGGCGGCGAGGGTTGAAATCCCTAATCCAGATGCCCAGGTCTATAACAATGACCACCCTTGGTCTCGGCCAAGTCTCGCGATCTCGAGCGGCGCTCTCCTAGCCCCAAATTTCCCTCTCTCCCTCAATCACCCATTTTCTGGCGAGCCTCTGTCATAGAGCCTCCACAGTTTCAGTGGATAGAAGGGCGGGAAGAAGAAATAAAGGGGGTCGTTAGATCAGGATCCATGGTGCGCTCGCGAAGGGGATCCACGGCCCAGGATAGAGTGCGCCTCCACATCAGAGAAGGTGGACGCGAGCGACCTCAGCTGCGAGATCGGGTCAACCACTGACTGCGACTTCGATCCAACGTGCCTCATTTTTCCAAAAAGAAAAGGTAAATAGCCTCTCTGACTAGAAAATCTAGAAATTGCTTTTTCGTGCAAAAATTGTAGTAAATGCTAGGAAGCTCTAATGACAAAACTTTATATATGAAAATTGATCAGGAGAAAATGAGGAATCCATTAAAAATATGAATCAACCATGAGTCTATTTGCAATTTAAAAAGTGTATACAATTATCATATTTACTGGTTTAATTAATGAAAAACCCTTGGAATTGATGATAGTTGAATATAGTGATGTTCTATGAATGTTTAGAATGAATATTGACCTGTTGATAATAAAAAGGATGATAATTGCACATAATTGGCTTAAATTAGGGTTTCATATACCTACGTTTGCATTAATGGGCTTAGAAACCCTAATTTAGGAGGATATGTCTTTTAATGATTTTAATTGTGCAAATCCATGAATAAGACAAAGTTATGTTGTTATAAATCCAATTTGAGTATAAAAGTTCATTAATGTGGATTTTTTGGGGTTCCTAGTGTATAAAGTGGAATTTAATGATACATTAGGGTTTACTGACATAAACAATGAGAATTGTAGTAATTTGGGTTCCTAGAGAATCGAACTATAATTCTTTGTTGAGTTGTCAATTCAAAGAAACTTGAACATGATAATTGGTCTTAATGATCTTGTCATGACCTAAAATGATAAAGATAGTAGTTTTAGTGTAAAAGTGGCATATTTGACTTAATTGACTTTTAATGGTGTCTATGATGTTGAAATTAGGGTTTTTGGACTAAACGAACATTAACAGTGATAAATTCATAATGAAAGCTAAAACTCTAAAGGATGACCTAGAAATCCTAAAGTGGAATCCAAGTAGATCTTGAGGAGGTTTGGAATAAAACAATGACACTTGGATGTTATGCATTAATTTCAGGATATTGATGATTGCTTGATTGATTGTTCTTGAGTATTATTATTTGGACTTCAAGTTACTCTGAACAGGTATGTGGTTACTCTTATGAATAATCTCTCTAGTTTCACGGAGATTCCCAAAGTTTTAATAGGTTGCTTGAAAATAATTATTGGATGTTTATTTATTTCATGCAACTATAAAGTGACTATGATTATAACTATAAATGTGTGTATATAACTAATTAGATCCGGGTCCACCTCTATTGCTTTGAAAAGGCTAAGAAAAGGGGTAATCCTAGAGCAAGGTCTAGGTTACCGAGAGTTAGAAACTGGGCTACCTATGTGTAGTGCCATGAGACTCATTAGCCTGCCATGAGTTAAGGAGTGGGCTACTTACAAGTAGTGTCATGTGACTCAACCCTAGAAATTGATTCACTTACAGGTGGATCATGAGGGGTTTAATGAGGACAACATAGAGGATAGGGTACTCTTGGATCGCGGAGTTATATCTAAAATGTAATCTTGGTTGTTAAATGACAAACAGTAAATCATCATATTGTGAAATACATGAAGAAAATACAAGGAGGATTAGTTAGAGTAGAACCCTTAAGTGGATAGAAGTTTAGATATCCAAGTTTTCAAAAAGGTATGCAAAATTTTATTTTCTTACAACTTGTCAGTATAGTATATTAAAATTTGATAATTATTCTTGGTTAATTGCCGAACCTTTGATCCAGAAGTTATGGGTGCGGCTTCGACCTCTCGGTCTCCCTTAATTGGGGGTTATCGGGAGGTGGGGTCGTAAAATTTGGTATCACAACATAGGTTCCTCATTTAACCATTAATAATTATCAAATTTTACGAACTCCATCGAACCCAAGGGAGTTATTAGAGGATTATCTGAAAGACGGAGGTGTCTAGAAAAGGATCACGACCGGGCACTGGCAATATTTTCCTCCACACCACTAGTCGGAATACGAGGACAACCGGATTCGTGCGACTGCCTGGCCAATGTATTAGGGTATGAATTGAAATAAGATACCTTTAGGACTTTCTCATCTTATTCATCTCTTATCATCACAAATTTTGTTAAGGACCTTAAGGATTAGGGTTTTCTCTCTCCTCCACGCCCTCTTGAGGTATGGGTAAGGTTGATAAGGTTTAAGGAATCCTCCACCTAATTAATGAAAGGCATGTAAATATGATGTCATGGACATAATCTTAATAGATTAAGCGCAAACTAAAGAATAGATACATGCTTAGGTCGTATGACATGAGTTGTCATGTCCTCAGAAGAGACCTGAGGCTAGATCTTCTTGTAAGGAGGATAAGTTAGTCTTGGAGAGAGAGATCTCCATTGCAAGTATAGACATTACACATCCTATGAGGATGATGTTAACCCTAACCTTAAGTGAAGGTTAGAGAGAGATGAGTTGGACCAGGTGTTTGGAAGGACATGCCTGTGGGATGCCATATGATCAATGGGTGACCTAGCACCTTTGGCAACCCAACCCTGGGAGGGGTCGTGCATGTTAGGGTAAAGGATATCTCCTTAGATGATGATGTTAGTGAAGGACCTTAGAAACCCTATGGGCTTGTGCAAGTAGGGTATAGCTGGCACCTAGGGCACATCATAGTGCTGACAGTAGGATGAAACCCTAGATAAGGAATTATGTTGGAGTCTAAAGGGTTATCGATGATCTTGAGCAAACATAAGTTCGAACGTAGGCTTCACCGATGTAGGGCATGCTTTTGAGGTTGATCCTTCATGAAGAGAGGACCTCTAATGGTGAGGTTGGATGTAGGGTTAGCTCTAGAGAGAGCAGGAAACCCAGCAAGAAGGTTGGAAGCCTAAAACCCTGAACAATGGATGATAGTGGTTGCCTCATGATCAATCCCTGAAAGTTGATGATACTTTGGTTGCCTTTAGAAGGATGAAACCCTAGAGAGAGAAGATGAAGCTTCTGGTAGATATGTGCCTACTGTATAGGTGTTTACCTTCTGAGGTAGGAAGAAGAGTTCCTTAGACCTAGAAAGGTTTAGTGAATAGGTTTCGAGGCCTTGTACCTTGTTGGTTGTCCTTAAGGAGGACCCAACTCTAAGTGTTGCTCGAATTGAAGGATGACAAGGAGTGCATGTCATGCCTTTTGCATGCTTGGTTCGTAGTTAAGAGATAGAGCATGCGGTTGGACACCTACAAGTGAACCTAGGGTCCCTGACCTAAGAGGGGAAGTGGTATACCTGATTCTCAAGATGAGAGGCAATTTCCAATAGAAGAGAGCATGGTACTCCTCATGTATAGAGGAAAAGGGAAGACCATTAAGTTTAAGGTATGTTTGATGAACCCCTCACAGCTAGGTTGATGATAAAGAAAGGTATGACCTTGATCTAATGTTGAAGAATGAGAACCCGGATGACCTAGCATAGTACAATCGGTGATCTGCTTGTGCCTTAATAGCTTGCTAGGGTTAAGTAGGCTCGTGTGGATGTAAATCCTAGACCTAAGAGCTTTTGTGACCTTGTTTTCAAGAGATAGTTTTCCTCCCATCCTGGGAGAGGGACCCCTTTGGTAGGGTGTACATCAGCTTTGTTGGTTTAAGGTAACCTAAAGAAGTCTCATAGGATCTTGAGAAGCTAAGAGAAAAGTACATGGTATGAGAATGAACCTAGTAGACCCATAGATATCCATCTCTAATTGCATATGAATGTGTTACCATGGAGGTAACCAGTATGGGACTTGACCAAGGTAGGCAGGTTGTCATGATCCCTATGAAAGGATGAAAGTAGCCCATGAATGCAGAAAGAGAGATGATGAAGACTTAGGTAAGGTTCTAAGTGAACATGTACTATAATGGAGAATCCTAAGTCTATCCTAGGGTCAGGTAGGGATAGGACCGATAAAAGTAGGAGTTGCCTAATTCTCCAGTTACACATGACCATAGGGTCGGGAGGTAACAACTATCATTGTCTGAGGGCCATGGGTTAGGAGATTGATCACCTTCATGAACTCATTGGACCCAAAGGTAGATGAGCAGGGCACTCTTTTGATGCATGAGGGGAGGAGGATGACCCCAAAAGAGCCAGTACCCTATAGACCTAGAGGAGATGACCAAGGATATAAACCTCAGTAGGTTCAAGACTAGTTTGATATCATGATGTCTGTGACGTAGAGAAATATGTGGCATGTTGCAACTTAGATGTAAAGGTGTATTGGCAAGGTGGGATGTACCATCTCTACTCTTGGAACAGGAAGAACTCTATATTTGGACTGCATCCAAATGCTTATTTTCTGTTGTTATGGGGGTGAGAGATAGGACATTACTCATGCCATACACCAAGGATAAGAGATGATGTAGGTTGGAACATTTCCATGAGAAATGGGGATAGAGAAGATAACCTACCCTGGTAAAGTGAATGATACATGGATGGCTTGCAAACACTAAGAGGAATGAGGTAGTTACCTTACGAGGATGTTTTTGTCATGAGCTATGTGGAACTTACAAGTTATACCAGGTTAAGTTTAATCACCGTGATGATGAAATTAGAGAGTGTTCTTAATGAAAATAGACATAGAATTTGAGGTGAAATGATAAGTTAAATACATGGAAGTGTATGTCTTCAATGTTACCTAATACCTAAGGATGTGAGGTGGTAATGAATGTTCTGGTTAAGACTTGTTTGATTAGAAGCTAGAAGAGGCTGTTTGGCTAACCCTAAGTTTGAAAAGGAGAGGTGTTTGGATAACACTCAGATGTAACAAGATACGTTGCAAATTTAAAGGTTGTTTTCTTAGCTAGTCTAGTCCTTGATGCAATGAAAGGATGGTGGTAGAACCTCAGATGTATTTCGTTGGAAAAGAAGGAGATGAAACCCCGACTAGAGTGGTTTAGGGTTTCAGAGGAATCAATCTTGAGGAATCATGACAAATAGGAAATCATGATTGAAGATCACAATACATCGTGGTAAATGGCAATAGCACTTTGGATACTTAAGATAAAGTTTCATGGGGTATGCTGCCATGCAAACCAGAAGGTGAAGGACGAACACCAATAACCCAATAAATTGAAATAAGGGATAAAGAGTTCCCGAGAAGGAAGGGGAGTTCATCTCTATGGATGATATGGAAAGTCTCCCCTTGACCAAGAAAGGTCATGAGGCAATAGGGGTTATGGTAGATCACCTTACCTAGATGTCATAAGAAAGAAAGAAAGAGTACTGTCAAGGGACATATCAGGTTGAGCTACATATGAGAGAGATGGTTCAACTACACCATGATGTGAGTTCAAAAGTTCATGAGTATGACTTAAAGGTTCACTTCCATAAGGTGAAAGTAGGTACGTGAAGAACTCGATGTTAGTATAGTTTATCACCCCTAACTATGGTTAGTATGATCTAGACTATAGGGTCTGATGAGGGCATGTGTGCTCGTTCAGGGTGATATCTAGAGATAGTTCTTGTCCTATGAAAGATGTGACAATGACCACCGTAGACAATATCGGGTTTTATAAGAAGCTCTGTAAGGGAGGTTGTGTCGGTCACCACTTCAGTAAGGTGATGTTGGTGAAAGGACCACATGATGGTTAGAAAAGGACCACATGATGGTTAGAAAAGGGACCACAGTGCGTGTAGATGAAGTCAATTTGATTGTGTAAGGGCTGAATGGAGCCTAGAGACGATGAGCGTCGTGAGAAGATGCAAAGTAGACTGGCATACAAGTTACTGTGGAAGAATATGTGAAAATCTGACCCCTCTAAGTTATAGCTAAGAGAGTTGAGTCCCCGATGCATGGGTTCTTTTGATATGGTTTGGTGGAGAAGGTTAAGATTGACCTTACCCCTCAGGATAAAGTAATGTGTGATGAGTTCCATGTGTCTGATTTAGAGCACTATGTGAGGTACCCCGACCATGTGCTGAGCAATGACCCTAGTGCGCCCCAAGGGAGGCTAAAATGACGGGAGTCACCTGTGCAGTTTATAGACGCCAGAGTGAAAGAACTCAGAGAAAAGAATATGTGATGATAAAGGTTCTTTGGAATTTCCATGGGTAGGGTAAAGCCACATAGGGGCCAATGATGGACATGGAAAAGTCTTGTCCTCATTTGTTTGGTTGCTTGATAGAATTTTGAGGACAAAATTCCTATAATAGGGGAAGGATGTTACAACCCCAATTTTTGGGATCATCTCATGAGAAATGTAATTTCTTGTATTAAAGATAATTGAACAAATAATGGTATAATTTGTTTTGAATACATGGATTTCGTTTACAATAGCCTTTATGTTTGTGTTGTGGGCTTTATTGGCTATTGGGCCCAATAACAAGGAAATAATAAGAAAATTCAATTAGCTACTGAATAATTAAATATTTGAGAAAAGGAAGAGGTAGAAACCTATAGAAGGCAAAGAGATATAATCCAAGGATGGATTTCGTGCCTCTTCGGTTCCTTGGGTTCCAAGGAGTCCAAAGTTGCATAAAGAGTGCAATAAGAAAAGAAAAGATTAATCAAGTATTTCTTTATTAAGAAAGAAATTGAAAATAATAGTAAAATGTGGAAAACAAGTGAAAAGAGGTGGGATTCAGTTATCCTTAGTAGGATTTCGTATCCCAAGGTTTCCTAATATAAAAAGGGAAAATCAATGAGGAAAAAAATAAAGAAATGAGACAGAAAAAAATGAGAAATATGCATGTTAGAGTAATAACTTGTACCTAAGAAAAGGGCACGTTTTCTTTGAATAATGAGCCAAAGTTTTGTAGAATGCAAGATAAAGTTATTATTAAGTCTCCCTCAAAATTTAGGATCAATTGGATAAACTATGAGGAAGATATGGATTTTTCAAGTTTTATTAAAGTGAAAGGATAATCATTTAATCGTATTAAATGTCACAGATGATTTTCCATTTTTAAAAAGAATAGTGTTGACGCGCTCAACAACAACCACTGGATCCATGATCCAACGGTGCACTAGCCCCAAATTTCCCTCTCTCCCTCGATCACCCATTGTTCGGCGAGCCTCTGTCACAGAGCCACCGCGGTTTCAGTGGATAGAAGGACAAGAAGAAGAAATAAAGGGGGCTGTTAGATCAGGATCCATGGTGTGCTTGCAAAGGGGATCCACGGCCCAGGATAGAGTGCACCTCCAGATCAGAGAAGGTGGATGCGAGCGACCTCATCCACGATATCAGGTCAACTGCTGACTCTGACTTCGATCCAACGTCCCTCATTTTTCCAAAAAGAAAAGGTAAATATCCACTCTGATTAGAAAATCTTGAAATTGCTTTTTCGTGCAAAAATTGTAGTAATTGCTAGGAAGCTCTAATGACAAAACTTTATATATGAAAAATGATCAGGAGAAAATGAGGAATCCATTAAAAATAATGCAAGCCTAATTCTGTTTGCAATTTAAAAAGTGTATAAAGTTATCATATTTACTCGTTTAATTAATGAAAAACCCTTGGAATTGATGATAGTTGAATATAGTTATGTTCTCTGAATGTTTAGAACGAATATTAACTTGTTAAATATAAAAAGGATGATAATTGTACATAATTGTCTTAAATTAGGTTTTCATATACCTAAGTTTGCATTAATGGGCTTAGAAACCCTAATCTAGGAGGATATGTCTTTTAATGATTTTAATTGTGCAAATCCATGAATAAGACAAAGTTATGTTGTTATAAATCCAATTTGAGTATAAAAGATAATTAATGTGGATTTTTTGGGGTTCCTAGTGTATAAAGTGAAATTAATGATACATTAGGGTTTACTGACATAAACGATGAGAATTGTAGTAATTAGGGTTCCTGGAGAATCGAAGTATAATTCTTCGTTGAGTTGTCAATTCAAAGAAACCTGAACATGATAATTGGTCTTAATGATCTTGTCATGACATAAAATGATAAAGATAGTAGTTTTAGTGTAAAAGAGACATATTTGACTCAATTGACTTTTAATGGTTTCTATGATGTTGAAATTAGGGTTTGTGGACTAAACGAACATTAACAGTGATAAATGCATAATAAAAGCTAAAACCCTAAAGGTTGACCTAGAAATCCTCAAGTGGAATCCAAGTCGATCTTGAGGAGGTTTGGAATAAAACAATGACACTTGGATGTTCAACATTAATTTTACGATATTGATGATTGCTTGATTGATTGTTCCTGAATATTATTATTTGGACTTCAAATTACTCTGAACAGGTATGTGGTACTCTTATGAATAATCGCTCTTGTTTCACGGTGATTCTCGAAGTCTTAATCGGTTACTTGAAAATTACTATTAGATGTTTATTTATTTCATGCAACTATAAAGTGACTATGATTATCACTATAAATGTGTGTATATAACTGATTAGATCAGGGTCCACCTCTATTGCTTTGAAAAGGCTAAGAAAAAGGGGTAATCCTTGAGCAAGGTCTAGGTTACCGAGAGTTAGAAACCGGGCTACCTACGTGCAGTGCCATGAGACTCATTAGCCTACCGTGAGTTAAGGAGTGGGCTACTTACGAGTAGTGCCATGTGACTCAACCCTAGAAATTGGTACACATACAGGTGGATCATGAGGGGTTTAATGAGGACAACATAGAGGATAGGGTACTCTTGGATCGTGGAGTTATATCTAAAATGTAATCCTGGTTGTTAAATGATTAATTGAATGATTACATTGTAAACGTATTTACATGATTATTGTTTCCCCCACATACCAGCTTCGGCTGACCGACGTTTTGTTTGTCGGCGTTTTAAGAACAAGCCAAAATGACAAACAGTAAATCGTCATATTGTGAAATACATGAAGAAAATACAAGGAGTATTAGTTACAATAGAACCCTTAAGTGGATAGAAGTTTAGAGATCCAAATTTTCAAAAAGGTATGCAAAAATTTATTTTCTTACAGCTTGTCTGTATAGTCTGTTAAAATTTGATAATTATTCTTGGTTAATTGTTGAACCTTTGATCAAGAAGTTATGGGTGCGGCTTCGACCTCTCGGTCTCCCTTAATTGGGGGTTATCGGGAGGTGGGGTCGTAACAACTAGTCTCTTAGGGTTGTTTAAAACATTATTAGGTACAATGACATCCAACATATCGGTTGTATCAAAGATGATGTAAATAGAATAATCTAGATTAGAATGTAGCTATACATTCTCTTTCCCATGATGGGTAGTACATTGACTTTGATCTTTCATGTATGTAAACTGAGTTACATTTAAGTAAAAAAAATTGATTCTCATTTTAATGGATTTGCATAAGATTTGAGATAATGAGATATTGTTAAAAAAAGTTTAATGAGATAGGAAAAGGAAAAATGTATCTATCTTTTTATATACTATGTTAACCATGTTTGTTAAAAATTTGATGTTTTGATTCTCAACCTGGGTTTTGGTTTTGGGTTTCTCTCTTAATGGTTGGCATTTACGGTGATTGAAAGGAATTTCCTTACAGTACATGTGCATTAGCCCATACTTCATCTAGGTGAATGAGGGAGAATGGTATGCACAACCTTGTCCACCAAATTTAAGCAAAACATGAGTTGCCAACGTTCTAGTGGTCCCAAAACTCCCTTTCTTCCCCTATCTAGTGCAGCAGTCCTCAAGGTGACTTCCTCTCTCTAAGAGAGGTGCTTCGTGGCAAACTTGTCTCACAAGTTCTCAGAAATTAAGTAACAATCATGTGTGTCCCCTTTTGGATTTTCCCCTTATTATAGGATATTAACGGTTTTGTAAAACCTTGATTTTAATCACTTCCTTAATCACAATCCCAGAAGTTGTATAATTCTAAAGTAACTTGCATTAGATTTTAATTGCTTGATAATGGTAGCTAATTGGTTTCTGATGGTCCTATTGGGAAATCTGATTGGAAGATTAGGCTAGTAGACTGGACCAATAGGGTAGTTCATTTCCACTCTGATTCTTTCTCATTTTCATCTTGATCGCTTGACCAAGATACCTAATTGGATGACCATGTCGGTCTAACAAAAAACTCAATCGACTAACTGAAAATCAATTGATCCATTGACCCAACCAATCCAATTATATGATTAGAGGTTTCATCAGTGTATTTATGATTCTGAATCATTCTAATTGTATGTTTTATTGAGAACTTCAATTCCCTTATGTATCCTTACATGTGTGACCTAGTGTTATATTGGTAACATTGTTCAAGACTATACTAGAAAAGATTGGTGTCTAGACACAAATGATTTCCACCAAGTAATATGAATGATTTGGACAATAACTACAACAAGTAAAGTGGCCCATGTTACCGTGATTGTATAATCCATTTGTCAAAAATATCCAAAATGTAACTGAGGAATGGAATGTCATCCTCTTAATATTCTATCTATTTTTATGAACTTGAGTAGACTATTCGAGATATTATAATCTCAATATCATATATTGACTTACAAGATTATGGTCATGGACTTTTTAGTATTTTTTATCAAGTGGCCAGTGAATTCAATCCAAAAGAGGTAAAAATTTCAAGTACATCACTCATGGTATTTCCCATGTGTCACAGTGTACCCAATAATCACCTTTTTGCAAACTCATATTTCAGATTGGTTGGGATAGTTTCAAGGTACACAAAATAACATGTGTTGCTACAATGACTTATGTTGAAGGATCATTGTCATAACTATCAGATTGAGATAGGACTCTGACATGTTATTACATGACTTCCATGTGTTAGTCTAAGGGTTCATCAATGCATTACAATATGTTCTCTAAAAAGTATCCATGTATTTGAGTTGATATCAAGTTTCAAGACTAATGAGACATAGTCATCACTCACAATACATGTTCGACTTGTGTATTATTGTTGTCTTATACTATCCACAATAATAGATGACTAGGGACAGAACAAGATTGACCAATCTTAACCAAACCATATGTCATCAAGTTATAAGATACCTAGTACATTATTAAACTTATTATTTATCTCAATACTAAGTGATACATAATATATGAAATTCTAGTTATTAATATTCAAATCACATAAAAAAACATCCCTTTTACAATCATTAGATGATGCATTCAAGGCATATAATCAACAATATTTGAATCAGTTCTACCAATTTAACCAGTAATCATTGTTCTTTGAAGGATCTAATCAACAATGGTGCCTCCTCCACCAATAAGACTTTTCTATATGTATTATGTACTTATATAGTTTTTTAAAGCAACTTGGTTGAAAATTTTGTGTTTTCTTGAGTAGGTAATTGGATATGATTCTCGAAAGGAGTCAAACTACATCTAATGTAAATTGTAGTTTCGTCAACATCATCTATAACCATGACCTAAGAATTCTTGGGACCTACCTTGAGGCTTTGATGGCTTTGTCTGGTTGCAACCTCAAATTTTATATTTGGATCTTCCCATCACTGATCTAGCCCTACAACCCACTATGTATTTTTATATAGTGGAGGTGACTTTTGATGGACCTTATGCCACCATAAGGTTGGTTTTAGAATTAGTGCGGTCAAATATTTTCTTCCATGAGCATTTCAAAATATATAAGCAGATTTAAAAATTATGTGAGATAACAATCACCTTTGAAATAGTGAAAGTATGGGTAACTTCTCCATGAAGGATCTATCATCCATTGTGGAGCTACATGGTTACCATTGTCACATTTGAACCACCTTCTATGTGTATTGGTACAAAGTCGTCCCATTTGAGGACACTACATTAGGGATTTATGAGAAAGTTTATGGATTATCTTATGCCCACTAGCCATCCCCAGTGCATTACATTACTTAGATATGAGCATAGAGAGTTGGTCTTCTGGTTTGTCTACATACATGACACCTTTGTCTAGATGAATGAATGGTCTATTGAAGAAGAAATTGAAAAGTAGCTACACTAATTATGTGTTTTGTATTCTACATTACTTGTTATTATTCATTTTATAGCAATTAAATCTAAAATTTTCAGCAAGGCTTGGCTAAAAATGACGGATGGATGTATATGTTAAAACATTTAAGTAGATTTCTCGGCCATTATTATTTGGGTATGAGGAATGGGTGTATATATTCAAGAATTTTGAAGAGCTTGGGAATTACATCAATCTGGGTGATCTTCTTTATCCTATTTGATACGTAATTGGTAGAAGTTTGGAACATGGGCTTGTTTATAATTGTCACTTATTTCTCCTTGCTATTCAATAGTTGATCATCCCTTTAAATGTTTGTATAATACATTCTTCCACAAGAGGATCCATTGACTAATGTAACTGTATTACGGGTTGCACTGACCTTGGATAATATGCTTAGGGAACTAAGGTCATGCTTTTGATAATGTATTCAAGGGAAAACATCCTAACAAGTATGGTGAGGGTGACAAGTTCTTGCGACACCTTGGTGGATTCTATAGCTGACATGCATTAGCATAGTGATTGATTACAAAAAATTTAAGTGCCTTGTTAGTAGTTGATTTGCATGTTTCCTAGACTACGTAGGGATTTTAATTGGATGATCCTAGTCATGGTAGGGATTAGTGTTTTTTTCCAAATTAGGGTCTGGTTTTGGTTGTTTAAATTTTGATAAATTGGGTTGAAAATTTACACTCTAGGACTCAATAAAAAAACTTGGGTTTGAAGGTGACAGAATGAATGGGGTTTTCTCAAAAAAGTGTTTCTTGGTTTGTGGCTCCCAATTTGGTTTGTTAATGATTGGTTTCACTTCCTATTGAAGGATGAAATGTGTAGAGATTTAGACGATCATGAACTCTACTCTAGTCTAGCAGACCCCTCTAGGGTAGTAATGTGGTTTTATGGACCTTTTGGTTTGTCACACACTTTCTATGCACCTCTTTGTGCATGATGTCATTGAAAATTGTGACCATTGCCACTACATAGGTGGACCATGATTTTTTTAGGCCAAAGGTCATGTCTTTATAGTAGAATACTCCCTATTTGGTGATGTAGTATGTATTCTCCTTTTGTTTCTTATCCATATCAATTTTATTGTGTCCATATTGTTTACTGTCAAATGATTTATTAAACACCCCTTTGGAAAATTAGCTAGTTTTTCAGCTAAATGTACCAGTTAATGTATTTACAAAATTTCAGAAACAACATGGAAAAATTGGCATTTCCTATTTGGAATTGGATTGGTTATTGAACCAAATCAGGACTTCCCAACTAGTCGATTGGATATGCCAAGTAGTTGACTCAGTGACCATACCAGACCCAATCAAGTTATTAAATAATGAACTGAGTGACTAAAAGTTTGTCCAAATTTTCTTAGTTAGATTCTAATTTGAGTTGAAAATAGAATTATATTTGATTTTTGGTAAATCTAAGACCTTGGCTCTCCTATAGATAGGGGTGGCCTAAGGGTGAAAAAAACATTGAAACGCGAGTTGTCTAATACTTCTCCCTCCTAGATAGAGGAAAACGCATCCTAAGGACAACAACCCTATATAGGAGGAGAAGGATAGAAAGTGTCTCTAGAACATCCAATACTCCAAGTTATTCTTCCTCTTGGTGACCAAGTTGGCACTCCAAGAGTTTCCATATCCATGTGGACAATGTAGCCGCCAAGGAATTTATGTAGAGGCTTGAGGACAAGCAACTTATTCAAGGGTAAGACAAGGTGTTTGAGGAAAAGGTTGCGATAACAACATCAATAATAAAAACCAATTTGGAACCAAATCCAAAAGTGCATGTTCTTCACTGACATTAGACGTTTCAAGTTGAAGGACAACTAGTTTTTTCCATGCTATGTCTGATATCTCTTCTAATTTTGTAATATGCTGACATTTTATGCCTATAGAGGATCCATTGTCTAAGAGTTTGTTTGGAAAAAATGATATTTCTTCTACTTCCATTTCCATGAAACCCTATACTATCACCTTATCTTTCATCTAAAAAGAGGTATTTTCCATTACAATGACGGAAACAAGTTTTGGTGATGTAGCTTAATATTTAGTCAAAAACTTCCCAACCGCTCCTTTTAGGATAACTTGTGTATCTACATAACTTGATCATGGAAAGCAATGTCTGGTCATTTTTTTTTCACACCTTGTATAAAACTCCCATTAGTTTATGATTATTGTAAGGGAATCATATGATTATCACTTTTATACTAGAATACGGATTTTGATGAATTTTACAGATTCTTACATGTTTACATCATATATATTGGAATATATCTAGTATATTCTCAACATAGTGAGACTATGAGAGATCAATAACATTAATGTTTTTAACCCCTAAGTCACAACACCATCACCTATATCTTTCGTCTCAAACTAGTCTACACAAAAATAACTTTCTCTCATTTACCACTTCCATATTAGAATCAAAAGTAAATTATCATCTACATAGGAAGTGTAAGAGTTAATATATTATTAATGTTTTTTCAGTAAACACATTTTCTAACATCATGATAAATGAAGCTAAAAAGGTTTTTACAAAATCAAATATTTTCATTTCATTACTTAGTGGCTTGTGACACAAGAATATACTTGAAGTGTATACACAACATGGACTCCTCCCCACAACACACAAAGCAGTGAGGTTGTTCCATATATATATATATATATATATATGTATATAAATATGTATATATATGTATATATATGATTATTTATTTATTTATTTATTTATTTATATGTATATATATGTATATATATATATATATATATATATAAGATCATCATGTAAGAAAAAATTCTTCACATTCATCCAATGGATGAATCGACTATAAATGAAACCAATGTGATAAGAAAGGATATTATATCATGCAGACAAAGAAGTATATGTATCAAAATAATTGCATGACAAAGAAGTATATGTATCAAAATAATATATTCCATCCTTTTTTGTGTATTATTTTGTATAAAAGATTGTCTTACGCATATTTTTTTCCCATGTGTACTATGTTTTGTGTTAGATCCATTTATTACCAGTGGAAATATTGTTATGAGGAACACTCACCAATTCTTGAGTTCAATAAAAGGATTTATTAGATTTCATCATAAACACTTCCTTCTAAAAGTCAAATCATTAAGTGGAGGAGTAACTTGTTCAAAGGATACATTATTACCCTCAATAAAGTATGTAAGAAGTCACTTATAAAGACTTTTAATGTGCTAGATTGTTTCCTCCTTATTGGTTCATAGAATTTCAGACTCACCATGTCCAAAAATATCATGTCATGTTCTCCTCACCAAATCACCATTTCCATGTATTACATAATGGAACCTATCAAGTTTGGTTCTTCTTGAGGAATTCTAGGTAAACTCAAGATATCATTGGAAAAACTTATTTAAAGAATGATACATTCTAGGGTTCCAAAATGGTGCCGAGATATATAGCAAGTATTTCAAATTTAGTAATCAAATTTTTTAATGTATAGTTTTACTTTTTATAACCCAAGAATATGTCATCTGACATTATTAGTCCCATTTTGTGTTTAGGGGATAAGAACAATTGTGACACACCTACACTCTCAATGAAATCTATGACTAGGCAACATCCTATTAACAACTCAAACTAGTTACATTCATTTCATTTATTTTAAAATCTATATATAATATGTGAAATTCTATTCAGATCTCCTCCAACATAATATGTTGTAGTCTAGTCATTAGATAAGTGTATTTACCTTATCTACTAGGGTACAATTTTCTATTAAAAAAATCCTATTGGATTTTGGTAAGTATGCAGTAGTTTTATTATGTATTATACCATGGAATTGACAATATTCCAAAACATGTAGGAGGTTTGATCTCCAACCATATCATAGCTTCATTTCGTATACACTTTTCCAATCTGGTTTGTATTTTCTTTTTTAAAGACTTTGAATTTAACTAACACCACATTATTAATTTCAAGAAAATTAATTCGAATTTATTTAATAAAATAATGAATGGTTTTATGAAACAAAACTTAATATCCCAAGTATAAATCTCATTGTAATAATCATAATTCACTACATCAATATTTATATAATACCTCTCAACAATATGATAAAGACATAAAAGTGAATTATCTTATGCATCATGATCTTCATTCAATCAATATAAACATTATCTAAATATACACTAATGGAATCCATGTTCACATGCTTTACATTACTGTAAACATATCAACATAAATGTTAAATAGTTCTTCATCGGATATAAGTATCCTTTTCCAAAAGGTAAACCATTGATATCACATGTAACAACTACTTTATTACATTTGTAATCCAAAACTATACATTTTCTAACAAAAATTGGACTACTACGAATGTTATGTCAAAAGGATAAAATATGTCTTGTTGGATCAATGGGCTCTAGAGGCGGGGGGGGGGGGGTGAATAGAGCTACACACACTTCACAAAATCAATTAGACCACCAATTTAATCGTAGTGCAAAAACTAAAGCAATCAACAATTTGATGTCCTATTCTAGAATACAAAGTAAGGATAAGAGATAATGAATAGAATGCACTTAGACATGTGGTGTAGAGTGGTTCCACGTCCTAAACTTAGGAGCGATGTCAGTCCACTACCTAGTGTTGGTTAGACTCTAGGATTTGCAACTTGGTTCTCTTATATATCACAATAAGATTACAAGATACATAAACCACACAACCAAGGGCTTAATTTCTCAAGCTAAGATCTTCTACCTATCCAAGGACTTACCCACAAAGCAAGATTCTTCAACCTTCTTCAAAGGAACTACCCAATCTTACCTTTGTCTTCAGCCTTGCAGGATTTACCTATCTCACTTGAGATTTGCCTTGCACCTCTCCTTCACTTGGAGAGCTTCTCCGCGTTTTCCCTTCACCAAGGGATCTGGAGCAACGAGCTATCTTCACTCTTGAAGATCAGCAACACATCTTTCCCTTCACTCGGAGAAGAACAACAACAACTCCTCTTTCACTTGGAGAAGTAGCTTCAATCAATATTCAATGGGATTTGGAGGTAGGAAGAGAGAAAGGAGAGATTTACATGATACAAAGGATAGCTCTCATACACAGGGACCTAACTCACTCTTAACTCACGAATTTGTCTTGAAGGTAGAGAGAGAAAGGGGCTCAAGGTCTTGGAACACTCTCAACTAAGCTAGAACCAAGTTTGCAATGGAAGAGCAGCTTGGAATGAAGTCCAAGGGGTTCTATTTATAGTTGAGGGTGGCCCTTTATGTTGTGGGACACTTGGGTGCAAAACTAGTCATTTTTCCTTCAAGAAAACGAATATATTTTTGCCCAAAACAATTCACCAACGGTCATATTACTTTTTCTGCAAATTCAATACAATGCAATCGGTTGAGTTCTAATCGGTGTAACTCGACCGATCAACTAGGAGGCAAACCGATGTTCAAATGATCAGTCGAGTTTTTCCTGAGGAAACTCGACCAACCTTTTCAGTTGGAAATGGCCTACTTCCCAATCAGTCGAGCTCTGTGAGTGCACAACTCGACCGATGCAATCTTCAGAAAATCGATCAAGGATGATCGGTTGAGTTTCAGGCTAGGGAAACTCGACCGACCAAGTGCCTGTAATTGATTTTCTAATTTGCAATAAAGTGATTAGCACTTGGTGAATTTTGTCCCAAACATTTTTTTCTTCTAAGTTACAAGAAAATTCATCATTACAAGTGATGACATTTATGTTCTAAGGTAGTTTACATAGAAATCCTAAAATGAACACTTGTAGTCATTTGGGCTTGCACTTGGCCCATTCTAGGGCTTGTATATATGATCCTTTTCATGTACCTAATGCCTGCAAACAATTTTAAACGCATATATTAGATACATATGAATGGAATGGTTAAGTCAATATCAAATTATAAGTAATGTATAACCTCTAGGTCAACATTCTCCCCCTTTTTGAAAATGACAAACCATTCCTCAAACATATTGAAAAGGATAAGAAAGTTATACCTTTGCCTTGTGAATTAGGGGGATTCATGATAAGAACAATTGGAATTGCTCCCCCTCAAACTATGCTTCCTGTCACCTGCATGTTAGTTCTTTTATACATGGCAATACCAATATCTGTGTAATATGTAATCCTTTACATGTCACATGATCAACAACAAATTAACAAGAAAAGGATCACTTAGGCAAGAAAGCAATAGTATAATCACAAGAAACAATATGATTGAGTCTCAAACCATGAGATATTTCTCCCCCTTTTGACATTATCAAAAAGGTAGGGGCGTAGAAGACCAAAAACTAGGTCTTCTCCAAGACTCAACCAAACATATGTGCAAAGTAATAAACAACATTTTAAAAGCATATATCATACAATCACGGAGGAAAAACATACAATCCAAGTCAGAATCAAAATATAGCTCAAAAAGCACCAAGCATAAGATAACACAAAATAAGTAGCCAAAGTGCATATCAACGATATTCCAACTCAGAAAGAGGTCCTCATAAGCAACTACAACCATAAAAGTGAGAAAACAGTAAAATAAGAAAATAGTACACCTCAGAATAATGTGCCAGGATGTTGCTTATACATAAGAGTCTAGAATGATGTATATAATGGACATGCTAGACTATAAGCTAAGTAAACCTCCTAGACATCTAAGGTATATATATCAACTGCGTCCTCGTCGTCGCTAGGGTTTTAGTCCTCATCACCATCTGAAGGCAGAGCAGCTGTGCCAGCAGCAGATCTAGCACCATCATCACCATCCTCGTCAGAAGCATCCTCACCAACACCATCGTCAGCATCAGCATCAACATCCTCCTCTGCATCCTCAGCCTGGTCAGGCATCTCCTCATCATTACGACCAAAAGAGCGACCGGGCCACCGGGCATTCTGCTTAGCCCACGACATACCAAGAGCTAGAAGCTCCTTGACCTACGGGAAGGACAGAGTAGAGTCACCCAAGGAGGCGAGCAGAGTGGCCAGGGGGCCAGCATGTAACGACAGGTATGCAAGAGCGGAACTACCAGCAGCATACTAAGGTGGAGCGGCAGCGGAAGACTCGGCAGCATACGGTGGTGGAGCAGGGAAGTAATGCTCGTATGCATAAGAGGCATAGGCACTACCTGGGTATGGCTGGTAGACAGGGCAGGGTAAAGTACAAGACAGGTTCCTGGTAGACATGATAGCACACAAGTCCAGGTGGAGGTGCTCCTGGACCTGACGGTTGTACGCCTGTTCATGCATCATATATCCCAAAAGGGTTTCATTTGATGCACAAAAGGATGCACAACTAGGGCGGGGATGTGGCTGTGGGGGTGGAGCATGGGTGGAGGAGGGAGGTACACCAGAAGCAGAGGCTGAGGCTGAGGCGGAGCCAGAAGCACCAGGGGTAGGGCCGGAGGCAGAAGCACGAGGGGCAGGGGTAAAGACGGGGACAACCTTCAGAAGGGTGGTTTCACTAATGCACACTCCCTTTCTAGCAACCGAGTAATGGAAGTCAGAAAAGAGTGATTTATTAGTTGCAAACTGGAAGAGAGCACAGATCAGGGATGGGTAGGGAGGGTGGGTGCCCTTGTTGTTCTTGGCGGTGTCAAAATAGGTCATATGATGTAAGATGTAACGAGCCCACTAGACACCTATATTGTTCAACAAACAATACATCTGGACCGCTGTGTTTTCCGCAATGTCCGTTTGATGACACTTTGGATGGATATTGCAGTTACTCACAAGGGATAAGATGCACCTCTAGAGGTCAAGGGAGGAGGAAGGTAGGGTTGACCGCTTCTTATAAACAACGTCAGGTTTCTTTAAAAACTAATGAATATCTGGTAGCATCAATGCATGATGTTTATAAAAATCTTCTGGGTCAAGAAGATCAAAATACTCGTCATAGTCCTTGTGCCTAGTAGTGTTTTCTTTGTCTCCAGCAAGATAGAGATTGAAAGTCTCCTCAAAGAGTTGAAAATGACGATCGGAGATCATCGCTATGAGGACTACTTCGGTATTTGGCAGGGGAACAAGTGAATTGAAGTTCCAATGCAGATTTGTGTAGAACTCGTGAACTACTTTTGTGCTAGATAATTGATTATTGAAGCAGTCACGTTCAAGAAGCGTCGAGATAGAGGTGATATACTCTTAAAAACGGTTTGCATCAACTAAGGGGCGAAAAGGAAAAGGAGATCGTGGAAGAAGATCCTTATACCTATTTACCACCTCAAGGGACACAAACGTGGTGTTGTCAAACGGAATCAGGCGGTTTGTCGAGGAGGAGGCAGGAGCATTTCTAGGGGCAGCACGTTTTCTTCTATGGAAGGCCATGGAAACGAAATCAAGAAGGAAATCGTGCACACAAGCAAGATCAAACCTCAAAAGCCGAAGAAGACACACCACTGACGCCCGGGGAGGTCAAAAATAGGTTGCTAAGTCTCCCTAGGGTTAGGAACATGAGAGGGTTAGCGCTTGGGTTTAGAGCACGAGCTAGGAGATGAGGAATTGGTCGTCTATTTTCTAGTTGCAAGGGAAAATAGTCGGCCGATCCTAACTTTTAAGTTGGCGCTGCCCGTCGATCGGTCGAGTTCTGAGGGTGTACAACTCGACCGAATGGTCCACTGAAGACATCTCTCGGCTCCTGATCGGTCGAGTTTTCCAGGGTGGAAACTCGATCGAAGGTCAACCTGACCTAGCAGTCTAATTCTTAGATTCTAGCCATATACATGCCAATTAAATTTATTTTTCCATTCTATTATGCATAATTAACATACCTAGGCACATTTTGCTCATCATTGGGCACTATTTAGTGATAAAATGCAAAATTCGATAAAACCCCAAAAACAAGCAAAAACTAAGCATGTTGATAGGCAATAAGCACAAACAAGCATGTATATGTGCAACATAAGGTGAAGATAGACATGAGAAAGCATATAGGATAGAGACAACTAGCTAGATCACATAGCAATATCATTTAAATCAACAATGAGCAGTTTAGATCGAATAAAATTAAATTGATCTCTAGCTAGAGGTTTTGTAAAAATGTTCGTCAACTGATTTTTCGTGTCCACATGTGTGATATAGATATCTTTCTTGGCAATGTGGTCATGAAGAAAATGATGGCGAACCTCTATATGCTTGGCTCTACTATGCAATATAGGATTGTAAGATAGGTTAATTGCACTAGTATTGTAATAAAAGATAGGAGAAGCATCAAAAAATATGTTAAAGTCTTGGAGCATTTGCTTCATCCTTAGGACATGTGCACAACAACTCCTGACAGCAATGTATTCAGCTTCGGTAGTTGACAATGCCATTGTACTTTGTTTCTTGGAGAATCAAGACACTAAGCATGGTCCTAGAAGGAAGCAAAGTGCCACTTATGCACTTTCTATCAACCAAAAGCCATGCATAATCCGCATCATGATATGCTTTAAGAGTAAAATCCCTTGATTTAGGATACCATAGTCCAAAATTTTGGGTTTTGGCTAAGTACCTCAAAATTCTCTTAACAACAGTGAGATGCGACTTCTTAGGGAAAGATTGAAAGTGAGTGCACAAGCCAACACTAAACATAATATCAGGTCTAGAGGCAGTTAAATAAAGTAAACTTTCAATCATACCTCTATAGAGCTTCTCATCTACCTTTTCACCTTCTTCATCTTTTTCAAGTTTGGCGGTGTTTGACATGGGTGTATCCATCGGCTTCATGTTCTCCATCCCAAAGAGCTTGAGTAGTTCCGTTGTGTATTTTCCTTAGTTGATGAAGTTTCCTTCCTTTGTTTGCTTGATTTGAAAGTCGAGGAAGAAGGTCAACTCACCCATCACGCTCATTTCAAATTCACTCTAAATAAGATAACTAAACTCCTTGCATAGATCAAGATCAGTCCCGCCAAAAATGATATCAACAACATATATTTGGATAATAAGAAAATGGTTAGAAGTGTGTTTTAGAAACAAGGTAGAATCAACTTTGCTAATGACATACCCATTATCTAACAAAAAGTTCTTTAATTTCTCATACCAAGCTTGAGGTGCTTGTTTGAGTCCATAGAGAGCTTTTTGTAACAAATAAACATGATTGGGTAATTTGTCATTTTCAAAGCCCGGAGGTTGAGCAACAAGTACTTCCTCCTTGATTGTACCATTCAAAAATGCACTTTTAACATCCATTTGATATAGAAAGAAATTTTATAACTAGCAAAGGCAAGTAGCATATGAATAGATTCTAATCTAGCAACATGAGCATAAGTTTCATCAAAATCAATACCTTCCTATTGATTGTAACCTTGTGCCACTAACCTTTCTTTGTTCCTTACCACTTTTCTTTTCTCAACTAGCTTGTTGCGGTAGACCCATTTGGTGCCAATGATTTTTCTATCACTTGGTCTTGGCACTAGGGTCCACACACGATTCTTCTCAAATTTCTCTAGCTCTTCTTGCATGGCAAGGATCCACTCATCATCACCAAGGGCTTCTTTGATGTTCTTTGGATCTAGTAAGAGATGAAGGCAATATCTGCTTGTTCTTTATTGTGAGCAGCTCGTGTCCTCACTCTCTCAAATGGGTTGCCAATGATCAACTCCTTGGGGTGATTCTTTGCAAAGCGGGGAGTGGGATCTTTCTTTTCTTCTTCTTTTTCTTCTTCTACCACCTGCTTGCCTTTGTCTTTGACGTTGAGGTCTTTTAAGATATGAATTATTTCATCTGCAACATCATCATCACCAATATGCTTGCCAACAACAGGGTTAGCTTCAATAAAGTTAACATTGATAGATTCTTCAATTTTAGACAATTCAATGTTAAGTACTATATATGCCCTGCTAGTAGTGTTATAGCCTAGGAAGAAAGCCTTATATGATTTCGGATCAAACTTTTCGAGAGAATCCTTTATATTTAAAACAAAACAAGGACATCCAAAAACATGAAAGAAGTCAAGAGACGGCTTCCTACCACGCCATAGCTCATAGGGGGTTTTCTTGAAAGTCGGATGTGTGAAAACTCGGTTTTGCACAAAACATGATGTGCTGACAGCTTCAGCCCAGAACTTCTTAGGAGTGGCATACTCAAGAAGCATGGTCCTAGCCATCTCTTGTAGCGACCTATTCTTCCTCTCAACAATCCCATTTTGTTGAGGTGTGCGAGGAGAAGAGAAATTGTGTGAATAACCCAATTTTTCACAAAAACGTTCAAAAAAATCATTTTCAAACTCTCCCCCATGATCACTACGGATAGAAACAATATGGCAATAAGCTTCGTTTTCAACCCATTTAAAAAAGCTCGAGAAAACATCAAGTTTATCACTTTTAGAAAAGAGAAAGAAAGTCCAAGTATATCTAGAGAAATCATCAACAATAACAAGACAATACTTGGAGCCACGAAGCATTTGTGTTCTCATTGGTCTGAATATATCAATATGAAGAAGCTCAAGAACTCTCTTGGTACTCATGACTCCTTTGGATTTGAAGGAGGATTTGGTTTGTTTCCCTTGTGTGCAAGGTTGGCATTCCTCATCCTTATCAAAATCCAATTTAGGAAGTCCTCGAATCAAGTCTTTTTTGTTCAATTTCTTCATTTGATGCAAATTCACATGACCCAAATGACGATGCCAAACAGAAAGATCATTTTTATCCACAACTAAGAATCTATTTAGTATGGTCTTAAGAGCATCGAGAACAATACCATAAAGATTACCATTTCTAGTTCCCTTATATATAACATTGTAGGAGAGGGAATCTAGAAGCAAGCATTCTAAAGAAGTAAATAACACAAGATAACCATTATCACATAATTGGCTAACACTAATTAAATTGTGATGTAGGCCATCAACAAGCAATACATTTTTAATACATAATTCATTTCCTTCATCACCCTTACCTATAACCTTACCCTTCTTGTTGTCCCCAAAGGTTACCGATCCTCCTTTCTTTTTCACAAATTTGTTGAAATGGCTGATTTCTCCAGTCATATGCTTGGAGAAGCCGCTATCAACAATCCATTTCTTTTTAACCTGCAAGAAAGGAGGATGTCAGAACCCAACTCAAACATTGGGGTCCGGGGTTATCTTGGGGACCCATTTCATCTTTGGGTTGGTCCCCTTGGTCTTGTAAGGACAATAGGTAGAATAATGGTCATCACATTTGCAATGAATACAAACCATGGGATTTTTAGAGTCGAAAGTCTCTCCATTGATAATTGGAGGTTCCACACTCTTTTTCTTACCCTTCTTCTTCTTACCTTTGGGAGCAGTCCCATTATATCCTAAAACACTAGTACCAAATTGTTTGGTAGAGTGCTCTAGGACATCATTTAGGGATTTCTTTCCCGAAAGAAACCTTTGCAAAGTAGATCTAAATTTTGCATTATCATCACTAAGATTTACAACAGTAGTAGAAAGACTAGCAAGATCTTCTCTAGTATGTAAAAGGTCGGCCTCAAGATAGAGGGCTTTAGTAAGAAGAAAATCTTTTTCAAGAGTTAAGCTAGAAACTTCATTTCTAGGCAAAACAGGTCTAGAAGATAAATCATTAATTTGAGCTAGCAATTTTGCATTTTCAGATTTTAGAACAACTATTTCTCTTTGATAAGCATAGATTTCTTCTCTCCCAGCATCATCAATAAGCTTGAGTTCAACATTTTTAGTTTTAAGAGTCTCAAGCTCATCTAGGCATTTTTGGTTTTCTATCTTAAGATTTTCAATAGTTTTAAGATATGTATCATTCTCAACCTCTACTCCATTGTATTGAAGTTCAATGTCAAGAAATTGCCCTTGCAAGGATTCTATGCTATCAAGATGCGATTTTTTATTTTTATCAAGAATACCAATTTTTGCATAAAGATCATCAATTATTTTGCATAATCTTTTCCTTTTAGATTTACATTTAGCAAAAGATGATTGGAATTCATTAAGCATATCAATGAGAGTTTCTTTAGATAGCTCATGTAAACTAACATCATTTACCTTGCTTAAGTCACTTACCTCAATTACATCTTCACTAGTTGAGGCCATGAGGGAAAGATGTCATTCTCCATCTTCGGAGCTTGAGGAGCTTGAAGATGACTCCTCCCATTCCGCATGAGCTGCATCTTTGGATCTTCTCTCCTTCTTGTCTTTCCTCTTGTACTTTACTTCTCTTTTGTACTTGTCATCCTTCTTTTGGCTGCTCTTATGATGGCTCTTCTTGGCCTTTGGGTAGTCACTCTTGTAGTGGCCTTTTTTACCACACTCATAGGACCTAGGAGTTGAGGAGGAGGGCTTTCTCTTGAAGTGTTTTGCTTTTGAGTAGTTAGCTTCATGATCATTGACACCTTCATCTTCACTTGAGGAAGGGGAGGGAGACTTCATGGCAAGTTGTTGTTGTCAGACCATTTCATCAATTTGAGCTTTGAAGGTTGTGTCCTTTATCTTATTTGAGTCCTTCTCTTCTCTATTCTCCTCTTACTCTTGCTTGTCAAGCCTAGGTTCATGGGCTTGGAGGTTACCAACCAGCTCCTCGGTTGACAACTCGCTTAGCTTGTAGACTTCTTCAATTGAAGTGACCTTTGGCTCCCATCTCTTTGGAAGAGATCTGAAGATCTTGGCATTGATTGTACCTCTATCCATGACACTCCCAAGGGCTGCAAGGCTATTCAAGATGACATTTAACCTTGTGTACATATCTGCTACTCTCTCATTCTTCCCCATCTTGAAGTTCTCAAGAAGACCACCAAGCATGTAGACTTTCGCCTCCTTGACTTGCTTGGTCCCTTCATAGGTGACACACAACTTGTGACATATCTCATGCGCCGTGTCCCATGAAGAGATCCGATTGAACTCAGATGGTGTAAGGGCGGCGTAGATGATGCTCACGGCTTTGGCGTTAAGTTGAGCATGCTTCATCTCAGCTTCCGTCCATATGGTGATGTCCCCTTTTGGATCTTCATACTTGAGATGGACAATCTTCCACATTTCATAGCTCACCCCGTGGAGATAGAATTGCATTCTCCTCTTCCAATATAAGAAGTTTGTGTCGTCGAAGACCGGGGGTCTCATGGAGAAGCTTCCTTCAAGTTTTAGTGACCCAAGAGCCGAATTTCCCATCTTCTCCTACTTGTTGAAGTAGCTTGGAGAAGACATGCTCTGATACCACTTGTTGGATCAATGGGATCTAGAGGGGGGGTGAATAGAGCTACACACACTTCACAAAATAAATTAGACCACCAATTTAATCGTTGTGCAAAAACTAAAGCAATCAACAATTTGATGTTCTATTCTAGCATACAAAGAAAGGATAAGAGATAATGAATAGCATGCACTTGGACATGTGGTTTAGAGTGGTTCCACATCCTAAACATAGGAGCGATGTCAGTCCACTACCTAGAGTTGGTTAGACTCTAGGATTTGCAACTTGGTTCTCTTATATATCACGATAAGATTACAAGATACATAAACCACACAACCAAGGGCTTAATTTCTCAAGATAAGATCTTCTACCCATCCAAGGACTTACCCACAAAGCAAGATTCTTCAACCTTCTTCCAAGGACTTACCCAATCTTACCTTTGTCTTCAGCCTTGCAGGATTTACCTATCTCACTTGAGCTTTGCCTTGCACCTCTCCTTCACTTGGAGAGCTTCTCCACGTTTTCCCTTCACCAAGGGATCTGGAGCAACAAGCTATCTTCACTCTTGAAGATCAGCAACACATCTTTCCCTTCACTCAGAGAAGAACAACAACAACTCCTGTTTCACTTGGAGAAGTAGCTTCAATCAATCTTCAATGGGATTTGGAGGTAGGAAGAGAGAAAGGAGAGATTTACATGATACAAAGGATAGCTCTCATACACAGGGACCTAACTCACTCTTAACTCACGAATTTGTCTTGAAGGTAGGGAGAGAAAGGGGCTCAAGGGCTTGGAACACTCTCAACTAAGCTAGAACCACGTTTGCAATGGAAGAGCAGCTTGGAATGAAGTCCAATGGGTTCTATATATAGTTGAGGGTGGCCCTTTATGTTGTTGGACACTTGGGTGAAAAACTAGTCATTTTTCCTTCAAGAAAACGACTATATTTTTTCCCAAAACAATTCACCAACGGTCATATTACTTTTTCTGCAAATTTCGTACAGTGCAATCAGTCGAGTTCTAATGGGTGTAACTCGACCGATCAACTAGGAGGCAAACCGATGTTCAAATGATCGGTCGAGTTTGTCCTTAGGAAACTCGACCGACCATTTCAACTGGAAATGAACTACTTCCCAATCGGTCGAGCTCTGTGAGTGCACAACTCGACCGATGCAATCTTCATAAAATCGATCAAGGATGATTAGTCGAGTTTCAGACTAGGGAAACTCGACCGACCAAGTGCCTGTAATTGATTTTCTAATTTGCAATAAAAGTGATTAGCACTTGGTGAATGTTGTCCCAAACGTTTTTCTCTTCAAAGTTACAAGACAATTCATCATTACAAGTGATTACATTGATGTTCTAAGGTAGTTTACATAGAAATCCTAAAATTCACACTTGTAGTCATTTGGGCTTGCACTTGGTCCATTCTAGGGCTTGTATATATGATCCTTTTCATGTACCTAATGCCTGCAAACAATCTTAAACGCACATATTAGATACATATGAATGGAATAGTTAAGTCATTATCAAAATATAGGTAATGTATAACCTCTAGGTCAACATGTCTCACCCCATGGAGTGTTAGAACATTTCTTTAGGGTAAATATAAATCCATCCATCCTATTCATTTTTCCTTTTAGAGTATGTATCATCCTGATAAGACAAAAATAAAAATTCACCAAGACATACATGCACATTTCTCTTAGTGTAACACCCTCCCTAAGAACACACATGCACATAGAGGAAGCAACACTAATTTATCCATAACTCGTGTACTCAGAGGGGCATTACATAATATTTCCATTCATAACAACAATATAATTAATCACGCAAATAAAAAAGATAAACATTCTCATCACTATTCTTACCAAATCAAACTTAATGTCTATCTTCTTGAAAACATCATTAGATAGAAACTCTAGCCTATAGTACTAAATATGGAAAACATAAAACTGAATATATACAGTTGAGGACCATCTTCTTATAGTTGGTACCCCACCAGATTCTATCCTTGCTCTGTCCTAGTGCTTCAAGTCTCTAGACACTACTTCTACTCCTGCTCCTCACCTGCAGACGTCTCATCCCCATCCATGCATTTGAAAAATGATTGTTAGTGTAAGTGGCATGAGTTTCTAGTATATGAATTATAGAAGTAATAAGATACAACAAAATGTTCTTGAACATTATAAACAAAAATAACATTAAACTCTAATAAAAAATCTAAACATAAATATCCCTATCCTTATCTAACTTAGCTCTTATCTCTTTAATTAATCTTGCTCGGGGGACCTACACTTTGGTACCTGGGTCTCATAACATACAGTTAGGTTCCTAGCTCGTATAACCTGCACATAGGGCCTCAATTACGTATCTAAATTGGCCTGCACTAAGGGCCTGGGTCTCATGACCTACACAAAGGGCTTAGGTCATGTCTCTCTTACATTGGCCTGCATGAGGGTTCCTGGGACACATGACTTGCACAAAGGGCATGGGTCATGTTTTGCTTGAGTTGACCTATAGTACAACCTGGGTCTCACTCTATAGTATGATATCTTATTAAATCTTATATTAACATGAATCTTCATATATTCTGATCTTATAGTCTTATCACAAACTAATATCTTGAGTCTTAGTACATGAGTTATTATAAAATCTTATCATGAACTCTAAAGCATAAATATTTATGGACTTACACCATAAATCTTGGAGCATTCTGTTCTCATATTCCTAACATGACCCAAATCATGAATCTTAATGAAATCATATCTCGTAACTTAATCATGTCTTCAGACATCTTAATCTTATAACATTGTCATGGACTGAATTCTCAGTATAGTTTGATCTTAATAGCATATTTCTATTTGAAAACTTAAGTTCATGGTTATATCACATAACCATGGAGGTATCACAATCCTACTTGCATATCTTAACTAGAAATCGTAGAACATAAATCATAATGACATATATGAAAAACATTCAAATACCCCGAGCTTTGATAAATATGAACACTCATGGGTATGAACCACTTACCTAGATTAGGAATAATAACCTCTTCAGATTCCCCTCGGTCTTATCTCCTAATCAACCTGTGATTAAAGGCCAAGGATCTTAATTAGGTTTATAAACCCTAATTCCCTCACACCTAATACTTCTTGAGAAACAGCCAATAACGGGTCTTATAACCTAGACCATTGGCTAGATATCAAAAAATGGATTAAAATTCATATATAACTTGACTCCATAGGACATACCAGTCAAAAGATATGAATTTTGATGTATGGGCCAATCACAAACTAGATAAATCACTTTTATCTTTTCTCTGGACCGGATGAAGAAAAAATGAAATGACTAATATGGCCATGGATCCAATGTTAGTCATAGCCATGATAGGGCATGATACTATAAATTTTTGACTATAATGTCATGTGATGGATATAAAACTTGATGAGAGAAAATCTTAAACTGCAGTAGCATGGGTGACAAAATTATCAAACTCATTGGGGCAAGCATGTCTTCTTCATCTAAGGCATCTTCGCTGATGACCCATGGCATTGACATGTACTCCCAGGATCAAGGACTGTCGATCTAGGGTCGGGGTCAGGGGCGATTCTTGTAGGATAATATATGCCACCCGATTTAAGTCCATACCCCAAACTCTGGGAACCATTGATTATGACCTACGGGGAACTGCAACTTTGAGCTGAATCCTCCATCAGAGATGAAACAGAAGGGTTCTTCCTAGAAATGAGTGATGTCACAAAAGTGATGAACAATTGCAAACAAAAGCATAAGGGCTTCGATATAACACACTCAATGTCTGAGCAAAAAATAAAAAAAAAACTCAGTCAATAAGGGCTTGGCTGTGAAAGCCAGTGATGGCTGAGCGGCATGCTAGAGGGTGGAACATGTGGGCTCATAAATTAAATAAAAGATATTGTGATAAGGAAGACATTGTTAAATGGAAGTTTACCACAAAGGAAATTTGAGTCAGGCGGCCAGATCTACTCTGTCAAGACAGTCGTTGTCATGAAGGATGAACAAATTTGGGGGACTTCTTCAGTGATCACCAATACAAATTGGTGATTGAGGGGAAACTTTCACAGACAAGACACCTTTTTGCAATAGGCCTTGGTGAGGGGAGGAGAACCAAATTTTGGGCATTTTGACCTACCTATGTTCTAGGGTTTGAGATTTGGTTTAAAAGGAGAGGAAGAGAAACCTGAATTCATTGGAAGACTTAAATTCTAACAAGATCGACTATATCATGACAAAATTGGAGTGGATGACAACTACACTTTTTTAAGCCTTTTCCTGACTATTTGATGAAAGACAACTACACTTCCCTCATTGCTACACTGGTTGACTAAATGTTGAAGTAAGAATTCTCCATTCCACCGTCTCTAGTGGGTCTACTTCTTACTTCCTTTGTTTTGGATAATAAGAATCCATATAATTATATAGATTGCTTCTAGGGACATTATCTACTATGCACACTAACAATAACATATTATTCTATTTGCCTTAAACTATTTTTGTTCTATCTAGAAGACAAGACCATGATATGGTATTCCTTATAACTAAAGTGGTGCATTGGGGAGCCACTAAGAATGATTTTATGGAAAAACATCTATCCAATCTCCAAACTCAACCAAATAAGGAGGAGTATCACCTCAATTAGTCAAAAACACAATGAGCTATTTCCAAATGACTACGGAAAGATTTTAATTTTGTTTGAGGGAATTCCTACATAATGAGGTACCTATATTCTAGTTTGTTTAGTGTTTCTACTTTGGATTGTCACAAATGGGTCAAATTTTTGTTTATTCATATTTAGGAAGAGATTTCATAGCTTAAACCCCAAGGAATGATGGCCTCTATTCAAGCATATGTCATAAAATTCAAGGCATCAACCATCTAGCGCAACTGATGATTATGATAGAAATATTGACATTTATCCTTCTACTGCATCACATCCACTCCAAGTTATGTTAATCAAAACATGAGGTAAATTCTTGTTGATATGATGAACTTCATGGAGAATCAAGTAAAAGGTGCTTCTAGCCATTTTGTACAATCTATCAACTCCCTTAATGACAAAAATAAAGTGATGTAATCTTCTAATAATAGAAATGTTAATGATTCAATGTTGCAATGATAAACCCCCTAGTGGAGGAATCATCCCAACTTCTTTTGAAGTCAAGAACAACATTTACTTCCAAGGTAAATATTTTCACAGGCTTGACTAAAGGTTGGACCAACGGTCTCCTTATCTTTGACATTGTGAAGAGGAGAGGCACTCTCTCCCTAAACTATTGTGAATCCAAACAATGTTGGTGGGTGAATGGATGTTCCTAAAAACAAAAATTTCTCACCATAAATATAAGTCCGACCTATGGCTCAATACCAAGCACCACCAAAGCCATATGCTCCTAAAAACCAAAAAAACCCTTCAATTAGCAGTACCCTCCACCTCAAAAACCACCTAACAAACCCCAACAAGATCCATCACATCAAAATGGGAAAGAACATGAGCAATAGCCTTCAATTATTCAAAACCTATGTCAACAAAAAAACCTAATGCCACCTACACCTAAGCTCCCTCTCCTTAACACTTAGCAAGTAAATAATTTAATAATTCCAAGGAGTCTAAATATTATTGAGAAGGATGGTCCGTGAAGTCGTGATATAGTGAGAGATGAACATGATGATATTGTGACGTTGAAGTAGTATATTTATGATATCTTGACTAGGAAAGTTGAGAATGAGACAATGATACCTCATATTGATTTTTTTATATCGTGTGTCAAAACTTCAATTTGATTTATGAACTTAGAAATTGCTAATGTTCTTGATGTGATTTCAAGAGTTCGTCATGAGATACCCTAAATAATCATGTTGATTAAAGTACCACAATTCAACTAAAGCTTCTTTTCCTAATGCATTATATGAGCCCTCACCATACAACAAAAATCAAAGTCATAAAAATGATATTATTGATATCTTTACACAAATCAAGGTCAATATCTCATTTCTTGATGCAATAAGAAATTCTAGATTATGAAAACTCTCTCAAGGATATGTGCACCTTCAAGAGAAAGACACTTGGGAGGACACCCAAGAAAGTAAAGCTCACCAAGAAAGTTAACTCAATCTTGTAACATTCCATCCCAATTAAGAAGACCCATGAGCTCAATATATTGAAAAAACACAAAAGACGAAGACCTGACTAAGGGATACATCAAATGTATACTATACAAATTCTATCATGCATAGGTCTCAAGTCCCACACCCCTCACTCAAGAAGAGGGTATCTCTTGATCATATCATTTGATAACTCATGCTTTGGTACTTTTATTTGCAATAATATTATAGACTCTATGACTTTAATTACCCAATTCAACCCTAATTAAAAAATTTTAATGACTTATAGAGACAAGGTTGGTTGTTCCAATATGTATTACATCTCCCAAAAGACCATTTTTTAAAACAACCATGGGTAATGGTCAACAATAGGAAAGTAAGAATTTTCCTCGAGGATATGTTGTTTATAGGTGTAAGAGATGCAACCAGTTAAGGCATAAACACCATGGAAGCCAATAATGTAAGCTATGTTTCAAATGTAAAGTCCTCTATCAACTATGCTAAAAAATCAAGTTACCTTTGTATACACTACATTTCTTGAGAAACAACTATTTCCATAGCATTCACAATGATTTCCAATCGTTTCAATCTAAGAGTCATCATTCAAAGAATAGAAAGATGCAAAACCTTCCTCTTAACTAAAACCCTTGGCAAGCTTTATCAAGAGAGAAAGTGTCTCCAATGATCATTTTATGTAGATGTTTCAAATGAAATCCTTTTGATTTCCTTCACTCTCACAACCATTCATATACCACTTCCATAGAGGGCCATAACAATAATAAGCTTGGCTATACAATATATGTTGACATAAATGTCTTTTTATTATGAATTGAAGGTCACATACTCGTTAAAACAACACTTATCTTCTTTCCTATCCTTTTTTTCCTTAGATATTCCTTCTTGTGTTAAGGAAATGGATACTTATCTATTGATTAATGGAATGCATCTTGGAAAATATCTCTCTACTAAAAGTATATGGGGAGTCATTTCAATTATTCATTGTATAGTATCGACAACATTTTGAAAAGGCGTGAGGACTCTCACTTAGCCTTGAACTAGGAAAAGTGTCATATGATGGTCAGAAAGGGAATTGTTCTTGGATACAAGGTGTCCAATAAAGATATGGAGTTGACCCAGTTAAGATAGAGGTCATCTCCAAGCTACCTCCAACGACATCAGTGAAGCTAGTAGAAACCTTTTTGGGACATGTTGGGTTTTATCGTCATTTTATAAAAAGACTTTTTAAAATCTCTAAACCTTTATCAGAATTTCTAAAAAAGGACGCTAAATTTTCTTTTGATGAATGATGCTTGAATGCTTTTCAAATGCTAAAGGTGAATCTAATCTCTGTGCCTACTGTGTAAACTTCTGATTGGAGTCTACCATTTGAACTGATGTGTGATGCATCAGACTATGCGGTGGGAATTGTGGTGGGTCAGCACCGAGACAAGGCCCCTATAGTCATAAATTATGCATCGAAAACCTTGAATGATGAACAAATTTATTATACAACCACAAAAAGGAACTATTAGTAGTTGTTTTGCATTTGAAAAGTTTCACCAATACCTAGTTGGAGACAAGGTGATTGTATAGATAGATCACGCTACCATCAAATACCTATTACATAAAAAGATGCAAAACTTAGACTTATTAGGTGGATATTACTGTTACAAGAATTTCACACATAAATTAAGGATAAGGTAGGGGAGGGAAATGTCATAGAGGGTCACCTATGTAGGTAAAAAAGGGTGAATGAAAAGGATTTATATATCCCTATTGTTGAGGAATTCCCTGATGAAAAACATTTTCCCTTAAGACCAAGGATCCCTGGTTTGTGGACATTGTCAATTATTTAGCTTGCAAAGAGATGCCTGAAGATTGGGGATACCAAAAGAGTATAAGAGATTTTTCCAACCACTGAGATTTTACATCTAGGATGATCCCATTCTTCTTAAACAATATAGGGACAAGATTCTGAGGAAGTGTGTACCTGAATGTGAGTTTGTGTGCAATTGTCACACTATCACTCTCTACCTATAGGGGGCATAATGCTAGATCTAGGACTGCAACCAAGACTTAAAGAGCGGTTTCTATTGGCCAACATTTTTTAAGGATGCTTACAATTTTGTTCTTCATTGTGATGCAAGTCAACGTGCAGTGAATATATCTAACGATATGAAATGCTACCAAATGTGTTTCAAGAAGTGGAAGTGTTTGATTTGTGGTTCGTTGATTTCATGTCCCCTTTCGTGTCATCTAATTCCAATCTATACATATTACTTGTAGTTGATGATGTATTTATGTGGGTGGAAGAAATTATTACCCGCACCAATGATGCACAAGTTGTGTGCCAATTCATTAAAGATAATATTTTCTGCATATTTGGCGTCCCCCAATTGATTACTAGTGATAGTGGATCATATTTCAGCAATACGAAATTTGGTTCCTTGTTGAGTAAGAATGGGGTGAAACACCAAGTAGGAAATCCCTAGCACCCACAAACACAATGTAAAGTTGAGGTATCCAATATATATGTCAAGAAGATCTTAGAAAGGACATTCTCAACTAACATGAATAATTGGAGTTTTGTGCTGAATGATTCTCTTTGGGCTTATAGGACAGCTTATAAATCACCTATAGGAACTATGCCATTTAGGTTGGTTTATATGCGTGTTTTCTATCTACCAGTGGAGCTTGAGCATAAAGTGAAGTGGGCTTTTAAAAATGTGAATTTTGGACTAGATGCAGCAAATAGGAAGAGGTTATTGGAGTTGAATGAGCTAGATGAATTAGGCATGGATGCTTATGAGAGTTCTATATTTTATAAGGGGAGAACTAAGAAAAATTACAATAGGAACATCTTGAATAGGGTGTTTCTCCCGGGACAGAAGGCTCTTCTATTTAATTCTAGACTTAAGTTACATCCGGGCAAGCTGAGGTCCAAATGGAGTGGACCATTTGAGATTGTGTAGGTTTTTCCCCATGGTGTTGTGAAGATAATAGATGGGACTAGGTCATTCCTTGTTAATGGCCAGAGAATGAAGCATTATTTTGGTGGGGAAGTAGAGACAATAATAGAAGAAGTGCAACTCATTGCAATCCAATAGATTCTTTCTATTATCCATGTCTAGTCTAGGACATTAAATAATGACACTTGTTGGGAGGAAACCCAACCTTTGTTACCCTTTATTTATGTTTGTTTTATCTTCTTAGTTGTTGTTTCATTTTTATTTCATGTAAAATGGTACCATGATTCATTTGTTGGAGTGTGTGGAACATACAGAGTTGGTAATACAATGTACACAAGTCGGTACCACCGAGTCTCGAAAGATTTCAGGTGCCTAATTTGGTAGTATCGACATCCAAGTTAGTACTACTATCTTTTTGGAACCCCTAGGTTCGAAACACCGAGATGAATCTCAGAAATATCGAGTAAAATAGTCGGCTTGGTGCTACTGACTGAAAAGTCAGCAGTACTGACTCATTACGTCAGTAGTCTATGCGAGCTTGATTCAATGGCTCATATGATCTTCATGACAGGTCAGTAGTATCGATTTGCACCACCAGTCGGTACCACTGACTTAGACACAGTACTACCAACTCCAAGCGATGCGTGCACATGTCATTAACAAACGTAAGTCGTTGATACATCAGATCCACAAATTTGTTCTTACAACTTGGTACTACTAATTGTAGTCGGTAGTATTGACTCTGCTTGAGTTGTACTGTATAAGGAGGGGTGGTGAATCCATTTTCTTCACAACTTCCTCCTCCACTCCTCCTACAACTCAGAGCAATGTTGTACCAGGCACTGCCACTCTTCACCGAGCCCCTTTTTCTCCATCTTCCTTCTTGCATCATCACCATGGCAACAAGGAGGGGTGCATCTTCATCGACAAATTAAGGAGAGTTGGTCCCTCGACCAACCAACATCAAGCATCCCACCTCAGAGACCGAGAAGGTTTGTGATAAGCTTATGTTGTGGAATATGTTGCCAACACAATATGGAGATTGCACCATGATCAAGTGAGTGGGATTTACTGACATTTTGCATTGGGTATGTCAACATCACCTACTAGAGGTGGATGATCCATTCTTTAGTGAATGGACAACCTACCTGAAACTCAATTACGAGTTCTTGGCATTGCTGGAGGTCCTTGTCACCCCCGAGCAACAAATACGAGGTGAATGGAGTGAAGGAAAAGTCTGCTTCATCCTATTCAATACCAACCACTCCATCACCCTGTGGGCATTCAACTGCATCTTCAAAGAGCCTCATGTCCCACAATGCTCGTCTCCCACCGACTTTGACTATGGGTTGGCTTGGACACAGTTGACAGAGGTGCCAGAAGGCTTTATAATCAGTTGGAACATCATCCTTGTTACCGACATTGGACATATGTTTTCTCATATTCTTTATCGTCTCTACACCAACACCATATTTTCCCATTTTGTCGAAGGCCAAGGGATGTCCCAGAATATGTACCTCTTCTTCCTCTACAAGTTGTTGGAGGGGGAATCCGTCAACTTTGGGTCCTTCTCCTCCACATGGTTCCCAGTGCGGCACATGGTGCAGAGGAAAATGTCAATTGTCTTTGAGGGCTGATTACCCCCATTTCACTGCATCTCTGCCTCGACCTGTCCACCCTCATATTGATGGTAACTCAAAAAAAACCAAATCTCCAACATTTTCAGAATTCAAGTCTAGTTAGCATGCACTATGACACGGTGTATGAAATTTGCACGACTGGAGGACGGTATCGGGAGAATATCCTTCCCAACCCCATTGACAATCTATAAGGAGTCGAGCATCTTCAGTTTCCGGTCGATGATGATGAGGAAGGCAATGAAGACATGGAAGCATCCCATGACAACCCCGAGTAGGAAAATGATGAAGATGATGTCAATGATGATGTTTTGGAGGTGGATCACACCATCCCTATAACTAGGAGAGCAGTCCCATGCAAACGAGCACACACTTACGCTTCCTTGAGCTCATCTGCCCCGCCACCTTCTCAAGAGGAACACGACCCATACAACATGGTGGGTATGTATGGGATGTTGTAGGACATTCAGACATGACAATAGCAATATCAGGCGACACTGGCTAGAGTACAAGATATATAAGGATAGTTATACCAAAACCAGAAGGCAATATATGAAAATGAACATCTTCTCTTGGACAACCAAGAGAATGTCCATATACGCCTACAATGGATGGAGCAATATCAACAACTATTTTTCGACCACTATTAGAACCAAGGATACTTTAGAGGATACCCATAGCCACCACCAATTCTACCATTTGATATATCATTTTTGGGAATGTTTCCTCCCAGTGACCCCAACATGCCATAGCCACCAACTCCTCCATTTTGAGCATCGTACCGTTGTTCCACCTCTTAAGTGAGAATGCTAACTATGTGGACAAAGTCATATTCAAGCTTGGGGGTGTTGGAACAACCATCTATCTTAGTTTTCATTTCATTTTATTTTCATTATTTCATTTTATTTTATTTTAGGTTTTTGTAATTACAAGATCCACATCTACCTAATGTAAATGTGGAGCGGTAAATGCATGGTTTCTTATATCAAATAAATTGCAATAATTGGTGTGGGTTTGTAAGTAATTTCCAAATCTTTATAGCTTGTCTTGCAATATCCTATTGCACCACCACTTGAGGAAGTGTTTGGTTTAGTCAGCTTTAGGACGTAGGATATGAATGAACATCTAAATCAACATTGGGATGTGAATGATGATGCTATTGAGCCTTAGATGATCAAACCTTAAATGAGATCTTAAATGCAAATCTAACAAAGAAACCTTAAGAAATGAATTTTGTGCCTCTCATAAACTGATCCACCCTTGTTTTGGTTTACTCTGAGTATCTCCTCAGTTTCATAAAAATAGTGCTCTAATAGCCCAAATTACCAGTTTATTTGATCTTATCCTCCTTTACTCACTTTCCTTCTTCTCTGCAGATCATTCTTATCCATCTGATAACATATCCTCACATCCTCGCGGTTTGGCCATCCAACCAGTTTTACCCTTCATACGGTCTCAAGACCGTTTGGACGTCGAGGCACAAGACTGATTGGCGTAAGATCGATCAGAGCAAGACCGTTTGGAAGTGAAGACCATATGGAGGCCAAGACTGTTTGGAAGTGAAGACTAGTTCAAGTAGAGACTGTTTGGAGCCAAGACCAGTTGGAAGCCAAGATCTTTTGGACCCAAGACCGTTTGGAAGCCAAGACGATTTGGGATACAAAAGACCATTTGATGACAAATGATCCTCAAGACATTTTGGTCAGTCTAGCAACACCGTGAGGATGCAATCAGTCTCCAAGACCGTATGGATGAAAGACCCAAACCATTAAGACTCCAAAACTGTTTGGATTAGCTCTGTCCCAAGACCGTTTGGATCTGCTCCACCCAAGACTATTTGTATCTAACCAAGAGGATATTAATCAGACTCCAAGACCGTTTGGACAAGAGACCCCAAAAGCAAACCATCTTCCAAACAGTTCAAATCCAAGACCGTTTGGACAAGACTCCAGGACCGGTTGGAGACAGATCGTTTGGATACCGAATACCATTGGACACTTAAGACCGTTTAGACGTGAGTTCCAAAACCGTTAAAGCCCCA
Organism: Alisma plantago-aquatica; assembly: GCA_963693085.1. NCBI lineage: Eukaryota > Viridiplantae > Streptophyta > Magnoliopsida > Alismatales > Alismataceae > Alisma > Alisma plantago-aquatica. The sequence continues at coordinate 21,030,184 of OY856410.1, forward strand.
AGAACGGTTGGAGGCATTTAACTCCAAACCGTTTAAATTGAAAATCATGTGAAGTGGATTCACACCAAAAACATGAAGACCCCATCCAAGCCTATAAATAGGACCAACATGGTCCTCATTTGGGGGATTAGATCTAGGAGGCCGCAAGGCTGTTCCACTGCTACCTCATCTCCACCAAGCTCCGCCTGGACCTACTTGTATGTCTCTGGAGGTGGACACGAAGATCAAGGAAGCAAGAGATGGACTTCATCAACCAAGTCAGAGTAGTCCCAAAGACTGGGGAGATCTACACTGGGCTGTCGCAGATCTACTCTACTGCTCCGACGATGCTTGTTCTATCTTTCTTCTCTGCCTTTGTTTCTCCCTCTATGAGGAGTGAGTAGTGTAATTCACTGGGGCACGGGGACTAGTCCCGCTACCCATGCTTTGTAATTTGTATCAAAAAATATTATCTTTCCGATTTCATGCCAACCCCATCGTAGAACTTTCATACTATCAAATGGAATCAGTTGACATATGATAGTACAATCTTGATAGGTCGAGGAACACACTCTGCAAAGGGAGCGATGCAAAATAAGTGACCATTCGTTCGGGGATGGCTGGCATTGAAACACTGATGTGGCTTTTTGAGTGCACTACAAATTCACTCAGAGTTTATATCCCCGAGCTTTTACCAAAACCTAGTGCAACAATACCACCCGCAAGCGGACGGATCTTATCGCAGTATAGTTGAGGATCGAACCCAAAGGACAACGTTTTTAAGAATCTTTATCAGTTAGATCTAGCTCAAGTAAGACTAATATTTAGAACGATTGGTTGATTTGAGTTTGATTAAACTAATTGCAAGAAAGTAAATGCTGAATAAAAGATGGGTTTAGTTCAATGATATGGGATCGCTGGGATGGTGTCGGGTTTGACCACCGCTACACACACAAACATACTCTATTGCAAACAATCCAGGCACGATATAACACTCCAAGTAGAGCTACTGCAGAACCCCCCATACGGGCGTCAGGTCCGCGTAAGCATCACCATAGGCAGCCGATGTCTCATCGCCATCCGGATCACATGTCTTACGGCTCTGAAGATACAACATCCAACTAAGGCTGTGAACCCCCCCATACGGGCGTTAGGCGCACAGAAGCGTCACCGAAGGCTAGATGGCTCGTCCCCTCGCGGATCACGCACTTACGACCTCAAGGAATCCCATCAGAAGTTCTCGTCAAGGAGTCAACCGCGTTAACCGTTAAGCAAATAAGCGACTATAGTACGTGTAAACATCGACGAAAAGCACGAAGATACAAAATCCAACTAAGGCTGTGAACCCCCCATACGGGCGTCAGGCGCACAGAAGCGTCACCGAAGGTTAGATGGCTCATCGCCTCGCGGATCACGCACTTACGACCTCAAGGAATCCCATCGGAAGTTCTCGTCAAGGAGTCTAACATGCTAAACGACATTCATACCCATGCATTGAAGTTCTCGCAACATAGGGAGCACAAAGATGAAAACACGCACATAACCAACCCACAAGCTTAACGATAAACGACAAAATGAAGAGTTATATACATTGCCTTGGAAAGTTTAACAAAAGAACATGGTTTGCATGGGCAGCGGGGCTAGTCCCCACACCCCAGCGAAAGAGGACTACTCGCTCATGATGCGAGATACAAGAAGGATAGGAGAGGAAGATAGATCCGCCATGAGCTCGATGCAGAGGGTGGACGCAGCCCGGTGAAGAAGATGTGCTCCTTGCTCCGTCTTCTTCCTCTTCTTAGTCTCCTTGGACGCAACACCAGCTGTAGGTGGATTGGAACTTGATCGGGGTGGTGCTCTGGCAGCCTTTCGGCGTCCGGAACCGATGCTTCAAATGGGGACCCTGGGGGTCTATTTATAGTTTCAGATCTGACCCCAAACGGTTTGGAGACCGTTTGGGTGCCAAACGGTCTTGAGACCGCTTGGGCACCAAACGGTCTTGAGACCGTTTGGGCATCAAACGGTTTGGAGGTCGTTTGAGCGCCAAACGGTCTTGCTTTGATCGGTCTGGCTTAGGCGTGATCGCACGGCTTTAGTTCTTCACTCGGTCCTTGTACGCGCGTCGAACGACCTTGGGACCGCGCGGGACCAAACGGTCTTGAGACCGCATGGGACCAAACGGTCTTGGGACCGCATGGGACCAAACGGTCTTGAGACCGCATGGGACCAAACGGTCTTGAGACCGCATGGGACCAAACGGTCTTGGGACCGCATGGGACCAAACGGTCTTGGGACCGCATGGGACCAAACGGTCTTGGGACCGCATGGGACCAAACGGTCTTGAGACCGCATGGGACCAAACGGTCTTGGGACCGCATGGGACCAAACGGTCTTGGGACCGCATGGGACCAAACGGTCTTGGGACCGCATGGGTCCAAACGGTCTTGGGACCGCATGGGACCAAACGGTCTTGGGACCGCATGGCTTTCATTGGCAATCGGTTTCTTCATTCGTTCTTCGTGTATTCCGCCAAACGGTCTTGAGACCGTATGCATGGAGCTGCTTGATTTTCCTGCATTAAATGAAAGATATTTAGTTAAAATCCTGATTATTGAATCAACTAAGAAGTATTGTGCATTATGATTCATATTAGGGTAAAAAGATATGGAAAGGAGATGAAATTGTTCCAAAAAGGTAATTGATTCCATGATGAGTATGCACTCATCAAAACACCCCGAACTTAAATCGTTGCTCGTCCTCGAGTAACAAAAAGTTTGAAACTGTTGCCTAATGAAATACTTTCGATCCGTGTGATTTCTTCATCTTCACATCACAAATGTTTTCTTTCTGCTCAGTATGAATGAGTACCATAACTTCCTGGGACCACAAAACACGTCTTTCCATAGCTTCGTTCCTGAGTTCGTTTCCCAATAACGCTTCCTCCCCACCTTTTCCAACACCAAGCATGTCAAAGAGTGTTGTAGGAGTTCTGAGATACCCGCAGAATCAACAAGTATGCATTTGATCTGACACTGGTGTAGTTCAGGATGGTAGGGCATGTATTGTGCCCTTAGGAAGAAAAAGGAGTGAAAGGTGGTATGGAAAGAAGAAGTAAATCTCTCCTCTATTCGACTCGAAATTTTTATTTGTTTTGCAATTTCATTTATTGCATTTTTTTTTTATGTGCGCTATGGCATCTTTTGTTGCAGATCTCTCCTTTATTCGACTCGAGATTGCATTTATTTTTGTGTGCACTTTGGCATCTTTTTATTGCAGATCTCTCCTCTATTCGACTCGAGATTGCATTTTTGGTGCTACGCCCCTATTTACTGGAAGGGGTATGGAAGAAGCGGATACGGGGAAAGTGACGTGCCACCCCGAACATAGGGTTTGGCACAAATTTGGCTATTTTGGTGGTATTGATGGATGGAGGGATACGAAGATGATAGAAGAAGTGTAGAAGAGAGTTCAGATCAGAATGCAACTTGGTTTACAATTCAAAATCGGTTTGTTCTCTTCGTCAATACTCTGCTCAAATAATGACTTGATGCGGATCCGGTGGGGTTTCCGAGCCATTGTTCCACTAGTCAGTTAGGAAGCACGACGTGTTTGATCCCTATCAGTTAGACAGATACTTATCATCTTGTAAAAAGTATTATGATGTTAGGAATCATAAGCTTCACAGGATGGTTTCAGGCAAGAGGCAAGTTTCAAAAGTCAGTCCTCTTGAGGATTCACTTCGAATAAGGAGGATGTTATGATAGAAGATGCATAGCAAAAAGTTAGTTACATTTTTATCAACAAGAGTCAAAATTTCATCAGGTATTTGTTCAAAATTTTTGAAAAATTTTATGATAGAGACATATTGAGTATGAAAAGAGGGTGTGTATGTGGAAGTGGAATACGTACCACCCACCCTCCACCCCGAACTTAGAGATTTACTCGTCCTCGAGCAAATTCTAAATTCAAGATGGAGGGGAAAGGGAACACCAGGTATGACTGACGAGGATGATTTCGTTCTGATCAGCGCCACTCCGATCTCGTATCCTGAAAGAAAACTATCTCATAAGGCAAATTTTATTTAGGGAAAATTTAACTATAAGGTAAGAAACAAAATTTGAAAGGGAGAAGTAAAACAGATTTATTGGTCGGGTTGCCTCCCGACAAGCGCCTTTGTTTTATGTCGCTGGCTCGACAAAGTCCTTTGTCTTCATGTGGGATCCTTTGGATGGGTAAGTTCTAACACTGATTTGATGCCTATGTCTGTTGTGGTGAAATATCTCTTTAGGCGGTGGCCATTGGTTATGAATTCACCCGACTCTGCACTCCATAAAGAGAAAGTGCCCTGAGGAGAGATGCTTTTGACAATGTACGGTCCAGACCAGCGTGAGCGAAGTTTTCCTGGGAATATCCTTAATCTTGAGTTAAAAACCAGAACTTGGTCTCCTACTTGTATGTCCTTTCGTTTTAGATGGCCGTCATGCCAAAGTTTTGTATGTTCCTTGTAGATTCGTGCATTTTCATAGGCCGTCATTCTTAGTTCATCTAGCTCGTTGAGTTGCAGAATCCTGGCTTGCCCTGCTTCTTTCATATCGAAATTCAATATTTTAATTGCCCACCATGCCTTATGTTCTAATTCGACCGGCAGGTGACAAGCTTTTCCATATATCAAACGAAAAGGAGTAGTCCCAAGGGGAGTTTTATAAGCAGTGCGATAATCCCATAAGGCATCGTTGATTTTTGTCGCCCAATCTTTTCGATTACGTCCAACGGTTTTCTCAAGGATAGCCTTTAGTTGTCGATTAGAGACCTCTACCTATCCACTGGTTTGTGGATGGTAAGGAGAAGCTACCTTGTGCGAGACACCATATTTTCTTAGAAGAGCTTCAAAGCTTCGTTCAATGAAGTGAGAGCCTCCGTCAGATATCACGGTTCGTGGTACTCCAAACCGTGGGAAGATTATATCTTTGAATAATTTGATAACTGGTTTTGAATCACTAGTGACGGTTGGTATAGCTTCAACCCATTTGGAGACATAGTCAACCGCCACTAGGATGTATGAGAATCCATTAGAAGATGGGAACGGCCCCATATAGTCCACTCCCCAGACGTCGAATACCTCAACTTCTTGCCATAGATTCAGTGGCATCTCATCTCTTTTGGTTATATTGCCAGATCTTTGACAGCTATCACAGGACAGGACAAAATTGTAAGAATCTTTGGATAAATTTGTCCAGAAAAATCCACATTGCAAAACCTTTAAGGCAGTCTTTTTGGAGCTCATATGTCCTCCCACAGGTCCCGAGTGGCACTGTTCCAGAATAGATTGAGCTTCTTCTTCGGCGATACAACGTCTATATAGACCATCAGCGCAAAGTTTGAAAAGATATGGTTCATCCCAATGGTACTGCTTCACATCGTGCATAAACTTCTTCAGAGTGTTCCCGGTGTACTGGGGATGGATGACTCCCGCAACAAGGTAGTTTACGTAGTCAGAATATTATGGTACTGCTTCCGAGACGCTCATGAGTTGATCATCCGGTAGGGAGTCATTTATCGGGATCCCGTCAGCATCCAGAGTGTGGATGCGACTGAGGTGATATGCAACAATATTTTCCGTCCCCTTTTTATCTCTTATTTCCAGGTCAAATTCTTGTAGAAGAAGTATCCATCTGATCAGTCTTGGCTTAGCATCCTTCTTTGCCATAAGGTAACAGATGGCAGCATGGTCTGTGTAAACGATTACCTTCGAACCAGTAAGGTAGGATCTGAATTTATCGAAGGCATAGATGACTGCCAAAAGTTCCTTTTTAGTAGTAGCATAGTTCCTTTGAGCTTCGTCGAGGGTTTTCGACGCATAATAGATAACATAATGTTTCTTCTCAATGCATTGTCCTAAGACCGCACCCACCGCGTAATCACTGGCATCACACATAATTTCAAAGGGGTGGTCCCAATTGGGACCTCTAATGATGGGGGTAGTCGTAAGGGCTTTTTTCAGCGTATCAAAACTTTTGATGCATTCATCATTGAAATTGAAATCAACATCTTTTAAAAGTAGATTGGTCATCGGCTTTGTTATCTTGGAAAAATCACTTATAAACCTTCTATAGAATCCAGTGTGACCAAGGAAAGCATGAACTTCTTTTACATTCGTAGGAATCGCCAATTTAGATATGACTTCTATCTTGGCTTTATCAACTTCAATTCCCCTGTTGCTAACCCTGTGGCCCAAGACAATGCCTTCCTTTACCATAAAGTGGCATTTCTCCCAATTTAGCACCAGATGTGCTTCTTCACAACGTTTGAGGACCATGGAGAGATGCTTAAGACAGGAATCAAAGGAGTCCCCATATACAGAAAAATTGTCCATGAAGACCTCCATAACTGTTTCAGTAAGCCCTGCAAAAATGGCAGTCATGCAACGTTGGAAAGTTGCAGGGGCATTACACAGGCCAAAAGGCATCCTTTTAAAAGCATATGTCCCAAAGGGACAGGTGAAAGTCATTTTTTCTTGATCGTCTGGATGTATGGGAATCTGATAGAATCCAGAGTAACCGTCCAGGTAACAGAAATATTCTTGATGGGCCAATCTTTCTAAAACTTGATCGAGGAAGGGCATAGGAAAATGATCCTTTCGAGTGGCCTTGTTCAATTTTCTATAATCAATACACATCCGCCACCCAGTGACTGTTCGAGTGGGGATGAGCTCGTTGTTTGCGTTTTTTATAACGGTCGTCCCTCCTTTCTTGGGTACCACATGAACTGGGCTCACCCATGGTGAGTCCGATATCGGGTAAATTATTCCAGCAGTAAGGAGTTTGATGATCTCACGACGGACCACTTCCTTCATATTCGGGTTCAACTTTCGTTGATGCTCGATGGTCGGCTTATGGTCTTCCATCATGGGGATTCTGTGCACGCACAACGCTTGGCTGACTCCTGTGAGGTCACTCATTTTGTAGCCTATGGCTTTCTTGCTATCCTTTAATACCTCCAGAAGTTGCTCTTCTTGTTTGGTCGTCAAACCAGAGTTTATAATGACTGGACAAATTTTGAGATCGTCTAAAAACATATACTTCAGCCCTTCAGGTAGGGGCCTCATTTCAGGAGGTTCTAGTTTTTCACTGATTTCTTCTGGGGTTTCGGTAGCCTTTAATTCTTCATAGGTAGCTTCAGGATTTCCTTTAGCAGAGTTGGGAGGTTCGGTGCAGTCCTTATCTTGTTGGTCAATAGGTTCGTCATTAAAAAGGTCATATAGAGAAGTTTCCAAGGGATCGCATGACTCGTGATATTCTTGAGTAAGTTGTGACATCTGCTCAACACAATCTATCAGATAGACCTCCTCCTGTATACTTGGTCTTCTCATGCTTTCAAAAACTTTGAACTCTAGAGTTTGTTTACCTAACCTGAGCAGTAATGTTCCAGCTTCAACATCGATAAGGGCTCTAGCAGTGGCGAGGAAAGGGCGACCGAAGATGAGAGGGTATTTGGTGTCTTCTTTTATGTCCATGATGACAAAATCACATGGGACATATGCGTCCTTGCCTACCTAGACCGGGATGTCTTCGAGAATTCCTAACGGTCTTTTTACTGAATTGTCCGCAAGTTGAATTGTCATAGCAGTTGGAAGCAATTCTTCGAACCCTAATCTCTTGCATAGACTCAGTGGCATAATAGAAATACTTGCGCCAAGATCTGCCAATCCTTTCTTGCATGATGAATCACCAATGTGACATGAAATTCCGAAGGATCCTGGATCTTTTTGTTTCTTTGGCATCTTGCTTAGTATGATATCTGATGTGGTAGCAGCCAATTTTACAGTTTCATATTCTTCAGTGATGTACTTCTTGGTGAGGAGCGACTTTAGATACTTGGTCCAGGCTGGTATCTCATTAAGAGCATCCAGGAATGGTATATCAACATGGAGTTTCTTCATAGCCTCTTTAAATTTGATGAATCTAGTGTCAAGCTTGGTTTCCCTCAGTCGGGATGGGAAAGGAACACGAGGCTTATATATAGGAATATCTGGTTCAGGTGTCTCTACTTCTTCATCGACAACTTTTTCAGAACTTCCCTTATTAGTCTTGCTTTCCTTTGATTGCAATTCCGGTGCTGTCAAGTTTTGGTCTGTCATAGGTTCACTCTCGTCAGAAATAACCACACTTGTCTTTGTTGGGGGATCCAAATAACTTTTCCCTGATCTTGTGGCGATAACCTTCAGCTGCTCCAGATGTTTCGGATTGTTCTCAGGTTGTCCGGCGAAGACTCCAGCTTGTGGCTTAATACTAGAAGCAAGTTGAGCTAGTTGAGTTTCAATAGCCTTCTGCTGGGCTTGTTGATTGGCTATCATCGTTTGTTGTGTTTGCAATAACTTTTCAATGGTAGATAGCTTGTCATCAGAAGGGATGGATCCTGTTTGACCCTGTTGTTGGTTCAAGCTTTGATACTGAGAGTTATTCTGATAATTATTATAGTTTCTATTCTGAAAGTTTCCCTTGAAGTTTCCTTGATTCCCAAAGTTCTGTTGCTGGTTAAACTGATACCCAGATGGGCCTCTTGGTTGATTATTCGGAACAAATTGATGCGAGTTCATAGCTCCTGAAGGATTTCCGTACTGGAAGCCTGGGTGATTCCTATTTTGATTAGGATTGTAATAGTTCTGCCCAGGGTTGGTGTTAATAGCATTAAGATTTTCCATCTGGCAATTATCTCCTTGTCCACAGGCATTGCTTAAAACAACATCATAGAGAACATTGCATGATAGTGTGGAATGGTCAGTGCCTTTGCACGCTTCACAAAACAAAGAAGTGAACTTGACTTGTTCCGGTTGCCTAGTTGGAGAATGTCCTCTTCCAATCGCAGCAAGGGATGATTCTATGTGATCTTGCTTTGCAACCAAGACTTTCAAAGTTTCAGCTATGGATTTGTATTCTGGGATAGCGTCAGCCATAGCTACCTTTAAGACTCCTTTACCAACAGATCTGCCCCAGTTGGCTTGATTTTCTGCTCCCAGGGTGACTACTCTCCATGCGCTGTCGTAACTTTTCCGCATGAAGTTCCCTCCAGATGAGGAGTCAAGGAACATCTTAACATCATCTTCCACACCCCTGTAGAATATCTCTATCAGCTGGTTCTTGGGAATTCCATGGTGTGGGCATTTGCGTAGGAGCTCCTTGTACCTATCCCAAGCTTCGGAAAGAGTTTCTCCTGGGACTCGAGTGAAATTTGTGATTCGTCCCCTAATTTCATATGTAAGAGATGGGGGGTAGAACTTTTCCAGAAAGGCATTTTGGAGCTGCTCCCAGTTGGTGATGGGTACATCACTCTGTAGTGAATTGTACCAACTAATGGCCCTATCAGCCAGAGAGTACTTGAAAAGACGGAGTCGAATAGCATCATCAGAGACTCCATTTTGCTTCGTCATAGCACACAGATCAATGAATCTGAGAAGATGGCCTTGGCTGTCCTCAGCTTGTTTGCCGTAGAAGGGGTTGTTTTGAAGCAGAGTTATCCAATGTGCCCTAATCTCAAAGTTAGCAGCTTCGATGGGAGGAGGCTGCACCGGATGATAGACATTCGTGGCCTTTGGGATAGAGAACTCTCTAAGATCTTTCTGAAGTTCTGCTGCTTGTGCTGCTGCTTGCGCTGCTAAGATCTCCTATTGAACCGCAGCTCTAGCTTCTTGCATGAACCTTTCTCTCTGCGCATTGATGGCTTGAGCCACCCTTCAGGCTACTTCTTCTTCTTGCGCCATTCTGGCTTGATTCTCTCGGATCTGACGATGGAAGGTTCTATCGATTTCGGGATCAAAGCTCGCAGTCAGTCCGAGACTATCCGAACGGTGCATACACTAATCGTCAAAGAGCACCTGAAATTTGAAAAGGTTTGAAAGTGAGATCCTTGAAGTAGAATAAAGATCAAATAGATAAGCGATAGTTTCAAAAAGAAAACAAAATCCTAGATTAGTCTTAAAAGAACTAGATTTGACTGACTGATTCCGTTGTCCCCGGCAACGGCGCCAGAATCTGATGTGGCTTTTTGAGTGCACTACAAATTCACTCGGAGTTTATATCCCCGAGCTTTTACCAAAACCTAGTGCAACAATACCACCCGCAAGCGGACGGATCTTATCGCAGTATAGTTGAGGATCGAACCCAAAGGACAACGTTTTTAAGAATCTTTATCAGTTAGATCTAGCTCAAGTAAGACTAATATTTAGAACAATTGGTTGATTTGAGTTTGATTAAACTAATTGCAAGAAAGTAAATGCTGAATAAAAGATGGGTTTAGTTCAATGATATGGGATCGCTGGGATGGTGTCGGGTTTGACCACCGCTACACACACAAACATACTCTATTGCAAACAATCCAGGAACGATATAACACTCCAAGTAGAGCTGCTGCAGAACCCCCCATACGGGCGTCAGGTCCGCGTAAGCATCACCATAGGCAGCCGATGTCTCATCGCCATCCAGATCACATGTCTTACGGCTCTGAAGATACAACATCCAACTAAGGCTGTGAACCCCCCCATACGGGCGTTAGGCGCACAGAAGCGTCACCGAAGGCTAGATGGCTCGTCCCCTCGCGGATCACGCACTTACGACCTCAAGGAATCCCATCGGAAGTTCTCGTCAAGGAGTCAACCGCGTTAACCGTTAAGCAAATAAGCGACTATAGTACGTGTAAACATTGACGAAAAGCACGAAGATACAAAATCCAACTAAGGCTGTGAACCCCCCATACGGGCGTCAGGCGCACAGAAGCGTCACCGAAGGTTAGATGGCTCGTCCCCTCGCGGATCACGCACTTACGACCTCAAGGAATCCCATCGGAAGTTCTCGTCAAGGAGTCTAACATGCTAAACGACATTCATACCCATGCATTGAAGTTCTCGCAACATAGGGAGCACAAAGATGAAAACACGCACATAACCAACCCACAAGCTTAACGATAAACGACAAAATGAAGAGTTATATACATTCCCTTGGAAAGTTTAACAAAAGAACATGGTTTGCATGGGCAGCGGGGCTAGTCCCCGCACCCCAGCGAAAGAGGACTACTCGCTCATGATGCGAGATACAAGAAGGATAGGAGAGGAAGATAGATCCGCCATGAGCTCGGTGCAGAGGGTGGATGCAGCCCAGTGAAGAAGATGCGCTCCTTGCTCCGTCTTCTTCCTCTTCTTAGTCTCCTTGGACGCAACACCAGCAGTAGGTGGAGTGGAACTTGATCGGGGTGGTGCTCTGGCAGCCTTTCGGCGTCCGGAACCGATGCTTCAAATGGGGACCCTGGGGGTCTATTTATAGTTTCAGATCTGATCCCAAACGATTTGGAGACCGTTTGGGCGCCAAACGGTCTGGAGACCGTTTGGGCGCCAAACGGTCTTGAGACCGCTTGGGCACCAAACGGTCTTGAGACCGTTTGGGCATCAAACGGTTTGGAGGTCGTTTGAGCGCCAAACGGTCTTGCTTTGATCGGTCTGGCTTAGGCGTGATCGCACGGCTTTAGTTCTTCACTCGGTCCTTGCGCGCGCGTCGAATGACCTTGGGACCGCGCGGGACCAAACGGTCTTGAGACCGCATGGGACCAAACGGTCTTGGGACCGCATGGGACCAAACGGTCTTGGGACCGCATGGGACCAAACGGTCTTGAGACCGCATGGGACCAAACAGTCTTGAGACCGCATGGGACCAAACGGTCTTGGGACCGCATGGGACCAAACGGTCTTGAGACCGCATGGGACCAAACGGTCTTGGGACCGCATGGGACCAAACGGTCTTGGGACCGCATGGGACCAAACGGTCTTGGGACCGCATGGGACCAAACGGTCTTGGGACCGCATGGGACCAAACGGTCTTGGGACCGCATGGGTCCAAACGGTCTTGGGACCGCATGGGACCAAACGGTCTTGGGACCGCATGGCTTTCATTGGCAATTGGTTTCTTCATTCGTTCTTTGTGTATTCCGCCAAACGGTCTTGGGACCGTGTGGACCCAAACGGTCTTGAGACCGCTTGGATCCAAACGGTCTTGAGACCGTATGCATGGAGCTGCTTGATTTTCCTGCATTAAATGAAAGATATTTAGTTAAAATCCTGATTATTGAATCAACTAAGAAGTATTGTGCATTATGATTCATATTAGGGTAAAAAGATATGGAAAGGATATGAAATTGTTCCAAAAAGGTAATTGAAATCCATGATGAGTATGCACTCATCAAACACTCCCATGTTTTTAGTAGTTAATCTTTTGATGCACGTTTCACAAGTTTGAGTAAGATCTCCATTTAGAGGGAACATATCTCCATTGACACATAGATATGTACCAGATTGGAGCTACTCAACCTATGAAGGATGTGTGTAATGCTCCTTGTCTAAGAGAGCTTCAACATTGTACAACATCCATGTATCTTGCTTGCAGGTTTTGCTATGTTGGTACAGGTACAATGTATGTGTAGTGGTGGTGAATATCCACATCACCCCAGTGATCCATCATCATCTGGTAAACTTAGATTTCAAACTTTAACTAGGTTTCATACTTGCCTTTACTTTTGCATGTTCTAGATTAGCTTAGATTAATCCAATCAATCTCTTGGTTGTAAACGATTAACTAAGATCGAGATGAAACGAGACAAAGACACCTAGATTCTTCATATTGTCGTTTGGGTTCGATCCTAAATATGTACTATGATAAGGCTTCCACACTCTTGTGGGGTTGGAGCATTTATCTAGCACCAATTATAGGTAAACCTATAGAGGACATCAACTCCCTAGGGCTTTCGGTGCACATTAGGACTTCCATTGGAAGAACAATCTTTTGGTGTAAATCCTAACTCCATAAAAAATGGCATCGTTGTCGGGGACAACGTCATAAGAATCATCTTTGTCAAATTCCAAATCGACCTAAGTTTCTCTATGGATTTTCGTTTTCTTTTCAAAAATCTAAAAAAGAAGTGAAAATCTTGATCTCAAAATTTAAAGTTTTTATTGCATACTCTGTTCATTTTGAAGTGATTGGTCAAGCCTAATAAACACCTTCTTTGATTTCAGATACCAATTCTCTTGAAAATGAAGCAATCAATGCTACCAACCCTTAGATGTCAATTATGTGGTGACTACTCCCATCCATCAATCAACTGCTTCAATGCTCCTCCTCACTATGTGAATGCACTACGTCAAGCAATCGCAAATCGTATAGTCGGGAAACTCAAGGCATCCTCTTCACACGACTATGGATATAACACAAGTTATAATCCATATCCTCCTAGAAGCTACTATGAAGAGCCCAATTATGAAAGATTTTAAGGTGTAGATTGCAATGCAGAAGGAAATCTGGATTACAATGCAAATCAATACTATGATGAGGAGAGCTACTATCAGCACCAACCCAACAAGTACAGTGAAGAGCCCTACTATGAAGATCGATATGCATTAATAGAAGAAATATGTGCTCTACAAGAGTCGGTGGCTCAACAACTAGTTGATCATACAACCACGAATGAGAAGTTGATAGCCGAGCTTGGTAAACTTACGCAACTTGTCCATGCTTTTGAGAAACATGAAGAATAGATACCAATTTCCCCTGAGCGGATTCCTCATCTGCATATTGTAATCGATTACGATGACGACTATGATATCATGTGGGAGGTAGATTCCAATGATCCTCTAGCATCAGTGTAAGGAGAGGAATCATACCTAGCTAATGATTGAATTTGAGGATGATTTCTCCACAATATCATAAGAAAAAGAATCATTTTCTGAGTCAAGGTCCCACTCGGAAAATGACTCCTGCAAGATTTTCTTAGATGAAAAATTGATTAGTCAATATGAAGATTTTCTACAGTCGGGAGATCGATTGGGGGTTAATTTTAGTCCAACCATACAGATTGAGGAGCAATCATCAATGATTGACGCCCTATACGACAAATATTCTTCGACTTCAGCTATCTTATTGATGATTTCCAAAGAAGAAGGGTCTACATTACAAGAACTCTACACTCCTTCATAGTCAGACTCAGATGAATATGCGACTGATTTAGATAAGAAGATGTCTTTTATGCAAGAAACTCTAAAATCTCCATTAATGGAACATGATCTGATTTATCCTTATAAAGAAATTCCTGACCATTCGGCTAATCTAGGAACAGACTTCAAGGATGAGACTAATCAAGATCTTGATTCTGGAGTGGACCATACCTCTCTCACAAACCCCAATAATGATGAAAAAGAATCATGGGAGGATGATGGGCTTCAAGATGATGATTTCATGACCGATCATTTCCATGAAAATGACATTACCAGAGCTGCCACCCCTACCAGATATCTAGACGGAGCTAGTTCTCGAACAAGAGTATGTTTTATCCATTGAATCTCCTTATAATCACTTGAATGAGTTGATGTTGTACTATGAAGAGAAACGTAAACCATCTCTTGATTTTGGAATGGAATACTATATTTCCATAGACCCTTGTAATGACAAGGAGGACCCTTGGGAAGACATCGATCCATAAAGAAATCTTCTTATGGCCACTCTTCCCTATGGAGAAGCTCCTCCCGAGCTACCAAATATTCAAGAGACTGACATATCTTCTTTACCTAAACAAGGGTTTATTCTTCCCATAGAAACACTTCCCAAACAATTAATATAATTGGAGGAGTGCTATGAGGAAGAACGAGAACAACAGCCTGACTCAAGAATGGAGTATATCGGTCTCAATTTTGAAGAAATAGATTCATGCAAGGATTCTAGTCCACAAAATGATATGCTATGGGCTAACCCTTGCCATGAAGATACATCACTGGAGCCTCTACCTCAGGTTCTCATGATTCCTTTATCCGAACAAGAGTTTGTTCCACCTGTTAAATCCCCCTTTAGTTACTTAGATGAATATAGACTGCACAATGAAGAATAATTTGAACAACACCTTAATTTTTAAATGAAATATGCTCTTCCTATTGACCCCCAACATTGATAATGATAACCCTCCGGAGGACACATGGCATCAAAATGATGATCCTCAAAGCAATCCCCCTGATGAAGAAATATCACCCTGCCCACCACACTCTACACAAGAAAAGCCATGTGATGAAATGAAGGTTGAACCGGATTCTCCACCTGATCTGGTACATGAAAAGGTTCAAGTGGTCGATGCTCTAACAACTACTATGGATCATGAAAAAGGAAGCTTGATTCTGAACTTCAAGGGCGAGCCATGACTAGAGGACACAAATAGGCATGACTTCGATTATTCGCCTTGTCCTCTAGTTTCAACTACATATATTCCACCTCCCCCGCTGATGGGGGAAGGTCTCTGGATTCATCTGGATGGACAAAGAGGTGAAAGAAATGTGCCTCCAAGTCATTCAGAAAAGCCATTTGAGTTTCCATGACCACCCAGTCAATAGGTTGTCCATGCCACTTCCTCACTCTCATTTCTGACTATCGTGAAACATCTTCATGGGACCTTCTTTCATTTTCTAGGACCTCTTGGTTAACACTACACAAATCTCCCCCTCCATCTCAAACCCAGTGTTTGCTTGGAGATGAGAAAACTCATAAGTTCGAGATGGAGGGTGGGTGGTATGTTTCTCACTCCACCCTCCATCTTTACAGCTTTCTATTTTTCCATTCTAGTTTCTTTTTCATATTTTTTTATACATTTTCTTAGTCTTCTTAAAATAAAGCCTTTATCTAGTCAGATTTTGCATTTTGAATCTGTGTTCATCACCTCTTTTCGTTACAAATTCACGTGAAAAAAATTACTTAAAACTAGCCAATAAATGATTTCATCTTGTATAGTCTACGAACCCTAATGGCATACCTTTAATAGAAAAAGATGATAAGCTTCAATAAGATGGTGATAGATCAAATGCATCATGCCTCTCACTGATTAATGAATCAGCTATATGGAATTCTCATTTGAAGCTTTATCATGTTATTATTTGAGTATAGTGTGATGAAGAAAAGGAACCTGACACAAGGAATTGCTAAGTAAACTGCATTATGATCCGAACTCTCTTCTACACTTCTTCTTTCATCTCCATACCCCTCCACTCACTAACCATGACAAAGCTTTAAGTTCGGTGTGGGATGTCCCACTCTTTTCTAGTGAACGCTAGAACATTTCCAAACTCTAAGTTCGGTGTGGTAAACCACACCTGTTCTAGTAAAAGCTTGAATTTTTCCAAACAATAAGTTTGGTGTGGTAAACCACACCTCTTTTTCTATAATTGTTTCCTCCATACCCCTCAATGCATAACAGGAGCATATCACCTTCTCATTTTGTTCAAAAAGTATACGATGATGAATGTGCACATACCAAGGTTAACAAAAAATTCGACCCTGATTCAAAAAAGAGGCCCGGCAACCCAAATATACAAAAATCCAAAAATACACTTTCTCCTAAACAAAGTGAGAATGAATAAAAGCAAAGTGTGAATGATACCATGAGAGTTGTGCCCTGAATAAGGATAACCGATAAAGGTCTTACCCAGCTGGTACATTAGCTGCCCTCATAAAGGATGATGTGTCACACCCGGTAATGAGATCCTAAGGCTCCAAAAAATAACCCCTTACCTCCTCTCGAAGAGTTAAGTTAACCAAAAGCCTTAATCCAACCTATACACACTTCTGAGTTACCTTTAAAAACAAATCAGGTGTAAGGCTAAATCAACCAGAGTTGTGCACAAAGCATTCAAAGTATCTGGATGATCCACTAACAATAAGAGTCTTAAGTCGATTAAAGGAAAGACTCTTATCTCTTGATCACACCCCCATTCTTTCCTTTTCAACCTACTGGCACCCCGATTGCCTCTGTATCAACCATTCTCTTGAAAACACCAGTGACAGATCATATACATGTTTGATTAATTTTGTGGGTCTTTTCAAAGTCACATAAAACTCTTAAACATGACTGATACAACAGAGAGTGAGAAGGAAATACTTCAACCAAGTGAACTCAGAAATGAGGATATAATAAGATGTATTCTATGATCTAAGGAAGCCTTGATGCTGAACAATCTGAGCCATGAACAAAATTTTAATATGACACAAGGATGAGGCAATCATGAGATGAACAATTTCATTAGTGACTGTTTTAAGTTTTTTGTTCCTCAGGATGACCAACACTTAAGTTTGGTGTGGTGATGAACCCTCCAGATTCATCCTCAATCACCAATTCAAAGGATTTCTGACATTTTTGTCGCAATTTTGTTTTGCTTCATTTTTTCTCTCAGTTTCGTCAAAATTCTAACATTTGCACGAAGATGAGGTAATTACGAGACGAACGAGCTTTTTTGTGACTGTCTTGGGATTTTTCGTTCATCAAGACGAGCAACACTTAGCTTCAGTGTGGTGATGAATCCTCCAAATTCATCCTCACAGTCTCTAATTCTAGGAATTTTGCGCCTCATATCGACTGATCCACCCTTGTTTTGGTTTACTCTGAGTATCTCCTCAGTTTCATGAAAATAGTTCTCTAATAGCACTAATTACCGGTTTATTTAATCATATCCTCATTTAATCACTTTCCTTCTTCTGTGTAGATCATTCTCATCCATCTGATAACATATCTACACCTCCTCACGGTTTGGCCATCCAACCGGTTTTACCCTTCATACGGTCTGAACACTACGTGAGGCCACACGGTCTCAAGACTGTTTGGACACTAAGGCACAGGACCGGTTGGCATAAGATCAATCAGAGCAGTACCGTTTGGAAGTGAAGATCGTTTGTAGGCCAAGACCATTTGGAAGTGAAGACCGGTTGGAGTAGAGATCGTTTAGAGCCAAGACTAGTTGGAAGCCAAGACCGTTTGTACCTAAGACCGTTTGGAAGCCAAGACCATTTGGGATGGCAAAGACCATTTGATGATAGATGATCCTCAAGACCATTTGGTCATTCTAACAAGACCGTAAGGATGCAATCGGTCTCCAAGACCATATGGACGAAAGAACCAAATTGTTAAGACTCGAAGACCATTTAGATTTGCTCGATCCCAAGACTGTTTGGATCTGCTCGGCCCAAGACCGTTTGGATCTAACCGAGAGGATATTAATTAGACTCCAAAACCTTTTGGATGAGAGTCCCCAAAAGCAAATGGTCTTCCAAACCGTTTAAATGGAAGACCATTTGGACAAGACTCTAGGACCAGTTCGAGACAAAGACCATTTGGACACTGAAGACCATTTGGACACTGAAGACCATTTGGACGTGAGTTGCAAAACTGTTAAAACCCCAAGACCGTTAGAGGAATTTAACTCAAAACCATTTAAACTCAAAACCGTTTGAAGTGGATTCACACGAAAAACGTGAAGACCCCATCTATGCCTATAAATAGGACCAGCAGGGTCCTCATTTGAGAGATTAGATCAGGGAGGCCACAAGGTTGTTCCACTGCTACCTCATCACCACCAATCTCTACCTAGACCTACTTGTATGTCTTTGGAGGTGCACATGAAGATCAAGGAAGCAAGAGACGGACTTCATCGACCAGTTCGGAGAAGTCCCTGAGGACTGGGGGGATCTATACCGGGCTATCACAGATCTACTCTTCTGCTCTGATGATGCTTGTTCTATCTTTCTTCACTGTCTTTTTTGCTCCCTCTATGAGGAGTGAGTAGTGTAATTCACTGGGGCACGGGGACTAGCCCCTCTACCCATTCTTTGTAATTTGTACCTAAAGATGTTATCTTTCTGATTCAATGCTAATCATTTCATTGCATGCTCGAATGTTGGTCGCATTCTTGTATGATCTATTTTCTTTTGTTGTGGATTGTCTATGTCTACTCTTAAGACTCAATTATTGATTTAGCATTTGTTCTTGATATGTGTATCCACCACACATTTGTTTTGGTATCTAGGAACAATTTTCAAGGAGTGGAGTAAATTCACCCCCATCGTTGTACTTTCATACTATGAAATGGAATCAGTTGGTGTATGAAAGTACAATCTTGATAGGTTGAGGAACACACTCTGTGAAGGGAGTGATGCAAAGTAAGTGACCATTCATTCGGGGATGGCTGGAATTGCAACACACCCACATTTCCCGTAGCTATGTCCTCGAAAGAGGGATAGTCTATAAGGATACTAATTGAATTGATAATATCACTCACTTGTTAGTCTTTCGATGCACATTTCATGAGGTTGAGTAAGATCTCCCTTCTAAGGGAACATATCTCCATTTACACGTAGATATGTACCAGATGGGAGCTACTCAACCTGTGAAGGATGTGTGTAATGCTCCTTGTCTGAGAGGGCATCAGGATTGCACAACATCCATGTATCTTGCTTGTTAGTCTTGCTATGTTGGTACATGTATAAAGCATGTGTAGTGGTGGTGAATATCCACATCACCCTAGTGATCCATCATCATCTGATAATTTTAGATTTCAAACTTTAACTAGGTTTCATACTTGCCTTTACGTTTGCATGTTCTAGATTAGCTAAGATTAATCCTATCAATCTCTTGGTTGGAAATGATTAACTTAGATTGAGACAAAACGAGTCAAAGACACCCATATTCTTCACATTGTCCTTTGGGTTTGATCCTAAATCTGTACTATGATAAGGCTTCCACACACTTGTGGGGTTGGAGCATTTATCTAGCACCAGTTATAGGTAAACCTAGAGAGAACATCAACTCCCTAGTGTTTTTGGTTCACATTAGGACTTCCATTAGAAGAACAATCTTTTGGTGTAAATCCTAGCTCCATCAACATGTACACATGTCATTAGAGAGGGACATATCATAATCTTATGAAAGACATTGTATCTTATTATGTGTTTCCATCCATTTTCTATACATTTTTTACTCACCACCTCAAGAAGAACGAGGACTCCAATTTATTCCCTTTTAATTGCATTGCATGGCATAATAGAGGACATGATAAGTTTTTTGTTCTATTTTCATCTGGAATCTATATGCATGAAAAAATTTAATGCATACCATTTTAGTTGCATAATAATTTCATGTAGCTTATATATATTCCATATCATTCAACTATTTTTGTCATGTTGACTTTAGTCTAAATTTATAAAGGTTGAAGTGTAGGGACATACCTCCACATCATATAAAACAAAAGTAGTATGGAATGAAATCCTGAGAATAAACTCAATCATGATTTAAAAAAACTCTTGGGCTAGAAAAGATAATAATATGAAGTTCGTCAACGTTCAATGATTCTGAGGGAGAAAGTTTGTTGTTAACCCTTCTTGAAGAGATGAAGTAATCCACATGGCATATTCTTGTGTTTCTTTTTTAAGTCTCATTTATTGATGAGATTGCTTGATACATGCATCATTTGATAGAAAAAGAAAAAAAGGCATTAGGCATTAGGATTCATGCATGACATTATTTTCAATCATGTAGGTTCATCTTTCTTTTGCATAAATGAGTTGGATGTACTTGTGATTCGTCAATTGCCACCCATTTCATACCATTAATTTCTCTTATTCTTAGGCCACTCAAATGATTTGTCTCGTCATCCACTTTTATATGGATATTTACTTCCTATTAGTTGGTAGTTAGGAAAGCAAAATTTACAATAGGGAATCATATAATGCGCCAAGAAAATGCTTGAATAATTATAATATTAACACCTTTCTTGAAAGTGTTCATTGATCCAAAGGTGGACAACTATTATGGAAATTTTTAATTGCTATATAGTAATTATTGGTTCAGTGGACACTGAAGGTCGGTTTAGGGATTGTTTGGGGGACATGATTAAGAAAATAATTCATGAGTTATGTCCTTTTGTTGACTTATATCAAACAGATCCAAGAGAATGTTTCTCGAGGATGAACAACATTTAAGCTTAGGGGAGTTTGATGCATGGGTTTTTAGTTGTTCTCACATGCATATTTTCCTTGGTTTTATGTATTGATTTTTCATTTATTTAATTAATTTTGCATGAAATGCTATCAATAGCTTGTTCTATCTAAATGTATCAAATTATGTAATTTGTACTATATTAAATCATTTAAAAGTGATTCTGAGTGCTTATGTATGTTCTTCTGCTAGTTTAGGTACAAAGGATTTTCTTAGACTCGGTACTATCGACAAAAAAGTCGGTGGTGCCGACTTCACATCAGTAAACAGTCTAGAAACTTGCACATATTTGATACTACCGACACCAAAAGATGGTAGTACCAAAATTAGGTTAGGGAGATACAAAAAATGATTCACACAAACTTAATACTAACAACCAAGTACACTAGACTCGATACTATCGAGGAGGCATCAGGGAGACAAAGTTGGATCCACCTAAAGACTCATTGCTATCGAGATAGTTTAGAAGTAACAACATTGCAGGAATATGTATTTGACCTAAAAAAATAGTACTATTGATTTGACAGTCGATACTACTGAGTCTAGCTGATCAGGAAATCCAAAGGTAGTGCTTTAATCCAATGTATGACGTTATTTTGCACCCTAAGTGGCTCTTATGACTGGAGGGGATTATGATCAGACCTAAGAAGTCAGTCGTTTTCCATTGCTTGACACCGAAGATAGAGAAGAGAAGAGATTGACACCCAAGGCTACATCCAAGACAATCTGACCACCTTCGGTGGGTGATTTTGCAGTTGAAAGACAGTAGATTGCATGTACATCAAATGGGATTATCTGGATCGACTATTCTCTCGGGGCTACTTTCGTTTTTCTAATGTTTCCCACGTTTTTCTCCTTCTCTACTATGTATTTGTCCATGGAAACCATGCAGGGCTAATCCCCTTGATTCCTTAGGATTAGGGAGTAGCCTGAATATGCATTGTCCCTAACTTTTATGCATTAATATGACTTTTATCTCTATTTTCTGGATATAAAACTATGAGATTATCTTGTTCTATTTATAATTGATCACCATATATAGATTATTAGATCCTTAATCATTTTGGGAGAGAGGTTAAGGGTTGGAAAAGAAAATACTTACATGTTTATTGTGCCCTTTGGGAAAGGTAGAGCATAAATGGGAGGATAAACACATATATTATTCTTAAAACAACTAACTAATTAACCAATTACTATGGAAATGGGATCGACATTAGAATATGTAGTGGACTACACTACAGGAGTGGGTAGTTCTTGCTACAGGCTCTTTATCTAGGGATAGGAGTAATAGATGTTAGTGTGTAGAATTAATAGCAGTGTTATCTAATGGTGATACCATTGTCCTGAGGAATTCTTTTAAATTTGAGTTACTCATTATTTAATCTTATTTCATTTATGTGCTCTCTTTTATTCAATCAAACCAAATTCAACTCTTTTTACTGATCTAAGTGATCATATCATAGTTAGTAGTAGTATTCTGGATTCTATTTCCCTATGTTCAATCCATGCCTCACAAGGCCTGTATTACTCAATACATTTAGTTGCATATAACACATGATAAACATGTGTCATGCACCACTAATGGAACCTCCCACACGATGACTGAGACAAGCTTGTGCATTTAGTCTATTGATGGTTTTTGGATTATGTCCAACAATGATATTCCACATGTACATTGTTGGTTGTCTTGTACGAGTCAATGGAAAATCATTCTTCTTCACCTATGTACATCATAACAAGTTTCTAACTGATGATTTCTCTATAGACATCAACTGACGGGAGGTCAGCCACTACTCATCGTTGATTATCTAGCCATTACCCAACAATAAAATAATGAAATCATGTCACCAATGAAGTTCTTCCTTTCCAAATAGATGAGAACTCTACTTCTAAAAATTGATGAAACTCCTACATGTCGATTAGTGGTCATCTTGCACTCCTCCACCAAAAAAAAGTCAACACAGGTTAACCAAAAAATACGACATACTAATGGGAATATTGGGAGTTGTATGAGTCATTGTCTTCCTCTAGTGGCTTTCCCTTCACATCCATTATGCTTGCCATTTAACTACAAGGTGGCTGGAGAGGGTTCTACACCCTAATCCTCTTCCTATGAATGAATGTCCATGGATTCCACAATATATCTACTAGTAATGCCACTGTACGTCCAAAATTAGTCCTCAACATCTATCTTTACTTTCCATCGGTGGCCTTCAACACTTTACCAAAAACAAAGATCTATGCTTCCACAAAGACTCCAGGATCTTGACTTTAAAGGAAGCTATATCCAACTCATTGTAACATGCTATTTATTTGATGCTTAATATAGTCACTACCCTAAACGGTTACATTGTCATTCTATGTAATATCTAATGGATAAATATGTAATTAATTTCTCAAATAAAGAGTGTATAGAAAATAAAGTTACATCAAATCTAGACTCTTTTGACCAAGAGATCATTTTTCATACCTTAGTGGGGGAGTTGTTTAAAACTCACATTTATTTTCCATATTTAGTAAAAAATATGTACATGTAACTATTCTTGTGGAAATGGCAACAAGTAGTAGAAGGGGAGTAAAAGTGCAATGTTTCCCTCTTCTCATTGCCATTACATGGAGATTCATGAAGTTAAATTTCTATCTTTTTTTCTATCTAGTAAGGAGTCACAGACAAAGTCAAAGTTATTCCTAAGGATCTTAAGGATAGGCAAGTGGTGAGTATGGTCAACCTGGAATTTCTGAAACACTAGTTTTATTGTGGTATAGTGTTGGATATACAACTCATGAATTCATCCAAGGAGGAATTTGGAGAGGTCATTCTTATATAGAAAGGGAGTCGGAATGTAGATCTCAGTGTAGATCATCTTACTCTATTTTGACAGAAGGAAGGGTTGTGGACTCGAATGGGAACTGAAATACCATAGGTAAACTCCAGGTGTTGTTGATAATTAGGATGTTTATGTGGATTCTTCAACATGATAAAATCATGATGAACTCTTTAATGTTCACAAGGGAAATGACACAAGGTGCATAGGAGGAAACGTCCATCTATGCTATCAGGAACAAGGTGATCTTGATAAATAAATCTCATATGGAACTCTTACTGAGGACCCGTACTCAACTCAAAGACATTGGGTTGTTGTTTCTTAAGGGGGAGATGGTCAGAGTGGCAAGAAGGATGTGAAAGGGGAGACCTAGTATGGGCCACTCATGGATATGTTAGTTGTTAATGTGGATATTGTGCTGAATATACAAACCAATTGATAGTGCTCTAGTGCCATTTTGATGGATTTCTCATGGAGATGGGTCAAGGTTAGAGGGGTTGTGTATTCAAGTACTAGATCAATTGGAAGGGGAGCTACATGCCTTTTTACAAGGATTGTGATTGGCTAACAGACTTAACATACGGAAAGATTTGTTTATCTCGGACTCAAGGACTATGGTGGTCGAGTTTGCTAATCAAAGAGAGGTCTGCCATCCAAATACATGAAGGTATTTTCAGACTGAACTGGATATTAAAAATTGTTTGGGTACAGTTGTTTTAGTACATGCTGTAGCTCCAAGAGCAGGCTAACATGAATCTCTAGGAAAGTAATCATTAGTAAGATGATTTTCCCAAGAAGATGTCCATCCTTTTCTAGCTTATAAAATGTGGTCATCTACCCAGCCCGTGTTGCACCCTACCGCTCTGGCGACTAGGGTTTCGTAAAACGTGGTCGTCTACCTCCCTTAGTTTAGTGTTTGACCTTGCAGGTTCAAGCGTGGTTAGGCAGTGCTTTGGGTCCCGTCTCATGGCAGCGGAACTGGCGGAGCGATATGCAGGTCTGAATCTATCGGAGGAGGAGGACAATCCAATTGACGTGAATCCAATAGGAAGTGATGATGAGGAAGGAGACCACACAAAACTGGCCCTAGTGGGGCAATTGCTGACTGATCGTGTGTATAACTTCAAAGCTATGGAGTGGATGCTCTCACAATCGTGGAGTCTCAAGGAGACGGTGGCTTTCAAACAAATCAAATGTGACGTCTTTGTGATGCAATTCGTGCACTGGCAGGATAAGCAACGGGTCCTTGAAGGGGCACCGTGGAATTTTTATGGACGTCTACTTCTTTTCAAGGAAGTGAATAAGGAAGAACAGTCGCGGCGGCTCTCCATTAACCAATCCCCCTTCTCTGTGAGGCTATATGGCATGCCGATGGGCTACAGAGGAGTTATCACGGTTCGTGCGGTGGCGGGTCGAATAGGCGATGTCATCACCACCAACAGAGACGAGTTGGGATGGGACTCTTCCATTAGAGTCCGCGTCATGCTGGATGTCACTCGTCCACTGAAGAGGTCGTTGAAAATCAGGTTGAAGAGCGGCACCATAGTCGACATTGACGTTAGATATGAGAGGTTGGTGATGTTTTGCTTTAACTGTGGGCTATTGGGACACATTGATTGGGACTTGCATCAGCTGGAGGAGCAAGGGGAGGAGAAACACTGATGGGGTGGCTGGCTAAGGGAATCACCGTGGAAGCAGCGTCGCCAAGAAAGCAATAGAGGGGACGAAGGCGGCAAAACGAGAAGAAAACTGGCATTCAGGATGAGTGGATGCTTCGGGGAGGGAGGGTCAAATACGATGGAGGAGGTGGGGGAGAACAATAACACAGGAGGCAGGGGAAACCGTGAGCGGTAGGAGTGAGAAGGTAGCAACGACAACAAACAGAGGGAAGAAGGAAAGGGAGGTAGGAGAGATACCCCCGATGGGAGGGCAGGGGACGTTGAACGGGGGGTTCGAAACCCTTCTATACAGGCAGGCGGGAGGGGAGAAGGTGAACGGGGGAGAAAACAAAGGGAGGTAGGTGGGGGGGCGGAGATGGAGAGCACGGTGGGAGGTCGCGCCTCATGGGAGGGGAGGGAACATGAGTGGAGGACTCAAACAGATGATGGAGGAGAGTCCATGCGGGAAGGAAGTTGTGTGAGAATGACACAGTAGGAGGAGACGGGGAAGATGAAAGGGAAGATATGGGAACAAGATGCAATCACGTACACGGCGGAGGAACTGAGAAGGATAAAAAATTCATTGTGAATCGAGGAGATCCCTGAGGAGGAAATGATAGAAGGAGAATATGAACACCTAAACAAGGAAGGAAATACACGTTCCGATTAACAGAGGCCATCAGTGACATCTGAAGGGAGGAAGTACAGGGACAGTGAGGGATTAATACAATCATCCACGTTTAGGTGCTTCAGGAAAACCCAGATTGAAGAAGGACAAAGAGCTATTACTAGAGGACAGAAAAAGGAGGAAACGACCACAAAAATGAAGCATGGGCACAAGGGTTACAATGGAAGAAAGAAGCACCATCCCTGGGTATACAAAATGAGCAGAGGCCAAAGACTAGGTATTGCAGAGTCAGATGTGGTATGGGAACAAAGTATGGGCATGAGGGGGAGGAATAGGGAAGTATGCGACATGGAACTGGATGAGCAACTTCCCCAGGTAGGGGAGGAAAAGAGACAGAAACGAGGCGTGGCAGAGACAGTGGTACAAAAGGGTGATATGACCCAAGTAGTGGAGATTGGCAGAGTCCAATCCCGCGAAGGACAATGAAAATCCTTAGCTGGAACTATCAGGGATTGGGCGACTCCGACAGGTGTAGAGCTCTCCGGTCTTGGATTTGGAGAGAATGTCCGTACATAGTTTTTGTTATGGAGACTATGATTGCTGAGAGGAGACTTGAGGAGGTCAGAAGAAGTTGTGGGTTCATGGAGGGGATGTGCATCTCAAGTGAGGGAAGAGCAGGTGGCATAGGGTTTTGGTATAAGGATATGAAGGTGGAAATTCAGAACTATTCACAAAGACATGTGACAATGTTAATCAAGGAAGATGATGAAAACAAGTCATGGAGAGCGGTGGGGCTCTATGGGTGGGCAGATCAAGCTAGCAAAGTGAAGACGTGGGATCTTATAAGGAAACTTAAAAGGGAGTCGGAGATACCAATCATCTTCTTTGGTGATTTCAATGAGATGACTTCAAACTCTGAGAAACAAGGTGGACCCCCTAAGGAGGAAAGGTTAATTCAGAATTTCCATTGATGATTGTGATTTGGTGGAAGTGGGTTTTGAAGGTAATATCTTCACGTGGAAGTGAGGATTGACAGAACAAACTTTAGTCCAAGAAAGACTTGATAGATTCCTACTCGATCTAGAATGGAGAAATTTGTTCAGTTTTTGCAAGGTCTATCATTTTCCCATACATGATTCAGACCACGCTCCCATCATTCTGAAGGCGGACAACAGACGCACAAAACCAAAGAAGAGGAATAGGCATTTCATGTTTGATTAGATGTGGGTGGGCGAAGAGGGCTGTGACAACACCATTAAGGAGGCATGGGATATCAATGAAGGCAGAAATTTGAAGACAAAACTTATAAAGTGCAACGAAAATATATATGAATGGGCAACGGAAAAGTTTGAGGAGAGGAAAAAGAAAATAAAGGAGCTAGAAAATGAGCTGAAAGGGTTGCAATCTCTACATCTGGTGCAAATAAATCTTGATAAGGTGGAGGAAAAGTCTAAAGAACTACAATATTGGCTGCAAAAGAATGAGAAATACTGGGCAGCATGGGCCCGCGTCAATGAGTTGAGGGAGGGGGACAGGAATACTGCATATTTCCACTAGAAAGCTACCAACAGAAAGAGAATAAATCACATCTTAGGGTTAGAAGATGAGCATGGGGTCACGCAAACACAGGAAGGGGAGATCCAAGAAATCATTCTGAGATATTTTGCAAAGCTATTCCAAACGAGTTTTCCTACGGGCTTTGAAGAGGCAACAAGGGGGCTGCGGCAACTGGTCACGGAATCTCAAAGGGAGGAGATCGAAAGGGATGTTACTGATGAGTACGTCTAGACAGCGGTTAAACAAATGCATCCCAATAAAGCGTCGGGGCCAAATGGCTTCAAGGCTATGTTCTATCAACATCATTGGACGACGTTTGGGAAAGATGTGGCGAGCTACATCAAAGGATGGTGGAAAGGTGAAAGAAGTATTAAGGAGTTCAATGACACCCTTGTTGTTCTTATCCCAAAGACCGAGCAGCCTAAATCCATGGGGGATTTCAGACCCATTAGTCTCTGCAATTGCCTCGAAGGTGATGACAAACCGTTTGAAATCGATTATGGACAGCATCATTTCTGAGAACCAAAGTGCCTTCATCCCGGGGAGATTGATAACTGATAATGACCTCATTTCCTATGAAGTTTTCCACTATATGAAGAGAGATAAAAGACAGAACAAAGGCAGCCTGGCCCTAAAACTGGACATGTCCAAAGCATATGATAGAGTAGAGTGGTCTTTCCTTGATGAAGTGATGAAGAAGGTGGGGTTTGGGACCCGTTGGAGAGATAGAGTTGAAGATTGCATATCGTCCATCCAGCATACCTTTGCCATAAATGGAGATAGGACCCAAAGCGCAATGCCTTCACGCGGACTACGCCAGGGTGACCCTCTTTCCCCTTTTCTTTTTGTCTTATGCGCATAAGCTTTTTCTACATTACTTTCCACTGCTGCTCGCAACTCCTGGATACATGGGATCAGACCATGTAGGGGAGCGTCGTCCATCTCACATCTTTTTTTTGCAGATGATAGTATCATTTTTGCTAGAGCTACCAATGCAGAGTGCTTGAAGATAGCTGAAATTATCAGCCAATATGAACAAGCATCCGGTCAAAAAATCAATCTTTCTAAGACAGAGGTGGTCTTTAGCAAGGGAGTAAAGACAAAAAGAAGGAATGAGATGAAACGAATCTTGGGTGTCAAAGAGGTAGACAGACATGCCAGCTACTTAGGCCTGCCAACAGCCATGGGTAGTTCCAAAAAGTAGGTGTTTAGTTTTATCAAGGAAAGAATTTGGAGGAAGCTTCAAGGATGGGCGGAGAAATTGCTTTCCAAAGCAGGGAGAGAGGTCCTAATTAAAGCAGTTTCACAGGCTATACCCACATATATTATGAGCATTTTCCAGTTACCGACATGCACTATTGATGATATCCAGAAGATGATAGCAAGATTCTGGTGGGGTGCAAAAGATAAGGAGAGGAAAATAGCATGGATGAGCTGGGACAGGATGTGCAAGCCAAAGCGCCAAGGAGGACTTGGTTTTAGAGATCTTCAGACTTTTAACCAAGCACTCCTAGCACGACAAATATGGAGGATGGTCACTAACCTAGAAGCTCTAGCGACCAGAGTCCTAAAGGCCAAATACTTTCCGAGAACATCTACTTGGGAGGCTAGAAGGGGTCATGCACTGAGCTACACATGGAGGAGCTTATGGGGGGTGAAGGCTCAACTTAAACAAGCAACATAATGGAGAGTGGGAGAGGGGACTGAGGTGAATATATGGAATGATAAATGGGTGCCGGGTGAGAAGCACTTATTGGAAACACATACGAAGGAAAATTGTCCAGATTATGTTGTGGTCCGGGATCTTATGACGGAGGACGGAAGCTGTTGGGATGGTGATAAAGTCCGAGAATGCTTCCCGGATAACATAGACAAGAGAATATGTGGCATTCAACTGAGTGCAAGGAAACCTAAAGACACGTGGATGTGGTGGCCTATAAAGGATGGAGTTTTCTCGGTTCGGTCTGCGTATTGGCTGGGCTTGCTTGGTATAGAGGAAGCAAGACATTATAAAACTCGCCAGGACAATATTCTATGGAAAAAGATATGGCATGCGGGATGGTGTCCGAAGATAGCACACATTCGGTGGAGGATTTGCACGGGATGTCTTGCGACTCGGGGACGTCTTTTTGATAGGCACTATACAGAAGACGGCACGTGCACGTTGTATGGGTTAGAGAAGGAAACTATCACTCATATGCTTTTTTGATGTCCTAATGCAACAGAAATTTGGGAACAAACACCACGTGAAGTTCAAGATGGCGTGGTGGAGTATAGAGATGAGGAGGTTGGTGTGATTATGGAGACCATGTTAGAGAAGACATCTTCAAGGGAAACGAAAGTTGTGGTGTCTTCTATGTTGGCAGTATGGCGTGCGAGGTGCAAGCGGATGTTCTAGGAGGATAGGGCTCACTGCGGATACATATATAGAGAGGCTTTGACGATGGTGAGGGCGGGAAGAAGAAGAGAAAGCAAGCAGAGGGAGCTTACAGAAGCAAACTGTAATTCACGTCAGCCATGCATGAGGATATTGGGCGGTACCGTCGATGATGCAAGTCGGCACTATAGAGAGCAACGGGACTTCTCTGACGCAATACATCACCGAACGAGCGGATACGTCGAGCGCCATGATGGTCGCGGGACAGGGAGCAGAAACAAGCCAACCGATGACTTGATTAACGGCCAGCACATGGAAGGGGTGGGGAACATTGAGCATCAGACGGAGGAAGAGAGGGGCGGCAAACCGAACAGAAGTAGGTCGAGCAAGTGGGTGAAACCTGCAAGGGGAAGGGTTAAACTCAATGTTGACGGCTCACTAGGGGAGGATGGGAGAGAAGGTATTGGCGTGGTGGCCAGGAACGAGGATGGTGAACTGATGAGAATGCTGGGAAAAAAGATAAGTGGGGGGAGAATATCACCATCATCGAAGCTCTAGCTGTTCGAGCGGTGTAGTTGTGGGCAAAAGAAAAAGAATACAATCAGGTGGAGATTGAAACAGACACAATAGAGGTCGTCTACGCATGCAAAACCAAAAAGTCCAGTAGGGATTACTTGGGCGTCTTGGCGGAAGATATTATCTCGCTTTGTAGGCTGTTTTCCTTTTGTAGTTTAAATCATGTCAATCGTAGGAGTAACAGGGCCGCCCATGAGGTTGCTAATTCGGCTTGTAGAGGTCTAGTAGATAGTTTTTCTTCTTGCCAGTCTTTTCCTTCGAGTCTGGTGTCGATTGTAAACCTTGATTTAGTAATTTAGTTTGGTTTTTGTGCGGGAAGCCCCAAACATAGGGTTTCTCGCCCTCCCTCAAAAAAAAAGCTTACGAACGCATGAATCAACTCAATTATGCAGATCAACAAGTAATATTTCTTTGGTTCTACACTAGGTTCACCTTGCAAGTAATACATAGCTTCATCCCACTTGCCAATTAGCATGGACACCCACCCTTTGTTTCGTTCCATTATCAATGATAAACATGTGTACCTATTGTTTTGGAATGAAAATGCTAAAGTGAAATGTCAATTGGACAATTCTTGGAAGCAGCAATCATCCGTCATAAGTATGGTATAAGAAAAAATATTTGGACATTAAACCAATAAAGGCAATTATAAATTTCGGATACCAAAAATATCAATTTTATTAAAAATACCGACGAGTATGAACAATGTACTCACTATCTTTCACGTTAAGCGTTGTGTCATAACCCATCACTAACTATATCCTTTCTAAGTTTCCATTTAGTGATGGCAATACACTTGTATTCTCTTTAGACTAAACCTCATCATTCATGAAGTCATAAATAATCCTAAAACCTAAGCAATCACCTAAAAATTAATTATATGCTCATTAAATCACATGATTCTCTGTAGTGTATATATTAGAAAACTTTCACAAAGAAAGGTCAGTGGACTACTATGAAATTTTAGAATTGGATGACATGTATTGTACTCATTAAAGGTCACAATTGATACAGGCAATAACTGGGAAATATACTTAAACAATATATCTAACAAGAACTATTTAACTTCCATTATAGCTAATAAAATGTCCAACAAGATAGACACTGTAACGAAAAGCAAATCTATGATTAGTTATTCAACAAGCAACAAAAATTCAGCATATGCTTCTAAGATCACAATTGGTATGGTGGACTATAGAAATTTCCACAAATTCATGATAGCAGTATTTTTTTCTGCTTTGAACTACAAAACATGGAATTCGAGTTTCTTGGAGATGATGATTCATTGGAGATGTAGATCATCTTATATAATCTAGAAATGATTCAAACACCTATTCACAAACCTATTTTACCAGACCAAGATGCACAAATTCATGCACAAATCTATGAACACATAGAGCATGACCTTTTCCTTCTAAGGTGGTGTATGGTAACTTGGAAGTACACATAGAACCTGAGTCTTTTCATTCTAAGATGGTACCTATGTATGTTGGAATTCTTGAGGATGACATTCTTAATGTGCTTTTAGACCTTCAAATCAGTCACATATGGTCTTAGTTTCCTACCAACATTCATGAGCTAGAGTAGATCCCCAAAGTATGCACAATCTCTGATGCAATTTCTATAATTGTTCGGATGAATGCAAGATTCTAATTGAACTTATTAGACATCATTTAGATGGCTAACATGGATTGTGGTATTTCAGTGGTCAACTACGACTTAATACCAATTAGATTATATACTTTCTATGGATGAGTGTTGTACCCATGACTACTGTAACAAGTAAATGTTGTGCTACTAATTTGGATGCAACATGTCAAAAAATGTCACTCAAATACATGAAATGAATAAATGCATGCACATATATGTTGATTTGACAATGTAGTATTACATGTATTTCATGTATCGAACCTACAAAAGTTCAAAGGTTCCACATAGTGACATAGGTCTTGAAGACGAGAGACTTAACAGACAACCATACTTTACTACCATAAACACTATATTTTTGTTTTTATAAGATATCTTATCATGTCCTCCTTTCTTTACCTACCCTCACCTTCTATTTTGCACCATATCTCTCTAAAAGAAGCAATTCCAAGATGGAAGATTCCCCTGCAAAAACAAGCAACAGAAAGTGATATGCATGTCCAAATTGACATGAAAGCTATCCATACAAGCCACAAATTAGAATTAGGAATGGAAGTCTTAAGAGCAACAAATTCAGAGAAACTGCAAAACGAATTTAGAATGAGATCATAATAAAGTTATAATTTATTACATGGTTTAAACATGGATGTGACAAATGATTACTACAAATCTAAATCTCATTAAATGAGATCAAAATTTTAGCAAGAAAAGTGTTGTATGTTATAAGATTGTGAAGAAAAAATAGTAATAGAACCATTAGAGAAAAAATAATAAGGTGGATGACAAGCATTCAGTGGTTTCAGATACGTAGAGATCATGTGTTGATATGTGCATAAGTTAGAAGCAATTGTTTAAATACAGATAGGTAGTTTTTAGACTGCACATGTTCACATTGTAATAGATGGGGGACTCTTATCCACCAAGACCTTAAATAAAAAAAACAGTCTTCAAACAGTTGGAAAGAATATAACAATATTTAAGAGTATGTCTTTTTGAAACAACATTTAGCAAAGTTTTATCCATGAATACTTTGCAAGCATGATCTTGTATTCTACGTTGATGTTCTATTTTGGCTACCGTCATTTGTTGTAGGATCTGAGCCAACCTGTTTCTCCATATTAAGATACAATTCTAGACATATGCAATCAACCACAATTCTAGTCACCTATCAAACCGTCTTCTCAACACTGCAATAGGGAAACATATTTGATGAAAAATACATGTGAAACCCCCCCAAATCACATACCTCGGCATAGATCTTCGGCAGCACATAGAAATGAAGGAACACATGCACCTTTTGGAGGCCCCAGTTCCAACCAGAAAGCACCACTTACAACCTCCCAAACAAACCTCGACAGAATTAAAAAGAGATAAATTCAGTCACAAACAAACCTCATCACAGGTGAAAAGATGTGAAACGATCAATTCTGAACCACATACGTTTTACAAGAAAAAAACTCTATAATAGATGCATGGTATAGAAGGTATAGAAAATCTACCATACCAAGAACTCACCTACGACTCCATCACCTGTAATTTGTTGAATCACATCACTTGAACCTCCACTACCAGTTTTCAACTCACAAGGAAGATCAGCAACATCATATGACATGAAAAGGGGGCAATCAGAACAAGAAATCATTAACATATAGACGAACACAACAAGATATCATAGAAAGCAGGTGCATAAAAATAGAGAAAGCAAAGAAGATTATGATTAACTCATCCATGTTCGTTAGACTACTTATTATGTAGTAGCACCAACATCCAAAACCACATATGAAAAAGGCCTCTCAGGGCTTTTGCCGGTGAAAATGGCCATATATTAATAAACTAAAGTGTGGTTAGACCTCACATAAATTCCAAATGATTAAATAAGACCACCCATGTGAAATAACATAGTTCAACAGATCATACTAACCACCTGCAAAAAAACTCAAATGATCCATAAATATTTACAAGTAGTAGAGATCTTCAGTGGGATAAAATGATAACACACAAAGGTAACGATTTTGTACTATGGAACTATTCGTCATGAAGCTATCAACCATGTGCATTGTACAATTGGCATTTTTCACATGAAAAATTGATCATAAAGCACCCATGACGTCTAAAATCATAAACAAATCACTCAGTTAGTCCCTAGAACATAAAGTGGTAAGGCTTTATCCAACAATAGACAACAACGCTTTGTAGGTGATTTCAGATCATCAAAGAAAACCTCCATAAGATCACATATCAAAGGGATTGGTTATATTAGACACTTGGGAATTTGAGAATAGGGAGAAACCAACAAACACAACTGTATAGTCCCATCAGTGCTATAAACATATCAGACATAAATCCTTTACAAATGCAACATCAAAGCCATTAGAAAGAAAAAATGTAATCAGAGATCAGTAGGACTGCTAAATCATAGGCATCAAGAAGATAAACAAGTTTACTGTCGATTTGGCCTCAACAAATTGTTCTTCAACCAAAACCATACATGCCACTTGTTCAGTAACTATAATAATAGGGTAATCATCTGATGAATGGGAAATAGAAAGTGAATGATTGATAAGAAATTTTCCTTTGAATTTAAAATCAAGACAATGAAATAATTGAATGGTACTACTATATGTGTGACATCCACATTTATTGAAAACCAACTAAATATAATAAAGAATGGTTGACGTAACATCCCTAACCTCGGTTATGCCCTAACCCTAGACGTTTTGCTTAAGTAAGTCATTTAGATTCTTGTCTTTATCTTTTGAAAAGTAATTAAGACTAAAGGAGAGCTTATGTTTCAATTTTTGTCCCATTTGAATAATGTTGAAGCAATGTCTTACCTATTTTGGACTAAAGTGCAATTTACCCAATTTAAGGGGTTAATTTGCAAATGTTACATGATAATATTCCTCAAGTGTTATAGAATCATAATAATGAGAATGATGTTGAGGTATGTATTCCACAAGCCTAAGTTCTAAGAAGGAGCATGTTTGAGTAATGCTTGTGTATTAAATGCTAGTTATGGTGTAATTTGCAAACTACCCAAAACATAGGGTTGGATATGTAAAATACCACCTCTATTATGTCCCTACTGTTTCTTGGTATCAGTTACAGAAAATAAAAATAATGGGGTGTCTTGTTTGAACTATGTTTGAGGAGAGATAATCTTGATAATAAAATAATCAAGATTTAAGCATAAATGAAACCCTAATTTATTCTTTGAATGTGATTATACCAAGTACCTATGGACTAGAAGTGCTTTAAAGTTTACAGGAGGTGGCAGTCCGCCTTTGAACATACAGGATAGTATGACCTGGCTTTTGTATCTAACCAGGTTTGATATCCATATGAGGCACTTTGTTGGTCTTATTTGGACGTGCATCATCTATCATATTTGGGATGAGAGGAACCGCAGAACACATGGGAAAGGAGAAAGGGACAGAGTCCAGTGTTTTGAGGACTTTGTAAATAGTTTGGTATGGATATGTAAAGCGAACCCGGGGACCCTTAAAAGGGTTAATCTTAAGGTCAGTCGGATGTGGGGTCTGTAGTGACCTTGTATAGTATACAGAGTGGTTTCTACTCCTATACTCCTTTTTGATGATCTAGTAATATTTTACCTTATCCAAAAAAAAAAAGAAACCCTAATTTATTTTATAGCAAAAATAAATATATTAATTGAAGTGCCCATCAATTAAAAAGTCTTTGGTTGAAATCATATAGTGCAAGGACGTCCAAATTCCCTGAGTGGCATCGAAATATCCTAAGTAGGTGAAGAAACCCACTCACATTAGTTAATTAAAAAGTAATGTCGACTAAAAATGGATAATAGTATTATATTAATTAAGGTGCTTAAGGGGTTGCTTTTATTTTAAGGATAAACGAGAGGATATTGATGATGAAGGGAGTTGGCTTCGGAGGAAAGGAAGGGAGGGGGCATGTGGCAAGAAAGCGGATGGATTTTCTCTTACTTTCTCTCTCCTAGAAAATCAATCACATATATTCAATTTTCTCCTTACTTAAAAGCCCATTTTGCAAACCACTTTCTTCCTTTGCTTTGGACGACGAACAAGGATCTTAGGAGCAGGAGGAAAATGTTCCCCAAGCTGAAGGTAAGGTCCATGATCATCTTCAACCTTGAATTGATGGTTGAAATCAGATTTCAACATTGATTTTCTTCTCTCTTCCAACCAATGCTCAACCTTGGCTATCCTTTGCATCCAAAGAGTTGGAAACGAGCCTTGGTTAATTGAAGGATCTTCATTAACCATTAGAGACGTGAAGCTTGAAGCTTTGAAGCTACTTTGAAGGCGGGTTATATAACTTGAACCCATCAATGTTATTATTGATTTCAATTTCTCATCATATGTTGATTCTTTATTTCTTCTTGAATACTTGTTGAATTAATCATATATATGACAATAAAAATCATATATATGAAGCTTGATGATGACATCATCTTAGCACACACCTCATTAAATATCATGAGCAAACGGTTTCACTTTGTGTTGGTCAAACAGTTTCAATCAATTTTAGACCAAACGGTTTCAAAACCGATTGGAGGGCAAACAGTTTCAAACCGTTAGAGACTAAATGGTTTCAATAGGTTCAAGGATCGATTGGTCTCATGACCTAATAAATTCAAATAAATCAAATTCAATTAATTTCATAACCCTAGCTCGATTGGGTTCAAAGCCCTAAATCAATTGAGATCATAAACCTAATTTAGGGTTAAACGGTTTCAAGCTTAATTGACCAAACGGTCTCAGACCGTTTGAGGACTAAACAATATCAAACAATTTGGGTTTAAATCAAACAGTGTCAAACCATTTGGGGTTTATTAATATTCAAATCAAATGGTCCCAAACTGTTTAGGGTTAAACTTTTTCAAAATTGATTTGATCAAACGGTTTCAAAACCGATTGAAAATTTTGGACAAGACCGTTTGGAGGTCAAGCACCTCAAGACTTTTTGGAGGTCAAGCACCTCAAGACCATTTGGAGTTCAAGCACCTCAAGACTGTTTGGAGGTCAATCACCTCAAGACCGTTTGGAGTTCATTCACCTGAAGACCGTTTGGAGGTTAAACACCTCAAGATCGTTTGGAGGTATAAAAGGTTCAAGACCGTTTGAAGATTCAATTGAACCAAGACCATTTAAGCTCTAATGGTATTCAAGACCGTTTGGATGTCAAGAACCTCAAGACTATTTCAAGGTCAAGTGACCTCAAGACCGTTTGAAGGTCTAATTGTTTCAAATCATGTAATTACTAATAACCCCATAAGTGGTTGAAGGGTATCTCAAGGATGATTTCAATGGAAGAACTTTTAAAGTATTTAGGTTATTAGCATAATTAGAGTGATTATCTTTCGATGCTTATGAAGGTAATAATTCAATACATTATGATATTGATGGTTGCATGTCCTTAGTGAAAGGTTAAGTCAGCCTAATCAGGTATGATGGTGATGTGTGTTCCTAATACATGGAACAATAATAAGTATGATTAAGTACTTAAATAATGCTATGTGCTCCAAGATATGAGGAAGCACTGATATTAGGGTGTGGATTAATTAGATACTCATAAAACCCTAATTAATGGATAATGGAAATCCTAATCGAGAAGGATGAGAAACCCTAACACTAATTTTGGGTAATGGGTTGAGAAATCCTAATTGAAATGAAATGGGAAATTCCTAACCCTAATTTGAGTAATGGGTTGTGAAACCCTAATACAGGGTGATTTATTGAGAAACCCTAATATAGGGTGATGCTATGTGAAATCCTAAAATGGGATGATGTTATATGAAACCCTAATATGGGATGATGTTATATGAAACCCTAATGCAGGGTGAGGATATGTGAAACCTTAATTGATAATGATATGAAACCCTAATATAGGGTGATAGTATGTGAAACCCTAATTGATAAAGATGGGAAACTCTAACCCTAATAAGGGAATAGTGATGTTATCTTTGTATTGCATGATGTTGATATGAAATTGATATGGTTGTTATCAAGTATACTAACCATGCAGGTATCATGAGATGATGAGCATAACCATGTGTCAATAATGATGGTAATGGGCCTTGTGAGCCATTACTTTATTTTTTGCCTAGTGACAGGTGACAAGAAGTTGAATATACCTGGTGAGCTATGTGAAATGCTTGTGTAACAAGTATCCTGAATACCTTGGTCAGATAACCTGGAGGTAATAGTTACCTGATAAGTGGTAACCATGTTCAGTGTTGAATTAAGGGTTTGAATACCTAGATCCAGAAAACATGATGATGATGATGATGTTAAGGAATGTAAATTCCCAGCAATGAGACAAGGGATTGAAATCTCAATGCTTAAAGTTTTAAAAAGTACTTGATAAGATTATTATTTCCTTGTAGAATTTGTCATAATAATTCTTGTTTGAAAATTTGACTGATGCTAAAAGAATATGGTAATGTATTTAAATAATCAAGTGGAATATTATCATGTTGAGCCCTGGCCATAGAGCCATCATCATCAGTAGTTGGTGATGGTGAAATAGGTTTTCTTGTTGGTCAATCCGGAGTGTATATTGTTGAATATATGGGGTGCTCCTAGCCGAAAATAGGAGGATTAGAGTGCAACTTCGGTTGTAGACTCAAGATACGTTTAAGAGCATGGTGAATAGGCCCATGGATCAGTGTGATGGAGCATGAATGTGTTCATGGCTCAGAGAGCATGGT
This sequence comes from Alisma plantago-aquatica, assembly GCA_963693085.1. Lineage (NCBI taxonomy): Eukaryota > Viridiplantae > Streptophyta > Magnoliopsida > Alismatales > Alismataceae > Alisma > Alisma plantago-aquatica. The sequence continues at coordinate 21,068,972 of OY856410.1, forward strand.
GAACCGGCTTGTGGCTCAGATTTACTAGCGTCGGGACCTATACCAAGGCGGGCTAGAGGATGGGTAGCCATGAGAGCTAACCCTGTGATTGACGTCACTTAAGCAAGAGACTGTGGTCCTACTTGTGGTCTCGCACTGACTGAGATGGATGAGATCGAGGAGTCCGACTCTTCCTTTGATCTTGTATGGCACTAGCTTTGGGTTTCACAACCGAAGGTTAGATTTGAGCGGTACAACTCACTTCCTCAGTGCATAAGAATGATTGTAAAATGTAATTCAGCCATGTAGCATACTTGCTTAAGGACAAATTACGGAAACTATTGGTTTATGTCACATTGCTTATTATATCCTGAAGTGGATAAATACTATACATGTTCTTCATATTCCTTATTACAATGAATAAATGATATTTCTCTATTCTTGTTAATAATGCTTCAATCTTGTTGTTCAATAGAGATTACTCTACTCAGTTATTACTGTTTACCTGCAATAATAATGTTTCTGGCAGAGAGTTATACCTCTCACTGGGACAATTTCAATTGTCTCACCCCCGTGGGATCTAACATTTTTAGGTGGATGAGGACGAGGAGGTAGAAACCCTACTGCAAGGGAAGGACAACAACATCAGGGACTATAGTAACATCTCATGTGGAGATACTGACAATCATGTCTTGTAGATATGAGTCCTATGAGTCGTCTCGGAACTCTCAGGTCCTTGGAGTCAGTAGTTAGTGCTTTCATGATCGATCTGAGATTTTGGCATTGAATGCCTCGAGGTCTTATGTTGCTTATATGTAGATTTAACAGAGCAACTATTGTATATAATCCTCAAGAAGAGAAGGTATGTGGTATCTGCTTTGTGGACCAGAATGCATATATAATACTTTGGTTATAGTTACAAGAGTTTCCTAGAAATGGATCTCTTTGCAAATGGTTTTAATTTTTAGTGATTTTTAGTAATCCGCTGCTAATGTTTAATTCTGCATTAATAGTAATGATTTGTTTATTGGTTTTGTGGTTGGGTCATCTCAAGTTTTGGGTATCAGAGCGAGGTTTGTTGAGTCTATAGAGACATAGAATTAGGGTCGTTGAGTCTATTCTAGTGTCTTCCAGTTTATCTGATAGTGACTTCTGCTCTCAGGAAAAGAAGTGAAGCCTGAAGATGGTTGGATCACATGAAGAACATGCTGCTAAAAGCAGTGTTGCTTCACTAGGAGGATGTGTAGGGGATCATATTAGATAAGAACCAGTACTTGAACATCCTCAGTTTGACCAAGCTACACTAGGAAACCCAGCTTTCCATACTCTGTTTGGGCAGTTCATTGCGACTATGATGCACATGGCGTATAGGATGCCACCACCTACACCTAGGGCACCAGCTCACAGTGAGGGACATGGAGCTGGAAAGATTTTTGAACGACTTCGTCAGGTAGGAGCCACTGAATATGCTGGTACAACTGACCCAACAGATGCAGACTTGTGGCTAATTGAGCTGGAGAAGGCCTTTAGAATTCTTAATATCCCAGAAGCTGAGAAGGTTAGGCATGTAGTGTACCTCTTAAAAGGGAATGTTGGCCATTGGTGGGCCATAGAAGAAGGCAAAAGGCCAGGTGTTGAAGTCAGATGGGAAGAATTCCGATGTGAATACGTTAGTAGATATTTTCCCAAGACTTACATGGATGAGAAGATCTCTCAGTTTGAGCGGGTAAGGCAAGGATCGATGAACATTAGTGAATATGAAGCTAAGTTCATGGAGCTTCTATGGTTCTGTCCGCACATGGCTGCTACAGATGAGGAGAGGATTCAACATTTTGAGAAGGGTTTGAATGGTAATTTAACCACACCAGTATCTGCTTTAGAGAATAGAGATAGGTTTTCCACCTTTGTGGAGTCAATTAGGTAGATATAAAGGTTCGTGACTGAGAAATGCCAAGCCAATAGTAAGAAGGTGTATACACAATTCCAAGGACAAAGGTTTGAGAGTTTTAAGAAACCAAGGTTTTCTGCACCAACAACACCAGTGAGGTTTAATAGTCAGACACATTGGACATCCAGTAAGGGTAGAGGTCATAGTTTTGCACCCGAGGGAGCCCACAACTCAACCTCAATGTCAGTAACAGGACCGTCTAGACCACAGTAGGAGAATAATGTTTGTTATAATTGTAGGAAGATGGGACATCTGATGAAAGATTGTCTAGTTAGAGACATGAGTGTAACCCAACCACCGAGGTAGAGTCAACAAGGCTCTCAGAAGCGACAGTTTAGTAGTGTCACTCGAGGATGTGGATAGGCATCCCAAGCTAGCTCATCCACATCCAATAATAGGGTGATTGGTTGACAACCAGCAATGACAAGATTCTATGCTATGAATCAACTGGAGGCAGTAGTCAACCCTTGAGTTGTGACAGGTCAGATGGAATTATTTCATTCAGATATGTCTTCATCCTGCTTTGTATCTGTTTTGATTGATCTGGGTGCTACACATTCCTTTATCATTCGAGAAGTGATTCATGACTGCAATATGACTGTTAGTCATAGAGTAGAAAATTTGTTATTCAAAACTCCATTAGTTGGATCTATAGTGTTGTGAGAGGTATGCTCACCCTGTGTTCTTTCTTTTTCTGAACATAGCATTCAGGTGGATCTTATACCACTTGAGATGCAAGGGTTTGACATAATCCTTGGGATGGACACCCTAGAAAAGTATAAAGTTGTCTTGAATTGTGGTTCCAAGCAGGCTATGTTCACAGACAATGGTGATACATGGGTGTTTCAGGGGGATAGAAAGATTCTTCCAACCTTCCTAGTGTCGGCTATGGTAGCTGAGAAGTTGATGAGACAAGGATGCTTCAAATTCTTGGCACATGTGGTAGATATCAGAGTAGCGAGTCCTAGTCTTTCTAAAGTTTCGGTTGTTAGGGAGTTTGAGGATGTGTTTCCTGAGGAACTTCCAGGTGTTCCTCCACCCTGAGAGATTGATTTTGAGATTAATCTAATCTCGGTTACACAACTAATGGCTCAAACACCATATAGAATGGCACCTACTGATATGGTAGATCTCAAGAGACAGATACAGGAGTTGCTTGAAAATGGTTGTATTTGACCAAGTACTTCACAATGGGGTGCTTCGGTTCTCTTTGTGAAAAAGAAGGATAGGTCTATGCGATTATGCATCGACTATAGACAGCTAAAGAAAGTAACCATAAAGAATAAATATCCTATGGAAAGAATAGATGACCTATTTTACCAGTTGTGCGAAGTAACTATCTTTTCTAAAATAGATCTGAGGTCAGGATACCATCAATTACGCATCAAGGAGAGTGACATACCTAAATCAGCCTTTAGGACAAGGTATGCTCACTATGAGTTCATAGTTATGTCATTTCGGCTAACTAATGCATCGGATCATGGAACTCATGAACAGTATCTTTCGGCCATTCCTTGATCAATTCATAGTAGTCTTTATAGATGACATCCTGATTTACAGTAGAGATGCTCAACAACATTAGCAACACCTTCATCAGGCTTTGACTTTACTGAGAGAGAACAAGTTATATGCCAAATTCAGTAAGTGTGAGTTCTGGTTATCAAAAGTGTCTTTTCCTGGACACGTAATATCTACCTCATGTATCTGTGTTGATCCTAAAAATGTAGAATCTATCTTGGAGTGGGAATAGCCAAAGACACCAACAGAGATATGCATTATTCTAGGACTGGCAGGCTACTACAGGAGGTTCGTTAAGAACTTCAGTTCTATAGCTTTACCCCTAACCAAGTTGATTAGGAAGGAGGTTCCTTTTGTCTGGAATGACAAGTGTCAACATTCTTTCTAGTTGTTGAAAGAAAGGTTGACCATTGAACCTGTGTTAGTGTTTCCTGAGTAGGGAAAGGGGTATATTATTTTTTGTGATGCTTCTAAGAACGGTCTAGGATGTGTGTTGATGCAGGATAAATAAGTGATTTCTTTTTCTTCTCGACAGCTTAAGAAACACAAGGAAAAGTATCCAACTCATGATCTTGAATTAGCTATTGTGGTTCATACGTTGAAGATCTAAAGACATTATCTCTATGGAGACATATTCCAGATTTTCACAGACCATAAGAGTCTAAAATATATCTTTTCACAACATGAGTTGAACATGAGACAATGCCGCTGGATGGAGTTAATCAAGGACTACGATTGTACAATTGATTATCATCCAGGAAAGGTTAATATAGTGGTTGATGCACTAAGTAGAAAATCATCATCACCAAACAGGACAAAGCACAGTTGAACTCTTTAGTGTGCTTTAAACGAGACATGCTTGTCTCTTTGAGGCAAAATAATGTATAGCTTAAGGTATCCTTGTTAGATGGATTGTTAGCTGAGATGCACATAAAACCTACTCTGAAACAACAGATCAAAGAGGCACAACAAGCTGAAACTGTGATGTAGTAGATCAGGTCAGAGTATGGTAGTGAGAAATGGGATAGTTTCCATGAGTCAGATGATGAGGTAGTCTGTTATCATGGTAGGTTGGTAGTGCCTGATGCCAATGACTTAAGGAAGATATTCATGGAGGAAGCTCACTCATCTATGTATGCAATGCATCCAGGGAGCACCAAAATGTATCATAACTTGAAGGATATGTATTGGTGGTCTGGTTTGAAGAAAGATGTAGCTGAGTTTGTTATGTGGTGTCCAATATGTCAACAGGTTAAAGTTGAACATCAAAAGCCCATAGGAACAATGCAACCTTTACCTATACCACAGTGGAAATGGGATCACATGACCATGGACTTTGTGGTTGGTTTGCCAAGAACAGCCAAAAGTCATGATTCCATCTGGGTGATAGTTGATAGGTTGACTAAGTCATCACATTTTCTTTCTATCAAAAAAACATATACTTCTGAGAAACTTGCATACATCTATATAGATGAGATAGTGTGTTTATACAGGGTTCCATCTACAATTGTTTCTGATAGAGGTCCCCAGTTCATGAGTCATTTTTGGGAACGATTACATAAAGCTTTGGGTATGAATTTAAGGTTTAGTACTGCCTTTTCACCCACAGACAGATGGACAATCCTAGAGGACTATACAAACTTTGGAGGATTTTCTTAGGGCATGTGTCCTTTAGTTTGTAGGAAGTTGGGATATACACTTGAGCTTAATAGAATTCACTTACAACAATAGTTATCAACACAGTATTGATATGGCCCCTTATGATGCATTATATGGTAGACGTTATAGATCTCCATTGTGCTGGTATGAAATAGGAGAATACCAACTTTTGGGTCTTGATTTAGTACAACACACAACTGAAAAGATTAAAGTAATACAACAACAATTAAAGGCTGCACATGATAGATAGAAGTCATACATTGATAAATGATGAAGACCTTTAGATTTCCAAGTTGCAGACATAGTATATCTCAAAGTCTCACTTTGGAAAGGTGTTCTTAGATTTCGGAAAAAGAGTAAGTCAGCTCCTAGATTTATGGGGCCTTATACAATCACTGAAAGGAATGGAAAGGTAGCCTATAAGTTGGAGTTGCCACCTAAACTACACGGATTGCATCCACCATTCCATATACCCATGTTGAGAAAGTATCACCCTGTCATGGAGTTAGTTTTGCAACCTGTAGAGGTAGAATTATATGAAGATATGTCTTAAGTAGAGGGACTAGTGTTAATTCTGGACAGGAGAATCAAAAAGTTGAAAAAGAAAGATATAATGATTGTGAATGTTCTTTGGCAACATTGTGGCGTTGAATAAGCTATGTGGGAGCTGAAGGAATAGATAAGCAGGAAGTAGCCTTCTCTTTTCTCTTGATGATTTTGGGGACGAAATACCTGTTAGGGGTGGATAATTGTAACATCCCTGACCTAGGTTATGCCCTAACCCTAGAAGTTTTGCTTAAGTAAGTCATTTAGATTCTTGTCTTTATCTTTTAAAAAGTAATTAAGACTAAAGGAGAGCTTATGTTTCAATTTTGGTCCCATTTTAATAATGTGGAAGCAATGTTTTACCTGTTTTGGAATAAAGTACAATTTACCCAATTTAAGGGGTTACTTTGCAAATGTTACATTATAAATGTTCCTCAAGTGTTATAGCATCATCAGAATGAGAATGATGCTGAGGTATGACTTCTACAAGACTAAGTTCCAAGAAGGAGCTTGTTTGAGTAATGCTTGTGTATTAAATGCTAGTTATGGTGTAATTTGCAAATTACCCAAAACCTAGGGTTGGATATGTAAAATACCACCTCGATTATGTCCCTACTGTTTCTTGGTATCATTTAGAGAAAATAAAAAGAATGTGTCATCTTGTTTGAACTACTTCTGAGGAGAGATAATCTTGATAATAAAATAATCAAGATTTAAGCATAAATGAAACCCTAATTTATGTTATAGCAAAAATAAATATATTAATTGAAGTGACCATCAATTAAAAAGGTTGTAGCTGAAATCCTATAGTTCAAGGACGTCCAAATGCCTTGAGTGGCATCGAAATATCCTAAGTACATGAAGAAACCCACTCACATATGTTAATTAAAAAGTAATGTCCACTAAAAATGGATAATAATATTTTATTAATTAAGGTGCTTAAGGGGTTGCTTTTAGTTCAAGGATAAATGATAGGATATTGAGGACGAAGGTAGTTGGCTTTGGAGGCAAGGAAGGGAGGGGTCATGTGGCAAGAAAGTGGATGGATTTTCTCCTACTTTCACTTTCCTAGAAAATCAATCACATATATTCAATTTTCTCCTTACTTGAAAGGCCATTTTGCAATCCACTTTCTTCCTTTGCTTTGGATGACGACCAAGGAGCTTAGGAGTAGGAGGAAAATGTTCCCCAAGCTGAAGGTAAGCTCCATGATCATCTTCAACCTTGAATTGATTGTTCAAATCAGATTTCAACATTGATTTTCTTATCTCTTCCAACCAATGTTCAACCTTGGCTATTATTTGCATCCAAAAAGTTGTAAATTAGCCATGGTTAATTGAAGGATCTTCATTCACCATATTCTTGAAGCTTTTAAGCTAATTTGAAGGTGGGTTATATAACTTGAACCCATCAATGTTATTATTGATTTCAATTTCTCATCATATGTTGATTCTTTATTTTTTCTTGAATAATTTCTGAATTAATCATATATATGGCAATATAAATCAGAGGTCTGAAGCTTGATAATGATGACATCATCTTTGAACACACCTCAATAAATATTATGAGCAAATGGCTTCACTTTGTGTTGGTCAAACGGTTTCAAATCGTTTTAGAGCAAACAGTTTCAAAACTGATTGGAGCGCAAATAGTTTCAAACCATTAGAGACTAAATGGTTTCAATATGTTCAAGAATTGATTGGTCTCTGACCTAATAAATTAAAATAATTCAAATTCAGCTAATTTTAGAACCCTAGCTCGATTGGGTTCAAAGCCCTAAATCAATTGAGATCATAACCCTAATTTAGGGTTAAATAGTTTCAAGCTGAATTGACCAAACGGTCTCAGACCATTTGAGAAATAAAGGGTATCAAACCGTTTGGGGTTAAATAATATTTAATTCAAACTGTCTCAAACCGTTTGGGGTTTATTAATATTCAAATCAAACAGTCCCAAACCGTTTAGGGTTACACTTTTTCAACATTGATTTGATCAAATAGTTTCAAAATCGATTGAAGATTTTGGACAAGACCGTTTGGAGGTCAAGCACCTCAAGACCGTTTGGAGGTCAAGAACCTCAAGAATGTTTGGAGGTCAAGCACCTCAAGACAATTTGGAGGTCAAGCACCTCAAGATTGTTTGGAGGTCAATCACCTCAAGACCGTTTGGAGGTCAAACACCTCAAGACCGTTTGGAGGTATAAAAGGTTCAAGACCATTTGGATATTCAATTGAACCAATACCATTTAAGGTTTAATAGTCTTCAATACCATTTAGAGGTCAAGAACCTCACGACCGTTTGAAGGTCAAGTGACCTCAATACCGTTTGAAGGGTCAATTGTTCCAAGACCGTTTGAAGGGTCAATTGGTACAAGACCGTTTGACGGTCTAATTGGTTCAAAACATGTAATTACTAATAACCCCACAAGTGATTGAAGGGTATCTCAAGGATGATTTCAATGGGACAAATTCTAAAGTATTTAGGTGATTAGCATAATACATTGATTATCATTCGATGCTTATGAAGGTAATAATTCAATACATTATGATATGGATGGTTGCATGTCCTTAGTGAAAGGTTAAGTCAGCCTAATCAGGTATGATGGTGATGTGTGCTCCTAATACATGGAAAAATAATAAGTATGATTGAATACTTAAATAATGCTATGTGCTCCAAATACGAGGAAGCATTGATTTAGGGTTTGGATTAATGAGATAATAAAAAAACCCCAATTAATGTAGAATGGAAACCCTAATCGAGAAGGATGAGAAACAGTAACACTAATTTTGGGTAATGGGTTGAGAAATACTAATTGAAATGAAATGGGAAATCCCTAACCCTAATTTGAGTAATAGGTTGTGAAACCCTAATACAAGGTGATGTAATGAGAAACCCTAATACAAGGTGATGCTATGTGAAATCCTAAAATGGGATGATGTTATATGAAACCCTAATATTGGATGATGTTATGTGAAGCCCTAATGTAGGTTGAGGTTATGTGAAACCCTAATTGATAATGATATGAAACCCTAATACAGGGTGATTTTATGTGATAACCTAATTCAGGGAGATATTATCTGAAACCCTAATCGATAAAGATGGGAAACTCTAACCCTAATAAGGGAATAGTGATGTTATCTTTGTATTGTGTGATGTTGATATGAAATTGATATGGTTGCTATCCAGTATACTAACCATGCAGGTATCATGAGATGATGAGCATAACCAGGTATGAATTATGATGGTAATGGGCCTTGTGAGCCATTACTTTATTTATTTCCTAGTGACAGGTGACAAGAAGTTGAACATACCTGGTGAACTATGTGAAATGCTTGTGTAACAAGTATCCTGAATACCTTGGTCAGATAACCTGGAGGTAATAGTTACTTGATAAGTGGTAACCATGTTTAGTGCTGAACTAATGGTTTGAATACCCAGATCCAGAAAACATGATGATGATGCTGATGTTGAGGGATGTGAATTCCCAGTAATGAGACAAGGGATTGAGATCCCAATGCTTCATAAAGTTTTGAAAAGTACTTGATAAGAGTATTATTCCGTTGTAGCATTTGTCACAATAATTCTTGTTTGAAAACTTGATTGATGCTAAAAGAATATGGTAATGTGCTTAAATAATCAAGTGGAATATTATCATGTAGAGCCATGGGCGTAGATCCATGGATGTAAATCCATCATTGTCAGTAGTTGGTGATGGTGAAATGGGTTTTCCTATTGGTCAATCTGGAGGGTATATTGTAGAATATACGGGGTGCTCCTAGCCCAAAATAGGATGATTAGAGTGCAACTTCGGTTGTAGACTCAAGATAAATTTAAGAGCATGGTAAATAGGCCCATGGCTCAGAGTGATGGAGCATGAATGCATTCATGGCTTAGAGAGCATGGTGTGCTGTCCCGTGGCTCAGATTTACTAGTGTCAAGACCTATACCAAGGTGGGTTAGAGGATGGGTAGCCATGAGAGCTAACCCTATGACTGACGTCACTTCAGTAAGAGAATGCGCTCCTACTTGTGGTCTCGCACTGACTGAGATGGATGAGATCGAGGAGTCTGGCTCTTCCTTTGATCTTGTATGGCACCGGCTTTGGGTTTCGCAATCGAAGGTTGAATTTGAGCGGTATCTCTCACTTCCTCAGGGCATAAGAATGACTGTAAAATGTAATTCAGCCGTGTCACATACTTTCTTAAGGACAAATTATGGAAACTATTGGTTGATGTCACATTGCTTATTATATCCTAAAGTGGATAAATATTATACATGTTCTTCATATTCCTTATTACATTGAATAAATGATATTGCTCTATTCTGCTTAATAATTCTTCAATCCTACTATTCAATAGAAATTACTCTGCTCAGTTATTACTATCTACATTAATAATGTCTCTAGCAGAGAGTTATATCTCTCGTTGGGACAATTTCAATTGTCTCACCCCTGTGGATCCAACATTTTTAGGTGGACGAGGACGAGGAGGTAGAAACCCTACAAAAAGGGAAGGACAACAACATCAGAGACAACAATAACATCTCAGGTGGAGATATTGACTGTCCTATCTTGTAGATATGAGTCCTATGAGTCGTCTTTGTACTCTCAGGTCCTTGGAGTCAGTAGTTAGTGCTTTTATGATCGATCTGAGATTTTGGCATTGAATGCCTTGAGGTCTTATGTTGCTTATGTGTAGATTTAACAGAGAAACTATTGTATGTAATCCTCGAGAAGAGAAGGTACATGGTATGTGCTTTGCGGACCAGAATGTATATATAATACTTTGGTTATAGTTACAAGAGTTTCCTGGAAATGGATCTCTTGGCAAATGGCTTTAATATTAAGTGATTTTCAGTAATCCGCTACTAATGTATAATTTTGCATAAATAGTAATGATTTGTTTATCAATTTTGTGGTCGCGTCATCTCAGCTGACTTCTATTTTTACTAAATCCTATGAATTCATATGATATGTGAATCTCTATGTTGATCAAATGACTACTACTCTTGGTTTCCACGTCTCCAAATGGTTCACTTACAATGATGCATAAATAGTTAAGAAGTGCACTTCTAGTATTGAGATTAATTTATAAAATGTTACTTGGAAATGAGTAATTTCTTTGGCCAAGCTATCACTGTCCCAATTACATCCTCAATGACTTGGTGTTGACCAAAAGGCCTAATCAACTGCTCTTGAGGTTGGATTGGTACAGTAATGGACACAACAACAAATGAGGACCCCAACAGTGCTCCTCCTACGGCATAAGGTGTACTTGTAGAAGTAATGTGTCCTTGTGCTACAATTGAATTCCCATCCTCAAAAATTAACAAGGAAACGACCTTTAAATTTATAAAGATTGTGTCAAACATTATTTATACCTAAAAACAAGATTGAAAAAATTAATCAATAAATGTTTGGATATAATAACATGTCCTTCGGTAATGGGTGTTTCACTACTCGATTGATTTGGTCTGGGTAGTCTTTCATTGATGGTCCTTGTGATATTATACAAACTAAATAGTTTACTATAAGAAAATCAATTTTATTATGTAATCACATTAAAGAATTTGAAGATTTACCTTGTTCGGCTGAAATGAAGCACTCATGTTAGAATTTCTCAGCATCATAGCTTCACGATTTTCAATTTGTTTCTTCATTTCTAACAACTCCTTTTGTTGAGCCTCGTATATCTGGGTATGAGCATCAACAAACACTTTTAAGTCTGTGATTTTATTTTCATATACATTACGAGACACATGAATCGCATGTTTCACATGAATCTTCTTTGGGCCCAAAATATGATCAAATATCTCGTCTTCATCGAGATTTTCATCATTACTTGCAAGTTCCACATTCATCTTGTCCTACATACAATATTAGTGAGAATATTTTCATTAAATTAAAAATAAATTTGTTAAATGATTGCTTACAATCAATTCTGCTGATTTTGCATCCACAACAGTGCCATTCTTCTTCAAATGGGTGGCCTTAAACAAGTCTAATCTGCTAACATTGCCAATGTTTTTCCTTTCTTGTAACTGTTTGTAACAGTAGCATCATATATGATCATAGTAGTAAGAAAGTGTAATGCACATTTCAATCAGAAGATAACTCACATTAGCCTTCACACAAGCATACAGTGTTGATCCTGATGTATGTCTTATCGTTACGAACTTTCTGCTCATAACGTTTTTAGCACTCCTTAACTACATACAACGCATAATAATATAATTATATACAATATACACTATTAAATTATACAAAATTAAGGAATAAATTGTTTTATCTTTCCATCATCATAATCCCAAAACATCACAAGAAATTTCCATTGACCAGGATCAACATGGGAGGGACAATCATTAAGTCGGTCAGATTTTTCTTTGTGTCGCACGTAGTGGTTTTTTTTTAATATCCACTTTGAAGTTTCTCCAACAATCCCTCACTGTTCGCAAAACTGAATTCTTCCCCTTTATGTCGATAACAAACTTGGTCTATAACAAAAGAATAATTTTTAAATAAAAATTTCACAACATTGAATAATATCTCTAAGACTAGAATTACCTCCACATAATTCCATATAGAAGTTTTGTTTTCTACAGGTACTTGTCACCAATCAAGATAGTTTAATGGTGTAAGATCATAATTTCTAGCAACAGTTCCCAAAAAGGAAGACAGGTCATTCTGATGTGGTCCTATTGGATCTCCATTCTCATCTTTGTATCTAAATTTTCTTACCTTCACTCTACCCAAGATCAATAGTAGGAGAATCAGCAACAAAATGTTGATCATTATCTAATTTATCAATTTCAACCTCTTGATTGTTACTGAAATCATTTACCAAATGTTGCATACTTGCTTTTACAGGCACTCCTTGATGAATTTTTTTTTCTAAGTGTCTTTTAGAATGACTTCTTCCTCTTACATTATTTGAGTTTGCCACCACATGACTTTTACCAATGGTACCAACTCCATCATTTGACACAGAGGGATTTGTTTCTTTTGCAAGGTTCAAAGAAGAACTTCTGTTGTTGTTTTTAGCTGAGCCCACCATAGTTTTACTATTTCTAAGTCCTTCTTTGACATTTGAATGACCAAAAGAAAAAAAATTGTGCAACAAATGTATAATATGTAAAATAATAAATGACCATTTTAGGCCTTTGAGACATCATATCTCTCTTGTCTTGCTTGATGTTGATACATGTTTTTGAGATGTGTTACCATCTCCAAGACATTCATGTTCTCATGTTTCTCTTGCAACTCATAGTTCATTGAGCAAAACATCAGGCACGAGACATCCATGACATCATCAAGGTGCTTCTTGTAAGCATCCTTTTCAGCCTTGGGCACATTTACGGTGGGATCCGCTGGCTCTGGTGTTTCAAGGACATAGAGCTTACGCTTATGTGTGAGAACAATTCTCAGCGTCCTAAACCAGTTTTGAAAGTTGGTTCCGGTAAGTTTGTCCTTCTCAAGGACCGATCGCAATGAGAAAGTGTGAGTGTTGTTTGCCATTTGATTGCTACAAAAGAAAAATTTGCATTTCGTCCAAAACATTTTGACTTGTAAAGATTTGATCAATGAGATTAATTAGGTATTTAATTAATTACACTCCCACTATTTTATTCAAATTGATAGCCCTCACTATCAACTCGGAAAATTGCAACGCACAACCTTCTAGTGAGCCAAGATCCAAAATAATTGGATCAATGCTCATCCAACGCTGGCGTCAAAGACCAAATACTAAGGTAGGCAATTTTTGCCAATTGAATCATATGCAACTCTTGGATATATGATCATGCACAACTCCTTGCCATGATGCATCTTTGTGCCTCTAGGTACTTGATCCTATCAAGGTTCCCTAGTTAAGTCTAACCTATAATCCAACACGATGAGTGTGCACCCTGCGGAGGCAGACCCACACACCCACCATCACACTTCCATGAGATAGACAGTGTACCACGCGGAGGTGTGCCCACAAATAGTCGATCAAGCTTTTCATGTGTGTTGCTTTATGGAAGGCAACTAAAACATAATATTATTAATTGAGGGGTTTTATTAATACATATATATATATCCAAACACCACATACTTATAGTATCGTATACTACTATATCCACAACCACAAATGATAGACATGCAATCACAAAACACAAATACATCGGTTATGGCCATACTATTGTAATCCTTTGGAGCAAAAAAGGATTACGATCCACCTATGGTCTTATGCATCTCATGCAACACCTCTGAATCAACCTGTAAGCATGTAATTGTCAACATTACAATGAACAGCTTCATGGATGCTTCGTGAGGTTGGAACTTCAAGTTGCTTCTTGGAATTGGATCTTCTTGTTGCATCTCCATGTATGCTCCTTGGAGTTGGATCTTTAGGTTGCTTCTTAGAATTAGATCTTCATGGTGCTTCTCCATGGACACTCCTTGGAGTTGGATCTTCAAGTGGCCTCCTTACATCAAGTTTACAAAATCTAAAACTAATCCTATCTCTATTACATCATATGAGTACAAATATAAAGGGAAAGAATTAATTAAACTTTGAAATAAGAGATGAGGCTCGGCATGCAAGCCGAATCCTTTATACAACGGATCCATATGCAACCATTATTCCATAGCATTCACAAACAAACATATCCAAGAGGGATCAACTAGGTGAGAAATGATGGATGCGGACACGGGGGGTGGCGATCTAGGGGACGGGAGATGCGCAACGCCGGCGGGCAGCCACGGGGGCCACGCCAAGGCAGGCGGTAGTATGGAAGATGCGGCCACACCAGGAGATCAGAGGATCGCTGATCAAAGAAGCCAAGATGGCGGGGAAGACAGGGGTCAACCAACTAACCCTAGGGTTTCTATAGACCCGGACGTGAGGAACTTGAAGCAGATGGACGGAGAGAAACTCAGTATCCCGCACGTCGGGATTGAGTTCCGATTTGGAGGCATGAAGGGTGCATCAAGCAACACCTCGACGGAACCGAACAAGCGGATGAGATCTACCACCGATCGGGGAGAAGGGACCAGCACGACAGAAGGGTGCAGCGCCGCAAGTGATCTCTTCCCGTCGTTGCATGGGAAGAACCAAGATGCTATGCTACAGGAGAATCGGACTGTCGGCAATGTTTGGTCAGCAAACAACACGAGATCGGGGAGTACGTCCACCGAACAAGGTCCTCATGACATGTTCCTGAACAAGTTGTTCGAGGAGCATATAAATCCGGAGGCGGTGAGCCTAACGTTCATCGACGACAAGCCTGATATCATCGTCGACCTGATGCAGGAGGAGTTTCTGATAAGGCCGTGGCAATATGCTGTCGTAGCGAAAGCCATGGGCACCTAGATCGGCTACATGACATTGCGAGATTGTTTGCGAGCTATGTGGAGTCTCGTTGGAAAGTACAATATCTATGAGCTCGACCTCAATCACTATGTGATATAGTTATCATGCCGTTGTGACTATGAGATGGCCATGATGGGGGGACCATGGAAGGTGTTCGGATGCAACCTGCTAGTCTGGGACTGGAACCCAACCTTCATCCCATCAAATGAGCGTCCGAGGAAAATAGTTTTCTAGATGAAAATTTTCAATCTTCCTCTCCATCTATATGTCCAGACCATGTTCGAGTGCATAGGGAAGGCGTTGGGTCGATTGGTAAAAGTAGACGAACACACCATAAAGCGAACAAGGAGCAAGTTTGCTAGATTGTCTATAGAGATTGATACCACGAAGCAGCTGGCACCGTATATAAAAATCAATGGCATTGATTATGTGGTAGAATATGAAGGATTGCCTTACGCATGCGCTAAGTTGGGGCGCGTGTCGACCGTTAAGATGGCTTCATGCATGTCGGGCAGTCTTTCTGTCGGCTCAAGAAGAGTTATCCCAATCTGCTCGATATTTGCTTCCAACATTTGCACCTTTAACCACGCTTCACTGTCCCTAACTTCCACAGAGTTCAAAAATGTCGGTTGGGCTTTCTCACGAATGGTAAAAAGTGGTTGATGAGTAAAACATCATTGGCTCGAGACTAAAATCCCAGCCTCAGAGGGTATTACTCATCCCGTAAAACAAAGCGGTGACCCATAAAAGAAACAGTGCATGTGGCGCATGCACATCCCCGGGCCTTATTACAGACCATAATGTTCGTAATGTTCATGTTTTCGGAAAGTAAAATGCACCCTATTCTAGAAATTTAAAAGCTCGGGATGCCTCCCGAAAAATGCTAGGTCCTTCAGTCTTCAGTCTCGGATTAATTCTGCTCCATCATCCTTGGTTCTCAAAGTCAGTGTCCTGGTCCTTTGGCTGGCTCGAAATTTGAGGGAATTCTCCCTGACGGGTTCTTCACAGCTTCAGCTAGTTGAGCTAACTGGTGGTCGATCTGGCGCTGATGCGTTTGCATGTTGGCCAACTGTACCTGCAGTGAGTTCAAAACACCGGAATTTGATAAAGCGCTCTGCGCCAACTGGTTATTAATCGTATCCTGCTTCTTAACGAAGTCGAACAGCTGGCCAATCACAATCCCTTGAGTCGTCCCCTTGTCTTGCTCTCGGCCACCCCCTTGATAATTTCCCTGCACGGGGAAGTTTCCCTTTGCTGATTGGAACCGGTTGCCCTTAGGTATGAGCCAGATCCCCCTCTCTTTTCGTAGGGTTGCGTCGGCTTGGATGGGTTGTGCAGCTGATGGGAATTTTCTGCCGCATTCTTATTGTCGTAGTTGAAACCGGGGTGGTCGGGCCTCTTGAAATTCATGTAGGTGATGTTCTCAGTTCTTTTGTCTTCTGAATCGGAGTCACTACCCGCATCCGGTCGGGTGTAGACACAGTTGTCGACCCCGTGGCCACCTTCTCCGCAGGTAACGCACTTCATAACTTTCTCACTCTCTCTCTTCCCCTTTCCACTAGATTCTTTTAACTACTTCATATCAGTTGCGATCTTCTGGATCTGAGATGTGATTGGCTCCAGAGCTTTGGACTCAAGAGAAGATCCTTCACCAGCCTTCTTTCCTTACCCTCTGTCAGATCTGTCAAAATCAGTCCCAGCTCGTAGCTCGGCCATGTTTTTTATTATCTTCTCAGACTTGCTCAGCTTTTGCCCCAGGAAGTCACTTCCTGCCCCGGCGTTCAGTGACACCCTTTCTTCGGGGGTCATCCCATTATAAAAGGTGGTGATCAGGAACCCCTTCTTGTAGTTGTGGTGAGGGCAGTCCCTCGGATATTTCTGGCTTAATTTTGAGGACAAAATATCTTTTAAGGTGTGTAGGATGTGATGGAGTGGACTTTTGGATCCATAGATATGTAATGAGATAATTGGATTCATGTATACAAGCTGTTTGAAGAGTCCAAGTGCTTTGATAAAATATGAACCTTATTGGTGTGACAATAGATGTTTTTATAAAGAAAAAGAGATACAAACAAAGCACTCATATAGACTATATAAAAGCAATGTACTCCCTTTTTGTCCGGTTTTCTTCTCACATGCACTCTTGTGAGAAAGTTGAATAATTGGAAGCAACTAACCTCATGCCCACTACTTTGCTTTTGTACACAAATGGCTGAGTTAGTGGAGTTGGTGTTGGACTAGGCGGTTTAAGTGAATAAATTAAAGAGAGTGAACCACCTCTCCATCGTGTCCTCTTCGTCAGCTGTAACAGAGAGAAGTGGTGATCGGAGTTAGAAGGAGAGAAAGAGAGGAAAATGGAGGAAGGATGAGAGTGGTTGTAGTATAGGGAGAGATCTATGCCACCGAATGTAGAGCTCCTATGTATGCGGGTTTGCAGTCCCTCACGGTGATGGAGTTCTGTTGAAGAGAAGACCGATGATCGGTGTGAGAACTGACACACATGGCATCCACGTCGTTGAGTAGAGAATGATGTGAAGGGGGCCTCTGTTTTGCGTGGGACCTGGGTAGCTGAAGAGGAAGGTGTCGTCGTTGGTCCTTGCTCAAGCCACAACGGCACTTGAGAACTCAGCCGGTAGGCTCCGCGAGGAGGAGCTGCAACAGCAGCAACCTGGAGATCGGAGGCGGCGAGGAGGTCATGCTATAGGGCGGCGTGAATGAAGAGAGGTCGGGGCTGCAGGACGTCTAAGAGATAGACAAGGAGGATGACAACGAAACCTGTTTCTCGCCGTTGCCCAGCCTTGCGGAGGCGGCACTGGTTTCAGAAACGGAACAGATGACCTGCGGCACCATCGGGCGAATGAGAGAAGGGGAGGACATGGAAGCACGTAGCAGAAGCATCTGGCCACCGCTCTCACGCCGGAGCAGATCCCATCATGGCGGCGCTCGTTTTGGCGGGCGGCGGTGCTCACGCTCATGTTCGGGTTTAAGGTTAGGATGAGACGGTTGCCTTTTGTCACTGGAGCTAGGCTGGGCGACGGCGCCTCTAGTGCATAAGATCGGGGTCGCGCAAGGACGTCTGAGTGGAGGAGAAGACTTGGAGGCAGCTGATCCATCACTCAAGCAACCCCTTCCGAGGCGGCGGTCCTTGCGTGCGCTGGGGGCAGACGGAGCGGGCGTCGGCGGAAAGAAGACGACCTGCGTGAGAGAGAGAGGGAGTCGGACCGGGTCCAGAAGTCGAACCAGAGAGAATTGGTCGGCCCTCCTACCCCCAAGTCTTGAGCCGAGCCCAACATGGCCACGTGGTGACACGCTATTGGCCTAAAGAGGTATTTATCTCAGAAAATATGTTATCTTCAATAATTCCTAGTAATTAGCTCCGTTGTCAGAAAAATACAAACAATATACCAAAATTCTCAGAAAAATGTGTAGAACAATATGAAATTGTTATATCAGTCCTTTGTTGCACTAATATCAGAGATATCTTATTAGTTGTGAAATGCTTAATTGATGGATAATAAATATCAAACGTTAGCCTAAAATTATGGAAACATGTCAGTAACTCCATAATAATGTTTATAATGCATATGATGCCAATTATGGTCATGTTGATGCACAAAATCATCACTACAACAAATATCATTTTTCACGACATAATAAAATGCCGTGAAAGGTCTATAATCATGCCGGTATTATATTTTCCCAGCATTATTTCTTCTGCCGGAAAAATGCCGTCAAAAAGCGTGCCGGCAAAAGCTTTCGGCATAATAAAGATGCCGACAAAACTCATTTTTCTGGGCACATAAAAATGCTGGAGACATTACCGCTTTGTGCCGGTTTTAACATTTTTCGGTATTTTTAAGATGCCGAAACTATGTCGTTTAAAACCATGTCGTTGAAAGTATTACTGCATGTTGGAATATGCCGGAAAAAATCATAAAAAACGGCCAGAAAAATGACACCAAAACTGGCATTGCATGATGCCGGATGTCAATTCAATAATATTGGATAATGATACCAATTGGTTTGCTAAAAGAGATGTGAAATCCACATTATTTGATTCTTCATTAAAAACATACTATACATGGCATAAGGTATTGTAAAGACAATGCTGATAGAATCTGGAACTTAAAAAAGGTATATTATTGAATATTTATTGTTGATACATGTCTTGTTTCGCATACATCACTTCCACTCACGTACATAAACTAGAAAAATGTACTATTTTAGTTTATATAAAACATTAGAATAAAGAATACAATCCTAGTCCTCGAATGCTCCTTGCTGCCAGCATGTGGATAGACCTCCTAGAAAAAATTGCAACTTCTATTATCGCTGACTTGCTACATTTTTTAAAGTGATAAGATGTCGATGCTTGGTGTGTTTTTGGGGATGCTTACTCCATGATACTTTCTTCTTGGTCTCTCGGCTCCAGACTTTCAGAATATAGTGGCTGGTGCAAGGAAAAATTTATGTGTAGTGAGGTGCTCGTTGTAGCAAGCTAGTACAAAGTTTTGTAATATAACTGAAGATACTGAGCTAGATCAACAATGGATGGAGCTAGTTGTTTGTGTAGTTACTTTACCTCCAGATCCTAGTCTGTGGTCCACTTGACCAACAACAATATAACATGGCAGTCGCTGCAATCATCTTAGCCCATATGTCCTGCAAATCCCAAGCTAAAAACATCAGAAAAATAGTATAATATGCAGAATAATGTGTGAGAAACTCATTACTCTAATGCAAATTCCAATCCAGACATGAGGTTGCAGATTGTGTGTTTTTTTAAGATTAAGTAGAGATTAAACTATGCATTTTTTCCACAATCGTGTACCTTCAAAACCATAAAGATTTGAATGATGTGAGAAAACAAATTGATTTCTTTTCCTTCATATATTCAGGGCCATAACTATACGAACAACATAAAAATTTAAGTTCCATCTTGTCCTTATATAAGGACTATAAATGTCTGGAACAATTCCAAAGGTTTAGTTCTTTCTTTTCCTTCATATATATTTGAACTCTGAAAATAAAAATCAATAGCTGTAATGAAATGGTACAAAAGTTTGATGCACAAGTTAATTCTAATCAAAGAACATAGCTTGTGCACCCAGAACATTTGTGATTTCACTGAAGACAATGCATAGTTTGCCTTCTATAAAGACAAGGTTATGTTAAACATACAATCAATTATAAGGCTCGACCAAAAAAACAATCAATTATAAGATAAAGAATCGCTTCCAAGTAGGTATGAAACAGTATTGCACCAGTGTGATGGCTGTCTTAGCATTATTCTAGATCTCACCAAATCTACTCATATATAGTTCCATGTAACCTACATATATATATATATACTTAAGCTCTTTCTTACGTTCAACTAATCTAATATTTTACTCGTGAATATCATTAAGTGCTTCAAGAGGAGTTCCTGAGAGCTACAATCAATATTGCTACTGCCATTTAGGATAGTGTACAAGTATATCACAGATAATTTTGATGGGTGTGTTGGTCAATTGGAATGTACATACCTGAACCCCTCCCCAACTAAATAACAGAGATAACAGAGACAACCGTACTTCCTCGCCAGCAAAAACAAGTAAATTCCATTAACCAAGTCAACCTGAAAAAATATCCCATGACTGATGTTATTAAGAGATTGAAGCCTTGCAACTTTGACGAACACACACAAATGCCTGATATAATTTTCACAACATATATAAATAAAACAAATAAAATATTAAACTAAAACTCAACAATTAACTCTTTGTAATTGAATAAACTCCAAAGTGACTAATATATAAGTATTAAACCTGAATAGGCTCTCTACCACGATGTTGAGCTTGAGCACTGACTAGATCTATAGGCTATCTGCATTACATATTATAAAGGAAGCATTTGGATGGAGAGCTGGATTGCGTGTAGTTGGAAGTTACTATAATTGAATAAAAAAGGAGAAAATCATAAGAGAGAGAAATTTGAGGGGCATGTATTTGTTAAATTTCTCTCCCTTATAAACCTTTGAAATATTAGAAAACTAGCAACCCTCTCAGCAATATAAATTTAATTAATGGAATTTTGGCTTTGATGGTTCTGAGGTAAACCAAAAACATAGATGGAAGTAATGGAGAGATGTTAATACTACAAGAGGTTTATTGTAACTTTGACTAAAAGTAAATATATGTTTATATCTTCATTAGTTTGATGGGTATTAAAGTATACAAGATTTGGTAAATCAACTTGAAAATGGGTTTTGGGTTTCTAGTACTCTTGGCATGTCTCTTTCTGGTTTCTACAAGTTGTGCTCAACTTGTAGCTACATCAATAGCTAGCGCCAAGGCTGATAATAACGAATAGTGCATCAATAGCTAGGTGGCTCTGAATCTTTTTTTTGGTGGATATGATAATAATGAATAGTGCATCAATAGCTAGGTGGCTCTGAATCTTTTTTTTTTGGTGGATCAGATCGTATTCATCTTGCCAAAAAGCACAGAAAAGGGCACTAACGGTCCTATGCGAGACATGGAAAAAGCACACATCCCAAATTCCATGAAGGTGCCAACAATTTGAAAATTGCCTAGATGCTAGT
Organism: Alisma plantago-aquatica; assembly: GCA_963693085.1. NCBI lineage: Eukaryota > Viridiplantae > Streptophyta > Magnoliopsida > Alismatales > Alismataceae > Alisma > Alisma plantago-aquatica. The sequence continues at coordinate 21,090,555 of OY856410.1, forward strand.
GTATAGTTGTACGGAGAATATACCCCCAAAAAACTCAAAAAATGTGCTCAACAAAGCCTTATTTTGTGAAGCCAATTGTGTGAATTGTGAAGATTAAGCCGACCAATTCCCGTATTTTCTCCAGCTACCGTTGGTCTTGGAATTCTTGCAGGGGATGGGGACTCTCCTAAAATTGTGGGGGTGAGAAATCATGGGCCAAAAAATGCTTCTTGAGGGCCTGCAAGTTTTTATGGAAGAAGACGACCTTCCAAACACTTGACATCATGGCCATCAATGGGTACCATAAGCATTGGGGTTGTTTGGTTGTACCTTGATAACGACCCTTACATCTGGTGCTCCAAATGAATTGGGATATGCAGGATGAAGCCTAGAAGGAAGACAAAGAGGTAGAGGATGCTCGTCGTGACCTAGTAGTGCAGAGGACCTGTGTCATGGTTCTAGCTCCTTGTAATGTAGGCATGATCCGTGGTCTTGACCTCTCCTAAAGGAACTTTGATGTGCCACTCTCTCTGAATACGTGAATTTATTCTCCTCTTATGGTTGAGCACAAAAGCATCTAGAAGTTGTCTAACCTTGACCTAAGAAAGTAAGCCATGTGGAGATCAATGCATTGGAGGGAGGAGAGGGGGGACAATGGACGAAGCCAAAACATACACCAAGATGGAGATTAAGACGTGCCTTATCAGGGTAAGGTGTCCTACCATGGAGAGGAGTCACCTTTTCTAAAAAGATGTGTTGTAATGTTGGCCACTAAGGGCTCATAGTGAGCCACCTTCATTCAGTCTGCAAGAAGCAGCAAGTTGAGATAGGATAGGTTCCCATCATGGAGGCTCACACCTAAAAATGCAGTGGAGAAGGAATGGGGCTTCTCGTGGGACTTCCCTACAAGAATGAATGATTTGTCACTATTCAGTCTTTGTCCAAATGAACACTCATAACATTTAAGGGTCTCCTAGATTACCCCAGGATCTAGCCTTTAGCTTGGTCGAAGATCAAGACATCTTTGACGAACATCAGGCAAGGGGGAGGCGTCTAGGGTTGTGACATGTGTGGAAAATGTATAGACTGATAACATGCCACCTCTACACCCCTTGACCCTTTCCAAGAGGAAGACCATGTTTCGGACTGGTTAAAGGAAGGAATCCTAGGAAGACAAACTGCCAAAAGCCAACAACATGGTCTTTGGGATGAAAAAATCACTAAACATTAGAGAGGGAAGGTTGACCAACTCCCTCTATGGCCCCTCCTGAATCTTCTTCCTCAATGCCAGATCAATCATCACCTCAGGTATTTAGATATTCCTATCAGTTTAAGGAAAGGAACTAGAACATGTACCAAACATTTGATTGGGAATTTCTGTACTACTGCTCAGCTGGGGACTAACTTTGTCAATTTTACTGCTGCTCTTTCTGTTGTTTCTATTCCTAAAAATGCTTCTCAGGCTCTTAAACATCCAGCTTGGTGTCAGGCCATGGAAGATGAGATGCATGCACTTTCTAATTGTAACACTTGGGAGTTGGTTGATCCTCCCACTAATTGTTCTCCGGTTGGATGTCGTTGGGTGTTTACTATTAAATATCAACCAGATGGAACAATTGAGCATCTCAAGGCTAGGCTTGTTGCTAAGGGCTACACACAGACTTACGACATCGACTATTTTGAGACTTTTTCACATGTGGCCCGGCAGAATTCAGTTCACATACTTATTTATGTTGCAATTAATTCTGATTGGCCCTTATTTCAGCTTGATGTGAAAAATGCTTTTCTATATGGAGATCTGCATGAGGAAGTCTATATGGAACAACCACCCAGATTTGTACTTCAGGGGGAGTCCTCCAAAGTTTGTCGTTTGCGGAAAGCAATTTAAGGCTTAAAACAGAGTCTCCGTGCTTGGTTTGATAAACTGAACACCATTCTTCACAAATTTCATTTTAGACGTTCTCAATCTGATCATTCTATCTTTGTTAAATAGACTACTTCTGGAATTGTTATTTTGGTTGTATATGTTGATGACATCTTTCTATCAGGGAGTGATCTTGTTGGCATTCAGGCGACTAAACGTTATCTGGAGAAACATTTTTTCACAAAAGATTTAGGCACCTTATGCTACTTTCTTGGGATTGAAGTTTCTCAATCATCCTCTGGATTGTGCCTATCTCAGCGTAAATATGTTCTGGATCTTCTAGCTAAAATAGGTCTTCTTGGTACAAAGCCTGCTAGTACTCCTCTGGATCCAAACACCAAATGGGATGATGAGAATTCTCCTGCTTATCCTGATCACCATCAGTATCGACGCATGGTTGGCAAGCTCATCTATCTTATTGTCACTCGTGCTGATATCAAATCTACAGTTGGACTTGTTAGCAGATATCTTGACAAACCCCGACAATGTCACTGGGATGCAGTCTGTCACATTCTCAAAATTCTGAAGAGCTCCCCTGGGAAAGTTTGTTGTATAAAAAGCATGGTCACTGTAACCTTGTTGGGTATTCTGATTCTGACTATGCGGGGAGCAAGGTCGATCGACGCTCCACCTCTGGCTACTATACTTTTGTAGGTGGAAATCTGGTTACCTGGCATAGTAAGAAACAGATAGTTGTTGCTCGCTCGAGGACTGAAGCAAAATATCGCGCCATGGCGCATACTACATGTGAACTGTTCTGGATACGAATCCTTCCAAAAGACTTTGGCATTTCTAATTCTACTCCTTTACCTATGTACTGTGACAACAAGGCTGCTACCTTTATTGCCAGTAATCCTACCTTCCATGAATGAACAAAGCATATTGAGGTTGATTGTCACTTTGTTCGAGAAGTTGTCTTATATGGCCAGATATCTATGCCCTACATACATACCTCAGATTAAGTGGCTGACATCTTAACCAAAATACTTCTGAAGTCTAGATTCACTGCTATGACTGACAAGCTGGGCATGATTGACATCTATGCTCCAGCTTGAGGGGGAGTATTAGTATATACACTTTACTGCTATTTTTACTTAGTGTATTTTGGTTATTTGTCTTTTAGTCACTTGTTTTTTATCCCACATTGCTTATCTCTAAACGTTGTACTACTCTCTTATCTTATAAAAGAGAGAGAGCATTGTATTGGTTTTATTCACTCAATAAGAAGCAATATTTTTCTATTCTAGACATGTATTAATAAATTAGTGTAGTATTTATTTGGTTTTGGATAGATTTGTAGTGAGACATTGAGGAACGAGTTAGTGCTCTTCTTAGATGTTGGCATTTCATTGAACAAACAACATGTTATATGTGCAATATACTAGATTGGTATATATAATAATGTATTGTAGCCTGGTTGCTATCAATACTCAATGGATACTTAAAATGAAGTTGCAAAGGAAATGGGGTTATAATTTCTATGTAAAAGCCACAAATTACTTACACCAATGAATGAAGCTTCGACGAAATCGGAGAAATTTTGCCAAAAATTTTGATTCATTGGCGTCTGCTATCTAAACATGCGACTGTATCTATTTCAATCAGAACTTCTAACAAGATTTCATTTATCAAAACTTCAATGATTTCGATGAATCTTGCCGATTGCAATAGATTATTGGAATGGTTGACTATTGAGTCAATATCAACAACAAATAATCAACCCCAATAAAATATATGGGGTGATACCCTACATATCCTATATGTGATATTGTATCACAAATAAGTACATGCATGCATATAGCTTATGCTTGCAAAATTACAAAACTTAATACCTACATTTTGGTGTCCACGGGCACAGTTGCATTTATGAAAATTTCCATCGCAATTTCCATACATTTTTGTTTCCATACTGTCGGAACGACATCGAAATCAGATACCTCATTTCGGATACCTCATTCCGTGACTTACACTACCTGAAGTTGCTCAGTAAGATTTTCATATTGGCTTCATCGCAAAAATAATTGGCTGCCCATATGTTGTAGCCCGAAATCGACATGAAGCCGTAGTTGATCAACATGAATGATGTCTGCTGCCAATGTAATCTCCCCTAGTGCAATTATCATATCTGCTAGTTCTTTCCATATACCACATGAATTGATTCTCTTGACCATTTATACATATACAGTCACTGGAGAGAGAATGCACTTTTCTCCATATTTGTCCACTATATGGAACTGATGGAGAACCCATTTAGACTCCCCACACCCTTCTTGTGCTTCATTGTTGTGTCTAGAGTTTTTCCTAACTCACTATGGTATGCCCCTTCACGAAACCAGTTGGTGTACCAATCAAGGAAAGTGGGGAAGAAAATTAGTTGCACAACTTCATGTAAAAGGGTAAATGGGAAAGACACTACTTGAGTGGGACGGAAGACACACATTGGGGCATGTGGGTTAGGAATGTCTTGCCCGTATGAGATAGCATAGAAATGTGAAATGGAATCTCAACCCGTATTTTTAAATGCAAACATATGAAAGGGATATGGTTTGGGCTTAGTATTTAACCCCACACCATATAATATCAACCAAGTAAATCATTTGTGTAAAGTATATTGATAATCCTTCCAAAAAATAAAAAGACATTTTACTCCTCTAGCATTCCTATGAATTTATCTAATGAAAATCAAAAGATGTCAAAATATCTTGTAAGCTAATAATATGTCTAACTACCAGAAAACACAAAATATAACTATGATCTTGTCCAATAAATTTATTCCCAATAGAAATATGTTGTATATGTACGTTGACTTGCCCCATTAAAAAGTAGTTTATTGTCCAATGTAATGGATAACATTGCAAAACCACTTTGTTGCACCAATATGCTCATCAATGACAACCATTTGAATACTTCAAAACAATTGACATGTTTATAATCTAATCCATGGAAAAAAACAATGACAACAATTTGTTTTACCAAAAAATCAATATTAATTCCATGGACAAATAATAGAAATTCATTGAATGGAATTTCCATATACAATATGGATAAATTTTCAATAATATATTTTACTCAACATGTTGAAAGTGACTCTCAAAATAGTGGTGCATCCATCACTTTTACAATCTATCTTTTTACTCAAAAAAAACTACTACAAAAGTTTCCAAGAAAAATATCTTATTCCTCTTTGTAGAAAAATACAGACATAACTAGGTACCCTATATAGAATATATATCAATAGAATCAAGCCATAATCTTGTACATGGAAATAGACATTTACATTGATTATATTTTTAATATGACCTTTGACCAAAAAAAGCAACATATGACTTAGTAAGTATTTGTTACTCTCCCACAACAAATAGCATACCCTTTCTTTGTTTAGATAAGTGACCGGTGCAAATTGTTGTGTAGCATGTGTTTTTGATCTTGTCTATTATACAAGAAGACATGTTGCTTTTATCCTCTTATATAAACGAAAGAAGAGTAATACTTATATGTGTGTTGTACTAGTATCAATCTCATATAAGAACCGTCATACCTAGAGAGCAGAATGAATGGTTTTCTGTTCCAGATTGAGGTACTTCATATTCTTGCACTAAGAGATGTGGATAGCAGAAGGATCCACGACATTTTGAAATATTTATATTGAAATGTTCTTTGATGGCTGTTAGAGCTTCATTATGAGTCAATTGAGAGATTCACACATATACAATGATAGAGAGTACAGGAAAATAGGAGGGGATAGGCTCGAGAAAATTATACCAAAAATAATGATTATGACAGCATTTACATGGTCTAAAGATTTGATAGACTTCTTGTTTCCTAAAGACAAGCATTTTATCAAACACACATCACGCTAGAAATGGATACTACCCCCAGTTCTAACTTCATAAAATACCTTAGCGTGAAGAATTTTCTCGGGTTGTTGATGGTCCGTACTCGTTGTCGTACTCCAAACCTTAATTCGTCCTCCATGGCTTGTTGCTCGGGATGCCATTGTCATGGACGGAAGGAACAACACTTTGACGCCCTTAGGACTTCTGTTGCGCCTGTCAATACCGTCCTTGTTTCCTACAATAGAGATGGGTGGTTGCAGGGAACCACAGTGGTTCAAAGTCAGTGATACGTTATGGAAGGTTGACTAGGTTGCTGCTCATAACCTTGGATTTAAATAATGACGATTTCCATAGAGTCCCATTAGGTGGACAACCCCATTGCCACACTATAATGAATTATTGTATCCGCTTCTTCTGGGGAAGTTCGTCGCAGACCAATGTCTCTGCTTTTCTTGAGGATGGCCGAGACGTATGCATAAACCATGAGAAGTATATTCTCGCTTCTGCTTGCATCTTTAATTTCGTCGATTTGACGATATGGCTTCTCAGGAGACTCGTAGAACAATCGTGCTAATGTCGGATTTTAGAGGGGGAGAAGGGTGTATATTAGACATACAGTTATAAAAGCTAAGGAGAAGGAAACCGTGATGTGGCAGAAAGATTGTAGTGGGGTTGGAATCGCCGATGATGGAAGAAATTGGGAAAGGGTGAAATAGGAGGAAGAGGGCGAAGTGGGACGGGACTAGATGCGGGTTAAAAAAATAAATTATATATTAAAAGTCTCCCGCATATCCTCTTTATTCGTTATTAACACAAATGCCATCGTGAGCGCGGGATATATTATATTGGAAACCTGCTATTGAACAAAATATGAGAGAGGAAGCTGCCCGGAAATTGTCTTGTGACACTAGCGTATAAAATGCCGATAAAAATTGCCGTTTAAACCATGATTTGTTGTAGTGCATGTAAAATGATTAATATGGCTAATCAGGGCTAATAACCCTATATTAAATGTAATAAATACATTAATGACCAATAAATGATGAAATTCACAGAGTAAGCTCATATCAGTATATGAAACCTCAGGTTTAATTATGAGATCATGATTTTGCATAAAATCTATGTTATATGAAGGTGAACCTTAATACGTGTGATGTAACCCTAATATGATTAATGAAAGTGACATAATGTTAAATATGTTAACATAATAATGTGACACATGAGTATATCCAATTAATGAACTATAATCTGGAAAATGACATCAGTATGATATCTCTAAGACAAGAATACAAGTAAAAGTGGGAATATCCTACTAAGTTAAGTAAACCCTAAAATAGATATAATTAGGGTTAAGATGATGAGAACCTTATAATAGTATGTGATCTTGTTTTAATCAGGTTTAACCAAGGATATAGTTGACATCAGAAGTATATGTAATGATTAGGTTTGTTCTTGATCAAGGTACGCCATTACCTCTTACTTGGCTTATTATACAATATGCTTGTGTTATATGAGTAGTAAAATACTTGGCATACGATATTGATTGAAATGATTATTCTTGTATGATATGTTGCATGATTTTCCATACTTATTTCTATGAACACATCAAACATAATATATCTATTCCATTATATGAAAGCACTAATTCTCTTTGGTAGCATAGTGCTGGAAAGTGATCATTCTCTTTGGTAGCAGATCACATTGTACAATGATCTAACTCTTTGGTAGTAGATCATAAGGCCTTACATCTCATTCTTGTTGGGAGCAGAGATGATGCATTATTCCATCAGGTGGCAAATGCATGGATATATAATGGAAAATTTGCTTAAAATATGTGTTCTCTTTTGCTAATGAACATCTTTGTGCAAGTATACACTTTTCTTATATTCTTCTGTTACTGCCAAGTATTAGTTTTATCTTATTGCCAAGATATGATGAGAGGTATATAAAAGACACGTAGGCGTACTCGGTACAATATTCATGAAATATTGTGCTGATGTGTACCACATGTAATCTTTTATTTAGGTTGTGGTTATGCTTTGAAGATCCAGGATAGTGAGAGTTGTGTGGCGAGCTGATGTTCAGGTGGACCTGTTGTCTTAAGATCATGTAGTTTAGTTGTAGTACATGTATATGTATAGTTTGTTGTTCAATATGTAATATCAAGTGATGTAACAATTCATGTTGTAATTATATGTTGAATGGTGAACATGTGTGTATGGTTTTATTATTGTTCATGTACGTGTGCTACTGTGTTTCCTTCTGACTCCCTTGATTTTCTTCTTCTTAGCCTTATGTGGGATGTTTAAATTAGGATTCTCGCTGAGGTGAGGGTTTCAATTTGAACGTCACACATCAGATTAAGTTTTAGAAAATCCGGGGACGTCACAGGTGGTATCAGAGCATGAATAATAGAAAAGCCTGACATTTTCTCATTATGCAACTCAAACTAAAGAAAACCTTGAACTTAATAATCTTTAGGGTTAGATTAGTCATCTTGTAGAGACTAGATCTGACCTAGCCTCTAGGTTAGCACCTAGATGTCCGAGAATTAGGTCTAGACTGGTGCTTGTTGAGTAGCAAGTCCTTAGATGTCGTTCTTTCCTTGTAGTGCAGTGGTATGGGATGTTGCACTGTTTGGAAATGACGTGCATCAAGGGAAGAGAAACCCTAGACACATGGCGCTCGTTGTCTAGAGTAGCTACACTAGTCTACACCATGTTCTCACCGCTTTCACTAGTTTTCATGACATTGTACTCTCTACTATGTGTGGGACACTCGTTTTCAGGATTTGGTTTTTGATTCCAATCGGATCGAACCTTGATAGTTTTCTCTGACGCATGTTTTATCGGAGAAAAACTATATAATATTTTATTATGTATATGTATTACAAAAATGTGTCCCCACACATGTACGAGTAGGAGGTGGTCATGCAACCTAAGTGAAAGTGATGACATCAGTCTAGAAGAGAGAGTAGTTCTAGATTAGATGTCTAGAGCCTTGTTGGAATATATGATAGATGAAATAGATGAAATAAATTTTGATGATATGGTGTAAGTCCTATATAGACGGTTTATGATGATATATGTATGTCTTTGAGGACTTAAGTTTAGTTAGAGGATTTGAGATAAGTTTTGATTATGCAAGTATGAGTTCTTTTCTGAGATAAGATAAGATAAGTTAAGATAAGTTGTGAGTCAGCATGAGCCTCAAGCTCTTTTACAAAGGAGGACCTCTAGTGTTAGGACCAGTTTTGGGGTTAGCTCAAGAGAGAGCGAGACCCACAGGGAGAAGGTCAGAGAACCTAGACTCCAAGATAGGAGAATTTTGAGATATGTGATATGATATGTCCTAAACTAGACTACTCCTGAGTGATTGAGTTGAGTTTCTTTATGTATGATTCCTATAGTTTTGTTGAACCCTAGATGTCCTTGGGAGGACCAAACCCTAGAGATAGAGAGAGGCTGGTTATATGAACATGTGAATATGAATATGAGTGCCTACCATCTGGGTGAGGGAGAGAGCCCAAGACCCTGGAGGAGGTAGCTATGTTAGTTTCTATGAAGCCTCATGCTCGGGTTGGTGGTTTCCCACATAGGAATCTAGTAGTGTATATAAGAAGGTTTTGGGTAAGATGTTGCATGGGTAGAGACCTATGAAGAGTATGTTGTAGCATGTTTTGATTTGTGCTTATGTGGCTAGATCTTGTAAGGCTTTTGCTAGTGCCAATGAGGTAGACCCGAAAACCCTAAACCAAGGAGGGAGAATAAAGCATGTACATATGAGATACTCATAGAGTTGAGTTAGCTTAGAGAGAGACTGAGCACGACACTTCCCTCACAGTATGGGTTAGAAGAACCTCATTTGGGGCTATATAAAGTATTGATATATGTTTCACGAGCCACTCACATAAGTTTGTTTAGCACAGTCACGATATAATATATGCAAGATGTTATCTAATCTTGAGATGTGATATATAAACATGATATGGTGAAATATATAGAAATGGTTTAATAAATATCAATGCATAAATGGTTAACCATGTACATTAATAATAACGATAATGTGATAATGTTGGTTAATCTTGTGATGAAATCACTAGTAAATGTTGTTATTTGTTATGAGCAATGAAATAAGATCAAGTAAATGAAACATGTTACACGAGATGCAAATCTTAGTGCTTAACAAAGATGGAAAATATAGTTTAACAGCTAGCACAACATAATGATTACGACACCTTGATATGATGTAGATGGATAAAATGGGTTAACTTTAGTTAACTCCCTCCTAAAAGGCATATGCTAATGTTGAACATGTTCTAACTTTGATCTCAATAAAATGTTGATGACACCTTGATATAATCTAGATGGATAACACAGGTTAATTATAGTTAACTCCATCCTAAAATGCATGGGTTAAGATTAGTATGAAATCCTAACAATGAGATATGTTATGACATAACATAAGCTCCTAAACTCTTGTTGAGCTTTCTATGAAGTGATGTTAAACCCTAGATGTTGTAAAACATCCTGGTAGCATAGATATAGTTTTGGACCTCTGTCTTTGGATACGTTGCACCTAGAGTGGTTCCATAGAGATGGATGAAGTTCCTTGTGTGAGAAGATATCTTGATTTTGAGGACAAAATTTCTTTTAAGATGTATATGATGTGATAAAGTGGATTTCTGGCTTAATTTTGAGGACAAAATATCTTTTAAGGTGTGTAGGATGTGATGGAGTGGACTTTTGGATCCATAAATATGTAATGAGATAATTGGATTCATGTATACAAGTTGTTTGATGAGTCCAAGTGCTTTGATAAAATATGAACCTTATTGGTGTGACAATAGATGTTTTTATAAAGAAAAAGAGATACAAAAAAACCACTCATATAGACTATATAAAATCAATGTACTCCCTTTTTGTCCGGTTTTCTTCTCACATGCACTCTTGTGAGAAAGTTGAATAATTGGAAGAAACTAATCTCATGCCCACTACTTTTCTTTTGTACACAAACGGCTGAGTTAGTGGAGTTGGTGTTGGACTAGGCGGTTTAAGTGAATAAATTAAAGAGAGTGAACCACCTCTCCATCGTGTCCTCTTCGTCAGTTGTAAAAGAGAGAAGTGATGATCGGAGTTAGAAGGAGAGCAAGAGAGGAAAATTGAGGAAGGTTGAGAGTGGTTGTAGTATAGGGAGAGATCTATGCCACCGAACGTAGAGCTCCTACGTATGCGGGTTTGCAGTCCCTCACGGTGATGGAGTTCTGTTGAAGAGAAGACCGACGATCGGTGTGAGAACAGACGCACATGGCATCCATGTCGTTGAGCAGAGAACGATGTGAGGGGGGCCTCTATTTTGCGTGGGACCTGGGTAGCTGAAGAGGAAGGTGTCGTCGTTGGTCCTTGATCAAGCCACAACGGCGCTTGAGAACTCAGCCGGCAGGCTCCGCGAGGAGGAGCTGCAATAGCAGCAACCTGGAGATCCGAGGCGGTGAGGAGGCCATGCTATAGGGCGGCGTGAAGGAAGAGAGGTTGGGGCTGCTGGACGTCTAAGAGATAGACAAGGAGGATGACAACGAAACCTATTTCTCGTTGTTGCCCAGCCTTGCGGAGGCGGCACTGGTTTCAGAAACGGAACAGACGACCTGCGGCACCGTCGGGCAAAGGAGAGAAGGGGAGGACATGGCAGCACGCAGCAGAAGCATCTGGCCACCGCTCTCACGTCGGAGCAGATCCCATCACGGCGGCGCTCGTTTTGGCGGGCGGCGGTGCTCACGCTCATGTTCGGGTTTAAGGTTAGGAGGAGACGGTTGCCTTTTGTCACTGAAGCTAGGCTGGGCGACGGCGCCTCTAGTGCATAAGATCGGGGTTGCGCAAGGACGTCTAAGCAGAGGAGAAGACTTGGAGGCAGATGATCTGTCACTGAAGCAACCCCTTCCGAGGCGGCGGTCCTTGCGTGCACTGGGGGCAGACGGAGCGGGCGTCGGGGGAAAGAAGACGACCTGCGTGAGAGAGAGAGGGAGTCGGACCAGGTCCAGAAGTTGAACCAGAGAGAATTGGTCGGCCCTCCTACCCCCAAGTCTTGAGCCGCACCCAACATGGCCACGTGGCGACACGCTATTGGCCTAAAGAGGTATTTATCTCAGAAAATATGTTATCTTCAATAATTCCTAGAAATTAGCTCCGTTGTCAGAAAAATACAAACAATATACCAAAATTCTCAGAAAAATGTGTAGAACAATATGAAATTGTTATATCAGTCCTTTGTTGCACTAATATCAGAGATATCTTGTTAGTTGTGAAATGCTTAATTGATGGATAATAAATTACAAACGTTAGCCTAAAATTATGGAAACATGTCAGTAACTCCATAATAATGTTTATAATGCATATGATGCCAATTATGGTCATGTTGATGCACGAAATCATGTAAAATGATTAATATGACTAATCAGGGCTAATAACCCTATATTAAATGTAATAAATACATTAATGACCAATAAATGATGAAATTCACAGAGTAAGATCATATCAGTATATGAAACCTCATGTTTAATTATGAGATCATGATTATGCACAAAATCTATGTTATATGAAGGTGAACCTTAATACGTGTGATATAACCCTAATATGATTAATGAAAGTGACATAATGCTAAATATGTTCACATAATAATGTGACACATGAGTATATCCAATTAATGAACTATAATCTGGAAAATGACATAAGTATGATATCTCTAAGACAAGAATACAAGTAAAAGTGGGAATATCCTACTAAGTTAAGTAAACCCTAAAATAGATATAATTAGGGTTAAGATGATGAGAACCTGATAATAGTATGTGATCTTGTTTTAATCAGGTTTAACCAAGGATATAGTTGACATCAGAAGTATATGTGATGATTAGGTTTGTTCTTGATCAAGGTATGCCATTACCTCTTACTTGGCTTATTATACAATATGCTTGTGTTATATGAGTAGTAAAATACTTGGCATACGATAATGATTGAAATGATTGTTCTTGTATTATATGTTGCATGATTTTCCATACTTATTGCTATGAACACATCAAACATAATATATTTATTCCATTATATGAAAGCACTAATTCTCTTTGGTAGCATAGTGCTGGAAAGTGATCATTCTCTTTGGTAGAAGATCACATTGTACAATGATCTACCTATTTGGTAGTAGATCATAAGGCCTTAAATCTCATTCTCGTTGGTAGCAGATATGATGCATTATTCCCTCAGGTGGCAAATGCATGGATATATAATGGAAAATGTGCTTAAAATATGTGTTCTCTTTTGCTAATGAATATCTTTGTGCAAGTATACGCTTTTCTTATATTCTTCTGTTACTGCCAAGTATTAGTTTTATCTTATTTCCAAGATATGATGAGAGGTATATAAAAGACACGTAGGCGTACTCAGTACAATATTCATGAAATATTGTGCTGACGTGTACCACATGTAATCTTTTGTTTAGGTTGTGGTTATGCTTTGAAGATCTAGGATAGTGAGAGTTGTGTGGCGAGCTGATGTTCAGGTGGACCTGTTGTCTTAAGATCATGTAGTTTAGTTGTAGTAGATGTATATGTATAGTTTGTTGTTCAATATGTAATATCAAGTGATGTAACAATTCATGTTGTAATTATATGTTGAATGGTGAACATGTGTGTATGGTTTTATTATTGTTCATGTATGTGTGCTACTGTGTTTCCTTCTGACTCCCTTGATTTTCTTCTTCTTAGCCTTGTGTGGGAGTTTAAATTGGGATTCTCGCTGAGGTGATGGTTTCAATTTGAACGTCACACATCAGATTATGTTTTAGAAAATTCGGGGACGTCACAGTCCGCAAGAGCTCCCCATCCATTTAAAGACTGGTGGGGGAGTCCCAAGTACCACGACAGAGCCTTATCTTCTAGGGAGAAGATGAAACCTTTGCAGTAGATCACTTCTTGAGCAACCCCCCACATCTTGATCGTATCACAGATGTTCTTAAAGTCGTCCAGGTGATGATAGGGATTGTTATGCCTGGAACTCCCTCTAAAACTCTTGTTCTGAATCATGGAAATCACGGATGGCTTGAGCTCGAAGTTGTTAGCATTGAAACGCGGGATGATCACCGGGCATCGAGAATTGTTAGCCTTTGAGGAGGCTAACTCTCTTAGAGTCTTTTCATCTCCTTCCGAATCATCATTGTTGCTACTTCCGTGACGTTGCTCCTGTCGATTATGATTTCTTCTGTGTCGGCGATGGTGACAAGGCCTTTCTTGGTGACGACTTTCCTCGGAGTGCTCAGTTTCCAGGTCTTCCTATTGATTGTTCCCGTCGTAGCGGTCGTGATCGCCCGGTGGTGGTGATTCATTCCTCGGTCCTCCTTGGTGGTCTTCCTCAGTGTGTTGTGGGTTGACACGAGGAGGCATGGCTAAATTCAGGTGAACTATGGATCTGTATATGAGCATGGTGGGACAGATTGCTGTTCTTTGGAATTCCTGAAATGGCCCGAAAAACCAAGTTAGAAAGTCAAATCATTATTATTGGACAGAAAATAGTAAATAAGAAAAACAAAAGGAAAGGCAGTGTTGTCAAGCTCATTTCTAAGCTTGAGGCACAGGAGTGTAGTTAGTGGATTCAGGTTCATCTATAGTGCCGCTATTGCCTTGTCCCCGACAACGGCGCCATAAAGTTGACGGCCCTTAGATTTCGCATCCAAAAGTGGAGACGGATTAGGGGTGGTCGAGCTTTAATATTTATAAACCCGAATCCTTCTAGGCCCCCGCAACTTTGTTTACGGGGTCGAAGTAGTCATACGGGGTCAAACACAGGGACAAGGGGGCAGAGTTGAGAACCCAAAATCATCACGCTACACTCCAACATGTATTAAAAGATGATAAAATTCCTGAAAGGGAATCAACAAGGTGTCACAAATAAAATAGGAAAAACTATCTACAACTGGAGTTACAAGAAAGATTTAAGGTTTTATCAATTAGCAACTTTTAGGGGTTTTCATGCAACAGAAAAGGTAGATAAAACAAGAGCTAGAGCAGAGTACAGAGGATAAGACTGCAGTAAAACCAAGCGGTAGCAATAACATCATGTACCCTCCTCTCAGAGTGGGTACCTCTATCCCAGTACCAACACCCCTATCGAGGTTGCTGGCCTTAAGCTAGAGTGGAGTGTTACCGAAAACAGCTCCGTTCCGGGCACTCTCGTACTTCAGAATCGGAACAAACGCTAGAGCCACAACACGACTCTCGAAGTTGTTGCGACGGGAAAACACGATTCGGTAGCTAATCGAAACGCGATCCAAATCATGCAAGCTAGCGCTCAGATATCAAACATAACAATCATCCAATCAAATGTACAAAGCATAGAGCAACAAGTAATCAAATCTTTCCATTACCATAAACATTAAAGGGTCTTAATACATTTCATGTAACAAAGAATTAAATAACAGAATTAAATAACAGAATTAAAACTATGTCGACTTCTTGATCTAGAAGGTCGACAGACTAAGCGACTCTCCCTGCCCGATATCGGTCATGGGCCTATCCCGATACAGGTATGTCAGGCGGCACACCCTCTCGGGCGATACGATCTACACGGGACTGTATCGTTCAAGGACCCTGGCCGATACGCTCAAGTCGGGCGGCACACCCTCTCGGGCGACATGCATGACGGGCGGAGCGTATCGGGTTCGATATTATGCCGGGCGAGGAGCGACGCGCTCTACCGTCGGGCGCCCGTGTCGCTCATCTATGGTGGTCGATATCGGCCTTCAGTGTCGCCCGGGACAGTCCTAAGTGAACCATCCTCTCCCTCTCGGGATGAGGAAAAGCTCACCTAGTGTCGCCCGACACGAACACTGGGGCGCGATATGCTTGCTCTCGCAGCTTCCTCCGAAGGTGGCTCTGGTTCCCAACCGTCCGAACTAAGCTCTCACTTTGTACGAACAAACAAGAGTTGTCTCTTCGTCTTCCTGTAGCTGCTATTTGTAGTCAGCTGGTTGGGGAGAAAACACGGTGCTCGAAGTGCCACGTGGCCACCTTAAGCACCAGTCGTGGGACGGGACGATACAGAAATGTTGCTCTCCGTCGATGGTGTTGGCTATCGGTTGTGACGGGCGGCGTGCCTGCCGGTGGGTGGTCGTGTCGCCCGACAAGGCTGGTTGTTGAGGCGAGTTGGCTCCCTGTCGGGTAAAGGTCTTGTCGGCCGACAACTTCTTCTTGCGCGGCATCACTTTGTCGTGCGTCGTTACGTCATTTTACCCTATCGAGCAGGGGTTGTATCGGTCGTCAGGAAGGCCGACGGCAGACTTGGGTTTATTCATGGGACGGGAAGGCCTTATTGCACCAAAACGGGGGAAAACTCTGTAAAAGATAGGAAAATTTGACTAAGAGCATTGCTTGGCCAATTATTGCGAAAATGCTAATAAAAGAGAGGCAAATAGCAGAAAAGGGCAGTTTTGATAACATAAAACAAGGCAAAAACATCACAAAATTAGGTGTTATCAGGGACACACATCACAAATCTGTGAATCGATAAGATCCAAGAATACAGCAGAAAACGAGAAGGTGGAGCAGGCCAAGACGAATAGCGGTAGATTGGCAGAAGCCGAGGACTCACCATGGCACACTCAATGCAGCAGGCGTCGACGTCAGGGGAAAGAACCGGCTAGAAAACTACCGGATAAAACCAGCACCAGTTTTAACAGGTATGGGGACCTGCCAAAAGATCACGGTGATGAAGGAATTGAGATGAGTGGACACCCGCACAATGCAGCTGGTTCAAATATTGACGGAGGCAGTAGATTTGCTAAAGTGTGGAAAAAGAAAACACATACAAATACTATAGAAACAGTAGCACAAAAGGTAGAGGCCCTCAAAGATATAACCAATGTCCCAGCATCTCACAGTAGAGTCCAGATGAGAGACAGAAATAACAAGAACAAGGAAGATCACACCATGGCCAACCCGGAAATTGACAAAGTGGTTGAGATTCTGTCAGTAGTTGAAGATGAAGTGTTAGCTGATACTGCTGAACTGGAGAGAGTTGAACGAAGTGATATACCTATGGCGCAGCGAATTCCCAAGGAGCATAAAGCTTCCCAGAAAACCAAGATTGGAAAAATATTCAAAGGAAGCAGCACCAGAATGAAGAGGTCGGGCCTATCTAAATCAAATGTTGAAGGGGTACGCAGAAGTCCCTGGCAGCGAGGCGCTCAAGACTGTGAAGTAGTGGAGGAGGCATTGAAGACTGTTGCTAACAAGGAAAACAAAGAGTCATCCCTGTAAGCGGCCCTTTATCTTCTTTTTCTGCTCTGTTTGGTTTATGATGAAGATCTTGTGCTGGAATATCAGAGGCATCTGTAAAGCTGATACGTGCAAAGTCCTTAAAGAGTACATATCTATTCACATGCCCTTGATTACTGTCATTCTTGAGCCTAGAATCAGTGTTGAAAAGGCAGTCGACACTATTACAAGACTGGGTTTCTCTAACTCTCATAGATCTGAAGCACGTGGTTTCTCGGGGGGCATTTGGGTATGCTGGAGTGCAGCTTCTTGCACAGTTGAAATTTTTAACACACATCGCCAGTTTGTGACTTGCAGGATTAACAAATCTTTCTACGCCACTTTCATCTATGTGAATCCACATATCCAGATTCGTAGCCTGATCTGGAAGCATATTGCAGAGCTAGGCGATCGATATAAAGAACCTTGGTTGGTTGCAGGAGATTTCAACACTGCGATCACCCCAGCTGAAAGAATTGGATATCTTACTTTTAATCACAGGGAAGCACAAACATTCACTGCTACTATGATGAAAGTAGGTTTAGCTGATATTGGCTTTTCTGGACAACGCTTTACGTTTCGCCATGGCATGAAACAAAGTAGACTCGATCAAAGTTTAGCGAATAGTGCTTTCTTCATGAAGTTTCCCAATGTTTATGTGCTACATCTACCAAGGGTCGAGTCAGATCATTTCCCCCTACTGATCAACATGGCTAGGCGTGTGACTTGTCATGGAAGGTTCATGACGAAAGCGTCTTGGCAGAAGGAACCGACTTTTAAACCTTGTCTCGACAAAGTTTGGCGCAAGGATTTGAACTTTTAGAATGCTTTAGATATTGCTAGCCCACAACTGAGAACTTGGGACGGGGAGCTGCAAAAATCTAAACGTGCAGACAAAGATAGACTCCTTCATAATATTGAAACTCTTCAGAAAAATCTGGCTTCCAGGTATGATGATACTACCGATAAGTTGTGTCTAACTATGCAGGATGACCTAAATAATTTGCTGAAGAAGGAGGAAGTGGACTGGAAACAAAAAAGTCACATTAATTGGCTTAAGGATGGTGATACAAATTCACGTTTCTATCATGCTTATGTCAACCAACGTGAAAGAATGAATAGGTGTGAAGCCATCAAACATCCATACGGGGGCTGGGTAACTGACAGTAAGGAAGTTTTCCGCTTGGTTACTGATTTTTACATAAATCTTTTCACCACTCCAAGCAGCGTCAGCCAACCGGCTATGAGGCGGATCCCAGGCAACTTCGAAACTATATCTGAAGCACATAGTCAACAACTTGCGAGGATTGTTCATATGGAGGAAGTAGAGAACATCCTCTTCTCCATGAACCCGTTCAAGGCTGCAGGTCCAGAGGGAACTACCACACACTTCTTACAATCCAACTGGTCCTATGTAAAAGAATCGGTTACAAGAACGATACAAGAAGATCTAAACTCTTCCATTCTTGACGAAAAGCTCTGTAATGCAACCATTGTGCTCATTCCAAAGGACAAGAAGCCAGTCTGCCGTAGCCAATTCAGGCCCATCTTTCTAAACAACACTATTCTTAAACTTTGTTCTAAGGTAGTGGTGGAACGCCTAAAACAGTGGATCCCCAAATGGGTCAGTCCGGTACAAAGTGCATTTGTACCTGGAAGGAAAATTTCTGATAACATTACTATTGTACAGGAGCTCATTCATACGATGAAAAGGAGGACTTCAAGTAAAACTATGGCAATCAAAGTAGACCTCACCAAAGCTTATGATAAAATGGCGTGGAGCTTTATCCATGATACTATTGAGAAAACGGGCATTCCTACCAACTTACAAAGTTATATCATGAATTCTATCAGGTTGGGTAGATCACAGATTGTTTGGAACGGTGAGACGACACCTCAGTTTAAGCCTTCCAGAGGTTTACGCCAGGGGGGTCCTCTAAGTCCTTACATTTTTGTTCTGTGCATTGAGAGGTTAAGCCAACTGATTGATCAACTTGTAGCTGAAAAGAAATGGACTCCCATGCAACTAGGTAGAGGAGGTCTGAGAATTTCTCATTTGTGTTTTGCGGATGATATCATCCTGTTCGCCAAAGCAAATGAATCCAACATAAACACCATCATGAAGTGCTTCAAGCTTTTTGAAAAGGCGTCTGCACAAGCTATTTCGATTGAGAAAACTAGTCTTCTTTTCGAGAAGTGTTATGAGACAGGAAGTTGACATCATATGTCGAAGAAGTGGCCTTCAGAGAACTCAAGACCTGGGAAAGTACCTTGGCGTACCTATCATACACAATCGGGTAAGCAGGGATACCTACAATGAAGTCCTTGAGAAGGTTACTAAAACTATCAATTCCTGGATGGCTAAGAGTTTATCTATGGTCGGACGGGTTAGCCTAGCTAAAAGTACTTTAACTGCTATACCTACTTATGTTATGCAGACGGAAAAGCTACCCCTACATTTATGCAATAGGATTGACGGGGAAATAAGAAGATTCATATGGAATGGGGGGAGAAGCAAAAGGGGAGTTCCCCTCATATCTTGGAGTCGTATTGAAGATCCACGTAGGACTTGGGATTAAGTCTATGAGAGAATGGAATCAATCTCTCCTTATGAAGAATAGCTGGGATATCTATAGCAGAAGGGGGACCATCTGGAGTGAGGCCATGACTAAGAGAATTCTGAAAGATGTGCAAAGTCTGGCCCAAAACATGTCTCATCTGGCTCGAAACATTGTTCTCACCAAACCGTTTATGTAAGCCAATACTTACATGAGTCTTGTGAGCGGCAGCTCCATTAATGTTTGGCATGACAAGTGGGTACCAAATGTCAGTCCGTTAAGCAACCATGCTTTGCATCCTATTCCTACAGAGCTGGAAGACTTGGTAGTGAGCAGCTTGGTGAATATGGAAGGACAATGGGACTGTAGCTTCTTGGAGCACTGGCTTCCAGCAGATGTCACAAAGGCTATTTATGAATTAAATCCTCCTAATGATCCAGAAGCTAAAGACGTGAGGGTGTGGATGCTCAATGAAGGAGGAAGCTACACTGCCATGTCGGCATATCATGCTATATGTGCGGAGACTGAAATCAAAAGGCAAGGTCATTGGCACCGTATTTAGCATGCGCAGGTGGCAACGCATATAAAAATGTTTATGTGGATTGCAGCTAATGGATCTCATCTTACTAATCATAACAGGAAACGTCGGAAGATGACGTGCATTGCTACTTGTCCCAGATGCAACGCAGTGGATGAGACCACCCTTCATGCTCTCCGGGACTGCCCTAAGGTGAAGAAAGTGTGGCACTCTTTGCTGAATTCTGATTACAATCATCGGTTCTGGACAGTAGAGAACCTGGATCAGTGGATGAGCATAAATATCAAGGCACCGGATGCTCACAAACAATTGTTTTTTATAATTTGCTGGAGCATGTGGAAGCAGCGTAATCTTTGGATTTTCGAAGGCAAAGAACATAATTCTCATCATATCATTAACCTCATTAATCAAGAGATTATGATGAACAATAGAGCTTGGACCACATCCGAAAACAACAAGGAGCAGGTAAGAAGACGAAGTTCTGAAAACCCCAAGCCGGACACCATCCTCTTCAACACTGACGCTGCTTGGCAGAAGGGGAAGGGAGATATTTTAGTTGTTATTACTAATTCTAATGGCAATTGGCTTAGTGGCGTCGGCCAGTTGGTTATGGCAAGGAATCCTCTGGAGGCGGAACTTATGGCTATCGGGATGGCTGCTAGCATTATTGAGGGAAGTGCAGTGCAGGATGCTGTGATTATTACTGACTGCCATCAAGCGTCTATTATGATCTGTGATGGGTACTGGAATCATCCTCGCTTTGCTAATATCATCCGTGGTATTCAGTTGATTAAGAAGGAGAATACTGAGCTCATATACACTGAAAGACAGAACAACAAGCAGGCTGACGCTCTTGCTAAGTACCATGCTGGATAGAGTATAGGCTATATCCACTACAAAAACCCTCCTAGTTGTGTGCTGGACATTGGACTAGCACCTACATGTAATGCTAGTAGTACTACCATATATCAATTCTTGTAGTTGTCTAATAATTGTAATTCCAGTTTTAATTTTTCTTGCATGAGGTGGGCAAGATGAATAAGATGACCGGCTGACTTCTCTAAAAAAAACAAACAAACATATCCACAAGATCAATGTCCACATTCATTCACACATACACAAAAGGGGATACTAGGCCATAACCGTGCATGCATTCACCACATAAAACAAATTTTAAAGGCGACGTTTATGTTATCATAGGTGTATCTATATATATGCATATACATATTAAAATTGCAGTACTTGTAATATGGGATATTCCCCATTAAAAAAATTTGACTCCCCCACAGACTATGCGGGGTACACAGGGGCAAAGCCCCTGAAAGGTCTACGGAATTGTACTTTCGTACACATATGAAAATCAATATTTTCCATAGTCGACCCTGTCTGAAACATCAAAAAAAATAGAAGCCTACGGTGTATGTGGATTTAGGTTTAGATTTGCACATTAGAAGTATTAATTCGCATCGTATGCAACATAAAAATAGTATACAATGATTCGATCATATCAAAATGAATCCAAATACGCCGTAGATCGACGTTGCTCTAATACCACTGTTGGGTTTTGTGGAGAAAACATGTGTGGCGGAAGCAACAAAATCCACACAACCCAAAACAGGATCTCGTCGACAACAGCATATTTGGAAGGGGTGTTAGCGGAATATACCTTATCGCGGAGCAAGTCCAGTGATGTCCCGTTACACGACAGTGTGCAACGATGCTTGTCAACACTGATGGAACTTCTCTCCCATTCGCTGTCGTAGGAAGATTCGGTGGTGCTCCTTTAGTGCGATGATGTACGTGGCTCGTAACATGCACGGATGGTCATTGATGCCCTCTGAACACAGGCGTCTCAGCGTCTGTGTCTCTACTTCGTCCACGTGGATGGACTGGAACTCCACGTCCCACTTCCTAATCCGGCGGGAAGGAGTCGTGTATGTGCGGCGGCATGCTAGCGGCATCTTTCTCTCCTTTCGCTCTTAAGGACAGTGAAGATAACCTTCCATTTTGTGACGTTATCTTATTAGTTCTCCGTAATGTTCCATACTCTTTCTTAGATAAATTAGATAAAATCATTAACTTTTTACTTTATTGCTGATATACCAATAAACTAACTTCTCTATTTTATTATTACAGGAAAACACAAAAAAAATTATTACAAAGACTCCAACCGGTCCCAAGACCGCATGAGCCCATGCGGTATCAAGACCGTATGAGCCCATGCGGTCTCAAGACCGTTTGAGCTCATGCGGTCTCAAGAACGTATGAGCTCATGCGCTCTCAAGACCGTATGAACCCATGCGGTCTCAAGACCGTTTGAGCTCATGCGGTCTCAAGACCGTATGAGCCCATGCGGTCTCAAGACCGTTTGGGCTCAACTTAAGCCTATAAATAAGACCCCAAGGGTCACTTCAAAAGGGAGACATCTCAGACGCCCAAAGGCTGTCTCTCCAGTTCCAGAGCAATTCCATCCTTCATCCATTGCCACAAGGCTGCCGGTTTGAGGTCCACATCCCATCATCAAGCTACCTTCTCTCTCATCAACAAAGAAGGTGGGAAGAGAAGATCCATCATCAAGCAGCCACAAAGTGTGAAGATCGTTGCTCTCTCCACCAAGATTTCAACCTTCCCTCCTCCGTAGAGATGTTGTTCTTTCTCTCTCTTCTCGCCTCCTCCTTTGCTCTTGAGATGAGCGAGTAGTCCTTTTCACTAGGGTGCGGGGAGTAGCCCCGCTACCCATGTTTTCATTTCATGCAATGTAATTCAATCGTCTGCAATAGAGATACTTCTTTTTGGCTCAACATCAATCGTTTAATGAATACTTGTTGCTTGATCACCAACTCGTGTTACTTATTGTCTCTTGGTATGAATTGTCTACGTTTATACCCTTAGATCTGAATATCGATTGAATGTTGGTTCTAGATATATGTAGTCACCATAAGTCTGTTTTGGTATCTTGGAGTGCTTTCATGAGTGGAGTAAACTCACTCCCATCGTTGCACTTTCATACTATGAAATGGAATCAGTTGACGTTTGGAAGTGCAACCATGGTAAGGTCGAGGAACACACTTCATGAAGGAGTAATGCAAAGTAAGTGACCATTCGTTAGGGGATGGCTGGCATTGTAATACTCCACACTCCTCGTAGTTAGTTATCCGAAAGGAAGCTAAGTCTACGAAGATACTAGCTGATTAGTTTCTCTTTGCAGGTCTTTTTATTATGTTGCATGTTTATGATCCATGTGTAGTGGTGTGAAACCTGGCAACACCCTAGTGGTCTTAATCATTGTCTACAACCTTAGTTTCTACTTTCTTTGCTTTTACCTTCCTCGCATCTAGTTTAAACAATCAAATCAAACTTTCGGTCTAAATATCAATCGTTAAGTAGTTAAGTACGACTAAAACATTTTCTATCTTGTTTAACTCTAAACAAGACCGTTGTCCCGTGGATCCGACCCTTAAACTATATTACGATAAGACTTCCGCGTGTCTTAGCACACGCGGGTGGAGATCTTACCATAATACAAGCAAGGCTAAACTTACAGATTCATCATCTCTAGGATTTTTAGTGGCGTTGCAAAACTCCATCAAAAATTGGCGTCGTTGCCGGGGACAACGGAATGTTTTAGCTTTTACATAACAACTTCTTGGTTGATTAGGATTTTACACTTTTCCTTGATAACTACTCCAAATCTTCTTGATTTCTTCGTTTTCTTCCATCATCTTAACGTGTGATTTTCTTTCTACTCAGGTAGAAAACGTGTATGCAAACCCTGCATCACATCGGATTCTCCCCTAAACCAGAGTACGACTCTGAGGTAGAAAGAAGTTTCCACCGAAGGATTAGATTTAATCGCCAAAGAGCTAGACAAATGGCTGAAGAGCAATGCCTCGTTGCGGAGAGAGTTAATGCCACCATAGCGGCACAAAGAGCACAACTCATCGCCGACACTCGTGTTCAAGTGCAAGCCGAGATTCAAGCTGAAGAACAAGCTCGCATCCAAGCCGAGAATGCTGCTGCTCAATTAGCATTAAGAAGTAAGCAACTTCGGGATTACGCAGTCCCAAAGAATTATGAAGATGATCACCCAGTCCGACCACCAATTATCAACATTCCAAACTTCGAAATCCGAACGCAATGGATCCAGATCATGCAAGGCATCTCCTTCTCTGGAGGACCGGGAGACGATTGCATGGATCATCTTAAGAGATTCAAGTCACTGTGCCGACTTGTACCTCAAGCAGGAGTTGCTCTTGAAGCTATAATGTTACACCTCTTCCACTTCACCTTATCTGGGAGAGCTCTAAGCTAGTACAATGCTTTAGATAGGAATCCTATCATCACTACTTGGACTCCTTTAGAAGAAAAATTTCTTGAGAAATTATTTCCACCGTCACTAACCTATGAGATCAGGGGACAAATTAATCACTTTACCCAACTACCTGGAGAAACACTTGCGGAAGCTTGGGAAAGATTCAAGGAACTCCTGAGGAAGTGCCCTCACCATGGCATATCTCAAAATCAACTGATAGAAACATTCTATATAGGAGTAAGTGATGATATCAAACAATTTTTAGATTCCTCATCTGGAGGAAACTTTATGAGAAAGAACTATGAAGATGCTTGGAATATAGTTACGATAGGGGCCGAGAACCAATCTAATTGGGGAAGGTCATCTAATCAAACCAAGGGAGTTCTTAAAGTTTACAAAGCTGAAGAATCCATGGAACTCAAGGCTATTGCAGAGGCCCTGAAGACTATTTCCAACAAGAAACAAGCTCTCGAAACTTCTTTCGGAGAGTACGACAAGAAGAAAAGCTCTCAGGTTCAACAAGTGAAAGCTGCTATCGAAACTTGTGAAGCCTTTCATGCATCTGATCATCCCACATTATCATGTGGCCTGCTATACAATGTTATGATGGATTTACAACCACCAGTGCCGCAATATGAACCCATTATTGAACACCCCGAGGACCAAATGCCCGAGCAAGTCAATTCCATTCACTCAATACCCGGCCAAGTGTATTACAATCCAGACAAACCAAGAAATCACCCTGGTTTCCAATATGGAAATCCAGCAGGAACTGCCAATCCTCAACAACAAACACAAGGTGGATCTTTCAGCAAACAACCACCAGGATTTCAGAATAACTTCGCCCAAAATCAAGGGAATTATAGAAATGGGTTCCAACGATCCATTTATCCCAGGAATCCCTCTTATCAATACCCAGAACTGCACCCATAGCTGCAACAACCTCAGTTGCAGCAGCCACAACAACAGCAGTTGACAACACCTCCACAGCAACCCCAGGGGCAACAAGTCACTCAATATCAACAGAGGAGTGCTCCTCCCCAACCATCTGAAGAAATATCTTTGATTAGGCAGATGATACAATCTCAGCAAACCATGCTTGCGAACCAACAGGCTCAACAAAAGGTTGTGGAGGCCCAATTAGCACAGATTGCTGCTCAGTTGAAACCACCAGCAGGTACCTTCGCTGGGCAACCAGAGGCAAACCCAAGGCATGACCAAAATATACCCGAGCAACTGAATGCTGTCACCACAAGGTCTAGTCGTGTCCTTCCTGATACTAGTAGAATCATCCATGATGATGATGATGTAGCTATTCTTTCACCAACAGAAAGCTCAACTCATGAAAAGGAAAAATCCACTAAAACTACTGAAAAAGAAAAAGAAAAGGGACCTATGCCAGAAGCTCCACTCAGAATTCCTTATCCGGACAGGCTGAAAGGAACCAAAATGGATACTAGGTTCCAGAAATTCAAAGAAGCTATGAAGAAACTGTACATCGATATCCCATTTCTAGATGCTCTTTCTGAAGTACCCGCTTGGGCCAAATACCTGAAAACCCTGCTGTCGAGAAAATATATGACAGAAGAGCATGAAACAATGAAGCTAGCTCAGACCACTTTAAATATTCTGCTTAACAAAATCCCAAAGAAAAAGAAGGACCCAGGTTCCTTCGATATTCAGTGCTCGATTGGAAATGGCTCCAGCAAAAAGGGATTAGCAGATCTAGGAGCGAGTATATCCATTATGCCCTATTCTATGTGTAAAAGATTAGGCTTCACTGATTTGTTACCTACGACAATGACAATTCAGTTAGCCGACTCTACCATAACTTCTCCCCTTGGAATTATTGAAGATATACCCGTCAGGATAAGAACAAATTCTTATGTTCCGTGCGATTTCGTTATTATGGACATACAAGAAGATTTAAGATACCCGATAATCTTCGGAAGACCCTTCCTAGCTACCGCCCGAGCACTCATCGATGTGGAAGTGGGAACGATTATCCTGAGACTTGGGAAGGAAGCTTTTCAATTCAGAGTCCTTAACAGCATGAAAGGACCAAGCATTCAAGAGGAAGTTTTTCTCCAAGATGCTATATATCAAATGTCCCAGTTAGAAATGTCTGAACCCTCCGATGAGTTGGAAAGTGCCTTGATAAACCCTGAAGTAGAATTTTCAGCAAATGAACTAGTGCAACAATGCCTTCAACACTTAGAAAAAGCTGAAGAAGCCCCAACAGCCACCTTTGAAGAACTCAAGGTTGTCACCATTTTAGAAGAAACCGATCCACCTAAGGCTCCTGAAATGAAGGCCTTACCCGAAGGATTCAAACATGTCTTCCTTGACAGCGAGAAACTTTGCCCAGTAATTATCAGCTCTACTCTGGAAGAAGACCAGGAAAACAGACTTCTTGATGAGCTAAAGAAACACAAGAAAGCTATTGGATATAAGATGACTGACTTAACTGGTATAAATCTAGCTTTATGCATGCACCGATTGCCTATGGTGGAAGAATTCAAACCATCGAGGGAACATCAAAGGAAGTTGAACCCTAATCTCAAGGAGGTAGTTCGCATCGAGGTTCTCAAACTTCTGAAGGCAGGTATCATCTACCCAATCTCGGATTCTCAATGGGTAAGCCCCGTGCAGGTGGTCCCTAAAAAGGGGGGGACCACTGTTGTTCTTAATGATAAGAATGAACTGGTACCTACTAGAACAGTAATTGGGTGGAGAATGTGCATAGATTACAGAAAACTTTATAAATTAACAAGGAAAGATCATTTCCCTTTGCCCTTCTTGGATGAAGTTCTCGAACGTCTCGCCCACCAAAAAATTTTCTGTTACCTTGATGGATATTCAGGATTTTACCAAATTCCAATCCATCCTGAAGACCAAGAAAAAACAACCTTCACTTGTCCTTTTGGAACATATGCCTTCCGAAGAATGCCCTTCGGGTTATGCAACGCACCCGCAACCTTCCAAAGATGTATGACTGCTATCTTCGTCGGACTAATAGAATCTATCATGGAAGTCTTCATGGATGATTTTTCTGTATATGGAGATTCTTTTGATAATTGTTTACTCAATCTAGGAAAAGTCTTACAAAGATGTGAGGACACCAACCTGATCTTGAATTGGGAAAAATGTCACTTTATGGTGACTGAAGGTGTGGTCCTAGGACATCGAGTAAGTGATAAAGGGATTGAAGTAGATAAAGCAAAGGTTGATGTCATCTCAAAGCTAACTCCACCTAAAGACATCAGAGGAGTCAGGGCATTCCTTGGCCATGCAGGATTCTACATAAGATTTATAAAAGATTTCTCAAAGATAGCAAAGCCAATGACTCGCTTGCTGACCAAAGAAGCAGATTTTATTTTTGACCAAGAATGCCTTAATAGCTTCACGACTCTGAAGAATGCCCTTATCTCTGCCCCTATTCTAAGAGCTCCTGACTGGTCACAACCATTTGAAATTATGTGTGACGCTAGCGATTATGCTATAGGGGCAGTCCTTGGACAAATGATCGACAAAAAGCCTCATGTTATATACTATGCCTCCAAGACGCTTGATGAGGCACAACAGAATTATACTACTACTGAAAAAGAGTTTCTGGCAGTTATCTATGCTTTTGAAAAATTTCGGTCTTACCTAATAGGGTCAAAAGTCATAGTATATACTGACCATTCTGCTATATGATACTTGATCCAAAAACAAGATGCTAAACCCCGACTTATCAGATGGGTGTTAATGCTTCAGGAATTTGATCTAGAGATTAAAGACAAAAGTGGGGTTGAAAATGTCGTCGCGGATCACCTCAGTCGCATTGAAGCTAAAGACACTGATGAATTACCCATCCAAGACTCTTTACTGGATGATCAACTAATGAAGATTACTACTGGATTTCCTTGGTATGCCGACATTGTGAATTATTTGGCGACAGGAATCATCCATCTGTCTGCATCATATCATGACAAAAAGAAATTCCTTCACGACGCTAAGCAGTATTTCTGGGATGAGCCCTACCTATTCCGCTTATGCGCTGATGGACTCTTTCGCCGATGCATTCCAGAAACAGAAATCATCCCAGTTTTAGAGCACTGTCACTCAGGCCCTACTGGGGGGCACATGAGCTCTAAGAAAACTGCTCTTAAAATTCTTCAATCTGGTTTCTACTGGCCAACCATCACAAAGGATGCACATGAATACGTGCGATCATGTGACAAATGCCAACTCTCCGGAGGAATAACCAAACAGAACGAAATGCCTTTGAATATGTGGCAAGAAGTCGAACTCTTTGATGTTTGGGGAATAGATTACATGGGTCCCTTCCCCCATCTTACGGATTCACATACATTCTAGTTGTTGTGGATTACGTCTCAAAATAAGTGGAAGCTCTACCGACCATTTCCTCTGATTCCAAACCAGTCATCAAAATGTTTAAAGAAATAATATTCCCCAGATTTGGCATTCCAAGAACAATAATATCCGATGGCGGATCTCATTTTCTAGAGCGGAGTTTCGAAGCACTTTTAAGAAAATATGGAGTCAATCACAAAGTTTCCACACCGTATCACCCACAGACTTGTGGGCAGGTTGAAGTCTCTAACAGGAAACGTAAAGCTATTTTGGAAAAAAACTGTTAATAGGCACCGCACAGACTGGTCTACCAAACTTCCTGACGCTTTATGGGCCTATCGCACAGCTTTCAAAACACCAATTGGAACAACACCGTTTCGATTGGTATATGGGAAGTCGTGTCATCTACCAGTAGAACTAGAACATAAAGCTTGGTGTGCTATCAAGCAATTGAACCTTGATCTCAAAAGTGTCGGCGAATCTAGATTAACTTCAATTACAAGAATTGGAAGAACTGCGAATGACAGCATACCACAATGCCAGAATTTACAAAGAACAAACCAAGATGTGGCATGATGGCCACATAAAAAGAAAGGATATAATCATCGGAGATAAGGTCCTCCTATTCAATTCCAGACTGAAATTGTTTCCTGGAAAACTACGTACAAAATGGTCGGGGCCTTTCACAATCAAACATATTTACCCGACAGGAGCAGTTATTATCCTTGATGATAACGGGGGAGAAAGAACCGTCAATGGTCATAGATTAGAGAAATACTACACTCCAACAGACAAATTACCAAGACAAACTATAGAGATCCAAGATCCTATAACATCAGCATAGCTGGAGCAGAATTTTGTCGAGCCAGCGACGTTAAACCAAAGCGCTTCTTGGGAGGCAACCCAAGACCTGAGTATCACCATTTCTAATTTTCTAGTTTTTTATTTTCTTTTAAACTGTATTTACTTTCTTTAAGATCTTTCATCATTAATCTAAAAAATACATAAAAATTCACATAATCTAAAACAAACATAAAAACACAAGGTCTTAAAAACAAAACCCTTAGCGGTTAGGGGCGCACCCCCCAACCCTATAAACACCTCCCCCCATCCATCACCACCACCCCTGCCACAATTACCGTTCCTATTTTCCCCCCTATCACCACCACAACACCACCACTTGAAAATCTTTATCTCCATAACATCCCTTCCATCAACCAAATTCTTAAACCAATAAAGTATGTCTGCCCAAGCATACTTATGAAGATCGGGATATATAATAGAATCCTCACACTACTTGACAATTCCAATCTTTCTCGGCTATGCTTTGTACCCGAAACTCCCTATATTGAGCCAACAACAGAATTCTTCACCTATTTCCACAAAGAATCGGTGGACATCATGGATAGAGAAAGGTACGGTGGTGACCGTAGAATAACCACCACAATCTTTAATAGTGAAGTGGTCATCACTGAAAATATGTTGAACAAAATCTTTATCGATAACCAAGACTAGCTGAAAAAAGCTAAGGCCGCTGGTACAGAACACCCCAAGTTCAACAAACATACCTTCTGGAAATCACTAACGGGGATACCAAATTTTGATGCAAAGACAAGCAAAGCCTCTAATATTCATTCTGGCCTAGTGCGCACGCTTCAAAAAATCATCGCTGGCGCACTCTTCCCCAGATCAGAAGGAGGAACGGTACTCATATCTGATCTCTATGTTCTCTGGTCCATCCTAAATGGAATGCCAGTTAACATCAGACGTCTTATGCTCATCATCAGCCTTCGCCCTAGGAAAAGAAATTTGCACGGGTGGTCATATCACATCCATCATCAAATATCTTAAGATGGATAGACTTCTACCCAAATGCAACCCAATAAAGGGTGACATCCTTACCAACGAACATACATTAAAGAACTCCTTTATCATAAAAGACAAGGATGCAAAGCTACATTACGTGTTCTACCCCACAACAAAATCCTCCAGAACCCTGCTCCCACTTCCAGAACTTGCTGACTATGACAAGGACAAGCTCCTATTCTCAGACAACGAGATCGTCAAACTCATAGCCTCAGTCAAAGCCACAGAAAAGAAAGAAACAATAGGGCAGGCAGAGCTCAGCATAAATGCCACGGCAGCTAAAATAACAAAAATTCCAGTCAAACGACCTTCCAGAAGGCTTTTGAAGGCGCAGGAGTTGTCAGGGACACCAACATCAAAACCCCACCCCGAATCTGAGCCCCCCCCTTCCAGACGAGCATATTACAACCTCATCACTAGAATCTTTTATTATGAGTTTAAATGTTGAGCTCACTACCACCTCTCCACCTTCGACTACCCCAATATCCACTACCCTACCACCTTCAACCACCCCACCATCTTCCATTTATCCACAATCAACCACTCCTCAATTATCCTCCACACCACTTTTCACTACACCACCCTTCTCCACAACCATACCACCACCCCCACCCTTCTTCACTTCGGGCATCCCATTCTCCACTACAACGCCTGAATTCACCTCCTTCACCTCCACCGCCTTTCCATCAACATTCCCGGATCCATTCCTCTTTCCGAGTATGTCACCACCTTTTCCATCCACCACCACCCCGACATCGCTGGTGACCCCATCCACAGTCACCACACAGTTTGCGGGTCCATCAATAGTGTCTTTTCCGCACGACACTACCATTCCACCCCGACCCCAACCACCTCACTCTTCATTTACTGGGGTCCCTTTTACTAACGTCGGTGAGGAATTCGGACGTCAATTCGACACCATCTGAAACCTCCTCACCGACCCCACTATCATTTTAAATTCTATTTTTTCTTGTGTGCAGGGTCTAACACAACAGGTCGCCAAGATTGACGAGCAGAACCGCGCCATGCCAAGCATCCTCTAAGGAATCCAACAACGCCAAGATTCAGTGGCCAAGCAAGTCGACTACATCGACAACCACTATAAAACTTTGCCCGAGTTGATCCATGGAGTACAACGCCAGCATGAAGCATTGGCAAAGCAGGTCGATAGGATCTCTATGCAGACTCAACCTCTGCCAGAGACCCTCCGCGAGCTCAAGCAGCAACACCAAGCTTTCAGCACGCACCTGGGTGACATCAACAACACCCTCACACAACTACATCATCAACAGGAGGTGTCATCAAACAATGAGCTTATTCAACTACGAGCTCAAGTAACTGACCTCACAACATGACTCCTCTCAGTCAAAGAGCGTTATTCTGATTTAAAAGAAACCCACGAAGCACTGCTCGAAACACACGAGCACGTGCAAGTGGCATACGACGAGCTACAATCCCTCCATCGTCAGTGCAAGAAGAAAGCACATAAGAAAACAACTGATAAATCAGCAGCAGATGAAGCTGATGAAGATGACGATGAAGATTCCGATTCCTCCGCTGACTCAAACAACAGTACCCCCTCAGCTGATGACTCCGATAAGCCAGATGATGCTGGGGCAGGCCCCAGCCAAGGAACAGAACCAAAACACCAGAAAGATCACCAAGCTGGTGATAAAGATCCCAAATCCCCTGCTCCCACGGAAAACGTCAACATATATTATGGGGATCAATTCCTAAACTACTCCACGGGATCTTTAGGGGAGGCTGCGAAAGAAGTGGCTTTTGCTGAGTTCAAAAAATGTATTCTGGGAACCAACAGCAGTATACCAGCCACAACAGCTCAAAAACTCTCTGCACCTGAGCCTT
Source organism: Alisma plantago-aquatica (assembly GCA_963693085.1). NCBI lineage: Eukaryota > Viridiplantae > Streptophyta > Magnoliopsida > Alismatales > Alismataceae > Alisma > Alisma plantago-aquatica. Next base: position 21,123,089 of record OY856410.1, read on the forward strand.
CAGTGCCTGAGCAGGAAGAATCAGAAAGAGTACGCCTAGACACTGATGAAGAACTAGATACTCCGTCTGATTCTGACAGAGATGAAGATATGCATCATTACATGGACAACTTCGAGCAGACCTTTTCCCCCACACCACAAGAACTACCCCCGCCGCCACCTCTACCTCATAAAATGCACGACCTCGATATGGCGGCCATCTCTACCTTAGACGCACAGGATATCTTCATCCTGAACACTATAGTAGATGATGCCAAGGTAGGGGGGATGTTATCTATCAAAACACAAAGACCAAGCACAAGTTGACACGTGAGGATTTCCGCTCCATCCTCTGACCCCATTCTGAGGTGAAGATGACAACCTTCCGCACCCTTCTTGCCAATTCTATCGAAATTTATAGAAGTCCCAGGCGGAAGCAACCAGTTCTGAACACCTCACCAGCTCTGGGTTTGTGCTTGCTATACAAAGAACTACAACATAAATCCATTGAGCGGTTGCTTAGGGGAATGGCCAGAAGACCACGTTTTATAACCTTGCCATTTCAACTCTGTGGTCACTGGCTACTTATGATCGTGGACACCTCAGCTAGAGACGCAAAAGTGTACAACTTCTGTGCTAGTGAACTAAAGGTCGGAATAATAAACTTTGTCGGTACTGAAGCTGGGGAGGCAAGATGCATCCCTTTCCGGCTTCTAAAACTCATATGGGCTGCATGCCCTCCTCTTCGCCAGGATTGGAGTCAACCCTGGTTTAGAATAATCAACTCACCAGTCCAAACCACTAAAGGATCGGGAGACTTCACTTTCTACGTTATACAACACATTTTAGCGCTCAACCAGCAAGTCCCATTCACCGATCTCATTAACGAAGATTTCCATTCCTTACGAGGGCGGTACACCATGGAGCTTATCTGCAATAGAAGGTTCTTCAACGACCCTACTATGGCGCCAGATGACGTCCCTCATTATCTTTTTTCATGCATCCAACGTCCGCAGAGGAGACCATTCAGACAAACCCTACCGGAGTTGGCAAAAGAAAAGCAGCCAACCAAAGTCACCAAGCAATGTCAATGGAACCCTTTCATCTTCGACCTGGCTCCAGATAAAGGTGATGTTGATCTGATATCCGAAGTAACCATCAAGAGATCCTCACTACATATGGTGCCCTCATCTGCCATTGAACCATCATTTCCAAATTTCGATCGGGAAGCTTGCAAAAGTCTTTCGGACAATGAGCTCCGACTCATAATGTCACGGCTATATGCCGAAAAGGACGACCTTGTATATATTGACGGGGATATCTTGGTTATGGAAGATGTCCTCCGTGAAACCGTACAGATCAAAGGTTCCATGTCTGTAAGTGTAATGACTGCTTATCAATACATACTCGCACGGAATCACCACACGGTCTATATGGTGTCCGCTTACATGAAGGATGATCTTTTAGGGCTGAAGAACTTCGGAACAAAGGAGCCACTCATCTCTTATCTCCAGCATACAACTCCGAAGTTCATCATGCTACCTTTCCTTCATCAAGAGCACTAGATGTTACAGGCAACTAATCTTCATGAAGGAACAACAATAATCTACAATAGTTCCGACAGCCAGTATGATCCTAAACAGAATGAATATACCACAACTCCAAAGACACCAACAGAGGAGATGGCAAAGGAGTGTGCTGACAAATTACACGATCTTTTTGGTCAGCACACGCGGGCATATGACAAAGATCACTTCAAACCACCAGCCTTCTGCCACAGGTGCCCCCAACAAATTAAAGAATCCAAAGACTGCGGCTTCCACGTCCACTTCTGGATGTATACAATTGTGGCCCTTCAAAAGCCTATAGAGGACATGACAGAAGTGGACTACCATGCACTACGTGGAAAGCTCGCAGCCACCTTACTCAGATCTCATGGGGAAAATAAAGGATTAACAGAAGCCTAATGCCCTTGTCCATGCACTTTTTAACCTATCACTTTGACACTCTGTGGACAGAGTGAGTGATAAGTTAGGGGGGGAGTGCACTGGACAAGGGCGAGGTATCATTCTTCTTCAACCCTTCTCTCATTTTTTTTCCGCACATCATTTTCAAACTTTTTGTTCATATTTAGACTTTTTCCAGTAATTTCTTCAATAAAATAACTGTTAAGTATAACTTTCATCCTGGAAAGAATCACCCCTAGCTAAGTTAGAGATAAAGTAGTCCTCAAGAATAAATAACAAGATTAGCATATAGGCATGAATGGTGAACTTATACATTACATTCACAATTGGTTTTTATGCTTTTACTTCAATTCTATCTCAGACTCTTCACAGGTCAACTTTAGGGCCAAAGCAAACCGAAAACTCTCAAGGTCAAGAGGGAAATCAAGGGGAAATCCAAAATCAAGAAATCTCGCAAGCGGACCACCAAACAAAAATAAGTGCATGTCAGAAACCCTAAGAACAGTTTTCTTCTTTCAATAAAAGAGGCTCGGCCGCCCAATCAAAAACCCCAACAAAAACCCACTTCCTAAGCCTGTGAGTTTCGAATAAAAGCCAGAGTGTTGAATAAAAACATGAGAGTTGTGCCACGCATAAGGACCTATATGAAGAGCCAATAAAGATCTCACCCGGCCGGTACATACAGCTGCCCTCATGAAGGCAGATGTGTCACGCCCGGTAGTGAGATCCTAAGGTCTCCTAATATATGAAAAGGCTGATAAAGGACTCGGTCGGCCGGTACATTCAGCTGCCCTCATAAAGGCAGATGTGTCGTGCCCGGTAACGAGACCCCAAAAGCATAGGACAAACCCTCCCCCACTTGAAGGGGGATTTACACAATAAGACTTTTAAGCCAACCCTCATACCCACTCTAGCTGCCGGTAGGTTTCTCAAAAGAAGTATAAAACTGATTAGAGTCGATGACATGTATATAATAAGAAAGGTGGTCCCAACGCGAGACTCGCGATATGAAAGGAACCTGAGATCCATGCAACTCTTGATACTCGAAAGAGTTAGTGTAAGCAGAAGCCCTAATAAGACCTTGATAGATCTCTGATCTAGAATTGAAGCAAGAGTATGGAAACCCTAACTAAATAAAATCGCCTCGCCACTGCATGCCTTAGCTCTATCTAACTTGAGGACAAGCTAGACTCTAAGTTAGGGGGGGTGATAACCTCCCATTTTGTGACGTTATCTTATTAGTTCTCCTTAATTTTCCATACTCTTTCTTAGATAAATTAGATAAAATCATTAACTTTTTACTTTATTGTTGATATACCAATAAACTAACTTCTCTTCTTTATTATTACAGGAAAACACAAAAAAAATTATTACAAAGACTCCATACGATCCCAAGACCGCATGAAGGTCATACAGTCCCAAGACCGCATGAAGGTCATACGGTCCCAAGACCGCATGAAGGTCATACGGTCTCGAGACTGCATGAGCCCATGCGGTCTCAAGACCGTATGAGCCCATGCGGTCTCAAGACCGTTTGAGCTCATGCGGTCTCAAGACCGTTTGAGCTCATGCGATCTCAAGACCGTATGAGCCCATGCAGTCTCAAGACCGTTTGAGCTCATGCGGTCTCAAGACCGTACGAGCCCATGTGGTCTCAAGACCGTATTAGCCCATGCGGTCTCAAGACCGTTTGGGCTCAACTTAAGCCTATAAATAAGACCCCAAGGGTCACTTCAAAAGGGAGACATCTTAGACGCCCAAAGGCTGTCTCTCCAGTTCCAGAGCAATTCCATCCTTCATCCATCGCCCCAAGGCTGCCGGTTTGAGGTCCACGTCCCATCATCAAGCTACCTTCTCTCTCATCAACAAAGAAGGTGGGAAGAGAAGATCCATCATCAAGCAGCCACAAAGCGTGAAGATCGTTTCTCTCTCCACCAAGAGTTCAACCTTCCCTCCTCCGTGGAGATGTTGTTCTTTCTCTCTCTTCTCGCCTCCTCCTTTGCTCTTGAGATGAGCGAGTAGTCCTTTTCACTAGGGTGAGGGGAGTAGCCCCGCTACCCATGTTTTCATTTCATGCAATGTAATTCAATCGTCTGCAATAGAGATACTTCTTTTTAGCTCAACATCAATCGTTTAATGATACTTGTTGCTTGATCACCAACTCGTGTTACTTATTGTCTCTTTGTATGAATTGTCTACGTTTATACCCTTAGATCTGAATATCGATTGAATGTTGGTTCTAGATATATGTAGTCACCATATGTCTGTTTCGGTATCTTGGAGTGCTTTCATGAGTGGAGTAAACTCACTCCCATTGTTGAACTTTCATACTATGAAATGGAATCAGTTGACGTATGGAAGTGCAACCATGGTAAGGTCGAGGAACACACTTCATGAAGGAGTAATGCAAAGTAAGTGACCATACGTTAGGGGATGGCTGGCATTGTAATACTCCATACTCCTCATAGTTAGTTATCCGAAAGGAAGCTAAGTCTACGAAGATACTAGCTGATTAGTTTCTCTTTGCAGGTATTTTTATTATGTTGCATGTTTATGATCCATGTGTAGTGGTGTGAAACCCGGCAACACCCTAGTGGTCTTAATCATTGTCTACAACCTTAGTTTCTACTTTCTTTGCTTTTACCTTCCTCGCATCTAGTTTAAACAATCAAATCAAACTTTCGGTCTAAATATCAATCGTTAAGTAGTTATGTATGACTAAAACATTTTCTATCTTGTTTAACTCTAAACAAGACCGTTGTCTCGTGGATCCGACCCTTAAACTATATTACGATAAGACTTCCGCGTGTCTTAGCACACGCGGGTGGAGATTTTACCATAATACAAGCAAGGCTAAACTTAGAGATTCATCATCTCTAGGATTTTTAGTGGCGTTGCAAAACTCCATCAGCGTACGACCAGGTTTGCGTACGTGGGCGTAAACTGAAAAGCCTCTCTCAATATTTTATATACATATCGTCCCTCAATCCTCCTTTAAATAGGAGATGAAGGGAAGTAGGGTTTCCTAAACCAATTGGTAAATAGAAATATTGCGTTAATTGAAACGCTCGTGGATTAATTATAATATTCTGGAATTTTATTAATTAACCAAATAATCGTATTAATTGATTAAATAATATCTGACTCCATGCAATCGCTTGGGATGGCTCTATGGGCATATATACCAACACTAAATTCCCACAAAATAAATGTTCACTAACCACAAGTATGTCTCCCTTGTGAGAAGCTATACTTACAAGAAAGAAGTTGGTAAGACCTATGGACATGACCTATCAAACGTTTGCCTAACATGTTAGTAGTTTGTTTGATCTGTTGGAATATGTTTTTACTTGTCCAATTCTTACAAATTTTGGGGGCAACTAAAGACCTAATTCCACGTAGACCCCTGAAAATAAACTCCAAGAATCCAAAATCAAAATATAATTCTTAATACATGTATATCACATTAAGTCTTTAAAATTCTTTAGTATACATTGCTTACAGATCAAAGATGTGGTTTTCATGTTCTTTAGTTTTGACTTCTGGTTTTCTCTAAATTCTAAATGTTTAGATGGTTATTCATTATTTAGTTTCACTAAGTAAAAGGTTAAATGCATCATACAAAATAAGATTATAGATTATTTTATAGTATATTTCTATCACTAAAATTAATCAAGAATAATTCATATAATCAACGAGCAAATTGTGATTAGATCTTAAGCGAGAAATTAGATCTCACAACAACATCTTTTGTGTTGGAGGAGGTAGAAAGACATAGTCCATGGTTTGGGAATGTATACATGGCATTCTATGATCTAGTATCACCGACACCCAACTTCATGGTCACAACACACAATAGGAACACAAAATGCCAAACATAAATGTACGTATGTAGTTACGGCAGTAGTTGCAAAAGTTAATGAGAACTATGTAAAATCTTTTTTTGAGTTTTTTTAAAATTGAGAACTTCTATATTACTCTAGGTTCTGAATGATCAAAAATATTAAATAATAGGGACTTTAAATAAAAAATATTAAAATACATCAGCTGATCTGACATCATAAAATATGGTCGTACCAATATGAATTATTCATTACCACATTCCTACCCATTTGGTCCAACGTGTGAGAATTCGGTCTAACTTATGGATCTGACTTTATTGTAATCCCTTCAGCTTGTGGACTTGCTAAGATTTTGTCTAACTTGTTGGATATTGGTCTGACCTATGGACCCAATTTGTTTGTATTTTTCTTGCATACAAGATTGACTCATACTAACTCTAAAGATAGGTCTAACTATTGCAGAATCAAGCCAAGTAGATGACCAGACTCTTGCAAAATCAATATTTGACCTCAATTATACCTTCTTCGAAATCCTAGAGTGATTCTTAATTCATATATTTTATACATTAAGTCTTAAAAGTTATTTTTTTTGGCATTAATGACACATCTATGAGGTGATTTTCAAGCTCATTCTTCTCAATTTTGCCTATGAACTCAATTTGTCCATTTCAAGTTTAAATGTCAATTAACCAACACAAAGATTCAACATGGGAACGTGAATTATCTCACTACTTAATATTTACCTTTGAGATTAATAAAGAATAAGTCATATAATCAGATAACAAAATGTGATTAGCGTCTCAGCAAGGAAAAGAATCACACAAGAACATGTCTGGGTGACAAAGGGAAAAAGACATATTCCACAATTTGGGCATACAACATTGCATTCTATGATAGTTGCACCTACAATCATGATTACAAGATAGTAGGAAACAAAATATTCCAAACATGTCTATGTATATACAACACTATAGGAAGTATGTAATTGTTTTTGAGGATTGTGCAAGCTCCTTTTTGTGTGCATTTTTGTTGAAAACTTAAAACATTCTATAATATCTTAGATTCTAGAAGTACATAAAGAATCATTAGTGTTTGCCTCCTTTGTACATCCTTGATGTGGTACAATCAGATAATGTAAAATGTTATAAATAGCCTTTTCTAAAAGTGGAAAAGAAGCAAAACATACGTTTGACACAAGAAAAATGTATAGATACATAAAGATAGAGATTGGAAAATCAATGTTCTGGCGATTTTATATTGATAAAAAAAATACAAGTAGATGTTACATACAAAAAATGATTCATGCCATTGTGCATTATCAACAGGTAGATTCAATCTATAAGGCATGACCAAGACTACACCATCCTTGTTCTATATCCATTACCCCGGATACATTGTATTACAGCAATTGTTTTGGCAGATCTAGGATATAAGAAAACATTTGAGTGTTTCCTTTATACATAACATACAAAGAAATGAAAATTGTACATTTGAGACTAGACGAAAATGTATATGACACATACAAACACTCCATGTAAGAGACAAAAAAAAACACACGATTAGCCTGCAAAAATCATATAGATATGTATGCACAACGTGCACGTATACGAGACATATGCATGTTAGCATTATCTACAAAATAATAGAACAACCTTAAGTTGTGACATGATCACATGCTACTGAAGCGACAACGGCCACGATGGTATGTTGTAGGGGATCCAATGCTGGAAACGGGCATCATCGATCCATTTAATCTGCGAACTAAGGGCACTAGGGAGTGGCTCCCAGTCACCCCTTTCTAGATTGTACCCAACATCTTCAAAGTCCATCCGTACCAAATGTTTGGGACCAACAAACCTGATTTTGGAATAGTCTATGTCAGGCTCCATAAACTTCACTTGATGTGTCCTTGTCCATGGTCGATCTTTATTGTCTTCCTGACCTTGACGGAGCAAGAACACATCAAAACCGTCACTGTCGAAGACACAGCAATGTAGTCCAGAATCGTTAAGAACCATGCATTGATTCTGCATATCAATAGGAGGGAACGGTAAGTTCTCAACTTGAGTAGTTTCTAGGTTCAATGTAACCACTGAGAATCCAGTTGACCAGTACAGCCTCTCTTCCACAACCAAGTGTTCTTGTGCGTCCCAGAACACCAACGGTGGTGGTAAGAAACTGTATGAGATGGGTAATATAGTCCATAAGCCTGTCTTAGAAGAGAATATCTCGAGCCGTTTATTACATCCAGGGTCTTCCAAAGCAAAGTAGACTCTGGCAGGCATACGCACGACATAAAACTCATTTTTGTGGTGTCTACATTTGACTTGATCATGAGAGACATGCTCCTTGCTAACAACGAGGGCAGCCCATCTAATATTGCTTACCTTTGGACTGGGAGGCAATTCCCTTGTCGCTCCTGTGAGTGGATTGTAGATCGAGAAGCACAAGCTGCTGCCGCTGAATAGGAGAAGAAACCCACTCGAGGATCCCCCAACTTCTAGAAGGCGGTCTCCTGACTTCCATGGCCACGCTGATGATACTGCGAGCAATGTATGAATTTATTAATTGGTGGACTGCACTGCAACAGAATCAACTTTCAACGTCCCAGTTTCAACGGCCGACTGCACTGCAACAGGATGTCAGGATCAACTTTCAACGCATCTTCCTCCGGTAGTTATTAATTGGTGGCCTCATTGCAACGGTCGGCAGTCTTGTGGCCTCCTCCCGTACCTACACAGTTGGGTCACTGATGGACATCATCGCACGTGCCCTGCTTTTCCCGCGCAGTCCCTAAAATCACGCTCAAGTCAACGCAATTTACGCTTCCGACATCGGCATCGGCGACCGTGTCGACATCCCGCGAGGACTACACCCTATCTAAAAAAGAACAAGTGCAAGCATCGGGGACGAATCCTACAAGCCCCCAACGGTTTTCACCCCTAACCACGACAAAATGTCGTCCTGTGCGAGTCCCGCGCGCAAGCATCCATGGCGATGTGCGCGCTGGTGGTCAACACTGAGGCGGTGTTGTGGACATGATGGGTCCAAAATGTAGTATTCGGATGGGAGCCGCGGTTGTGTTGTTGTCAAGTAAGTGGAAGGATCGGTGGAGGCCCTATTACCGGCTCGAGCATGGTGATCGCGGGATTATCTTTGATGTCGAATTTCAGCAAACACGGATTTATTCCGTCAGACCATCCCCCGCTACAGGGTAGGGAGGATTCGGCTCTGGTGCAGGCCCGGTGGTCATTCGTGAACCAGGACGAGAACCTGCCGATGCTACTGCAGAAAATAAACATGTGCTTCGGACAGGTTCTTCAGCTTTAGTGGCATGTTCGTGGTGTGGAGCATTAAGCATTGAAGGACTCCTGCGGTTGAATGGACTCCATTACCGTCGAGGATATGGACATCGCTATGTGGGCACACCTTCATGTTGGAGGTTTATCTACCTAAACAAAATCACGGTTGGTAGATATTGGAATTTGAACCATTGACTTACTAGTCTCCTACTGGTTCTAAGAACTAAAAAGGTAATCAAATTCTTTGTTTCCCAGGCTAACTGTACACAACAATACAATAGACATTTGTACAAGGCTGTACATAACAATACCTACGACAAAACCCATGTGTACAACAATGGCAGTACAATGTGAACACAACATTACACATTGCAATATACAGGTGCACAAGACTATCCACAACATTACGCATGGCAACACACACGTGCAAGATAATGCACATATCACTACAAATGTGTACACAACACTACACATGGCAATACACATGTGCGCAAGACTATACACAACAATACGCATGACAACACACGTGTGTACAACAATACATAGAACAGTACAAATATGTACACAAAAATATGCATGGAAGTATATATGTGTACAAGGCTATACACATGGTACTACAAGACTGTACCCATGTGTACAAGGTTGTACACATGGCCCTACAAGACTGTACACATATGTACAAAACTGTACACATGGTCCGACGAGACTGTACACATGGTCCTACAAAACTGTATACATGGTCCTACAAAACTGTACAAATGTGCACAAGACTGTACACATGGTCCTACACCACTGTACACACGTGAATAAGATTGTACACATAGTCCAACAAGACTGTACACATGGTCCTAGAAGATTGTACACATGGTCCTACAAGACGGTACATATGGTCCTACAGACTTTACACATGTGTACAAGACTGTACACATGGTCCTACAAGACTTAACACATGATGCTACAAGACTATACACATGGTCCTACAAGACTGTATACATGTGTACAAGACTGTACACATGCTCCTAGAAGATTGTATACATGGTCCTACGAGACTATATACATAGTCCTACAAGACTATACACATGGTCCTAGAAGATTGTACACATGGTCCTACGACACTATACACATGGTCCTACAAGACTGCACACATGGTGCTACAAAACTGTACACGTACACAAAACTCTACACATGGTCCTACAAGACGGTACACATGGTCTTACAAGACTATACACATGTGTACAAGATTGTACATAAGTGTACAAGACTGTACACATGGTCATACAAGATTGTACACATGGTCCTACAAGACTGTACACATGTGTACAAGACTGTACACATGGTCCTACAAGACTATACACATGGTCCTAGAAGACTGTACACATGGTCCTACAAGACTGTACACATGGTCCTAGAAGATGATACACGTGGTCCTACAAGAATGTACACATGTGTACACAACTTTACACTTGTGTACAAGACTGTACACATGGTCCTACAAGACTGTACAAATGGTCCTACAAAACTGTACACATGTGTACAACACTTTACACATGGTCCTAGAAGATTGAACACATGGTCCTAGAAGATTGTACACATGGACCGACAAGACTGTACATGGTCCTATACAAATTGTACACATGGGCACAAAACACTACACATGGTCTTACAAGATATACATGGTCCTACAAGAATGTACACATCGATACAAGATTGTACATATGTGTACAAGACTGTGTTGGGTTTCAGAGGAGGCAGAGAAGGCAGTGGAAATAAAAAATTTCTCCTCCCCAAACCCAGAACAAGGAAATGCGTCAACGTCTATACAATAGGAAAGGATGGTTTGTGGAATCATACCTTGTCCCGAGACTTGCTCGGCTACAATACCTCACGCCTTGCGCGGTCTTCACCTCCAGTCTTGGACGGTGTCTGTGCAGCTCCTGGTCACACCGGGACTGACAACTCCTGGTCTCATCGGGACTGTCGGGATTGACAATTGTCCTCCGAGCGGCAGAAATCTCCCGCCTCTAAAGTAGTCTACACGAACCACCTGGAACTCCGATCTCCTTGTCCCACAAGGCATCGGAAGGAGTCGTACACTCCTGTCAGCGTACTAGTCTCCAGCACACTCTCCTACTACCAGTCGTTTTCTGCAGTTGTCTTTCCCTTGTTGTACCTCCCTTATTGGGTAGCACTTTCTCGGGCTCTCTCGGTTACCAAAACCAGAGAGAACGACAACTTTACAGAGCAACTGGTTATACTGAGTTGTATCCAGAGAAGCCCCCAATACCCCTATATATAGGAGGGTCATGGGACAGGATTCTCTATCCCGGGCAATGTGGTACTAAAGCAGGAGTAGAAGAGTTCGAGATTTTCCACCAAAACAACCAACTGCGTGACCTGAACTGATCGTTTCACAACTGAAACGGTCGGTTGGGGACCTGAGATGATCGGTTAACACCTCAACCGATCGGTTGGGACACCTCAACCGGTCGGTTCACTTCTGAACTTGTCGGTTCACTTTTGAACCGGTCGGTTCGCGGCCCTGGTCAGTTCCCGATCGACTTTTCCTCTTTTATTTCCAATTGGTATCTAATCCCAATCCTTGTTCCAATCAAATTGGGCAAGTGAAACGAAAAGAAATTTCTCACCAATCCTACTTTCCCAACTTGCTCGGTTGGACCAGTTGAACCGATCGTTTCAACACTTGAACCGATCGTTTCACCCTGTCCATGAGCCGATTGACTCACCACCTGAGCCGATCGGTTCACCAACCTCAGCCGATCGGTTCCTCACATGAGCCGATCGGTTGGGAGTGTAGATTGTGCAGATTCAGTCAATTGCAGTTTCAATCAATCTGATACTCTAATGAATCTATCCAACACCTTGAACACTATGATATTGAGCTATCAATTGATTGAGTGTTTAATTGAACTACTAAACTCCTTTAGTAATCAATCTAAACAGAGTTTGTGGACAAAACTCCTCTTCCAGGTTAAATCCTATGTGTGTGACCATGTAGGTCCTTTTCACGTTGGTAGTGAAAGTCCATTACACTTATGACTTCACAAGCAAAGAGCGGTGCCTAGTCACACATCAGTGCTACCCGAGTGAAATACAAAGTTAGAGAACAACTTTCAATCCTACAACTTGTGAATGGTGTTACAGCAAATGTATAATTCCTTTGTCACTGATATCCCGAATGAACTCAAGGCATGGAACAGTCATCCTATCAACGTTCATTCACTTCCTTGATCTCGGAGTAGATTGGAGGAGATATGTATGACATCAATATCACATACTGATTCGCACATGTGTACGCACGCCTATCTCAATCATACTCATCAAGTGGCCATGGATTTCAAACTCTCTAAGGAGGGACAAATCCCATATCTATCACTCACCCCTCAAAAGCCCCATGTGTCAAAGCCACCCAATCATCACCTTTATAACAACCCATGTTTCAGGACTGCGTTTGATGATGTCAAAGTGTACCCAACGACATGTGTTGAGTGTAGTGATTTCAGGTCAAAGAATCACATTCACCACCATCACTGTCAGTAATGACTGTGACTACCTTGTCATGGTTCCATGTGTCAAACTCATAGTGGGTCTGTCCGGTACACTTGTTCTCTAACAAGTACCTATGTGTTTGGTTTGATATATCTATATCATGACTAATGAGATTCTGTCATCAACCAACACCACAATCTAGTCTTGTGTGTCATTGTTGTCTATCTACCTTGCACAATGACATCCGACTAGGGACATAATAAGAATGTACAAATTCTTAGCATCTGTATGATCTCATCGTTTAGGTCTTGAACCTAAAGGCATACGTCATTGAGTACTATCATTCTCTATATATTCAATTTGTTCTATCACTATCTCATATGACTGAACCAGAAAGAATTGGAAGCTTGCCTTTGATGTTTATCAAATCAATCTTAATGTATCCCACCACTCATCCCATGATTGGCTCTCAGGGCATACATACCAACAGACTCCCACTTGCACTGCGAGCCAATCACCCTCGAATCATATTCATAGTGAACTTCAAACATGTCCCACATGTTACTATGCTCTAGTGCTTACATAGTGAGTTATGGCAACACCTTACCAAAGTCAGTATTAATTGCACGTCTCACATCTCTTCATTGTACGTCATACGTATGTGATGAAGCTACTGTAATATGCAATCAAGTATTCCTTTGCTAACCTTTAGCCACATTGCATGATCAAGGATTCCATACTTGTCATCAATGACCAGAATATCTATAAGTTCATCTCTATGAACTCGTAGATCCATATAGTATCCACTACTGTTCTCTAAACACACAGATACTTGACATTTCCTTTTAAACGGCTTTATTGGAACATTTCCAATTATCAACAAACTTTCACTTTTATATATCCTATATATATTTTGTGATTAATTTTTTATCCCTTTTGAAGTTTGCATCAATGTAACTCTTTACATCGAACTCTTCCTTATCTCCATAGAACTAGTACTTCACAAGTACTTATCAAGTTGTCATGGTTTCTAGTAACCCTTACTGGAAGTAGACAAACATTCACTCGTCATGTCCCACATACGAGTTATCAGGATGAGCACATCATATTGTCATGTCCTACATACAAGATGATGAATGCATTTTATTCTTGCCATGTCCATACATGCAAGATGATGGGATGATCACATACATGATAGATCCATATATATTCCCATTCTTCATAATAATTGGACACTTGGCCTTGGGATACTAATTCCATGTAACATGGACAGGTTTTCTCCCACAAAATCTGTGCACACTGAACCCTTCAGTACATATTGCCAATGTATGCTTTCTCTTTTCAGGTCAAAAGGTTTTCAAGAACTATCTCTATAGGTCTCTATTCCTATCACATAGGAAACGCCTCTATCTTCCTTAAAGATAATTTCCACTTTGGATTTCCATTCTAGAACATTTCCATTTCACATCAACATGTGGAATGTGAATACACTCCCACTAAATCACAGATCCCTTCTTTATCTTTGACATATCAGTCAAACCCTTTGACTATATTATCAAAGTAAAGATTCAATTCTGAGTTGCTTGTACTCAATCAATCACATTGATTAGTCCATTGTAACTTATAGACTTTATTTGCATTAGTTGATTCATAAACCTTATAGGTTGTGTCACGTACACATGCTTGTTTTATTCCTCATAGGAATGCCGTTTTAGTATCCATATGCCAAATGTCTTAATCATTAAGTTGCAATCAACAATCATCATCCTTCTCAAAATGTTATCCATGTGTCTTAACAATTAAGACTTATTTGCACTTATGGATTTCATTCCAATGGGTGCTACCATCAAGGTCATACCTTATGGTTCACATGGAAGTCATTTAGGATGTAATGGTCATATACCATAACTCAAAATCTGGTTCCTCATATTCATCTAGATAGTTGACTCATCATATGACCAACTCATCACATAGATAATTGAGGTGAATCTGTCAAGGATATAAGTACTCACAAATCCTTGTGATTCTCAATGTCCTTTATTAGTGTGGGGTATTCTTTATTTAAGAAGAATTCAGTTATTTGATAATCATTCTCTAACTCCTTAGAGTATGACTCCTTCTTGGTCCAGACATGGCCATGCCTTAACCATGAGTTCACTATGATACACTATCATAATCACTCACAAGGTTCTCAAACATTTGGTCTAAGTATTTTATTCATTGATCTCATCAAGAATTAACACTTTACCAAATTCATACTTCATCTATGATATCCTTGAATATTTCAAGATATTCGTATTGGTATTTCTCTAAATACCGTTTGAAGTATTAGCATGTATTCCAATAGGTATGTAAATACATCACATGTATTATACCTAATAGGATAATCATTCTCCCACTACCATTAGTGAAGATTGATTAATCATGTCCAAGATATTCATGTCTCTTACTGGTTCTCTAACCAAAAGAGTCTAGATTTATCCATCATATGGAAACTACAAATGAATTTCTCATGATTGATGCTAATTTGATTGTTTGAGTTATCTATAACTTTTAGGTATCATTTTATCTTATGCATATCAAGTATCACAAGATAAACAAGGCATTGCCACAAAGATCATATCTTTGAAATTAAAACATCAACTATATTGATAGCCATCCTTGTCTCAACAAGATGCAGCAATAAAGTGTTTCTATTGGCAAATTGAAATAGCAGTTCTCAACTCTATTTCGTGCCCTTTAGGTTGAAATAAACTGAAAGATACTCGTATCTATGGCAGCAACACTTGCTCCAATGATGAGTACATCTTTCTTGGTCCTTTCACAAAGTCCATCACTTCTTTGTGGATCTTGCATATCATATATGACATATCCATATCTTGGTATCATATACCTCAGATAAAGAAGTGGTTCATTTAATGATACCTTAGGTGGAGATCTCTATCCCCATCCTTTCATCTTCTTTTGTTCTTCCAGATATCAAGGTCATTTCCCTCATACACCCTTTCCCATGTGCCTTGAGGCTAAAGACGGCTTGGGCTGCTGGCTAGCATCAGAACATTTCTTAGCTTTGTCCTTGCTCTTACCCTTAAGATTTACCCTTCATTGATTACATCAAACATTAGGGTTTGTCTTTCTTCATAATTGCCTCTACTATCCTCAACATGTCCACCAACTTTGTCAATGCTTGTCAAAGTTGTCCATGTCATAGTTCGTCATGAACTGTATGATTCTCGCAACATTTGGAGTATCATACCAATAGCCAACTCTTGGCTCAGAGGGAATCCTCCTTAGTTAGGTTTTTCCACATACCCAATCACATTGAGTGTGTGAATACCTTACTAGATCTCCTTCTATCATGACATATTAGGATAGTGTCTTGCAGACATCATATGTCTCATTATGTCTCTGCAACTCATAGTTCAGAGAACACAACATCAAGCACTCCTCATCAATGTCATCCTCGGTATGCTTCCATAAGCATACTTTCAGCCATTGATGTGGTGGGATTGAGTTCATCTGGTTCTGGTATAACTAGGACTTAGAGCTTTCGCTCTTTGATTGAGAACACTTCTCATCATCCTAACCAGTCGTGGAATTATTCCCATTTAATTTGTTGGTCTGAAAGACCGATCGCAAATAAAATGATTATTGTTGATTAACCATTTATTTTAACAAAAGGAAATATATGCAATTTTAGTCCAAAATTCATTTTTGACTTATTTGATTGATTTGAATGGTTGACGATATAATTAAGCCTTTAATTAATTATCACTCCCACTATTTTAGTTCAAATTGATAGCCATCGACATCAATTCAGAAGATTGCAGCGTACAACCTTCTAGTAGGCAAGATCCTGAAATCCTCTAAGTCATGGACCAGCTAGGGTTGTCACCCACAACATAGATCTTCCAGGTAGGCAACTCTTGCCAATTGCATCATATGCAACTCTTGTTAAGATGTCATATGCAACTCCTTGCCATGATCATCCCCATGCCTCAAGGTACTAGATCCCATCTAGATCACCTTGTTAAGTCCGACCCAAAGCCAACACGATGAATATGCACCCTGCTAGGGCAGACCCACACATTCATCCTTCACGCTTCCATGAGATAGACGGTGCACCACGCTAGGGCGTGCCCACACTTGGTCGATCAAGCTTTTCACGTGTGTCACATTTGGAAGGCATCTAAAACTTAATATTTAATGAGGGATTTGGTTTTATATACATATACATATCCAATTACCACAATATATAGTATGTATCATATACATGCCATATCCCACATAAAACATGCAAAATGACAAAAGCGATGATTATGGCCATACTAATGTGATTCCTCAAGCCAAGAGGAATCACAGTCATCTAGGTCTACATCACATGCAACCTGTACAAGATGAACTCTATGCTTTGCCTTTCTAGGTTTGATCAACTCATCACATGAATGATCGACTTGCCATCAGATTGGTCGGCTGGGTGCCACTAGCCGATCGGTTCGCCTGGTCGTCGTGCATCTCATCATGACCACCAACAGCTCATCTTGCTCCTCGAACCGGTCATCAACTGATCGGCTCACTCCTTGAACTGATCGTCTGGAACATCAGCCGATCGGTTCACTCCTTGAACCGATCGTCTCATCTGTCATCAGGATGTCCGCCATTCTTTGACATAACAGGAAATAAAATTCTATCCTATTTTACAACATTAAAAGAGAAACCCCGAGTTACATTCGAGGGGAGCAAAGGTAGGAAAAAAATCTCAAATTATTTCGAGTTACATCAGGAATAAGAGAAGGAAGATCGGTGCGCAGACCGAGATGCAAGCAACCACATACAACCATACACAGATAGGGTTTATTGGCCATAACCACGCTATACATCCACCACAAAACTCGTTTAAGGGTGACGCGTATCGAGTGCATTCATAATACATATCATATATGTAAATTGGGATTTGTCGATTTAGGATTGGACATGGATAAAGCCAATATTATTCGCATCGTATGCAATAAATAAAGGCGACAAACCAAAATCGATCATATCGATAATCCTAAAGTATAGAGCAGTTGACGTGGCTCTGATACCGCTGTTGGGTTTTAGGGGAGGCAGAGAAGGCAGAGGAAACAAAAATTTTCTCCTCCCCAAACCCAGAACAAGGAAACGCGTCAACGCCTATACAATAGGAAAGGATGGTTTGTGGAATCATACCTTGTCCCGAGGCTTGCTCGGTGACAATACCTCGCGCCTTGCGCGGTCTTCACCTCTGGTCTTAGACGGTGTCTGTGCAGCTCCTGCTCGCACCGGGACTAACGACTCCTGGTCTCACCAGGACTTTCGGGATTGACAGTTGTCCTCTGAGCGGCAGAAATCTCCCGCCTCTGAAGTAGTCCACACAGACCACCTGGAACTCCGATCTCCTTGTCCCACAAGGAATCAGAAGGAGTCACACCCTCCTATCAGCGTACTAGTCGCCAACACACTCTCCTACTACCAGTCGCTTTCTACAGTTGTCTTTCCCTTACTGTGCCTCCCTTATCGGGTAGCACTTGCTCGGGCTCTCTCGGTTACCAAAACCAGAGAGAGCGACAACTTTACAGAGCAACTGGTTGCACTGAGTTGTATCAAGAGAAGCCCCCAATACCCCTATATATAGGAGGGTCATGGTACAGGGTTCTCTATCCCGGGCAATGCGGGACTAAAGCAGGAGTAGAAGGGTTCGAGATTTTCCACAAAAACAACCAACTGCATGACCTGAACCAATCGTTTCACAACTGAAACGGTCGGTTAGGGACCTGAGCCAGTCGGTTGACACCTCAACCGATCGGTTGGGACACCTCAACCGATCGGTTCACTTCTGAACCGGTCGGTTCGCGGCCCTGGTCAGTTCCTGATTGACTTTTCCTCTTTTGTTTCTAATTGGTACGTAATCCCAATCCTTGTTCCAATCAAATTGGGCAAGTGAAACGAAAAGAAATTTTTTACCAATCCTACTTTCCCAACTTGCTCGGTTGGACCAGTTGAACCGATCGTTTCAACACTTGAACCGATCATTTCACCTTGTCCATGAGCCGATCGACTCACCACCTGAGCCGATCGGTTCACCAAGCTCAGCCGATTGGTTCATCACATGAGCCGATCGGTTGGGAGTGTAGATAGTGCAGAAATAGTCAATTGCAGTTTCAATCAATCTGATACTCTAATCAATCTGTCAAACACCTTGAACACTATGATACTGAGCTATCAATTAATTGAGTGTTTAATTGAACTACTAAACTCTTTTAGTAATCAATCAAAACAGAGTTTGTGGACAAAACTCCTCTTCCAGGTTAAATCCTATGTGTGTGACCCTGCAGGTCTTTTTCACGTTGGCAGTGAAAGTCCATAACACTTATGACTTCACAAGCAAAGAGCGGTGCCTAGTCACACATTTGTGCTACCCAAGTGAAATAGAATGTTGGAGAACAACTTTCAATCCTACAATCCATGAATGGTGTTACAAGGAATGTATAATTCCTTTGTCACTGATATCCCGAATGAACTCGAGGCATGGAACAGTCATCCTATCAACGTTCATTCACTTCCTTGATCTCAGAGTAGATTGGAGGAGATATTTATGACATCAATATCACATACTGATTCACACATGTGTGCGCACGCCTATCTCAATCCTACTCATCAAGTGGCCATGGATATCTAACTCCCTCAGGAGGGACAAATCCCATATCTATCACTCACCCCTCAAAATCCCCATGTGTCAAAGCCACCCAATCATCACCTTTATCACAACTCATGTTTCAAGACTGCGTTTGATGATGTCAAAGTATACCCAACCACATCTGTTCAGTGTAGTGATTTTAGGTCAAAGAATCACATTCACCACCATCACTGTGAGTACTGACTGTGACTACCATGTCATGGTTCCATGTGTCAAACTCACAGTGGGTCTTTCCGGTACACTTGTTCTCTAACAAGTACCTATGTGTTTGGTTTGATATCTCTATATCATGACTAATGAGATTCTGTCATCAAACAACACTACAATCTAGTCTTATGTGTCATTGTTGTCTATCTACCTTCCACAATGACATCCGACGAGGGACATAACAAGAATGTACAAACTCTTAGCATTTGTATGATCTCATCGTTCAGGTCCTGAACCTGAAAGCATACGTCATTGAGTACTATGATTCTCTAGACATTCAATCTGTTCTATCACTATCTCATATGACTGAACCAGAAAGAATTGGAAGCTTGCCTTTGATGTTTATCAAATCAATCTTAATGTATCCCACCAATCATCCCATGATTGGCTCTCAGGGCATATATACCAACAGACTGTACACATGGTCATACAAGACTGTACACATGTGTACAAGACTGTACACAAGGTCCTACAAGACTGTACACATGTGTACAAGAGTGTACACATGGTCCCACAAGACTGTACACATGGTCCCACAAGACTGTACACATGGTCATACATAACTGTACACATGGTCCTACAAGACTTTAAACATGTGTACAAGACTGTACACATGGCCCTACAAGATAGTACACATGTGTACATGATAGTACACATGATCCTAGAAGGTTTTACACATTGTCTTATGAGACTGTACACTTAGTCATGCATGACTATACACTTGATACTAGAAAACTGTACACATGTCCACAAAATTCTACACATGGTCCTACAAGGCTGTACACATGGTCCTACAAGACTATACACGTGCACAAGATTGTACATATGTGTACTAGACTATACACATAGTCATACAAGATTGTACACATGTGTATGAGACTGTACACATGGTCCTACAAGAATGTACACATGTGTACAAGATTATACACATGGTCATCAAGACTATACACGTGGTCCTACAAGACTGTACATATGCTCCTACAAGACTATATGCATGGTCCTACATGACTGTACACATGGTCCTACAAGACTTTAAACATGTGTACAAGACTGTACACATGGTCCTACAAGACTGTACACATCATCCTACAAGACTGTACCCATGGTCCTACAAGACTGTACATATGGTCCTACAAGACTGTACATATGGTCCTACAAGACTGTACGCATGGTCCTACAGGACTGTACACATGGTCCTACAAGACTATACACCACGTCCTACAAGATTGTTCCCATGGTCCTACAAGACTGTACATATGCTCCTACAAGACTATATGCATGGTCCTACATGACTGTACACATGGTCCTATAAGACTTTAAACATGTGTACAAGACTTTACACATGGTCCTACAAGACTGTACACATCATCCTACAAGACTGTAACCATGGTCCTACAAGACTGTACATATGGTCCTACAAGACTGTACATATGGTCCTACAAGACTGTACGCATGGTCCTACAGGACTGTACACATGGTCCTACAAGACTATACACCACGTCCTACAAGATTGTTCCCATGGTCCTACAAGACTGTACACATGGTCCTACAAGACTGTACATATGGTCCTACATGACTCTACACATGGTCCTGCAAGACATTAAACATGTGTACAAGACAGTACACATGGTCTACAAGTTTGTGCACGTGTCGTAAAAGACTGTACACATGGTCCAACAAAACCGTTCACATGGTCCTACAAGACTGTACACATGGTACTACTAGACTTTATCCATGTGTACAAGAATGTACACATGGTCCTACCAGACTGTACACATGGACTTACAAGATTGTACACATGTGTACAAGACTGTACACGTGGTCCTAGAATATTGTAGACATGGTCCTACGGGGCTATACACATGGTCCTACATGGTTGTACACATGGTCCTACAACATTGTACACATGTTCATAAAACTTTACACATGGTCAAACAAGACTGTACACTTGGTCCTACAAGATTGTACACATGTGTACAAGATTGTACATGTATGTACAAGACTGTACACATGGTCATACAATATTGTAGGCATGTGTACAAGACTATACACATAGTCCTAAAAGATTGTACACACGGTCCTAAAAGATTGTACACATCTTTAGAAGACTATACACATGGTCCTACAAGAATGTACACATGGTCCTACAAGACTATACACATGGTCCTATAAGACTGTATACTTGTGTACAAGATTGTACACATGTGTATTAGACTATACACATGGTCCTACAATATTGTACACATGTGTATAAGACTGTACACATGGTCCTACAAGACTGTACACATATGTACAAGACTATACATGGTTGTATAAGACTGTACACATGTGTACAGGACAGTACAAATGGTCCTACAAGAATGTACACATGTGTACAAGACTGTACACGTGGTCCTACAAGACTGTACACGTGTACGTGACTGTACACATAGTCCTACAAGATTGTACACATGTGTACAAGACTATACAAATGTGTACAAGACTGTACGCATGGTCCTAGAAGACTGTACACATGGTCCTACAAGACTGTACACATGTTTATAAGACTGTACACATGGTTCTACAAGACTCTACACATGGTCTTACACAACTGTACACGTGTGCACAAGACTGTACACATGGTCCTAGAAGATTGTACACATGGTCCTATGGGACTGTACACATGGTCCAACAAGAATGTACACATGGTCCTAAAAAACTGTAGACATGTGCTCAAAACTCTACACATGGTCCTACAAGACTGTACACATGATCTTACAAGATTGTACACATCTATACAAGATTGTAAATATGTGTACAAGAATGTACACATGGTCATAAAAGATTGTACATGTGTACAAAATTGTATGTATGGTCCTACAAGAGTGTACATTTGTGTACAAGATTGTACACACGGTCCTACAAGACTGTACACATGTTTAGAAGACTATACGCATGGTCCAACATAATTGTACACATGGTCCTACAAGACTGTACACATGTTCCTACAAGACTCAACACATGGTCCTACATGGCTGTAGACATGGTCCTACAAGTCTATAAACATGTGTACAAGACTGTACACAAGGTCCTACAAGACTATACACAAGTTTATAAGGTTGTACACAGTCCAAGAAGATTGTACACATGGTCCAAGAAGATTGTACACATGTTCCTACAATACTTTCCACATGGTTCTTCAAAACTTACACATGTGCACAAAACTCTACACATGGTCGACAAGACTGTAAACGAGTATAAGATTGTACATATGTGTACAAGACTGTACACATGGTCATACAAGACTGTACACATGTGCAGACTGTACACATGCGTACAAGACTGTACACATGTGTACAAGATTATACACATGGTCCTACAAGACTATACATATGGTCCTACAAGACTATACACATGTGTACAAGATTGCACACATGGTTCTACAAGACTGTACACATGTCTAGAAGAGTTTACACATGGTCCTACAAGAGTATACACTTGGTCCTACATGATTGTACACATGGTCCTACAAAACTATAACCATGTGTATAAGACTATACACGCATCCCACAAGAATGTACACATGGTCCTATAAGACTGTACACGTGTGTACAAGACGGTGCACATGGTCCTACAAAACTATACACATGTGCACAAAACTCTACATATGGTCCTATAAAACTATACACATGGTCCTATAAGAATGTACACATGTGTACAAGATTGTACATATGTGTACAAGACTGTACACATGGTTATGCAAGACGGTACACATGTGTACCAGACTTTGTACACATTATCCTACAAGATTGTACACATGCTCCTACAAGACTGTACACGTGTGCAAGATTGGACACATGGTTCTACAAGACTGTACACATGGTACTAAAAGATTGTACACATGTGTACAAGTTTGTACATATGGCCCTACAAGATTGTACACATGTGTACAAAACCTTACACATATGTACAAGACAGTACACATAGTTTTATAAGACTGTACACATGTGTACTTCACCATACACATGGCCCTACAAGACTGTAAACATGGTCCTACAAGACTATACACATGGTCTGACAAGATTCTACACATGTGTATAAGATTGAACACATGTGTACAAAACTATACACATGGTCCTACAAGACGGTACACATGGTCCTACATGAATGTACAGATGTTTCTACAAGACTGTACACATAAGTACAAGGCGGTACACATGTGTAAAAGACTATGCACTTGTATAAAAGATTGTACACATAGTACTACAAGACTGTACACATGTGTACATGACTGTACATATGTGTATAAGATTGTTTACATGGTCGTATAAGACTGTACACATGTGTACAACACTGTACATATGATCTTATAAGACTATACACATGTGTGCAAAATCATACACATGCTCTTACAAGACTGTACACATGTCTTACAAGACTATACACATGTGTACAAGATTGTACACACGATTCTATAGGACTGTACACATGGTCCTACAATACTGTACACATGTGTACAAGACAATACACATGGTCCTACAAGGCTATACACACGGTCCTACAAAATCATACACATGCTCTTACAAGACTGTACACATGTCTTACAAGACTATATACATGTGTACAAGATTGTACACACGATTCTACAGGACTGTACACATGGTCCTACAAGACTGTACACATGTACAAGATAGTACACATGGTCCTACAAGGCTATACACACGGTCCTACAAAATTGAACACATGGTCCTACAAGATTGTACACATATGAACAAGACTGTACATCTGTGTACAAGACCTTACACATGGTCCAATAAGACTGTACACATATGTACAAGACTGTATATATGGTCTTACAAGACCTTAGACATGGTCCTACAAGACTATACAAATGGTCCTATAAGGCTATACACATGGTCCTATAAGACTGTATACACGTGCACAAGATTGTACATATGTTTATAAGACTGTACACATGGTCCTACAATATTGTAGACATGTATAGAAGATTGTACGCACGCATACAACACTATACACATGGTTCTACAAGGTTGTACACATCGTCCTACAAGACTGTACACATGTGTACAAGACTATACATATGTTTTCAAGACTGCACACATGGTCTTAGAATAATGTACACATAGTCCTACAAGACTGTACACATGGTCTGACAAGACTATACACATGGTCCTACAAGACTGTATGCATGCATACAAGAGTATACACATGGTCTGACAAGTCTGTACACATGGTCCTAGAAGACTGTACACATGTGTACAAGACTATGCATATGTTTACAAGACTGCTCATATGGTCCTACAATAATGTACACATGGTCCTTCAAGACTGTACACGCGTGTATAAGATTGTACATATATTTACAAGATTGTACACATGGTCCTACAAGACTGTACACATGATCCTACAAGACTGAACACATGTGTACAAGACTGAACACATGTGTACAGGACTGGTCCTACAAGATTGTATATATCGTAATACAAGACTGTGCATACGGTCCTACAAGACGGTACACATTATCCTACATGAATATATACAACAATACGTATGACAAGACACAAGTGTACAACAGTACACAAGGAAGTTGAAATGTCGAGAAAATACACACGTATAGAATGGAAAGAATATAGGCTTAATCACAACTAAGCAAAACAACAACAACCATGTCTAAACAAAAGATAATACTCAATTCTACTAATATAGGCCCATTATTGAACCATACCATAGCCGTTTAATGAGGATTTTGACTATTGAATCAAGTCGCCAAGGTGTATGCATATCAACTGTCATTTGTGCACTGGAGCACGTCCGTATATACCATAGTGACCGTGAATGAGTCGCAAACCTTATCATCGTTACTGTGTATGTTTTCAAGGAGTAAAGTTGTGTGGTTGAAAGTCGTGAGCTTGACTTACCCGTAGTCATAGTCCCTGTATATGCTCCACGACTTCTTAAAGTTTAACAAACCAGAGAGATGGCTGCTGCCACAAGCCACGTCATGGATTGTTCTGTTCACGACGCCGGAGAAGTTTGGCGCTCATCTGACGTGCAGGTGTTCTCGTATCAACTATATGTACATACACGAATCATGTAGTAACACACACCTCGACGCCCAAGTTGTAGTAATTCCCCTACAAGAACCTGAGCGGCAGCCTGTACACGTAGCACCCGAGGTTGATGTACGTAAACGAGAGCGTGTTAGCCACCATCGTTGGCGACCCCGGAATTGGTCGGTTGCATGATGTTGGCACCATGGTGAGCCCCAGGAGGTAAGCAATCCTCGACACGGCCCTTTGCAGTTGTTTGTCACTGGTGAAAATGACGGGGAAGTGGTCCCTCGTTAGGGGGATCATCGCCATGAAGAAGATCCTCAGGGTGCACGGCGACTGAGGTCTTCATCGATGCTGGAAAACTCATCCCATCTAGGTTGAGACCTTTACGGCATAGTTACGAGTTGCGGCGGCAAGTCCAGGAGTAGTGAGAAAACACGGCGATTCATGAAGAGTTCGATATCTCTGTCGATGTCGTCGTCGTCGGAGGAGGAGGTGAGGTGAGTAGAGCTGTAGGGCCGTGATTCTTCTTATTTTTTATGGCACTCAACGCTTTCCCATGCGCCGCAGCTGTCACTGGTGACCCAGGAGGAGAGAACCAGGTTGTGTCTCTGATGATGCCGGACTTGAAGCGGAGGAGCACGACCAAGGCAGAGCATGTGGGGAAGTTTCTGTCATCGGAGGACTGGGCGAGGGGTGGTGCTAGTGGGTACACGGCGAGGAATGCGGCAATCATGAAGAGGAGGCACGCGGGACAATGATACATTGAGGAGCTACTGCCCCAACCGACCAAACCCGGTAGAGTGGTGTCGGAAGAGTTTGATGAGAGGACACCGACAATGAACCTCACACCGTTTCACTCCAGCGCCACAGTGACGGCCACCATGTACGGTGCCGTTGCCAACAGACTTCCTCTCTTCCGCACCGGCGGGGTCCGTAGTCAACGAGCGAGAAAATGTGTGCAAGGTTTCCTAGTGGACGTTAGAAGTCGGCCGTTGTTGGGCTGTTATTCGGCCGTTTTGGGGTGTGGAAATGGGTGTGAACCCGGTTTTGTAAATCACGGCCCTAGTTTTAATGTGATAGAAAAAAAAGGAAAGGAGAGAATTGAAAAGGATAGACGACGATGAGAATGAGTGAAAGAAAATAACATAATTAGATAATTATTTCTATTTACTAAGAGAGATAATTGACATGTCATGTGTAGGGTTGTACATATATCGGTCCTGACCGGTGGATCAGACCAAACTGATTATTCGCTCCGGTTCTGTCTTGGATGGACTTTAATTTGGTCCGGTCCTCGGTCTATGATTTTCTAAAATTTATGTCATCGGTCCGGTCCGGTTCAAAACCGATCCACACCGGTCTAGACCGGTTGGATGAATAACATCAAACTATTTCATCTAATTATGAATTAAAGGCACTAAATGTTTATATTAGTGCTAAAGTTTATGAAGAGTTTATGGGAGTGAAGTGCATGATGGGAAATATATAAATAACAAGTTATAGGTAACTTACTAGAAATATTATTACTCTGAGATTGGAAGTAAATATTTATTAAAATATGACATGAGAAGAAGTAATGGAGTAAAGTAGATCGCATACGTTTCATATCAATTTGTTTGATAATTATTAATAACATTATATGTAAACTTATTTTCATACAAAAATAAATGTTCAAGAAAATACAATTATCTACTATAGCATGCTTATGAATAAATGTATGTTCATATAAATGAGAACAATGATCGTTACATAAAAAATATTAAACTGCAAAAGTATCCAAATAAATCACATTCGATGTGGTTTTAAATTTTCTCACAAATAGTAGTGAAAAAAGTTATTAATCACGTCAATACATGATTCTTTTATATTTTTTAACTAGTATGAATTTTAGATGGTCCGGTATCGGTCAGGTCCTGGTCTGATCCACATATTTTCTGGTCCGGTCTGGGACCGGATCATTTCTTGTTTGGTCAGGTCCTCGGTCTAAAATGTTACTTATTCAGGTCTCGGTCCGGTCCATCTTGGTCCTGTCCGGTCGGAGTTTGGACCAATATACAGTCCTAGTTATGTGATCTATTAATTTATTGGAGTCATATTTGATTATGAATATTATTATCGTGAAAACTATTTATTGTCACACATCTATCTCTTCACGTCTTACAACTCCTAATGAGATTTTGTTTATAAATTTTTCCATATTATTATAGATGTATGCATATATTTTGTTACCAATATCATTTTTAGTTAGTACTATCATATGTATCACGAGTACGATAGTATTCATTTTTAACTAATTTTTAATGAGTATTATCATGTACAATATGTGCATTGTATTACTTGTCATGAAAAGTACTAATTTTTCTCCTCTTTTTTGTTCTCTCCCTTTTCCTTTTTTTTCTGACATATTTTATATTTTCCGTTTATTCTCTCTCCCTCTCTCCATGCCTTTTATATTTCTCTATTTAACATGATTTTTAAGTGACAAACACTCATCTTGTAGAAGGATACGTTAAAACTGCTTTTCCCGATAGTCTTATTCCCTCAGAGACCCCTAAATTTTTATTGAGATGTCTTTGAACAACACCTTAAACAATTGATTGTTCATGTATACATTGAGAAATAATACATCGCCCAAAAGATGAGATGGCGTTTGAAGAAAGAAGAATATAAAAACATAATAAAAGTGCGATGAGATGGCGTTTGAAGAAAGAAGAATATAAAAACATAATAAAAGCTAAATACATGGTAGAAGTGAGAAGAAAGGAAGGAAACACGAATAAAATTATAATATATATATATATATATGTATATATATATATATATATATATGTATATATATATATATATATATATATATATATATATATATATGGGATTAAGAGAGAAAGATTCCCCCCCTTTCCCATAACCCGTGGCAGAGGCCGGACGCCCGGGAGGGTGGTAAATCAAGAGATGCTTCTCCGTGTGGTTTCGAACATGGGTGCCTTGATTGGGGACCAGTGGAATTCACCAACTGGGTTATTCCGTTGCCGATATATATATATATATATATATATATATATATATATATATATATATATATATATATATATATATATATATATATATATATATATATATATATATATATATATATATATATATATATATATATATATATATATATATATATAGGGATGAGCCTCGGGTCGGGTCACCCCGGGTTTCACTTAGCCCAAACCCAAACCTTAAGTTTTTGCTGGCAACGGGCTGGGTTCGGGCTGAAAAAATTTGCTAAAATTTAGGCCCATACCCGGCCCAGATTAATATTCGGGTTCCAGGGTCGGGCTCGGGCCGACCCATATTTTTTAAGAAACCATGAACTCCTATAAAAGATAAATTATTTTACAGTATAATTTGCACCGTCTGATTGTAGTTGCACATAGCCACATACCCATTCCGCACAACCATTCCATCACCCCAACGTTGACAAAAATAGGATTTAATATTAAACAACTTGTTATATACAAACAGAGCGTTGGCAACTTGGCAATTTGGCAATTGACATCCTTTTAGACTTGCTGCAATTTGCATACAGAATCATTCGTTGCTTTCTAGTGGATTAAAAATACACCATGCTACTCTTAAGAGTTTAGATAAAACACACCATACAAGTTAAAGAAAATGTTACAATTTCTTCTCATCTCAATATTTGTTATATTGACAAATTCTAGAACGAGTTTTGAGTTTGGATAGAAACAACCATACACATTGACAAAATGTAACAATGGTTGTTCATTTTTATGATTGTTATATTGACAACTAGATAAAGAAAACTCCAGTCACGCCATAGACTCAAGTGATCTGATCCGATCTGAATTTCTTAGCAAATATTTTATCTCAAAAATATTTATACAATCACAACTAACTTTCTTCTCCTTGGCGCTTACTAGGAGCTTTTGACCACCATCCTCACTCTGAGATGCTAGAAACTAGAGCTGCTCTGAAATAAAACAAAATAAAAGTACAAGACTTTAGATATATATGAACAACATAATATAGACAAACAAAATAATTACAACTGGTTTGACGTACATAATTGGCATAAAAAATTCACCAGCAAGGCAATGATACCTATGGTCTTTTCTACCTCTACCTAACATATTCGTATAGAACATAAACCAACAATATAAACACTTCTACGAGAAGTAAAATATATGATTAGTTCAAGAAATTGTACATTTATAAACACCTTATGTTAGAGTTCCATTATAATAGACGAGACATGGATAAAAATTAGAAATGAAATTGATTAGATTCAACAATAACCTGATCCAACATTACAAGTAATGCTCTTCTGCTTGTCGGGATCTTCTTGTCCAACGTTCTCATGTCCAAATGTTGAATGCCAGAAGATAGAACTGCTACACACTAAGAAAGGAAATATACAAGGGGTAACTTTTACATATATATGTCCCAAATTCTAGTTGCAGTCAATTAGATGGGACGTGGATAAAAATTAGAGCTGAAATAGATTTGATTCATTGGAAGCACATTTTTTAAGACAATAAGATCTTTTTCACTGAGCATGAGAAAACACAGACATCAAGATGTTGTCCTAGTATACGTTAGATCTTAAAATGTCTATCAACAAAAAATATAACTTTGTTTGCAAGAACTTACTTGTGGGTTGCAAACTTGTAAATACATTTTGAACTCTTATTCGTACTTCATTTCCTCCAATCCATGTATTTTATATAGCATTCAAAGGTGAAATTAAAATCAGAATATGGGAATTTACCCACTGAAAGTCTGAAACCAATCTTCAAAAATTCAAACAGACCACAAGAGTTTACCTTTGGTGCTGTGTGCGATAGGAAGATGTGAAGAAACTATTGTCAAAAATATCCATATTCACATATTATATTATATATATATATTCTAAGCATAAAAAGTATTCCCCACAACAAAAAAAGAGATAAAAAGATATGAAACACTTGTCCTTAACCACAACAGTAGAACACTTGTCCAAAAACAAACAAAAACGTTCACAACTATAGCAAAAAGTAAAGACAAACTCATGTCCACTCAATACAATTGAGCACTACCATGTGCTAACAAAATAAGAATTCCAAGAAAGTTATATGTGAATTAATATGTTCATCATTTTCAAAAAAGCTAACTTCTGAATCCATGTTCGTCCTTCCTCCTACAGTAAGAAATTACATGCAATTAATAATAATCATTGTAAAACGCATGTATTAGCAGTCCTTTGATAAAACGTGGTTTTTTACTTACCCTTGCAAGATTTTGGATAAACCATGATGATCATATCAGTGATCACACCTCATTCAATATGACACTGATCTGGAAAAAATGTGAACAACATTTTTAACCTTACTGTAAGATATATGCAGAGAAGATATGAACAAAATGAAAACATACTCACCCCGTCACCCGATGTGGAAAAAGAATCAATCTCCTCCATCTCTGTATCACTTTCTACCTCATCGTGAAGCCAATATTGAGTACAAACTAATGCCTCCACGGTGGTTGGGTGCAATCTACTCCGATACTAATCAAGTATTCTACCTCCTGTGATAAGAGCACTCTCTGATGCAACCGTAGAAATCAGAATAGCCAAAAAATCTTGAGCCATCCTTGATAAAATCCTATACTTGTTAGCATTTTCACTCCACCATGTTAAGATATTAATATTATCATCCTCTTCATAATCAACAGATTTATCATCCTAATAACATTGAATTTCATATTTACCAAAGTCTGCACTTCCTTTCTCCTTCTCCTTCTTCTCTTTCCAAAAAAGTTTTCTCATAGTGCCCTTTTTCGTTCCACTAGGATTGGTTACACTCTCATCCATTACTTGTGAAGTAGACTCTCCCATGGGTTAAATAATATCTTGGAACAAAGTTTTATATTCATAGAAAAGGGCATGTATTGTGTCCTCAATGCTTGAAATCTGATATTCAACATCAAATTCAGGATAAATCTTATTGTAGCAAAACTACAAATACTCCAACTTACATAGAGGATCTAAGAATGTAGCAATGTGTAAAGGCAGCATAGTATTTTTATCTTTCCTATACTTGTCGAATTTGGATTGCATCTTTGCAGCCATATTTCTTATTGTGTCATCCTCATTATCCTTTAAATTCAGTAACTCTTGTTGAATCTCAAAAATATTTTCAAAAAAGAGATTGGATGTAGAATAATGATGGCCCAAAAATACCTTGGTGGCATTATAGAAAACCTCAAGAATAGCGCAAATAAATTCAATCTTCTTCCAATAAGAAATAGTAGGAGCATCATAAGCATTAAAGTCACGTGCCTTCAGTCTAGTAAAGACCATTTGATAAAGTAGAGCAGACTCCAACATGAAGAAAGTTGAATTCCAACTAGTACTAACATCTAGCACGAGTCATCGTTTGGTACTAATTCGTTCTATCACAGCCACCTCTTGAAATTCCTACAACCTCCTTGGTGAATATTTGACATACTTGACTAGATTTCGAACTTTTCCAATCACCTCCTTCAATTTTGCCAAACCATCATGCACAATCATATTCAGAATGTGGGCCCAACAACGCACATGGAATATTTTTCCATTTAGAAGCAACCCTCCCTTCATAGAAAAATGATCTACTACATTCTGAACCACAACATCATTAGTGGAAGCATTGTCTGCAGTTATAGCACACAACTTCTCAATGTTCCACTCATGCAAGCGATTGATAATCATATCAGCAATTTTATCCCCTGTATGAGGATATGGAAGTACACAAAATGTAATATTTTTTTACATAACTTCCAATTTTTTATGTACTGCGCTGTGATAGACATGTACCCTAATGTTTGAATTGAGGTCCATATGTTAGTCGTGATAGAAATTCTCCTTGAAGACTTTCTAAAAGACTCCAACAACTTTATCTTCTCATTCTCATACAATTTCAAGCAATCTCTCTTAATAGTGAATCGAGATACAACATCAAATTTAGGCTGCATATTTCTTAGTAAATTGCAAAAAGAACTATTCTCAGCAACCTTAAAAGGTATTTCATGCTAGAAAAAAAATTTGATCAAATCGTCCCTACTTTTCTCTGGATCAAATTTCCAAGAAATGAGACTACTTCCACTGTCAGACTTATTAAATGCTAATAAAGGTTGGGCTTTTCCATACTTCCTATAATATGGGCAAGATCTGTCTAGGTGATGACTCATAGGCTAGTCCCATTAATTGAAGTACATGTCAATGTTTTCTTACAATAGTGACACCGACATGCTTCCACCCCGTCCTTGCATTTCACAATTTCAAAGTGACTCCATACAGGTGATGTCTTTTTTGATCTTTTGCGCTTCTTTTCAGTCACTGGTGATTCACCATTTTCTACTGGTTGTTCTACTTATGGTACATCGGGCATCTTCTGTTGCTCAGTAATAGTGTTATCCAATTGCTGGATATTTGCATCAGCCATCAATAAGAAAGAAATACTAGTTATATTTATCTTTAATATATATTTTTGAAATCATTGAATTAAGAAAATTATTTCAAAGTTAGTGTCTCGTAACCCAAGTTTTAAGATATTACCATCCTAAAGAGTGATTGCACGAATGAACTGAAGCAATCGGTGCTATGCAATTAATATTATAAGTAAATAAATTTAAGCATATAATTATCAGACCAAAAATGAGATACATACATATCGATCAAGAGGTTTCAGATTCCTCTGTTAGAAGACTGCAATTTTCAGATTTCTAAAAGAACATAAGTAAAGTTAGATTACAAACCTCTATTATAGAGATCCCCTCTTTATATGCTTCTTAACCGTAAGAAAACTCCAATAACAATTTTCCAGCAGATGCTACTGACTACTGAGAAAACAACTGTTAGGTACATAAAAGAATACTTGAAGAAAAATAGGACGAGAGCATGAGAGAAGACCACAAATTATGTGAGCTAAATTGAAATCAAAAGAAAAATTGAGCAGGACAATGTTGATTTGGTTATGATTAACGAAGCTGAAATAAGAGAATATATGCATAGGATGTTTGCACGGTTGAAAATTACACAAAGGTATACAAAAACAGGAGTTGAGAAGTGACTATGTGAGTAGAGATCATCGTCTTTTAGGAGAGGATCGTTCAATCTAAGATTAAGATGTTTAACCAAAACATAGACAAAATTGCTTACATGGTTGGCAAAAAAAGGCAAGAAGCTTTGCTATCCACAGTCTGCTGGTGCTCAGAATCCAGTTATGTTGGTCAGCACTGTACCGGAGACGTCGAACGTCAAAGCGCAGTCGCATGTCAGTGTCGTTGGTGCACAACGTTGCAACTGTAGAAGCACAAAACCATAAAACCGTCACTCCGTCAGCCACAGAATGTAGTGCGCGAAAGCCATTGCCTTTGGTTGTGGAGACGCCGATCGTGGAAGAGTTGTTGGCTTAGAGACGTTGCCGTTGTGGAAGATCGGAAAGCAAACGACTTTTGTCCCCATCGTTCACCAGAATTTGGTTGTCTGCGGTCGTCAATCGTGATTCGTCACCCTCCCAAGTCAAATTCGTTCACGACGGCCACAAGGAAATCATAAACCTACGCAGCTACGCTATTAAAAATGACTTGGGAAACTTGTTTAGGGCAAACGTTGCAGCAATAATCCCCCTGTTTAAGGAATCTGACGGCCATGCAACAATATGATCGATCATCCAACAGTCAATACATTAAAAAATATATATGTATATATTATATTGTACATAATATAGGTACCTGCTAATATATATATGGAAGATAAGTCGGGTTTTCAGGTCCTCGGTTATGAGTTTAACTTGGCCCGGCCCGACCCTAATTATAAAAATGGGTTACAAATACAGGCCCGACCCACCCATTTAATAATGTTGGGTCGGGTATGGGTCGGGTAGCAGGCTGAGTCGGGCCAGCCCGGTCCAGTGCTCATCCATACACACACACACACACACATATATATATATATATATATATGTATATATATGTATGTATGTATATATATATGTATGTATGTATGTGTATATATATATTCATTAGGTGAGATATATTCTGCATGTTACCATATATTTTAAACAATATTATAAAATAAAACATATAATACAATAATTTCTTAGAAAACACTTATTGCCAACTTATAGAATACTTTAAAAAAATGATGTGAGCCGGCCTAGACTCCAATGGGAGGCAGCAGTGGGGAATTTTTTGCAATCGGCGAGGAGCAATGCCGCATGGAGGTAGACAGGAGTCGTGAACTTCTTTTCTTAAAGAAGAAGCAATGACGTGAGGAAGAAGCATCAGCTAACTCTATGCTAGCAGTTGTGGTAAGACAAAGGATGCAAGCATTGTCTGGAATCATTGGGCGTCAAGCGTCTCTAGTTTTCAAGTTTTCCGTCAAATCCCATTGTGTTCTTTTTTATGCACTATTTCATTCTTAAATTTTTACTAGTTTCAATATTTTGTGTTATAAAATTGCTATAATAGTGTGTCAAAATAATAGATATAATACTCTCAATATGTAGTATTATATGTAAAAATTAAACAATAAATTTAATTACATATTGTAATATAGGAATCAGGAAGAGAACGACAAAGATGGAATGGGAGTAAAGAGATATTAAATATTTAAATTTTTTTTATAAAGGATAGAAAAGTGAGGGTATAATACACCACATATATCCAAAAATACCTAAACTAACATACATAATACAATATATACAAAGAAAATACAAATTGTTGAAGTACAAAAAAAGTTGAAAATGTTTGGTATGATTTATGCTTCCAGTCTTGTATTGCCTCTTTTGTTACCTCATATGACACAATTCACATGATCTTGTCGTCATTCCATTGGTCCCAATTTTCATGTATGCCTTCCACAACACCAAAGACTGAATGTATTTTGGCATATGCGTACTACATAACTTTTTTTTCAGTAATCCACTGTAAGTGACATCCCTCAGTGACAACTAGTTATTCTCATTTGTCTCCAAGTAGTCCATGCATAAGACTACTTATTTGTTATTCCCATTGATGTCTTGATTTTTCTATGTCACCTATTGAGTATCGAGCTATCCTTCTTATAGACAAACTCATGATCCCCTCATATTAAGGTGATGAATGTTGCCTACTTTGCAACATTGCAGACCTCGATACCTCAATGATCATGATGTTCACTACGGTACAAGACCTAGATATAAGGTTCGTCATAAATGAGTTGGTGATACTCTTTTTGACCTTTCCCCTCGTGTTGTGTTAATGGTCCTAATACAGGATCTTGTGACCTTTCATGACACATGACCTTAAACAGAAAAAAGACCCGTTTTGACTTCACTAATGTTTCTCTTCTATCAAGTGTTTTTTTTAATTAACTTTAATGCATGTCAAGCAACTAAGGATATTTTTGCACAAAAGTTATGATAGTATTTTGCAACTTATATCACAATCATTTCTTTTTGTTGTACCATTACCATAATTGTTGACTATGAGACCTCTCTGTTGTGGCCCATCCAACTCATCATCAAAAGAAGCCTTATGCTACTGACTTCAATATTCTATGAATTTGTTTTTATATCAAAAGGCTTAACCATCCACAAAGAATCTAGTAGCTTAATATGTTGCATGCGCTTCTTTAAATTCATTCCTGTAAAGAGATAATATTCTAGACATACTTATAAATACGCACTGTGAAGTCAAAAATATCCTTGTAGTAGATCGTAGATAAAATATTAACAATATGTCGAATAGTACTAAAATATTAAATTAAACATGTGCATGCATTGTACAAATTTTGAAAATACTAAATTCATACACGATAAATTTTTTTATATATAACATTAATTTAAATAATTATATATAAAATGTATATGTTCAATCAATGTTGTTTATTGATAATTTCAGTAAAGTGCACAAAAGTTAGTATTGTTCTACCATTTATATGTGCTATTTGGTTTAAAATTGGTATGATCTCATTCTTTCTCTCAAGAACCTTATGATGTAGATAATTATAGCAACTATAGTAGCAAATTTATCTTCCTTCATTAATTCATTTTTTCAATAAAGAGTTACTTATAATTATCTTACACTAATTGCACCTACTCCCCACTTCTCTTTCGTACCTTCGCCTCCCCTCCCTGCTTCCTATTTTTTATTCTATTTTCTTTGTCAGTTATCTTCTGGGCTTACTAAGAGGATACCTTGAGTAAGGAGGAGATGGTGCA
Source organism: Alisma plantago-aquatica (assembly GCA_963693085.1). NCBI lineage: Eukaryota > Viridiplantae > Streptophyta > Magnoliopsida > Alismatales > Alismataceae > Alisma > Alisma plantago-aquatica. The sequence continues at coordinate 21,159,897 of OY856410.1, forward strand.
TGGCCTTACTCAATTTTAAGTGAATTAGTAAACATCATCCCTTATCCACTCCGGATTTTACACAATCATGGGACTGGGTGCCCAAACTAAAATCATAACATTAGAAGAAAAAGTTGGATAAAGGATAAAATACAATAGGAAAAAGTCACACAGATAGAATTGAAAGATAAATAACAAATGATATAAGGAAAAAATGGAAGATGAAAATAAGACATGGGGAGAGATAATATGGGAAATGTTTGAGGAGACTGAAAGAGGTAAAAGATGAAAGATAGAAAGGGATAAATTTAGATAGCACTTCTTCTACCCATTGGGATATGCTATATATAGATAGTGTTTTAGCAATAAAGTTTATAAAGAGTTGACTTCAGAGAAAGATGGGGGGGTTGTTATAACTATTGTTTGTTACCTTCCACTGAGAAAGAACTTTTTACTTTAAGTCAGTAATGAGACCATTTAAAAAAAGTTATAGAGGGTGTCTGGTCACTATGGTCAACTCTAGTACACACGATATCATATTTCTATGTTTTTATATGCCTTGTATACATGATAAATATTTATTGATTCTCGAGCTCTTATGTCATTTTCTAAATCACACTAAGGATATATTTTTTCTACATTGATATTTATGTGGGTTCCCCTAAAAAAATCTATTTCTTTGCCACCACTTATAGGAGGGAATGGTATTGTATGCATTTGTGTCAATATTTGATCAAAGGTGACCATATTTTCCTTTGTAGATCAATACAAACTCTCCCATGTCTGACTGTTCATGAGCATCCCATAACATAACTGGTGGTGGTAAGAGATCATATCAACTAGGTAGCTTTATCCATGAGCTTGTTTTAGAAGAGAATATTTTGAGTCATTTGTGCCTTGTTGTTAGACCCTAATCAACATAATTGTAGGGAAATATTGGATCAGAGTAGACAACAGAAACAAATAAAATTACTATATGTATTCCCCAAAATTACAAGATTGTGTCAACAACTATATAATGGGAAGGATGGTTTAATGAGTTCATACCATGTCCTCGAGCAAATCCAACGATCATAACTCGTTGTAGTAGTCATGCACTCCTACTTGCACTAGTAACTCCCAATACCTCTTAGATGATGTCAGTGCAGCTCCTCATCGTCACCAAACACAACAAACTCTAATAGTGCCTACATCAGCTACTGGTCTCACCACGGGTTACAGGCTAATGTTACTCTCCTAACGATGGGAAAATGCCTCCTCACCTTTAGAGAAGTCCACATGGACCAACTAGAACTGATGTTGTTCTAGTAGAACAAGAAGAAAGGATTTGTATCTCACGTTGGTGTACTAGTCACCAACTTGCTCTCCTACAATTGTTTCTCCCTTGCTATCCCTCACTTCAGCAGGTAGGACTTGCTCGGACACTCTATTTGTTACCTCAATTAGAGATGACAACAATTGTTAGAGACAATAGAGTTAAACTTTGGGAAGCCCCTAGTACCCCTCTATTTATATGAGGGGTTAGGGTCTGAGTTTTAAGTAGGTGTGGGAGTGAAAGGGACTGAAAGATCATAAATTTTCATAACTTGGAACTACCGATCTGTTCGGATGGAAACCAAACCAGTCGTTTACATGGGAAGACAATATGTTCGTAACATAAACAAGTTGTTTCACTATGTTTCCCAATCTCATATGAATTGACAATTCAATTCTAGTTAATATTATACATTAATTCCTTGCACCACTTGAATTGAGCAAGTGAAATGATCAATTTTTCTCATGAATTCGACAAAGTCACACGACCTGAGCTGACCAGTTCACTCACTGAGCTGATCAGTTGGTTCCCTAATTCATACAGAACTCAGCCAATTTAATTTTTAATCAAATTAAAGCACTAAATAGATTTCTCAATACTTGAACCCATGGGTTGGTAGTCCAGTCAGCAGATTTGTTTCTTGAATTGAATGCCTAAATGCTTTAGTAATCATTTCAATCATAATTCATGATTAAACTCCTCTTCTAGATGATTTCTTATGTGTATGACCATATAGATCCCATATCACGTTGGAAGTGAATGTACATAAGTAGTTTATGACCTCACAAGTAGGTTGTGGTGCCTAGTCGCACATTAGTGCTAGCCAAGTGAATGGAAGTTGGAGAACAATTTCAACCTAAAATTTGTATAAGGTGTTGCAGTGATTGTGTAATTCCTTTATCTATGATATTTGGAATGAACTCAAGGTATGGAAATGTCATCCTCTCAATGTTCAATCCATGTTCCTTGAATTAGAGTAGACTGTCTGAGGTATATGTGACTTCAATATCATATTTTGACTCATATATGCATGTGCATGTGTTTCTTAGTCTTGCTTATCAAGCGACCAGGCTACCAAACTCTAGTAGGAGAGATAAATCCCATCTACATCACTCTTATTAAGTCCACATGGCTCACAAGTACTCAATCATCACAGCTATGGTAATCCCTATTAAGGATTATGTTGGATGATCTCAAAGTATACTGAATGACATGTGATGACTGTAGTGACTTTCGGTCTAAGAATCACAATAACCACCTTCACTATGAGAGATAACTATGACAACCTAAGCATGGTTTCCATGTGTCACTCAATAGGTGGGTTTGTCTGATACACTATTCTCTAACAAGTATATGTATTCTTGGTTTGACATCACATACCATAGCTAATGAGTTTCTATCATCAACCGACCAACACTATAGTCTTAAGTGATAGTGGTGTCGATTTGCCTTCCACAGTACAACTGACTACATAAACAAGAAGAATGTACATACTCTTAACATATATATGATCACATTGTTCAAGTCACGTAATTGAAGATATATCCCAATGAGTATTGTCATTCTTTAGACATTCATTATGTTTCTCCATTATCTCATAACTAAGTTAAACTTAATGAATTGGAAGCTTACCTTTATTATTAATAATCAAATTCTTTATGTTATATGCCATGTAAATCATCATATGATTGTCTCTCAGGACATACATACCATTAGAATCCCACTTGCACTTAGAGCCAATCACCCATGTATCTCATTCTTAGTGATGAAAACATGTCCATCATGTTTCTTCCGCACAACTTCTATTACAGTGGGTTAGCAATCTTTAATTTAGTCGGTATATTGCATGTTTCTCATCTCTTTGTTGTGAGATGAAATTATCATAATATAGTATCTGATATCCCATGCCAAACTAGTAGCATCATTGTTGTCATTTTATCTCTACTATGTCATCAATGTTTGGAACATCTTGAAGTTCATCCATATGAACTTTTAGATCCATATAGTATCCATTCCTGTGTTCATAACATTAGGATACTCATATTCAACCATAGAATGGAATGAATGGTCTGCAGTTTGAAACCCTTTCAACTAACAATTTTATTTCTTAATATCAAACATATTTTATTGTGATCACTTTTGTCAATTTCAAAGCTTGCATTGGTGTAACCCCTTACATCCAACTCTTTCATGCTTCTATAGTCTAGCAACACACCCTTAGTGCTTCATAAGTACTTATGGATGCCATTAAATAACATTCCAATGATCCTCATCGGAAGCTAAAATCCTCTTGTCATGTCTTGTATATTCAAGTATATATGGGATGAGTACATTATGTAGCATACATGGTATATCCATTTCCACTGCACATGGTATCTTACTCATGTCCTTCCATTCTTTACACAAATTGGAACTTTAGGGTTCATGAGAGACCAATCTGGATTCCTTATCATTGAATCCTTTATATTGAACTTTATCAATATTTTTTTGTTGAATGTGCTTAGACTTATGTTATAAAACTTTCAAGAACTATCTCTATAGATATTGATCCTTATAATATAGGATGTCTCACTTAATCCTTCATTATTGAAGGTATGTTCCATGCCAGATCTCCATACTTACAATTTTGAGATATTATTCCCCGTAAATATGTGGAATATTCATATATTCTCACACTAAATCTTTTTTAATCACATGTTTCATATTTTATCTTGGATCTAGTAAACTCTTTGACAATATTGTTAAGTCAAAAGGATCCCATGTCTGAGATGCTTGTTTCAATATCAATATTGAACCTTGTAGCTTATGGATTTCTTTTGCATTAATGAAGTTGTAAGACTTTTAGGATGTGTCACATACGCATCCTCTCATACATTTCTTTTAAGGAATCCACATATAGTAAATCTTATAGGCTATACAAGCTGCAACAACATGGTTTGTTGATAAACTATAAAGAGGTGAGATCACCTCCTTACTAAAACTTAAAGGAAATATAAAACATCCACATATATCATAAAAAGAGAGACTTCGCGATGCTTTCATAATAATTCAAATGATTAAGCATGATTCTAGATACATTATAAAATGTCAATAGCAGTGGAAATAAAAGATACTAGGCCTATTACATGGCTTTCATTATTCATACATGATTGTACCCAAAACAAAAAGATAAGAGAAAAAGGATCTAGCTATAGCAACCTAAATGTCCTTTCCATAGCTTGAAAACTACTCCTGAGGTGACTTCCTTCAAACTTGTCCTTCTCCTTTCTCAGCACCAGTACCTGGGTGGTTGGGAAAGCACCCAGCAAAAGGGAAATAAAAATAAAGTAATCGTCACAAAACTAGTCTAATATAATAAGATCAGTAAGGCATGCAAAAATAGGCTAGGGTTCATAATAAGATGAAGACAACAAGAGATTGAGGCTATATATGAGATGCTTTCCATAAACAATTATAATAAAGAGTATTTTTTGCATGTAAGATAATTATGTCTACCTAAAAAGTAGGGTTGAGGAACCTATCAGAACTCTAACCTATAGATGAGGGGAGAATAAGACATTCCTAGTCACCTATACAATATAATGGGGGAAAATAAAAACATTCCCCAGGGAGATTTAGTACATGCCCTTTGTGGGTAGTTGTACATAAGCACCACTACTTTAATTTAAATAGAACATAAATTGACATGCTAGAAATGTAGTCATGGAAAGAGTAATCATATGAATCAATAAGAATGGCAGTGGGGTTTAGAACCCAAACAACAAGAAACAATAATCTGATTTGAGGCACAAGAAATTAGGGTTTCAATAAAAGAGGATAAGGTTTAATTATGCCTCATTATGGAAAATAGGTTAAGGCATAAAATATTCCCAACTAAGTGTTAGATACACAAACCTCTTCCTTAGAATCCTATAAACCACTTTTCAAAACCTTTAAATGAGATAAGGGTCTACTTTTCCTAATATCATCATCATATCCATGTATTAGAACTATGTATATTTGATAACCTCCAATTTCATGATGTTATCTTAGTATTTTTCTTCCCATTTCTACACTCTTCTTTAGATCTATTAGACAAAATCCCTAGCTATCCTCTTTTATTGCAAATAAATTGTTAGATTAACTTTTCTCCTTTTTGCTTACAGAAAAAGACGAAAAAAAATCACAAAAGAACCATACAGTCTCAAGACCGCATGGAGTCAAACGGTCTCAAGACCGCATGAAGCCAACCGGTCTCAAGACTGCATGGAGTCAAACGGTCTCGAGACCGTATGAAGCCAACCGGTCTCAAGACCGCATGGAGTCAAATGGTCCCAAGACCGCATGAAGTCAATCGGTCTCAAGCCCGCATGGAGTCAAACGGTCCTGAGACCGCATGAAGCCAACCGTTCTCAAGACCGCATGGAGTCAAACGGTCCCGAGACCGCATGAAGCCAACCGGTCTCAAGACCGCATGAAGCCAACCGGTCTCAAGACCGCATGGAGTCAAATGGTCCCGAGACCGCATGAAGCCAACCGATCTCGACACCGCATGGGACCAAACGGTTTTAGAATCCAAACGGTCTCAGAGTCCAAACGGTCTTCAAGACCGTTTGGACCCAAAACTGATCAAACCGTTTGGACTTCACTTAAGGCCTATAAATAAGACCCCAGGGGTCCTCCCAAAGGCATCAAAAAAATTCTCAAATGCCCAGAGGCTGCCTCCATTACTCCAAAGCTGTTCCAACCTCCATTCTCCGCCCAAAGGCTGCCGGTTTGAGATCCACACTCCATCTTGAAGCTTCTTTCTCTCTCATCAACCAAGAAGGTGGGAAGAGAAGGATTCGTCATCGAGCAAGCTGCTAGGAGTGAAGATGGTTCTCTCTCTTCTTCAAGGGGTTGACCTTTCTTTCTCCTTAGTGGAGATGATGTTCTCTCTCTCTCTTCTCGCCTCCTTTTTTGTTCCTGCCATGAGCGAGTAGTCTCATACACCAGGGTGCGGGGAGTAGCCCCGCTACCCATGATTTCCTTTCATGTAATGTAATTCGAGATTTTGCAATATAGATCTACCTTTCAGTTCAACATCAATCGTTTAATGAATACTTGTTGCTTGATCACCAACTTGTGTTATCTTTTATCTATTAGTGCGAATTGTCTATGTTTGTGTTTTTAGATTCGATTACCGATTGTGTGTTGGTTCTTGATATATGTAGCCCCCATATGTCTTTTTCGGTATCTAGAAGTGATACCGTAGAGTGGAGTAAACTCACTCCCATCGTTGTATTTTCATACTATGAAATGGAATCAGTTGACGTATGAACATACAAGTTTGGTAAAGTCGAGGAACGCACTCTATGGAGAAGTAATGCAAAGTAAGTGACCATTCGTTAGGGGATGGCTGGCATTGCAATACTTCACGCTTCTCGTAGTTGGTCATCTGAAAGGAAACCAAGCCTACAAGGACACTAACTGATTTGACTTTTATTGCAGGTCTTGTTATTATGTTCATGTTTTGATCCATGAGTGGTGGAGGTGAAAGCCGATCACATCCTGGTGGTCTTTAATCATTATTTACAACCTTGTTTTTACTTTCTAGCCTTTACTTTGCTTGCATTTAGTTTAATCAAACCAAAAATCAACTTTTGATCTAAACATCAACTTTCGAGTAGGTGAATAGAATTAAAATGTTTTCCATCCTATTAAACCCTTAATAGGACCTTTGTCCCGAGGATCGACCCTCAACTGTACTACAATAAGACTTCCACGTACCTTAGCGTACATGGGTGGAGACTTATTATAGCACACGCAAGGATAAACCTAGAGACTTTCTAAGCCCTAGGATTTTTAGTGGTGCACGCAATCTCACGTAAGTGGGAGCTCCATCAAAAATTGGTGTCGTTGCCGGGGACAACAGAACGTTTTAATTTCATTTACTATCTTGCTAGTTGGTTAGGGTTTTTCACTTTTCTTTAAACATTACTCCATATCTTCTTGATTCCATCACACTTTCCACATTTTCTAACAAGTGTGTTTCTTCCTCTGCTCAGGTAGAAGACATGTATGCAACCATTGCATAACCTCAGATTCTCCCTGATCCAGAGTACGGCTCTGAGGTAGAGAGAAGCTTCCATTGCCGCATCAGACTCAATCGCCAAAGAGCCAGACAAATGGATGAAGATCAACGCCAGGCTGCACTGGTAATGGAGAGGGTCAACGCCGCCATCGCCGCTCAAAGAGCAAAACTCATCGCTGATACTCGTGCTCAGATTCAAGTGGAGATCCGAGCAGAAGAATAGGCCCGCATCCGAGCCGAAAATGAGGCAGCAAACCAAGCTGCCCAACTGGAACTAAGGAACAAGAAGTTGAGGGATTATGTTGTCCCTAAGAACTACGACGACAACCATCCAGTTCGACCTCCGATCATCAACATACCCAACTTTGAGATTCGAACCCAATGGATTCAGATCATGCAAGGCATCTCATTCTCTGGAGGTTCTGGAGATGATTGCATGGATCATCTGAAGAGGTTCAAGGCACTATGCCGACTGGTCCCACAGGACGGAGTTCCCTTCGACGCAATAATGCTACATTTGTTTCACTTCATTCTATCTGGGAGAGCTCTGAGCTGGTATAACTCACTTGACAGGGAGCCAATAATCACCACATGGGATCCCCTGGAAGAAAAGTTCCTGGAAGAAGTTCTTCCCCCCTTCACTAAGTTACGAGATTAGGGGGCAAATTAATCACTTCTCTCAACTTCCCGAAGAATCCCTTGCTGAAGCATGGGAAAGGTTCAAAGAGCTTCTGCGAAAGTGTCCTCATCATGACATCTCCCAAAACCAATTAATAGAAACATTCTATAGGGGAGTGAGTGATGACATCAAGCAATTTCTGGATTCCTCATCTGGAGGAAATTTTATGAGAAAGAACTACGAGGATGCCTGGAAAATAGTCACACTCAGAGCTGAGAATCAGTCCAACTGGGGACGATCAGCTGGCAAAGGAGTCCTCAAGGTTTATAAAGCCGAAGAATCAATGGAGATGAAGGCTATTGTTGAAGCCTTAAAGACTATAGCTCATAAGCAACAAGCTCTTGAAACTTCTCTTGGGGAAATTGACAAGACAAAAAACCCTCTGGTTCAACAGGTCAAAGCAGCCACAGGAACCTATGAAGCTTGTCATGCATCTGATCATCCAACTCTTTCATGTGGTTTGCTTTAAAATGTGATGATGAAAATGCATCCGCCACCACAACAGTATGAACCAATCACTGACCAGTCTGAAGAGCAATTGCCAAAACAAGTCAATTCTATTCATTCCATTCCTGGACAAGTTTATTATAATCCTAATCAACCAAGGAACCATCCAGGATTTCAATGCGGGAACCCTACTAGGACTGCAAATCCGCAACACCAGACGCAGTGCGGATCCTCTAGTAGGTTGCCACCTGGATTCCCAAAGAACTTCAATCAAAATCAGGGGAACTCCAGAAATAAATTCTCGAGATCCAACTACCCCAGGAATCCATCCACCTATTATCAGTATACTCATCCCCCTCTACACCCACAGCTACAACCTCAGTTGGAGCAACCTCAGTTAGCGCTTCCTCCGCAACAACCTCAACAAGAACAACAGCAACTTCCTCAGAAAAATACTCCTTCTCATCCAGAAGATGAGATGACTTTGATAAGGCAGATGCTACAATCCCAACAAACTATGCTCGCTAATCAACAAGCTCAGCAAAAGGCAGTAGAGGCTCAACTAGCCCAAATTGCTGCACAACTGAAGCCTCGAGCAGGCACATTTGCCGGGCCGCCCGAATCGAACCCTAAACATGGGCAGAATAGGCCTGAACAGTTGAATGTTGTTACTACGAGATCTGGACGCACCCTTCATGAAACTACAAGGACCACTCTTGATGATGATGATACACCTGCCTTTATGCCAAATGAGAGACCGAAGCCAGGAACGGAGAAGTCCACAAAGGGCGCAAAGGGTAAAGAAAAAGAACAAGTGTCCTCAGAGCCAGAAATCATGCAGTATAAACCAAGGATCCCATATCCGGGAAGACTGGGAGAAACGAAAATGGATGCCAGGTTCCAAAAATTCAAGGAGGCGATGAAGAAACTTTACATCGATATCCCACTCCTTGATGCTCTCTCTGAGGTGCCGGCTTGGGCTAATACCTCAAAACTCTGTTATCAAGGAAGTACATCACTGAGGAACAAGAAACATTCAAACTTGCCCAAACCACCTCCGATATCATCCTCAACAAAATGCCTAAGAAAAAGAAGGACCCAGGTTCCTTCGGCATTCAATGCTGTATTGGAAATGCATCAACCAAAACGGGATTAGCTGACCTAGGAACCAGCATATCCATTATGCCCTATTCTATGTGCAAACGATTAGATTTCACCGAATTGCTGCTCACAACAATGACAATTCAGTTAGCTGACTCTACCATCACCACACCTCTTGGAATCATTGAAGATATTCCAGTTAGGATAGGTAAAGATGCCTATGTCCCGTACGACTTTGTCATCATGGACATCAAGGAAGATCTGAGATACCCGATAATTTTTGGCAGACCTTTCCTTGCCACGGCTAGGGCGCTTATTGATGTTGAAGCTGGAACCATCATTCTAAGACTCAGAAAAGAAGCAATTCAATTCCGAGTTCTCAACAGCATGAAGGGCCCCAACATCCAAGAGGAGGTCTTTCTTTTAGATGCAATACATCAAATGTCTCAATTAGAAATATATGAGACATCGAACGAGTTAGAGAATGTTCTAACCAACCTAGAAGTTGAATTCTCTGCAAATGAGTTGGTTCAACAGTGTCTGCAACACCTAGAGAAGGCCGAAGAAGCACTGACGGCCACCTTTGAGGAACTCAAAGCTGTCACCATTCTAGAAGCAACAGAGCCACCTAAGGCTCCTGAGATGAAGACTCTACCCATGGGACTTAAACATTTCTTCTTAGATGAGGAAAAATTATGTCTGGTTATCATCAGTTCCACCCTAACAGAAGGCCAGGAAGAAAGGCTTCTGGATGAGCTGAAGAAACACAAAAAGGCCATTGGGTATAAGATAACCGACCTGACGGGCATAATTCCAGCCATATGCATGCACATACTACCCATGGTCGAAGAATTTAAGCCATCACGTGAACATCAGAGGAAACTAAACCCTAATCTCAAAGAAGTGGTTTGCCTTGAAGTCCTTAAGTTACTGAAAGCCGTCATAATCTACCCGATCTCTGACTCCCAATGGGTTAGCCCCGTCCAAGTAGTTCCTAAAAAGGGAGGCACTATTGTTGTTCTTAATGAAAAAAATGAGTTAGTACCGACAAGGACTGTGACGGGTTGGAGGATGTGCATCGACTATAGGAAACTCAACAAATCAACGCGAAAAGATCACTACCCTCTGCCCTTTCTCGACGAAGTCTTAGAACACTTAGCCCATCAAAAATTCTTCTGTTATATAGTTGTTATTCTGGGTTCTATCAAATCCCTATACACCCGGAAGACCAAGAAAAAACTACCTTTACTTGCCCCTTCGGGACTTATGCTATTAGAAGAATGCCATTTGGGCTATGCAATGTACCAACTACTTTCCAGAGGTGCATGTCTGCTATTTTTGCAGGATTGACAAAAACTATAATGGAGGTGTTTATGGATGACTTTTCCATTTACGAAAATTCCTTCGATAGTTGTCTTCTTAACCTCGGACAAGTCCTACAACGATGCGAGGAGACGAACCTCCTCCTGAATTGGAAAAAATGCCATTTTATGGTAACTGAAGGTGTCGTCCTCGGACATAGAGTAAGAGACAGAGGGATTGAGGTCTCCAAGGCAAAAATCGATGTTATCTCGAAGTTGTTACCACCAAAAGATATAAAAGGAGTTCGTGCATTCCTTGGTCATGCTGGGTTTTACAGAAGATTTATCAAAGATTTCTCAAAAATAGCAAAACCCATGACCCAACTCCTGACCAAAGATGCTGAGTTCATTTTTAACCAAGAATGCTTGCAAAGTTTCTCAACTCTAAAAAACGCTTTAATTTCTGCACCTATACTGAGAGCCCCAGATTGGTCGCAACCATTTGAAATCATGTGTGACGCCAGCGATTACACCATAGGGGCCGTTTTAGGACAACAGATAGACAAGAAACCCTATGTTATTTACTACACATCTAAAACGCTAGATGAAGCACAGAAGAACTACACTACCACAGAGAAGGAGTTCCTGGCTGTCATCTACGCATTTGAGAAATTCTGCTCCTATTCGATTGGATCCAAGGTCATCGTCTACACTGACCACTCCGCCATTCGATACCTAATTCAGAAGCAAGATGCCAAACCCAGACTTATCCCCTGGGTGTTGATGCTTCAAGAATTCAATTTGGAAATTAAAGATAAAAGCAAAGTGGAAAACATCGTAGCCGACCATCTCAGTCGTATTGAAGTTGAAGATTAAGATAAAATCCCTATCCGAGACTCTCTTCTAGACGACCAATTAATGAAGGTTACCCACAGATTCCCTTGGTACACAGACATTGTCAATTATCTAGCTACAAGAATCATTCATCCCTCCGCTTCCTACCATGACAAAAGGAAATTCCTCCACGATATAGAACAATATTATTGGGATGAACCTTACCTTTTTCACCTATGTGCTGACAGACTTTTCCGTCGCTGCTTACCGGAAGAAGAGATTACCCCCGTATTAGAGCATTGCCATTCTGGCCCCACGGGGGGGCACATGAGTGCAAAGAAAACCGCTATAAAGGTTCTGCAATCAGGCTTCTTCTGGCCAACCATAGCAAAGGACTCCTATGATTTTGTGAAATCTTGCAACAAATGTCAATTTTCTGGCAGCATATCCAAAAGGAATGAAATGCCCCTCACAATGTGGCAAGAAATTGAACTTTTTGACGTGTATGGGGTAGACTATATGGGCCCTTTCCCTTCTTCCTATGGTTTCTCCTACATCCTGGTTGCGGTGGATTATGTCTCGAAGTGGGTCGAAGCTATACCCACTGTATCCAGTGATTCCAAACCAGTTATTAAAATATTTAAAGATATCATTTTCCCCAGATTTGGAGTCCCCAAAACTGTCATATCAGACGACAGGACCCATTTTGTGGAACGAAGTTTTGAAGCCCTGTTGAAAAAATATGGAGTCAACCACAAAGTAGCCACACCTTACCATCCACAAACCAGTGGTCAGGTCGAGGTATCAAATAGACAACTAAAGGCGATCCTAGAAAAAATAGTCAATAGAAACCACACTGACTGGTCCACCAAGCTCCCCGATGCCCTTTGGGCTTACCGAACAGCCTATAAAACACCAATCGGGACAACCCCGTTCCGTTTGGTATACATGAAGTCATGTCATCTTCCACTAGAACTAGAACACAAAGCTTGGTGGGCCATCAAACAACTGAATTTCGATCTTAAAAGTGCCGGAGAAAATAGATAACTCCAGCTATAGGAGCTAGAGGAGCTCTGAATGATCGCTTATCAAAGCACTAGGATTTATAAGGAGCAAACCAAGATGTGGCACGACGGTCATATTAAAAAAGAAAGACATTGCCGTCGGTGATAAAGTGCTCCTTTTCAATTCCAAGCTCAAATTGTTCCCCGGAAAACTCCGAACAAAATGGTCTGGGCCCTTCACCATCAAGCATATATACCCAACTGGAGCTGTCATAATTGTCGACAATAACGGAGGACAAAGGACGGTCAACGGGCATCGATTGAAAAAATACTACACTCCAGCAGATAAAATGCCGAGACAGACCATTGAAATTAAAGAAGCCACAACATCAGCATAACAGCATCAAAGCTTTGTCGAGCCAGCGACGTAAAATCCAGACGCTACTTGGGAGGCAACCCAAGATCTAAAATTCTTCTTTTATTTTCTATTCTTTTATTTTACCTTAGGATTATCTTATGAAAATATAAAAATTCACATAACCAAAACAAACATAAAAATATAAAAATCTGTTCAACCTTAACCCTCCCAAACGGTCCTGAAACCGTTTGGAGCCAAATGGGTTTGAAACCGTTTGGAGCCAAACGGTCCTGAAACCGTTTGGAGCCAAACGGTCCTGAAACCATTTGGAGTCCAAATGATCGCTAAACCGTTTGACCTAGGATTTTTTCAAGGTCATCCCCCTTTTCCTATAAATATAAACCCTCCCCCCTCCTTCTTCTCCCCTTCGACTCTCGAGCTTTCTCAAAACCTTGCGCAAGCGCTGTTCCATCGCCTCTGTCTTCCTGTTCCCGCGCGGCTCTGGTTCCCTCCACCTCCGTCGACCCTGTTCCCGTGCTTCGTCACGGCGACCTCACCGCAGTGCCACCACTCTCCGCTTCACCATCGTCATCTCCACCAACAGCAACAAGGTTGGCACACCACCATCACAGACGCCGACTGCGCTGCCATGATTCCCTGATTCTATCAAACTGCAACCATCATCTTAACCTTTGCCAACATCTTTGGTGCGGCCACGGCTCCCTGTTCGCCGCCATCCTTGTTTTCGCCACCGGCGTCGCCTCTCTTTCGCCGGCCGTTCCCCGACGTTTCACCTTCCAAACGGTCCTGAAACCATTTGGGACCAAACGGTTTTCAAACCGTTTGGGACCAAACGGTCCTGAAACCGTTTGGGACCAAAGGGTCCTCAAATCGTTTGGAACCAAACGGTCCTCAAACCGTTTGGCCTTAAACAATCGCTTTAGTTTTGTTAAAATAATAAAATCCAATTTTTTCTCAAAGCATGTTGTTCTTACTCGTGATTTTCCAATTTTCAGAAATGGCTGCACCAGAAAAGCAACCAACCGGAACCGAAGACGCACCCTTCTGGACACAGGAGAAACTGATAGAGGACCGACCTAAGCTCCAACAGATTATCGATAACTACAACAAGACTGGGAAGGCCCCACCAAATGTCAAAATAATGGCGGTTCTATGCAAAATTGACTGCATCAACAAATGCCTAGCAGAGGCACCTGAAGAAGAAGTGGAAGAAATCTCTTCCGATGATGATGAAGGCTCAGAATATGAGCCGACTGTTGAGGCGGAATCGCCCACCACAAAGAGAAAAGGGAAAAGGATGGCCCAGGAAGCCACCACAACTCAGCAACCAAAGAAACGGGCAAGAAAACAAGTTTGCCCTGCCTCTGCTAGGGAACAAATCCTTGCAACACCTACTACCACCACCCCCACTACCGCCCCCATCTTCTCAATTCTCACCACCACCGTGCCCCCACCAAAAAACCTTTACATCCACACCATCCCATCCATCGAAAAAGTGTTGAAACCAACAAAGTATGTCTTCTCAAGCGTACTACTGAAGATGGGGAACTACGACCGAATTCTCACAATGCTCGACAACGCCAATTTATCCAGACTATGTTTTATCCCTGAAATCTCATATGTCGAACCCACCATAGAATTCTTTACCCATCTTATCAAAGAGACAGCGGACATTGCACACAGAGAAAGGGACGGTGGTGACCACCGGCTGGCCACCAAGCTTTTTGGCAATGACATCGTGATAACAGAAAATCTTCTGAACGAAATCTTCATCGACAACCCTGAGTAGCTCACAAAAGCCGCAACTACATGAACGGAGATCTACCCGTTCAATAAACATAACTTCTGGAAGTCACTAATAGGGATCCCAAGCTACGAGGCAAAGACATGTAAAGCCTCCAATATTCATTCAGGGTTCATGCGCACACTTCACAAAATAATTACCGGTGCGCTGTTCCCCAGATCAGAGGGAGGAAACGTTATTTCTGCCGACCTCTTAATCCTATGGTCTATCCTGCATGGAAAGTCGGTCAACATCAGACGGCTTTTGCTACAGAAATTCTCCAGCTTCGCCATAGGAAAAGAAATCTGCATGGGAGGACACATAACCTCCATTATTAAATACCTCAAAATGGACAGATTACTCCCTCACTGCACGAAGATCAAGGGCGACATCCTCACTAATGAACAAATCTTGAAGAACTCCTTCATTGTCAAGGAGAAGGATGCGAAACTACATTACGTCTTCTGCCCAACAGTACGATCTTCCAGAATCCTGTTACCGCTTCTAGAGCTAGCGGACTAAGACAAAGACAAACTTCTCTTTACTGATGAAGAGATTTCCAAACTCCTAGCTCCGATCAAAGCACAGGCCAAGATAACCCAAACAGGACAGACAACGCTCAGCATAACTGCCCCGACAACAAGGATAACAAAAATTCCAGTAAAACGTCCTTCCAAAGGACTTTCACGGGAACAACAGTTGTCGGGGACACCAACTTTCAAACCAAATCCAGAAGAAAACCCAGAAGATCAAATCACCACCTCCTCTCTAGACTTTGTCATTATGGGTCTAAATGATGAGCTAACCACCACCACCGCACCACCCTCCACCTTTCCAACATCCACAAATCTTCCATTTTTCCCCACAACTACACCACCACCTACATTCTCCACTTCACCCATTTTTTCTTCGGGCATCCCCTTCTCCACCCCTACGCCCGACTTCACCACCTTCGTCTCCAACCCTGAAGTCTTCTCCCCACCACTATCAATCCCACCTTTTTCACCACCAACATCACCACCCTTTCCATCCACCACCACCCCAACACCGCTGGTGACACCATCTATAGTCACCACGCAATTCTTGAAACCATCAACGGTGTCTCTCCCGCAAGACACTACTACCCCCCCTCCCCACAGACCCCAGCCACCCCACCCTTCCGCTTCTGGGGTCCCCTTCTCCAACATCGGTGATGAATTCATACGTCAATTTGACACCATCCAAAACCTCCTCACCGATCCTTCTAACATTATGCATTCCATTTTTTCTTGTGTGCACGGATTATAAATTTTGTTGGAGAAGAAGCAGGAGAGGCAAGATGTTAACATTTCCATCTTCTTAAGCTAATTTGGGCTGCACGCCCATCCCTCCGTCAAGACTGGAGCCAACCCTGGTTCCAAATAACTAACCCGCAAGTTCAAACTGCTGAGGGATCTGGGGACTGCGCTTTTTGCACCATTCGTCACATCCAAGCGCTAAACCAAGAAATCCCTTTCACTGATATAGTCGCCGAAGATTTTCACTCCTTGCGAAGGCATTACACCATGGAGCTCATTTGTGATAGAAGGTTCTTCAAGGACCCGACAATGGCACCGGATGACGTCCCCCATTATCTTTTTTCAGCATTCCAACGTCCGCAGAGGCGACCTTTCAGACAAACTTTGAAGGAGTTGGAGAAAAAGAAACAACCAACCGAAGACCCCGAGAAAACAAAATGGGACCCGTCCATCTTCATTCTGTCACAAGATAAAGGGGAAATAGATCTGATATTAGGGGCATCCATCAGGAGATCCTCATCACATATGGTTCCCCTATCTGCCATAGAACCTACTTTCCTAGATTTTGACCTTGCCGCTTGCGCAACCCTCTCTGACAATGAACTTCATCTCATCATGTCAAGGCTTCACACCAAGAATGATGACCTAGTTTTCATGTCTGGCGATAATCTGGTTATGGCAGATGCACTAAGGGAAACTTTACAAATAAAAGGGTCCCTGTCCGTAAGCTTAATGGCCGCTTATCAATTCCTTCTCGGACAAAATTACCCAACAACTTATATAGCATCCCCCTACATGAAGGATGACTTATTAAAGATAAAGAACTTTGGAACAACTGCAGCACTCATTTCCTTCCTACAACACACAACACCGAAGTTTATTTTGCTCCCATTCCTTTATCATGAGCACTGGATGCTTCTGGCAACCAACCTACCCGAAGGAACAACTATCATCTATAACAGTTCTGACAACTAGTTCAATCCCCGGCAGAAGAATTATATAATGACACCAAAGACGCCCACGGAGGTAGTGGCAAAGGAATGTGCAGACAAACTAATCGATTTATTAAGTCAGCACACGAGGGCTTACGACAAATAACATTTTCATTGCCCAACCTTCAAACACGAATGTCCACAACAAATTTGGCAGTCAAATGATTGCGGCTTCCATGTCCTCTACTGGATGTACACCATCATGGCCCTTCAAAAACCAGTAGAGGATATGACATATGTGGATTACCACGCCCTTCGCGGAAAGTTCGCTGCTAACCTACTCCGCTCACATGGCACGAATAAAGGATTAGAAGAAGCCTGATGCCCTTGTCCTTGTACTTCTCATCCTATCACCTTGACACTCTGAGGATAGAGTGAGTGATAAGTTGGGGGGGAGTACACTGGACAAGGGTGAGGTATCATTTCTACAAACCTTTCTTCTCAATCCTCCCTTTTATTTCTGTACAATTTTTTTTCTTTACACTTTTAGTCTTCGCTTTACACAAAAATTTCTCCTAGATTTCCTAATAATAAACCCCACTCATAAAGAATAGCATCCCTCTTGGATTAAGATCAACCCCTGATGACTTAAGAATCCAGTAGTCCTAAGAATAAGAACAATAATAGCATAAAGGCATGTAACGACGAGTTAATAAATTTCCTTCACACTTTACTTTCATAATTTTGCTTCTGTTCTACATCAGACTCTTCAACAGGTCAATATCAAAGCCGAAGCAAGCTAAATATTCTCAAGGACAGGAGGGAAATCAGCGTAATCCAAATCAAGGAACCTCGCAAGTGGACCACCAACCTGAAAATAAGTG
This sequence comes from Alisma plantago-aquatica, assembly GCA_963693085.1. Classification (NCBI taxonomy): domain Eukaryota; kingdom Viridiplantae; phylum Streptophyta; class Magnoliopsida; order Alismatales; family Alismataceae; genus Alisma; species Alisma plantago-aquatica. The sequence continues at coordinate 21,177,864 of OY856410.1, forward strand.
CATGTCGGGAAATTCTAAGAATAGTTTTTTCTTTTTAATAAAAGAGGCTTGGCCGCCCATCCAAAAACCCAAATATCCAAATCCCAAGCTTGTGAGTTTTTGAATAAAAACCAAAGTGTTCAATAAAAACATGAGAGTTGTGCCATGCATAAGGACCTATATGAAGAGCCAATAAAGGTCTCACCCGGCCGGTACATTCAGCTGCCCTCACGAAGGCAGATGTGTCATGCCCGGTAGTGAGATCCTAAGGTCTCCAAATATACGAAAAAGGCTGAAAAAGGGCTCGCCCGGACGGTACAATCAGTTGTCCTCATGAAGGCAAATGTGTCATTCCCGGTAGTGAGTTCCTAAAAGCATAGATAAACCATCTCCCACTAAAATGGAGAGTTACACAAAAGCCTTTAGCCAACTCTCATAACCACTCTAGTTTCCGATAGGTTTTCAAAAGAAGTACAAAACTGATTAGAGTCAATGACATGCACATAATAACATCAGGAAAAAGGTGGTCCCAATACGAGCTATGTGATTTAGAGGAAACCTGAAATCCGTGCAACTCTCGATACCTGAAAGAATTAAGACAAGAAGAAGCTCTAATAAGACCTCAGGAGATCTCTGATTTAGAACTGAAGCAAGAGTATGGAAATCTTAACTAAATAAAATTACCTCGCCATTATATGCCTCAGCTCTATCTAGCTTGAGGACAAGCTAGACTCTAAGTTAGGGGGGTGACAACCTCCAATTTCGTGATGTTATCTTAGTATTTTTCTTCCCTTTTCTACACTCTTCTTTAGATATATTAGACAAAATCCCTAGCTATCCTCTTTTATTGCAAATAAATTGTTAGATTAACTTTTCTCCTTTTTGCTTACAGAAAAAGACGAAAAAAATCACTAAAGAACCATACAGTCTCAAGACCGCATGGAGTCAAACGGTCTCAAGACCGCATGAAGCCTACCAGTCTCAAGACCGCATGGAGTCAAACAGTCCTGAGACAACATGAAGCCAACCGGTCTCAAGACCGCATGGAGTCAAACGGTCCCGAGACCGCATGAAGCCAACCGGTCTCAAGACCGCATGGAGTCAAACGGTCCCGAGACCGCATGAAGCCAACCGGTCTCAAGACCGCATGGAGTCAAACGGTCCCGAGACCACATGAAGCCAATCGGTCTCAAGACCGCATGAAGCCAACCGGTCTCAAGACCGCATGGAGTCAAACAGTCCCGAGACTGCATGAAGCCAACCGGTCTTGAGACCGCATGGGACCAAACGGTGTCAGAATCCAAACGGTATCAAAGTCCAAACGGTCTTCAAAACCGTTTGGACCAAAAACTGACCAAACCGTTTGGACTTCACTTAAGGCCTATAAATAAGACCCCAGGGGTCCTCCCAAAGGCATCCAAAAAAATTCTCAGACGCCCAGAGGCTGCCGCCATTACTCCAGAGCTGTTCCAACCTCCATTCTCCGCCCAAAGGCTGCCAGTTTGAGATCCACACTCCATCTTGAAGCTGCTTTCTCTCCCATCAACCAAGAAGGTGGGAAGAGAAGGATTCATCATCGAGCAAGCTGCTAGGAATGAAGATCGTTCTCTCTCTTCTTCAAGGGGTTGACCTTTCTTTCTCCTTAGTGGAGATGATGTTCTCTCTCTCTCTTCTCACCTCCTTCTTTGTTCCTGCCATGAGCGAGTAGTCTCATACACCAGGGTGCGGGGAGTAGCCCCGCTACCCATGATTTCATTTCATGTAATGTAATTCGAGATTTTGCAATATAGATCTACCTTTCAGTTCAACATCAATCGTTTAATGAATACTTATTGCTTGATCACCAACTTGTGTTATCTTTTATCTATTAGTGCAAATTGTCTATGTTTGTGCTTTTAGATTCGATTACCGATTGTGTGTTGGTTCTTGATATATGTAGCCCCCATATGTCTTTTTCAGTATCTAGAAGTGATACCGTAGAGTGGAGTAAACTCACTTCCATTGTTGTATTTTCATACTATGAAATGGAATCAGTTGACGTATGAAAATAAAACTTTGGTAAAGTCGAGGAACACACTCTATGGAGAAGTAATGCAAAGTAAGTGGCCATTCGTTAGGAGATGGCTGGCATTGCAATACTTCACACTTCGCATAGTTGGTCATCCGAAAGGAAACCAAGCCTACAAGGATATGAACCGATTTGACTTTTATTGCAGGTCTTGTTATTATGTTGCATGTTTTGATCCATGAGTGGTGGTGGTGAAAGCCGATCACATCCTGGTGGTCTTTAATCATTGTTTACAACCTTGTTTTTACTTTATAGCCTTTACTTCGCTTGCATTTAGTTTAATCAAACCAAAAATCAACTTTTGATCTAAACATCAACTTTTGAGTAGGTGAATAGAATTAAAATGTTTTCCATCCTATTAAACCCTTAATAGGACCGTTGTCCCGAGGATCGACCCTCAACTGTACTATAATAAGGCTTCCACGTACCTTAGCGTACGTGGGTGGAGACTTATTATAGAAAACGCAAGGATAAACCTAGAGACTTTCTAAGCCCTAGGATTTTTAGTGGTGCACGTAATCTCACATAAGTGGGAGCTCCATCAATATTCATTAAAGGCTTAAAATCCTCAAATTACTAAATTTTCCTACAAACTGTCGATTTAGGTACTGAAAGCATCACTAATGTCTTAGTCAAGGTTTTCTGATCAAAGTGACATATAATTTGATATGTTTTGAAGATATTGAAAAACACGTTTGTGAAAACCTTAGAATCAAGCGTCAAAAATATTTTTATTAGAAAGATCATCTTTTTTCTGATTTCAAACATATTTTACTTTTATTTTTGACCAGCGAATAAAAAGATACTAATTTTCTAAAACGGACCACTGGGAAATCGCCAAGTAGGCATGATCGTTTGAAACAGAGAGTGAGAGAACGGGAAAGGGCTGGTTGGGGCCCACTGCTTGACCCAATCATTACAGCCAAGTCACTGGCCTATCTCACAGGCTGGCACTGGTCAAAGTCTGGTCAAGGGCGGTCAAAACCAGGTAAAAGGACATGTGTGTCCTTGCGATAGACAAAGGTGTGAAAAGTCGAGTGGGGGTAAAAGAGTAATTTGACACGGGGTTATCTTCCCCATCTCCGTGACCCATGCCATGTGGCACCGAGAGCAAGCTTCTGCTTGCTTGAGATTTTGGGCAAATATGAAAAATGCCACCAAACTCAAAAGTAAAAGATGCAAAAGAAAGAGCAGAGAAAAATGAACTCAATGATACCTTTGAGTTGGTCAGAGAAAGAGAGAAGAGAGACGGAGTACCGCTACAGGCCCAAGGTCCTTGGCTTCTCATCAAAGGGTCAAATAGGGATGAAACTCACAATTGAAGGGTGTGTTGAGTGGCAAAGGAGAGGGGGAAGCTCAGGGTAGGTATATTTCTAGGCAAGGGGGTCTAGGTTAGGGTTTTAGAACCCGAGGTGAGAGAGAAGTTGCAAGAGGTTTTGGGAATCTTTGGATAATTGTTTAAATCACAATAAAGTTGGGATAAAGTGGTGTGAAATCATAAGAGGAGTCTTATGAGCCAAAAACCTTGCCATTTGGTCGAGTAACGAGTGAGATAATGCAAATCAAGAATCGAAATTTTAGTTTTCAATTTTCCTAAGTCGACCTGAGGTAGGAGACGACGACGAGCCATTGGATCTATGGACCCAAGTCTACTGAGGAACCTTGACTATCTGATCATGCAGATAGAGTCCAAGGTGCATGACATTTGATCTCTTATCAAATTCTGATTTTGACTAAAGTGATATATATATTATTTAATAAATTTCTCTTTCTTCTCTTGAGGGTTCAAACAGTTTCCAAATCTAATAAAAATTGTTACCCTAACTGATTTTGAGGTGTAGAATTTGAATATGGAATTAGTTTTTCTTTTGGGGACTTGTAATGGGTTAAATAATTCAAAACTCATTTTCTCTTTCCTCCTACATTAGTGGTGTTAAGATTCCCTAATTTTGGTGAAACTTCACCCACAAGTCACCCCAACTTCCTTTGATATGAATTTGTCTTTAATTTCACATACGGGGATTATTTGTTTATTTATTTAACATATAGATGATTCTACACTCTTTCTCTCTCCTACTTTGACTTATTATCCAAATATCATCCAAATTAGTTGCAAATTTGACCAATAGCTTATTTTCCTATTTAGATTATGAATTTCGAATTAGTTTTCCAATTTGAGGAAATTAGATATTTATTTCTCTTTCTTGGCTTATTTCCTAATTCATTTTAATAAAGACTTTTATATATATTTATCTTCCAAATTATGTGATACTTTGCCCTTAAGTACATTTTAGGTCAAGAAAATGATATTGTATATCAAATTATCTCCTTGGGTTTCCATTTGTGATTTTTTGAAGCATTATCTTACACATTATCTTCTTTTATCCAATTATGACATTTATCATCTCCTTTATGTATATTTTGGGATTTCTTTTTCTTTTTCTTGTTCTAAAAATTCCTAGAAAGTTCTAGCACGATTTCATTTATTATTTTTATTGCTTCAGTGGATAGTTGCACATCAAGCCCATTACTTAGATTTTTACTGAGGTATTTGTTCATAAACCCTTTCTTAAGAATATACGTGAGATATTTATCCAGTAACAACCATAGTTCCACTAATTCAACTCCAAGGACATATAGGACCAAATTGATGAACTAAGTCTTATAGAAAATGTGTACAAAGATATACATAGTAGATTTCAGTATGTTACAATAATCCACCCCTTAAAAAGGATTTTGTCCCCAAAATCTCAAAAAAAAACTGAAGGGTGAGTACGTAACATCTCATCTCTCAACTCCCAAGTGGTTTGATCTAAACTATGATATCTCTACAGAACCTTCACCACATCTATCTCCTTGTTCTTCAACTACTTTACTTGGGAGTAAAGGATCTTCATAGGTAGCCCTTCATAGGTCATATTTGCATGAATCTCCACAGGCTCAATTGTGAGTACGTGAGAAGGGTCCTTCACATACTTTCTTAGCACAGAGACATGGAACACATTATGGATCTTATCATAGGTAGAAGGTAGGGCTAAGTGATGTGCACAATCTCCAACCTAATCTAGGATTTCAAATGGCCCAACATTGTGGGGACTCGACTTGCCTTTTACCTTTGATCTCTCAATAGAATGTGTAGGCTTGATCTTCACAAATGCATAGTCTCCCACTAAGAAGCTCACATTAGACCTCCTTTTCTCAGCATACATCTTCTGTCGACCTTGAGCGACTTTCATCTATTTCTTTATCAGCAGTACCTTCTCGAGAATCATCTGCATATCATCCGTCTTCACTAGGGACTATTCACCCACATCATCCCAATGCAAAGTTGAAGAACAGGGTCTACCATAGAGAGCTTCAAAAGGTGGCATACCAATATTGTCTTAGTAGCTATTGTTGTAAGCAAACTCAACTAATGGAAAATACCGATTCCATGCACCACCCCAATCCATCACACAAGCACGTAGAAAGTCCCCTAGAATCTAAATTGTTCTCTTAGACTGTCCATCAGTTTGTGGGTGGTAGGCAGTACTGAAATGCAAATCAATACCCATATCTATCTGAATCTGACCCCACAGACGAGAGGTTATTTTTGGGTCATGATAAAAAACTATCACAGTAGGCACACCATGTAGATGAACTACCCACTTCACATATAATTGAGCCTTCTCAACAACTTTGTATGTGGTTTTGAAAGGCATGAAATGAATAGATTTTGTAAGCCTATAAATAACCACCCAAACAGCATCATAAACTTTCTTGGACTTAGGGAAGCGAGTAACTAAGTCCATTATAATCTTCTCCCATTTCCATTCCAAAATTTTGAGAGTATGAAGAAGACCACTAGGTCAATGAGATTCGATCTTGACTTTCTGACATGTCAAGCACTTCACAACAAATAGAGCTATATCATTGTTGATATTCTTCCACTAGATGCTTTGCTGTAAGTCCTTATATATTTTTGTCGTGCCAGGATGAATAGTGTACTTGGACCCATGTGCTTCACTCAGAACCTTCTATCTCAGATCACCCACGTCAGGAATCTACAACCTTTGTCTTAAGCAGACAAGACCATCCACTCTGACAGAGAAGTCAGATTGTGATTTCTCAGTCAAGGCCTTCATCTCTTCCAGCTCAGAGCTTTCCAACTGTGTAGTAATGACTTTTGAGATCTAACATGGTGTAATAGTGAAACTAGACATATGAACACACCACTTGCCTTCATCTATTGAATCGATAGGCTAAGATTTCCAACTAGTCACATGTTTAAGATTTTCCCACACTGAACATCTCAGAGCAATACAAACAACATCCTTCTTGTGACTTAAAGCATCAGCTATGACGTTCACTTTACCAAGATGGTAGGTTATGGTGAAGTCATAATCTTTGAGATATTCCATCCACCTACTTTGTCGTAAATTCAGAACCCTATGAGTCAAAAGGTATCTCAGACTCTTGTGATCATAGAAGACTTCATACCTTTTTCATAAAGATAGTTTAGCTATATTTTCATAGCATGAACTATACCAGCAATCTCCAAATCATGTGTAGGCCAATTAGCTTCATTAGGTTTCAATTGGCGGAAGAATAAGCAATCTCCTTTCTGTCTTGCATTAAGACAAACCCTAAGCCTTATTTGGATGCATCGGTGATGATGACATAGGGTATACCTTCAAAAGGCAAAGAAAGTACGAGAGCAGAAGTAAAACTCTCCTTTTGCTTCTAAAAATTGTTCTCACATTCAGGGGTCCATTAGAACTTGACCTCCTTCCAAGTCATCTTGGTCAAAGGCAAGGCCAATTCACAGAAGCTCTTGATAAACCTCTGATATAACTGACTAAACTGAGGAAACTACGAATCTAAGATGGGTTCTTTGGAGCCATCCACTTAGTCACAACTTCTACCTTTGTATAATCAACAACTATATGTCTGACATAAATCACATGACCCAGAAACATAACTTTATCCAAAACTCACAATTTGAGAATTTTGCATAGCATTGATTTTCTCACAGTGTGTTGAGTACAATCCACATATGCTTGCGATGTTGTTTCAATATCTCAGAATAAACCAAAACATCATTGATAAACACCACTACAAGCTTTTTGAGGTATGGGTTGGTCAATGAAGGCAACAAGGGCATTCGTCAAGACGAAATGCATGACCATGAATTCGTAATGCCCATAGCGTGTTCTGAAGTTTGTATTTGGGACATCTTCATCATTCTTGAAGAACACAACAGATGACTTCAGTTGATCGAGCAGGTCATCGATGTGAGGCAAAGGATAATGGTTCTTCACCGTCACTTGGTTAAATATGTGGTAGTCCATACACATCTGCATTGTACAATAATTCTTCTTCATGAACAGGATTGGGGATCCCCATGGAGAAACACTAGGGTGGATGAAGCCTATGTCGAGAAGCTCTTCTAGCTACTTCTTCAGTTCATCCAATTCGATAGGGGCCAATCGGTAAAAGGCAGATTTGATATTGGTGAAGTCCCGAGTACAAGCTTGATAAAGAACTCCACCTCACAATTTGGTGGAAAACTAGGTAACTCCTCGGGAAAGATTCCCCGGAAGTCCTTCACCCCATCTATGTGGTGGATAGTTAGAGGCGTAGCCTCGAGGAGTATGGAGGCTAAGAAAGCTCTACACCCTTGTGAGACAAACTTTTTATCTTTGATGGTGGAGATAAAAAATTTCCAATCCTCTCACTTCTTATCCTTGACACACATCCTTCCCTCAATAGGATGCAGCAAGCTAACATTTGATTTCTCAAAAAATAGAAAAACTTTGTACATCTTCAACCAATCCATTCCTAGGATAACATCAAAGGACTTCATGTCGAGCAAGATGAACTCTGAGGGAAATATTACACCAGATATATAGAGGCCCATGGTCAGATTTTGGAGATATGAAGAGAAGATGTTACCACTAGGAGTGTTTACATCTAATATGTGATCCATATACTCATATTATATATCTAACATAGAAGAAAGAAGACAGGATATGAAGCTATTGGATGAGCCAGAATCAAATAATTCATTTATTGGATGCATATTAAGGTGGAAGGTACCTTGAATAACTTTATTATCTTCGCCTTCTTCCTCAACATTGACAACAAACACTCTCCCATTCCTCCACTCCACTGGCGATCATCTCAAGTTTTGGTTGTTGTTGTTATTCTATGGAGGTGGGTTCTACCTCGACTGCTATGGCTGCTGGGAATTGTTCTGCTGAGCATTATTCTGTCTTTGCTGGAAATAGGGGTAGAAGGGTCGGATTACCCAACTTGGCCACACCCATGGCAGGTTAGAGGAGGACGATTGTCTTTATGAGCAGGTGCATTATTGACAGGACATCTTCCAGGAGGATGGTAGCGAGAACACCTATTGCAGCAATCACGTCCGTGATTCTCATTCTGATTAGGGTTTTTCCTCTTGTTGTTGTTGTAGGCATTACCGTTTCTGGAAGATTGGAATCATGGGTAGGACTCGATGACTAGGGCCTCATCCACCATCTGCTAGAAGGTAAGTAAGTGGAAGCTACAGGATGAGGCTCTAGCCCACATAGTAGTTCATGCCCTCCAAGAACAATGTTGCCCTTCTATCAGCTCCAAGGTTGGTGGTGTAGCGTTCCAAAAGTAGGAATCACTGGATATAGTCAGCCACACCCATGCTTCCCTACTTGAGGCTGTAGAACTCAGCTTCCTTCTTCCTCAGGAAGGCGGGACAGATATACTTCTTCCTGAAGAGCTTCAGAAATTGGTCCCACTCCATGATAGAGGTGTCTCGCGTGTTGGCGACACTGTTGCACCAGACACGTATTGGTCTGTCCAGCCCATACATTGCAAACCAAACCTTCTGGTGAGGACGACATGCCATACCCTCAAAGGTACGATCCAAAGACAACACCCAGTCGTCATTTTTGTCCACCATGTTAGGTTCACTTTCACCCTTGAAATAGGGTGGCTGCATCTTTACGAAGTCGGTTGTTGGTGTTGGCGGCCACTGTGTTGAGCTACCTCATCATGGTGGAAGGATAGCAACTGGTGCAACATTACCAACTCTTGCTCTGATGTGAAGTTAGGGGTGCCTGAAGTAGAAGGGTTGACCACACTTTGGCCGACATGAGTCACAGAGGTGTTTCCCACATTGGAGTCATCAGAGTTTGACTCATTTCCCTTATTCTCATTATCAAACAATTCACCTCTCCTGAAAGGTAGGGTTATCATATTATGTTCCCAAGAGTATTGAATCATAGATGAGAAAGGAGTAGAAGCATAGATGAGGAAAGAATATCTAGAATTCTATTGCCTAAAATCATACTATTTTGGGAAATTTGTATCAGCTCAGGCCAGGCCAATATCATATGGGCACAGGAGTCCTCATAAACCAAGCTAGTGGCACGGAGGAAAATATTGCCAGTTCTCAAAGCCCTGATCCTTTCTGGACACCCTTCCTTCAACTTCAAGCACTAATAGTTACCTAAAGGCTCTGATACCAGGTTTTAAAGAGGTGAGATCACCTCCATAGTAATATTTAAAGGAAATATAAAACATCCACACATTTCACAGAAAAAGTGACTTCGGGATGCTTGCATAATAATCCAAGTAAATACGCATGATTCTAGATGCATTATAAATTGTCAATAGCAATGGAAATAAAACATACTAAGCCTATTACATGGCTTTCATTATTCATACATGATTGTTCCCAAAAGAAAAAGATAGAAGAAAAATGATCTAGCTATAGCAACCTAGACTTCCTTTTCATAGCTTGATAACTACTACTGAGACGACTTCCTTCAAACTTGTCCTTCTCCTTGCTCAACACTAGCACCTGGGTGGTTGGGAAAGCACCCATCAAAAGGGAAATAAAAACAAAGTATACATCACAAAACTAGTCTAAGATAAAAAGATAAGTAAGGCATCTAAAAACATTCTAGGGTTCATCATAAGATGAAGACAATAAGAGAATGACGCTATATAAAAGATGTTTTCCATAAGCAATTGTAATAAAGAGGATTTTTTTTTGCATGTAAGATAATTACATCTACCTAACAAGTAGGGTTGAGGAACCTACCAGACCTCTAACCTATAGATGAGGGAAGAAAAAGACATTCCCAGTCACCTAGACAATATAATGGGGGAGAATAAAAATATTCCCCAGGGCGATTTAGTACATGCCCTTTGTGGGTGGTTGTACATAAGTAAAACTAATTTAATTTAAATAGAACATAAATCTACATGCTAGAAAAGTAGTCATGGAAATGAAAAACCACTAGAGGGGGGTGAATAGGGTTTTATAAATATTTTAATAATAATTTAACTCAAGCAACCACAATTAAGATAATAAGAAGGAGGCAAGGTGTTTAGAGTGGTTCCACCTTTAGCAAAAACTAAAGGAGTCATTCCACTACCCAATTGTTACCAATTGGGATTTTTAAAGTATTTAATTTTATTACCTCGCAAGGATGTTACATAAAATTACAACACTTTCACCACCCTTTGGACAGCTTTCACCTTGAAGTAGTCTCACCAACCTTGAAGCAGCCTTCCTTGAAGTAACTTCAAGCTCCCCCTTGAAGTAGCCTTCCTCTTGAAGTAACTTTTTGTTGAGACGGCCTTCTTGAAGTAGTCCAAAGTCCTCCTTCTCCACCGAGAAGATCAAACCCTCTCCAATCCTTAGTCTCCAACCCTAGGAGTAGCAAGGAGAGTACAAACAATAAAAATGAACAAGAAGGGAAAAAGGAAATTACAATTTACCGCTTGTAGTACAAGGCTTGAGTTCCTATATAAAGCATTTTGATCTCCTAACCAATGTATATGGAAGTGTAATTACTGTGGATAGGAGATGCTAGCCTATAGGTCACGAATTTGTAGCAATGGGGAGGATTTGCAAATGCTAGAGCTGCTTAATTGCTCACAAGAGATGATTGCCAATTGCAAGTAGAATGCTCAAGTATTGCACAAGTGTGTGTTGAGTGTCCTAACACTTTTCCTATTTATAGGAATGGCCTATGAATGCTTAAGGACGTTCTAGACACTTTCTAGGGGTTCGAAGTGCTCAACTAGCCGTTATGTATCCACTCATTGCTTTTGCAATGGCTAGTTTATTAACACTGAAATGTGTAGACAGAACACTTCTCGGTCGAGTAATTGTCGATCGAAATGCATCTCGGTCGAGAAAGTTGTCGACTGAGAGACGTTTTGGAGCAAGTGTATATCACATTTGATACATCTCCCAACTACCTAATGCACTAAGTCTAACGGCTATCTAACGGATATGGAACCTTCTAGAAACTTGTTTCTCAGTCGAAGTAAAGTTCGACCGATCCTTCTACTGTGATAGTTTTGAGCAGGTTATGCAAAGTGTTTGTGCATTAGACTTGGAGATTTCTCGGTCAATAAAATGGTCGACCGAGAGTATCTTGGTCGAGAAATATTTCGACTGATACTGACTCTGTCTCAAATTTTTAACTCATGTGATAAGTGTAAGAGTTGAATGTGCAATTGTGATCTTTTGTTAGGGATGACCTATCTAAGTGTTGTGTGTGGATAGGGAAGATCTAAACGCTTGATTTACATGATATCTAAGTACTTGTACATTATAAATTTTTACAAGTTTTTACATTGATTACAATCATGAAAATAAAGCAATTTTGATCATAATGATCTTCCAAGTCTTTGCTATCCACCATCTTTTATGCTTATTCCTGAAACACTCAAATAGCACGTTAAATCCAAAAAAATGAAATGTTTGTCATCATCAAAACAAAGGGATGATAATAATGTCCAATTTAGCCAACAGGAAAGAGCAATAATATGAATCAATAAGCATGGAAATGGGGTTTAGAACCCCAAATAATAAGAAATAATAATATGATTTGAGGCACAAGAAATTTGGGTTTCAAGAAAAGAGGATAAGGTTCAATTAAGCATCTTTATGGAAAATAGGTTAAGGCATAAAATATTCCTAACAAAGTGTTACATGCACATATATCATCCTTAGAGTCCTAGAAACTACTTTTCAAAACAATTAAATAAGATCAGGGTCCACATTTCCTAACATCATCATCATATCCATGTATTAAAACTATATATATTCATTAAAGGCTTAGAACCCTAAAGTTACTAATTTTCCAACAAACCATTGATTTAGGTCATGAAATCATCACTACTATCTTAGTTAGGGTTTTCTTATCAAAATGACATATAATTTTATATGTTTTAAAGATATAGACTTCTAGGGTTATTTTTTGTTATTTTTAGTTAATTAAATCATTCCCAAAAACACGTTTGCAAAAACTCTAGAATCAAGCATAGAAAATATTTTTATTAGAAACTCATCTTTTTCTGATTCCAAAACATAGTTTACTTATTTTTTGACTACTGAATTAAAAGATACTAATTTCCTAAAACGGACCAATGGGAAATCACCACGTAGGAACGGTTGTTTGAAATAGAGAGTGAGAAAGAGAGAAAGGGTGGAGTTAGATCCACTACTTGTTCCTATCACCATGAGCCAAGTTAGTGGTCCGCCTCACAGGCTGGCACCAGTCATAGTCGGGTCAAGGGCGGTTAAAACCAGACAAAAGGATAGGTGTGTCCTTGCCCAAGACAAAGGTGAGAAAAGTTGAGAGTGGTTAAAAGAGTAATTTGACACGGGGTTATCTTCCCCATATTTGCAACCCATGACATGGCACTGAGAGTAAGCTACTCCTTTCTTGGGATTTTGGGTGAATCTAAAAAACATAACCAAACTCAAAAGTAAAAGATGCAAAAGAAAGAGTAAACCAAAATGAACTCTACGGTACCTTTGATTTGGCTGGAGATAGTGGGAAGAGAGAGGGAGCACCACCGCAATCCCAAGGTCCTCACATACTCATTGGAGGGTCAAATAGGGATGAAACTCGCAATTGAAGGGTTTGTTGAATTGCAAAGGAGAGGGGGAAGCTCGGGCTAGGTATATTTATAGGCAAGGGGGTGTAGGTTAGGGTTTTATAACCGGGGTGAGAGAGAAGTTTCGGGAGCTTTTGGGAATCTATAGATAATCATTGAAATCATGATAAAGTTGGGATAAAGTGTAAAAGAATCACAAGAGTAGTCCAATGAGCCAAAAACCTTGCAATTTGGTCGAATAACGAGTGATATAATGCAAATCAAAAATCGAAATTTCTATTTTCTATTTTTCTAAGTCAACCTGAGGTAGAAGACGACTACAAGCCATCATATCCATGGACCTAGGTCCACCAAGGAGGACTAACCATTTGACCACGTAGAGAAATTCCAAGGCGTGTTACATTTGATCTCTTATCCAATTCTAATTTCTAATAAATTGATATATATTATTTATTGAATTTATCATTCTTCTTTTGAGGGCTCAAATAGTTTCCAAATCTAATAAACATTGACACCCTGATTGATTTTGAGGTGTAGAATCTAAATATGGAATTAGTTTTGCATTTTTGTGACTTTTAATGGCTTAAATAATTCAAAATGCATTTTCTCTTTCCTCCTTTATTAGTGGTGTTTAGATTCACTAAATTTGGTGAAACTTCACCCACAAGTCACCCTAAGTGCCTTGGATAACAATTTGTCATTAATTTCACATGTTGACATTATTTGTTTATTTATTTAATATATAGATGGTTCTACACTCTTTCTCTCTCCTACTTTGACTCATTATCCAAATATCATCCAAATTAGCTAAAAATTTGCCCAATAGATTATTTTCCTTTTTGGATTACAAATTTGGAATTAGTTTTCTAATTTGAGGACATTAGTTATTTTATTTCTCTTTCTTATATTATTTCCTAATTTATTTTAATAAAGACTTTTACATATATATTTATCTTCCAAATTAGGTGATACTTGGCCCTTAAGTATTTTTTAGGTCAAGAAAACCGTATTGTATATGAAATTATCTTTGCGAGTTTCCATTTATGATTTTTTAAAGAATTATCTTCCACATTATATTCTTTTATCCAATTATTATATTTATCATCTCCTTTATGTATATGTTGGGATTTCTTTTTCTTTTTCATAATCTAAAAGTTCCTAGAAAGTTCTAACATGAGTTCTTTTATTAATTTTATTACTTAAGTGGAAAATTGCACTTCAGGCCCATTACTTAGATTTCTATTGAGGTATTTGTGCATAAAACCCTTTATTAATAATATATGGGAAATATTTATCCAATAACCACCATATTTCAACTAATTCAACTCCAAGGACATAAAGGAAGAAAATGAAGAACAAATCTTACAGAAAAAGAGTACAAAGAAATACATAGTAGGTTTTAGTATGTTACATAAACCTTTTCCAGAAACTTGTTTCTTATACAAGTCTCAATCCTTTAGACATATATGGACATTTCCATATCATGTCAAATTCGGTGTCTTTTAAACCATTATAGACGGTACCATATTTTAGTGTATAGTATATATTCATGAGGAGATTAGAATATTAGATTAATATGATAATCACACTATCATGATGTAAATACTTTGACCTGACACATCATCATGTTTAGATAGATTTGACTTGTGATACACTATCACATCTGTCTAGTATGTTCTCAAAGTAATGATGCAAAGTGTTTCAACATTTGATCATATCAAATTTTATAAATACTTTTATCAAATTATACTTCATTTATAATCTCTTTTAACACTTCCAGAGATTTATGTTTGTATTTCATCAAATACAAACCATTTATCAACTGAGGTCATCAGTAAATATAATGAAGTAGAAATATCTACTTTTAGCAGTTATTCCATATGATCTTCATGCATCAATATGTATAAGCTCTAATAAAATGCTAACCCTCCCACTACATCTAGTGAAGGGTGTTGTGTCATATCTCTCATATTTAAGACTTGCATGTCTCTTATCGGCTCAATAATCATAAGAGTCTAGATGAATTCAAGAAATATATTTCTATGATATGTGCAACTATATGACAATGCTAAAGTTTGTTTGGGTTATGAAATATATTCATTTGATATTTATGTTACAAACATTGCCATATAATATCACATTTCTTTAACAAAAACATTAGTAAATAATTATTGATTTTTCATCCTTGTAAAACAATATGCATAAAGTAAATGTTTCTATTTATTAGCATAATGAAATTGAAGTTCAACGAACTCTATTACATGTCCAATAGGCTAAGATAAATTTTAAGTATAGACTAAAGCTTCAGTGATTTTTGCGCTGCCTCATCCATCTTGTCTTTTCATAAAGGGTTTGCTTCTTTTCAGATCCTGCATATCACATATGTCAGATCTCTATCTAGTATCACATACCAAGATGAATAAGTAATCAACTTTATCTTATAAAGTTTATACCTGAAGTAGAGGCCTCTGTCGCTTCTTCTTTAGTTCCTCAAATATGAGGGGGATTTTTTTCCAATGTCCAGACTCGTGACCATGGTGATAATCATCTCTTTTCTTAATTTCTCCCTTTGCCTTTAGATTTGAATACCTAGGGTTATGGCCGAGTTTAGAACTCTTATTATCTTTGCCTTTCCATCTATATTTTCCCTTTTTCTTGCTAATCATCATCCTAAACTTGGGCTTGTCTTTCTACATTTGTTCCTCGGTTGTTCTCAACATGCCCTATAACTTTATCAATGGTTTGTGAAAGTCATCCGTGTTGTATTTCATGACAAACTGCCTGTATGACTCTAGTAAGGACTAACGAATCACGTCAGTGGTCAAATCTTGACCCAAGGGGAATCCAAGTCTATCCAGGTTCTCCACATACCCACTGAGCTTGAGTGCATGAGGACCTACTGGGTCTCCTTCTGTTCAGTTGTAGTTGAATTTCACCTTGGAGACATCGTATCTCTCTTATCTTACTTGATCTTGGAATACATTTTTAAGATGTCCGACCATCTCAATAACATACATGTTCTCATGATTCCTTGTCAACTCATAATTCATTGAGCATAGAATCAGACACTTCAACTTCCACGACATCTTCAATATGCTTCTTGAAAGAATCCCTTTCAGCCCATGGTGCATTAAGAAGGGGTTCACTTAGTTGTGTCATCTCTAGGACATAGCGTAAATAAGTGAAACCAATAGTGTAAAGAAGTGAAACCACCTCTCTACTAAAAATTTGAAAAATAAAATATCCATCCCAAACCCAATTAAAGGTATCTTGGAACAGGTGTAAAGATTTCAAATATTTATATAATGGTAAATAAAAGATCAAAGTGTATAGATACAGAATAAAATTCATGACTATATTCAATTATCATAAATGATTACAAAATTCCATTATATCTCCCATAAGGGTTTACAAAAAAAAGGATCTAGATAGAGGAAAGTCGAAACTACACCAACTATGTCTCTAAAGAAACATCTCCAAGAGGATGGTCCATGTCGAAAGCTATATTCTCCTTGTCTTGCACAACACCTTGATCAAACTTTGGGTGGTTGGGAAAGCATCCAGCAAAGAAGGAAACAAGGTATGTCTTAGAGATAATGAAAAAGAAACAAAGATAAGAAGAACAATGAAACATAAGGAT
The DNA here is from genome assembly GCA_963693085.1 of Alisma plantago-aquatica. Lineage (NCBI taxonomy): Eukaryota > Viridiplantae > Streptophyta > Magnoliopsida > Alismatales > Alismataceae > Alisma > Alisma plantago-aquatica. The sequence goes on from OY856410.1 coordinate 21,194,456, forward strand.
ATAGATTCATCATAATGAGGGTTCCATGGGAATGAGGCCTAAAAAATAGATTCTTACTATAAACAATTAAACAATAAGAAGTATCATGCATGATATTAATTGGACTACATTAACTAAGTAGGGTTGAGGTACCTACCAGACCTCAACATATAGATGAGGGGAGTGTAATCAAATTCCCAGTCACCTATATAATATTGATATTGCGGAGAAATAACACATTCCTCAGGGGGTGAGTAAACACATTCCCCAGGGTGAAATAACACATGCCCTATACTATGAGTGGTTGTACATAAGTACCACTACTATATATAATAGTCAAATAAATAATCATGCTCAGGAAATAGTAAAATGGCAAGATAAATCATTATAAAATTGCAACATGGCAGTGGGGTTCCATGACCCGAGCAATAATATATCAATTCTGAATTTGAGGCAACTAGAACAAGAGAAAACATAATAAAGGAAATAGGGTTCAATTAATGCCTGATTAAGGATAATAGGGTTTGGGTTACTAATTTCCCAACTTAGAGTATAAGAATGCACATACCTCTCTTATTGAAATTATCAACTTTCACCACTTTTAGATGATCCAAGATCAACTTTACCTAACTACAATGTATAACTATGTATTAGGGTTTTGCATATGCATTAATGTAAAGGAAACCCTAGTTTTTGGACCCTAAACACAAAAATCCATTTTAGATTTTGAAAACAATGCCATCAATCTAGTTAGGGTTCCTGATTAAGAAAACATATAATTATGCATTTTTTGGATTTATGAAGGTTAAAGTGCATTTTTGGTGATTTTTAAGTAACTAAATCATTTTATAAAACAATAACTTCAACAAAACTCAAAACCAATACTTGAAAACATTTTTATTAAAAAAATATCATGTTTTCCAAGTTTAAAACATATTTTAATTTTCTTTTTGGATAAGGGAATCAAAAGATAAGATTTGTTGAAATTTGACTGATGAGAAATTGCCACGTCAGCAAATAACCTGAGAAAAGAAGAGAGGGGACTCGGCTCCACTGTGTGGGCTCAATCTATGTCTGACATCTAAGCCAGCCTTATTGCCAGCCAAACAAAATGAGCATATTGTCAAGAAAAAAAAGCCCAACTTAAATGACCAAGTTACCCATCAAACGTTGAAATTTTACCATGCATCTAACCTAGGGTTTGCATTGCTCCTCTACCAACTGAAGAGGCAATTGGCTCCATATTTCGTGGAGAGGGGAGATCCACCCCTCTCACTGGCTTCCATGGCCTGGGCAGAGACACCTGGTGGTAGGTAGGAAAATCAACTGGATACAACCATACCAAGGAAAGCTTGGAATCAAGTCCTAGAAGATGAGAACTCCTTCCAAAAACACAATTTTGATCCTCTAGAGAAAAATGAGTGGAAGATATTTTTTACTATCGATGATCTGACATATGAGGCAATGGAGAAGGGTTGGGAGCGTACTGCTATCCTATATGTGATGGACAAGTTCCCTTACTATTTCCATCTTCTAGCTTGGATACGACGTGTTTGGAAACCTAAAGGAGGTTTCGATCTTTTCTCCAAACTTGATAAGTTCTTCTTTATGAGATTCAACTTAGTCGAAAATAGACTTAACATCATCAAGAGTGGTCCCAGATGGTTTGATAACAGACTTGTGGTGGTCAAGGACTCTAAAACTAGCGATGATCTACAAAAAGACTTCTTTAGCTCAATCCTAGTTTGGATCGCATTCCCAGCATGGGATAGAACTGGTCACCTAGAGCAGTGGGTATTGTTGCCAATACGGTTGGAAGCTCCTGAGAATAGACTACAAATCGATCATTCAAGAATCTCTTGGTGAGGCGTGTGCCTTGGTGGAAGTCAAAGCAGATGAAGAACCTCCGGTGAAGATTTGGGTCAACATGCCTAGAAGAGATCACATTCCTATGAAGATTCATTATGAATACATTCCAAAGAGATGCCCTGATTGCAAAATTTCTGGTTACAATGACACTGACTTCCCACTCAAACCAAAGATCCCTGAGGAGATTCCTGCACCTAAAGCATCACAAGTATGGAAGGTGGTTGGACGGAAAAAAAAGTTACTCATGTTTTGGAGGGTCACGAGAACAATTACTTATGAGGCACAAGTGTCTTTGGTTGTGGTAACTCAAGACACCCCTAATGTTGTAGTGAGTGGCGATACTGATCAGGCCATGAGATCGGGTGAAGAGTCTATGATTAACATAGATGGGAAGGTCACAAGTCCTATTGTTGGTTCTTCAAATCCTACGGGGGAAGCAACCTTGATAGTAGCTAGTCTTAAAGATGATGGTTCTAAGTAAACAGATGAAGTCACTGACGTTGTTCAATCGTCCATAGCTAAAGACAAACATACTAAACATTCCGGGGTCACTTCTTCAAAGACTCCCAAGTCATCTCAAGGTGATAGGTCTTGTAAGACCTGATCTACCAGTAGAGGCCATTAATGACCTTCATTATAACTATTCTCTGTGGATCTGGGAAGTCACAAAAAAGAGAGAGATCAGGAGAACTATTCTCGACAACAAAGAAACTATTGCGATACTGGTTGAATCCAAAATGAAAATGATATGCCACACACATCTGATCGCATGTTTCCTAAGGGATGTACTTGGGTCTATAATCACTTACATGATCCTAATGGCCATGTCTATGTTGGTTGGAATCCTAAATGTTAGGATACCTTTACTTATGATATGGACGATCAACAGATTACCATGAAATGCCTTAACAAAGCTAGTCTTACTATCAATCTTACTACTATTTATGCAAGGAACTCAATAGCTGAATGATCTATGCTATGGAGCACATTGGAAAGATTAGCTACAACTATTGTTGATGACTGTTTTATCATTGATGACTTTAGAAACATTAGAACATAGGAGAAGAAAGCGGGTGGACGTGAAGTTCCTTCTTCTATCCTTAGCTCTTTCAATGCTTCTTTAGATAATGCAGGTCTCAGAGAACTACCTACCATTGGGAAAGATGTAAACACCTGGAACAACAAGCAAGGAGTTTCTAAGAGAGTTGCATGCAAGCTAGACTGAGATTTTGTTAATGATGCTTGGTTGTCAAAGTCCCTAGGGTCCAAAACCAAATTCATTACTTAGACTTACTCTGATCATTGTGGGTTAAACATCAACATGAGGAACATTATCTCCAAGAAGAAACCCTTTAGGTTTCTGAACTTCTAAATTAAATGGGAAGGTTGCCGAGATGTCATCAATAAGGCTTGGGACATCAAAGTCTTGAGCAATCCTCTTTTCTGCTTCAGTCGAAAACTCAAACATGTAAAGGAGAGGTTGCAATCATGGTCTAAACAATATGTTAATTTGAAAAGTCTTATTTATAAAGAATGGTTGGAGTTTAATGATATCTCTATGTACTTCTCAAAGTCAAGGAATCATACTTCAGAAAAAGGAGAAGGATGGAGTGGCTTACTAATGGTGACATGAATACTAAGGTGTATCACACCATTATGAAGCACAGATATGCAATCAACTGGATTATGGAGTTGTTTGATTCACAAGGTAATCTTTTATAGGATGATGGTTCTATTACTAATGACACCATCCAATTCTTTGAATAGCTTTATAATCATCCACAATCAACTCCCAATTCTTGCATTACTGAATGGGAACCGATAGTAACTGAAGATGATAATGCGAATCTATGCTCTATACCTGATATGAAGGAAGTTTGTGATGTTGTTTGGAGCATAAGGCCTAAAAAAAGTCGAGATCCTGATGGATTCAATGGTTTCTTCTACAGATAAAATTGGAATCTCATTTGTGATGACCTTCTGAAGGCTGTGTAATGGTTTTTTGAAAGGGGTCACATGGTTAGGAAAGTTAACCATGTGTTTCTTGCTCTCGTTCCTAAGAAAGATATTGTCTCATCTCCTGCTGACTTTCAGCTGATATCTTGTTGTTCAATGCTATACAAAATCATCACCAAGGTTATCTTTGAAAGGTTAAGTATTCTTTTTCCTTCAATCATTTCACCTTACCAGGGTGCTTTTGTTAAAGGCGGGAGCATAGAGGACTACTCACTTCTAGCTACTGAATTTACACTCAAATCCAACCAGAAAGTTAGTCCACCTACTTCTTGTATCAAGTTGGATGTCACCAAAGCTTTTGATTATGTTTGATGGTCTTATCTCTGGGATTGTCTCATTGATCCTGAGTTTGGTGAGAACCTAATCTCTATCTTGAAGCAATGCATGGAAATACATTCATTTTCACTCCTTCTGAATGGTTCTTCAGTAGGCTTCTTCAAAATCACCAACGATCTTCGACAAGGTTATCCATTATCGCACCTACTCTTTTCCTTAGCTATGGAAGGTCTCAGTAGATGCATAGATGATGTTCACAATAAAAGGCAGATTAGAAGCTACCCTATCAACAGGACAAAATCTCTCAACCATCACTATTTGCTAATAAAGTGCTCATCTTCACTGAAGGTCGTTCTCACAGCCTAACAAATTTGAAACACCTGCTACAAGAGTTTGGTGCAGTTTCTAGCATGAAGTGTAACCTGAATAAAACTCATCTTTACTTATCTTCTTCTGACCATAACAAGGAGACTCTATTTAACTATATGGAAATCAAACAAGGTACTTGATCTACCAAGTATCTTGGGTTTCCAATGGCTGGTGGTAACCTCAGAAGATGACACTTCCATGAATGTTTGGACAAGCTGAGAGATATGATTCAAAGATGACCGGGCTCTAAAATTTCTATGGCTGGTCATCTTTTACTAATCAAACATTGCGCTATGGGCTTGATTGGTTACTGGATGAGAATGGGTGACATTCCCTTTTCTATTCTAAGACATATGGAAATCCTAATGTCTGACTTCTTACAGGGTAGCTTCATGCACCCTTCAAATTGGTGTAGGTTAGCCTTCCCAACAAATGAAGGTGGTCTTGTCTCAAGAGACTGAATGAGCTCATCGACTTCTACACCTTGCATCGCATTAAGAAACTTCTTCACTCTCAAAGAATTTGGAGAACATGGATGTCCAGAAGATACAGTATGACACTATCTACTTCCCGTGCTATGGTTGGATCTACCTGCCTCAGACGTATGACACAACTATGCACCTCCTATTCCTATGCGGCTGACAGTACCTTATGGAATAATGTTCATTAGAAATTGCCCTATGACAAAGCTTTTGAGAACCTTTGTCTCTCTAAGAACTATCCTAGATGAAGCTTTACTACATACCGGATGCCTAAGAATATCCTACCTACCTCTTAGAGGATTAGCATTTGGAATGGTTCTCCAATTCCAATTTTTGCTATGTCAGCTAGGCACGGATTCAGTTAGTCATCTCTTTAGAAGTTATAAATATTGGATATATATATAGGGTCGAGCCTAGCTAAAGCTAAATATTAGATCCTCATACTCTCTCCATACTTTCCTATTGGACCTTGGTCAAAGGTCATAGCAAACCAAAACTATTGAGCTTCGGGAAATCACCGGCGATGTCCATAATATATGGATTGAACGGAATAAGAGGTTGCATAATTGAGGTTTTGTGACGTCCCCGGATATTCCTAGACCTTAATCTGATGTGCGACGTCCAAATTGAAACCCTCACCTCAATGAGAATCCCAATTTAAACATCCCACACAAGGCTAAGAAAGAGAAAATCAAAGGAAGTCAGAAGGAAACAATCAGTAACACATACACATGAACAATAAACAAACCACAACACATGTTCACCATTCAACATATAATTACAACATGAATTGTTACAACATTTTATATTACATATTGAATAGCAAACTACTAAAAATATACATGTGCTACAGCTAAATAATAGGATCTTAAGACAACAGGTCCACCTGTACATCAGCTCGCCAAACAACTCTCGACTATCCTGGTTCTTCAAGAGCATAACCACAACCTAAACAAAAGATTACATGTGGTACACGTCAGCTCAATATTCAAGAATATTGTACTGAGTACGCCTACATGTCTTTTATTTACCTCTCATCATATCTTGGACATAAGATAAAACTAATACTTGGTAGTAACAGAAAAATATAAGAAAAGTGTATACTTGAACAAGAATGTTTATTAACAAAAGATAACACATGTTTTAAGCTTATTTCCATCATATTTCTCATACATCTGCTCCTAGGGCTTTGAAGTTTTTTGGCCTTATGATCTACCACCAAGTGGTTTGTGATCATTATACATGTGATCTACCCTCTAGGAGTTTGGGATCACTTTCTGAGCACCGTGTGCTTTCATATATATGATGGATCAGATATCTTATGTTTCATGTGTTCATAGACATAAGTACAGAAAATCAAGCAACATATCATGCAAGAACAATCATTTCATCCAATATCATATGCCAAGTATTGTACTACACATATAACACAAGCATATTGTATAATAAGCCAAGTACGAGGTAATGGCGTACCTTGATCAAGAACAAACCTATATTCATATTCCTCATGTCATCTATATCTTTGGTCAACCATGATTAAGACAAGATCACATATCACCATCAGGTTCTCATCATCTTAAATCTCATCTTAACCCTAATCGTATCCATTTTAGGGTTTTCTTAACTCATTAGGATATTCTCATCATTACTTACACTATCTTCTTGGGATTACCTTATTGATGTCATATTCCATATTATGGTTCATCAACTGGATATACTCATGAGTCACATTATTATGTGAACATATTCAACATTATGTCACTTTCATTAACCATATTAGAGTTACATCCCATGTATTAAGGGTGCTCTTCATATAACATGGATTTTATGCATAGTCGTGATCTCATAATTAAATTTGAGGTTCCAAATATAGATTTGAGCTGACTCTGTAAATTTCATCATTTATTGAGCATGTATGCATTTATTACATTTTATTTAGGGTTAATAGCTTGAGGTAGCCATTCTAAGAAAATTACATAATTTTGCACATCCACATGACCATATCTGACTTCACATGCATTCTAAACATGGTTATGGACTTATTGACATTTTTCCATAATTTTATGTCATCGTTTGCTATTTATTGTACATTAAACAAGAATTAACCATCTTACATGATATTGTTGATATTTAATCATCGAAAACCTGATATTATTGTTCCACTATGTTCTAATCTTTTTTCTGAGAATTTCAATACCTTATTCATATTTTTCTGATAAACAGACTATTTTATACGATTTACACAAGGTCTGAGGTTTTTTAGATTATTATCCAGGGGTTGGCGCAACTCCTCAACTAACATTGAGCTAGCTGGATCTGGGGATGGATCCATGGATCTATGGATCCGATTGCCCGGTTGGGTCCGCCCCTCCCCTCTTCCGTTAGATTCCACGGGACTCGTTCTCGTTTCAGGAGTCGCGAGAATCAGCCATGGTAGCCGCTGTGCATGAGAGGTCTTTTCCTCCGGCCACCTGTGTGAGTGTCACCGCTGGTCAGAATCATGGGTGAGATCTCGACTATGTCCTCCTTTCCCTCGCCAACATCATCTATGGGCAACACTATGTTCTTCGTCATGCTTGCATCCTCTGATCTCCTGTGCTCTACACCAGCGAGTGCTCAGCGTCGCCATGGCAAAGATTTCCGCCTCAAGATCATACAGTCAACCATCGAGTGTTCCTCCTGCTGTGTGCCGCTGACCTATCTTCTCGTCAGGAAGGGTGCGTCTTCTCGTATGCCACTCTGGAGGTGAAGCTCTTCATTGGAGTGAGGCTCTCCCCTGATGAGATCTGGTCTCTCTTCCAGCGCAAGCGCCGCCGTACAACTTCTCCACTTGACGCCTCTAGATCGTCATCTCGAAACAACACATCGCCATCCCGTCCGATGCCCAGCTACTTCCTCTGCACATAAACCCCTAGCTGCCTTCTACACCTCATCTGCAAAAACTACCTCTGTTGGGCTCGCCACCATCAGCCCCCTTCACAACAGCTCCATAGACGCTCTGCTCTGCCCAAAGATTCCCTGACGAATCCTCACCGCAACAACTATAAGTGCGACGAAGGAGTAAGGCAAGAAGCTCCTCATCGTGCAATCAGATGAGGAAGCCTCCACGAGGCATGTGCTGTAGGAAGATTAATACCTGAAGAAGACGTGGAAGCCTCCATGATGTTAATGCCTTCAACGCTTGTGTAGAGACGCCTTGTCTGGAGAATAGAGAACGCGTGTGTGAACGATCGTCTTGAGCGGAAACATCTTTCACCGGGAGGTTTCTCTCTCCATCTTGGATTCTCCGATAGATGGTTACGGTTTCCCTATGTCCAACGGAGAGAGGACCAATCCCTTATATATAAGACTCTTTACTGTCTCTTTATCCATCGTGAAGAGACACGGTGGTTATGGGAACTTACCCAAACCAATAGATGCATCCGTTCAAGAAAATACCTAATAATAAATATAAACATAACATTTTTGGGCCACACTAAAAAGGGATATTTTTAACATTTTCCCACTTGGCCCAAAATGTCATGACAATAATATTTATAAATTTTCAATTGATGCTCGACATGAATACTTCCACACATGAGAATAAGATGAGAGTCATAGCGGTTGATACTTCAAAATTGAGTACTCCCTTCTATGCACCACAATATCCAAACATCTCATATGAATAGTATAAACATTATGAATAGGTTGACCTCACACCCAATCTTTGGTCTAACTTTATGTCAAAACTGACATTCTGTTATTACTAGTATTACAACAGAAATAGCGAGTCAAATATGTGATCACACAAAATTATTACATTGTTAAATCACATTATTCATTACACATCAAATAACTTTCTCAGACCCATATTCTTTACATGAGAAGTATACAATCCTGGAGCTAGCCCTTTAGTAAGAGGATCTGATATCATATGTTGTGTACCAATGTGATGAATCTGTATCATCTTGTTATCAACTCGCTCATTGACAACGTAGAGCTTTATGTCTAGATGTCTGCATGCCGTTGTGATTTTATCATTATTAGCAAAAGTTACTGCGGCTTCATTATCACAATATATCAGTATTGGCTTATGAATTGAGTTAACAACTTTAAGATCTTGTATCATATTCTTAAGCCATATCGCATGTGATGATGTTTCATGGCAAGCTATAAGTTCAGCTTCCATGGTAGATGAAGCTGTAGTCTTTTTCTTTATACTTCTCCATGATATTGTACCATCAGCCAATAGGAAGACATAGCCTGTTGTAGACTTCCTACTATCTAGACATCCTGCAAAATCTGCATCTGAATATCCTGTAACCTCAAGGTGGTTTGTCCTTCTATATGTAAGCATGTAATCCTTTGTTCCTTGCAGATAGCGCATCACCTTCTTCACAACTCTCCAATGGTTCATGCCAGGGTTACTTTGGTAACGACCAAGCATTCCAGTAGAAAAAGCAATGTCCGGTCTGGTACATATTTGTAGATATTGTAGGCTCCCAACTGCAGATGCGTATGGTATTTTCCTCTTTTCATTCCTTTCTATATCACTACTAGGACACTGCTTGGAGTTAAACTTATCTCCTTTAACTATAGGTGCAGGTCCAGGTGAACAATTTTTCATTCCATACTTCTCTAAAACTTGAGATATGTAAGCTTTCTGGGATATACCGAGTATGCCCTTAGCTCGGTCCCGATGTATCTCAATACCGAGTACATATGAAGCTTCTCCCATATCTTTCATCTCAAAGTTAGAGGAAAGAAATTCTTTAGTTTCATTTAATATAGCAATGTTATTACTTTCCAGTAGAATGTCATCTACATAAAGAATCAATATTATGAATTTATTCCCACTGACCTTGAGGTATGTACACCGATCAACAATATTTGGTTTAAACCCAAAAGTTGATATAATGGTGTTAAATTTTATATACCATTGTCGGGATGCTTGTTTCAGTCCATATATTGATTTCTTCAATTTGCAAACCATGTGACTTCTACTATTATCAATGAAACCTTCTGGTTGTTCCATATAGACTTCTTCAGATAAATCTCCATTTAAAAATGCCGTTTTCACATCCATTTGATGTAGCTCAAGATCAAAATGAGCTACTAAGGCCATGATTACCCTAAAAGAGTCCTTTGATGAGACTGGAGCAAAGGTCTCCTTATAATCAATGCCTTCCTTTTGTGTGAAACCTTTAGCAACTAGTCTGGCCTTGTACTTCTCTATTTCACCATTTGAGTTTCTTTTGGTCTTAAAGACCCATTTGCAACCAATAGGTTTAACATTCTCTGGTAAAGGTACAAGGTCCCATACTTGATTTTTATCCATGCATATCAGTTCCTCCTTCATGGAATCAAGCCACTTAGAGGAATTTTCACAACTTATTGCTTGTGAAAAAGATAAGGGATCAATATCTTCAAAGTCTAAATTTGGCTCTTGAAGGTATACAACGTAGTCAGATGGAATGGCAGGCCTCCTTGATCTGGTTGATCTTTGTAATTCAGCATTGGGTTCTACATTTTCTGTAGGCTCTTCGGGTTGTCCTTCATAATGAACATTATCAACTTGTTCATTTACAACCTAATTTAGAGCATGACCTACTTCTATTGGCTCATCCACTTGACAATTATTCATAGGAATAATTATTGGATAGATTTTACAAGTTTGACTAGGTGCAGGTGCGACCGAATTATCCTGCACTTCATCAAAAGATATATTTTGAAGTAGATCATTCCCACTGATTTGATGATCCTCCAAGAATCTAGCCTTACCACTCTCAACTATCTTTCGTGGGTGAGATGGACAATAAAATCTATATCCCTTTGACCTTTCTAGATAACCAATAAAGAAACCACTAGTGGTTCTTGGGTCAAAGGCCTTCTCATGTGGACTGTGAATTTTAACTTCTGCACGACATCCCCATATGTGCATATAGTTCAAGGACGGTTTCCTTCCTGTCCATAATTCGTATGGGGTTTTCTAGACAGACTTACTAGGAACCTTGTTTAATACATGCACTGCCGTTTTTAAAGCCTCACTCCACATTGAAGAAGGTAGGGATGAATTACAAAGCATTGCACGAACCATTTCCTTTAATGTCCGATTCCTTCTTTCAGCTACACCATTTTAACTTGGCGTGCCTGACATTGTATATTGAGGTACAATACCCTCTTCTTGAAGGAAATGTGCAAATGGTCCCTTTCTTTGTCCCATCTCAGTGAACCTGCCATAATATTCACCTCCTCTATCAGATCTGACTATCTTAATCACCTTACCCAATTGTTTCTCCACTTCAACTTTAAAGTTCTTAAAGGCTTGAAAAACCTCACTTTTGACATTTAATAGGTAGAGAAACATATATCGTGAATAGTCATCTATAAAGGTTGCAAAATATTTTTCCCCTGTAAAACAAGGTGGGAATGGTCCACTAATATCAGTGTGAATTATTTCTAATGTTCCATTACTTCTCTTTGCACCCTTTTTAGAAGTGTTGGTTTGCTTAGCCTTTATGCATTCAACACATGTTCCAAAATCAGTAAAGTCTAAAGGCCCTAAAATGCCTTCCTTCACTAATCTTTGGATCCTTTCTTTGGAAATGTGTCCCAACCTTCTATGCCAAAGAAGTGATGATTTCTCATCTAACAATGTGCGTTTATTACCAATAATATTATGCTGGACTGTAAAAGATTGCTCAAAATTAGGGCTTAATTGAACTTGATAGAGATCATTTATTAAAACACAAGTACCAACTAAACTAGAGTTTTTATACAATGATAGTTGTCTATTCTGAAGAATGAAACTATAGTTTAATTTATCTAATCTAGAAACTCAGACTAAATTCCTACTATAATTTGGTACATAAAAAGTATTTTCTAAGTCCAGCAACTTTCCATTATCAAGGATTAATCTGCATGTGCCAACGGCCTTTACTCGAGAGCCCAATTTATTTCCAGAATAGAGGACTTTTTCACGCTCCGTTGGTTTCCTTTGATTCAGAAATCCATGCAATGTATTGGAAATATGCATAGTGGCACCAGAGTCAAGCCACCAACTATATAAAGGAACATTTGAAAGATGACATTCATATGAAACAAGAGAAATTATACCTTTCTTCTCTAGCCATTTCTTGTACTTGAAGCACTCCTTCTTAGCATGTCCTTTCTTATGGCAGAAGAAGCATTTCATATTAGCCTTGCTTCCTTCGGCCTTGCCATCTGGCTTGGACACTCCACCTGAGATAGGAGCAGTTCCCTTCATTTTTCCTTTACCCTTGCGGCCACGTTTTTCATGGGTACTTAAATGCGCAGCAGGGACCCCTTCATTCTTAAGTCTCTCTTCTTCTTGAACACACATGGCCAAAAAATCATTAATTGACCATTTTTCCTTTTGTGTGTTGTATGAAACCTTGAATGATCCATACTGACTAGGCAAGGAAGTAAAAATGAAATGAACAAGAAATGCATCAGAGATGGATAACTCCATCTCATTGAGTTGTGCGGCAATATCTCTCATCTCCATGATGTGTTCACGGATCCCACAAGAACCATTGTACCTCATAGAGCACATCTTAGCCATTGAGGTGCTAGCCCTAGACTTACTAGAAGAAACATATTGTTCTTCCACTACTTTTAGAAAATCTTTTGCCAATTCAGAAGTAGGAATGGACCGTCTAATATGCTTTCCAACATGTGCTTTCATAAGAAGCAAACTAAGCCTATTAGATCGTTCCCACTTATCATAATTGACCTTTTCTGCAGCAGTAATTTCCTCCGTAAGTGGTTGTGGTTTTTCCACTCGGAAAGCTAAGTCTAAGTCCATCCACCCTAATGTGAACATGACCTTTTCTTTCCATTCATTAAAATTTGAACCATTGAGATTAGGAATGTTGTTATCACCACACAATGATGAGGAAATAACTGAAATAACCAAAATTTCATATTAAAAACCACAACTTGAATATAAAGTAAATTATGAGGTCTACTTTATTTACTTTCATGATGTTAATCCAAATTAGGCATTACAAGTTATCTTTGGATGAATTTGTAATACCTACGTATGTGCAATAATATCAGTCATACTCAAACAATGAGACTCTTTATGTGCATTCTGTAAATTGATACATAATACAACCTTTGGGTTGCATATGATATAATTTTAAAGTCGTGTAAATATTTCATCATGCATAGTAACATCAAAATGATACATCATTCTTACCAACTTTAGCATGGTTCAACATTTCATGGTGTTCATATGATTATATAATTAGGGGCTTACTTTGGTAAGACACTAATTAAATTAAAATTTGAAAAACTGTCGGAATAGCATTAACACCTAGAGACTTTATGGTATTAATACCAACCACGTATGACTATGATATAGAATATTATATGCATTAATGTGCAGTTCAGAAACTTAGGAAGATGTATTGTACATTTAAATAGAGTTGAAAACCGAATTTAGAATTGAATATAGTGAAAAGAAAGGAATTAGTTCACATACACACCCCCAATCATTAACAGTTCACGATTTGCTTTGAATGAGATGATCGTTCAGTTAAATTTAAATAGCAATTTTAACACTGATTTTCATTCCTCCTTCATTGGTCGGTGTCTTACTCAGTGCCCAAGCAGTAAGGGTTCCAATGACAGTGAAAGTCATCAGTTAACCGAAAACCATAACAGCAAAATCAGTATAATGCAACACTTGTTATAGAATAACTAACAAATCTGCATTGTGTTAAGGAACTGAGAATTGGTAAATTCAGATATTCATCTATGTGGCACTATACCAACCGAGGCAAATGAATAACCGGACAAACTGACACCAGATGAAAAGTTATGAGAGCATTGAATCATTATTGTACTTTGATTGTTCACAAGTTCCATCCAGTCCACAGAAATACCGGCACTGTCATCGTCATTGTGTCTAGAAAAGAATCCATCGGAAGCAATGGAATAAATATCCCGATACACAATAACACATGCAGTAATGCCGGCAAGTATGGAGATGGGTTCTAGGACGAGTAAGTACTCGTCGTAGGTGCGTCTGTATTATTTCTCCACATCGCAAACTGTAGCCGACATGTAATAGTTCCTTCCCTTCCGATGCCGCCGATTCAAGGAAATCAAAGAAAAAAAAGGGGCACTCCAGAGAAACCAATGCAAAAGGATGATCAAGGGGTGTGTTCGTCCAGATCCAAAGACCAAACTTTAAAGATGATCAAACAATGCTCTGATACCATTGTAGGAAGCTTAATACCTGAAGAAGATGTGGAAGCCTCCATGATGTTAATGCCTTCAACGCTTGTGCAGAGACGCCTTGTCTGGAGAATAGAGAACGCGTGCGTGAACAATCGTCTTGAGCGGAAACGTCTTTCACCGGGAGGTTTCTCTCTCCTTCTTGGATTCTCCGATAGATGGTTACAGTTCCCCTATGTCCAACGGAGAGAGGACCAATCCCTTATATATAAGACTCTTTACTGTCTCTTCATCCATCGTGAAGAGACACGGTGGTTATGGGAACTTACCCAAACCAATAGATGCATCCGTTCAAGAAAATACCTAATAATAAATATAAACATAACATTTTTGGGCCACACTAAAAAGGGATATTTTTAACATGTGCGGCCCTCAAGGATTTGTCTAACCCTTCCGGATTGCCTCCGTCATCCTGCACTATCACTAAGCTATGGACTTGACACTACTCTGCTAACCAGGTGCCTTCTCCAGCTGTGCTCTGAGGTAAAGATGAGAGGGAAGACTGATGTTCGTTCTCCCTATCCTCACACTCTTTCTTTCCAAATAAGGGCTGTTAGATAGGGCCTCACAACGTGAAATAATGCTTTCCCTTAACCTCCACGTTCCCATGTCGTGGGTGTCATTGTCGCTGACCAGTTGCAACTGCCGCAAGGAAAGTGACTCGCCAACTGTCTGATTGCATCCTAGGGTCCATGACAAAGCACAAACGAGTCGATCCATGGCTCCTTATAATATACGTTCACACTATTGGCTACACCTTCCATCACTTAATAGGGTGTGTGATGCATGATGTAGAAAACAACTAGTAAACTTTGTTCTAATGTCATCAATACACAACACATTAATCAACTTTAAACCTTTGTAAGTCATTTTAGGAACATGAAAATATTGTGAAGCCTATAGCCATAGATTTATCACTATCCATGCTACCTCCACCTAATTTTTGGTACCAATAATTGCTTATTTGACCGGTCAATTAAATACCTCAAAAGTATGAATCTTAATCATGATATCGACATTACCAAAATACTTACAACTGTCAAAGTAACTCAAACATCTGGATCCAATTACCTCATTAGGTATTCAAATACTTCAGAAGTTCACTCCATCACATCCTATACACCTTAGAACAAAATTTTTCCTCAAAATTAAACCATAAATCCAGTCTTTCACGTCATATACACCTTAAAAGAAAATTTCATACTCGAAATTAAGCCATTCTGTTTATCCAAGAAGAACAAAGAAAAAAAGTCTTCACCAACATGTGGAGTGCCACTCTGTGCGCAACGTATCCAAAAACAAAAGCTCCAGAACTATATCCAAAACACTATTAGGATGTATTAAAACATCTAAGGTGAAACACCCCTTCATAAAATATTGAAACTAGGGTTTAGAA
Organism: Alisma plantago-aquatica; assembly: GCA_963693085.1. NCBI lineage: Eukaryota > Viridiplantae > Streptophyta > Magnoliopsida > Alismatales > Alismataceae > Alisma > Alisma plantago-aquatica. The sequence continues at coordinate 21,210,089 of OY856410.1, forward strand.
CCAATGGTTATGCATATCCCATACGTTAGGGTCGCATCATTATCGTTACCCACACATTAGGGTTCCCACTTCATATTACCATGTTCTAGAGGAGTTAACTAAAATTAACTCTTTATCATGGTGTAATCCATGTTTTATTTAGATCATTATTAGAACATGTTCATCATTAACATATGCCTTTTAGGTGGGTGTTAACTAAAGTTAACCCACTTTGTCCATCCAAATCATATCAAGGTGTCATAATCATTATGTTGTGCTAACTTTCAAATTTTAATTTTTATATTTATGAAGCACTAAGATTATCACCTCATGTAACATATTACATTCATATGATATTATTTCATTGCTTATAACAAATTGATACATTTATTAGTGATTTCATCACAAGATTAACCAACAATTTCACATTATCATCATTATTCATGTATATGGTTAACCATTTATACTTTGATATCCTTTAAACCATTTCTAGGTTTTCATAATATCATGCCTATATATCACATCTCGAGATTAGATCACATCCTTACATGCATTACATCATGACTGTGCTAAACAAACTTATATAAGTAGCTCATCAAACATATATCAAAGCTTTATCTAGTCCAACTGAGGTTCTCCAGACCCATATCATGAGGGTAGTGTTGTGCTCAGTCTCTCTGAGCTAACTCAACTCTATGATTATCTCATATACAAACTTTATCTTCTCTCTTTTAGTCTAGGGTTCTTGGATTACCTCATTGGTACTAGTGGTAGCTTTACAAGCTCTAGCCACAAAAGCACAGGCTAAAACATGCTATGCCATTCCCTTCAAAGATCTCTACCCATGACATATGCTTATCCAAAACTCTCTTATACATACACCACTAGAGTCCTACATGGAACCACCAACCCGAGCATGAGGCTATCCAGAAACTAACACAGTTGCCTCCTCCAGGGTCTTGGGACCCTGGAGGTAGGTACTCATATCCATGTTCACATATGCACACATAACTAGCCTCTCTCTGACTCTAGGGTTTGGTCCTCCCAAGGACATCTAGGGTTCAACAAGACTACAGGAATCATGCATAAAGCAACTCAACTCAATCACTCAGGAGTATTCTAGTTTAGGACATAATCATATCACATATCTCATAATTCTCATAACTTGGAGTTTAGGTTCTCTAACCTTCTCCCAATGGGTCTCACTCTCTCTGGAGTTAACCCTGAAACTGGTCCTAACACTAGAGGTCCTCCTTCGCAAAAGAGCTTGAGGCCCATGCTGATTTACATCTTGTCTTAACTTAACTTATCAAATAAAGGAACTCATACTTGAATCATCAAAACTTATCTGAAAAACCTCAAACCTGACTCATGTCCTCAAAGATAAACACAAATCATCATAACCATCTTATGTCATCTATATAAGACTTACATCATATCATCAAACTTATATCATCTATTCCATCTATCATATATTCCAAACAAGGCTCTAGACATCTAATCTAGAACTACACTCTCTTCTAGACTGATGTCATTCACTTTTCACTTAGGATACATGATCACCTCCTACTCGTACATGTGTGGGGACACATTTTTGTAATACATATATATAATAAAATATGATATAGTTTTTCTCTGATAAAACATGTGTCAGAGAAAACTATCAAGGTTCGATCTGATTGGAATAAAAAACCAAATCCCAAAAATGAGTGTCCCACACATAGTAGAGAGTACATTGCCATGAAATCTAGTGAAAAGGGTGGGAACATGGTGTAGACTAGTGTAGCTACTCTAGACAATGAGCGCCATATGTCTAGGGTTTCTCTTCCCTTGATGCACGTCATTTCCAAATAGTGCAACGTCCCATACCACTGCACTACAAGGAAAGAACGACATCTAAGGACCAGTCTAGACCTAGTTCTCAGACATCTCGGTGCTAACCTAGGATCTAGGTCAGATCTAGTCTCTAAAAGATGACTAATCTAACCCTAAAGATTATTAAGTTTAAGGCTTTCTTTAGTTTTGAGTCGCATAGTGATCAAATGCCAGGATTTGCTATTGTTCATGCTCTGATACCACCTGTGACGTCCCTTGATTTTCCTAAAACTTAATCTGATGTTCAACGTCCAAATTGAAACCCTCACCTCAGCGAGAATCCCAATTTAAACATCCCACACAAGGCTAAGAAAGAGAAAATCAAAGGAAGTCAGAAGGAAACAATCAGTAGTACATGCACATGAACAATAAACAAACCACAACACATGTTCACCATTCAACATATAATTACAACATGAATTGTTACAACATTTGATATTACATATTGAACAACAAACTACTAAACATATACATGTGCTACACCTAAACAACATGATCTTAAGACAACAGGTCCACCTGTACATCGGCTCGCCACACAACTCTCGACTATCCTGGTTCTTCAAGAGCATAACCACAACCTAAACAAAAGATTACATGTGGTACACGTCAGCACAATATTCAAGAATATTGTACTGAGTACGCCTATGTGTCTTTTATTTACCTCTCATCATATCTTGGCTATAAGATAAAACTAATACTTGGCAGTAACAGAAAAATATAAGAAAAGTGTATACTTGAACAAGAATGTTTATTAACAAAAGAGAACACATGTTTTAATCTTATTTCCATCATATTTCTCGTACATCTGCCCCTAGGGATTTGAAGTTTTTAGGCCTTATGATCTACCACCAAGTGGTTTTTGATCATTATACATGTGATCTACCCCCTAGGAGTTTGTGATCACTTTCTAAGCACCGTGTGCTTTCATATATATGATGGATCAGATATCTTATGTTTCATGTGTTCAAAGACATAAGTACAGAAAATCAAGCAACATATCATGCAAGAACAATCATATCATCCAATATCATATGCCAAGTATTTTACTACACATATAACACAAGCATATTGTATAATAAGCCAAGTAAGAGGTAATGGCATACCTTGATCAAGAACAAACCTATCATCATATTTCTCATGTAATCTATATCTTTGGTCAATCCTAATTAAGACAAGATCACATATCACCATCAGGTTCTCATCATCTTACATCTCATCTTAACCTTAATCGTATCCATTTTAGGGTTTTCTTAACTCATTAGGATATTCTCATCATTACTTACATTATCTTCTTAGGATTATCTTATTGATGTCATATTCCATATTATGGTTCATCAACTGGATATACTCATGAGTCACATTATTATGTGAACATATTTAACATTATGTCACTTTCATTAACCATATTAGAGTTACATCACATGTATTAAGGGTTCTCTTCATATAACATGGATTTTATGCATAGTCGTGATCTCATAATTAAATTTGAGGTTCCAAATATAGATTTGAGCTTACTCTGTAAATTTCATCACTTATTGAGCATGTATGCATTTATTACATTTTATAACCCTCTGTTCTTTGTCACGCTTTCGGCCTCTAATCTCCTGTGCTCTACAACCGCGAGTGCTCAGCACTGCCATGGCAAAGATCTCCGCCTTAGATCATGCAGTCAACCATTGAGTGTTCCTCCTGCTGTGTTCTGCCAACCTATCTTCTCGTCAGGAAGGGTGCGTCTTCTCGTAGGCCACTCTGGAGGTGAAGCTCTCCCCTGACGAGATCTGGTCTCTCTTCCAGTGCAAGCGCCACCGTACAACTTCTCTGCTTGACGCCTCCAGATCGTCATCTCGAAACAACACATCGCCAGCCCTCCGATGCCCAGCTGCTTCCTCTGCGCATAAACCCCTAGCTGCTTTCTACACCTCATCTGCAAAAACTACCTCTGTTGGGCTCACCACCATCAACCCCCTTCACAGTAGCTCCATAGATGCTCTGCTCCACCCAAAGATTCCTTGATGAATCCTCACTGCAACAACTATAAGTGTGACGAAGGAGTAAGGCAAGAATCTCCTCATCGTGTGATCGGATGAGGAAGACTCCACGAGGCATGTGCGACCCTCAAGGATTTGTCTAACCCTTCCAGATTGCCTCCGTCGTCCTACTCTATCACTGGGCTATGGACTTGACACTGCTCTGCTAACCTGGTGCCTTCTCCAGCTGTGCTCCGAGGTAAAGATGAGAGGGAAGACTGTTGTTCGTTCTACCTATCCTCACACTCTTTCTTTCCAAATAAGGGCTGTTAGATAGGGCCTCACAAAGTGAAATCATTCTTGCCCTTAACCTCCACGTTCCCATGTCGTGGGTGTCATTGCCGCTAACCAGTTGCAACTGCTGCAAGGAAAGTGACTCACCAACCGTCTGATTGCATCCTAGGGTCCATGACAAAGCACAAATGAGTCGATCCATGTCTCCTTCTGATATACGTTCACACTATTGGCTACACCTTCCATTACTTAATAGGGTGTGTGATGCATGATGTAGAAAACAACTAGTAAACTTTGTTCTAATGTCATCAATACACAACACATTAATCAACTTTAACCCTTTGTAAGTCATTTTAGGAACATGAAAATATTGTGAAGCCTATAGCCATAGATTTATCACTATCCATGCTACCTCCGTCTAATTTTTGGTACCAAGAATCGCTTGTTTGACCGGTCAATTAAATACCTCAAATGTATGAATCTTAATCATGATATTGACATTACCAAAATACTTACAACTGTCAAAGTAACTCAAACACTTGGATCCAATTATGTCATTAGGTATTCAAATACTTCAGAAGTTCACTCCATCAAAGGTTCATCTGATTTCATTGAACTCATCAATCAGCTAGCCCGTGAGATTAAGAAGCTTCATTTTAATTTCAATGCTAGTCTTGATGTCCCACCTCTTATATAGGAATTGGGATCTCTTATAATCAATTCCTAGGTTGATGTAACCACATGTTAGTGTGTGGTTTGTAACTTTGTCCCCTTCTCGGGGTTTTAGAATATATTTACCCAAATTTTCCAATCAAAAAATTACCCTTCAAACAAAAACAAATTAAGAACCCAAAAGAGGGATATACATGTACAACTTATCCCCCTCTTCTTCACCCTTATCCCAAACCATCGCAAGGCACACTGAGTTTTTGGAGCTCAAACCGGTGAAGAATTGAGCCATCCCAACCGCTCTGGCACCCATAACAAAGACAACCAGCAACCACCTCATCGTCTAGTGGCCTTAGGGAACCCAGGGTTGAGAACTTCGACGCGCAAGCGACATAGCTAAGCGTACCGCAATGGTTGGGGGAAAAGGAAACTAGTAAAGACAAAGGGAAATCACGAAGCATAAAAACCAAACACCATACCTGAGACTCTGACCAAAAATGGAAGAACATGGTAAACAATTCAAGCGGTTATACCCAGAGAAACTTGTTCATGGAATCATAATTCAGATCAAGGTATAAAAGGGGAAAACACGAAATACTCTCCTTGGGAACAAATTGTTTGGGTCTAAGGCTTCACAAGGTCATGAGAGGCAATTACGAGTCTGTTCCAGCAATCGTGAAGGTCTCAAACTCTGGGCTACCTAGCCAGTAGCAGTTGGAGGTAGCTGTAGTAGGGGGAGACCGATGCGGTAAACAAGAGGGAGAAACAACTTTGGGAATAGGTTCATGGACCTCTGTGGAGGGTGTTCCACCACCTATATATATTGAGGTCTGGAGAAGGCTAGAGATCCAAACATGAAGAAACAGGGGCTATGACGGGGAGTCCTAGTTGAATGAGGATCCTAGTGAAAGAAACCCTAACAAAGTTAGGTTGGGTAGGAGTGAAATTTAATCTCAAACGCAAAGGCAAAGAAATCTTGGTAAATTGTCAAGAGACGAGGGAGATATATGCATTGCAAGACCTACTTCACTATTTACTCAAGGCGGTCTCCTACCCAAGGTAGGAGATGACTTATCTACCATTAGATCAGGATGAAAAGAGAACCCAGCTGTTGGATATCGTGTAAAAAGGAAATGAATGAAAAGAGCCGCGTGACATGTTAAAGCATAGAATTGGAAAATCGAGTAAAGTGTGAATATAATTAATTCCTTAATTTTCCTTTCTTCATTTTTGGGTGGAAACTACAAAAAAATCTCAAATTAAATAAAATTTGACACCTAGCCTACTTTTGATACGAGAAATCCAAATATGCAATTAGATTTGTCTTTTGAGAACATTTTATGTGTTAAATAAATCAAATCTTGGTTTCTCGTTCCTCATTCATTAATGGTTATAAGACTCTCCAAACTTTATGAAACTTCACCCACAAGTCATATTTTATGAGTTGAATATGAATTTGCCATCAATTTTGTTCTTTGGTATTATTCAGCACATTATTTAATATCTTGGATTCTCTCTCTCCAAATCAACACATGCATATTAAAGATTATCCAAATTGGATGAAATCCACCCAAAGGCTATTTTTAATATGTAGATCACCAATCCAAGACTATTTAACACTTTTGATGTCATTAAGTATTTTATTTCATATTTTGAGGAAAACTCACCTTTTCTTTTCAAAATAGAAGAGATATATTTATTAACATTCCAAAATTATGAAACATGGCCTCCAAGCCAAATCAAACCCAAGGAAAATGAATCTCAAGTTAAAATTAACCAATTCATCTTCCTTTTATGAATTGTATCCCATTAACCATTATTTCTAATATTTAACATATTAAATATTTCCATATCTCATTAACATATTTAAAGCATTATTATGCATTCCTTTTTTCTTTTCCTTGCTCCATAAGGATATGGAATGATCTAGAATGAATTAAATTTATTAATATACCACGTAAGTTGTCATATTGTGTATTAGACCCCAATTAAAAACATTCACTGAGGTATTTGTGCATAAACCCAAAGGTTGGCATAAATAGTGATCAAAATCACCCAAACCACTAATAACTCCATAAATTGAACTTCAATGCCAAAAAGGATATAAATGAGAGGAAAATCTTCTCAAAAGGGTCAAAAGATAATATGTCCAAGTGTTGGTATGTTAAAGCACACCACCCCGTAAAGAGGATTTAGTCCTCAAAATCACAAGAAAAGAGTGAAAGGGTGAATGTGAAACATATCATCTCAAAACAAACAAAAACTTCCACCAACAACTCCTCATAGGTCGAGTTCTCAAGGATCATCAATGGTTCCACTAATAAGATTTATTTTATGAGATTTAACATTATTCATATTTTGGCTCATTAGCATTATATTCACTAGGATATCACATTATCATTCTTCTAGTTGTGTCCATCATATTCACTTATTACAAAAAGAGTTATATTTCATTATTATGCAAGAAACTCTATATATTTCTTAATTATCTCATTTGGGATTTTAAGCACAATTAGAGTTTACATAATTATCTCAATATACTTGATCATTATTTTTAATAGTTGTAATTAGAATCCATTATGATCATATTATGACCATATTTAATTATAATAAATAATTGTGCATGAATTCAGACATTTTTTCCAATTTGTGACCAAGTCTACCATTAATACAAATTATGTCATATTCATTACTTGTATCTATATTAAACATTGTCACTTTGCCTTTTTTCTCACGTTAGTGTCATAATTAATCATTTCCTCATATTTATTCACTTCTTATTATTTATTATGCACATTTATGTGAATCCAATTATTTCTTATCCGTAACAAATTCATTATATGTATTTTAGTGAACAAGGTGGGAAATATTACTTATTAATTATTTGATTCACATACCAAGTTATGATCCAGTCATTAATTAGGTGTGTATTAAAGAACGAGACGATATGCATTAATTAATAGTTTGATTACTCTATGATTAGGTGATCATAAACTGTTTATGTGTATCAAAGTATATTACCAGATTATGACACCTAATATCATTAATGTATGATGAATATCATGGAGGATGTATATATTAAGGTTAGATGATTACATCTTAGGATTTAGATCAACAAGGTCATTATTCTTCACATATATCTTCTTAGCATGCATTAAGTCCAAATCAGGTTACAATTATCTTGCTCATCATATTATTAGGGTTTATTGGTTCATGACATGGTCAACACCATGCATCCGAAATTTGTATTAATATGTGAATTATTCATAATATGTGCATTAGATCTTTATTAGGGTTCCAACTCATGAACTATTCATTAGATGGCCATTATATGTTTATTAATATATTAACAAATATGTTTAGTTACAACTATAATTCATTTGGGCAAAACTTAGGATATTAGTACACTACCCTCCTAATCATTGAGTTGGTTCTAAAGTCATGTAGCTAGATCTCAGTATGGCACAAAGCTGCATCCCCCATAGAAGGATTTCGTCCTTGAAATTTAACTGCCCAAACTTCATCAAACCAACTACTCTCCACCCAAAAAAGGTTTGACCTATGAAGTCAAACTAAACTATAGGTTAAAGGGTGAGTCTAACTAAACCATGTATAATATCCATCATGCTTCCACTGCACACTATGATATCATACTAACACCAAACCTCAAAGTCTAGGTTCTAGGGTTAGGCTGGCCAAATAAGTGGTCCGAAGGGACATAATGAAGCTATATGAGGTATCTAAAGTCAAGCAAGTCAAACTACCTGAGACTAGGTCATCATATAAGGTTAACTAAGCATATTTTGAATATGAAACTCTTATGATCCTAACTCAACCTTTCATCATATATAGATCCACTCTAGGGCAAACATGTCACTTAAAGGGAAACTATGTAAGGCAAGGATTCTACCTAGGGAGACAAAATTGAAATAGTCAGATTCTGACTACCATGGGCTCTGATACCATGTTGTAAAGAAGTGAAACCACCTCTTTACAAAAAATTTGAAAAATAAAACATCCATCCCAAACCTACTCAAAGGTATCTTGGAACAGGTGTAAAATTTTCAAATCTTTATATAATGGTAAAAAAGAGACCAAAGTGTATAGCAGCAGAATAAAATTCATGACTATATTCAATTCTCATTAATGATTACAAAATTCCATTATATCACCCATAGGGGTTTACAAAAACAAAAGGATCTAGATAGAGGGAAGTCTAAACTACACCAACTTTATCTCCAAATCAACATCTTAAAGAGGTAGGTCCGTGTCAAAAGCTATATTCTCCTTGTCTTGTTCAACACCTTGATCAAACTATGGGTGGTTGGGAAAGCACCCAACAAAATAAGGAAACAAGGTATGTGTCAGAGATAATGAACAAGAAACAAAGATAAGAAAAACCATGAAACATAAGGATATAGATTCAACAAAAGATGAGGGGTCCAAGAGAATGAGGCATAAACAATAGATTCTAACCATAAAAAAATAAACAATAAGAAGTAGAATGCATGATATTAATTGGAATACATTAACTAAGTAGGGTTGAGGCACCTACCGGGCCTCAACTTATAGATGAGGGGAGAGTAATCACATTCCCAGTAACCTATAAAATACTTTTATTGGGGAGAAATAACACATTCCCCAAGGGAAGATTAAACAAATTCCCCACTACGAAATAACACATGCCCTAAACTATCAGTGGTTGTACATAAGTACCACTGCTATAGCTAATTGTCAAATAAATCATCATGCTCAAGAAATAGTAAAGTGACAAGATAAATCATCATATAATTGCAACATGGCATTGGGGTTCCAAGACCCAAGAAGTTATATATCAAATCTGATTTTGAGGCAATTAGAACAAGAGAAACTATAATAAAGGAAATAGGGTTCAATTAATGCCTCATTGAGGAAAACAAGGTTTGTATTACAAATTTCCCAACTTAGAGTGCAAGAATGCACATACCTCTCTTATTGAGTTCAATTATCAATTTTCACTACTTTTAGATGATCCAAGATCAACTTTACCTAATTACAATGTATAATTATGTATTACGGTTTTGCATATGCATTAATGTAAAGGAAACCCTAATTTTTGGACCTTTCAGACAAAACTTCGATTTAGAATTCAAAAACATCACCATCAATGTATTTAAGTTCTCCTGATTAAGAAAACATATAATTTTGCATATTTTGAAGCTATGAATGTTAAAGTACATTTTTGGTGATTTTTAAGTAATTAAATCATTTTCTAGAAAATCACCTTTAACAAAACTCAAAACCAATACTTGAAAACTTTTTTATTTAAAAGATCTTGTTTTTCTAAGTTCATAACATATTTTCTTTTTATTTTTGGACAAGAGCATCGAAAGATATGATTTGTTGAAATTTGACCAATGAGAAATTGAAACGTCAGCAAATAACCCGAGAAAAGAAAAGAGAGAGAGAGAGAGGACTGTTCTTGGCTATGTTGGTCCAATATATGTCTGACATCTAGACCAACCTTACCGCCAACCAGAAAAAATGAGCATATTGTCAACCAAAAAAAAGCCCGACTTAAATGACCAAATTACCCTTCAAACAAAAACAAATCAAGAACCCGCAAGAGAGACATACATGTACAACTTCTCCCCCCTTCTGCCAAATAATCATGAGGCACACAAAGTTTTTAGAGCTTGAATCGTTGAAGAGTTGAGCCATCCCAACCATATGGCACCCATAAAAAAGACAGTCAACAACTACCTCATTGTCCAGAGGCCTCAGGGAACCCAGGGTTGAGAACTTTGACTCCCAAACGACAGAGCTAAGGATACTAGTAGAGACAAGGGGAAATCACGAAGCATCAAAACCAAACACCAGACCTGAGACTTTGACCAAAATTGACGGAACATGGTAAACAATTCAAGCGGTGAAACCTAGAGAAACTCGTTCATGGAATCATATTACCGATCAAGGTAGAAATGGGGAAAATGTGAAATACTCACATTGGGAACAAATTGATTGGGTCTAAGGCTTCACAAGGTCTTCAGAGGCACTTCTGAGTCTTTTAGGCAATCCTGAAGGTCTCACACTCTGGGCCGCCTAGCTGGTAGTAGGTGGAGGTAATTGGAGTAGGGGGAGATTGGTGCGGCAAACAAGAGGGAGAAACGTCTTTGGGAATAGGTTTGTGGACCTCCATGGAGGTTTTCAACTACTTATATATATGTTGAGGTCTGGAGAAGGTTAGTGTTCCAAAGGCGAAGAAATAGGGGCTATGATGGGGAGTCCTAGTTGAATGAAGACCCGAGTGAATCAAACCCTAACAAAGTTAGGTTGGGCAAGAGAGAAATTTAATCATGAATGCTTAGGCAAAGAAATCTCAGAAAATTGTCAAGAGATGAAGGAGATATATGCATCACAACATCTACTTCACTGTTCACGTGGGGCGGTCTCCTACCTAAGGTAGGAGATGACTTATCTACCATTAGATCAGGCAGAAAAGAGAACCCAGTCATTGGATGTTGTGTACATAAGGAAATGAATGCAAAGGTGTAAAAGAGTGAAATCACCCCTTTACTAAAAATTTGAAATATCACAACTCATTCCCAACATACTCAAAAGATATGTTAAAAAGGGTGTAAATTTTCAAATCATTATTTATATGGTATACAAAAGACCAATAGTGAAGCAGTGGAATTAAATTTCTAACTATATTCGATTTCACATTAATGATTACAAAAATACAACATTCTCCCATTAGGGTTTACATCAAAATACAACAATTAGGATCTAGATGGAGAAAAGTATAACTACTACAATCTTGTATCCAATGCAACATTTTCATCAACTAGGTCCAAGCCAAAAGCTTAGATCTTATTATCTTATCGATTACCTTGCTCAACACCTGGGTGGTTGGGAAGGCCCCCAGCAAAAGGAAAAGGGAAGAAAAGTATGTGTCATAAAACTACTCTAAGATTACAAGATAAGTAATACAGGCTAAGGTTCATCATAAGATGAAGACAACAGAGGAATGAGGCTATGTAATAAAGAAGCTTGCCATTAACAAATATAATAAAAGAATTAAATGCATGATTAATATTGACTACCGTAAATAAGTAGGGTTGAGGCACCTATTGGACCTTCAACCAAAAGGTGAGGGGAGAATAAGACATTCCCAGTCACCTACACATATTTCATGAGTGGGGGAGAATAAGATGTTCCCCAGGGTGAATGAACACATGCCCTACTATGGGTGGTTGTACATAAGTACCACTACTATAGCTTGCTAGTCTAATGAAATCATCATGCTAGAATAAATGGCAAGTAATAGCATCATTTAAATAGAACATGGCAGTGGGGTACCAAGACCCAAGAATACGAGACAAGTATAGTAAAATATTCACCCAAGGTTGGTTAATAAGGCCTCATTAGAGAACAAGTAGGTTAACGTACAAATATTCCCAACTTAAGGTGTAAGTGCACATACCTCTTCCTTAAAACCACTTTTTAGAACCTTTAAACAAGATTAGGTTCCACTTGTCTTGATACCATAACCATGTTCATGTATTAGAACTATGTACATTCAATTTTTTTTTGGTCGGTCAAAAAGCGTGTTACTATAAAACCAAAAACTATGTACATTCATTAAAGACTTATAACTATGAAGTTACCAAATTTTTCTACAAACCATCGATTTAGGTCTTGAAACCATCACTACTATCTTATTTAGGATTTTCTGATCAAAATAGCATATAATTTTATATATTTTAGAGTTATGAAGATTAAAGTGTATTTTTGGTGATTTTTGATTAATTAATTATTTTCTAGAAAATCGCCTTTAGCAAAACTCAGAACCAATGCCTGAAGATATTTTATTAGAAAGATCACATTTTTTCGAGTTCAGAACATATTTTATTTTTATTTTTGGACATATGAATAATTAGTTATGATGTTATGAAAATCAACCAATCAGGGAATGCCACTTAGGCATGGTCATTTGAAAATAAAGAAAGAGAATGAGAGAGGGGCCCAGGACGTGTGACGTCACCCAATTGATGCGAGCCATGTCAGTGGTCCATGCCAAATTAACCAGGTCAAAGTCAAAGCCAAAGACCAAAGCACCCTCATGGGAAACAGAGGAGAAAGAGAAGAAAAGACGGGGGTAAAACCGTAAAAACACTAGTGGATTTCTTCCCCACTGAGCTCGCACCATGGTCGGCGAGGTCCATGGGTCGTTTTAGGAATTTTCACAAATGTCGATGAAACTCAACAAACAAGGTATCACTGGAAAACTTGGAAGAAGAGGAATTCAATAGTGCCTTCAATTTGTTCGGAGGTGGTTTGTAGAGGGAGGGGTATGCACTGCAAAGTTTGAGGAGAAAAGCTCCTCGCTGACAGTGCACACCCTATGAGCATAGAAATTGAGAGAAGAAGAGAGTTTCATTTGGCCTTGAGGAGATTTGGATACCTATAAATATATGTGAGGATGAGGGAAGTAGTGAGGAGGGAGGTGGCCGCCATTGCTTGTATCCCAAGGTTTGGGAGTTTTTAATTTCTCGACCAAAATACAAAAATATATATCAAATGGTGCGGAATCCAATTTGCAATCCAATGCAACTTTTTTTGTGAAGTTTTATTTAGAAACAAGAGAGATATAGCCATCTAAAAATTGCAACAAATCTGTTAATAAACTATTCACGCAGTTAGAGGTAGGGGATGACTCGGAACATTTAATATAAATTTCTAACCTTGTTCTTTTGTAGCATTTAATGTATAAAACTTTCTATAATTATTTGTACGTGTACCTAAAGTCCAAATATACTCAAATTTGGTATGTTAACTGATTATGGGGTGAAGAATATGAATACAAAATTAGATTTACCTTTTGAATAATTTTACTATTTTGTTTAAGTAAATATTATTTTCTCTTTCCTCATGCATTAATGACTCTAGGATTCTCCAAAAATAATAAAAATTCACCTTTAAGTCATATTAAGTGTGTGAGATAGGAATTTGCATTTTTTCAATTTTTTGGTTTTGTTTATTATTTTAATTAATGATTTGAATGTTTTGTAGACTTTCTCTCTTCTAAATTCACCTTCTAATCAAATATTTTCCAAATTGGATGAAAATTCCCCCAAAGATCTATTTTAATATGTACAACACGAATTTGGAATTATTATATTTTATTAAGGATAATTATAATTTTATTTAATACATTTAAAGCACTTATTTTATCCTTGTAATTAACTAAAGGCATCTAGAAACTTTCTAAAATTATGTAACTTGGCCTATAAGTACTACTAAATGTGAGGAACATGATTTTATCATTAAATATTTTTTTCAACATATAATTTAATATTTTTGGTCCTTAAATGATTTTCACTCTCCTGGATAAAATAATTTTTTTTAAGATTGTCCAAATTAGATGAAAATTCACACATAGACTGATTTTGACATGTTGATTATGAATTTGTGATCTGTTTCCACTTTTGGAGTCAATTCATATTTTATTTTATATTTTTAGGAAAACTCACATTTTCTTTTCAAAATAAAAGAGATATAATTAGTGTTGTCCAAAAACTATGAAACTTGTCCTACAAGCAAAACCAGACCTAAAGAAAATGAATGTTGACTTATCTTTAACCAATCAATGTTCCTTTTATGAATTTTAGCCCATTTTACATAATTACCAATATTTCCCATATTAATTAATTCAATATGACATTAACATATATAAAGAAACATTACTCATTCCTTTCTCTCGCTAATATATGATCTAGAATGAATATATTTTATCATTATCTTGCATATGTGGTAAATTTACATATTAGACCCTTAATAAAAATATTTACTGTGGTATTTGTGCATAAACCCATATGTTGGAAATAATCATGAAAAAATGTTCACCAAACCACTACTATTTCCACAAATTGAATATCAAGGAAAAAAAGGATAGAAAGGAAAGGAACAGATGTGAAAGAGGGCCAAAAGACAAAATGTCTATGATTCGGTATGTTACATCACTCCACCCCGTAATGAGGATTTCGTCTCCAAAATCACAAGCAAGGAGGGAAGGTGAAGGTGCAAAATATCATCATCAAACTTATGTTGTTCCACCAACCATAACTTCCACGAAATGACTCATTAGCATATACTTCACAAGCATCTTGGCATAGATCAGGTTCTCAAGGATCACCTAGGTTCCATTATTAAGATTATTTTAATGAGAATTAACATCATTAACATTTTGGGCTCATTAACATTATTTTTATTAGGATATCACATTATCATTATTATTCTATTAATTATGTCATGTCATATTCACTTGGTTACCAAAAATAATTATATTTCATTATTATTCACAATTAGCGGTTACACAATTATCTCAATATATTCAATCATTAATAATTTGGATTTACACTTCATTATCATCATATTAGCATTATATTAATTATAACTAATTATTTTGCATGGAATATTCAATATGTCGTTAAGTCTTCATTCAACCCAAATTATGTCACATCAATTACATATATTTATATTTAACATTATCTCATTGCCACATTATCTTTATTGCTCACATTAATGTCATCATTAATCATTTCTCATATTTATTCATTTATATTATTGATTTTGCAAGTTTATGTGAATGCAATCACTTCAAATTCACAATGAAGCCATTACATGTATTTTAATGATCAAGGTGAGACACATTACATATCAAAGAATTGATTCACATTAGGTGACTAATCACGGGTATATTAGATAACAAGGTAACATGCATTTCATATTGATGACTTGATTAATATGTGATCAGATGATTATATATATATATATATATTTATATATATATATATATATGATGGTATATATCATTTATGTATATATATGATTATACATATATCTTTTATGTATATATATGTATATATACATATATATGTATATATATATACATATATATATATATATAATCCTTTATGTGTATCAAAGTATGTTAACTGATTATGGCATCATTAATGTATCATGAAAGGCATTAAGGATGTATATGTTAGAATTAGGTGATTACAACTTACAGTTTAGGTCAACATGATCATTATTAGCATTATGTGGTCTAATAATTAGTATTAATATATGAGTGACCCATATTATGTGCATTGGATATTCATTAGGGTTTGAACATATAAATTATTCCTCATATGATCATTATATGTTCATGAACAAGCATGTTAGGGTTACCATTATTTCATGTTTGGTCAAGACCATGGATCCAAGCATGCTAACCTCCTATTAATGGAATTAGGGTTTCTAAAGATAGAGTAGATAGATTTCAAGATGTTACATGGTTCCATCCCCCTCAAGAGGATTTCGTCCTCAAAATCTAACCACCCATCATCATCAAACTAACTATACTCCACCCCTTAAAGGGTTTGACTTATCATGACAAACTACACTACGCTTAAAGGATGAGTTTACGACATCATGGACAAAATCCATCACACTTCCAATACGCTCTCTAATAGCTCACTTAGCACCAAACTTCAAAATCTAGATTCTAGGTATAAACTATCCAAGCATGTGATCCTAAGGGACATAAAGAAACTATCTTGGTATCCATCCTCAAGCAAGTCTTCATACACCAGAAACTATCTTGGTATATTACAAAAGGGTCGTGTGGCAGATTAAAGCTTAGAAGTGGAAAATCGAATAAAGTGTGAATATAATTAATTACTTAGTTTTCCTTTTCTTCGTTTGACGGTACAAAAAAATCCCAAATTACATGAAATTTGACACCTAGCCCATTTTTTATACGAGGAATCTAAATATGCAACTAGATTTTTCTTTTGTGAACATGTTATGTGCTAAATAAATCAAATATTTTTTTATTTTTCCACCTTCATTAATGGTAATAAGACTCTCCAAATTTTATGAAACTTCACCCATAAGTCATATTTAATGTGTTGAATACTAATTTGTCATCAATGTTGTCCATTGGTATTATTTAGCACATTATGTAATATCTTGGACTATCTCTCTCCTAATTTACACCTACATATTAAAGATTATCCAAATAGGATGAAAATTCTCCCAAAGGCTATTTTTAATGTGTAGATCATGAATCCAATGTTAGTTTCTACTTTTGGATTCATTTAATATTTTATTTCATATTTGAGGAAAGCTCACCTTTTCTTTTCAAAATAGATGAGATATAGTTATTAACATTCTAAAATTATGAAACTTGACCTCCAAACCAAATTAAACACAAGGACAATGAATCTCAAGTTGTAATTAACCAATTTATCTTCATTTTATGAATTTTATCCCATTAACCATTATTTCTAATTTTTAACATATTAAATATATCCTTTTCTCGTTAACATATTTAAAGCATTATTATTCATTCCCTTTTCTTTTCCTTGCTCCATAAGGCTAAAGAATGATCTAGAATGAATTCCATTTATTAATATGTCACATAATTGGTCAAATTGTGTATTATACCCCAAAGAAAAAAATTCACTAAGGGATTTGTGCATAAACCCAAACATTGGCATAAATAGTGATCAAAATCACCCCAAACCACTAATTACTCCATAAATTGAACATCAAAGTAAAAAAGGACAAACATGAGAGGAAAATCTTATAAAGAGGTCAAAAGTTAATATGTCCAAGTTTTGGTATGTTACACATAGATCTTGCACTCTTGTGTGAGAACAATTCTCAGTGTCTTGAAACAATCACGAAAGTTGTTTCCGTTTAGCTTGTCCTTCTCAAGGACCGATCACAGAGAAAATTGGTTATTTTTTGTTCCCATTTGAGTCTACAAAAGAATTTGAAATCTTGTCAAAACCACATATTTGATTGATTTGATTGATTTTTTTTTGGTTGGTCAAAAAAACATGTTACTATAAAACCAAAACTTTGGTCACAAAAGTAGTCCATACAGCAAAGCTAGAAACTAGCACATAGGGAACAAAATACCCCAAACAGAAAAACTAAAACCATGATCCCAACAGGCTGGAATCAAAAGATGTCCTACAAAAGGACATCCGAGAAGAAGAGAAAAGTAAAGGTGACAGTTCGAACTATCCTACACTATCAACTACCTTGCAGCTGCTGTACTGCTTACAAAAAACATGATAGCCAACTAACTATATGAACACCTTCAAAATGTGACATCCTACCTTCTGAAGCAGACTTGACTACTAGGGTCGATAGTACCATCAAGAAAGAATAGCCAAGAGGACTCTTCTCTACCAAACCAAGCAAACTCCCAAGCTGCAAAATCTGGTCCAAAAGGAACCAACAAAGGTAGTACCAACGGTTCATGTCCATGAGAAAGAGAGCCTCCCTGTCCTCCATATGCATTTTTCTCAACACCTGAAAGTATGGATTCTAAGAAAACTTAATTTCCATTTTCATCAACCGAAGCAAACCACCCAGGGATCTTTTGGAACAACCATATGCCTCCAACAAGCGTGTGCCTAGTCACCTGCTTGAACAGAGACTCCTAACTCCCTTGATCAGAGGAACTGATTGGAGGAGAATAAAGCTCAGCCAAACACAACAACACATCACGAGGAGCTTGTGACCATCGGCCAGGACTAGCTGTGGTTGACCTCGTGGACAGAACCCAGCCGCCAGCTTGATCTCTTACCCAAAGGGGCAAGTCGTCGAGCATGTTGTGAACGACACTGCATCAACAGAGCAAGATCGAAGAACTGCCACCACAGAGCTTCCCATCAGAACCCAACACTGAAGCAACACCAAGACATGGGGATCAGATGTTGGAACCACTGAAGCCTCTCTTTACTAGCATTTAGAACACCCACAATTTGAAAGAAGGGGAGACAGAGATTGAACAGCTTCAGCCCCTGCCCCTGGTTCAGCTGCTGCACCAAGTCCTGAGAGGCTGGAAGATACATGTTTGCACAGAGGCAAACCCACGAACACCTGAAGGGCGTTCCAAAACACTAGTCCAGCAGGAAGCACGCCACCAGCATCAACGATGCCTCCGAGAGCAAGCTCCTAACAGCGACTAAGAAATGACCCAAATCGCTACAACAGAGAACATTGGGCCATATGCTAGATAATCAGGGGGGAAGGAGAAGCTTGAGCTGCCCCTAATCTCCCCGAGATGCCAGATTGCACATAAACCAATCTGTCATTGATGAAGTGTCATAGTAGCCAGTGTCGCTGACAACAAACTTCCTTGGCCTCTGACCTGAGCTGCACTGACTTCGTGGTTGAGAAGGTATACATCGTCTACAGGAGGCCCTGGACCTCTAGCCTACTGACGAGTCAGCCATCCTTTTCATCGTTGTGGCGGGGGGACGCGCTGCCAAACTGGTCGAAGAAGCCAAGCGGCAGAAACCAAACCCGCCGAATCACCAGATGCGAGAAGGATCGACAGTGAGGAACTCGGATCTCGTTAGCACTTTCCAACCATCACCCTTGAACGGGAAGGAATCGATCAAATCAAACAGCCACGCCTCTGACCCGGGGATGCACCTCGTGCCGCAGCTCAACTCATCAACTAGCTCATCCGAGGCAAGTGCCCAGCGGCCACTCCCAAACCATCCAACGATGCACTGTGACTGTCTCTACACTAACCAAAACCGCGCCAAGACTATTGGGGCCAGGGGGAGGAAAGCATCACGGCAGACGCTCCCTCCCCCCAGAGGCAGCCGCCTGGGAGGATTCTAGTGAGAGGGGAGATCAAACCCTTGATTGATTTGATTGATTAACATTTGAAGATATTAATTAGGTCTTTAACTATCTATCTCTCTAATTATTTAATTCAAATTGATAACCCTCAATTATAAATTCAAAAAGTTGCAACAAACAATTTTCTAAGAAGCTAAGATTCAAGACAATTTGATTATTACATGTCCAATGCCAGCTTTCTTAATTAATCATTAATGTAGAAACATTTACCAAATGCATCACTTGAAATTATTGGATAGATAATATGCACAACTCTTTTTCATAATTATTTGTATTATTCTGGTTCTTAATCTCATTAAGTCCACACAGTGAAGCCCGACCCAAAAGCTGAAACGATAATAATACGCCATGCTTGGGTGGAATCTACACTACTACCATCACACTTTCACGAGATGGATGGATCACCATGCTTGGGCCTAATTTACATTTAGTCAATCGAGCTTTTCATTAGTTCCTGTAATGGAAAGCATCTTAGACTTAATATATTTAGTTGAGGGATTTTATATATATCACATATATACATATACATATCTTATGACCACATACTAGTATGTGTAATATACATTCTATACCTCACAATGTATACATGCAATATAAAAAATGATGGTTATGGACATATATAATGTATTTCCTTTGAGCCACTAGGAATTACAATCACCTAGGTCAATATCATATCACATGCATGATCCTATTGTTGTTGTAGATTTGTGCTTGCCAATCCAAGTTGATCTGTTCAACCCTTGAACTGGTAGTCTTGCCTCTTAGACAGTCAGTTGGTCACCTGAATTGATCGGTCGACCTCCTATTCAAGAAATGTTTGAACACCTCTAGTCAGTCAGTTTTCTCCTACGGTTAGTCCCCTTCGATCCTCCAAATGGTCGGATCGTCATGTGAAACAGTTTGCTTTCTTGATGCTAATTGTTATCTCGTCATTGCATGAAAGGAAAATACACATCTATTATTAAAACCACTTTTAGGGAGATGTATAATTTGCATATATATATATATATATATATATATGGGATTATATGTAGTATGCGATCAAGTATGTACATTACGCAGTTTTAATATTTGCATCACATGCAGTAATAAATGTGGTAAATAAAAAATACGATCATAGATAATGCGAAAAAATAGTAAATTCACATGGGTCTGATACCAATGTAGCGAAACACAGACCAGAGTAGGCAACATAAATAAATTTTTTTACTATCTGTATTCCCCATAACAACAAGATCACGTCAACAACTATATAATAGGAAGGCTGGTTTAACAAGTTCATACTTGGTATTGGAACAAGTTGTTTCACTATAAATCATTGTAGTAGGCGTGCACTCCTAGTTTCACTAGCAACTCCCACTACATCTTGGACAGTGTTTGCGCAGCTCTTGGTCTTCAGCACAAACATCAAACTCAGACAGGGCCTGCGTCAACTCCTGGTCTTGCCATGGACAATAGGCTAATGTTCCTCTCTTAGAGATGGTCAAAGGCCTCCTCACCTCTATAGAAGTTCACGCATATCAACTACGACTCCTATTTCTTTAGTAGAACAAGTAGAAAGGAGTTGTCACTCTTATTGGTGTACTAGTCACCAACTTGCTTTCCGACAATTGTTTCTCCCTTGCTATACCTCCCTTTAGCGGGTGGGACTTTCCTAGGCTCTCTATTGGCTACTAGAATAGAGAGGACAATAATTGTTAGAAGCAATTGATTTGTGCTTTGGAAAGCCCCAATACCCATCTATTTCTAGGAGGGGTTAGGGTCTGAGTTCCTAGTTGGTGCCAAAGTGGAAGGGACCGAAAGATCATGAATTCTTGTAATTGTTCACATTTGAGCCGATCGGTTCATAGCACAAGCCGGTCATTTTGCCATGCTTCACTATCACATATGAATTGAAAACACCTTTGCAATTAATGTTAAACATAAATTTCTTGCACCAATCGAATTGAGTAAGTGAAATGATCAATTTCTCTCAGAAATTTGAGAACATCACCAAGATCTTCGGTTGGCATGACTGAGTCGATCAGTTCCCTAGGTGAACAAGTCATATCACCCAACCCGAGCTGATTGGTTCACTTAGTGAGCTGATCGGTTGGTTCCTTGATTAATGTAGAACTCAACAATTCTATTTCTAATCAGCCTGACACTTCAAACGATCATCTAAACACTTAAACTGATCAGTTGGCGGTCTAATCAGGAAATTTGTTGCTTAAATTTAATAGCTAAATACTTTAGTAATCAATCCAGTCATCATTCATGATTAAACTTCTCTTCTAGATGATTTCCTATTTGTTTGACCCTATAGGTCACATATCACATTAGTAGTGAATGTCAATAACTAGTTTATGACACCACAAGAAAAAAGTGGTTCCTAGTCACATGTCAGTGCTAACCAAGTGAATGAAAAATTGGAGAACAACTTCAACCTAAAATTTGTGTAAGTTGTTACAGTGAGTGTATAATTCATTTATCTCCTATATCTGAAATGAACTCAAGGTATAGAAATGTCATCCTATCAATGTTCAGTCCATGTTCCTTGAACTAGAGCAGACTGTCTGAGATATATGTAGCCTCAATATCATATATTGATTCACATGATAATACACATGCATTCTTAGTCTCTCTTATCAAGTGTTAAATATATCCTTCTTCAGCAGAAGAGACAAATCTCATCTAAATCACTCACAATCACTCCCCATGTGTCACATCTACCCAATCAACACTGTTATGTGAATCTTTATTCAGGGTTATGATCGATAATGTCAAAGTATAGAGAATGACATGTGATGGGTGTAGTAACTTCAAGTCTAAGAACAACAATCTCCACCTTCACTATGAGAGATGACTATGACCACCTAAGTATTGTTTACATGGGTCACTCTAAAGGTGGGTCTGTCTGATGCATTGTTCTCTAACAAGTATATGTGTGCATGGTTTGATATCACATATTATGACTAATGAATTCTAACATCAACCAACCCACACTCTATTTTGATGTGTTACTGGTGTTTGTCTACATTCCACAATAACAACCAACCAGAGGCATAATAAGAATGTACATACTCTTAACATATGTATGATCTCATTGTTTAAGTCACACAATTGAAGATACATGTCATTGAGTATTGTCATTATTTAGACATTCATTATGATTCCTTATTATCTCATAACGGAGTGAACAAAATGAATTGGAAGTTAGCCTTTATTATTCATAATCAAATCCTTTGTATTATATGTCATGTCAATCATCATATGATTGGGTCATAGGGCATACTATTCAAAAAATAACCTAGGCAAAAGAGAGAAAAATGAATTTCTACATAAATATTTATAAATTTTAGAGTGTGACAAATGGGAATGTAGAAGTCAATATGTTTCAAACATTACCAGAAAATAAAGTATGCAATAAAAATAACTTATTATAAAACATTATCAATGGAGTACTCAATATTAGAGAAATATAAATGTATATTCCTATGTTCATATAAGTGAACTATTTGATATTATAATATGTATAGTTGTTTATTGCAAAATTGTTTGCTCAAACGGAATAATAATAGTATCTAAAAGTTATAGACATCGCTAAAAATAAACAAAATTTTATAAAACAATTTAACCTTATATATAATTTATA
This sequence comes from Alisma plantago-aquatica, assembly GCA_963693085.1. Classification (NCBI taxonomy): domain Eukaryota; kingdom Viridiplantae; phylum Streptophyta; class Magnoliopsida; order Alismatales; family Alismataceae; genus Alisma; species Alisma plantago-aquatica. Next base: position 21,233,210 of record OY856410.1, read on the forward strand.
TAAAATAGATGAGAAGAGAGAGAAAGTGAGAGAAACAAAAGAGAATGATAATGATACTAAATAATGGTATTTACATTTCTCTTAGGAAAGAGAAAATAGGGATATAATATGATGTGATGATAAGAGTATTAGAAACAAGCAAACATAATACATATAAGAACCCACCAAATACATATCAGAAACTATACCATACTTGAAACATGTAGTACAACTTTTATTTGTAAGGATACAACATTCATGACGTCCAAACCAGATCTAGTATGAGATGAAAACTGCCTATTATAATAAATAGTTTGGAAAATAATATTTTAGCATGGTGTGCAATTTTTGATAAAACTATCTAATAAGATATATATTATTTTTTCTCTATTACTTTCTTTATTCTTCTATCCAATTGAGATGAGAATTGACAGATAAACTGAGTGTAGGTAGAATCCAAAACAAATATTAGTTTTTATATTTGTGATCCTCAAGCCATTTTTTATACTGAAGTTTGTTATTGTTACTTCAATATGTCAAAATAACACTTTTAGAATTACTATAGGTTATATTCATGCTTATTTTGAGATTTTACAGCCATATTAGAAAATTCTAAATAGTTATGTCTCCTAAAATTACTTATATTTCTTCAAATTTTAATTAAGTCAATTTGTTAAATATCATTTGACACAACCTTAGTTTATCAACTTAGTGAATGTTTGATATATATATTTTCAATGTTTTAGGAATAGTCTAGCAAATATTTTTTTTTGAAAGGACCATTTTAAAACATGCACATCTTATGAGTACTACCAGGGGTATAATTAGATAAGTTCCATTTGAATATTTTGAAATATTCATTATTTTGAAATTAGACGTATATATGTTTTCTTATGTAACCCAAATGATCATAATTTATAAAGTACAGTCGACCTATGTTTCCCACCATATAGTTCATCCCACCATATAATTCATCCTATAGATAAAAGGTGGCATACTATTTATATTAAGGTTTTATACTAAGGGTAAAGGTTGGTACCTAAATAAGTTTAATATATCAAAATAATATTAACTAAGGTACATTAATTAGTTTTTGTGCACATCTAGATGACGTTGAACTAACTATTGTTCAACAATCCAATTCTATCATCACCTACATTAGAAATTATGATTCTCCCAAGTAGTGTTTTAGGTTTTTTATGTTACAACTCTTGTTTTAGTATTCTTTTATTGCAAATTATAATATATTATGAAACTTTAATTATGAAAGTACAACTATACTATAGCAATTACCTTCTTTTTACTTTTTGACACGTGAAGTCTTACAAAGTTATGAACAACTTATTTCAAAAGTGGAAAATAATAGAGACAACATTTGGATCCCAAGGTAATGTGCTCAAGCATATTAGATAGGCTCATCGGTGTGCTATAGGGATTTTATTTTGATGACAATCAATTTACCCCAAGTGCATTTGACATGAAAAGTATATATTATCTATTGGCACATTGAATCCTTAAGTGGTGTCCAATACAATGAGTCTATGATGTTCTTATTTTCTATCCATTTACTAGGTAGACTTGTTCTTATATTTTAATAAGTACGAGATATTAATTGTTATCTAAATGTTTCCATAATAACAAACATATAACGGAATCTAAATTACATATTTAAAAAAAATGAAAATATAGCTATAACACAAAATGACATCTCTGTCAGAGTACAAGGCACATAATTATCGTGTACAAATTGTACATGTATGCTTGTGCGCTTACATGCTTTTCTAGCACATAAATGACACATATGGATGCTTACATTATCCAGATAAATAACCAAACAAAATTAAATTGTGACATGATCACATACTACTGGAGGCACAATGGCCGTAATGGTACGTGGTGGGGGATATATTTGAAACGGGCTTGAAAGATACATCTTGCCTGCGAACGAAGGTCATGGGGGAGTGGCTCCCAATCACCACTCTCCAAATTATATCCAATATTTCTATTGTCCATGTTTATCAAATGTTTGCGACCAACAAACTTGAAATTGGGATACTCCTTGGAAGGTTTGGTAAACTCCTCTTGATGCATCCTTATCCATGGTCCATCGTGATTGGCTTCATGACTGTGATGGAGCAAGAACACATAAAAACCTGATGGTTGTAAACACAACAACGGACTCCAGAAGTTTCGACAATCTTGCATTTATGTCACCTATTAAAAGGGGGAAAGGTAACATCTCAATTTGGTTAGTTTCTAGGTCTAATGTAGCAACTGAATATCTGATAGACCAATACAAACTCTGAGGTAGCAAAATTTTAATATATGAACTAAGTCCAACTATATGAAAGAAGTTGTCATTTAATTTGGTTGATTTTATTTGAGAGTTTTATCCTTTTTTACTTGTCACTAAATGAAATGTCAGGCCTAAGTGGACGCATATGCGGACCGCATGCCGCGTATTTGGTCTGTGGCCAAAAATAGCACTTCACAGTTATATGGGAGCGGTTGAGAGTCACTTACTAATATGTGGCTGCATAAGGGGTCTCATGCGGGGCATATGAGAACACTGATTCACTGATTCTATTATTACCTACTTAAGAAATTATTATTCTCGCAAGTAGTGTTTTAGGTTTTTTATGTTACAACTCTCAAAAATTGTTTCTTTTATTGCAAGTTATAATTTTCTATGAAACTTAGATTATGGAAGTACAAATATACTATAACATTTACCAACTTTATACTTTCTTGAGACATGAAGTCAGACAAAGTCATGAACAACTTTCTTGAAAATTGGAAATAATAGAGACACCGTTTGGATCCCGACATAATGTTTACAAGAAGATTAGATAGGCTAATTGATGTGCGATGGGGATTTTATTATGATGAAAATCAAAATACACCTATTGGATTTGACATGAAAAGTATATATTATCTATTGGCACATTGAATCCATAAGTGGCATCCAATACTATGAATATATGATGTTCTTATTTTGTGTCCATTACCTAGGTAGACTGTATGCCAATATAATTAGTAAGTCTGAGATACTAATTCTTATCTAATTGTTTCCATAATACCAAACATATAACAGAATGCAAATCGATATACCCTTTGGAATACCAAGGTAATGTGCTCAAGCAGATTAGATATCCTATCTGGTCAAGCTGATTAAATAGCATATTCGGTCCTAAGCAACCGCATATGCGGACCGCATGCCGCATATTTGGTCCATGCCCAAAAATAGCACTGCATAGATATATGCGGAGCGGTTGAGGGTCACTTATGTATATGTGGCCGCATAAGAGGCCTCATGCGGGGCATATGAAACACTAGTTCGCAGATTGCTACAACCTCAATTTTGCATGTGTTTTCATAATTAAAATACAATGATTTTATGAATTTGGGCTTAAATAGAAAGGTTGTAAGCTTTGCTCCAAAAGATGGGTTTCCTTACAAATATTCCTTTGGATAGGAATTTCGTGATTCCCATTATTATAATAATCCAATAATGGATATAAAAGAGAAGAAAAAGACGAAAATTCCAAATATTAGAAAAAGATACAAGATAATGAGTATTAAGAAAAGTATTTATAAGAAATAATTGGAATTATCTAGAAAGTGGCATTAATGGCCACAATTGAGTAATATTCATTTACATATGATTTCTGATAAAAGAAATATGAAAAGAGGAAAAAGGAAATGAAAGACAAAAGAGATATCATTACAAAGAATAAGGAAAATAAGTAAGATAATAAGAAATTGGATTAAAGATAAGTGAAGGCAAAGGAATATTTCCCCAAGATGGGATTTCGTGCCTTTAGGGTTCCTTGAGGTCCAAGGAATTCAAGATAATAATTTAGTAGATAAGGAAAGAGAAAATAGGTGAGAAATATAAATAATTGAGTAATATCTTGCACCTAAGGAAAAAGCACATTTTCTTTTATATAATGATCCCAATTTCGGTAGAGAGGTAGATTAAGACATTAATAAGTTTCCCTCAAAATTCGGTATTGTTTGGACATGTGGATTGAGAAATATGATTTATGCAAGATTCTCTAAAGTAAAAAGGAAATCCTTAAATGTCACATTCATCATATTCTTCCAAAAATTTTGTTCTTGGCTCTGAGACGAGGGTCGTTGGATTTAGGATCCAACGATAACTATTCTTCACGCTCTTGTTTTGGTAAAGAACAGGGAAACGAGTTTGTAGGATCAGATTTCTCAATGACCTCTACATGAGAGTTGTTGGGAAGAGTCCCTTTAAGATCAGGAGGGAAAGACGCACCCAATGATCCCTAAAATCCTATCTTATCGACTGGGATTGGGAGTTTCCTCAATAGAGCTGGATTCCATGGTAACTAGCCTCTTACCCGCCTATATATAAGGGGTAGAATTCCCCTTTGAGAACTCCCTCATACTCGCGTGACCTCGTGAGATCCCCTGAACCTATCCCCTACCTTTGTTTTGTTGCCGGTTCCCTAGGATCCCTCTGTTCTACCCCTGGTGCCATTGCCAAGGAAGATCCTTCTCGTCCCAGCCATCTCGTGCACCTGCGTAGGGTTTGGTCCCTCTGATAGGTTCGACCGGAGTTGGCAAAGGGAAACGTTGCTTTTTGTAAGGGATCGGGTGACGACATCGCAAAGTCAACACTGGAGTTGACCAAGCATCAGCGTTCCTATCTCACATTGTGCAACGCGGAGCTCGATTGCGAGGTTGAAGAAGGATAGGAAGAAAAGACTCTCTTATCCCCGACACGCGTTAAGGAGATCAAGGGCATAAGGGTACATCCGCCAGATCGGGGACCCTGTTCACTTGGGGCGCATGAGGCTGAGGTGGTGAAGGCTTATTTGCGGAAGGCGATCCGTGTGGAAAAGGAAAGAATCCTCGATTAGATGACGTGGCGGTCATTGATTGGCCAGAAGGTAATTTCTTTGCAAAATTCATAGTTAAGTAATTGTAGCTCTGATGGAAACATGCAAAATATGAAAATTGATCAGGAGAATGCGTAGAATCCAATAAAAATACTTTGAAATCCTGTTTCCGTTCATATTTGAAAAAGTGTTCTAAGTTAATGAAAAGTTCTTTGAAATTTTGTTAGGAACCCTAATTGAAATTAATGGCGAGGTTCATGATGCTAATTGGTGAAATTAAGTAATAGTAACCTGATGAAATGTTAATGATGAACTTGGACCTGATCTAGATTATTTATTACATGATTTAGGGTTTTACACCAATTATGAATGATTAAGCACTTAGAAACCGTAATTTAGGGTAAAAGAGGATAAGATCATTTTTAATTTGAAAAATATGATAATATGTTGTTAAATGATGGTTCTAAGATATTTGGAATATAAAAAGTTCCTAATCATGGATAGATACCCTTAACATAATAATTAGGGTTTTCTAATGGATAAAGTTAGAATTAATGATAAATGGAATTCATAGGTGAATTAGACCATAATGAATTATGAGTTGTTAATCTGAAAGAAACTAAAGGAGATAATTGAGTCTAATGACCTTAAAATAACTTAAAAGGATAAAGATGGTAGTTTTGGTATAAAAGAGAAATAATCGACTTTAATTTGGCTTATGATGTTAAAATTAGGGTTTGTTAACTAAGAGAGCTTTAAATAGGATAAAAGTATTATGAAGGCAGAATCCCTAATAAAACCCTAAAGGAGCCTAGAAAGCCTAAGGTGGAATCCAAGTCTAGCTTTAGAATGTTCTGGATAAACTATAACACTTGGATCCCAAGCAATAATTTCAGGATATTGTTGATTGCTTGGTGCTTGTTCTTTATCCTTATTGCTTGGACAATCAGGTTCCTCTGGATCAGGTATGTGGTTAATTATGAATAACCACCTTAGCTTCTCGAGGATTTTCCGGATGATTAATCGCATTGAATGCGAATTATTAGTTTGGATGTTCATACTTGCACATCATAAATCCACTATGATTATCACAATAATAATCGAAGTATGTATTCACACACCTACATGCCACCCTGATGGATGATGCCAAAGGTCAGGCCCAGATGGGTAGACAATGGGCACCATGAGTGGTGACCCCAGGTACCAAGCTCAGGAATGCAAAGGTATCCTATGATATTGAATGACTAACGGGCACTATGAAGGGTGACCCCAGCCACCAAGCTCAGGATTGAGAAGGTGGCCTTGAGTCATTGGCAAAAGAAACCCTAAGGTGGGTATGCCAGGGTTAGGGCAAAAGCGGTAAAGAATGTCATTCTGAAAAGTATAAATTGGCTTGTTAATTAACTTGATTGTGATAATTAGATTGTTATCCATATGTGCAAACATTTGGTTGTCCCCACATACCAGTATATTTTGATACGCTAACTGACGTTTTGTTTGTCGGCGTTTTAGGTACAAGTTTGAAAAGCACAAACAGTTAAGTGACACATCGTGAAAATAAGAAGTATAAGGAGGGCTAGATAGAATAATTCAAGTTTTGGATAGATTGTTTTCTAAAGTTTTCAAAAGGCATGAAAAGTTTTATTTTGTACCAGTTTTCAGTTTAGTTGGTAAATTTTATAATTGTTATTGATTAATTATCAAACCTTCGATCCTGTTAATTGGGATAATGGCACTGACTATTTGGTCACTCTTAATTGGGGGTTACCGGATGGCGAGGTCATTACAATTGGTATCAGAGCAAAGGTTCCTCACTTAATCCTTAATAATTTTTAATTTTATAAATTCTGTAGAACGTAAGGGAGTTATTAGATGATTATCCGAAAGATAGAGGTGTCTATAAAAGGATCATGACCGGGGGCTGGAAATTTTTTTCTCCGCACCACTAGTCGGAATACGAGGACTCCCGGATCCATGTGACTGTCTGGCCAAAGTCTTAGGGCATGATTCGAAATAAGATATCTTTTGGACTCTTTCATCTTGTTCATCCCTTCTCAACTCAAATTCTGTTAAGGACCTTAAGGATTAGGGTTTCCTCTCTTCTCCTCACCCTCCTGAGGTATGTTTAAAGTTGATAAGGATTAAGGAATCCTCCACCAAATTAATAAAAAGCATGTAAATAAGATGTCATGGAGATAAGCTTAATAGAGTAAGCGTAAACGAATAGATACATGCTTAGGGTGTATGACATAAGTTGTCATTGCCCTCAGGAGAGACCTGAGGCTAGGCCTCCTTGTCAGGAGGATGAGTAGAGAGAGTTAGTCTTGGAGGTAGAGACCTCCATTAAAAGTAGAAACCTAGCACATCCTCTGAGGATGATGTTAACCCTAACCCTAAGTGGAGGTTAGAGAGAGAGAGATGACATTATGAGTTAGATGTCATGGTTGACTAGGTGTTTGGATGGACATGCCTTTAGATTGCCATACGAGCCATGAGAGTTTGGATGACCTAGAACCTTTGGCAACCCAACCCTGGGAAGGGTCATGCATGTTTGAGCGAAGGATAGCTCCTTCATGGATGAGGTTAGAGAAGAACCTATAGAAACCTTATGGGCTATTACAAGTAGGATATAACTTGCACATAGAGTACATCAGTAGTACGAGCAGTAAGTTAAAGTTGAGGCCAGAAGGACAGGATGGATGGCTTATGAGATAAGCATAAGGGGCTATGGATAGTCATGAGCAAACATAAGCTTGATCGTAGGCTTCACCCACGTAGAGGTATGCCTGTGAGCTTATTCCTTCTTGGAGAGAGGAGCTTTAGTAGTATGGCTGGATGTGGAGTTAGCTCTAGAAAGAGAAAGCAAGACCCCAGTAAGGAGGTCAGAAGCCTAGACTATGATATTTTTAGAAAAGTGGGAAGTTGAGGAGGATGCAACCTAAGTGGACGTTTGTGGTTGCCTCATATTTGATCCTTAGAGACTGATGATGTCTTGGTTTCCATGAGAGGAACCAGACCCTATAGAGAGGATGAGTCTAGTGATACCTCTGTACTTTTGGTAAAGATGAGAGGAAGAGTTTCTTAGACCTGAAGAGGTTTAGTAGTGGGTTGTGAGGCCTTGTACCTTGTTGGTTGTCCTTGAGGAGGACTCCACTCTGAGGTGTTGCTTATATAAAAGGATCAGGGAAGTACATGACATACCTTGGACATGCTTGACTCGTGGTTAAGATATTTAGCATGCAATTGTACACCTAAACGTGAACTTAGGGTTCCTAGACCTAAGAGGGGAAGTGATGTACCTGAACCTCGTGACAAGATTTGAATCGCTATAGTTTCGAGCATGGTGCTCCTCATGTGTAGAGGTAAAAGAAACCCCTTAAGTTAATGGTATGAGTGATGAATCCCTCACAGCCAAGTTGGTCTAATGATGAGGATGATAAAGTGTGACCTAGCATGGTTTTGTAGGTGTCTGCTTGTACCTTAGTAGCTTGCTAGGGCTAAGCATGCTCGTGTGGATGTAGACCCTAAACATAAGGATGCTTGTGACCTTTGTTATCAAGGTGTAGTTTCTTCCCATACAGGGAGAGGAACCCTTTTGTAGGGTGTATACCAATTTTGTTGGTTTTGAGATAACCTAAAGAGGTTTCATATGATCTTGAGAAGCTAAGTGAAAAGTACATGGCATGAGAATGAACTTGTGGACCCATAGATTACCATCTCTACGTGCATGTGGATGTGTTACCATGAAGGTAACTGGTATGGGGCCTGACTAAGGTAGGAAGGTCGCCATGACCCCTGTGAAAGGATGAAAGACTACCCACAAATGCAGATAGAGATGATGAAGGCTTGGGTAAGGTTTTAAGTTGGACATGTACTATAATAGAATCCTAAGTCTGTCCTAAGGTCAGGTAGGGATAAGACCGATGGAATGAGTTGCCTAATTCTCTAGTTGCACATGACCATAGGGTCGGGAGGTAACAACTATCATTGTCTGAGGGCCATGGGTTAGGAGATTGATCATCTTCATGAACTCATGGGACCCAAAGGGCAGATGAGTAGGACACTCTCTGGATGCATAAGGGAAAAGGGATGACCCCAAAAGTGTCGGCACCCTATAGACCTAGAGGAGATGACCAAGGATTGTGTGGTGACCCACGTAGGTTCCAGATCAGTTTTCCATGGAAGTAAATTTTTTGATATCGTGATGTTTGTAGAAACATATGTGGCACGTTTCAACTTAGATTTGAAAGTATACTGGCAAGGTGGGTTGTACCATCTCTACTCTTAGAACAGGAAGAAGTCTGTATTTGTATTGCAGTCAAATTCTTATTTCCTCTTGTTATGAGAGTGAGAGATAGGAGAATACGCATGTCATACACAAAGGATAAAGATGATGTGAGTTGGAACATTGCTATAAGGTATGAGGATAAAGATGATAACATACCTTTGTGGAGCTAATGATACATGGATGGTTTACAAACACTAAGAGTATTAAGGAAATTATCTTGTGAGGATGTTTTATCATGAGCTATGTGGAATTTGCAAGTTATGCAAAGTTGAGTTGAATCACCATGAGGATGAGCTCAGAGTTTCTTGATGAAGACAAACTTAGAGTTTGAGATGGGATGATAAGTAGAATACATGGAGGTGTATGTCTTCAACATTACCTGACACCTAAGGAGGTGAAGTGGTAATGAATGCTCTGGTTGAGATATAGCTGTCTAGTTTAGCTAGAGGCTAGAAGGAGTTGAGGTTGTTCGACTAACCCTAAGTTTGGAAAGAAGATGTGTTTTGGCTAACACACAGATGTAACAAGATATGTTGAACAAGTTAATGGTTGTTTGGTTATCCAATTTAGTCGTTGATGTAGTGAAAGGATAGTGATAGAACCTCAGATACACTTCTTTGGATAGGAAGGTAATAAAACCCTAATGAGAGTGGTTTAGGGTTTCTGAGGAATCAATCTTGAGGAATCATGAAATACAGGAGATCATGGTTTAAGATCACTAAACACCGTGATACTACAAAGATAGTAAGTGATAGTAGTACTTGGGATGCTTAATGTGAAATTGCATGTAGCATGTGGCCATGCAAGTCAGGAGGTGAAGGACGAACACCAGTAACCCAGTGCATGGACATAAAGTATAAAGAGTTCTCGAGAGGTAATGGGAGTTCATCATTGTGGATGTTGTGAGTCTCCCTTAGATCAAGGAAGGTCAATATGCAAAATGGGTTATGGTAGATCACCTTACTTAGATGACATGAGAAAGAAAGAGTAATGTCAAGGGATAGATCCGGTTGAACTACATATGAGAGATAGATGGTTCAAATACAACATGATGCGAGATCAAAAGTTCTTGAGTATGACCTAAAGGTTCACTCCCATGAGGTGGAAGTAGATAGTTGTAGAACTCAATGTTAGTACTATGTAGCACCCCATACTAATGGTTAGTATGATCCAGACTAGAGGGTCTAATGAGAGCATGTGTGCTTATTTAGTGTGATACAAAGAGATAGTTTTTAAGATGTGACGATAACCACCATAGCCTTTATCAGGATACAAGAAGTTTTATAGAGAGGTTGTGTCGGTCACCGCTTCATTAAGATGATGTTGGTGAAGGAGGCCTCGCGAAGGTCAGAAAAGAATCACAATATGTGCAGATGAAGTCGCTTTGATCATGCAATGGCTGAGTGAGAGCTCAGAGACGACATGATTCATGAGCTGATGCAAAGTAAGCTGACATGCAATTCATTGTGGGAGAATATGTGATGTAAAATCCGACCCCTCTAAGCTACAGCTGAGAAAGATGGGTCCCCGATATATGGGTCCATTTGAGATAGATTGGTGGAGAAGGATGTGTTTAGCCTTACCCTTCCGGATAACATGATGTATAATGTTCTCCATGAGTCCGATCTAGAGCACTATGTGAGGTACCCAAGCCATGTGCTGAGCCCTGAACCTATTCAACTTTTGAGAGGCTAAAATGTCGTGAGTCACCTATGAGGGTATGTTATACCAAGGTAAGAAAGAACTCAGATGGAAGAATATGAGATGATGAAAGTTCTTGAGAAGCATCATGGAAAGGGTGAAGCCACATGGGAGCCCTGATGAACATAAGAAAGGCTTATCCTGTTTGTTTGCTTGCTTGATGGAATTTTGAGGGCAAAATTCTTATAAGAGGGGAAGGATGTTACAACCTCAATTTTGCATGTGTTTTCATAATTAAAATACAATGATTTTGTGAATTTGGGCTTAACTAGAAAGGTTGTAAGCTTTGCTCCAAAAGATGGGTTTCCTTGCAAATATTCCTTTGGATAGGAATTTCGTGATTCCCATTTATTATAGTAATCCAATAATGGATATAAAAGAGAAGAAAAGAAGAAAAGTCCAAATATTAGAAAAAGATACAAGATAATGAGTATTAAGAAAAGTATTTATAAGAAATATTTGGAATTCTCTAGAAAGTGGCATTAATGACCACAATTGAGTAAAATTCATTTACATATGATTTCTGATAAAAGAAATATGAAAAGAGGAAAAAGGAAATGAAAGACAAAAGAGAAATCATTACAAAGAATAAGGAAATAAGTAAGATAATAAGAAAATGGATAAAAGATAAGTGAAGGCAAAGGAATATTTCCCCAAGATGGGATTTCGTGCCTTTAGGGTTCCTTGAGGTCTAAGGAATTCAAGATAATAATTTAATAGAAAAGGAAAGAGAAAATAGGTGAGAAATATACATAATTGAGTAATATCTTGCACCTAAGGAAAAGACATGTTTTCTTTTAGATAATGAGCCCAATTTTGTTAGAGAGGTAGATTAAGTCATTAATAAGTTTCCTTCAAAATTTGGTATTGTTTAGACATGTGGTTTGAGAAATATGATTTTTTCCAAATTCTCTAAAGTAAAAAGGAAATCCTTAAATGTCACATTCATCTTATTAATCCAATTTTTTTTCTTGGCTCTGAAACGAGGGCCGTTGGATTTAGGATCCAATGATAATTGTTCTTCACGCTCTTGTTTTGGGAAAGAATAAGGAAACGAGTTTGTAGGATCGAATTTCTCAATGACCTCTACACCAGAGTTGTTGGGAAGAGTCCCTTTGAGATCAGGAGGGAAATACACACCCAATGATCCCTAAAATCCTATCTTATCGACTGGGATTGGGAGTTTCCCCAATAGAGTTGGATTCCATGGGAATTAGTCTGTTGCCCGCCTGTATATAAGGGGTAGAATTCCCCTTTGAGAACTCCCTCATACTCACGTGACCCCGTGAGATCCCCTGAACCTATCCCCTACCTTCATTTTGCTGTTAGTTCCCTAAGATCCCTCTATTCTACCCCTGGTGCCACTTCCAAGGAAGACCCTTCTCGTCCCAGCCATCACGTGCACCTGCATAGGGTTTGGTCCCGCCGATAGGTTCAGTCGGAGTTGGCGAAGGGAAATGTTTCTTTTCACAAGGGATCGGGCGGTGACATCACAAAGTCAACACTGGAGTTGACCGAGCATCGGCGTTCCTGTCTCACACTGTGCAATGCGGAGCTCGATTGCGAGGTTGAAGAAGAATTGGGAGAAAAGACACTCTCATCCCTAGCACGCGTGAAGGAGATCAAGGGCATAAGGGTACATCCGCCAGACTGGGGACCCTGTTTGCGTGGGGTGCACGGGGTTGAGGTGACAAAGCCTTATTCGCTGAAGACGATCCGCGTGGAAAAGGAAAGAAACCTCGATTAGATGACGTGGCGGTCATTGATTGGCCAGAAGGTAATTTCTTTGCAAAATTCATAATTATGTAATGGTAGCTCCTATGGAAACATGAAAAATATGAAAATTGATCATGAGAATGCATAGAATCCAATAAAAATACTTTTAAAGACTGATTTCGTTCATATTTGCAAAAGTGTGCTAAGTTAATGAAAAGTGCTTTGAAATTATGTTAGAAACCCTAATTGAAATTAATGGCTATGTTCAATATGCTTAATTGGTGAAATTAAGTAATAGTAACCTGATGAAACATTAATAATGAACTTGAACCTGATCTAGATGATTTATTACATGATTAAGGATTTTACACCAATTATGAATGATTAAACACTTACAAACCCTAATTTAGGGTAAAAGAGTATAAGATCATTTTTAATTCAAAAAATATGATAATATGTTGTTAAATGATGGTTTTGAGATATTTGGAATATAAAAAGTTTCTAATCATGGATAGATACCCTTAACATGATAATTAGGGTTTTCTAATGGATAAAGTTAGAATTAATGATAAATGGAATTCATAGGTGAATTAGACCAAAATGAATTATGAGTTGTTAATCCGAAAGAAACTAAAGGTGATAATTGAGTCTAATGACCTTGAAATAACTTAAAAGGATAAAGATGGTAGTTTTGGTATAAAAGAGAAATAATCAACTTTAATTTGGCTTATGATGTTGAAATTAGGGTTCGTGAACTAAGAGAACTTTAAATAGGATAAAAGTATTATGAAGGCAAAAACCCTAATAAAACCCTAAAGTGGCCTAGAAAGCCTAAGGTGGAATCCAAGTCTAGCTTTAGAATGTTCTGGATAAACTATAACACTTGGATCCCATGCATTAATTTCAGCATATTGTTGATTTCTTGTTGCTTGTTGTTTATCCTTATTGCTTGGACAATCAGGTTGCTCTGGATCAGGTATGTAATTAATTATGAATAACCGCCTTAGTTTCCTGAGGATTTTCCGGATGGTTAATCGCATTGAATGCAAATTATCAGTATGGATGTTCATACTTACAAATCATAAGGTCACTATGATTATCACATTAATAATAGAAGTATGTATTCTCGCACCTACATGTCACCCTGATGGATGATGCCAAAGGTCAGGCCCAGATGGGTAGACCAATGGGCACCATGAGTGGTGACCCCAGGCACCAAGCTCGGGAATGAGAAGGTGGTCTATGATATTGAATGACCAACGGGCACTATGAAGGGTGACCCCAGGCACCAAGCTCGGGATTGAGAAGGTGGCCTTAAGTCATTGGCAAAAGAAACCCTAAGGTTGGTATGCCAGGGTTAGGGCAAAAGTGGTGGAGAATGTCATACTGAAAAGCATAAATTGGCTTGTTAATTAACTTGATTGTGATAATTAGATTGTTATCCATATGTGCAAACTTTTGGTTGTCCCCACATACCAGTATATTTCGATATGCTAACCGACGTTTTGTTTGTCGGTGTTTTAGGTACAAGTTTGAAAAGCACAAACAGTTAAGTGACACATCGTGAAAATAAGAAGTAAAGTACAAGGAGGGTTAGATATAATAATTCAAGTTGTACATAGATAGTTTTCTAAAGTTTTCAAAAGGTATGTAAAGTTTTATTTTGTACCAGTTTTCAGTTTAGTTGGTAAAATTTGATAATTGTTATTGATTAATTGTTGAACCTTTGATCTTGTTAATTGGGATAATGGCACCGACCTTTTGGTCACCCTTAATTGGGGGTTACTGGGAGGCGGGGTCGTTATACTGATTCTATTATTATCTACTTAAGAAATTATTATTCTCCTAAGTAGTGTTTTAGGTTTTTTATGTTACAACTCTCATTTTCATGTTTCTTTTATTGTAAGTTATAATTGTCTATGAAACTTAGATTATGGAAGTACAAATATACTATAGCATTTACCTACTTTATTCTTTCTTGACACTTGAAGTCGTACAAAGTTATGAACAACTTTCTTAAAAATTGGAAATAAAAGAGACACCCTTTGGATCTCGAGGTAATGTTCACAAGCATATTAGATAGGCTAACTGGTGTGTGATGGGGATTTTATTTTGATGACAATCAATATACACCTATTGGATTTGACATGAAAAGTATATATTATCTATTGGCACATTGAATCCTTACGTGGCGTCCAATACTATGAATATATGATGTTCTTATTTTGGGTCCATTGCCTAGGTAGACCGTATTCCAATATAATAAGTAAGTCTGAGATACTAATTCTTATCTAATTGTTTCCATAATGCCAAACATATAACGGAACGCAAATCGATATACCCATTGGAATCCCAAGGTAATGTGCTCAAGCAGATTAGATAGGCTCATTGATGAGCTATAGGATTTTATTTTGATGATAATCAATATACGCCAAGTGGATTTGACATGAAAAGTATATATTATCTATTGGCACATTAAATCCTGTGGGGTCCAATGCTATGAATCTGTGATGTGCTTATTTTGTGTCCATTGCGTAGGTAGATTGTATTCCAATATGTTAGTAAGTCCGAGATATTAATTCTTATCTAAATATTTTCATAATACCAAACATATAGCGGAATCCAAATAACATATTTCAGAGAAGATTAAAGTTTAGCTATAACACAAAATGACATCTATAAGAGTAAGAAGGCACATAATTATCCTGTAAAAATGGTACATATATGCTTGTGCGCTTACATGGTTTTCTCGAACATAAATGACACATATGGATGCTTACATTATCCAGAAAAATAATCGAACAAAATTAAATTGTGACATGATCACATACTACTGGAGACACAATGGCCATAATGGTATGTGGTAGGGGATGTATTTGAAACGGGCATGAAAGATCCATCTTGCCTGCAAACGAAGGGCATCGGGGAGCGGCTCCCAATCACCACTCTCCAAATTATATCCAATATCTCTATTGCCAATGTTTACCAAATGTTTGCGACCAACAAATTTGAAATAGGGATACTTCTTGGCAGGTTCGGTACACTCCACTTGATGCGTCCTCATCCATGGTCCATCTATATTGGCTTCATGACCATGACGGAGCAAGAAAACATCAAAACCTTGACGGTTGTAAACACAGCAACGGATTCCTGAAGTGTCGACAATCATGCATTGATGCGACCTATTAATAGGGGGGAAAGGTAACATCTCAATTTTGTTAGTTTCTAGGTCTAATGTAGCAACGGAATATCCCGTAGACCAATACAACCTATTTCCCACAACCAAGTGTTCCTGTGGGTCCCATGACATAACTGGTGGTGGTTTGAGACTGTATAAAAGGGGTAACTTTGTCCATAAGCCTATCTTAGAAGAGAAAATTTGGAGCGGTGTGGAATTTCCAATAGGTTCCAGTTGGTAGAAGACTCTGCTAGGTATACGCACTACATAAAATTCATGTTTGATATCTCTACATTCGACGTGATGATGAGAGACATGTTCCTCGCAAACAATGAGGGCAGCGTTATTCTCATAATGCAAAATTGGACTGGGGGGCAATTCCCTCATCTCTCCCGTGAGGGGATTGCAGATCGAGTAGCACACGCTATTGCTGTTGAATAGAAGCAGAAACCCATTCGAAGATCCCACAAGCGCGTCATGTTCCGTGAAACAGAGGTTGCGGCGCCTTACCAGTTCGGAGAAATCTGTTTCGCGACCTCCATGGCCACGATCATGATAGTGCGGGCAGTGTATGAATTTTGGGACATAGGTGTGATTGTCATCATACATGTTGGCTCTTTTCTTCTTCGGGCCATGACGTCTAGGTAGCAGGCAAACGAACGACGAGACAGTTGGTGGTCGAGAATTGGAAAAAATTGGATCGGAGATCATCCAGTTCCATGCCTTGCAGACTGTCGTACACCGGAATAAGTTGATCGGAGGGAGACGTTTGAGTATATGCCATAAGACGTCGTGGCCCTCACCGACGGTACTTGCTGGGTTGACGCAGATAGGGTTGTCGCTTCCCATCGCTTCCTTCTGCTTCCCCGGCCGCAGCAAAACAGGACGATGCCCGAGCGTGCGCAATATAACTTTACTTACCTTTATAATTAGGGCAACAATCCAATGACAGACTAATAAAAGTACATGCCCTTTACGCATCTAGTGTTTAACTTGCGAGGGGAATCCTTTTCCGAGTCCACTGCTAAACAACCTGTGGCACGAAATAAGGAGAATGTCCGCTTGTAAGTTGTACCGAAAGTAGTAGTTTTAACAAGAGAGAGAAACTGAAGGGAGTCGAGAATTAATGAATTATAAAGGAGAGATAAAGAGAGGGAACGAGTGAGAGAAAATAGCCTGGTTACTTGTGAATATTTCTTATTAGCAGGAGAGAGATAATTGCAGTTTTTGGTGTACTATGTATTCATTGTAAGTATTATATATATACATATTTTGTTAATGAGAGTAATATTTATTTAATGTCATATATTTACTTTTTTCTTTGTACTTTTATATATGCGTTTTTTTGAATTTCTCTTATTATTATCAATGTATGCCTATTACTTTTTATCATGAAGATTTTTTTAATTAATATTGTCATCCATATTATACGATTTACATACACTACTAAAAAAATATGAATTAGCTACAATTTATCTAACTACATGCGTTCCATTTGTAGTCAATAACTACTTTTCTTTATAAATAATAAAAATGTAAGTAATACAAATATAGTTAATGGTAATGACTACAAACTTGACTACAAATCTCATTTGAACTCATATAACCTTTCTCTCGACGCCCGATGTAAATAACTATTTTATTTTTTAGGAGTGATGGTGCAACTTATTGCCCTCCTACTTCCTAATTGGAAATACATATACGTATCTTTATGTATATATTTTAAAAATTAACAATCTAACTTTTCACATTAATTTTTTAGTGGCGCCAACAATCCCTCCCCTTTCATCCAACCTTCACGCGATAATCCCTGTTTTGTCTCGCGCGATCGCTCTGTATCTTCCCTAGCTAATCGGTCATACGCATGATCGCTACCTAGCTCTGTAACCGGTCATCCGCACGCCAAGGAAACCCCGACCGGCGCTCTCCCACTGCGCTCCCCCAGCCGTAGAAGGACACCTTGGCAGCCGTCGACATCAACGATCATCTAGGCAGGCAATCATTTCCTCCTGATCGCCCGATCAGTATTTCTCTTCACCGCCACCACCCAGCAGCCTGAGGGGCACGACATCTCTCCAGCGTCGCCGCCCAGCAGCCCGAGGGCACGGTCTCTCCAACTCGCCACCCAACAACAGCCAGACGTCTAGGTTAGTCTTTACCTATAGGGCATGTTTGTTTAGCTGTATCTATCCGTGTTGGATTGTATCTTACTCCCCACGCAATGAGGTTTTGGTGGACCACTGCTAATACTAAGAAGTCAAGTTTAGGGAATGGAAGGATGCATACAAAAACGTAAGATGGAAAGTAGGCAGGAGAAGTAGCAAAACGCTCCATGCAATGATGCTGATATCAGTCAGCAATTTATAGAAACAATAATCTAAAATGGTGTTGGGGCAGCAAACCTCAACACAATGCTTATTAATATCATCTCCAACCTTCCAACCTCTTCCTTATTTCCCCACCACTTCATCCAACCCTTGTTGCTTCCTAGCAGCAAAATCAACAAACTCGTCAGTTGTTGTAGCCATGCAACAACATGCAGGAATGAAGGACAAAATGGGAGGGAAGGGGTGTCTGATGGCGAAGAATCAAGGAAGGAGGGAGGATGGTAACAGTGAGGTATTTGATGAGGCTTTTGTAAAAATTAAAGGACATAATAGGTTTCTGTAATTTGATATATTCCTGCAAAGGTTGTGTTTTGTTAAACTAACAATTTGATCTAATATTATTCTAATATTGCCTCAGTTTTCTATATTGCCTAGCTGGGGGGCATCTACAATCGTATAAATATAATACATATCGTCTACTACATCATAACAATAAAACATTGTTGTATCTAGTATTATTTTCCTATCTTTCCTCCTTCATACTCCATGAAATGGATCTATGCATCAAGAGCACTACTCGAACTATTTTCATAAAGAAACCTTCTTCTTAAACAAACACATAAGAATAGAGGGACAAAGTAGTAAAACTAAGTGTACATCTTTAAAGCAATAATTGTGATTCAATGCCTATCAATAACATTTAGTAATTTGTTGATATTCTCAACATAGCTTCCAAATCAGATCTTAGTCAATGTCCTGACAGGAAGTGTTTGTGTGTGGGGGGAGGGGTGGGGGTGGGGATGAGGGATAGTGCATGGTTTTAGAAATTAGAATGAGTAGAATACACTGTCATAGTAAAAAAATCATATTGAGAAACCGTTCAATCACCAATAGAATGGCCTCATAATAGACCTCATTGATATGCATGCTTTATGTTTTTGTATTTACTTAATGTTTTAGACTTGTCTTCATCATTGATCTATTCTCTTTACTGGAGCAACAACAGTTATTTTGAGTCACTGTGTCATGGTCTTGCTTTTAGAAAGTGTCACAGTACTTCTGCGATGAATCTTTTCCTGGGAGGTTTGTTTGTATGATTAACATTGTTAAGACACTCATTGTACTGATGTTCTCCCCCCTGTGTTCTTCTTAAAATGCTAGCGTATAACTAGAATAAATTCCAAAGATGACCGTCTTGTTATAAATGTTCAATTAAACTAAATCAAAACCTCATGTTGAAGGATAATTAATAGATATTTTATAATATGAATAACCCCTCTTGCAAAGAGGACCTAATCAGCTAATTAATATTTATAAAGATTAACATATGTAATATCAAAAGAGGACCTAATCAGCTAATCTATAAGGAGTTTGTGTCTTATGTTGATCTTGGCATATTTTTGAGTTGGAATTAGGTCCATGTACACCTATATTAACTGGTCATGCCAAGTTACCATCGAGGCTAAATCCTCAATATGATTCCAATTTTCTCAAGGTACACCTATATCTCAAGTAACAACTTCAAAGAGCAGGGGTTCTATTCAACTAAACTATAGAAAAAATGGCTCATTTTATAACAAAATACAGACTAGGACAAAACATGTATCATACTAATCCCTATAGAACATCAATGATCTTCACAACAGAGTAGGCACTAGGCAGGCTTATCCTGGAGAAATCATTTTGCTAGTGTACACTAAAGCTGGTGAACTGAATTAATGTGTGGTTGACCATTCTATACTACTAACTAGAAATTTAACTTAAACAAATGTTTGTTTTTTCCCTCAACTTGATTCCAATACTCCTTTCAGTTGGCTTTCTATGTGTTTAGAATGGTACACCACAACCTTTCACACTTGTTTAGTGTTTACATACTTGATCTATGGGATTTCTCATTTACAAAATAAAAGATTGAATACAGAGCGCTATTTTTCCTCACAATTATAGTATAAATAGGGGATAACCATGCTTTTCTATGTGACAACTGACGTGGTCATATAAATATCCATGGTGTATCCAATAAGCTTTCATTATATGCCCTCTGTGACTTTATATACATATAGGTGTAACTTCATAGTGCTTGATTGCTGGTTGTAAGTCCTGCAAATACCAATTTTCATATTTGTGATCCTTCTCTTGGGGGAAAGATTGTCACCATAATCTGTTTCACCCCCGTCAATTATCTCTTAGATAATTTGGAAAACTGTAAACTAGTAATATAAACATGTGATACAATACATCTAACATAACCAAGTAGGTTCTGTAGTAGTTTTATAATCTTTTGCTTCCCTTTACACACTTCATCTAGTCATCAATAAAAAGGACTTCCCATTTTGAACTAGATTTTGTATAAAGAGAACCTTTAGTGTAATGTTTACTATTGTATGATAAATCTTATATTTATCTGATCCCTTCAGAGAAACTAGCAATATGCAGGGAGTCCCATTTAATAGCCATTTCAGGAATAATAATCAAGATGGATGTACGATATTTTGATTCAATGTCCTCAATAAACAAGTTGAAGTATTCAAGATGGATTAATTGTGGTACATATTAGTCCCTCAAAAAAATTTATCAAGTTTTCAACTATTCAGGTCCATCAATAGCATGTCACGGGTTTCCATGGTGCTTGTTCAAATATATATGTTTCTCTACTAAGGTATGTCTACATTACAGATTAGGAGACATGAACACAACATGAAGACTAGACGAAAAATGAGCTCATCATCAATTAAAGACAATTAATTATGCAGCAATACCACCACGTTGATGCAAAACATAGTAGTGGCAAGTGCATTGGCTGATTGAGAGGGAAGAATAGTCAAAATTATGCAACAAAGACTATATTGATAGTGGAAGGGAAAGAAAGGTTGTTTTTTCCTTTCCAAATGATGAAGATGTAGAGGACAATATTGTGAGTTTAAATACCACAGAAACTCCAGCAAGGATTCATGTTTCCAACAAAACTCAGAGAAAGGCGTATATGGATATAAGTACACCATAGAAAAAATCAAGAAACCAGTAGACAAACCTCAAGTTGTTCCAACTATATAGACTTCACTTTAAAGGAGACTCCACTGCTTTAAAGAATAGAGATGCCAAATATGGCGTTGGTGTCCTAACTGCACATTTGGCACTAGGGGTTCCATCCAAAGTAGTGTTCATGGCATGTAGTAGTTTGTGGAAGTGGCGGAATGGGGTCTGTTTGGAGTATGTAAAAATGGATCTGGATTGATCATTTCACAGTGGTTTTTCACTAGGTATAGACATTCAATTGAAATGACCAAAAAAGCTAGATAACTATACAATTGTGTTTTATGTTGGTATGTATGCCCTGAGAGCCAATCATGGGATGATTGGTGGGATACATTAAGATTGATTTGATAAACATCAAAGGCGAGCTTCCAATTATTTCTGGTTCAGTCATATGAGATAGTGATAGAACAGATTGAATGTCTAGAGAATGACAGTACTCAATGACGTATGCTTTCAGGTTGAGGACCTGAACGATGAGATCATACGGATGCTAAGAGTTTGTATATTCTTGTTATGTCCCTAGTCAGATGTCATTGTGGAAGGTAAATAGACAACAATGACAAACAAGACTAGATTGTGGTGTTGGTTGATGACAGAGACTCATTAGTCATGATATAGAGATATCAAACCAAACACATAGGTACTTGTCAGAGAACAAGTGTACCAGACAGACCCACCGTGAGTTTGACACATGTAACCATGAGATGGTAGTTACATTCAGTACTCACAGTGATGGTGGTGAGTGTGATTCTTAGACCTGGAATCACTACACTCAACACATGTCATTGGGCACACTTTGACATCATCAAACACAGTCCTGAAACATGGGTTGTTATAAAGGTGATGATTGGGTGGCTTTGACACATGGGGCTTTTGAGGGGTGAGTGATAGATATGGGATTTGTCCCTCCTGAGGGAGTTTGATATCGATGGCCACTTGATGAGTAGGATTGAGAAAGGCGTGCACGCATGTGTGAATCAGTATGTGATACTGATGTCATACATATCTCTTCCAGTCTACTCTGAGATCAAGGAAGTGAATGAACGTTGAAAGGATGACTGTTCCATGCCTCGAGTTCATTCAGGATATCAGTGACAAAGGAATTATACATTCGCTGTAACACCATTCACGGATTGTAGGATGAAAGTTGTTCTCCAACTTTCTACTTTCACTTGGGTAGCACTGATGTATGACTAGACACCGCTCTTTGCTTGTGAAGTCATAAGTGTTATGAACTTTCACTGCCAATGTAAAATGGACCTGCAGGGTCACACACATAGGATTTAACCTGGAAGAGGAGTTTTGTCCACAAGCAATGTTTAGATTGATTACTAAAGGAGTTTAGTAGTTCAATTAAACACTCAATCAATCGATGGCTCAATATCGTATGGTTCAAGGTGTTGGACGCATTGATTGGAGTATCGGATTGATTGAAATCACATTTGACTGATTCTGCACAACCTGCACTCCCAACCGGTCGGTTCATGTGATGAACCGGTCGGCTGAGGTTGCTGAACCGGTCGACTCAATTGTTGAACCGATCGGCTCATGCACACAGTGAAACGACCGGTTCAAGTGTTGAACCGATCGGTTCAACTGGTGCAATCGAGCAACTTGGGAAAGTAGGATTGGTGAGAATTTTCCTGTCGTTTCAATTTCTAATTTGATTGGAAATAGGATTTCCAATTTGATTGGAAATAGTATTGGTATTTCGATACCAATTGGGAAAGAAACAAGGAAAGTCTTTTCGAGCCGGATTAGGACCATGAACCGATTGGTTCAGGGCACCAACCGATCGGTTGGAGTGCCCCAAACGGTCGGCTCAGGTCCAACCGATCGGCTCAGTGGCTGAACCGACCTGTTCAGCAGTGAACCGATCAGTTCAGGTTGCGAGATGGTTGCTTTTTGTGGAAAATCCCGAACCCTTCTACTCCTGCTTTTAGTCCCGTATTGCCCGGGATGGAGAACCCTGTCCCATGATTCTCCTATATATATAGGAGTATTTGGGAGCTTCTCAGAGTACAACTCAGTGTAACCAGTTGCTCTGCAAGTTGTCGTTCTCTCTGGTTTTGGTAACCGTGAGAGAGCCCGAGCAAGTGCTTCCCGCAAAAGGGAGGTGCAGCAAGGGAAGGACAACTGTAGTTGCAACAGGAGGCAGGAGAGCGTGTTGGCGACTAGTACGTCAACAGGAGGGTGTGACTCCTTCCACTTCCTTGTAGGACAAGGAGTGTGGAGTTCCAGGTGGTCCGTGTGGACTACTACAGAGGCGGGAGGACACTGCCGCTTAGGAGGACAACTGTCATCTGACAGTCCGGTTCGAGTAGGAGTCGTCAGTCCCGGTGCGACCAAGAGCTGCACATACACCGTCGAAGTCCGGAGTTGAAGACCGTGCATTGCGCGAGGTATTGTCGCCGAGCAAGCCTCGGGACAAGGTATGATTCCGCAAACCATCCTTTCCTATTATATAGACGTTGACGCGTTTCCTCGGTATGGGTTTGGGGAGAAAATTTTTGTTTCTGCTGCCTTCTCTGTCTCCCCTAAAACCCAACAGTGGTATCAGAGCCACGTCAACTGCTCTATATTTTAGGAATATTGATATGATCGATTTTGGTTTGTCGCCTTTATTTATTGCATGCGATGCGAATAATATCGGCTTTATGCATGTCCAATCCTAAATCCACAAATCCCTAATTACATATATGATATGTATTATTAATGCACTCGATACACGTCGCCCTTAAACAAGTTTTGTGGTGGATGTGTGTAGCATGATTATGGCCTATAAACCCCTATCTGTGATTGGTTGTGTGTGGTTGCTTGCATCTCGGTCTGCGCACCGATCGTCCCTCTCTTATTCTTGATGTAACTCAAAATAATTCGAGATTCTTTCCTACCTTTGCTCCCCCCGAATATAACTCGGGGTTTCCCTTTAAAGCAATGTAATAAATAGAATAGGATTTTATTTCCTGTTATGTCAAAGACCGGCAGACATCAAGATGACTGCTCAGACGGTCGGATCAAGGAGTGAACTGATCGGTTGATGACCGGTTTGAGGAGCGAGATGAGCGGGTGGCGGACATGACGAGATGCACGATGACCAGGCGAACTGATCGGTTGGAGGAGCCAACCGATCGGC
This sequence comes from Alisma plantago-aquatica, assembly GCA_963693085.1. Taxonomy (NCBI): domain Eukaryota; kingdom Viridiplantae; phylum Streptophyta; class Magnoliopsida; order Alismatales; family Alismataceae; genus Alisma; species Alisma plantago-aquatica. The sequence continues at coordinate 21,257,445 of OY856410.1, forward strand.
TGGTGGCACCCAGACGACCGGCTGGAGTGTACAGATCATTCATGTGATGAGTTGATCAACTCGGATGGCAAGGCACAGATGTTAATCTTGTACAGGTTGCATGTGATGTAGACCTAGATGACCGTGATTCCTCTTGGCTCGAGGAATCACATTAGGATGGCCATAATCATTGCTTTCTATCGTTTGTGCATGTTTTCTGTGGGATATAGAATGTATATGATACATACTATGTATTGTGGTGATTGGATATGTATATGTATATAAAAACCAAATCCCTCATTAAAATATTAAGTTTTAGATGCCTTCCAAATGCAACACACGTGAAAAGCTTGATCGACCAAGTGTGGGTATGCCAAAGCGTGGTGCACCGTCTATCTCGTGGAAGCGTGAAGGATGAATATGTGGGTCTGCCAAAGCAGGGTGCATATTCATCGTGTTTTCTTTGGGTCAGACTTAACAAGGTGATCTAGATGGGATCTAGTACCTTGAGGCATAGAGATGATCATTGCAAGGAGTTGTAGATGACATCTTATCAAGAGTGGCATATGATGCAATTCGCAAGAGTTGCCTACCTGAGAGATCTAAGTTGTGCGCTATCAGCCAAAGCTGACTCATGACTTAGAGGATTTCAGGATCTTGCCCACTAGAAGGTTGTACGCTGCAATCTTCCGAATTGATGGTGAGGGCTATCAATTTGAAGTAAAATAGTGGGAGCGATAATTAATTAAAGGCCTAATTATATCATCAAACTTTCAAATCAATCAAATAAGTCAAAAATGAGTTTTTGGACTAAAATTGCATATTTTCCTTTTGTAGTTCAAATGGCAACAAACAACAACAACTTTTCTTTGCGATCGGTCCTTGACAAGGACAAGCTAAATGGGACAAACTTCCATGACTGGTATCGGACATTGAGAATTGTTCTCACTCAAGAGCGTAAGCTCTATGTCCTGGATACTCCAATTCCATAGGAACCCGCTCCTAATGCACCAAAGACAGAAAGGGATGCTTACAAGAAGCATTCTGATGATGCCATTGATGCAAAGTGCTTGATGCTATGTTCAATGAACCATGAGTTGCAGAGGCAACATGAGAACATGGGTGTCATAGAGATGATTCTACATCTCAGGAACATGTATGAAGATCAGGCACGGCAAGAGAGGTACAATGTTTCTAGGACGCTGTTCAAGTGCGTCATGACAGAAGGAGATCCAGTTGGTCCTCACACACTCAAGAGGATTGGGTATGTGGAGAACCTGCAGAGACTGGGATTTCCACTGAGCCAAGAGTTGGCTACTGACGTGATACTGCAATCGTTGCCAGAATCTTACAGTCAGTTTGTGATGAACTACAACATGAAAAACTTTGATAGGCCACTGTCAGAGTTGTTGGGCATGTTGAGGACATCCGAGTTATAGATGAAGAAGGACAAGCCTAAGGCTGTGATGGTGATCACGAGCAAGAAAGGCAAGTCCAAGCGCAAGGGCAAGGGCAAAGCTAAGAAAGGTTCTGAAGCTAGCCAGGAGTCCAAGCCATCTTCAGCTCTCAAGGCCAAGGGAGGCGTGACCAAGAAAGGAAATTGCCACCATTGTCAAAAGCCAGGACATTGGAAAAGGAATTGTCCTCTCTACTTGGAAGAACAAAAGAAGAAGGAGGTGACTGAAGCCTCTACTTAAAGGTGTCATGAAACTAAACTTGTAACACTTTTGAGATATATGATATCAAGATGTAAAGTGTAAAGCATTCTTATTTGGGGCAAGTGTTGCCTTCATAGATAGGAGTACTTTAGTTTATTTTCAGCCAATAAGGCATGTAATACAGTTATGAACTACTATTTCATACTTGCCAATAGATAGAAACACTTTATTTTTGCATATTGTATGACAATGATGGCAATCAATGAAGTTGTGTTTTCAATCTTAAAGATATGATCTTTGTGGCAATGCCTTATTTATCTTGTGATATTTGATATGCATAAGATAAGACGATACCTAAAAGTTATAGATAACTCAAACAATTTAATTAGCATTAATCATGAGAAATTCATTTCTAGTTTCCATGTGATGGATAAAACTAGACTCTTTTGGTTAGAGAACTAGTAAGGGACATGAATATCTTGGACATGATTGATCAATCTTTACTAATGTAGTGGGAGAGTGATTATCCTATTAGGTATAATACATGTGATGTATTTATATACCTATTGGAATAAATGCTAATACTTCAAATGGTGTTTAGAGAAATACCAATATGAATATCTTGAAGTGTTCAAGATTATCATAAATGAAGTACAAATTTGGTAAAGTATTTGGACCAAATGTTTGAGATCCTTATGAGTGATTATGATAGTGTATCATAGTAAACTCATGATTAAGGCATGATGATGTCTGAATCAAGAAGGAATCATACTCTAAGGAGTTAGAGAATGATTATAAAATGACTGAATTCTTCTTAATAAATGAATACCCCACACTAATAAAAGAAATTAAGAATAACAAGGGTTGTGAGTTCTTATATCTTTAACAGATACACCTCAATTATCTATGTGATGAGTTGTTCATGTGATGAGTCAACTATCAAGATGAATATGAGGATCCGAATCTTGAGTTATGGTTTATAACCATTACATCCTAAATGATATCCATGTGAACCATAAGGTATGACCTTGATGGTAGAACTCATTGGATCATATCCATAAGTGCAAATGAGTCTGAAGTGTTAAGACACATGGATAACATTTTGAGAAGGATGATGCTTGTTGATTGCAACTTAATGACTAGGACATTTGGCATATGGATACTAAAACCGCATTCCTATGAGGAATAAAACAAGGATGTGTATGTGACACAACCTATAAGGTTTGTGAATCCACTAATGCAAATGAAGTCTATAAGTTACAATGGACTAATCAATGTGATTGATTGAGTACAAGCAACTCAAAGTTGGATCTTTACTTTGATGATATAGTCAAAGGGTTTGACTGATATGTCAAAGATAAAGAAAGGGAGCTGTGATTTAGTGGGAGCGTATTCACATTACACATATTGATGTGAAATGGAAATGTTCTAGATTGGAAATCCAAAAGTGGAAATTATCTTTAAGAAAGATAGAGATGTTTCCTATGTGATAGGAATAGAGATCTATAGAGATAGTTCTCGAAAATCTCTTGACCTGGAAAGAGAAAGCATACATTGGCAATCTGTATTGAAGTGTTCAGTATGCACAGATTCAGTGGGAGAAAACTTGTCCATGTTACATGGAGTTATTATCCCAAGGCCAAGTGTCCAATTCTTATGAAGAATGGGAACACTAAGAATAGATATGGATCTATCATGTATGTAATCATCCCATTGTCTTGCATGTATGACATGGCAAGAATAAAATGCATTCATCATCTTGTATGTAGGACATGACAATATGATGTGCTCATCCTGATAACTCGTATGTGGGACATGACGAGTGGATATCTGTCTGTTTCCAGTAAAGGGTTACTCGAATTCCATGAGAACTTGATAAGTACTTGTGAAGTACTAGTTCTATGGAGATAAGGAAGAGTTCGATGTAAAGAGTTACATTGATGCAAACTTCCAAAAAGACAGAAAATTAATCGCAAAATATACATAAGATGTATAAAAGTGAAAGTTTGTTGATAATTGGAAGTGTTCCAATAAAGCCATTTAAAAGGAAATGCCGAGTATCTATGTGTTAGAGAACAACAGTGGATACTATATGGATCTGGAAGTTCATGAGATGAACTTATAGATATTCCACTCATTGATGACAAGTCTGGAATCCTTGATCATGCAATGTGGATAAAGGTTAGCAATGGAATACTAGATCGAATATTACAGAAACTCCATCTCATACGTGTGACGTACAGCGAAGAGATGTGAGACATGCAATTTATACTGACTTTGGCAAGGTGTTGTCATTACTCACTATGTTCGCACTAACAGCACAGTAACATGTGGGACATGTTTGAAGATCACTATGAATATGATTCAAGAGTGATTGGCTCGCAGTGCAAGTGGCAGTCTGTTGGTATGTATGCCCTGAGAGCCAATCATGGGATGATTGGTGGGATACATTAAGATTGATTTGATAAACATCAAAGGCAAGCTTCCAATTCTTTCTGGTTCAGTCATATGAGATAGTGATCAAATAGATTGAATGTCTAGAGAATGACAGTACTCAATGACGTATGCTTTCAGGTTGAGGACCTGAAGGATGAGATCATACGGATGCTAAGAGTTTGTACATTCTTGTTATGTCCCTAGTCGGATGTCATTGTGGAAGGTAAATAGACAACAATGACACACAAGACTAGATTGTGGTGTTGGTTGATGACAGAATCTCATTAGTCATGATATAGAGATATCAAACCAAACACATAGGTACTTGTTAGAGAACAAGTGTACCAGACAGACCCAACGTGAGTTTGACACATGGAACCATGAGATGGTAGTCATAGTCAGTACTCACAGTGATGGTGGTGAGTGTGATTCTTAGACCTGAAATCCCTACACTCAACACATGTCGTTGGGCACACTTTGACATCATCAAATGCAATCCTGAAACATGGGTTGTTATAAAGGTGATGATTGGGTGGCTTTGACACATGGGGCTTTTGAGGGGTGAGTGATAGATATGGGATTTGTCCCTCCTGAAGGAGTTTGATATCCATGGCCACTTGATGAGTAGGATTGAGAAAGGCGTGCACGCATGTGTGAATCAGTATGTGATACTGATGTCATACATATCTCTTCCAGTCTACTCTGAGATCAAGGAAGTGAATGAACGTTGATAGGATGACTGTTCCATGCCTCGAGTTCATTCGGGATATCAGTGACAAAGGAATTATACATTCGCTGTAACACCATTCACGGATTGTAGGATGAAAGTTGTTCTCCAACTTTCTACTTTCACTTGGGTAGCACTGATGTGTGACTAGGCACCGATCTTTGCTTGTGAAGTCATAAGTGTTATGAACTTTCACTTCCAACGTGAAATGGACCTGCAGGGTCACACACATAGGATTTAACCTGGAAGAGGAGTTTTGTCCACAAGCAATGTTTAGATTGATTACTAAAGGAGTTTAGTAGTTCAATTAAACACTCAATCAGTCGATGGCTCAATATCGTATGGTTCAAGGTGTTGGACGCATTGATTGGAGTATCAGATTGATTGAAATCGCATTTGACTGATTCTGCACAACCTGCACTCCCAACCGGTCGGTTCATGTGATGAACCGGTCGGTTGAGGTTGCTGAACCGGTCAGCTCAATTGTTGAACCGATCGGCTCATGTACAGAGTGAAATGACCGGTTCAAGTGTTGAACCGATCGGTTCAACTGGTGCAATCGAGCAACTTGGGAAAGTAGGATTGGTGAGAATTTTCCTTTCGTTTCAATTTCTAATTTGATTGGAAATAGGATTTCCAATTTGATTGGAAATAGTATTGGTATTTCGATACCAATTGGAAAAGAAACAAGGAAAGTCTTTTCGAGCCGGATTAGGACCATGAACCGATCGGTTCACGGCACCAACCGATCGGTTGGAGTGCCCCAAACGGTCGGCTCAGGTCCAACCAATCGGGTCAGTGGCTGAACCGATCGGTTCGGTAGTGAACCGATCAGTTCAGGTTGCGAGATGGTTGCTTTTTGTGGAAATTCCCGAACCCTTCTACTCCTACTTTTAGTCCCGTATTGCCCGGGATGGAGAACCCTATCCCATGATTCTCCTATATATACACGAGTATTTGGGGGCTTCTCAGAGTACAGCTCAGTGCAACCAGTTGCTCTGCAAGTTGTCGTTCTCTCTGGTTTTGGTAACCGTGAGAGAGCCCGAGTAAGTCCTTCCCGCAAAAGGGAGGTGCAGTAAGGGAAGGACAATTGCAGTTGCAACAGGAGGCAGGAGAGCGTGTTGGCGACTAGTACGTCAACAGGAGGGTGCAACTCCTTCCACTACCTTGTAGGACAAGGAGTGTGGAGTTCCAGGTGGTCTGTGTGGACTACTACAGAGGCGGGAGGACACTGCCGCTTAGGAGGACAACTGTCATCCGACAGTCCGGCTCAAGTAGGAGTCGTCAGTCCCGGTGCGACCAGGAGCTGCACAGACACCGTCGAAGTCCGGAGTTGAAGACCGCACATTGCGCGAGGTATTGTCGCTGAGCAAGCCTTGGGACAAGGTATGATTCCGCAAACCAACCTTTCCTATTATATAGACATTGATGTGTTTCCTCGGTATGGGTTTGGGGAGAAAATTTTTGTTTCCGCTGCCTTCTCTGTCTCCCCTAAAACCCAACATTTTACTCAAGCATGGTTATTATACCCAAGAAGGCATGATTCTGAAATCTTATTCTAAATAATATACATAAACTCCTTATAGAAGAACCAACCAAAATTTATGTAAGCCGAGAGAGCCAGAGCTAAAAGATGTTTGGCAGGCAAATGGAAAATGCATAAAACTGACCTACATATAACTGCTCATTCCATTTATGAGATGACTCTTCACATAATAGACTACCACTCCCCTAAAAGAGATGAGTCTCTACGTAACCATTGAACTCAGGTTTTTCATGTGCTTGTATAACAAACTATATGTATATGTTATACATGCATGGCTTACGTTTTTACATGTTAACTCAATTGTATTCTGTACAAGACAAAACTATTTTGATATTTATTGCCAATACGTCATAGATAAATATATATATATATACATGGCTTGTCAAAGTATTATGTAGTATATAATGTATAATATGATCAGTATTATACTTTATTGATTTTCTACTTATTTATATATTTAATTTTTCATTGTGTTAAATTTATGTATACTTTTTTACCTTCTTTATTATTATTATTATTTAAATCTTTCCGTTTGATTAATAATTTCTACGTATATATTGATTATATTGATGTGTTTACTTACATTTATATAGGGAAGTATGATCGACAAAATCTGGATAATTGAGGAAGACAGGACCAGTACAAAGTACTTAACTGGGGTAGTCAAATTCATAGAGGACACTTTCAAAAATTGTAGTAGGAATGAGACTATCTTATGCCCATGTAAAAAGTGTCTAAATACACAAAGACACAACTATCAAGTGACAACCGAGCACCTTTTATGGAATGGTTTTTTTAGCAGCTACACTGATTGGATTTTTCATGGTGAGACTTCTTCTGATGCCACGGAAGATTCTTCTATGCAAGACAACATGCCGTTTGATGATATGAGAGACATGTTGCACGATGCATATGGAGTCCAAAACTGTCGAGAAACTATGGACAATGACAACGATGATTCTTTTGTATTTGTTGAAGATGAAGAAGCTGAGCAATTCTACAAATTGTTAGACATTGTTGCACAAGAGTTGTATCCTGGAAATAAGAATTATTCCAAGCTATATACCGTCGTGAGGTTGTTCCATATAAAATGTAGCAATCATTGGAGCAATTAATCATTTACTGAGCCGCTCGAACTTTTGAAGGATTTGCTTCCTGAGGGTGACACGTTGCCTGGATCATACTATGAAGTAAGGAAAATAATTAGGGACCTTGGTCTTGACTATGAGAAAATTGATGCCTGTATAAATGATTGCATTTTGTATCGCAAGGAGTTTGCAAATAATACTTCATGCCCGCGTTGTCATGTTTCTAGATATATAGAGACTGAAACTGATGTAGACGGTGCACAAAGTATGGGAATTAAAAAGAAAAGAGTTCCTTGTAAAGTTATGCACTACATTCTCTTGACTCCTAGGTTGAACAGATTGTTTATGTCCTCTAGAGTCGCACCACTAATGCGGTGGCATGATGAAATTCACACCAAGTATGGAGTTTTAAGACATCCAGCAGATTCACCTGCATGGAAGACATTTGATAACATGCATGCTGATTTTGCATCTGATTCTCGTAATGTGCGCCTTGGTTTGGCATTTGACGGATTTAATCCATTTGGCATGATGAGTAACTCATATAGTATTTGGCCAGTCATATTGATTCCGTACAATTTGCCACAATGGTTATCCATGAAGACACCTAATTTTATCCTTTCTATGATTATTCCTGGTCCAACTCAACCAGGAATGAAGATAGATATCTACTTACAACTTCTGATTGAAGAGTTGAAAGAACTGTGGGAAGTTGGTGTTGATACCTACGATGCTGATCGTAAAGCTGTATTCAAATTGTGTTTCGCCTTACTATGGACGATAAATGACTTCCCTGCCTATGGTTATTTATCTGGTTGGCAAACTAGTGGGTATGATGCTTGCCCTATTTGCAATAAGGACACGTGGTCTATTAGACTACCACATAGTAGGAAACAATGTTTCATGGGCCACAGGAGGTTCCTTCCGATGGATCATAAATTTCGTAGGGATATGTCCTCATTTGATGAAAAAGAAGAATTAAGAACTACTCCAAAGATGTTGTTTGGAAATCAAGTTTTAGTTCAAACCAGAGATGTAGACAATATGCCTTACAATTGAAAAAAAAAACATTTTCTTTGAGTTGCCATACTAGAAGTACAACCTTATTCGTCATAATCTTGATGTAATGCATATTGAAAAGAATGTATGTAAGAGTTTGATTCACACATTACTTGGGATGGACAAGTCAAAGGATAATGAAAAATCTCGTTATGACCTTTTAGAGATGGGAATAAGACCTAGACTGCACATTATCAAGAACGGAAGTAAGAATATTATTCCACCCTCTTGTTTTACTTTGAAAAAAGAGGAAAAAGAATTATTTTGTATGTTTTTGAAGTCTGTACATGTTCTAGATGGTTATTCCTCCAATAACTCATGAAATGCACGCATCAAAGATAGAAAATTGTTGGCATTGAAGAGTCACGACTACCATATATTAATGCAACAATTTCTGCCATTGGCTTTACGGGTAGCGTTGCCGAGCAAGAACGTCATAACTGTGATAACTGAGTTGTCTAGATTTTTCAAAGACATATGCTCAAAAGAGATAAATCTGTATCCTATTGAGAAGTTAGAATCTAGAATTGCGGTGAATCTGTGCAACATGGAGAATATTTTCCCGCCCTCATTTTTTGACAGAATGGAGCACGTGGTCATTCATCTTCCACGAGAAGCTAAGATAGTTGGACCACCATTTATCATTGGATGTATCCAGTGGAAAGGTAGTATGTTTTTACTATTTGTTTCACTAAAATTTTGTCAAATGTATTATTTTATTTTAAACAAATTCTATTTACCATTATAGATACTTGAAAACTTTGAAAGAATATGTGAGGAATAAAGCTACTCTAGAAGCTTCCATAGCAGAATGTTACCTGGCAGATGAATGTGTAACATTTTGTTCAAGGTATCTCTCCGGGGTTGAGACAAGGTTCACAAAATTGGCTAGAAATGATGTTGAAGATGACAATATTGTTACTAATGATGATTGGTCTATATTTTCACACAAAGGGCGTCGAATAGGAAAGAGTATTCATGTTCATCTTGAAGATGTGATGCTGAAAACTGCACATCACTATATTTTATCTAATTGTGTTGCAGTTGAACCGTTCATGGAGTGAGTTCATTAAATTATTAAGAAATATGCATGCTCACCGTTAGATGTTTGTACACATGACTTATGTACTTGTTAGTAGGGAACACATTCGCCAAGTGAAGAAATTGAATCCGCGTGCAAGACATTGGGAAATCAGTAATATTCATATGAACACTTTTAGTGATTGGTCTAAGAAGCATGTAAGTCTATAACATTAATTTCATTTAATATTGTTAGAGCATTGTATTAATAACTCAATTCATAAAGTATACAGATTGAAGAAAAGGCCAAGTCAGAAAATTTGCCTTCAAATCTACTAACTCTGGCTCGGGGACCACAAAAGATGGCGAACAAATACAATGGATATGTAACAAATGGATATAGATTTCGAACCAAGGAAGGGGAACATGGTAAAAAACCCAGAATAGTGGGATAATGGTGAATGCCCAGACAGAAAGTTTTTCCAGTTCCAAGGACCAAAATCCTAAATTGGGTCAAGTTACCTACTATGGGGTACTATGAGCAACTAAAAGTTGTACTGTTCAAAGGTGATTGGGTCAATGCAAACAAGGGCGTCAAAAAAGATGAAAATGAATTTACAATGGTCAAATTAAAACTCATTGACTTAATTGAAAATCCATTTGTATTGGCCTCTCAAGTACAACAAGTCTTTTATCTGGCTGACATCAATCCCCGTGGGTGGAGCTTTGTCGTGCAGACGACATATCATGATACTTATGACATGGATGAGAAGCTTACTGAAAATTTCATGGATGGGACATGCGTACCTGAAGATTCTCATGCAGATGATTGGGAATCTATTTTTAGCGATGTTTCTGATGGATCTGATTTGGTTAGAGAAGATATGGAGGGTGTAACTTTTTACGATGGAAAAAAGGATGAGCAACTTGATTGAGATCATTGTGATCTATCATATGTAGTTTTTAATATTTTTTATCTTGATGTAGCGTTATAAGAATTTATTTTTATTCATTTATTATTAATTATCAAGATAGGGGAATAAAAAATATTACATATGCCAAGGCCGATCTAGGTGCAGTAGTAGTTTCCTATAGAATATATAAATCTTTAGTTTGAAAGGGAAAATAAACATGTCATACATTATTGATATTAACCCAGTAATATATAGAATGTAGGAGCAGAGATATCACTAGGTAAATCTGTAAATGGTAACCTACTACTAGTAGTTGTAAATGTATTGATAGTAACCTTACATATTTCCAAACTTTGACAGAACTCACGGGAAAGGCGAAGAGGGATTCATAATAGAGGTATGAACTAAAGAAATTGCGTAGGAAAAAATAAGTATTGAGCATTCTTGTAGGAATATGAAGCAGTAAATTGTACCTCCTTCAAAAATTCTTTTGAAATCCTCAGTGAAGTGCAGCAGGAAGAAAAATATCTGCTTAAAAACCTAATAAGCACCATACTTAGGTATATGTCATAATTAACTTTTTGAAGAAATAGGGTGTATTTCTCATCCACTAAGCTCATATTCCTCATAATTCCAATGCATGATGTGGGCTTGTTTGAATACAAAGGTGATTAGGGATAGATCCAAAACTGATATAAATGTTAAGTTGTATAACTGTGAATAAAAAAACCAGTTCCAAGGAACTAGAAAACCACTTAGAGAAAGCTTCAAAATAGCAAAAAACCACATGGCATCATTGTAGAAGTCAAATTATTTAGAGTAGCAGCAGACCACTTTCCATCAGCTAAGTAATTAAGTACAAAGGTCTATGAAGACGTGAAAGAGTTAACTGAGTGAGAAAACATCTGTAAAATAGAGGCTCATGAAGTATGAGCCAGTAAAGGGAGCATCAAATAGATATAATAGCTGGTAAAAATAGATGTTAACTAGGGAAATAGGTCTGATTCACACCAGATAGCAAAGAGAGATCGTAGAATACCAGATCGAGCAATAATGCTTAGCACCCATCAAAAAACTTCAAAAGACAAAAAGTAGAGGAAGAAGGACATATTCAGATAAACCTTATACGAAGAGATCCAAATAATAGCACATCACAAATTTAATACATTTCGCGATAAATAATAACCAGGGAACAAGCTCAAGCATAGATACATGCTCCAATGTTTAGCTTTGGCTATCATGTACCAGTTATGGGTTGAAAGGAGCCGAAGATACTTCAGTGGAAAAGAATCCACACAATCTGCATATTGAGAACTCATCAAATATGATTTGACCAGTCTATTGCCTAGTTCTTTCCTTATTATACACTAGGTTTTTATGAATAGATTCTTGTTTCTTTCTTTGTATGCAAAGGGAAACACGTATACTAATTAGTGTATTCTTGGAGGTAATTTTATTGCCGTAAACATATTAGCAGCTCCTAAAGTTAAGCACTCCATTTTAAATTTTGAAACATAGGTCATGAAGCACTTGTAAAGGTAAATGAATGAATTAGCTTGAACATCTTCTACATGTACCACTGATAACATGGTTCCCTTCAAGAAGGGAATTATTTTTCTGAAGCACGTGCAAGTATAGCTAGATCTAGTTTACTGTAATGAAAAATAACACACCAAAATTGAAACTTTTGCACACGAATTTACTTTAATGACAATAATCAGAAAATGTCCTAGGATCATAGAGCCCTACCTTCTGAATTTTACAATGTTCAAGTAACAAGAGATAGGGTGTTTTGAGAGTGTGCACGTCATGATCTGGTGTGGAACAATCTACTTATCAAAGTGGCTATATTTGAAGCCTTGAAGCAGCAACTATCCTCATGTGCTAAAGCAACAACTAGTATGATGTCTTAAAGCTACTCCTTCCCTATAATAAAAGTATGGGGCACCTCTTGACTATAGAGAGATTGAGGAAAGTCTAGCTGAGGCTGGACAATGTTTGAAGTAATGTCATGATCGAAGTTGAATTTGTCTTCTTAGAAACATTCAGGGTCATAGAGATAAGACTAGATCACACCATTATTATTTAACTATATTTTTATGGTTATAGTTTTGTTTTACTAATATTTGTTATGCATTATATTTTTAGGATGTTGAAAAGACGTTCACACTTGTTGTCTGCACGAGAAACTGAGGATGCAAACAATGGAGTAATTAAACGAAAATTGGCAGGTACAGTGACATATAATCTATTATCATTTTGTACTTATAGTTGTAAGATTCTATCTTAACATTGATCTTTGTAGGAATGTCTAAACGATTGCAAATGAATGGAGGCTATCTTGGTTCAGTTAATGCTAATTTGGGAATGAATGGAGGTTATCTTGGTTCTGTTAATGCTTATTTGGGAATGAAACGAGGATATCTTGGTTTAGTTAATGCTGATCTTGGAAGTTCTAAAGCTGATTTGAGTAATAAAACTAATAAAAAGGTTGGTGCATCATCTGCTTTCAGCAGCAAAAATGTTGAAGTACACATCAGAAAAGAGAAGCATCCGCATGTGTCAATGATAAATCATGATGTTCCAATCGGTGGAAGGATGTCTCTATTAAACAACCGTACGAGAACTGGTCATTGTGTTGATAATGCCAATATAAATCATGAGGTTGGATCTGATCATAGAAATTCTTTGACAAATAATAGCATCAGAGCTGGTCATTCTGTTCATAAGGCTAATTCTTTGGCAAGCAATGGTACCGGAGTTGGTCATTCAGTTGATACAACCAATATCAATCATGAGGTTGGAGCTGGTCATAGGAATTCTTTGGCAAATAATGACATGAGAGTTGATCATTCTGTTCATAATGGCAATATAGATCATGAGGTCGAAATTAATCATGTAATTGATGGGGACTTTGAATTGGATGATGAAGAAACTACTGCTAATCATGATGAAGGTACATAAGTTTCTAATCAACAATTTACACCAATTAGCTATTACCTCATATTTTAGCATTTATATGTATATTTTAAAAATAATTGCCTCATATTGTTTTAAATTTTTAGGTGGGGTTGTGTATAATAAAAAACAAGGCTATTCTAAGTGTCTTCGATTATGGAGTAAGACAGGGGATGCAAAATTACCAATCACATTGGATGAAAATGGAGAACCAATTGGACCTCATCAAAATGACTTGTCTTCTTTTTTGGGAACAATTGCTAGAAATTCACAACTGGCACCCTTGGATTACTTGGATTGGCGACAAGTACCAGCTGGAAAGAAAACTGAAATATGGAATTATGTCTTGGTAATATATTTGGGTAAAATGTTATTGAAGCGTACATTTGTTATATTCATTCTATTTTTCATTTAACAGAAGAAATTTACTATCGACCCAAAGGGAAAGAAATTGGTTCTACGCACAGTTAGGGATTGTTGGAGAAACTTCAAATCTGAAATCAAAAGAAAAAAATTATATGCACCACAAAGACAAAACAGACAGACTTAATGATTGTCCTTCCAGTGTTGACCCATTGCAGTGGGCTTTTCTTGTGAATTTCTAGGACTCTAATGATGGAAAGGTAAGATAATTAGTTATATATTATGTCTTCTCTTAGTTTTCATTGGTGATAAGGTTAATGTTCATGAACTGCAGTTACGGAGTGCAACGAATAGTATACGTAGAAAGTTTTTTACCACACGACATACATCGGGGTCGATGCCCTATGCTTGTGTGAGAGAGAATGTTAGTGATTTTCCACATAATGATAATAATATCAGAACACATTCACACTCTACTTATACTTTATTTGTGTGTTAATAACAGTTGCAATAAAAGAATAAAGGGGGTCCCATTAGTCGATTGCAGTTGTTTGTTGCTACCCATAAGAAGAAGGACGGTACTCCGATAGATGCAAAATCAGCCGAACTAATTGTATGTATAAAATTATTCATGACATATTTGACTTTATTTGCTCAATTTTTTATCATCATTATGGTTATTGTTGTAGGACAAGTTACAATCAACAGTTGAAAGCAATGATGCAAATCTTGATGAAGATGAAATTGGTGATCAAATATTAGGTGCAGAGAAGGCTCGTGTGAACCATGAGACTAATGAGTTTAGTCAGGCATATGTGGAGGGTTTTGAAGGTACAGTTAAAGACCTACAACACATATGTGAGTCACAAAAAATAGAATTGTCATATCTGAAAAAAAGATAAGAACATCTCGAAGCAATAATTTTGGGAAATTCAAGCGGGAGTGTTCCATTTCAAGCAAATAAAGTAACTACTCAAATTTTTAATAATAATTATAAGTTATGATTTTATTAATTTGATAAGTGTTTTGTATTGTAGAATATGGAAACAACCAGGAATGGAGGAACACCCATGCCACAAAAGTCATGTAGCGGAACCACCATTACAGAAAGACAGGTTACTAAACAAAAAAAACTCCTAATAAATTTGATTCTTGATATGTAAAATTTTACATTGTAATTCATACAACGTATAGGTCGTGAGGTTGTTAAGTTTTGATGATGGAACATCAATTGTAGCTCAAGGACAAGTGATAGGCGTGAATCCTGACCTTGTAATAGGGGGAGGAAAGTTAGGGTCTGCATTTGATGCTGTTTGCATTGGTGTGGCAATTAAACCTGAAGAGCAACTGGTTAGACCATTTGACAATTATCAAATCATTGAAGATGCAATCGGGTCAATAATAGCTTGGCCAAAGAAGCTACTCATTGTTCGGTAATTTTTTTTTTCAATGTGCTATAAGTGTAACATGTCTATATAATGGTTTTAGATAATTATTTTTGTTATTGTAGGTAAAATGCTTGGAGTGAGGCAAGCGAGGCCAATAATAAAAGTTCCTTTAGAATTCTCTAGATTCTATTTTTCCTCTTTTATATAGGTTTAGAATAAAGTTTTTGTTTGATGTAAAGCTTGTCGATTCATTCGATATAGAAAGGATTGTCATCCAAACCACCATTACAACATTGTTTTCCATTTCTCTTGCTACATAATACCGTGACATGAATATTCTATAGTATTGGTTAACATTTATACCTCTTTTATGGCAAAGAATGATTTATTATTTAGTTTTCCTGATATAAGTTGTTTCTCTCTTAATGCTTCTATCAGAGAACTTCATTTCACTAACTTTCTTTAGTAACTTATGGATTTGAAAATGTATCATTTATGACATTTCTAAGGCCATACCAAATTGTGCAGCGATACTTTCCTCTTAGTTTTAACATAGCAACACCTTCCTTTCTTATGTGGATCTTATTTTCAGTGGATTCAATATCCCAATGCATTAGTTTTCCTTGTGCTTTCTGCAAGGCTTCCCCGTATTTGAAGATGTATTCTAGTGCATCAATAACTGTCGATTGAAAGTATTCATCCTGCCATGAATATTGTATTTTAATGCTAAACCTGATGCCTGTTACCTATAAAACTCAAATTAATCTTCAAGTTTGTTAATGATTAAGCATGTGGATCTAAAAGATTGCAATATCATCTTCAAGTTAACATCACTCAAAGGTAATGCGTACATGAACAAATTTACACTATTAGTGGAACAACTCCTAGTGTTTGCCTCCCATGTTTTTGTATTATTATGAAACAATAAGATATATATATATATATATATTTATTTCAGTTATCATACATTTTTTGATTTATCCTTGATCATTTCCTAAATAGATTATAAACCATGCTATTTCTACCTATTTAAACCAGAAAAAAGATGATGTTTTCTTGTTCTGTTAAATGTTTTGCCAACTTCGTTATATGTTCTCATCATTTCTTAACTTGATATCTAGCTTGGAAACCTCCTAATAGACAAGACCATGAACTCCAATGAACCACACTCAAGGTAGCCAATCTGGAGTTCTCAGAAAACTCATTTAAAAAGTCCCGCATTGGTATTTTAGATTGTTGTTCATGTACCATGAGGGATTATATATAAATAAAAATGTTACCAAGAAAGGATGAATATATTTGATGCCTAAATTATCTTTCTCTATTATAAGGCAATGAAATGTCATTTCAAATGTTTCTATTGCAAGATTCTTACACACAAGAATACATTTCATGGTTCAGCCTTGTGGTCAAAGAAGAAAAGATATTTCTAACTATTGTGAATATGTAAAGGCACATTAGATTGATCAAATACTAACGTGGCAGTTTGTTTATGTATCTACATGTTGTATCATGAAGCTTTATTCTTCCATGTTTTTTTTGTTTAACTTGCAAGATTGAGGCTCTATGGTTGTTCAATGCCCCTCCAAAATTGAGGCTCTATGGTCCTCATACAAACAGTGAGAATTTCAAGAGACCAAGTTAGTATGAAATACCATGTCATGTTTCAAACATCAAGAACAAACAAGTATACATAAAGGAATTCTAGGTGTGGTATGGATATGATTTTGTTGTTTGGCATGGGATTTTAGTATTTTGCTTTTTTTGGACCCAAGGTCATCTGTTGCTCTTTGAAAAATAGGCTGATGGTTGTTAGAACAACCAACATGCTTGAAATGTGATGCTAGGATATCTTTGCCTCAGGTGTTTGCATAATGTGAGACAGATCATGGACAATGTCAGATGGAAGTTCGCTTCAAGGTGGATGTCTCAGATATTGAGGCACATTGATGATGTAGACATGATCACTGCAATCCAAAAGATGAGATGGGACAAATTTCCCAACATTGTTCTAGTTAGCTTGTTAGAAGAAAGTGTAAGTGTTATCTGACCTTCATGTTTTCATGGTTGATATTTTATCTGACACCTTGTGGATCTCTAATCTGTTAAAGAAATAGGTTTTGGAGGTTTCCTCTTAATATATGAGCTAATTATGGTTGTAATGCTGATTATTTAAGTTTGTAGCTTGAGAAGTTGGACAATAACCAATGCACGTTTGAATCACAACCTAAATATGATACAAGTAAGATTTTGGTGACATGCTTGCATCTTTATGCATTTGGTTATCATTTTTTCACTCATATTTTTTGTCCAAAATAGTCAAATTCGTGCAGACTTATAACTTTGTTACTTTACATGTAATGTACATTAAAATTATCGAGTGTTGGAGGGTATTAAAATGGACATACACTTATGGATATCGCTGACATGAGACAATATTTTAAGTATATATAAGGTATAAGATTTATTCTTTAGATCCATGGTTACATTTAGTGAGTACATATCTTGTATGATTTTTTTTTCAGGTGAGGCAAATTCTGGACTTGAACATGAAGATCAATGTGCTGAGAAGGAGCTACATATCTTTTTTCATGCACATACTACATCAAAAGAATTTACTGGTTTTAGGACCTTACTTTCTGATCATACTAGGTAAGTCCAACTATGATACAATTTTATGCATCTAGAAAGTGCATTATGCGTAAACAAGTTTTCACAAGTAGTAACATTTTTCCTCTATATTGCAAAGTATCCGATCCTTTTTCACCAAGTTCTTACAAAACCACTATAGTCGGGTTTTTTTTTGCTTGAATTCAATGTGAAATTCACCAAGTTCTTTCATCATAGGTTCTAGCACAAGAATGATACATTGTTTCTATTTGCGGATGTGGATGTGAAGAGAGTCCTAACAACCAAAGATAGTATGGCACACACAATGTACAAGGACATAGGTAAAGATAGTTTACCCAATAAGATTCCAACTTGAGTCAGGGACCCTCACATACAAGTTTTATTGTAGTAAATATGTCAATTGCATACTTCATCTGGTTTGAAATAGGAACATATAGTGAAATAGATAGAATATACGTAAATAAAGTGATGCACATTCATAAACAAAAAACCTAATTTTGTTTCCTTGTTCATTTCTCTTCATGTCAGGTTCTATTATGTCCCATGTATCAGTAGGCCTAACACAAGATACAAGGGTAGTAAGAGCAATTTTGAGGTTGACGAAGGCACCCCTTCTTCCATCCTTTGGTAAGTTCTTATCATGCTTGTATATTTTGAATTTGTGGTGCTACATATTAGTCTCCCCTCTCTTAAAGATGATTTATATTTTTTTTTCTGGGATAAATTGAACTCAGTTCACTTGATTATTTATTGGAATTGTGATAATTAGTGCCTCCTGGCTTTTCTATTTCTTAGTCATCTAGAGGATAAGTTCTTGAACTAACATTTTTGTCTTGATAATTAATTTGAACCACATCGCATTGCTGAGGTGAGTTCATGATGAATCTGCTAATCTCAACTTCTAGCTCATCTTTTCACCGACAATTGTATCTTCTCACAATACTTACTCTTTCATAGAGCAAATTTGAGGATGAAGGTGATGTCCCAGTAGGAAAATCACTATAGGGACATGATCATCTAGAGCAACTCAATTTGAGTGAAAACTCCATAAAGAGGGTTGGAGTGAGGGATGAAGTTAAAGTTGTTGTTTCAAACAAGCCGAACCACACCATGTTGAACCTGAATCAAAATGCCATCCCTGAATCAAAATACCATTTGTGATGGTTGCTACTTTATAATGAATACAATGTCCATTGCTTTATGAAATGTTTCATTTCATGGTCTCATATGTCATTAAATAGGTACAACATGGACTTAGATGACAACATTAAATATTTATTGTAAAGTATGTGACATGTCGATTACAGTTTCTTGCTCTTTAGAGATTCATTCTATATCTTGGGTTCAACTTAGGTCTCATTATACGAATTTCAAGAAAACTAAATAATTTTTCCAATGAGTCATTGCTTTTCTAGAATGATTCAATGGTCAGATGCAAAGATATATTAAACTGAATAATTTTTCCAATGATTCAATGCTTTAAAATATTTCTTTACTCCTTTTCAAGAAGCCATTTCAACTAGTAGGATCCCTGCCATCTCCTCCCAACACCCGTCATCCATGGGCACAATCACCCTTATTTTTGCTATCTTGGACAACCTAGCACTTTTTTGCACAACTCCAACAGCTCCCCAGAGTTGGACCATATGTAAAGACTTATGGACCAGGAAAAAAGGTAATTGTTAGGAAGGTGAAAAAATTTGTGAAGAAGGTGGTAAAGGTAGTCAAGAAAGGGTAGAGGTGAAAAGAGTAGAGGAGGAAGGTGTATGCCTTATCGTCTATACCTCTTTTCACTAAGTATATATTACAAATAGAAATTATAAGATTGTTATTTTTTTCTATACTTAATTTCTGATTTTATACTTATATTGGATTGCAGCCTTCTTAGAAAATTGAAGTATTTGTGTCAATGCTTATTTTTGCATGCTCTGACACTAAAGGGATTATTGAATTAAGTAGAAGTAATATATTTGTCCATGCATCCTTTGTGTTTTCCAATATTCTTTGTTCCTCTTTAGTTTAACATAAGATTCCACATTTTGTATTAACCAATTTAGTCTGCATTCTAGATTGGCAGTGTCACCAACATTTTATTCTCTTGCGTGAAGGCTAGGTACATAATGGTATGATGTCCTGACCATTTGTGACTACAATTAATGGGAATAATATATGTTTTGTTACAAACTCTTGGATATCTATTCACTTGTCAATTACTTGGGCAGTGAGAACTCTTGGCACTAACAAGAGTAGCAAGTAGGAAAGTAATTGAGGTCGTAGGTAGTTGATGATTTTCTCACTTGTTGGTATTTTTCTTGATGACTCCTCACTTTTTGATTTTTTTCTTGATGACTTCTTAGAGCTCATTATATTAGATAACATCATTATGTAGTCTTAAAGCCAAATTGCCAAATTATATATATAATGTGTTTTAACAATTTGCTGAAAGACCAGATTCAAATGGGTTGTGTCCAGGTCGTTACTACATCACAAATACTGGATGAGTTATAATGGCTAGTGAAGTTGGAGTCGTTGATGTTCCCCCCGAAGAGGTTAGCAAGAAAGGAAGACTCAATCCAAGAATGATGCTCCTTGTAGATTTTGAGCACCACCAAGTTGTTGATGACAAGGCCTTGAAGAAACAATATTCTTTAGCAAGGCCATATGGGGAATGGCTAACAAGCCAGAAGATGTGTCTCAGTGATGTTGTTGATTTAGTATCGCAACCTGAGAGGGTCTCACCTCCCATTTGTGGGGCAATAACAGTAAGCTTATTACCTAGATTTTGTTTGAGTTTGAGTTAGGAAGTGTAAAGATAAACTAGCATCACAATTAATTATTTAAATAAAGTAAGACAAAGCTACCAACACCAAAATGTTTCGATCTCTAGTTTCCCAAAAAATGTCTTTATATCTCCTGAATCAGTTTTCAATATTGAAAGCGGTTCAACCACATTTTCTACACTTTTATTTTGTCTAGGGTATAGAAATTTGGGTGTTCTGTTTGATCATAGACCACTAATGCAGAGGATCTAGCAAAATTATAGAAATAACCATATCTGGGTGCGAGTAATGCTAGGGTTATTAACCTTCTGTGGCTGCAAGATTTGTAGCATGACAATGTGTGCATGCTACATGTGCCTCCTTCAAGAGCTATAGTATCCTTTCATCCAAATTCATGTTCAGCAAGTACTTGAACATATATTTAGAGAACTTTTGTGGGGTTGATAACTCTCTTAAAATTTTGTTTTAGGGTCATCATATGCTCAAGGTTAGACTCATATAATGGGATTGCATCTCTGTGGCTAGTCATCTGATTTGATCATTTGAAAAACCCTTACAATTTCATCAACCCTTGCCTCATACCATTGCTTGGAAATAGGTTCGGTGCTAATATCTGGGTGCAAAATGGGTGTTGTATTGTCTAGATGCTCTTCTGACAATGGCCCACCCAAATTCTTCTAACAGGCTTTTAGTTTTAAACTTTCAAAATGTACCAATTTAATTTTCCTTTTTTTATTTCTAGGCTCGTGGCAATGACACGACTACATACCAAACTGGGATATATGGCCTTTTTCCTCCATTAAAGGCTTTTGATTATGCATATAATGCTTTGTTTCTTTTTATGTGCATGAAGAAAGAATATGAATTAATTTCGAGTTTATGATTTCTTATATTCAGCTTCTCTATAGAAACTCTAGAAATGTTGTTACTTCCAATGGCAAAAGATGAAAGTGAAGCTCTTGGGTCTATGGGAAATGATACTCCTCCAACTGTCATGTCAAACAGAGAGAAATTTTTTTTTGAGTATTTCAAGAAAATGTTTGCTCAAGTTACAAACCCACCAATTGACCCCATTCGGGAGAGAATAGTTACATCTATGAAACGTATGGTTGGACCAAAAGGTGATCTAAATGAAACAACAGAGAAATAGTGTAACCACATATCTCTTGAAGGGGCTCTACTTTCAACTAGTGAAATGGAATCGATTAAGAAAATGAATTATCGAGGTTGGCGTAGCAAGATTTTAGATATTACCTACTCAAAGGATCGTGGGTTTGACGGCTTGGAGGAGACACTAGATAGAATCTACTCTGAAGCACGGGAAGCCATCCAAGAAGGTTTCATCATATTGGTTTTGTCTGATAGAGGCAATAATTTTTTGAAACATCCTCTATACAGTTCATTACTGAGTACTGCACTGTAGTGCTAAATTTTCAATGTAACCAATTTCGAAAACTACATTTCTCCTATGGATTGTCCTACTGTTGGAATGCTAGAAGTTATTCTCTATTATGGCAATTGATCTATTTTAGGTCTTGACCTATTTTCCATTCCACAAAAATGCAATGAATATTACGATTTATTGTGGTGTGTTTTGTGCTAAAGAGATATGAATGGTTTTTGAAGAACTTATGGTAAGTGTTTCACTAATTGCTATAGGTGATGTTTCAACTCTTTTCTTGTGTTGATGCTGATGTTTCAGCTTGTATAAATTATGTCTTATTACTTGTGATATTCCAAGGATTGACCACATATTAGGTCGCTAGGGCTTCAAACTTTTATGCTTTGGCATTCCATTGTGTGATGATCACCGTCTGTGTTGTATCTCTGACATAGAGCAGAGAAAAATATCTCTAAATTTTTTCCTGATTTATTTAATCAGCTGTTTTTAGTGTAAAATTTCTTCAGAAAGAAAGGACCTCAACTCAGAGCTCACTTATGTTTCTTTTGTAGAGTTCGCATCAGAGCGTGTTGCAGTAAGCTCTCTTTTAGTAGTTGGTGTTGTTCATCATCATCTCATCTCAACACTAGAGCGCACACGAATTGGATTGATAGTAGAGTCCGCTGAGCCACGTGAAGTTCACCATTTTTGTACTTTGGTTGGATATGCAGCAGATGCCATATGTCCATATTTAGCAATTGAAGCTATATGGCGTTTACAAATTGATGGGATGATTGCTCATAAAGATGGTGGTGAATCTTATACCAGAGAGGAGCTCGTTCAAAGATACTTCAAAGC
Organism: Alisma plantago-aquatica; assembly: GCA_963693085.1. NCBI lineage: Eukaryota > Viridiplantae > Streptophyta > Magnoliopsida > Alismatales > Alismataceae > Alisma > Alisma plantago-aquatica. Next base: position 21,280,231 of record OY856410.1, read on the forward strand.
AAGCAACTACGACATGATGAATGTTTTGGCTAAAATGGGAACATCCACCTTGGCCTCTTATAAGGGCACCCAGATATTTGAAGCCCGTGGCCTTTCCTTTGAAGTCATTAACAAGTGTTTTCTTGGTACTCCAAGCAGAGTGGAAGGTGCATCTTTTAAGATACTAGCTAAAGATGCACTTCGCCTTCATGAATCAGCTTTCCCCAGCCGAGTATTTCCTCCTGGAAGTGCTGAGGTGATGTCAATGCTGAATCCTAGAGACTATCACTGGAGAAATGATGGCGAACTGTACTTAAATGATCCAACAACCATTGTGAAGTTGCAAGAATCTATAAAATTAAATAGTGTGGCGGCATATAAAGAATATTCTGACCGCATTACTGAGCTGAACAAGGCCTCCAATTTATGTGGCTTATTGAAGTTTAAAGATATGGGACGTAAGATTAGTTTGGATAAAGTGGAGCTGGCTAAAGAGATAGTGAAGCACTTTTGCACAGGGGCTATGAGCTATGGCTCTATATCTTTGGAAGCTCACACACATTGGCCATTTCTATGAACAGATTGGGAGGAAATCTAATACTGGTATTATCTTATTTCACACATCTAAAACTTTGAAAATTTATGTGATGCATGTTTTAACCATCTACTCTTGAAGTTTCAATGGCACCATCCCTTTATTCTCCAATGCAGATGCAGACAGACACCCAGATTGTGTGCAACCACTTAAATGGCTTGATCTCTGAACATGACCTCTAAGTCCCAATTTGATCACTTATTATTTATCATATCCTTTTTGGTCGATTTAATGTTGTCATACTTTTTTGAGCGCTGCCAGTTAACAAAGAATTGAATAATATATCCTCTGTTTATTGGTATACTTATGTGACTTATATAGCTATGTGAAGTACCTTTTATGTTCAATGCAAACATATCTAAGAAGAGTCATACTATTTCTAGCTGGCATCCCATATTCGTACATAGATGTGTCTGTGAACTATCTTGTCCATTTGCTTTATAATTTTGTTAGAAAACTACAGTATCAGACACGAAGGTTTTTGACTGTAAATTGCTATAGCTCTTGTTCCTAAATCCTGGATTCTAGACTTATATATGAAGGTCTCCAAGACAACCTTGGTCTATTTGGCTGATAAATGAAGACAACTGAAAATTTGGATCACCGACATGTTAAATTAGTTAATTCACATATTAATTATAGCCTATAGTATACTAGATAAGATATGTTAAAGGCCATTCAAATTACAATGCAAGTTTCAGATGAGCTTGTGAATTAACTAATTTATAACTTATTATCCCACATACATTTTGTTTCTTAGCCTCCTCCTGAAATTTATAACTTATTATATACTATCACACTGAAAATATCTGATACATCTGTGGGTTGAATAAAAGTAACCTCGTTTTGCTCCACCATGATTTCTGCCATAATATTGTTGACTTATAAGTAAAAATCTATCCTTATATTTATCTGCTTCGGTGATATGTCAACTTTACAGTCCAGAATGGGCCATGCCCACATTGTTAAAAAGGTCTTTGGATCCTGTTGTTGGGAGCACTCCTCGGAACCCCATATGTTTTTCCCTCCTAATTCGTACTAGTTACATTTCTTATCCTAATAAATCTACCATTAGTGTAGTTGGACACAGCCATCCATCTAAGATCCTCCTTAAGTTTGCCGTTAACATTCTCACTTACACTATATTACATGTTTTCTTTCTGTTGTAAGCCTTCTATTTTGACTTATCCACCTTACTCATTTTCACTATGCCCATTTTTCAACACTTTCTTTCTCCATACTTCAATGCTTGTGACCCTACTCAACCAATGATGGATGTAGAATTGGTTTCAAAAACTTACCTTTCATTCTGAGATGAATCTCGTGACCAAATAAAATCCTTAACTAAAAGCATATACAACTCTTCTTATTTGAGAAACTGGACACTTTACCATATGAAGTATAATAATGATAAAATAGTTATATACACTATATGCTGATAATCTAAATATGCTTCTTTGAAAATAAGCAACTTTTTTCTTGAATTTAATTTGAAATAGAAGATACAAATGAATTAGTACTTGTTGTATCTTTATCCGTCTTTTGATAAATTGAATTTTATTCATGATCGTTGATTATAGCTCGTATATAACTCTTTTTTTGTCTAAATTCTCATATAAAACTTTGTTTTCTTCTTTATTATTCCAGATGCCCAGATCATGGCGATAGTGTCCTCTATGTTGGCATCATACTTGTGTTGATATGACTTATTCAATAATGATGCAACAAACATCTTTAGGGTGACATCTGGGGTCTCGCATGAGCATGTCCCTGCAGATTGATCAAGCCACAATTAACAAAACTCATCTTCTTTTTGCCAGGTTGTGTTAGCTGTAGTAGCACGCCTTCATCTGCACCCGTGTTGCTGATGAGGGGGTATTGGCCTAGCTGATAGCTTTTTGGAAGATGACCTAACTTGGTGTCCCACAAACCAATACAATTTAAATGCAGTTGTGTTGTTGATCGAATTTCATTGGCAAATGTGATGCTAGTACAATGCTTGTATATGTGTATCATTTTTCAAAACATTATGTAATAGGGGCAAGGTATACATCCTCCCCATGTACATTTGACACTTCAATATAAATGAAAGTAAGTTTGTTGGCATAATGAGCATAATTTGGTCTAACTACTACAAATTTGTTACTAAAAGAGCTTCTTGACTAATACACAATACATGAATAATCAAACTATACATATATGTATATGTGGTACTACATATGTAGCTAGTGCATAATCCAACTACATATATATGTGTGCAGTAGATGTTGCCTTTACCTACACATTAACTACATATAATTTCTATTAACTTCATGTTTTTGCTACATACTGACTATATATACAATTGTAGGCATACATTTAGCTATAATTATACCTATATTTAAATATGTAAGGACAATATCTACCTACGCTTCTACATACATATGAATTTGTAGCGAATGGATTATCTAACTACATATTTGAAAAATATAGTTAAAGGCTTTAGCTATACGAGCATATACTACAATTTGTATGTGTAAAGAAATATGTAGTCAAAGCCTTTCGCTACAAAATATGGGGTTTTTGCTACAATTTTTTTTATAGTTAAAGACCTTTTTTTAGTAGGTATAATCATTTAGGAGTACTTTTACTATGAGTATTATTTATGGGAGTATAATCATATATTAAGTGTATTGTATTTTATTAGTGTATACTATATTTCTCTTCTCCATTTTCACATTTTTTCTCCCCCTTCTTTTTCACTCACTTCTTTTTTTATTTTTCTTTGTTTTGTATACCTCTCTCCTTTCATTTTTAGGGGATATATGTTTATCTTCGTAGAAGGTTGCATTCAAACTCGTGACACACTCGATATGCATGTGGCGATAGATAGAGCTGGCAATGGGGCGGGTCGGGTCGAGTTCAGGTCGGATCATTTCAGGTCGGGTCATTATGGGTCAGAGATAGTTCGGGTTATTTTATTCTTTTACGTCGGTCGGGTTTGGGTCGGGTTTGTATCAGGTTATTTTGAAATTTTGGGTCAAGTCGGGTCAATTTAGGTATAGATTTTTTCAGGTTACTTTATCGTGTCGGGTCGGGTTCAAGTCAAATCATTTTGAGTCGTCTTAATTTCGGGTCAAGTTAATTTGAACTATTTCCTTTGTGTACTTCAGTTTTGGGTCGAGTCATTTTCAAGTTGGGTAGTAATCAGATCGGGTCTTCTTGAATTGTGTTCTTTGTTTAGGTCTAGTTGTTTTGGGTTGGGTCTCAGTCTGTTTAGATTAGAGAGTTGGCAATCAAGCGGGTCAGTTCAGGTTTGTCCATGGTCATTATGGGTCGGAGATAATTGAGGTTATTTCATCCTTGGGTCAACTCATGTTCGGATCGGGTCAATTTTGGTACAAGTTTGTTTAGATTCATTTATTAGGTTCGTATGGATTCACGTTAAATCACTTCAGGTTGTTTCAATTTACACTATTTCCTGGGGCTAACTTGAGTTTGAAACTAGTCATTTTGAATTGGGTAGTTATCAAGTTGGGGTTTCTTAGGTGTATATTTGTATAATCAAGTTGTTTTGAGTTGGACCTCATTTAGGTCACGTTGTGAGTTGTGATAATGAGTAATGACTAATATGTTGCATTAATTAAAAGAATAAAGAAAACATAATTTTTACTTGTTATTTTTTTCTTTTACTATCCATTATCTCATATATTCCCCCTTCCTTTTCCTTATAATCAAATTAACAAGCAAACTATTTCATATAAATAATATACTGATAAATCTATATTAAAATCTATTGCAAAACTAAAACTTGACTTCTTGGATTCTCGCTAGTTGCTACTTTCTAGCACTCAGTCAGGTTGACATTGGGTCGGGTCAGTGTTCTGTTGGATTTATTTCAGATCGGTTTGACATTGCATTGGTGGGTGTAAGGTCAGTTTGACGTCAAGTCAGGTTGATATAGGGTCAGGTCGGTGTAGGGTTGGTTTGACATCAAGTCAGGTTGATATAGGGTCAGGATAGTGTTGGATCTGGTTGACATTGGGTTTTGTTGGTGTTAAGTGGGTTGACGTCAGGTCGGGTCAATGTCAGGTCAAGTTGATATCGAATAGGGTCATGCCGGTTGTGATTTTTTCAGGTTGATTCGGGTCACGCGATATCATCGGGTCGAATGTCGGTTCAGGTTTGGGTCTGACAATTCTGGGTCATACTAAGTTTTGACTAAATATCAGGTCGGGTCGGGTTGAGTTCGATTTTTTTTTTCTGGGTTTAATCGGGTCGGGTTGCAGATATGATAGGTCGGGTTTCTCGGGTCGGGTCAGCTTTTGCCAACACTAGTGATAGATGGTTGGATGCTCATTGTTTCCTATCAATTAATGCTTCGTTTGGCAAAGTGATTCTAATTGCTCGGGCAACGATGGACAACCACAGACAGCGGGTCAATCGATGCCAATCGTATTGTGCCAACCACTCTCATTTTATATTGTATTTTTTGTCTGGAGCATTCGACAATGTCTATCGACCGCTCATTTCTCACCGTGATAAATTATTGCAATGAATCATCTGTGATGGGCCACAGGAGATGAACCCAATTGTGTTACCAAACGATGCATTAAACCCATCCCTAGCATGTCGAATTCCATGACAAACCCATCAATCTTTAAGGAAACGTCTTTCCACCATAGCATGTAAAATTGATGTTCATGGGTAGATTGAGACGCAATGCTTTGCACAAAGGTTGAGATGGTGTTTGTACAAAGAAGAAAATCAAAAAGTCATAAAACCTATACATATGGTAGGAGTTAGGAGAAATGAAGGGAAATAAGGAAAAACAAAGAAATTGATACCCATTGTGCGAGGAAAAGTTGATGATATATAATACCATATATATAAATGTATATCATCTTGAAAGAAAAAGTATATATATATACATATACATATATACACACACACACAAATATATATATATATATATATATATATATATATATATATATATAGATAGATAGATAGATAGATAGATACATACATGAGAGAGGAAAAGTTGATGATATATATACCATATATACTTTATAACAATACTATAAAATAAAATATGTAATAAAATAACTTCTTAGACAAACACCCGTGGATGAATTACACAACCACATGAGTTTCAAAAATTTATTTTGCACTCCTAGACTATTTTGAAACTAGAGTTTGTAAAGTTTTTAATCACAATATGTTTCTCTACATGAGAACTATAATATTGTGTAAAAATAATAGATACACTACAACTGATATATAATAGCCTACCAACAAATTATACAGTACATTTGAGTAAGAATTAGGCTATAGGAGTGAGGGAGAGAAGGGAAAAGATTAACTAGAGATAAAATGATATTGAAATTCAAAATTATATTTTCATAAAAAAGAAAAAAATGAGGATATTGAACATTATATATTTGTAATAGTACCAAATGTAACGTACACAATGCCATAACTTCCCAAAAGATACATATTGGTGGGATATACAATACATGAAAACTATTTTGTATGATTCTATACTTCCAGTCATGATTTGAAAAAGAAACGATCATAAATGTATAAAAATGTATAAATTTATTTGTCAAAATATCAATTGTTAAATCAAAAATAGAGTAGTGTGTAAATCACAGATCATATTTAAACAAATGCAATGCTAAAATATTAAAGACTACATGTACATACATGATGCGGCCTGAATCGCACGTCCAAAAAGAGGTGAACTCAGAAGGATCGAACTTAAAATTTATAACCTGAAACCTTCAAGGACCCTGACAACATTATTACGGGGTCTAACGCAGGGATGTAGGGACGTTTAGGATGCTTAAGATCTCGCTCTTAAGTCAGATAAGACAAACTGATAGTCGATAAAAGTATGGATCTATAACTACTCTATCAAATTGTCACAAAATAAAACAAAACAAAGAAAAGAAAATGAAGTAGAGTGTGTAGGATTCTACTAATCAAAGAGAAGGTGTTTGTGGCTATATAACAATAAGTTGGGTAGTTTATGTACTTACTCTCGGGCATAGACAACCCTCAAACACCCTAGCAAGAAACCTACATCCAAATATGGTACGTACATACTATGGTATATATTCATGTGGGGTCATCCCACTCACTTTCACAAAGCATGACTAAATCCCATCATGATACGAAACCTCTCTCAAGGATGACAAATCAACACTCTAGAATATTCTAGATACTCTCTCAAGTCTAGAATATTTTGAGATGCTAGGAACAAGTGTGATCTGGACAAAACCAGGTAGTGGGCCCGATCATGTCGGGCTCAGCACAGTCGTGCCCAGGTCTACGGTTCCACAAAAATCACCTTGAACCATCCTCCTTTTAGATTCTGATCCAAACTACCTTCTCTTGTCTATTTCTACAATGAATCTCTCGATATAATTAGAAATTAAAGTTCAAGCAAGAAAGAGATCAATCAAACTAGCAAGCATAACCAGAAAGAGAAGATAGAATAGAAAACATAGTAGATCTGGAATAAAACTACTTGTTTAAGGTTTAAATACATAAACATACCCAAAAAAGGATACATAGCTAAGAAGGAGCTCAACTAGCCATGGAAAAGTGTAGTTGGCACCAAACAAAAATGGAAGAACATCATTTGTACAGAAATAAAGGAGAATAGTAGAAGAAATGAGAATAAGAAGAGATTTAGTCCGTAGAGGAGAAGTCACTCTCGCTTCTTAGCCTCCATATAGGTCGGATCTCATTTTTGAGTCGTCCTCCTTGGTCTTCTAGAATTCTTGGCCTCTTTCTCTTTGATTCTGCCCCTAACAACATCTTGATGGGTGTATGGACGTGGATGATAGCTGGAAATGGTAGGACATGGGTGAATGGTGGTGGAAAGTGGTGGTAGATGGAATCAAACTGGGGGAACAGATGTAGGACGAGCACTTTCTCCCTTTCAGACCTTGGAACTCTCCCACGGGGCTCTAGGAACCAAAATGTGCGAAACCACAACGTTGAACCTCCAAAAATTTTGTACCCCTTTCCAAGTCGCGAGGGGTGGGTATTTAAAGGTGAAGACGGAGTATATGTTATGAGTGGTGGCGGCAGCTATCCTAGTCATGACACTTGTCTCGACATGGAAATATTGGGCTCGAAACAGTAGTGATAGGAGTCACGGTCGAATGCATTTCATAGTTAAGGTAGACTTCATGGTCAAGGTAGATATCATGGTTGAGGCAGACATTGCGGTCGAGGAAGACTTCATGGTCGTGGCAGGTGTCGTAGGCGAGACAGAAGCAACTAACACTTTTCCTTGGTATGACCGTGCTGAGCGTACCAGTCACGATATGTACCACGATCGAGATAGGTGCATCTGACCCTTTTCCTTGGCACAGCTGTGCCGATCATCTCACTCATGACAAATGAGATTCAATCAAGGTCGTGGAAGGTTCCACGGTCCTCATTTGAGACATGTGCAGATGGCCCTTGTCCTCAACACAGCCGTGTCGAGATCTCGGTCATGTCAAGCATCATTGTAGCGATGGATGGAAGCCTAGCTGCTGCAATAACCATGCTTTGGGGAGAAATCTTAGAGAATAGATGTCTTTTTAGGTTTAGTACGTGCAAGTCCCAAAATTGTCTATTTGAGCAACTTTATTTATAAAAAGATAAAAATTACTAAAAGATAAGAATCTAGGGTTATTTTGGGAATATTAAGACTACAATGAATCAAAACCATAAATAAATTCTTAGTATAAATGCCTAAATTTGGGTGTTGTCAACCACCCCATGGTTAAAACTTTTCTTGTACTCAAACAAGATTGTGCTCAAAGAACAAAGAGATAACATCTAAATTAAGCTTGGTGATTAAACTAAGATTAAGAAAAATAATTTAAAATATCAATTCGCTTGACCCATGTCGTTTCAGAGAAAACCCCCACCAATCGGGCATACTCTTGTTGAAGTATGACATAAGAGCATCTAGGTAAGATTAAGCTAATTCACTACAACTTGTTGGTACTCATACGGGTTTGAATCAAAATTATGCAACATAAAAGAAATGTCACATAGGTGATCACGCGGGTGATGATCTATAAGCCATCATCATGTATTCATGTAGACCCATCGGGAACGCCCCCACTTATTCAATTGCTAAGAAGCACAAAAAGAAGAAGACACAAATGACTTCAGAGGATCCTGATCTGCATTAGGTTAGTCCATGTAATAAGCAAGAGTCCCTGCAGTCTGATCCAGGTGGCCCTAAGCAGTGAGACAAACTCCTCATATTGTGCTCGAACCAACCTTGCTACTGGGATGATCTCATAGGTCTCATAGGAGTTTGTAGTGAATCTCTAATGAGCCTTATGGTGGCACTACCAGGCACGACATATCCACATTCATGAACGCAATCATACACCGGTCGGGCACCATCCTCAACTCTCCTAAAAGAGAAAACAATAGTCATTTATTCACACTTATGATTTTATTCTCTACATTCTATTTTATTGGCTTGGTGAGAACTATTTTGACATTTTTGAGCTTTTGTGGGCGGCCAAGCCTCTTTTGCATATTTTTAATTTTCATCTTTTTGACTAAATCTAGGGTGAGAGGGTGCATAGTCCATCAAGGAAAACACTTCAACCTGATTATATCTCAAAACTCATCATTATCCACTTGACACATGTATGAAAATATAGTAATATGATTCAAGGATCCTTAGTGTAGAGGCAAGTTCGTGAAAAACACAACTATGAGTCATTAATCATGCTCTAGCTCTTTACAATGGTCCTATATCCTGGATTTGTCATTCACAACATAGATCAATGGAATAATGTTTTAAGCTATAAAAAAGGCACATAACCTTAGATTTATTACCAAACTTATGGAAAGAGTCAATGAGCAAGTCATGCAAAAGATCAAGCAATCTTAAGATGAAAATAGTTCATTTAGGCATGAAGATGAGAATTTAGTTCCAAGATTCGCATCACATAGCCTTAATTGTAAAGCAAAACATTGGAGAACAAATTCCTACAAAACAATAAGGCTAAATTTATTTTTATGCCTAAATGCAAGAAGTAAACATGCATGTTAGAAAAATTAAGAGATAGAAGGGCGAATAGCCCTACCACCCCAAGCTTAAAACTTTACTCATCATTGAGCAAGCTTTAAGCTTAGTATAGTAGGGAAGGAATGCATGGATGTACATGAAAGAATTTTACTGATGTCATAGTATGATGCATGTATGCAAAGATATGTAAATGAAGTTAGAGTAAAGAAACTATCTAAGGAAGAACATGAAAAAGAAAACTTATTTTAACAAAAAGAGTAAAGAAAGGAGTAAGAGGAAGGGGGTTGCTACCCCACGATACCAACATTGGGATCCCAAATCCTAAGTTTTGGGACTAGTGTCACCTATTTTTTATCGATGAGGCCCGCCATGTAGGAGAACAAGGGGCAAAGATATGAGCCCTTCTGAGTCTGAAGTAGAGGAATAGAATATGATGACTCAATGAATTCATTCTTGTGTTGGAATTGTCTGGAACTGCACTGAGATAAATTCTTCATCAAATCATCTTCAAGGTACCTTCTAAGATATGAATTTGAAGAAGAAAGTCCTAGGATGTCATCACAGAATGAGATGGAGGGGAGAGGCCAAACGTTTTCTTGAGGGATCATCTCTTCTCTCTCCACCTCTTATGGTTAGAATCTTGGATAAATTTGGATGCGTAGTCTTAGTCATCCTATCATATTCTGAACAAGAAGTACCCCCAGTTGAATCTATTTGTGGTTCTACCAACCCAAGATTGTCACATTTTATGGGGACTGGGTATCTTCATGCTCATCAACCATATTGTATTGGATTGTCCATCCTGCTCTATCGATGTCCAACAAGCCTCGAAAAGTTGTGGTGGACAATGTTGGCTCATGCTACTCCACTTTGTCTTCATCAATATACTCACTCCTCCAAACTGAATAGTCATCATCATTCTCCTCAAACAAGTTATTCCAAACCATAGTAGGTGTTCTGGTGGAAGGTAAGTGACAAGTCTCAATGTGAGAGGTATCACCTTGGTGTGGGAAAAAAGTTGGTTCTGGATGTTCAAACTCTCCCTCATGTTGTGAGGTTGTTTGGTCACCCGAAGGAGAAAACAAGTAATCATCATCATAATAAAACCATTCATGTTGGTGGCTTGTATCTTCCATGGTTGATCAAATGAACCATCTGGATGAAATGAAGAGTTCCCCCAGGTTAGTGGTCATTCATAAAAAAAACCAGATGAGTCCAATTGATGGCCATAATAGGATGGTAGGGCAAACTCCACTTCAGGATCAATGGAATGGTTTTGATGACAAAAATCTTCATGATCGTGTGATGGCATTTGCAATTGAATGGTAAGGTGGACAAGATAACTTGCCTTGCGGAGTGGCTGTAAAATGTATAAGGAAAAAGAAAAGCTTTTCAGTATATATGAACAAGTATGTGTAAACTAAAAAGAATACATATATGTATAGGCTTATGGATGACAGAACAAAATCTTTTAGGCATATAAGTGTGGAAAACTACATCCCCATCAATAGAGGCAAAAGTTGATGTGACCCGAATCACACGTCTGAAAGGAGACGGACTCAGAATGATCACACTTTAAATTTATAACCCAAAACCTTCAAGGACCCCCGCAACATTATTACGGGGTTGAAGTAGATATATGGGGTTGAACATAGGGTCAGCGGACATTTAGGACTTTTAAGATCTCACTCTTAAATGCGATAAGGCAATCTAATAGTGAATAAAATTATGGAGTTATAACTAGTCTAGCAGATTGTCACGAAATAAAACAAAACAAAGAAGAAAAAAAACAAAATATAGTCTGTCAGATTCTACTAATAAAAGAGAAGGAGTTCCACGCTATGTAACCACAAGTTGGGCAATCTATGCACCCATTCTCCAGTCTAGACAACTCTCAAAAACCCCAACAAGTAACTTACATCCACACATGGTACATACTGTGGTATTTGTTCTTGTGGGGTCACCCCACTCGCTTTCGCACATTGTGACTAAAACCCATCATGATATGAAACCTCTCTCGAGGATAACAAAACAACAACCTAAAATATTCTAGATATCCTCTCAGGTCTACAATATTCTGAGATGCTAGGAATAGGTGTAATCTGGGCAGAACCTAGTAGTGGGCCCGACCGTGCCAGGCTAGGCACGATCATGCTCAGCTCTATGGTTCTACACAGATCATCATGAACCGTCCTCCTTTCATATTCCGATCCAAACTACCTTCTCTTGTCTATCTCTACAACAAATCTCTTGATATAGGTAGAGATAGAACTTCAAGCAAGAAAGAGATCAACCAAACTAGCAATAATAATAAGAAAAAGACAATAGAATAGAAAACATACTAGATTTGGAATAAAACTACTTGCGTTAGGTAAAAGTACATAAACATGCCCAAAACGGGCTACATAGCCAAGACGGAGCTCAACTAGTCTTGGATAAGTGTAGTTGGAACCGAACAAAGATGGAAGAACATCATTTGTACAAAAAGAAAGTAGAACAGCAGAACTAAGGAGAAGAAGAAGAGATTTAGCCCATATAGGAGAGGTGGCTCTTGCTCCTTAGCCTCGATATAGGTTGGATCTCATCTTTGAGTCGTCTTCCTTGGTCTTCTGGACTCCGTGGCCACCTTTCTCTTTGATTTTTGCCCAAACAACAAATTGGAGGGTGAATGGAGGTGGAAGATGGCTGGAAATGGTAGGATATGGGTGAATGGTGGTTGGAAATAGTGGTAGATGGAACCAAACTGCAGGAACATACATACGACGAGTACTTCTTCCCTTTCAAACCTTAGAACTCTCTGACAGGGCTCTATGAACAAAAATGTTGTGGAACCACAACGTGGAACCTCAAACAATTATGAACCCCTCTCCATGTCGGGAGGGGTGGGTATTTATAGTGAAGGCAGAGTGTATGTAATGAGTGGTCACAACATGTGTCTCGGTCATGACACTTGTCTCGACACGGCCGTCTCAGGGGTCGCAGTCGAATGAATGTCACGGGTGAGATAGATGTTGTGATCAAGACGAATGTCACAATCGAGGAAGATGTCACAGTTGAGCTAGGTGTCACAGGAGAGATAGGTGAAGCTGACCCTTTTCTTCTGTACGATCGTGTAGAGTGTACCAGTTGCAACATGTGTAGTTGACCCTTTTCCTCGACACAACCATGTCGGGATTGGCATGGACATGCTGAGCATCTCTATTGTGGCATATGTGATTTGATTGCGGTCATGACAGGTGTCACAGTGGAGGTAGGTGTCACGGTTGAGGCAGGTGTCACAGTCGAGCAAGTGCCTCGGTCTAGACACACGTAAATGACCCTTATCCTCGGCATGGTCGTGCCGGGCTCGACACAACCCGGTCACATCAGGTATCACAGTCGCAACATATGGAAGCCTATCTACTATAAAAACCATGTTTTGGGGAGGAATCTTAGAAAATAGATGTCTTTTCAAGTTCAATGCATGCAAGTCTCAAAATTGGCTAGTTGAGAAACTTATCTATTATCTATGAAAAGATATTAATTACTAAAAGATAAGAATGTAGGGTTATTTTGGGCACAATAAGGCTATAATGAAACAAAACTATAAATAAATGCTTGGCATAAGTGCCTAAATTTAGATGTTATCAATACATAATACAAAGTCCAAACCATATAATTAATGCATAAAAAAATATGTCCAATAATTATTATAGCATCATATCATATTTATGTTCAATCCATATAGTTTTATGAATAATTATGTTATATTGCACACAAAAATTAGTATTGTTTTACACATTTGTATGTGTTAGTTGGTTTAAAAATTAATATGGCCATAGGGTCGGGGTGTAGCCCGAGTGGTGCGGCTCGGTAAGTCCCAAAAAAGGGACCCGGGTTTGATCCTCGGCTAGCCCCGGGGTGCAATTAAAGGCCTCACGTGATTGAGCGCGCCGCGGTGCCCCCTTTAAGCGGCTGGTTCCTGGGTTTACCTTGTCTGCGGGGGTCACAAAAGTGGCGCTCGTGCGAGAGGGGTTCCTCATCATAAAAAAAAAATAGTATGGCCTCAATGTTTCGGTCATGCTTATATGATTTTGTAATTAAGTAACTTTAGTCGCCATTTCTATTTTAAACATAATTGCATTTTCTCTTAAACTAAGGAATTACTTCAAATTATCTTGCACCATTTGTACCTAGTTCCCTTTCCTCTTTTTCTAGAACCCTACTTCTCTCTCCCAATCTCCTTTATTCAATGTTATCTTTATCGATCTGTCTTTTGGGCTTGTTAAGATGGATGAGACATTATGTAAGAAGGAGATAGTATGTACCCTTACTCAACTTTAAGAGAAATGATACACATCAGTCATCACCCCTTACCCAGTGTGGAGTATACCAATTCATGGGAGGGAGTTCCATGCAAAAATGATTTATGTTTAATCCACATGTAGGAGAGTAATGGTGGAGAATGAGAAAAGACATAAGGAAAATGTTATAATTTAGAAATAAATAAGAAGCGATAAAATCAATTTTCTTTTAGAAATAATGGTGGAGATATAATTTAGAAATAAATAAGAAGCGATAAAATGCATTTTTTTTCAAAAGAAAAGCATAACATATAGGGAGAAATCATATGACAAATAATTGAGGAGAGAAAAATAGGTAAAAGTGGAAAGATAGAAAATAATATATATAGATAATATAAGAGATAAATGAGACTAATATAAACAATGAAATATTTTGCCATAAAAGAGTAAAAACATTCCTATTTGAATATCTATTGATACAAGCATGCATTCAAATTATTTTAGTAAAAAATAGAAATCACATGTGCGACACCTAACTAGGAGTACATAGGTATGAACTATTTATTTAATGTGATATTTAATTTTTTCTTTGTTCATTTATTTATCCATTTTTTTAAATTCTCTATATTATTATCAATGTATACATATTACGTCTAATCATGATATTTTTTCCAATTAGTACTATCATATATATTATGTGTATTATATTACTATTTAAGTGTACTATCTTATTACAATATTATCATTTATAAATGTATTGTATTGTTTATTATGTATACTCTATTTTCTCCTCCCTTTTCTCTTTTCTTTCTCCTCCTTCTTTTTAACTCAGTTATTTTTAGTTTTCCTTTGTTTTGTCTCCCTTCCTCACTCCACCTTATTTTTCTTCAAACAACATGATTTTCAAGAGATAGATGTTTATCTTTGTAGAAGGTTCTTCTCAAACTACTTACACACTCGATATGCATGTGGGGATAGATAGTTGGATGCTCATTGTTTCCCATCAATTAAGACTCGTCCCGGCTTGTCAAATTCCATGAGAAACCCATCAATCTTTAAGGAAACTTCTTTGCACCATACCCTAAACAATTGATGTTCAAGGGTAGATTAAGAAGAAACTATTTAATCAAAGGTTGATATGGTGTTTAGAGAAAGATTAACATACAAAAGTTGTAAAACCTATATACATGGTAGGAGTTAGGAGAAAGGAAGGGAGATAAAGAAAGACAAAAAATGATACGTAATATATATATATATATATATATATATATATATTACATAGGAGAGAAACATTTATGATAGATAATACCACATACTCCATAAGAATACTATAAAATAAAATATGTGATAAAATAACTTCATAGACAAACACTTATGGATGAATTACAATATTGCATGAAATGGGTTTGAAAAATTATATTCGTACTCATGTACTTTTTTTTACTAAAGTCTGTAAAGTTTTTAGTAACAATATGTTGTGCTACACAGAACTATAATATTGAATTTTTAGTTACGATACGTTGTGCAAAACAATAACTATAATATTGTGTAAGAATAATAGATGCAATATTATAATATAATACTAACAAATTATACAGTACATTTAAATAAACATTACTCTATAGGAGTGACAGAGAGAACGGAAAAGATGTAAATATAGAGAAAATGATACTAAATATCAAATTTATATTTCCATTATATTGAGAAACATGAGGATACTAAGTATTATATATTTACAACTTTAGCAAGAAATAGCATATACAATACCGTAACTTACCAAAGATACATATTAATGAAATATAGAGTACTTAACAAATATTTCATATGATTTTATTCTTCAATTGATGGATTATAAAAATAAACAAATCTAAAATGTATTAAAATATATAAATTTATTTATCAATGTTAGTATTAATTGATAATTAATCAATCTATGGATTGATTGTTAGCTAATGTTAATATTAACCATATGTGTATTGTTGACTGATGATTGTATTTATACTACTGACACTCAGTTTATTTCTAACATTCATTGTATATGTTGTAAAGAAGATCCCATCCCCTATATACAATGGGGCATACTCCTTTTACAGAGACATCATAAACATTCTTGTATTATCAAGTTTTATTTCATTCACATGGTATCAGAGCCAGTTTAGGATTTTATTTATCCTTCCATCTCCCACACACATTTTTTCATCGCTCATTTCTATTCCATTCATTCACAATGAAAATCAATAATACCAACAATAATTTCTTCTCACATCATGCATCAGGAATTTTTCTACACACTACCAAAGATTGGCACACACGACATGCAACTTTTCTTAGTGATCTCCTCGGACACCATGTTCTATCTCACATCAATCCTTCCTAAACTCCACCTCGTCACCTTTCATCTAATGAAAAAGAGGGTTTTCTCATCAACCCTGGCTTTATAAAGTGGCAGATTCATGACAAATTGATTATGTTGTATCTCATCAATTCCATTAACATAAGTCTTTAAGATGGCATCCTTGAAGAACACACTAGCATTGCTTCCATATGGGCTAGTCTTGAAAGCCGATTCACTCAATCAAATGGCAATCACAAATTTCAACTTGCAATGGAGACAACACGAGCAATACAAGGGGACCTTTCCATCTCTGAATTCTGTGACCATATGCACAATGTTTGGCATCCTAGAAACATCACAAGACCTGCATGCTCTTTATGAGTACCACATCATAAGGAGTTTTAGATGTATCGATTTCTTATGGAACTTCATCCATAATTTTAGTTGTGTGTATCCAAAATCATACAATGGTCGATGAAAACTTCTATAGAATCCATCATCCCTAAATATGTAGCAGTTGAAACTCATCTCTGACTCATGAAGACTACAACACCAATGAACAATTTTCCTCCTGTCATGTCTAGCACTTACATGACTGTTGCAACCATTGCTATTGCAAGGAAAAAAGCTCATGATCATCTAATGTGTACACATTGTCCCAAGAAAGGACATTTGGTCATAGGATGTTTCAAGATTCACCCAAATCCCTATTAGGGAAATGAGGAAAGAACCAAGCCTGTTCCTATCCCGACTACAACAAACACTACTTCCATAGGAGTTGGACTGAAAAAGCAACTCTCCCCAACATATATTGTAGAGATTATTCTTCAAATCATGAAGATGAGCAGTGATGGTATATCCACATCAACAAGCATTGAAGGTGCGACTTCATCTTGATCTTCCTAATCTACGAGTATAAATTCTGACATGTAGATCATGCATTCAGGTGCCACACATTAATGATTCCAAAATTTTCTATTTTATGGACCTATTATTCTCTACAACAACCACTAATAGAAATGGCAGATGGATCACTTAATGATATATCTCATATTGGATGCAGGATGCCTCAATCCTCAATATGTGGAGATCTTACTTTTCCCAAAGCTTTACATGTTCCTCACTTGCATATGAATCTTATCTATTGTAAATATTGTGATTTTGGCTTCCAAGTGATTTTTGATAAAGCTTTGTGTTCTATGTAGGATCAACATTCATGTCAGGAAATTGGGGCTGCAATTAGAGTTGGTGATCTATATCATGTGTCTAGTCTTCACATTCCAAACACCACCCACATTGCCTCTGCTGCAGTAATGCTCTCACCAAATTTATGGCATTATAGAATGGGGACATATATCTCCAAGTCATATTAGTAGTCTTATTCAGTCTGGCATTCTTGATTCAATATGTAGCTCCACTCAATTACAAGAGTGCACCAGTTGTAAACTTGGTAAAGATACAAACTTCCTTTTTCAAACTCAACCAATAAAAGTAGTAATGATTTTGATCTTGTTCATTAATATATTTGGGGGACTGCACCTATCTCCTCTGTAAGTGGATTCCAATAATATGTAATTTTTGTTGATAATTTCACATGATACACATGGATTTACCTCATGCACAACATGTCTCAAATTCCACAATATACCAATCTTTTACCACTAAAATTAAAACTCAACATAATAAATTCATTTGCCTATTACATGTAGATGGTGCAAATGAGTACACATCTACTACCATGTGTGAGATCTTCATTTTCGAAGGAACCATTTCTCAACAATGTTGTCCTTACATCCATTAACAAAATGGTGCTACATATAGGAATCAAAGAAACATTCTTGAAACAACTCATTCTTTGCTCATTAGTTGTGGCATTCCATAATGCTTTTGGTCACATCCACTTATCTCATTAATCTCATGCACACTCAAATTTTAGGGGGGATCTCACCGCATGAGAAACTGTACAATTAACCATCATCCTACATGCACTTGTGTGTTTTTGGTTGTACTCACTTTTTCATTATTCCCCAACATGAGAGAGACAAACTTGAGGCACGATCTGCATGTTGGGTCCTTCTAGGATACAGTGACGGATACAAAGGGTATATTTTCTTTAACCTTATTTCCCACTGTTTTCCCATAGAAAGGCATGTTACTTTCATTGAGGATACCCCTTATCATACTTCCACCACCATATATCTCTCATTGCTTCATGAATTCATCACCATCCCTCATTAGGGATCTACTATGACAACAACTTCCACCACACATCCTAACACTGAAACTACCCATATTGAGCTTCACAATTAGATTGAGCCTTCCATTGGGATTAAGGCTACCCATGTTGAGCCTCATGTCACATCACCACTAGTAGGCATTGATGATACCCATGTATACCCTCATACATCATCCAACGACACAACACATGTTATGATCCCAATGTTGCACAAAACCTTTCTTCTAGTAACATTAATGTGGGTCAAAGAAGATTTTGATACGGACACCAACCAAATCTACACTATCCTCATTCAACATTCACATGTTACTCTTTAGAATATAGAATTTTTTAACTATTCTTCATACGAATCTTGTTCCATCTTCATATCATGAAGCTTCTAGTTCTATACAATGGAAGAAAGCTATGTAAGAAGAGCTCCAACCCTTTGAACACACCCACACTTGGGATCTTGTCCCTTTATATGCAGATACTTCACCTATCAGTTGCAAGTGGCTTTAGAAAATTAAGCATAAGGTTGATGGCATGATTGACAGTTACAAAGCATGCCTAGTTTCTATAGGCCTCAGTCAGGAATACAACATAGATATGGAGAAACATTTACTCTAGTTTCTCACATGACCATTGTTAGAACTCTTCTTGCTGTCGTAGGAGCCCATCATTGGACATTATACCAGATGGATGTGCAAAATACATTTCGACTTGGAGAACTTTTAGAAACCATATACATGGATTCTCCACCAGGACTAGTAGTACATGCATTTCATGTTTGTCTTCTATCTCAAGCCATTTATGGACTCAAATAGGAACCCATGACATGGTTTGAATGCTTTAGACAAGCCATAACATGTGCAGGTTACAACCAATGTTCGTATGGTTATCCAATGTTTGAGTGTCATAAACCTCAAGGGAGGGTTGTCCTACTCCTATATGTAGATGACATGATCATTATAGGAGATGATTTAGCATGAATTAGGGAATTAATATATTATATTGCTAAATAATTTCAAATGAAGGACCTCTATTAACTTCACTATTTTCTAGTGCTGGAAATTGCTCATGGGAAGAAACCAATTGTAGTCTCTCAACAAAAGTATGAGAAAATATCATTAAGCATGCAAAAATATCTAACTTATAGGATGTAGACACACCTCTTAAACTTCATCTAAAATTTCGTACAACTAACTATGAGCCTTTACCTAATCCCACAAGGTATCATCAAATAGTAGGACAATTCCTATACTTGTGTACTACTAGACTATATATTCTAAAAGATGTTAGGATTGTGTCACAATTCTTATCTTTTCCCTAAAGTGTCCACTATGTTGTTTTACTCCATATCATATCCTACATAAAGGGAACAATCACACGGTCTCTACTCATGCGATCATCTTTCGACCTCATCCTATGTGCATATAGTGATGCTGACTATGTTGGATGCCCAACCAATACACACTCCAATGTTGGTTTTATCCCTCTTCATGGTGATTCTTTAGTGTCATGGAGGAGAAAGAAATAGGATATTGTATCTCTCTCTTCCACTGAGGCAAAGTATAGAGAAATGTTTCACACATCACAAGAAATAGTGAACATCAGTTGGATTCTAAGTGACATGGGAGTTGTCATTTCAATGCTACACCTATATTTTGGGACAACAAGAGCGCCATGTGAATTGCTAGTGATCCAATTTTTCATGACATAACTAAACACATAGATATAGAATGTCACTTAGTGAGATAAAAGCATCTAGATGGCATCATTGCTCTCCCCTTCATAAACTCTACAAGTCATATTGTAGACTTCTTCACAAAAATGCACATTGTATCGAATGACAGTAGGTTGATTCACAAACTATTCATCTTAATCCACCTTGATTATGTGGGGGTGTTAGTATTAATTAATTGTCAATTAATCTATGAATGAATTGTTAGTTAATGTTAACATTGAACATATTTATATTCTTGATTGTTGACTATATTTATACTCTTGACTGTTAGTTTCTTTCGCACATTCATTGTATTTACTATAAAGAGTATCTCATCCCCTATATATTAAAGGGCATACTCCTTGTACAAACACGTCATAAACATACTTGTATTTTCAAGTTCAATTCATTCACAAAAAATATTGAATATTTCCAACTATAGAAAAAATAACATAAATTATACCATAACTTCCCAAAAGATATATATTAATGAAATTTTGAATACTTGAAATATTTCATATGACCCTATTCTTCTATCATGAATTGAAATAGAAAATAATCATAATTGCATTAAAATATATAAATTTATTTGTCGAAATAAGCATTGTTAAACCAAAAGTATAGCAGTGTGTAAACACAGATCAAATATTAAAGAAATACAAATCTAAAATATTAAAGACTACATGTATATACATAATACAATATTTCCAACAATAAAGTTAATGCATGATCCAACAAATATATATTAATATATTTTAAAATTATTATTGAATCATATGATATATATGTTCCATCAATACAGTTTTATGATTAATTAAGTTATAGTTCACAAAAAAATTAGTTGTTATACACATTTATATGTGTAAGTTCGTTTATAAAACACTATGACGTCAGTATTTCTGTCATGCATCACATAATGTTGATAATTAAGTAATTATGATCACCATATTTATCTTCAAACATTATTCCATTTTCTATTATTCAAAGGAATTACTTAAAACTAACTTTCACCATTTTCCCCTGGTTTCCTTTCCTCTTTTTCTACCACCCTTATTCTCTGCCCCAGTCTTCTTTATTCTATATTTTCTCGATCAATATTGGCTTAGTAGGATGAAAAATTGTGTGAGAAGGAGATGATATGTTGCCTTATTGAAATTTTAAGATAAGTGATATGCATCACCGCTTATCCATTGTAGAGTATACTAATTTGCGAGAGGGTGTGCCCATGCAAATACCATTTATGTTTAATCCATGTAGGAAAGAATAATTGAAGAAATGACAAAAGACAAAAGGAAAATTTTATGGAGTTAGAATTTAGAAATTTATAAGAAGAGATAAAATGAATATTCTAAAATATAAATCGTAACATGCATGGAGAAATCATATGAGAAATAATTTAGGAAGGAAAAGAGGTAAAAGATGAAACATAGAAAAGAACATGTAGAGAGAAAGTAAAAGAGTCTAATGAGACTGATAGAAACAATGAACTATTTTTTGATAAAATTGTAAAAGAAAACTATGTATCTTTCTATTGAAATAAGAATGCATTGTAATTATTTTCAATAAAAAATAGAAATCATAGGCATGAAATATGAGCAAGAATACATAGGTGAAGAATGGTAGGCACAAGAAGTTTCATAAAACTTCTACTAGATAGAGGGTCTTTGTGAGGCCATAGAGTACTTAAGGGTGAGGGGAACCCTAAAAAATAAATTGCATGACAAAATGATAAACACGCATGCGTAAGAAACCTAAGAAAAATTACCTTGATCATTTGTTTCTTCTAATGAATTAAGGATTCACTTGAATAGAGGTAGTCCCTTGGTAGTGTACTGAACACCAATGTTAGGTACATGCATGCAAGAATCCTTGATCAAATTATTGAAGAAGTGAAACTGCATCAAATATAAGAAAGCAAAATTGAGTGATCTGAATAATCTATATTATTACTAAAAATATCAAAAATACTGTTTGATCAACAATAAAAAATTGTTAGTTTCTTGCTATACAAACTGACCAAAAGATACAGAAAAAAGTGTAATTTTTTTAGTGTTAGAATCATTAGGAAAGGATCCAATGAAAATTTTATGATTTGTCCATATGTCTATGTCAGTATTAGATTCTTTGTTTTGGAAGATGTATAACCAAATTTGTATGTAAAGGAACAAGTAATGAGCATATGATAGAAATATTTTGATTTTTTTCCAGATAATTAAGCATAGGGAAGGACTTAGGGAGCCTCTAGACATCCATCGGGTACAAATAAGGAGATATTTATTTCTAGTTAGAAAAATGAGATTATGAAATTTTGATGGAAATGTAATACTCAACAAATAATTACAAAACATAGTGTTTATACCCAAATGAGTTAAGAATCTATACACTTTTTTTAAATGACACTAGTACCGAAAATGTTTTTTACAATAGTTCATTTTTTTATTTTACAACAGGTGTCAACTATTGCACTATATCACATGATTTCAATGGGAGGGTTATAACAAGTGTTTCACATGTCGTGATATGTGTATTTTACACAACTATTAATGCATGTTGTATTTCACTGAACACACCCATTGTAATAGGGGTGTTTTACACAACATGTTGAGAAAAAGGAAAATACATTTGGACACTAGTTTCAAACTTGAGACCACTTGAAAGTAAAGAACAACTCTATGTACTAAACCAATTTCTTTTTATACATGACATGCATTCTTTGTTGTAAATATACGACAAGTTGGTATACACCTATTGTGTGAATGTGGACTACCACCACAAGTAACTATTACAAAAAGTGAAAGCTTGTTGTGTGATTATGGTATATTACAACATATAGGGTATGTTGTGTAACTATGGTCTATTACAAAGGGATAGCATATGTGAATGTTATAATGTGTTAGAGCATGTCGTATAATTATGGTCTTCTACAAAGGGTTTGAATATGCTGTAATATTATAGTCTATTACAACATTTTAGAACATGTTGTAGTATCACATATACTACAATGAGTTTGGCTCGTTGTATATTACTTATATTGTGTAATATATATAATAAACAACACAATATTGGACTTTTTTGTAATAAATATACTAACTACAACACATCCAACAGAACTATTGTGTTTTACCCATTGTAAAAAGCATTTTTTGTAGTAGTGTAATAATAAGTACCCAATCATCAGGAAAATTATGAATAATTTTAAGAAATAGTGAAGTGATGAATCCAATAACTGGTGTATTAGAATAAATGATTGTGATAAGGCATCTTTTGAGATAGTTTTTATGGTGACATATTAGTAGGGATTTTTCATTGCTAGTATTGATGTGTTTGATAGAGTTTTTGTTCTTCAAAATCACTTTTATGTAAGATAGTACACATACGTTCATCCTATGATCAACCTAAAAATGATTATTACATAAATTGAAAGAATGAATCACAATATGGTTTTAGGTTTACAGATAGTATTCGAATTGAATAAGAAACATCTATTTTTATCCATCGTGGACCTCAATAATGAAAATTCTCTGATTTATTTCATTATGAGAGATTAATTTGTTTTTGTTTAGGAAAGAAAATATGCGATAATGTGAGTGAGATATGTGTTCATAAGAATGATATCCCTTTATTTTCAATTTGATATCTTATTTAGTGTGTTTTAATTAAAGTGTTCCCATCTTGAACTGTGAAGTATATGTGTTGATAGAGTAGGCTTGAGGATTTCAAAGTTTATTTTTCCTCTTTATGGAAAAGTATGAATTTAAAATGTTACCTATTAATTTGACTAATGTGTGTTCTGGATATAATTCATTTGTTGAAGTTAATACATGGGGTGAATAAAAAAAATCATAGTTAAATTACTATCTTTGTCACCAAGTTTAAGAAAGAGAACTTTTTTGTCAACATATTGAACAACGTGCAATTGGGGATAGAATTAATGAGGTCATTTCAATTCCTAGTTTGAACATGTCAAAAAGAATAGAAGCTACTATGGTGAATATATAGGAGATATGAGATGACCACGTTCAAGTCCTTAGAACTAGTGATGTAATTCAATGCTTATCCACCGATCAAGGTTGAGAAATGTGTTGAACTGATACAATTATAGACCCAATTGTCTGTTGAGGGACAAATCCTAGGCCACTGTGACCATCGTTGATGAACTACTGATTAAAATTGTCAAAGGCTATCTCAAACTCAAGTTTAGGAATAATAAAAGGATTGTGATTCGTGTAAGAAGTATATCTTATGTCAGTAATAATAACATAGGAATTTTGAATGTGGTGGCCTTTGATAAAATAATATGTTCCAACCCAATAGTATCATGGATCAAGTTTTTTATTTTTGAAGTGAGGACTTCTTGATAATATCTAATACGAGGCCTTGGTGAAGATGACAACTTCAAAATGTTTAATTTTGATAGCTTTCTTGTTTCTTGATCAAATAATTATGTGTTTGGCAGAAAACACCTATTTGTAGAGTAACATCGTTGTGATGTTTATGCATTTAAATAGATCATCGAAGGAATACTAGATATTATCCCATTATTTGTCATAAAATTCATAACAAAATCTATTGGGTTTCGGGGACTAGTTGGCACCTATAGGTTTCATTGTCTTCAAAATCTCTTCATTAGAAAGTGAGGAGATGAGATCATCATGCCTATAAACTTTTACGAGTACCAAATTGTGCCAATTATGGGACCATGGATGTATAAACCTTAAAATACATAAAAAATGTCTAATGACTATATGTTGTTTAATTGTAACCAAGGAGTTGTGAATGGATGTACATATGGGATTAAGAGAGAAAGATTTATTCCATCCTCCCTCACATTGTATATAAGAGGTGAGATGCTGAGGATGGTGGTCAATCTAGGAATTATTATATGTTCTATTTGAACCCAAGTACCTTCATAGAGGACCATCAAAAAATTTTGAACCACTCTATCCCTTGTCACTGTAGTATTTGTACATGTATATCAAGTGTACCTTGTTTAAATTAAGGCAATGAAAAAAATATTATTCACAATATCTTAAAACAACACATGAAGGGATTTGAACATTACACCTTTTGTGTACTATTTGTAACAACTTGTGCATTGTCTTTATATACATGTGTAGTATAAATACAATATTCAATCATCAAGAAATAATCCATTAATGCTTTATAAATATTTCAAAATTTTGAATCTTTTTGTATTGTTTGTATTTTGATGCATGTATTAAATATTTAATGTGCTATTTCTATTTATAAGTGGTTTCACACTTGTGTACAATGAAGTTCTGTATCATTTTTAGTACTTGGATGTATAATTCATGGAAATCATTATTGTTCATTCTACACTTATATATATACTTACTTTGATTATGTGTGTACTATTTCGTTAATTGTATGTGTACCACTTAATTATGCATTAGATTATATCAATGTTTTAGTTATTTAATATTATGTGTTTATATGGATGGTGTATTATTTCTATTTTCTAAGTGTATTATTTATATCATGTGTTTGTATTATTTGTACACATGTAAACAATGTAGATACTTTGAAAATAAAAATAAATGCACATGAACATATTGTACATAATTATCATGATATAAATGTATAATTTCAACAATAATAGATTTTTAAGTAACAAAAGTGCACAATTTTATAAAATAACATGAATACATACATTGTATGGAATATATATTGTACTAATGAGAATTTACTTTCATTCTTTTTAATTATCTCCTTACTTATTAACTGTCTCCAAGTATCCCACTATACATAACATTCACATTATTATCTCTCTCCATAAATATCACCACTATGCACTCCTCTCCATAATTTGTCTCTCCTTCACTATCCCACTTCACAATTATCTCTCCTAATTGTACACCCCCAACATTACACCGGTCGAGCTTGGCATTTTACGAGTATTATCCTTTTTCTTTTTAAAATTTAACATAATTTTTACTATGTCTATACATATACTAGCACAGAAAAATAATTATATATGAACATGTAGATTAACATAGTTGAATACATAGCTTCCCAAATATTTGTATAAATCAAAATATTTTCATTGATTTTAAAATCACATGTTCTAAAACCATTGGAAGCCCTCAAGAAACTATTACATAAGTATAATATAAATTTTAATTAATTGTTACATATTTTTCATATAAGTTCAATTAAGAAAACAAATTTTAAATGTATAATAAGTTTCAACAAGATGATATATATCCTCATAAAAATATAACCATGTTGAATAATTGAATAAAAGTTATATTAGATGGTAAAATGGCCACCTTGGTAAGCCATCTCTTCTAATGAAGTCAAAATTAGTAAAATTAAGTCTATCTTACATAAAATATTTAATTGGACTATGGAAAATGGCTTGCCATGCCCACCCACTAACTTTAAGTAAGTCTTCATATTTGCATTGGGTATGTCTAAGTAGGTTATAGTGGTATAATCCTCACATGTTCAATGGCATTGGACCAATTGTTTCCAAAAATTTAGTGATGCAAAAACCCTTCACACTCTTTTCTATAAGAATACCTACATAACAGAAGTGATCCATGAAAAATAATTTATTCCACAAGAGATATCCTTCACTCATAATCCTTGTTTTCCCAACTGATATCCACAATAATGGCTCTACTGAGAATGGTTGTACTATCTGGTCTCTACAATTTTTGTTTTACCATCAAAATAGTTGTCAAAATTCACCCCATTCCTCTCCAAGTTCCTTGTCATTTAAAGCATTTGTACCATGACCACTTTTGCAAAAATGGGAATTCTACATACTTCCCACCATGTTTTTCTTGCCACAGAACAATCATGCCACTCACCCTAGGGCTCACTCAAAAATCCACCTTGTATTGACCCATTTTCTCTCCATGATCTTTCTATCAACATGGTCAGTCTACATAACAGGAACCATGGATGTGGTCAAGGCAGAATGAGACCTCTACCTTCAACCCTATTTGACAAAATATCCTCATTAGAACTGGCTAACATAGAACCCAATGTAAGTGTTACTGGCAACTAGGAGTAGAGGATAATTGTTGTCACTTCATTCACTCCACCTTCTCACCACCACCAACCCCACCTCACTCATTTTATACTTCATTCAACTTCAAAACTCTAGTTTTTCTAGGATTACAACTACCTTCCACCATACCCTACATGCTGTTACACCTTGGAGGAGACTAGATATGTACCTACATATTGAGGTGAAGAAGGAGGAGTCTACTTGGAATCTATGTGGCTAGATCTTCATTTAACCTTTCATCTTCTGTAATTTATTGTACTATGAGTAGGTAAGCCCCTTTCTGGGTTGTTAGTGGGATAAATATGTCACTTGGATACCATGTCATGGGAAATATTTATTTAACACATTTTATATTATCTCCAATGCTATGTTCATGCTTGTTCTTTTCCTTACCTTCTTCTTTGGTGTTTGGGATATGAAATCACCTGTGGTTTAGAGACAAGAGGGAATGGGAATCTTATAAGAGATATACTTCTATGGACATTTGTGAAGTCTTGTCAATTTATCCTATCCAAACTTCTCCCCCGCTATTATTCTAGACCTAGGCTGGATATGTAGGTATTGTATTTTGAGGATGGGGTAACAATAAATTAACAAATAACCATTCCTAATTAACACTATCCATTAGATCCTTCGTAGATATAAAATGTCAATGAACAAAAGATGGTAGAAAGGATAAAGATTACATCATTTTGCATACTATTTGTCCAATAAGTAGACACATGTTTTTTGACAATGACTAAACTTTCAGATCCAAATAGGCTACAAAGAAATATGGATCATCTACCAAGAATTCTAGATCAGACTTCAAGATATCGTGTAGTTGTCTTCTTTCAAGCACCTTTGTGTCTTCTTGTGGAACAACTTATCCAAGCATCTGCATGTGTTCTTCAGCCTCTACATTGTCCATGTGAATGGGGGAGAACATGTTGCACCACCTTGTCAACCAAGTTGAAGCGGAACATGAGTCATCAATGTTTTAGTAATTTTGGAACTCCCTTTCTTCTCCTATCTCGGGAATATGTCCTTAGGGTAAGTTCCTCTCTCTTAAAGATAGAAATATGATAGACAACATTTCTAACAAGTTGTGTCTCATGTGTGTCTCACTCTTTGGAATTTACCCCCTTTATATAGGATAGTCATGGTCTTGGAAAATCCTAATTCCAATCCCTTCTTCTAGTCACAATGTGAAATAATCCCAACATTGAAAAAGATGACTTAAATTTCGGTTGGCTAACTTAAAAACTCCCAACTGGCATGGCATGCCAACTAGATGATTGGAACTCCCAATAAGCTAACTGCAGTAGTCCACATCTGGATCTGAATTGGTTTTCAAATTTAAAACATCCCTACTAAATTCCAATCATCTGAGTCACCAAGTTAGTCATTCGAATGGTCACCATCATAAGGTGAATGTCAGTCGACTAAGTGATAATCAAATGATCCATCGACTTAAACATTTTAGTCGGCTGCCTAGAAACATTAGTAGTGAGACTAGGCATGGAAATCAGATTGCAATGATTCAAAATCATTATAACCATATGTTGTATTGTGAAATCTAGTTCCCTTATGTGTGCTTACTCATGTAACTCAGTAGGTTTCTAAGTAGTTGGTTGTGGTGTTCAAAACCTAAAATGTAAATATTTGTATCTAGGCGTTCATCATTGCCACCCAATAAATAGTATGAAGTTGGAGAACAAATTCAATTTATAAAGTGATCAATGTTACCAGGACCATATATATAATCCCTTTCTCATAGGTATACAGATTGAAACAGAGGCATGCATTATCATCCCCTTATCATTCAATTTTTGTTCCTCAAATTATAGAAGATCATTTTGGTATTGTTAGCTGAATGTTATGTATTGACTCACATGTGAAGTTCCATGTATTTCCACAGTCTCACTTATCAAGTGTCCATGATGTCACTCCAAAATTGGGACATATTCCATGTAAATCCCTCACTATCATCTCCATGTGTCATAGTGTATTCAATCACTACCATTTTGCAACCTTGATTAAGAGCATGTTGGGCTAGTGGTCAAAGTATAAAGAACAACATGTGATTATTGTAGTGACTTCAGGTCTAAGGATCAAAATCACTACCATCACATTGAAATATGACTCTGACATGTCATTACATGACTTCGATGTGACATTCTCAAGGTGGATTTGTCTAGTACAACTAATTCTTAAATAATTACCCTTGTATCCAATTTGATATCCAATATCATGACTAGAGAAACGTAACCGTCACTCACCATACATGGTAGTCTTATCATATGTATTGTTGTTGTCCTATAGTGTACACAATAATAACCTAATAGGTACATAACATGTATGAATATTCTAAGTATAAATATTATCTCATGTTTAGGTCCTCATCTGAAACCATATGTCAGTGAGCCAAAATTTTCGCAAGGAATAATTAGGTTTATTTATTATTCTAATGCAAAAACAAACATCATAAGTGGAATTTCATTCTATTGGTATTGAAATTATATACATTATCCCTATTACAATTGTCATATTATTGCTCTCAAGGAAAAAAATCAACAACTACTTATAGAATATCCAATCACTCATGAATGTAATTCTGAGTAATCAAATATGACTGTCATGCTTCTTAAGTGAAGCTACTTTTGTTAAGGGATCCACATTGTTTTCAGTTGGTACTCTTCAAATATTAATATCTCCTCATTGTACTATATGTCATATGAGGGGTTGCTTTATTATGTGCATGGAAAGTTGATGTGATATGGGTTTCTTAGCATGTGAAATGGCACATTATGGTCTCTCCACTACTCTACTACTTTTTTAATGGTTGGAACCACCCAAAGTTCACTAGTGAATTTATTGATCCATAATTCTTCCTTTATTGTATTGTATTTGGAAATATACTGATCCTATAATTTAGAATCAACTATTTTCTCTTTTAGGGACTCGTCCACATTACAGATCCACCATTTCAACAAAACACAAATCCTAATTGCCACTAGTAATCGTCCTTGTTGGTTTGGAAGCTTACATCAGCGTAACCTCCTACAACCAAACCTTCGACACCACCATAAATTAGAAATCGATCCTTAGTTCTTTGAAAGTTCTTATGAATGCTATAAAGCTATCTAGTGTCCATAGCTTGTATAGGAATAGTATCTACTCATCTTGCTTAAAGCATAAAAACAATTGGGAGTGTACATAATTTTGCATACATGATAGATCCAATTGTTGAGGTATATGGAATATTTCTCATACGTGCTTGCTCTTCCAATGAGTTGGGGCATTGGGATTGAAAGAGACAAATTCCATGTAAAATGGGTAAATTTCCTTTCTTAAAATCCCACATGATAAACTTCTTAATCACTTTGTCAATATATGTACTTTGACTTAGGAAAAGAAACCATCTAGCTATATCTTTACATATCTTGATTCCTAGTAGATGGGATGCTTTGCCAAAGTCATTCATGTAGAAGGTATTTCCCAATTAGGTCTCAAACAACTATATATTAGGGATGTCATTCCCCAACAATAGTATGATGCCAACATACAATATGAGTAATATGATTACGCTCCCATCAACCTTCTTGTAAACACAAGGTTTATGTTCATTTTGAATAAAGGGAAACTATTTGATAGTATCAACAAATTAAAGTTGACATATCTGATATTCTTGCTTCAATCCATAGATTACCTTTGCATGATTACAAACATTATTAATTTCAATTGGATATAAAAACCTCCAGGTTGTGTCTGATACACATCCTCTAAAAGATACATGTTAAGGAAACCAATTGTAATATCAATTTTATATATTTCATAGTCATGATAACTTGCAATGGTGAACATGATCTTCAATGACCAACTGACCACCTTCTTGAGTCACAAGATAACCAAATCTTTCACGCTCAAAGCTTGTCCTACTAGATCCATGAGGATCTTATGTTACATGAGGAATTTGGGAATCCACAACAATTTTTGACTTTCTATATTCCTCTTGCATCTCAATTGGTTCAATATTTTCTTGCTTCTCTTGAACCTTTTTGAGTTCTACATTCCTCCCACTGATTCCTTAGCAATAAATGCCTTTTCTAGGACTATATCACCCCTAGAAACAAACACTTTACTATCATATGGAGTATACAAGTAGTATTCTTTAATTTCCTAAGGATACCTAACAAAATAACATTTATTTGATTTGGGTCCAAGCTTTTCGAAAAAAAATTATCTCGCGTAAACTTCGCATTTCCAAATATTCATAAAAGAGAAATTGAGATGCTTCCCATACCATACCTCATATGGTATCTTTTGAACTGCTTTAGATGGTAAATTGTTTAGTGTAAACATTGTGATTTCTAGACCATAACCTAGAAGTAAGATAGAAGATAAGAAAAACTCATCAATGATCGAACAATATATAGTTATGAGTGATTCTTTCTTTCTAACACACCATAATGAAGTGGTTTGAGGTGGAGTCCATATTGATAGGATACCACAGTCTGGAAGAAGGTGCTCAAACTCTTAGCTTAAGTATTCTCCACCATGATTAGAATGAAGTGCCTTAATACTTTTGATAAGTTGCTTCTCTACATCATTTATTAAAACTTTGAAATTCTCAAGAGTTTTTGACTTATGTTTCATCAAGTAAACATAACCATACCTACTGAAATCATCAGTAAAGGTAATGGAGTATTGATAACCACCTCTAACATTTGTTCTAAAGGGTTAACACACATCAGTATGTATGAGTCCCAATAGATCACTAGCCCTCTCATTGTTATCACTGAATGAAGTCTTTGGCATCATCCCAAAAAATAAGACTCACATGCCTCTATTGATTCAAAACCAAAAGAGTTTAGATATCCATCTTTATGGAGTCCGGAAATGTGTTTCTCAGTGATGTTCCCTAGACAACAATTCCAAAGGTATGTTTTGTTTGAGTTATTAACTTTTAATATTTTAATATTTATATTATAGTTGTTTGTCTCTGGATCCAACAAATAAAGACCATAAAACACTGGGGCACTTCCATAAAAGATCTCATCTTTTGAAATAGAACATTGATAATTCTTTATATGAAATTCAAATCCATTATTGTCCATACAAGACATACAAATAATATTACTATCAATTATAGGTACAAAATAGTAGTTCTTGAACTATATTACAAGCCTCGTGCAGTAGAGATAAATTATAAGTTCCAACTGTAGTGGAGAAACTATTGCCCTATTTTTAATGCGAAATTTGACCTAACCCTTTCTTCAAAGCTTACTTCTTTTCATAACCTACATATTTGAACATATATGAGATCCACATCTGGTATCTAGTACCAAAGATGAAGAGGTATACACATTTCTTCCAATAATTTATATACCTAAAATGGAGGTCTCTATCCCCTGCTTCATCTTCCTGAATCTCTTAATGTGCAAAAGATAGATTCTGTTTGCACTTATCTTTCTCATTGTCTTGAGTGTTGAAGACTTGGACTTCTTCTTAGCCTCAAAACTCTTATTTCCCATGATTTCTTCCTTTGACACTTCCCCACTAATCACCATCACAGGTTTGGCCTTTTACATTTGTTCTTTGACATTTATCAACATGCCAAGTTATATTGATAGTGGTTTATCCATGTTACTCAAGTAATAACACCCAATGAACTGGCTATATGATTCAGAAAATGATTTTAGAATCATATCCATGGCAAACTCTTGGCTCGAAGTATTTCCTAGTCTTTCTGGATGTTGCATATGTTCGATCACATTGAGCACATGGGTTTTTATTAAATCTCCTTCTATCTACTTGCACTCAAAGAGTGCCTTTGATACGTTGTACCTTTATTTATTTGCATTATTCTACTTCATGTT
This sequence comes from Alisma plantago-aquatica, assembly GCA_963693085.1. NCBI lineage: Eukaryota > Viridiplantae > Streptophyta > Magnoliopsida > Alismatales > Alismataceae > Alisma > Alisma plantago-aquatica. Next base: position 21,313,307 of record OY856410.1, read on the forward strand.
CTCAAGATGTGTTTCCATCTCAAAAATCCCCATATACTCATGCTTTTCATTCAATTATTAGTTCATACAACATAGCATTGGTTGCTAAACGTTTAAGGCATCTTTAGCATGCTTCCTATAAGCATCCACTTCAGCCCTAGTTGCATCAGGAGTATGCTTTTTAGGCATTGGTGTATCTAGGACATAGAGATTATTCTCATTACTGAAAATCCTTCTCAAAGTCCAAAAATAGTTATGTAAGATTTTCTTGTTATGTTTGTCCTCCTTAAGGACTGATCGCAATAATGATTTGTTTGCTATTTGATTCTAGAAGAAAAAATTACAATTTGTTAAAATTCTTTTGATTTGATTTGTTAAAATTTGATAATGTTAAATTATGCCTTTTATTAACTGTCAATCCATCTATTTTTTACAAATGGATAACCTTCACATATCAATTTGGGAGATTGTAGTGTACAACCTTCTAGTGAGCCATGACCCAGAAAAATTAAGTTATTACCCGACCAACGTCTATGTCCACAACTAATTATTAAGGAAGGTAATACTTTGCCAATTGATCTCATGCAATTATTGGATAGATATTATGCATAACTCCTTGCTACAATCTATATGCATGCTTATAGGCACTTAATCTCACTAAGTTACCTAGTTAAGCCTGACCTAAAAGGCCAACACAATGGTAATGCCCCCCGCTTGGTAGGCCAACATAATTACCATCACAATTCCACAAAATACATTCCCACTCTTAGTTGATCAAGCTTTTCATGTGTTTCTTATGGAAAGAATCGAACACTAAATATTTTATTAAGGGCTTTTATATTTATATAAAATATATTCATATTAAATTACCATATACTAATAATAAGTATCATATAAATACTATACCTACAAAATGAAAATGCAATTTAAAATAAGAGAAATGGTTATGGTCATAGTAATGCAATTCCTTAGATCCACAAGGAATGGCTACCACCTAAAGTCCACATCATATGTAGCAGCTTGTAGTTGAAGAAGATTTGTGCTGGAACCAATTCGAGTTGATCGACTCAACTCTTGAGCCCACCATGTGATAAAGTGGACTTTTGAAGTTCTTGGTTGTGCGATTCGGTGTTTGGATCATTGATTGATGATTGGAGTAATTGTTTTGAGTCCATAGAAGTATTTGGTAATCAGTAATATTACTTGGTTTTACATATTGACATGATATAATGATGGTCCCTGAAGTGAATTTTGATCATACGAAAATGCCATGCTTCACATTTTATGAAGTTTCAACATACCTAAAGAAAGTAAGCTAGGGTTGAACTTTGTGGAATAATACACATCATTGATCATTTATAATTTACATTTTAAGGTAGTGGTGATGCTCACCCTTTTAAAGGAGGAGAGACATAGATTGGATCCTCTAGTGGGAATTCCAAGCCCTCGGATGCTATCAGTCAAGGAGATCATTTTTCTCCATGTGGTTACATTTTAGATGACATTTGTTACCATGTGCAACATGGTCCTTTGGTCGTGGACTTTGAGGGTGAAGGAAGTGTGATGTTGGAACCATATCCTCGCTAACTTCCTCTTACATCATGGTATATTCTACAAGAAAGAGGGAGTTTGACTCCCTAAATTTCTCCACCTCTACACTCTCTCTCCACCATGGTTAGTCAAATCCAAATGAGAATGTTGTCTATGGTGGAATCTCTCACTAGAAAGGAGGACAAGAGGCCAGCAAATGTGGGAGGTGACAATATTATGGAAGATGAGATTCAAAGATGCATAATGAGTTTTCACATACTGAGAAGCTATGACCAGCGGTGCCGACAGTGACACTAGGAGGAGGAGGAGCTTTTTTGAGGAATATGTTGGCTAAATTGGACATTAATATACCCTTTATTTTGATGATGACAAACATTTCACACTTCTAGATCTAACATGTTATTTGAGTATACTAGGATTCAAAGAAATAAGGAAATCCTACTACGTGGGAAGATGAAGGTCAAGGAAAATTGAAGATCAAATGTTCTCAATTGAATAAATGTCCATAATTATACTCAAATGTAAACACTAGTACAAAAATATAATGTACAAGTACTTAGACATCATGTAAATAAAGTGCTAGATTTTCCATACCCACTTATAACCCTTAGGTTTTCCCCTAAAGTTAGAGTCACCAACACACATTGAAACACACACTTAGTATGTGATTCAAAAGTATAGAATAGGGACACCCTCGGTCGAAGAAACTGTCGAACGAGACACTCTCATTCAATGTTCTTGTCAACCAAGAACCACCTCGGTCGAAATTGTGAGCACTATTCAACAACATACACAACTATTCTCTAAAATAGTCTTCATTAAAAATAGCCTCCACTGAGTAAGTAACGGTCTAAAGCTTGCGATCATTAGACTGAGTGGTTGGTAGTTGGTAGATGAAATTAGATGTTGCAACACTTTTGACTTAAACTCAAGCTCGGTCGAAGAATACCTCGACTGAGACACAGTTAGGTCGACCAAATTGTCAATTGAATAGGGTTCTGGATTGCTCTTTTCAAGCACGTACAAATAAGCAATTGCTATCCAGCTAATGTACACCTAACTGCTAGTAAAGCACTAAGAACAATAAAGACACTCCCTACAATGTCCATACTCCCTTGAAAACCATTCCTATAAACAGGAGAGGCCTTAGGACACTCAAAACACAACTTACATACACAATACACAAGCTACATTTGACCATCCACTATTGAGAGAAACAAATCTAGAATTCACTTGCCATCTTCATCCTTGTTCTCCAGAATTGTGCCCTATAGTTACAATATCCTTCCCACCACATATAGACACGTCCATCCTAAGTAGATAGGAGATCTAAATAATTGATATAGGATCAAAGTGTTGTACTTCATTGGATAAGTATTTTCTTTATTCCGATCTATTTCTATATTGTATTTTATTCTCCTTGACTACTCCTAGGGCTGGAGGCGGCTGAAAGGAGGTTGCTTGGTGGTACTTAAACAAGTGAAGGATGCTCCAAGATGTTCTTGAGATTACTTCAAGAAGGCTACTTCTAATGAGGTTGGATCTACTTTTAGGCAAAGTCTATCTCACAGTGGTGGAGCTACTTCAAGGTGGTGAAGGTTGCTCCAAGAATTGCTCGTGGTTACTTCATAGAGGTTACTTCACGGGGGTTGAGGCTACTTCAAGGTGAAGACTACTTTGTCATGGAAGGTGATTGTATTTTATGTAGCATCCTTGAGAGGTAATAAAATAAATTACATTCAAAATCCCAATTGGAAAAAATTGGGTAGTGAACTGACTACCTTTGATTTCAAAGGTAGGAACCACTCTATATCCAAATGCCTTCCTTGTTTAGTACTACTTGTTTGGTTTGGTGCTTCAATTGTTTTTATTAACTTTAAATTATCCAAAAATCTCTATTCACCCCCTCTAGATCTTTCAATTGGTATCAGAGTAGGTCTTCAAGGAGCCACAACATGTCTTGAAGAATGGGGGACAGTGTACTTTACAACCTCAACCTTGAAAGAACCTACGTGAGCTGGCCACCACCCTTTGATGGAAGCAACTACACTTATTTGAAGAGAAGGGTGTAATTTTACTTCCAAGCATTAAGCTTGGACCTTTGGAGAATGGTATTTACACCCTATGTACTTCCAATGACGGAATATGCAACATGAGATCCAAATACGGTAAAGCAAGTTCAATTAAATGCAAAGGTGGTAAGCATTTTACATTGTTCTACTTTAGTAAGTGAGTTCAATAGAATATCTTCATGTGATACAACTTATGATATATAGCATAAACTATCTATAACACATGAAGGTAAAGTTTAAAATAAAATGATTAATATGTTTAAACAAAAATTTGAACAATTTTGAATGCAATCTAATGAATCCGTTGGTGAGATGTATGCAAGATTTTCTTCCAACATTAACAACTTAACTGCATTGGGCAAATATATAAGTAAAGAAATCAAGTGTCTAAAATCCATAGATCTTTTCCTCCAAAATACAAGAAAAAGGTGACTACAATTAAAGAAGCTAATAATCTCTCCACATTGAGGATGGAGCACATTGAGGATGGAGCGGCTCATTGGAAATTTAGAAACTCATGAGGTCACTCTTGAAGAAGAAGAATGATTGGAAGCCTAACAAAAGAATGAGAAAAGGAAGGACATTTCTTTTAAGGTGACAACTAAAGAAAGTAATTAAATAAGTGAAGAAGAGAGTGAAAAGGAGGCACTCATTGTAAATGGTAAGCAATATAGAATATTTCAAACTTTCAAAAATTCTCTTGTTTCTTCCTCCTTCTTCCCTTAGGTGATTTGAATGTGGTAAGAAACAAAATTAAAAAATTGAGTGTCCCAAAGTCAGTAAGGGAAAAAATATTCCCTCAAAAAGAAAGAAAAGCCTACAAAGCAGCTTGGGATGACTCAAGCAATGATAGCAAGAGTGAGGAGGAAGTAGAATGTCTCATTACTAAAGAATACATGACAAAATGTTTCATTGCAAAAATAAATGAAGAAGAAAATGAGGTAAGTCATCTTGATTTATGTAAAGAAGAGTTAGTCACTAGTATTAAAGAATTACATGATAAATATGTTGATTGTATAAAGAAATTAAAAAGGCCTATGAAAACAAATGAAGATTTGTATACTAATTTAAATGATGTTACTTTTGAAAAGGAAGGTCTTATATATAAAAAGGCCACTTTGAAATCTTCTATTAATGATTGCAACATTAAGTTGCTTGCTCTGGAAACCAACAATAATCTTCTTTACCATGAAAAGGTTGAATTGCTTGCCAAGATAAATGATCTTCAAATTCAAATTGTTCTATGTACTCATTTGGATTATGATGTTATTGTCAGAGAAAGAGATAGTTTATTATCTAATCTAAACCAAGTAAAGTTAGACCTTAAAAAGAAAATGGATGAACATGCTAAGTTGCAAAAGATTATTAGTAGCTTGAAAAACAAGGACATTCTTGATAAAATCCTAAAGGACTCATCTGGTCAAATTGGGAGGAGAGGACTAGGATATGAACCTAAATAGAAATCCTACCAAAAGCCTAGAACTAGAAAAATATAAAAACCCCAAAACCAAGGTCACGTATGTAAAGAAGTGAAACCACTCCTCTACTAGAAAGAAAAGATCACATCCCTTGAACCAAACACCACATAATTTTTTGAAAAGGGATGGAGACCAATTCAATCAACATGTACGTATCTTTAAAAATTAGTAGCAGTAGAAAATATCATTATCTAAAAATTTACGAAGTTTGATAACATAAAACAACACTTCACCACATATGGGTGTCCAAAACGAAAACTAAACATATAGGCCAAAGATCAACCCGAGGGTCATCCAACCACCTCTTCAAGTCTCCCATAAGCTCATCTACAAGGTTTATGTTGAAATTACCTCTCATTGGTCAAACCTGGGGTTGGAAGAATACCCCACAAAAGAAGAGAAGAAAAAAATACTTCAACAAAAAATTGGTATATGTATGCTAAAAGAAACTTTGAGCAATTTAGGCAATAGGGACATCAATTAAAAAATACTTCCCATATAAGAGATAAGCAATACCCACACAGCCATACAAGAAAAGAAACATCATAACATGCTAAAAGAGGATACTTGCCATAAACAAAATAATTAAAATTGTGCAACCAAAGCACATAAAGAAAGAAGTAAGGCAAACACCCCACAAATATCATCAAACCTACATGCATGTGAGATAAACATAGCCCTAAAACAATAAACTTGAAATCTAATAGAGAAAGGAATACTGCCACACTCTCAAATATAATAAATAGAGTATGGATTCTGCCACACCTGGTATAGAGAAGTGGTTTACTGCAACCCTCCTTAATAAACAATAGGGGATTACTACCCCAAAACCTAAGTAATTTACACTAGTCTAGTGCTACTAAATCGCAGTGCATGTAAATATAGAGGCAAGTAAATAGTTTAGTCAGAAGATGATACAAAGGTTGCCATCACACAATAGACAACACAAACACATAACATCCACTTCAAAATGGCAGATATCAATATAAAATCCCAACATGCACCAAGTCAGAAGATAGATATCAAGAGAATATCCAATTACATAACAAGCAAGACAGTTCACACGAACCATGATAACAAGAGATAAGAGCAATGTGTATAGGCTATTGTCCATAGGACCAATAGAAAGACAAAATATTGGTGAATTGCTCAACAACAAGTAATAAAGGATACAACATACCTCAAGCCTTCAAACCCTAGAATTCATTTTCAGATCCCTTAATAAGATCAGAGTCCACTTTCCCCTATTATATAATCATATACAAGCATTAATGATATGTTAATTCATTATAAGGTAAAAACCCTAAAGTTACTAAATTTTTATGCAAACCTTCAATTCAAACTTCGAAAGTATCACCATTATCTTAGTTAGGGCTTTTTGATCAAAATGACATATAATATTATGTATTCTGAAGATATGGACTTTTCAGGTTATTTTTGGTAATTTTTTGTTAGTTAAATCATTATAAAAACACTTTTTCACAAACATCAGAATCAAACCTTGAAAATATTTTTAATGGATAGATCTCGTTCTCTTGATCAAAACACTATTTATTTTTTATTCTTGACCACTGGAATCATTTTTTATGATTTATTTCATATCAATCAATCAAACAATCGAAAATTCAAAAATCAAGAAAGAGAAGAGAGAGAGAGCAAAGGGGTGGGCCCGCATCATTATTGCCTAGCACAATCATGGCAATCGTGCGAGAAGCGGTAAGTCGGGTCAAAGGCGGACCAAAGGAGAAAAAGACCTAACTACCCTACTTGTGAACAAAAGTGCACGAAGAGAAGATGGAGGGCAAAACTGTAAAAGTGCACGAGGCTTTCTTCCCCAAAGCAACCGATGATGATCGACGGTATCTTTTTGCTGCTTGTAAGTGATTTTGGGAAAAAATGAAAAACTCGACCAATTTCAAAGCACAAATATGCAAAAGAAATAAGAGAGTGACATGAATCTATTAGTACCTTGTATTTGAATGAAGACGCAGAGATGAGAGAGAGGGAAGCACCACAAGTCCTATGTCTTTGGCGGCTAGCCAAGGGTCCAAATGTCCATGCAACTTGAAATTAAGAGTATGGTTGAGTTACTAAGGTGACGGCAGACCTATGGGTGTGGATATTTATATACAAGGAGTACTAGGATAGGGTTTAGCTAGGTGGGGTGAGAAAGGAGTCCCGCTTGGTTTAGGGGTATCTTGAATTATCATCAAAACACAAAAATCTTGGTATAAAGTTGTGTGAAATCTCACGAGGAATTCATAGAACTAAAAATCATCGAATTTCATCGAGTATATCTCGAGATAATTGAATTTGAGTTTTTGGAAAGCAACCAACATGTTTCCTATTCGGTTAGAGGAAGAAGATGACCATGAGTCGTCAGATCAGTGGACTCGGGTCCATGAAGGACAACAAGCCATCGGATCTCAAGGATGGAAAGAGTATATGAATTCTAGTTGTATTAAAATTTGACCAAAGTGTCATATTAATTTTAAATGTTTTTCTCTCTCCTCATTTAGAGGCCCAAATGATATCTAAAGTTGACCAAATTTATATTTTGACTGGTTTTGATGTGTAGAATCCAAATATAAAATTAGTTTTTCCTTTTGGGGAAGTTTATTAGGTGACTTAATGAAAATATCATTTTCTCTTTCTTCCTTCAAAAGAGGTGATAATATTCCTTAAAATTTGTGAAACTTCACCCATAAGTCTCCCTAAGTGACTTGGATATGATTTTGTCATTAATTTCACAAGTTGAGATTATTTATTTATTTATTAAGTAATTAGAAAATTCTAGACACTTTCTCTCTCCTATTTTTCTCATTATTCAAACATTATCAAAATTAGTTGCAAATTTTCCCAAAGGGTTATTTTATTGTTTGGATTATGAATATGGAGTAGTTTTCTATTTTGAGGGCATGAAGTATTTTGTTTCACTTTATCGGCCAAATTACTATTATCTTTTAAAAAAAATATTAATATATGCATTTATCTTCCAAGTTAGAGGATACGTGGCCCTTAAGTTACTTTTCAGTCAAGAAAATTAAATTGAGTGTCAAATTATCCTTATGGGTTTTTGTTTATAATTTTTAGTGCAATATATTTCCCATTATCTTCTTTTATCCATTAAATACCATACGACATCTAATTATTTCATTTATCATGTCCTATATATATATATATAATTTGGATTTTCTCTCATTTTTCCTATTCAAAAAATTACTAGAAAGTTCTCGGATGAAATATCTTGTTATTTTTATCACTTAGTGTACAATTTGCACCTCAGACCCATTATTTAAAACCCAACTAAGGTATTTGTGCATAGAACCCTATATTTAGAATATATGGGAAATATTTATCCAATAAAGTTCTTTTATTTCTTATTATCATCCAAATGAGTCTTTATAAGCACAAAGTATAATGTATTCCCTTATATAATTGAGGTGTCATGTTACAAGTTCTATTATTGGCTTAATTACATGTATTAGCTTATTCTTGTTTGGCTAAGTAAAAAGTGTAAAACTACTAGGGTAGGGTTCTAGTTCGGGTATATTACAACACACCACCCCTTAAAGGGATTTCATCCTCAAAATCAAAACATCCATAATAAAACTTATCAACCACCCCTTAATAGGGTTTATCTTATTATATGAAACTAAACTTCAGATACAAAAGGTTCAACTATACCTCTTACTTCCAACTACATAAGCAACATGCAAAAAGGAAATATAACTTGTAAAGACTAATCTAAGGAACTACTTCCTCTTGACCTTCATCATTAACTTCTTCACCATCCAAAGAAAAACTCTTCCATCTTTTCTTTCCATAGGTCTTCCTCTATTATTGTTACCATTATTGTTGTTCTGATTCTGAGGAGGTGTTGGTTGCTGTTGTACTGGAGCTTGACCATTACGATGCTTACGGTAATCAGGTCAGATGTATCTAGGTTCATTGCAATAGTGACATACCACTGGTGCGCCTTGAATTCTAACATGAGGGCACTTTCCTGGAGGATGGGGTCTATTGCACTTTGCACAACTGTCTCTTTTCTGCTCATCACCTGAGAACGTCCTCTTCTTATCAAACTCTCTAGGTTGGAACCATGGGTAAGACTCTACCACCAAAGCTTTATCAACCATCTATTGAAAGGTCAAAGGAAGTTGTGCGATAAGAGCTCGACCCACATTATAATTGAGTCCTTGAAGGATCAGGTTAGCCCTACGTTCCTCACCCAAACCAACTGCATAACGTTCTAATAGCAGAAACTTTTGCACAAAATAAGAAACGGATAAGGAACCTTGCTTCAAGCTATAGAAATCTACTTCTTTCTTCTTTAGGGTAGCAGTGCAGATATAATTTCCATGAAAGAGAGGCAAAAACTCTTCCCAAGACATGGTTGAGATATATCTAGTCCTTGTAATTCCATTCCACCAAACTCTTGCTGGTCCATCCAAAACATATGAAACAAACCTAACCTTCTGATGTAGAGGACATGCCATACCATCAAAAGTTCTCTATAAGGCTAACACCCAATCGTCTGCTTTGTCGACCATCTCTATCTCACCTTCACCCTTGAAGGAAGGTCGTTGCATGTTCATGAACTCCATGATTGAGAGCTCCTTAGACTTCTCAGGTACAGATGGGTCTTTCATCTTCCCCTTAATGAAAGATGCAAAGAGTTGTCGAAACATGGCCAACTCTTTCTCTGGAGTCATAGCTCCTCCCGAACCAGTAGAAGTTGAGGTCCCCTAACTAAACCTAGTATTTTGAGATGTCTCATAACCGTTCTGGTTGTCAACCGCTGAGTTATCAACTGCGATTAGGGTTTTTCCTACACAAGGCAAGGACACTTGGTATAAACAACCTAAGATAAAGGTAAACATCCTAACGGAGATGGTTTTGAAATAGTTAGATAACCGACTGCTAGTGGCTAGGATACCATGTTGTAAATAAGTGAAACCACTCCTCTACTATTAAGAAAAGATCACATCCATTGAACCAAACACCACATAAAATTTTAGCCAAAGGGATGGAGACCAATTCAATCAACATGTATGTATATTTACACAATGAGTAGAAGCAGAAAATATCATTATCTAACAATTTACAAAGCTTGATAACATACAACAACATCTCACCACATACGGGTGTCCAAAATGAAAAGTAAACATATAAGCCAAAGATCAAGACAAAGGTCTTCTAACCACCTCTTCAAGCCTCCCAAGAGCTCACCTATAAGGTCGATGTTGAAATCACCTCTCCTGGGTCAAAACTGGGGTTGGAAGCATACCCCACAAAAGAAGAGAAGAAAAGAAATACATCAGCAAAAAAGTGGTATGTGTATGCTAAAGGAAACTTCGAGCAATTTAGGAAACAAGGACATCCATTTAAAAATGATTCCCATACAAGAGATAAGGACTACCCACACGGGCATAAAAGAAGAGAAACATCATAACATGATAAAAGTGGATACTTCCCATAAACAAAACAATAAAAATTGTGCAACTAAAGCACATAAAGAAAGTAGTGGGGCACACACCATACAAATATCATTAAACCTACATCCATGTGAGATAATCATAGCCCTTGAATAATATAAACATAAAGGTGATCAAGTATAACTGGAAACCTAATAGAAAAAGGAATACTGCCAATCTCTCAAATATAATAAATTGAGTATGGATTACTGCCACAACCTGGTATAGAGAAGTGGTTTACTATCACCGTCCTTAATAAACAATAGGGGATTGATACCCCAAAACCTAAGTAATTTACACTACTCTAGTGCTACTGAATCACATTGCATGTAAATATAGAAGCAAGTAAATAGTTTAGTCAAAAGATGATACAAAGGTTGCCATCACACAATGGACAACACAAACATATAACAACCACTTCAAAGTGGAATATAACAATATAAGATCCCAACATGCACCAAGGCACAAGATAGATATCAAGAGAATATCCAAGTACATAACAAGAAATATAGTTCACACGAACCATGATAATAAGAGATAAGAGCAATGTGTATAGGCTATTGTCCATAGGACCAAGAGAAAGACAAAATATAGGTGAACTGCTCAACAACAAGTAATAGTGGATACAACATACCTCAATCCTTCAAACCCTAGAACTCACTTTCAGATACCTTAACAAGATTAGAGTCCACTTTCTACAATTATATAATCATATACATGCATTATTGATAAGTTCGTTCATCAGAAGGTAAAAACCCTAATGTAACTAACTTTTTGCGCAAACCTTCAAATCATACTCCAAAAGTATCACCATTATCTTTGTAAGGGTTTGCTGATCAAAATGACATATAATATTATTTATTTTGAAGATATGGACTTTTGGGTTATTTTTGGTGACTTTTATTTAATTAAATCATTTTAAAAACACTTTTTCACAAACATCAGAATCAAACCTCAAGATATTTTTAATGGATAGATATCATTATCCTGATTTCAAAACACTATTTATTTTTAATTTTTGACCACAAGAATCATTTTCTATGATTTATTTCGTATCAACCAATCAGAAAATCAAAAAGTCAAAAATTGAGAAAGAGAAGCGAGAGAGAGAAAGTAGAGGGGCGGGCCTGTGTCTCTATGATCTTGCCCAATCATGGCTGTCATGTGAGCAGTGGTAAGCCGAGTCAAAGGCGGACCAAAGGAGCAAAAGACCTAACTACCCTACTTGCGAACAAAAGAGCACGAAGAGAAGATGGAGGGCAAAACCGTAAAAGTGCACGGGGCTTTCTTCCCCAAAGTGCTCGATGATGAGTGGCGACAACTTCTTGCTACTTACAAGTGATTTTGGGGAAAAACGAAATACTCAACCAATTTCAACACACAAGTATGCAAAATAAAGAAGAGAGCGAGATAAATCTATCGGTACCTTGTATTTGAACAAACACGTAGAGATAAGAGAGGGGGAAGCGCCGCAAGTCTTGTGGCTTTGGTGGCTAGTCAAGGATCCAAACGTCCATGAAACACAAAATCAAAATTATGTTTGAGTTGCTAAGGTGACGGCGGACCTATGGGTATGGATATTTATATACAAGGAGACCTAGGCTAGGGTTTAGCTTGGTGGGGTGAAAGATGAGTCCCTCTTGGTTTAGGGGTTTCTTGAATTATTGTCAAAACACAAAAATCTTCGTAAAAAAATGTATGGAATCTCATGAGGAATTCGTAGAACCAAAAATCATCAAATTTCATCGAGTATATCTCGAGATAATTGAATTTCAGTTTTTGGAAAGCAACCAACCTATTTCCTATTCAGTTAGAGGAAGAAGACGACCATGAGTCATTGGATCAGTTGACCCGGGTCCATGAAGGACCATGATCCATCCGATCTCGCATATGGAAAGAGTATAAGAATTCTAGTTATACTAAAATTCGACCAAAGTGTCATATTAATTTTAAATGTTTTTCTCTCTTCTCGTTTGGAGGCCCAAATGATATCCAAAATTAACTAAAATTTATATTTTGACTGATTTTGATGCGTACAATCAAAATTTTGAATTAGTTTTACGTTTTGGGGAAGCTTAATAGGTGAAATAATTAAAATGTCATTTTCTCTTTCTCCCTTCAAAAGAGGTGATAATATTGCTTAAAATTTGTGAAACTTCACCCATAAGTCTCCCTAAGTGACTTGGATGCGATTTTGTCATTAATTTCACAAGATGAGATTATTTATTTATTTATTAAATAATTAAAAGATTTTACACACTTTCTCTCTCCTATTTTTCTCATTATTTAAAATTATCCAAATTAGTTGCAAATTTGCCCAAAAGCTTATATTAATTTTTGGATTATGAATTTGGAGTAGTTTTATTTTTTGAGGGCATTAATTATTTTATTTCACTTTATTGGCCAAATTCCTATTATCTTTTTATAAAGATATTAATATATGCATTTATCTTCCAAGTTAGAGGATATGTGTCCCTTAAGTTACTTTTAAGTCAAGAAAATGAAATTGAGTGTCAAATTATCCTTGTGGGTTTCTATTTATAATTTTCGGTGCAATATATTTCCCATTATATTCTTTTATCCATTAAATCCCATATTAACTCTAATTATTTCATTTATCATCTCCTATATACATAATTTGGATTTTGTCTCATTTTTTCTAATCTAAGAAGTACTAGAAAGTTCTAGGACGAAATACCTTATTATTTTTATCACTTAGTGTCCAATTTGCACCTCAGACCCATTATTCAAAACCCAACTGAGGTAGTTGTGCATACAACCCTATATTAGGAATATATTGGAAATATTTATCCAATTAAGTTCTTTAATTTGTTATTATCATCCAAATGAGTCATTATAACCACAAAATATTATGTATTCCCTTATATAATTGAGGTGTCATAGTATACATTTTATTATTGGCTTAATTACATGTATTAGCTTATCCTTGTTTGGCTAAGTAAAATGGGTAAAACTACTAGGGTAGGGTTCTAGTTCAGGTATGTTACAATGTATGTGCTTAAAGACAATCTACATAAAAAGAGAAATGAAATTGATTATATTTGTTGTCATTACTATTTATGACTTGGACATTATTCATTCTATTGCATATACAAGAAATAGGATGTTGACTCAGTTTAGGTTCCAAAGATGCCAACATAGAAATGTTGGACATATTAGTTGAGATTTGACCTAAACTACACCTTGAAATTCATAATGTTTTATCTCAACTAAATAAAGCTTGAACTTGTATATCTTTGTATATTTTGATTGCTTAATTATGTTATCCAAAAATAATGGGATGATACATTTACATTAGAATTGTTTAAAATGTACATAACTTATCTCAGTTGAAGAAATTCTCAATTGAGAAATGATTTGATCGAAGACAAGTTCAACCAAAGGTAGTTCAGTGAAAATTTGTTTTACTGACAAATCTTTTTGGTCAACAAATAGTTCGACTGAGAACATCTTTGGTCGACAATATATTCAACCAAAAATACTTTTGTTAGGGTTGTTTATTAAGAATATAATGTACATCTTGATCTTAATTGAATTATCTACACCAATTAGGGGTTAACATCCCTTGTATTGGGTTAGAGATTTATTTATTGATTCCACTATGAGCCTAAAGGAATCTCATATCATTTCAGGGCTTAACATTTCCTTGAAAATGGTCGAGAACCTAATATAAAAATATATTTATGAGACTACTGGAATCTCATATCATTTCAGGGCATAACATCCCTTGCAAATGATTGAGACATTAATCTGGGTTCTTAAATTGTCGCTAAATTTGACATTCTTTTTTAAACAAACAATTAAGGGGGAGTCTTATTGACTCACACATATGATTATACAGCTATCTTTTTGAAATGACAAAGGGGTAGAAATAATATAAATCAAAATAAATGAGTTTTATGATCTCTTGGCTTGACATTGATTGATGCTACTTTCCTTTAGAGATGGATACTATGCTCCACACCTCCTTAGGAATAATTAGCACACACTTTATGAAAACAAGAGAGTATTCTCATCTTAGGCAAACCTCATGTATGCAACTCATCCCATACAAATTATTTTGATTATATTTTAAAAATGGTTGTCATCTTCAATAGTGGGGAGATCGTTGGCTATGTTGGACATTAATATACCCTTTGTTTTGATGATGACAAAAATTTCATACTTCTGAATCTAACATTTTATTTGAGTATTCTGGGATTTAAAGGTGTAAGGAAATCCTACTAATCCAGAATATGAAGATCAGTGCAAATTGTTGATCAAATGTGCTCCATTTAATAAATGTTCATGATTATACTCAAATGTAAACACTTGTATAAAAATATAATGTACAAGAACTCAGACATCTTGTATATCAAGACTTAGATTTCCCTACCCACTTATAATCCTTAGATAGGTTTTCCCCTAAAGTTAGAGTAACCAACACACATTGAAACACAAACTTAGTATCTGATTCAAATGTTTTGAACAGTGACACCCTAGGTCAAAGAACATTTCAATAAGGAAACTCTCAGCTAAATTTCTTGTCAACCAAGAACTACCACAGTTGAGATTGTGAGCACTATTCAACAATTACACAATTGTGCTCTAAAATAGTCTTCGTTTGAAAATAACCTCGACCGAGTAAGCAACGGTCTAAACTGTGCGATCGTTTGATTGGGTGGTTGCTAGTTGGAAGTTGAAAATAGATGTTGCAACATTTTTCCCTTAAACCCAGGATCAGTTGAAGAGAACCTTGATCGAGATATAGTTTGATTGAACAAGGTTCTAGGTTGCTCTTTTCAAGAACGAACAAATAAGCAATTGCAAGCCAACTAATGTACACCTAACGTCTAGTTACTCACAAAGAACACTCGAGGAACTCCCTACAACGTCCATATTCACTTTCAAACCATTTCTATAAATCAGAGAGGCCTTAAGACACCCAAAACACAAATTTCATAAAAAACACACAAGCTACACTTGAGCATCCACTATTGAGAGAAACAAAGCTAGAATTCACTTTCCATCTTCGTCCTTGTACTCCATATGTGTGTACTATAGCCATGTCCATCTTAAGTGCATAGGAGATCTAATTCTTGGTATAGGAGTAAAATGTTGTACTACATTGGATAAGTATTTTCCTTCTTCCAATCTATTTCTTCTATATTATATTTTGTTCTCCTTGATTACTCCTATGGTTGGAGGTTGTTGAAAGGAGGTTACTTTGTGCTACTTCAACAAGTGAAGGCTGCTCCTAGGTTTGCTTGAGATTGCTTCAAGAAGGCTTCTTCAAAGGAGGTTGGAGCTACTTCTATGTGATTGCTTCAAGAAGGCTTCTTCAAAGGAGGTTGGAGCTACTTCTATGTGAAGGCTATCTCAAGGTAGTGGCGCTACTTCAAGGTAGTGAAGGCTGCTCTAAGGATTGCTCATGGTTACTTCAAGAAAGTTGCTTCAAGGGGGTTGAGGTTAATTCAAGGTGAAGGCTACTTCTAGTGGAAGGTGATTGTATTTTATGTAACATCCTTGTGAGGTAATAAGATAAATCACTTTCAAAATCCCAATTGGAAACATTTGTGTAGTGGACTGACTACCTTTGATTTCAAAGGTAGGAATCACTCTACATCCAAGTGCCTTCCTTGTTTCCCCCTCCTACTTTGGTTGAGTGCTTTAATTGTTTTTATTAACTTTAAATTATCTAAAAAGCTCTATTCACCCCCCTCTATATCTTTGAGAACAGACCAGCGACAACGCACGTTGGGATGGAGAAGCAGCACTGGATGCAAGGAACTAGACTGATGATGCACAACAGGAGCAACTGATGCCCCTAGTCATGATGCAAGACCTGCTTCCATGTCACGTTGGTGAGAAGGTAATGGTGTATGTACTCTCGTTAGAGTTGAGGCTTGCAACGGAGACGAGGCATAAGTCTTGCGAAAGATTCACATAGGCGTTGAGCACTGCATATAGGAATTCCCACATTAGGAGTCGAGAGAGGGACAAAGCGAGGCACCTGATCAGAGTGGCTCACCCTGAGCCAACATCTAATATAGCCGCCTACTGAATAGGGTGAAGAGGAGGAAGGATCAGCTGGTGATCGATCACCCTAGGAGAAGAAACAATGAAACCTACTCATGGAAGAGCAGGGCACACTATCGCATTGAGCACATCATGCGAGAGAGAAAGGAAACATATCAGGTTCACTTTCCAAAACCAGATCAAGCCAGCAAACCCGATGATTTGATATTGAACAACTAAGTCAGTCTGACCAAAGAAGAAGTCATGCCCCTTGGTGCCCATGTGGCACACTACGATTAGTCTAAAAAGGTACATAATCAGACAATTCCAGATCTTAGATAAATCCTACAAAATAACAAAAATAATAGAAAAATACAAATGAGATACCAAAATTCTTAGAAAATTATGTAAACTATTATAAAAGTATAATATTATGACTTTGATGCTCTAATCTCAGTGATATCATGTATGTTATGAATACTTATTTCATGGATAATAAATATCAAATGATGGCCTAAAATTATGATAATATGTCAATAAATCCATATTCATGTTTATAATCCATTTAAGATATGTGATTACAATGTTGACGCATGAAATCATGTAATTTTCTTAGTATGGTTATCTAGGGCCGATAACCTTAAATATAATTTAGAAAATCCATATATGGTCAATAAATTATGGAAATATCATTATAATCTCATATCAGTATATGAAACTGTTGGTATGTATGCCCTGAGAGCCAATAATGGGATGACTATTGGGATGCATTAAGATTGATTTGATAAACATCAAAAGCAAGCATCCAATTCTTTCTGGTTCAGTCATATGAGATAGTGATAGAAAAGATTGAATGTCTAGAGAATGACAGTACTCAATGACGTATGCCTTCAGGTTCAGGACATGAACGATGAGATCATACAGATGCTAAGAGTTTGTACATTCTTGTTATGTCCCTAGTCGGATGTCATAGTTGAAGGTAGATAGACATCAATGACACACAAGACTAGATTTTGGTGTTGGTTGATGACATAATCTCATTAGTCATGATATAGAGATATCAAACCAAACACATAGGTACTTGTTAAAGAACAAGTGTACCATACAGACCCACCGTGAGTTTGACACATGGAACCATGACATGGTAGTCATAGTCAGTACTCACAGTGATGGTGGTGAGTGTGATTCTTTGACCCGAAATCACTAAACTCAACACATGTCATTGGGCACAGTTTCACATCATCAAATGCAGTCCTGAAACATGGGTTGTTATAAAGGTGATGATTGGGTGGCTTTGACACATGGGGCTTTTGAGGGGTGAGTGATAGATATGGGATTTGTCCCTCCTGAGGGAGTATGATATCCATGGCCACTTGATGAGTAGGATTGAGAAAGGCGTGCACACATGTGTGAATCATTATGTGATATTGATGTCATACATATCTCTTCCAATCTACTCTGAGATCAAGAAAGTGAATGAACATTGAGAGGATGACTGTTCCATGCCTCGAGTTCATTCGAGATATCATTGACAAAGGAATTATACATTCACTGTAACACCATACACAGATTGTAGGATTGCAAGTTGTTCTTCAACTTTCTATTTCACTTGGGTAGCACTGATGTGTGACTCACCGGCCTAAATCGCGCGTCCAAAAGTGGAGGCGGATTTGAAGTAGTCGGACTTTTACAATTATAACCCGAAACCTTCTAGGCCCCTGCAACTTTGTTTACGGGATCAAAGTAGTCATAGGGGTCGAACACAGGGACAAGGGTGGTAGTGTTTAGAACACGGAATCGACACGTTACACTCCGGTAAGGGTAAGGATAAGATAAAATTCCCAAAAAGGGAATAGCAGAACAAGATCGATAGAACAAAAGAAAACCCTATCTCCAACTGGATTTACGAGGAAAACTTAGGTTTTAAGCATTTATCAGTTTTTAGGGGTTTTCGTGCAACGGAAACAGAGAGATAAAACTAATGCTACAACAAGGTACGAAGGAGAGAACTTCGGTAAAACAAGTGGCATCAGAAACATCCTGCACCCCTCCTCGCGAAGCGAGTACCTCTAACCAAGCATCAACACCCCTCTCGAGGTTGCTGGACTTAAGTTAGAGTGGGAAGGTTACTAAAGCAACTCTGATTCCAGGCACTCCCGTACTCCAGAATCGAACCAAACACTAGAGGCATGATTCCGGGCACTCTCTCAAGGCTTTTGCAATGGAATAACATGATTCGATAACTAATCGAAACGCGATCCAATGTACAAGCTAGAGTTCAGATGTCAAACATAGCAATCACCCAATAAAAGGTACCAAACATAAAGCAGTAGGTAATTAAACTCTTTTATTTCTATTCACAAATAAGGGGTTTGATTAAAATGCAGAAGTAAAAGAATTAAATAACGAAAGTAAAGATAGATATTGCCTTCTTGATATAGAAGGACGATAGACTACAGTGGATCATCCAGCCCGATACCGGTCAGGGCCCTTGCCCGATACAACTGTGTTGGGCGGCACACCCTCTCAGGTGGCACCCCGTGACGGATGGATTGCATCGTGTGAGAACCCTGACCCGATACGCTCATGTCGGGCGGCACACCCTCTCGGGCCGCACGCCATGACGGGCGGAGCGTATCACGTTTGGTATCGTGTCGGGCTAGCTTTTGTATCTAGTATCGGTCACTTTATGTCGGAGATCCATGTCGACCGATATCGGCCTATAGTGTTTCTCGGGATGATACTAAGTGAACCATTCACCTCCCTCTCGAGATGGGGAAGAGCGCACCTAGGATTGCCCGGCACGGCACTGAGGCACGATACTCACGCTCTCGCAGCTTTGCTCGGGGGATGGCACAAGGTTCTGAACTGTTACGATCTGATCGAACTTACTTTTTGGCTTCATGTAGCTGCTATTTATAGGCAGCAGTTGGGGGAAGTTATGGTGCTCAGGGCACCACGTGTCCCCCCTATCATCGTGGAGTTGGTGACGGCCGATGTCGATATCGCCCGACACAAGGATGTCGGCTATCGGTCACGTGACGAGCGGTGCCTACCGGTGGGTGGTCCGTGTCGGGTGACAAGCTTAAGCTGTCAGGCGAGTTTGGGCTCCCTGTCGGGTAAAAGATGTATCGCCCGCCAGTTCCTTCTTGCGCGACATCCCTATGTCGCGTGTCATTGCGTTGCGCTCACCCTTTCGGGCAGTGATCATATCGGCCATCTGGAAGGCCGATGCAGGTCGAGCATGCTTTGTGGGCCAGAACAACCTTATTGATGATAAATGGGTCAAAATAGGAGGAAAACTCTACAAAAGATGGAAATATTGAATTAAGAGCGTTCGTTGGCCAATTATAGCGAAAGTACTTATAAAAGAGAGGAAAATAGTTTAAGATGGCAGTTTTGATAACAAAATAAGGGCCAAAAACATCACAAAATTTGGTGTTATCAACTCCCCCAAACTTAGCGTTTTGATTGTTCTCAATCAGTATTTGAACTTTATTTTGTGATGCTTCTTCTTGCGCAGTATAGCTTTCAGGACAAGAGGTAAAAAAAAGTATCGTAATGCCTTTAGAAATAATGATGCTCCATTACGAACAAAAGACCTTGCATTTCCTGCCTTATTATTTCAGTAAGAATTTTCTCTACAGCTTCAGCGAGACTTTAGTGCATGATTTTGAAGTTAGCTTCCACACCAAACAGCTTTATTTTTGGGGGCAGAAAGTTGTGTATTGGGTAGGCTAAGGCTTTTGGGTTTTTCTTCTTGTTTCCCATTGGTCCATCCAGGTAGGGGTCCGTTAACGGGCAAGTGGTCCCTACAGTCCAAGCCAGTTGGCTTTAGAGCAGTGATTTCACATCCTACATACCACTGCCCCGGATCTATTATGCCTAAAGATGGGTACTTTTGGAAAACAAGTGTGTATATATTTTTTTTCTTTTTCTTTTATTCGGCACAACTCTCATGCTTTTATTCACTCTCATAAGGCTTTTCTCTCTTTTTGGGATTTTTTTTGGGTAAGGAAAAACAAAAGGAATATTTGCTGTTTGGGAAGCTTTTTCCTTATCCATACTCGTCTCGTAGATGTTGCGAGATTATTATTTTTTTCGAATTTTTGGCACGGGAAAGCATAATCTTTTGTTTGGTTGAATCAACGTTATCAGAAAGATATAACAAAACTTGCATCTTGTTAAGTATAAAGAAAGACAAACTTGGCAATAAGTTGCATCAGGTTTTAAATAATATAGCGACTTTTTACATATGTATGGGAACAAAATAAGAGAAGAATGAAATGATACAAAGGAACTCAAAGGGAAGAACGAAATGACACAAAGGAACCCAAAGGGTGGAGGTGAAGAAGAAGGTGAAGAAGAAGATTTTTATACCTCCTTCACTGGTACATGGGTACCCCCCCACTAAACCTATTCCACACTCTGTCCCATAGTAGTGAAAAAGGTAGGGTGAGGCCATGTTAGCTCAGTGAAGGTTATTTAGCGGGTTCACTTTTGCTGAGGAAGAAGCTCACATTCCCTTAAATCAGGTAGACTCTTCAGGATGCTTCCGTTGTGAACATGAACGAAAGGTCTAATCATCAACCTGGCTATTGGGCTTGTGCCTTGGGGAAGCTGCAATATGCTTCTTTGCTGCCTCCATTTTATTTCCCCAGATTCAATCTAGAGGCCATCGGGGCAGTACTCGTGTTGTCTCTAGGGATGGTCCTAAACCACCACAGAAGACCGACTATGATAAGGAAATGAACCTCTTTTGGGGCTACCCAATCATGAAAATTTGCCCTTGCTCTATTTTTGGCTGTTGGTGGCCCCGTTGTACGTTTTTGTCCGACAGTTGTTGCTTCAGCTGCGGCTGCAATTCCGCTTCTGGTGCCTTGTTTGTCAGCTCGACTGGAGGTTTTCTCCATGTGAGCCATTCCTGTTATCAAGGCCATTGATCACTTAAATGTTAGGTCGGGAAAAACTAAAATCTCGATAAAACTTGTCGCAATGTAGAGCCCGGTGTATCGTTTATCAAAAGAAAAGTCTGAGGCAACATGAGATCGGGCGATATAGGAGATCAGCGCGGCACGACGCGTTGCCCGACACAGGTACGTCGGGCGATAAGGATGTATGAAACTACTTCCGGATACTATGGGAAAAACATGTCGCTCGATATGGCGTATCGGGCAAACGCGACCGACAGTCGTGTCGTGCTTCAAATGTGTCGTGCGATACAAGATAAATCGACTAAGTTTGTCAACCTAATGAGCAACGCGCAAAATGAAACCTGTGTCGGGCAACAGACTGTCGGGCTGTACATTTACTCTTTGGTGCCATCGCCCGATACAAGGGTGAGGACAAGCTGGCCGTCACGCGAGCAAACTGGATTACTGCATGGCAGACAGGTGGCTGAAAGAGTAAGGGTAGTAGCCCGACACGTTGAACCTTCCTTACTATTTATAGCAAACTCAGCCAGGGGTAAAACGGGCAATTCAGGTGCGTGCGTCGGCCGCTGAGACATGCCATTCCCGAGACGACGGTCCCATCAGTCTTATTAAGGGCAATTACTCGCATGCGCGACACGGTGCACGCCGCCCAGGAATACCATCTGTCTCGGCCGTTGCGACGCCCGAGAGTATACAACACGATATAAACGGTCCTGCACGCCAGCTGAGCTGCTACCCGATACGGTTAAAAACATGTGGCCAAAAACTAATGTTGGGTGAAGAAAAAGCAATTAAAGGGTGAAACGTCATCGGCTAAGGGTCAAGTCCTCGACCTCAGAAGGTATTACTCCTCAAAGCTTCGTGAAATACAGCGGTGGCCCATAAAACAGAAGTGTTGGTACGCTCGGCGCGTGTACTGACTCGGGCCTTATTACAATCCATAATGTTTGTTTTTACAAGGAAGAAAAATGCATCCTACTCTACGACTCGGGCTGCCTCCCGAGGAGCGCTGAAGTTTGCGTCGCCAACTCGACCGGTGTAAGCTTTTCGCGTTCAGCCTTCGTCTGTACCCATGTCCTGCAAGTCGATTTCTGCTCTCCTGACAAAAGCTTCATATTCATAATACCTCTTTACTCTGTGCCCATTCACCTTGAAGACCTTAGTCGGATCATCTTTGTCGTAGAGCTCCATCATTCCTGAGGGTATATCTTTGACATAGTAAACAGTCCCGACCATCTTGTCTGTAACTTTCCAGGAAAGAGTCGAATGGAGGATTTAAATAATAGAAATTTATCCCCTTCGCTCACATCCTTTCTTCTCAGGTGAGCATCATGCCACACCTTCGTTCTTTGTTTGTTGATTTTTGCATTTTCATAGGCGTTCATCCTCAGCTCTTCAAGCTCTTGAAGCTGCAAAAACCTCTTCTCTCCTGCTTTTCCAAGGTCCATGTTTAAGAATTTGATTGCCCAAAGGGCCTTGTGTTCCAATTCTAGAGGTAGATGGAAGAATTTTCCGTAGATCAGCCTGTAGGGGGTGGTTCCAATGGGTGTTTTGTAGGCGGTCCTATAGGCCCATAGTGCGTCGTCAAGTTTCATAGACCAATCTTTACTCGTTCGGCTGACAGTCTTTTCTATGATCTGCTTAATTTGTCTATTTGAAACCTCTACCTGCTCTGAAGTCTGTGGGTGGTAGGGTGTAGCGATCTTGTGTTTCACTCCATACTTACGTAGGAGCACTTTGAACTGTCTTTCTCCGAAGTGTGATCCGCAGTCGCTTATTACAGTGTGTGGTACACCGAACCGAGGAAAGATCGTCTTCTCGAATAGCTTGATTACAGACTTGGCGTCTCATGTTTGGGTTGCTACAGCTTCTACCCACTTCGATACATAGTCCACTGCCACTAGTATGTATTGATACCCCTTGGATGGAGGAAACAACCCCATGTAATCAATCCCCCACACGTCAAAGATCTCTACTTCAATCCAGCTTGCCATCGACATTTCATTCCTCCGCCCTATATTCCCCGTTGACTGGCACTCTTTGCAGACTTTTACAAATTGTGCAGCATCTTTGAACAGCGAGGGCTAGTAGAATCCTGATTGTAGCACTTTTGCAACTGTTCTTTCGCTACCCAGGTGTCCACCGTAAGGGGAGGCGTGACACTTCTTTAGAATATTTGCGGTTTCTTCCTCGGGGATGCATCTCCTGTATAGATTGTCAGCACATCTTTTGAAGAGGAGAGGATCATACCAATAGTCAATTTTAGCATCCGCGAACAGTTTCTTTTTCTGATTATAAGTAATGTCAGGAGGCAGCTCTCCACAAGCAAGGTAGTTGTAGATATCTGCAAACCATGGCAACACTTCTTCTTTAGCATCTGCCAACATAAGAGCCTCATCGGCATAGTCGTCGTTGATCAGTGGTCCCCTTTGTCTTTCAGCTACGATCCTTGATAGGTTGTCAGCGACCACATTCTCTGCGCCCTTCCTGTCGATAATTTCATGGTGGAACTCTTGAAGCAGTAAGGCCCACCTCAACAGTCTGGGCTTTGTGTCCTTCTTTTGCATTAGATATTTTATAGCCCCATGATCTGTATATACCTTGACCTTTGCTCCAATGAGGTACGACCTTAACTTATCGAATGTGAAGACGATCACGAGCATCTCCTTTTCTGTGGTTGTGTAATTTACCTGAGCCTCGTCCAACGTGCAACTAGCGTAGCAGATCACAAGGTGCTTTTTGTTTTTCTTTTGCCCCAGGACTGCTCCAACCGCATAGTCGCTAGCGTCGCACATCAGCTCGAACGGTAAATCCCATTATGGTGCTTGGAGGATAGGTGGTGATACTAAAGCATTCTTCAAAGCCTGAAAAGCATTGAGACAGCATCACAGAAAACAAATTCAGCATCCTTTACCAGAAGATTGGACAATGGTTTTGAAATCTTCGAGATGTCCGTGATGAATCTTCGGTAGTATCCGGCATGCCCGAGGAAGCTTCTCACTCCCGTCACGGACTTTGTTGGAGGAAGCTTAGATATTGCTTCAACTTTGCTTGCGTCCACCTCGATCCCACGTCTTGAGATCTTATGCCCCAGAATAATGCCCTCCTGTACCATAAAATGTCACTTTTCCCAGTTTAGAACCAGGCTATTCTCCTCGCACCTTTGATGAACCAATGACAGATTTTTCAAGTAGGTATCAAAGTCCTTCCCATAGAATGAAAAATCGTCCATGAAAACTTCTACGATATCTTCTAAAAAATCTGAAAACATCAATATCATGCATCTTTGAAACGTGGAAGGAGCGTTGCAAAGTCCGAAGGACATCCTTCTGAAAGCATAAGTGCCATAGAGGCAGGTGAATGTTGTTTTCTCCTGATCGTCGGGCAAGATGGGTACCTGATAAAATCCTGAAAAGACATCAAGAAAACAAAAAAAAATCGTGATGCGCTAATCTTCAAGAACTTGGTCAACAAAACGTAGCGGAAAATGATCCTTTTTGGTCGCCTGGTTTAGCTTTCGGTAATCGATGCACATCCTCCATCCGGTGATGGCCCTAACTGCCACCTCGTCGCCTGTTTCACCCTTTACCACTGTCATCCCACCCTTCTTGGGTACTACATGGATCAGACTCACCCAATTGCTGTCGCTGATTGGGTAAATGATCCCCACATCCCTAAGCTTAATTACCTCTTTCTTGACGACCTCCTTGAGCATCTGATTCAGCTTTCTCTGGGGTTGAGCCAGAGGCTTGTGGGATTCTTCTAATTTGATGTGATGCATGCATAACGCGGGGCTAAGGCCTTTGATGTCCTCTACTGAATATCCTATAGACCCCCTGTGGAGTCTCAACTCCTCAAGAAGTCGGTCCAGCTGGTTTCTCAAAAGATTGGTGTTAACGATGACAAGATTTCTCTCTTCTTTATCCAAGAATTCATATGTCAAACCTCCGGGCAACGGTTTCAACTCAGGCATTGCTCTGGGTGCCTTCTCTTGAGGTTCCTCCTCGAGAGAGGCATACTTCACATACTCCACCACCTCATCCTCTTCGTGCAGATCTTCGTCAGACAGGTCAAATAGGTTGAGATACTTCGCAACTTCTGGATCTTCGAAGTCGGAATCTTGGCAGCTCAAAGCCCTCACAAGAAGGTCCACCATCTGGATACCCTCTTCTATCTCCTCACAGAATTTGTCGTAGCTGTCCGCAAAACACACAGATTCAGACAGGGAAGGACCCTTCATTGCTTCCTTCAGCTTGAAGTCCAGGTGGTCGTCTCTGACCCTCAGCGTGATAATCCCTTCAGAGACATCGATCAACGCCCTTCCTGTTGCCAGGAAAGGACTTCCAAAGATGATCGGGCAGCGGGGATCTTCTGCTGTATCAATGACGACTATGTCGCAAGGAATGAAGAAATTACCGACCCTGATCGGCACATCTTCAACAACGTCGACTGGTCTCTTAAAGGTATGGTACGCCAATTCGATCCACATATTGGTACGCACCATGTTGGTTAAGCCCAACCTTTGTGCGAAGCTCAGGGGCATGAGGCTGATGCTTGCCCCTAAGTCGGCAAGACCTTTTTGCTCAATGTTGTCCCCGATGGCAAACGGGATCGTAAAAGCTCCAGGGTCTCTTCTTTTGTTTGGTAAGTCAGGCTTCACGAAGGTTGAGGAAGCAGATGCTAGGTGCACGGTCTCAACCCTTCCTCCTCTTCTTTTCTTCGTGATAAGGTCCTTGAGGAACTTGGCGTAGGTCGACATCTCTTCCAAGGCATCAAGGAAGGGGACTTAAAGATGCAGTTTCCTGATCGAGTCCATGAATCTTTCGTGACGCTTTTTCAGATTTGCCTCGACCAGTTTATACGAAAACGGTAGCCTGGGAGAATAAGGATTCTTCCCACCAGATCGCTCATCGGAAGGCTTCTGTGCAGGCTCTTAAGCTTCTGCTTGCCTACCTTCGTCCTCTGCCGGAATCGCACTCTCAGGCCCTTGCTCAGGTTATGGTGGGGCATCATCAGTGCGCTCCACCGTCTTCCCCGATCTTAGTACTGCCATTCTGGTAGTTTCAGGGTAGGAGGGTGTCTTTCCTGCAGGGTTCTTCATCAAAGCGGCCATCTGGGCCAATCGTTGATCGACCTCCCATTAGTGCATCTGCAGACTTGACATCTGGTGTTGCATGGAATTCAGAGCTCCAGGACTGGGGAACGCACCCTGCACCAGCCGGTGGATGATAGTGTCTTGTCTTTTTATGAAAGCATGTAAAATCTCATCTCGTCCTTGACGTTCGCCCTCAGACAGAGATTTCTCACAATGAGTCATGGCGTCATAGCTTGATGGAACGGGTCACTTTCCTTCAGAGTTCCTGAAATGGCATGAGAAATCAAGTTAGAAAATAGAATTGTTTAGTTTAGGCAAAGGACAATACTAAGGAAAAAAGAAAAGAAAAAGAGTGTTGTCAAGCTTATTTCTAAGCTTGAGGCACATGAGTGTATTTAGTGGATTCAGATTCGTCAACAGTTCCGTCTGCCTTGTCCCCGGCAACGACGCCAAAAAGTTGACCGGCCTAAATCGCGCGTCCAAAAGTGGAGGCAGATTTGAAGTAGTCAGACTTTTACATTTATAACCCAAAGCCTTCTAGGCCCCCACAAATTTGTTTATGAGGTCGAAGTAGTCATACGGGGTCGAACACAGGGATAAGGGTGGTAGTGTTGAGAACACGGAATCGACACGTTACAATCCGGTAAGGGTAAGGATAAGATAAAATTCCCAAAAAGGGAACAACAGAACAAGATCGATAGAACAAAAGAAAACCCTATCTCCAACTGGAGTTATGGGGAAAACTTAGGATTTAAGCATTTATCAGTTTTTAGGGGTTTTCGTGCAACAGAAACAGAGAGATAAAACTAATGCTACAGCAAGGTACGAAGGAGAGAACTTCAGTAAAACAAGCGGCATCAGAAACATGCTGCACCCCTCCTCAAGCGGGTACCTCTAACCAAGCATCAACACCCCTCTCGAGGTTGCTGGACTTAAGTTACAGTGGGAAGGTTTCTAAAGCAACTCCGATTTGGGCACTCTCGTACTCCAGAATTGGACCAAACACTAGATCCACAACACCTCTCTCAAGGCTGTTGCAACGGGAAAACACGATTCGGTAGCTAATCGAAACACGATCCAACGTACAAGCTAGAGTTCTGATGTCAAACATAGCAATCACCCAATAAAAGGTACCAAACATAAAGCAGCAGGTAATTAAACTCTTCTATTTCTATTCACAAATAAGGGGTTTGATTACAATGCAGAAGTAAAAGAATTAAATAACAGAAGTAAAGATAGATATCACCTTCTTGATATAGAAGGACGATAGACTACAGTGGACCATCCAGCCCGATACTGGTCACGACCCTTGCCTGATACAACTGTGTCGGGCGGCACACCCTCTCAGGCGGCACCCTGTGATGAGCGGATTGCATCGTGCGAGAACCCTGGCCCGATACGCTCATGTCGGGCGGCACACCCTCTCGGGCCGCACGCCGTGACTGGCGGAGCGTATCAGGTTTAGTATCGTGCCGGGATAGCTATTGTATCTTAGTATCGGTCACTTTAAGTTGGAGATCCATGTCGGCCGATATCGGCCTGCAGTGTCGCCCGAGACGATACTAAGTGAACCATTCACCTCCCTGTCGGGATGGGGAAGAGCTCACCTAGGTTCGCCTAGCACGGCACTGAGGCGCGATACTCACGCTCTCGCAGCTTTCCTCGTGGGATGGCACAAGGCTCCGAACTGTTCTGACCTGACCGAACTGCCTTTTCGGCTTCCTGTAGCTGCTATTTATAGGCAGCGGTTGGGGGAAGTTATGGTGCTCAGGGCGCCACGTGTCCCCCCTATCATCGTGGAGTCGGTTACGGCCAATGTCGATATCGCCCGGCACAAGGATGTCGGCTATCGGTCACGTGACGAGCAACGCCTGCCGGTGGGTGGTCCGTGTCGGGCGACAAGCTTAAGCTGTCGGGCGAGTTTGGGCTCCCTGTCGGGTAAAAGACGTATCGCCCGCCAGTTCCTTCTTACGCGGCATCCCTACATTGCGCGTCGTTGCGTTGCGCTCACCCTGTCGGGCAGTGATCATATCGGCCATCTGGAAGGCCGATGTAGGTCAAGCATGCTTTGTGGGATGGAACGACCTTATTGATGATAAATGGGTCAAAATAGGAGGAAAACTCTGCAAAAGATGGAAATATTGAATTAAGAGCGTCGTTTGGCCAATTATTGCGAAAGTACTTATAAAAGAGAGGAAAACAGTTTAAGAGGGCAGTTTTGATAACAAAATAAGGGCCAAAAACATCACAAAATTTGGTGTTATCAGTGACTAGGCACAACTCTTTTCTTGTGAAGTCATAAATGTTATGGACTTTCACTACCAATGTGAAAAGGACCTACAGGGTCACACACATAGGATTTAACTTGGAATAGGAGTTTTGTCCACAAACAATGTTTAGATTGACTGCTAAAGGAGTTTAGTAGTTCAATTAAACACTCAATTAATTGATAGCTCAAAATCAGAGTGTTCAAGGTGTTGGATAGATTGATTAGAGTATCAGATTGATTGAAAGTGCAATTGACTATTTCTGCACAATCTGCACTCCCAACTGATCGGCTCATGTGATGAACCGATCGGCTGAGCTTGGTGAACTGATCGGCTCAGATGGTGAGTCGATCGGCTCATAGACAGGGTGAAATTACCCGTTCAAGAGTTGAACCGATCGGCTCAACTGGTCCAACCGAGCAAGCTGGGAAAGTAAGATTGGTGAGAAATTTCTTTTTTTAACTTGCCCAATTTGATTGGAACAAGGATTAGTATTTGATATCGATTCGAAACAAAAGAGGAAAAGTCAATCGGGAACTGATCAGGACTACGAACCGACAGGTTCAGAAGTGAACTGAACGTTTCATGGGTCCGAACCGATCGGTTGAGGTGTCAACCGATCGGCTCAGGTCCCCAACTGACCGTTTCAGAAATGAAACGATCGGTTCAGGTCACGATGTTGGTTGTTTTTGTGGAAAATCTCAAACCCTTCTACTCATGCTTAAACCCGCATTGCCCTGGATAGAGAACCCTGTCCCATGACCCTCCTATATATAGGGGTATTGGGGGCTTCTCTAACAACAACTCAGTGCAACCAGTTGCTTTGTAAAGTTATCGTTCTCTCTGATTTTGGTAACTGAGAGAGCCCGAGCAAGTGCTACCTGATAAGGGATGCACAACAAGGGAAAGACAACTGCAGAAAGCGACGGGTGGCAGGTGAGTATGTTGGAAACTAGTACGCTGACAGGAGGGTGTGACTCCTTCCAATTCCTTATGGGAAAAGGTGATTGGAGTTCCAGGTGGTCCGTGTGGACTACTTCAGAGGCGGGAGATTTCTGCCGCTCGGAGGACAACTGTCAATCTCGACAGTCCCGGTGAGACCAGGAGTCGTCAATCCTGGTGCGACCAGGAGCTGCACACACACCATCCAAGACCGGTGGAGAAGACCACGTAAGGCATGAGGTATTGTTGCCGAGCAAGCATCGAGACAAGGTATGTGTAACATCCCAGGATTTGAGGCCTCGG
The DNA here is from genome assembly GCA_963693085.1 of Alisma plantago-aquatica. Classification (NCBI taxonomy): domain Eukaryota; kingdom Viridiplantae; phylum Streptophyta; class Magnoliopsida; order Alismatales; family Alismataceae; genus Alisma; species Alisma plantago-aquatica. The sequence continues at coordinate 21,343,423 of OY856410.1, forward strand.
ATAAAAAGATCTTATAAGGAATGATTGGACTACCCATATCACCAAGGTGCACCTCCTTTTCCGGGAACCCATCTCTAAAGAACTCCATAGTTAAGCGTGCTCAGCTTGGAGTAGTATTGGGATGGGTGACCTGTCGGGAAGTTGATCCTGGCATGCGCGTGAGTGCGGACAAAGTGTGAAGTTAAGGCTAGTGGTGGTCTATGGGGACAATCGTCATTCCTAAAACTCTACTAGAGCCTTGGGCAGTGGGCCCGGGAATTACAAATGGTATCAGAGCCATAACCCCTCCTGTAGGTGGGCCCCACATGCGCATGGCATGCTAGTCTTGAGCCGTGCGGTCCAGGCATGTAGGAAAGGGCTGTCCATGGTTGACGTAGCCACCCTTGCGTTGGTATTCCGTGATCGGGAGCTGGGTGTCCATGGGCCATTGTGGGTCTGCACTGAAATGGGGAAGAGATTATGAGACCTTATAGTTGAGCCTTGACGAGGACGTCAAGAGTCTAAGTGGGGGAGATTGTAACATCCCAGGATTTGAGGCCTCGGATAAAAAGATCTTATAAGGAAGGATTGGACTACCCATATCACCAAGGTGCACCTCCTTTTCCGGGAGCCCATCTCTAAAGAACTCCATAGTTAAGCGGGCTCAGCTTGGAGTAGTACTGGGATGGGTGACCTGTCGGGAAGTTGATCCTGGCATGCGCGTGAGTGCGGACAAAGCGCGTAGTTAAGGCTAGTGGTGGTCTATGGGGACAATCGTCATTCCTAAAACTCTACTAGAGCCTTGGGCAGTGGGCCTGGGCGTTACAGTATGATTCTACAAACCATCCCTATCCTATTGTATAGACTTTGACACGTTTCCTTGTTCTGGGTTTGGGGAGGAGAAAATTTTTGTTTCCACGCCTATAACCCAACAGTGGTATCAGTGCCACCTCAACTGCTCCATACTTTAGGATTATCGATATGATCGATTTTGGTTTGTCGCCTTTATTTATTGCATACGATGCTAATAATATTGGCTTTATGCATGTCCAATCTTAAATCCACAAATCTCAATTTACATATATGATATGTATTATGAATGCACTCGATACGCGTCGCCCTTAAATGAGTTTTGTGGTGGATGTATAGCGTGGTTATGGCCAATAAACCCTATCTGTGTATGGTTGTATGTGGTTGCTTACATCTATGGGGACAATCGTCATTCCTAAAACTCTACTAGAGCCTTGGGCAGTGGGCCCAGGCGTTACAGTATGATTCTACAAACCATCCTTATCCTATTGTATAGACTTTGACACGTTTCCTTATTCTGGGTTTGGGGAGGAGAAAATTTTTGTTTCCACGCCTATAACCCAACAGTGGTATCAGTGCCACCTCAACTGCTCCATACTTTAGGATTATCGATATGATCGATTTTGGTTTGTCGCCTTTATTTATTTCATACGATGCTAATAATATTGGCTTTATGCATGTCCAAACTTAAATCCACAAATCCCAATTTACATATATGATCTGTATTATGAATGCACTCGATACGCGTCACCCTTAAATGAGTTTTGTGGTGGATGTATAGCGTGGTTATGGCCAATAAACCCTATCTGTGTATGGTTGTATGTGGTTGCTTACATCTCGGTCTGCGCACTGCTTCCTTCTCCTATTCCTGATGTAACTCAAAATAATTCAAGATTTCTTTCCTACCTTTGCTCACCTCGAATGTAACTCGACTTTTCTCTTTTCAATTGTAAAATAGGATAGATTTTTTATTTCCTGTTATGTCAAAGAACGGCGGACATCCTGACGACAGCTGAGACAATCGGTTCAATGAGTGAACCGATCGGTTGTATTTCCGGATGATCGATTCAAGGAGTGAGTCGATCGGTTGATGACCGGTTCAAGGAGCGAGACGAGCGGGTGGAGGCCATGATGAGATGCATGACGACCAGGCAAACTGATCAGTTGGAGGAGCCAACCGATCGGCTGGTGGCACCCAATCGACCGGCCTTATGGCAAACTGATCAGTCATGTGATGAGTTGATCAAACCCAGAAAGGCAAAGCAAAGAGTTCATCTTGTAGATGTTGCATGTGATGTAGACCTAGATGATCATGATTCCTCTTGGCTCAAGGAATCACATTAGGATGGCCATAATCATCGCTTTTATCATTTTGCATGTTTTCTGTGGGATATAGCATGTATATGATACACACTATATATTGTGGTGATTGGATATGTATATGTATATAAAACCAAATCCCTCATTAAATATTAAGTTTTAGATGTCTTCCAAATGCAACACATGTGAAAGGCTTGATCGACCAAGTGTGGGCATGCCCTAGCGTGGTGCACCGTCTATCTCGTGGAAGCATGAAAGATGAATGTGTGGGTCTTCCCTTACAGGGTGCATATTCATCGTGTTGGCTTTGGGTCATACTTAACAAGGTGACCTAGATAGGATCTAGCACCTTGAGGCATGGAGATTCTCATGGCAAGGAGTTGCATATGACATCTTATCAAGAGTTGCATATGATGCAATTGGCAAGCGTTGCCTACCTGAGAGATCTAAATTGTGGGTGACAGCCCTAGCTGGTCCATGACTTAGAGGATTTCAAGATCTTGCCCACTAGAAGGTTGTAAGCTGCAATATTCCAAATTGATGGTGAGGGCTATCAATTTGAACTAAAATAGTGGGAGCGATAATTAATTAAAGGCCTAATTATATCGTCAACTTTTCAAATCAATCAAATAAGTCAAAAATGAGTTTTGGACTAAAATTGCATATTTTCTTTTTGTATTACAAATGGCAACAAACAACAATCACTATTCCTTGTAATCGGTCCTTGAAAAGGACAAGCTGAATGGGACAAACTTCCACGACTAGTATAGGGCATTGAGAATTGTTCTCACTCAAGAGAGAAAGCTCTATGTCCTGGATTCTTTAATTCTAGAGGAACCTGCTCCTAATGCACCAAAGGCAGAAAGGGATGCTTACAAGAAGCATACTGATGATGCATTGATGCAAAGTGCTTGATGTTGTGCTCTATGAACCACGTGTTGCAGAGGAAACATGAGAACATGGGTATCATTGAGATTGTTCAGCATCTCAGGAACATGTATGAAGATCAAGCACGGCAAGAGAGATATGATGTCTCAAGGGCACTGTTCAAGTGTGTCATGACAGAAGGAGATCCAGTTGGTCCTCACACACTCAAGATGATTAGGTATGTGGAGAACTTGACAAGAGTGGGATTTCCACTAAGCCAAGAGTTGGCTACTGACGTGATACTGCAATCGTTGCCAGAATCTTACAGTCAGTTTGTGATGAACTACAACATGAACAACTTTGAGAGGCCACTGTCAGAGTTGTTGGGCATGTTGAGGACAGTTGAGACACAGATGAAGAAGGACAAGCCTAATTTTGTGATGGTGATCACGGGCAAGAAAGGCAAGTCCAAGCGCAAGGGCAAGGGAAAAGCTAAGAAAGGTTTTGATGCTAGCCAGGAGCCCAAGTTGTCTTCAACTCTCAAGGCCAAGGGAGGCGTGACCAAGAAAGGAAATTGCCACCATTGTCAAAAGCCAGGACATTGGAAAAGAAATTGTCCTCTCTATCTAGAAGAACAAAAGAAGAAGGAGGCAACTGTCGTCTCCACATAAAGGTGTCATGGAAATAAACTTGTAACACTTTTTGAGGAATGTGATACGAAGATGTAAAGTGTAAAACACTCAATAAGTGGGGAAAGTGTTTCCGCCATACATAGGAGTACTTTAGTTTATTTTTCAGCCTTAAAGGCATGTAATACAGTTATGAACTGCTATTTCATATTTTCCAATAGATAGAAACACTTTATTTTTGCATATTATATGACAATGATGGCAATCAATAAAGAGATGTTTCAATTTCTAAAGATATGATCTTTATGGCAATGCCTTGTTTATCTTATGGTATTTGATATGCATAAGATAAAATGATACCTAAAAGTTATTGATAACTCAAACAATCAAATCAGTATAAATCGTGAGAAATTCATTTCTAGTTTCCATATGATGGATAAATCTAGACTCTTTTGGTTAGAGAACCAGTAAGAGACATGAATATCTTGGACATGATTAATCAATCTTCACTAGTGGTAGTGGGAGAATGATTATCCTATTAGGTATAATACATATGATGTAGTTACATACCTATTGGAGTGAATGCTAATACTTCAAATGGTGTTTAAAGAAATACCAATATGAATATCTTGAAATGTTCAAGGATATCATAGATGAAGTACGAATTTGGTAAAGTGTTAATTCTTGATGAGATCAATGAATGAAATACTTGGACCAATGGTTTGAGAACCTTATGAGTGATTATTATAGTGTATCATAGTGAACTCATGATTAAGGCATGGTGATGTCTAAATCAAGGAGTCATACTCTAAGGAGTTAGAGAATGATTATCAAATAACTGAATTCTTCTTAAATAAAAGAAAACCCCACACTAATAAAGGACATTAAGAATCACAAGGAGTTGTGAATTCTTATATCCTTGACAGATACACCTCAATTATCTATATGATGAGTTGGTCATGTGATGAGTTAACTATCTAGATGAATATGAGGAATCGGACTTTGAGTTATGGTATATGACCATTACATCCTAAATGATTTCCATGTGAACGATAAGGTATGATCTTGATGGTAGCACCCATTGGATGGAAATCCACAAGTGCAAATAAGTCTTAAGCGTTAAGACACATGGATGACATTTTGAGAAGGATGTTGCTTGTTGATTGCAACTTAATGACTAAGAGATTTGGCATACAGATACTAAAAATGCATTCCTATGAGGAATAAGACAAGGATGTGTACGTGACAAAACCTGTAAGTTTTATGAATCCACTAATGCAAATGAAGTCTATAAGTTACAATGGACTAATCAATGTGATTGATTGAGTACAAGCAACTCAGAATTGGATCTTTACTTTGATGATATAGTCAAATGGTTTGACTGATATGTCAAAGATAAAGAGGGGATCTGTGATTTAGTTGGAGCGTATTCACATTCCACATGTTGATGTGAAATGGAAATATTCTAGAATGGAAATCCAAAGTGGAAATTATCTTTAAGGAAGATAGAGATGTTTCCTATGTGATAGGAATAGAGATCTATAGAGATAGTTCTCAAAAATCCCTTCACCTGAAAAGAGAGAGCATACATTGGCAATCTGTACTGAAGGGTTCAGTGTGCACAGATTCAGTGGGAGAAAACCTATGCATGTTAAATGGAGTTAGTATCCCAAGGCCAAGTGTCCAATTCTTATGAAGAATGGGAACACTAAGAATAGATATGGATCTATCATGTATGTAATCATTCCATTATCTTGCATGTATGGACATGGCAAGAACAAAATGCATTTATCATCTTGTATGTAGGACATGACAAAATGATATGCTCATCCTGATAACTCATATGTGGGACATGACGAGTGGATGTCTGTCTACTTCCAGTAAGGGTTGCTGGAAACCATGAGAACTTTATAAGAACTTGAGAAGTACTAGTTCTATGGAGATAAGGAAGAGTTCGATGTAAAGAGTTACATTGATGCGAACTTCCGAAAAGGACATAATATTAATTACAAAATATATATAGGATATATAAAAGTGAAAGTTTGTTGACAATTGGAAGTGTTCCAATAAAGCCGTTTAAAAGGAAATGTCGAGTATCCGTGTGTTAGAGAACAACAGTGGATACTATATGGATCTTGAAGTTCATGAGATGAACTTATAGATATTCTGGTCATTGATGACAAGTATGGAATCCTTGATCATGCAATGTGGCTAAAGGTTAGCAAAGGAATACTGGATCGCATATTACGGTAGCTCAATCTCATACGTGTGATGTATAATGAAGAGATATGAGACATGCAATTGATACTGACTTTGGCAAGGTGTTGCCATAACTCACTATGTTCGCAGTAGAGCACAATAACATGTGGGACATGTTTGAAAATCACTATGAATATGATCCAAAGGTGATTGGCTTGCAGTGCAAGTGGGAGTCTGTTGGTATGTATGCCCTGAGACCCAATCATGGGATGATTGGTGGGATGCATTAATATTGATTTGATAAACATCAAAGGCAAGCTTCCAATTCTTTCTGGTTCAGTGATATGAGATAGTGATAGAACAGATTGAATGTCTAGAGAATGACAGTACTCAATGATGTATGCCTTCAGGTTCGGGACCTGAATGATGAGATCACACGAATGGTAAGAGTTTGTACATTCTTGTTATGTCCCTAGTCGGATGTCATAGTGGAAGGTAGATAGACAACAATGACACACAAGACTAGATTGTGGTGTTGGTTGATGACAGAATCTCATTAGTCATGATATAGAGATATCAAACCAAACACATAGGTACTTGTTAGAGAACAAGTGTACCAGACAGACCCACCATGAGTTTGACGCATGGAACCATGCCATGGTAGTCATAGTCAGTACTCACAGTGATGGTGGTGAGTGTGACTCTTTGACCTGAAATCACTACACTCAACACATGTTGTTGGGCACACTTTGACATCATCAAACACATTCCTGAAACATGGTTTGTTAAAAGGTGATGATTGGGTGTCTTTGACACATGGGGCTTTTGAGGGGTGAGTGATAGATATGGGATTTGTCCCTCTTGAGGGAGTATGATATCCATGGCCACTTGATGAGTAGGATTGAGAAAGGCGTGCACGCATATGTGAATCAGTATGTGATATTGATGTCATACATATTTGTTCCAATCTACTCTGAGATCAAGAAAGTGAATGAACATTGACAGGATGACTGTTCCATGCCTCGAGTTCATTCGGGATATCAGTGACAAAGAAATAATACATTCGTTGTAACACCATACACGGATTGTAGGATTGAAAGTTGTTCTTCAACTTTCTATTTCACTTGGGTAGCACTGATGTGTGACTACGCACCGCTCTTTACTTATGAAGTCATAAATGTTATGGACTTTCACTGCCAACATGAGAAGGACCTGTAGGGTCACACACATAGGATTTAACCTAGAATAAGAGTTTAGTCCACAAACAATGTTTAGATTGATTGCTAAAGGAGTTTAGTAGTTCAATTAAACACTCAATTAATTGATAGCTCAAAATCGTAGTGTTCAAGGTGTTGGACAGATTGATTAGAGTATTAGATTGATTGAAACTGCAATTGACTATTTCTGCACAATCGGCACTCCCAACCGATCGACTCATGTGATGAACCGATCGACTGAGCATGGTGAACCGATCGGCTCAGATGGTGAGTCGATCGGATCATGGATAGGGTGAAATGACCTGTTCAAGAGTTGAACTGGTCGGCTCAACTGGTCCAACCGAGCAAGTTGGGAAAGTAAGATTGATGAGAAATTTCTTTTTGTTTCACTTACCCAATTTGATTGGAACAAGGATTAGTATTTGATATCGATTCGAAATTAAAGAGGAAAAGTCAATCGGGAACTGATCAGTACTATGAACCGACCAGTTCAGAAGTGAATTGATCGTTTCATGGGTCCCAACCGATCGGTTGAGATGTCAACTGACCGGCTCAGGTCCCCAATCAATCGTTTCAGAAATGAAGTGATCGGTTCAGGTCACGCAGTTGGTTGTTTTTGTGGAAAATCTCGAACCCTTCTACTCCTACTTTAATCCCACATTGACCAAGATAGAGAACCCTGTCCTGTGACCCTCCTATATATATAGGGGTATTGGGGGCTTCTCTAACAACCACTCAGTGCAACTAGTTGCTCTGTAAAGTTGTCGTTCTCTCTGGTTTTGGTAACTGAGAGAGCCCGAACAAGTGCTACCCGATAAGGGAGGCATAGCAAGGGAAAGACAACTACAGAAAGCGACTGGTGGCAGGAGAGTGTGCTGGCGACTAGTACGCTGACAGGAGGGTGAGACTCCTTCCAATTCCTTGTGGTACAAGGAGATTGGAGTTCCTGGTGGTCCGTGTGGACTACTTCATAGGCGGGAGATTTCTACCGCTTAGAGGACAACTGTCAATCCTGACAGTCCCGGTGAGACCAGGAGTCGTCAGTCCCGGTGCGACCAGGTGCTGCACAGACATCGTCCAAGACCGGAGGTGAAGACCGCTCAAGGCGTGAGGTATCGTCGTCGAGAAAGCCTCAGGACAAAGTATGATTCCACAAACCATCCCTATCCTATTGTATAGACGTTGACACGTTTCCTTATTCTGGGTTTGGGGAGGAGAAAATTTTTGTTTTTGCTGCCTTCTCTGCCTCCCCTATAACCCAACAGAAACCTCATAGTTAATTCTAAGATCATGATGATACTCATAATTGATGATATGATGATAATTACTCTAAATGCATGGGCTATAACCCTAATTTGACTAATGAATGTAACCTAAGTGTAATATGTTCACATAACAATGTGAAACATGATTATCAGTTAATGAACTATTATATGGATGTGACGTCAGTAATATAAATCTGAGATCACATGACAAGTAATTATGAGAACATCCTAATGAGCTAAGTCAAACCCTAAAATGAACATAAGCAGTGTTAATATGATGAGAATCTAATGATGATAACAAACTGATGGTGATATATGGTCTTATCTTGATTAGGGTTTCACCAAGGTTATATTTGATCTAAGGAATATGTGATGATTAGGATACCTCTTTTGATGGTACACATTTACCTCTAACTTGGCCTACTATTTAGTATGGTTGTACTATATGTGTACAAAATATTTCGTATATTATATTGGATGAAATGATTGTTCTTGTATGATATCTTTCTTGATTTTCCATACTTACATATATGAACACATAAACATAATATATCTACTTCATTATATGAAAGCACTAAACGCTTTGGTAGTATAATGTTTGGAAGAGACTTAACTCTTTGGTAGTCGATCACAATGTGCATATGATATAACTCTTCGGTAGTCATTCACATTGTACATATGATATAACTCTTTGGTAGTCGATCATAAAGTCCTTAATATTTAGCTCCTTGAGAGTAAGGAATATGAACCAAAACCTTCGACGGTTTGATATAATGGAAATGTGCTTAAAATATGTGTTCCCTTTTGTTAATAAACATCTTTGTTGAAGTATATGCCTTTTGTTATATTTTTTTATTGCTGCCAAGTGTTATATTTATCTTATTACCAAGTCTTCGTAATAAGAAGTATATTAAAAGACATGTAGGTGTACTTAGTACAATATTGTTGAATATTGTATTGATGTGTACCACATGTAATCTTTTGTTTAGGTTGTGGACATATCATCTTGAAGGGGCTTGATAGTTGAAAGTTGTGTGGTGAGCTAATGTACATGTCGACCTATTATCATAAGATCATGTTTAGAATGTAGTATATGCACATGATGTAAAGTTTATTGTTCATATGTAATATCAAATGTTGTAAAAATTCATTTTATAGCTATATGTTGAATGTTGAACATGTGTTGTATGGTTTTTTTGTTGTTCATGTACATGTGCTACTATTGTCTCCTTCTGACTTACTCTAATTTTATTCTTCTTAGGCTAATGTTGGGTATTTAAATTGTAGTCTCGCTGAGGTGAGGTTACAATTTCGACGTCACACATTAGATTAAATTTAAATAAAATCTAGGGGCGTCACAGGTGGTATCAGAGCATCGACAATATCAAAGCTTGGCATTTGTCCACTATGCAACCCAAACTAAAGAAAACCTTGAACTTGAACATCATTAAGGTTAGATTAGTCATATTTTAGAGACTAGATGTGACCTACCCTCTCGTTTAGCACCTAGATTTTTGAAAACTTATTCTAGACTAGTGCTTGTGTCATTATTTCCTTATAATGTGGCAGTATGGGACGTCATATTATTTAGAGATGATGTGCATCAAGGGATGGGAAACCCAAGACATATAGTGCTTGTTGTCTAGGTAGCTACACTAATCTACACTTTCTTCTCACCACTTGTATTAGGTGACATGGAACTAGACTCTCTACTATGTGTGGGACACTCATTTTTTCGAATTGTCTTTTAATTCCAATCAAAGTGATACTCAATAGTTTTCTCTGATTCTTGTTTTAATGGAGAAAAACTATATAATATTTTATTATATATGTAAGTATTACAAAAATGTGTCCCTGCACATGTAAGAGTAGGAGATAGTCATGCAACCTAATTGAATGTCAATGACATCAGTCTAGAAGTGAGAGTAGTTCTAGATTAGATGTTGAGAGCCTTGTTGGAATATATGATAGATGGAATAGACGAAATAAGTTTTGGTGAATAAGATCTGAGACTTATATAGATTGTATAAGATGAATTGTGATGATATATGTTTTTCTTTGAGGACCTAAGTTCAGATTTGAGGATTTCACAAAAAACTTGATGATGTAATTACATGTGCTTTTCGAAGATAAGATAAGCTAAGCTAAGATAAGACAAGATGAGTCAAAAAGAGCCTCAAGCTCTTTTTCAAAGGAGGACCTCAAGTGTTAGGACCAGTTATAGGGTTAACTCCAGAGATGAGTGAGACCCCTAGGGGGAAGGGAAAAGAACCTTAACTCTAAGAAATGAGAATTATAAGAAATATGTGATTTGATATGTCCAAAAGTAGACTACTCCTAATTGAATGAATTGAGTCACTTTGTGCATGATTCCTATAATCGTGTTGAACCCTAGATGTCCTTATGAGTGCCAAACCCTAGAGATAAAGAGAGGATGGTTATATCTATATTTGTGAATATGAATATGAGAGCCTACCATCTGGGTGAGGGAGAGAGTCTCAATACCCTGGAGGAGGAGGAAACTGTGCAAGTTTGTGTAAAGACTCATGCTCGGGTTGGTGGTTCCTTGTAGGAATCTAGTGAGAGTGTATAAGAGAGAGATTTGGGAAAGCATGTCTCATGGGCAGAGAACATGTGGAAAGAGTATCATGTTTTGGTTTGTGCTATGTGCCTAGATCTTGTAAAACTATCCTCTAGTGCCAATGAGGTAGACCTGAGGACCCTAAACCAAAGAGGGAAGATAAAGATAGTGCATATGATACTCATATCGTTGAGTTGCTCAAAGAGATTGAACATAACAATACCCTCAGGTTATCGGTTAGGAGAACCTCAACTGGACTAGATAAAGCTTTGGTATATGTTTGAAAAGACTCTTGTATAACTTTATTTAGCACAACCATGATATCATATATGTAAGAATGTGATTTGATCTTGAGATTTAATATATAAATACGATATAATGGAAAACCCAACGATGTTTGATAGATCTTTATGTATAAATTGTAAACCATATGCATGAATACTTATGATAACGGGATATTGTTGGTTAAATAGGTGATGAAGTCACTAACGGAGTTTGTAACGAAATATGAAAGTGGCATGCAATCATATTAATTACAAATGACATACAAGGTGTTAATGTTAGTGCTTAATGAATATGTTGAATATGTTGTAACAAATAAAAAAATATAATGAAAATGGCATTTTGTTATGATCTATATGGATAAATTGAGTTAATTATAATCCTCCCAAAATGATTACATAAAGTTAGAACTAGATGCTTGGTTAAAATAAGGATGTAAATCCTAAAACAGGAAAAATTTCATGTATAATCCAAGGTTTACATCTTTGGGTGAAATGAGTACAAAAATCCTAATTGAAAATATGACAACCTAAGCATACAAATCATTTTATATATTGAGGGGTTCATCCTAGATGCTTTTAAAATCTCTTAGAAGTTCTTTGGATATATGGTTCTAGGTATCATGTGTGGATATGTTACACCTACAGTGGTTCCCTAAATATGACTGAATATCTTTGGTTTCTTTCAAAGTAACAATATACTTACTTTTGAGGATGAAATTTCCTTGAGATGTATATGATGTGATGGAGTAGATTTGTCTTAATTTCATGGAAAAAAATTATTTTAAGATGTGTAGGATGTGATAAAGTGGAATTTTGAGGTTCTTGGTTGGTCAACTCAATGGTTGGATCATGGATAGGTGATTGGAATAATAATTTGATTCCATATACATATGTGCCAATGAGTAATCTTACATGGTTTTACACATTGACATGATATAATGATGGTTCCTGAAGTGGATTTTGATCATATTAAAATGACATGGTTCAAGTTTTATGAAGTTTTGACATCCCTAGAGAAAGTAAGTTAGGGTTTAACATTGAGGAATAATACACATCATTGATGATTTATAGTTTAAGTTTTGAGGTAATGGTGTCACACACCCTTTTAAAGGGGGAGAGCCACATATTGGATCCTCTAGTGGGGCATACCAAGCCCTCGGATGACATCAGATAGTCAAGGATCTCATCTTTCTCCTTGCGGTTACATTCTGGAGGACAAATATGACCATGCGCGTCATGCTCCTTTGGCCATGGACCAAGAGGGTTAAGAAAGTATGGAGTTGGAACCATCTGCTCAGTAACTTCCTATGACTTCATGGTCTATGGTACAAGAAAGAGGGAATTCGGCTCCCCAAATTTGTTTCCACCTTTGCACTCTCTTGACACTGTTGTGAGTCAGATCCATACAAGAATGTGGTCTGTGGTGGAATCTCTCACCAACGACGATCCCGAGAGACTGGCAGTTGTTGGCGACAACAAGCTCTTGGAAGATGAGATTCACATATGCATAGTGATTCTTGACATACTGAGGAGCTCTAAGCAGCAATGTCGATAGAGAGAATAGGAGGAGGAGCTTTGTCAGGGAAGAGACCAGAGGCGGTGCACACTAGGATGGAGAAGCAGCATTGGATGCCAGGAACTAGACCGATGGCACACAATAGGAGCAACCGATGGCTCTGATCATGATGGAAGACATTCTTCCATGTCTCGTCTGTGAGAAGGTAATGGTTATTGCAGTCTTGTTAGATTTGAGGCTTGTAGTGGTGATGAGGCCTAATTCTCTCGATGGATGCAGACATGTGTTGAGTGCTGCGGATAGGAAGTCCCACACCAAGTGTCGAGTGAGGGAGAAAGAGAGACAACTTGGACCTAGCAGCTGACCCTGAGCCAACATTCAACTAAGCCACTCACTGCATAGGGCAACGAGGAGGAAGGATTGGCTGCCAATCACTCACCCTAAGAGAAGTGTTGGCAACACCTATACGTGGAAGAATAGGGTGCACGATCACATTGTGCACAACATGTGAGAGAGAAAGGAAACAGACCAGGCTCACTCACCAGAACCGGATCAAGCTAGTGAATCAGACGATCCTATCTTGAACTTCCAAGTCATCCAGATCAAAGAAGGAGTCACGCCCCTAGGTCCCACGTCGCTCACTACAATTCATCCAAAAATTTAAATAATCAAAAATCCCAGATCTTAGTTGAATCATAAAAAATAGCACCGTTATCAGAAAAATACAAACATGATACCAAAATTCTCAGAAAATTATGTAGAATATTGTTAAAGTATAATCATTCTTTTGATGCACTAATCTCCATGATATCATGTAAGTTATGAATACTTATTTCATGGATAATAAATATCAAATGATGGCCTAAAATTATGATAATGTGTCAATAAATTAAAATTCATGTTTATAATCAATTTAAGGTCTTTGATTACAATGTTGATGCACAAAATCATGCAATTTTCTTATTATGGTTATCTAGTGTTTATTACAGTAAATTAAATGTGAAAAATCTATATATGGTCAATAAATGATGGAAATATCATTATAATCTCATATTAGTATATGAAACCTCACATGTAATTTTGATATCATGATGATACACATAATTCATGAAATGATGATAATGACTCTAAATACATGGGTTGTATCCCTAATTTGACTAATGAATGTAACCTGAATTGAATATGTTCACATAAAAATGTGAAACATGATTATCTGTTAATGACCTAAAATATGGAATATGACATCAGTAATATAAATCTGAGATCACAAGACAAGTAATTATGAGAACATCCTAATGAGCCAAGTCAAACTCTAAAATGGATATAACTAGGGTTAATAGGATGAGAATCTAGTGATGATAAGAACCTGATGTTGATATATGATCTTATCTTGATTAGGATTTGATTAAGGTTAAAGTTGATTTGAGGAATATGTGATTATTAGGATATCTCTTTTGAATGTACTCCCTTACCTCTTACTTGGCCTACTATTTAGTATGGTTGTATTATATGTTTATTAAATACTTCGCATATGATATTGAATGAAATGATTGTTCTTGTATGATATCTTGCTTGATTTTCCATACTTATCACTATGAACACATGAAATAAATAATTGTTCTTGTATGATATCTTGCTTGATTTTACATACTTATCACTATGAACACATGAAACATAGCATAGTTCTTCCATTATATGAAAGCACTAAACTCTTTGGTAGTACAGTGCTTGGAAGTGACTTAATAGAAACACATTTTGTTTGCCATACTCCCCTTGTCCAGTAGATCACATTAGAGACTATTGATTGGGAAGGAAGGTTGCAAGGCATATACCTGATCCTGGAGAAAGTCAAGTGGCTTATCCTTATAGCAACATACTTCTTTTACATGTAGCACCTAGACGACTATTGGCAGCAGCCTCCTAGTGTAGCACTAAGAACGATAGTTGATGATGTCCTCCTAGAGGGTGGCAAAGGCCTCCACTTATCTACATAGTCCACGCCGACCACTGGGAACTCTTGTCATTCTTTGGGAATGGGCAGGAAGGACTTATCCCTCGAACGTCAACATGCTAGCATTGACTTTCTCACCCTTGTTGTTTTTCCCTTTTATCGATAAAATGTACTCCAGTTCTCACGTTACCATAATGTGAGAAGACAAAATTGTCAGAACTTATTGTAGTGTCTTCCTTAAGCCTCAAGAACCCATCAATTTAAAGGAGGGTTGAGGTCAGGATTTCCTAATCAATTGAGAGTCGAAGAGACAAAATTTCATGAATTTTCTAAAACTTCTGCACCACAAAGATATCAGAATGCCATTGAACCGATCAGTTCACAAGTGAGCCAACCAATTCAATACTTGAATCAATCGGTTCATCACGTTTCCTATTCACAATCATATTGGATTTTATTATTCGATTAATGCACAACGTGATGTCAGCATCAATCCTTGCCCCAGACTGATCAACCAAACGATCGATTCACAACCTAAATTGGTCAGTTCGTATATTTGAATCAGTCAGTTCACAAGCAGGATCAGTTGCTTTAGATTTCTGGTAGACAATTTTGTTAGAATTGAATATTAAACACTTTTTAAATCAAGTTTATAACATATTCAAGAGAAAACTCTTATTCTAGGTGAATCTTATGCATGTGACCCTATAGGTCACAACTTATGTTCCAATGAATATGCATATCTAATTTATTATAGGACAAACAATGAGCAATATCTAACAACATATCATTTCTACCCAAGTAATTGGAATGTTGGAGAATGACTATACCCTACAATCTATGATTGGTGTTAGAGTGATTATATGGTTCCTTTGTCTCTGATTTCTAGATCGAACTTAGGGAATGGAATCATCATCCTCTTAACATTGAGTCTATGTTCCTTGAGCTATAGAAGAATTTATGATATGCATGTGATCTCACATATCATATATTGATTCACACGAGTAAGGGACATATGTTTCTCACTTTCGCTTCTCAAGTGACTAGGATATCAACTCTAGTACAAAGGAAAATCCTATCTACATCAATCACAGTCATTCCTCATGTGTCACAATGTAATTGAGAATCACCTTTATGGAAACCCCTATTTAAGGTCACGTCGAATGCTGTCAAAATATGTCAAATGACACGTGATGAGTGTAGTGACTTCACGTTGAGAACCACAATCACCACTGTCACTATGGAAGATAATTCTAACTACCATTTAATGGTACACATCATTCTCTGACAAGTACCTATGTGTTTGGTTGGATATCACATATAATGGCCAATGGGATTCTGCCATCAAACAACAAACACTCTCGTCTTATGTGTTATTGTTGTCTACCAGCTTCCACAATAACATACAAGTAGGGACATGCCAAGAATGAATGCACTCTTACCATACATATGATCCCATTTTTCAGTTCCTCAACTTGAAGACATATGTCATTGAGTAACATCATTATTTAGACACATATCATGTTATATCATTATCTCATAATTGAATGAACATATAGAAAAAATTGGATTTATTATTAATCAATACATTTACGTGATATGCCATTACAATCATCATATAATTGGATCTCTAGGGACATTACAATCATCATGTGATTGGCACTCTAAGCATACCTACCAATAGAGGATCGAGTTGTAATTCCGACATAAAAAGAATGAACATAATCAAATTAAAATGTGAAAGTTATTTCATTTTTATTGTTCGTGTATAAAACAATCAATAGTCCACACGAACATCAAGTGGCAATCAATACCCCTATGGATGACCAACCATGACAAATGGCATAATTTTTTTATATAATCAATGGATTTCGATAAAATTTGGTTTTATGAACTTGTATTTTCATCCACTATGCAATTAAACCAATCATAGAGGTAACTTCCAAGATCACCAAGTGAGAACATCGGTAAAGAGGACTGAGTAGAGTTGTTTTCTTACAAGTTTCTAGCTGAAAAGTTTTAATAGTCTTCTCTTTTATTGCATTGAGGTGGTTGTGCCTAGGTCTTGAATTACCTACTGAAAGAAATTCTATTTCCCTCTGTTCATTTCATTTTTGAAGAAAAGTGTTGATTTTTATTTCCCCTTCTTTCTGTTCTTCACCGTGGAAATTTTCTAAATAAAAGGAGGCTGATTTAAGAATAGCACTTCCCATACAAATGTTTGAACATGCTTATATTTATATAATTGGAATTTGTGTCATTTAAAGTAAGGTCAGTAGATGTGTATTTGTACTACTTCTGCTACACCATTATTCTTCCTCATTTACTAAAAAACAATTGTTGGAACATATATGAAAAGGATCACAGGGAAAGTATAAAATCATACCTACCATGGTTTGTATCCTTTTGTTTATGCATTACCTAATTCCTAAAATTATGAAAGATGAACACAATCTAAGGCTTTAAGTATTCATACACTATATTGTTGTTGATTTTTCTTACTGAGATTGTAGCATGAATATATATATTCAGTCTACCTTCTAAATCTAACTTTTAGAAAATTATACGTCTTATAAAATGTATAAGATCATGATAGAGATAATTCCTTATTTGCTTTCATAACAAGATTAATTATATTCATGATACTAGTCTTCCATTCTTGAGAAGTTATGACTAAATGAAAGCATGTGGAAGGCCTGAAATGAATTTATAGTTTGTGGAATTCAGTCTAATTTGTAAATGACATTTGTGTTAGCAATATCCTAAGAAGACCTTGATAAATATAGGCTGAATATTTGTATGATAATCTTTTGTCTGGTCAAAGTCTAAATGAACCTGTCTACCTTTGAAAACAATTTAATATCATTATGATAATCTTGTGATCTGATACGGGTCAAATACAGATAAATACTATTAAAATAATTCTTTATGAAACTACTATTGATTTATTATGATGTTATGGATTGTGTGTAATGATTTGAAAGACGATTTTGGGCCCGAGTTGAAGATGAGGGAAGTAAGGAAGAAGTTTCTAGGGGGTGTTCCTGGATTTATTGAAAATGAGGGAAGTAAGGATCTTGCACTTACTTTGAAAGAATATAATATTTCATATATATCTCTATTACACTTCTTATTATGCCAAGTATTGTATTTCTCATATTTTTCAAATATTGTTAGTTTGTTGTTAAGAATAAGAAAGTTGCAAAAATGAATTACATTTACATGTCTTCTCACTTAACATTGGCACATCATCCAATGGAAAAAAATCAATCTTGAAGAAAAGACACTAGCTAGGCAACCCTCTTCTCAAGCCAAGTATCTTATTCAGTTAGATAAAGCATTTATCTAATGCATAAAGTTTACACTATCCCTTAATCTTGTATCATGGGAGAACATATGATTTTCCATGTGTTTTATAGCTTAGAATGATGTTTAAAGAGTAAAACATTATATATAAGTTGAACAATTTGTCTTTCTATGAACATTTTGATATATAGATATAATGGATTGAATGAAACCACATGTTGCACTTTGAAAATAAATGAGAAATGATACGTATGAAAAGATGTTATAGTAAATTTCTTTGTGATTGAAAAAGTTACTTCATTGACATTATTTTGTTTTCTGATTGAGGTTTAGTATGTCTTAAACCTTGTAGTCCATTTTCAATAGTCGTTGTTTAGTTGGTTATTGGTATTGGGTCCCGACAACTTGGTGTCTGATCCTAAGGTCTATGTCAGTACAAGAACATAAGACATCTTAAGCCTTTTCTTTTGTCATTAGTTGTAATTTGTTTTTCATTTACATCTATGGATGAAGAAGAGGAGATAATGCCTTAGACTTAGCTTGTCATGTTAGTGGAGCCCAAGAAGATCCAAAAGACCTTGCAAAAATTGAATCTCATCCATCACCTCCTCCATCATTTAGGGTTGCTGTTTCATTACATGGTGCCAAGCATGTACCCAATGTGCAAGAAGCAGTGAAGTGTCAATAATATCCTCATGCTAAAGCTCTAAATTTTTTACTTGAAATGTTAGCAACGATACAAGGTTTTATGGCTGTAATTAGTCAAAACACACAGAATTTTAGGGCACTTGCACCAGAATCAGACCTAGTAAGACTTCACACACAGTTTTGACCCTGATGAAGAAGATTGGTGGTTATTTAAGGCAAAAAAGAACTTTCAGTTAGTGCATGTACTAGAGGAGCAAAAATTGGAATATGTGGTGCACATGTTAAAAGGTAGTGCTAGACAAGATGGGAGATATAATAGATGCAAGGAGCTAGAAATTAGATGACATGGAATGAAGTTACGAGACATTACAAGTCTAAATATAATCACAAGACTTATGTGCATGACAAGATTAGACAGTTTGAGACATTGAGGCAAGGTAATATGTCAATAACTGCATGTAATTTTTTGTTCTTCAACCAACTAAGATTTTGTCCTCATCCTAGAATGATTGATGAGGACAAGATTAGAAGGTTTGAAAGTGGATTGAATGCATTGATGTAGGAAAAGGTGGCAATGATGGAATGTTACTCCAATTTGCATGCCTTTTTAGATGCCTCAAGGAAAGTGGAAAGATCTAGACAAGTTAGAATAGAAGACAAGGGAAAAAGAGAGTGGATATTCAAATATTCAAACCATTTTCTGGAAGTCACTTAAATACTAGTGGAGCACCGTCATACATAAGGGCATTATCTTGATATAGTGCACCTCCTAGGAAATAACAATACAGAGGTAAAGGAAATAGAAATTATTGTAGAGGATACTAGACTTTGAGAGTAGGTAGTATTCTTGTGTCCGTAAGAGTCTAGAACACCAAGTTATGCATCAACACAAAAACATTGTACAACTTGTGGACGTGCACATAGAGTTAGTGTGGTATTCCAATCTACACACAAATTATAAGTTTTGACAACATGGACACCTTGCTAGACAATGTCCAATAGAAGGACAGCAACAACACTCAAGATAGGGATCAAGGGGTCAATATCAGCAAACCAATAAGACTCTACATAGTGTTACTAGAGGTACATTATCGCATGCAGGAGCAAGTGCACAAGGAGCTACATCACAAAGTAATGTTGGTAGAGGAGAACAGAAAGCACCCAAAATTGGTCAAGCTTATACTATGAATCAACAAGAACCAGTGGTATTTCCACGAGTAATTACATGTTAGATGAAATTAATTTATTGATGTTACTAATCATGTATATGTTCTAATTTAACATAGTTCCACTCCTTCTTTTGTGACTAGAGTTGTGATATCAAAAGCAATATGTTAGAAATCTCATTGATTTATGGTTTTTTTGTAGAAATCCCTATGGTATAACCTATATACATTACTGAAATATGCCCTGTGTAACGTCGCAAGATTTGATGCATCAAATAAATTGATCTTGAAAGGAATGATTGAATACTCATATCACCAAGGTGCACCTCATTTTTCGGGAGCCCATCACTAAAGAACTTTGTGGTTGAGTGTGCTAACCCAGAGCAGTACTAGGATAGGTGATCAATAGGGAAGTTGATCTTAGCTTGCATGTGAGCGATGACAAAGCATACAGTTAAGGTTAGTGGTGATATGTAGGGCCATTCGTCATTCCTAAAACTCTACTAGAGCTTTAGCTAGGGTGCCCAAACTTTATAAATGGTGTTAGAGCCAAAATCCCTCTAGTAGGTGGGGCCCACATGGGCATGTTGCATGCAGTCTTGGGTCATGCGTTCTAGGCAAGGAATGTCCATGGTGATGTAGCCACCTTTGTGTTGGTATTCTGTTATTGAGAGTTGGGTTTCCATGGGCCATTTTGGGTCTGCATGGAAATAGGGAAATATTATGAGGCCATATAGTTGAGCCTTGATGAGTACTTTAAAAGTATAAGTTTGGGAGATTCTAACATCTAGGATTGACCTCAGATAAAATAATATTAACAGGAATGATTGGAATTCCCATATCACCAAGGTTCACCTCTTTTAATATTAAAAGGAATGATTGGTTAAGTGTGCTCAACCAAGAGCAGTACTAGGATGGGAAAAAATTTGAGAAGTTGATCATGGCTTGTGTGTTACTGAGGACAAGGTGTGTAGTTAAGTCTAGCAGTGGTCTTTGGGGCCATTCATCATTCCTAAAACTCTACTAGAGCCTTGGGTAGTGGGCTTGGGTATCACACCCAAAGTTTGTTTTATCTAGCAGGACTCATAACATTCAAGTAGTTTTTTTGTTACTTAAAATACATGGACTTGATATACTCAAGGACATGAACTATTTAGAGAAGTATAAAGAAAGATTGGATTGCTTCATAAAAGAGGTGGAATTTATGGATGAAAATAAAACATGTATTTTTGTTGGGTATAGAAGAATCTTAACAACATATATGATTTTAGTGATTGTTGGTGAGAAGATGTTAAGAAAGGGATGCTAGCTAAATCTATCACATGTTATAGATACTCGTGTTGAGAATTTTGTTTTTTCATATGTACCTATAATGCAAGAATTGCTCGTGTGTTTTTAGAAGAATTACCATAATTATCACCACCTAGGGAGGGTGGTTTTGAGATCAACCTAGATCATGCCCCTTAAGATATCATATGGGACCTAAAAAACTTAAAGAGCTTGAAATAGAATTATAGTAATTGCTTCAAAAATATTTTATAAAGTCAAGTAATACACCTTAGGGAACACTGATACTATTTGTGAAAAACAAAGATGGCACAATGAGATTGTGCATTGACTATGGATAGTTAAATAAGGTCACTATCAAGAATAGGTACCCCTTACCTAGGATTCATGACATGTTTGACCAGCGAAGAGGAACTACTATCTTTTCTAAGGTAGGCTTGAGATTGGGTTATCAATAGTTAACGATTAAGCCATAAGATGTGCCAAAGACACTTTTTCACACGAGATATGTAGATTATGAGTTTTTAGTTATGACATTTGGCCAAATCAATGTTACAGTAGTTTTAATGTATTTTATGGATAGAGTTTTCATACAATTATTTAATCAATTTGTTCTTATATTCATAGATGATATTATAATATATTCGAAAAATGTTGAGCAAGAACAACATGATTTACAAATCTGTTTGCAATTACTAAGACAAAATTATTTGTTTGTGAAGTTAGGTAACGTTAGTTTTGTCTTTTAGAAGTTTTCTTTTCAAGCCATTTAATTTCTAGACAAGGGGTTTGTGTAGATCCAATGAAGGTTGAGTCATTTCTATAGTGGGAACTGCCTTAGACTCCAACTGAAATTTATAGTTTTCTCAGACTAGTAGGATATTATAGATGTTTCATACATGAATTTAGCATTATATACATGTCATTAATAAGGTTAACAAGGAACGAGACACATTTCATCTAGATAAAAGAATGTGATAATAGTTTTAAGGTTTTGAAGGAAAGGCTGACTACAAAACCATTTTTCTCATTACTTAAGAATGATAAAGGATTTGTAGTTTTTTGTGATACGAGTATGTGTGCTTATGCAGGATTACAAGGTAATCTCCTATGCTTCCAGAAAATTGAAGAAGCATGAGGATAATTACCCAACTCTTGACTTAGAGTTAGCTATAATGGTGTTACCCTTAAAGACTTGGCGATATTATTTATATGGAGTACCATGTCAAGAATATATAGACCATAACAACCTTAAACATATTAGTAGTTAGAAGAATCACAATTTGGACAACATAGATGGCTTTATCTAGTTAAATATTAAGAGTGCACAATCAATTATAACCTGGGTATGGACAATTTGGTTGAATATGCATTGAATCGTTAATCATCTTCTTCACCTACATTAGGGGTATCTAGGATGTAAAATAAAAGACATGTATTTAGATCTTAGTGGGGTGTAAACTCAATTGAGTATAGCACATGAGCAAGCACTTTTACCACAATCACTATTTTTATGTATGCCCAGAGAGTCAATCATATGATGATTGTAATGGCATATTTTATAAATAATTTGATTAATCATAAAGGCAATCATGCAATTTAATCTATTTTATTCAATTATTTAATAATAATGTAACTTAGTATATGTCTAAAGAATGATGTTTCTCAATGATGTATGTCTTGGGGTTGATGACCTAAATAATGAGATCATACAAATGCCAAGTGTATATACACTCTTACTATGTCCCTATTTGGATCTTATTTTTGAAGGCTAATAAACATCAATAACACATAACACTAGAGTTTGTGTTGGTTGGTGACAACAATTCATCAGTAATGATATGTGATACGAAACCAAACACATAGATACTTGTTAAAGAATAGTGTATAGGACATACTTATCATTAAAGTGATGCATGGAACCCATGATTGGTATTCAAGATCGTCACTTACATTTTTTGGTTGTGATTGTGGTTCTTAGACCTTAATTCACTACACTCATCACATGTCATTCGGTATACTTTGGCATCATCCATAATGACCTTCGATAAGGGTTGCCATTAAAGGTGATGATTAGATGCACTATGACACATGTGATGACTGTGAGTGATGTAGATGGGATTTGTCCCTCTTACAAGAGTATGATATCCTAAAAAATTGACAAGTAAGACTAAGAAATGCATGGCCATGCTCATGTGAGTCAATATATGATATTGAGATTGCATATATCTTGGACAATCTACCTATTTCAAGGAACATATATTCAACATTATTTAGGATGATGACTCCATGCCTCGAATTCAATCTGGACATCAGTGACAAAGGAACTATACAAATAGTGTAACACCAATTACATATTGTAGTTTGAGGTTTTTCTCCAACTTTCCAATTACTTGGGTAGAAATGTCATTTTTTAAGATACCTCTCATAGCTTGTGAGGTCATACACTAGTTATGGACATTCACTGCCAACGTAACTTGGAACTTGTAGGGCCACACATATAGGTAATACTTGGAATAGGATTTTATTAATGAATGATTTTTAACTTGATTACTAAAGTTTTTAGGCATTCAATAAAAAAAAATTGACTAACTGAAATTTGAACCAACTGGTTCAAATGTTGGAACCAATCAGTTGGAATTTCAAGTTGGTAGTAAATTGCATTGGTTGAATTTTGGTCGAACCAGGGCATGAAGTGACCGGTTCACTGAGTGAACTGGCTGGCTCAAGATCTGTCACATGGCCGATTGATTTGATGAACCACCCAATTCATAGATCAATTGGATTGGATCAAGTATTAGTGTTGACGTCGTGTTATGCATTAATTGGATATTAATTGTCAATGCAAATACGATTGGGAAACATGATGAAGTGACTAGTTTAAGGGTTAAACCAATCGACTCACATGCCAACTGATCTACTGACCTATGAAGTGATCATTCTTCCACTCATAGAATGTGAACATTTTTGAAATCTTGTACCCTTCAACTCTCGCACAGACTAGGAACCTTAACCCTAAACCTCCTATAAATAGAGGAGTATTGGGGGCTTCATAGACACAACATCAGTTTCATTGACAATTGTTGTCTTCTCTTGTTGGGGTAAGCAAAACAACCCAAGAAAGTCCGACCTGATAAAGGGAGGGATAGCAAGGGAGAAATTTTTTGGGAGAGAAAGTTGGTACTAGTAACCAACTGGAAGGGAACAACTCATTCCTTTCTATTCATCTAGAATAATAAGAATTCCCGATGGTCTGTGTGAACTACTATAGAGGTGAGGAGGTTGCTGCTTGCTACTAGGAGGACAAAGATCAAGTTGTTGTCCTTGGTGATCAACTAGGAGCCACTACAGATGTTGTTCAAGTGCAACTTTAAGGAATATGCACACTACATCAAGGGAATTATCGTGGACTTACTGTTGGACCAGGTATTACCTTGTAATTCCTATTACATCATTGTTGACACAATATAATGATTTAAGGGGAATATGGTAGTTAAATTTTAGTTTCTGTTGCCTTTTCTGCCGCCATATTGCCCTATATTGGTATCAAAGCCACGACAATTTACTATGTTTTAGAATAATCGATAAATGATCCAATTTTGGTTTTTTGTGTATTTGTTGCATACAAACTGAATACTTTAAATGATCTAATTAAATACTACTTACAATCCCAAACTAATATATATATATATAGATATATAGATATATGCAATTTACACGCATCTCCCTAAAAGCTGGTTTTGATAGTGAATGTGTAGCATGGTTATGACTAGTAATCCTTGATGTATTTATTCCTATGCACATCACACTTATTTATTCATGTACATATCAAACTTTACATATCCAGCCTCTATCTTCTCTTCTAATTGTAAAAATATTATTCTCTCCTACCTATGATCCCCTAAAATGTAACTTGAGGTTTTCCTATTACTTTGTAATATAATAAATAGCATTAGGAAAGTTTAATATTCCTATTATGAAGAAGAGAACGCTCAGTGCCAGACAAGATGTCTGACTATAGGATCGAGGAGGACTAACAATAGGAGGAAAACCCATCAGCTAGTGGCCCCAACTGATCAATTTGAGGATCCAGGAGATGGTGGAATGGAGACCAGACGACTGGTGAGACGAACAATAGATAGACCAAGAGGAGAACCAATTAGTTCACGGGTTGAACTGATCAACCTAGATTTGTTCAAGAATAGATCTTCATCAACAATAGGTTTTTACATGTGATGTTGACCTTGGGTAGTGGTAATTCCTTATGTATCCAAGGTATTACAGTAGTATGGTCATAACAACCACTTATATTAAGACTCTATGCTTCATTTGTGGGATATAGCATGTATATGATGTGTACTACAAGTATGTGGTGATTGTATATGTATATGTATTTATGAATACAACTCCCTCAAAAATATATTAAATATAAAATGCTTTCAATTAGTGACACATAGGAAAAGCTTGATTGAATATGTGTGGGAACGCCAAGCGTGGTGTGTTGTCCATCTCATGGAAATGTGATGGTAGTTGTGTGGGCCTGCCAAGTAGGGTGCATGACCATCGTGTTGGATTTTGTGTCGGGTTTAATTGGGTGAACTTAATGAGATTAATTACCTAGAAGCATGCAGATGACTATGGCAAAGAGTTGCATATACCATCTATCCAAGAATTGCATAAGTATACAATTGACAAATGTTGCCTGCCTTATTGATTATGGATGTTGGCATTGTCCAGGCAATAATTCAATTGTTTTGGATCTTAGTTCACTAGAAGGTTGCATGGTGCATAATTCCAAATTGATATGTGAGGTCTATCATTTTGAATAAATTAGTGGAAGTTATAATTAATTAAAGTACTAATTAAATATTGTCAATCAAAAGTGTTTTGAAAAAAATGAAAATTCTCTTGTAGAATCAAATGTCAATCAAATGGTCATTGTGATCAGTCCTTAGGAAGGACAAACTTAATGAGATAAATTTTACACGACTGGTTTTGGAATTTGAGAAGGGTTCTCAAAGATGAGAATAAGCTTAATGTCCTAGCTAAATCAGTGCCAGGATTACCTACTCCTAATGTGCCAAGGCCTGAGGGGGATGCATCTGACAGCATGCCAACAATTCCTTACACATGAAGCACCTTATGTTAAGCTTCATGAACTATGATTTTCTTGTGTAGTGTGAAGACATGGGGATACTTGATATGGTAACACATCTTAAGAATGTGAACCATAATCATACAAAGCGAGAAATCTATAATGTCTCAAAGGCGCTCTTTGAGTGGAAGATGACAGAGAGAGCTAGTAGAAACCCATGTGCTCAATATGATTGGACATGCTAAACATATAGAAGAATGAGGATTCTCTTTGAGCCAAGAGATGGCAATGGCTATGATTCGACAATCATTGTTTGAATCATATATCCATTTTATCATGTGTTATCACTTGAATAACAAGGCCAGACTATTGTCAGATTTGCTTAGCATGCTTATTAATGTTGAAGCAAGAATGAAGATGGAGAAATTCATGATGATGATTAGCAGGGTGAGTCCAGGGATGAAAGACAGACCAAGAAGAGAGTTTTGAGGCTAAGCATAAATCCATATCTTCAACATTCAAGATAAGTTGAAAGAAAAGTGTAAGAGGAATCGATCCTTTGTACTTAAAGGCATTCTGGAAGAAGAAGATAAGGACCATAATATAGTTAAACAATTGCTATCATGTACCTACCATAAATAGAAACATCATTTCTATATCTTATATGGACAAGGATGAATATGAATTTCATATTAAGAATGGTCGATGTTCTATTTGAAAGGATGAGTTATTTTATGGAAGTGGCCCGATTTGTTATGGTCTTTATTTGTTGGATCTAAAGAAAGATATTTATAATGTATAATACTAAAAGATTAAACTAAATAACTCAAATAAAACATATATTTGGCATTTTCATCTGGGGAACATAAATAATAATTGCATATCTAGACTCCAAAAATATGGTTATTAGGAATATTTTAATTTGGAATCAATAAAGACATGTGAATCTTGTTTGTTGGGCAAGTTGATCGACTCCCTTCACTAGTAATAATGAGAGTACTAGTGATCTATTAGGACCTATACATACTGATGTATGCATCCACATTAGAAAAAATGCTATGGGTGGGTCATGATTTCAACAGGTATGGTTATGTTTACCTGATGAAACATAAATGAGAAACCCTTAAAAAGTTCAAGGATTTCATCAATGAAGTATAGAACCAACATGGAAATGGTATTAAGGAAATTCATTCTGATCAAGGAAGAGAATACTTAATCCAAGAGTTTGAGGACCTTCTATGAGCCTATGGCATCATATCAGAATGGACTCCACCTAGAACATCACAACATAATAGTGTATTAGAAAGAAGGAATCACATATTGATAGATTTCGTGTGAAAAATGATGAGTTTAGTTGAACTTTCGACCACCTTCTGGGATTATTCCTTTGAAACTACCATGTTTACACTAAACCAAGTACCATCAAAATCGGTTTAAAAGAAACCATATGAGATATGGTACGGGAATAGTCCCATTGTGTCTGTTATGAAGATTTGAGGTTGTGAAGCCTATTTGAGAAAGAAAAATCCCTAAAAGATTGGACCCAAATTAGATAAATGTTATTTAGTTGATACCCTTACTAAACCAAAGGATATTAACTTTATTCCCTTTGAGACAATAAAGTGCTTGTTTCTTGAGGTGCTGCATTCCAAGAAAGGGAATCTATTTCCAAAGTACTCACCAGGAGAAAAGTAGAACTAGAAGAAGTTCAAGACCAACAAGAAAACATTTAATGAGTAGATGTACAAGAGGAATAAGAAGAATCACAAGTGGTTGTGGAATCTCAAATTCCTCATGTAACATAGGAACCTCATAGATCTAGTATGTCACACTTAGATTCTAAAAGATGTGGTTATCTTGTAACTCAAGAAGGCGGTGAGTTGGTCATAGATGTTGAGCCAAAAACCAATCCAGAAGCTAATAGGTGACCTGAGTCTTAGAAATGATTTGAAAATGGAATCCATGTACACCAATAAGGTATAGACCTTGGTGGATTCACCTGTATGGATAAATCCATAGGTTGTAAGTGGGCCTTCAAGAAGAAGATTGACATGTATTGTAATGTACAAACTTACAAAGGAAAATTGGCTGAAAGGGTTTCAAATTAGTTCAAGGTGTTGAATATGACAAAACCTTTTCTCTAGTTGTCATAGTTAAGTCCATCAGGGTCATGCTTGACATTACAACTTATCACTACTATGGCATTTGGTAGATGGATGTTAAAACCACATTCCTTAATGAGAATCTTGTTGAGGATGTGTAATGACATAGACTGAGGGTTTTATAAAACCAAAGGATGCAAATAAAGTATGTAAGATACGAAGGACGATTTATGGATTGAATCAAACATCTTGGAGATATAATCTCTGATTTAACAAAACAATCAAAGAGTTTGTCTTTGCTCAAAATGAATATGAACCATGTGCGTACAAGAAGGTTACTAAGAGCATGATTGTATTCCTCATATTGTATATAGATGACATAATATTGATGGTAACTAACATCCCTACTTTACATATGGTAAAGATCTAGTTGGGAAATATATTTTCTATGCAGGACTTAGGCAAAGAATCCTATATTTTGGGAATCAAGATCTATAGAGATAGATCTAGAAGGCTTTGACTAAGTCGAAGTACATACATTGACAAAGTGTTAAAGAGGTCAAGCATGGAGGACTTAAGGAGAGGAAATCTGCCCATAACTCATGGAATTACCACCTCTAGATCCCAATGTCCCAGTTCTTGTGAAGAAAGGGAACACATGAGTTGGATTACATATGCATATGCAATTGGATCCATCATTTTCAATCAGTGTACTAGTCTGATGTCTCAATGCCTTGAGTGTGACAAGAAAATATCAATCAGATCCAGGTGATGCTTACTGGACAGCCGTGAAGAATATCCTAAAGTACTTAAGAAGAATTAAGGATCATTTATTGGTCTACGGTGGAGAGGAAGAGTTGAAAGTAAAAGGTTACATCGATGCAAGCTAACATATTCAAAAAGATGCTTATAACTCAAAGTCAACAATGGAGCTATGTGCTAGAAAGGTTGAGTATATTGTTGCATCGAATGCAGAATAGGAGGTTGTTTGGGTGAAGAAGTTCATTTTAGAACATGGGGTGGTTTCAAGATTCAGTGATGCAGTTGAACTATATTTTGACCACAATGGAGCTATTGTACAAGTTAGGGAACCCAGATCACATAAACATTTCCAGCATACACAAAGGTGGTTCCATCTCATTCGATAGATTTTGCAATGAGGAGATGTGAATATTTACATAGTACCAACTAAGAGAAATATCGTTGACCCCTTAACAAAGCACTTCTGCAATAGAAGTATGAAGGTCATGTTAGATCACATTGGATTAAGTTCATGGGTGATTGGTTGTAAGTGTAGGTGGGAGTTTTTTGGTATGTATGCTCAGAGAGACAAAGCATACTATCATTTTAATGGCATATTTTTAAAATGATTTGATTAGTAATAAAGGCAATCTTCCAATTCATTATATTTTTACCATTTTACTTGGCTCTAGTATTCAATGACTTTCAAGGAATAGAATATTACCAAGAACCCTCCATAATTTCATTTATTTGATAATGATGTGATGCAATAAATGTCTAAAGCATGATATTACTCAATGATGTATGTCTTTGGGTTGATGAATTGAACAATTTGATCATACAGATGCCAAGATTATATACATTTGTGTTATGTCCTTAGATATATGTTCTTGTGGAAGGTTGATAGACAACAATAACACATAAGATTAGTGTGTGTGTTGGTTGATCACAAAATCTCATCAGTCAAGATTTGTGATATCAAACCAAACATATAGATCCTTGTTAGAGAATAGTGTATCATACATACCTACCATAAGAGTGATACATGTAAACCATGATTGGTAGTCAGGATCATCTCTTACAGTGTTGGTGGTGATTGTGGTTCTTAAACCTGAAGTCACTACACTCATCAAATGTTGTCTAGTATACTTTGAAATCATCCATTGTGACCTTAAATAAGGGTTTCCATAAAGGTGATGTTTGGATGCACCATGACACATGGGGATGATTGTGAGTGATGTAGATGGGATTTTTCCCTCCTATAGGAGTATGATATCATGGCCACTTGATTAATGAAACTGATAAATGCATGGACACACTAATATGAGTCAATATATGATATTGAGATTGCGTATATCTTAGAGAGACTGCTCTAGTTCAAGGAACAGAGATTGAACATTGAAAAGGATGATGACTCCATGCCTCAAGTTCAATATGAATATCAGTGACAAATGAACTATAAAATACTATAACAACAATCACAGATTGTAGGTTGTGGTTGTTCTCCAACTTTCCAATTACTTGGGTAGCAATGATGTGCTTCTAGATACCACTCACTGATTGTGATTTCATAAATTGGTTATGGACATTCACTTCCAACATAACATGGAACCTATAGGGTCACACGCATAAGAAACACTTGGAATAGGAGTTTATTCATTATTAATGTTTAACTTGATTACTAAAGTACTTAAGTATTTAAGTTAAACAATAAATGACTGATTGAACTCTAAACTGACCAGTTCAAATGTTGAATTGATCCATTAAAATTTCAGGTTGGTTGGAAATTGCATTATCAAAATTCTATTAAACCAGGGCATGAACCGATCAGGTCAAGGTCGGCCCAATCATCTCTTCATGTGATGAACTGCCCAGTTCACATATCAATTCAATTGGATCAAGTATACATGATGACATCATTTTATGCATCAAATGGATATTAATTGCCAATACAATTGTGATTGGGAAACATGATGAAATGATTGGACCAAGGTTTGAACCGATCGGCTTGCACGCCAACTGATGGATTCACTATGAACTGATCATTTCACTGCTCCCAGGATGCGAAAATTTGTGAGATTTAGTACCCTCTGACTCCTACACATACTAATACCTCTAATCCTAACTCTCCTAATCTTCCTAGACACAACATCACTTGTTCTGATAATTTTTGTCTTCTCTTCTTGTGGTAATCGAGAGAACCTATGCAAGTCCTACATGATAAGGGGGGGATAGCAGGCGAATACAATTTTGGGTGAGCAAGTTGGTCCTAGAACACCAACTAGAAGGGGACAACTCCTTCGTGATTGTTCATCTAGAATGACAAGAGTTCCAAGTGGTCCATGTGGACTACTATAGAAGCAAGGAGGCAATTGCCTAATGATAGGAGGATAAGGTCAATCTGTTGTCTCTAGTGATGAATTAGGAGTTACCGCAGACACTATCTTGGTGCGACTTGAAGGAAAGCACATACTACATTGAGAGAACTATTGTTGAGCTTGATCCAAGACCAGGTATTACATCAAAACCATTCTTCTCATTACATAGTTGTTAAAGAAATCTACTATTTTAAAGGAAATATGGCAGTTAATTTTTTTTCCAATTTTTTCTCTACCTCGATATTTTCCGACCGTTTCATATTAAACCAACTCTAGAACAACAACTTTTACAACAACACTGTAACGAACCCGTCTCCTGGTAACCCCCAATTAAGGGAGACCCGAAGGTCAGAGCCGTTATTCAATTAACAGGATCAAAGATTCGACAAATAATCAATAATAATTAATAAACTTTACCAACTATACTGAAAAATGGTATAAAATAAAACTTTTATTACCTTGTGAAAGCTGGGATTTCTAAACTTCTATCCATGAAGATGTTACTCTAAGTAATCCTCCGGTGTACGTTACTTCTCATTTAATTCCACATATGCCACTTTACTGTTTGTTCTTTTCATTTGTACCTAAAACGCCGACAAACAAAACGTCGGTCAACACAAAGCTGGTATGTGGGGGATCACAAAATTGGTTCAACTATAGTAACAATGTAGGTAACCAATTATCATTAATCATTTAAATAACATTTTAAGCAGTACTACTCAATCCCTTCCTATCCCTTATCCCTGTAGTGTCCTGTAGTGGACAAGGATACCACCATTCTCACTTGGTGGATCTTCATTATACCTTGCATGATCCTACCTGGCAGGTAGACCAATACCTAGGGTTGAGTTGCATGGCACTCCCCGTAGGAAGTCCAATCTCTAACTCGATATGACTTGATGGACCTACCTCCTTGGTAGCCATTTACTAAGTCATTTACGAACCTGATGGACTACCCCATTGGTAGCCTTTTACTAGGTCATCCATCAAACTACAGGAGGGACTGAGATCTGAGCTAGTAGGCATAACTTCTTATGTGATAATCATATTCACTTTATAATTTGCTTGAATTAAAACATCCAACAGTTTAATTCAGTTCATGATGAAAACATCGACAAAATCCCAGGAAACTACATCGGTTAGTCATAAGCGTAACCACATACCTGATCCCGAGCAACTTGTTGTCCAAGCAATAATGATAAAGAACAAGCAACAAGCAATCAACAAGTATCCTGAAATTAATGCATGACATCCAAGTGTTATAATTTATCCAGAACATTCTAAAGCTAAACTTGGATTCCACCTTAGGTTTTCTAAACCACATTAGGGTTTTATTAGGGTTTTTGCCTCCATAACACTTTTATCATATCAAATGCTCTCTTAGTTCATAAACCCTAATTTCAACACCATAAGCCCAATTAAAGTTGATTATTTCTCTTTTATACCAAAACTACCTTCTTTATCTTTTTAATATATTTCAAGGTCATTAGACTCAATTATCACCTTTAATTTCTTTCGGTTTAACAACTCATAATTCATGATGGTCTAATTCCCATATGAACTCTATTTAGTATTAATTCTACCATGATTCAATCGAAAACCCTAATTTATATATTAAGGTTATCTTTACACAAATTAGTGACTTTAATGTTCAAAATAGCATATTCCAACCTTAATCATGAAATTAGTCAATTAAAGCCATTAATAGTCAAATTAGTCCACATTAGGGTTTCAAGGCCCATTAAAGTATATTCATGCATAGGAAACTCTAAACTGAACTAATTACATGCAAATTCATCCTTTTTGTTCCTAATGTTCCCTTTCATCATTAACAGGTTAATACCAACTCTAATCATAGATTAAACCCTTATAAACACATTAATCATATCAAAATAGGGTTCTTTAAACATTAATACATTAAAGTTGACATATTCCATTACTTTTCGAATTACATAAGAAATCAGGCTCCAATTATACTTTATATAGATTCCTCTCGATTTTCTGAGCAAGTTTCATGTATATTGCGTGTCTATCCGAGCTACGGTTAGGGAGATATGATTTTTGCAAGAACATTACCATCCGGCCAATCCGAGATTGCCACGTCGCCATGTTTCCATGCATGCGGCTCTCTTTGAAACATAACGAAAAGTCGACTTTGCCCTCGACTTAAGGATTGGTCATTTAGCATGCCGAGGGGTAGAACTGTCAAAAACCGCCCGAGCTTTCTTCTTCCTTGCGCAGCCGTGCTGCGCAACCCTAACTGCAACATGTGCGGCTCTCCTAACCAACCTCGGACCTCGATGGCGGCCGCCCCATTTTGCCCTAGCCCCGCCACCTCCAGTCGCACCTGGGTGCCGCCCAGAACGTGGCTCATATGGCTAAGTCAGGGGAAGGGGCTTTGCGATCTGCTGCTGATGTTGCAGCCCTTGCGGCTACAGCTGTGCCACCTCTAGGGCCTGGTCCAGACGGAATTGTAGGTCCATGGCACCGTGGAACACCATGCCGCCGCTAAAACCTATACTTGATGTCTCGTGACTACACGCTATCGACGTTCCTTCCATTTAGGATTGACGGAGAGGATGTAGTAGAAGAAGAAGAAGAAGAAAGGGTTGATTGTGTGGAACTCCTTCTGACACAACCCTGGACTCTATCCCCTTATATAGGGAAGAGAAACGAAGCCATAGGTTGGCTATGCGTGAAACAAAGAACCCCTTTCCATGTAGGAAAACAATTCCTTCGAGGAGAAGCAAGATTCTCTCTCCTACACATTCTTTTGATATTCCTTGTTCTTGGGATAATAGGATTACGAAAATCATCCCTCTTATTCTCTTTGTTCTTTCTTTTTAAACCATTAGCACGAAATCCTATTTCCTTTAATAACAATTACTTTCTTTTAGCAATACCATGTAATACATTAGTGGTATACTCCTATTATCTTTTATTTTGCTATTTGGGTATTTCCTTTTTCTTTCCTCTTCATTGGGACTCCTTGGATCCCAAAATTCTATTATTTCGAAATTCCTCTTTAAGGAATACTCATTATCCTTAAATGCATCAATATGCATTATTCTCATTATCTTGTTTTATTTCTTATTAAAATATTTCCTTTTGTGGATTTCTCTTTATTTGTCTCTTATTTTCCTCATTAGTGTTCCTTTTATTATTAGGAATCCTTGGGACACAAAATTCCACTAAGGATTACCCATTTATTCCTCTTTTCACATATTTTCCACATTTCATCAATGTTTTCAATTTCTTTATTATCAAGGAAATACTTAATTGATATTTTCTTTTCTTATTACCCTTTTCTTTGCAACATTGGATTCCTTGGAACCCAAGGAACCCAAGTGGCACGAAATCCTCCTTGGATTTGCCTTCTAGAGGTTTCCACCCCTTTCTGATCCCGAAATCTCAGTTATTCATTAATTAATTGAATATCCTTGTTATTGGGCCCAATAGCCAATAAAGCCCACAAATCACACAACAAGGCTATTATAAATGAAATCCATTTATTCAAAATAGATTATTTCATTTATTCATTCAAAAATCTTTAATATGAGAAATTATATTTCTCAGCAAATCAACCCAAAATTGGGGTTGTAACAAACACAATATAGATTTTGAGTTTGAAAAAAGGCATGATATTCAAGAAGGAATGGGAAAAGTATCTCACTTATCAGATAGAAACTTATACAATATAAAGGGAGTTTGTATATACCAAATCATGAAAAGGAGGATAGTGATGGAGGATGAACATGCCATAGAACTAATTATTACCCTATGTCCACACTCTTAATGGCTACATAGCTGAAGGCTAGTCACTTGGACATCCATCCCTAAAATGACATATAGTTTCACATACGCAATATAATGAAAAAAGTTATAGAAAAACTTAAGACAATACAAGATATGAAACATGGAGTAAGGAAATATGTATCCATTTCCTTAAAAAGAGTACCCATTGATGTTTTCATTCTAGAACTTAGATATTTGAGTGCAAGATTTGCATCTACAAATTTGATAAGTAAAATATATCAATGCAAGTGCATTGCGTACGCTATGAAAAACATGTAATCATAGTTTAAGAGTAATATAAAGTTTCTTGGCTAAAAACATCATAACAAAGTGAAATAGAAACAGGAAAGAACACTTTACAACATTCTTTTATTCAAGGCTTATTTTAAGTTTCTTTATCCATTATCTCAACCATAGAACTTTGACCACTTCCTAAGAAAGGTGGTCCATCACAGGCATTTAATTCAATGAAATATATGTTCACTAATCATCAAGACTAACATGCCATGAATAACTCAATTCATGTTGAACCTCTAGGCCATCTCCAAGACCCAATCCTTTTTCAATATATCTCATTCCCTTACCCCAAAACTTCAAGTAGGTACAAAATGGACTTATCAAAATTATATACAATGTTTGTCAATATAGTATAATAAAACAAGACAGTAGTAATCACCAAAACAATAGCTCAATCAAGTAATTATCTAACCAAGCATTCATACGAGCATGCATACAAACCAACCAATATCATAATAGGGTTATGAGATTAAGTATACCTCAATTAAAAGAGAGGATATTATGATTCCTTCCATTAGATCCTTATGGGAGAAGTTGAAAGTGGACTTAGCATGCAAGTTGAGAGTGAACAAGGGTCCTAAATTATTAATATTATGAAACTTTAGCTTTAATCAACATGATTTCATGGTAGGTGAATTTTTCCATATATCTAGGTTTAGAAATTTATTTAATAACCTCAATATCTCAAAAGAATCCTCCATCCATTGTTTGTATATCTTCAACTAAACCCTAGATTCAAGTGAAACACCCATTATGTGTAAGAATAAGAAAAAATAATGTTCTGATTTAGGAGTACAAAGATGATGAATTAAAAATTACATTTTAGGGTCTCAACATATGAGATAATGATCTACACATAAATGGATAGTTTGGATTACAAAATTTTCTCATGAGTTAAACATAGGAGAAAGCGAATGATATTGGCTAGAAGTGGTATCAAACACCTCAAATATTATGGATTTTAATCTAGAGGCCCATCCAAACTGAAATTAGTCATCATTACACATTTCTTCAACGAAAGTGAGGCTGAAAGGTGATATATATGCTTAAAAGGCGGTTATTTAATATTTAACATGGAGGATATGGCAAGTAGTAAAAGATATAGGTTCAAAAGTGACAAGGTACAACATAGTTAATGAGATAGTGAAACAAATTAACTAGGAATCATATTGGTACAAGGCAAAACATGATTGAGTATTTATATCACCTAAAAGATCATACATGAATCATTTTAGATAAAATATGGGAAATTTAATCATAAAATGATTTAGATGATAGTTCCACTTGAGAAATGGAATTTTTTAAAAAATCCCATATATTAAATTGTGTTATTTTGTTAAGGCATCTAGAAGTTATGAGGGTTTGATGATACCCTTAAATAGTGATTTTGGGAAACAAATACCCCAACATGGCCGCTTCTTGGGCTTTTGAGGAGGCTGTTAGAGGGCCAACCCTCTCTCCCCTGGACCATAGGAATGAGCCTTGGGTCCATGCATGTGTATCTCATAGTGACCGAGAGTTGTGGGTTAAAAGGGGAGGTGGAGGAGTAGGTTTATGGTTTTTGTTTTGAGTAGGGAGATCATGGGTCTGTGGTACCAACCAACATCCCCCTCGCCTCCTCTACTTATGTCTGAAAGAGGAGTAGCATGTCATGAATCCTAAAATAACAAAAGGAGGGGAGAGTGAGAGAAAGAGAGAGAGAGAGCAGAGGAGGGGGAGCAAGAATGGTCGTATCATGTGCATACATCCCATGAGAAGAAGAATGAGGGGAAAAAGGAAAAGGGGTCCAGTCAGATAGTTGGGCCTAGATGCCTAAATCCCAAACCCAACTTAAGGGTAAAAGAAAGGATAAACTTGGTCACAACAACAAAGGTTCCAATCTTACTCCTCCGAGCTCTGTTTTTGGCAAAAAAAATTGCATTGAAAGTGTTGAATTAGACTAAAAAACATGAGACCATTCTGGAGAAGGCAAGAATGAAATTGAAAATGGAATTCCATTTCCATGGTTTACAAAAAGCATTCTACATTTTGTAAAAAGTACTTTATGGCATGTAAATGATTCCAATGCATAAATTGGGTATAGTGTGACTCACAATGATCAAATTGAAGGCAGGGAAGGTTCTGAATCATGATTGAATATCAAACATGTCAAGGTGTTAATGAATTGAAGGATGGAAAAAAATAAATCATCACATCCTCCCCATCTTAAACGATATTGTGTCCCCAATACTGACACAAGACTTCAATTGAACTTGGAATTTCAAGCCACATATTGTAATCATTTTGGTATTCCCGAAGGATATCATGAAATAGATGTTATTTTGGAATCGTTCAATTGAGCTTAAATATCAAGCTTGGTTACAAACATCATCTAGTCGGAGAGATATACACATAGATCACTAATATTCTTATATCTTCTCACATATCATGGATTGGAATTCATCACCTAAATAAAAAATTTGGAATGATTATTATGACATCCCCTGATTTCAAACCCTCACCTCAAAACGGATCCCAATTCAAACTCACACTATAGGCCAAAAAGAAGAAAATCACGGGAGTTGCAGGAAAGAAAAGTAGAACATGCACATGAACAATAAAAAAACTACAACAACACAAGATCATCATTCAACATATAGTTACAAAATGACTTATTACAAATTGATAGTTAAACATTGAATAGCAAGCTTTTACATATGCACATACTACATTCTAAAATAGATCTTTAAGACAATAGGTCCACCTATAAATATTCTCTCCAGACAACTCCTAGTTATCCAAGTCTTAAACATCATATGTCCACATCACCAAAATAAGAGATTACATGTGGTACATGTCAACACAATATTCTGAAATATAATACTAAGCACACTTATGTTTTTTTTATACCTTTCATTACTAAGACTCGACATTAAGATAAAGTAAATGTTTGGCAGTTACAAAAGATAGCAAAATCATACTTGAACAAAGATGTTTATTTAGAAAAAAGAACATGTCTTTTAGGCATATTTTTCATTATATCATCCATGCTTTTACTACCTGAGTGTTGAATACATAGAGGGCTTTATAATCTACTACCAAAGAGTTGGATCACTTCTAAGTACTTTACTACATAAGAGTTGAAGGACTTTACTTTCCAAAACTTCACTACAAAAGAGTTGAAGTTCTTAGATATAACAGAACAAATATATATGTTTGATGTGTTCAAAACTATGTACTTAGTAAATCATGAAAGACAGCATACAAGAAAAATTATTTTATCCAATATCATATGCCAAGTAATATGTACATATATAATACAACCATACTATATAGTAAGCCAAGTAAGAGGTAAAACATTCCATAAATCGAGAGACAATCCAATCATCACATTTCTGATATCAACTATATCATTGGTCAAACCCAAATGTAGACATGATCATTTATTATGATCAGACTCTTCATTGTATTATATCTCATTTTAACCCTAATCAAGTTCATGTTAGGGTTCAAATTAGTTCATTAAGGTATTGTCATCATTACTTATCAATCGTCTCAATATTTGGTTACTTTGCTTAGATTCTAGATTGTGATACATAATAGGATTGTTTAGTTGCATGTAAGTATGTAAACATCTTCAACCTAAGTTACATACATTAATCAAGTTAGGGTTTGTAACATGTAACATGATTCATATGCATGTTACTGATCTCATAGTTACATTTTAATTCCTATTATTGATATGACCTTATACTTTAATTTTCAAAATTTATCTGTCATTAAGATTATATCATTTTATTTATGGTTACAAGAGCCATATAGGTATATGGAGCAAATTATATCATTTTCTATAAAAATTTCATAATATCTGATATAATATGTATTATATATCCTATTTTTGAGTTACTATGCATGATCATCATTTTAGGTCATCATTTGATATTTATTACTCATGAAAAAATTGTAATACATCTTACATGATATGACTAGCATTTAAGCATTAAAAGACTGATATAAGGTTCCATGTTGTTATGCTATTTCTTTTTGAGAATTTTGGTATATTAATTGTAAATTTTGGACAAACATGCTAATTGCTAATATATATACAAATTTTGGTATTTTTTGTGATTTTTCTTACCTTTAGGCCAATCGGTATCCACCACGTCGCCAATAATAGTGTGTTTCCTGACTTCTAGTTGGAACACCATATTCTAAGTCCAATTCCACTAGTTCAGGTGGCTGGATTGGTTCAAGTTGGGTACACTTTCAATCTTCCATGTTTTAGTCCAGTCTGGACTCTCTCTATTTCTTGTGATTCTCCAAACCATGTATGCATTTTGTCTCACCACACGAAGTTGCAACCGTCACTGGCCTCCTATTTGGAGAGTGACGAATAGACACTAGGCCCTCCTCGTCATCTTCTTTGGCCATCATTAGCTTTGGCAACCTTAGCTAGACCCTCACAATATCTCAGGTCACTCTCTATGCCCCAAGATCTCCATCTCCACATACTCAATGATGCTTGTGGTTTCTATGGAGCAAAAGAGGAAAACAACCTCTAGGCCTTCAAACTCCAACATGATGCCTCTAAGAGCTCTAATATTTCCCTACGAACTAGTCTGCATCCTTGAATTTTTGTGGGGAACCCCCATTAATTAGCATTCAAACTCAATTTTCTCCTTCTGAGAGATATGAGTTCATAACAAAAAATCCATCCATAGAATTACATGATGGGACAAGGATTGAACTACTCCATTCTCTAGCTTTATTTTGCCTTCATTGTTCTCCTCCAAACTCCATATTCATACTCCTCACACCATCTATCTCACACGATGAAGAAGTAGAGAAAGGGAGGTGGACCTATCTTGTGTCTACTCTAACTAACCAAAGGAGGTGTCTTTCAAATCCTATATCTAAAATGAAGACAATTGATGGTGCCTTTTCAACTCTTGAGCCATGATCTACAAGAACCATGATGTGCATTGTCGCCATCGTAGTCCCAATGCAAGGAGGGTGAAAACCTTCCTTGCCATTGGTCTTGCATCCAGTGGCTCAAGTTAGTCCTTAACTTGAGCCAATCTATGGCTCACTCATGCTAGAAGTCAGGGCCGTTGGATTCCATATGATTGGATAGGATCTATCCATGAAGCCAGCCCAAAAGTAAGGGACATGTGAAACAATAGTACATATGTTACTTAGGCTAAATATTAAATATTTTCATCAAATTAACATAATCCATTAATAGATTCACTGATTTTAAACCCATATAACTTCCACTAGGAATGTTGGAACTTCATAGAACTTTAGCCATAACTTTGCAATCACCACGCCTGCATTCCATTAAATTTGGAGGCCATACTACGAGTATTTGATCAATTAATAAAATTCCTCAAAAGGTTATAAACTTAATGATATTAACCATAAAATTAAATACAGACATTCTCCAAACTTCATCGAATATTTTCACTCTTAAATTAACTTAAACTTGTGAATCTTCTTGTCTTATTAGGTATCTAAATACTTCTAAAGTTCACACCATCACATCCTACACACCTTGAAATAAATTTTATTCTTGAAATTAAGCCAAAAATCAGTCTATCACATCATATACATATTAAAAGAAACTTTTGTCCTAAACAATTAAGTCGTCCTCTTACTTTAAGAAGAAAAACTAAAAAATGTTCTTAAAATGTAGGGCACGAATCTAGGTGCAATGTATCTACGCAAGATATCTAGAGCCATACATCAAAAGAAATTTTAAGACGTTTTAAAAGAATCTAGAGTGAAGCCATAAACATTTAACATGATTTAGATTCTTAGGTTATTCATTCATCTTTATATTAGGATTCCACTACTCATTTTACCCAAGCACTAAGATTCAAACATTAACTTATACATATTATGAAAGAGTTATTTAAAATTAACCCATGTTGTTCACCTATAACATGTCAAGGTGTCATCATCATTTAAATGTAATGATTTTCAAACAACGTTCAACATATTTATGGAGCTATAATTAACACAAAATTGACATATATCATTAATATGATCTCATTTGACTTTCTTATATTTGGTTGCAACCTCCTCATTAGTGAATTCATCACAAGATTCGCTAAATTGATATTATCGTTATTATACATATATATTGTTAACCATCTATACATAGATATCTATCAAACCATTATGAGGTTCTTCATCATGTTATATCTATATATCACAACTCAAGATAAGATCATATTCTTACATATATTGCATCATGGTTATTCTATATAAACTTATTAAAGTGGCTCAACAAATATATATCAACACTTTATCTAGACCAACTAAGGTTTTCTTGACCCTTATCATGAGGGCAGTATCATGCTTAGTCACTCTGAGCTCACTCAACTCTATGAGTATCTCATACACTAACATTATATTCCCTCTTTAGTCTAGAGTTTTCAGGCGCACCTCATAGGCATTGTTGATTATCTTCATAAGCTCTATCCACTCAAGCACAAACCAAACCAACATATGTTATAACATTCTCATTATACCTTCTCTACCCTTTATACAGTATTTCCCAACTCTCACTCTCTCTCACTTATATGCATGACTATAGTCCTACATAGAGAAGCGCCAACCCGATCATGAGGCTTAAAAATGTACTAACACAGTTATCTCCTCTAGGATCATTGGACCCTCTCCCTCACCCAGATGGTAGGTTATCATATTCATATTCACATGTATAAATAATCCTGTCTCAACTCTATGTCTTGGTATTCCAAAGGATATCAAGGATTCAACAAGACTACACGAATCATGCAAAAAAAAGACTCAACTCATTCACTCGGGAGTAGTTTAGTTTAGGACATATCACAACAAATATTTCTCAGATGTTCATATCTTGGAGTTTAGGTCCTTTGACCTTCTCCCTATGGTATCACACTCTCTAGAGTTTACTCTATAACTAGTCCTAAAACTAGAGGTCCTCCTTTGTAAAAGAGATTGAGGCTCTTGTCAAATGACATCCTTGTCTTAACTTAGCTTAATGTATCTCAAAAAAGCACATGCACTTGCATCATCAAAACTGAACCTTAATCCTCAAAGACAAAAAATTATCATCATAAACCATCTTTTATCATCTATATAAGTCATATATCATCATCCAATCTTTTTCATCCATTCTATCTATCATATATTCCAACAAAGCTCGAGACATCTAATCTAGACTAGTCTCTCTTCTAGTGATGTAACTCTCTATCACTTAGTTTTCATGATTACCTCCTACTTGCACATTTGTGGGGAAATATTTTTGTATTTAATTACCTATATAATAGAATACTATATAGTTCTTCTCTGGTATAAGATACATCACAAAAAGGTGTCAAGATTTCAGCCGATTGGAAACAAAACCAAAACAACAAATTGAGTGTGTTACACATTGTACATAGTTTAATGCCATGTCACCTAATGAAAGTAGTGGGAACAAGGTATAGACTAGTGTAGCTACCATAGACGACGTGTTCCATATGTATTGGATTTCTCTTCCTTTGATGTGCATCATCTCTGAATAATGTAACGTCCCATATCATCACTTTATAAGAAAAAAAGACATCTTAGGACTTGTTATACAACAAGAACTTATATAGACCTAGTTCTTAGACATCTAGGTGCTAACCTATAGGCTAGGTCAGATCTAGTCTTTAAAAATAAACTAATATAACCCTAAATATATCAAGTTCAAGGTTTTATTTATTTGAGTTGCATAGTGAGAAAATGCCAAGCTTTTCTATTGCTCATGATCTAACTTGTGATGTACCTAGATTTTCAACCCCTTGACCACATGTGTGCTGTCCAAATGGAAACCATCACCTCACCAAGGATCCCAAATCGAACAGAACACTATGACAAGAAGAAGAAAGTCAAGGGAGTCAGAGGAAACCAAAGCAGCAAATGCATAAGAATAATAAAAAACCACAACAACACAAGCTCACCATTCAACATACAATTACAAAATGACTTATTACAAATTGAAATTACACATTGAATAGAAAGATATTACATATGCACATAATACATTCTAAAAATGATGTTTTAAATTGGTCCACCTATACATCCACTCACCAGACAACTCCAAACTATCCAAGTCTTCAAGATCATATGTCCATGTCACCTAAACAAGAATTACATGAGGTATAAGTCAGCACAATATTCTAAAATATTGTACTGAGTATGCCTACATGTTTTTATATACCTCTCATTGATAATACTTTTAAATAAGATAAAGATAATACTTGGCAGTAATAAAAGATAAAAAAAGCATACTTGAACAAAGATGTTTATTGAAAAAAGAGAACATGTCTTTTGTGCATATTTTCCATTATATTATCCATGCATTTACTACCTAGGGTTGAATGCATTAAGGACTTTATGATCTACTACCAAAGAGTTGGATTATTATACAATGTGATCTACTACCAAAGAGTTAAACACTTCCAAGTACTTTAATATGACCATACTATATAGTAGACCAAGTAAGCGAAAAAGAGTACCTTGAACTGAGATATAATCTAATTATCACATTTTTGATAACCAATATATCCTTCGTCAAATCTAGATTATGACAACATCATGTACTATTTTTAGATTCTTCATTGTCCTATATCTCATCTTAACCCTAATCGAGCTCATGTTGGGTTTGAGTTAGGTCATTAATGTATTCTCATCATTACTTGTCCATCATCTTGATATTTTGTTACTTGGCTTAGATTTCTGACATGATACATAATATGATTTTTTAGTTGCATATAACTATGTTCACATCTTCAACCTGCATTACATATATTAATCAATTTAGGGTTTTATCATCACTTTAGGGTTATTAACATGTAACATGATTCTTATTTATATTACTGATCTCATAGTTACATATTGGATTCCTATTATTGATATGAGCTTATGATGTGATTTTCATAGTTTTTCGCTTATTATTATTAATGCATTTAATTTAGGGTTACTAACCCTACAAATCCTATATGGAACAAATTACATCATTTTCTGTACATACATCATCATATCTAATTTAGTGTGGAGTACATATCCTATTTTGGAGTTATTGGTGCATTATCATAATTTGATATTTATTACTCTTGAAACTAGTGCTATTCATCTTACACGATATCATTATCATTTAAGGATTATAAGACTGATATATGGGTTCCATGTTATTCGACTATTTTTTTTATAGAAATTTGGTATTTAATTGTAATTTCTTGACAGATGTCCTAATTATTATGAATAATAAAAGATCTTAGATTTTCTTGCATTTTTATTACCTTTAGGCCAATTTGGATTCGCCAC
Source organism: Alisma plantago-aquatica (assembly GCA_963693085.1). Taxonomy (NCBI): domain Eukaryota; kingdom Viridiplantae; phylum Streptophyta; class Magnoliopsida; order Alismatales; family Alismataceae; genus Alisma; species Alisma plantago-aquatica. The sequence goes on from OY856410.1 coordinate 21,388,177, forward strand.
ATTGCAAATAGTAGCATAACTCTTGACTTTTAGTTGGAACCTCGACTCTAAGACAAGCTCTAGTTTAGATGATTGGGTTGATTGAAGTTGGGTATGCTTCTAGTCTTCCCTATTTCACATATGTCTGGACTCTCTCTCTTTCTCACGATTCTCCAAACTATGTGTGCATTCTCTCTTTCCACATGAAGTCCTCTACCGTCATTAACCTCCTCTCTGGTGAGAAACCAATAGAGATTTGATGCTCCTCATCAACTCCTTTGGCCATCAACAGATTGGATGATCTCATCTAGATCGTCATGACACCTCAGGTCTCTCTCTATGCCCCAAGAACTCCATCTCCACATACTCACTATCACTTATAGCTATTGTGGAGCTGAAGAAGCAAACAACCTCTAGGCCTCTGAACTCCAATACAATGCCTCTGAGAGCTCCGACCATTCCCTACGAACCAGTTTGCATCCTTGAATTGTGGTGGGGAACCCTCGACAAGCAACCTTCAAACTCAATTTTCTCCTTCAGAGAGAATGAGTTTGTTAGCTAGAAAACCATCCACATAATTCCATGATGATATTGGGGTTGAGCTACTCTATTCTTTAGCTTCATTGTTCCATCATCATTCTCCTCTAAACTCCCTTCCAACTGTATATTCCTACTCCTCGCACCACATGCTTCACGTGCAGAAGCAGTAGAGATAAGGAGGGGGACCTGTCTCATGTCTACTCCAGCTAATCCAAATGAGGTATCTTTCACATTGTTTATCTGAGATGAAGATAATTTTTGTTGCCTTTTCCACTCAAGCAATGATCTGCGAGTATCACGACAGTGCTTGCTCTTATTAGTAGTCGTCTATCAACCGCAAGGAGGGTGACATGCTCCCTTGCCTTTAATCTTGCATCTAGTGGTCCAAGACAATCCTTCACTCGAGCCATCTATGGTTCACTCATGCTACAAGTTAAGGCCGCTGGATTGTATATGAATTGAAAGATCTATAGGTGCAGCCCACTAAAATGTAAGGCATGCGTGAAACTATATCTTATCATATATTTAGGCTAAATATTAAATTTTTTGATCAAATTTACATAATCCATCAATAGATTCATCGATTTCAAACTCATATAACTTCCACTAGAAATCTTGGAACTTTTTGAAAGTTCTCCATAGATTAAGAATCACCATCACCACATTCTATTTAATTTTGAGTCAAGCTATGGATATTTGACAAATTAATAAAATGCCTCAAAAAGTTCATAAACTTAAGGATCTTAACCATAAAAGAAAAGACAAACATTATCCAAACTTCATCAAATACTCGACACTCTTAAATATACTCAAACTCATGAATCTACTTGTCTTATTAGGTATCTAAATACTAAAATAGTTCACTCCATCACAAATACCACATTGGTCAAACAAACAGGGCTCTTGATTTGAGAGTAAAAGGTGACTTTGTATCCCAACATTTAGGGTTATAACCTCTACTGGGGTCTAGGTAGGGGTATATATTCATGATCGAGATTTCATATATTGATGCTTCAGGACAAACACCACATTTCCATATTGTGATTTCATACTCAGAATCTATAGAATGTGCCACCCCAGTTCACATGGGAACTCATCCGTAGATCATAAATAAAGGGAATCAACATGATCATTATTTTAAATCATTATATATTTGGAAACATGAAAGTCATTACTCATATATAAAGAGTGATCTCAAGATCCAAATAGGGTGATCACTAGGGCTGCATTATAATCAGGATCAAAATCAAGATCTCGAGAATTAGGAACATGGGACATCCAAAGTCATGAATCCAAAATATCATAGTTATGGTTTCAGTTTCCTATGTAGACTATCAGTGATCATTCATCTGTATATGATAGTCAAACAACATCTAACATTTAAATATCAAGTTCATTATCATGGTATTCAAGGTGGATGAATGATTTAAACCTAATTCATTATATGAAAATAGTCACAAGCTATAGTCAATATCACTATATTTCAAGATCGTCATCTAGTCTAGATTCAAGATCGAATATCAATGTTAAAATGAATTTGACCTACTAGATTCTTTTGTAAAGAAATGAAAATTGTTGAAATGGTTACCCTTTAATGTTCTAATTAATCAAGAGGTGAAAATTTATAGGAATACATAATAAGGATGTGACCTGGGTTAGGAGACAAAAACTACCACCCCAATCTAGCACATTAGTGATCATAGCTATGAACCATCGAGCATTCAGAAATTGGGAGAGTAATGACCAAATCGTGCATAAAAGGCTATGAGATCAAATATCTAGATACTAATAGAGCAACCATGTTTCAATATTTTGCAAGATCAAAGTCGTACTTGCATCTTCTTCCTTTTAAGATCAAGGTAAGGGTATATCTTGGAAACCAAGAAGTCAAATTGGGCACTCCAAGAGTTTGAGATTTATAGGGAAATATTTAGTTCCAAGTCCATGCTATTATTCAAATTTTGTCTACGAATAGGAATAATTGTCGATAGGGAATTGTCTTCTTGTAACAAGTCTTCAAATCATGAAATATGGGTCCAAAGACATGGTTATTTTGTGGCATGATCATGGTGCATATCAAATAGGGGGAAATTTTGCGAAACTATGTTTGAGATTTAGTCAAAATAGGTCAACATAGGTTTAGTAAATAGGGACCTCATCAAACATGAGATGTAAAACATCAGTTTCACCTTATTTCACCATATCAAGAATTTACCTCAAACATAGAAATCACTGAAATCTGATCTGGTAGCATTTAGAAAATACTTAAAGATTTATATATTCACCCTACTCTCCAATGCAGACAAAATTGAACTTAGGACAATTTTCATATCATAAACAACTCACATGGGTTGAAGGTTTAAAAAAGATATCTTCTTCGGAACTGAGATATTTTGTAGCAATGACATCGACAACTTGGTTGAGGGTGTGTGGGATGTGGAGATGCCCACACATATTTCACCCTCCTTCCTTTGTGCAACTAATCTTTCATGAGGTTGAAATCTCACAAAGATGAGTACTTTGTTATTTAGGATCTTGGTGTCCTATTGTGAGTCTAAAAGGATCAGAGCATTTCCTTGGTTTTTCTTAGTGCAGACCTGAAGGGTTTTTAGAATTACCTGGGTTTCAACGTCCAATGTTGATAAACAAGTAATGGTTAAATGAAGGAACATAGGACACTTTCTCTCCCGAGTCACGACATGTATACACATACCGACTTGTCATGTTAGAGGTTTATTTGTAGCATTAGTGAATATGATGAAGTTAGGGTCCATTAAAGGGATGCTTGGCATGAATGGATGAGTAGGAGTGACATTCACACTTCCATCTAGATTGAGGATTGTGTTGATTCGTTAACATATGAACTTGTCTTTTCTAGACACAAATATAATGTATCCTTATGTCAATTTTCGTTCTACACACCATATATGTCAGTACGTAATTGACCTTTTCTAATAGGTGAGTGATCTTAGGCTTGATCACCAGTGATCTCTCTGATTCATTCATCCTCATTCCAAGTGAAAACATATGGTTCACTTTGAGTGCAGACCATACTTGTCAACGTGTTCTACAACCATGCAAAGTGTGCAGTATTGTATCATCAAAATCATGACACAAACATCAATCATTATTGACCTCAATATTTCGACGTCATTTTTCCATATTCCAAAGAAGAGCACGATGGTTTAGGATACAATTAAAGACTTGCACTCATGCTAGAAGATTGTTCTTCCATATTTACTTTCATGGGCTGGCACAACTTACCTCCTTGTCATCGCTGATCCAACGATATGCAGAACATGATGTGAGTTACCGACTTGTTTGAAGTGGCCAAACCCAAACATTAGGGCCAACTACATTGTTAGGAGGAGGGATGGAGGAAATTATGTGCTATGATGATGAAGGGAGGTAGGTGCGGTTAAACTCCCAATCATGATCCCCTGAGTCCAACTTCATGGAACTAACAGTTAGGGAGGCTAGATCATATGGGATTTGAAGGATAGGTTGGAAATCCTTTTCTCTATTACTGAGTATCCATTTTGTCCAACCAAACAATATCATTCATTCCATTGTTAACCAAATTGTAGTTTGAGGTCTGGAGTTGTGTTTATTGATATGCTTCCCATTGAATCTCCAAATAGGGATTCTTGGGAAAGGTGTTACCCTAGACATATTTCCCCCTCATCACTTGTACCCACATCTTGGATGGATGGTTTAGAAAGGACCATACATTCTTCATCATGAGGTCATGGTTGTGGTCTATGACATCCTTGATATTGAGCCCCCATGTCTTTGCTAGAAGTGTCTTTCTTCCATTCTACTAGAGGCATCTTCCTATGTTCCCAATTATTGAACTAGATGTATTTTAGAATATGAGAGTTTATGTAAGCACATAATTGCATAATCTGCATAATGTATGTTTGAATAGCTTGTAGCATTGATTTGGAAAGTGCAATTCTTCCTAAAAGGGAGAGGTGTCTCATAGTCCAACCATTCATGTGATCAAAGATAAAGGTAATGATGTTGGCATGGGTAGATTTACTGAATCTATGGTGAAGAATTAGGACCCTAAGATATTTTCCCAGTTCATGTGTCAATAGGGTTTCTATCTTCCTATTTATATAACGTCTGTCACTCATGGTTACACTAGAATTGAAGAAACATTTTGATTTCTCTTGTGACATTACTTGCCCCAAAACCCTTATAAATGATTTGAGTATAGTGTTAATGATTTTGTCCTATTGTATCAAAGCTTCACTCATTAGGAGAATGTCATCTATGAAAAGAACATGTGATAGTATCTTGATCCCTCCTCTATAGAGAACCAAGGGTCTCTAAACTTTATTTGACACAAGATTGATGATGGATTGGCTTAGACTATCCATAAAGAGAATGAACATGTCATGGTTGATGGGGCCTTCTTGATTGACACCTTGTGAGGCATTAAAACCTTAAAAAGGTTCACCTTCCCACAACATTGAGGTGGTACCTATTGTGATGATCTATATTATAATATTACAAAGTTTCATAGGTGTAGATGTTTGTAGGAGTGTGTCGTAGATGAATTCCCAGTTTATTTGATTGAAGGTCGTTGATAGGTACAGTTGGATATACATATATTACTTTGTAGACGAGTTTCCCATCATGGAGTGGATTACTTCTTACACAAGTAAAATGTTATCATAGATAGCTCTACCCAGGATGAAAGTAGATTGTATAGGAGAAATCTTGGAGTTTAAGAAAGGTTTGATTAGCTCCACTCACACCGTCAAGATTAGCTTGAAACAAGTGTTGTTGAGTGATATGGGTCTGAGGTCATAGCATGATTGAGGGACCCAAATTTTTAGGATCAAAACCATATGTGAATTAGCCAACATTTGAGGTATGTTTTCTAAGGCAAAATCATAATAATAATAATGTCGACAAAAGATGGACATATATGATCCTAGTTACATTGAATAAACAAGTAATAGACACCATCAGGTCCTAGGGCCTTACATAGAGATATTGCAAACATAAAATCTCTTATTTATCCTATAGAAGGTATAGTAGATATGCTATACTTATTTTCATTGATGTATGGAAAACTTCCATGGCAGTTGTGGAGCGCTGATAGTGACGGTCAATCTTACGATGTCGTCAACTTTGAGAAGGAACTAAGGATAAGTTGCTTGATCTTTGGGGCGGAAGAAATCTAGTGGCCACAATAATTTTTTAATCGAGTGGTTTTATTGTAGTGAATGCACGCTCGAACATAAGATTATAAGAATTTTGTATTTTGGTCACATAGTGAAGCCAATCTATGTGGGCTAGCTGCTTCCAGATGGCTTCTTCTCAAATGAGAATTTGGTTGAGTTCCTCCTATAATTCCATGGAACGGACATCAAGATTACCAGGGAAGGGTGATTGGGCTTGTACCTAGCATTAATCTATCAAGAATAGTAATTTGCATTTCTTCTTGTGTCGAATCTCATTAAGGCTTGTCTCCTCCTACAAGGAAGGTTGCTTGAAGAATGAAGGGATTTGAGGAAGGGAATTTCTTTACTCCAAAGAGGAAGGACGACTCAACAAAAGTCAGAAGAGAGTTGCAATGTAGCTTTTGTTTTGAAGAAACTCGCCTTTCAAATAGGTGAAGCTATCAAGGACACAAGAAGGGGATTGTGATCAGACTTCCCATGCACAAAGAACACTGATGATAGAGGAAGGCTAGTGGCAAGCCACTGATTATTGGATACTTCCCTAACCTAGTGCTCGTATAGATTTCCCATCCAAAACATATAGAATCACCTTGTGTTTTCAGATCAGAAAGTTCCAAGTTTATGATGCATGAATTAAATCGTGCACTCATATATTTATCAAAATATGAGCTCTCTTATTTCTAGTTGATGTTCGAAAAAGTGTTGAAGTATTCCAATACAAGCTAGGATTCCTTGATTCCATTTGAGAGTTCTTCAAGTCTATCCCAAAGGGATCTCGATGTATGAGGGTTGGGGCTTGCATAGACAAAAATTAGGAGCCAACTATTATTCACCAGACAATGGATAAATTGATAATGGAAACAAATGATCTTTATAGTACATTGGTTTCTATTCCAGGTGACCCAGATTCCACATTGAGAAACCAGTGGACTCGAATCTAAAGAAAGATGGAAATTCAAGATTACAAATAATATCCTTTGTATTGTTGCCACTACATTTGGGTTCCATGATTGCAAGAATCTACAACTTGTGAATGGACTTAATTTCTTTGATAAAATGGAGTTTTTGACCGAACAAGCACCATTGATTTTCTAACAAAAAATCATTAAAAAATAGAGTGAGGGGTGTGCAACTTAGGCAATCATTTCTAGTAGTTTATGGGACTGACCATCAACAACAAAATTCACATTTCCTTATAGGTCAGTACTTGGGAAGGCCTGATTGGTTTTTGCATCAAATTCTAAGGAGCTCCTCATAGTTGTAGTGGGTTCTTTATTAAATTCCTCCAAGTTTGGGGATGATTCACGTGCCATGCCCTTCTTCCTCACCCTATCTGGGTTATTGGTGGTCTGATAATCTTCTAATTTTAAAGCATTATGGATTGATGTGTCTAAGCAAGAGGTGCGCACATAACCAACTGGGATTGAATAGATGCGCCCACGAAACTCGAACACACTTGGGATCTTTTGATATTTATAAAAACCCTAAAAAGACTCAAACACAATACTAAATAGGTCACCCACAAGCACACATGGTACTATTGTAGTAAAGATAAGAGGCAAATATAAGGTTTGATCCTTAGGTATAGAGGGGGCACTAGAGCCAAGTTAGTGTTGTCTATGTTCCTAAAGTGGAGACTAGGATTGAAGGGTTTAAAAGGGGTTTTGGTTTGATTACACTAAGCAAGCAATCAAGAAAAGGCAATTTGAAAACTATATTACAAAAGACTAGATTATCCAAGGCAAGTTAGGTCTAAGCAACTAGGTTAAACAAGAAACTAAACAAAAGAAAGATGATCTACACTACTCTATCAAGGCAATTAGAAACTAAGAACTAAGTTAAACACTAAAGAAAGAGGGAATCTAGGTTAACCCTAACTAGTCAGACTAAGCAATCAGCTAGAAGAAGCAAAGGCAATTAAGCTAAACTAGCATTGACAACCAAGAAGGCTAAGGTGGGTTTCAAGCAATGGATTAGGTTGGTGGGTCATTTGGGAATGTCATTTGATATTAGTTTGGGGGTTTCAACATAGCATGCAATTATGATAATTCAATCTAGATTACCAAACCAAACAACAAGTCAAGTTCTATTAGAGTGTACCCTATACTACTTGTTGGATAGTAGGGTTAGATGTAATTCTAGTAGGACTTGTCAATTCTAGGTTTCTAGGGTAAGTGGTATGAGGGTGATTGAGAGACAAGGGTCAGAATGGAAGTAGAAATGAGGGTTTTGCACCTCATTCTACTAGAGATCTAGCCTTTAGAAAGATCCAGGAAATTGTAGTTATCACACTTACACTAGCTACTTAGATCTCACAGTCACATGTAGAAGAAGGGATATGTGTGTAGGAACAAAGGGGGTTAGATATGGATCCACTAATTAGACCTAGGAGCCATTTCTAAGATTTCTACATACACTCCAATTTCTCCTCGAAGCTAAGTGTCATCACACATCAGAAAGCACGCAATTTATGTTTAAGACCAAAAACCACATGCAAGATAATGGGAAATGAGATAGAAGCAAAGGCAATCATCATGGAATGAAATTATGTTCATTACAAATTATACTCTCCCACCACGGTATCCAAGTCACATTGTTACCCCAAATAGCCCACCACTAGGGACTTAGCTAGACATAATCAAAGAAAAGGCAAAAGAAACGAGAAGAAGGGGATTGGAATCCATGAAGCTTGAAGTAGATCCTCCTTCTTCACCTCCTAGCTGCTATAGGGTGACCTCCTTCCTCCAAGATGGATGGTGGGCATAAAAATGGAGAAGCTTATGGTAGAAAGCCTAGAAAACTAGGTTTCTATTGTGGAAATAGTGGATGAAGAGCATAAGTGCAAGGGCAATGCAATCAATGATCAAGGGAGGGTGATGAGGAGTAATGGTATCTGGGGGAGTGTAGGGATTTGTTGGTTCTTGATATGAAGGTGGAGCATATGAACTTTGAGCATTCCCCATGGAAGTACCATCATTGTTTGGATTTGGCATTGGTTGGGATGGGAGTCCTCCTTCCTCCCTCCTAGCAAGTGAAAGAGATATTTGGTACAATATTTTCTCAAGACGGCTAATGGATTTCCATGAGAGGTCACATTTTTCTTTACCTCATCCAAACTTCTTAATTTTCCAAGAACTTTATCTTCAAACATAGAGCTATATCGTGGCCTTGGAGGCCCTTGTCCTTGACCATCTTCATTTTGTTGCTTCCATGAAAAATTAGGATGGTTTCTCCACTCAGGAGTGTAAGTGTTGGACATAGGACCTTGATTGTTTCAGTTGCCAAAACAGTGCAAAGCATGAACTTCCTCTTCTTAGTCTTCGATTGCCATGGTTGATTGACTAGAAGAACCACTAGCTTGGCTATTCATCATATTCATCATGTCTGGCATCATCTTCATCACGTCAGGGTTGGCAGATGTGTGGGCTGGACCAATGGGAGGAGGTGGAGAGACGTAGTTCTGAATAAACTATTCCCCTTTAGTAGAACTCGATTGTGAGGATTTTTAGCAAGGTGTTCAAACAATGGCCACGACTCCTCAGGTGGCTTCTCCATGAATGTGCCTCCACATGATGAGTCAACATTGTTCTGGCTTAACTCTTCGATCCCAATATAGAAATCTTGGATCAAGTGCTATAATGGTACCTCATGATAGGTGCAGTCATGAAAGAGCTTTTGGAACCTATCCCGTGGAAAGGTTCATTTTCCTTTTAGGCGAAGGTGGTGACACATCTTCTAATGTAAGTCAGCTTGGTAATTGGAAAAAACTTCTTGAGAAACTCATTTTTGACTGCATTCCAAGTCACCAACTTTGGATTTGAAATGTACCATTCTTTGGCCTTATCCTTTAGAGAGAAAGGGAAGAGAGTCCTCCAGATGGAGGCATCAGTGGCAGTGGGGGTACGGAAGGCAGAACAAGTCTCAAGGAAGGCGTCGATTTTCATTCTACATCCCTTACTATGTAGGGAGGAGTCCAAGGAGTGCAAGTGGAATGTTGAACTATTGACCTAACATTTGGTCAACAAGGATGGCAATGGGAGAATTGTAGTTCCCTGGGGTGAAATAATCATGGAGGGGTGGTTGGGATGTGGTGGTTGACCATTTCCATGGGTTCATTTTCTGCCATGTCGGCTGCTTGGCATTTCTTATGGAAATTTTGGCGTCTCCTCCTACCTATCTCAGGGTCATACAATACCAAGTCATTACATATAGTATGTCTATGGTGCATGCACAGGTGTCACCTGCACAATACATAAAAAAAACTAAATTCCAAGTTAGAATGGCAGTATGCAATAATGAATAAAGAATAAATAATAGCAATGATGAGGGCAATAGGAAAGGCTAAGTTGTACTAACTAGCTAGGCTGAGTGCTTCTATCCCCGACAACGGTGCTAGAAAGCTGGGTGCATCTGAGCCAGAGGTGCACACACTAACCAATTAGGTTTGATTATAAGAACCACAACTTGAACACACTTGGGATCTTTTGATATTTATAAAAACTCTAAAAATATTGAGTCACAATATTAAGCAGGTCACCTATAAATGCACGGGGTACTATTGTAGTAAAGATAAGAGGAAAATATAGGGGTGATCCTTAGGGATAGAGGGGGAACTAGAGCTATGTTAGTGTTGGCTATGTTCCTAAAATAGAAACTAGGGCTGAAGGGTTTAAAAGGTGTTTTGGTTTTATTACACTTAGTGAGAAAGAAATTAAAGGAAATGTGAAAACTAGATTACCAAAGACTATATTATCCTAGGTAAGTTAGGTCTAAGAAACTAGGTTAAGTAACAAACGAACAAAAGAAAGATGATCCACGGTACTCTAGCAAGGCAATTAGCAACTAAGAACTAAGTTAAACACTAAAGGAAGCAATAATCTAGGTTAACCCTAACTAGCAAGACTAAGCAATTAGCTAGAAGAAGTAGAGGCAATTAAGCTAAACTAGCATTGACAAGCAAGAAGGCTAAGGTGGGTTTCAAGCAATGGATTAGGTAGGTGGGTTGTTTGGGAATGTGATTTGATATTAGTTCAGGGGTGTCAACATAGCATGCAATTATAACAATTCAAACTAGATTACCAAACCAAACAATAAGGCAAGTGCCATTAGAATGTACCATATACTACTAGTTGGAGAACTAGAGTTAGGTGGAATTCTAGTTAGACTTGTCAAGTCTAGGATTCTAGGGTAAGTGGTATGAGGGAAATTGAGAGCCAACGGTAAGAATGGGAGTAGAGATGAGGTTTTTTCACCTCATGCTACTCGCCATCTAGCCTTTAGAAAGCTCTTGGCAATTGCATTAATCAAACTTAAAGTAGCTACTTAGATCTCACTTACTTGTATAAGGAGGGATATGTATGTAGGAACAAAGGGGGCTATCTAGGGATCCACTAAAAGTACCTAGGAGACATTCCTAAGATTGGTACATACGCTCCAATTCCTCATAGAAGCTAAGTGTCATCAAACATCACAAAGCAAGCAATTTATGTTTAATAGAAAAAACCACATGTAAGATAATGGGAAATGAGATAGAAGTAAAGGCAATCATCATAGAATGAAATTATTTTTATTATAAATTGTTCTCCCCCAACATGGTATCAAAGTCACATTTTTAGTCCAAATAGCCCACCACTAGGGGCTTAGCTAGACATAATCAAAGAAAAACAAAAAGATATGAGAAAAGGGGGATATGACTTCATGGAGATCAATGTAGATCCTCATTCTTCACCTCCTAGATATTGTAGTGCATCCTTTTATTTTGTTTTTGCTTTTCTTTCTTTTTTTCTTTTTTTTTTCTTTCCCTTGGTGTAGATAGGGCATATGGTGGATAGAGTGAAGTGATGGGATAAAAATATGGCCACCCCAAACTTTTGGAGGTGGCCAAGGCTCATTATGTGCACTAGGGCATCTTTTTATGAGGCGAAGGGGTATGAAGATGGTGGAAGAATAGTCGGGTCAAAGAGGGGACATTGGTATGATTCTCCACATAAGACATCCTGCATGAAAATTAATCCAATACTTCATCCTAGATATCACACCACATGAATAAACAAGATGAAATTGATATATCAATCAGGTGATTCTACAAACACTAAGCGTTCAAAGCTTGCTCAACTCACAATTCAACCAGATCAATCACAATCCTAAGAGAGGTGATGCACAAGTAAAAAGTCAAACATTGATACCACTTAGCAACAAACAATGATAATTCACTTACATTTGTCAAAGGTCATCATTTTTACTTAAAATAGTAGAGATTGGGTCAAAGCACACTTTTTAGACAAGAGATATCAAATTTGGGCAAAATTGGCCAAAACTGTGCCAAGTTGCCTTCAATCACATCTAAACCTATATTATTGAACTTAAAGCAGTAAACAAGAAAATACTAGCCATAACATGCAAGAATTACCAAAAATCTACATGATATGCAATGCATGGAAAAAAGGCAATTGTTTTTAAAATTATGCAAAAAAATGACAATAAGGTAAACTACATGGAATGCAGGTATGCAAAGCAGTAAAGATGACTAAGGTAGATAGCAAAAACGAGAAAACAAAAGCAGATGTGGTAGGCAAAATGCAAAGTGAAACTAGGGCATACCTGCCCTACCACCCCAAACTTTCGAATCATGTTGTCCTCAGCATGATCCTAGAGTTTAGGATGATAGGGTAGACGATCATGGCTCTCTAGAGGCTCCGAAGGTGTTCCTCCCTATGGTGGAGGATATGCACATTAGGTGTCGCACTAATATGCCTTCACTGGCTGAAATTGGTCTGCAGCACGGCCGTGCTGCTCAGCACGGTCGTGCTGCTCAGCACGGCCGCGGTAGCTTCAAGTTGCACGGCTGTGCTGCCTGGCACGACCGTGGTGCAGTCCTTTGGCAACTTTTCTCAATTTTGCTTCTAAATCAAGGGACTTGGTGTGTATTTCATGCAAATGACTATGATCGTATTGATGTGCCATAGCCGTGGTGGTCCCTATAGCTGCTACTCTCAAAATGAGGAACATCAAACACTCAAAAACATGACCCAAAGTGATTTTTGTTTGAATCCTTCTCTCAATCATACTCAAATTTTCTTCATTTCACCCTGTTACCACCTGCACATCTTAAAACTAGACAAAAACCTATTAAACACAAGTGTGTGTGTGTGTGTGTTTTCTTGGACAGTGTAAAAACAAAGCAAACATATCAAAAATGTAGATTGGGTCAAAAATTCCCAAACCTAGGTGGGTTGCCTACCACAAGCACTGAGTTTCTTGCCTTCAGCTAGGCTTCTTGGCGATTCTTCAAAATGCACCCATTTGGAATACTCACGTGTCCATTCTTGCAAAACGTGCATCCTTCATTTGCACTCAACCTTGGTTCCTCATCTCTTTCAACAAAACAATCATCACCAATTTCTTCACCTTGGTGACCTTCTCTCAAATTCCCATTTGGACTTGTGAAGTGATCATGTCCAATATCCCTATCTCAGACTCACCGAGTTGGGGTCTTGTACATGTTGATGTTGATCTTCATGTCCATGAATGAGACTGTCATAGTGCCACTGCGTACATGAATATCGGCATCAACTGTAGATAAGAACGGCCTCCCCAAGATTATGGGAATCTTCCTATCCTCCGACTCCATATCAAGTACAATGAAATCCGTCGGGAACACTGCACCTTTTTCTTTGTCTATCATCACCAAGACATCATCCACTCTACCCCTAGGCACTTTTATGGATCTATTCGCCAACTGGAGAGTGCAATGTGTCGGCTTCAACTTGCCTAAGACTAGCTCAACATAGACATGGTATGGCATGAAATTCACACTAGATCCCAAATCAAGTAAGGACCTGTCTATGTGATGTCCCCCTATGCAACTAGGTATGAGTGGGGCTCCTGGGTCCTTTCTCTTCACGGGAAGTGAGTGTTGTATGATGGAGCTCACTTGTTCAGTCAATCTCACCTTCTTTGGAATCCTCCCCGTTGACCTTCTTTTCATGGTGCACAGGTCTTTGAGACATTTGGCATATGATGGAATTTGTTTGATTGCATCCAAGAGAGGAATGTTGACCTTTACTTGTCGGAATACCTCAAGAATGTCCATATTGTGCTTTTGTCTTCTTTTCACAGTCGGGGGCTCATCTAGTGCTTCGGGAAAGGATGGCTCACTAGCTACTGGCCCACTTGATTTAGCATGATCTTTCTATGGTGTAGCATGAGGTGGAGCACTAGGACTCCCAATACCAACATGGGGTGACAAATGATCATCTTCGGCAATATCAATCACAGTATCACCACTTGACTACCTTTGCTTTGCTTTATCAACCTTTCTCTGACTTGCGGGCTTCTCAAGAGTTTTCCCACTCCTTAGAACTGTCACAACACTAACTTGCTCATGTTGGAGAGGGGGAGCATGTTGTGGATGTGGAGGAGGTGGAGGTGACACTTGGGGTTGAAATTAAGGTGGAGAAGAGAATTGAGGGAGAGGAGAGAATTGGGGTTGGAAAGTGAAGTTTTGGGAAAATTGAGGTGGTGAAGGTGGTGGAGGAATGTAAGGCTGAGAATAGCCTTGGAAGGAGTGAATGGGATGCACTTGCGTGGGGGGTGGACTGTAGAAAACTTGTGAAGAGGGCATGGGTCCACTTGATTCATGGTGGCTCATGATGGGCTTTGAAGACAATTTTTCTTCTTGGAGAGCAATTATGGAAGATAGCTGCTCTATTCTCTCTTCTAACCTTGCAACATCTTTTTGAACATCATCAAACACTTTCAATCTAGAGAAAACCTCTTCCTCAAACCTTTAGCTATATGTGGGACTTTGTGGTTCCTGGTAGCTATAGGAGTGGGATGTCTTATTTTCTTCACCATAGAACTCAACAGAATTGACCGGGTGGCAAGGAGCATTTGTCACCTAGTTTCTCATGAAGCTCATCATTTCTCCAAACATTTTCATCAATTGTGGGCTTGAATCATCATGAGTTGGAGATGTCACACCAAAATATAGGTCAATGCCACTGACCATGCTAGAAGCTTTCATCCTTGAACTTTCTGCCAAACTCTCAAACAAAGGCCATGTCTCCTCAGGTGGCCTAGCCATGAAAACTCCTCCACAAGAAGAGTCCATTGTGTCTTGGTCCTTTAGAGACAAATCGGAATAGAATGCTTGTACAAGCTCCCACAAAGGTATCTCATGATGTGGGCACTCTCTCAACATCTTTTGCATCCTATTCCAAGGATCATGGAACTTTTCATCACCCACTTGGCTGAAACTCAATATTGACCGCCGCATTTGTATCATCTTAGCAATAGAATAAAACTTCCTCAAGAATGTCGTATTCATCTCACCCCAACTCATGATGTCTCTCTTTGAATCATACCATTCCTTGGCCCTATCCTTGAGTGAAAAGGGGAACAATGTGAGCCGAATTGAGTCATCACATGTCATTGACGTTCTGAAGGTGGCACACATCTCTAGGAAGGCATTCACATGCTTGTAGGGGTTCTCACTCTCCAAGCCGTAGAAGGTGGGCAGGAGCCCAAGAAGAACTGGAGGAATAGAAAATTGCTACCCTTGCATTTGGGTGACTATAGATGAATAGGTGACTAGTAGTTGCTCGACATGAAGTAATCTTGCAAGGACTTGTGAGGTGCATTTTGGCCTTCCATCTTGTTTCCTCCCGAATGGCTTGTCACATGCAAAAAGCACAACCAGACAAAAGAAAGCAAGTTAGCAAACCAGTATACACATAGAATGCAAAGAGTAATAAATAAAGAATAGCAATGATGAGGGTAGTAGGAAAAGTCAAAGCAAAACTAACTAGCTAGGCCGAGCGCCTCTAGTCCCCGGCAACAGTGCCAGAAAGCTTAGTGCAGGTCTGGTAGTAGTGCTTTTACACCCCATGAGGTCGGAGCGCACAGGAGGGTTCACTTTCAAAATTTATAGCTACCTACATCTACTAAAACACTACACCCGCAAGTGCACGAGGTCATGTTGTAGTATAGGAAGGCGGCAAGTATAGGGTCGATCCACAGGGAAAAGAGGGGGCACTAGAGCTAGGTTAGTTTTGTTGGGTTCCTACTGCGGAGACTAGGGTTAACGGTTTAAAGGTGGTTTTGAGTGTTAAACTACTATGGACAAACAAGCAATTAAAGGCAGGAATGGAATCTACGTTAACCCTAGACTAGATTAAGACTAAACAGGCAAGAAAGGATTGAGATAGGTATGAAAGTGCAAACTACCCTAAGGCAAGAAAGAGAGCAATTAAAGAGCTCGGCTAGCATGAAAAAGGCAAGAACAAAGCAAGAAGCTAACTAAGCAAGGAAAAGACTAATTAAGCTAAGCTAGCACAAAACTAGGGTTTCAAATAGTAAAGAGAGGTGTGGGCTGTTTAGGGATATGAACTTATCACTTAAGTTGGGGGTGACATATGAGCATTATGATTCCATTTAGATCATCCAAACCAAACAACAAGTTAGAGTCTAATGGATTAACCTAAGCTACTAACTCGCCATGGATATGCTAGGTTGTGTATAGGGGAACTAGTCCCTAACACCCCCTACTACCCTTACGAGGCTCAATTGGGTTAGGGGTTAGGTTCAATCCAATTAGAGTCTAATCAAGTCTAAGTTTCTAGATTAGACATTCCTAGGGCAATTAGGGGCCGAGGGTAGTAATGGGGGGGGGTGAAATTAGGGTTTTGGACCCAATTCCCCCACATTCTAGCCTTGAGAAGGCTACATGCTAATTGCACTAGAATTATCCAATCTAGCTACTTCGATCTCTCACTTAGGTTTATGGAGATTGATTAGGATGTAGGAAGATGGGAGGCAACCTAGGGATCCAAGAATTGGACCTAGGGGCAAATCCCAAAATTTACACATATAAGCAATTTACCTAAATTCCTAGGTGATTTCACACACAAACCAACAAGCAATCCATGGAGAATGAGATGCAAATAGAATATAATCATTATCAAATGGAATTATAAAGTTTACATGTCATTATCCCCCAACATGGTATCAAAGTAACATAATTTCCCCCAAACAACCCACCCAAGGGGCCTAGCTACTCATAGACATGGAAAATACAAAAACAAAGAAGAAAGAGGTAGAAGAAGCCATGGAGGTCGGTGTAGATGAAGAACTCCTCCTCTCCAGCAGCTGCAAGGTTGTCCTCCTCCTTCTTCTTGGATGGAATGGAGTGGGATGATGGTGGGAAGTTGATGGAAGGCTTAGATATGGGGGGTTATGTGGTGGAAATGGTGAAATGGAGTGGATTTGAGGTGGAGGTGAAGGGGAATGGAGTGGAGGTGACAAGGGGGTGAAAATGGGACTCTAAGAAGCCAACCCTCGACCCTCAGCCGCCACTAGGGCTTATATAGGGATCTAGGGGGTCTAGGGTTAAGTTAGGGGCAAAATGGGGAAAGTAGTGAAAACTAGGTGGATTTTGTGAGTAGCACGGCCGTGGTGAGTCACCACGGTCGTGGTGGGTAGGGTAGACCACGGCCGTGGTGGATGTGCATGGTCGTGGGTTTATTAGATGTGGAGATCACAGGGAGGTGTGCATGGATGGCCACGGCCGTGGGGGGTGACCACGGTCATGGTGGACACCTATGGCCACGAGCATGTTGATCACCACGGTTGTTTTGGCCATTTTCATTGATTTCTGGGAGTTTTACTGATTTTTTGTACTTGGGGCATGTTCACCACGACCGTGGTGGATTACCACGGCCGTGGTGGTGTCTCTCCCATGCATTTGAGCTTTGAACTTGATGATCCATGGAGGGTATTGCTTCAAAACATTCTTTGACCACTTGGGGTAGGTTGGAAGTGGTTTTGGCCTCATTTTGGGCTCCTCCAAGCCTGAGTAAACTCTAGATTGGACCATCCTCTTTCCATGCCATCAAGTAGTGGACAAAGTACCTATAAAAAATGTGAAAAAGCCTCCATAAGTGCATTTGATAGAAATAAGCATATTGGGGGAAATAACATGTAATCTAGCAAGTATAGATGTGATTGAAATGCAATATAACACAATATGAAGCCCCTAAAATAGGGTTGAATCAGTGACCATCTTCCTCTAAGATGGATGATGGGCATTAAAATGAATGGGGTTATGGTAGAAAACCTAGAAAACTAGGTTTATATGGTGGAAATGAGGTGAAAATGGTGGGTGGAGAGCATAAATGCAAGGGGAATGTCATGAATGCTCAAGAGAGGGTGAGGAGGAGTAATGGAAGTTTTGGGAGTTTAGGAATTTGGTTATTCTTGATACGAAGGTGGAGCATATAATCTTTGAGCATTTCCCATGAAAGTGCCATCATTTTTCAGTATGGCATTGGTTGGGATGGGAGTCTTTCTTCTTCCCTCCTTGTAATTGAAAGACATGTTTGGTTCAATCTTTGCTCAAGACAGCTAATAGACTGCCCATGAGAGGATACATCTTGCTTTACCTTATCTAAACATCCCAATCTTCCAAACACTTCATCTTCAAAATTGGAGCTATATCGTGGCCTTGGTTTCCCTTGTCCTTGACCACCTTCATTTTTTTGTTTCCATGAAAAATTAAGATGGCTTCTCCACTTGGGAGTGTAAGTGTTGGACATAGGACCTTGATTGTTCTGGTTGCCAAAAGTGTGAAAAGTATGAACTTCCTCTTCTTGTCTTCAACCACCATGGTGGATTGACTAGAAGAACCACCATCTTGGCTCTTCATCATATTCATCAAGTATGTCATCATCTTCATCATGTCAGGGTTGGCAATGACGCATGCTAGTGCTATTGGAGGAGGTGGAGGGATGTTGTTATGACTACACTATTCTTGATTATTACAAACCAGATGGTGAGAATTTTGAGCAAGGTATTCAAACAATGGACATGACTCTTCAGATGGCTTCGCCATGAATGTGCCTCCACATGATGAGTAAACATTATTCTGTCTTAACTCTTCAAGCCTAGTGTGGAAAGCTTGGACCATTTTCCACAACGGTACCTTGTGATGGGGGTAGTCACAAAGGAGATTTTGGAACATTTCCCACGCCTCATGGAAAGGTTGATTTTCCTTTTAGGCGATGGTGGTGATACACATTCCCAGCATTTGGTCAACAAGGGTGGCAACGGGAGAATTGTAGTTCCTTGGGGTGAAATACTTATGGAGGGGGTGATTGGGCTGTGGTGGTTGAGCATTTCCATGGGGTTCATTTTCTGCCATTTTGTCTTCTTGGTGTTGCTTGCAGCAGATTTGGCATCTCCTTCTACATATCTTGGGGTCATACAACACAAAGTCGGTACAAGTTGAAAGCATATGGCGTATGCACAATTGTTACCAGTACAATACACACAAAAAAAGCAAAGGCCAAGTTAGAATGGAAGTATGCAAAAGTGAACAATGAATAAATCATTCAATGATGAGGGTAATAGTAAAGGCTATGCTACATTAATTATCTAGGACGAGCGCCTCTATCCCTAGCAACGGTTCCAGAATGCTTGGTGCGTCTGAGACACTCACACACTAACCAATTAGGTTTTTTAGATGCATCCCATGGAACTGGAATACACTTGGAATCTTTCGATATTTATAAAAACCCTAACAAGACTCAGTCACAATACTAAATAGGTCACCTACAAGCGCATGTGGTACGATTGTAGTAAAGATAAGAGACAAATACAGGGGTCAATCCTCATGGATAGAGGGGGCACTAAAGCTAAGTTAGCATTGGCTATGTTCCTAAAGTAGTGACTATGGTTGAAGGGTTTAAAATGGGTTTTGTTTTGATTACACTAAGTGAGCAAGAAAGTAAAGGCAACGTGAAAACTATATTACCTAAGAATAGATTATCCTAGTCAAGTTAGGTGTAAGCACCTAGGTTAAGCAAGAAACTAAAAAGAAGCAAGATTATCTACACTACTCTAGCAAGCCAATTACCAACTAAGACCTAATTTCATCACTAACACAAGAAATAATCTAGGTTAACCCTAATTAGCAAGGCTAAGCCATTAGCTAGAAGAAGCAAAGGCAATTATGCCAAACTAGCACTAACAAGAAAAAATGATAAGGTGGGTTTCAAGCAATGGATTTGGTAGGTAGGCCGTTTGGGAATGGGATTTGATATTAGTTGGGGGTGTCAACATAGCATGCAATTATCACAATTCAAACTACATTACCAAACCAAACAACAAGGCAAGTGCTATTAGATGTACCCTATACAACTAGTTAGAGAACTAGGGTTAGATGTAATTCTAGTAGGACTCATCAACTCTAGGTTTCTACTGTAAGTGGTATGAGGGAAACTGAGAGACAAGGGTAGGAATGGGAGTAGAGATGAGGGTTTTTCACCTCATGCTACTAGCCATCTAGCCTTTAGAAAGCTCTAGGAAATTTCACTAATAACACTTACAGTAGCTACTTAGATCTCACATTCACTTGTAGAAGGATGGATACGTATGTAGGAACAAAGGGGGCAAGATAGGGATCCACAAATTGGACCTAGGATCCATTCATAAGATTGCTATATACACACCAAATCCTCCTAGAAGATAAGTGTCATCAAACATCACACATCAAGTAATTTATGTTTAAGAGAAAAAAAACTACATGCAAGATAATGGGAAATGAGATAGAAGAAAAGGAAATCATCATAGAATGAAGCTATTTTCATTACAAATTATTATACATGAACATGGTATGAAATTCACATATTTACCCCAAACAGTCCACCACTAGGGGCATAGAAAGACATAATCAAAGAAAAGGTAAAAGAAAAGAGAAGAAGGGGATAGGACTCCATGGAAGTCAAAGTAGATCCTCTTTCTTCACCTCCTAGCTACTATAAGGTGACCTCCTTCCTCCAAGATGGATGATGGGCATGAAAATGGAGGGGGTTATGGTAGAAAACCTAGTAAATTAGGTTTCTGTGGTGGAAATAAGGTGGAAATGGTGGGTGGAGAGCATACATGCAAGGGGAATGCAATGAATGATCAAGAGAGGGTGAGAAGGAGTAATGGTAGTTGGGGGAGTGTAACCATCATTCTGTGGCCACCACCTATCTATATATATGTGATGGGGAAGCACTAGGGTAAATAGGGGCAAAGCAGGAAAAATAGTGATAAAAATGGGTAGGGTTAGGAGGTCATCACAGTCGTGTAGGTGCCACAACTATGGTGGGGGTTGCATGGCATGGTCATGGGGGTATGCAACGGTCGAGGTGGGAAGTGTAGTGCAAATGATAAGTATATGTGGTGACCATGGCCATGGAGGGGTGCCCGGGCATGCTAGGTAAGGGGTCCCACGACCGTGTGGGGTACAACAGTCATGTTTGAGGAGGAGGCCACGGGTGAGGCCATCTTCCAGGGCCACAGTCATGGTAATTCCCATGACCATGGTCATTCACTTGTAAAATGGACCACTTCCCTGTTGATTTTGGGAAACTTTGTGCATAATTCACCATGGGTGAGGTGATAGCCATGGGTGAGTTGGAGTGCACTGGCCACGTCCATTTTTGGGGGCCACAACAGTGGGTATTCAGTGGCCACGACCATTTTAAGCTCCACTGTTGTGGTCATTCATGTGTAAATTGAGCACATTCCATTTTGATTTTGAATCTCTTTGTGCATAAATTACCCCAGCCTTGGTGGATGTACCACAGCTGTTTTGGGCCTTTTGTTGTTGATCTTTACTTCATCTTCTTCTTCTAGCCTCCTTTTATGTTGATTTACTCTTGTGCATCCAAGGAAAGCTTGGGCAAGAGGTATGTCCACTCTTGGGGTGTCACATATCGTAGATGTCCTTCATCTCTCTCCCATGCATCAATGCATGAATGAGTGCCCTAAAATACACACCAAAGGAGACATAAGTGCATTTATCATAAAATATCACATTCAAGGGAGTAACTTGTAATCTAAATTGTTTAGATGTATCATGCAAAAAGGCACATGATGAGGCCCTAAAATAGGGATGCATCACATATCCACTACCAGCTTGACCCTGACAAAGGAAGGGGATACAGGAGAACTCATCTCCCCCTACCTTGGGATGGCTATATTTGTAGACGTTTTGGGTTAGTTCTTTGTATACATTTAGCATAAAAGTTGCCCAATCTTCCACACTTCATGCAGAGGGTGGGAAAACTTCCATACAAAAAAATTAAAAAGCTTATCGTTGATGAAAATCATCGACAATAGTGGTTTGGAGGTCTAGACTTTGATGCCTATGCATGCAAACTTTCCCCAATTTCCTTGCTAGGTGTTTGAATCAGTCTTGATAGTCTTCCCCTGAAAGTCACATGTCTTCTAGAGAAGTTGATTTTGAGATAAAAATAATGGCATGTTGGGAATCCACACCCACACCACAAGTTTCCTTGGGATTGTATCTCATGGCCTTAAAGAAGGAGTCCAAAATTGGACTGAGAGGTAGTTGCACAAACTAGTCCATGGTCTTCCAGACATGGCTACAACATAGTCGTCATGATTTGCAAATGGATAATGTAGTACTCGTTATGAAGATCTATAACTCAGAATTGCTTTGAAGATTTCCAAAGAAGATAGATCTTGTTCGTGAGGGTTTGGAATCCCACGTTGATCCCCACTAGATTGACAACCACCGCTTGCTTCCAACATTCAAGGAAAGGATCGATGACTTCCCTTCTTACTGAGGACTGTAATACACCTATGAGATCAACATTGATATTTGTTTCCTTTAGCATATCAAGAAATATTGGGTTAAGATATATGAGAGTACCGCTCATCTTCTCAATGGTTTACTACTTATAGGATGTCCTGGGAGGAGTAGCTTTCTCCACCATGTTGGTAATAACAACATCCACATCATCGACACTGACGTCGAACCCCTATGTGGACTAACTTCCATGCAATGATGTGTTAATGTTTGTATCTTCCATCACATCGAACGACCATTGTTCCTCCTAAGTTCTTTGGTGACTTACCTTGTAGGGCACAATCTCTTCTACCAAGGTCATAGTCGTGGTCTCTCCCCTCACTATGTCCAAACCCTAATGCGGCCTCTTCTTTGGTAACATTGAGTTTTCATAAATTGTATACATGAATACATCACATTTTACGAGTAATTTCAAACATAAAATAGGGTTTTATTTTCAATATAGGATCATGCCACTATCATCTTAGTCAAGTTCATGATTTCAAATTATTTTTACTTTACCCATACCTAAGCTACCCAAAATTGAGAAATCATGTGATTACTAGTTAGGAGAGAAGATCACATGGGGCGATGAGAAGACTAATTAAACATCATCTACTTGGGTGGCTTAGGTAATCCCTATAAAAGGGATGAGATGATAGAAGACACTCCAAGATTTAGAGAAGTAACCTAACCCAATCTTGGATCCACTTTGGGTAGGTAGGTGAGTGTAGGAACCTCAATTACCACACTAGTTGTATAGGAGGTGATTAATAGCCAGAACCTCAATGTTTAGCACCATACCTAATACCTTAATTTCACCATATTGAATTTTGGTTCTCCCTAGGCTCTTAAGATGTTTTGTGCCTTAAACTAATAGAAAGGCCTATGTATATGGATATGATACCATTTTTCATGGAACTATTTATTACCATAAGTCCACACTCCTACTGGCTACATTGCTGAAGGTGAGTGGACCTTGATCTTTCTTCCATAGATTGACACACAGTTCCACACAATAAGTATATATGAAAAGGGCAGTACCAAAACTACAGAGATGACAAGATATTAAACATGGACAAAGGAGACATGTACTCATTTCTATATCAGGAGTACCCATTGTTGTTTTCATTTTAGAGCTTAGATTCATGAGTGCAACTTATCTTTATTTGTAGCTACAAATTTTATATATAAAATATATCAATGCAAATGCATTAAATGTGCTATGAAAAACATGTAAGAATAGTCCAAGAATGATATAATAATTTCTTAGCTATAAACATCATAATATATAAGAACTAGAAACAATACAAGAACACTTAATGACATTTTTTTATTAAAATCATGTTTTAGGTTTCTTTGTCCATTATATCAATCATAAGGCTTTTGTCCACTTCATAAAGAAGGTGGTCGTGAGGGAAATTTAAGTCGAATAAAAAAATGTCCCCTATTAATGAAGACTAACATGCCATGGGCAACTTGATTCATATGGGACCTCAAGGCCATCACTAAGAGCTAACCCATTTTCAGCATACTTGTGCCCTTACACCAAAACTTCAAGTAGTTAGACAAGGATATATAATCGATTTCTCTATATTGTGTTCATGGTTTCTCAATATAGTACAATCCAACATGAAACAAGTAATCATAGGAATAATAGATCAATCAAGTAATTTTATAGCCTAGAATTCATACCACCATACATACAAACATTCCACTATCAAAGTTAGGTCAAGAGATTAAGTGTACCTTGATTACAATATAGAATATTATGATTCCTTCCATTAGATCCATGTGGGAGACAACTCAAAGTTGACCTAGGATGTAAATAGAGAGAGAACAAGGGTCTTAAATTATTAAGATCATGAAGGTTTAGCTTACATCAAAAAAATTTCATTGCACGTGGATGTTTCCCTTAACTACACTTACAAGGTTCATTTCATAACTTCAACGTCTCAAAAACATGCATCTTTCAATCATTGTTCATATATCATCAACTAAACCCTAGATCTAGTTGAAATATCCATTTTACATGATTCAATGATAAACCCATCCTCTGATTTAGGAATACAAAGATCTTAAATTTGAAAATACACTTTACAGTCTCAACATATGAGATCATGTTCTAGTCATAATAGGGAACTTGGGTATAAAAAATTGTATCATGAGTTCAACATAGTAGAAATGGTATGATCTTGGTTAGAAGTGGTATTAAACACCACAACATATACTGATTTTATGCTAGAGGTCCATGCAAATTTGAAATAGTCATCATCCCACATTACATTAAGGCAAGTGGTTGTAAAAGGCCATATTTATTCTTAGAAGGTGGTTACTTAAGATTTACCATTAAGGAAATGGAATTGAGTACAAGATATATCTTAAAAAGGGAACAAGGGACAACATAGTTACTGATGTAGTGAAACCATGTAACTTGGAATCATATTGGTACAAGGTAAAACATGATTGAGTATCTCACAATTTAGATAAAATAGGAGAGATTTGAGCATAGAAAAAATTATATAATAGATTCTCTTTAAATGATTGAGTTTTGATGAATAAAATCATATAGTACATCAGGTAATTTAGTTAATCCATCTATGAGTTATGGGGATTTGATCATACCCTTAGAAAGTTATTGTGGGGAATCAAATACTCCAACCCGAGAAGTTCTTGGGTTGTTACGGAGGCTGCTAAAGGGTAGTCCCACTCACCTGTGGACCATAGGAACTTACCTTATCTCCCTGCATGCATGTCTTTGACACAGCCCTATTTTAGGCCTTCATCTTGTGTATCTGTTTGCATTTCAAAAAATCTAAATATGTTAGAATGCAAGTTAATTTCCTCAATATTTGTGTTTCTCTAAAATGCACTTCTAGACTCTCTTAGCACGTTTCTTAGGAACTTGGACCATATTTGGATGGATGAGTGAGATAGATGGGTCCAAAGAAGACCCCAAAATTTTCACAAACATACCCTTGGTGGCAAAGAATCAACTCAAGCAAAGAAGTCCATGGGTTTCAAACAATGGAGCGCAAAGTGATACTGAATACCCAAAGTTAGTCGTGGTGCCAAGGAATGGCTCTGCTAGCCAATGCAAAAATTATAGGTTGATGTCCACTTTTGACATGCTACAACAACTCTATCAAAACGATCGTGATACCTAGCACGATCATGCCAAGAAGCCACCAATATGGCCGTCATAGCCAGCACAGTCGTGCTACCAACAGAACAGGTATACTGATGAGAACGACCTCCACTCCACCTCATCCACTATGATAGCATGGTTGTTCTACCTAACCCCCACCACAACCATACTTCCCAGCACAACCATGCTGCAAGCCTTCATTTTAATAGCTCCAAGCAAACATTTTCTATTTTCCACCACGACCGTTCTCTGCCAACATGGTCATTCTGGCTCCCTACCACCATGACGTGCTACCACCAAAAACCTAACGTATTTGCACCGAATTTTCAACAATACCCCCACTAACCCTAGTGCTTCCACAACCACCTATATATACATGGTTGGTAGCAACATCAGTAGGTTAGCTAGTCTGGATGATCCCTACCCTCACCTTAGTTTCTCCTCACATTCATTTCTATCTCCCTTGCATTCAAGACCTCTATCTACCTCCCATCTCCAATTTCCACCTCATTTCCAACCAAAAACCCTAGTTTTCTAAGGTTTTACCACCAAACCACTTCCATTCATGCCATTTCCATCCTTGGAGGGAGCTTCTACTGCAAAGAGGTCAAGAAGAAGGGTACTTCCACAATCTACCATGCTCTCCTACCTCTTTCTTCTCTTTTCTTTGCTCTTTTATTTAGTGATGTGTAGCTAAGCCCCTAGTGGTGGCCTATTTGGGGTAAAAATGATACTTCGATACCATGTTGGGGGAAGATAATTTGTAAACTCTATGATTTCATGCTATGAAGATTGTTTTCTATTTACATCTCATTTCCCAAGTCTCTCTTTCTTATATGTATCTAAAAGTATGAATTTCTTATGTTTCTATGCTTGAAGCTATAAGGAGTGTGATCCGAGAGGGAATCCACTCCCTACTTAAAATTTAAAGAAAAGAACCACCAGTCCAAACACAACCAAAAGGTATGCTCGAGTGGGTGTAAATTTTTTAAATCTTATTTGACGGTAACCAAAACAACAAAAGTATAGCATTTGAATAAAAACATTGACTATATTCAATTTCTCATAAGGTTACAAAAGTATATCTCAATCTCCCACATAGGGTCTATATGTATGATACAACAAAGGATCTAAGATAGATGAAAGTCTAAACCATAACAACTTTGTCTCCAAGATTTAACTCCTTAAGATAAGTCCAAATCCTTATGCCAAGTTCTCCATATCCTTCACCTAGGGTTGGAAGCATACCCCAACAAGAAGAGAAAAACAGAAGACATCAGCAAAGGCTAGTATGTGCATACTAAAAAGAAAATTGAGTGATATAAAGAATAAAGGACATCAAATAAATAGAATCTTCCCATAGAAAAAAAAGTACCACTCAGGTGGGTAAGAGAAAAGAATCACACTAAGAAGGTACTTTCCATAAAACTGTTGGATCCTAGATGGGTGATTAGATGATCTAGAGGGGGGAGAATAGAGTTGAATGCACTTAAACAAAATTCATTAGACCTTCAAGATACATCACAAGATAAGGTTGCTAAATAGGTAATTTGAGTGCAACTAAAGCATGCATAGCAAGGATGAGATAGATTGAACATGCACCAATAGACAAGCTATTTAGAGTGGTTCCATACTTCAAACTACAAGTGTGTCAGTCCACTTACCTAGAGAGGTCAACCTCTAGGATTTCCAAACAATTGCATTCTTATATTCATAAGACTTACAATACATGACCAAACAAAGGTCTTACCTATCCAATACAATGAGTGTTCAACCTTACCAAGACCTACCCACTTTGTAAGGAGTCTTCCGCCTTCTTCCAAAGACTTACCTACTCTTGCACAAGTCTTCAGCCTTGCAGGAATTACCCACTCTTCTTAGATCTTCCGCCTTTGACTTCACCTTCACTCGGAGAAGCTTCTTCCACCAAGGAGTTACCCACTTGAGCAAGGAGTCTTCTGACTTCACCAAGGGCTTACCCACTCTTGCTCCAAGTCTTCAGCCTTGACCTTCATCAAGGGATGCCTTCCCTTGTTCTTCTTCACCTCTGTTAGCCAAGAGAGAGAACCTTCATCTTCATGATTGAAATGAAAGATAGGTAGGTGGTGGAAGTGAGAGCCTCACAAGATATACATTTAGGACTAGCTCTCTTACAGATTTCCTACTCACTCTAATGGATGTAGCAAGTGATTAAGCCTAGAGAGAGATAGGAGGCTGTAGGAAGCACTCAACTATAGAATAGGAACCTCACATAGAGTTTTGCAATGAATGATTAACCTTGGAATGAAGCCCAAGGGGTCCTATTTATAGTTGGGGATGCCTCTTAGCCTTTGGGAACACTTGAGAACGAAAACTAGACATTTTGTGGCTTGCAACAGATCTATTTTCACTTGTTGCAACTCCACAATGGCTAGAAGCACTTTTCTACTCTTTTCCGTACAGTGCAATCGGTCGAGTTTCTATAAAGGTAACTCGACCGATCAAGTAAACGACAAGGCCGATACTCAAGTGATCGGTCGAGTTTGTCCTGACAAAACTCGACCGACCATTAGGAATCAAAATGTTTAGTTACTTGATTGGTTGAGTTCTGTGTAAACACAACTCGACCGATGCAATCTACAGAAAATTGATCATGGGTGATCGGTGGATTTTTCAGGCTGGGAAACTCGACCGACAAAGTGCCGATAATCAATTTTCAAAGTTACATCAAAAGTGATCTAATATTCGATATAAGTGCTCCTGATTTTTTCTAAGCTTAATTACAAGTCATACAATCATTACAAGTGATTTACAACATGATTCTAATGGATTTACATCATATTACAAAAATGTGCACTTGTATTGACTTTGACTTGTCTTTTCTCCAATTAGGGCATTTGTAGTGTGTCTATACCTAATTTGAAAACACTCAAGTAGAAGCATTAGACACCAATATGTGGAATGGTTAGTCATCATCAAAACACGGGTTTAGTCAATTTAGACGTGAGTCAACATTGACCTAATTGACCTTGAGTCAACAATCTCCCCCTTTTTGAAGATGACAAACCATTCCATAAATGTATTGATATCATTTAAGTAAAGTCATACCTTTGGAGAAACCTAGGGGTTTCAAAACAATTGAGTTCATATGATCCCCCTCAATTGATGCTAGTGGAGTTCTCATACTCCCCCTCAATTGATATTGTTTCTCCTGCATGGTTAGCTTTCATAACATTTATAGAATACTATGTCTTCTACTCATTTACCTTCTCCCCCTTACATGGACATACTTCTCCTCTTCATGTAATACATGCCTTCTTCCTCTTTTAAAAGAAGACATACCTTTTTCCCCCTTTGTCATTTCAAAAAGTGGGGTCATGAAGAAATAAGAAACATCACTTGTTAAAGAGAAAGGAGATAACAAAAGTTATAAAAGGAGAGTAGAAGAGCACAGATAGGGGATTGTCCAAGCATAGAAAGAAAAGCAAGTTAAAGAATATACTTGAACAACCCAAAATGCAAGATAAAGTGCTGCAGAAAAACAATAAATTGCAATTTTGACCCTCCAGATGATGGTATTTTACCAAAAACCATCAGAGCTCATCGTGATGTAATGAGTCTTGCTCAGAAGGTTGTTTCTGCACAAAAAAACACTAGTCTTGCACCAAAAACTGAAACTGGAGCAAAGGCTGCAAAAAAATCCATAAATATTCCAATTTCTACATATCATGTATATCTATGTACCCTGCATAACAATGCTATGCAAACAACTCAAGATAGTAGATATGCAGTTCAAGGAACAAGCTTGAGCAAGTATGAGACAAGATACAACCATAGCATATAGATGAGCAAAGATGCCAAAAATAAACAAGGTTAGAACTACATGTATATGAACTACTAGTAGATGTTATCACAAGTAAGGAATACTAGTAGGATCTAGATCATAGCAAGAGATACCAAAAGATACACAAGATAAAGCAAGCTATGAGTAGATGTAGAGATATATCCAAACAAAGATATAAGAAAATTTAGACGCATGAAAGGATATAACTCACTAGATATGCATCCTTACCATAAGATGATTACCCCTAAGAACCTCAAGGTTGTATCAAAAACAAGATATACACCTAGATAGATGTAGCAAGTTAGAGCACAACAGAAGCAATTTAAGACACAACCAAGAGATCCAAAGAGATCATCATCAAAACCTGCAAAACAACTCAAAGCCAGTAATTGCAAGATATAAATATACCAATTTAGAACAATTTGCAAGATAGAGTTGTATGTAAGATAGGCAATTTAAAGCATGGCAATATGCATATATAAGGGTACCAAATGAGAGTGCCAATGAATAAGGCTATTGGTTGAGAAAAGTATAGTTGAGAGGGAAATTCTCATTCAATAAGCCAAATGTACATTCTGTGCACAGTGTTATCGGTCGAGTTGTGTGTATTGACAACTCGACCGAATGACAGCTGCTGACAACAACCATTGGTGCCTATCGGTCGAGTTTTGGATAGGGCAAACTCGACCGATAGAGCTTCTGTTAAAAGGCATATATATTTCATAAAAACATATTTAAAAGCATTCTTAAAATACAAACCATATCCAAACATGACTAAGCAAGTTAGTAAAGCAATATAGAAGCATTAGAAATAGTTTTTGAGAAAGAGTGTGAAGAGAAACACAAAATACCACTTTTGACTAAAAAACCATATGTATAGTGCACACTATATTTTGACAAAAACTAGTTAGGATTGGTTATAAACAAGAAAAACATTACCTTTGTTCTTACCATTCCTTTTCCACTTTTTGTCACCCTCTGCACATCTCATCTTTCTTCTTTCATGTGGACTGAGAAGTCAATTTGCAATTCAATAGCTCAAGTCAATCCATTTGCAAGTACCAACAAGAAAAAAGATGAAATGGTCCCCAATCATATTTTTGGGTCCGGAGGGGTTAGCTTAGCAAGCCAAGTCCTATTACTCTTGGGTGCTTTCCTAAAAGGACAACAAGTAGAATAATGACCAAATTCATTGCAATAGTTGCATGTGCCCATAGTTTTGGAACTAGATGATTCTCCATGGAAGATTGGAGGTCCTTTATCTTTGTTGTTCCTTTGACTACTATCATATCATATACCATGTCTACCAATTTGTTTAGTAGTATGGTGTAGGATGTCATTAAGACTCTTCTTACCAACTAAGAATCTTTGTAAAGAAGATCTCAAACTATCATTATCATGCATAAGAGAAGCAATAGTAGAAGACAAATGAGTGATATTAACTCTAGCATGAAGAAGATCATTTTCTAAGAAAATATCTTTAGTTGAATAAGAGTCTCTATCAATATGAAGAGCAGCAACATCATTCTCTCTACTAGTAGAACTAGAACAGGATTTATGCACATTGATTTTAGCAAGCAAGAAGGCATTTTCAGTTTCTAATTCTTGCAAAACAAAATCTTTGTCCTTATTTTCAGATTTAAGAACATCAATATCATGCATAAGAGAGTCAACAATTAAGGTATGCTCTTCATTAGAACTAGGCATAAGAGGTCGAGCTTCTAGAAATCTAATCTTATCAAGCAAACTAGCATTTTCAAGTTTAAGAGAGTCTACTTGGCTAAGATAAGCATTTTTATCATCAAGCAAGCAAGAATTAGCATGTTCAAGATCATCTAGTTCTATATGTAAATTATCAACAATTCTAGCAAGCTTTTTCTTTTTCCTCTTAAAAGACTTAAGAGAGGCACAAGTATCACGAATAATAGCAATCAAAGATTCTTTATCTAAAGAGTTTAGATTTACCTCACTTGAGTCTTCTCTTGTAGATGCTATAAGAGAAAAATATGGCATTCTCCTTCATCACTAGAGCTTGAGCTTGATCCTTCACTTGAATATTCACTTGAGCTTGAGTTGGAGGAGCCACTTGAGCTTGAGTGCCATTTCTCCTTCTTCTTGTGAAGATGGGTCTTTTTGCCTTGTGGGCAATCTTCCTTGTAGTGACCCTTCTCTCCACATGTGAAGCACCAGATGGAGGAGGACTTGCCTTTGTAGAGCTTACCCTTGGAGTACATGGCATCTTCCTTTGCTTGAGAGGATGGAGAGACTTGTTCCATGATAGCTTCCATTTGAGCCTTCATTTCAGCCTTCTTCATTCTCTTTAGCTCTTTCTTCTCTTGTCTTTCTACTTCCTCCCTCTTGTGAAGTGTGGCTTCATGTGCTTGTAGATTTCCAATGAGATCTTCAATAGGGATATCCTTAAGTGACCTTGCTTCTTCAATGGAGGTCTCCTTGGGTTCCCACCTCTTGGGAAGAGTTCTAAGGAACTTGGAGTTGATCTCTCCACTAGACATAGGATGTCCTAGAACAACAAGACCATTTACGATAGTGTTGAGTCTTGAGTACATGTTGGCTATACTCTCCTCCTTTCCCATCTTGAAGTTCTCAAGCAGCCCTTTGAGCATGTAGACTTTGCTTTCCTTCACTTGATATGTCCCTTCATAAGTGATGCAAAGCTTTCTCCATACCTCATAGGTTGTTTCACTTGAATAAATCCGGTTGAACTCGGTGGGGGTCATGGAGGAATAAAAGATGTGCATGGCTATAGAATTCAAGTTTGCTTTCTTCAAGGTGGAATCATCCCATTCTTCAATCTTTGTCCTTGGTAGCATGTATGGGCTATTCACCATTTGCCACATCTCAAGACTTGATCCTTAGATGTAGAATTGAAGCCTTCTACTCCAATAGAGGAAATTACTCCCATCATAGATTGGTAGGCTGATCAATTATCTCCCTCCTTGGTAGTCACCCATCTTCTCCTACTTGTTGAAGTATTCTTGGAGAAGACTCGCTCTGATACCAATTGTTCGATCCTAGATGGGTGATTAGATGCTCTAGAGGGGGGTGAATAGAGTTGAATACACTTAAACAAAATTCATTAGACCTTTAAGATATATCACAAGATAAGGTTGCTAAATAGGTAATTTGAGTGCAACTAAAACATTCATATCAAGGATGAGAGAGATTGAACATGCACCAATAGACAAGCTATTTATAGTGGTTCCACACTTCAAACTACAAGTGTGTCAGTCCACTTACCTAGAGAGGTCAACCTCTAGGATTTCCAAACCATTGCATTCTTATATTCATAAGACTTACAATACATGACCAAACAAAGGACTTACCTATCCAATACAAAGAGTCTTCAACCTTACCAAGGACTTATCCACTTTGCAAAGAGTCTTCCGCCTTCTTCCAAGGACTTACCTACTCTTGCACAAGTCTTCAGCCTTGCAGGAATTACCCACTCTTCTTGGATCTTCTGCCTTTGACTTCACCTTCACTCGGAGAAGCTTCTTCCACCAAAGAGTTACCCACTTGAGCAAGGAGTCTTCTGCCTTCACCAAGGGCTTACCCACTCTTGATCCAAGTCTTCAGCCTTGACCTTCACCAAGGGACACCGTCCCTTGTTCTTCTTCACCTCTCTTAACCAAGAGAGATAACCTTCATCTTCATGATTGAAATGAGAGATAGGGAGGTGGTGGAAGTGAGAGCCTCACAAGATATACATGTAGGACTAGCTCTCTTACAGATTTCCTACTCACTCTAATGGATGTAGCAAGTGATTAAGCTTAGAGACAGAGGAGGCTGTAGGAAGCACTCAACTATAGAATAGGAACCTCACATAGAGTTTTGCAATGAATGCTCAACCTTGGAATGAAGTCTAAGGGGTCCTATTTATAGTTGGGGATGCCTCTTAGCCTTTGTGAACACTTGAGAATGAAAACTAGCCATTTTGTGGCTTGCCACGGATCTATTTTAACTTGTTGCAACTCCATAATGGTTAGAAGCACTTTTCTGCACTTTTCCATACAGTGCAATCGATCGAGTTTCTATAAAGGTAACTCGACCGATCAAGTAAACGACAAGGCCGATACTCAAATGATTGGTTGAGTTTGTCCTGACGAAACTCGACCGACCATTTGGAATCAAAATGGTCAGTTACTTGATCGGTCGAGTTATGTGTAAACACAACTCGACCGATTCAATATGCATAAAATTGATCAAGGGTGATCTGTCGAGGGCTGGGAAACTCGACCGACAAAGTGCATGTAATAAATTTTCAAAGTTGCATCAAAAGTGATCTAATGTTCGATCTAAGTGCTCCTGATTTTTTCTAAGCTTAATTACAAGTCATACAATCATTACAAGTGATTTACAACAAGATTCTAATGGATTTACATCTTATTACAAAAACATGCACTTGTATTGACTTTGACTTGTCTTTTCTCCAATTTGAGATGCACAAGTTAGGGTATTTGGAGTGTGTCTATACCTAATCTGAAAATACTCAAGTAGAAGCATTAGACACCAATATGTGGTATGGTTAGTCATCATCAAAACATGGGTTTAGTCAATTTAGACGTGAGTCAACCTTGACCTAATTGACCTTGAGTCAACAAAAACAACCTAAAAATATCGTGCCATATATACATCCACTATCATGGTGGGAAATGAAGCACATATCAAGAAAGTATGGCACACACCCCACAATAATCATCAATAACATGTATGCATGTGAGATAAGCATAGCCCTATAACAATATAAATACAAAGTCGGCCAAGTCTCACAAGGGGCTTTAAATCTTCTTTGGTATACAAACTTGGTATGCCTTGAATTCGATCCACCAAGGGGCTCTAAATCTTCTTTGGGTTATTAGGATCACATCTTGATCCCTCGTGAGTCTCAAGAAGGCCGGAGGTAAACTCCCAACCCAGACCTTCACAATGTAGGTGCACAGAGTAAGGGGAGGTAGTAATCGAGTAATCGATGACCAACAAGTACCTAGAGCTGGGAGATATAGGTCACGTGATGATCAGGGAAGAGATTCTTATGGATCTGATGAAACAGAGGTGAGAGGAGAAGGGTATGGGCGGCAAGAAGAGGAAAAATAGGGAAGTATGCGGGGAGGTTTTGTCTGGTTTGAGGAGTGTAAAAACCTAAGGGTTTACATAATCGATGGGTACAGAAAGGAGGGAGGGAGGAGAAGGAGAGGAAATTAGAGTAAAAGAAAGAAGGGGAGGGAGCGAGAAGTCAGAAAGTTGGAGAAGGAAAGACTAGGTCGTCACCTGCGAGAACCCAAAGTAGAAGGAAAGTGACAAAGCAGATATCATAGGATCTAGATCCTACAATTGGATTGATTCTACACCAAAGAAAGGAAAATAATAACTATATGAACTATACATAATACACCCACTATAGGAAAACTAAGATTATTGATAAATATTTTGAATATTTATCATTCAAAGCATATTCATTCTTTCTTTATTTATTTGGGGGTCCGATCATTATCCAATTGATATGATATTTTATATAGAGGCCAACTAAAGCATGTACATTTCAATTATGCAATTATATTTGCCTTTTAGGAAAATATGTTGTATTAAATAAATAGAACTCTATTTTCTCTTTAATTATGCTTTGATAACTTTAAGATCATCTAAATTTTATGAAACTTCACCCACGAGTCATATTTGATGTGTTGGATATGAATCTTCCATTAACTTTGCATGTTGGAGAAGTTTGCACATTTATTTAATATTTTGAATGTTCTTCATGCTTTCTCTCTCCTATTTTCACTTTTTAAGCAAACTTTCTCCACAATGGATGAAATTTCACCCAAAGGCTATATTTATTATGTACATGACGAATCCAATAATATTTTCCTCTTTTGGAGTCATTTAATATTTTATTTGATATTTTGGAGAAAAACACACATCTTCTCTTCCAATTTGAACTAAATTTATTATTATTGTGTGAATAATGTGAAACTTGACTCCCAAGGCAATTGGTACCCAAAGAACATGATTTTTAAATTCGATTCTATTTTTGGGGTTTCCTTTAATGAGGTATGCCATATGGTCCATTAACCAAAACTATTCATCAAATTAAGTTCTTTAACTTCTTATTACCATCTAAATGAGTCATATTTGATTATTAAACATGAATTATCATGTATTCCATTATGTACTTTAGGTGACACATTTTATGTTCCATTATTGGCATAAGTATAATGTGAGAACATTAGGTTACAGTAGGGTGATCTATACATGTGTTAGCTCATTTGTTTTATACTAAACATCATTTAGATTTATCCTTAACCTCATTTGGCTAAGCACAAGAGGTCAAACTTCTAGGGTAGGGTTCGAGATCTGGTATGTTACATCACTCCACCCCTTAAAAGGGTTTCATCCTCAAATTCTATTGATCCAAATATCAACAACCAACTACTCTCCACCCCTTAAAAGGGTTCAACCTAAAAAGTCAAACTAATCAACTATTAGGGTTACGCACATATCTATTAGTTGTAAATGTTTTAGAGATTTATGTTATTCATGTATCCAACTAATAATCACACCATCTAGGGTTGAGTTTTGTCCTCGTGTCACTAACCTATCAACCCTAAGATCCAAAAAGTCATAGGGTGCAAATAGTATGTCAACTACACCTTTATATCATTCCACATATTCCTAGTCTAATTACAGAGCCAATCTATGGTTAGCACTAGGTTTAGTGTTACACTACTAAGTCTTCTCAAAATCTTTATTCTGACTTAGTTCAAGAAAACTTCAATAAAATCCAAAAATTTTGTGCAGGTAGTTGTATAATTGAAAATAATTTTTTGTGATGAAATATATT
The DNA here is from genome assembly GCA_963693085.1 of Alisma plantago-aquatica. Lineage (NCBI taxonomy): Eukaryota > Viridiplantae > Streptophyta > Magnoliopsida > Alismatales > Alismataceae > Alisma > Alisma plantago-aquatica. The sequence goes on from OY856410.1 coordinate 21,424,363, forward strand.
CGAGATGAAATAAAATATGGATCCAAAATCAATTGCATAAATAATTCACAACTTTCCATAATAAGATCTCCTCAACCTACTTAATGCCATCCATAAAACCTAATTTCATCCTCAAGTCAAGCCCCATAGCATATAACGATTTATGTCACCAAAAACGTTTTTAGGGTATGATCATCTAATCCTCATAACAAAAGGATTCAGTAAAGATCAACCTTTCATCATCTCATGGACAATTAGGAAACATCTAGGAAAGCATCTCACCTAAAGGGTGACTATTTAAGTCAAGGTTTCTAATTGGGAGACAAAATTGAAATAGTCAAATTTCAACTACCATGTGCCCTGATACCATGCTATAAGGAGTGGTATCTCAGAGGGAATCAACTCCCTACTAAAAATTTGAAGAAACGAACATCCAGCCCAAATACACCCAAAAGGTATGCTACCGTGGGTGTAAACATTTCAAAACTTATTTAATGGTAAACAAAACAACCAAAGTATAGTAGTGGAATAAAAACATTACTATATTCAATTTCTCATAAGGTTACAAAAGTATATCTCAATGTCCCACATAGGTTTACATGCATGATATAACATAAGGATCTAAGATAGAGGGAAGTCTCAACCATAACAACTTTGTCTCCAAGCTTTAAGTCCTTAAGCAAAGTCCTGATATTTAAGCCAAGTCCTCCATATCCTTAACCAAGGGTTGGAAGCATACCCCAGCAAGAAGAGAAAAATAGAGCACTTCAGTAATGGTTGGTATATGCATACTAAAAAGGAAATTGAGCCATATAAAGATATAAGGACATCAAATAAATAGAAGCTTCCTGTAGAAAAGAAAAGTACCACCCAAGTGGGTATCAAGAGAAAAGAATCACAACTAAGAAGATACTTGCCATAAAACAAAATAAAAAGATTGTGCCATATATACACCCACTACCATGGTGGGAAATGAAGCACATATCAAGAAAGTAGCTCACACACCCCACAATCATCATCATTAACATGTATGCATGTGAGATAAGCATATTCCTAGAACAATATAAATACAATGTCGGCCAAGTCTCACAAACTTGAAACCTGATAGAGAATGGTGTACTGCCAAACTCCCAATATATAAAATGGGCCAAACCTCACATATTTGAAACCTTGGTATGGGGGCCACATCCATCCCAAAAGATCATACCGTCATTAGGAAATTGCACATCTGCCCCAAAATAAAACCAATGCAATTACACTACTCTAGTGCCACTGAATCACATAGCATGTTAAATGTAGAGGCAAGTAGAAAGTATAGTCAAATTATGCAAACTAGTCACCACATAAGTCTCTGACATATATATCCACCTCATAAGTGGGAAAAGACATCACATATCATCATATAGAGTTACAACATGAACAAATCATTATAAAGAAGTAATGGAACATGATCACAAGATCAATAACAAATAAGGTAGTTCACATGAACCATGATTTTTAAAAGAAAAGACATTGTGTATATGCTGATGTCCATAGGACCATGAGAAAGATAAAAATATAGGTTAATTACTCAAAAGAATAATTTAGGATGCAAACATACCTTCCATGGAGTCTAAACGAACAACATCACTTCTAGATCCAAATATAGGGTTCCAAATTACCTAATACCATGTATGTGAAATTAGGATTAGAAATGCATTGATTATTCAAAACCCTAAAAATCACCTTTTTATTATCAGTGAATTAGGTTATCAAAACCAAGCCATGTTTTAGGTTATATTTTTCTTAATTCACAACATATTTTGTTATATTTTTCTAACTTATACATATATTTAATTATGAATTTTGCAAGTTATTACTTATTTAGGTTAATCCATTAAAATTACTTATCATTAATCATTGTATTTAGGCAAAAAGACAAAAACTATAAGATAGATCTTATTTTTCTAAATCTAATGGAATTGTTTTTTGATTTTTGGACAATCAGTTAATTAGCTATGATTTTTGCAAATTCTGGCCAATCCAGAAATTTGAAAAATCCACGCTACTAAAGTCAGGACACGAGAAAGAGGTTAGCCGGTTGACATGGCCCAATCACTGATGGTCTTCACACCATGTTAGTGGCCAGTGGGGCACACAACAAAGAAACAGGAGATGAGGCAAAAAAGACTAAAATTTCACTATAGCCAAAAAAAAAAAAAAGAAGATCAAACTGAGGCAAAATTGTACTCTGGTGAGGAGTTGTCTTCCTCACTAACTGAATTACCAGTACCATAATTCTCACAATAGCCTAGAAACTCAAGGTGTAGGCTTCATATGCCAAACCATAAGGGTCCTTTCACCATCATGCTTGAAGGAGTGACACGTACCCAAAAACCTAGACAGGAGGTGCCAGCGTGTATAGTAGATCGAGTCTGCCTTCCTGCCATGATCGACAAACAGAAGGAAAAGGGAAAAAATGGGGAAGACTTGGTGGACATTGAATTTGATCCACCGAGGTGATCTAAAGCTTCTTTGGGTTATCAGGAACATATCTCGATCCCTCATCAGTCTCAAGAAGGTCGGAGGTAAACTCCCCACTAAGACTTTCACGACGTAGGTGCACGGAGTAAGGAAAGGCATTTGCAGGGCGATTAGTGACCAACGAGTACTCAAAGTAGGTAGATACATGTCACATGATGGTCAGGGAAGAGATTCTCAGGGATCCTATGGCACAGAGGTGAGAGGAGAAGGGTATGGGCAGAAAGCATAGGCAAAATAGGGGAGTATGAGGGATGATTTCTATATGGGTCAAGGAGTGCTGAAACCCCAGGGTTTATATGGTCGATGGGTATGGAAAGGAGGGAGGAAGGAGAAGGAGAGGAAATTTGTGGAAAAGGAAGAAGGTGGAGGGAGAGAGAAGTAAGAAAGTCAGAGAAGGAAAGACCAGGTCGTCGCATGTGAGAACCCAAAGTGGAAGGAAAGTGACAAAGCAGATATTATAGGATATAGATCCTATGATCCAAATTAAATCTACACCAAAGGAAGGAAAAAAGCCAGTGTGACCTATATAATGTGCCCACTTAGGAAATCAGAGATTATTGATAAATAGTTTGAATATTAAACATTCAACGCATATCCATTCTTTCCTTATTTATTTGTGGGTCCAAACATTATCCAATTGATATGAAATTTGACACATAGTCCAACTGACATGTAGATTCTGATTATCCGATTAGATTTGCCTTTTTGGAATGTTTAAGGTGTTAAATAAATCAAATCTTATTTTCTCTTTCCTTATTCTTTAATGACTTTATGATTCTTCAAATTTTATGAAACTTCACCCACAAGTCATATTTAATGTGTAGGATACAAATCTACCATTAATTTTACTTGTTGGAGAGGTTTTTACATTTATTTAATATTTTGAAGGTTCTACATGATTTCCCTCTCCTGATTTCACCTTTTAAGCAAACTTTCTACAAATTGGATGAACATTCACCAAATGGCTATATTTATTATGTAGATTACGAATCCAAGATTAATTTCCTCTTTTGGAATCATTTAATATTTTATTGGATATTTTGGGTAAAAACACACATCTTCTTTTCCAATTTAAATTAAATTTATTATTATTGTGTGAATAATGTGAAACTTGACTTCTAAAGCAATTGGGACCCAAGGAACATGATTTTTATCTTATATTCCACTTTGGGGTTTCCTTTAATGAGATATGTCATATGGCCCATTAGTAGCCCATTAACCAAAACTATTCATCCAGATAAGTTCTTTGACTTCTTATTACCATCCAAATGAGTCAAATGTGATTATTAAACTTGAATTATCATATATTCCATTATATACTTTAGGTGACACATTTTATGACCAAATATTGGAATAAGTCTAATATGAGAACATTAGGCTACATTAGGGTGATCTATACATGCATTAGCCCATTAGGTTTACACTAAACATCATTTAGATCTATCCTTAACCTCGTTTGGCTAAACCCAAGAGGTCAAACTTCAAGGTTAGGGTTCAAGATCTGGTATGTTACAGAAGCCACATGAGTCTAGGAGAAGATTTCTTATGTGTGGATATCTTTGGATATTCTCCTATGTACAATTATTTGATCTCTAACTAGCACCCCTTCTCCCCTACCTATTGTCCTTATACTACTCCTAGGTGTGGGTTCTGGGTAGCTAGTACAAGATCTATTGGTGCAGTTCCCTTGGTGTTTGTTAAAAGCTAGATGGTTAATATCGTGGGGAGCAACACCCTCACCTTTACACCCCAATTATATCTTTGGATCCTAATCAGACTAAGAAACCCAATGCTAAAAGCCTAGATTAGTTAAATCCTAGTGAAATCTCACCTATACCTTTGGTTAACTAATAGTATTGGGTTATTTCTTTCCAAATGACTAGTTTTTTGGTTTATGTAATCTAGAGTGAATGATTAAACTTGCTTTTTCTATGTTCCCCCAATTGTAATCCTAGTATCATTCCCAAATGGCCCACCTATCTCAATCATTGATAAAACCCATCTTGTTAATTTAGCTTGTTCATTCTAAGTAGTTGTTTTTTCTTGATTGTTTCTTAATTAATTGCCTAGTTCTTGCAAGTTAGTATTTTCTTGAGTAGTTAATGCTCCTTTGAACTTGCTAGTTTTTCAGTTTCTAGTTAGTTGTAGCCTTGGTCATTAATTACTATAGATCCATAATAGCTAGTGTAGTGTAGTTACTTTCCCTTGCTTAGTTAATTGCCCTTCCTTGCATCTTAGACTTAGCTTGTTTAGGATATATTAAGTTTTTTGATAATCTAATTTACTTCTTGTGTTTAATTTCTTGCAACATTAGAGTAATTTTCCAAAATCACCTTTAAACCCGAAAAACTCTACTCTCTACATTAGGAACGTAGCTACCTTAACCTAGCTCTATTGCCCCCTCTCTCCCTGTGGATCGACCCCTTTACATGCCTATCACATGTTCTACAATACGATCTCATGCGCTTTTGGGTGAACTATTTGGTTTGTGTGAATGTGTTGGTTTAGGTCCCTTTAAAAATTTCAAAGATCGCACATGTATTTCTTTTGGTTGCATCTAGTCACCATTTAGCTGATTAGTGTGTGACATTAGGAGAAACACACCAAGCTTTTTGTCACCCTTTTTTGAGAGTAGACATGTTTGCCTAGCTAGTTAGTGTATATTAGCTCTTATTACTATCTTAACCATTAGTATTCTTTATTCTTTGTTTACTCTTGCATACTTTCCTTCTAACTTGTCTCTTGTTGTTGGTTTGTGTATTGTGCAGGTGACAATTGTGCGTGTTTGGTAAATGTTCTACTTCTACTTCCTTGGTTCCCTTTGACCCCAAGGTAGGTAGAATAAGACACCAACACTGATGTAAGAAACATAGAGAATCTAAAATGGATGGCCCAAATGCTCAAATTCCTCCTGGGGGTGTTCCACAATCCAAGGGGTGTCCCAAGAATCCTCTAAGGGGAGTTCCACAACAACCCAACCGCCCACTCCATGACTACTTCACCCCAGGGAACTACACATCTCCAATTAACACCCTTGTTAGCAAAATTTCGGGTCAACAATTCTCCATCCCACCACCCTTCTCGGACTCCTCCCCACTTACTATGGGATGGAGAACCAGAATCCCTACCACCGCATATATGTCTTGCTAGAAACTTGGTCAACTTTCCATACATCAACCTCCATGGCTAATTCTATAAGAAGGACCCTATTTCTATTCTCCCTAAAAGAAAAGGCCAAGTAATTAAATATATCTAAGCTTGAGATGGTAAAGTTGGTGGTTGTGAAGAATTATTTCCTCAAGAATTTCTATCTGATATCAAAGCTCACTCAGATGTGAAGGTGCATCATCTCCGTCACCCAGAGGGAGAATGAACTCTTCCATGAAGCGTGGGAAAGATTTTAGAAGCTCTTGTATGACTACCCTCATTATGAAGTACCTCTGTAGAAGCTTGTACAATCATTCTACACCAGGTTGGTTGAGATGATCCAAGCTATTGTTGATTCTTCTCTTGGAGGGACATTCATGGTGAAGACCCTGGAGGAGTCTTGGCCCTTGTTTAAGCATCTAGCTGAGAACTCCCACCATGGGACTTCAAGCAAGGCATCTCACCTTGGCACGAATTGGGTCCCCCCTCATCCTCCATTTCTAATTAGATATGAGGTCAATCCTCAAATGGTAAAGATCTTAGCTGATATGATGAACATGATGAAGAGCCAAGTTGGGGGCTCTGCTAGCCAGTCCACCATGTCCATTGATTCTATTGATGAAGTCATGAAGGCATTACAATCTTTTGGTAAGAACAATTACCAAGGGTCAGTGTCAAACTCTTACAACCCCGAATGGAGGGATCCCCCCAATTTCTCATGGAAACAACAAGGTGAAGGACGGGCAAAGGCAACTAAGACAACATCAAGGGTCAAAATAAAGTTCAAGGTTTGAGGAGGAAGTCTTGGGAAGATTGAGGAGCCTTAATGACGTGAAGAAATATGTGTCCACTTTAGGACAACAATTAGCTGCCTCAAGCAAAGACTTGATCAAATCTCTCTTTCACTCTCTCTGTAATGAAGGAAGACTCCCCTCCCAACCCCTGGCTGGTAAATGTGTATTTATCACTTCGTTTACATATTCTAGATATCTTTTAAGGATTGTTTTGTTGTTAATTTTGTTTTATAATTAATTGTATTAGTTTAGATTTTTCTCTATTTGGATTTTTAATGATATTTAGTAGGATTTTGTAGGAAAATTTCCTAATCACTACAATCATTAAATACTCTTGGAAAATATTTTGCACAATTCCAACAGTTCTTGAAATTTATGTATAGACAACACCAAAATAGTCATAACTCCAACATACAAATTCAAATTTATAATTTATATATATTTTGAAAAGATAATTTCAATTTCTACATGAAAAACATATTTTTAATGAGTTTGATATTCATTTGACTATCCAACCAACTAGTGAACAAGTATGTTCGTTTCCCCCAATGTCTAATTTAAATATATACCTTGTACAAAAGTAGTCATAACTCTCACATCCCAAGTCAGAATTTGTTATTCAAATATGTGTTTCACAATAAATTCAATGTCCTATAGGAAAAATATCTTTTTATCAACAAAAATTTGTATGAAACTTTAGGAATGGGAATCTACAGAGAGAGAGTCAGAATTTAAAGGGTCAAAAGAATGTAATCAATGAATTTCTTTATTGTCGATTGAGGAAGAGATTTCTCTTAACCAAGACATATATCAGCTACCTCTTCAAATTCCTTCTCCAATCCTTTCAAAGTTTTCACCCCTAATTTCCCTATAAAAGGAGGGGACACTCAACAAAAATGATCATCGAGTTTTAGTTGTAAACAGAGTCTTAGATGTAAATCCAGACTTAGTTGTAGGCCCCAATTTTTGTACGCAATCAATAGTGAAACTCTATTAATTTTCTTTCTACTGTAATTTTACATTCAAAGCAATAAAGTTGTCTCTTTTCTTCTACATTTGGATCTCTATTTTCTCGTTGTTCTTCTTGTGTTTTCATCTTGGAGAGGGAAACAAAGAAATTAGGTCATTTAGTTGTCACCACCTTGGACTCTACGGAGATTTCAGAATTACGATCTATGATTTCTTTGCTTTCTCTCATTGTTTCTCCCATCCTCACTATGATTAGTGAGTATTTTTGTAATCGAGGCTAGTGGAGTGGCCTCTTAGCCATGTATTATTTGGATTAGGTTTTTATACGACTACTTTAGACTGATGGATTTTAGTTTAGAAATCACTGATTTACACAGAGTAATTAATCATTCTAATCACTTGTTAGTCTCGACGAATGTGACCATAGAACCCATGGTTTAGAATTCCTAAACCAAATTCATGAGGATTTGAATGTGACCATGGAAAAGTCCTCTTTAGGATGAAGAACAATGATACATGAATACCAAGACCAATGGGTTCATGAGGAGTTCCTCTTCTGTGTTTTGTTTATAAATAAATCACATATCTACTTCTATCTTGTTTGTCGTGAATCACTTGATTCTATCTACACAATGGGTAAGGTGGTGAAACCCCTAATACTCGATGTCTTCTTTCTTAATTTCCATCATTCCTTCTAATGCTAGTTTTAGTTAACCTATTTTAATTTCAGTAATTGTATTCTTGTCATTAGATAACCTTTTATTTGTTCTAACCAACTTTTCCATTTACTTCTTCTGCTTTAGTTTAATCTTTTCATTCCCTTTCTTTACTACAACTCTTTAATATCTTAACATTTTAACTTCTCCTTCTAGCTTAAACAAACAACCCTCAAATTGGAATTTATTTTCTATTTGTTATTCAAAAAATATAAAAAAGAATTAGTTTCAAGAATAAAGCTAGATTAAAAGAAAATAATCTTAAAGATGTTGTCATGTGGGATCGAACCTTCTATACTAGCCTTAAATGGAAAGTTAAAAAGGATTGAAGTCTAGGATAATCATTCTAGTGAATTGGTGTGCAAACGACGCGTATCAATTTTGGCGACATTGTCAGAGACAATAGATAATTTTCTCGGATTCCAAAAACATTTTGAAAAACTTTTTTTTTTATTTTTTTATACCTTCTGAGTAACATTCTAGAAGTGCTAACTCTTTCTTCTGAGCTTCCATTCCAACAATTATGTTTGTTCTGCACTCGAATATAATTGTCATTATTATCGTGCATGCGACACCCGCCAAACGTAAATTCTACACTGCTATTTTTTTATCTAGAACCAGAGAAGCCAAGAATAATTTTAATCAATGATAATAATGATGATTATATCATATTCAATCAACTAGAACCAACTCTATTACTTGAAGCTCCACCAACCACTTCCATTATTGATGCTAATCTGATTATTATTAATGACCAATCTTCTTCTTTTGAAGCCTTTATATATAATGAACTGTCACCCTTGGAAGAAGCCCAATGCAAATTAGGAGAAATTCCATACAACACTAATCAAGAGATGGATAGGTGTTATAAAGAAATTAAGGCTGTTGCAAATAAAAAACTTTATTTTGCTAGGGCAACATCAATATGGGGCCCGAACTATCCATATAAGTCACAAAATGAATGGATGGAGGCCTATGTGGATAAATTCATGAATCAAGACTCTTTTAAAAAAAAGGTTAAAGACTTATGGGCTCAAATAATGTCCCAACAACCTAAAGCTCCACCACCGTTCTCAGTTGTAGGCCCAAATTTAGGTGTTTAAGAAAATCATCAAAGGTTGATTGAGCCTATTACAACCAATGTGCCCTCACTTCCCCAATATGAATTGATGGATATTTTGGAAAGGCTTCCTCGTCAAGAGCATTATTCTCTCACTCAAAACCTCTTTTTCCACATTTGGTTGAACCTGATGAGGTGATTCCACCATCGCATGAACCTTGCATTCCATCATTATATTGTGAGGCGATCCCTTCTAAGCCCATTGAGTTGAGCACATGTCCTATAAGGGAATCAGATCTCCCCTTCAACATAGTAAAGGATAATGATGACTCCATAGACATACTTGTTGATGGGGTCTTTTATGACGAAGAGATGGAGAACTCACCAATAGAGATGGAATAGCCTGCCTTAATCATTTTTTATAATTGTGACGAGAATTACGCAATCTGTGAGTCATCCACACTGAATCCACTGGCTTCCATCTAGGGGGCAAAGGATCTGGATGCACCTTGTTGCATAATTCTCCAGGAAGACATACGGTCCCATGTGATTGTTTACTCGGCTAATAAACTGAGTGTTTACTCGGCTAATAAACTAACTCTTCCAATAATGATACCCTCTCCACTATATGCAGATCTAGGCAGCAGAAAAAAATACTTGAGCCAGATCCTCTACCCAATCTTCCACATATGACACTACATGTGTTACCCAATGGGCACCCGCCAATCTCCCCCAATCCACATTCATTTCTTGCACTTATTTCACTACTGAAGGGAGATATATGGATCCTACTCGAAGGACTATAAGGTGATAAGCAACACCATTCAGAACACCCTACTAAGCTTCCATGGCCATCCATCCATTGGGTGTACCATGAAGCTCCTCTATTCAAAGCCCCAATCATCATTGAGATTCACTTTAGATGGACATTTTTTGAGCTACCAGGGCCTCATAGTGAACCCAAAAATTTTCTTCCCTCCACCTTGGGTTTGGGTTTTTCTTGGGATGAGTAAAAATCTAAGTCAAGGGTGGAGGTGGGTAGTATGTTTATACTCCACACCCCTTATCTTTCTTTTCTCTACATCTTGTTTTCCCTTCTTCTTTTATGGCCATTAACTAGTCGACAATCTTTTTATTTCTTTTATTGCAAAAAGGTCATTATCTAGTTGACCAAAATGATTAGATTTTTATAGCATTGTACCCCTTTGAACTTAGTAAATCTTTGAAAAAATTGTTACAAATTGCCATGTCTGAAACCACCGTGTCTCCTAGGACCTCAAAATAGCATCGCTCATTGGAAAAGTTGGCAAACTGTATGGAACCAATCAAAATCAAACTCAATTTTACTCTATTTTAAAATTATGGATTAACTTGATATAATCATTGTATAATGTGATTGATAGGAATATTCTATTTTTTGTAATGACATTTAAAAAAAATTAAGTTATAAGCACAAGGACACATTTTTCTCCCCCCCTTACTTTCTTTCTAAAAAAGAGAAGCAAAGAATCACCACCGAACAAAAATCAAGTTCGGGGTATCACGCTTCACAAAAATAAAATTTTGTACCCCACAAAATGGCATACCATGAAAAGATGGCAAAGAGAGCAAGAAATAAATTGTGACCAACAAAGCCACAATTCCATAAATAAATAAAATTCCCAAGTCAAATAAGAGGAGGGACCATCACTGCTTTCTTTGTTTTCACACCCCCCAATTTCATCATGTTCCATTGCAACAACTCACAACAAAGAAAATACAATAATAAAAATAAGACTGTCAAAGAAAAAGTAAGACGAAGCATGTTTCAAATAAATTTTTGATTTAGAAATAAGATATGATATTGTTTTTATAAGGAATACATGATTTTGTGTTTTGTGGTTTTTGGAGATAGGATTGCTCAGCTAAAATTAGAGGTAAGGAATAAAGTGATGGCTACGCGGGTGAGGTTAAACATGTAGTTAGTATAAATTGGATTTATTTGTGATTTCATTTGTTTGAGAACAAATAAATATTTAAGTCTGGGCTATTTTGATAAATGTATATTTATCACTTTTTTATATCTTCTAAATATTTCTAAAGATTGTTTTGGTGTTTATTTTTTTAGTTTTATAAATAATTGTATGAGTTTATATTTCTCTATTTATTTGGATTTTTACTTATATTTGATTGGATTTTTTTATAAAAATGGCCTAATCACTCCAATCATTAAATTCTCTTCGAAGATGTTTTGTACATTTCCCAGAGTTCCTAATATTTATGTATAGACAAAGCAGTCATAAATCCCACATACAAACTCCAAAATGGGAATTTAGATATGTTTTGAAAAGATAATTTCAATTTCTACAAAAAATATATATTTTCCAATGAGTTTGATAGTCATTTGACTATCCAACCAACCAACGTGCGTGGCTATTCATTTTCTCATAGTTCTTGATTTAAATATATACCTTGCACCTTAACCAGTTAAAGTATTCGCATCGCATGCAATAAATAAATGGCAAAAAATAAAAAACCGATCATATTGATTAATCCTAAAACATAGCATGTTGATGTGGATCTAATATCACTATTGAGTTTTGTGGGACAGAATAGGCAACAGAAACAAAAAAATTATCTAAACACAAACCCATAACCAGTAGATCGCACAAAAAACTATGCAATAGGAAGGACAGTTTAGCAAGATATACCTGGTCATAAGGCTTGCTTGGTGAATATACCTTACAGCTATTGTGATCTTCAGCCACCTAGTCTTCGATGGCATCTGTGTAGCTCTTGGTCTTGACCCAGACTATGGTTGACAGTTTTCCTCCTGAATGGTAGAAATCTCCCCCCTCTATAGATAGTCCACACAGACCACCGGGAACTCTAGTCGTCCTAAAGGATAGACTAGAAGGAGTCGTCCCCTTTTTTTAGTGTACTAGTCACTGACACACTCTTCCACCACCAGTCACTTTTTTGTAGTTGTCTTTCCCTTGTTCCTCCTTGGATGGGTAGAATTTGCTTGGGCTCTTTTGGTTACCACAACCAAAGAGGACAACAACTTTGCAGAGAAACTAATGGTTTACGTTGTGTGTTCTGAGAAGCCCCCTATACCCCTCTATTTATATTATAGGGAAGGGTCAGGGTTCTGAGTCGGTGCAGGAGTAGAAGGGTCTAGATTTTTAATGAAATATTTCTGCTGCAGCAGGTGAACCTATCGGTTCACAATTGAATTGGCCATTTGGGCAGGTGAGTCAATCGGTTCACCCAATGAACCAATCATTTCACTTCCCAAACATGCCTACAATTGACTTTCCTTATTTGTTTCTAATTAACACAATGATTAATTCTTGTCCCAATTGAATTGAACAAGTGAAACGAAAAACGTTTCTCATAAACTAGGAAAGTCCAACACTACTTGTTTGGTCCAAGTGAACTACAAGGTTCATCAATGTGAACCAGTCGTCTCATTGACAATGAGCCGATCAGTTCACCCAGAGAATCGGTCGGTTGGTGATCAAGTGTCTGTAGAACTCAATGAATACAGTTCTCAATCAATCTGACACTCTAATCAATTGGTTCAACACTTGAACTTGATGATTCTAAGTCAAGCCTATTGATTGAATGTTTAATTGAGTACCTAAACACTTTAGTAATCAATCTAAACATCATTCATGGATAAACTCCTCTTCCATGTTAATCCTATGTGTCTGACCATATAGGTTCCATTTCACATTGGCAGTGAATGTCCATAACTAACTTATGACATCACAAGCAAAGAGTGGTGCCTAGTCACACATCAGTGCTACCCAAATAAAGAGGAAAGTTGGAGAAAAACTTTCAACCTACAATATGTGGTTGGTGTTACAGTGAATGCATAGTCCCTTTCTACCTGATATCTAGATTTAACTTGAGGCATGGACTTGTCATCCTCTACAAACATTAAATCCATGTTTCTAGATTTAGAGTAGAATGTCTGAGATATATGTAAGCTCAATATCATATATTGACTTACATGTGCATGTCCATGCATTTCTCAGTCTCACTCCTCAAGTGGCCAGGATATCACACTCCTTTAGGAGGGAAAAATTCCATATCTATCATTCACAGTCAATTCCCCATGTCAAAGTCACCCAATCATCACCGTTATAACAACCCTAGTTTTAGGATTGCATTTGATGATGTCAAAGTGTACCCAATCACATGTGATGAGTGCAGTGATTTTAGGTCTAAGAACCACAGTCACCACTAATACTATAAGAGATGATCCTGACTAACCAAGTGTAGTTTCCATGCAGCACTCTTATGGTGGGTTTGTCTGATACATTGTTATCTAGCATGTATCTTTGTGCTTGGTTTGATATCATATATCATGACTAATGAGATTCTATCATCAACTAACACACACTCTAATCTTTTTTGTTTTTGATGTCTATGGTTATTTCCATTATAATAACTGACTAGGGACATAAAAAGAATGTATACTCTTAACATACATCTGATCACATTGTGTAGGTCCTCAACCTGAAGACATACATCTTTGAGTAATACAATTCTTTAGACATCTAACATGTTATATCATTATCTCAAAACAAATTAAATGTATAGATAGAAATTGCCTTTATTTTTATTCAAATCATTTGCAAATTATGTCATTACAATCATCATATGACTGGCTCTATGAGATACATACCAACAGACTCCCACTTTCACTTAGATCCAATCACCCATTAACATCAGTCCTTGTGATCTAGAATGACCATTATGCTTCTTATGTGAAAGTTCCTTAGTCAAGGGATTAGGAATATTATCATTGGTTGGTACTCTACAAATGTTCACATCTCCTCAATGTATGATCTCTCGTATGAGATGAAAGTGTCACTATATGTGCTTGGACCAAGATATGATATGGGTTCTTAAGCTTATGCAACTGCTCCATTGTTGTCACAATAAAGCTCAATTACATGATAGATGCTAGGAACCACCCCAAAGTTCAGAGATAAACTTCTTGATCCACATAGCCTCATTTGCCGCATGGGATGCAACAATATACTTGACATCTATTGTAGAATCCACCACTTTCCCTTGCTTAGAAATCTTCCATCCTACAGCTCCATTGTTGAGGCAAAATACAAATCCTAATTGCGATCTATAATCATCTTTATTAGTTTGGAAGCTTGCATCGGTGTAACCCTTTACCACCGACTCTTCCACACCACCGTAAATGAGAAACGGATCCTTAGTTCTTCTCAAGTACTTAAGGATGTTCTTCACAGCTATTGAGTGAACATCTCTGGTATCTAACTTGTATCTTCTCATCATGTTCAGTGCAAACGAGACATTAGGATGAGTGCATAACATTGTGTACATGATAGATCCAAGTACTGATGCATATGGAATCCCATTCATGTGTTCCCTATCTTCACATGATTTAGGACATTGAGATCTAGAGACAAGAACTCCATGCCTCATGGTTATGTTTCCTCTCTTTGAGTTCTCCATGCTGAACCTCTTCAAAACTTTGTCAATGTATGTGTTTTGTCGTAGTCCAAGAAGCCTTCTAGATCTATCTCTATAGATCTTGATTCCTAATGTATAGGATGCTTCTCCTAAGTCTTTCATTGAAAATGTATTTCCAAGCCATGCCTTTACCTTTTGTAAAGTAGGGATGTCATTCCCCATCAATAGTATGTCATCTACATACAATATAAGGAATGTAATCATGCTCCCACTAACCTTCTTATACACACAAGGTTCATCTTCATTTTGACTAAAGCCAAACTCTTTGATTGCTTCATCAAATCAAAGATTCTATTGCTGAGATGCTTACTTCAATCCATATATTGACCTTTGTAGCTTACAAACTTTATTTGCATCTTTTGGATTTATAAAACCTTCAGGTTATTTCATGTACACATCCTCGACAAGATTCCCATTAAGGAATGTGGTTTTAACATCCATCTGCCAAATCTCATTGTCAGAGTAGGTTGATATAGAAAGCATGATCATGATGGAGTTAATCATGGAAACTGGAGAAAAGGTTTCATTGTAGTCAACACCTTGAACTTGTCTGATACCCTTTGCAACTAATCTTCCTTTATAAGTTTGCACATTGCCATCCATGTCAGTCTTCTTTTTGAAGATCCACTTGCACCCTATGGGTTTTACCCCTTTAGGTGGATCCACCAAGGTCAATACCTTGATGGTGTACATAGATTCCATCTCAGATTTCATGACTTCAAGCCATTTCTTAGAATATGGTCCCTCTATAGCTTCTAGATAGGTAGTTGGCTCATCATATATGATGAACTCACTACCATATTGAGTCACAATATATCCAAATCTTTCAGGCTCAAGGCATGTCCTACTAGATCTATGAGGTTCCTGTGTAACTTGAGGAATTTGATATTCCACAACAGCTTGTGATTCTATATTTTCCTCTAGTTCATCTATTGGTTCAATGTTTTCTTGATGGCCTCAAACTATTTGAGCTCTATTTTCCTCCCACTGATTCCTTTGGAAATAAATTCCTTTTCTAGGAATACACCCGTTCTAGTAACATACACTTTGTAGTCATATGGAGTTTAAAAGTAATATCCCCTAGTTTCTTTGGGATTTCCAAAAAGGTAACGCTTATCTAATTTGGATCCAAGTTTTCAGGAATCATTTTGTTGACATAAGCTTCTTATCCCCAAATCCTCATAAAAAACATATCGGGACGCTTCCCATGCCATATCTCTTATGGTGTCTTTGGAACTGATTTAGATGGTATGTGGTGAAGTGTATATGTGATAATTTCAAGAGAATAACCCCAGAAGGAAGTTGGAAGATCGACAAAAATCATCATAGATCACACCATTTCTTGTAATGTGTAATTCATTCTTTCTGACACGCCATAATGTAGTGGTGTTCTATGTGGATTCCATTATGGTATAATACCATGGGCTCTCAGAAGATCCTCAAACTCTTGGCTTAAGTATTCTCCATCTTTATCATATTGAAGTGCCTTAACACTTTTGACAAGTTGGTTATGTACTTCATTCATAAAATCCTTGAAACTTTCAAGGGTCTTTGACTTATGTTAAATCAAGTAAACATATCCATACCTACTGAAGTCATCACTAAAGGTAATAAAGTATTGATACCCACCTCTAACACTTGTTCTAAAAGGCCCACACACATCAGTATGTATGAGTCCTAATAGATAACTTGCTCTCTCACCTTTTCCTAAAAAGGGATCCTTGGTCATATTGCCCAACAAAAAAGATTCACACATCTTTAATGATTCAAGATCAAAAGAGTCTAGATAACCATCTTTATGGAGTCTAGATATGTGATTCTCATTTTTGTGTCCTAGATGACAAGGCCAAATGTATGTTTTGTTTGAGTCATTGAGTTTTTGTCTTTTGGTATTTACGTTGTATAAACTTATCTGTAGATCTATCAAATATAGACCACAATAGATCATGGAACCACCATCAAAGATCCCATCTTTAGAAATGGAACATTTTCCATTCTTAATAAGAAATTAAAATCCATCCTTTTCTAAATAAGATACAGAAACAATATTCCTATGAATGATAGGTACATAATAACAGTTCTATAACTCTATTATCATCCCACTTGGTAGAGATAACTCATTCCTACTGCACTGGCATCAACTATTGCTCCATTAGCAACACATAGTTCAACCTTGCCTTTTGCTAAAGGACTACTTCTTTTTAGATCCTTCACATTTGAAAAAATGTGTGATCCACATCCAATATCAAGTACCCATGATGAATAAGTAGTAAAGTTAATCTCAATTACGTATACACTAGAAGTAGAGATCTCTATCCCTTACTTCATCTTCTTGATTCCCTTAATACTCCCAATATTTTGAGTGTAGAGGATTTGGACTTCATCCTGGCGGGGTGCTGCTTCTCTGCCTTGCATGTGTCCTTGGACTCCATTCCACTGATCACTATCATGGAACTATCCTTCTTCATTTGTGCTTCAACATTTTTCAAAATTTCAAGCAACTCTGACAGCAGTTTAGCCACGTTACATAAATAGTAATACTTGATAAACATGCTATATGATTTAGGCAAAGATTGCAAAATTATATCTATGACGAACTCTTGACCCAAAGGAAATATCATTTTCTCTAGACGTTCTATATTTCCAATCATACTTAGCACAGGGGGTCTAACTGGATCTCCCTCTGTCAGTTTTCATTCAAACAAAGCCTTAGGCATACATAGAGAGGATTCTACAGGCACCGGTATCTTAGGAATATGTAGAACACTTGTCATAGTCCTTAACCAGTTATGGAAACTTATCTTAGTTAAATGGTCTGATTTTAATGATGATTTCTTTGCCATTTGATTCTATAAGAGAAAATATTTGCATTTTGTCAAAACTCCTTTTGAATTGATTTAATTTAAATAAAATTGATCATATTAATTAGGACTTTAATAAATTATTTCTCACACTATTTTGATCAAATTGAAAACCCTCATGTATCAATTAATAAGATTATAGCGTACAACCTTCTAGTGAGCAAGATAATTACTTCCTCTAAGTTATGGACTAGTGAGGGTTGTCACCCACAACTAGATTCTTTCAGGTAGGCAACTTTTGCCAATTGTATCATATACAACTCTTGATAGATGTTATGCACAACTCTTTGCCATGAACATCTGCATGCCTCAAGGTACTTAATCCTATTAAGATCACCTTGTTAAGTCCATTCCTAGAAGCCAACACAATGAGTATGTACCCTACAAAGGCACATCCACATACCCACTATCACACTTCCGCACGACAGAAGGTACACCACACGAAGGCGTGCCCACACTTAGTCGATCAAGCTTTTCATGTATGTTGCTTTTACAAGGCATCCTAAACATATAATTTATATTTGAGGGGTTTGATATTTATATAGATATACATATCCAATCACCACATATATAGTATGTATCATATACATTCTATATCCCACAACAAAACATCTGAAGCGATAAATCGATGATTATGGCCATCCTATTATAATTCCTTGATCCAAAAGGAATTACGGTCATCTAGGTCTACATCATATGCAGCAATATGTAGTTGATGAAGATCTGTTCTTGGGCCAATCTGTGTTGATTAGCACATCCTATGACTGATCGGCCCTCCTCCTGGCCGGTCGATTGGTTGTCACCAATCGATCATCTGGCTCCTCCAGACAGTTGGTTTGTTGGGTCATCATGCTCCTCGTCAAGCCACTAGCTCCTCTTCTTGCACCATTAGTCATTCGTCTTAGTCCTCCAATCACTCGTCTGAACATCGATCTTTCTTTGACATAATAGGAAAGAAAGCTATCCTACTTTTACATATCTCTTTGGCAACCCTGAGTTACATTCGGGGGGAGCAAAGGTAGAAGAGAAGGCTCGAGTTATATCAAGTTACATCTGGAATAGAAGAAAGGACTCGATACATAGACCAAGATGAAAACAACCATAACAAATTAAGCATACACATTGGGGTTTATAGGTCATAATCGCGCTATACATTCACCATCAAAACCGTTTTAGGGTGATGCATATCGATTGCATATATATAACATATCATATATTTATATAGGGATTTGTGGTGTTTAATCAGATATGCACATTAGTCAGTTAAAGTATTTACACTGCATGCAATAAATAAATGGTGAAAAACAAGAAACTTATCATATCAATTAATCCTAAAACATAGTATGTTGACGTAGCTATGATACAATTGTTGGATTTTGTGGGACGAAAGTGGCAGCAGAAACAAAAAAATTATCTAACCACAAACCCATAACCAACAGATCGCATCAACAACTATGCAATAGGAAGGATGGTTTAGCAAGATATACCTTATCCTCAGGCTTGCTCGGCAACAATACCTCACAACTAGTGCATTCTTCAACCACCTAGTCTATTGACTATGTCTGTACAGCTCCTGGTCTTGACCTAAACTATGGTTGATAGTCGTCCTCCTGAGTAGAAGAAATCACCCGCCTCTATAGATAGTCCACACGGTCCACTGGGAACTCTAGTCATCCTAAAGTATAGGCTAGAAGGGGTCGTCCCCTTCTATCGACATACTAATCACAAACATACTCTCCCACCACCAGTCACCTTTTTATAGTTATCTTTCCCTCGTTCTTCCTCCCTAGATTGGTAGAACTTGCTTGGGATCTGTGACACCTCATCACGCTAAACGAGATTACTCAAAACACGATCAACTACTAATTAATCACATTGTCAAAAATGCGGAATAATTAAAACTGATTCCAAAGGTGTAAACAAACTTCAGAACATTTACAAAATGTCCATCAATCCATTCTCATGTACTGTATCAAGCATTTGCATAAGGGTCCAAAGACCTCAGTCATATCCTGCATATAAAAGATATTTCACATGTACGTGCCATATATTTACAAACATTGGCATACGACCAAAATCTCGTGTCGATACAAGTATATCGTCTAGAAAACACATCCCATTCCAGGACCTGAGAGTACATGGACGACACTAGGACTGTACTACTAACATCGATAACTAACATCTACAACTAACCAACCTTCTGAATCTATTGATCACCAGGTTGGTTCTCTTCCACAGCACGACCTCGACCTTGTTGCCCGGGACCACCTAAAAAAAATATGGTGACACACGGGTGAGACCCTGTCCCAGCGAGAGATATAACTCTCTCCATCATATATTGATTATATCATATAACTGACAGTAAATGAACTGAACATATATAGAAATGAATAAGCAATTTAAGCAGATTGAATAGGTTAAGCATACTAAGCCATTAAACAAATTAAATTGACTAGAAGTATAATTACTCAAATGTCATATGATATCATCTTGTAAACACTGAATAATATAAGGCCTAGTTAAAGACTAATCAAGCAATGCGAGACATATTTAACCCTAGTCACTATACTACACAACTTATATCACTTCTTTTATTACATTGCCCTGAGGGATTTGAGAAATACCACTCAAGTCCCAACTGACCACTACTAAGTCGAAATCAGTGCCATACAAGATCAAGGAAGAGCCGGACTCCTAACATCTTCTCCGCCCCCGGTCAGTACGGGTCCGCCACAGTGACATATAAGGTCAAGCGGCTAACAGCCTAGTCCGTCCTTGGTATAGGTCACGGCACTAGTGAAAGGAGGTGGGTACGCATACCCTACCATCCGAGGTACAACCATAGTTGTCCTCCAATCGCATCACATATATAATCATCGAGACACGACCGCAGTCATTCTCAAACTGAGGGCTAAGTATGATCGCAGTCATCCTCCCTAAACACTTGAATTCAGGATGACAAGCACCCCGCATACTCATCAGTATGCGCTCCGAGTTTCCCTTAGGAATACTCGTTTCACCATCTGGCAAGTTCTGACACTCAGATGGATCTATGGCACAGGGCTCTACATGATTAAGGTTACACTTGATTAATTACTGCCAATTGAATGCATTAAGGCTTTATCATACAAGTGGACATTCAAACCCTAATTATTTTCTAACAAGAATATATGTATAATGACTTCAAAGGATATAAAACATTTGAGATATAAATCTTAATCATATCACCACATCCTATTATTCATTTTAAATCAATGGACCACACTTATCATCATACTATTTCAAAATACCAATATCTTGTCACAAGTTCCAGGGTTTTAACCCTTATTGGAATATAAAGAGGATTTCACCTCAATCATGGCTTCAAACGTGTCCAAAGGTCATTAAGACCATCAAATTATTTATAGTAAGGTTATCATCATCATTCCATGTCATAAACAAGGCTCAAAAGATGATTAGCACATGTTTGTCCATAAATATTAACATGGCAAGGCACTATGATATTGAAATAGTACTACATTGTGGTTTCAATACAATAAGAGTATAATTCATTATCACATTAATTATTCAAGAAGTCTGATTATAACCAATCAACATCAAATAATTACATCAAGGTTAGGTATAACAAGCTAGATCACATGGGAGTTATGCGTCCACTTATTACAGTGATTTATCAAATATAACTATATAATGGCAAAGGTAAGACTACCAATTAATGGTATTGAACCATTGAATTATCATAAATAGGACCCACATATAATAACATGTGATTTATTCTAATCCATTGGATGTTAAAGTATCCAATATTATTCATTGGATCAAGTTCATTGTTCAAGGTTATCAATTGAAGTATAGGTCTAACCATTAGATCAATTGAACCAAGGAACTATTGGTTCAAGGTATAGTCAAATCTACAATTACATTCCGAATTCATCATATATGGTGATGAACTGATCCACCATTAATTGTGATCATTAAGTCACCATTGGTTGCCAAATCAGTAATACATTTAATCAACATCATCAAATAATAAGCCAATATCATCATCTATTTAAAACATCAGTAAAATACTTAGTTGATGATGATTAAATGTATAATTGAGTCCAAACCTATCCTAAGGTGATAACCATAGGTTGTCACTATAAATTTGATACCCTTGATCGCGAACATAAGTTTCTAAGATAGCAACACTATTAGTTGTTGAATGGTATAACAATCAATTATGTGATAGGGAAGGAAATAGCTTAAAAACCCTAATTTGAACCATCATTTGTTTTGTACATAATGCCATAGGTTGTTGATATCAACCTGTCCCAAATCATGCTACACCTTATAAAGGTTGTACACATGTCTACAGGTTCATAATGAACTGGAATAAAATAGGGAACACCACAAAATTCGTAATTTTAAACAAGCATGATTTCACTATGCTTAGATCATCACATTCAAGCATAATCATGAACTAACAAGCTTCTAATAAGCAATATAAATGAAGAATGTTATATAAATCGCCTCTATAGAGTAGGTAAAATATCCAACAGAAGGAATCTCGAGCAAATAGGGCAAGGAAACCATGTATTCAGATCTGAACTTGGCCAACTATGCAATTCTCTCCACAAACAAGCAAAACCCTAGAAAAGAGACAAGAAGGAAGGAGTTTTGAGTTCTAGGGGAACTTTCACCATGGAAAACCATGGTTCCGAACTGGAGAGATGTAGTAGGAAGAGTAACAAAGAATTAAACGGAGGAAATAAGGAAAAACTTACATTTTTAGGTCAATATGACTAGGTGAAGCTTTATAGACCCAAAAAGAGAATCAATTTCAACCCTAGAATTTGTTTCCAAGAGGATCCCCACCTTCTTCTTCCTTGGGCAGAAAAAATCGCAGCTGAACAGAGGGAGGACGAGGCTGGGAGAAGGAGAGAGAGAATGGAGAGCAAATGGCTCGTTTGTGGGCTTTTGGATAAGTATATGACACTTTAATATTAAGAAAAAGAAAAAAAATTGAAATTCTAGTATATATCCAAGTATCCATGGCTTTATATTATTAAAAATACATAAGAACACACACACAGCTCTCCCACCATTCCTCTAGACCTGCTTGGTTTGCCTTTGACGAAATTCTCAGCCAATCAAATAATTCCTTAGTTGATAGCTACTAAAGGTAGCTCATCCATGAAGGGGAAAACCCTAAAATGTCCTTGATAAAACACCTTCAAACCATGGATAAAATAGGATCCTAATGGTTCAAGAATCTCAATAATGATAATATAACATCTAAGGAACATAATGTATGTGACAAATTGCAAAGAAAACCCATCAATTGGGTAAATTGTAGAAAAGTCCAAAATGTACAGAAAATTGCATAACTTGCTCAAATAGTGTCCAAATTGGACCAAATTTGAAACTTAAGCTTGTGTTATGATTTCAAAACATATAAACAGGTTAGATTAAAGTTATAATAATTCAATTATGGTAATTAAGCTTATTCAACTCATTAAGTAAGTTCAAGGGCCTTACAACTATAAACCCCTAACAAGGATTTCTCCCCGAAATCCTACACAAAAAGAGATGGGTATTTTCTACGCATCTCATTCTCTAGTTCCCATGTGGCTTCCTCAATGCCACGGTGATTCCACAAAACTTTCACTAGTATTATATCCTTTCTCTTCAGCTTTTTCACCCTTTGATCCAGGATCAGCACAGGACCCTCAACATAGGAGATATCGTCATCTAACTCAACATCTACTGGTTGGATTGTCTGGTCAGTATCTAGATGGCATTTCCTCAGCATAGAGATTTGAAAGACATTATGCAATCTATGTAGCTCTGGTGGTAGTTCCAACTTATATGCTACCTTTCCTACGCGAGCTAGGATAGGGTATGGTCCCATAAATCTAGGAGCCAACTTACCCTTCTTTCCAAACCTCAACACACCTTTCCAAGGAGAAACCTTAAGATATACTCTATCTCCCACTTGGAACTCAAGTGGTCTGCGTCGGTTGTCTGCATAAGATTTTTGCCTGTCCTGGGCTACTTTCAACTGTTGTTGTATCACTTTAATCTTTTCTGTAGTATGTTGTACTAGCTCAGGACCCAAAAGTTGATATTCACCTGTCTCATACCAGCAAAGAGGAGACCGACATCGTCTCCCATACAGAGCCTCATAAGGAGCCATATCTATGCTTCTTTGATAGCTATTGTTGTACGCAAACTCTATCAGAGTTAGATGTACATCCCAACTACCAAGAAATTGCAGAACACATGCCCTCAAGAGATCCTCTAAAGTCTGAATAGTCCTTTCAGACTGGCCATTGGTCTGTGGATGAAAAGTTGTGTTGAATCTCAGTTGTATTCCCATTGCTGAATGCAGACGCTCCCAAAAACGACTTGTAAACTGTGGACATCTGTCAGAAACTATAGTCGGTGGAATGCCATGCAAATGGACTATCTCATCAACATATATTTGTGCCAATTTTTCTGCTATAAATGTCTTAACTGGCAGAAAATGAGCTGACTTAGTCAATCTGTCTACTATCACCCATATGGAATCATGACCCTTGGATGTCCTAGGAAGACCAACCACAAAGTCTATAGTAATATGATACCATTTCCATTGTGGTATTGGCAAGGGTTGTAATGTCCCTGCAGGCTTTTGGTGCTCAGCCTTCATCTACTGACAAACTGGACATTTGGCAATGAACTCTGCCACATCATGCTTTAGACCTGGCCACCAATACATGTCTTTCAAGTTTTGATACATCTTGGTACTTCCAGGATGCATTGCATACATGGAGGAGTGAGCCTCCTCAAGTACCATCTTCCTCAACCCATCAACATCAGGAATTACTATCCTATTATGGTAACAAACTGTACCATCATCTTCCTCGTGAAAGCCATCATACTTTTCACTACCGATCCCTGATCGGATATTCTGTATCACAGTATCATTTTGTTGTACATCATGAATCTATTGTCTCAAGGTAGGTTTCACTTGTAACTGTGCCAACAATCCTGCCAGCAAGGAAACTTCTAGTTGTGCATTCATCTGGCGAAGAGATACTAGCATATCTCTCTTATGGCACATCAAGGAATTTAATTGTGCATTATCTACCATTGATGATGAAGATGAATTTCTACTCAATGCATCAGCTACCACATTAGCTTTCCCTAGATGATAGTCTATTGTGCAATCATAATCCTTAATCAGCTCCATCCATCTCCTCTGCCTCATATTCAGCTACTATTTTGAGAAGATATACTGTAGATTCTTGTGGTCAGTGAAGATCTGACACTTTTCACCATACAGATAGTGTCTCCAGATCTTTAAGGCATGGACCACTGATGTAAGCTCCAAATCATGTGTTGGGTAATTCTCCTCATATTTCTTAAGCTGTTGCGAAGCAAAATAAACACATTTTTATCCTGCATCAACACACATCCCAACCCATTCTTTGAAGCATCACAAACCACAATATAACCTTTCCCTTGCTCTAGAAGTACTAACACCGGTGCACTAGTCAACTTTTCTTTCAAAAGCTGGAAAGAACGTTGACACTTGTCATTCCAAGCAAAAGGAACATCCTTCCTGGTTAACCTAGTTAGGGGTAACGCTATAGAACTGAAGTCTTTGATGAACCTCCTATAGTAACCTGCCAGACTTAGCAAACTACGGATCTCTGTCGGTGTCTTTGGTTGCTCCCATTCTAGTATAGATTCCACTTTCTTGGGATCAACACAAATGCCTTTTCTAGATATAACATGGCCCAGAAAAGACACTTCAGCTAACCAGAATTCACACTTGCTGAACTTAGCATATAGTTGGTGCTGCCTCAACAAAGTCAATGCCTAGCAAAGGTGTTGCTCATGTTGATGACTATCCTTGGAGTATATCAAAATATCATCTATGAACACGACAACACACTGATCAAGATAAGGTCTAAACACCCTGTTTATTAGATCCATAAAAGTTGCAGGTGCATTGGTTAGACCAAACGGCATAACCACAAACTCATAATGACCATACCTAGTCCTGAAAGCTGACTTAGGTATGTCATCAGCCTTAATTCTCAACTGATGGTAACCTGACTTCAGGTCTATCTTTGAAAACACAGTGGCACCTCTCAGCTGATCAAAAAGATCATCAATCCTAGGCAAAGGATACTTATTCTTTATTGTCACCTTGTTCAACTGTCTGTAGTCTATACAAAACCTCATTGAACCATCCTTCTTTTTAACAAACAACACAGGGGCACCCCAAGGGGAAGTGCCCAGCCTAATAAAACCATTCTCTAACAGTTCTTGTAACTGTTTCTTTAACTCTTGCATCTCTGCTGGTGCCATTCTGTATGCTGACTGTGCTATGGGTTGTGTTCCAGGAACAAGATTGATCTCAAACTCAATCTCTCTAGGAGGGGGAATGCTAGGAAATTCCTCAGGAAATACATTCTCAAATTCTTGCACAACAGGTACCTCCTGGATACTAGGGCCTACTACCTTGGTATCCACAACATGGGCTAAGAAAGCCTCACATCCTTGTCTCATCAACCGCTCAGCTGTCATGGCTGACATCAAACATGTAGGAAGAATCTTCCTATCACCCTGAAAAATCCACTGTACATCTCCATCATAGAAGGTCGCCACCTTAGTACTACAGTCCAAGACTACCTTGTATTTTTCCAAGGTATCCATTCCAAGGATTACATCAAAACCATGCATGTCAAGTGGCAGAAGATCCACTTAAATGATGTGTCCAGAAAAAGAAATAACACAAGAAGGGCACACTTCCCGCAACTCAGTGGAATCAACCAAAGGAGTCTCCAATTGCAGGATATCAGATCTAAGACTAACAGGTAGATAACAACTATCTATCACCTCTCTAGTGATAAAAGAATGTGTTGCACCCGGGTCTACAAACACAGATATGAAACAAGAAGTAGACATATCAGAATGAAATAACTCCATCTGACCTGTCACGACTCGTGGATTAACCACTACTTCTGGCTGGGTCATGGCATAGAACCTAGTTGTCACATGCTGTCATCCACGTCCTCTGCTCGTCTGTCCTGAGGATCATGCATGGGACGCCTGACCACGTCCTCTGCCACTGCCACTACTAAACTGTCGTTGTTGTGGACCTTGTTGACTTTGCCTTGGCTGCTCAGTCACCTCCTCAACCTTCATAGGGAAATTCCATCTAATATGCCCTGTCTGTCCACATTGATGACACACTCGATTATCACTATGTGGTCTAAATGGCCCTGTAACTGAGACTGATGATGAACTGCGAGATCCTTCCAGTGGAAAACTGTGACCTCTACCTCGACTCAGGGTCCATTGTGATGGTGCATGTGATCTTGGTTAAGTGAAGGTTGACCTTGGTTGTGACGGCAATGGGAAAAACCTTGGCTTCTTAAAGCCTCCAGATGATTACCCTTGAAACTACATAGTTCGCTTCTTAGCATTAGCTTCACGCTTCTCTATTGCAGACCTCTCAATCCTCCTGACAGATTCCACAAAGGTGGAAAACCTTTCCCTATTCTCCAAGGCTAATGTTGTAGTAGTCACTCTGTACTCAAACCCTTCTCAAATATATGAATCCTTTCCTTGTCTGTTGCTGCCACGTGCGGGTAGAACCTTAGAAGTTCCATAAACTTTGATTCATACTCATTGATAGTCATAGCTCCCTGACGAATCTTCTCGAACTGAGAGATTTTCTCATCTAGGTAGGTCTCTGGAAAATATCGACTAACAAATTCCCTCCAAAACACCTCCCATCCTATCACAACTCCTGGCCTTTTCTCCTCTTCTATGGCCCACAAGTGGCCTGCACTACCCTTCAACAAGTAAACTGCATGCTTAACTTTGTCTTCTTCAGTGATGTTTAGGATTTTGAAAGCTTTTTCCAGCTCAGTCAACCACATGTCAACGTCTGCTGGATCAGAAATACATGCATATTCAATTGCCCCAACACGTCTAACACGTTCAAATGTTTTCCCGACACCTTGGGACTCTACATTAGAGGCGGCTGCCCTAGCTGGAGGTGTTGGTGCTCTATCAGCAACATGTGTGACTGTGGCCATCATGTGTCTAAACATAGACTGAAATTTAGGATTGGCCATCACTGTCGGGTCTAGATGAGGCATTATGGGTTGCTCTGGCCCTGCTTCTGGCACTCTCTCATCACGTGTCTGCCTCACTGCACCTCCTCCTGGTGCAACATAGCTACTCTCAACATGTTCTTCATGTCCTCCAGACATATCTGCATAAGAATAAACTATGATCAGATATGTTGGATACATAAGAACAGACTCAAACCTAAGTCCTATGTCCCTGTAGACTCAATAAACCTAGAGCTCTGAAACCAACTTAACTGTGACACCTCATCATGCTAAACAAGATTACTCAGAACTCAAAACACGATCAACTACTTATTAATCACAATGTAAAAAATGCAGAATAATTAAAACTGATTCCAAAGGTGTAAACAAACTTCAGAACATTTACAAAATGTCCATCAATCCATTCTCATGTACTGTATCAAGCATTTGCATAAGGGTCCAAAGACCTCAGTCATATCCTGCATATAAAAGATATTTCACATGTACGTGCCATATATTTACAAACATTGGCATACGACCAAAATCTCATGTCGATACAAGTATATCGTCTAGAAAACACATCCCATTCCAGGACCTGAGAGTACAGAGACGACACTAGGACTGTACTACTAACATCGATAACTAACATCTACCACTAACCAACCTTCTGAATCTATTGATCACCAGGTTGGTTCTCTTCCACAGCACGACCTCGACCTCGTTGCCCGGGACCACCTAAAAAAAATGTGGTGACCCACGGGTGAGACCCTATCCCAGCGAGAGATATAACTCTCTCCATCATATATTGATTATATCATATTAATTGACAGTAAAGGAACTGAACAGATATAGAAATGAATAAGCAATTTAAGCAGATTGAATAGGTTAAGAATACTAAGCCATTAAACAAATTAAATTGACTAGAAGTATAATTACTGAAATGTCATATGATATCATCTTGTAAACACTGAATAATATAAGGCCTAGTTAAAGACTAATCAAGCAATGCGAGACGTATTTAACCCTAGTCACTATACTACACAGCTTATATCACTTCTTTTATTACATTGCCCTGAGGGATTTGAGAAATACCACTCAAGTCCCAACTGACCACTACTAAGTCGAAATCAGTGCCATACAAGATCAAGGAAGAGCCGGACTCCTAACATCTTCTCCGCCCCCGGTCAGTACGGGTCCGCCACGGTGACATATAAGGTCAAGCGGCTAACAGCCTAGTCCGTCCTTGGTATAGGTCACGACACTAGTGAAAGGAGGTGGGTACGCATACCCTACCATCCGAGGTACAACCATAGTTGTCCTCCAATCTCATCACATATATAATCATCGAGACACGACCGCAGTCATTCTCAAACTGAGGGCTAAGTATGATCGCAGTCATCCTCCCTAAACACTTGAATTCAGGATGACAAGCACCCCACATACTCATCAGTATGCGCTCTGAGTTTCCCTTAGGAATACTCGTTTCACCATCTGGCAAGCTCTGACACTCAGATGGATCTATGGCACATGTCTCTACATGATTAAGGTTACACTTGATTAATTACTGCCAATTGAATGCATTAAGGCTTTATCATACAAGTGGACATTCAAACCCTAATTATTTCATAACAAGAATATATGTATAATGACTTCAAAGGATATAAAACATTTGAGATATAAATCTTAATCATATTACCACATCCTATTATTCATTTTAAATCAATGGACCACACTTCTCATCATACTATTTCAAGATACCAATATCTTGTCACAAGTTCCAGGGTTTTAACCCTTATTGGAATATAAAGAGGATTTCACCTCAATCATGGCTTCAAACATGTCCAAAGGTCATTAAGACCATCAAATTATTTATAATAAGGTTATCATCATCATTCCATGTCATAAACAAGGCTCAAAAGATCATTAGCACATGTTTGTCCATAAATATTAACATGGCAAGGCACTATGATATTGAAATAGTACTACATTGTGGTTTCAACACAATAAGAGTATAATTCATTATCACATTAATTATTCAAGAAGTCTGATTATAACCAATCAACATCAAATAATTACATCAAGGTTAGGTATAACAAGCTAGATCACATGGGAGTTATGCATCCACTTATTACAGTGATTTATCAAATATAACTATATAATGGCAAAGGTAAGACTACCAATTAATGGTATTGAACCATTGAATTATCATAAATAGGACCCACATATAATAACATGTGATTTATTCTAATCCATTGGATGTTAAAGCATCCAATATTATTCGTTGGATCAAGTTCATTGTTCAAGGTTATCAATTGAAGTATAGGTCTAACCATTAGATCAATTGAAGCAAGGAACTATTGGTTCAAGGTATAGTCAAATCTACAATTACATTCCGAATTCATCATATATGGTGATGAACTGATCCACCATTAATTGTGATCATTAAGTCACCATTGGTTGCCAAATCAGTAATACATTTAATCAACATCATCAAATAATAAGCCAATATCATCATCGATTGATAACATCATTAAAATACTTAGTGGATGATGATTAAATGTATAATTGAGTCCAAAGCTATCCTAAGGTGGTAACCATAGGTTGTCACTATAAATTTGATACCCTTGATCACGAACATAAGTTTATAAGATAGCAACACTATTGGTTGTTGAATGGTATGACAATCAATTATGTGATAGGGAAGGAAATAGCTTAAAAACCCTAATTTGAACCATCATTTGTTTTGTACATAATGCCATAGGTTGTTGCTATCAACCTGTCCCAAATCATGTTACACCTTATAAAGGTTATACACATGTCTACAGGTTCATAAAGAACTGGAATAAAATAGGGAATACCACAAAATTCGTAATTCTAAACAAGCATGACTTCACTATGCTTAGATCATCACATTCAAGCATAATCATGAACTAACAAGCTTCTAATAAGCAATATAAGTGAAGAATGTTATATAACTCGCCTCTATAGAGTAGGTCAAATATCCAACAGCAAGAATCTCGAGCAAATAGGTCAAGGAAACCTTGTATTCAGATCTGAACTTGGCCAACTATGCAATTCTCTCCACAAACAAGCAAAACCCTAGAAAAGAGATAAGAAGGAAGGAGTTTTGAGTTCTAGGGGAACTTTCACCATGGAAAACCATGGTTCCGACCTGGAGAGATGTAGTAGAAAGAGTAAAAAAGAATTAAACGGAGAAAATAAGGAAAAACCTACACTTTTATATCAATATCACTAGGGGGAAGCTTTATAGACCCAAAAAGAGAATCAATTTCAACCCTAGAATTTGTTTCCAAGAGGATCCCCACTTTCTTCTTCCTTGGGCAGAACAAATCGCAGCTGAACAGAGGGAGGACGAGGCTGGGAGAAGGAGAGAGAGAATGGAGAGCAAATGGCTCGTTTGTGGGATTTTGGATAAGTTTATGACACGTTAATATTAAGAAAAAGAAAAACAATTGAAATTCTAGTTTATATCCAACTATCCATGGCTTTATATTATTAAAAATACATAAGCACACACACACACAGCTCTCCCACCATCCCTCTAGACCTACTTGGTTTGCCTTTGACGAAATTCTCAGCCAATCAAATAATTCCTTAGTTGATAGCTACTAAACGTAGCTCATCCATGAAGGGGAAAACCCTAAAATGCCCTTGATAAAAACACCTTCAAACCATGGCTCAAATAGGATTCTCAAGGTTCAAGAATCTCAAGAATGATAATATAACTTCTAAGGAACATAATGTATGTGACAAATTGCAAAGAAAACCCCTCAATTGGGTAAATTGCAGAAAAGTCCAAAATGTACAAAAAATTGCATAACTTGCTCAAACAGTGTCGAAATTGGACCAAATTTGAAACTTAAGCTTGTGTTATGATTTCAAAACATATCAAAAGGTTATTTTAGAGTTATAAGTATTCAATTCTTGTAATTAAGCTCATTCAACTCATTAAGCAAGTTCAAGGGCCTTACAGGATCACTTGGTTACCACAACCAGAGAGGACAACAACTTTGCAAAGCAACTGATGTTCTGAGTTGTGCGTTCTGAAAAGCCCCATGTACCCCTCTATTTATAGTAGAGGGTAGGGTCAGGGTTTCTAGTCTGTGCGGGAGTAGAAGGGTCTAAATTTTCCATAAACTAATTGTGCTACAGCTAGAGAATCGATTGGTTCACAACTGAACTAGTCGTTAGGGTAAATGAGTCAATCGGTTCACCCAGTGAACCGATCATTTCACCACCCAAACATGCTTGCAATTTACTTTACTTATTCATTTCTAATTAACACAAAGATTAACTTTTTTCCCAATCAAATTGCACAATTGAAATGAAAAATGATTCTCACCAATCAGGAAAATCCAACACTGTTCGTTTGGTCCAAGTGAATCAATCAGTTCACCAATGCAAACTGATCATCTCACTAGCAATGAGTCGATCAATTCACCCAGTGAAATGGTTGGTTGGTGATCTATTTTGTGCAGAACTCAGTCAATGTAGTTCTCAATCAATCTGACACTATAATCAATTTGTTCAACACTTGAACTTGATGGTTTTGAGTCAAGTCTATTGATTGAATGTGTAATTGAGTACCAAAACACTTTAGTAATCAATTTAAACATCATTCATGGATTAACTCCTCTTCCAGGTTAATCCTATGTGTGTGACCCTATAGTTTCCATTTCACATTGGTAGTGAATGTCCATAACTAACTTATGACATCACAAGCAAAGAGTGGTGCCTAGTCGCACATCAGTGCTACCCAAATTAAGAGGAAAGTTGGAGAACAACTTTCAACCTACAATCTGGGATTGGTGTTACTGTGAATGTATAGTCCCTTTATCTTTGATATCTGGCTTGAACTTGAGGCATGGACATATCATCCTCCACAAACATTCAATCCATGTTTCTTGATTCAGAGTAGACTGTCTAAGTTATATGTAAGCTCAATATCATATATTGACTTACATGTATAAGTCCATGCATTTCTCAATCTCACTCCTCAAGTGTTCAGGATATCACACTACCTCAGGAGGGACAAACTCCATATCTATCACTCACAGTCAATTCCTTGTGTGTCAATGTCACCCAATCATCACAGTTATAACAACCCAAGTTTCAAGATTACATTTCATGATGTCAAAGTGTACCCAACCACATGTGATGATTGTAGTGATTTTAGGTCTAAGAACCACAGTCACCACTAATACTATAAGAGATGATCCTGACTAACCAAGTGTAGTTTCCATGCATCACTCTTACGATGGGTCTGTCTAATATAATGTTCTCTACATGTATCTGTGTGCTTGGTTTGATATCATATATTATGACTAATGAGATTCTATAATCAACCAACACACACTCTTGTCTTTTTTGATATTTATTTCTACGGTTATTTCCACAATAACAACCGACTAGATACATAGAAAGAATGTATATTCTTAATATTTATATGATCTCATTGTCCAAGTCCTCAACCTGAAGACATACGTATTTGAGTAATGCAATTCTTTTGACATCTAACATGTTATATCATTATCTTAAAATAGATTAAACATATAGGTGGAAATTGCCTTTATAATTATGCAAATCATTTACAAATTATGCCATTACAATCATCATATGACTAGCTCAATGGGAATACATACCAACACAGAGATCAATGTGCGTATAGGAACTTTGGCAGTCATACATATAAGGAGGAAGATTGACTTCTTTATGCTCACTAAGGAAAAAAGATACATGTTGGGTGAAGAAGATATAGACACCTGTCTAGACTACCTTGATCCTCTAGAATTGCAGAGGTCAAGTCCTTATTTTAAAACGTTGTACACTCAATGGGATGAAGATCATGTCATTAGAACTTTAGAGAGAATAACATTATAAGAGGAAGAAGACACATGCGTTATAGACACTTGGTGAAGAAAAAGCAAAAGCCCAACTAAAGGTTGTAAACTGAGCGCTAGTGGGAGGCAACACACATGGTTTGAGATTCTCAAACCTTTTTGTTTTGTCATACTTTTGTCTTTCCATGAAATACACACACAACATACTTGATAGTTTTATTGTATGTCAATCATGTTAGAGCTGGTACCGTGGAAAGAGATGATGCATGAAGGAGCTAACCAAGGAGATGATCAAAATTAAATTGAACAACAAACTACAAGAAGGAGTCCAGTACAACCCTTTTACACAGCACATCCATGTTGTTGGCATCTAGAATAAGCATTTTTCATAGAACGGCCGTGGTGGAGCTGCACTTGTCATGTAGTGCTACATCGATCACTCCATATCTTGGATGTTGTCTACCATGACAAAATACCATTTACCCTACTATTCTAAACTTCTATTTCATGTTGAGGACAACATGATTTAAAAGTTTGGGGTGGTAGGGCGGAAAGCCTTTGTTTTGCCTCCTTTTTCCTCCAATAGTCATCATTTTACATTTTTGCAAGATGATCAAATAGTTTGACTAACTTTCAAAGTTGTCTATCCTAACCTTGTGTGTTTACTTGCATTCATGCATACATGTAGCTTAATTTCATGCATTTTTGCATAATTTAAAAAAAAATCTCGTTTTACTTTTCCATGTCAAGAATTGCATTTTTATGTAGATTTGGGTAATTTTTGTGTGTTTTAGCAATAATTTTCTAATTTATGCTTTAATTTCTCTAAATTAGGTTTGTATGTGACCGATTGCAAATTCGAACTATTTCAGCCAATTTTTCCCAAATTTGGAACTCCCTGTCCAAAAGCATGTTTCAAATTAAATCTCCAATTTTTGAACTAAAAGTTACTGATCTTTGACAAATGCACGACATATTCTTAGAGTTTATTGCTATATGGTCTTGCATTTTTGAAGTTCTACATGTGCATCGCTTCTCTTGTGTTTGGATTGAATTGTGAATTGACCAAGTTATGAACTCTTAAAGACTATGGAAATATGAATCTTGTTATCTTCAATCATGTGGTGGATACCATTTGATGAAGTGTTAGATTAGTTTCTATATAGGAGATTTTGTGTTGAGAACTACACTAATGACCCCTCTTTGAGATGACTCTTCTTTAACCATCTCCATACCCCTCTGCCTTATGAAAGGATGCCTTAGTGCACATATTTATCCTTGGCCACCTCTAAAAGTTTGGGGCGGCCATATGTACATATATTCACTTCACTCTCTCCACCATATGCCCTATCTACACCAAGGTAAAAAGAAAAAGAAAAGAACAAAAAAAACAAAAAGAAAATATAAGATGCTCATGTTTAAGAGAATCTAAATAAAGAAAATATGATTGTGCAAAAGCACTCCAATCTCTTACCACAACCCTTTCTTCCATTCTCATACCCATTGAGTTAGGAAACATAAAACCTAGCTCGCTTTACTCTTTTCTATAGCAACGTGGGTCACTTAGTGTCGTTTGAAGCATAAGGATGAATGCATGAAAGTGAAACAACACTCCTAGTCATCATTGATTAACACCATCATTAAATAGTTTACTCAGAATTTCATGAAGGGCATATGGAAAATGTGTGTGTTCTATGCTCTATATTCGAAGTTTATATGCTCAATGATCTTTTCATGATTGGATTGTGAAAGTGGAGAGGAGAGAGGTGGAACACATGCACTTAGTCACTTCTAAGACCATTTACTCAATAATCATCTCTTGCAATGCATTTTATCATTATTTTCTGATTGAAAGAAATTGAAGAGAGAAATTAAGTTGGAGCATACTTGAGAAGAAGTATGTTTAAAGTTTGTGGTGGTGATGAAACCCTATTTTAGGGCATCTTATTGTGTCTTTTTACATTTCAATCACATCCTAACATGTTAGAATGCATGTTAATTCCCTCAATATGCATATTTACATAAAATACACTTATGGACTTTCTTTGTATGTTTTTAGGAACTTGAACATGTTTGGATGAATGAGTGAGATAGAGGGGTCCAAAGAAGACCCCAAAAGCTTCCCCGACCTACCTTGGTGGCCAAGAATCCACCCAAACAAAGAGGTTCATGGATTTTAAAGAATGGAGATCAAAATGCAACTGAAGACCCCAACA
The DNA here is from genome assembly GCA_963693085.1 of Alisma plantago-aquatica. NCBI lineage: Eukaryota > Viridiplantae > Streptophyta > Magnoliopsida > Alismatales > Alismataceae > Alisma > Alisma plantago-aquatica. The sequence goes on from OY856410.1 coordinate 21,460,091, forward strand.
CGATTGTGGTGTCAAGGAACGGTCGTGCTCGTCAATGGAAAAATCACAGGTTGATGCCCACTTCTGGCATGCTACATTAACTCTGTCAAAATGGTCATGCTACCCAACACAGTCATGCCTAGAAGACACCAAACATGTTATGCCAGCCAACATGGTCGTGTTTCCAAAGACCAAAACTGGCATATTGAAGTGAACAACCTCGACTCCACCTCGTCCACCACGAGCGTACTACCCAACACAGTTGTTCTACCTATCCCCCACCATGGTAGTGTTTCCCAGCACAGTCGTTCTACCAGCCTTCATTTTACCACCTCTAACATGACATTTTACATTTTCTATCACGGTCTTTCTCTGCCAACACGGTCGTTTTGACCCCCACCCACCACAGTCTTACTGCCACCTAAAACCTATCTTTTCTGCACTGAATTTCCAACAATGCCCCCACTTGCTATAGTGCTTCCCCCACCACCTATATATACATGGGTGGCAGCCACAACACTAGGTTAGCTACTCTAGAGCTACCCTACCCACTCCTTAGTTTCTACAAGCATTCATTGCTATCTCCCTTGCATTCAAGACCTCCATCTACCTCCCATTTTCACCTCATTTCCACTCAAACATCCTAGTTAGATAAGGTTTTCACTACCAAACCACTTCCATTCATGTCATTTCCATCCTTGGAGGGAGCTTCGATAGAAAGGAAGAAGGGGACTTCCCATATCTACCATGACCTCCTGCCTCTTTCTTCTCTTTCATTTACTCTTTTGTTTAGTGATGTGTAGCTGAGCCCCTTGTGGTGGGTTGTTTGGAGAAAAAATGATACTTTAATACCTCATTGGGGGAAGATAATTTGTAAACTTTATGATTTCATTCCATTTACATGTCAATCCCCATGTCTCTACTCATGATTTTTATATAAAAATATGAATTGTTTGTGTTTGTGTGCTTGAAGCCACCTAAGTCTAGGAGAAGATAGCTTATGTGGGGTTGTCTTGGGATTTGATGCTAGGTTCAATTAGTGGATCCCTATCTAGCACCCTATATCCACCTACCTATAGTCCTTTTCCTACCCCTAAGTGTAGGATCTAAGTATCTAGTATAGGATTGATTGGTGCAATTGCCTTGGAGTTTGTTAAAAGCTAGGTGGTGAGTAACGTGGGGTGAAACACCATTACCTTTACTCCCCAATTCCACCTTTGGCTCCCAATTACACTAATTAACCCTATGATAGAAACCTATATTAGTTAAATCATAGTGAAATTTCACATATACCTTAGGCTAACTAATAGAGTAGGGTGATTTCTCAACATTTGACTCATTGTTTAGTTTTACTAATCTAGAAAGAATGATTAAGAATGCTTGTTCAATTTTCCCCCCAATTGGAATCCTAGTATCATTCCCAAACAGTCCACCTATCTCTATCATTCCTAAAGCCCATCTTGTTAATTTATCTTGTTCATGCTAAGTAGTTTCTTGTTCTTATTTTCTTCTTAGTTAATTTCCTAGTTCTTACAGTTAGGTTTTACTTAAGTAGTTAATGCTCCTTTGAGCTTACTAGTTTTGTTCTTCCTAATTAGTTGTAGCATAGGTCACTAATTATTGTAGATCCTTAATTGCTAGTGTAGAGTAGTTTATTTCCCTTGCTTATTCCTTTTTGAGATTCTATTCCTTAATATAGCATCAACATTACAATAACATTAGAAAGTGAGATTGGCATTCATCCATCAATCAAGAAAGAGACCTACATAACTAGGAGTGTGCTTCTTTATAAAAAGAGTTCTAAAAAAAGCCCACATATAAGGAGGGGGAGGCTTGAAGGAGCGCGCCTTAATGCCCTCCATTTCCTCGCTTGGTCTGCTAGGGCTAATGGGCAAGGGCCTTCCTCTTCTAGTGACTAACAGATCAGCTCAGAGCTGTGCGGTAATCCGTCCTAAACCAAATCTATTCCCAAAGTCCTTCTTTGCATCTTATCCTTCTTGTTAATATCTTGTGGCTATCTGACACATTCCTCATTCAGGCAGGGCTATGGCTATTGAACAGGATCACACTTCAGTTAGGCTTGGCTCTCAGCTCCTTCGATTAGGCTTGGGGAAGGACAAGTCTTAGGTGCTTGATCTTGTTGGTTTGTGTTTGTTTCCTTGGTCAATTTCTCTTATTCATTCCATCCATCGTTTAGTACTAAAACAAAGGGGGCGTGCTTGGTTGCCCGGCGTAGGGGGGGACACACCAACCCTCATAGGTCAAGGCTCTATTGACGGATTATTTGACTGGGGAAAAAGACTACATTGCCACAAGCCATGTATAAGAGAGAAAAGAATGTGCATCTCACTACCAGTGCCATCAAGATCGGGTACAAGCACCTCTTGAACAAAAAGTTCAACTTATAGATTCTTAAACAACCACACCTTTTCCTGCACCTCTGCACCCTCCATTCATCTACGGTTAGCAAAAACAAAGAAAAAACTTCCCCATTTCGGCCTCTTTGCTATTCGGGCAGGTGTCCTCTATTTTTCCAGGAAATTCGTCTTCGGTACGGTATGGAATCAATATGTTGCTTATCACCCAATTTCCTTGTCATGCTTCTTAGACATGATTTGTTTAGGATAATTTAAGGTTTTTGATAATCTATTTTACTTCTTGTCTTTGATTTCTTGCTACATTAGATTTATTAACCAAAATCACCTTTAAATCCTAAGAATCCTATTCCCCACTTTAGGAATGTCGCTACCTTAACCTATCTCTAGTGCCCCCTCTCTCCCTACCGATCGACCCGTTTACTTTCCTATCACCTATACTACAATCCAATCCCATGAGCTTGTGGGTGAAATATTGGTTTGTGAGATTGTTTTGGTCTAGAGCCCTTTATAAATTTAAAAGATCACATGTGCATTTATTCTGGTTGCATATAGTCACCATTTAGTTGATTCATGTGTGACCTTGTGAGAAACACACCAGTCTCATGATGATTGAGAGTTGTGAGAAACCAATGAGGTCGCTAGAGGGTTGTATCTCTCTCCCCTAGCCCATAGGTGCATGCCATATTTCCCTGCATGTATGTCTCGTGGTGATGGAGAGTTGCGAGCAACCAGTGAGGATCAAGCATCGTAGAAGGGGGTCGTAAGAAATGTGGGGAAATTATGAGTGTCCACTCACCTCCCCCATGTATCCTTGATGGTTTCGTGGTACTTGGGTGTTGCAATAGTAACACTGAGGAGATTTTGTAAGATGAATGGCTTCAAGGTCCATGGGGCTTGGTAGGGAAGAAAGGAAAGAGGGATAAAATCTGAGAGAACTCATGTAGAAGGAAGCATGGTCATGTAGAGTGACTGAGTATGGTCATCTTCAACCTTGGTTGTGGCTTCTATAAACCTTAGAAAGGGTATTTGTGAGGTGAGGGCAAGATGTGAGTGAGGGAGCACTTCCATGTGATGAGGAAGAGTGAGTTAGTCGAGTTGTTGAGTGTGAAGAGGTTAAGCAGGAGAAAGAGAAAGCAAAAGAGTAGGTCTAGGGTTTTAAGTGAGAAGGGAAAACATGGGTCAATGGAATTGGTCGACATGCTCTCTCCCCTCCTTTACTCATGTCCAAAATAGGATCAATAGGCAATGTAGTGTAAAAGAAGACCAAGGGAAGAAGAGAGATAGAAAAGAGGAGGAAGAAAGGTCATGGAAGATGTTGAGCATATGTACCCTACACATGTGTCACACTAGAAGAAGAATAAAGGAGATGGAAAACGGGTCCATCCAGGTTGTTGGGCCTACATTTCGAAATCTTAAAGCCCAAATAAAGGGTAAAAAAGTGCTAAACTTGGTCACAACAACAAAAGGTCCAATCTGACTCCTCCAAGCTCCATTTTTGGCAAAACAAGTTGCATTGGAACCACAGGAGTGTGTTATATTATATAATCCTAGCATTAAAGAAGGATATGATATACAAAAGATGGAATTTCATCTCCATGGTGTACCAAATGATTTCTACATTATTTAAAAAGGACATGGTGACATGTAATCAATTCTAATGCATAAATTGAGTATGGCATGATTCACAACCATCAATTCAAATTTGAGAATGGTTGTGGATCATGATTGAGTATCAAACATGTCAAGGTCAGAATGAATTGAAAGAAGGAAAAAACTAGGTCATCATAACACATGCCAATATGTATTTTATGCTTCTAGGAACACTAAGATGTGCAAAAATTTCAAAGCATTGTACGAATGAAAAGGAATGTTTCCAAATTTTGTGGCACATTGTGAAGTGTATCAACTAGTTTTGGTAGTACTATAAGATTCTCAAATCTTGTAAATTTTAATTCTATAAATACAAGGCTTGATTTGAAAAGCAAATTATCTAATAATTTATTGAATAATAATTTATCCATTTTACATGGCTTTAACCATGGCCCAAGTAAGGCCCATGAGACTATTTGCTTTGCAAAAAGGTGCTTGTGAAGCAAGTTTAAGAAATAAAAGGAAGTCATGCATAAATGAAGGATATTGGATCTGTGAATTGTTAGACAATCAAAATATGGACTAATAAGGAAGTTAAGAAAGAAAATAAGATATTTGATGTTAAAGAAAATTAAGGGAGTAATTATCAAATCCTAGCTTGCAATGCAAGTTGTGGGCACCAAATAAGGACATTTTGATATGACTTTTGGAATACTTGAATATAATAAGAAAAATTTGATAATTCTAGAATTTGAGAAGGAAATGATTTCCATGTGAAGTGGGTAATTAATTTAAGGAAAGACATAAAGAGTAAATTTTATATACATAGATATCCCTATAAATTCCAACAATTATATATACATTGGGAAAGGTATTAGTGAGCTACCATACAAATTTTAAAGCAAAAGAATAGTCCTAGATGTCTAAAGAAAATCAATAAGAAAGAAGGACGTACTTGCAATAATTACATATTTTGTTAATTGGAAATCGATTAAATATTTCCCAACTTCATCATGATAACTCGCACTCCCTTTGATATCACATGAAAAGCATGATCCTCAAATCATAGATTGATGATCCTCACATCATCTCCTACCCTGACCTAGTTTGGGAAGGATGCATATTTCACATAGATGCCCCAACCCCTCATTATCTCTCTTGCCTTCACAATCTCCTTTGATTTTTGTCCCAAAAGGACCCAGGGGCTAAGATGAATCCAACAAGCCATTATATAGATGTTTCCTTCATGATTTTATTGAATACCCAATTGATATTCTCTTTGGAAGTTAGGGCTTGTCAGGGTATCCCTCAATTATACCAGTGATGCATGTATTCACCCTCTACTCATACAATACTCCTCTCCCATCAATTAATCCCAAGGCTATCTTGATCTTTTCAACCCACTCCATCACCATCTCTGGTGACCTCGACCTAGACCCAGTCAGTCAGGGAACCTCTGACCAAATTTCCTTGGTTTGGAGTTGCCTTCGGGTGCCTCGAGGAGATTGATATCCTAAATATTAATTATCCTCACCTAACATGAATTTACTACTATATTAATAGTAAACTTATAAGCATAAGTTGTTATTTTCTATTATATCATATTGTTGTGACATGGATCTTACCTCATGGTTATCCACATATTTTAGGTATATTGGAATTATTGGAAAGGATGTAATGATTGAATTTAACAACAAGTCATATAGCTAAGTCTGGAGTGTCTATGTACTCTCATTTTAATAGACTATTATGTATTCTCTTTGATGAAATATATAAAAGATGTTTTCATTTTTCTCTATATTTTCTGGAGTCGGAATGATTCAGAAGAAAATTATACACATTTAGATGATGTCGTAGGAGGTTATATGATGATCACTAATAACTCAATCTTTCTATACATCACTTTTTTGGATTTTTTCTTCTATTTTTATGGTTGATGTATTTAATAGGATTTTTTTCAAAGATTTTACCTAATGATTATTGCGGGTTTAATTAATAATATGAGTCATCATTGAAAGTGCATTTCTAATCAAATTTAAATATTTGAGCTTGATTTTGTATTGCATTTGATGAAACATGTTATTGGTAAAACACAAGAGATATCACAAGTATTACAAACAATAGATCAAAATAATATGAATGATGTGCAAGTTATAAAATTATTCAACGAATAATTGTATTCGTTAAACATTGTAGATGAGTAATTGGAGATATCTATTCAGGTAGTAATTAACTTTTCTAAAAAATACAAGATAGATATTCTTGACATGGATGAAGTATTTCTACCACTACAAAGATCAATAAGTAATTTACTATTGTTTTAATGAGTACATAACATAGTTGATTCTATGTGCTTCCTATACTAATCCAAGTGATTGAATGAAATCCTCCATTAAGTAGAAATTGATTCTTCATGCACAAATTTATCATTTTTATTTATTTGAGGTTGATAAGAAGAACCTTGATATCCAGATTGATATTATACTCTTGATGCCAAAACATTTGACTTATCACATCTGAAGAGGATGCTGGTATTGCACCAACATTGATGGATTTGAAGAAAGATAAATATTTTCCATTGTTGTTCAAACTTCTAAAGGTAGCACTTCTTATACCGATTGAGAAAAAAAATTTGAAATATTATTTTCATCTATAAAGATTATATAGAGTCGATTATACAAAAGATGGAGAAAATTTGGTTGAACGATTGTCTTCTTCCTTACATGGAAAGGGTTTTTTTTCATAATAAGTAATGAGACCATTACAAAATGGTTTCCAGTAGTGTCCAGTCATCTTAATCAACCTTAGTATATGTGATATCATATTTGCAATGCTTATTTTAAACTTTACATACAAGATAATATTTGTTCATTTTGTGTTCTAGTGTCATTTTTTACATCATACTATGGACACATTTTTTGTAAATTGATATTTATGTGACGACCATATCAGACATCGATGGCTTTCTGCTACTAGTAGGAGGGAATGGTTTTGTATTACTTGAATCAATGCAGGACCAAAGTAGATTACATTTATAGGCCATTACAAGCTCTCTTCCACAGGCAAGTGTTTATGTGCATATCATACCTTAATTGTTCATGGTAATAGGCCATACAAAATGGGTAGCATTGACCATAATCTTGTCATAAAAGAGAATATCTCAAGATTTTTGTGCCTTGTAGTGCAAACCCAATCAATGTACATGAAACTAGGATAGAGAGAGAAAATTATATTTATTATATGGTTATTTATAGTTTTAGGAAAGTGAATGGTGGGGACATATAACACTATATGTTTGCAATATTACTATAGAATATAGTATGTAATACAAACAACTTTGTAAAACACATTATTGATGAAATAGACAATACTAAAAAATAAATAATGTGAACCGTTAGGTTAATATTACTAAACTATTTTATGTCAATATATGTACAGTTGTTTGTAAGAAAACAATTTTCAAATCGAAATCATAGAATTCTCTAAAGACACAACCCTAAAAATGGATAATATAAATGTGTTGCAACACATATATATACATACTAAAATATTAAAATAAAAATTGCATGCACAATACAAGAAATAATTTGAACATAATGTTGAATTATAATATTTTTTGTTGTATGTATACTTTCAATGAATACATTCAAAAGGTTGATTTAGTATTGAATGCTTAAAAATTATTTTTATATCCACATATAGACATACTATTAGGTTTATAAACACGTATTGCCTCATTCTATGTCTGGTAACTTTATGCAATTGATAATTATAAATTGTAATCATCGCAAATGTTTTTTTACCATTAGTGTGTTTAATCTTACGTAAGTAATCGATTATACTTATACTTAAGATGAACTAATTGTACCTGCATTCTTCTAATCTTTTTTATACCTTTGTCCTATTTCACTGTCTCCATTTCTCCTTTCTGTATAAGTTTAATACTTAGACTATCATTTTAGGCTTCCTTAGAGGATGCCTCTGTAGAAATAGGTGTACAATACAGTTTGGGAAGGATGGTGTACAATCTTTAACAAATTTTATTAAGTAGTGAATTACATTACCCCTTATTTACGTGGGAGTATGCCCATTAGTAGGAGGACAAGCCACACATGAATAGTCCATGTTTCATCCTTGTATGACATAGAATAAGGGGAAACTCATCCAATGTCGACACAACGAGTCACAAGGGGTTCTCTCCAGTCAACCCACTCATGTTCGATTACTATTAGAAGTAAGTTTTGAGCAAAAGAAAATGGTAGGTGGGTGCTCTGACCAGGCATCGTTGCAACAACACATCATGCTATCAGATGTGGTGTCGAGGTGAGTGACCACCAAACCTTAGACCCTAGGCTTAACTTGCTAGGGTGAGTCTGTTAGGGGCTCTACCTATGTGGAGTTCCTTGACATAAAAAAAAGGAGAAGCAGAGAAAGAAGAAAATATAGAAATAAATATGAGGAGATAATATGGCAAATACATAACACTATGAAAAATAATGATAAACCTATGAGATAGAAGATTGAAATGTATCTATTCTTAAAATATATCTTTTCCCATATTTTTCTAATATATTATAAAGAGAAAATAGTATTCCACTAATACCTAACATATAAAGGAATGTGAAGCACACATTTCATATTTGACTAATGTAATAGATATAATACAAAAAGAGTTATAATATGTGGATTAAATATGAAGGGATAAAAGAGAAAAGAGGTAAGAAAACCAAGAACGATAAGGGGATATTGTATGAGAAATTAATAATGAGATTGAGATATATATTTATTAGATAGAAAATAATAAATATGGAGAGGTAAACTGTGAGAGAGAAGAGTGAAATGTAGTTGTTGGTTATATACATCTTTGCAACATTTTTAAAATATTTTTTTGAAGAGAAACGAGTGTTCTCATAATACCTAACATATAAAGGCATGTGAAACACATAGTTCATACCAGACTAAATTAGTACATATAATACAAAAAAGGGCTATAATGTGAAGAACAAGTATGAAAGAATAAAAGAAAAAGATTGAAAAAAACATGAATAGATAGGGAGAAAAAATATGAGAAATTAGTAAGGCGACTGATATATATTGAGATTAGGCACAAAAGAGTAAATTTGAAGAGATATTATGAGAAATAAAGAAGACTCTAAGAAACAATGACAAATTGTAAGAGAAATAGTAAAATGTAGCTATTGTTTATGTATATCTTTGACCACATTTTTCTTGCATTTTTTGAAGAAAAAGGAGTGTTTCTATAATACCTAACATATAAAGGAATTTAAAGCACACATATCACGCTAGACTAAAGTAATAGATATAATATTAAAAAAAGAACTATAATATGGGGAAGAAAATGAAGGGATAAAAGAAAAAAGAGTTCAGGAAAAAATGAATAAATCAAAAGTTAGAAATTAATAAGGAGATATATGGAGAGTAGATAGAAAAGAATAAATATAGAGAAATAATATGGGAAATAAATCTTGTAAAACACAATGACCGTGAGGGAAAGTAGTGAATATAGCTATTGTTTATACACACACAAACAGATATATATATATATATATATATATATATATGTATACATATTAATGGGTATGTATTTGTTGCCAATGCGGGTAGATTAATTTTAGTTACTTGTGCCTTCCTAATACCCCTACCCTTCCTAATGACATTATACTAGTGCCTTTTCAGAGAGTGAATTATGTCGCAGAGAAGACTATGCGAAGAAATGAATAAGAGGGAATTTATGCGGAAAAGATTCTACCAAGGTGTACGATCATCATCAGAGGAGTTTTTGAGAAAGAGGAGGTAGCGAAGGCTCAGATTCATAGTGAGAATTTGCACGAAGGCTCAGCTCCATTGTTTCTTGAAATCACTAGGAAGACATAAAGGTACCCTATGTTTTCAATTAAACTTGATTCATCCTTCAGCTTCTGCCCTCTCCATCAAACTTGATTCTATCTTCCTTCGTTCTCAATTCATCCTTCCTCTTTATCCATTCAAATTTTAATTATGGGGAAATTGAGGGGCATACATAAAGGGGGGGAAGAGGGTTGTTATCAAAGGAGTCATAGTGCTTGTGCAAGATAAAGGTAGGGCTGAAAGTGATGATGGTTTTGCTGAAGCTAGCTTTGTGAAGAAAGCTCACAAAGATCCAGAAGCTCTTGACAGTTCTAATAAAGGGGTTCATACAAATGAGGGAACAATAAAAAAAGATATAGGAGGAATGGACAATGATTCAAATGATAATGATGAAGAAATTAAAATGAGAGGAAAGTTCATGAAATGGAAGAAGATAAAGGAGGTAATGGAGAGATAGTTAACATGAAGGTAAAAGGATTTAAAGAAGATAAAGGAGCTAATGATATTGATACTCTTCTTACACCTTCCACCAAAATATCATTTCACTATTGGGAGAACAAATTGCATTTTGTCTATTGTGTTTATGCATTTAAGTCATATTTGTAAAGAGAGCTGACATGTTGTAATACAAATGGAGTAAATGTAATGTTAACTATATAACTGTACCCTAAATGAACCTTTTGTAATACATAGTGGTTAGTTGTATTCTTTTAGTGAAACATGTAATGATAAAATCTAAATAGGACAAAAGGACTATCATCAGTATAAAACAACGAGGTCAAATCCCATATTCTTGAAAATGTGTCAATTACAAGATGTATGTGTGTATTACTAAATTTGTGTTTCTCTTACAAAATAAAATTTGAATTTACAAAATTCTTGTCTGTTACAGTATATTTATGCATGTTAGTCATATGCAAAGAGAATTGACAGACTGCAATATGAATAGAATAAATGTAATGTGAAGTATATCATTATACCCTAATGAACCTTTTATAATACAGAGTGGTAAATTGTATTCTATCAGAAAAAACATGTAATGATTAAAATGTAATGGTTTAAAAAGGCACACATTTCAAAAAAATTGTACATCTTATTTATCATTCCATTTCAATTATCATATTATGTGTGGTTATATACTTAGAATATTTAACTTATGGCATGTGCTCTATAGAAATGCATAAATTTAATTTCTAAGTCATCGATGTTACATCAATGCTTATATCCAAATTAGGAATGGGCTTATTTTTAGTGAGAAACAACCTAAAATGCTGAAGAGTACAACATTTACCAACCTAATCCATAAACCACAGCTAAAAGTTGATACTGGAGTTTTAGAGGACATTATTGAGAATTTTTTTGGTGGTGATGGTTTGAGATGGTGAAGGGTTTAAGAGTGGGAATGACAGTAGAAGATGCTGGAGTCATTCTAGGAATACCATGTGTGGGCACTGATATAGTGCCAATAAAGAACGCAAAGGTAGTTAGGATGGTTGGGGAGGAGATTTTTAGGGATGAAATGTTTTTCAAAATGACAAATAAGGTAGCAAGGAAGCAAGCAATGTAGGAGAAAAGGATGAAGGAATTGGATCTGCTTCACAAGGAAAACCTTGCCAAGACATGGCAAAGAATGATGACTGATGATTCTGAAGTTAATTGCCAAGACATGTGTAGGTGTTGGATGTTGTACCTCATGGTCACATTCCTTGTACCAGATATAGGGTACAATGCACTGTTATATATCTTGCACTATCTAAATGATGTGACAACAACTCCATCCCTAAATTGGGCAAAGCTTGTACACAAGCAAATTTTGCAGGGGATGGAGTTCATGAAAAACCAATTAAGATAAGGAGATAAGGTGAAATAACGATCAACAAGACCCTTTATGCCAATGTTTGTATGGTCTGCTTATATGTAAGTACAAAAACCAGATTTACTTTTGTGTTTTTCCTTCTTAAATAAGACAATAAATTGAATGTAGGTTTGGGCACTAGAAATGACAAACATTACGGAAGACAAATACAAGAATGTAAATCTGAGGGTTAAGAAATGGGAAACTCTAGTGAATGCAAAAAAAGTGTTGTCATCAATAGGAAAAGACAAGGTGAAATTCCATATTACAAAAAAAAAGCCATAACAAGATTAATGATTGTATTACTGAATTTGTTTTTTCTCTTACAAAATACAATTTCAATTTATAATTTTTTTTGTCTCTGTTACAAATTTGTTTTATAGTACTCAATTTTTCTTTATTACAAAATACTTGTTTTTTATTACATAAGCTTTGTTTTCATTACAAACTATGTACTTGACTCAGTGAAACATTATCTCTGTTACAATTCTCATGTTTGTGTTACAAAATTGTTTTTTCTAATACAGAGATTGGTTTCCTATTACAAAATTCTTATCTATGTTACAAAAATGTTGTTCGACTTGAAAATTTCAAGTTTCTGTTACATAAATGTTGTTTTTATTGCAAAATGTATCTATGTAATTACATCTATATCTTCTTTGTACAGTCCATTCATGTTCTAAAAAAGATGAAGGTGGACAACAATTATGATTGGGAAGTGATCAAAGATTTAAGAGAAATACCATTTTATATGACATGAAAAAAATTCCCACATTGCAAGTCCAAGTTTATGCAACAAGGTAGGAGGAGTGTAAAGTCAAAGGAAAAATAAAATAGCTAGATGAAGAACCTATCAGAATAACTTGGTAGATAGAATCAAGTCTCTTGAGGATGATCTAGAAAACTACAAGGAGATGTACACAATGAATGTCTTCATAAGTTTTGTAGAGGTAATGGAGGAAAATAAGAAGTTGAAAGATAGGGTTCATGAATTTGAGGAAGATAACATAAATTTGAAGAGACAATTCAACACTATAGAGGAATCACCACAACTCACTCCACTACATTTGAGCTCTGTAGAACATACACATCTAGCAATAAAAGAAGCTCCAGTAGAAGAAAAACAAGAAACACCTACACCAGAAATTAAGGAAATGAAGATGTTTGCCAAGAAGAAAAAGAAGCTAAATTCAAACCTTGGAACCATTGAAGAAAATGTAAAGATTAGAAGGGAGCCAGTGGTAAGTATATATCTTTATTTTTTATGTTCCTCTTTCCTTGAGTATTACTATAAGTGCATTACAACAAATATTAATAATTCATGTAATCTAACACATATACAGGAAAGGAATGTAAACTTCATTGGATATGATCACTTCAAGGGTTATCACAGGAAAAAAGAAGTCTAGAACTCCTAGGAGAATATCGATAAAATGTAAGAGAACACAAGAGAAGAATTATGTGATACATAGATATAATCAACCGTATTCAACATATGGGGCAAGAACTTGTTCTACAGGTCAATAAACGAATGACATTTTGGAGATGACACATGGTGCACTGGATAAAAAACTATCAAGGCGGCTTTTCAAGAATTAAATGATTGAATCTCTTGCAATGTTGACACCTCAAAATATAATGTAGATATAAAATTTTCTTGTAAATTATGTAGTAATGTTCAGTGTAATGAACAAGTGATGGACTGCTTTTTGGACATACTCAAAGAAACTTCAAGTAAGAAAAGAAAGAAATAAATCAAATGGCATTGCTTTAAAACATGTCCCGATAAGAATGAACTACAAGCAGAGTTTATGTACTAATGTGATTTATGTACTGATGTGAATTTGTGTACTAATGGCATTTCATGAGTAAATTATTTAATTATGAAAATTTACATTTCCTGTAGCAAAAATACACATAGGTGCACAGATCATTACATTGGAGATTATAAGTGAACCACCAAATATGTTTAACATCAAACCAAGTGATTTTGATAAGATGGATTCATTGTTCACGTTGGCATCTTCTGGAAGCTAATTTCATACAAAAAAATTTAGGATTTAACTCACATTCTAGAAACTCAACTTATAAGAGAGATGTGCAAAGATGGGTAAGTATCAAGCATTTAACTCTCTTTCTAGAAACTTAGCTTACAACCAAAATCCATTCCATTTAACTCTCTTTCCAGAAATAAATTTGTTATTTTGTTTTAGGTTGGATGGCTATTAGAATACTTAAGTGGATTGTCTAATAGAGGGAGCTAGATGTCTAAAGGGGTAGTTCAATGTGTTGACTACCCCCAACAGGAAGAAACTGAGGTGGATTATAGTGGATTTGTTATGAAATACATTGAATGCTTGGTTAATGGACATGGTATGACCTTTACAAACTAAGGCATTGTGGCAATATGAGGTGATATATTTTAAAGATGGGTAAGTATCCAACATTTAACTCTCTTTCTAGAAACTTATCTTAGAACAAAAATCCATTGCATTTAACTCTCTTTCTAGAAATAAATTTGCTATTTTGTTTTAGGTTGGATGGCTATTAGAATACTTAATAGGATTGTCTGATAGAGGGAGCTAGATGAATAAAGGTGGAGTTCAATTGTTGACTACCCTCAACAAGTAGAAAATGAGGTGGATTACCGTGGATTTTTTATGAATTACTTCAAATGTTATGTTAATGGACATGGTAAGACATTGCGACAATATGAGGTGATATATTTTACAAGATGATGACATTTGGGAAACTAAAGAGACAGAAAAAATTCTAGAGTTAAAGGGGAGTGTTGAAGAAATAAAAAAAGTGAAAGGCAAGCAGCGAAGACATGCAAGAGTCAAAGGGAGCATTGAAGAAATAAAAGAATCAAAGGGGAGCATCAAAGAAATAAAAGAGTTAAAGGGAAGTAGTGAAGACAGGTAAGAGTCAAAGGGGGAAGATAATAAATGATCTTTTTGTATGTTTGAAGATATGACTTTCAAGTAGATATGAAACTAACTATGACTTGACCAAAGATCAGTTGTAGCTGATGTAATCATCTGATTTCAAAAACTAACTGTGACTTGACCAAAGTTCAATTTTTTGTAATGTTTGAAGTTGTTACCTTGATGCAGTGATCAAAGTGCAATGTATAGAACCTATTATTCTTGTAAGACAACATCTTTTTATGTGGAAAATTGAATTGGATGCTTGTGCATATGCTTATTTTGTGCTACTATTATAGTAAGTTACATTTGTTTTGATCCTTTTTTATATCATTATGTTGGTTGTATTTGTATTACATTCTACAAGGAGAATTAGTATGTTGTAAGAGAAAGGATTGCATGTAATTAGAAGGAGAAGAATGTAAGGAGACTAGCCTCTCTATAATGAGACAAAGAAGACTATAATGAAGGGTAATTTTTTGTAATATGGACCAGACGTGTTGCATTCTTCTCTTCTGCAAGAGAAAAATTAACTAAGGATTGTTGGATGAATTTCAACAAGAATGAACATCCTGTAGTGAGAATGGAGAAACATGAAAGAGAAGGAGAAAATGTAACCAAGGACTACACAATGCAAGGATAATTTTTATGATGTAACTACAAAGGATAGCATGTAATAGGAAGGAGAAGAATGTAAGGAGAGATAGCCTCTGTGACATCCCAGGATTTGATGCCTCAGATAACATGATCTTAAAAGGAATGATTGGACTACCCATATCACCAAGGTGCACCTCCTTTTCGGGGAGCCCATCACTAAGAACTCCATAGTTAAGCGTGCTCAGCTTGGAGTAGTACTGGGATGGGTGACCTGTCGGGAAGTTGATCATGGCATGCACGTGAGTGAGGACAAAGTGCGTAGTTAAGGCTAGTGGTGGTCTGTGGGGCCAGTCGTCATTCCTGATGCTCTACTTGAGCCTTGGGTAGTGGGCTCGGGCGTTACAATTAGTATTAGAGCCAATTACCCTCCAGTAGGTGGGGCCCACATGGGCATGGCATGCCAGTCTTGAGTCGTGTGGTCCAGGCATGTAGGAAAGGGTTGTCCATGGTTGACGTAGCCACCCTTGCGCTAGTATTCCGTGATCGGGAGCTGGGTGTCCATGGGCCATTGTGAGTCTGCACTAAAATGGGGAAGAGATTATGTCGCCTTATAGTTGAGCCTTGACGAGGACGTCAAGAGTCTAAGTGGGGGAGATTGTAACATCGCAGGATTTGAGGCCTTGGATAACATCATCTTAAAAGGAAAGATTGGACTACCCATATCACCAAGGTGCACCTCCTTTTCTGGGAGTCCATCACTAAGAACTTCATAGTTAAGCGTGCTCAGCTTGGAGTAGTACTGGGATGGGTGACCTGTCGGGAAGTTGATCCTGGCATGCGCGTGAGTGAAGACAAAGCGTGCAGTTAAGGCTAGTGGTGATCTGTGGGCCCAATCGTCATTCCTGAAATTCTACTAGAGCCTTGGGTGGTGGGCCTGGACGTTATAGCCTCTCTGTAACGGCCGGACCGGATGTGTCACATTCTGCTCTTCTACAAGAAAATGAACCTCGTTACATAATTAATAGCCATCCAAGACACAATTGAATTTAATAAAAAACAAATCAAATGGAAGAGAAATTCATTGTCAATTAGAACTACTACAATGGATGTCTCACTCAACACAATTACATTATAATTCAAATCTAGAAGCACCATTACAAATCTATTACAACCATTAAAAATCAAGTACAACCATTGGAAATCTAGAAGAACCATTACAAATCCAATATAATCATTACAAATCTAGCAGCACAACATTACTAATCTAGAAGCACCATTATAAATATAGAAACAACATTACATATCTAGAAGCACCATTACAAATCCAAGAACAACATTACAAATCCAGAAGCACCATTATAAATACAACAACTTCTTCATTATGAAGACCTTGTCAACTTCCATAGCAGCAACTTCTTCATTGTGAAGAACTTGTCAACTTCCAAAATAGAAACCCTACTCAGTTCATGTACATATGCTAACCAACAAGAAAGACTAAGATGACATTGTTGTAGATTTACAACATATTTGCAAAATATATAACACACATACCTATTTATTCGATGGACAATTTATGCTATTATGATTGATACTGTGTCGTAAGAAATTTTTACATTGTCTCACTTTAGATAGGGAAATTTAAACTCTAGAATTATACCATATATCAGTCACTCTAGGTCTTCCATTAGGCTCCGATTGGTTTGGTGTAGGTCATAGTTATGTGGAACTCATTTTTTGGGAACTCTAGTTTAGTTTCTAGAACTTAAATTCCATTTACTTCCATGTGATTGATTTTTCGTAAGTGTAAACATGGAAATCAATTGAAAAAATTGTTAATATTATTGTGTGACATATAAAAATAAGGAAATCAAATAAATAAAGGAAGAATCATATTGGTGACTAATCATAATATTTTTAATCATAATAATATCAATACAGCCATGATGCGGATGTAACTCCTCTAAAAATATTTTATTGTGTTCTAATTATGATCTTTTATAAAATAATAATGGTTTAGTTCATATTATGATATTTTTATTTCACTTTATATGTACCAACTATTATAATGTTATGTACATTTTATGTGTTTGCATATATAAGTTTTGGTTCATGATTATTTAGCAATATGTATAATACAAATTTTTAGTATATTCTTTGTGTATGATTATAGTTCTTAACCTTTTTCAAATCATATTATTTAAATATGAATATAAAAATATGTTAGATAAATCACATTTTTTCACATGGTACGGCATGGGTTTTTTCGTAGTATTTGTATATTTTTTATTTCATAAACTATAGTGATAATGGTAGTTATTGTGTAAAATATTTTACCCGGTCAGCGTTAGCGCAGCTGGTAAGGCACGCTGTCCCCCTTCGGGGGGAGCCGGGTTCAAGCCACGCTTTGGAGCCCTGGATTTATCACCCACCAGTTATCCGGGCTATGGCTGGATAGAGGATGCGGGCTCTGCCTAATGGCAGTGAAAAAATCCTTTTTTTGTGTAAAATATTTTACATGGCGTCGCTTATATAATGTACAATGTTTTGTCATATTATGTTATGATTTTGGAAATAAACTATATCCACACACTAACATTCATAGTCATAAATAATTTGCATGTGTCATTTATGAATAATGAAAAATATAGTTGTACATGAAATGTTTTCAATTCTTCTAGAACTCATTTTCTATTCTTTTCAGGATGGAACTTAGGAATTATATTTTTTATGTAACTTTGTAACTCATTGGAAGTCACGAAACTCAAATTCCAGAACTTACTTTAAACCAATCATAAGAAAACTATTTTAGGAACTCCAGTTCATAAGTTTTCTGGACCAGTTACAGCAAACCCATAGGAGCCTTAGTTTTGTAAATAATGGGAATGTGGACCTTGAAAGTAGAAGATGAAGCTGTACTGGAACCCGTTACACCAACATCTCCAATATCTAATACCAACAACTTCTTTCGTAAAGCAATGAGCCTTTCATGGAAAACAACTATAGTATTGTTCTTGCACTCTATGTTCACAACTGAATTACAAGTAGAAACTAATTGAAGTGTACTTCTAGTGGGTGAATGCATAACATATACTTTGTTGAAAACCAAAGGGTGATCTCTATATCCTTTGCCCCACCTCATATATATATATATATATATATATATATATATATATATATATGAAGAGTGCAAAAATCATGACTCTTAAGATAAGTAAGAATGTGCCTACATGGAATTCCTTTGAATTCTAATATGAAACAATTATAATATAGCATATCACTAGATGAATCTTTCTTCAAAACGCAAGCACAACTAGAACCACCAACACGATATACCTCAAACATGCCTTCATCATAAGTTTCCTTCACATTATACGCCATAATTGATGAACTTCAGATTGAAAGATATTAAAAATAGATTTGGTGTATATGCCTCTCATTTTCTCCTCCAAAGGCCACAATGAAGCCAAAGGCAGATTGTTTTACTCGTCATTACCATGAAATTTTCTATCTCCCGCAAATGAGAATAAGATGCCTCCAAGCTACAAACAAGTTCAAAGAGTCTTTTTCTGCTATTCATGTGGATTCTAATGTATGCATTAAGGATCTCACTTCTTTGGGTTGTCCTCATGCTAGGAAAGAATGAATCCTACATAAAACATGGCACCCATTGTCACCGCATGGCATACACATCACAAAACCAACTAATGGACAATAATAAGTCATTCTCTTCAACTACGAACTTCATCTCTCTTCAAAATTGTTTGTATCATCTATATTCCAAACACAATCATTCAAAGTAGTAATGATTTGATCCTTGTTAGGTATTCCACCAAGTTTATAAGGGAGTTTATGTAGAATGTGTCAGCTGTAAAATTGATGCTTACATGATGAAAAAGTAGTAATAATCACAACATTCATTATTGGGTCTTGATTAGTTATGATGGAGATGATTCTTTTCGAAAACACAGTAAATATTCATTGAAAATGCATAGAAATGACGTATACTTCTCATCTGACAACAAGGTTGAAGCAAATAACATTGTTTTGCGATGTTGATCAACACCACCAAACATTCCAAAAACAATTGAATACTTATTGGCACGATTAAGTGGTATCAAATTCGAAGGCATCACCAAATAGCACACAGTCATCAATAAAGATGGAATTAGACCAGAACAAATGTATCAAGAAACCATCATAATCTTTTGATACGTATAAAATAATTTAGAATCCAAGACATTGAAGCTTGCAAAATGATCTAACACCATCCACATCGTGATCAACAGACTTTTTTCTCTTCTTACACAGGTGTCCATGATGTTGTCTAGTTGAGAATGTTAACTTATCATAATCACTAGACTTAGATGCTATTAAAGCAAGCTGCTTAGACACATGTATGTTTGCTTGGTTCATAGAAGAAATCATGTCTTTTTGGCTCTGATCCAAAGATGAATTACACTTCAAATAGCACAGGTGGAAAAATCCACAAGATCATGATTGTGATCCTTAACAAATACACTAACAACCCATCTGGAGGAGGACTTGTCGTCAATCGTAGCATGGCTTTGCATCAACACATTTTCATTGGACGTCTATGTTTCTTGGATAATATCTCATTTAGATCAGCAACATCTCTACAAACAAGACTCAAAAGACCATTAGATCTCTTAGAATACTTATTTTCACCTTGATTATCACAAACCAAATCTTTTTCCAGAAAAACCTTAGTACGACTGATGTGATGGTTTTGAGTCACTTTTATAGGCTAGTTTCATATGTGTTTTATGCATTTATTGGTCATTTTCATGGTTAATATCGCATGATTCATTTCCTTCTGCCTATATTCTCATTATGCATCAAATTTACCTTATTTTATCTTATTCGGTATAAATGATCACATTTATCAAGCTGATTTGAGTTTATCTTTAAATTTCAGAGAAAATAGATACATACAGATGTCGATACCATTGATGTGTTGTCGATGCTATCGACAGGACCACAGAGGGAGCCCAAAAAGAGCAGAACATGTCGATACCATCAACCATGAAGTCGATGGCAGCGAGACGTCTTTAGTGAGCCAGATTTCGGTAGGTCAATATCATCGACCCAGGAGTCGATACTATCGACTTCGTCTCAGTAGAATCAGCTTCAGCATCGAATTCCACAGAAAAGCGGCACCTAAGGTGTCGATACCATCGACCCAGAAGTCGATGGTATCGAGACCATGACAGAGCAAACCCAGAAAAGAAAAGAATCGTCGATACTCGGGAGGGTCAATACCATCGACCCACCATCGATGGTATCGACGCCGTCAGATCACGATAATCCACATCTCACGTCTAATTAGACGGTCGTGATGTTTTGGCATCCTAAAGTGGTGTATATACCTAAATCCAGTGGCCCTATGCTATCTATCACGTCATTAGCTACCACACAAGTCTCAAGGATAGGAAAAGAGGAAGAACTGAGCCAGAGCTACGCACCGATCATTTTAGAAGTTGTAGAAGGAGTTTTCCACTGTCGAAAGGTTGTAGAACGCTCATTCCATGCCGAGGAATGCCCATCTCTACTCTGTTCAGGGGTTACATCACATTCATCCACATTTTCTCCATGTTTCCTCTTTCCTTCACCATGTATTCTACTGAGATGAACAAGCGGGGCTAATCCCCTTTGTCTTTAGGACCAGGAGTAGCCCGGGTAATCGTTGTATGACAGTTTTAACATAGTTTATCATAATTTGTCTTTAAAATTCATGGTATGTTATCATTTTCTTTATTATATCATTGTGCTTGATCACAATAATGGTAATCTAATACCATTAATTGCTTTTGATGAAGAATTAATAGTTGAAAAGAGATGATAATCACTTTAGTCAATAAATCCCTTGGAAAAGGTGATGTATGGTTAATGGTGGGAACCATTAGACCTATTTTTCATGCACCTTATCTAAGGCATAGGTTACTACTAATGTGGAACCGACTTAGGTTAAGGTAGTGAATTGTATCACGGAAGTGAGCAATTCTAATTTCAAGCCACTACCCGAATTAGGAGACATTTAATGGTAATTGTGTAAAATTTAGTGCAACGAGAACCCCCGGTGAAACCGCAATCCTAAAGATTCCATTGAAATTGATTAAACCAACCATTTAATCGATTGCTTTATTTTCTTCTATTTTTATTTTCTAATTCAAAACAATTCTCAAACTTTTATAATTGGTTTAGCTGGTCGTAAGTAGTTAGTAGTAGTCTACCAATAATTTCATTCCCTGAGTTCGACTCGGGCCTCACAAAGGCATATATTACATTGACGCGTGCACTTGCGTTTTACGCACGGTAAAATCGTGTCAAGTTCTTGGTGTCGTTGTCGGGGAACGACAATTTTTGGCACTACGAATGCTGCGAGCGGCCACTCTAGGCTACTTTTTCTTTTTTTTTATCTACAATTTTAATTTTTGAAATTAATCTTCTATCTTTCATATTCTATAATCGTTTGGCACTTTGCTTAATTAAATCTATCATTTTATAGGTACTAGTGCATGGTGATTACGCGTAGCACAGACTACGCACAGTCATCACCAGAGGACCCATCTTTGGGATCAGACGATGAGGAGGTCAACATCCAAAATCAGCCCAAGCACATAGATTCAGAATCTGAACCAGAAGTAATGGCTAAAGAAAAGACAATATGGGAGAAGAATAAAGCTTCTTCCTCTTCTGCGTCAAAGGGGCCGATTAAAAGGCAGGCAATCAACATCCCCACATATAAAATTGATCCGGTACTGATTAATTTGGTAAAGTCCAATGCATTTCATGGGCTGAAGAATGAAGATTCAGTGGCCCACATCAGTCAATTTTAGGAAAACTGTGATATGATAACGATTGACCGGTTTCCACAAGAGGCCCTCTATTTGAAGTTATTTCCCAGCTCTCTAGCAGGAAATGCATGAGAATGGCTGCAAAATCTCGATGATGAGTATGTCGAGTCTTGCGACCATATGATAGAGGTCTTCTTTGAGAGATTTTTCCCACCTAAGAAGACCAATGATTTAGTGAGAAAAATTCACAATTTCAGCCAAACGGAGGGAGAAACCTATTCTGAGACGTGGGAACGCTTCCAGATAATGCATAGGAGGTGTCTACATCATGGGCTGGACAAGGAAAAACAAGTGAAGATCTTCTACTTTGCTTTAAATGAGCATGACAGAAGCAATTTAGATTCGGCAGGTTTAGGTTTCTTTTTGAACAACACAGACACAAAGTGTTGGGAGATCTTGAAGAATATGGCTAAGAAAAAATCATGGGGTGATAGAGATGCACCGAAACAAGTCACAGTTACAGGGGACACTAAAGCCATCAAAGAATTAAATGATAAGATGGATTTGATTGCAAAAATACTCCTTGCACAAGAGGAGGATTCTAATGATGAGGCACAGGTCAAATTTATGCACCAACAGAGTTATAGGAACAATGACTACTCTTGGAGAAAGGACAAGAAATTCTCAAGGAAGGATCCCAATAACTTTCAACAAGATTCAGATGCCAAGCCACAACCCACTGCAGAGGAGAAGAACACTGAGTTGCTCATCTAAGTGATGAAACAAAATCAGGAGTTGATGAGTACGTTCAGGAGGCAGTTGCAGTCTCAAGGCGAGATTTTGAATAAAATTGGGCAGACATTACAAAGTCATGGAGCACAGATGAGGGTGCTAGAGACGACTGTGACCCAAATTGCCAATGAAGTGGCGGCTATGAAGCATACAAATCAACAAAGACCAGTCGGTAATGCAGAGACTACTCAAGCACATCATCCAGTTAAGTACATATCAATGATTGAGGGGACAGAGCCCCTGGCAGTGGAGATCCATGAAGAGAAAAAGATACATTTTGACATGGAGGTTAGACCCAGTGTGCCATACCCCCGTAGCTTATATGAACAACCAGGAGGATGTCTCTAGTTCATCAAATCTCACCAAAACCCAATCACAGCCATGCCCACATCAAAGCAAGAGGAGCAGGTGAAGGCCATTATTCGTAGTTGAGCCACTACCACCGAAAAGGATGGGCAGCCACGAGCCTCACAAACTGAGAATGACATGTCAAAGTCTAAGCAAGATGGTGACATTGAAGCAAGCTTAGGGGAGGAGACCCCAAATAGCCCTTATGTGACACCACACAAGTGAGTGAAGGAGCCAAATGTACTTTTTCCGGATAGTCTGAAGCCGAAGAAAGAGCATAGGCACTACAAGAAGTTCTTGGAGATGTTTAGGAAGCTCGACATTAACATTCATCTGGTGGAGATGATAGAACAAATTCCAGCATATGGAAGATTTATCAAGGACATCATTACCACGAAAAGGAAGATAAAAGACACTGACATTTGCTTTGTGAATGAGACGGTGAGCACAATAATCAATGGAAGTTTACCTAAGAAGAAAAAAGATCCTGGGAGCTTCTACATACTGTGCTCAATTGGTGGCAATCACTTTTCGCATGCATAGTGTGATTCGGGTGCTAGCATAAATCTTATGTCGTTAGTCACGTTCAAAAAGCTGGGATTGAAAAGACCAAAGAAATCTGCCATGACTATTGAGTTGGCGGATGGGTCTATTGTGAAGCCATACAGAGTGTGTGAGGATGTACTTGTCAAAGTCGACATATGCATCTTCCCTGTGGATTTTATTATCATGGACATGCCGTAGCTAAAGGGTTGTGAGATGCTACTAGGGACGTCATTTCAAATGACGGCTGATGTTATCACTTCCATTGGGAGAGGTTTCTTGACATTAGGTATTGGCAAGGAAAGAGTTAAGTTCAAATTGTTGAGTGATTCCCTAGGGACACTCCCCGATTCCCCAAGTTGATGAGCATAAGTGTGTCTAGCCTAAGGCGTTAAAGTAGGGTGCTTGTTGGGAGGCAACCCAACCATTGGTAGTTGTATTTACATTTAGTTAATTTTTCATATTTTTTGAGTTGTTTTAATTAAATTCGCACTTAGGTTTGTAAAAATGATGCCCTGATATGTTTGTTAAGTGTACATGACTGCTTGGGTGTCGATACCATCAACCCTTGTGTTGATGGTAGCGATAAGGGTGCAGAGTGGACGCTACAGAAAACTTACTCCATCGATACTATCGATGGCCTCATCGATAGAATCGACCACCCAACAGGAGAATTGACTCAATTCTGGAGAATGTCGATAGTATTGACTTCCTAGTCAATGCTCGTGACATCTCTGATATTTTTAGATGAATCTGAGATGAACCATTCGAACAAAACATCATTAACTAAACGGAAGCGATCATTAGCAGCGGATTACAGAAAATCACTAAAAATTAAAACCATTTACAAAGAGATCCATACACACGAAAACTCTTTCAAAAAGAACAAAAGTAATTCAATTACATTCTAGTTCACAAGTACATGTCCAGTACCATTTCTTCTCGAGGATTACAAGCATCAACTTCCCTATTAAAACTATACACAGACAGATTAATAATCTCGAGGCATCAAGCCAAAATCTTAGATCGATAACTAAAACACTAATACTAATTCTAAGGACATGAGAGTACAGAGATGACACATAGGACTCTATTTACATGACATGACATTCAATATCTCCACCTGAGAATTCACTGTTTCCCCTATTGCTTCTGTTGCTGCTGCTCTTCCCCTGCTATAGGGTTTCTGTCTCATCTTCTGCATCTACCTAAAAATTTTTGGTGACCAACAGAGTGAGACCCAGTCCAACGAGAAATATAACTCTCTGCCAAAAACATTATGGTTGCAGTCAATAGATTAAAAATGAGCAGAGGATAAGCAATTTAAAGCATTCTCATCTTTTTAAGTAATGCAACCATCTGTGATAGAGCAGTAAATCATCTATTCACTTTATGAGAAATATGAAGAACATGTGTAACAATTACTCATCATACCATATTGACATCTCAAGCTTATCATGTGATACTTATTATCATGACATGTTACTCAAGAATCATTCTCATTTCTATTTATTGATCTTAGCCATTTTGTTCGATAAATATTGAATTTGCATCAGACATGAAAGTATATATATCATCATATTCTGTCTAGGCATTGAACTATGCCAATTATCTGTAACCATTCTAGGCATTGGACTATGCCAATCCTTTGATAATAGTGAAGTGTTGGAATATTACCAACCCAGTGATAACAGCCAGGTATTGGATTCTACCAATCATGTGATTTATAGCCAGGCATTGGGTTCTACCAATCCTGTGATTTACAGCCAGGCATTGGGTTATTACCAATCATGTGATTAACAGCCAGCCATTGGGTTCTACCAATCCTGTGATTTACATCCAGGCATTGGGTTCTACCAATCATGTGATTTACAACTAGGATTTGGGTTATTACAAATCCTGTGATTAACATCCAGGCATTGGGTTATTATCAATCCTGTGATAAACAGCCAAGCATTGGGTTCTACCAATCTTGTGATTTAAAGCCAGGCATTAGGTTAATACCAATCATGTGACAGAGTGAGTTTTTGCATATATATTATGTAGTCTCTCTCTTTTACAATTTTAACTATTCCAATTATGCCCTTACTCATCTCTCTCACTAAATTGATTGAATGGATCATCGATTTCACATTAGACCATCCATAATAGTATATAAAGTAAGTAATGCAAGTATTATGATGTTTAGTCAATTGATATATTTAATAATCGAATTGGGAGTCTAATTTTGCACCATAACTAAATCATAACATTATAAAACTATGCCCAAAATCCCATTTCAATTGGAGTTACCAATTTAGAGTTATTTACTTTTGAAATTTGGTGTATTATGTCACCTAATCTAGCCTAGGACTAAAGTCTACAATTTAATTAGATATTATGTTGTCACGCGGCCCATTTTTCTTTGCCTTGGCGTGCCCCTCGCTGGGATTTGATCTTAGCCGTCCGATCAGGTGGACAATGATCCGCTCTGGATCCAAAGGTGAGGACTTCATCTTCCACCTCCGAAAGAAGCGGTCCCCACCAGTAGCTGGACCTGCGATTCCTCCAACAACCCTCGTGCCCAAACCCCACCTTCTCCCCGCGAGATCCTTGGAGGACTGACCCCTCTCCTCAAACCGAACTCAACAACCCTCACCACGTCACCCAACTCCCTCGGATCAGGGAGAACGACCCCCTGAGCCCTCGCACCTCTCAGTGGCGGCAGTAGCCAAATTAGGGCTCCCCTTCCTAGAACCCCCCACGCCTACTTAAGGAGCCCAGCAGCTCCGCCACCGTCTCTTTAGTCGCACCAGCACCTTAATTGCTATCGAGATCAACCCTACCTCCCTCACCTCGAGCACCCCTGCTCACCTTCTCCCCGACCTCCCTCTAACTCTGGTAGGCTCCTCCGTCCAATTCTGAGCGATCGCACCATCTCGGGACCCTGAAAAGTCGAACGCCACCCTCACTTGGAGTCGCGAAGATCCAGAATCCCGGGTCGACTAGCTACCACAGCCGAGCTCAAAGCCGCCATCGCCATTGAGGTCCAGGGCGCGTCGAACAGCTGGGAGTGGACCTAGAGCTTCACGAACGTCACGCGGACATTCGTGACCCCTCAATCCAGCCGGAGGGCAGGTAAACCCTTAGAACCCATTTTCCCATTTTCAAAGTCTCTTGCCATCGCAACCAGGGCTGTAGCCAACCTCCGACAAACTCCTTGGGTTTGTTGAACTCAGGATGACCCCGCGGACGCGACCCGCCCATTCTCACACCCCCAAACACCTTCCAGCCAGCCTGGGCTACTCCACCCTTCTTCTTCTTTGTTGCCTGATCAACCTGCTTCCATCGTGCGCAAGGGAAGCAATCGAAAGGGCATGATTACTAACCTGCCCTGACCCGTCATCATGCTAAGCAAACCCCATAAGGGGCAATCACGTCTTTTTACCCCATCCTGATCTCTCTCGACGGGCACTGGCTCACGGGTCAGTGAGAGGGTCTGGCTGATCAGATCCCTCGCATGATCCGCGAGGCAGAACTCGCACATTCTTTTTTTATTTTCTTTTTATTTCTTTAAAATTCCCTGATTGGTCAGATGTTAGAAAAATCTTAGAAAATGATAGGAAAATCAAAATATATCAAAACTATATATCATTTTCATTAGAAAAATCTAGTCTATTAAAATAAAATCATTCTAGGACCTGGATCTGAGCCCTTTTCGAAAATATATCCTACAAGTCCTAATGACCCCCCTTAATAATTGTATATCATGTAATAATGGTCATAACTAACTTCCAATCTACCTTGAGAATAGATTAAACCATAATTAGGGTTCTAACCATCATGTCACTACTCAGAAGGATAGTTGTTTCAATAAGGGAGAGAAACCCTAATTTCCAGATTTCACTTTTCTTATTATACACCTTATACGATTTTATGTCAACCAATTAATTGCCTTGGATGATTAGAATTAACCCTGACCTTAGAACCCAACTCTGACCCCTCGAATTATATGTATCCTAAAAATGATATCCCGAATAACCTAAACCCTAATTATAATAGTAATTAATGCTGATTGATGAAAAACCATGATGACTTTAGGGTTTTACTATATTTCAGGGTGATCTACCATATTTCTCCTAATCTAAGACGTGTGGAATCAAGATCTAAGAATTAAATGTACGTGGATATAATTATATGACTAGTTTTTGCTGGATGTTAAGTATATGTAATTGTTTGCATGAAATTGATATACATTGATGGATGTGGATATATGATTAATTGATGATTTACCGCCTTGCACATAAAAGAACATCATCAAATATAAGTGAAATGTAGTTACTAGTGGTGCTCATTAAACTCCCTATTAGAGAGGGAAAGATTTAATGTTGACTAGCACCTCCTTAGAGTACATGGTATACGGGGAGATCCCTAGAGTACAAGGTACACGGGGAAGGGCCCACTATTTATGCAATTATGTGCTAAGTCCACCATAGTAATGCATGTTCACTATAAATGAGGCTAATAACTTGTGATTAGCTGATTTTATGCCATTAAATAATGTTTTCTTTCTCCTTCTTCAATTCGAGTATTTTATATGCCAGCATAGTATAGCTTTTACTCCACGTACCAACTTTGTTGATGTATTTGTTTCTAGTATTTTTTAGGTGCAAGGAACAATTGATGATCAAAGTACAATGCATATTCAAAGTACCTGAAGGCACAAATAATAAGCATGGAGGATTTACTAGACAGACCTATTCCTCTTATCTCTTTCTTGTTAGATGTTAGTTTATTTCTTTCCCTAGCTTATTTTGAGGATGATTGAGATCCTATGTAATAATAATCTTTTCTTTCTCATAGACTTATTCTTCTTCTTTCTCAAGTATTAATATGTATGACTTTATCTTTCATTATTGAATGAAGTGTTGTGTGGCTATTTACTATGATGTGAACATGATCTTGGCTTATCTCTGATTTTAGTTGACTATCTTGATTTCTATTATTTTCCCTCTTGACATTTATAGATATGAGTGCACGCATATCTGTATATGTGACTAAGGAAAGTATATAGAAATTGGGGTTCTCACAGTTGGTATCAGAGCCGATGTTCACACATCATAGTCACATGACTTTCATTCACCCTATTATGAGTCTAGGGTAGTCCTTGAGTTAGGGATGTGAAGGGTTGAGGTGACTAGGATAGCATCTGCGTAAGATCTGGCTAAAGTCTCCGAGCCAGTTTGCTTGGCAATCACGAGGCTACCTATGAGGCAGTGTGAGTCTACCTGGCTGATATCCTAAATGTCCCTTACTTCTTGGGCATACCTTAAATTAGGATCCTTCTCATCTATAGAAATTCCCTCTCATCTTTTCTATAGGAATATTTTCCCTCTTATCTCAAATTTTTGAAAATTGTTCTTCCCTTCATCTTTATGTTATAAGATTCGGAAAGAGTCTCTCTATTTAGAAAGTCTTAAGGACCGACTAATAAGGACTTTAAGGTATCCTCCATAAATTGTAACATCAAGAACATTAATAAATGATATAAGAGAATAATGAAATTATATAATGATAATGACTAATATTATTGTTGAGTAATGAATCTAATACATCCCAATTAATTACAGGATGCCTCCTAAGATTCGTAGTTCCGGGGAATCGTCCTCTAAGAAAAGAAAAGAATGTGATACCTCTGAAGTACCTGATCCCGATGCTGCGGCAAAGGAAAGGTGGGAGGAACAAAAGAAAATCCTTCTATATTTTATGGAAACCCTCACCACAAAAGGAACCCCTGAACCTAGCTCATCTAGGAAGAAAGAAGTGACCGTGATAGATTTTATTAAACTAAACCTTGATTCCTTTTGGGGGGAAGATAAGCCTGAGGTCATGGACAAGGCTGAGGCAGGGATTTTATCCATAGAGAATGGTTTTCATACCCTAGAAGTACCCAATGAGAAGAAGGTTAGGTTCGCCACCCATATGCTTAAGGGAGGAGCAAAAATCTGGTGGGAGAACTATGGCGGGAATAGGGGTGAGGAAATAGACAACATGGAGTGGGAAGCTTTTGAAAACCTCTTCACAGATCGTTTTATGCCCATAGCCGAGAGGAAGAGGAAGGAGAAGATGTACATGGAGCTAAGGCAGGGTAGTCTATCAGTAGCTGATTACACCCGAAAGTTTAGGCTTCTGGAACGTTATACACCCATCAGGACTGAAGACCGTCTTACTGAACATTATGTTGACTGCCTTACTGCCCGCTTAAAAACCCTAGTCATAGCCTCTTATCCCAGAAGCATAGATGAAGCCCTAGATATGGCCCTCAAGAAGGAGAGAGAGCAGGGCATGCAAAAACCTCCTAGCATGGGATACTTAGGGTTAACCACAACTGAAGAGGATAAGTTTAAGAAGTTCCACCTAGGCCATAACAACAAGGGTCAGGGAAAGGAGGAGGTTCAAGAAAAGGAGGACAGAAGCACAATCGAAATTAGCAGAAGATTGTCCACCTGAAATGCAAGACTTGCGGACGACACCATGGTGGAGTATGCTGCCACACCAAGCCAGTCTGCTATAACTACAAAAAGGAGGGTCATTTCGTCGCCAAGTGTCCCACTCCCTGCATCTTTGGCAATCCTACAGGTGGTGCTCCGCAGCCTCAAGGACACCTCAATGGCAGGGTATTTGTAGTAAATGCAGAAGAGGCCAAGGCAAATCCAAACCAGCTCTGTGAAGGTAACCTAATTTCTTTATAATTCAATATCTTTTTCAAGCTTGCAATTATTCATAATTTGATTACCTTATGTAGGAAATGTATTATTAAATGGTCATCCTGTTAAGGCTTTGTTTGACTCTAGATCTACAAATACATTTATTTCCCAAACTCTGGCATCCATATTAAATCTTCACATAAGGGATTTGGGATATATTCTGGACGTGTCTATTCCGAGTGGCAAAATACTCACAACTCTGCAGAAAACTAATGAACTTTCTCTTAAATATGAAAATCATGATATGCCCTTTGAATTCATTCTCTTAACTATGGAAGACTTTGATGTTATACTTGGTATGGACTGGCTATACACATACCATGCTCACATTGATTGTAGATACAAGATGGTGGTCCTCTCTCAACCTCATTCATATCCTGTGAAAATCCCTAGGGGAAGCGGATTCTGTAATAATATTATAATCTCCTCTCTTAAAGCTAAAAAGCTCATTTCTAAAGGATGTAAAGTCTTCCTCACATTAGTCTTAGAGACCAGTCCTAGTAGCGGGTCTGTAGAAAGTCTGGAGGTGGTACGTGACTTCCCTGATGTTTTTCCGGAGGAGCTTCCTGGGCTGCCTCCCAATAGAGACATTGAGTTCTCCATAGATCTTCTTCCTGGAACCACTCTAATTTCTAGGGCACCATATAGGATGGCACCTGCTGAACTTATGGAGTTGAAGAAACAGTTGCAAGAACTTCTCGACAAAGGTTTCATTCGTCCTAGTGTTTCTCCCTGGGGAGCTCCTGTTCTCTTTGTTAAAAAGAAAGATGGTTCAATGCGTATGTGTATTGACTACCGCATGTTGAACAAAGCCACTATTAAAAACAAATACCCTCTTCCTCGAATTGATGACCTCTTTGATCAACTTTGTACTGCTAAAGTTTTCTCAAAGATTGATCTTCGTTCTGGATACCATTAACTTAAAATCAAGGATTCTAATATTTCTAAAACTGCTTTTCAAACTCGTTATGGGCATTACGAATTTCTGGTGATGCCATTCGGGTTAACCAACACACCAGGTGTATTTATGAATCTGATGAACAAAGTCTTCCAACCCTATCTTGATGAGTTCATAGTCATCTTCATTGATGATATCTTGATCTATTCTGATTCTATGGAAAAACACCGGGAACACTTGCGAGTAGTCCTTGACATTCTTCAAACTCAGAAGTTTTATGGCAAACTTTCAAAATGTGAATTCTGGATTGATAAGGTTATGTTTCTTGGGCATGTCATTTCTGGAGTTAGTATATCAGTTGATCCCACCAAAGTTTCTGCTGTACTTGATTGGCAATCTCCTCGTAACCCTTCTGAAATTAGGATTTTCTTGGGTCTGGCCGGATACTATCGTCGTTTTATTCCAAACTTGTCCAAAGTTGCACTTCCTCTCACCAAGCTTACTCGGAAGGATGAGCACTTCATCTGGTCAGCCACTTGTGAGTCCAGTTTCCAGCAGTTAAAGCAAAAGTTGTCGTCCGCTCCTGTTCTCATTCTACCATCTGGAAATGAAGGGTTTGTCATATTCACTGATGCTTCGAGGAATGGATTAGTGTGTGTCCTGTAGCAGAATGGTAAGGTAGTGGCCTTCGCGTCTAGACAGCTAAAACCCAATGAACTTAATTATCCCACCCATGATTTGGAATTAGCTACAATCATTTATGCCCTTAAGATCTGGAGGCACTACCTGTACGGGGCGACGTTTGACATCTTCATCGATCACAAAATCCTGAAGTACATCCTGACTCAGAAGGACTTGAATCCGCGTCAGCGCCGATGGATTGAATACCTAAAGGACTACGATTTCACTATTGCCTATCATACGGGTAAGGCAAATGTAGTCGATGATGCCCTTAGCAGAAAAAGGGCAGTGTGTGCATCTCTTTATGTTCCTGAATGGAGGAACATGGAGGATCTAGTGGGTTGGAAGCCGTAGTTTCTGTCTGATCGTGTGCATGTTAATAACATTTTCATCACGTCCAACTTGCATCTCAAACTTCTTGAGGCACAAAAGGCTAGTCCCAGACTGGCAGAGCTATCTTCTCTCCTGTCAAAGCCGCAAACGCATCTGTCCGTGGGTCTTGATGGTGGTCTCCGTTACAAGAATCGTATATGGGTTCCTGAGTAGTCAGCTATAAAGACATCAATCCTAAATGAGGCACATGGGTCCAAGTACACAGTCATCCAGGCACAACCAAGATGTACAAAGACCTACAACGTCAATTTTGGTGGAGGGGTATGAAGCACGATATTGCTGACTTCGTGTCCAGGTGTCTGACATGTCAAAGGATTAAGGCCGAACATCAGAGACCAGGCGGTCTACTATGACCCCTTGAGATTCCGGAATGGAAATGGGAACACATCACCATGGATTTCGTGGTGGGATTACCCAGGACCAGGAAGAGATACGACGATGCATGGGTCATAGTGGATCGTCTTACCAAATCAGTTCATTTTCTTCCTGTAAAGACTACTACAAGGGTTTCTGAGTTGGCGGACCTGGACATACGGGAGATAGTACGTCTACATGGAGTCCCAACATCTATTGTCTTAGACAGGGACCCAAAGTTCACTTTAAAGTTGTGAAAGCAGGTTCAAGAGGAATTGGGCACCAAGTTGAACTTCAGTACAGCCTACCATCCGCAAACAGATGGGCAGTCAGAACGTACAGTACAGATTCTGGAGGACCTTCTACGAGCTTGTGTTCTTGACTGGGAAGGCTCGTGGGACTATTACTTGCCTTTAGCGGAGGTCTCCTATAATAACAGCTATCAGGAAAGCATTGGGATGCCTCCCTATGAAGCTCTTTATGGTCGACCATGCAGATCACCTTTACACTGGGATGATGTCAGAGAGCGTACCCTGATGAAATCCGAGGAGATGCAGTTGTATTCTGATAAAGTTGCACTGATTAGGAAGAGAATGAAGCGAACACAGGATAGACAGAAGTCGTATGCATATGCTCACTGGCAGGAACGTCAGTTCAAGGAAGGTTACCATGTATTTCTGAAGATCCGACCTATTCGAGCTTTGACCAAGAACAAAGGAAAGCTCAGTCCTCGTTATGTTGGACCCTTTGAGATCCTTGAAAGGGTTGGCGAATGTGCTTACCGTCTTTCTTTGCCACCTCAGTATAGTGCCATGCATAACGTGTTTCATGTATCTAATCTGAAGCCCTATGTCAAAGACTCCAGTCATATCCTGAATCATGAGCCTCTCGAGTTGAAGGATGATCTGTCATATGCTGAGTCCCCAGTCAGAATTTTCGACTTCAAGTCAAAGGAGCTTCACAGTAATCGTCATATAGAAATGGTGAAAGTTCTCTGGAGACACCATGATGAAATGGATGCCACCTGGGTGCTAAAGACCGAGGTCAAGAAAAAGTATCCATATCTTTTTCAGGCTGCTAGAATTTTGGGGACAAAATTCTTAAAAGGAGGGGAGAATGTGACAGATTGAGTTTTTGCATATATATTATGTAGTCTCTCTCTTTTACCATTTTAATTGTTCCAATTATGCGCTTACTCATCTCTCTCACTAAATTGATTGCATGGATCATCAATTTCACATTAGACCATCCATAATAGTATATAAAGTAAGTAATGCAAGTATTATGACGTTTAGTCAATTGACATATTCAATAATCAAATTGGGACTCTAATTTTGCACCATAACTAAATCATAACATTATAAAACTATGCCTAAAATCCCATTTCAATTGGAGTTACCAATTTAGAGTTATTTACTTTTGAAATTTTGTGTATTATGTCACCTAATCTAGCCTAGGACTAAAGTATGCGATTTAATTAGATATTATGTTGTCACGCGGCCCATTTTTCTTTTCTTTGGCACGGCCCCTCGCTGGGATTTGATCTTAGCTGTCCGATCAGGAGGACAATGATCCACTCTGGATCCAAAGGTGAGGACTTCATCTTCCACCTCCAAAAGAAGCGGTCCCTGCTA
This sequence comes from Alisma plantago-aquatica, assembly GCA_963693085.1. Taxonomy (NCBI): domain Eukaryota; kingdom Viridiplantae; phylum Streptophyta; class Magnoliopsida; order Alismatales; family Alismataceae; genus Alisma; species Alisma plantago-aquatica. The sequence goes on from OY856410.1 coordinate 21,494,489, forward strand.
GTAGCTGGACCTGTGATTCCTCCAACAACCCTCGTGCCCAAACCCCACCTTCTCCCCGCGAGATCCTTGGAGGACTGACCCCTCTCCTCAAACCGAACTCAACAACCCTCACCACGTCACCCAACTCCCTCGGATCAGGGAGAACGACCCCCTGACCCCTCGCACCTCTCAGTGGCGGCGGCAGCCAAATTAGGGCTCCCCTTCCTAGCACCCCCCACGCCTATTTAAGGAGCCCAGTAGCTCCGCCACCGTCTCTTTAGTCGCACCAACACCTTAATTGCTATCGAGATCAACCCTACCTCCCTCACCTCGAGCACCCTTGCTCACCTGCTCCCCGACCTCCCTCTCACTCTGGTAGGCTCCTCCGTCCAATTGTGAGCAATCGCACATCTCGGGACCCTGACAAGTCGAACGCCACCCTCACTTGGAGTCACGAAGATCCAGAATCCCGGGTCGACTAGCTACCACAGCCGAGCTCAAAGCCGCCATCGCCGGCGAGGTCCAGGGCGCATCGAATAGCTGGGAGTAGACCTAGAGCTTCACGAACCTCACGCAGACCTTCGTGACCCCTCAATCCAGCCGTAGGGCAGGTAAACCCTTAGAACCCATTTTCGCGTTTTCAGAGTCTCTTGCCATCGCAACCAGGGCTGTAGCCAAACTCCGGTGAGCTCCTTGCGTTCGTTGAACTCAGGATGACCCCGCGGACGCGACCCGCCCGTTCTCACACCCCAAGACACCTTCTAGCCAGCCTGGGCTACTCCACCCTTCTTCTTCTTTGTTGCCCTATCAACCTGCTTCCATCGCGCGCAAGGGAAACAATCGAAAGGGCAGGATTACTAACCTGCCCTGACCCATCATCATGCTAAGCAAACCCCATAAGGGGCAGTCATGTCTTTTTACCCCAACCCGATCTCTCTGGACGAGCACTGGCTCGTGGGTCAGTGAGAGGGTCCAGCTAATCGGATCCCTCGCATGATCCGTGAGGCAGAACTCGCAAATTCTTTTTTTATTTTCGTTTTATTTCTTTAAAATTCCCTGATTGGTCAGATGTTAGAAAAATCCTAGAAAATGATAGGAAAATCGAAATATATCGAACCTGCATATCATTTTCATAAGAAAAATCTAGTCTATAAAAAAAAATCATTCCAGGACCTGGATCTGAGCCTTTTTCGAGAATATAGCCTACAAGTCCTAATGACTCCCCTTAATAATTGTATATCATATAATAATGGTCATAACTGACTTCCAATCTACCTTGAGAATAGACTAAACCATAATTAGGGTTCTAACCATCATGTCACTCGAAATCTTATCTCAGAAGGATAGTTGTTTCAATAAGGGAGAGAAATCCTAATTTCCAGATTTCACTTTTCTTATTATACACCTTATACGATTTTATGTCAACCAATTAATTGCCTTGGATGATTAGAATTAACCCTGACCTTAGAACCCAACTCTGAGCCCTCAAATTATATGTATCCTAAAAATGAATCCCGAATAACCTAAACCCTAATTATAATAGTAATTAATGTTGATTGATGAGAAACCATGGTGACTTTAGGGTTTTACTATATTTCAGGGTGATCTACCATATTTCTCCTAATCTAAGACGTGTGGAATCAAGATCTGAGAATTAAAGGTATGTGGATATAATTATATGACTAGTTTTTGCTGGATGTTAAGTATATGTAATTGTTTGCATGAAATTGATATACATTGATGGATGTGGATATATGATTAATTGATGATTTACCGCCTTGAACATAAAAGAACATAATCAAATATAAGTGAAATTTAGTTACTAGTGGTGCTCATTAAACTCCCTATTAGAGAGGGAAAGCTTTAATGTTGACTAGCACCTCCCTAGAGTACATGGTATACAGGGAGATCCCTAGAGTACAAGGTACACGGGGAAGGGCCCACTATTTATGCAATTATGTGCTAAGTCCACCATAGTAATGCATGTTCACTATAAATGAGGCTAATAACTTGTGATTACCTGATTTTTTGCCTTTAAATAATGTTTTCTTTCTCCTTCTTCAATTCGAGTATTTTATATGCCAGCATAGTATAGCTTTTACTCAATGTAGCAACTTTGTTGATGTATTTGTTTCTTGTATTTTTTAGGTGCAAGGAACAATTGATGATCAAAGTACAATGCATATTCAAAGTACCTGAACGCACAAATAATAAGCATGGAGGATTTACTAGATAGACCTATTCCTCTTATCTCTTTCTTGCTAGATGTTAGTTTATTTCTTTCCCTAGATTATGTTGAGGATGATTGAGATCCTATGTAATAATAATCTTTTCTTTCTCATAGACTTATTCTTCTTCTTTCTCAAGTATTAATATGTATGACTTTATCTTTCATTATTGAATGAAGTGTTGTGTGGCTATTTACTATGATGTGAACATGATCTTGGCTTATCTCTGATTTTAGTTGACTATCTTGATTTCTATTATTTTCCCTTTTGACATTTATAGATATGAGTGCATGCATATCTGTATATGTCACTAAGGAAAGTATATAGAAATTGGGGTCGTCACAAATCATGTGATTAATAGCCAGGCATTGGATTCTACCAATCCTGTGATTTACAACGAGGCATTGGGTTATTACCAATCATGTGATTAACAACCAGGCATTGGGTTCTACCAATCCTGTTATTTATTATAGACTTCATGCCTCTGCCAGGTATTTGGACTCTGCCAATCCTGTGCATCTCATCACTGAATACCACATCACCTTTACTAGGCACTATACCTTGGCCAAGCTATCATACTTATTCACATCCTTGATAAAATTCAAGTATTTCTTTTATCTCATTTAAGCCTATTCAAAACACTATAGCCCTTATTTGGCTGTAAGCATAAGGCATGTATGATCAAGATTTGATTGTTATTATTATATCCATTTATTATTATTAACTGAGTTTCCATTGATTTGTTCGAAACATTATTATTTCTTACATGAACTCTTATAATCATATTGTTACTTCTTACAAAGAAACAACTATTCTGATGACTCACCAAACCCATTAAACATCTTCTCACTTCTTATTAGGTAACAAATCACATAATGGCTCACAGGGCCCATTAAATATCTTGTCACCTCTTACTAGGTAACAAATCACATAATGGCTCACAAGGCCCATTAAACTTTTACAAAAGGTAGAATATCATAGCTCATGCTTGGCTATGATCATCATCTCATGATATCTGTACAATAAAAGTGATATCAATTGCATATCATCATTATGCAAAACAAGGGTAACACTATTGTCCTCTCATTTGGACTAGGATTTCCCATTTCATATCAATTAGGGCTACTCATCCCATTACCCAAGGTTAGGGTTAGGGTTTTCCATCTCATATCAATTAGGGATATTCATCCCATTACCCAAGATTAAAGGTATAGTTTCTTATATCATTACTTGAGATTGGGGTTTCAGATATTACAGTCTGAAGTAAGGATTCCACATACCTTTACTTTATATTAGGGTTTCACATAATATTATTCTAAGTTAGGGATTCTTACAACATCACCTTAGATAAGGATTTCACATTTCATCACCCTATATTAGGGTTTCACATAATATCACCCTGTGTTAGGGTTCCACATGGCATTACCATGTATTAGGATTCCACATGGCATCACCATGTATTAGGGTTTCACGTGGCATCACCTTGTATTTGGGTTTGTGATTAGAGGAGTATCCATCATTGAATCTATTATGAGTCAATTAATTAGAGATATTGGATCAACATCCAATTACATCAGTAAATATCCTCAAACATTCTTAATCTCCTTTGATCCCAAACGGTTTTGAAATTGTTTGCTCCAAACGGTCTTGAGACTATTGGGTCTCAATCGGTCTTAAGACCAATTGGACTCAATCTTGAGACCGTTTGTACATGTACTTGTTGAGGTGTGTGCTTAGTATGAGATCATCATCTTCAAGCTTCAAACCTTCAAAAATTTCAGGGATTCTTGTGGTGATTTCAACAATCAATCAAAAGTAATTTCGAGAATGAAGAAAGGTTCAACATATGTAAGAGAAAGCAAATCAATAATAACATTTAAGGGTTCAAGTTATATAACCCACCATCAAAGTTTAAACCAAGCTTCAAGATTCACATCTCTAATTTTGAATGAAGTTTTCTCAACCTCCCAAGGTCCGTCCTCAAGCCTTTGAGTGAAAAGAATTGGCTAGGGTTGAATATTGAATGGAGAAAAGAAGAAATCAAGCATTTATTTGCGATTTCCACCATGAAATCAAGGTTGAAGTTAATTAAGGAGCTTACCTACAGGTTGTGTTTCATCCTCCTATTTCTCCTAAGCCCCCTTGAGTTCATCCAAAGCAAGGAGATACAGAAAATCTGAAAAAGAGTCATTGATTGAGTGGGAAATGAAATGTATATAAAGGAATTTCAAGAGAGAGAAAGTTTTATAATAATCCTTCAACTCCCCAACTTGATGCCACTTATCCCCCTCACTTCCATACATATGAAGCCACCTTCTTTTGACTTTAATTCCTCTTCATTATCCTTGAATTAAAGGAAAAAAATTAAGCACCTTAATTCATATAATACTAATATCCCATATTTAGTGGATATTACTTTTTAGTTAACTAATGTGAGTGGGCTCTCCACTCACTTGAGATATTTTCGGTTCCATTGCAAGTCACGAAGACGTCTATACTTGTATAAAATCAACCATCTCATCTTTCATTGATGGGAACTTCAATTATTATATTTATTTTTACATTAAATCGAATTAGGGTTCCAATTATGCTTAAATCTTGATTATTTTAATATCAAGATTCTCTCTCCTCCAAAGTGATTCAAATGAGACCCCCCTCTCATTTTCATTGCTCTACATGATTCCAAGAAACATTAGGGACTCCCTTGAAGTGACATTTTGTATATTTAATGCTAGGTTTTGGGTCAATTGCACATTGCACCAAAACTAGGTTTTAATGCACAAGCATGGCTCAACAAGTTCTTTCTTGGTATTCTGGCTTGTAGATGCCATACCTCTACATCATTTTCATTCTTATGATGCTTCAACACCTGATGAACATTTTATCATGTAACATTTGCAAGTTAACCCCTCAATTTGGGTAAACTTTAGTCCAAAACAGGCAAAATAGTATCTCAACATTATTCAAAAAGGACTAAAATTGAAACATAAGTTCCTCTTGAGTCTTAATTACTTTTCAAGAGATAAGAGAAAGCATATAACTAACTTTATTAAGCAAAATATCTATGGTTAAAGGATAACCTAGGTCAGGGATGTTACAATTATAAACCCCTAACAAGGATTTAGTCCCCGAAATCCCAGATAAAGGAAGATAGTTGTCACTCATGTCATCAAATCTCTAGATAACATCTCAATGTCATGGAGATTGCATAAAGCTTTTTCCAGTGCCAGGTTATTCCACTTATATTTATCACTTGAATCTATCATACAAGGCATATATTCAATTGCCTTTTCATTATTGACTTACAATATGTATACTGTATTGAGTAATACCTTCTATATCAAAGAAGTGTTATTCATACTTCAAATGTTTCTACAATTATCCCTTCAATTATTACCTTTCTATCAATGTTATGTTTATGCAGAGCATAAACCCCTAACATATGATGTCCATAAAAATTTTATGTAACTAGACTAATTTCACAGTTGGCCAATCCAAGTAACCAACATAATTCATCAAATTAAAAGTTATGTTTTTATTTCCCACATCATCTGATATTTTCTCAGATACCAAAATCCTTACTTTGGTATTCATCATATGTGTTGAGAACACATCCCGTCCTCATCATATCCATTTCTCTATTGTTATTATCAAAGACACACATGCACAAGGGTATTTCTTTTTATTTTAGGACATTGCTTGTTCCATATATCTTTATCTTGGAACCAAAGTCCAAAGCAAACTGATACTTCTCTAAGTATTCATTAATGGATCATTTCTAATCCATGCACATAAAGTGTTACTTGATTGCCATGTCTCTAAAAGAAGAAATCAAAAAGAAATATAACCCTCTTATCACCCCATAATTAGTTAGGGTTGTTTATCAAAGAGAAGAGATATCATCCTCTCTGGTTATTATATAAATTTTCAATTTTTCATTAATCATTTATTCTTGTCTCATCCTAAGTTCCTTGCTATCTGCATAGGAATTATAAGGATGATTACATGTCACCATGTCTTAGTATTATCATCATCATGATTACTAGATCTGGGTATTCAAACCCTTAGTTCATCACTGAATATTGTTACCTGTTATCAGGTATCTTGTTACCTCTAGGTCCTCAGACCAAGGTTTACATTATACTAACCATCTCTTTTTGTTTGTAAGTCAATCTATGACTAACTCAGATTCATTCATATATTAATTAGGATGTGGTAGAAATATCCATGTCACATCACTTCCTCATTAATCTCTTTAGATTGTCTCAAAATGACTACTTGATCAGGGTAATCAGAAAGATAACAATCTAAGAGTTCTATACTTACCTTGATTTTAATACATGAATACCTAGCCAGGGTATTCAAGGACTGAAATTAGGTAGTATGTATTTATTTTATATTATTTTTCATCTTTTTATGTTTTACTACTTAATATCTCAAATTTTCTCTAGGTGTTTCTTTTGCATCTCTCCCCTTTCACCATGAAGAGAGATTTCACAACATATAAAAGATTATTGGGTTGAAAATAAATTATTATCCTTTTTATCTCTCTTTCATGCCTTTCTATGACGAATTAAAGGAAGTTCAACAACATTTATTTTTCTTATCATTAGTAGGCAGAGAGAAGAAAAGAAAAGATAATTTAGAATGAAAAGTTCTATCTGACATGTTACCTTTATAGATTTTCTAATATCTTGTTTGTCAGATCACCTTTATTTCTTCTTAGACACTGCCACCTTAGATGTCCTATCTGCCCACATCTGTGGCAAGCTCAGCCCCTACTTGGTAACTGTTGCATTGTGTAACATGTTGTTGTTGAACCAGTGATAATGAAGATTTTAGTTGTTCAGCATCACTATTCAATGGTCCATGTGAATGTGTAGATTTTCTTTTGAGGCTTGTCTCATGTTTCTTTGTCACTGACCTTTCTATCTTCCGGACATATTCTACGAATGTGATGAATCTCTCTATACTTTCTAATGCAGATGATGAGATAGATACATCAACATTCAGTCCTTTCTCAAAATGTCGAATCTTCTCTTGTTCAGTATTGGCCATTTGAGGACAAAACCGCAAAAGTTCCGTGAACCTAGTCTCATATGCATTGATTGACATGGTTCCCTTCCGAACCTTCTCAAACTGTGAGATCTTTTTGTCCAAATATGTCCTTGGAAAGTACTTATTAATGAATTCTCGATGAAATTCTTCCCAACTAACTTCTTCATCATTCCTTTTTACTTCTTCTATGGCCCACCAATGTCCAGCACTACCCTTCAAAAGGTATACATCATGTTTGACATTGTCAGCATTTGGGATACTAAGGATTTTAAAAGCCTTTTCTAACTCAGTAAGCAATAGATCAACATCTACTGGCTCAGATGTCCCAACATATTCTATGGCTCCTACATGATGTAGCCGCTCAAAAGTCTTACCAGACCCATATCCCTCATTGGGAGTTGGTGCCCTAGGTGTTGGTGTTGGCATCTTATCTACCATTTGCATTACTATGGTCATGAATTTCCCAAAAAGAGCAGGAAAGTCTGGGATTCTTATCATGACTTCATCATCATGGGGATTCTTAGGCACTGATTCCTCTCTCACCTGATCCCTTGCACCTCCTGCTGATGCAGCAGCATTACTTTTAGCAACATACTCCTTGGGTTCTCCAGACATCTTTAAGTTATATTCCTCCTTCAGCATACGCAGAAGTCACTATAAGATATATTGGATGACATTATAACAGACTCAATACCTTAGTCCTATGTCTCAGTAGACTCAGCGAACCTTAAGCTCTGATATCACTAAACTGAGACGAACCATACGAACATAACATCATTAACTAATCGAAAGCGATCATTAGCAGCGGATTACTAAAAATCACTAAAAATTAAAACCATTTACAAAGATATCCATACACAAGAAAACTCATTCAAAAAGAACCAAAGTAATTCAATTACATTCTGGTTCACAAGTACATGTCCAATACCATTTCTTCTCGAGGATTACAAGCATCAACTGCCATGATAAAACATACACAGGCAGCATAAGAATCTCGAGGCATCAAGCTAAAATATCATATCGATAAAAAAACACTACTACTAACTCCAAGGACCTGAGAGTACAGAGACGACACATAGGACTCTATTTACATGACATGACATTCAGTGTCTCCACCTGAGAATTCATTGTTGTCCCTGTTGCTACTGTTGCTGCTGCTCTTCCCTCTGCTATAGGGTTTCTGTCTCTTCTTCCACGTCTACCTAAAAAGTGTTGGTGACCAATGGAGTGAGACCCAGTCCCAGCGAGAGATATAACTCTCTGCCAAAAACATTATTATTGTAGTTTAATAGATTAAAATTGAGCAGAGCATAAGCAATTTAAAGCATTCTCATCTTTTAAAGTAATGCAACCATCTGTGATAGAGCAGTAAATCATCTATTCACTTTATGAGAAATATGAAGAACATGTGTAACAATTACTCATCATACCATATTGTCATCTCAAGCTTATCATGTGATACTTATTATCATGGCATGTTATTCATGAATCATTCTCATTTCTATTTATTGATCTTAGCCATTTTGTTGGCTAAATATTGAATTTGCATCAGACATGAAAGTATATATATGATAATATTCTGTCTAGGCATTGAACTATGCCAATTATCTGTAACCATTCTAGGCATTTGACTATGCAATCCTTTGATAACAGCTAGGTGTTGGATTATTACCAACCCAGTGATAACAGCCAGGCATTGGATTCTACCAATCCTGTAATTTACAGCCAGACATTAGGTTCTACCAATCCTATGATTTTCAGCTAGACATTGGGTTATTACCTTTCTTGTGATTAACTGTCAGGCGTTGGGTTCTACCAATCCTGTGATTTACAGCCAGGCATTGGATTCTACCAATCCTGTGATTTACAGCCAGGCATTGGGTTATTACCAATCCTGTGATTAACAGCCAGGCATTGGGTTATTACCAATCCTATGATTAACAGCCATGCATTGAGTTCTACCAATCTTGTGATTTACATCCATGCATTGGGTTATTACCAATCGTGTGATTAATAGCCAGGCATTGGGTTCTACCAATCCTGTGATTTATAGCCAGGCATTGCATTATTACCAATTATGTGATTAACAGCAAGGCATTAGGTTCTACCAATCCTGTGATTTATTATAGGCTTCATGCCTCTGCCAGGTATTTGGACTCTACCAATCATGTGCATCTCATCACGGAATACCACATCAACTTTACTAAGAACCATACCTTCGCCAAGCCATCATACTTATTCACATCCTTGATAAATGCAAGTATTTGTTTTATCTCATTTAAGCATATTCATAACATTATAGCCCTTATTTTGCTGTAAGCATATGGCATGTATGATCAAGATTTGATTGTTATTATTATATCCATTTATTATTATTAACTGAGTTTCCATTGATTTGTTTGGAACATTATTATTTCTTACATGAACTCTTATAACCATCTTGTTACTTCTTACTAAGCAACAACTATTTTCATGACTCACCAGACCCATTAAACACCTTGTCACTTCTTATTAGGCAACAAATCACAAAATGGTTCACAAGGCCCATTAAATATCTTATCACCTCTTACTAGGCAACAAATCACATAATGGCTCACAAGGCCCATTAAACTTTTACAAAAGGTAGAATATCATAGCTCATACTTGGCTATGATCATCATCTTATGATATATGTACAATAACAGTCATATCAATTGCATATCATCATTATGAAAAACAAGGGTAACACTAGTGTCCTCTCATTTGGACTAGGATTTCCCATTTCATATCGATTAGGGTTACTCATCCCATCACCCAAGGTTAGGGTTAGGGTTTTCAATCTCATATCAATTAGGGATATTCATCCCATTACCCAATATTAAAGGTAAAGTTTCTTATTTCATTAGCTGAGATTGGGGTTTCATATATTACAGTCCAAAGTTAGGATTCCACATACCTTTACTTTATATTAGGGTTTCACGTAATATTATCCTAAGTTAGGGATTCTTACAACAACACCTTAGATTAGGATTTCACATTGCATCACCCTATATTTGGGTTTCATATAATATCACCCTGTGTTTGGTTTCCACATGGCATTACCCTGTATTAGGATTCCACATGGCATCACTTTGTATTAGGGTTTCACATCTTATCACCCTATATTAGGATTTCACATGGCATCACCCTGTATTAAGGTTTCACATGGCATCACCTTGTATTAGGGTTTCACATGGCATCACCATGTATTAGGGTTTCACATGGCATCTCCCTATTTTAGGGTTTCCCATCTCATCACATTAAATTAAGGTTTCTTATAACATTTCCCCAAATAAGGGTTTCATATGACTTAACCTGAAATTAGGGTTTTCATGAGCATCCTCTTAAATTAGGGTTTTTCATTAAAATACCATGAATTAGGGCCTCTCACATCATTACCCTAAATTAGGGTTACATCATCACCCTAGATTAGGGTTTCACCTAACTTTTCCCTAAATTAGGGTTAGAGTTCATTAACCTTCTCGATTAGGGTTTCATGATCTCATCATCATGGATCAAACCCTAATTACATATTTTATTCATGTTGAAAGTGTTGAGGATCAATCATTACATGATTATCATTCATGTATGAGTTTCTCTCTCTCATCCATTCTAGGATGTTAAATACTCCAAACTTGATTAGATTAGGTCGACCCTTCATTCAAGTTCATGCATTTAGGGTTATCATAGTGCATTAGGATATTACTTTTATAAGCATCAAAGGTTAACCCCTTAAGGGTACTAATCACCCTAGTTCCTTAAGAGTGAAACCATTATAGCCACCTTTGATATCCATCATTGATAATCATAAGGTTAATTGATCATATTAGGTCTTCAATTGGTTTTGATTACATTGAATCACCATACGGTTTTGAACAAAAGTCCTCAAATGGTTTTGAAACCGTTTGGACCTCCAAACATTGTAGGTCTCAACCCTAAAATGATCAACAAACCTCAAATGGTCAACCCTTTCAATCGGTCTTAAAGGATTCTTTAAAATCGAATGGATCATTTAATCATTGAAACCGATTGGCCAAATAAATCTTTAAACCGAATGGACCTCCAAACGGTTTGAGACCATTTGATCCCAAACGGTTTCAAGACTGTTTGGATTCAAATGTTTTCAAGACCGTTTGGTCCAAATCATCTTGAAACTGAGAGGATCAATTAGGTTCCCTTCACTCAATTCAATTAGGGTTTGCTTCTTTGAATCTCACAATAATTGAACAATTGAAAGTGCATCCAATCATGGCCTTTGGATCTACAATAACCATCATAGCCTTTGACCTCCAAACGGACTTGAAATCGTTTGGTCTCAAACAGTCTTGAGACCGTTTGCACCATCAACCCAAAAAAAAGCCATTCAATTCAATTAGGGTTTCAACCCTTCAACTCGATTAGGGTTTGTGATTAGAGGAGTATCCATCATTGAATCTATTATGATTCAATTAATTAGAGATATTGGATCAACATCCAATTACATCAGAAAATATCCTCAAACATTCTTAATCTCCTTTGATCCCAAACGGTCTTGAGACCGTTTGCTCCAAACGGTCTTGAGACCGTTTGCTCCAAACGGTCTTGAGACCGTTTTCTCCAAACGGTCTTGAGACCGTTTGCTCCAAACAGTCTTGAGACCGTCTGCTCCAAACGGTCTTGAGACTGTTTGGTCTCAATCGGTCTTAAGACCGATTGGACTCAATCTTGAGACCGTTTGCACATGTACTTGTTGATGTGTGTGCTTAGGATGACATCATCATCATCAAGCTTCAGACCTTCTAAAATTTTAGGGATTCTTGTGGTGATTTCAACAATCAATCAAAAGGAATTTCGAGAATGAAGAAAGATTGAGCATATGTAAGAGAAAGGAAATCAATAATAACATTTAAGAGTTCAAGTTATATAACCTGCCTTAAAAGTTGAAACCAAGCTTCAAGCTTCACATCTCTAATGGTGAATGAAGCTTTCTGAACCTCCCAAGTTCCTTCCTCAAGCCTTTGAGTGAAAAGAATTGGCTAGGGTTGAATATTGAATGGAGAAAAGAAGAAATCAAGCATTGATTTGCGATTTCCACCATGAAATCAAGGTTGAAGATAATTAAGGAGATTACCTACAGGTTGGGTTTCATTCTCCTATTTCTCCTAAGCCCCCTTGAGTTCATCCAAAGCAAGAAGAGAAAGAAAATCCGAAAAAGAGTCATTGATTGAGTGGGAAATGAAATGTATATAAAGGAATTTCAAGAGAGAGAAAGTTTTATAATAATCCTTCAACTCCCCAACTTGATACCACTTATCCCCCTCACTTCCTTACATACGAAGCCACCTTCTTTTGACTTTGATTCCTTTTCATTATCCTTGAATTAAAGGAAAACAATTAAGCACCTTAATTCATATAATATTAATATCCCATATTTAGTGGATATTACTTTTTAGTTAACTAACGTGAGTGGGCTCTCCACTCACTTGAGATATTTTCGGTGTCATTGAAAGGCACAAGGACGTCCATACTTGTATAAAATCAATCATCTCATCTTTGGTTGAAGGGCACTTCAATTATTATATTTATTTTTGCATTAAATCGAATTAGGGTTCCAATTATGCTTAAATCTTGATTATTTTAATATCAAGATTCTCTCTCCTCCAAAGTGATTCAAATGAGACACCCCTCTCATTTTATTTTCTCTAAAATATTCCAAGAAACATTAGGGACTCTCTTGAAGTGACATTTTGCATATTTAACCCTAGGTTTTGGGTACATTGCACATTACACCAAAACTAGGTTTTAATGCACAAACATTGTCAACAAGTTCTTTCTTGGTATTCTGGCTTGTGGAAGACATACCTATGCATTATTTTCATTCTTATGATGCTTCAACACCTGAGGAACATTTGATCATGTAACATTTGCATGTTAACCCCTCAATTTGGGTAATTTTCACTTTAGTCCAAAATAGGCAAAATAGTATCTCAACATTATTCAAAAAGGACTAAAATTGAAACATAAGCTCCTCTTGAGCCTTAATTACTTTTCAAGAGATAAGAGCAAGCGTATAATTAACTTTATTAAGTAAAACATCTAGGTTTAAAACATAACCCAGTTCAGGGATGTTATAGAATCATTGCTAGTGAAGTCGATGCCATCGACCTCTATGTCGATGGTATCGACATGACTTCAGAGGAATCCACCGCCAAGGCCTCACGAGGATAAGGGAAGCATACATAAGTCGATGCCATTGAAACTCCATCGATGGTATTGACAGGCCACGTCAGCAATTTGCGAGATGCCATCAATGAAGTGCGACAAATCTGTAGGCCGATCCATGGGACGAGTCGATACTATCGACCCGTGTCGATAGTATCGACGCGTCATTGATCTGAGCCCCCACATCCAGCAATCGAAAACCTTCGATACCAGCGGAATATAGATTGTGCTACAGGTGTTGATACCATCGACACCCCGTCGATGGTATCGACGGGTCAATAGTGGTGGCGATTGCAGTTATAAAAGGATGGATTGAGTTCACTTTTTCTTCACACCCTCAGAACTCCTCTTCTCCTGATTGAGCTAGAGGACTTGTGAGCAATCAAAGGCCTGCACCGAACAAGCGAGAAACCGTCCTCGAGCTCTTCATGGACAGCGGAGCACTTCTTCTTCGGATCTTCACTGAGCTCTCTTCCTCGCTATCCCCCTTCTGATTATCATGGTGAGTCATGGAGCGTCATATTCCTCACACGTTGTTCCTATGGAGATCGAGGAATTTGTACCACCACAACCAAGCTCCATTCCCCGTCTAAGAATTGTACATCCCTCGGCAGATGTGAAAATGGTCTTTGACGAGTTGATGAAGCGGTCAATCGAGCCCACCCATTATGTTGATCGGGCCCTGATTTGAGACCTGGGATTTGAGGACAACTTTACTTATGTCCTCTGTGGGCAAGTTGGGAGGCTGACACATAATGAGGAACGAGTGCCTTATCATTTGTAGGGCCACCCTTTTTTTAGTGAGTGGTCGACATACAAGGAACTCGTGGTAGGATTCATGGTGTCTCTTGACATTTGCATCATGCCCAACAACCTCATCGCCACCAATCATGAATGGATCAAGGGACGAGTCTCATTCCGGCTCTTCAACCGCAATTACACCATTACACTCGAGCAGTTCAACTCAATCTACAATTGGTGGCATTTGTAGGAGCAGTATAGACGGCCGGACATTCGAGCCGACTATGACGAGATGTTCTCGCAGTTGGTGACCGCACCGGAAGACAAGCTACTTAGCTACTACAATTCAGTCATCACCGACTTTGAGCACCCATTCGTGCAGATTCTTCACCTTATGTTGTGTATTACTTTCTTTTCTCGTGGCGAGTTGTCACTGAGAAAGTTCTAGGAGACGGACTTGTTTTTCCTGTACAAGCTACTGACGAGGCAAAAGCTCAACTGGGGCACGTTCTTCTTAACGCGTGTGATGGTAGTGAAGAAAAGCACGCAGCGAGCCCCAATTCATTTTGGGGGACTCATCACACCTGCGGCCATTTATCTCGGGCTAGATCTTTCTTCAATGCCTCCCTTGGTGAGTAAAAGCTCCGTCAACCTCCATCATCTCCATCGATCAAATCTTTTGACAATTCATGATGGTGTGGTCTATGCGCACTGCCACGTCAACAAAGAGTATTAGGAGTGCGTGCTCCCCGATCCCGTCTTCAACATTCAGGCAGGCCAGCACTTCAGGTGGTCCCTCATTGCCATTGAGGATTCCAAGGAGGAAGAAGACACGGGAGATGACGACGATGTCGGCAACGAGGAGGAGGAAGAGGAGGCTTTCACACCTCTTCAGGCACAAGTGGCACTGAGGAAGCAGCCACACTTCTACCTGGGTGCATCATCATCCTCTCATCCTCTGCCACAACAGCCCTCTCAGGAAGGAGAGGATGCATTTTTGATGCAGGGAATGTATGGCATTCTGCAAGGCATTCAGGAGACACAATAACAACATACCGCATCCTTTGTAGATATTCAGGATATAACAACTCAGTTGTATGTGAACCAACAAGCTATCTTTGAAAATGAACGCCAGCTATTCGCCTACCAACAATAGGTCTACGACCGGTTGGGGAGGATCGAGTAGCAACAACAGCCATTCTATGATCATTACTGGAACCAAGGCTACTTTGGGGGATATCAACAGCCACCACCCATGCCACCATATGATCCAAACTTTCAGGGGCAGTATCCACCATTTCCACCACCACCACAATAGAGGGTATCACTGTTCCACCTTCTAAGGTTGTTTTTTAACTATGAGGCCATAGTCGAATTCAAGCATAGCGGGGTGATGGAACAATTTCTATCTTAGTCTTTATGTTTTATCTTCTTTTATTTGAGTATTTTTTGTAGTTTTTGTAGTTTTCTAGTTTCTTAGTGTTTACATCTTTCTAGGATCCATAGTCTATCTTGTGTAATCCATGGATGTCTAATTTAAATGTGTGTCATCCCTTTATTTGTAATTTGGGGGAAGTTGAAAATTAAGCATTAATTTAAATTTTTTTCCAGAAATTGTAAGCTTGCTTTGTTTGAAATTGAACACCAAACTTATGAAAATAGTTGGGTAGGTCAAATTTAAAACATATGATCATAACTATACATTTGGATGATTTAAGAAATGTGAACAAAATTGAATGTTGAGCTTAAACTGACCAAATGGTAACGAGACTTTAATCTGAAGTGAGAGAGAGAGACCCTTTCATTGTACACATATCAGTAAGGAGGGACATATAATATCTTCCAATGGTTTTGTCAATTAGTCTTGTGATCTATCCACCACATTTTATTCATACTCCACCATAAGAATTGGGAGCACTTTATAGTTTTTCATCTCTTGATTGCATGTTATTTAGATAGGATTGCATTATAACTAGATCTTGCATCTGTTGCATAAAAAATAGGAAGAAAAAGAGAAAAAATAAGTAGTGAAAATCAGAGGGAGAAATGAACTTGTGTCACCTGTATAATAAGAAGAACAAGCACATGATGTAGTGCATAGACATTCTATCTCACACTGAGACGGAAAGTAGAGCATGCATCATTTTACCCAAAATGCAAGCATTAGGTCATTTTCATGTTCATGTGCATCATTTAGGTCATTTTTGTTACTTTTACATGTTAAATTGTATTATGCTACTTTTTCTTCCATAACCGTCCATTCCATCCACCTGTTTCTCAAAATGGTATGATACCCGGGATTATCTCCTCATTCTTATAATTTAGGAGATCTGCTTCCATGTAGATGGTAGTTAGGATATGTGCAAAATTAGATAGAATATCACAAGATACACCAAGCTTGAACCGGAGGATTTTATTATATTAACTGCCTTATTTGATAGTATTCGTTGATCTTAGGGTGGATGTCTCTTACGAACGATCATTGTCACCTTTAGGGTAGTTACCTTTTCGTTGTTAGTGAAGGCCGGTATGTGCATGCCAGGTGGGAATCGTACGGTGATGTCTTTTGTGCTAGTATGCTCTTTAGTTGACCCTCACAATTATATTCTTCAATTTTGTGCTGGAGGATGAGCAATGGTCAAGCTTAGTGGAGTTTGATGCGAGGGTTTTGAGTCGCTTTTATAGGCTAGTTTCATATGTGTTTTTTGCGTTTATTGGTCATTTTCATGGTTAATATCGAATCATTCATGTCCTTCTGTCTATATTCTCGTTATGCATCAAATTTACCTTGTTTTATCTTATTCGGTATGAATGATCCCATTTATCAAGCTGATTCGAGTTTATCTTTAAATTTCAGGGAAAAAGGATATATACAGCCGTCGATACCATGGACGTGCTATCAATGCTATCGACACGACCACAGAGGGAGATGAAAAAGAGCAGAACATGTCGATACCATCGACCATGAAGTCGATGATAGCGATACGTCTTCAGTGAGCCAGATTTTGGTAGGTCGATACCATCGACCCAGGAGTCGATACTATCGACTTCATCTTAGTAGAATCAGCTTCAGTGTCAAATTCCACAGAAAAGATACGCCTAAGGTGTCGATACCATTGACCTAGAAGTTGATGGTATTGAGACCATGTTAGAGAAAACCTAGAAAAGCAAAGGACCGCCGATACTCGGGAGGGTCAATACCATCGACCCATCGTCGATGGTATCGACACCGTCAGATTAGGATAATCCATAGCTCACATCGAATTGGACGGTCGTGATGTTTTGGAAGCCTAAAGTGGTGTATATACCTAAATTATGCGGCCCTAAGCCATCTATCACGTCATTAGCTACCGCACAAGTCTCAAGGAGAGGAGAAGAGGAAAAACGGAGCCAGATCTACACAACGATCGTTCCAGAAGTTGCAGAAGGAGTTTTCCACCACTGGAAGGTTGTAGAACGCTCATTCCACACCGAGGAACGCCCGGGTCTACTCCGTTCCGAGTTTACATCACATTCATCCACGTTTTCTCCATGTTTCCTCTTTCCTTCACCATGTTTTCTATTGAGATGAACATGCGGGGCTAATCCCCTTTGTCTTTAGGTATGGGAGTAGCCCATGTAATCATTGTATGACAATTTTAACAGAGTTTATCATAATTTGTCTCTAAAATTCATGGTATGTTATCGTTTTCTTTATTATATCATTGTGCTTAATCACTATAATGGTAATCTAATACCTTTAATTGCTTTTGACGAAGAATTAACGGTTGAAAAGAGACGATAATCACTTTAGTCAATGAATCCCTTGGAAAAGTTTATGTACGGTTAATGGTGGGAATCTTTAGACCTATTTTGCATGCACCTTATCTAAGGCATAGGTTACTACTAACATGGAACCGACTTAGGTTAAGGTAGTGAATTGTATCGTAGAAGCGAGCAATTCTAATTTCAGGCCACTACCCAAATTAGGAGACATTTAATTGTAATTGTGTAAAATTTAGTGCAACGAGAACCTACGGCCAAACCGGAATCCTAAAGATTCCATTGAAATTGATTAAACCAACCATTTAATCAATTTCTTTATTTTCTTCTCTTTTTATTTTCTTTTTGAAAACAATTCTCAATCTTTTATAACTGGTTTAGCTGGTCGTAAGTAGTTAGTAGTAGTCTACTGAGAATTCTATTCCCTGAGTTCGACTCGGGCCTCACAAAGGCCTATATTACATTGACGCGTTTACTTGCATTTTACGCACCGTAAAATCATGTCAACAACCTTGATAATGATTATCATCTATCCTGACAATAAAACCAATCAAACCAGCATCTCTATAATAAAAAGCTACAACATGATCTAAACTTCTGAAACCAAGTCCAATCCTAAGGATATTAGCTGCAGAAAGGATCTCAATGTCAACAGATGATGAGGATTCTATAATAGTAACAACCCCACAAATAAAATTCTGCATAAAATGTAAGAGTGACACACTTTTAGTAAATAAAAGTAGAACAATATAATGCAGACAAGCCTTGAGTCAAACAATGAAAACAAACTGTAATGGAGACACACATTATGTAAATGAAAGTGGTGCATTATAATAGGCCACAATGACAGTAACTGAAAGCAGTTTATTGTGATGGAACCAAACAAAGAGAAAATAGATATGATGTATTGCAATGAGAACACACATATCATAAAACAAAGGTAACAAACTGTAAATGAGACACATGTTATGTAAATGAAAGCAGTGCATTATAATATGCCACATAGACAATAATTGAATGTAGTTTATTGTAGTGAAACCACACAAAGAGCAAACATATATGATGTACTACAATGAGAACACAGATAGAGTAAAATAAATACAACAAACTATATTGGAGACACACATTACATAAATGAAAGTAGTGCATTATAATAGGCCACATAGACAGTAAATAAAAATAGTTTACTGTGGTGGAACCACACCAAGAGCAAACATATATAACATAATTTAATAAGAACACACATATAGTAAAACAAAGGCGGTAAACTGTAATGGAGACACACATTACATAAATGAAAGAGGTGCATTGTAATAGGCCACAAATACTAACTGAAAGTAGTTTATTGTGGTCGAACCACACAAAGAGAAAACATATACAATATACTACAATGAGAACAGATATACAGTAAAATAAAGGCAACAAATTGTAATGGAGACACCCATAACATAAATGAAAGTAGTGCATTTTTATAGGCTACATAGACAGTAATTGAAAGCAATTTATTGTTGTGGAACCACACAAAGAGTAAACATATGCAATGTACTATAGTGAGAACCACAAAAATCATAAATGAAGACAACGTATTGCAATGAGAACCACACAAAAATAAACAGAGACAATGTACTACAATGAGAACCACATAAAGAGTAAACAGGGACAATGTACTACATATGTTGCGTGAGGTCTCTTGTTCATGGTGTCTGAACTGATAGCATTATAGGTGGCAGGATGCCTCACTCACTGCTTCTAGAAATTCTTATTGAGGAGGGTGAATCAACTATGATAACAAGATGACAAGCTACTGATAATGAGTAAGAGACAAGTTAGGTCTCATGATCTCTCATTAAATTATATATTTTGGGAATTCAAATAATATTACCCCCCTTATGTTCCCTATTTCAGTTGCTATAAATATGAGGCATGTCTAAGGATAGAAAGTCCTTGTTTTGTATCCTGACTTTTCATAGTCACTACTTTTCTGATTTATATACTGAACAGGGGCATGATTCTGATTAAAAGATGTCCATAACTATGAATGAATGAATCCTTAAAATTGATCTTTTTAGTATTCCATAATTAAATATATATTTCCATGATAGAAGCTAACACAAATCCAACTGAATATCGTGATAACTTGTTAGTACAAGAGAAGTTAATGACTAGACGGGAATAGGTTGAGTCTTTTATATAAGTATATGATATAACATTGAATATCAATTAGAGGATTTGATAATTACATCAGTAGCAATCAAACAAAAGCTTTATCTTTTTCTAAGAAACTGACATGAAATGATCATGGCAAACGTCCTGCCAGATAATCAATGAATAAGCGGAATCAATGTAGAGAAAAGTAAGAAGTGAATATAGGAAGGGATTCCTTACCTTGTTCATCTAATACTGCCGCTACTTTGCCCTAATTCTGGACACCAAACACGATCTTAGACTGGATGCTGTCAGCAGGTCCCAGGTTGTGGATATGCCACCAACCTACTCCTTACGGGGTAGAGAGAAAGAAGGAGCACCCAGAGGATAGAAGGAGCAACGAAAGAGGAGCACTGAAAACTGAAAGAGAAGTAGCATCGGAGGAAGAGCATCACAAACGAGCTTCATAAAAGGGTGCTTCACACGACGGTGTGCACAACACGAGAGAGAAACATGTCAGTGTGGTAAAATAATTATACACTCGAAATCTGTAAGTCGTGGGAGACACAACTAGCTTAATATATATATATATATATATATATATAATCAGGCTAGAGTACACTCGAGTATATCTGGAGCGGAATACACTCAAGTATTTTTTCATGATGCAATACTTTTTTAAAATTCTAATATATATATATATATATATATATATATATATCCACATTTTTCTAGTACTTTGTGAAAAGAAAAGAGTGTTCCGATAATACCTGACATGTAAGGAAATGTAAAGTACAAATATCGTGCTAGACTAAGGTAATAGTTATAATACAATAAAACACTAAAATAAGAGGAATAAATATGAAGGGATAAATCACTTAGAGGTAAGTAAAAAATGAATAAATTTGGGGAGATAATATGAGAAATTAATTAGGAGACTGAGATATATTGGGAATAGATAGAAAAGAATAGATATGAAAATAAAATATGATAAATAAGTAAGACTGTAAAAACAATTATAAACTGTGAGAGAAAATAGTGATATATATATATATATATATATATATATATATATATGTATATATATATAGATATCACTATATATATATATATATCTTTGCTCACATTTTGCTATAATTTGTGAAGAGAAAACAATGTTCCCATTATATCTAACATTCAAAAGAATGTGAAGCCTACAATCCATACTATACTAAAGTAACAAATATAATACAAAATGACAGTTCTGAGAAACAAAGCCTAGTTATCTAGTAAAAAGCATACATATAAGAAGCACTGCACTGCACACATACATTTTTTTTATTTGTAGCACATAAACGATACACAAGGATGTTTACGATATCAGAAAAATAATAGAACAAAATTAGTTCATGACTTGATCACATGCTACTCGAGCCACAACGGCCATGGTGGTATGCGGTAGGGCTGCTAGCATCAAAGATCCATCTTGGTTGCGAACGAAGGGCATAGGGGAGGGGCTCTCATTCACAGCTTTCCAAACTATATCCAATGTGTTTTTTGTCCGCCCTTACCAAATGCTTAGGACCAACAAATCGGACTATGGAAAACTCCTCGTTAAGCTCTGTAATAAACTCCACTTGATGCGTCCTAATCCATGGTCCGTCTTCATTGGCTTCCTCATGACGGAGCAACAACACATCAAAACCCTGACGGTCGTAGATGCAACAACGAAGTCTAGAGGAGTCGTACGAGCCCTGATTAAGATGATAACATTGCGAACAGTGTATGAATTTCGGGACGTACTCGTTCATGTCACGGCATTTTGGCACCAGGCACACGAATGACGAGACAATTAGAGGTTTAGAATTGGAAAGGTCGACGTACGCACGGCCGAAGATTGGATCGGTAATCACTGAGTTCCATGCATTGCAGACGACCGTGGAAACTTGCACGGTTGACGCTGACGGAGATATTGCTTCCGATCATCTCCTTCTCTGTCCTAAAGATCATCACTAGTTTGACGCTGAACAGCGCGACCGTAAGAAAGGATCAATTACAATAAAAATCTGCCCTCTTTTATAACATAGCAACAATCCAATCCAATCCAACAACGTATGCAACTAAAATGAACACAGGTCTCCCTTTGCACCACTTTCCAAACGGGCTCGATTTTTTCTGGTGCAGTGCACGGTCAAGATGAATCCAGCACAGCAAATTTGATCCCATCCTAAATACCTAGTTGTTGACGTGTAGATCCAGGACTCAAATCTGCTGTTCCAATTATGTTCCGATCAATTTGACCATACATATACCCCAAAAGCCCATTTCTAGGAGATTAAATGCAAAACATCCCGGAGCATCAAATTTGGACCAGTACATCCCAAGAAAACACTCTGCAATAAAGTGAGGTTGGTATTTTGGGACTAAGGAAAACAATAAAAGCTAACTACCAAGCAGGAGAGAGAAGAAGTTAAGGGAGACAAGGAAAGAGACAGAAATGAGATTTTATATATTCCTTTGAAGAGGAAAAAGTGAGGACATAAAATACAAGATATTCTCGACAACACTACAATCAAATATGGTGTACAATAAGTCTTGAGAAAATACGTATCGACGAATAACACTATTTACATTTTTTTAACATCAGTTTGATACTATGAAAAAGAAAGCAGGCGTGCAACATTCATGTATTCATTGTCACGTTCATGTATATTAACATGTACATAAATAGTGTGAGTTTATGTTCACATTCATGTCTTTTTTGATACTATATTTTGTAGGATGTTAATCACAATGTGTTGTGTTAATAGTGCACAATTGTATTAGGCAGCGCATGTAAATAAACAACTCAACATAGGAGACAGAAGAGAGAAACACAAAGAAGGAACAAGAGAGAAAATAATGCCAAATAGTTGTGTGTCTGTGTGTATATATATATATTTCTATGAATAAAGTTATTAGATACAATAGAAAATTGTTATACACAATATCAATAATTATCCAAAAATGATATAATGGTATTTTATGCATATTCAAAAAATACATAGTATGGTGTTATGTACAAGTTTATATTCTTTTTTCTTATTAGAGTTGATACAGTTGTTTACCGATACAAGCATTACTAAACCAAAAATTATAGTAGTTGCGCAGAAATAGTAGATATGTTATTATAAAAATACAGTATAAGATTAAGATATTAAAGAGTACATGTAATAACATAGCATGCTATTTATATGCACGCTGCATTCTAATAATTTGAAAAATTATAGTTGTATCATATAATGCATAATGTTCTATCAAATAAATTTTAATAATCAGTACTACAAACGCACCAAAATTGGTATTGTCGTACACACATTTGTATTGTTTGGTCAGAAGATCGATATAATCTCGTTCATTCTCTCGTGCCTCATAGATATTTATCTTCTAGCATCAATGTGTTTAATCTTATCTATACTACTGTAAAAAAAGTGAGTTCATACTGCATTCTCCTTGATTCTCTCTTTTCTCACAATTTTTTCCAAACTTTTTTTATATTTTCTCTATTTTATTTTTTCTCTTTCATGATAAAATCAGTTGCCGCAAACTTCTATACTACTATAAAAAGAGCGAGTTCATCCTGTGTTTTCCTTGATTCTCTCTCTTCTCACAATTTTTCTTAACCTTTGTTTATATTTGCTCTATTTTTTTTCTCTTTCATGATAAAATTAGTTTCCGTAAACCTCTCAACTTTGCCTTCATATTCTTTCATTCAAACGTGCGTTTTAGAGTCAATAAACAACATGTTTTCAAATTTTCTACAAAACAGTTACAAGAATTATCATTATTCTTTTGGCAAATTTTGTTTTCCTTCTCAGGTGAGACAGAGCGATACCACGACACTAATAACACTCTGAGTTGTCGGTTGAGTTCGTCAATTTCTATTTTTATAGAAACTGACACCAGTCCTGTCTTGTATAATTGATATTATAGAACTATTATAATCAACGTTAGTGATGGTATATGTACTAGTGAGTGTGCATATAAATATTTTTAAAATATTTAGAAGATAATTTGTAGTTTCAACAAGACAAATCTCTAGGAAAGTGGCACTTCAAAATTTCTACAATATCTTTGTCCAAAGGGATAATATTATGCGTATGTTTGTGTAAAGAGTGAGAAGTGAATGCATCAAAAAGTCATTCCGGCTTGCGGTGTGATGAGTCAATTTATAGGTGGTGTGTTAAGAACATAGTGAAATCTTAACCAACCCCATCCCTTGATGGTTGTCCTAAGGCCATGTTTGGTTCACTAAATACAATAGCCGATGGAAAATGGAAAGGAACGGAACGAATGGGATTGGAATGGATTTAAATGAAATAATGATTGAAAATACTACGTTGCGTTTGGGTTGCCAATAGGAAAGGAAAAGAGCACAAGCAGAAATACATTTGAAATGGAATACCTGCAGGCCATGGAGCATGTGGTACAACCAGAAAAATTAAAAGATTTGATTTTTCTAGTACGTTATGCATCTCTGCAAAATCAGGTAGACATTTATATCCATGGCCCCCACTTTTGATTAACATCGGATTACAAATACCAGTGGCGTGAACAGGTTTATCAAATCGGTGTATATATGATATCTTGGTCGGTCCGGAAATCTCATTTCCCATCCATCTGGCTAAGCATACAACGGAAACTAAAAGTTGACGGATTTGATTTCCTTTCCCACGGTTAATGACGGGAACCAAACACGCGCTAAATGTAACAAGGGATAGAAAAGTTTACCTTTCCCCATTTGATTAAAAATAAGTGTTAACTATTCCTCATCGTATCTATTTTTATGTATATTTACTTATAATATATTTAATCAATAGTCAGGATGAATAAAGTGCCATGGGAATCAACATATCAATTTTTTTTCTTACTCATTAAAATATGTAGCATGGGTTAATCAAAATATTACTCATTAAAATATGTAGCATGGGTAAATGAAAATAATGAAGGACTCGACTTCAAACATATATTTCTTGATTTAAAGTGGACATCAATTTATTTCATGACCATTCCTACAAGTAACAAAACAATTATTTTAGTGGGAGTAATTGCACAGTTGAATATATGATAATTGTGTATTTGTTCATGGGATGATGTGGCAAATAATTTACAATACTCAAAGAATTAAATTTATCTTTTAAAAATTCACAGTATATTGAAAATCAATAACATATGCAACTAAAGTAACTTGATAAATTTTAAGTTACAACCCTTTTATTAATGTTTCAAAATATATTTTTTTATTATCTAAATTTTTTTGAAATTATTAATCTCGGTGCAGTTAAATACAATCAAAATACTAAACTCATGCAACATAGAAAAATTATCGTTCTTTTTCTTTGAACCTCTTTTTTATCATCACATAACTCAACTTTTGAAGATTCATTGCTAGCTAGATTACAAGGACTAAACATGTTTTTTAATTAGTCATACTCGATATATGACCAATCTTTTGGATCAGTAGACTCCTCTCTATGAGATATTGGGATTTTCATAGGTACATGCCTTAATGGACATCCAACTACGCTGTTTTGGTAGACGGTAAATTGAATTTCGATACGATCTTCGTTGTTTTGTTGGTCTTTATTGACTTTGAAGTGGTCCTCATGTGACCGGAAAACTAACTGAATGGTTCCTCTTTCAAGGTTGAGCAGATAGAGAGAATCTGGATATGAGTAAAATAAGATATGAACGTGATCAATTTCAAGTGCTTGTCTCGGCCAAATACCAAATTCTTTGTCTTTGGGGTTCTCGGATATGTCAAATACACTCTTGTGTTTGCACCAAACTCCCTCAGTACAGTCTTGCAAGATCCATAGTTTTAGCTGTGTCGAATTTGAATTTTTACTGAACAGACCTAACTGCCCTTGGATTTCTAGAAGAGTTACCCAGTGATGATCTAATGGTGGCAGATGAATGATAATAAACTCCTCGGTTTTGAGTTTGAAACACAAGATGCGGTCAGGACCATAACATTTCGTGACCGGCCAATAAATTGCTTCGTCTACCGACACAGGGCTGTAGATATCTGATAACTCTAACTTTTCAAAACCACATGTGTCAACGCGCCTCCAGCATAGTTCTTGTTGTCTGTGGTTGTCGAAAGTTAATACCTCAAGTTTTTTCTAAAAAAACCCCTCTGTTTTCTGATAATTCCGGAAAACCCCCCATAGTTTGGCTAATCCTTAAGAACCCCCCAGCCACTACTACGCGGCCGTTAATCCTAACGGCTGGTCATTTGAGTTCTTTTTGTTTACATTTTAAACCACCTCACGACCTGCTGCAGTTTTTCAATTGTTAATCTTTCTATTATCTTGATGCATGATTATCGATCCACAATGTTATATCAAGGTTGCTCAGGGTCAGTGTTAGTATCCCAGTTGCAAACTCGAACTGGATCGGTTGGTCCAACCGGTAAACTGGTGGTGAACCGGTCCGAAAGTCTAAAAAATGGTTATATTTTTTTTCTGGTCCAACCGGTTGGAAACACGATCCGCCCAGTCCGACCAGTGGACCGACCGAACCAGGCTGCACCAGTGATTCAAATAGAAGAAAAAATAGAAAGTAGAATACATATATATTTTTATATATGTGTATATATGTATATACATAGTTACATACATATATATATATATACATATATATATATATATATATATATATATATATATATATATATATATATATATACACACACGTAGTGTATATATACATACATACATACATATACATGTATGTGTATATATACATACATATACATATACATAGATATATATACATATAATATATACGTACATATATATACATACATTTATGTATATGTATATATTTGTTTATATATACATATATGTATATTATATATAATAACATATATGTATATATGTATGTATGAATATACACACATGTATATGTATATATAGTGTGCCCTGGTTCCCTGGTTTGGCCGGTCCGACCGCTAATTGCCTTATAATGTGGTGACCGGTTCGGTTTTTCCAGTTCAATTTTTTTATGTCATGCGACGTCATTTTCGACGGTTGAACCCGACTCAGTCCAGTCCGAGTCAACGCCGGTCTGACCACCAGTTCGGTTCTGAAAATATCAGTTTACACACTATGCAAATGGCTTTTGATACAGATTTAACATTTCGTGAGAAAAATATGAGTCCAATTATGTCCCGTTTGTAAATGGGTTGGTAGCACGGATCCAAAGTATAGTAGATAAAAAGTTGCTAGTCTGTGACTAGAGAATGGAAAAAATTAATGATTATAAAAATTAAAAAGTTGTAGAAGGCGCTAGGGGGTTTAAGTATATACAACAAGAAAAAGCAGTTGTATAGACATTAGGATCGACGACCGTTGACGGTAGAACAGTTGTTGGAGGGTGTTTCAGGATTTACCAAACTACAGGGGGTATTCCAGGATTATCAAAAAACAGAGGGGGTTTTCGAAAAAAATTCATATAAATATATACGTACATATATATATATATATATATATATATATATATATCTATGTATATGTATATGTATGTATATATATACACATGTATATATATACATATATACATATATATACACATATGTATATACGTATATACACGTATATAAAAATATATATGTATTCTACCTTCTATTTTTTCTTCTATTTGAATCACTGGTGCGGCCCAGTTCGATCGGTCTACCGGTCGGACCAAACGATCCGATTCGAGTTTGCAACTGGGATACTAACATGGACCCTGAGCAACCTTGATATAACATTGTGGATCCATAATCATATATCAAGATAATAGAAAGATTAACAATTGAAAAACTGCAACAGGTCGTGAGGTGGTTTAGAATGTAAACAAAATGAACTCAAATTACCAGCCGTTAGGATTGACGGCCATTCACAGCGGAGTAGTGGCTGGGGGGTTTAAGGATTAGCCAAACTATGGGGGGTTTTCCGGAATTATCAGAAAACAAAGGGGGTTTTTCGTAAAAAACTCAATACCTCAACAACAAACTCATGATGGTTAAATTCACCAAGACCAAGATAGTTAATAGACACCACTTTGTACTCGTTAGTCTCAGATATATATCCAAGACACGGTGGTGCGAGACCTCGGCCATAAACTCGTCGAGTGCGGGGTAGTCTGCCCCAATTTTGAGTAGATAGGTTAATCATGACAATGTCGAGCGAGCTATACCACAACTCATTACCTAATTCCCATGAGGTGTCATAGTCTGTGTTAGCATACATGAGCCATAAACCATGACAAGGTTGATGATGCAGTGTGGCCCGATGGTGGAAACCTATGGGGAGGATGAGTTTACGTTACAATTGGATGTGGATATTTATGCTCTTGTTCAAAATCTGCCTTGCTCAATGGATGCTTCATGATGTACAACAATACATCAGTCTCTGGGTTGTTCTGTGTTAGGATGCCTTCGTCCTTATGGCTGTTGTCGTCCTCGTCCTTGTCGTTGGGGTCCTTTGGAAAATGCAGGACCGGGTGAAGCACGATGGCCGATGCCCGGGCCTCCCAATATACTCGCTCGATAAAGTACTTGCTTCTGACGATGGCAGACCACTCCTTACAAACGGATTGACATCGGATGACATCTTTTGTGGCAAGTCGAACAAATATGTTCATTAGGATCTCCACGTTCAGGCTGTATTGCCCACGTTGGTCATCCTTGCAACTGTCCATGGGTAAGGTGCCAATCGACAGCACAGAGACAATGATCTTGGTGAAGGCGGTGAAGGCGGCACACAGGTGGATGACGATAGACAATGTTCTACGCCGAGAAATCCCAAATTGTGATTTGGTAGTTGCGCTGGGATTTTATTATGCACAGCAATGCCTGACTATATAGTTGTATACGGTGTAACTGTAGATAAATGGGTACGCTTTCAAACTGAAATTACAGCCAGCCCGTCATAACCCTAACCAGGCAAAAAACACAATACCTAATCCCAATGTACCCTTGCCATGTTTTAATTTTTATCCAGCCGCCCCGTGGTTTCCTATTCAATTATTATTACCATCTTTTGAATTGGATATAATGTTTTATATGTTGTTATCAATAAATTAGTTATAAAATTATTAAAAATCAACACACAATGTGTATAAATTTTTTTTTGTCAAAATTACCCGTTTGCCCTTTACCCTCCCCGTTTACCCTGTGGAGAAGAGGGTAAGGGTAAGGGGAGGGTAATGGGATTGTTGAGAAGGATAATTACCCTTACCCTTACCCGCTACCCAAAGATGGTAAGGGTAAGGGTAAGACCTTACCCTCCCCATACCCTCCCCATTGACAGCCCTAGTCATTATTCACTATCAACATCCCAATTCTATTTTAAAAACCCCACTACTTGTATGACTGTTGCCCATTCTTCTCTTACTTCATTTAATTCTCCCGTCGTATAGGGAGCATGTACATCTGGTAAGTCTTTTCTTGTAGTGGGGTCAGTTTTAAACACCTGTAAAGAGAATGATGTATATATATAATTAATGAGCTATAAATAAGATTGATATATTTTATATTATCTAATGAAACTATATAATACCTCAACAATACAATCGATGTCCATTGCGGCATATTTGATAATCATGTGCATATATCGCATCACATAGTATGCACATGCCCATCCGTTGTCTTGTGTAGCACACTATAAATTCAAACATACAAAATATTAAAAAATACAATTAGTTAAGTATTGTTCACATAAATAATATATACATATATTGCAGTCGGGAACTTACTTTCACGTTCTTCCAAACTATTGGCTGGTTCTTTTTCGTGGGGACCTTTCCTCCATCCTTTTTGAACTCATCAAAACCCCTACATGTTAATGTAACACAGAACATTGCATAATTAAATAGTAATGTAATAACATATGTTAACGGATATGAAAATGAAATATTTCTCTCCGGAATAATGCCATTTTCATTATGTGTCCATATTTTGTATTCAATTTACTCCACTTAGGATCTAGATAATAGACAGTGAACATCTCAGGGACAATAACCAGTAACTCCCAATGCCTACCACTAGAGGTAAAAAGTTAAAAATTAATAACTCAAAATCCACAATAAAAATGTAATTTTCTTAAGTCCAAATTATAATAAGCAAAGTAAACTTACTCTACATTGAATGGAGCCATTATCACCGTCTTCTTATTTTGAGCAAAATTTGTAAAAGCCTCACAACAGTATTGTTGAACTGACGTAGGGTCTTTAGCTACTAGACTAATCAAAGATGGAATAAAAAATCCTACATGTTCGAATGCAAAATCTGCACATATCTTATCTAAGTAGCTGCAAAATATGTATTAATTATGCATGCATTAATAAATAAGAAACCAGATCACCAGATCCTACACAAGGTATATGGATGTATAAAGAAGATCTCACCTTATCCATAGCTCTATCACAGATGTATTTAGCCAATCATATCGAAACAACTCCAAAATATCTTGTATAAATAGTTTGCTTTCGTATGATTGACCTACAACATCTAAATCTATAGAAATAGTTATTGGGTAATTTATATCATGTTTGCCTAACCATATTGTCATACCCCTACAGTTAGGACCTAACGGGACAGGTAGGTCATGTGGAACCCAACTGGGTAATGTAGGAGGTGGAAGTGGAGGCCTAGATGTTGTGGGTGTCTTCTTTTTAACCTGTATATATATATATATATATATATATATATATATATATATATATATATATATATATATATAATTTCAGATCAACTGACATCATATACACACACTAACAATTTAACATAATGTAAATTTACCATACAGTTTCAGTAAAGAGGACATGTGCTTTTAGCCACAATATCACTCCGCCTTCTGCCTCACCAAGCGTTTCACAATCTCGGTGGGCATATGGCAATGGAAGATCCACCCACTTGGGGAATATATGTACCGGGCTCACACAAATCCAACCAGCTGGTAATGGAGACCCGTGAAACATTTCCCCTGGTAGGGATGGGTAAGCCGACGCCTCTGCCATGACATATTCATTATTTTTTATACGGCATGGCTTCAACCCCTACAAATTTTTGGGTAAAGAATGTTATATACATATATACATATCATCTTTTTTTGAAATGACTACAATTTCATATATACATATCATCTTGAAAACATATCATCTTGAATTAAAAAACTAGTTACTATGTCATAAAAATACTTACAATGGATGTGCTAGGTGGTGGGTCTACAGGATTACTCCCAACCTCTGCAGTAGGAGTAGAGCCTACAGTAGGTATTGTCTGGTAAGTGGCAGTCTAAGATGCCTGCCACTTTTTCATTGCTTCTTCGAGTTTCCTATTAAATAGCTTATCTACCTATTCATGGATAAAAGAAATGTCAAATTCTAATTATTGAATTCTCTTTTATAGTAACATTATAAAGAAAGAATATGTTACCTCTTCTTGTGAAAGTCCCGCTTTTGGGACATGTTTGCGTTGGGATGGCCCAAAAAAAGCTTTGATGCCCACACCAGCGCCTATAGCCCTAACACGTCCAGGATGCTCTGGGTTACCCAGAGCAACTATCAATTCATCCCTTGTGCCCTCAGGGATGAACTTGCCTTGTTTCCTCAGCTCGTGCAACTCCCGCTAATCGCCAACACCACAAATAATAAATATTCGAACGATTGTTGTAAGAGTTGTATTTTACCATTTTGCAGCTGCCTCAGCAGTTGCGGCCTTCATTATTTCTCCCTTCTTATTTTGCCTCCCAGCTATCCAGAGATCATGGCGAGGCAGAGGTGTGCTACCTATAGTAGAGGACTCCTGAGTAGCAGCAAACTGAGAAGTAGCCTCAGACTGTAGTCTTTGGTGAATGCCTACATACCCCTTTGGACCCATTGTGTGGTCATGCACATTCAGTGCACGCCTTGATTTTTGTGCCTCACTGAGGACCTAGTTAGTATGGACATTAATGAGTTGGTTAGTAACACTAAATGTTAATCTTGAATAGGTAAATACAACATATATTAATTAATGAGATTGAGATTGACGCCTAATACCTTGAATTCATCAGTTTGTCTTGAAGCAACAAACGCGTCCCATTCTTCTTTGTCCAGGAAGTTCCATTGTTCAGTGGTTGTCTTCTTCCTCTTATCAGCTTCTTTTATGTATTCTCGGGTGATATTTGTCCTATAGTTCCTTAGGACTCTCCCACAGCATTGCATCACGCATTTAGGATGCAACTTTTCATCCAATTCAAATATACTCTGCAAAATAGAATTGCTATTAACTAGTATCCAAAAAATTAGTAATCTACAAAATAGAATTGTAAATTAATAATAACTCACGTATAAATCCTTCCATATTATGTCTTTCTTCTCCTTAGAAACTTTATGCCAAGAATCTATCTTACAACCGCAATGGCTACGAGTAACATACCCAAGATATCAAACAAACGAATTGCGATTCACACCAGATGCATTTCCTGCATTATCAAAATCCACAACAAGTTTGGGTCCATTGCCCTTTTGTTCTATTAACTTCTTCATCATAGTGATGCCTCTTCTCTTGTCAACTTTTTGGTGCTGCTGATCAAGTGCCTCAAGTGCTTCAGATGGTACATGTGCATCATCAACCTAAAATTTGACAAAATAAACACATTTACAAGATATAACTATAAATGGACATATAGATATAAATATATGATATTAAATACATTGTGAGGTGGCGCATTGATGTCCTCACCCTCACGGTAATCATCAACACGGTCATCAGGAGGATGCTCATCCATCTGAAAATTTACATTCACATTGTAAAGTTCACATTGTAAAGTAATTCAAATTGTAAAGCTCACATTGTAAAGTTTACATTCACATTGTAAAGTAATTCACATTATAAATTAAGCTCAAATTTTGAGTGATAGTTTGACACTCAGTTTTGAACAACATATTAAATTTTCGGAATTTTTGGAAGACATTTTGTATCAAAACAGAACCTTGATCGGTCGAGTTCTGAGAGAGACAAACTCGACCGACTAGATTTTTCTGGAAAAATAAAAAAGACTGAAAATTGTTTATAGTTAATTATTCAGATTTCTGGGTTTGGAGAATCTGAAGTGGAAATTTCAGATTTCTGGGTTTTCTCTTTCAAACTGATGCATTGCTTTAGTTGCATTGCTTTAGTGATGGTTACTGCTGTCACAAAATTCAAGATCACATATCACTTTGTAGTTGCATTGCTTTAGTGATGAACAACCACTAGGTATAGTTCACAAAACAACACTCTTTGAAATAATGTGTTCCTATTCATTAACAATACCTATTTGACTCCAAAATTATCCCAAAATAATTAGAGAAACATTGCCTACAATCTACAGGACTAATAGTGTTAGTTTTACCCTCATCGATGTGTTTTCTCTTCACCATTCCTATCATGTATTCTTACTATTCAATAATTCCACGACTAATATTTAAATCTCATCTTAAAAGAGTTTTACATTAATTACTCTCTACATTGTGATTATATATAACCATATATAAGGTAAATTAATCTAAGAATGATAAAATCATCAATATTTTTTAGATTGTTGTGCAGAAATATTACAGAATCTAATGCGATTATGAATTCATCAACTTCGAGAAACATGGGTTTCACATTTCTTAATATATATGATATCTTGATTTATTCATGTATCTTCATGCAACATATGACAACCTCTTAAACATATCGAAATTACTTACAATCTTCCTCGACAATGATATAGACTAATCCTCCACTAAGTAATTGATAACACCAATTTTTGTGATGTTTTTGCCCTTTATTATGTTATCAAAACTGCCATTTTCTGCTATTTTCCTCTCTTTTATAAGTAATTTTGCAATAATTTGCCAAACCACGCTCCTAATCCAATATTTTCATCTTTTGCAGAGTTTTTCCTCATTTTGGTACATTTTATCATCAATAAGGATGTCCCGGCCACAAATAAGTTCAACCTGCATCGGACTTCCTGACGCCCAATATGACCTCTACCCGACAGGGTAGAGTGACACTACGATGCGCGATATAGGGATGTCGCACAAGAAGAAACTGACGGACGACACGTCTTTTACCCGACAGCGAGTCAAGCTCGCCACGACAACGCAAGCTTGTCGCGTGACATAGGCCACCCACCAGCAGGCGCCGCCCGTCACGTGACCGATAGCCGACACCCCTGTGCCGAGCAATACCAGTATCGGCCGTCCACCAACCCGCAAATAAGGAGGACACGTGGCGCTTCGAGCACCATAACTTCCCCCAACCGCTGCCTATAAATAACAGCTATAGGAAGCCGAAAAGACAGTTCAGACAGTTGGGAACTTTGAGCGATCTTTGGAGGAAAACTGCGAGAGCAAGAGTATCGCGCCTAAGTGCTTGTACCGGGCAACTCTAGGTGAGCTTTTCCTCATCTTGAGAGGGAGAGGACGGTTCACTTAGGACTGTCCCGGGCGACATTGCAGGTCGATATCGGCCAACGTTGATGAGCGACACAAGTTCCCGACAATAGAATGTGTCGCTCCAAGCCCGACACGATATCGAATCCGATACACTTCGCCCGTCATAGCGTGCTGCCCGAGAGGGTGCACCGCCCAACATGAGTGTATCGGCCAGGGTCCTTGAGCGATACAGTCACGGTGTGCCACCCGAGAGGGTGTGCGTCCGACACTGTTGTATCGGGCTAGGCTCTTGACCGGTATTGGGCTAGAAAGCTGTAGTAGTCTGTCGTCCTTCTACATCAAGAAGGCGACATTTATCTTTATTTCTGTTATTTAATTCTTTACTTATGCAATGTATTAAGACCTTTAATATTTATAGAAATGGAAAATCTTAATTACTTGCTGCTTTATGCTTGGTGTAATTATTGGATGACTGCTATGTTTAATATCCAAACTCTAGCTTGCATGTTTGGATCGCGTTTCACTTAGCTACCGAATCGTGTTTTCCAGTCGCAACAACTTCGAGAGATGTGTTGTGGCTCTAGTGTTTGGTCTGATTCTGGAGTACGAGAGTGCCCGGAATCGGAGTTGCTTCAGTAACATTTCTCTCTAACTTAAAGTCCAACAACCTCGAGAGGGGTGTTGATGCTTGGTTAGAGGTATCCACTCTGAGAGGAGGGGTATGGGATGTTCCTGAATCTGCTTGTTTTACCAAAGTCTTATCCTTCGCACCTTGCTTAGCTCTAGTTTTATCATTCTGTTTCTGTTGCATGAAAACCCCTAAAAACTGCTAAATGCCTAAAACCTTAAATCTTTCTAGTAGCTCCAGTTGGAGATAGTTTTCTTTGTTTTATTTGTGACATCTTGCTATTTCCCCTTGGGGAATTTATCATCTCTTTATACCTGTCGGAGTGTAGCGTGTCGATTCTGAGTTCTCAACACTACCACCCTTGTCCATGTGTGCGACCCCCTATATCTACTTCGACCCCATAAACAAAGTTGTGGGGTCCTAGAAGAGTTCAGGTTTATAAATGTAAAAGTCCGACTAACTTCAAATCTGCCTCCATTTTTGGACACGCGATTTAGGCCAGTCAACTTTTTCTTTTCTCTTTCGTTATTATTATTCTATGCCAAAAATTAATAATTCAACTTTCTAAACTTGATTTTTTTTGCCATTTCAGGAACTCTGAAGAACAGTGATCTGTTCCATCGAGCTCCGACACCATTCAACTGTTCGACTGAGCACAATCATCAACACCATACCTCCTCGTGTCGACCCGCAACACTCTGAAGGGGAACAACAGGGAAGGCCTAGGAATGAATCACCTCCGCCAGTTGGCAATGACCGCTATGATGACAATAATCAACTTGAAGATCAGGAGTCAGAGCACTCTGAGGAAGAACATCCCCAGGTCATGCGTCGTCACCGTCAGTGACACCAGAGGAATCAAGACGAAGCACATCGCTGATAGGATAGGAACATCGAAGACGCGGACGAAGAAGAGAAGACGCTGAGAGAGTTGGCGTCCATAAAAGCCAACAACTCCCAATGTCCTGTCATCACCCCGCGGTTCAATGTGGGAAATTTTGAACTTAAGTCGTCCGTGATCTCGATGATTCAGAACAAAAGCTTCAGGGGGAGTTCGAAGAATGACAACCCCTACCATCATCTCGATGCATTCAAAAACATATGTGATACAATAAAGATGCGGAGGGTCCCCCAAGAGGTGATCTACTGTATGGGCTTCATCTTCTCCCTGGAAGACAAGGCCATGTCATGGTATCTTGGGTTACCCCACTAGACTTTGAACGGATGGCGAGCTTTGGCCGACGCATTCGTAAACAAGTTCTACCCCACTAAAAGAACGGTCAGAAACAGGCAGAAAATAACCTCCATCATGCAAAAGCCAAATGAAAGCCTCCATGACGCCTGGGAGCGATTCTAGGAATACCAGAGGGATTGCTCTCATCATAATTACAAGAAGGGCTTCCTCATCACCACCTTTTATAACGACCTGACTCCTGATGAAAGGGTGTCACTGAACGCGGCAGCAGGCAGTGACTTCCTAGGGAAGAAGCCAAAGAAGTCCTAGATGATTATCAAGAACATGGCCGGTGCTGAGTTTGATCGATCTGATAGAGGACAAGTCAAGAAGGTCGGTGAAGGGTCCATCCTTGAGTCTAAGGAGCTGGAGTCCATCACCTCGCAGATATAGAGAATCACCAATGATGTTAAGCAACTGTGAGAAGTTGGCGGGAAAGGTAAGAAGCCAGTTGAGAAGGCGATGAAATACGTTACGTGCGGCAAAGGAGGACATAGGGTGGACAATTGCGTCTACACCCGACCGGAAGCGGACAGCGAATCTGACTCGGAAGACGAAAGAACTGAAAATGTCTCTTTCGTGAACTTCAAGAGGCCAGATCACCATGGCTTTAATTACGGTAACAAGGATGCAGCCAAAAACTCTCATCAGCTGCATACCTCATCCAAGCCAACACAAGCTTTTGAGAAGAGAGGGGGGTCTGGTCAATATACCAAGAACAACCAATTCCAGTCAGCGAAAGGCAACTTCCAAGTACAGGGAAAATACAAATGGCCAAACTGAGAACAGGACAAGGGAGCAAGCCAATCAGACGTGATTGGCCAGTTATTTGATTTTGTTAAGAAACAAGATACCATTAATAACCAACTGGCGCAAAGTGCGCTATCAAATTTCGGTGTTTTGAACTCGTTGCAGGTACAGCTGGCAAACATGCAGACACATCAATGCCAAATCGACCAGCAGCTAGCTCAACTCGCCGAAATCGTAAAGAACCTATCTGGAAAGATACTGTCCAATACTGAACCTGCAAAGAGAACAGGACAATGATTGCAGAAGCAAAGAATGAAGAAGAAGCTGAAGACGTCCAGCTGAAGATGGAAAATGCAGCGCTTCTCGAGAGGCATCCCGAGATTTTTTTTAATTCCTAGTTTAGGATGCATTTACTTCATGCAAGTTGAACATTTTAAACATTATGGACAATATGGACTGTAATAAGGCCCGAGTCAGTGCATGCGCTGAAAACCACTAGAGGGGGCATTGAATAGGGTTTTAAAGATAATCCAATAATTATTTAACTCAAATAACCAACCACAAAAATATTGGACAAGGGGACAAGGATTTAGAGTGGTTCCAACCTTAGCAAATACTAAGGAAGTCAGTCCAATACCCGGTTGCTTACCCAACCGGGATTTTAAAAGAATCAAATTTTATTACCTCATAAGGACTTTACATAAAATTACAATTCTTTCACCAAACCCTTCAGGCAGCCTTCACCTAGAAGTAGTTGCACCAACCTTGAAGCAGCCTTCTTGAAGTAACTTCAAGCTCTCCCTTGAAGTAGCCTTCCTCTTAAAGTAGCTTCCCGTTGCAACAACCTTCTTGAAGTAGTCTGAAGTCCACCTTCTCCACCGAGAAGAACCTTCTCCAATCCGCAGCCTCCAATCCTAGGAGTAGCAAGGAGAATACAAAGGATAAAAGGAACAAGAAGGAAAAATTGAAAATACAATACCACTTGTAGCTCAAGGCTTGATTTCCTATATCAAGCATTTTGATCTCCTAACCAATGTATGTAGAACTGTAAGTGTTGTGGATAGGAGATGGTTGCCTATAGGACATGAAATTTGAGAAAGGAAAAGAATAGCCAATGCTTGTGTTGCTCAATTGCTCAAAACAGATTGCTAATTGCAAGTGTAAGCTTAAGTATAGCACAAGTGTATATAAGAGTTTAGGTGTCCTAAGGCATGTCCTATTTATAGGAATGGCGTACAAGTGCTTAAGGACGTTCTAGACACTTTCTAGGGGGTTCTTAGTGCTCAACTAGTCGTTAATGTGTCCACTGATTGCATTTGCAACGGCTAGTTAATTGACCCTAAAAAGTGCAGATAGAACTCTTCTCGGTCGAAGATTTGTTGACCGAGAGTCCTTCTCGGTCGAAGATTTGTCGACCGAGGGACTTCCTCGAGAAAGTGTTTACAACGTTCATTTCCAACTCCCAACCACCTTGTCTGCTGGGTCTAACGGCTAGTAGGGTCTATTCTCGATCGAAGATTTTGTCGACCGAGAGTTTCTCGGTCGAAGTTTTTGTCGACCGATACTTTCTCAATCGACGATTTGTCGACCGAGAATATGACTGACTCAATGTATTCATTTACTAAGTGTGTGTATCAATGTGAAATTGTGATACTATCTTGGGGAATGACCTATCTAAGTGTTGTGAGTGGATAGGGAAGATCTAAACGCTTGATTTACATGATATCTAATCACTTCTACATTATATACTTGTACAATCATTTACATTTGATTACAATCATGAAAATAAAGTGACTTTATCAAATTGTTCTTCCAAGTCTTTGTTATCCACCACCTTATATGTTTGTTCCTGAAATACTAAAATAGCACATTAAAACCACAAGAATGAAATTTTTGTCATCATCAAAACAAAGAGATGATAATAATGTCCAATTTAGACAACAATCTCCCCCTTTTTGAAGATGACAAACATTTCCTAAATATAAAATAAGGAAATATAAATCATATGAGTTTCATACCTGAAGTTTACCTTTTGTAGACATTCTTGTTTTTGCAAGTGGGTGCAGGCCGAGATATTATGAAACTCATTTTTTTATGTTTTTGATTTTATATTATTTCTCCCCCTTTGTCATTTCAAAAAGATATCCAAGATAATCATTTAGTATGACTTTTTATTTCTCCCCCTAAATTTTATGCTATGCCCCCCTTAAAGAGATATTCAATTTTAAATCAAGGGATTAATGCAATCAAATTAATGTTAAATTTAGCCACAATTTATTTCTCAATCATTTGCAAAAGATATTAAGCCTTGAAATGATATGAGTTCCTTTTAAGTTCATGGCATGTGTGTATTGATTTCTCACCCATTTTACAAGGGATGTTAAGCCCTGAAATGATTTCAGATTCTTTTAAGCTTATAGTAGAAAGTACCTCTAATCAAATGCATGGGATGTTAAGCCCTAATTTGTTTAGAGAATTCCATTAAGAACAATATATTTGTCATATTCATGAATTTTTGTAGATTTCTTTGTTTTCATAAAAATTACTTTTAATAATACTAAGGTCATAACAAGCGTCAATGTTTTGTAAGCTTCTTAATCTTATAATCAAATTTGTTTTTGTCAGCTCCCCCTTAATCTTATAATTAAGACAATTTAAGGATTCTAAGGTCACAAATGATTTGTAAGATTTGATTTTGTCCTTTTATTAGAACACATTTTTTTATTCAAGATACTAAGGTTGAGTGCAGTAAAAGGATGTACAAAATAAGCATTTTGTCAAGCTTATTTTAGGTCGACCTTGACTTCGACCATAGCGCCCCTTGGTCAAACTTGATTTCAACCAAGAGGCAATTTCTGCAGATTTCCAATTTCAACACTCATATGTGAAGTATAATGTCTACAGGTAACTTGATTAAATGAATATCAATTTGAAGCATTTTGAGTGATACCTATTATGAATAACTTAATATGGGCATCACAGTGAAATCTTTGTATGTTTTACATTCATTGTGAATGATGTCTCATAAGCTTTGCTATGGGTACATAAATATCAAATCTCGTTTCTTCTTGTACCCTTATTTTCAGATTAATCATAAGATTCTTTAGAAACATATATCCTTGAATGCAAGGTTAATGTATTAAAGTCAAGATTTTGCAAATAACTAGATAAAACATTTATATTCTTGTTCTAAGAGACACTATTTGTCTTGTCATAGCATCATCATTCATTTATTACAAGCCATGCACACAATAATCATTTTCTATTATGTCAATATACATTTATGTCATAGAGTTTTACTGTTTTTCAAATTTTCACTTTCAATGATAGCATCATCTATATTTGTAATGTATTAAATGACAATGATCATCTATTTATGGTGAATATATATGGATTTTAGACAAATTACTGAAATATAATGATCATGGCACTATAGAAAGGTAGAAGCATATCCATAGTACAATGATCAGCATATAAATGCAATAATTATGATCATTTAAACACA
The DNA here is from genome assembly GCA_963693085.1 of Alisma plantago-aquatica. Taxonomy (NCBI): domain Eukaryota; kingdom Viridiplantae; phylum Streptophyta; class Magnoliopsida; order Alismatales; family Alismataceae; genus Alisma; species Alisma plantago-aquatica. The sequence continues at coordinate 21,535,159 of OY856410.1, forward strand.
CATGGATCCTATATAGATATTTCAAGGAGTACTTAGAAAACCATGCAGATTATGATAAAAATAGTAATTTCCTTGGTTAAACTAATCATGATTTCCAGTTTTAAGTCCAACCATTTAGAGAGTAAAACTAAAATAGTCTCATATAAGTTTTTAATTTATAGACAAACTTTTATAACTGATCATGCCTAAGAAACTTTTTCCAACAATGAATAAGGTTTGTTCGAGATTAGTCTTCTTATAGCACTATTGCAATATGTTTAAGAATTTCATATTCATAACGTTATATAATGCAAAAGATCAATATGTCTTACTTTAAAAATTGTCTTCCAAGGTTTTATTCTCGATTGCATGTTAAATCAATCATTAATAACAAATTGATAGCCAGCTAGGTTAATTGGAAACAAGTTCAGCAGATTTATTTCAGACTTGACAACAGAAACCTGCTCGGTCGACCATTTCTCGACTGACAGTTCTTCTCGGTCGACAGTGTCTCGACCGAGAAAAGTTCTGTACTATTTCAGAACTATTTTCAGTAATTGTATCCAAGTGAAAACAATGTTCATTTTCAATTCAATTATGCAATTTGAAAATTTAGCTTGGTTGAGACAGAGCATATGAATATCAAAGTAATATTAAGATCAAATCTCAACAAATTATATTTTAAGTCTTTATTCTTTGAGAACTTTAATTAAGGAAAAATTTTGTCTTTGCAGATTCAAAAGAATTGTATATTTTCAAGTTAGAAGTTCTAGATACTTGAATCCCATTATGTTAAGTTGAGATAGACATAGAAATATGCAACTAGAGTCCTTGGTCATATCTCAACTTAATTTTGTTCATTTAGTTTGGGGGTTTTGGGACCCATACTAACTCGACATCCTTTTTCTTGTAAGGACATGAAAAAGAATAGTGTCCAAGGCGCAAACAGTAATGACAACATATAGAGTCAATCTCATGTCTCTTTCTATGAGTTTGTTCTAGGTTGTTCTTGGGTACATAAGTATATTTGCTTCTAGGTACATACATAGATTGACTCTTTGGCACTTGTGTTCTTCCCCAACTAAGTTTTTGATAAGATTTTCCTTTAGGCTTGTAACCTAGTCCTCTCCTTCCAATTTGATGGTAAGAATCATTTAAGATTTTGTCAAGAGTGCCATTATTACTTAGACTACTAACTTCTTGTTGTAGCTTAGCGATCTCATCCATTCTCTTCTTGATATCTACCTTTGCTTGTTCTAGATTAGATGATAATGAATCTCTTTCTTTCACGATAGTATCATAATTTAGATGTGTACACAAGACAGGTTGTTTTTGAAGATCATTTACTTGAGTTTGCAAGTTAATCTTTTCTAGAGAAAGAAGATTGCAATCTGCCTCTATTGATTTTATTATAATATTATGATCTTCAATGATCTTTTTAAGATCTTCATTTTTAGATTTAAGAGCAAGAAATTTAACATGTAACTCATTATTTTCTTTATTTGATTTCTTTAATTTCTTCTTGCACTCAATATATTTTCCATGCGTTTCTTGAAGACTAATAATTAAATCTTCTTTAGGCAAATCGAAAAGACTTACCTCTTCTTCTTCTTCACTTGTTGTAGAAATAAGGCAATCTTTGTTCTCATCTTCCTTCTTTGATCTACATGGGCAGCTAGGTGTTGTGTGTCTTGTTCCTAAGCACCAATTGCAACTTGTTGAAGATTTGTCCAAGGTGCTCCTTCGTTTGCGGTTGTAGGCACCACCACCCTTCATACTTCAAGACTCAATTAGAGCTTCTTGAAGCCTGCTCTGATACCAATTGAAAAACAACTAGAGGGGGGTGAATAGGGTTTTAAAGATAATTCAATAATTATTTAACTCAAACAACCAACCACAAAAATATTGGACAAGGGGACAAGGATTTAGAGTGGTTCCAACCTTAGCAAATACTAAGGAATTCAGTCCACTACCCGGTTGCTTACCCAACTGGGATTTTGAAAGAATCAAATTTTATTACCTCGCAAGGACTTTACATAAAATTATAATTCTTTCACCAAACCCTTCAGACAGCCTTCACCTAGAAGTAGTTGCACCAACCTTGAAGCAGCCTTCTTGAAGTAACTTCAAGCTCCCCCTTGAAGTAGCATTCCTCTTGAAGTAGCTTCCCGTTACAACATCCTTCTTGAAGTAGTCTGAAGTCCACCTTCTCCACCGAGAAGAACCTTCTCCAATCCGCAGCCGCCAATCCTAGGAGTAGAAAGGAGAATACAAAGGATAAAAGGAACAAGAAGGAAAAATAGAAATTACAATACCACTTGTAGCTCAAGGCTTGATTTCCTATATCAAGCGTTTTGATCTCCTAATCAATGTATGTAGAAGTGTAAGTGTTGTGGATAGGAGATGGTTGCCTATAGGACACGAAATTTGAGCAAGGAAAAGAATAGCCAATGGTTGTGTTGTTCAATTGCTCAAAATAGATTTCTAATTGCAAGTGTAAGCTTAAGTATAGCACAAGTGTATATGGGAGTTTAGGTGTCCTAAGGCATGTCCTATTTATAGGAATGGCCTACAAGTGCTTAAGGATGTTCTAGACACTTTCTAGGGGATTCTTAGTGCTCAACTAGCCGTTATATGTCCACTAATTGCATTTGCAATGGCTAGTTAATTGACCCTGAAAAGTGCAGACAGAACTCTTCTCGGTCGAAGATTTGTCGACCGAGAGTCCTTCTCGGTCGAAGATTTGTCGACTGAGGGACTTCCTGGAGCAAGTGTTTACAACATTCATTTCCAACTCCCAACCACCTTGTCTGTTGGGTCTAACGGCTAGTAGGGTCTATTCTCGATCAAAGATTTTGTCGATTGAGAGTTTCTCGGTCGAAGTTTTTGTCGACCGATATTTTCTCAATCGACGATTTGTCGACTGAGAATATGACTGACTCAATGTATTCATTTACTAAGTGTGTGTATCAATGTGGAATTGTGATACTATCTTGGGGAATGACCTATCTAAGTGTTGTGAGTGGATAGGGAAGATCTAAACGCTTGATTTACATGACATCTAATTACTTGTACATTATATACTTGTACAAGCATTTACATTTGATTACAATCATGAAAATAAAGCAACTTTATCAAATTGTTCTTCCAAGTCTTTGTTATCCACCACCTTATATACTTGTTCCTGAAATAAACAAATAGCACATTAAAATCACAAGAATGAAATGTTTGTCATCATCAAAACAAAGATATTATAATAATGTCCAATTTAGCCAACATGCGCCACATGCGCTGACTCTTATGTTTTATGGGCCACCGTCTTAGATTTTTCGACCGGGATGGGTAATACCATCTGAGGCCGGGAGCTTAGTCTTAGGCCAATGATGTTTTACTCATCAACCGCCTTTTAACCGCTCTATTTTCATGACGTATCGGGAAGCAATCCAACCGGCTCTATGAATATGCCCATATCGGGCAGTGGAATTTTGGGGATCGTAAGGGTCGTGACGGGCATACCTTGATGGTGTACACTCGTATCGAGCAGTTGGAGTAATTACTCTTGTGCCGACGGATGGACTGCCCGACCCAGGAATGAGTTACCCTAATGACCGACGCGTGCCCCGAAATTACCAGTTTCACCTCGGTTGAGTTTGCTATATAAAGGGGCGAGTTTTTACTGTTTTCACTCTCCCGTATCGTGTTAAGACCTTGTGCATTTTCTCCCGTGTCGTGTAAGGCTCCCTTCTCTCGTATCGTGTGAAAGTCAAGAACACAACAAGGTATAGCCCGACAGACCCTATCGCCCGGCAGACCGTGCTGCCCGACACGATTCTTTCTTTAAACGAGTAGCTTATCGGTCTTGTGGTTCCTAAGCTGAGCAACCTTGTATCGCCAGATATGGATGTCGCGCAACGTACCTTTTATTCACGTTTTCTCGATACACCATGTCAGGCGATAGCCGTGTCACCGATCTTTGCACCGCCCCGCCTGTTTTGTTGTCGGGCGACACGCTGCTATCCTTTTTAGTGAACCATATAGGGTATCTTATCTTATCGCCATCATATCGCCCGAAACGCCCATGTCGAGTGACATACCTGACGCGTGTTTATCGCCTTATCGCCCTGTTCTTATCACGTGTTTGATCTTCTGACGTGACAGGTGATACCCATCTCTCATATCGGGCACAAGACTTCACCTCTGAAACCCTTGTACAGCCTGATATGGGGTGTGGGACAATCTTTGTATAGAGAAATACCTTGTCGCACATTCTTTTTTACTTTTTCAAAGCATCAACACATTTAATTAATCAAGGTATTGGCTTATTGTTTAACAGAAATGGCCCGTATCCAGACAACTGTTGTCCCTGTTGAGGCCCAGGGCAGGAGAATCTACCCAGAGACTACTGCTGATGGACAAACTGCCAGGCCTTAATGCCCTAATCCAGGAGCAGCCGGGGCATCAACAGCAGAAAAGAGGGATAGGGTTGGAGAAGTGGCGGCTCCAGCTCCAACACCAACACCAACACCACTAGCAGCAGCAGAACTCCCAGAATACTCGCCGGGAAATTTCGAGCCAAGGGACGACGAGCACGCTCGCCGATATGCTGAATTAGCGACCAAGGTCTACCGACCGAGTAGGTTCTTCCATCAAGCCTCATTTGCTGAACTGGGGATCATTAGGAGGTTGAAGGGCTTCCTCGCTGCGGAAGGGCTGAAGAAGATTTGCTTCAAATGGTCTTCCTCTTATACTAGACCGACAATGGAATTTATGTCTTCTCTCCACAGGGCGAAGAATTCTGCTGCAGAAAGGGAAAATTCGGCGGAGCAGATAGACTCCAGGCCCGACTGTACAACTCGGAGCACGTCATCTCCGAGAAGCTGCTGAATAAGATCTTCTCTTCCAGTAAGGAGGAGGAGAATCTAATGGACAACGGTGAGAGAATCACCGAGGGAGACAGGTTCAATCCCGTGGAGCTCTGGAACAAGCTAATCGGCGAATCGTCATTTAAGCCGGGAAGAAAGGTGGTGGCAGTGCACTCCTGCTTTTGGAGGATAGTGCACAAATTGGTGGCATGCTTGTTGTTCAGCAAGAATGAGTCCAACAACATCTATACAGAAGAACTCCACATCATGTGGCACATGATGGGGGGTCGAGTGATCAACCTCGGGCGGTTCTTGCTGAACAAACTGCACCCGATGAAGGAAGCCACCAAAGAGTACTGCATGGGCGGGATCGTAAACTTAATCGCGGTGGGGCTCGGGTACCCAAAGCAGCCGCGTAGCCTTTCGAGGATGCAAGGCGATGAGAAGATCGACACCAAGTACCTGATGAGGACCAATATCATAATGAAGGAGGGGAGGGACTACTTCTACAAATTTTCAAGAACAAACATACTCCTCCCGCTCCCTCGCTGCGCCACCTACGACGCAGAAAAACTAGTCTTCACCGCCGCTGAAATCGAAGTTGTAGCGAACGACGCAGCTTACACCACCACCACCATGGCCCAGGAGAGGGCAGTTCCAGAGCTACCGACGACAACTGCTAATAGAGTTGTCGTTGCTCCAACTATATCAGCCACCGCCACAACAAGGACGGTGGTGGATGAAAAAGACCCAGTGATCATTGAGGTCACCGAAACAGAGACTACGGGAGCTGTCACGGGAGAGACAGCCACAACCCCCGTCATTGCTTCAAGGCCTGCAGAGGCAGAAGAGGAACTTCAGCAGGACGTCAGCAACAGGGTGTTCGATGAGATCCTGAGAATGGTGCTCAGAGGAACACCGACACCGCCGCCGAAGTCCCCACCTACAGCAGTTGAAGAGATCACCGACAGTGCAGAGGTGGAGCAAATTCCGCCCTCACCACGGCCATCTCCGCCCCGACGAGAAGGCAAGACGGTGGAAACCGAAAGAGCGTCATCGCCTCGCCTGGTGGCATCTGCATCGCGAATGATTATGATAGACTGTACCTCATCTGGTAGACCATCGCACGAGCAAGATGTCGCGAGGAGGGAAGGGAGACCCACCGGAACTCCTCCGTCGCTCAGAAAGATGCTCAGGCACGAGCTCGACTATTTGCGGGAGGTAACAGATACTAACTCTGCTACTTGTACTTCCCTAACCCGCAAACTTGCATCTTTCTAAGACATGATGAATAGCTAAGCAAGAGAGTTGCTAACTCTAGCGAGCCTTCCCGGCGGACTAGAGGCCTTGAATGCAACGATTCAACAACATCTCCAATGACTGGACAAGATCAAGGAGAGGTTGGATAGAAGTGATGACCATCCACGCCAAAGGCAGCCGAGAAGGTCCCTGTGACCCCCTAGCCGCGACTCTCCTCCTTCTTCGTCATCTTCCCCCTCAGGAACAACATTCTCCTCCTCCTCCAGTGGGCGATCCTTAACGCCCAAGGAGGGGATGCAACAAAGGTCAGTCGAAGGAGCTCCAGCAGGACAGGAGAGGTCTCTAGGCTTCGAAGGAGAAAACCTTTGTGTACCCCTAGATGAAGCCGAAGATGATAGCGTAGATATCAGCATTGGGGGAGACTCTTCAGATGAGTCTGAGGGAGAGAAGGGGGATGTCTACACAGTCAATAAGAGACATCTACCCCGAGGAAGGCGCTCGATGGCGGATAGATTTCGTGAGCCATCTGAGATACCCTCCTTCGAGGTGGGCGACTTCGACAGAAGAGCCATCGGATACCTGACGATCAGAGACCAGAAGCTGCTGAATAAGGTCTTAATATCGCAGGCATATGAAGATGACGTCGTCTGGACCGATGGCTACCTCTCCGTGCGACGGGGAGTTCTTCGAAGCATGTTGCGCACGCCGACCGTGGTCGGAAAAAGACTGTTCAGGGTCCTGGAGAATGCGATAATAGAAAATATCGACAGCAGGATAGGTCGGAAGACACTATACACAGCTACCCTGACCTTGGAAAGAAGTCTGATGAAGGGAGATCCAGACTCCCGCACAGTGGCTGACATGCTGTAATACATTGAAGAGCATAGGTCGAACCTGGTGTTGGCCCCGTACAAGCACCGGAACGTGTGGTTTCTCTGCATAGCAGACCTCATAAACCGCGACATCCAGTTGCTGTGTTGCAGCAATGATGAAGTGTCGTGCTCCGAGGGTGTTTTCTGCCGCCCGAAGGATAGGAAGCTGAGACTCGTGCCGTTGCGTCTGCTACGAGCTATAAAGCAAGGAAGCCAACGTCACCAAGGTGCTTGGAACTTCTTTACTCTCCGAGACCTCCCCGTCCAGGCAGAAGAAGGGAGTGGAAGCAACGCTTTCACCATCCTGGGTGCCATTGAGGTGCTCAATACATTTGGAAACTTGGGATTCATTAAGGGCACATCCTTCTATCAACGCAGGGGAATTTACGCCATGCTGCTGATCAAGGATAAGCGCTATTTCCAAGATGTAGGGGTACCAGAGCAGCTGCTGGACAGTGACCTAGAAGAAGACTCTTCTCAATCCAGCAGCTCCTCAGAAAAAGAAGAGGAGATAGCTACCGACACCTATGGGGAAGTGATGAGTGCATACTCATCATGAAATTCAATTACCTTTTTGAAACAATTTCATCTCTATTCCACATCTTTTCACCCTAATATGAATCATAATGCACAAAACTACTTAGTTGATTCAATAATCAAGATTTTAACTAAATATCTTTCATTTAATGTAGGAAAATCAAGCAACTCCATGCATACGGTCTCAAGACCGTTTGGATCCTTGCGGTCTCAAGACCGTTTGGGTCCATGCGGTCCCAAGACCGTTTGGTGGAATACATGAAGAACGAATGACGAAACCGGTTGTCAAAAAAAGCCATTCGGTCTCAAGACCGTTTGGTCCCATGCGGTCCGAAGACCGTTTGGTCCCATGCGGTCCCAAGACTGTTTGGTCCCATGCGGTCCCAAGACCGTTTGGTTCCATGCGGTCTCAAGACCGTTTGATCCCATACGGTCCCAAGACCTTTTGGTCACATACGGTCCCAAGACCGTTTGGTCCCATGCGGTCCCAAGACCGTTTGGTCCCATACGGTCCCAAGACCGTTTGGTCCCATACGGTCCCAAGACCGTTTGGTTCCATACGGTCCCAAGACCATTTGGTCCCATACAGTCCCAAGACCGTCTGGTCCCGTGTGGTCCCAAGACCGTTCAACGCAAGCGCAAGGATCGATTGAAGAACTAAAGCCGCACGACCTCGCCAAGGCCAGGACCAATCGAAGCAAACCGTTTGGTGCCCATACGGTCTCCAAACCGTTTGGTGCCCAAATGGTCTCAAGACCGTTTGGCGCCCAAACGGTCTCCAGACCGTTTGGTGCCCAAACGGTCTCCACACCGTTTGGGGTCAGATCTGAACCTATAAATAGACCCCCAGGGTCCCCATTTGAAGGATCGGATCCGGACGCCGATAGGCTGCCAGAGCACCACCCCGATCAAGTTCCACTCCACCTACTGCTGGTGTTGTGTCCAAGGAGACCAAGAAGAGAAAGAAGACAGAGCAAGGAGCACATCTTCTTCACCGGGCTGCGTCCACCCTCTACACCGAGCTCATGGCGGATCTATCTTCCTCTCCTATCCTTCTTGTATCTCGCACCATGAGCGAGTAGTCCTCTTTCACTGGGGTGCGGGGACTAGCCCCACTACCCATGCAAACAATGTTCTTTTGTTAAACTTTCCATGGCAATGTATATAACTCTTCATTTTGTCATTTATCGTTAAGCTTGTAGGTTGGTTATGTGCGTGTTTCCATCTTTGTGCTCCCTATGTTGTGAGAACTTCAATGCATGGGTATGAATGTCGCTTAGCATGTTAGACTCCTTGACGAGAACTTCCGATGGGATTCCTTGAGGTCGTAGGTGTATGATCCGCGAGGGGACAAGCCATCTATCCTTCGGTGACACTTCTGTGTGCCTGACGCCCGTATGGGGGGTTCACAGCCTTAGTTGGATTTTGAATCTTCATACTTTTCGTCGATGTTTGCACGTACCATAATCGCTTATTTGTTTAACGGTTGACGCGGTTGACTCTTTGACGAGAACTTCCGATGGGATTCCTTGAGGTCGTAAGTGTATGATCCGTGAGGGGACGAGCCATCTAGCCTTCGGTGACGCTTCTGTGCGCCTGACGCCCGTATGGGGGGTTCAAAACCTTAGTTGGATGTTGTATCTTCGGAGCCGTAAGACATGTGATCCGGATGGTGACGAGACATCTGATGCCTATGGTGATGCTTACGCAGACATGACGCCCGTATGGGGGGTTCTGCAACAGCTCTACTTGAAGTGTTGTATCTTGCCTGGAATGTTTGCAGAGGAGTGTGTTTGTGTGTGTAGCGGTTGTCAATCCCGGTACCATCCCAACGATTCCATATCATTGATCCAAACCCATCTTTTAATTCAGCTTTTACTTTCCTGCATTTAGTTTAAACAACCCAAATCAAACTATTGTTCTAAATATTAGTTTTACTTGAGCTAGATTCAACTGACAAGGATTCTTAAAAACGTTGTCCTTTGGGTTCGATCCTCAACTATACTGCGATAAGACTCGTCCGCTTGTGGGTGGTATTGTTGCACTTGTTTTAAGTAAAAGCTTGGGGATATAAACTCCGAGTGAATTTGTTAGTGCATTCAAAAAGCCACATCAAATTCTGGCGCCGTTGCCGGGGACAACGGAATCAGTCAGTCAAATCTAGTTCTTTTAAGACTAATCTAGGATTTTTCTTTTCTTTTTGAAACTATCGCTCATCTACTTGACCGTTATTCTACTTTGTGGATCTCACTTTCGAATCTTTGCCAATTTCAGGTACTTTTCAACGTTTAGTGCATGGACCGTTCGGATAGTCTCGGACTGACTTCAAGCTTGGATCCCGAAATAGATAGAACCTTCCATCGACATATTCGGGAAAATCAAGCAAGGATGGCGCAACAGGAAGAAGTAGCCCGCAGAGTGGCTCAAGCCATCAATGCGCAGAGAGAGAGGCTCATGCAAGAAGCTAGAGTTGCGGTTCAACAGGAGATCTTAGCAGCACAGGCAGCAGCACAAGCAGCGGAACTTCAGAACGATCTTAGAGAGTTCTCTATCCCAAAGGCTGCAAATGTCTATCATCCGGTGCAACCTCCTCCCATCGAAGCTGCCAACTTTGAGATTAGAGCACATTGGATAACTTTGTTTCAAAACAACCCCTTCTACGACAAACAAGCTGAAGACAGCCAAGGTCATCTTCTCAGATTCATCAACCTATGTGCTATGACAAAGCAAAATGGAGTCTCTGATGATGCCATTCGACTCCGTCTTTTCAAGTACTCTCTTGCTGATAGAGCCATTAGTTGGTACAATTCACTGCAGTGTGAAGTACCTATCACCACCTGGGAGCAGCTCCAAAACATTTTTCTAGAAAAGTTCTACCCCCCATCTCTTACATATGAAATCAGGGGACGAATCACAAATTTCACTCAAGTCCCAGGAGAAACTCTTGCCGAAGCTTGGTATAGGTACAAGGAGCTCCTACGCAAATGCCCTCACCATGGAATTCCTAAGAACCAGCTGATAGAGATATTCTACAAGGGTGTGGAGGATGACGTAAAGATGTTCCTTGACTCCTCATCTGGAGGGAACTTCATGCGGCAAAGTTACGACAGCGCATAAAGAGTAGTCACCCTGGGAGCAGAAAATCAAGCCAATTGGGGTAGATCTGTTGGTAAAGGAGTCTTAAATGTAGCCATGGCTGAAGCTATCCCGGAATACAAATCTATAGCTGAAACTTTGAAGGTCTTAGTTGCAAAGCAAGATCACTTAGAATCATCCCTTGCTGCAATTGGAAGAGGACATTCTCCTACCAGGCAACCAGAACAAGTCAAGTCCACTTCTTTGTTTTGTGAAGCATGCAAAGGCACTGATCATTCCACATTGTCATGCAATGTTCTCTACAATGTTGTTCTAAGTAATGCATGTGGACAAGGAGATAATTTCCAGATGGAAAATCTTAATGCTATTAACACCATCCCTGGGCAGAACTATTACAATCTGAATCAAAATAGGAATCACACAGGCTTCCAATACGGAAACCCTTCAGGAGCTATGAACTCACACCAATTCATTCCGTACAATCAACAAAGGGGGCTATCAGGGTACCAGTTTAACCAACAACAGAACTTTGGGAATCAAGGAAACTTCAATGGGAATTTTCAGAACAGAAACTACAATAATTATCAGAACAACTCTCAGTATCAAAACCTGAACCAACAGCAAAGTCAAACAGGACCCATCCCTTCTGACGATAAGCTATCAACCATTGAAAAGTTGCTGCAAACACAACAAATGATGATAGCCAATCAACAAGCCCAACAGAAAGCTATTGAAACTCAACTTGCTCAACTTGTTGCTAGAATAAAGCCTCCGGCTGGAGTCTTTGCCGGTCAACCTGAGAATAACCCGAAACATCTTGAGAAGCTAAAGGTTGTCACCACAAGATCAGGGAAAAGTTATTCAGATCCCCCAACAAAGACGACTGTGGTTATCCCTGACGAGAGTGAACCTCTGACAGTCCAAAACCTGACCACACTAGAATCGCAACCAAAGGAAAACGAGACTGATAAGGGAAGTTCTGAAAAGATTGCTGATGAAGTAGCCGAGACACCAGAGCTGGATATTCCTGTATATAAGCCTCGTGTTCCTTTCCCATCCCGTCTGAGGCAAACCAAGCTTGATACTAGATTCATCAAATTTAAAGAGGCCATGAAGAAACTCCATGTTGATATACCATTCTTAGATGCTCTTAATGAGATACCAGCCTGGACCAAGTATCTAAAGTCACTTCTCACCAAGAAGTACATCACTGAAGAGTATGAAACTGTAAAACTGGCTACAACCACATTAGATATCATACTAAGCAAGATGCCAAAGAAACAAAAAGATCCAGGATCCTTCGGAATCTCATGTCACATTGGTGACTCATCGTGCAAAAAGGGACTGGAAGATCTTGGTGCAAGTATTTATATTATGCCATTCAGTTTATGCAAGAGATTAGGGTTCGCAGAATTACTACCAACATCTATGACCATTCAACTTGTAGACAATTCGATCAAAAGACCGTTAGGAATTCTCGAAGACATCCCGGTCAAGGTAGGCAAGGACGCATATGTTCCATGTGATTTTGTCATCATGGATATAAAAGAAGACACCAGATACCCTCTTATCTTCGGACGTCCGTTCCTCACCACTGCTAAAGCCCTTACTGACGTCGAAGCTGGAACCTTACTGCTAAGGTTAGGCAAAGATACTCTGGAATTCAATGTTTTTGAAAGTATGAGAAGACCAAGTATACAGGAAGAAGTCTATCTGATTGATTGTGTTGAGCAAATGTCACAATTGACTCAAGAGCATCATGAATTAAATGATCCCTTGGAAATTTCTCTAACGAACCCATCAGTTGATGAACAAGTCGAAGAACAAGTAAAGAATTACATCAAATTTCTCGACTCTACAGAAGAAGACTATGAAGCTACTTTTGAAGAACTCAAGCCCATAGAAATTATTGAAGATGTTGGTGAAAAAGAGGAGACACCTCTCAACCTGATAATGACACATACCGAACTATTTTCAAGTGTCCATGAGCGTCCTCATCCAGAAACAACAACCCTCTGGAATGAACCGGTAGCCCCACAGATTGAGATTACCAATTTTACCTTCCCTCCGCAACAAGATCTGGATAGTGGTTTCTATAAGGAACCATATCCCTCAGATCCATATTTGATAGATGTTAACAACCAACATTGCTACGATGAGGAGATGGTGCATCAACAAATGAACTTCCCTTCTAAACCTCAACAAAATTTCCTTATCAATGATGTTGTTCGGATTACCTACAACCACTTTCCATCTTAAAGTGAGCAACAAAGAACAAATCAACATAACTTAGGTTGTTTCCCTATATGCTCTGACATTGCTCGTTATGTGTGGGGAAGAATATAAGAAGCTAAGATCAAACAGAAGATCAATGAATGGCTTAAAAAGAAACCACCGAAAACACATGTTAACCAAGCTCCGCTCAGAGCTCCACCATGGTGATAATATCCACGTCGAGCCATCGACATAAAACAAAGGCGCTTATCGGGAGGCAACCCGATCAATAAATCTATTTTAATTTTCCTTTCCAAATTTTTTTTACCTTATAGTTAAAATTTTCCTTAAATAAAATTTGCCTTATGAGATAGTTTTCTTTCAGAACACGAGATCGGAGTGGCGCTGAGTAGAATGAAATCATTCTCGGCAGTCATACCTGGTGTTTCCTTTCCCCTCCATCTTGAATTTAGGGTTTGCTCGAGGACGAGCAAATATCTAAGTTCGGGTGGAGGGTGGGTGGTACGTACTTCACTTCCATAAACACCCTCTTTCATATAAGTTGTCTTTATCATTAAATTTTCTAAATTTTGAACAGATACCTGATGAAATTTTGACTCTTGTCGATAAAAATGTATCTAACTATCTTGCTATGCATTTTCGATCATAATATCCTCCTTATTCGAAGTGAATCCTCAAGAGGACTGACTTTTGAAACTTGCCTTTTGCCTGAAACCATCCTGTGAAGCTTATGATTCCTAACATCATAATACTTTTTACAAAATGATAAGTATCTGTCAAACTGATAGGGATCAAACACGTCGTGCTTCCCAACTGACTAGTGGAACAATGGCTCAGAATCCCCACTGGATCCGCATCAAGTCATTATTTGAGTAGAGTATGACAAAGAGAATAACCCGGTTTTGAATTGTATATCAAGTTGCATCTTGATCTAAACTCTCTTCTACACTTCTTCTATCATCTTCGTATCCCTCCATCCATCAATACCACCAAAATAGCCAAACTTGTGCCAAACCCTAAGTTCGGGGTGGCACGCCACTTCCCCCATATCCATTTCTTCCATATCCCTTCCAATAAATAGGAGCGTACCACCAAAAATGCAATCTCGAGTCGAATAGAGGAGAGATCTGCAATAAAAGATGCCAAAGTGCACATAAAAAGAAATGCAATCTCGAGTCGAATAGAGGAGAGATCTGCAATAAAAGATGCCATAGTGCACACAAAAAAATATGAAATAAATGAAATTGCAAAACAAATAAAAATCTCGAGTCGAATAGAGGAGAGATTTACTTCTTCTTTCCATACCACCTTTCACTCCTTTTTCTTCCTAAGGGCACAATACATGCCCCACCATCTTGAACTACATCACTGTCAGATCGGATGCATACTTGTTGATTCTGCAGGTATCTCGGAACTCCTACAAAACTCTTCGACATGCTTGGTGTTGGAAAAAAAAGTGGGGAGGAAGCGTTGTTGGGAAACGAACTCAGGAACGAAGCTATGGAAAGACGTGTTTAGTGGTCCCAGGAAGTTAAGGTACTCATTCATACTGAGCAAAAAGAAAACAATTGTGATGTGAAGATGTAGAAATCACACGGATTGAAAGTATTTCATTAGGCAACAGTTTCAAACTTTATGTTACTCGAGGACGAGCAACGATTTAAGTTCGGGGTGTTTTGATGAGTGCATACTCATCATGAAATTCAATTACCTTTTTGGAACAATTTCATCTCTATTCAACATCTTTTCACCCTAATATGAATCAGAATGCACAAAACTACTTAGTTGATTCAATAATCAAGATTTTAACTAAATATCTTTCATTTAATGCAGGAAAATCAAGCAACTCCATGCATACGGTCTCAAGACCGTTTGGATCCTTGTGGTCTCAAGACCGTTTGGGTCCACACAGTCCCAAGACCATTTGGAGAAATACACGAAGAACGAATGACGAAACTGGTTGCCAAAGAAAGCCATTCGGTCTCAAGACCGTTTGGTCCCATGCGGTCCCAAGACCGTTTGGTCCCATGCGGTCCCAAGAACGTTTGGTCCCATGCGGTCCCAAGACCGTTTGGTCCCATACGGTCCCATGACCGTTTGGTCCCATACGGTCCCAAGACCATTTGGTCCCATTTGGTCCCAAGACCGTTTGGTCCCATACGGTTGCAAGACCGTTTGGTCCCGTGCGGTCCCAAGACCGTTCGACGCAAGCACAAGGATCGATTGAAGAACTAAAGCCCCACGACCTCGTCAAGGCCAGGACCGATCGAAGCAAACCATTTGGTGCCCATACGGTCTCCAAACCGTTTGGTGCCCAAACAGTCTCAAGACCGTTTGGCACCCAAACGGTCTCCAAACGGTATGGGGTCAGATCTGAACCTATAAATAGACCCCCAGGGTCCCCATTTGAAGGATCGGATCCAGACGCCGATAGGCTGCCAGAGCACCACCCCGATCAAGTTCCACTCCACCTACTGCTAGTGTTGCGTCCAAGGAGGCCAAGAAGAGAAAGAAGATGGAGCAAGGAGCACATCTTCTTCACCGGGCTGTGTCCACCCTCTGCACTGAGCTCATGGCAGATCTATCTTCCTCTCCTATCCTTCTTATATCTCGCACCATGAGCGAGTAGTCCTCTTTCGCTGGGGTGCGGGGACTAGCCCCGCTGCCCATGCAAACCATGTTCTTTTGTTAAACGTTCCATGGCAATGTATATAACTCTTCATTTTTTTGTTTATCGTTAAGCTTGTAGGTTGGTTATGTGCGTGTTTCCATCTTTGTGCTCCCTATGTTGTGAGAACTTCAATGCATGGGTATGAATGTCGCTTAGCATGTTAGACTCCTTGACGAGAACTTCCAATGGGATTCCTTGAGGTCGTAGGTGTATGATCCGTGAGGGGATGAGCCATCTAGCCTTCAGTGACGCTTCTGTGCGCCTGACACCCTTATGGGGGGTTCACAACCTTAGTTGGATTTTGTATCTTCATGTTTTTCGTCGATGTTTACACGTACCATAATCGCTTATTTGCTTAACGGTTGACGCGGTTGACTCCTTGATGAGAACTTCTGATGGGATTCCTTGAGATCGTAAGTGTATGATCCGCGAGGGGATGAGCCATCTAGCCTTCGGTGTCACTTCTGTGCGCCTGACGCCCGTATGGGGGGTTCACAACCTTAGTTGGATGTTGTATCTTCAGAGCCATAAGACATGTGATCCGGATGGTGACGAGACATCTGATGCCTATGGTGATGCTTACGCGGACCTGACGCCCGTATGGGGGGTTCTGCAGCAGCTCTACTTGAAGTGTTGTATCTTTCCTGGAATGTTTGCAGAGGAGTGTGTTTGTGTGTGTAGCGGTGGTCAAACCCGGTACCATCCCAGCGATTCCATATCATTGATCTAAACCCATCTTTTAATTCAGCTTTTACTTTCCTGCATTTAGTTTAAACAACCCAAATCAAACTATTGTTCTAAATATTAGTTTTACTTGAGCTAGATTCTACTGACAAAGATTCTTAAAAACGTTGTCCTTTGGGTTCGATCCTCAACTATACTGCGATAAGACTCGTCCGCTTGCAGGTGGTATGGTTGCACTTGGTTTAGGTAAAAGCTCGGGGATATAAACTCCGAGTGAATTTGTTAGTGCATTCAAAAAGCCACATCAGGCAGGCAAGAAGTTGGAAGTCCTGAAGAAAGTGCACGGGATGGAGGACACTGCTTCGCCTAAAGCTTCAGAAGGGCTGATTACAAATTTCGACTGCTTTTCGTGTGCAACTCTCACACAGGAGCTGGTCAACGTAATCCAGCTGAAGTTAGCTGATTCTACCCCATCACTTGTCGCCTTTCAAGCAGGCGATGTTGTAGTCTCGGTCGATGATCTAAGGGACATGGTAAAGGAAGGAGGATGCTTGGTTGTATCTGCGGTAGCCTCTTACATCCAATATATACAACCAAGGCTAGAACATGCATACATAGCCCATCCTATGCTGTTCAACGACATTTGCCTCGCCGATGAAACATGAGCGAAGCAAGCATTTATGCAGGAATTGGAGAGCGAGGTTCCACACGCAATCTTCCTCCCCAGCCTCCATTACAGTCACTGGACACTCCTAATAATGTACACTCGGTAACGAGCAGGAATCTTCTACAATAGCTCGGGCAGGAACAAAAACCATCCAGTGCCGTGTACATAAGAACCTTTGTCATCCGTCGAACGTTTGGTCCAAAAATACTACGACGAGGTGTCAAAGATGATCCAACCATTCCTGGACATACAAGGAGGCAAGTTGAACGAACTCCAGTTCTGCCATCGCAGTCTGCAACAACTTCCCCTATCCAACGACTGCAGCATCTACTTCCTGGAATGGATAGCAAATAAAGAAACACCGGACCAGCTCCGCAACACCTTCTATCACAACAAAAGGGGAGAATATGTGTGGGAGCTTCTATCTGACGTAGGCGCAACCTCACTGGAATAAACATTACCTCACCTTATCTACTTCAAAACTCTGGGACAGAGTGTGGAGTATGTTTGGGGGGGTACATGTTGGTATGTATGCCCATATAGCAAGTCATATGATGATTGTAATGGGATACTTTGTAAATGATTTGAATAATAATAAAGGCAATTTCCAATCTATATGTTTAAACTGTTTCTGAGATGATGGTGTAACATGATAGATGTCTAAAGAATGGTTTTACTCAATGACATATGCTTTTAGGTTCATGACCTAAACGATGAGATCATATGGATGTTAAGAGTATACATTCTTATTTGGTCCCTAGTCGGTTGTTATTGTGGAAATAACCATAAACATCAATAACACTAAAGACTAGATTGTGTGTTGGTTGATGACAGAATCTCATTAGTCATGATATAGTGATATCAAATCAAGCACATAGGTACTTGTTAGAGAACAAGGTACCAGACAGACCCACCGTGAGAGTGACACATGGGACCATGACATGGTAGTCACAGTCAGCTCTCACAGTGATGTTGGTGAGTGTGATTCTTAGACCTAAAATCACTACACTCAACACATGTCGTTGGGTACACTTTGACATCATCAAACGTAGTCCTGAAACATGGGTTGTTATAAAGGTGATGATTGGGTGGCTTTGACACATGGGGCTTTTGAGGGGTGAGTGATAGATATGGGATTTGTCCCTGCTATGGGAGTTTGATATCCTTGGCCACTTGATGAGTAGGATTGAGAAAGGCATGCGCATGCACGTGTGAATCAATATGTGATATTGATGTCATACACATCTCACTCGATCTACTCTGAGATCAAGGAAATGAATGAACATTGACAGGATGACTGTTCCATGCCTCGAGTTCATTCTGGATATCAGTGACAAAGGAATTATACATTCACTGTAACACCAATCACGGATTGTAGGATGAAATTTGTTCTCCAACTTTCTACTTTCACTTGGGTAGCAATGATGTGTGACTAGGCATCGCTCTTTGCTTGTGAAGTCATAAATGTTATGGACTTTCACTGCCAACGTGAAATGGACCTGCAGGGTCACACACATAGGATTTAACCTGGAAGAGGAGTTTTGTCCACACGCAATGTTTAGATTGATTACGAAAGGAGTTTAGTAGTTCAATTAAACACTCAATTAATCGATAGCTCAATATCATATGGTTCAAGGTGTTGGACGCATTGATTGGAGTATCGGATTGATTGAAATCGCATTTGACTGATTCTGCACAGTCTGCACTCCCAACCGATCGGTTCATGTGATGAACCGGTCGGCTTAATTGTTGAACCGATCGGCTCATGCACAGAGTGAAATGACCGGTTCAAGTGTTGAACCGATCGGTTCAACTGGTGCAATCGAGCAACTTGGGAAAGTAGGATTGGTGAGAATTTTCCTTTCGTTTCAATTGCCCAATTCGATTGGAAATAATATTGGTATTCGATACCAATTGGGAAAGAAACAAGGAAAGTCAATCGGGAACCAACCTCGAACCCCAACCAACCGGTTCATGAGTGAACCGATCGGTTCAAGGGTCCCAAACGATCGGTTCAGTGGTGAACCGATCGGTTCAGGTTGCGAGATGGTTGCTTTTTGTGGAAAATCCTGAACCCTTCTACTCCTGCTTTTAGTCTCGTATTGTCGGGCACAGAGAACCCTGTCCCATGACCCGCCTATATATAGGGGTATTGGGGGCTTCTCAGAGTACGACTCAGTGCAAGTTGATTGCTCTGCAAAGTTGTTGTTCTCTCTAGTTTTGGTAACCGAGAGAGAGCCCGAGCAAGTGCTTCCCTCAAAGGGAGGTGCACCAAGGGAAGGACAACTGCAGTTGCAATTGACAGCAGGAGAGTGTGTTGGCGACTAGTACATCAACAGGAGGGTGTGACTCCTTCCACTTCCTTGTGGGACAAGGAGAGGGGAGTTCTAGGTGGTCCGTGTGGACTACTTCAGATGCGGGAGGGCACTGCCACTCAGGAGGACAACTGTCATCCGACAGTCCGGTAGGAGGAGGAGTCATCAGTCCCGGTGCGACCAGGAGCTGCACAGACACCGTCCAAGACCGGAGCTGAAGACCGCGCAAAGGCGCGTGGCACTATCGTCGAGCAAGCCTTGGGACAAGGTATGATTCACAAACCATCTTTCCTATTATATAGATGTTGACGCGATTCCTTTTGTTCAGGGTTTGGGGAGAAAATTTTATTTGTTTCCGCTGCTTCTCTATTTCCTCCAAAATCCAACAGTGGTATCAGAGCCACGTCAACCTCTCTATGTTTTAGGATTATCGATGTGATCAATTTTTGTTTGTCGCCTTTATTTATTGCATGCGATGCGAATAATATCGGCTTTATACATGTCCAATCCACAAATCCCTAATATACATATATGATATGTAATATTAATGCACTCGATACGAGTCGCCCTTAAACGAGTTTTGTGGTGGATGTGTAGCATGATTATGGCCTATAAACCCCTATATCTGTGTGTGGTTGTTTGTGTGGTTGCTTGCATCTCGGTCTGCGCACTGATTCTCTTTCTCATATTCCTGATGTAACTCGAAATAATTCGAGAATTCTTTTCCTACCTTTGCTCCCCCCGAATGTAACTCGGGGTTTCTCAATTCAATTGTAAATAGGATAGATTTTATTTCCTATTATGTCAAAGAACGGCGGACAACCTGAAGACGATCAGTTCAAGGAGTGAACCGATCGGTTGGTGATCCAGATGGCCAGTTCGAGGAACGAGATGAGCTGGTGGCGACCTGAGGAGATGCACGATGACCGGTGAACCGATCGGCTGGAGGTTCCAGTTGATCGGCTGGTGGCACCCGAGCAACCAACCTGATGGTGAGCCGATCAGTCATGGAGATGAGCTGATCAAACCTAGAAAGGCAGGCACAAGTTTCATCTTGGACATGTTGCATGTGATGTAGACCTAGATGACCGTGATTCCTCTTGGCTCGAGGAATCACAAATAGGATGGCCATAATCATTGCTTTTTATCGTTTATGCATGTTTTCTGTGGGATATAGCATGTATATGATATGTACTATATATTGTGGTGATTGGATATGTATATGTATATAAAAACCAAATCCCTCATTAAATATTAAGTTTTAGATGCCTTCCAAATGCGACACACGTGAAAAGCTTGATCGACCAAGTGTGGGCACGCCCTAGCGTGGTGCACCGTCTATCTCGTGGAAGCATGAAGGATGAATGTGCGGGTCTGCCCTAGCAGGGTGCATATTCATCATTTTGGCTTTGGGTCAGACTTAACAAGGTGACCTAGATAAGATCTAGCGCCTTGAAGCATGGAGATGATCATTGCAAGGAGTTGAATATGACATCTTTCAAGAGTTGCATTTGATGCAATTGGCAAGAGTTGCCTACCTGAGCGATCTGAGTTGTGGGTGACAGCCCTAGCTGGTCCATGGCTCAGAGGATTTCAGGATCTTGTCCCACTAGAAGATTGTACGCTGCAATCTTCCGAATTGATGGTGAGGGCTATCAATTTGAGTCAAAATAGTGGGATCGATAATTAAAGGCCTGATGGAACTTTGCAACACCACTAAAAATCCTAGAGATGATGAGTCTCTAAGTTTAGCCTTGCTTATAGTAGGGTAAGATCTCCACCCGCGTGTGCAAAGACATGCGGAAGTCTTATCGTAATATAGTTAAGGGTCGAATCCACAGGACAACGGTCTTGTTTAGAGTTAAACAAGATGGAAAGCCTTTTAGCCTTACTTAACTACTTAAAGATTGACATTTAAATCGAAAGTTTGATTTGGTTGTTTTAAACTAAGTGCAAAGAAAGTAAAGGCAAGAAAGTAAAACTAAGATTTAGCAAATGATGATAAATCACTGGGGTGATGCGGGTAATCACCACCACTACGCATGAATTGTACTTGTACCAAACGTAGCAAGACTTGTAAGCAAGATACATGGATGTTATGCAAAACCGATGTCCTAAAGAACAAGAGTAATGCATGCATCCTCCATGGATTGAGTAATTCTCATTCGGTACGTATCTACGTGTCAATGAAGATATGTAGTCTCCGAAGAGAAAATCTTACTCAACCTCGTGAAACGTGTATCGGAAAACTAACAAGCGAGCGATAATTACCAAATCGATTAGTATCCTTATAGACTATCCCTCTTTCGAGGATATAGCTACGAGAAATGTGAGAGTGTTGCAACGTCAGCCATCCTCGAACGAATGGTCAAGTACTTTGCACCACTCTCTCCTCGGAGTGTGTTCCTCGACCTGTCAAGATTGCACTTTTGCACGTCAACTGATTCCATTTCATAGTGCAAAAGTACAATGATGGAGGTGAGTTTACTCCACTCCTTGGAAAGCGTTCCTAGATACCGAAACGGATGTGTGGGGGATACACACACTAGAAACCAACACTAAATCGGTATTCGAGTCTCGAGAGCGGTCGTAGACAAACCACAACAAAAGACAATAGATGCATACAAGAACGTGGCCAACATCTAAGCATGTATGAAACGATTTAGTATTAAAACGAAATGATAACATCTTTTTAGTACAATATACAAAACATGGGCAGCGGGGCTAGTCCCCGCGCCCCAGTGAATGAAACTACTCGCTCCTCATAGAGGGAGCAACAAAGGAGGAGGCAAGAAGAGATAGAAAGAACAACATCTCCACTTAGGAGAGAAGGTTGAACCCTTGGTGAAGAGAGAAACAATCTTCACCCTTCGTGGCTTGCTTGATGATGGATCTTCTCCTCTCACCTTCTTTGTTGATGAGAGAGAAGGTAGCTTCAATGATGGAACGTGGATCTCAAACCGGCAGCCTTGGAGCGATGGATGGAAGTGCTCTGGAACTGGAGAGGCAGCCTTTGGACGTCTGAGATGTCCCCCTAGGATGGCCCTTGGGGTCTTATTTATAGGCCTTGAGTGAGGTCCAAACGGTGTGGAGACCGTTTGGGTTCAAACGGTCTTGAGACCGTTTGGGTTCAAACGGTCTTGAGACCGTTTGGCGTCAAACGGTCTTGAGAGCGTTTGGCGTCAAACGGTCTTGAGATCGTTTGGCGTCAAACGGTCTTGGGACCGTTTGAACTCCATGCGGTCTTGGGACCGTTTGGCTTCATGCGGTCTCGGGACCGTTAGGCTTCACGTGGTCTCGGGACCGTTTGAACTCCATGCGGTCTTGGGACCGTGTGGCTTCATGCGGTCTCGGGACCATTTGAACTCCATGCGGTCTTGGGACCGTTTGGCTTCATGCGGTCTCGGGACCGTTTGAACTCCATGCGGTCTTGGGACCGTTTGGCTTCATGCGGTCTCGGGACCGTTTCAACTCCATGCGGTCTTGGGACCGTTTGGATCCACTCGGCCTTGAGGCTGGTTTATTCTTTTATGACTTTTTTGTGTGCTTTTTCTGCAAGTATAAAAGGAAAAAGTTAGTTTGATGATGTATTTACAAAAAAAAGGATAAAATTAGGTTTATGTACAGTATAAATGTAAGAAGAGTATGGAAAACTAAAGAAAAAGACTAAGATAAACTACTAAAATAGGAGGTTATCACCCCCCCCCCCCAACTTAGAGTCTAGCTTGTCCTCAAGTTATATTGAGCTGAGACATGTAATGGCGAGGCGATCTTATTTAGGATCTCCATACTCTTGCTTCAATTCTTGACCTGAGTTCCCCAGGGGTCATATCGAGGCTTATTGCATGCCTTGATTCCTTTGGATTTCGAGAGTTGCTTGGATCTCAGGTTTTCTTCCGTATCTCAAAGTTTTCCTTGGGACCACATTTATTTTGTGCATGTTGTTGACTCTAATTAGCTTTATACCTCTCTGGAAACCTACTGGAAGCTAGAGAGGGTATGAGGGTTGGATAAAGGCTTTGAAGTGTAGCTCCCCCTTCAAGTGGGGGAGGGGCTGTCTATGCTTTTTAGGATCTCACTACCGGGCACGACACATCTTCCTTTATGAGGGCAGCTGAATGTACCGGCCGGGCAAGTCCTTTATGAGCCTTTTCATATACTTGGAACTTTAGGGTTTCACTACCGGACGCGACACATCTGCCTTTGTGAGGGCAGCGGAATGTGCCGGCCGGGTGAGACCTTCGTCAGTTCTTCATATTGATCCTTATGCGTGGCACAACTCTCATGATTTTATTCGTCTCTCTGGCTTTTATTCAATAACTCACAGGCTTGGGTTTTGGAATTTTTGAGAATTTATTTTGGGCGGCCAAGCCTCTTTTATTTTGAAGAGAGGAAAGCTGTTCTTAAAGTTTTTCAACATGCACTTATTTGGTTTGTGGTCCACTTGCAAAACTTTTTGATTTGGAAGTTGCCTAATTTCCCTCTCATCCTCGAGATCTCGGCTTATTTCTGCCCTGATTTTGACATGTGGAGAGTCAGATAAAGAATTGAAGCAAAAATATGGGATCCATAGTAGGTGGAAATTGATAAATCGCCATTTGATGTCTAAGTGCTATTTTACTTGTAGAGATTAACATGATTCTAGAGTTAATTGAGGTGACTTATTTTTTTTGAAAAAGAATTGTAAAAAGAATTTTTAAGAATAAAGAATTGTAAAAAAAAAATTTAAGAATGAAGAATTGTATGGAAAGTGTTAAAGAAAAAGGAAGTATAGAAATTGATACCTAGCCCTTGTCTAATGTACCCCCCCCTAACTTATCACACACTCTGTCCCCAGAGTGGCAAAGTGATAGGTTGAGAAGTCATTAGAACAAGGGCTGCGGGTTAAGGTAGATCTTCGTTTGCCCCTAGAGAACGAAGTAGAGGGGATGTGAACTGTCCTCGTAAGGCGTGGTAGTCCACGTCAGTCATCTCTTCCACTGGTCTTTGAAGAACAATGATTGTGTACATCTAGTAGAGGACGTGGAAGCCGCAGTCGTTGGATTTTCGTATTTGTTGGGGGAATTTGTGGAAGAAGGCGGGGCGATTGAAGTGTTCTTTGCTGTATGCCTTAGTGTGCTGACTCAGAAGATCAATTAATTTTGCAGCGCACTCTTTTGCCATTTCTTCTGTTGGCGTCTTAGGCGTCACGACGTAGTGTCGTTTTCGAGCGTTGAACTGGCTGTCAGAACTGTTGTATATTGTGGTTGTTCCGTCTTGGAGGTTTGTTGCCAGAAGAATCTAGTGCTCACTATGCAGGATTGGTAACATAATGAACTTCGGTGTTGTATGCTGGAGATATGCGATCAGCGCTTCCGTTGTGCCGAAGTTTTTGAGTTTTAGGAGATCATCCTTCATGTATGGGGACGCCATGTATGTATCTGGATTATTTTGGCCAATCTGAAACTGGTAAGCGGCCATGAGGCTGACAGAAAGTTGCCCCTTATCCTGTAAAGTCTCTCGCAGTGAATCGGCCATCACAATAATGTCTTGAGACATGAATACTATGCCATCTTTGTCTGCGGAGAGATTCTCCATGATGATTCGCATTTCGAGGTCGTTGAGACCCTTGCAAGAGTCGCGATCGAAATCAGGAAATGTTTGTTTAGTGGGGTAAGCAGGATCGTTCTTGCTGTTATCTTTCTCTGGCAACTTGTTTTGTTCTAACTCTTTTAGAATTTGGCGGAAGGGTCGCCGTTGTCGACGCTGGACAGCTGAGTAAAGGTACCGTGGAACATTGTCTGGTGACATAGTCGGATCGTTGAAGAATCTTCTGTCACAGATGAGATCCATGGCATAGCGTCCTCGTAGCGAATGGAAGTCTTCAGCTGCCAAGTCGGTGAATGGGATTTCCTGGTTCAGCGCTTGGATGTGTCAGATGGTGTAGAAAGCGCTGTCCCCAGATCCCTCGGTGGCTTGAACTGGAGGGTTAATGATTTTGAACCAGGGTTGGCTCCAGTCTTGACAAAGAGATGGGCGTACAACCCAGATTACTTTGAGCAGCCGGAAGGGTATACACCGGGCTTCACCTGCTGCATCTCCGATGAAGTTTATTATGCCGGCTGGTAGCTCGGTGCTACTGAAGTTGTAAACTTTGGCGTCCCTAGCTTCGGTATCCACGATCATAAAAAGCCAGTGGTCCGAGACTTGGAAAGGCATTGTGATATAACGTGCCCGACGCGCTAAACCAGCACGCAGCCGCTCGATCGACCTCGCGCGCAAGCTTTTGTGTAAAAGGCCAAAAGACAACGCGGGTGAAGCATTAAAAGCTGGTTGTTTCCGCTGTTTACTTCTATAAATTTCTATACAGTTGGCGAGGAGGACACGGAAGATCGGCATTGGCACCATGGACCGAGGTCTGAGGATGCAACGAAAATTTTCATGTGTCAACGTACGCCTGGTTTTGGTATTATTATAAATTATGTCTTCCCCTGCTTTTACATCGTCTACTATAGTGTTCAGTATAAAGATATCCTGAGCATCTAAAGTAGAGATGGCTGTCATATCTAGATCTTGCATTTTGTGTGGAAGAGGAGGTGGCGGGGGAAGGTCTTGTGGTGGAGGGGAAGCGTGTTGTTCGAAGGCCTCTTCATGGCCTTTGAGATTGTCATCCAAGTCGGAGGCAGATTCAAGATCTTCGTCTGTGTCTAGACTCACTCGGTCTGCCTCGTCCTGGTAAGGGGGAGAAGGTGTTGAGAAGAGGGCAAAATTTTTTGGCGAGCTAGCGCTGGCTCCTAGCATGCACTGTTGTAGCTCAGCGTATGCCGCATCCTTGGCAGTTTCCCCAATAGACCCCAAAGCAGAGTAGTCAAAGAATTGATCCCCATATGAAATGTTGACGTTGTCATTATGTGGGGATTTGGGGTGATAGTCACTTTCCTGGTGACCTTTATCGGACCCTTTATGGGAGGGTCCTGCTGCGTTCCCGGGGTCTTCTCCGTCATCGTGCTTGTCTCATGAAGATGTGTCTTTATTAGAGTCAGCAGATGAGTCGGAGTCATCTTCTTCTTCATCATCATCGTCTTTGTCGTCCGCAACTTCGTCGGTTGTCTTTTTGTTAGCCGACTTTTTACACCGCCGGTGAGTGGCTTGTAGCTCATCGAAAGCCACTTGCAGATGCTCGTGTTTATCAAGCAGTGCGTCGTGGGCTTCTTTGAGATCTGTGTATCTGCCCTCGGTGGAGAGGAGGCGTGCTGTCAGATCTGTGACTTGGGCACGTAGTTGTTGTGTTTCATTGTTATTTGCCTCCTCTTGGTGATGATGGAGTTGCGTAATTGTTTCATTGATGGTAGCCAAGCACGTGCTTAGAGCTTCTTGATTTTGCTCAAGCTTGCGGAGATTCTCTTGCAGAGGGTGAGTCTGGTTGGAGATCTCATCGACTTTTCGTGTTGTAGCTTCTTGCTGGCGCGTTGCTCCAAGGATCAGGTCTGGCAGGTTGTTGTTGTGGCTGTTGATGTGCTCAACTTGCATAGCCACTTCATACTGTCGTTGCTGGATTCCTTAGAGGACGATAGGCAAAGCTCTATGTTGGTTGTCGATCCTGGTTACCTGTCGGGATAAGTCCTGTACACAAGAAAAAATAGAATTTAATAAGTTAGAAGGATCGGTGAGGAGGTTTCGGACAGCGTCAAATTGACGGACGAATTCCGCACCGATGTTAGTAAGAGGGACCCCAGAAGCGGAAGGGTGATGTGGCTGGGGTCTGTGTGGGATGGTGGTAGTGTCTTGCGGAAGAGACACTGATGATGTCCCGAACTGCGTAGTGACTGTTGATGAAGTCACCAGCGGTGTCGGGGTGGTGGCGGATGTGAAGAGCGGTGGTATTTGTGGAGAAAATGGTGGTACTGATAATGATGGGGTGGGAACTGCAGAGGTGAATGGAAAGGTGGTGAAGTCGGGCATGGTGATGGGGAAAGGGAAGCCCGATGTTAGGGTGGGTGAAGAGGTGGATGTGAATGCTTGCGTGGATGTGGGGAAGAAAGGAGTGGTGGGGGCAGTGGAGAGCTGCTCGTTTAGACTCTGGATGAAAGAGTCAAAGGAGGATGTTGTTAAAATTTCTTCGTGGAACTGCTCATCCTCCGGATTTGGGCGAGACGTTGGTGTCCCCGACAGCTGTTGGGCCTGCAACTGCCTTCTAGAAGGTCGTTTGACAGGTATTTTTGTAGGTCGAGCTGTCGGGGCTGTGATGCTCATTTCAGTTTGACCCGCAGTTTTTTTCTTTTCAAGGGGTTTGACCGAAGCTAGCAGATGAGTAAGCTCCTTGTCAGAGAAGAGGAGCTGTGTCATATCATAATTTGCTAACTCCGGTAGCGGGAGGAGGGTCCTTGATGACTTAACCATCGGGCAGAATACATAGTGTATCTTTCCATCCTTTTCTTTGATTATGAACGATTTTTTCAAAGATTTCTCGTTCGTAAGGATGTCGCCCTTTATTTGCGTGCAGTGGGGTAAGAGTCTGTCCATCTTAAAAAATTTAATTATAGATGTGACATGGCCCCCCAAACAAATCTCTTTCCCTATGAAGGCGGTAGATAATTTCTGGACCATCAGCCGTCCTATGTTGACCGGCCTTTCGTTGAGGATGGACCAGAGGACGAAGAGGTCTGATATTGTAACATTCCCTCCTTCCGTCCTGGGGAAAAGTGCGCCAGCTAGGATCTTGTGCAGAGTGCGCACAAATCCGGAGTGGATGTTGGACGCTTTGCATGTTTTGGCGTCGTAAGTGGGGATCCCTGTTAAGGTTTTCCAGAATGTGTGTCGGTTGAATTCTGGATGATCAGTTCCCACTGATTTAGCCTTTTGTAGCTGTTCCTGGTCGTCGATGAATATAAAATTTAGCATATTCTCTATTAAGACGACATTGCTACCAAAAATTTGGGTGACAATCCTTCTATCACCCCCATCCCGTGACCTATCTGTAATGTCGACGGGCTCCTTTGTCAGACAGGAGAAGAATTCCGCGGTGGGCTCGAGGTAGGATACTTTAGGTATTAAACACAACCTGGTGAGGTTGGCTTTTTGTAATACGTTGAAGATGCGATCATGGATTCCCATTTTGACTAGTATGCTGGAGCAGACATACTTAGTCGGTTTCAGGGTTTTATCAGTGGAGATGGAGGTTTGGATGGATAGGTTCTCTGGTGGTGGTATTAGGGCAGTGATGGGAATGAAAGTGGTAGGGATGGTAGCTGCAGGGATGGTGGTGGTAGCAACAGGGGTGGATGGTTTGGCGAAAGGTTGGTCCATAGCGGATAGAGGGCGGACTTGTTTCCTTGCCCGCTTGGGGGGCTGCCCAGATGCAGCCTTTAAAGCTTTGTGCTTTCCCTCTGTCTCTTGGGCAGAGGAGTCCTCATCAGGATTCGGTATGTAATCCAAACTTTCATCATCATCAGAGGAAATGTGTTCGACATCTTCTTCAGGAGCCTCACCCAGACATTTGGTGAGGCGGGTTATCTCGCACAGTACATCGATAATCTTGGTCTTTGGTGGGACGGCTCTGGTGGTGTTGTAGGTGTCCCTGATTTGTATGAGCCTGTCCCGCTCCTCCATCATCTGCTCCCTTGTCTGAGCAGGTGCAGTTCCTAAGCCAGAAGTCTTGTTTGCTAGTGACGCCATTTCTGAAAAATAAGAGTTTCTTAGTTAGAGAAAAAGATTCGAAACAATTTAGATTTTATTTATATCTTTTTGTATTTTTGTGGAAGCGAACGGAAGCGAAGACCAATCGGTTTTGAGACCGTTTGGTTACAAACGGTTTGAGGACCGTTTGGTTCCAAACAGTTTTAGGACCGTTTGGTCCCAAACGGTTTCAGAACCGTTTGGTCCCAAACGGTTTCAGGACCGTTTGGTTCCAAACGGTTTCAGGACCGTTTGGTCCCAAACGGTTTCAGGACCGTTTGGTCCCAAACGGTTTCAGGACCGTTTGGTCCCAAACGGTTTCAGGACCGTTTGGGACCAAACGGTTTCAGGACCGTTTGGTTCCAAACGGTTTCAGGACCGTTTGGTCCCAAACGGTTTCAGGACCGTTTGGTCCCAAACGGTTTCAGGACCGTTTGGTCCCAAACGGTTTCAGGACCGTTTGGTCCCAAACGGTTTCAGGACCGTTTGGAAAGTGAAGAGTCGCAGGTCACCGGCGCGGGTGAAGATGAAGCGGCGCGAAGGTGAAGAACGTGCCGGCGACTTCGACGATGACAAAAACGATGATGAAAACGGCGACGGCGATGAAAGTGACAACTGTGGTGAAAACCACGGTGAAAGAAAACAATAGAGTCGGCGATGGCGAAGAAAGCGGCAACTGGCGACGTGCGATGGTGAAACCTCCGTGAAGCCACGACAGAACGGCGCAGCGGCGAAGGTGAAGAAATGGTTGGCGATGGCAAGGGAGAGGAGTAGCTTTCTTGGAATCGCCGGACTACCTTAAAGACGGTGGTCGGAAGGGAGATTAGCTTGCGCGGATGCAACAGGAGCAAGAAGGAGATTCTTCGCACGAAAGCTCTGGAGAATTCGAAAGTTCGAAGAGAGAAAGACGGAGGGGTAGGGCTGAATTTATAGGGATTGGTTGGTGACTCTTTGTATTCCAAACGGTTTGAGGACCGCTTGGTCCCAAGCGGTTTCAAGACCGTTTGATATCAAGCGGTCTCAAGACCATTTGGTCCCAAGCGGTCTCAAGACCGTTTGGAGCCCAAACGGTTTCAAGACCATTTGGTCCCAAGCGGTCTCAAGACCGTTTGGTCCCAAGCGGTCTCAAGACCGTTTGGAGCCCAAACGGTTTCAAGACCGTTTGGTCCCAAGCGGTTTCAAGACCGTTTGGTTCCAAACAGTTTGAGGACCGTTTGGCTCCAAACGGTTTGGAGACCGTTTGGAGTCCAAACGGTTTCAGGACCGCTTGGAAGGGCAAAAAAGGTTTATATATTTTTATGTTTGTTTTTGAATTATGTATTTTTTATATTTTTGTGATAGTTGTAGATTTTTTTTTATGTATTTTGATTTATGAATTTTTATGTTGTTTGCTTTATATATTGTTTTTGTAGTTTTTTTTTTTTGATTATGTAGATTTTTTTGTATTTTTAGATTAATGATGAAAGAACTTAAAGAAAGTAAATAAAGTTTAAAAGAAAATAAAAGACTAGAAAATTAGAAAAGGTGATACTCAGGTCTTGGGTTGCCTCCCAAGAAGCGCCTTGGTTTAATGTCGCTGGCTCGACGAACTTGTAGGGTTGTTATGCTGTTCGCGTAGCATCTCTGATGTTGATGGTTTGTCGATGCATTTTGTCTTCCTGACTGTAATATCTTTTTAATCTATGACCATTGACGGTCCTTTCTCCTCCATTATCATCGAAAATAATGATAGCTCATGTCGGGTATATATGTTTGATTGTGAAAGGCCCCGACCATTTAGTGCGCAGTTTTCCTGGAAACAGTTTTAGTCTGGAATTGAACAGGAGGACTTTGTCCCCGACGTTTATATCCTTTCTTTTTATGTGGCCATCATGCCACATCTTGGTTTGTTCCTTGTAGATTCTTGCATTGTGGTAAGCTGTCATTCGTAATTCTTACAGTTCTTGGAGTTGAAGTTGTCTGAATTCGCCATCGCTTTTGAGATCGGAGTTTAGTTGCTTAATGGCCCACCAGGCCTTGTGCTCTAATTCAACTGGCAAATGGCAAGACTTCCCATACACTAATCGAAACGGTGTTGTTCCGATTGGTGTTTTGAAAGCGGTGTGGTAGGCCCATAGAGCGTCAGATAGTTTGGTGGACCAATCGGTGCAGTGCCGATTGACAGTTTTTTCTAAGATAGCTTTAATTTGCCTATTGGAGACTTCAACCTGTCCACATGTCTGTGGATGATATGGTGTAGAAACTTTATGGTTGACTCCGTATTTTCTTAATAAGGCTTCAAAGCTCCGTTCCAAGAAATGTGATCCGCCGTCAGATATTATCGTTCTTGGAACGCCGAATCTGGGGAAAATTATCTCTTTAAACATCTTGATTACTGGTTTTGAATCACAAGAGGTGGTTGGTAGAGCTTCAACCCATTTGGACACGTAATCCACAGCAACTAAGATGTACATGAATCCATAGGATGAGGGGAAAGGGCCCATGTAATCTATTCCCCATACATCGAAGAGTTCGATTTCTTGCCACATGTTCAATGGCATTTCATTTCTTCTGGTAATTCCCCCAGATAGCTGGAACTTGTCACATGATCGCACGTATTCATGTGTGTCTTTTGCGATGGTAGGCCAATAAAAGCCAGATTGCAGGACTTTAAGGGCTGTCTTTTTAGAACTCATGTGGCCCCCAGTGGGGCCTGAGTGACAGTGCTCAAGCACCGAAGTAATCTCCGTCTCTGGAATGCATCTACGGAAGAGTCCATCTACACATAAGCGAAAAAGATAGGGTTCGTCCCAGAAATATTGCTTAGCGTCATGAATGAACTTCTTTTTGTCGTGATGGGATGCGGATGGGTGAATGATTGTTGTTGCCAAATAATTGACGATATCGGCATACCAGGGGAATCCATTAGTGACTTTCATTAGTTGGTCGTCCGGGAGGGAGTCTCGGATAGGTACTTTGTCTTCATCCTCGACTCTAATCCGGCTGAGATGGTCAGCAACAACGTTTTCCACTTCACTTTTGTCTTTGATTTCCAAATCGAATTCTTGAAGCATCAATACCCAGCGGATCAGTCTAGGTTTTGCATCTTGTTTTTGAATAAGGTATCGTATAGCGGAGTGGTCAGTGTAGACGATTACTTTGGCTCCAATCAGATATGAGCAGAATTTTTCGAATGCGTAGATGACAACTAAGAATTCCTTTTCAGTAGTGGTGTAATTCTTCTGTGCTTCATCCAGCGTCTTAGATGCGTAGTATATAACATAGGGTTTCTTGTCGATTCTTTGCCCTAACACGGCCCCTATGGCATAATCACTCGTGTCGCACATGATCTCGAATGGTTGCGACCAATCTGGGGCTCTCAGAATGGGTGCAGAAATCAAGGCATTTTTCAAAGTTGTGAAACTTTGCAAACACTCTTGATTAAAGTTAAATTTTGTGTCCTTGGTCAGTAGTTGTGTCATGGGCTTTGCAATTTTCGAGAAGTCTTTGATGAATCTCCTGTAAAACCCAGCATGACCTAAGAAGGCTCGTACTCCTTTTATGTCTTTTGGTGGCATCAATTTTGAGATGAAGTCAATTTTTGCTTGATCCACCTCGATCCCTCTGTTGCTCACTCTGTGTCCGAGGACAACACCTTCCGTTACCATGAAATGGCATTTTTCCCAATTTAAGATGAGGTTAGTGTCCTCGCATCTTTGTAAGACTTGAACCAGGTTGAGAAGACAGTTGTCGAAAGAGTTTCCATATACAGAGAAATCATCCATGAATATCTCCATTATGGATTCTGTTACAAAGATAGCAGACATGCATCTCTGAAAAGTGGCTGGCGCGTTACAAAGCCCGAATGGCATTCTTCTGAAAGCATATGTCCCAAAAGGACAGGTGAAAGTAGTTTTCTCTTGATCTTCCGGGTGTATAGGGATTTGGTAAAACCCGGAATAACCGTCGAGGTAATAGAAGAATTTCTGATGAGCTAAGCGCTCGAGAACCTCATCTAGGAAAGGTAGGGGGTAGTGATCTTTTCGCGTGGACTTATTATGTTTTCTATAGTCAATGCACATTCTCCATCCAGTCACGGTTCTAGTGGGTACTAGCTCGTTTTTATCGTTAAGGAAAACAGTGGTTCCCCCTTTTTTAGGGACCACCTGCACTGGGCTAACCCACTGAGAATCTGAGATGGGGTAGATGATACCAGCCTTTAGAAGTTTGAGGACTTCAAGACGAACTACCTCCTTGAGGTTGGGGTTTAACTTCCTCTGGTGTTCTCTTGATGGTTTAAACTCTTCAACCATGGGTAGTTTGTGCATGCATAAAGCGGGATTTATACCCGTCAAATCAGTCATTTTGTACCCAATGGCTTTCCTATGCTTCTTCAGTTCATCTAGGAGTCTGTTTTCTTGATCATCCTCCAGAGTGGAGCTGATGATTACTGGACATAGCTTCTCTTCATCAAGAAAAACATGTTTGAGCCCTTCAGGTAGGGCTTTCATCTCCGGAGCCTTAGGTGGCTCAGTAGCTTCTATAATCGTTACGGCCTTAAGTTCTTCGAAAGTGTCTGTCGAAGCTTCTTCAGATTTTTACAAGCATT
Source organism: Alisma plantago-aquatica (assembly GCA_963693085.1). Classification (NCBI taxonomy): domain Eukaryota; kingdom Viridiplantae; phylum Streptophyta; class Magnoliopsida; order Alismatales; family Alismataceae; genus Alisma; species Alisma plantago-aquatica. The sequence goes on from OY856410.1 coordinate 21,568,579, forward strand.
GTTGCACAATTTCACTCGCCGAGAATTCTACATCCGGAGTAGTAAGGGTGTTTTCCAATTCATTGGTTGATTCAGACATTTCTAATTGCGACATTTGATATACGGCATCCAAGAGAAAAGCTTCCTCTTGAATGTTTGGACCTTTCATACTGTTGAGCACTCTGAACTGGAAAGCCTCCTTCCCAAGTCTCAAGATTATGGTTCCTGCTTCAACATCGATAAGAGCTCGGGAAGTAGCTAGGAAAGGTCTGCCAAAGATTATTGGGTATCTCAGGTCTTCTTGGATGTCCATAATAATGAAGTCGCAAGGGACATAAGAATTCTTTCCTATTCTGACGGGAATATCTTCGATGATTCCAAGAGGGGAAGTTATGGTAGAATCAGCTAACTGAATTGTCATTGTGGTAGGTAAAAATTCAGTAAAGCCTAATCTTTTACACATCGAATAGGGCATAATAGATATGCTTGCTCCTAAGTCTGCCAAACCTTTCTTGCTGGAACCATTTCCAATAGAGCACTGGATACCGAAGGACCCTGGATCCTTCTTTTTCTTCGGCATCTTATTTAGCAAAATGTGAGAGGTGGTCTGAGCAAGTTTCACCGTTTCATGCTCTTCTGTCATGTACTTTCTTGATAAGAGGGTTTTAAGGTATTTGGCCCAAGCGGGCACCTCAGAAAGAGCATCGAGGAAAGGAATATCAATGTATAATTTTTTCATGGCTTCTTTGAATTTTTGGAACCTAGTATCCATTTTGGTCCCCTTCAGTCTGTCTGGATAAGGTACTCTGGGAGGGACCTCTGACATTGGTTCCTTTTCCTTTTCTTTCTCAGTAGAATTTTCTGTTTCGATGCTTGAGTTTCTTGTTGGGGAAAGAATGGCTACATCATCTTCATGGATGATTCTGTTGACATCAGGTAAGACACGACCAGATCGTGTGGTAACGGCGTTCAGTTGTTCTGGTCTGTTATGTCTCGGATTCGCCTCTGGTTGTCCAGCAAAAGTGCCGGCTTGTGGTTCAACTGCGCGGCAATCTGTGCCAGTTGGGTCTCTACAGCTTTTTGTTGAGCTTGCTGGTTTGCAAGCATAGTCTGTTGAGATTGAAGCATTTGTCTAATCAATGATATTTCATCGGATGATTGGGGAGGAGCACCCCTTTGTTGATACTGAGTGACCTGCTGTCCTTGTGGTTGTTGTGGAGGTGTCGCTAGCTGCGGTTGTGGTTGCTGCAACTGAGGCTGTTGCAGCTGCGGATGTAATCCTGAATATTGATAGGATGGGTTCCTAGGGTAGTTGGATCTTTGAGGACCATTCCTATAGTTCCCTTGATTTTGGGTAAAATTACTCTGAAACCCAAGTGGTTGTTTGAAAGATCCGCCTTGCGTTTGTTGTTGCGGATTGGCTGTTCCAGCAGGATTTCCATATTGGAAACCCGGGTGATTTCTCGGTTTATCAGGATTGTAGTACACCTGGCCAGGTATCGAGTGAATTGAGTTAACTTGCTCCGGCATTTGATCTTCAGGATGTTCGATAGAAGGTTCATATTGCGGCATCGGTGGCTGCAAATCCATCATAACATTGTATAACATGCCACACGATAGTGCGGGATGATCGGATGCATGACAGGCTTCGCAGGTTCTAGCAGCAGCTTTTACTTGTTGAACTTGGGAGTTTTTCTTCTTATCATACTCTCCGAAAGAAGTTTCGAGAGCTTGCTGTTTGTTGGCAATAGTCTTCAAGGCTTCAGCAATAGCCTTGAGTTCAATTGATTCTTCAGCTTTGTAGACCTTTAGAACTCCCTTGGTGTGGTTAGCTGACCTTCCCCAATTAGATTGGTTCTCGACCCCTATTGTGACTATGTTGCAAGCGTCTTCATAATTCTTTCTCATAAAATTTCCTCCAGATGAGGAATCTAAGAATTGCTTAATATCATCACTAACTCCTCTGTAGAAAGTTTCAATCAGTTGGTTCTAAAAAATGCCATGGTGAGGGCACTTTCTCAGGAGTTCTTTGAATCGTTCCCAGGCTTCTGCTAATGTTTCCCCAGGAAGTTGGGTGAAATGATTTATTTGACCCCTAATTTCATAGGTTAGCGAAGGTGGGAAGAACTTCACCAGAAATTTTTCTTCTAAGGGAGTCCAGGTCGTAATGATAGGATGCCTATCTAGAGCGTTATACCAGCTTAAAACCCTTCCAGACAGGGTAAAGTGGAAAAGGTGTAGCATTATTGCTTCAAGGGTAACTCCTTCTTGGGGTACAAGTCGGCAGAGTGACTTGAACCTCTTGAGATGATCCATGCAGTCATCACCTGGTTCACCTGAGAAAGAAATCCCCTGCATTATCTGGATCCACTGCGTCCGGATTTCAAAATTTGGGATGTTAATAATCGGTGGACGGACGGGGTGGTCATCTTCATAATTCTTCGGGACTGCGTAGTCTCGAAGTTGTTTACTTCTTAAAGCTAGTTGAGCAGCATCATTCTCAGCATGGATATGAGCTTGCTCCTCAGCTCGAATCTCTGACTGTACTTGAGCACGGGAATCTGCGATTAATTGTGCTCTTTGAGCTGCTAAGGCAGCATTGACTCTTTCCGCGATAAGGCGTTGTTTGTCAGCCATCTGTCTGGCTCGTTGGCGACTGAGTCTGATCCTTCGGTGAAAGCTTCTTTCTACCTCAGAGTTGTACTCTGGCTCAGAGGAGAATCGGATGTGTTGCGGGGTTTGCATGCACGTATTCTACCTGAGTAGAAAGAAAGTCACACTTTAAGATGATGAAAGAAAATGAAGAAATCAGGAAGAAAAAGTGTAAAATCCTAATCAACCAAGAAGTAATTAAGTAGAGGCTAAAACGTTCCGTTGTCCCCGGCAACGGTGCCAATTTTTTATGGAACTTTGCAACACCACTATAAATCCTAGAGATGATGAGTCTCTAAGTTTAGCCTTGCTTATAGTATGGTAAGATCTCCACCCGCGTGTGCAAAGACACGCGGAAGTCTTATCGTAATATAGTTAAGGGTCGAATCCACAGGACAACGGTCTTGTTTAGAGTTAAACAAGATGGAAAGCCTTTTAGCCTTACTTAACTACTTAAAGATTGACATTTAAACCGAAAGTTTGATTTGGTTGTTTTAAACTAAGTGCAAAGAAAGTAAAGGCAAGAAAGTAAAACTAAGATTTAGCAAATGATGATAAATCACTGGGGTGATGCGGGTAATCACCACCACTACGCATGAATTGTACTTGTACCAAACGTAGCAAGACTTGTAAGCAAGATACATGGATGTTATGCAAAACCGATGTCCTAAAGAACAAGAGTAATGCATGCATCCTCCATGGATTGAGTAATTCTCATTCGGTACGTATCTACGTGTCAATGAAGATATGTAGTCTCCGAAGAGAAAATCTTACTCAACCTCGTGAAACGTGTATCGAAAAACTAACAAGCGAGCGATAATTACCAAATCGATTAGTATCCTTATAGACTATCCCTCTTTCGAGGATATAGCTACGAGAAACGTGAGAGTGTTGCAACGTCAGCCATCCCCGAACGAATGGTCAAGTACTTTGCACCACTCTCTCCTCGGAGTGTGTTCCTCGACCTGTCAAGATTGCACTTTTGCACGTCAACTGATTCCATTTCATAGTGCAAAAGTACAATGATGGAGGTGAGTTTACTCCACTCCTTGGAAAGCGTTCCTAGATACCGAAACGGATGTGTGGGGGATACACACACCAGAAACCAACACTAAATCGGTATTTGAGTCTCGAGAGCGGTCGTAGACAAACCACAATAAAAGACAATAGATGCATACAAGAACGTGGCCAACATCCAAGCATGTATGAAACTATTTAGTATTAAAACGAAATGATAACATCTTTTTAGTACAATATACAAAACATGGGCAGCGGGGCTAGTCCCCGCGCCCCAGTGAATGAAACTACTCGCTCCTCATAGAGGTAGCAACAAAGGAGGAGGCAAGAAGAGATAGAAAGAACAACATCTCCACTGAGGAGAGAAGGTTGAACCCTTGGTGGAGAGAGCAACGATCTTCACCCTTCGTGGCTTGCTTGACGATGGATCTTCTCCTCTCACCTTCTTTGTTGATGAGAGAGAAGGTAGCTTCAATGATGGAACGTGGATCTCAAACCGGCAGCCTTGGAGCGATGGATGGAAGTGCTCTGGAACTGGAGAGGCAGCCTTTGGACGTCTGAGATGTCCCCCTAGGATGGCCCTTGGGGTCTTATTTATAGGCCTTGAGTGAGGTCCAAATGGTTTGGAGACCGTTTGGGTTCAAACGGTCTTGAGAGCATTTGGCGTCAAACGGTCTTGAGATCGTTTGGCGTCAAACGATCTTGGGACCGTTTGAACTCCATGCGGTCTTGGGACCGTTTGGCTTCATGCGGTCTCGGGACCGTTTGGCTTCACACGGTCTCGGGACCGTTTGAACTCCATGCGGGGTTGGGACCGTGTGGCTTCATGCGGTCTCGGGACCATTTGAACTCCATGCGGTCTTGGGACCGTTTGGCTTCATGCGGTCTCGGGACCGTTTGAATGTGGTGAGTGTGATTCTTAGACCTGAAATCACTGCACTCAACACATGTCGTTGGGCACACTTTGACATCATCAAACGCAGTCCTGAAACATGGGTTGTTATAAAGGTGATGATTGGGTGGCTTTGACACATGGGGCTTTTGAGGGGCGAGTGATAGATATGGGATTTGTCCCTCCTGAGGGAGTTTGATATCCATGGCCACTTGATGAGTAGGATTGAGAAAGGCGTGCACGCATGTGTGAGTCAGTATGTGATACTGATGTCATACATATCTCTTCCAATCTGCTCTGAGATCAAGAAAGTGAGTGAACGTTGACAGGATGACAGATCCATGCCTCGAGTTCATTCGGGATATCAGTGACAAAGGAATTATACACTCGTTGTAACACCATTCACGGATTGTAGGATGAAAGTTGTTCTCCAACTTTCTACTTTCACTTGGGTAGCACTGATGTGTGACTAGGCACCGCTCTGTGCTTGTGAAGTCATAAGTGTTATGGACTTTCACTACCAACGTGAAATGGACCTGCAGGGTCACACACATAGGATTTAACCTGGAAGAGGAGTTTTTCCACAAGCAATGTTTAGATTGATTACTAAAGGAGTTTAGTAGTTCAATTAAACACTCAATCAGTCGATGGCTCAATATCATATGGTTCAAGGTGTTGGACATTGATTGGAGTATCGGATTGATTGAAATCACATTTGACTGATTTTTGCACAACATGCATTCCCAACCGGTCGGTTCATGTGATGAACCGGTTGGCTGAGGTTGCTGAACCGGTCGGCTCAAGGGTTGAGTCGATCGGCTCATGCACTGTGTGAAACGATTGGTTCAAGTGTTGAACCGATCGGTTCAACTGGTGCAATCGAGCAACTTGGGAAAGTAGGATTGGTGCGAATTTTCCTTTCATTTTGATTTCTAATTTGATTGGAAATGGGATTTCTAATTTGATTGGAAATAGTATTGGTATTTCGATGCCAATTGGGAAAGAAACAAGGAAAGTCAATTTGATCCGGATTAGGACCATGAACCGATCGGTTTAGGGCACCAACCGATCGGTTGGAGTGCCCCAAACGGTCGGCTCATGTCCAACCGACCGGTTCAGTGGCTGAACCGACCGGTTCAGCGGCTGAACCGACCGGTTCAGCAATGAACCGATCACTTCAGGTTGCGAGATGGTTGCTTTTTGTGAAAAATCCCGAACCCTTCTACTCCTGCTTTTAGTCCCGCATTGCCCGGGATGGAGAACCCTGTCCCATGACTCTCCTATATATATAGGAGTACTTGGGGGCTTCTCACAGTACATCTTAGTGCAACCAGTTGCTCTGCGAGTTGTCATTCTCTCTAGTTTTGGTAACCGTGAGAGATCCTGAGCAAGTGCTTCCCGCAAAAGGGAGGTGCAGCAAGGGAAAGACAACTGCAGTTGCGACCGGAGGCAGGAGAGCATGTAGGCGACTAGTATGTCTACAGGAGGGTGCGACTCCTTCCACTTCCTTGTGGGACAAGGAGAGTGGAGTTCCAGGTGGTCCGTGTGGACTACTACGGAGGCGGGAGGACACTGCCGCTTTGGAGGACAACTGTTATCTGACAGTCCGATTCGAGTAGGCGTTGTGAGTCCTGGTGCGACCAGGAGCTGCACAGACACCGTCGAAGTCCGGAGTTGAAGACCGCGCATTGCGCGAGGTATTGTCGCCGAGTAAGCCTCGGGACAAGGTATGATTCCGCAAACAATCCTTTCCTATTACATAGACGTTGACGCATTTCCTCGGTATGGGTTGGGGGAGAAAATTTTTGTTTCCGCTGCCTTCTCTATCTCCCCTAAAACCCTACAGTGGTATCAGAGCCACGTCAACTGCTCTATGTTTTAGGAATATCTATATGATCGATTTTGGTTTGTCGCCTTTATTTATTGCATGCGATGTGAATAATATCGGCTTTATGCATGTCCAATCTTAAATCCACAAATCCCTAATTACATATATGATATGTATTATTAATGCACTCGATACGCGTCGTCCTTAAACGAGTTTTGTGGTGGATGTATGTAGCGTGATTATGGCCTATAAACCCCTATTTGTGATTGGTTGTGTTTGGTAGCTTGCATCTCGGTCTGCGCACCGATCTTCCCTCTCTTATTCCTGATGTAACTCAAAATAATTCGAGATTCTTTCCTACCTTTGCTCCCCCCGAATGTAACTCGGGGTTTCCCTTTTAAAGCAAATGTAATAAATAGAATAGGATTTTATTTTCTGTTATGTCAAAGACCGGAGGACATCAAGATGACTTCTCAGACGGTCGGTTCAAGGAGTGAACTGATCGGTTGATGACCGGTTCAAGGAGTGAGATGAGCGGGTGGCGGACATGATGAGATGTACGACGACCAGGCGAGCCAATCGGTTGAAGGAGTCAACCGATCGGTTGGTGGCACCCAGACGACCGGCTAGAGAGTACAGATCATTCATGTGATGAGTTGATCAACTCGGATGGCAAGGCACAGAGTTCATCTTGTAAAGGTTGCATGTGATGTTGACCTAGATGACCGTGATTCCTCTTGGCTCGAGGAATCACATTAGGATGGCCATAATCATCGCTTTTTATCGTTTGTGCATGTTTTCTGTGGGATATAGCATGTATATGATACGTACTATGTATTGTGGTGATTGGATATGTATATGTATATAAAACCAAATCCCTCATTAAAATATTAAGTTTTAGATGCCTTCCAAATGCGACACACGTGAAAAGCTTAATCGACCAAGTGTGGGCACGCCCTAGCGTGGTGCACCGTCTATCTCGTGGAAGCGTGAAGGATGAATGTGTGGGTCTGCCCTAGCAGGGTGCATATTCATCGTGTTTGCTTTGGGTCGGACTTAACAAGGTGACCTAGATGGGATCTAGCGCCTTGAGGCATGGAGATGATCATTGCAAGGAGTTATATATGACATCTTATCAAGAGTTGCATATGATGCAATTGGCAAAAGTTGCCTACCTGAGAGATCTATGTTATGGGTGACAGCCCTAGCTGGTCCATGGCTTAGAGGATTTCAGGATCTTGCCCACTAGAAGGTTGTACGCTGCAATCTTCTAAATTGATGGCGAGGGCTATCAATTTGAAATAAAATAGTGGGAGCGATAATTAATTAAAGGCCTAATTATATCGTCAAACTTTCAAATCAATCAAATAAGTCAAAAATGAGTTTTTGGACTAAAATTGCCTATTTTCCTTTTGTAGTTCAAATGGCAACAAACAACAACAACTTATCTTTGCGATCGGTCCTTGACAAGGACAAGCTGAATGGGAAGAACTTCCACGACTGGTATCGGACATTGAGAATTGTTCTCACTCAAGAGCGTAAGCTCTATGTCCTGGATACTCCAATTCCAGAGGAACCCGCTCCAAATGCACCAAAGGCAGAAAGGGATGCTTACAAGAAGCATTCTGATGATGCCACTGATGCAAAGTGCTTGATGCTATGTTCAATGAACCATGAGTTGCAGAGGCAACATGAGAACATGGGTGTCATAGAGATGATTCTGCATCTCAGGAACATGTATGAAGATCTGGCACGGCAAGAGAGGTACAATGTTTCTAGGGCGCTGTTCAAGTGTGTCATGACAGAAGGAGATCCAGTTGGTCCTCACACACTCAAGATGATTGGGTATGTGGAGAACCTGCAGAGACTGGGATTTCCACTCAGCCAAGAGTTGGCTACTGACGTGATACTGCAATCGTTGCCAGAATCTTACAGTCAGTTTGTGATGAACTACAACATGAACAACTTTGATAGGCCACTGTCAGAGTTGTTGGGCATGTTGAGGACAGCCGAGTTACAAATGAAGAAGGACAAGCCTAAGTTCGTGATGGTGATCACGAGCAAGAAGGGCAAGTCCAAGCGCAAGGGCAAGGGCAAAGCTAAGAAAGGTTCTGAAGCTATCCAGGAGTCCAAGCCATCTTCAGCTCTCAAGGCCAAGGGAGGCGTGACCAAGAAAGGAAATTGCCACCATTGTTAAAAGCCAAGACATTGGAAAAGGAATTGTCCTCTCTACCTGGAAGAACAAAAGAAGAAGGAGGCGACTGAAGCCTCTACTTTAAGGTGTCATGAAAGTAAACTTGTAACACTTCTGAGATATATGATATCAAGATGTAAAGTGTAAAGCATTCTTACTTTGGGCAAGTGTTGCCTTTATAGATAGGAATACTTTAGTTTATTTTCAGCCAATAAGGCATGTAATACAGTTATGAACTGCTATTTTATATTTTCCAATAAATAGAAACACTTTATTTTTTGCATATTGTATGACAATGATGGCAATTAATAAAGAGATGTTTCAATTTATAAAGATGTGATCTTTGTGGCAGTGCCTTATTTATCTTGTGATATTTGATATGCATACGATAAGATGATACCTAAAGTTATAGATAACTCAAACAATATAATTAGCATTGATCATGAGAAATTCATTTCTATTTTCCATGTGATGGATAAAGATAGACTCTTTTGGTTAGAGAACCAGTAAGAGACATGAATATCTTGGACATGATTAATCAATCTTCACTAATGTAGTGGGAGAGTGATTATCCTATTAGGTATAATACATGTGATGTATTTACATACCTATTGGAATAAATGCTAATACTTCAAATGGTGTTTAGAGAAATACCAATATGAATATCTTGAAGTGTTCAAGATTATCATAAATGAAGTACAAATTTGGTAAAGTATTAATTCTTGATGAGATCAATGAATAGAATACTTGGACCAAATGTTTGAGATCCTTGTGAGTGATTATGATAGTGTATCATAGTGAACTCATGATTAAGGCATGGTGATGTCTAAATCAAGAAGGAATCATACTCTAAGGAGTTAGAGAATGATTATCAAATAACTGAACTCTTCTTAATAAAAAGAATACCGCACACTAATAAAAGAAATTAAGAATCACAAGGGTTGTGAGTTCTTATATCCTTAACAGATACACCTCAATTATCTATGTGATGAGTTGTTCATGTGATGAGTCAACTATCTAGATGAATATGAGGAACCGAATATTGAGTTATGGTTTATGACCATTACATCCTAAATGACTTCCATGTGAGCCATAAGGTATGACCTTGATGGTAGCACTCATTAGATCATATCCATAAGTGCAAATGAGTCTTAAGTGTTAAGACACATGGATAACATTTTGAGAAGGATGATGCTTGTTGATTGCAACTTAATGACTAAGACATTTGGCATACGGATACTAAAACTGCATTCCTATGAGGAATAAAACAAGGATGTGTACGTGACACAACCTATAAGGTTTAAGAATCCACTAATGCAAATGAAGTCTATAAGTTACAATGGACTAATCAATGTGATTGATTGAGTACAAGCAACTCAAAATTGGATCTTTACTTTGATGATATAGTCAAAGGGTTTGACTGATATGTCAAAGATAAAGAAGGGATCTGTGATTTAGTGGGACCGTATTCACATTCCACATATTGATGTGAAATGGAAATGTTCTAAATTGGAAATCCAAAAATGGAAATTATCTTTAAGGAAGATAGAGATGTTTCCTATGAGATAGGAATAGAGATCTATAGAGATAGTTCTCTGAAATCTCTTGACCTGAAAAGAGAGAGCATACATTGGCAATCTGTACTGAAATGTTCAGTATGCACAGATTCAGTGGGAGAAAACTTGTCCATGTTACATGGAGTTAGTATCCCAAGGCCAAGTGTCCAATTCTTATGAAGAATGGGAACACTAAGAATAGATATGGATCTATCATGCATGTAATCATCCCGTTGTCTTGCATGTATGACATGGCAAGAATAAAATGTATTCATCATCTTGTATGTATGACATGACAATATGATGTGATCATCCTGATAACTCGTATGTGGGACATGACGAGTGGATGTCTGTCTATTTCCAGTAAGGGTTACTGGGATACCATGAGAACTTGATAAGTACTTGTGAAGTACTAGTTCTATGGAGATAAGGAAGAGTTCGATGTAAGGAGTTACATTGATGCGAACTTCCGAAAAGACAGAAAATTAATCGCAAAATATACATAGGATGTATAAAAGTAAATGTTTGTTGATAATTGGAAGTGTTCCAATAAAACCATTTAAAAGGGGAAATGTCGAGTATCTATGTGTTACTGAACAGCAATAGATACTATATGGATCTAGAAGTTCATGAGATGAACTTGTAGATATTCCACTCATTGATGACAAGTCCGGAATCCTTGATCATGCAATGTGGCTAAAAGTTAGCAAATGGAATACTAGATCGCATATTACGGCAACTCCATCTCATACGTGTGACGTACATCGAAGAGATGTGAGACATGCAATTTGTACAGACTTTGGCAAGGTGTTGTCATTGCTCACTATGTTGGCACTAGAGCACAGTAACATGTGGGACATGTTTGAAGATCACTATGAATATGATTCATGGGTGATAGGCTCGCAGTGCAAGTGGGAGTCTGTTGGTATGTATGCCCTGAGAGCCAATCATGTGATGATTGGTGGGATACATTAAGATTGATTTGATAAACATCAAAGGCAAGCTTCCAAATTCTTTCTGGTTCAGTCATATGAGATAGTGATAGAACAGATTGAATGTCTAGAGAATGACAATACTCAATGTCGTATGCTTTCAGGTTGAGGACCTGAACGATGAGATCATACGGATGCTAAGAGTTTGTACATTCTTATTATGTCCCTAGTCGGATGTCATAGTGGAAGGTAGATAGACAACTATGACACACAAGACTAGATTGTGGTGTTGGTTGATGACAGAATCTCATTAGTCATGATATAGAGATATCAAACCAAACACATAGGTACTTGTTAGAGAACAAGGTACCAGACAGACCCACCGTGAGTTTGACACATGGAACCATGAGATGGTAGTCACAGTCAGTACTCACAGTGATGGTGGTGAGTTTGATTCTTAGACCTGAAATCACTGCACTCAACACATGTCGTTGGGCACACTTTGACATCATCAAATGCAGTCCTGAAACATGGGTTGTTATAAAGGTGATGATTGGGTGGCTTTGACACATGGGGCTTTTGAGGGGCGAGTGATAGATATGGGATTTGTCCCTCCTGAGGGAGTTTGATATCCATGGCCACTTGATGAGTAGGATTGACAAAGGCGTGCACGCATGTGTGAGTCAGTATGTGATACTGATGTCATACATATCTCTTCCAATCTGCTCTGAGATCAAGAAAGTGAGTGAACGTTGACAGGATGACAGATCCATGCCTCGAGTTCATTCGGGATATCAGTGACAAAGGAATTATACACTCGCTGTAACACCATTCACAGATTGTAGGATGAAAGTTGTTCTCCAACTTTCTACTGTCACTTGGGTAGCACTGATGTGTGACTAGGCACCGGTCTGTGCTTGTGAAGTCATAAGTGTTATGGACTTTCATTGCCAACGTGAAATGGACCTGCAGGGTCACACACATAGGATTTAACCTGGAAGAGGAGTTTTTCCACAAGCAATGTTTAGATTGATTACTAAAGGAGTTTAGTAGTTCAATTAAACACTCAATCAGTCGATGGCTCAATATCATATGGTTCAAGGTGTTGGATGCATTTATTGGAGTATCGGATTGATTGAAATCACATTTGACTGATTTTTGCACAACCTGCATTCCCAACCGGTCGGTTCATGTGATGATCCGGTCGGCTGAGGTTGCTGAACCGGTCGGCTCAAGGGTTGAGTTGATCTGCTCATGCTCTGTGTGAAACGATTGGTTCAAGTGTTGAACCGATCGGTTCAACTGGTTCAATCGAGCAACTTGGGAAAGTAGGATTGGTGCGAATTTTCCTTTCGTTTCGATTTCTAATTTGATTGGAAATGGGATTTCTAATTTGATTGGAAATAGTATTGGTATTTCGATGCCAATTGGGAAAGAAACAAGGAAAGTCAATTTGAGTCGGATTAGGACCATGAACCGATCGGTTCAGGGCACCAACCGATCGGTTGGAGTGCCCCAAACGGTCGGCTCATGTCCAACCGACCGGTTCAGTGGCTGAACCGACCGGTTCAGCAATGAACCGATCAGTTCAGGTTGCGAGATGGTTGCTTTTTGTGGAAAATCCCGAACCCTTCTACTCCTGCTTTTAGTCCCGCATTGCCCGGGATGGAGAACCCTGTCCCATGACTCTCCTATATATATAGGGGTACTTGGGGGCTTCTCACAGTACAACTCAGTGCAACCAGTTGCTCTGCGAGTTGTCGTTCTCTCTGGTTTTGGTAACCGTGAGAGAGCCCGAGCAAGTGCTTCCCGCAAAAGGGAGGTGCAGCAAGGGAAAGACAACTACAGTTGCGACAGGAGGCAGGAGAGCGTGTAGGCGACTAGTACGTCTACAGGAGGGTGTGACTCCTTCCACTTCCTTGTGGGACAAGGAGAGTGGAGTTCCAGGTGGTCCGTGTGGACTACTACGGAGGCGGGAGGACACTGCCGCTTTGGAGGACAACTGTCATCCGACAGTCCGGTTCGAGTAGGCGTTGTGAGTCCCCCGTGCGACCAGGAGCTGCACAGACACCGTCGAAGTCCGGAGTTGAAGAACGCGCATTGCGCGAGGTATTGTCGCCGAGTAAGCCTCGGGACAAGGTATGATTCCGCAAACAATCCTTTCCTATTACATAGACGTTGATGCATTTCCTCGGTATGGGTTGGAGGAGAAAATTTTTGTTTCCGCTGCCTTCTCTGTCTCCCCTAAAACCCTACAGATAGGCCATTCCCCAAGATAGTATCACAATTGCACATTGATAGACACACTTAGTAAATGAATACATTGGGTCAGTAATATTCTCGGTCGACAAATCGTCGATCGAGAAAATATCGGTCGACAAAAACTTCGACCGAGAAACTCTCGGTCGACAAAATCTTCGATCGAGAATAGACCCTACTAGCCGTTAGACCCAGCAGACAAAGTGGTTGGGAGTTGGAAATGAACGTTGTAAACACTTGCTCCAGGAGGTCCCTCGGTCAACAAATCTTCGACCGAGAAGGACTCTCGGTCGACAAATCTTCGACCGAGAAAAGTTCTGTCTGCACTTTTCAGGGTCAATTAACTAGTCGTTGCAAATGCAATTAGTGGACACATAACGGCTAGTTAAGCACTTAGAACCCCCTAGAAAGTGTCTAGAACGTCCTTAATCACTTGTAGGTCATTCCTATAAATAGGACATGCCTTAGGACACCTAAAGATACCTAAGCTACACTTGTGCTACACTTGAGCTTGAATACTCATTGGCAATCTGTTTTGAGCAATAGAGCAATTCCAAAATTGGCTATTCATTCCCATTGCTCTAATTTCGTGTCCTATAGGCTAGCATCTCCTTTCCACAGCACTTACACTTCTACACTCATTGGTTAGGAGATCAATACGCTTGATATAGGCAAATCAAGCCTTGTGCTTAAAAGGATAAGTTGTAATTTCTGTTTTACTTCTTGTTCCTTTTATTCTTTGTATTCTCCTTGCTACTCCTAGGGTTGGAGACTGCGGATTGGAGAAGGTTCTTCTCGGAGGAGAAGGTGGACTTTAAGCTACTTCAAGAAGGCTATCGCAACGGGAAGCTACTTCAAGAAGGCTATTGCAACGGGAAGCTACTTCAGGAGGAAGGCTGCTTCGAGGTTGGTGCAATTACTTCTAGGTGAAGGCTGCTTCAAGGTTGGTGCGATTACTTCTAGGTGAAGGCTGCATGAAGGTTTTAGGGAGAGAATTGTAATTTTATGTAAAGTCCCTTCATGGTAATAAAATTAAATTCTTTCCAAATCCCGGTTGGGTAAGCAACCGGGTAGTGGACTGACAACTTTAGTATTTGCTAAAGTTGGAACCACTCTAAATCCTTGTCCCCTTGTCCAATATTCTTGTGATTGTTTTTTTTGAGTTAAATAATTGTTAAAATTATCCATAAAACTCTATTCACCCCCCCCTCTAGTGTTTTTCACCATTCTCATGGTAGTTTCATCAATTAATCAAAGGTATTTCAAGAAGAACAATTGAACCAAACGAATTGAAAAATTGAATTCAATAACAATGATTAAGGGTTCAAGTTATGCAACCCACCTTCAAATGAGCTTCAAATCTTGGAGATTCACGTCAATAATGGTGGAAGAAGCTTTCTCAAACCACAATGTTCGTTCCTCAAGCTTTTGAGTGAAAAGGACTGGCTAGAATTGAAGATTGATTGAAGAGAGTAAGAAATCAAGCATTGATTTGTGATTTCCACCCTGAATTTGAGGTGAAAGGGGGTCATGGAGCTTACCTATAGGTTGGGGGTCGTTCTACTATTTCTCTCACTCTCCTTTGGTTGTTTAGCAAGCAAAGAGTGAAAGAAAATTCGAAAAAGAGCCTTTGGTTGAGAGGAAATTTGGATATATGTATAAAGGATTTTCAAGGAGAGAGAAAGTTTATAAAATTCCTTCAACTCCCCAATTTGATGCCACACACTCCCCTCAACTCCTTGTATATGAAGGAAACTCCATTTGCCTTTTATTCCTCTTCATTATCCATGGATTAAAAGAAAAGCAAATTAAGCACCTTAACCCTTATAATAATATCCAAAAATTAGTGGATATTACTTTTCCTATATTTTATGTGAGTGTGTTATCCACTTGCTTTGAGATATTTCGTGGCATTTTAAAGGAACAAGTACGTTCATACTTATGCAAATTCATCTTTCACCTTTTGATCAAAGGGTACTTCGATTATTTTTTTTTTGCATTAAATTGAATTAGGGTTTCAATTATGCTTAAGTCTTGATTATTTTAATATCAAGACTCCCTCTCCTCCAAAGACTCTCAAATGAGATGCCCCTCTCATTTTATTGCCTCTACATGGTGCCAAGAATATTAGGGACCTTATTTAAGTTATAATTTGCATATTGAACTCTAAGTTTTGGGTAAATTGCACATTACACCAAAACTAGGTTTTAATGCGCAAACATTGCTTAATCAACTCTTTCTTGGTATTCAGGATTTCACAAGCCATTCTTCTGCATCATCTTCATTCTCATGATGCTTCAACACATGAGGAACATATTTTTATGCACAATTTTCAATTTAACCCCTCAACTTAGGTAATTTGCACTTTAGTCCAAAACAAGTAAAGTATCATTCCAACATTATTCAAAAAGGACTAAAATTGAAAAATGAGTTCCTCTTGAGCCTTAATAACTTTTCAAAAGATAAGAGTAAGCATATAATACACTTTATTAAGCAAAATGTCTAGGGTTAAAGCATAACCCGGGTCAGGGATGTTACAGATTTCTTTCATATTCAAGACAAAATAAGGACATCCGCAAACATGAAAAGACTCGATAGAAAGCTTCCTACCACACCATAGCTCATAGGGGGTTTTCGTCAAAGAAGAATGAGTAAAAACCTGATTTTCACAAAATATGAGGTGCTAACGACTTCAACTCAAAACTTCTTTGGAGTATCATACTCTAGAAGTGTGGTCCTAGCCATCTCCTGTAAAGACCTATTCTTCATCTTTACAACCCTATTTTGTTGAGGTGTTCAAGGTGAAGAGAAGTTGTGTGCATAACTAGATTCTTGACAAAAATGTTCAAAAATCTCATCTTCAAATTCTCCCCTATGATCACTACAGATGCAAACAATGCGGAAAGAAGGTTCTTTCTCAACTCGTTTACAAAAGCTCGAGAAAACATAAAGCATATCACTTTTAGAAATGAGAAAGAAGGTCCAAGTATATCTAGAGAAATCATTAAAAATAACAAGGAAATACTTGGAACCACGAAGCGATTGAGTTCTCATTGCTCCAAATAGATCAATGTGAAGAAGCTCAAAATCTCTCTTGGTTCTAAGGAATCTTTTGGATTTGAAGGAGGACTTGGTTTGATTTCCATGGGTACAAGGTTGGCATTCCTCATCCTTTTCAAAATCCAATTTTTGAAGTCCCTTAACCAAGTCCTTTTTGCTCAATGTTTTCAAGTGATGCATATTTACATGACCAAGCCGACGGTGCCAAAGAGAAATATCATTTGAGTTGACTACTAGTCATCTAGCGACAATAGGCTTAATAGATTCAAGAACAACAATATAAATTTTACCACTTCTAGTTCCCTTATATATAACTTAGTACGTGAGGGAGTCTAGAATCTAGCATTCAAAGTAAGTAAATAACATAAGGTTACCATTGTCACATAGTTGACTAACACTAATTAAATTGTGATGTAGGCCATTCACAAAAAGAACATTCTTGATACACAAGGATTCACATACATCACCCTCACCTTTGACTTTACCTTTTTTTGTCTCTAAAGGTGACCGATCCTCCTTTCTTTTTGGTGAAGTTGTTGAAATGGCTTATATCACCTGTCATATGCTTAGTGCAGCCACTATAAACAATCCATTTTCCTTTTTCTTGCAAGAAAAGAGAATGTTAGTTCCCAACTAAAACTTTGGGATATGGAGTTAGCTTGGAGACCCATTTCATCTTTATATTGGTCCCCTAAGGCTTGTAAGGGAAATAAGTAGAGTAATCATCATCACATTTGCAATATGAGCAAACCATAGGATTCTTAGCACCAGAAGACTCTCCTATAAAGAAATTGATCTCCTTGCTATTTTTCATACCTTTGGATTTTCTCTTACCCTTTGATGCTCCACCTACAAATCCTAAACCACTAGTACCACTTTGTTTGGTAGAATGGAAACGATTTCATTTAGGGAGTTCTTCCCTTTGAGGAATTTCTGTAGGGATGCTCTCAATCTATGATTATCATCATTTAAGGAAATAATGGTAGAAGATAAGCTAGCTATGTCATCCATAGAATGCACAAGATTAGCCTCAAGACATAAGGCTTTAGTTAAGTATCAATCCTTTTCAAGAGAGATAGAAGCAACATTAACACAAGGACATAAAGGTCTACAAGATAGATAATTTCCTTGATCGAGTAACTTAGCATTTTCAGATTTAAGCATTTGGATTTCTTTAAGATAGATATCTCTTTCTTCTCTATGAGCATAAATAAGGATCTTAAGTTCAACATTTTCAATTTCAACTATTTCAAGCTCTTCAAGGCAATTTTGGTTTTCTTCCTTAATATTCTCAATATTCTTAAGGTAGATATCATTCTCAACTTCAACCTCATTGTATTGGAGCTCAAGATCAAGGTATTTCCCTTGTAAATTATCAATACTCTCAAGATTAGTTTTCTCATTCAATTAAAAAATCTCAAGTTTAGCATATAGATCATCAATGATTTTTCCTAACTATTTTCTTTTAGGTTTACATTTAGCAAAAGATGAAGGGCTAGAGATAAGCACATCAATAATAGCTTCCTCAGATAACTCATGCAAACTTCCCTCACTTACCTCACAATTTCTTCACTAGTAGAGGCCATGAGTGCAAGGTGGCACTCTCCATCTTCTTTGGAGCTTGAGCTGCTTGAAGATGAAGCTTCCCAAGCTACATGAGCTGCATTCTTGTATCTCTTCTCCTTCTTATCCTTCTTCTTGTTTTTTCTCTCCTTCTTGTACTCGTCTTCCTTCTTTGAGCTGCCCTTGTGGTGTGACTTTCTTAACTTGGGACATTCACTCTTGTAGTGTCCCTTTTATCCACACTTGTAGCATCTAGGAGTAGAGGAGTAGGCTTGCTTTCCCTTGAAGCATTTACCCTGGATGTAGTTGTCTTCATGCTCACTTGGGCCATTATCTTTACTAGAAGAGGAGGGAGAAGTCTAGCAAGCATGTTGTTGTTGAAGGATGACTGCCTCGACTTGTTCTTTGAAAGCACTATCTTTGATCTTCTTGGCTTCCTTCTCTTCTTGCTTGCTTCTTCTTCTTACTTGTCAAGCTTAGGTTCATGGGCTTGGAGGTTGCCAATGAGCTATTCGGTTGGAATTTCACCAAGGCTCCTCACTTCTTCAATGGAGGTGACCTTTGACTCCCATCTCTTTGTTAGAGTCCTTAAGATTTTGGGAGTTGATTACACCTCAATCCAAATGTTGCCCAATGCACCCAGTCCATTGATGATGACATTGAGTCTTGAGTACATCTCTACAATCCCTTCTTTCTTACCCATTTTGAATTTCTCTAGAAGGTTGTTCAGAATATACATCTTTGCCTCCTTGACTTTCTTTGCGCCTTCATTGGTGATGCACAATTTGTCCCAAATCACATAGGCGGTGTCCCAAAATGAGATCTGGTTGAACTCCACTGGGGTGAGAGCTGCATAGAGGATGCTTATGGCTTTAGTATTGAGTTGGTATTTTTTAAATATAACTTCACTCCATGTTGTAACAGCTTCGGTTGGCTCCTTGTAAGGTGTGACTATCACCTTCCACATGTCAAACTTTATGCCTTGAATGTAGAACTGTGTATGCCTCTTCCAATAGAGGAAGTTATTTCCATCAAACTTCGAAGGACGCATGGAGAAACCTCCCTCTAGGTTGAGAGAACCAAGTAGGTTGTCAACCATCTTCTCATCCCGTGGAAGATTGTTAGAGAAGATCCTAGGCTCTGATACCACTTGTTGGATCTAGGGCTCTAGAGGGGGGTGAATAGAGCTAAAAACTTCTCACAAGATAGATTAGACCTTCAAATTATATCAAATTGAAACCAATAGATTAAGTGCAATTTTAAGTCCTAACTAACAAGTATAGCAAGGATGAGAGGAATTGATAACAAGCACTTGACAAGGTCATGTAGAATGGTTCCACTGTCCAAACTAGGAGAGAGTCAGTCCACTACCAAGAGAGGTCAACCTATAAGACTTTGCAAGTGTTTTTCTCTATATTATCACCAATTAGAGTTACAACACAAGACCACTAAAGGAATTACCCATCCAAGTACAAAGAGTATTCAACCTTACCAACGGCTTACCCACTTTGCTAGAGTCTTCATCCTTCTTCAAAGGTCTTACCCAATCTAGAACAAGTCTTCTGCCTTCAAGGAATTTTCCACTCTTCTTGAATCTTTAGCTTTTTCCTTCTCCTTCACCTGGAGAAGATCATCACCTCTTCATCAACCTTGAATAGGAACAACAACAACTCCACCTTCACTCGGAGTAGCTTGCTTCATATTTGCTTCATGGAGGAAAGGGATAGGGCATATGGAGTAGATGAGAGCTTTACATGCACAAGGGAGGCACTCTCTTATAACATGCCTATCACACTCATAATCACAAAATAAAGTACAAACTAGAGACAGAAAGGGGCTCAAGGAGTTGTAACACACTTAACTATAGCAAGAACTTAGAATAGCATGAATGAGCAAACTTGGAATGAACTCCAAAGGGTCCTATTTATAGATGGGGGTATTCCCTTACGTTGGGGATCACTTAATGTCGAAATATAGCCATTTTCCATAGTGAAACGGATCTATCTTCACCCAAAACAACTCACCAACGGTTATAATCACTTTTTCTATGTTTTTCATACAATACATTCGGTCAAGTTTCAATAAAGGTAACTCAACCGATCAACTAAAAGACAAAACCAATTTTTAAACTATTGGTCGAGTTTGTTCTAGTAAACTCGACCGATGAGCTAAAATTATATTTGTTGAGTGAGTCAGTCAGTCGAGTTCTGTGAGTGTACAACTCAACTGGTGGGTCATCTTTAGAAAATCATTAGGATCGGTCGAGTTGGAAACTCGACCGATGAACAACCTATGGCAAAAAAAAAATTAAGTTGATTTTTGAGTGATTCAATCTTGGTATTATGTGTTCCTAATATTTTTCTCATCTTAGTTACAAGTCATATCATCAATACAAGTGATTACAAAAATCTTCTAAGGTCGTTTGGAGTGATTTCCCAAATTGCAAATTTGCATTGCATTTGACTTGAACTTGAACAAGCTAGGGCTTGTGTAATTTGATCCTTTTCATATACCTAAAGCCTAAAATCAATCTTGAACAAACATTTTTGATATATAGGAATGGAATGGTTAAGTCATTATCAAAATATGGGCAATGTATAAGTCTCAAGTCAAAAAATCCAACTAAGGATATTTTGTTCCTATAAAAAAAGATTCCCTCGAATTATATTTAGTACTTCAATGGAAATTTTTTGCCAAGTAAAATTCTCCCTCCTTAAATGTTTTTTCATTAAAACAAATAGTGACATTTTTTTATATAAATGTCTCTAGTGAGTCGAACCTATATCAATATATTTTCATTGTTAAGAATATTACCGCAAAAATGAAGATTTGGTATCTCACAAGGACAATACCCGCTAACTCTTTCTCCCCTCCATGGAAAATGTTAAGTAGTGACATGTTTTTTTTAAAAGTGTTTACAATGAAACAATACATATATCGTTATCTTTTTCTATATTAAAAATATTGTTGAAAAATAGTGATTGCAGGTAATCTAATTATTAAAACTAGATGATATTTTAACCATGTCCTGTTTAAAATTTGTTTCCAAAATATTATATCTGTCGTTAACATGTCTTACTTAATGAATATAATATTATCATTTTAATACTGATATGTTAATTTTTATTTTGAGGATGAGAGATCTAAGAAATCTATGGAAGATTATTCACCTTTTAAGAAATAAAACAAGTATGTTAAAGATTTTCTTATGTATTATTATTATTAATATAAGTTACTTCTCATAATAAAATTTGGTGAGAAAATATTTTTCTTAGTTATGTCAAAAATATGTCCTTTGAGTTTTTTTATGATTTCAATTAATCGAGTATGTTCTTCTACGTGGTCTTTTCTAAAAAATATATTCCTTGTCCCCATCCGAGTACATATTTATCAAATTTCTAAAGTTCTCTCACCAAACGCAGCCTAAGACACATCAAAGTTACTAATCTTTTGGGAAACCACACCTTCAAATCATGAAAAACCACTCACTATCCATATTTATCTGGGAAACACATTTTATTCAAAACTTTTATTCATTTTTACAAAATACCATCAACTGTTTTCAAGAAGGCAACGCCGCACAGGAAATACTCATTTGAAAACTTATTTCATTTTCACAGCATCCCGTCGATCGAGTTCAATTATTGCATATTCAAGATAACGATGATTCATTGCATTGTTCAATTTTTTTAGTTGACCGAGAGAATTCAACAACAAGTTGAAGCGGCAGTGCCGTACTATATGTTGGTAATCTACTTCCAAATTTGGAAGGCATTCTATTTCGTTACCATAATGCACCACAATTGATAATCCTTGTATTTCTTTCGTTCTCCTTTAATTGTTTGTCAATTACGGTGTAGATTGCCAAACTCCATCGAGACACCATCCAAAAATTTGGCTAGTTTTTGTCTCCATGATCATGTAAGGTAAATGACGATGAATTTTTTTTCTTCAATAAAATAACTTTTTCCTAATTAATTGCACACATACAACTAAAAAATTTTCCCCATGTTTCCCTTCCTTAGGTAAACCTATTTTTTACAAGACTTTTTCACAAATAAATTTTACTTTGTCACTAAAAAACTACTTTCAGCTACTACTTCTCTATTTGTATTCTCAAAACAAAAAAAAAACACTAGATTTTATTTTTTCCTCAACCAAACAAGATTCAACTAAAGATTTTTCATCCCTGTCAAAAGTACATCGAAATATATTTACTACTTCAATTTTTGTCAAGAAAATCTCTTCCTTCATCGATGTCTATCTGTCAAATAAATAATGACATGTTCTATATACATGTTTTCAGTGAGTTAGAGAGATATCAATACATTTTTATTTGTTAAGAATATTGTAGAGATACTAAAGATGTGATTCTCACAAGACACTACCTACCAGTTCTTTCTTTCCTCTATGAAAAAGGTTCATGTAAACGAGTTTCTATCCATATAAATAGTGACATCTTTTAAAAAATGTTTACAATGAAAGAAATTTATATCATTGTCTTTTTCTTTACTTAAAATATTGATGAGCACTTGTTGAATGTATCAATGACTATAGATATTATTATTTTATTATGTTTGCCTGATTTGATTCATAAAATTTGTTTCCAAAATACTATTTGTGTTGTCAACATTTCTTTCTTTATGAAAATAATATTACAATTTGTTAGTAATATGTTGATTTTTTTCTTTTCAAACGAGAGATTTGAGAAACCTATGCAAGAATTCTAAACTTTTAAGAAATAGAATATGCATGTGGAAGAGTTTCTTATATATTTTATTGTTATTTAAAATTTCATACTTACTATACAAAAAATATATGCATTATGTATGGAAAGAAATATCCTTTGAGTTTGTCTACAATTTGAACTAATTTAGTTTATTTTTGTATGAGATCTTTTAAAAAAAATTCCTTATCTCCATCCCTATACCTATTTAACAACTAATATTTTTTTTATGCCCTCAAAAAAAAAACAACTAATATTTTTTATCTTTTTCCCTTCTCTATCCATTTTTCCATGCAATACAAACAATAATTTTTAATAATTATTCCTCTCCTGCCCTCTGCCCGTTCCCACTACCTATCTGTTTTTCATCACATATCAAATGCAGAAAAAATCCATCGGAATTATAGCTCTTTCCCGGAGTCACACCTTAGAAAAATAACTACACCATCATATTTATGAGGGATACCTATATTATCCAAATTAGCATTTACTTTTATAGAATATCCTTAATTTTTTTAATGGTGCATAGGAAATACTCATTAAAAATAAATTTTCATTTTTGTAGCATTCCTGCCCATCAAGATGAATTCTTGCATAGTCAAAATAAGGATGATTCCTTATATCATTCATTTTTTATTTATTTTCCTAAAAATCACCAGCAGTTCACTGACAATGTCGTATTACCTTTCGGTGATCTTCTTTCAAATTTAGAAGGAGTTATATTTTTTTACCATAATGATGTAATGCGTCACGATTTGATTAACCTTGTGTTTTTGCTGTTTTTCTTTAATTATATGTCTTTTACGTAGCAGAGAGCAAAACTTCTTTGTGACTCCATCTAGTAGATAGGATGCGTTCTAGAGGATTCGCGATGTTGTTGTTTCCGTTAGAGTTCAAGTTATGGTTGGAGGAGGCTGGTGTCAACTTCCTTTCGATCTTCTGGCTTTGATCGTCGAACAACTTGCAAAACCTGATAACTCGCCTCCATCTATGTCGATTGGAACTACACCCCTCTGCCGCTACATCATCAACTAGAATCTCCTTAGGTAATGTTTACTCCCTCTCCATTTGACCCTTATATCAATGGTACTGATGGCAAACAAAGAGGGACCCTGAAATCTTTTGATTTCTTACTTTGTTTACTTCAAGTTTTAGATTATATTTTTTATATACTTATATATATTAATATAACTTATGCAAGAAAAAAATATGATCATGCCTTACCCGTTACAGAAATTCGATGATATTAGAGATACTTCGGGTTTTTGGTGTAGTCACTCATTGGTGTAAATTCAGGTCATTTTATCTCTGGTTCAGGTCAGATTAGTTATTTCTAATTTGCTTCGGGTTATGGATTCCATGCATTTCAAATTTTTTATTATTTCGTTTTTTAAAATATTTTGTATAATGTTCTAGTCATGTCATGTAGATTGAGTATTAATTGGGCTTATATTGAGCTCGTAAAAAGATCCAATTTATTGTGTATAACCATATCTAATTTTAAGCTTGAATGTTCAAAACATATATCCATTTACAAACATACATAAGCCAGTTTGGATTTAAATAGTTTCACAAAGTACTAAAATCATAACGAGCCAGATTTAAAATAAATATTTGTAGTTTTACATTGTAAAACTTAGTCTCGTTATTGTGCCAATCTTTATAAATGTTTTTTCTTCAAATTAGTATGCTTTGAATAAATTTAGATATTTGTCTGACCTAAATTTGGGTTTTTATTATGTACTTCTTTTTAGAAAATGTAGTGGATTTAAATTTACTTAACCAAACACGAACATGTAAAAGATCTGTAAACAAGTCTAACACAAATAAACCCAAACCCCACACATACCAGACCCAAGCCCTACTTGAAACGACCAGGCCATAGTATGTATATTTAACTATAATTATTTTTCAAATAATTTTAAAATGTACCAAATCTAAAATCCTATCAAAACTAGACACAACCATCCTAACCTAAATTATAAATCGGATCAAAACAAATCTTATCATGTTAGAATCAAAGACCATAATTATCCTAAAATCTCAAAATTTTAGGCTAGATCAAGTTGGATTTGGTTGGATCACTTTTTCTCCTTCCATGGTTATATAATAATAGAAATACATAAAAATATATATAAATATAGACGAAAACATAAACTTTGTTAAGGAAAATTCTTAAAGAATTCAAGTATAGGAACATAATAGAATGAAGAAAGATAAGAAAATTTATTAGTGTTAATAGGTGCATGGCGTTTTGGTGAGTGGGGGGGTTAGGATCTTTGAAACATTACATAGTTTTTAGCTATTTCCTCAACGGGGCTGAGTTTTGGGAAAGATATCATACTATTTTATAGTAGCAATAAGCTTGTGGTATTTTTCTTACAAAACAAAACCATTAAAATATAAGAAAAGAAAATAGGACTGACACCCATACCCTGTAGGGGAAGGGTAAGGGTAAGAATTTACTTACCCTTTACCCGCCTACCCTCTACCATATAGCCCCCTAACTTAGTAGGTGAGGGTGAGGGTAAGACATTACCCATACCCTCTAACCTGCCACCCGCTAAATTTTTTTGTATAATATATTAAATATATAGTCATTATGTTATTTTCAGTCCATGTATTATTAAGCATTTTTCTTATCTATCTTTTTTGACTAATTTTGTTGTGTATGAAACACCATTTTGGTGGTGTAAGACACACATGTAAGAAATAACTAGGTTTTATAGTTTTTACAATAAAGCCATGTATATAGTATTATATAATTTTAATTCTAAATATTTATTTTTTAATAGCCATTTTGGTGAATATTCATATTTTTCTTAAATATATATTAGTGACAAGCCTTAAACATGGGTCCAAGAATGGAGACCTTATCAGAATTTAGAAATTTTGTAATATCCAAATATTTAAGACTCCTGCAACTAGCACAAGGTCGCAGTAGTTCGGGGTCGAGCACAGGGATAGGAAGAATGGTGCTTCAGAACTCAAGTTTCACTTGTATAAGCACGTCAAAAGGTCGAAGGATAAGGTTTTTGATGCAATGAAAAAGAATCATAAATGATTAAACTAAAAATCTATCTCTAAAGGAGTTACTAGAAAGACTAAGGTTTGATGGTTTAGCAATTTTTATAGAGGTTTTGTATATTGGAAATCAAAGAGATAAAACTATCGTCGGAGTAAAGAACGAAGGAAGAAAACTTAAACGTAACAAGCACAAGCGGCGTGCATCCTACACCTTCTTCTCTCAAAGGGGGTCCCTCTCTCAAAGGTATCAGGCATAGGCTAGAGCGGAAAGATACACCGGTGCAGCCCTGGTTCTGGGTACTCTCGTACACCTGAATCAGACCAAGCTCGAGTTTACTACGTCCTTCTCTTGAAGGAGTCAAAATGAGAAACATGATTCGATTGTTGGTCAAAGCATGATCCAAACGGAAAAGACTAAAGCTCAGATGCTATTAAGAGATCATCCAACAAAAAGGATCTATACACATGACAATATGAGATCAACTCCATAGATTCCAATAAGCACAAAGAGATAAAATGTTTAGTTATAATACAGTAGTGAAAGAAAGTTAAGTGCTAAAAAAAGGAAGACAGGTATCGATCTCCTTGATATAGGAGATCGATATACATAGTAGTGGACCCTTAAGGTAACACTAACCTGGTACCTGGAAGGAGCCCTATCAAGATACGATCGTGTAGAGTTCTTGACCATGTCGGGTCATGAACCGTGACTGGTAAAGACGTATCAGGAAAGGACCCCCTACCCGATATGGTCGTGTCGGGTTGTCGACCCTGTCAGGCGACATGCCGTGACATATAGGCCATATTGGGTTGGGTATCGTGTCGTGTTAGGACATGTGTCGGGTTAGATTTATCTTAGGTTCTCAGGTTCCACGCGTCGGGTATAGAGGGGCGAGCTGTCTCGAGTTTAAGCCCAGCTAAAGACTCGATACATTGAAGTAGCCTTGCAGGTCGTGTCGTGCGGCTGCTGCTATCAGTTCAGGTTCTAAGTGAACTACTCTTGTCCCTCTCAGGATGGGGGTGTACTCACCTAGTATCACTCGACAGGCTCTAGAACTTGACGTACTAGCTCTTGTGCTCTCAAAGTTAGCTCTCGTAGGGTTCCGACCCGTCCCATCGGAGGCGTGTACCTGCTATTTATAGGCAGCGGGTTGGTGGGAGTTTCGGCTCTGGTTGGGCCAAATGTCCTTCGTATGATCCGTTTACGTGGCTTTGAAAGGGGGTTGATGCTTCTTTCACTCGGCACGCCAGGTAGGGGCCACCGAGTGTCGGGTTGCGAGGAATCGCACATGATCATGTCGGGTGAGAACTCTGGCGGGTTGCTACACCGAGGGGTGGCCGTATCGCGCAATCGACTCTGTCGGCTGGCGAGCCCTGGCGGGCAAGGCACCCTGTCAGATAAGAGATGCAGTCTGTCAAAACCTCCCATGCGAGACACCCGCGTCGGGTTGCTGCCATATCGGGCAGCGACTGTTGTTTGTTTACACTAACGAGTTTCAATCATTAAGAATAATCTTTTACTCAACTAGTTATATCCCGCAAGTATACGGGAGTAGTTATAGTCGAGGTTGAACACAAGGAGTGTTGGTTAGTTAGGCGCAAGAGTTATGATATTCAATAATCTAGATCGTTGTACACAAGATGATTGGATTAGAACAACTAAATTATAGATTTAAAACAAAATAGTAAATTATCACTTAAGAAAGGTTAAGATTCAGATTTGGAATGAGTTTAGACTTGGGATTTCACTATCACATCATAGCTTATATTAAAATACGAATTTAAACATGTTAATTAACTTGCAAAGGAGGTTTGTAGTCATCACTCACCTCCCGGTGAAGTGATGATGATTTTAACTCCATACATCACTCTCGTGTATGTATTTCATTTAAAATCACAAATCTTGCTCCTCAACATAATCCCAGCCACTCTCGCGGTCAAGAACAAGCTGTCAAAAGAGTAACTCCATACTCTTAAACACATCTTCTCAGATTATGAAAGAAAGTATAAAACATGCAAGTATGATGGCCAATCGCACAAACAAGCATTTCAGATCTGAAACAACTCTTGGAATATGCAAGAAACTAACATTTAGTACCAAATTTATGTGTTCATACAAGCTATGACATGGGAGTTACTCTCCCATACCCAAGAAAAAGAGTCTACTCATCCATAATGATGTACAACAGAAAATGTGCAGAAATTTCAGAGTTAAAGATGGTTTAGAGAAGGAAAAGCTAAGAAATCCCAAGGTATAACCAAAGGAAGGTAGAATTGGGACTTGAGGACGAAATCCAACTTCTACAACTACTCCAAATCAGACAAACTTCCCTCCCGAGAAGCTTTGTGGAGTGAAGAAGCTCTGTTGCACCTTGGAGAAGAAGCTTGGAGAAGAAGAGAGGAAGAATGAGGTTTCTTTGGCAAGAAACCACCTCTTTCCCCTCAAAATCGCCCTCCTATGCTCTAGGCTTGCTCTAGGATGAGAGAACTTCTGCAAATGACCGGGCATAACTGCCCATTAAGTTCCCACTTCATTTTAAATAAAAACTTGTATTTTTCAAAATGCTGAAACTGCCAGGTGCACGTCGTGCACCAAAAGTGCACGCCGTGCAACTTTCTAGAAACTTTCAATTTGCTTCAGAATGCACTGTGCACGGCATGTGCTGAAGAAATACACACCGTGCAACTTTCCAGAAACCTTTAGCTCCCAGGTGCACGACGTGCACTAAAGAAATGCACGCCATGCAACTTTCTAGAAACTTTCAGCTCCCAGGTGTACGTCGTGCAATTGCGTACACACCATGCACCTTTCTAGAAATTTAAGTCTGCTCAACTCTCCGAGGTGCACGGCGTGCATTTTTTGTGCACAGCGTGCACTGTTGGTGCACGGCGTGCACTTGGCTGTTTTGGGCTGTTGTGTATTCTGCTCATAACTTTCAGCGTGTAGGTCTGAATTACATGCCGTTAAAAGTGGTATTTGCGTAGTTTTGAAACCCAAAATATGTAGATACTTGTGGAGTGATCCAATAAGAGATAAAATGATATATTGCTCATCATTTTATTTTAAAATACAGTACCTACAATCTAAACCATGAAACAAGTAAGAATAGCTAAAAATATAGAATCTAGCGTTAATGAGAGTGATAATTGAGTCAAAACAACATGAATATGCAACCAAACATGATCTAAAAGATGATATGATTTGTGCACATCAAATCCCCCTAAGCTTAAAGCATTGCTTGTCCTCAAGTAAAAAAAGCATAGAAACATAAATGAAGAATTGTCAAGTTCATGAATAGATCAAATGAAATGAAAGATGTGTATAAGATCAAACCAACCATAATCAACATGTTTATGCTCATAGCCATCAATTCAACTTAAATACCCAAGAAAGAGATTTTTAGTTCAGTAAGGGTGGTCACAATTAAATAAATCAATGAATTAAACAACACTAAGTAGAATTTGGATGACCAAGCCAAGCAATTAGTGGATGTGCAACTCAAACTCTCAACTATTAAGGATACACAAGATGAAATCTTAGTTAAAATTAACAATTTTAGTTGTACTCTCCTTCTTCCCAAAAAATGATATGACAATGGAGTATGGGTTCCGACACTCGGCTGCTAATGTAGGCTTATGCACACGTGGAGTGTCAGTTGGGGTATTTACCCTCTTTTAAGACATACCACCTAACCATCGTGTGGCCAGATCGGACTTACACTAGGCTAGCATGATATGTGGGCAGTGTAGCCATCTTTTATGGGGTATAAAGATGATATAAGACAAAAAAAATTTTAAAATTTTCCAAAACAAAGGAGAGTCAACTAAATTGCAACATCTGCTAGATTTCATTCATTTGTTTTGGGATTTTTTTTCATTGAAAGAGTGGTTTAAAATACACTAAGAGCTTGACAAGGGCATCCTGTATTCCAAATGATGTTGTGAAGTTGATTTACTCACAAAAATTGAAACCATTACATGTTTTAAGCAATCAAGGATGTGAAAGATGAATGTTCAGGCTAGAAGCATAAACCAGAGTTAAGCATATGTTGATGGCCAAAAAGTTTCATTTGATTAATGCATGCATTTTACAATTTCACCAAATGATATTTCACATCAAAAGAGGACAATGAGTTAAGCATAGGAGTTCTATCCACATATAAAAGATAAACCTCATATCATACTAGATTTGCCACCAGAAGAGCAGAATTGACAAAATAAAAGCAAATGACAAGAAGCAAATAATATGACAAAATAAGCCGAGTTGAGATGTCCGCTCCGCTGGGGTTTGCCCTAGCATTGCTAACGACCTACTTTCTATTTCTCTGAAAGAACAATACATCCAATTGCTCCTACGCGAGGAATAAGATTGGCATCAGAAGTCTCATATTCAGTGGCTACAACATGGGGATGCCAACACCAAATTCTTTCAATCGTATGTCAAAGCACGACGACACTTCACGAAAATCCACAGGCTTCGAGACGGTCAAGGAGTTTGGGTGGAAGACATGAGCGCTCTCAAGCAGCTTATCTGGGACTTCTTCGACGAGCTTACGACCACGGACGCTGCCCCAAAATCTTCACCAGGTTTCCTTGCTGCTTACACATGCCAATTCTACCACGTCACGCCCCAGAATCTCAACTTCATTGCCAGATCGCCGAGCCCGAAGGAGATCATTGATACAGTCCACCTTATGCCACCCTCAAAGGCGCCAAGCCCACGGAGTCTATATGGATTTTCTACAATCCCACTGGAGGACAATCGGTGCCTCTGTCATCGACGAAGGTCTAGCAGACTCGTACATGGTCCTCATCCCGAAGACAAGTCACCCTAAACGGTGCTCCGACTTGCGCCCAATTTCACTGAACAACAACTGCTTCAAGTTAATCTCAAAGATCATCGCTGAGCGTCTCAAACCTCATCTCAACAGATGGATCTCAGTAACTCAAACTAGCTTCATTCCAGGGAGACAAATCAGTGATAACATCCTGTTAGTCCAAGAGGTCATTCATTCTATGAAGAACAAAACCGGGCGGAAGAAATGTGTGTGCATCAAGCTCGACTTGGCCAAAGCATTTGATAAAATGCGCTGGTCGTTTATCATATACACTTTAATAAGATTGCATCTCCATGACATTACTGTCAAGTTGATTTCAAACATCATTTTGGGTGGGAGAACCTCTCTTCTTTGGGAAGGTTTACCTCTCGAAGCTTTCAAGTCCACCCAAGGCGTTCGCCAGGGCGACCCGCTAAGCCCTTATCTGTTTGTCCTCTGTATGGAATGTCTCTCATAGTCCATTAACATTGTTGTCTAAGATGATAAATGGAAACCTATTGTGCTGTCACGCAATGGCATATCATTTTCCCATATCATGTTTGCGGATGACATCATTCTCATGGAAGAAGCAGATGTTAAGCAAGCAGATATAATTCTGAAGACCCTCCATGATTTTACTATTGTCTCCGGCCAAGTTGTATCAAATAGCAAATCCAAATGCTTCTTCTCAGCCAACACCACAAGAGATGAAAAGAGAGCCTTTTGTAGTCATTTGGCCATTGACCACACGGATGATTTAGGCCGTTATCTTGGTGTGCCAATCCTTCACCATCGCGTTAATAAAGCCACTCACCAATAGATTAGTAAAACCATCAAAGAGAGAATGACGACTTGGTCATCCCGCCACCTTTCGCTTGCAGGGATAATCACGCTTGCTAAATCTACGTTGCAGGCAATCCCCTCCTACGCCATGCAAATAGTACGTCTTTCTCCAACGCCATGTGACGCTATCAACCGGCAGGTTAAACAATTTATTTGGTCCGGAGGGAGAGAGAACCATAATATCTTGCTGGTTTCTGGCCTAAGATCACTGCTCCAAAGGACGAGGGGGGGCTTGGCATCAAGGATGCTCATGACCAAAACACCTCTCTTATGATGAAGAATGTCTAGAATTTCATTAATCGGGGCTCAGCTCTATCGGTTCAGGTGATGAGAGACAAATACATCCTCGGTGATCGTATTAGTAAAAAACCTTGTTCTTCGGCCTGGGCCTTCATCAAGAGGAACATGGAAAGCTTGACGGCGTCATGCAACAAAATCATTCACTCTGGTTCTGACATGAATGTCTGGTCAGATAGATGGATTCTTGGCAAAACTGTTAATGAATACGACCCATCCTGGCGCATACCTGATGATCTTAGGGATCTCAGGGTCAACTCTATGAGGTTGGACGATGGTGGGTGGGATATGAGCTTTGTCCACGCTTT
Source organism: Alisma plantago-aquatica (assembly GCA_963693085.1). Lineage (NCBI taxonomy): Eukaryota > Viridiplantae > Streptophyta > Magnoliopsida > Alismatales > Alismataceae > Alisma > Alisma plantago-aquatica. The sequence continues at coordinate 21,600,529 of OY856410.1, forward strand.
CCTCTATCCAGCGGTCTGGCACCTTATCAAATTCATACATGCTCCTGTCGCATCTCCTACACCGGACACATGGGCGATGCCCCACTAGGAAGATGGAAACTTCTCAGTAAAATTTGCTGATGCGGCGGCCCATATTGGCAAGTCCATTACTGTTCAAGGTGAGTGGACCTGCATCTGGAAGAGATGCCTACCGGAGCGCATCCGTATCTTCCTCTGGATTCTTCAACAGCGTGCCCTCCTTACCAATATGGAGAAGCTACGCAGACACTTGATCTATGCAGTACTTGTCCTCTGTGCAACAACAGCCCGGAGACCCTCTTGCACTACTTTAGAGATTGTACGCATGTCCAGGATATTTGGGCTGGCCTCCCCATTCCGGATCAGTTTAACAGTCTCGACGAAGATGCCTAGATCAAAGCTATCATCAAACCAAATAAGAACCCCGAGCTTGCGGTTCAACTGTCTGTCGCTTGCTGGCATATATGTCATGCTCGCAATGATAAAGTTCATAACAACCGTCATCCTAATGCACAGTCTAGCATTGCGTTCATCAAAGAACGCACTGCATCGATCCGTAGTATTCCGCACCCAGAAACTCGAAGCAGGCTGCAAACCGATCCTGAGCATGTGATGGTCAACTACTTTGATGCTATCATTTTTGCTGACGCCGCCTTCCATACTGCCTCCCGCAAAGCTGCATTTGGTATACATGTTGTGGATAGCTCTAAACAAAGCTTCTATGGAGAGGGCATTCCGTTCCACTCGGTCTCGGTTCTGGAGGCAGAGAGACAAGCTATTCTAGCAGCAGGCAAGATGTGCAAGGACAGACAGATCCACAATGCCCTACTGTTATCAGATTCCAAGCATGCAGTCACTCTGCTAAATAAAGAGTCCCCTACCTCGGCTCTTCTCCTACCACATTGGAGACAACTTCAACACCTAAAGTCCACTCTCAACCAGCTCCTATTGTTGTATGTCCCTAGGAGTCTGAACAGTGTGGCCGATGGCATACCAAAACACGCCGTTAACAATTTTGTTCCTTGCTATTTTGCTTTCAATAAGCCTTATTGGCTTAATGTAGACATTAATGTCAACTTATCCCTTATTTGGCCTGCGCTAGAGAGCGGGATGAATTAAATCTCTCTAGTTCTACGGAAAAAAAATAACATGAAAGGGAAAATTTAAAAGAACTAGGTTACAATCTGGTTGCTCCCCCCTAAACTTGAAATCTGCAGTGTCCTCACTGTATAAATCAAACTAAAAAGGTTGCAACCAGGTACCTCATCATGGTGGAAACATCAAAGTCCATGGAGGACTGGTGCTCTGATTTGCAGCTGGAAATTGTTGTGCTAAAGATTTATGCCTCCTTGCAACTATGTCCTTGATTTGGGGCAAGCGAAAGCACATATGAGCTGCAACAAGAATAGTCTTTTGTATGCCAATACTATATGTCTTTACATTCTTCTTTGAAGCATCATCAAAATATGAGTTTGGAAGAGTGTTCTCATTATAAAGTAATGTGTCATCTAGAAAGCACATATGAGCTGCAACACCAAAATTCTTTCAATCGTATGTCAAAGCACGACGACACTTCACGAAAATCCACAGGCTTTGAGATGGTCAAGGAGTTTGGGTGGAAGACACGAGCGCTCTCAAGCAACTTATCCGGGACTTCTTCAACGAGCTTATGACCACGGACGCTGCACTGAAAGCTTCACCAGGTTTCCTTGCTGCTTACGCGGGCCAATTCTACCACGTCACGCCCCAGAATCTCAACATCATTGCCAGATCCCCGAGCCCGAAGGAGATCATAGATACAGTCCACCTTATGCCACCCTCAAAGGCGCCAGACCCATACGGAGTCTATATGGATTTTCTACAATCCCACTGGAGTACAGTTGGTGCCTCTGTCATCAGCACTGTACAACACGCTTTCAACACCGGACACATCGACGAAGGTCTAGCAGACTCGTACATGGTCCTCATCCCGAAGACAAGTCACCACCAACGGTGCTCCGACTTGCGCCCAATTTCACTGAACAACAAGTGCTTCAAGTTAATCTCAAAGATCATCGCTGAGCGTCTCAAACCTCATCTCAACAGATGGATCTCAGTAACTCAAACTAGCTTCATTCCGGGGAGACAAATCAGTGATAACATCCTGTTAGTCCAAGAGGTCATTCATTCTATGAAGAACAAAACCGGGTGGAAGATATGGGTGTGCATCAAGCTCGACTTGGCCAAAGCATTTGATAAAATGCGCTGGTCGTTTATCATAGACACTTTAATAGGATTGCATCTCCCTAACATTACTGTCAAGTTGATTTCAAACATCATTTCGGGTGGGAGCACCTCTATTCTCTGGGAAGGTATACCTCTCGAAGCTTTCAAGTCCACCCAAGGCGTTCGCCAGGGCGACCCGCTAAGCCCTTATCTATTTGTCCTCTGTATGAAACGTCTCTCACAGTCCATTAACCTTGCTGTCCAAGATGATAAATGGAAACCTATTGTGCTGTCACGCAATGGCATATCACTTTCCCATATCATGTTTGCAGATGACATCATTCTCATGGAAGAAGTGGATGTTAAGCAAGCAGATATAATTCTGAAGACCCTCCACGATTTTACTACTGTCTCCGGCCAAGTTGTATCAAACAACAAATCCAGATGCTTCTTCTCAGCCAACACCACAAAAGCTGAAAAGAGAGCCTTCTGTAGTCGTTTGGGCATTGACCACACGGATGATTTAGGTCGTTATCTTGGCGTGCCAATCCTTCACCATCACGTTAATAAAGCCACTCACCAACAGATTAGTACGACCATCAAAGTGAGGATGACAGCTTGGTCAACCCGCCACCTTTCGCTTGCAGGGAGAATCACGCTTGCTAAATCTACGTTGCAGGCAATCCCCTCCTACGCCATGCAAACAGTACGTCTTTCTCCAACGCTATGTGATGCTATCAACCGGCAGGTTAAACAATTTATTTGGTCCGGCGGGAGAGAGCACCATAAAATCTCGCTGGTTTCCTGGCCTAAGATAACTGCTCCAAAGGACGAGGGGGGGCTTAGCATCAAGGATGCTCGTGACTAAAACACCTCTCTTATGATGAAGAATGTCTGGACTTTCATTAATCGGGGCTCAGCTCTATGGGTTCAGGTGATGAGAGACAAATACATCCTCGGTGATCGTATCAGTAAAAAATCTTATTCTTCGGGCTGGGACTTCATCAAGAGGAACATGGAAAGCTTGACGGCGTCATGCAGCAAAATCATTCACTCTGGTTCTGACAATAATGTCTGGTCAGATAGATGGATTCTTGGAAAAATTGTTAATGAATACGACCCATCCTGGCGCATACCTGATGATCTTAGGGATCTCAGGGTCAGCTCTATGAGGCTGGACGATGGTGGGTGGGATATGAGCTTTGTCCACACTTTCCTCCCACCAGCGGTCTGGAACCTTATCAAATTCATACCTGCTCCTATCACATCTCCTACACCGGACACATGGGAGATGCTTCACGAGGAAGATGGAAACTTCTTAGTAAAATCTTCTTATGCAGCGACCCGTATTGGCAAGTCCATTGCTGTTCAAGGTGAGTGGACCTGCATCTGGAAGAGACGCCTACCGGAGCGCATCCGTATCTTCCTCCGGCTTCTTCAACACTGTGCCCTCCTTACCAATATGGAGATGCTACGCAGACACTTGATCTATGACAGTACTTGTCCTCTGTGCAACAACAGCCCGGAGACCCTCTTGCACTTCTTTAGAGATTGTACGCATCTCCAGGATATTTGGGCTGGCCTCCCAATTCCGGATCAGTTTAACAGTCTCGACGAAGATGCCAATATAAAAGCTATCATCAAACCAAATAAGAACCCCGATCTCGCGGTTCAACTGTCTGTCACGTGCTGGCATATATGGCATGCTCACAATGATCAAGTTCATAACAACCGCCGTCCTAATGCACAGTCTACCATTGCGTTCATCAAAGAACGCACTGCATCGATCTGTAGTATTCCGCACCGAGAAACTCGAAGTAGGCTGCAAACCGATCCTGAGCATGTGATGGTCAACTACTTTGATGCTATCATTTTTGCTGACGCCGCCTTCCATACTGCCTCCCGCAAAGCTGCATTCGGTATACATGTTGTGGATAGATCTGGACAAAGCTTCTATGGAGAGGGCGTTCCGTTCCACTCGGTCTCGGTTCTGGAGGCAGAGACACAAGCTATTCTAGCTGCAGGCAAGTTGTGCAAGGACAGACAGATCCACAATGCCGTACTGTTATCAGATTCCAAGCAGCCAGTCACTTTGCTAAATAAAGAGTCCCCTACCTCGGCTCTTCTCCTACCACATTGGAGACAATTTCAACACCTAAAGTCCACTCTCAACCAGATCCTATTGTTGTATGTCCCTAGGAGTCTGAACAGTGTGGCTGATGGCATAGAAAAACACATCATTAACAATTTTGTTCCTTGCTATTTTGCTTTCAATAAGCCTTATTGGCTTAATGTAGACATTAATGTCAACTTATCCCTTATTTGGCCTGTTCTAGGGAGCGGGATGAATTAAATCTCTCTAGTTCTATGAAAAAAATAACATGAAAGGGAAAATCTAAAAGAACTAGGTTACAATCTGGTTGCTCCCCCTAAACTTGAAATCTGCAGTGTCCTCACTGCATAAATCAAACGAAAAAGGTTGCAACCAGGTACCTCATCTTGGAGGAAACATCAAAGTCCATGGAGGACCGGTGCTCTGATTTGCAGTTGGAAATTGTTGTGCTAAAGATTTATGCCTCCTTGCAACTATGTCCTTGATTTGGGGCAAGCGGAAGCACATATGAGCTGCAACAAGAATAGTCTTTTATATGCCAATACTATTTGTCTTTACATTCTTCTTTGAAGCGTCATCAAAATATGAGTTGGGAAGAGTGTTCTCATTATAAAGTAATGTGTCATCTAGAATGTGAGGAGGAAGGACATGTGGCTTTCTTAAAGAATCAACATGTAGAGCATGTGTTGTAGCTTTCTCCCCTTTAGTTGAAACTTCATAATCGTCATGGGTATCAACATCATCATACTTTGAAGGATATACCTCTATCACAACTCCATTCTTCAATGTCACCGCCCTGAAATATGTAGGATTCATCTCCGGTGGACTAGCAAAGAAAGGTGGAAATTCTTCTTTGCTAAAAAGATCTTGCTAGGTAATTTGTTTCTCTAAGATGTGTGCATGAGTGGTAATATCGTCCACCTTAGAAGAGAGTTGGAAAATGGCACCCTTCATTGATTCTCTTTGTTGATGGAACTCCTCATTTTGCTACATTTGAGTTGAAATAAATGTTGCAAGCATGGACTCTAATCTAGAAGTTACTTGTGGTTGTCCTGGCTGGATGAAATTTGGGTTTGCATTGATGTAGAAGTCTGGTGGAGTGTAGCGCATTGGAGAATAAATAGAAGAAGCATAACATGTAGAAGATGAGTGTCCAAGAAACCCACATGAATAACAAATAATATTGGCTGCTTGAAATGGCTGTGTGCTTAGCTTATCAAACCTTTGTGATAGAGTGTCTTTCTTTGCTGCAATTATGTCTATAGCACCAACAGTGTGATCTTCCCTTTTCTTTCTGGAAGTAGTCAGTGAAAAGGATGGGTGGTAGCTTGTAGCCGGACTCCATTGGCAATGATTTGCTGCCATATCTTTGATAATATCATAGGCTTCTCTATAAGATTTGTTCATTAGAGCTCCATTTGCAGCTGCATCAATAGACATCGTTGTATTGTAGCACAAACCATTATAGAAAGATTGCAATAGAAGCCAATTTCTTAGACCATGATGTGGACAAAGATGTTGAAGATCTTTGAACCTCTCCCATGTATCATACAAGGTCTCTCCATCCCATTGAGAATAATTGATGAGTTGACTCCTTAGCTGCAAAGTTTTGCTAGGTGGAAAATATCTTGCCAAAAAGACCTTTAGAATCTCCTCCCAAGTGCAGATTGACTTCTTCAGAAAAGTATAGAGCCATGCCTTGGCTGTATCTTTAAGAGAGAATGGATAAATAATTAGGCGTATCCCATCAGTAGGAACACCATATATCTTTATGGTGCTTAGCAACTATAGAAATTTCGTAATGTGGAGGTTTGGATCCTCCATTGGTATCCCTCCAAATGCATTCAGTTGTAGCAATTGTATGATGGCTGGGATGATAGAAAACTACTATGCCTCAAATTCTGAAATATTAATAGGCCCACTCATGTGCATTACAGTTGTACCAAAGTAGTCCTTAAGAGGAAGGTCATCCTCCATGACTAGTTCTTCATGTGAATCTGGAGGATTAGGTAGATGTGGCGTAGGTGGTGGTGGTGTATGTGGTAAGGATGAAGGTGATGGATATGAGGGTGTAGAAGAATGTGGTATGGGTGTTATTCGTGAATTAGGTGTGAATGATGGTGATGTGATGAATGATGCATGGGTGAATGTCGTTTGGATGATGGTGACATGGATGTTGGTTGTGTGGGTTGTGATTCCTCCATACATGTTTCGGTTTCACTCCTTCTTGCTCCATGAGGGATGCAAATGACGTGTTCATTTTCTGAATGTGGAGAGATGCACGGTTCAAGGATCTTTTTATGAACACCCCATATGCTCCTGCAAATAAACAAGGTGAGTGAGATACAAAAACAAACATGGAAGATACAAAAAATTATGATGATCATGACGAATTTTGATTTATGGATATGATGATGGATATGAAGGTTGTGATTTAGTCTCATTTACTTACCAACAAGTCTTACTCTAACAGGAATACCGATGATCCACGTAAACGGCGCCAAAAACTTGTTGTTTGTTTACACTAACGAGTTTCAATCATTAAGAATGATCTTTTACTCAACTAATTATACCCCACAAGTATACGAGAGTAGTTGTAGTCGAGGTTGAACACAAGGAGCATTGGTTAGTTAGGCGCAAGAGTTACGATTTTCAATAATCTAGATCGTTGTACACAAGATGATTGGATTAGAACAACTAAATTATAGATTTAAAACAAAATAGTAAATTATCACTTAAGAAAGGTTAAGATTCAGATTTGGAATGATCTTAGACATGGGATTTCACTATCACATCATAGCTTATATTAAAATACGAATTTAAACATGTTAATTAACTTGCAAAGGAGGTTTGTAGTCATCACTCACCTCCCAGTGTAGTGATGACGATTTTAACTCCATACATCACTCTCGTGTATGTATTTCATTTCAAATCACATACCTTGCTCCTCAATATAATCCCAGCCACTCTCGCGGTCAAGAACAAGTTGCCAAAAGAGTAACTCCATACTCTCATTCACATCTTCTCAGATTATGAAAGAAAGTACAAAACATGCAAGTATTATCACCAATCACAGAAATAAGCATTTTAGATCTGAAACAACTCTTGGAATATGCAAGAAACTAACATTTAGTACGAAATTCATATGTTCATACAAGCTATGACATGGGAGTTACTCTCCCATGCCCAAGAAAAAGAGTCTACTCGTCCATAATGATGTACAACAGAAAATGTGCTGAAATTCCAGAGTTAAATATTGTTTAGAGAAGGAAAAGCGAAGCAATCCCAAGGTGTAACCAAAAGAAGGTAGAACTGTGACTTGAGGATGAAATCCCACTTCTACAACTGCTCCAAACCAGACAAACTTCCCTCCCGAGAAGCTTTGTGGAGTGAAGAAGCTCTGCTGCACCTTGGAGAAGAAGCTTGGAGAAGAAGAGAGGAAGAATGGGGTTTCATTGGCAAGAAACCACCTCCTTTCCCCTCAAAGTCGCCCTCTTATGCTCTAGGCTTGCTCTAGGAAGAGAGAACTTCCGCAAATGACCGGGAAGAACTGCCCAATAAGTTCCCACTTCATTTTAAACAAAAACTCGTATTTTTCAAAGTGCTGAAACTGCCAGGTGCACGCCGTGCAACTTTTTAGAAACTTTCAATTTACTCCAGAATGCACTGTGCAGGGCGTGTGCAGAAGAAATGCATGTCGTGCAACTTTCCAGAAACCTTTAGCTCCCAGGTGCACGACGTGCACTAAAGAAATGCACGTCGTGCAACTTTCCAGAAACTTTCAGCTCCCAGGTGCACGTCATGCACCTTTCCAGAAATTTAAGTCTACTCAACTCTCCCAGGTGCACGGCGTGCACCTTTGGTGCACGACGTGCATCTTTTGTGCACGACGTGCATCTTTCGTGCACGACGTGCATCTTTCGTGCACGACGTGCACTGTTGGTGCACGACGTGCACTTGGCTGTTCTGGGCTGTTGTGTATTCTGCTCATAACTTTTAACGTGTAGGTCCGAATTACATGCCGTAAAAAGTGGTATTTGGGTAGTTTCGAACCCCAAAATATGTAGATACTTGAGGAGTGATCCAATAAGAGATAATATGATATATTCCTCATCATTTTATTGCTAAATATAGTACCTACAATCCAAACCATGAGACAAGTAAGAATAGCTAAAAATATAAAATCTAGCATGAATGAGAGTGATAATTGAGTCAAAAAAACATGAACATGCAACCTAACATGATCCAAAAGATGATATGATTTGTGCACATCAAATCCCCCTAAGCTAAAACCATTTCTTGTCCTCAAGTAAAAAAACATAGAAACATAAATGAGGAATTGTCAAGTTCATGAATAGATCAAAATGAAATGAAAGATGTGCATAAGACCAAACCAACCATGATCAACATGTTTATGCTCATAGCCATTAATTCAACTTAAACACCCAAGAAAGACATTTTTAGTTCAGTAGAGGTGGTCACAATTAAATAAATCAATCACTTAAACAACACTAAGTAGAATTTGGATGACCAAGCCAAGCAATTAGTGGATGTGCAACTCAAGCTCTCAACTATTAAGGATACAAAAGATGAAATATTTGTTAAAATTAACAATTTTAGTTGATTTTTCCTTCTTTCCAAAAAATGATATGACAATGGATTATGGGTTCCGACACTTGGCTGCAAATGTATGCTTATGCGCACGTGGAGTGTCGGTTGGGGTATTTACCCTCTTTTAAGACATACCACCTCGTGGCCAGATCGGATTTACACTAGGATAGCATGATATGTGGGTTGTGTAGCCATCTTTTATGGGGTATAAAGATGAGATATGCCAAAAGAAATTTTAAAATTTTCCAAAACATAGGAAAGTCAACTAAATTGCAACATCAGCTAGATTTCATTCATTTGTTTTGAAATTTTTTCATTGAAAAAGTGGTTGAAAATGCATTAAGAGCTTGACAAGGGCATCCTGTATTCCAAATGATGTTGTGAAGTTGATTTACTCACAAAAATTAAAACCATTACATGTTTTAAGCAATCAAGGATGTGAAAGATGAATGTTCAGGCTAGAAGCATAAACCAGAATTAAGCACATGTTGACGGCCAAAAAGTTCATTTCATTAATGCATGCCTTTAAAATTTATCCAAATGATATTTCTCATCAAAAGAGGACAATCAGTTAAGCATAGGAGTTCTATCCACATATAAAAGATAAACCTCATATCATACTAGATTTGCCACCAGAAGAGAAGATTTGAAAACAAAAGACTGAAATGTGAAAACAAAATAAAAGCAAATGACAAGAAGCAAATAACATGAAAGGGAAAAGCTAAAAGAACTAGGTTACAATCCAGTTGCTCCCCCCTAAGCTTGAAATCTGCAGTGTCCTCACTGCATAAATCAAACTAAAAAGGTTGAAACCAGGTACCTCATCATGGTGGAAACATCAAAGTCCATGGAGGAACGGTGCTCTGATTTGCAGCTGGAAATTGTTGTCCTAAAGTTTTGTGCCTCCTTGCAACTATGTCCTTGATTTGGGGCAAGCGAAAACACATATGAGCAGCAACAAGAATAGTCTTTTGTATGCGAATACTATTTGTCTTTTCATTCTTCTTTGAAGCATCATCAAAATATGAGTTGGGAAAAGATTTCTCATTATAAAGTAACGTGTCATCTAGAATGTGAGGAGGAAGGACATGTGGCTTGGTTGAAGAATCAACATGTAGAGCATGTGTTGTAGCTTTCTCCCCTTTAGTTGAAACTTCATAATCGTCATGGGTATCAACATCATCATACTTTTAAGGATATACCTCTATAACAACTCCATTCTTTAATGTCACCAGCCTGAAATATGTAGGATTCATCTCGAGTGGACTAGGCAAGAAAGGTGGAAATGCTTCTTTGCTAAAAAGAGCTTGTTGGGTAATTAATTTCTCCAAGATGTGTGCATGAGTGGTAATATCGTCCACCTTAGAAGAGAGTTGGAAAATGGCACCCTTCATTGATTGTCTTTGTTGATGGAACTCCTCATTTTGCTGCATTTGAGTTGAAATAAATGTTGCAAGAATGGACTCTAATATAGAAGTTACTCGTGGTTGTTGTGGCTGAATGAAATTTGGGTTTGCATTAATGTAGAAATTAGGTGGAGTGTAGCGCATTGGAGAAAAATGGAAGAATCATAACATGTAGAAGATGAGTGTCCAAGCAACCCACATGAATCACAAATAATATTGGCGGCTTGAAATGGCTGTGTGTTTAGCTTATCAAACCTTTGTGATAAAGTGTCTATCTTTGCTGCAATTATGTCTATAGAACCAACCATGTGATCTTCCCTTTGCAATCTGGAAGTAGTCTGTGAAAAGGATGGGTGGTATCTTGTAGTCGGTCTCCATTGGTAATGATTTGCTGCCATATCTTCAATAATAGCACAGGCTTCTCTATAAGATTTGTTCATTAGAGCTCCATTTGCAGCTGCATCAATAGAGATCCTTGTATTGTAGCACAAACCATTATAGAAAGATTGCAATAGAAGCCAATTGCTTAGACCATGATGTGGACAAAGATGTTGAAGATCTTTGTGTTGATATGTATGCCCATAGAGCAAGTCATATGATGATTGTAATGGGATACTTTGTAAATGATTTGAATAATAATAAAGGCAATTTCTGATCTATATGTTTAAACTATTTCTGAGATGATGGTGTAACATGATAGATGTCTAAAGAATTGTTTTACTCAATGACGTATGCTTTTGGGTTGAGGACCTGAACGATGAGATCATACGGATGTTAAGAGTATTCATTCTTGTTTAGTCCCTAGTCAGTTGTTATTGTGGAAATAACCATAGACATCAATAACACTGAAGACTAGCTTGTGTGTTGGTTGATGATAGAATCTCATTAGTTATGATATACTGATATCAAACCAAGCACATAGGTACTTGTTAGAGAACAAGGTACCGGACAGACCCACCATGAGAGTGACCCATGGAACCATGACTTGGTAGTCACAACCAGCTCTCACCGTGATGGTGGTGAGTGTGATTCTTAGACCTAAAATCACTACACTCAACACATGCCGTTGGGTACACTTTGACATCATCAAATGCAGTCATGAAACATGGGTTGTTTTAAAGGTGATGATTGGGTGGCTTTGACACATGGGGCTTTTGAGGGGTGAGTGATAGATATGGGATTTGTCCCTCCTGAGGGAGTTCGATATCGATGGGCACTTGATGAGTAGGATTGAGAAAGGCATGCGCATGCACGTGTGAATCAATATGTGATATTGATGTTACACACATCTCACCCAGTTTGCTCTGAGATCAAGGAAATGAATGAATGTTGACAGGATGACTGTTCCATGCCTCGAGTTCATTCAAGATATTAGTGCCAAAGGAATTATACATTCACTGTAACACCATTCATGGATTGTAGGATTGAAAGTTGTTCTCCAACTTTCTATTTCACTTGGGTAGCACTGATGTGTGACTAGGCACCGCTCTTTGCTTGTGAAGTCATAAGTGTTATGGACTTTTACTACCAACGTGAAATGGTCCTGCAAGGTCACACACATACGATTTAACCTGGAATAGGAGTTTGTCCACAAACACTGTTTAGATTGATTACTAAAGGAGTTTAGTAGTTCAATTAAACACTCAATCAATTAATAGCTCAGTATCATAGTGTTCAAGGTGTTGGACTGATTGATTAGAGTATCCGATTGATTGAAACCGCAATTGGCTGATTCTGCACAATCTGTACTCCCAACCGATCGACTCATGTGATGAACCGATTGGCTCAGCTTGGAGAACCGATCGGCTCAGGTGGTGAGTCGATCGACTCATGGACAGGGTGAACGATTGCTTCAAGTGTTGAAATGATCGGTTCAACTGTTGCAACCAGGCAAGTTGGGAAAGCAAGATTGGTGAGAAATTTCCTTTATTTTCACTTGCCAAATTTGATTGGAACAAGGATTGTTATTTGATACCAATTAGAAACAAAGGAAAGTCAATAGGGAACTGATCAGGACAATGAACCCACCGGTTCAGAAGTGAACCGACCGGTTCATGGGTCCCAACCGATCGGTTGAGGAGTCAACTGACTGGCTCAAATCCCCAACCGACTGTTTTAGTTGGAAAACGATCGGTTCAGGTTGCGAGTTTGTTTTTTTGTGGAAAATCTCGAACCTTCTACTCCTACTTTAGTCCCGTATTGCCCGGGATAGAGAACCCCGTCCCATGACCCTCCTATATATAGGGGTATTGGGGGCTTCGCAAATTACAACTCAGTGCAAACCAGTTGCTCTGCAAAGTTGTCGTTCTCTCTAGTTTTGGTAACTGAGAAAGCCCGAGCATGTGCTACTCGATAAGGGAGGCACAACAAGGGAAAGACAACTACAAGAAGTGATTGGTGGAAGGAGAGTGTGTTGGCGACTAGTACGCTGACAACATGGTGCGACTCCTTCCGATTCCTTGTGGGACAAGGAGATCGGAGTTCCAGGCAGTCCGCATGGACGACTGTAGAGGCGGGAGACCTCTGTCGCTTGGAGGACAACTGTCAATCCCGACAGTCCCGGTGAGACCAGGAGTCTTTAGTCCCAGTGCGACCAGGAGCTGCACAGACACCATCCAAGACTGGAGGTGAAGACCGCTCAAGGCACGAGGTACAGTCACCGAGCAAGCCTCAAGACAAGGTATGCATCCACAAACCATCTTTCCTATTGTATAGACATTGACGTGATTCCTATTCTTTTGGGTTTTGGGGAGAAAATTTTTGTTTCCGCTGCTTCTCTACCTCCCATAAAACAAAACAGTGGTATCAGAGCCACGTCAACTGCTCTATATTTTAGGATTATCGATATGATCGATTTTGGTTTGTCGCCTTTATTTATTGCATACGATGCGAATAAAATTGGCTTTATTCATGTCCAATCCACAAATCCCAAATATACATATATGATATGTAATATTAATGCACTCGATACGCGTCGTCCTTAAACGAGTTTTGTGGTGGATGTGTAGCACGGTTATGGACAATAAACCCTATATCTGTGTGTGGTTGTATGTGGTTGCTTGCATCTCGGTCTGTGCACCGATTCCCTTTCTCTCATTCCTGATGTAACTCGAAATAATTCGAGATTTCTTTTCCTACCATAGCTCCCCCCGAATGTAACTCGGGGTTTCAAAATTCAATTGTAAATAGGATAGATTTTATTTCCTATTATGTCAAAGAACGGCGGACGACCTGGAGGATGACCTAAGACGATCGGTTCAAGGCGTGAACCGATCGGTTGGTGTTCCAGACGACCGGTTCGAGGAGAAAGATGAGCGGGTGGCGACCTGATGAGATGCACGACGACCGGTGAACCGATCGGCTGGAGGCGCCAGTCGATCGGCTGGTGGCACCCGAACAACCAACTTGATGGTGAGCCGATCAGTCATGGAGATGAGCTGATCAAACCCAGAAAGGTAGGCACAGATTTCATCTTTTACAGGTTGCATGTGATGTAGACCTAGATGACTGTGATTCCTCTTGGCTTGAGTAATCAAAATAGGATGGCCATAATCATTGCTTTTATCATTTTTGCCTGTTTTCTGTGGGATATAGCATGTATATGATACATACTATATATTGTGGTGATTGGATATGTATATTTATATAAAAACCAAATCCATCATTAATATTAAAGTTTTAGATGCCTTCCAAATGTGACACACGTGAAAAGCTTGATCGACCAAGTGTGGGAACGCCCTAGCATGGTGCACCATCTATCTCGTGGAAGTGTGAAGGATGAATGTGTGGGTCTGCCCTAGCAGGGTGCGTATTCATCGTGTTGGCTTTGGGTCGGACTTAACAAGGTGACCTAGATAGGATCTAGAACCTTGAGGCATGGAGATGATCATGGAAAGGAGTTGCATGTGACATCTTTCAAGAGTTGCATATGATGCAATTTTCAAGAGTTGCTTACCTGGAAGATCTGAGTTGTGGGTGACAGCCCTAGCTGGTCCATGGTGCAGAGGATTTCAAGATCTTGACCCACTAGAAGATTGTACGATGCAATCTTCCGAATTGATGGTGAGGGCTGTCAATTTGTGTCAAAATAGTGGGAGCGGTAATTAATTAAAGGACTAATAAACTATCGTCAAATTTTATTCAAATCAAATCAAAAGGAGTTTTGACAAAATGCAATTTTCTCTTGTAGAATGGAAAATGAATCATCTTTTAAAATGGGCAAATAAATTGAGAACAAATTCCATAACTAGTTGAGGACTGTGAGAAGTGTTCTGCACAATCCAGATATACCAGGAGCCTTTGAATCCACTCTATGTATGTTTAATGTGTTAGTGAAGAAGAAAGTAAGTTCATTGATATTGATCAATGGAACGGAAGGTAAGGAAAGAAGGGTTCTCTCGCCAAAACAATTTCTTTTACATGGAGAGGATGGAAGGAACGATGGAAGAAGAAGTCAGAGATAGAGTTATCTACTTCTGGTGTATATGTGATAGAGATTAACTTTACTACTTCTTCATCATGGGTACTAGATACCGGATGCGGATCTCATATTTGTTCAAAGGTGAAGGATCTTAAGAGAAGTAGGCCTTTGGGGAAAGGTGAGGTTGAACTACATGTTGCCAATGGGGCGAGAGTTGTCGCCAGTGCCGTAGGAACCTATGAGTTAACTCTACCAAGTGGGCTAATACTAGAGTTGAAGAACTGCTATTATGTACCTGCCATAAATGGGAATATCATTTCCGTCTCTTGTTTGGACAAAGATGGATTTGAATGTCTTATTTAAAATGGAAAATGTTCCATTTCTAAAGATGGGATCTTTTATGGTAGTGCCCCAATGTCTTATGGTCTATAATTGATAGATTTGGAGACAAGTGTATACAACGTAAACACCAAAAGGCAAAAACTCAATGACTCGAACAAAACATATCTTTGGCATTGTCGTCTAGGGCACATAAATGAGAAGCACATTTATAGACTCCATAAAGATGGTTATCTAGACTCTTTTGATTATGAATCAATAGAGACATGTGAATCTTGTTTGTTGGGAAAGATGACCAAGACTCCCTTTTCAGGTAAAGGTGAGAGAGCTAGTGATCTATTAGGACTCATACATACTGATGTATGTGGGCCTTTTAGAACTAATGCCAGAGGTGGGTATCAGTACTTCATTACCTTTACTGATGACTTCAGTAGGTATGGCTATGTGTACCTGATGAAACATAAGTCAGAAACCCTTGAAAGGTTCAAGGATTTCATGAATGAAGTACATAACCAACTTGGTAAAAGTATTAAGGCACTGTGATCCGATCGAGGTGGAGAATACTTAAGCCAGGAGTTTGAGGACCTTCTGGGAGCCTGTGGTATTCACAATGGACTCCGTCTGGAACACCACAACATAATGGTCTGTCTGAACGAAGGAATCACACATTGTTGGATATGGTGCGATCAATGATGAGTTTTGTTGATCTTCCTATTTCTTTCTGGGGTTATGCTCTTAAAACCACCACGTTTACACTTAACCGTGTACCATCTAAATCAGTTCAAAAGACACCATATGAGATATGGTACGGGAAGCGTCCCGATTTGTCTTTTCTGAAGATTTGGGGTTGTGAGGCTTACATTAGGAAAATGTTTCCTGATAATCTTGGACCCAAATCCGATAAATGTTATTTTTTTGGATACCCCAAGGAAATGAGGGGATATTATCTATACCACCCTATTGACAACAAAGTGTTTGTTGCCAGGATAGCTGTGTTCCTAGAGAAGGAATTTATTTCCAAAGGAAGCAGTGGGAGGAAAATAGAGCTTGAAGAGGTTCAAGCCCAACAAGAAAACATAGAACCGGTAGATGTACAAGAGGAAAATGGAGATTCACAAGATGTTGTGGAATCTCAGTCTCCTCAGGTAACACAAGGACCTCGTAGATCTAATAGGACCCGCCTTGAACCTGAGAGGTTTGGATACCTTGTAACTCAAGAAGGTGGTGAGTTGATCATAGATGATGATCCAACTACGTACGTAGAGGATATGGATGGACCAAATTCTTAGAAATGGCTTGAAGCCATGAGATCCGAGATGGAATCCATATACTCCAAAAAAGTATGGACTTTGGTGGAACCACCCGAAGGGGTAAAACCCATAGGGTGCAAGTGAGTCTTTAAGAAAAAGACCGACATGGATGACAATGTGCAAACTTATAAAGGCAGATTGGTTGCGAAGGGATTTCAATAAGTTCAACGTGTTGACTATGACGAAACCTTTTCTCCAGTTGCCATGATTAAGTCCATCAAGATCATGCTTGCTATTGCAGCTTATTATGACTATGAGATTTGGCAGATGGATGTTAAAACCGCATTCCTTAATGGGAATATAAATGAGGATGTGTACATGACACAGCCTGAAGGTTTTGTAGATCCAAAGAATGCCAATAAAGGTTGTAAGCTGCAAAGGTCAATCTATGGATTGAAGCAAGCATCTAAGAATTGGAATCTTTGATTTGATGAGGAAGTCAAAGTGTTTGGCTTTATTCAAAATGAAGATGAACCTTGTGTGTACAAGAATGTTAGTGGGAGCTCGACCACATTCCTCATATTGTATGTGGATGACATACTTTTGATGGGTAATGATGTCTTAGCCTTAGAGAAGGTAAATACTTGGCTTGGGAATACTTTCTCAATGAAGGACTTAGGAGAAGCATCCTACATTCTAGGAATTAAGATCTATAGAGATAGATCTAGAAGGCTTCTCAGACTAAGTCAAATCACGTACATTGACAAAGTGCTGAAGCGGTTCAGCATGGAGAACTCAAAGAGAGGCAACATCCCCATGCTACATGGAGTCACCGCCTCTAGAGCTCAGTGTCCCCAATCTTGTGAAGAGAGGGAGTGTATGAATGGGATCCCATATGCATCATCCATCAGATCCATCATGTATGCTATGTTGTACACATGCCCAGATGTCTCATATACTCTCAGCATGACGAGCAGGTACCAGTCAGATCCCGGGGATGCTCACTGGACAGTCGTAAAGAACATCCTCAAGTACTTGCGAAGGACTAAGGATCAGTTTCTTGTTTACGGCGGCAAGGAAGAGCTGGTTGTAAAGGGTTACACAGATGCAAGCTTCCAAACTGATAAAGATGATTACAAATTGCAGTCAGAATTTGTATTTTGCCTTAATAATGGAGTTGTGAGCTAGAAGAGTTCCAAGCAAGAAATAGTTACCGATTCTACTACAGAGGCCGAGTATATTGCTGCATCACATGCAGCAAAGGAGGCTATGTGGATCAGGAAGTTCATTTCTGAACTTAGTGTAGTTCCCAGTAGCTGTGATGTGATTGAGCTTTATTGTGACAATAATGGATCTATTGCACAAGCAAAGGAACCCAGATCACATTAGCGGTCCAAGCACATACTGTGGAGCTTCCATCTCATACGATAGATCGTACATCGAGGAGATGTGAAGATTTACAAAGTACCAACTAAAGACAACATAGCTGATCCACTGACTAAGGCCCTTTCTCAACAGAAGCATGCTGGTCATGCTAGGTCACAAGGACTGAGGTTCCTTGGTGATTGGCTCTAAGTGCAAGTGGGAGTCTGTTGGTATGTATGCCCATAGAGCAAGTCATATGATGATTGTAATGGGATACTTTGTAAATGATTTGAATAATAATAAAGGCAATTTCCGATCTATATGTTTAAACTGTTTTTGAGATGATGGTGTAACATGATAGATGTCTAAAGAATTGTTTTACTCAATGACGTATGCTTTTGGGTTGAGGACCTGAATGATGAGATCATACAGATGTTAAGAGTATTCATTCTTGTTTAGTCCCTAGTCGGTTGTTATTGTGGAAATAACCATAGACATCAATAACACCGAAGACTAGCTTGTGTGTTGGTTGATGACAAAATCTCATTAGTCGTGATATAGTGATATCAAACCAAGAACATAGGTACTTGTTAGAGAAAAAGGTACCAGACAGACCCCCCGTGAGATTGACACATGGAACTGACTTGGTAGTCACAGTCATCTCTCACAGTGATGGTGGTGAGTGTGATTCTTAGACTTGAAATCACTACACTCAACACATGTCGTTGGGTACACTTTGACATCGTCAAACGCAGTCCTGAAACATGGGTTGTTATAAAGGTGATGATTGGGTGGCTTTAACACATGGGGCTTTTGAGGGGTGAGTAATAGATATGGGATTTGTCCCTCCTGAGGGAGTTTGATATCCTTGGCCACTTGATGAGTAGGATTGAGAAAGGCATGCACATGCACGTATGAATCAATATGTGATATTGATGTCACACACGTCTCACCCAGTTTTCTCTGAGATCAAGGAAATGAATGAATGTTGACAGGATGACTGTTCCATGCCTCGAGTTCATTCAGGATATCAGTGACAAAGGAATTATACATTCACTGTAACACCATTCACAGATTGTAGGATTGAAAGTTGTTCTCCAACTTACTATTTCACTTGGGTAGCACTGATGTGTGACTAGGCACCGCTATTTTCTTGTGAAGTCATAAGTGTTATGGACTTTCACTACCAACGTGAAATGCTCCTGCAGGGTCACACACATAGGATTTGACCTGGAATAGGAGTTTGTCCACAAACAATGTTTAGATTGATTACTAAAGGAGTTTAGTAGTTCAATTAAACACTCAATCAATTGATAGATCAGTATCATAGTGTTCAAGGTGTTGGACTGATTGATTAGAGTATCGGATTGATTGAAACCACAATTGACTAATTCTGCACAATCTGTACTCCCAACTGATCGGCTCATGTTATGAACTGATCGGCTCAGCTTGGTGAACCGATCGGCTCAGGTGGTGAGTCGATCGACTCATGGACAGGGTGAACGATTGCTTCAAGTGTTGAAACGATCGGCTCAACTATTGCAACCGGGCAAGTTGGGAAAGAAAGATTGGTGAGAAATTTCCTTTCATTTCACTTTCTCAATTTGATATGAATAAGGATTGGTATTTGATACCAATTAGAAACAAAAGAAGGAAAGTCAATCGGGAACTGATCAGGCCCACGAACTGACCGGTTCAGAAGTGAACCGACCGGTTCATGGGTCCCAACCGATCGGTTGAGGTGTCAACCGACCGAATCAGATCCCCAACCGACCGTTTCAGTTGTGAAATGATCGGTTCAGGTTGCGAGTTGGTTGTTTTGTGGAAAATCTCAAATCCTTCTACTCCTACTTTAGTCCCACATTGCCCGAGATAGAGAACCCTATCCCATGACCCTCCTATATATATATGGGTATTGGGGGCTTGTCAAAGTACAAATCAGTGCAAACCAGTTGCTCTGCAAAGTTGTCGTTCTCTCTGGTTTTGGTAACCGAGAGAGCCCGAACAAGTGCTACCCAATAAGGGAGGCACAACAAAGGAAAGACAACTACAGGAAGCGACTGGTGGCAGGAGAGTGTGTTGGCTACTAGTACGCCGACAGGAGGGTGCGACTCCTTCTGATTCCTTGTGGGACCAGGAGATCGGAGTTCTAGGAAGTCCGTGTGGATGACTGCAGAGGAGGGAGACCTCTGCCGCTTGGAGGACAACTGCCAATCCCAACAGTCCCGGTCAGACCAGGGGTCTTCAGTCCCGGTGCGACCAGGAGCTGCACAGACACCGTCCAAGACCGGAGGTGAAGACCGTGCAAGGCGCGAGGTACTATCTCCGAGCAAGCCTCAGGACAAGGTATTCATCCACAAACCATCTTTTCTATTGTATAGACGTTGACGCAATTCCTTTTGTCTGGGTTTTGGGGAGAACTTTTTTTTTCCGCTACTTCTCTGCCTCCCATAAAACCCAACACTTTGAACCTCTCCCATGTATCATTCAAGGTCTCTCCATCCCTTTGAGAATAATTGATGAGTTGACTCCTTAGCTGTAATGTTTTGCTAGGTGGAAAATATCTTGCCAAAAAGACCTTTAGAAGCTCCTCCCAAGTGCAGATTGACTACTTTGGAAATGTATAGAGCCATGCCTTGGATCTATCTTTAAGAGAGAATGGAAAAAGAATTAGGCTTATCCCATCAGTAGGAACACCATATATCTTTATGGTGCTTAGCAACTGTAGAAATTCAGTGATGTGGAGGTTTGGATCCTCCATTGGTGTCCCTCCAAATGCATTCAGTTGTAGAAATTGTATGATGGCTGGGCTGATAGAAAACTCCTCTGCCTCAAATTCTGAAATATTAATAGGCCCACTCATGTGCATTGCAGCTGTACCAAAGTAGTCCTTAAGAGAAAGGTCATCCTCCTTGACTATTTCTTCATGTGAATCAGGTGGATTAGGTAGATGTGGCGTAGGTGGTGGTGGTGTATGTGGTATGGATGAAGGTGATGGATATGATGGTGTAGAAGAATGTGGTATGGGTGTTAGTCGTGAATTAGGTGTGAATGATGGTGATGTGGATGACTTTGTTTGCAAATATCTCCTCTGTTCGAGTCGAGATTGCATTTTTGGTGGTACGCCCCTATTTATTTGTTAGGGGTATGAAAGAAGCAGATAAAGAGGGAAGTGGCATGCCAACCCAAACTTAGGGTTTGGCACTATTTTGGCTATTTTGTTTCTCTTTGATTGATGGAGGGGTCCAAAGATGATAAAAGATGTGTAGAAGAGAGTTCAGATCAGAATGCAACTTGATTTACAATTCAGTGCACGGAGTTGGTCTCTTTATCATACTCTGCTCAAATAATGACTTGATCAAGTCTAGTGGAGATTCCATGTTATTGTTCTACTAGTCAGTAAGGAAGCACGATGCGTTTGGTCCCTATAATTTTTACAGACACTTATCATTATTGCAAAAGTATCATGATGTTAGGAATCATAAGCTTCACAAGATGATTTCAATCAAGAGGCTTTGTTTCGAAAAGTGGTCCTTTTGAGGATTCACTTCGAATAAGGAGGATATAATGATTTAAAATGCATAGCAGGTCAGAGAGTGTATTTTAATGAAAAAGGAAGTGTCAAAAATTCATCAAGTATCTGTTCAATTTCTTTGAGAAACATTAAAGAATTTTGAATTTTTGAATTTTTTTATCAGGAATGTGATAGTGAAAACGTAAGTATGAAAAGGATGGGTGTAGGCAGAAAGTGAGGTATGTACTACCCACCCTCCACCCTAAACTTAGAGATTTGCTCGTCCCGAGCAAACCCTAAATCCAGGATGGAGGGGAAAAATTATGCCAGAATGTCCACCAGATGTGGTTGCGTTCCAATCAACGCACATCCTTTTATCTGAAAATCTCAAAGGTAGAGAGAAATTAGATTTTAAATTAGCATCTTGTGATTCTAATTTTATTTAATGAAAAATTAACTAGAAGGTAAAAACAAAATTGATGAAACATTCAAATTTGAAAAGGGAAGTAAAACAAATTTATTGATCGGGTTGCCTCCCGACAAGCACCTTTGTTTTATGTCGATGGCTCGACTGGGTCCTTTAGCTTTTCAGTGGATCCTTTGGGTTGATGAGTTGCAACATTTCTTCAGTTCCTATGTCAGTAGAGGTGAAATATCTCTTTAAACAGTGACCATTTGCCATAAATTCGCCTAACTTTTCACTCCAAAAAGGGAAGGCACCATGTGGGGATATGCTCTTGATGATGTATGGTCCAGACTAGCGTGAGCGGAGTTTTCCTGGGAATAACTTCAGCCTTGAGTTGAATAGAAGAACTTGGTCTCCCATTTGTATGTATTTTCTTTTTATATGTCCATCATGCCAAAGTTTTGTGCGTTCTTTGTAGATTCGTGCATTCTCATAAGCTATCATCCTAAGTTCATTCAGCTCTTGGAGTTGCAGAATCCTAGCTTGGCCTGCTTCTTTCATTTCAAAGTTCAGTTGTTTAATTGTCCACCATGCCTTGTGTTCTAGTTCGACTGGCAGGTGGCAAAGCCTTTCCATATATTAATCAAAAAGGTTTAGTCCCAATGGGAGTTTTATAAGCAGTTCGATAGGCCCATAAGGCGTCGTTGATTTTTGTTGACCAATCCTTTCGATTGCGTCCAACTATGTTTTCTAGAATAGCCTTTAGTTGACAGTTAGAGACTTCTACATGTCCACTTGTTTGTGGATGGTAAGGCGAGGCTACCTTATGTGTTACACCGTATTTTCTCAGTAAAGCTTCAAAGCTTCTTTCAAGGAAGTGGGACCCTCCGTCAGATATCGCGGTTCGTGGCACTCCAAAATGGGGGAAAATAATATCTTTGAATAATTTGATGATGGATTTGGAATCACTAGTGATGGTTGGTATTGCTTCAACCCATTTTGAGACGTAGTCCACCACCACTAGGATGTATGAAAATCCATGAGAAGATGGGAATGGACCCATGTAGTCTACCCCCCAAACATTGAATATCTCTACTTCTTGCCATAGATTCAGCGGCATCTCATCTCTCTTTGTTATATTACCTATTCTTTGACATTTTTCACATGATAGGACAAAGTCATAGGAATCCTTGGATATGGTCGGCCAAAAGAATCCACATTGCAAAACCTTCAAGGCAGTCTTTTTACAGCTCATATGTCCTCCCACTGGTCTCTGATGACATTGTTCCAAAATAAGTTGAGCTTCTTCTTCAGCGATACATCGTCTATACAGACCATCGACACATAGTTTAAAGAGATATGGCTCATCCCAGTGATATTGCTTCACATCATGCACAAACTTCTTCAGTGCATTCTCGGTGCATTGGGGATGGATAACCCCTGCAACAAGGTAGTTTACAAAATTTGAGTACCATGGTACAACTTCTGAGACCTTCATTAGTTGATCATCTGGCAGGGAATCATTGATCGGAATTTTTTCAGTATCCAGAATGTGGATGTGACTGAGGTGGTCTGCTACAACATTATATGTACCCTTTTTATCTCTTATCTCTATATCAAATTCTTGTAATAGGAGGATACATCTAATCAACCTGGGTTTTGCATCTTTCTTTGCCAGAAGGTAATGAATGGCAGCGTGGTCTGTGTAGACAATGACCTTTGAACCAATTAGGTAGGATCTGAACTTGTCAAAGGCATACACGAGTGCTAGAAGTTCTTTCTTTGTAGTTGTATAATTCCTCTAAGCTTCATCAAGAGTTTTTAATGCATAATAGATCACATAGTGTTTCTTCTCTATATATTGCCCTAAAACAGTGGCCACAAAATAGTCACTGGCGTCGCACATTATTTCAAAAGGGTGGTCCCAGTCTGGAGCTCTAATGATGGGGGTGGTCGTAAGGGCCTGCTTCAGTGTTGAAGCTTTTGACACATTCTTTGTTGAAATGGAATTCAACATCCTTTAGTAACAAATTCATCATTGGCTTGGTTATCTTTGAGAAGTCCATTATGAATCTTCTGTAAAATCCTACATGACCTGGGAAAGCATAGACTTCTTTTACATTTGTTGGAATAGCCAGTTTAGCAATTACTTCTATCTTAGCTTTATCTACTTCAATTCCTCTATTGTTGACCCTATGGATGAGGACAATGCCTTCTTTAACCATAAAATGACACTTTTCCCAATTCAGCACAAGATGTGCTTCTTCACAATGTTTGAGGACCAGGGAGAGGTGCTTTAGACATTAATCAAATGAGTCTATGTATATAGAATAATCATCCATGAAAACCTCCATAATTGTCTCAGTAAGACCAGCGAATATGGCAGCCATGCAACGTTGAAAAGTTGCGGGTGCATTATAGAGACCAAACGACATTCTTTTAAATGCGTATGTTCTGAATGGGTAGGTAAAAGTATATGTCTCTTGGTCATCTGGATGTATTGGTATTTGATAGAATCTAGAGTAACTGTCAAGATAATAGAAATATTCTTGGTGAGCTAACCTTTCTAGGACTTGATCAAGGAAAGGCCTTGGAAAATTATCTTTTCGAGTTGCCTTGTTTAATTTTCTATAATCTATGCACACCCTCCACCCTGTGACTGTTTGAGTGGGGATGAGTTCATTGTTTTCATTCTGTATAATAGTTGTTCCACCTTTCTTTGGGACTATATGAACTGGGCTCACCCATGGCGAATCTGATATTGGATAGATTATTCTAGTTGTGAGCAGTTTAATGACCTCACGACAGACTACTTCCTCAATATTTGGATTCAATTTTTGTTGATGCTCAATAGTAGGCTTGTGATCTTCCATCATAGGGATCTTATGCATGCACAACGCTTGACTGACCCCAGTCAAGTCACTCATTTTATAGCCAATGGCTTTCTTTCTTTCCGTTAATTCCTTGGGGAGTTTATTTTCTTGTTCAGCTATTAGATCGGAATTTATAATGACTGGGTAAACTTTGAGGTCATCTAAAAACACGTACTTCAGTCCCTCAGGTAGAGGTTTCATTTTGGGTGCCTCTAGTTTTTCACATATTTCTTCTGTAGTATCCATAGCTTTGAGTTCTTCACTAGTGGTTTCAACATCTTCTTTAGCAAATTCGAGGGATTCGATACAATGTTTTACTTGGTCATCAATTGTCTCATAAACTGATGGGTTTGTTAGAGCAACTTCTAAAGGATCGTAGATTCATGATGCTTTTGAGTCAGAGGTGACATTTTCTCAATGTAGTCAATCAGATAGACTTCTTCTTGCATACTTGGTCTTCTCATACTTTCAAAAACTTTAAATTCGAGAGTTTCTTTGCCTAATCTAAGCAGTAAGATACTGGCTTCAACATCAATCAGGGCTCTTGCAGTGGCAAGGAATGGATGCCCAAAGATGAGAGGATATTTGGCGCCTTCTTTTATGTCCATAATGACAAAGTCGCATGGAACATATGTGTCCTTGCCTACCTTGACTAGTACATCTTTGAGGATTCCTAACAGACGTTTTATCGAATTGTTTGCAAGATGTATAGTCATGCCAGTAGGAAGCAATTCTGCGAACCCTAGTCTCTTACACTGGCTAGGTGGCATAATAGAGATGCTTGCACTGAGATCTGCCAATCCTTTCTTGCATGATGAGTCACCAATGTGACATGAAATTCCAAAGGATCCCAGGTCTTTTTGTTTCTTGGGCATCTTGCTCAATATGATATCAAATGTAGTTGTCGCCAGTTTCACTATCTCATACTCCTCAGTTATATACTTCCAAGTGAGGAGTGACTTTAAGTACTTTGTCCAGGCTGGTATCTCATCTAGAGCATCGAGAAAAGGGATATCAACATGAAGTTTCTTCATAGATTCTTTAAACTTATTGAATCTGGTATCAAGCTTTGTTTGCCTTAGACGAGCTGGAAAAGGTATACGAGGTTTGTGCATAGGGATATCAGGTTATGGAGTCTCAGTTTCTTCGTCTTCTTGAGCAGATTTCTCAAAGTTACCTTTTTCTGACTTATCATCTTTTGATTGAGTCTCTTGTGTTGTTGAGTCTTGGGCAATTATAGGTTCATCCTCGTCTGTAATAACCACATGTGTCTTTTCAGGGGGATCCAAATAGTCTTTCCCTAACCTAGTGGTGACTGCCTTCAACAGTTCATGATGCTTAGGAGTGTTCTCAGGTTGGCCAGCAAAGACTCCTGTAGGTGGTTTTATGCCAGCTGCGAGTTGAGCTACTTGAGATTCAATAGCCTTCTGGTGAGCTTGTTGGTTAGGTATCATGGTTTGTTGAGTTTGCAACATCTTCTGAATGGTTGATAGCTTGTCATCAGGAGAAACTAGACCTGCTTGATGTCCTTGCTATTGATTAAGATTCTGATACTGAGAGTTATTTTGGTAATTATTATAGTTCCTATTCTGAAAGTTCCCCTTGAAATTTACTTGATTCCCAAAATTTTGTTGTTGTTGATTGCACAAGAATCCTGGAGGGCCTCTTGATTGATTGTTTGAATCAAATTGATGCGAGTTTACTACTCCAGAGGGGTTTTCATATTGAAAGCCTGGATGCTTCCTATTTTGATTCGAATTGTAATAACTTTGACCAGGAATGGTGTTGATAGCATTAAGATTTTCCATTTGACCATTATCTCCTTGTCCACATACGTTGCTTAGAACAACATCATAGAGAACATTACATGATAGAGTGGAATGATCGATACTTTTACATGCTTCACAGAACAATGAAGCTGATTTGATCTATTCTTGTTGTCGAGTGGGCAAACATCCTCTTCCAATAGCAGCAAGAGATGATTCAATATGGTCTTGCTTGGCAACTAAGAGTTTTAGAGTTTCAACGGTAGACTTGTACTCGGGAGTAGCTTCAGCCATAGCTACTTTCAAAACTCCTTTACCTACATATCTACCCCAATTGGCTTGATTTTATGCTCCCAGGGTGACGACTCTCCATGCGCTGTCATAACTTTGTCGCATGAAGTTTCCTCCAGATGAGGAATCGAGGAATCTCTTAATGTCATCATCCACGCCCCTATAGAAAATCTCAATGAGTTGGTTCTTGGGAATTCTTTGGTGTGAACACTTGCGTAGAAGCTCTTTGTATCTATCCCAAGCTTCAACAAGGGTTTCTCCAGGAACTTGAGTGAAATTTGTTATCCGCCCTTTAATTTCATAGGTAAGAAATGGAGGGTAGAATTTTTCTAGAAACACATTTTGGAGTTGTTCCCAGGTGGTAATGAGGATTTCACTTTGCAATGAATTGTACCAACTTATGGCTCTATCAACAAGGGAGTACTTGAAGAGACAGAGTCGAATGGCAACATCTGTGACTCCATTTTGTTTCGTCATGCCACATAGATCAATAAATCTCAGAAGATGTTCTTGGCTATCTTCTCCCTGTTTGCCATAGAAAGGGTTATTCTGAAGCAGGGTGATCCAATGTGCTCTTATCTTGAAATTAGGAGCGTTGATGGGAGGAGGTTGCACTGGATGATGAATATTTGTAGCTTTCAAGATTGAGAATTCTCTAAGATCGTTTGTAGTTCAGCTGCTTGCGCTGCCGCTTGCGCCGCTAGGATTTCCTATTGAATCGCAACCCTGGATTCTTGCATGGGCCTCTGTCTCTACGCATTATGGCTTGAGCCACCCTTAGGGCTACTTCTTCTTCTTGAGCCATCCTTGCTTGATTTTCTCTAATCTGACGATGAAAAGTTCTATCTATCTCAAGATCAAAGCTCGCTGTTAGTCCAGGGCTGTCCGAACGGTGCATGCACTACACCTTGGATTGTACCTGAAAATAGAAAGATTTTAAAAGTGAGAACCACATAGTAGAGTCATATTCAAGTAGATGATTGATTGTTTTCAAAAAGGAAAAGAAAAATCCTAAATTAGTCTTAAAAGAACTAGATTTGACTAACTGATTTTGTTGTCCCCGACAACGGTGCCAGAATTTGACGTGGGATTTTATCGCACTAACAAACTCACTCGATGTTGAAATCCCCGAGCTTTTACCAAAACCAAAGTGCAATAATACCACCCGCAAGCGGATGAGTCTTATCACAGTATAGTTAAGGATCGAACCCAAAGGACAACATTTTTAAGAATCCTTGTTAGTCAAATCTAGCTCGAGTAAAACTAATATTTAGAACGATTGGCTGATTTGAGGTTAATTAAACTAACTGCAAGAAAGTGAAAGTTGAATCAAAGTAGGATTTAGATCAATGATATGGAATCGCTGGGATGGTATCGGGTTTCACCACCACTACACACGCAAACACATTCCAAAGCAAACAATCCAGGCAAGATAAAACGATCCAAATAGAGCTACTGCAGAACCCCCCATACGGGTGTTAGGTTCGCATAAGCATCACCTTAGGCATCAGATGTCTCGTCACCAACCAGATCACTTACTTACATCTCCAAAGATATAGAAATTCAATGAAGGTTGTGGGCCCCCTATATAGGCGTTAGGCACACGGAAGCATCACCGAAGTCTAAATGGCTCGTCCCCTCGAGGATCATACACTTACGGCCATGAAGAAATCCCATTCTATTTCTAGTTTGAGAGTCAACCACATTAATTGATAATCAAGTAGGTGATAGATCTACAAACTAACATCGACGATAAATAAGATGATACAAAAGCCAACTAAGGTTGTGGTCCTCCATGAGGGAGGTTTAGACCACAGAAGCGTCACCGTAGGCTAGATGTCTCGTCCCCTGATAGATCATACACTTATGACCTCAAGGAATCCTTTTAGAAGTTCTCGTCAAGGAGTCAAACTTGTAAACCGCCATTCCGTCCCATACATAGAAGATTTCACAATATAGGAAAGAAAAAAATGAAAGCAAGGAGATAATCAACTATGAACATACCAATTAACAACGAAATGGAATGTTACATACATTGCCATGGAGAGTTTAATAAAAGAACATGATTTGCATGGGCAGTGGGGCTAATCCCCGCACCCCAACAAAAAGTTACTACTCACTCATGATCCGAGAAACAAGAAGAATGAGAAACAGAGAGAAATCCGCCATGAACTCGATGCAGAAGGTAGTCGCAGCTCGGTAAAGAAGATACAACCTTCTACGTCGGGTCGGAGAAGATCTGTACGCGAACGAGAGTTGCCAAGACAGACCAAACAGTCTCCCTCGCTCTGTCTTCCTTCTCTCCTCAGCCTCCTCGGTTGCAACACGGGCAGTAGATTGAATGAAACTGGCGTGGACAATACTAGATTTGGATCAGACCTATGTACCGGCATCCTGTCGGCGTCCTGGAACCGATGTCCAAGTGAGGACCCTTGGGGTCCTATTTATAGGCACCGAACTGTCCCAAACGGTCTTGGATTAAAAGACACCAAACGATCTGGAGATATTTTTACCCAAATGGTTTCACTTTATTTAGCCCAAACGGTCTGTAGACCGTTTTCTATCAAATGGTCTTGAGAAAACTTGACCAAACGGTATTGAGCAGCAAACAGTTTGAAAACTGTTTAATATCAAACGGTCTTCAGCATTCGGTCTTGGAGTCAAAGGCATCAAACGGTCTTTGTATTATGCTACTCATTCGGTTTGGAAACCAAATGGGACCAAACGGTTTCACAGACCATTTGCTTACCAAACAGTTTTGAGTAAGGTTGGGCAAACGGTCTTGGATAGAGGAAAACAGTTTCGTATGAGTGGAATTCCAAATGATCTTCGTTCCTTTGCTGCATACGATGTTCAGGTCAGTAGATGCCCAAATGGTTTGAGACCGTTTGGCAGTGCCAAACGCTCTGCAAGATCAGCACCGCGAACACAACACGACGGAGGGTAGATCTAGGGGGATTTGAGGACGACGAAGGTAGAGGTAGAAGGTGTGTTGGTTGCTACAACAACAGGTGTGATGGAGTCATAGCTGCTACTTGACAGGGCATAGCTTCTAGGAGGGAGGCGTCGCCGTAATCGAAGAAAAGAGGTGCTGCTCGGCGGAGGTGCAGAGGTAGATGATGACACACCACAGTCGTGGTGAGGTGACTGCCCCATGGCCATGCTGCCTCGCACGGGCGTGGCGGGTGAGAGAGGGTCGATGCAGGTAGGGTGCCACAGTCGTGGCTCGACAACCACGGTCGTGGGGAGTGAGAGCTCAGGCGTTGGGGATGATCTACCACGGTCGTGGCCTCATCACACAGTCATGGTGATGACAGTGGACCACGGTCATTTTGAACCACCATGATCGTGGTCTAGGCTCTGCTTTGAGATCTTGAATTCATGCACTGCTCGATTCCTTGTAGCTAGATTATGCCTCCAATCGATATCTACTGCTCAAACGGTCTTGAGACCGAATGGGCTCAAATGGTCTTGAGATCGAATGGGCGCAAACGGTCTTGAGACCGAATGGGTGCAATAAGCTTGGTTAGATCGATTGGTCAGAACCAAGGGTGAGGGAAGGTAGATCCCAGTTGATAGTTCAACATTATCAAGACCTGCATCAAACAATCATAATTTCAGTTGAAATCATAATAATTGGATCAATTAAGTAATTTTGCTTATTATGATGTGTTTTGATATTTAATGAGTGAAATTAAATGTGTTGAGTTGAATTTGTCCAAAAATGATAATTGAAATTCATGATGAATATGCATTCATCACAAAGACAACAAAAATATACTTGTATTTCCAAGTTTCAATTTATTCACACTGAGATTGCTATTGCTGGTGCAATTATTTTGTACACTCCGCTTGGTTGGCTAATAAATAGGAAAATTATTTACAAGCCACCTTCTCCACCTACATACACACTCTAATATCAAAAATACATAAAGCAACCACCATTTATACCTTTGCGCACTATGACATGACTCTGTGGGTGAAACTTCTACAGGTGTTCTATATTAATTGCATTCATTCAAATGTTGTAATAAATCAACCCGCCGCTCAACTACCCACTCTCCAACTACCAACTACCAAACTAGTTGCACTTATACTCTTTTTGCGAACAAAACAAAAACTTTGAAATTTAAAATATTATTTTTCAAATTCCCTCCACCTCTCGGTTGGATATAAACATTGACCCCACCACATAGGCTTATACAATTTCACCACTAACTCCAAAATCAGTACTTTGATATATTCAACATAGTGGAAAAAGTCATTAAATAATATACCAGGTATAAACCAACAAATTATGCATAGTCAGATGTTAATTTGATTAGAAAAACAAAATGTGAAGTTGGTATATATAATTTTTTATTCATTATACATATCTATATTTTTTCATTTAACTATGAATTGCATAATGACACCATACCATAAAGCCAATATTTGTACCGCTATATACTTTTCTAATCCCAACACGACACAAATTTATAAGCAAGAAGTCTGCTACTACGCTACATAACTACACTAATGTTGCAACTGCAACAAAGTAATATTATCGCTGAGTTTCCCACCAACAACCACCACTCAACCACTTGCATTTATTCTCCACTCTATCAACTCATTTGGAATTCAAAATTATTTTTTCATTTTCCCTCAAATTTTCAGCTGTGTAGCCCACATTACATTTCTACACATTTTATGACTAAGATTGAAAGTTGTAATTAAATATATTTAAGATAGTACCAAAATCTATCAACATCCAAACCGAAAAAAATTGAAAGTTTCAAGGTTTCTTCACATTTTATTGTAAATTCCATAAAATATTAATTAATGCACATTACACCATCGAAAAATGTCACAAGGTTACCTAATACAAACTGAGATAGTGCTTACAATTAGAAGAGTTTATTTATCAAAATAATAAATTTTTTGAAAACTCCTTCCGCCTTTTATTATTTATCAACCAAGGAAAGGTTAACAATGTTATTTGGAATGTTATTCATTCCAACTACATCGACGATTGAATGTAGGAGCATAGCTCTAGCCACTGAGTTAGCTACAAAATTACAACTACGAGGAGAAAAACAAAACTGACAGGAAGAAAAAGAAGAAGCAAGACATCTGATTTCGTCGATGAGGATACCAAGGTAATCCCTCCTATTCAGACTAGAATTGACGGCATCAAACACAATCTTTGAATCTGATTCCACAAAAACATCTTGGAAGCTCTGGTCAACAACTTTCACAATAGACATATAAATGGCATATGCCTCTGCTGGTTCTGAGCTCCACGCCTGCAAAGAGTGTCCTGAAACCGCCGCCTGAACCACCCCGAGGTCATTCCTTGCGACACAGCTCCAGCTGGACTTGACACCCTATAGAATCTCTGCATCGGAGTTATGTTTGACCCAACTGTGCTCTGAAGGAACCCACCGAGGAGGAGCAATTGTTCCCAATGGGCCAACCCAAGCCGATGAAGAGTGGGCCTCCTGTTAGTCCCTAATGAGCACCATGAGAGGCTAAAAGAAGTCGCAACATGTCTTTGGTCGTTGGAGAATATCTTTGTGTTTCTCACAGAACAGAGGCCCCATAACTGTGTGAGTGCTGCCGTGAGGTGGTCAACATCTGGTTTGTCTATATATTTAGCAGCACCTCACCAGTTGGAAGAGCCAAAAGTTCCTAGAGCTAAATTGGATTTAAACAATGTCTCCAGGCTTTAATCGCTGCTGGACATTCAAAGAAAAGGTGACTAATAGACTCTTTAGCCGCATTGAATATATTACAAGTTGGATTTACATTGCAGTTCCGATCTCTTAATCTCACCATTGTTGCTAAACTAATGGAGTAGAACCTCCAGAGAAAATGGGACAGTTTTGGAGGCTAGTCAGAGCTCCATACCAGTTTCCAAACCCTGCTCGCCATCGTCGATCTGCTAGAAAGGAACTCGTTCTTTCCTAGTAGAGCCAACTAGTAGGTAGACTTTGATGAGAAAAAAAACCCTGTCTTGGTCCAACAGAAGGGGTAGTTAGCTATGCAACATTTGCTGATTGGAGTCGAGAGGATATCTTGACAGACTTTTGCTGCTAACAGCGCGTGGAGAAGTTCACAGTTCCAGGTCCTATCTTCGGTCGAGATGAGCTCATTGACATTATGAATATCGTAGTGAGGGATATTGAGTGAGGTTTCAAGATTAACATGGAGTCCCGAGATCCAATTATCTTTCCATATGTTGATACATTCACCAATTCCAACTTTCCAATGCAATCCTTCAAGTAGCATCGTTTTGGCACCCCATATGCTCCTCCACTTAAAACTTGGGTTGTGTCCCCTAGCAGCCTCAAGGATAGAGGTTCTAGGGAAGTATCAGGCCTTTAACACTTTATATGCCAGGGAGTTTGTGTTTGTAAGCAATCACCATATATGTTTTGTAAGAAGCGCCTGGTTGAAAGCATGCATG
The DNA here is from genome assembly GCA_963693085.1 of Alisma plantago-aquatica. Lineage (NCBI taxonomy): Eukaryota > Viridiplantae > Streptophyta > Magnoliopsida > Alismatales > Alismataceae > Alisma > Alisma plantago-aquatica. The sequence goes on from OY856410.1 coordinate 21,633,554, forward strand.
TCTCTAAAGCCCATACCACCAACCTTTTTGGGCTTACATTACTTCTTCCAAGAGAGCCAGGAATTTTTCCGTTCCCCATCTTTTACACCCCACAAAAAGCATGCAATGCAACTCTAGATTTCATCAAGGAGTCCCATTGGGAGTTGAAATATATTCATGACATAAGCAGGGATAGATTGAGTAATTGATTTAATAAACACCTCCTTACCCAGTTTAGAGAGAAATTTCTCCTTCCACCCTTGAAGCTTTTTCCAAATCCTGTCTTTGATGTAGCCAAACACTTATTTTTTGGATCTTCCCATTACTTCCGGAAGCCCCAAATACTTTGTGTGTCGATGCACCTCTTTGATTTGGAGAAGCCAACATAATTCTTGCTTTTTGTTGAATGGCACTTCTCTGCTGAAAGAAACTTCCATTTTAGATATATTAATTCTTTGCCCCGAGGCCTGTTGGTACTGGCTAATCAAATTAGCTAAAGTCAAGCACTCGCCGGTTGTCACTCTAGTAAAAAGAATGCTATCAACTACAAAGAAAAGATGAGAGATAATGGGCCCCCTCATGCTCACTTTTATGCCATGAATATTTTTGTTTTGTAAAGCAAGGGAAATAGAAGTAGAAAAAGATTCATCACATAAGACAAAGAGATAGGGGGAGAGAGGGTCACCTTGCCTTAGTTTGTAAGTAGGAAGAATCTTTGTGGAACGATTCCCGTTGATGTCAAACATACAATTGACAGACGACATGAACTCCATGACCTTTGTCCTCCATTTCTCCCCAAACCCCATCGTCGAAATAACAAAGTCTAGAAAGGACCATTCAACTTTTTCGTAGGCCTTTGACATGTCAAGTTTTAAAGCCACCGACCCTCTTGTGTTTCTTGCTTCATTCTTCATTTTATGGAAGATCTCATAGGCCACTAAAGTGTTGTCGGTTATCATTTTTCCCGGTGTGTAAAAGCACTTTGATTTTTTGAGACCAACCCATCCATGCCATCTTTGAACCTGTTAGCCATGACTTTGGATGCTATTTTATATAAAAAATTACACAAGCTAATCGGTCTATACTCAGTCAAATAAAAAGGATGATGTACCTTCGGGATAAGAACAACCAGAGTAGAATTCAGCTCACCAAACTCCACATCTCCTTTCCACCATCCTTTAATATAGCTTGCCACGTCAGTGCCTATGACATGGCAAAACTTCTAGAAGAAAATAGGCTTAAAGCCATCGGGACCAGGTGCTTTATGGGGGTGCATCTGTTTTACTGCTCTGTAGATTTTATCATCAGTAATGTCCCTCTTTAGTGAGTTTTGGGCATGGTTATCCAGTCATAGTAATATTCCCATTGTGGCCTCCTCAAATCTTGTAGGACTAGAGGAATTAAATAGGTCTTCAAAGAAGTCTAGGATGATACACTCAATCTCCTCCTCGTCATCCCAAATAATGCCCTGGCTATCTTTAAGTTTATCAATCTGGTTTCTTCTTCTCTTGTACAAGGCTTTATGGTGAAAGCGGGCAGTATTTTTTATCCCCCGACCGCATCTCATTAACTCTAGCTCGAGCATTCCAATACTCATCTTCCTTTCTGTGACAATACTGAAGGGTATGTGCTAATTCTTCACACCAACAGAGAACCATATCATCAAGAGGTAGACATTGTTCTCTTTCCATCTCCTTTTTAGTGTCTTTGATCTTTTTCTTCATCTCCCCAAAAGTCTCACTAGCCCAAATAGCAAGCTTCTTGCCGTAGCCTTGAAGTTTGTCAGGAAGACTACCACCTCCCTACCTTTCCCATAACTCTGTGATGACTTTGTGCATCCTTTCTCATCAAGCCACATTGGTTCAAAATAGAAGTATTTCTTCCTTTTTTTCCTTTTCTTTTTGTCTCTTTCCACGGAGAGGACAATAGACTTGTGATATGAATATTTTTTTGTCAAGTGGATGACCTTGCAGAAGCCATAGATGCTCATCCAACTATTGTTTGCCAAAAACCTGTCCAATCTTTCTCTAACCAAATTTTTAATGGTGTTTCCTCTTTCCCAAGTGAAAGGAGGGCCAAAGAAGCCTAAATCATAGAGCTCACAGTCATCGATTGCGTCTTTAAAATCCTGCATCCACCTTTCTTCTCTAGGAGGACCACCCCACTTTTCTTCATTCGTGATGATTTGGTTGAAGTCCCCAAAGTAAACAGTAGGATAATCACTGCTTCGATTAAGCTGTCTCATCAGATCCCATGTATGAAACTAACTTGCTGATTGGCCCACCTGTATATGCATATCACACTCCACTGTTGTCTACCCTCCCCATCAGTGACATTATACTTGATGTGATGTGAACAATAAATGAGGATGTCCAGCTGCATATTTTTCGACCACACACCAAGGCCACTAGATCTGCTATCACTAGCAATGCAAAGACCCTCAGTGAAACCACAAAACCACTTTGCTTCATCTTGTCTAGCTGCATCAATCATAGTTTCCAACAAAAAAACTAGATTGGGACATTCCCTCCAGTAGAGAGCCTAGAGAGTCTTTTGGAAGTTGAGTTTGCCTAGTCCTCGATAGTTCCATCTTAATATCTTCATTTCTGTTTGCGGGTTTGACCCTTGTCAGCACCCGCTACTTGAAGGGGCTGTGTACCCTCCTGCATCATATGAAAAGCAGTGGGACCTGCTTGTTTCTTCGCCACATAAATTGTTTCCAGATCCTCATAAACTTCCATTGTCGTTATATCTCTATTTTGCTTTGTCCCTGGGATGATCAATTTAGTATCATGACTTTTGCATTGGTCTTTTTCCTCAGGAAAGTTCCTCCTCACAATCACTGGCTTTCACTTTTTTTATCAAAACTTCTGCCTATGCTTTCGGTTGCCCCGACTTCTCACCCTTTCTTTGTTTGTGCCCTCTCATTTGTTTCTTTGGTTCAGAAGTACCATACTCGAAGGAAAGGTTCATTTCTGGCACCCCCGATGCCATTAATTTCACTACTTTTGTCGCTGGTGTGTTGCATTTCGACAGTTCCCCCAGCTGTGCGCCTTGCAGTAGTTCATCAGGCTCGATAGGTGGAACATTTGTGGTCAGAACTTGTGGATCGGCTTGGGTATGTATCATCTTGTTCTCCATTGGTGCCTGAGAACCCTGCACATCCACGACAGGTAGCACCTGGAATGAGTGAGTACTCCCTGCACCGCTGTCTCTATCCCCGGTAAAAACTTCATCGCCCTTTGCTGCTTGCAAGTCACTTGTCTGTTGTTCTGGTGCCGCTATCAGAGCATGTTTCCCCTTACTATTTGTTTATGCCATATCTTATCTTCCTGAGTCCTCTCTATCAATCGAATCAAGGATGTTTCATCTGGCACTTCTTACCCCCTTCTCTAGGATTAGGGTTTCAGTTGTAACACTAGGTTTCAGTTGCACGATGAAGGTGGGTTTAACTTGCAACCCACCCCCTTCGGCACTCCCTGATGGGTCAGTCGTTCTCGATTTCTTCAAAGAGGCACAAAGCTAGCCCCCCCCAGCCACGCTAATTGACATTATCCTCATCATCAATAGGACAGTCACGATCCATATGATCCAACTTCCCACAAAAGTAATAGAAACTAGGAAACCTTTCATACTTAATGTCGATGGTAACTACTGATCCATTCCTTCACCTTATCTTTTGGATTCTTTTGATGGGTTTTGTAATATCGATACCAATGCAAACTCTCGTCGACGTTTCCCACCCCAAGGCATCTCTATCCACTTCCACCGCTCATCCGATCTGGTTAGCAATCTTCATCACTACCACTTCCGACCTTTGACCCAGCGGCAACCCATAAAGCCTCACCCATATCAGGGATTCTTTGAACTCTATCCGCCCAAGAACATCATTCTCGTCAACATCCTTTATGAGAAGTAGTCAGTTGTCAAAGTGTCAAGGTCCTCCATCTTCCACCTTCTTCTTATCCTTCCAGTGGGTAAACTGAATGATGAATGCTACTAGATCAATAGGTTTAAATTCCACCCCATGTCACAACGCCCAGGCCTGCGTTAGGGTTCATTGCATGGATTTGAAGTTGTCAGGACATTCTGTTAGGTTCCTCACCGTGAGGGCCAACTCCACATGCTCCTCCGCCCCCTCTTCATCTTCTGCCACCAGATCAAGAACCAGATCTTCTTCATCCTCCATCCCTACCCTTATACATCTTTCAATGATATCATCTCCCATCTTTCGGAATCGAGCCCACAAGGAACCAAATACTCTTGGACCTACAAGAAAAAAAAACCCAGAAGGGCTAAGTTAGAACTACAAGGGAGAAGGAGGGAACCCACTGCCGTCGCCCTAATTTCCCAGAGCACTTGGGGTTTCACACGAGGGAGAGTGGTCAGTAGATAAATGGTTGGATCATTTATCAAAATAATATAATACAAAACACGATAGTCATTCATTATTTTTCATACCTTTAATATTATGGGATTAAGAGAGAAATATTTCTCCCCCACTCTCCCATGCCCGTGACAGAGGCTAAATGCCCAAGAGGGTGGTAAATCAAGGTGGAAACTGGGATTCGAACTAGGGTTCCTTCATGAGGAGACATTGTGCTTGACCACTTGAGCCACTCCTTATCGACATACCTTTTATATTAAATATGAATAACTTGAAGTTATTACATATTGCACATACATGCTCACAATCTTCCATATAAAATAAGATGAAAACTCATTTACAATGTCATCATACCAAAATTCTATTAATACATGTCTAGTTTTTGTAAATTACAATACCAATCTCAGGGATGACCAATATTTGAAGATGTGGTGTGCATGGCCTCGACGTGGATGTGATGGAATGCTCATGAGTACATGACCATTACTGTGGATGTGTTTCCACTCCTCCTATAGATAATGATGGTTGAAGAAGGAAAAATAAAATGTGGTGGGGGGGACCAATGTGCAGTGGTAGTGTGGGCATGGGTTCGATGGAAACTTGGTCACGAGTGCTGCAGTAATCAGAGCATGAGAATGACAAGGGTGTAGGTGGTGATGATGAAGATGACATGACAGTGGGCTATGGACGGCTTTAGCCTGGTCGTGATGACGTCCTAGTCATGAAAGTAGTTTGTACACAACATAAGTTGGGCACAATGAAGGTGATGGCCCACCTGCGGGCTGTGTGACTCAAACCTTGGTGCGATGATGTCCTACAAAAGGCAACAAGATGGGTGTGGCGGTGGGGTAAATGATGACCTGGTCTGGTGGTAGCCTGGGTGTAAGGCTGAGTGGCTGTAGAAGCCTTGGTGCTATAGTATGGAGTGGGATAGACACAATGAGAAAGTGTTGGTGTTACTTATAATATGATAATTTGTCTTTTTGTCTTCTTGTACTGTGTGTATTTTTTACTAGCACTGTGCGTGTGTGCCTCCTCGGTACCACCCATGGATTGTTGTATTTGATGTGTTTATCTATCCCGAGGTTAGGGTGTCAATTGTGGTGTAAAGGGTGTGCTCTATATGGGTACTCATTACAGCATATCCTTGGTAATGGGAACTGAGTATGATGAATACCTTTAAACATCATAAATTTGTATGGCAAGGAATTAGTCATTAATACCATGACTTATCCTTTATCTCTTTACATAACATTTGTATAGCATTATATATACAATTGAGATATCATATACTTTATAACATAGAGACTATATTTAACTAATTATACATTATAGTTTAATTCAAAATTAGTATGAACACTTTCTTAATTTTCCCATTATGCACACAACATTGTTTTATTACCTACAATAAATTGAAAATGTATCATATTACATATGCACATGCATTTGTATATACAACAAATAAATATTGAAACAAATATATCTAACCAACTCAATTTTATTGACATATTATTACACACTCATATGTCTATATAATAATTAATAAATAATGTTATAAAATTAAATTGTTCCATTATAAAAATTTCAAAATTTTATACTAATTTGGTAAACGTACTGATATTTATTATTCAATATGGTGCAATCAAACCATAAAATAATGACATACAGTGTAAATATTTTCAATAATTAATGTTATTATGTTTTTTACTAAAAACTTCTATGAATCATACTGAATATTATCTTATAGCATTTACCTTTTTTGACATAATGATCATGTATTTTGAATCTTAGAAATTGCAGACCAATTATATCAAGAAAGTTACTTACAATACTTTTTTCTAACCCAAAATTCAAATAACTAAATAAAATTATAAATTTAAATAAGTTCATTAAAAATTGACATTTCAAAGACAACAAAATGTGTCAAAATACAATAAAAGTTAGTAGTTTTACTTCTCATACAATTTGAGTTGGTTTGTACAATTGAACAATAATTATGTATGCTTGTGTAATTTCAATATATTGAGCCAAATTCAAATTTCCATTAGAGGTGACTGCATGCCAAGCTAATTGTAGAATAACTTCATCAAAAAAATTTAGACAATTATCATATAGAGTAGCTTATTATGGACTTTTCTTAGTTTCTTATGAACTATTGTTTTCAAAGGAAACAACTTATATATAATGAATTATGTGTACCGATGTCTGAAAAATATTGATTCTCATATTTATGTAATAAAAGTTTATAAAATACATATTAATAGATGTACAATGAAAAAAGATAGATATATGAAAATACTCAAAAATTAGTGTTACTCACATTAAACAAATGTACATATAATTTATCAATTATCATTTTCTTGTTAACAAGAGTTAGTTGTAATTGAATATGGATATTTTCTCTTAGCCATTTCCTCTCTTTATCTCTCCTTTTAAATTCACCCTCCCTTCTTTTTCTCTATCAAGTGAAAAGTGCTTCTTTGATACACTCTCCTTATTTTGTGCACATTTTGTGGTCAAAACACCCCTTCCCTTCCCTTCCCTTATATGTTGGATTTTATGAGACATTTTATAGTAAACATATACATCCCATGCACGAGTATTTAAAAATAAATGTATAAAAATATATTTAATTACATAATACACATCTCTCTAAAAACACTTGATAAATCAGTAATTAGCAATATTGTTATAAGAAAAAATGTTGTGCAATGTTCATACGAGTTTGAATAGGACCATTGTCAAAATTCAATATCAAAATGTTATGCTAGATATATATTTTTGTATAATAGAAAAAATATCCATATCAGTAGAAACTTTAACAAGTACTAATGATTGCAACTAACCATGCATCAGTAAGAACTTTATCAAGTAGTGATGATAGCTGCCAACCTGTCCACATATAATGTGCATGCTATCTGATGCATTTGATAGTTCAAAAACACATAAAAAATATTGATCACTATTTTGTGATAAGGAGCTTTAGCAAAAGGTGCTTGAAATTATGATGTAGTTCATCTAGCCTCAATTAGGAAAGACAATAACCATTGATCTTGACCACATACAAATGATAAAGTACATAAAGAACTATATATATCAAGAGTAGTAATAACCGTTGAGGATGACCACATACAAATGAAAAAGTACCATAAACAACTATAGATACCATGAGTAAGTAAGTACATAACATGTCAGACACATAATAAAATAATTTTGTTGGAAAGGGAGTGAATAACATATTATATCACACAAAAGAATTATTCATACTATTAGTATTACCTTCCATAAATATCTCGATATTATTATTTAATTATGGCAACAATGTGCAATGATCCACAAATCATTTTGTATTCTCGACAGTCACATATTGAACAAGCAATATAACACACAAAAGAGGTGAAAAAATGATAGTATGAAAGGACTAAAGTGTAGGATAACAATGAAACTACAACATTAGAATTTTCGACTTATCGCGCAACACCCTTCTCCTATGATGATTTCCTTAGTTCCTCTCGCAACACCCTCCTCCTTTGATGATTTCGTCTTCCTTCCTTCAATCCTCCAACATGACTACATTATCATTTCTACCTAGATAGGACGCACTAACCCACCACTCCCACCATCACCATTCCCTCATCTAATATGTTCCTCTAACCTCATCACTGATGCAATGAATGTGCACCCCTGTCCCTTTTTTCGCAATTGATTATGTGCACATTCTTACCAAGCAGGGCCTCACGATGTGGCAATGAGGATATTTGGAAGCATGGTTAGACATCTAGATGACTAGGTTCATCACATTTTCTTCCCCATAATAAATTGGTCAATAAGACCAACTCAAGGTGTTAAATGAAATATGTCTTACCCCTTGGTCGATGTTTGTGAAATATATTCATTGCAATTAGAATTTGCCCAAAACCTTCAAACACCTATGGTTTTTAGTGCAATACTATCGATCTTACATATATTACGTAAGGTATAAATGAAAAAAAACTATTTAGTTGGTTTCTTTTCGGCACATAGATTGTATGCATTCAAGATATTGGAGACATTTTAACCCAAAATATTTTTTTATAATCCAGGAGTCAGTCTCAAGTATCCTGCACTCCTCTAGAAACCTATAGAACTCGATAAAAGTCTTAAGGAACTTCATTCAAATAAAGATGAGGAATACTTGAGCCAAGAGTTTGAGGACGTTTTGCGAGACTGTGGTATTGTATCACAATGGACTCCACCTAGAACACCTCAGCATAACAGTGTATCAGAAAGAAGGAATCACACAATACCAGATATGGTGCGATCAATGATGAGTTTAGTTAAACTTTTGACTACCTTCTGGGGTTATTCTGTAGAGACTACCGCATTTACACTAAATCGTGCACCATCTAAATCAGTTCTAAAACACCATATGAGATATGGTATGGGAAGCATGCCATTCCGTCATTTTTAAAGATTTAGGGTTGTGAAGCTTATGGGAGAAAGCAGTTTCCAAAAAAGCTTTGACCCAAATCAAACCAATGTTATTTTGTTGGATATCCTAGGGAAACCAAAGGATATTACTATTATTCCCTATCTAATGATGAAGTGTTTGTTTCCAGATATGTTGTAGTCCTAGAAAAGGAATTCATTTCAAAAGCAATCAGTGGGAGTAAAGTAGAACTCGAATAGGTTCAAGACTAACAAGAAAGAATAGAACTTTAGAGGTACAAAAGGAACAAAGAGAGTCACAAACCATTGTGGAATCCCAAATTGCTCATGTAAAATAAGGACCTCATATTTTAAGTATGACATGCCTTGAGCCTAAAAGATTTAGTTATCTTGTGACTCAAGAAGGCGGTGAGTTGGTCATAGATGATGTGCTAAAAACCCATTTAGAAGCTACTAAGGGACTTGAGTCTGAGAAATGTCTTGAGTGCGTGAGATATGAGATGGAATACATGTACACCAATAAGGTACGGACCTTGGTGGATCCATCTGAAGGAATAAAACCCATAGGGTGCAAGTGGGTATGCAAGATGAAGATTGACATAGATGGTAATGTACAAACCTATTAGGGAAGATCGGTTGCAAAGGGTTTCTAAAAAGTTCAAGGTGTTTTTATGATGAAACCTTTTCTCCATTTTCCATGGTTAAATCCATCAGGATTATGCATGCCATTGTAGCTTATCATGACTATGAGATTTGGCAGATGGATGTTAAAACTACATTCCTTAATAGGAAACTACTTGAGGATGTGTACATGACATAATAATAAAATTTTATAAAACTAAAGGATGCAAATAAAGTTTTTAAGATACAAAGTTCCATCTATGGATTGAAGCAAGCATCTCAGAGCTAGAATCATTGATTTGATGATACAACCAAAGAGTTTGGATTTAGCTAAAATGAAGATGAACCTTGTGTTCCAAGAAGGTTAGTGGGAGCATGATTGTATTCATCATATTATATGTAGATGACATATTATTGATGGGGAATGACATTCCTATTTTACAAATGGTAAAGACCTAGCTTGGAAATACCTATTGTATGAAGGAATTGGGTAAATCATCCTACATATTAGGAATCAAGATATATAGTGATACATTTGGAAGGTTTCTTGGACTAAGTCAGAGTACATGCATTGACAAATTATTGAAGAGGTTCAACATGGAGAACTCAAGTAGAGGAAACTATTGACTCTAGAGTTATAAATTGCCCATATTTTGATAATGATTTAACCATTCCATTCCTAAGTATCTAATATGTTTTTTCAAGATTGAGTTTAGGCTTTAGGTACATGAAAAGTATCAAATTACACAAGCCCTAGTGTTTTCAAGTTCAAGTTAAATGCAATGCAAGTGTGTAATTTGGGAAATCACTCCAAATGAACTTGGATGATTTTTGTAATAACTTATATTGATGATATGACTGGTAACAAGGATGAGAAAAAATTAGGGACACATAATTCCATAGTTTAATAATTCAAATGTCATTTAGAAAATTTGTCACAGGTTGTTCATCGATGGAGTTGGAAACTCGACCGATCCTATCATGGATTTTTTGAAGATGACCCATCAGTCGATTTGCACACTCACAGAACTCGACCGACTAACTCACTGAGCAAACCTAATTTTAGCTCATCAGTCGAGTTTCCTAGAATAAACTCAACCTATAGTTTGAAACTTTTCTTTGTCATTTAGTGGATCGGTCGTGTTACCTTTATTGAAACTCGACCAAATGTAATGCATGGAAAATGTAGAAAAAGTTGTTATAACCATTGGTGAGTTTTTTGGGCAAAAATAGATCTGTTGCATCTTGGAAAATGACTATATTTCAACCCTAAGTCATCCCACACTCAAGGGAACACCCCCATCTATAAATAGGACCCCTTGGAGGCCATTCCAAGTTTTCTTATTCATACTATCCTAATTCCTTACTATAATTGATTGTGTTGCAACTCCTTGAGCCCCTTTCTCTCTCTAGTTTAGACTTCATTTTGTGATTATGAGTGAGGTAGGCCTATTGTAAGAGAGCTACTTCCTTGTGTTTGTAAAGCTCTCATCGATTCGATCTTCCCTACCCCTTTCCACCATTAAGCAAAGGTGAATCAAGCCACTCTGAGTGAAGGTGGAGCTATTTTTGTTCTTCTTCAAGGTTGAAGAAGAGGTGAAGATCTTTTCCAGATGTAGGGGAAGGCAAACACTGAAGATCCAAGAAGAGTAGAAAAGTCCTTGATGGTGGAAGACTTGTGCAAGAGTGGGTCAGACCTTGGAGAAGGTTGAAGACTCTTGACAAAGTGGGTAAGTCCTTGGTTAAGGTGGAAGACTCTTAGTGATTGGATGGGTAAGTCCTTTAGTGGTCTTGTGTTGTAACTCTTATGGGTGAATATATAAAGAAAATCACTTGCAAAGTCCTAGAGGATGACCTCTTTAGGTTGTGGACTGACTCCGTCCTAGTTTGGCGAGTGGAACCACTCTACATGACCTTCTAAAGTGCTTACTATCAATTCCTCTCATCCTTTCTTTGATTGTTAGTTTGGACATAAAATTGCACTTAAGCTATTGGTTTTAATTTGATATAATTTGAAGATGTAATCTATCTTGTGAAATTTTTTGAAGCTCTATTCACCCCCTCTAGAGCCCTAGATCTAGCAGAAACCTTCCTATTTATCATGGTATATCTATCTCTAGAGCTTAGTGTCCTACTTCTTGTAAAGAAAGGAAATACATCTGTAGAATTCCATATGAATTTGCAATCAGATCCATCATGTACACAATGTTATGTACTCATCCAAATGTCTCATATGCCTAGAGCATGATGAGTAGATATCATCCAAATCCAAGTGATGCTCACTAGACAGTTGTGAAGAACATCCTGAAGTACTTGAGAAGAACTAAGGATCAATTCCTTATCTACAGTGGAGAGGAAGATTTCGTGGTAAAGGGTTACACCGATGCAAGCTTCCAAACTGACAAAGATGATTTTAGATTGCAATTTAGATTTTTATTTTAGTTCAACAACAGAGCTATGACCTAGAAGAGTTCTAAGTAAGAGACAACTGAATATTGTACAACAAACCCCGAGTATGTTGTTGCATTTAATGCAACAAAGGAAGTTCTTTGGATCAAAGAGTTTATTTCAGAACTTGGGGTGGTTCCACAAATCATATATTGTGACAACAATGGAGCTACTATGCAAGCTAAGGAACCCATATCACATCAACATTCCATGCACATATAAAGGTGGTTCCATCTCATAAAAGAGATCGTACATCAAGAAGATGTGAAAATTTGTAGAGTACCAATTGAAAGCAATGCGATTGACCCCTTGACAAAAGAACTTTTGTAACAGAAGTATGATGGTCATGTTAGATCACTTTGTATTGTGTTCATCGGTGATTGGATCTATGTGCAAGTTGGAGTCCATTGGTGTGTATGCCCAGAGAGACAATAATTTGATGTTTTTAAATTTCATATATTGTAAATAACTTGATTAATAATAAAGGAAATATTCTGATTTACTCTACTTTATTCAATTATGAGATAATGATGTAACATAACAAATGTCTATAAAATGATATTACTCAATCACATATGTCTTTGGGTTGAAGTCCTGAACAATGAGATCATACGTATGTTAAGAGTATATATATTCTTGTTATGTCCCAAGTTGGATGTTATTGTCGAAGGAAAATAGACACCAATAACAAATTAGACTAGAGTGTGTGTTGGTTGATGAAAGAATCCCATGGAGTCATGATATGTGATATAAAACGAAACACATTGATACTTTTTTAGAGAAAAGTGTATCGAACAGACCCACCTTAAAGAGTGATACATGGAAACCATTATTAGTAGTTGTAATCATCTACTATAGTGATGGTGGTGATTGTTGTTCTTAGACATGAAGTCACTATAATCATCACATGTCGTTCGATGTACTTTGACATCATCCATCATGACCTTGAATAAGGGTTGTCATAAAGGTGGTGCTCAGGTGCATGAGCCAATGGGGATAGCAATGAATGATGTATATGGGATTTGTCCCTCCTACAGGTGTATGATATCTTGGACACTTGATAAGCGAGACTTAGTACTGCATGCCATGCTCATGTAAGTCAATATTTGTTATTGAGCTTACATATATCTTAGAAAATATGCTCTAGTTCAAGGAATAAATATGGAATGTTAAAGAGGATGATGATTCCGTGCTTCAAATTTAATCTGGATATTAGTGAAAAAGGATCTATAAAACCAATCATAGAATGTTTGTTGAAGTTTTTCTCCAACTTTTTGAATTACTTGGGTAGCTATGATGTGTTTCTGGATAACACTTATTGATTTTTATGTCATAAATTAGTTATGGACATTCACTACCAATGTAACTTGGAACCTATAGGGTCATACACATAGGATGCACTTGGAATAGGAGTTTGTTCATGAATGTGGTCTAGATTTGATTACTAAAGAGTTAAGTATTCAAATTAAAAAACAATGGTTGAAAATTGATTGATTGGACTATGAACTGACTGGTGCAAGTGTTCAACTAATCCATTCAAGTGTCATGTGAATTGAACCAAGATTGTCAATCAGAACCATTAGACGACCAATTCAAATAGTAAATCAATCGACTTAGGTCTATGAGAAACTTGGTTCCGATTATGAACCGACCGGTTGGTTGATCAATTGAATTAGATTAAGGATTAGTGATGATGTCATGTTTGCACATTAGTTGGATATTAATTGCCAACACAATTGTGATTGGGAATCATGCTGAAATGTTTGGTTTAAGGGTTGTACCAGTCAACTCACATGCCAACCTAACAGTTCACCTTTGAACCAATCATTTTTCCACTTGTAGGTTGTGAAAATACATGAAATTATGTCCCCTTTGACTCCCACTCAAACTGGTGTAGGAAAATACAATATCATATAGGTAGCTAAAATTTTGCTGACATATTTTCCAATAACCAGGAGATCGTGTCAATAACTATGCAATGGGAAGGACGGTTTCATGAAGATATACTTGGTCCTGGAGCAAGTCCAATGACAAACCTCATCGTGCAATCTGTCTAGGATGGTGTCTGTGTAGCTCCTAGTACACTGAAAATCATTTGACTGCTCCTCCATGGAAAGAAAACTCAGACAACTTCCATAGTGGCTCCTCGTATCTCGCCACAAACTGTGAGTTGATGTTGCCCACCTACAAGCAACCAAAGGAATCCTTCCTCTAGAGTAGTCCACATGGACCAACTAGGACTTCGTTTGTCCTTCTAGAATAGATAGGAAGGATTTGTCCCACCTGTTGGTGTACTAGTCACCAACTTGCTCTCCCACAACAATGATCCTTAGTTGCTTCTCTCGCATAATTATCCCTCCCTAGTTAGACTTTCTTAGGCTCTCTTGGATACCACAACTAGAGAGGACTAAAATTGTTAGACAAATTGATTCTCGATTATCTGTGTTGTGATCTGGGAAGCCCCCAGTACCCCTTATTTATAGTAGAGGCCAGGATTAGAGTTCCCAGTCCGTACGGGAGTGGAAAGGACCATAAGATCTTGAATTTTTGCAAAATTTCGAAAGTTTTGCAATCTATGCCTGTCGAGACAGTCATCTTACAAGATAGTCATCTCGCTTAGCTAGACGGTCATTTTGTACTATCAATTTTGCACCTATGTTGACAATTCAATTCCAATTAGTGCACGTCATGACGTCAACACCAATCCTTGATACAATCAAATTGCACCCATGAAACGAGTGTATGGTGCAAATGACACGGGCATCTTTCACCATCCCAGACGGCCATCTCACACATGTGAGATGGGCATCTCGTAGCCCAAGTCAGACATAATTCTAGCCAATGTACAATAAAATCGGTATGACACTCCACACGATAGTCTCAACACTTGAATTGATTGTCTGGCATTCCAGTTAGATGATTTATTGTGTGAGTTGAATACCTAGACTTAATAATGATTCAAAATAAAAAAATCCTCTTCTAGATGAGTTCCTATGTTTGTGACCCCATACGTCCCACATTACGTTGGCAGTGAATGTCCATAACAACTTAAAACATCACAAGCAATGAGCGATGCCTAGTCACACATCATTGCTACCCAAGTAAATGGAAAGTTGGGGAACAACATCAACCTACAATCTATGTGTGGTGTTATAGTGTTTGTATCGTTCCATTGTCACTAATATCTAGATTGAACTACAAGCATGGATCAGTCACCCTCATTATTATTCAATCTTGTTTCTTGAACCAGAGCAGACAATATGAGACTTATGTAATCTCACTATCATATATTGACTCACATGCATATGACCATACTTTTCTTAGTCTCGCTGATCAAGAAGCCTTGGATATCATACTCCTATAAGAGGGACAAATACCATCTCTATCACTCACAGTCAGTGCCCATGTGTCAAAGTCACCCAATGATGACCTTTATAACAACCCATGTTTCGGACCGCATTTGATGATGTCAAAGTGTACTGAATGACTTGCAATGAGTAGAGTGATTTTAGGTCTAAGAACCAAAACCACCACCATCATTGTGAGACTTGACTATGAGTTCCACGATGATGGCATCCATGTATCAGTCTCGCGGTGGGTCTATGTGATACACTATTCTCTAACATGTATCTGTATGCATGGTTTGGTATTTCTATATAATGACGAATGAGATTTTCTCATCAACCAACTCAGACTTTGATCTTATGTGTCATTGTTGTCTATCAACCTTCCACAATAATATCCGATTAGGGGAAAAAATGAAAATATGTTTATGTACTCTTAACATATGTATGATCTCTTCCATGAGGGTAGTAACTTGAATACATAAATCATTGAATGATATAATTCTGTAGTCATTTATAATGGTATTCATTATCTCATAACTTAATATATAAAATAAACTGGAAGCTTTCCTTTTTTAATAATCAAATGATTTTTATGCCACTACAATCATCACATGATTGGCTCTCTGGGCATACATAACAATAGACTCCCACTCACACTTAGAGCCATTCACCCATAGATCTCATCCCTAGTGACCTAACATGACCATCCTGCTTCTATTGCATAAGTGCTTTAATAGAGGGTTTAGCAACATTTTCTTTAAGTCAGAATTTTGCAATTTTCACTTCTCTTCACTGAACTACTACTCGTATGAGATGGAAGTGTTTTATTATGCTATCTGAGATTCCTAGCCTAACCAGTAGCTGCATTGTTGTCATAAGTACTTCTACTGTGTCATCAATGTTTGGAACCTCACACAAGTTCACCCAAATGAAGATGTTGATCCATACATATCCTCTACATTCTTATAACATAGAGATACTCGAATTCTTCTATAGATTTGAACAATTTTCATTAGCTCATAACCCTTTGTAGCTTACAGTTCTCGTTTGATGTCAAACACAAATTTAGATTGCAATGATTTTGTCAAATTTGGAAGCTTACATGGGTGTAATACTTTACATCCAAATCATCCTTATTACCATAACCAAGGAATCAATCCTTTTAAGTGCGTTTTTTATAATAGTCTAGTGACTCACTGGTATCTGACATATACCCTCTCATCATGGGCTATGCATACGAGATTGCTAGGAAGGTATATATGTACTCTCAACATGTCCAATACATATGAGGTATCTGGATATCCTCTCGTCATTTTTAATATAGATGCGAAAATGGGATATCTTATCGTCATGTCCAATACATATGAGATAACGAGATAAGAACATTACATTGCATTCAAGATAGATCTGATTGTGAATGCATATGTCATCTATACATGTGTTCTTGTTCATCATAAGAACTGGGACACTAGGATCTTAAATGACTAACTCCATGGAATATGGACACATTTACTCTCATAGAGTTTTCCATGTTGAACCCTTCAACATCTAGCCAATGTATGTCTTCTTAGTTAGTTCAAGAATATTTCTAGATCTATCTCTATAGACCTTGGTTCCTAACACATAGGATGATTCACCTAAATCCTTCTTATCGAAGGTACTTTCCTTGCCAAGTTTTAATATTTACAAGATAACAACATCATTCCCCATCATTAGGTGGAATATTAATATGCTCCACTAAATCTTTTGTAATCACATATTCCATCTATATTCTTACTCAAGTCAAACCCTTTTACTATCTTGTCAAACAAAAGATTCCATCTCTGAGATGCTTGCTTTAATTCACAGATTGACTTTTGTATCTTATAGACTTTATTTGCATTAATTGATTTATAAAACCATTAGTCACATACACATCCTTTTAATTATTCCAATTAAGGAATGTGGTTTTAATCATCCATATGCCAAATCTCACAGTCATACTAAGATGCAATAGAAAGAATGATCGACATGGATTTCACCATAGTAACTGGTGAAAAGACTTCATCATGTCAAAACTTTGAGCTAGTTTGGAACTCTTTGTAACCAATTTACCTTTCCACATTGGTCTTCTTGCAAAAAACCCAAATGCACCGTAGGGGTTTTACCCCTTTAGGTGGATCCAGCAAGGTCATACCTTGTTGGTGTACACAATGTCCATCATTGATCTTATGGACTCAAGCCATTTCTTATATTTTGGTCCCTCAATATTTTCTAGGTAGGTTGTTGACTCATCTCTATGAACACACACTGCCTTTTAGTTATAAGATATCATAATATTTCAAACTCAAGGCAAGTTCTACTAGAACTATGAGTTTTGTGTTTACTTAAGGAACTTGATATTTCACAACAACTTGTGATTCTCCTTGTTCCTATTGTACTTGTTTAGGCTTTATGTTTTCTTCTTTTTTCTCAACCATTTTGAGTTGTAACACTGATTCCTTTAAAACTACTTTCCATTTAGAAATTTTGCCATCCTAGAAACAAACACTTTGTTGTCAAGTTGGAATATAAGTAGTATTCAACAAGATATCATTCATGTGATTTGTGGATAAATCCTTTTAAGAAAAAATTTTCTTATATAAGCCTTCAATCACAATCACTATAAAAGACACATTGGGACTCCTCCCATGCCATATATGGTGTCCTTTGTACCATTTTAGATGGTACATTTCTTTACTGTAAAGCATGCGCCCAAAAGAAATAGGAAGATTAGCTAGATATGTTGACAATCATACCATGTATTAACATGGTGTGATTCCTTCTTTCTGATCAACTCTAAGGATACATTATCATTGTGTTTCAGGTGGAGTTCATCATGATACACTATCATGATCTCTCAAAAGTTCCTCAAATTCTTGGTTGAAATATTTCAACATTGATCACATCAATGTACCGTAATACTTTAACAAGTTAGTAATGTGCTTCATACATAATCTCCAGGAACACTTCAAGAGATTCATGTTCATATTTCATCAAATACAAACTTTCAATATCTACTGATCATATTAGTAAATATGTTGAGGTACTTGTAACTACCTTTAGCAATTATTCTAAAAGGTATATGTACATCAGTATGTACTAGTCCTAACAGAATAGTCCATCTCCAACTATATCTAGTGAATATTCTTTTTCATATTGCACACCTTACAAAACATGCATCTATCTATTGGTTCAATAACCAAAAGAATCTAGATAACCATCATATGGATTCCAGAAATGTATTTCTCATTTATGCACTCTAGATGACAGTGTTGTAGGTATTCAATTTGTTTGAGTCATCAAGTCATTCTGTATATGTGTCATACACATTTGTCTTTACAACTATCAAGTATAGTTTGTGAGACATGGGCCATTTCCATAAAATATCATATCTGTTAAGATGAAACATAATGTTCTTGTCATACAAAACATATAATTTTTTCATCAATAGAAAGTACATAATAGAAATTTCCTATTTCTATTATGTGCCTATGAATAACAATTCCCAATTATGGAGGATAAAACCCTTGCTCCACATAGTTCTATCTTACTTATTCTTAGGACCTCAAGTAGAGATCTCCATCTCCATCATCTTCCTGAGATCCTTTATAACGATGATAGTTCTTTCCAATGTCCAGACTGGTGACAATGGTGGCACTTCCTTTTCTTTATCCTTTTAAGTGAAAATGATATATTCCTTTTACCCTTACACTTCTCCATATATTGAGTGAAAAAGACTTGGGATTAATCTTAGCCTCAGAACACTTCTTGGCCTTGATTTTGCCCTAGGACTCACTTTTGCTAATCATCATCAAGTATTTGTCCTTCTTCATCCTTACTTTGGCATCAACTTGCAAAGGACTTTGCAAACTGACTATATGATTCATGCAACGCTTGCATAATCATATTTTATGGTAAACTCTTGACCTAAGAGAAATCCCAGTCGTTACACACATCCAATCACATTGAGCACATGGGGTTCTACTGGGCTCCCTTTGTCAATTTGCACTCAACTAGCTTTGGAGACATTATACCTTCTTTGCTTTTTATTATTCTTAAAATGTGTTACCATCTCAAGAATGTACATGTTTTCACGTTGTTCATGCAACTCATAGTTCATACAACATAAGATTAGGTATTCAAAAGTTTATGGCATCATTGGCATGCTTGCAATAAGCAACCATTTAGCCTTAGGCACATTTGGAGCGGGCTCCTATGGCATTGGTCTATCAAGGACATAGAGCTTTTGCTCATTGATGAGAACATTTATGAAAGTCCTTAACCAATTGTGGAACTTTATCTGATTTTGTCCTTCTTGTGGACTAATTACAATTTGAATGTTTTTGTGTTTGACATTTGATTCTACAAAGAAATATTGCAAGTTTTCAAAACATTTTTGCTTTGGTTTGATTATATAATTTGATGATATTCATTATGTCTTTAATTAACTACCACTCTCACTATTTTATTCAAATCAAATGCCCTCAATATCAATTTGGAATATTGCAGCATACAATATTCTAGTGGGTCAAGATCCACATTTCATCATGTCATGACTTAGCTTTGGCTGATCACGCACAACTTGATTATTTAGGTAGGCCAACTTGCCAATTGCATCATATGAAACTCTTCAATAGATGATATGTGCAAATTCTTGCCATACTCATATGCATGCCTCTAGGCTTGGTCACTCCGGGTCACTAGTTAAGCCTGACCTAATAGCCAATATGATAGATATGGACCATGCTTTGTGCAATTATACATATCTACCGTCACACTTCCATGAGATAAAGAACACACCATGCTTTTTGGACCAAGCTTTTCATGTATATTTCTAATAGAAGGAATCTTACACTTAATATTTAAGTTGAGGGAGTTTGTGTATATATGTGTAGATACATATACTTTATCCAACCACCACATACTTATATTACATATCATATATATGATATAACCACAATCGAGAACATGCAAGAAATAAAACACACAAGCAATGGTTATGGCCATACTAATGTAATTCCTTAGAGATACAAGAAATTACTACCACCTATGGTCCACGTCATATGCAACCTATTTTTGGTGAAGATATATGCTCGCATAATGTTGTGTTGATCAGTTCAACTCTTAAACCAGTCGACTCACCTCTTGCTCACTCGATTGGGGTCTTCTGAAGTGGTCATCTGGTTTTAAAGTCCAAGCAGCATCTCAACACCTCCAGTCGGCTAGTTGGGCCACCAGTTGATCGGTTTGTCCTCCTATCATCTTTCTTTCCTGGTCCATCAGTTGATTGAGTCGTCTTACAAGTCGGTCATCTCACTTTTATGCAAATCATTATCTAATGTCGAAACATAAATTAAAACTATCCTATTTTTATTACATTATATATGGGGAAAACCTTGAGTAATGTTCAAGGAGAAATAGGAAGAAGAGCATTAATTTACATTTGGAAAGGCGAGTGAGGCTCTGTACATAGATAGATTAACAACAAGAATAAATAACCACAACCATGCACACACAAGTCTGGTGTTTTTACCATAGCCATGCTTCACATCCTCCATGAAAATTGGTTTTATAGTGATGCATGTAAATTGCATATATATATATATATCATATTCATTTGGATTCTTTATGTTGTGATGTAAAGGATGTGCACATCAACTAGCATAAATATTCACATCACATGCAATAAATAAACTCGATAAAACCAAAATTTGATCATATTAATTATCTCAAACCATAATTAATTGACATGGCTTTGATACCATTGTGGATAAATATGGCATCAGATAGGCAATGGAAACAAAAGTTACTGACCAACAGATCACGTCAATAACTATGCAATGGGAAGGATGGTTTCATGAAGATATACCTGGTCCTGGAGCAAGTCCAGTGACAATCCTCATCGATGTAGATGTGTGCTCTGTCTTGAACAATGTCTGTGTAGCTCCTAGTTACACCGAGACTCATCTGACTACTCCCTCACAGACAACAAACTCAGACAACTATTATAGTGACTCCTCCGATCTCACTATAGACTATGAGTTGATGTTGCCCTCCTAGTAGCAACAAAAGTACTCCTGCCTCTAGAGTAGTCCATATGGACCAACTAAAACTCTTGTAATCCTTCTATAATGGAGAAGGAGTTATCCCTATCGTTGGTGTACTAGTCACCAACTTTCTCTCCCACAATAATGATCCTCAGTTGTTTCTCTCCCGTAGCTATCTTGGTTGATCTCTCTTGGTTACCACAACCAGAGAGGACAATAATTGTCAGAGCAATTGATTCTCAATTTTTTGTGTTGTACTCTAAAACCCCCCTAGTACCCCTTTAATTATAGTAGAGGCTAGGGTTAGGGTTCCGAGTCGATGCGGGAGTGGAATGGATAAAAAGATCTAGAATTTTAACAACAATTCTGGAAGTTTTGCAACCTATGATAATGATCGTCTTGCCCAGTGAGATGGTCATCTTGGACACGAGACCATCATTTTGTACTTTTAGTTTTTCACATATGTCAGCAATTCAATTCTAATTAGTGAACGCTATGACGTCAACACCAATCCTTGATGCAATCGAATTGCACCACTGACATGGACGTCTGGTACAAACAAGATGGGTGTCTAACACCATCCCAGATAGTCGTCGCACATAGGTGAGACAGGCGTCTCATAACCTGAGTCAGGAAGAATTCAAAAAAATGTACAATACAATCATCGTGACACTCCAACCTAGAGGCATGGAACAATCACCCTCATTATTATTCAATCTTGTTCCTTGAACCGGAGCAGACCGCATGAGATATATGTCAGGTCAATATCACACATTGACTGACATCTGAATGGCCATACTTTTCTCAGTTTCACTAATCAAGAGGCCTTGGATATCATACTCCTGTAGGAGGGACAATCCCATCTCTATTATTCACAGTCAATCCCCATGTGTCAAAACCACACAATCATCACCTTTATAACATCCCATGTTTTAGGACTGTGTTTGATGATGTCAATGTGTACCCAACGAGATGTGATGAGTGTAGTAATTTCAGATCTAAGAACCACAACCACCACCATCACTATGATACCTGTCTATGACTTCCATGATGATACAATCTGTGTGTCAATCTTATGGTGGGTCTCTTTGATACATTGTTCTCTAACATATATTTGTGTGATCGGTTTAATATTTCCATACCAGTACTAATAAGATTTAGTCATCAACCAACCCATACTATTCCCTTATGTGTCATTGTTGTCTATCAAACATACACAATAACAACCAATCAGGGATAAAATGAGAATATGTATATGTACTCTTAACATGTGTATGATCTCATCCACAAGGGTAGTAACTTGAATACATACATTAATGAGTAATATAATTCTCTAGACATTTATAATGTTACTCATTATCTCATAATTAAATATAGAAAACAAATTGGTAGCTTGTCTTTATTAAGATATATTTTGATATATTTCAAGACTCCATCCCCTTAAAAAGGATTTCTTCCTCAAAATCAACATAACCATGATCTATCAAGGTACTATCCTTTCACCCGTTCATGGATGACCTACCAAGTCAAACTAAACTATAGGTAAAAGGGTTAATCTAACAAAACCATGTATTAGATCTACCACTTATTTGCTTACTAATCAAAAAAATTGAAAGTCTAGGTTCTAGGGATAGACTACCCAAACATGTGATTCTATGGGACATAATGAAACTATGTCGGGTATCCATCCTCAAATAAGTCATTCTTCTTCAAAGATAAGGGCATCATATAAGGTTTCCAAGAGTGTCCAACATAGATGTCTAAGGCTATTATTACCTAACGGTATGCTATGTTGTGCAGTCAGTATAGCTCAAGCTAGACGGGTATCATGTGGATCCAAGAGTCCTCACAAACCAAGCTAGAGACATAGAGGAAAATCTTGCCACCCCGAACCCTGATCCTTTCTAGAAACCTTTGCTTTCAACTTCATGTCCTAGTAGCTGCTTAAAGGACAAGCGAAACAACCTCAAGATACCATGATCACTTATTCATCTTTTAGTTGTGAGTATTTTAGGGGTTTATTCATCATGATTCTAATGTGAAACTCGTAGTATCCTAAATCAACCTTTCATTATCTCAAGATTAGAATAGATGAATTATAGGGAAATAATGTCACTTAAAGGGAATTATGTAAGATAAGGTATCTAATTAGGGAGACAAGATTGAAATAGTCAGATTCCCACTACCATGAGCTCTAATACCATGTTGTAAAAAGTGGGACCCATAAGGGATCCACTCCCTACTAAAAATTTAAAGAATAAAACATACATTCCAAACATACTCAAAAGGTATGCTGGAACATGTGTAAAATTTTCAAATCTCAATAATGATATTCAAAACATCCAATGTGTAGCAGCAGAATAAAAGTAATGACTATATTCAATTTTATAAAAGATTACAAAAGTACTTCATAATCTCCCACATAGGGTTTACATGTATGATACAACATAAGGATCTAGATAGAGGGAAATCTAAACCATACCAGGATCGTCTCCAAACAACAACTTCATGAGTTAGGTCCATGTTGAAAGCCATATACACCATATCCTATTCCTAGGCTTGTCCTCCATGCTCCTACTACGCATCTGAACTTAGGCCTGGTGGTGGGGTTCATCCAATGAAAGGAGAATACAAAGTATCTATCGGATAAGAAATACAAACAAGAAAAGCCAACAAAGAATAATATGTTGTAACATTCAACTACATTGCAGAGGCTCAAGAGTATGACACACATAACAAAGGATTCTTGCCATAGTATCACAGATTAATAAAGAAGCATGCATGGTTTTAAGTAATTCTTATTGTCTAAAGCAGGGCTGAGGAACCTGCCAACTTCAACCAAAAATAGATGAAGGGAGAATTTACGCATTCCCAATAACCTACAATATATATATATATATATATATATATATAAAAGTGGGGAGAATTATCACATTCCCTAGGGTGAATTATCACATGCCCAAAACTATGGGTGGCTAGTATAGAGATACACTACTTTAACTAATAATTTATTAAACCATCATGCTCAAAATAAATCACATGGAAAGATTAAGCAACAATATAATAGTGATATGACAGGGAATGCATAACCCAAGCAAGTAATGAAGTAAATGTGCCAAAAGAGCAAAATAGGAATAAAAGGTCTAAATCCATGCCTCATTGGCAAATTAGAGTTTGGATAACAAAATGCCCAACTTAAGGTGTAAGAATGAACATACCTCTCTTACTAAGTTCAATTATCAACTTTCACCACTTTTAGATGATTCCAAGTTGAACTTTGCCTATTTCAAGTTAATCACATGTATTAGGGTTTTGAAAATCCATATAAGTGTATTGAAACCCTAATTCTAGATATTTTTAGTAAAACTTGGATTTTGACTCTAAAAATCTCACCAATCAACTTATTAGGTTTTATTGATCAAGAAAACATATTTTATGTCTATTTTGGAGTTAATATGTCAAAGTTACAATTTTTGTGGATTTTAAGCATTAAATTCATACCCCAAAAATCATCCTTCAAAAAACATGGAAATTAGGTGTTGAAAGCATTTTTATTTGAAACAAAACATTTTTCTATTTCCAAAACATACTTTCACTTAATTTTTGAGAAGCAGATTCGAGATATGCATTTTACAAAATCAACCAATCAGATAAATAAAAAATGCCACATAAGCAACAAAGGGCCGCAAGAAAGAAATGAGAAGGAAATGGGCCCGACTGACATATCCCAATCATACACAGCCATGTCACTCAATCGACATGCCCCCTTTGGATCACAAGAAGCAAAAGAAACAGTACTGAAAAGACCATACTACCCTTGGTCTAGAAAAAGGAAACAAAGAAAAAAGGAAAAGAAGAGGGTAGATTCAGGAATTTTAGGTGGCATCATCCCCTTCACACAACCATGGCCACGACTACGAGGAGAAGCACAAAAAAACTAGGAGGAAATTGGGGGAAGCTACAAAAGAGTTTGTCCGATGATAAAGTTGTCTAGATTATGAACGATTAAGTTCGAGAATAGTCATTGTGATATGAGTTATTGTTGGGGTTGCGAGATATGAAGTTGCGATGCAAGAAAATAGTTCTCTACCCTTTGGGTCATCAGTAGTAGAGCACGAGGCTTCAATAACAATAGAAAGGAGAAGATGGTATTTTGGAGCCTGTGAAAGTTTGTAGGTGTTTTTATTGGGGCACACAACATAGAAGGAGTTGGCAGAGCTCATGTCTATGAGGGAAGATGACATCCAGATTGGGGGTTTCCTTTAGAGGGTAAGAAAGATAGAGAAAGTGAGTATGATTGTGTGTGATAACATGTTAGAAATTCAATGCAAGAAGAATCGTGAAGAAATATGATCTGAGGAGCGAGAAATCACCAATAAAAAATCATGAATCCCTGTTCTAGTTTCCTTTGCTGTGTGAGGTTGATGATGACTTCATAGACATCTGATCAAATATCCAATGGCCCAGATCACATGCTTGACATTATAGAGGCATGAAAAATTAAATGGAAATCCTATTTTCATTCAAATAAAGTGTGTTCACATTAATTTCTTAGTTTCTCTCTCCTCCAAAAAGGGTGCAAACAAATCCCAAATAAATTAAAATTTGGCACCTAACCTGTTTTGGACATGAAGAATCCGAATATGGCCTTTTTATCTTTTGAAGGCTACATATATTTTATATAATGATTTTAAAGCAAAACACTTTTTCTCTTTATTAAAGCATTAGAGACTTCTACAAAACACAATTTAACGTGAAACTTCACCTCTTGCAAAACAAAATATATGGAGTACGAATTGGCCATTATTTTATCCTTCAATATTATTTATTACATTTATTAATATTTTGGATAATGACATACTTTATCTCTCGTAATCTATACATGTATTTAAGGATTACAAAAATTACATGGAAATTCATCCTAAGGATCCATTTGGCCGCCGTCATTATAACTGTCATAGTTCCAGATAGGAATGGTGTTTAATTCTGGAACATCCGGTTATCATGGGAGAAAGTTGATAATACATTTTGGTTGTAAACTATGGCAAATAAGTCTGCTGAATAGCCAGTACTTCTTCCAGCACGTTACTTTGTAATACTACTGTGCATGGTGTGCTTCTAACTGTCACAATTTTATTAGCACAACTATCAGATCAAATACAGACAAACTAGCTTACTAGTGATCTAGTCTATATTTTATACATTAACTGCCGCATTCCAAAAGTTCTCACCCGAACACCCCCTAATGCTATCTTGAATGTGTAGATCACGAATCCAAGATTATTTTCCACTTTTTGGGTCATTAAATGATTTATCTCATATTTTGGAGACAACTCACCTTTTCTTTGCAAAATAAAAGAGATATAGTTATTATCATCCCAAAATTTTAGAACTTGGCCTCCAAGTCAAACCAAACCCAAGGAAAATGAATCTCACATTATGTTTAACAAATTAGTCTTCCTTTTATGAGTTTTAGCCCATTATCCAATATAATCACAATTTCTCATATTAAATAATTCAATGTCACGTTAACATGTTTAAGGCATTATCATTCATTCCTTTTTCTCTTTCTTGCCCCAAAAGTCTAAGGAATGTTCTGGAATGAATCTATTTTATCATTATCCCACTTAAGTGGAAATTTTGTATTTTATATCCTTAATTTAAACTTTCACTGAGATATTCATGCATCAACCCTTTTATTGGTATAAATGGTGATCAAATCCACCCCAAACCACTAATAATTCCACAAATTCAACGTGAAGGACAAAAATGATAGAAAAGATAGGAAAATCATGGGAAAAAGGTTAGAAAGAGAATATATCTAGATTTCAATTTGTTACACCACTACAATCATAAAATGATTGGCTCTTTTGGCATACATACCAACAACTACGAACCCTAACCCTAACCCTAACCCTGCTATTAATAGAGAAGGTATTGAGGGTTTCTTAGATACAACAAAAACCTCTAGTAATTATTCTCTTCTCTTGTTACAGTAACCAAGAGAACTTGGGCAAGTTGTACCCATCAAAGGGAGGGATAGCAAGGGAGAGACAATTGTGGGAGAGAAATGTGGTGCTAGTACACTAACTATAAGGGACAACTCCTCCTGTGTTTACCAGAACAAAAACAGTTACCGATGGTCCATGTGGACTAGTATATAGGTGAGGAGGACATTTCCTGCCGCTTGGAGGACAAGATCAACTATTATAGGGGGTGAACAACTAGGAGGATGACACAAATATTTTCCAGGTGAAACTTGAAGAAGAAAGGTGCATGATCTAGCGAGGAAATTGTCACTGGACTTTCTCTAGGGCCAGGTATAACCTTGCAACTATCCTTCCTATAACATAGTTGTTGAAATGATCTACTGTTCAAAGAGGAATATATCATTTAAA
The DNA here is from genome assembly GCA_963693085.1 of Alisma plantago-aquatica. Classification (NCBI taxonomy): domain Eukaryota; kingdom Viridiplantae; phylum Streptophyta; class Magnoliopsida; order Alismatales; family Alismataceae; genus Alisma; species Alisma plantago-aquatica. The sequence goes on from OY856410.1 coordinate 21,661,230, forward strand.
TTTTTGTTTTTGCTACCTTATCTTATGCCATATTTCCCTACACTTTCATCTATATTAACCAGGTGGAACCTAAATTTTGTACATATGGTGGTATATAGCTGTCCAATGAACCCAACTCTGATTTCTTCTCTATTCCCATGTTCCATATATATTATCATAATTTGGAGCCATCCACCTTGTATAAACCATCCCATTACCTTCCCTACACGTCTTATTATGTTTTTCATTTATCGTACTTCCTCAAACACTTGCCTAATGGCCCTTGTCTTTTGGAGGTGTGTTGAGTTCAATACATGGTCACCGACTATCATGTGGCCCAAAGAGGAGTCAAGACCATCATTTCTAACCCTACAAAGTTTCTCGTAGTTCTACTTTGACTCAATTCAAGATAACTAAAGATATATTTTTGGCCTTTTTCTATATTATATTATGTAATTTGTGGTTGTTTTCTCATATTTTCACCCAAAGAGCTTCACTTTTTGTGCTTGTGGCTTCATATGGATCTTGTGAAGGTGTTGATAATTAAATTTTTTTTCTCTCTCCCAATCCTTGTTAACATTTAGAAGTTTTCTACCTTCTAGTCATGGTAAAAATCATGTGTCGATATACTGATGGTTCTCATGGATGTGTTTTGGCCACCAATATCATGTTGATCCCCCTAAACTCAATGAGAACACGACCTATTAGAGAGGATCAATGAAGTAGATCTCTAATTAGAGAGGCCACTCTCCTTTCATCTCTTTGACAAGTTCTCTCCTATGAAATTATTAGTTATGATTTATTTCCATGTCCTCAGTAATATTTATTGTTTTCAATGTCTTTATCCCATCTTCCAATTCTATCAGCCTCAATGGTTTAAGAAATGAAGGTTTACCATCATACCGTGTCAATCATATGTGTTGGTGACACACTATGTAGGGGCATCACGAGCTTTTATCTTGGATTTGGAATTTGAAAATAACTAAAATAGATTAATGTTCCAAAGTGCATTATTGATTATTCAATTGTTAGGAAATTATAAATAAGTATCATTTTGAATTGTAAATAAAGTTATTTATGGGTGGTAACCTTAATAAAGTACTAAAAAGATTTTATCTATGGATTAGATAATATAATCGAATTTCATTTGAATTAGTTTCATGGTTAATGTAGGTGTGGATTATCTTTGATTTTTTGTTAGTCAAGTTAGGTTGACATCTTGAATAGTTATGTTGCATATTGTTCTGTTCATATTCAATAACTAATATATTTCTCCTCTATTGACCTAATTGAGCCTTAACATATTTTAAATCCCATTTTCATTTCTATTAGACCAAATTGGGTCTTATTTCTTAAAGTTCATCTCATGACCTTGTTGAACTATTGGATTTTCATATTAGACCTTACTTTTATATCTTTTGTTTTTCTCAATTTGCATTATTATTACCTAATTGAATCATTTTTGTTATGGAAAGCATGATTATTCTACTTTTTTTATAAAAACCAAGACTTCTTTTATATTATAAATGAAATTGAACTTTCCTCTATAATATGCATGCTTGTGATATAGTAGAGATAAAGTTGTACACAATTCTTTGGTGGGTTTTTTATTTTCTTATAGAGGATATGTGACCCACACACTTATAATTTGTAGAATATGTTCTATTTCTATACATGTGGATATGTTCCACACTGGGGGGAGTGTGGTTATGTGCCTTACTCTATGAGATGTTGGGGTTATGTTCATATATTCGTTGTTATTGTATTCCGTCATTATTATGTTTATATTATTGCATGCTAACTAACTAGTGATATGTTGTAGGCCCATATTATGTTGAATATATTTTTTACCATGCTTTACATTAATGAAATGGTAGGTATAATTTCGAAGATCTTTGATAATTTTGATCTTCTTTTAAACATTTAGTTCAAAAATTTAAGTGAGATCTATTTTATATTATTGATAATTCATTTGAATCACTCTTGTAATTTTTTCTTATGCACTCTCTTGATGGGAGCCTTTGTTAAGCCATGCATTAATTGTTTTCCTATATTATTTCTCATTTAACTAATTAATGTGGACATATTAGACTTTGTTGATGTAACCCATTTGTTCTTATTTGTTTATATTGTTTCCAATAGCATATGTGAAATTGTAAGGAGTGGGATCCCAGTGGGGAACCATTCCCTACTACAAATTTAAATAATAAAACCTCCAATCCAAACACACCCAAAAAGGTATTATTGAGTGGGTCTAAAATTCTCAAATATTATTAGTGGTAATCAAAACCACCAAAGTGTAGCAGCGGAAAAAAGTAATGACTATATTCATCTTCTCAACAAGATTACAAAAAAATATCTTAATCTCCCACATTGGGATTACATATATGATACACCATAAGGATCTAAGATAGAGGGAAGTCAAAGCCATAATAAATTTTTCTCTAAGCTTTAACTCCTTATGCTATGTCCATATCTTCATGCCATATCATCCAAGTCCTTCACCTAGGGTTGGAAGCATACCCCAGTAAGGAGAGAAAAATGGATGACATCAGCAAAGGCTGGTATGTGCATACTAAATAGGAAATTGAGCAATTTATAAATAATAAAGGACATCAAGTATAAAAGGATTCTCATAGAAATATAAAGTACTACTGAAGAGGGCATAAAGAAAAGAAGTCAAGAACATGATAAATAAGAGAAAAAGATAAGTCAAAGAATCCATGTGTTTAGGACATTCTATCCCAATAAAAGTTATGTTAGGGTTTGGTAGCCAGTGAGGCCGTGGATGCGATTCATGGAGTGGAGGCCAATGAGGTCACTGAGGTCAGGGAGGATGGGGACTAGGCCAGTCTGACCATCCATCGAATTCACAGCAAGCAGATGTCCATTTTTGAGATGAGGTTCCGGCATCAGAATCTACTATGGAGCATGTAGATGTACCACCACAGGGGATGCTAACATGGGCGACGATGTCAACGACGTTGTAGTACTGAGAAAGAGTTACAAGAAGGCCACCATGGAAAACAACCCTAGGCACTAATCCTACGTTAATCTCCTCTCGCAAGACATTCTTGCATAGATAGACGTGCAAGTTGATCTGAGTGGGGTACTACCCTGCTTGTCGGTCAAGCATGAAACGATCAAGCCCCTACTGGAACCATGGCAGCATGCAGTCATAGTGAAGGCCCTAGGAATCAACATCAGATTCCAGATCTTAGTCAACAAGATCAGTTTACTCTAGCAACCGATGGCACAGATCAGGGTTATCGACTTGGACAATGGATATTATATCATCCAACTGGGTAATAGAGCTGATTATGAGAACTATGACTGGCGGCCCATGGATAGTGTTTGACAACTACCTGTCCATTCAATCATGGACCCCAAATTTCTGACCATCAGAGGCGATTTCAAAGAAACTGGTGGTGTTGAGTCGTGTCGTTGACCTACTAGTGTTTCTTTACCAAAACTAGCTATTGAATCATATCAAAAATGTAATTGGGAAAATGATTAAGATTGATGCAAACACCCTCCTAGGTAATAGGGGGGAATTTGCCTGGATCGTTGTGGAGGTCGATACTGGGAAGCTTTTGTTGCTGGCAATTTTCATTAACAGTGAACACTTTTGCCTAAAGTATGAGAACCTACTTCAGATCTTCATACAGTGTGGACGTTTGGGACACACTGAGTCTGAATGTAAGCATACTAGGTCACCCGACAAGGATCTGGCATCCACCTCTATTCTGATTCCCATGCCGAGAGTCACATATATAGAAGATATACATTCAAAGAAACCAGAGAGGAGACGTGCCCAAACAAAGGCATCTGACTCGGGGAAATATGTATGAAAGGGTGAAACACCAAAGACCCCAACTGGCAAGGAATTACCAGTGGTGGAAATCCTAGAGGACGAGAACCCAGAAACTGATGAGAATGACTGGGAGACAGTCATAAGCAAGAAAACCAAGCAAAAGAAGAGGAAGCAGAAGGCCAATGATTGTACGGTGGTACCAAACAGAAGTAAGCCATCGCAAGGAGGAAAGGCCACTTCTACTGCACATGCATCCAACATGGTCGTTACTCTTATAGAGAATAATGTCATTGTTGGTGTTAGTAAGAACACTGTCGGTAACAACTACCAGTTCTAGGCTAGCAAGGAGATGATTCCTCATAGACAAGGAAGACATGTTGCGTCGCGCCTGGGCAAGGGTGACATTAGCTATGTCATGCTACGTAATAAGAAAATAGTCCTTCAAACCATTCGGAGCCCAGACATGATTCGGAAGAAAGGAAGAAAAGAGGGTAATGAAGAAGACCATGATGGAAATGATGAGCTTAGTGCAGCTACAAAGAAGGCACCCAATTTCTATGACCCCCCTGAGGCACTAAGAAATAGGGGGAGAAAGCATGAACACAGACTCTGAAGACCAATCCTTGGGACTGTGTGTTGCACTACAATAAATGCCAACCCTTTCTTTTTATCCAATGAACATTTGATGCTGGAATATCCAGGGTGCGTGTCTTGGGAAGAAGCTGAGTCTGATTAAGGAGCTCAAGGCTTCCTATAAACTGAATATTATGGACATTGTGGAGCAGGAATACTACGACTCATATTATTCGCAAGATGGGTTCACCTCATCTCATCATGTTGAAGACATCAGGTTCTCAGGAGACATCTAGGTCGCTTGGGATAATCATTATTGTAATGTAGAAATTGTCCTCAGTCATCGACAGTTCATTCATTGTAGAATTAATAATGCATGGCATCTCACTTTTGTCTATGCCAACCCGAACCCTACTAAACACATATTCCTCTGGGAATGGCTTGAGAGAATCTCACTTGACATCAAGCATGCTTGGGTGGTCATGGGGGACTTCAATACAATGTTGAACGCTAATGAGAAGAAAGGGAGTAAATACTTTGACAAGCAAGCCTGTAACAGATTCAATGAAACCTTGTTAAATACTAGTCTGGTAGATATGAAGACGAACGGGCTACCTTTCACTTTCAAATGGCTGAATATGCTAGAAAAGCTCGATTGAGCCATTGCCAATGCTGACTGGGTTAATAAATTTTACATTGCCTCTCTGACACCCCTTCCGAGAATCTATTCTGATCAAAGCCTGCTCCTTCTATCCCGCGGCGGGCGTATCATGCGCAAGGTCCGCTTTAGAACTAAGGCGAGTTGGCATACCAAACCTGAGTTCCACACAGAGCTCCTACCCCAGTGGCATGAGAACATGAGTTTCCATGATTGTGGTGAAGTGGGAGGTGAAACGACTATCTAACCTTCACAACAAGAAAAATAAACTTCTAGAACACATTGGAAGATGCCAGGTAACTTCCCAAATTCAAAACTCAACTATTTCTACTGACCTATCTTCTCGCTCCAGGAGGAACTACACCAAATCCTATTGAAGGAGGAGGCAAACTAGAAACAACAATGTCACATAGACTGGTTAAAACTTGGTGATGCTAATACCAAGTTTTACCAATCTTATGTGAAAGCAAGACACCACTTCAACAAAATTACCACTCTAAAGAATTAGGCGGGCGTTTGGATCACCAGAATGGAGGATATACAATAGCTTATTCATGATTATTTCCTTAAACTCATGACGCAAAATGAGGCAACTATCCGTGTCTGCATTTTTGGTTACATTGGCTCATTATCAAGAATTAGCATATCCATTCAATAGGATATGCCAGCCATTCCGATTGTAGATGAGAACTGTAGCATTGCTTTCACGATGGCACCTTTGAAGGCACCGGGGCCTGTCGGTATTTACATATATTTCATTCAAAAGAGTTGGAGCAAGGTGGGACCTTCTCTAATACGTATGATCCAGGAGAGTTTCGAATCAGGTGTGATCCCAACTTTTATTGTTGATTTTAACATGGTTCTTCTACCCAAGGTGGACACTCCTCAATCATGTGGAGACTTCTGACCCATTTTTCTTAATGACGGCGGCTTCAAACTGATTTCCAAGATCATTGTTGAATGAATTAGCCTTATCTTGATAACTGGATTTCTCCTACCCAGTCAAGCTTTATTCCAAGTTGTCGCATAAGAGACAATATACTACTTGTCCAAGAAATAATCCACTCCATGAAATGTAAAGCATCAAGAAAGCAAACTATGTGTATTAAGATGGACCTTCCAAGAGTGTTTGATAGGATGAATAGAGATTTCATTCATCACACCATCAAACGGACCAGCATGCCTGATAGTCTCTGTATTCTTATTATGCAAATCATCAACCAAGGTTTAATGGACCTACTTTGGGAGGGAAATCTGCTCCCGCCCTTCCAGACTACCCAAGGAGTGCGTCAAGGCGACCCGATCATCCTTACATCTTTGTCATGTGCATGGAAAGGCTTAGCCAAGCTATTAATGCTTCTGTTTATGCAGGTGACTAGAAACTTGTTACTATTTCTAGGGGGGACCAAACTATCTCATGTTCTCTTTTCTACACAACATCTTGCTTATGGGAAAAGCATCCTTCAAACAAGCAAGAGTGATTTCCAAAGTTCTAGAAAATTTCACCAAAGCTTCAGGCCAATTAGTCTCTAACGGGAAGTAGAGGTGTTTTTTCTCGGCCAGTACTTCTCACTTGGACATTCATGCCATAAGTGGGAAACTTGGATTCTGATGGATTGAGGATCTCGGTAAATATATGGGTGTTCCTATCCTACACCATAGAGTGAACAAGGCAACCCATGGTCATCTAATCGCCTTAATCCAGAAATGTCTCAATAGTCGGAGCATGAAATGTTTATCCTTAGCTAATCGCATAACCTTAGCTAAGTCCACGATTCAAGCTATCCCTACCTATACAATGCATACAGTCAAGATATCACCTCAGTCATGTGATGATATTTACAGACATATATGAAATTTTATATGGTCTGGCTATGGAGATAAACGGACTGTATCTCTTGTGGCCCAGAGGAAGGTGTCCACTCATAAGGATTTTGGAGGGCTTGGTATTAAAGATGCTCGAGACCAAAATCACACCCTTATGTTGACGAACATATTGTCTTCATGAATGAACCTACAAAGTTATGAGTTAAGGTGATGAGTGATAAGTATGTCCTTGGGAGTTCCTTTGCTAATCGCTCTTCGTCATTAGCATGGCGTTTCATACAGAAACACATTGGGGATATCAAGCAACTCAACACTAAAGTTATAAACGACAGTCACAACTCCAATGTATGGAGTGACAAATGGTGCGGGAACAAATACATCAAGGAATTATTTCTTGATAGGATCATTCAAACTGACCTCCAAGACCTCAGAGTCAGTTCCATGGCCATAAGCAATGTTGCTTGGGACTGGGACTCCATTCATGCCTACATACCGGAGGAGTGCTGGATAGGTATCGCTTCTAGCCCAGCCCCATTAGAGTCTACATGTGTTGATTCCTGGGCATGGCCTCTGGAAGTCATGGGACAATTCTCTTCTAGATTGGAATACAAAAGGATTAGAGAAAACAAAGAAGAGGCGACATTGGGGGATTCGAAATCAATTTGATCCTCCAAATAACTGGAGCGTGTACGTATCTTCTTATGGTTGCTTCAATTTTGAAGTTCTATTGACATATACAGAAAAATGACGTCACCACATTGAAGTAGATGATATCTGCAAGATCTGCAACAATGCAGTGACTCTCTCTTACATGCACTCCACGACTGTCCGCCCAGCAGAGCAGTCTGTGACCTTGTTCCTATCAACAAACACCACCTTTCTGTGAATGAAGACGCATGGATTGCACATTGTATCAGGCCCAATGACATCCTCCAGGACACAAGCGCTCTGACAACTATTTCCTACTGGCACATTTGGAACTCCAGATGCGAGTTCATCCACAAGTGCAAACCCATTCGTGCAACCAAGCAGTACTCATTTATCAAGAACCACACCAACACTATTCTCAACATCCCAACAAAGCCCGCATGTAGGAGGGTGCCCAACCTTTCTTCAGTACGATAGTTATCAAAATAAAGTTATTACATCTTTGTGGATTTTGTCTTCAACAACCATACTGCGAACATAGCGGTAGGGATTCATGCCTTCAGTGTTGATGGCGCGTCTCTACTAGGAAAAGGTCACCAAACCACGACCTCCTCCGCACGGGAGGCAGAGTTGCAGGCATGCCTCCTTGGGATGAAAACCTATAAGGAGATGAGTGGACCTCGATGTACATCCTCTCAGACTCAAAGGAAGCTATATCTTTCCTCAACAACAGTCAGATTTCCCCAACTAAATTCAAACCACATGCCCGTCTGGCGAGCATCATGCAGGAGGGAGATACTTCGATCATGATGCATCATGTGCCACACACATGGAACACCTCTGCAGACTTGATTGCAAAAAGAGCCTTAGCCTCTAGAATTCCCTATAGTTTTCATTATATTAAGCCCGATTGGCTCACAACCTTCAGGATGGTAGATGTAAACACTATACACATCCATCCAAATGCCATCACATAATGTGCCATATACACATACATTACTATGGTGGGGAAAGAAGCACATATCATCAAATAAATCTAACATGCACAAATCATAAGAGAGTGTCTAAAAGAATATCCATGATTACAAGATCAATATCAAATAAGGTAGTTCACATGAACCAAGATTTTCAAAAGAAAAGACATTGTGAATAGGCTAATGTCCATAGGACTAAGAAAAATACAATTTAGGTGAATTCCTCAAAAAGAATAATAGGAGATGCAAACATACATTAAAATAGAGTCCTAGAGACACTCATCACCAAACTGGTTGTTTCCAAGATCAACTTTACCTAATTACAATTATTCACATGTATTAGGGTTTCTCGTATGTAGTAATGTAAAGAAAACCCTAGTTTTGGAATTTTTAAAGAAAACTCTGATTTAGTTACAAAAATATCACCATTGATCTTATTGGGTTCTCCTGATTAAGAAAACATATAATTTTGTCTATTTTGGTGTTACGAGGTTAAAATTAAAATTTTGGTGATTATTATATATTAAATTCATTTTTAGAGAACAACTTCCGATAAAACTCAAAACCTAGTCCTGAAATTATTTTTATTGGAAAGATCACATTTTTTCAATTCGAGAACATATTTTTGTTGAATTTGGACAATTGAATCAAAAGATATGATTTTTGTAAAACAAACCAATCACAAAAAGCCACGTCCTCAAAATATTGGACGAGAGAGAAAGAGAAAGCGGAACGCCTTGTGACTTGGCCCAATAAGGGTGGCCAAATCACATGGTCAAAGGTCAAGTTGTCTCACATCAAGGCAAAGAAAAAGAAGTGCAAAAAGACCATAATACCCTTGACAATGAGATAAAAGTAAAAGAATGAACGAGGACATTATCAGAAAATCACGCAGGGGGTTCATCCTCCTCACCGCGCTGTGCCATGGCATCTAGCAGCTTCATTGTTGCTTGGCCGAGTTTTTGAGTGAAACCACGATAGGCGATGATTTGCAAAATGAGAAACAGAGAAAAAGAGTAGGTGTTGGCGAACTCACCACTGTAATCAATTTGTTTACTAGTGTTGTCTAGGATGGAGGAGGAGAGATGCAAGGTTAGGCTTAGAAATTCCTTGATGGTGACCGTGTAGGAAAACTTTGATCAAATTCAAGCATGAAAGCAATCATGTTGGTGGCGACGAAGGTGTACATGCCCCTATTTATAGATGGTGTAGTGTTCTAGGGTTTATACATTTTGGCTATACGAAACTTGTAGCCTGAGCTTTAGGCATTTATTGAATCCAAATAAATATGCCTCGAGCGAGGGGTCTATGGGTGTGGAATATTCTCCCAAAACCAATGCAACAAAAATAATGAGAAATAGAGAAGAAACAAACAAGGAAAGCCAAAAAAATCAGACCAATCACCCATTGGCACTGTTCATGTGTTGGTCGTCTCCTACGTGAGGTAGGAGACACAATCCGCACTGCTAATTCATGATATAAAATGGTCTATATTAAGCAATAAATACAAAAAATAAGTATAAGTGGCATGAAACATTAAATCGAATCCATCTAAAGTGATACTCACATTTTTTTCTCATTTTCTCTCTCTTCCTAAAGGGGTGCACAAGCTTGGAAAAGTTATTCATTATCCTCATCAAATTCTATTACCTCCTCCTTTTCATAATTTTCTTCTCAGTCTAGGATAGTGGAAATCCACTTTCTAGAGCACACATTTACTAAAAATACTTAGAACTAAATGAAAGATCTCCTCTTGAAATAGCTTTGTTTGTAACTTATAATTTTTTCGGAAATACTATGACTTCTAATGTCATTAAAATAATACCTTATTTATCCTATCCACCAAAACTATTTTGAATATAACTAAATGACACAACATGTCAAGAGATTGATATGTTGTGTGGCAATTCAAATGTGAGGTTACATTGCTCGACATGTTTCGTCAGACAATTAAAAGTCATGTCCTCTGCAATTGTTCCTACTCCAAAAACTATTCTTGGTGTTGTCCTGAGACATGGTATGTCCCACAAGAGACACAAAGTTTCTCCTCCTATGTTTTCTCAAATGAATCGAATGTTGATAGTCGTCACTGACTTGTTATTTTATTGACATGCTACGTTTTTGCCTATACAATGAACTTATTACCTTCAAAAATTGATAGGTTGTGCCTACAAATGGACACTTATTTAGTCTGAAGATGGACATATATCTTTGTTTTCTTTATCATGATGATTCCATCTACATAGGATAGGAACATGATATAGATGTCATGTATCTAGGTTGATCTCTATAAGAAATAGCTAGAATTACTACCAAATTATTTATAAATGTATTACAAGTTAATAAACACCTAAATATGATGAATCAACTTTATACATGTATCGAGTATAATTTATAATTTATATGAAATGCACTTATCACACAATCAAACTGTTTGTTATTCATATAACTTGCATGAGTAGATCATGTCACCAAGCTATACATGTATCCTTCAAACTGTTTGTTAAACATACCTTCTCCTAATATAAAGGTATGTTTACTTCTCCTTTATATTAATATAGACTACTAATATGATGAAAAAAAAGTTATGTATGTATGTGGGCTTGCCCGAATTTGATTTGAAATCCACATTTATTTGGTATGTGGGTTTGTCCAAATAAATAGTAACTCATTTTTATTTCATTATTTTCAGTGAGTCCAACCAATATCAATATCTTTTCATTTGTTAAGAAAATTGTAGAGATAAAAAATATGTGATTTCTTACCGGATAGTACCCGCAAAGACTTTATCCCGTCCATGAATAAGGTTCCCGAAAAATGAATTTCTATCAAAATAAGTCTTGACATTTTTCTAGAAATATTAACAACGAAACAAATTTAAATTGACATTTTTACCTTTACTAAATATGTTATAGAGGAATTGATTATTGTAGGTAACTGAATCATTAAAATTAGAATTCACTTTAATTTTTATGGTGTTTTTATATAATTTGATTGATATTTTTTTCCAAAAACATTATTTTTATTGTCAGCGTTTTTTTCTTTGTGAAAATAATACTTCTATTTTGCTAATTATATGTAGATGTAATTGAGTATGAGAGATCTAAGAAATGTGTGAGAGAATACTTATTTTCTAAGAAATGTAGCATGCACGTCATTGTATTTTTATATATTTATTTATTATTTAATATTGTACACACATACAAAATTGTAACCATAATAAAACTTGGTGAGAAATATTTTCATTATTTTATGTCAAAAATGTATCCTTTGAGTTTTTGTGATTTAAATTAATGAATTTTGCTCTTGTATGGGTATCTTTTATAAACAATCCCCTATCCTCTTACTTGGACCTATTTAAGAAATAATATATTGTAAGTTTTTTTGCCCTATCTTTTTCTCTATGCAAGCATTATCAAAGAATAATTTTTATAATTTTTTTCTTTCTTCTATTCCTTTTCCTTTCCTATATATGTTTATCGCATACAAAATGCAGCCTAAACCCATTCGAGTTATATCTCATTGTGGGACCACGTCGTCACCATCATCATCATCATCATCATCATGATAATCATAATCATCTTCATCATCATGATAATCATCATCATCATCATCGATCATCATCATCATCATCATCATCATCATCTAAGCCTCAGTCCCAACTATGTTGGGTTCAGATACATGGATCCTTCATTTCCATTCAGCTCTATCATGTGCCATATTCTGGTTGAGATGTAGATTTTAAAAATCTCTCTTTATCAACTCTCTCCATGTTAATTTAGGTCTTACTCTTCTTCTATTTATTGTGCTTGACTCAATAACATTGCTTCGTATAGGCACATTACTCAGTCTGCGTTGTATATATCCATACCATCTGAGTCGGTCCTTGCACAACTTATCCTCAATGCTCACAACCCCCACTTTATTCCTGATATAATCATTTCCCAAGTGACAGTTTCCTATCTTCCCACACATCTATCTCATCATACACATTTCATTCATGTTCATCTTGTTGAGACTTTGTTTCTTCACTAACCAACATTCACTCCCATAGAGCATGGCTAGCCGTATAAAAATTCTATAAAACTTACTTTTTTACCTGAGAGGGATCTTCCGATCACATAAAAGTCCAATTGCACTCCTCCATTTCAACCATCCTATAGTGATGGTATTCAAAACATCATTTTCGACATCCCCATCTATATGAATAATAGAACCCAAGTAACAAAATGTATCATATTTGGTGTATCTACTCCGTCCAACTTGGATCCATCACAACGGGATTGACTGAAATTACAATGCATATAATCAATTTTTCTCCTACAAATCATCAATCCATTTGATTTTATTGTCTCTCTCCTCCATTTAACTTTATCATTTAATCCATATTTAGTTTAGTCATTCAAAACAATATCATCAACAAATAGCATACACCAAGGAATATCATCTTGAACATTCTTTGTCAGCTCATCCATAACAAGAATGAATAGATATGTGTTGAGTGTGGATCTTTGGTGAACTCTAACTGTGATAGAGAAATTTGATGCCTCACCTCTAGGAGTTTTCACACTTGTAGTAGAGCTATCATACATGTCTCTGATTAAGTCAATGTATTGGGTTGGCACACGCTTTTTCTTCAAAACCATCCACAACACTTCCTCTGGGTACTCAATCATAAGACTTTTCCAAATCAATAAACACCATATAAAGATCTCTTTTGCTTTCTCTATATTTCTCCATAAGCCTCTTTATTAGAAAAATAGCATCAGTTGTTGATCTTTGTTGGTTGTTTACACTAACGAGTTTCAATCCAAACAAAGGATAGTTTACTCAACTTAACCAAACTCCGCAAGTATGCAGAGGTAGTACAGTCGAGGTCGAACACAAGGAGCTTAGTAAAATTAGTTGAGCGCAACAGCACTAAAGTTCAACAATCTGGATCTGTTTTAAAGAGAGGAGAAAGTTTGTCTAAAATAGAAAATTTAGATCTTAACTACAGAAATTCAGATTTTAACTAGCAAGCAAGAACTACAAAAGAAGTTCGATCTCAGAATTAATAGGAATCATGGACATTAGGATTTCATTCACATATCATAGCAATCAAGGGAACACAATAATTTAAACATGCATAAGTTCTTGTTTCTAGGAAAGGTTGTGTTACATTTCACCTCCCGGTGTAAATGCAACGATCACAACTTAAAACAACACACCCGTGTGTGAATTTCATTTTTGATCACAAACTGTTCCTCAACTCATTCCTCTCTACTCTCATAGAAGAGGAAGAGTTGCCAAGAAGAGCACCTCCATACACTCCTACTTATCTTCTTTGATCAAGCAAGAAAGCAGAAAACATGCACATAAAGTGGCAAACAAAACATGCAAGAAAGGAGTAAACTGGTACTTTCATATTAAGAAACAAGAAGCATAGTATTTAGTACGAAATTACTTGTTCCATACATGATATGACATGGGAGCTACTCTCTCATGCCCAAGAAAAGGAGTCTACTCATCCATAATGATGTACAACAGATTTGTTACAGAAATTTTAATTCTAAACATGGTTTAGAAGGAAAAAGACAAAGAGAACTAAAGATGTAACCACAAGAAGGAAGAATTCTGGCTTGAGGACGAAATTCCCCTTCTTTATCTGCTCCAAGACGGACTAACTTCTTTCCCAAGAAGCTGCTCAGAGTTGGGAAAGCTTGGCTGCACCTTGAAGAAGAGAATGGAGAAGTGGAGAAGAAGAAATGGTCTCTGTATGCAAGAAACCACCTTGGATCCCTCCAAATCGCCCTCCTCTTCTCTCCTCTGTCTCTGTGACAAGAGAAACTCTTAAAATGACCGAACATAACTGTCCCTTGCCTTCCCTCCTTGTTTTAAAATTGAATTCTGAATTTTCGTATTTCTGAAACTGCCGGGTGCACGTCGTGCATTTTGAGTGCACACCATGCACCTGCAGTGCAGTTTGCATCGGGCTGATCTGTGCACGGTGTGCGCTGAGGATATGCACGTCGTGCAACTTTCCAGAACATTTCACTGACTGTTTACGTTCCAGGTGCACGCCGTGCATCTCTATGCACGTCGTGCATTTGTCTTTTTGTGCACTTCTGGAAACTCGCATGTCATGCATTTTCTCCATGCACGTTGTGCATTCTTCTGGCTGAACAAACCGATTTTTCTCTAGAAGGGTGCACGACGTGCGTCTGACCTGCACGCCGTACATTCTTCTATTTTAGCAGAAATAACTCCAAATTCAGTTCTTTTTGTGTGAAATCTGCAATGCAAGTTATGGAATAAGTAGAATAACAAAAAGATGGCAAAAGTAATATGAAAAGAGACTGAATTATATCAGAATGGACCAAATTTGTGTGTGATAGCATGTGAAAAGATGATATATAAATCACACAACAAATCCCCCTAAGCTTGAACTATTGCTTGTCCTCAAGCAAAAAGGAACATGGCTTTATTTAAGTAGGAAAAATTAGTTCATGCATGAATGAAATGAAAATAGAATATGCAATCAGCTCAGTCAACTATGTACTTTGTGCTTGTGTTCATTGTTATCATCTCAAAATTTTAAACATCTTAGATAGGTAAATTAAGTTCAGTATAGTTGGTTTCAAATTTAATGAAAAGTTCAACAAGACAACACTAAATAGAGTTCGGATAATCAAGCCAAACAGTCAGTGCATGTACATTACAAGCTTTCAGCTAGTATGTATATAAGATGATCAAACCGATGTTAACATTAACAAAACATAGCTGCACGCTTTTTCATATGGATATGATGATGATATTTTTGGGTTTTCGACATTCGGCTTCTAATTTAGGCTTATGCTCACGAGGAATGTCGGTTGGGGTGTTGTTTTTACCCTCTTTTGATTTTCATATCACCTAACCATCGTTGTTAGATCGGACTCACACTAGGCTAGCATAATATGTGGGCCATATGCCATCTTTTATTGGGTGAAGATAAACTATTGATTGTGCAACACCAAAGAGTCAACTAGAATGTTAAAGTTAGCAAGATTTTGATCATTCTTTTGAGAATTTTTCACTGAAAAGTCGATTTGCAAATGGACTAAAAGTTTGGCAAGAATATCTCGTATTCTAAAAAGTGTTGCAAGTTAATTATTCCACAAGAATTCTAAACCATTAAATGTATTGAGTAGTCCAAGATGTAAAATTTTGAGATATCAAACCACAAACACGAATCACATCAAAGCCCATGGGAATGTTCAACTTCCATTTCATTCAAATAGGTTATTAATTTTTTTCTCTTAAATATAGTCAAAACATATAGAGGACAGAAAATTTCAGCATGCTAGAGGGGGTTCATTCTTAATAAGATAGTCTCAAATCATATAAATATTGCCATCATGGAAAAGAACATGGAATAAAATGGAAAGATGGAAAAACAACTGACACTACTGACTCGAAAAAGGAAAATGCTGAATGACTACCACTACTGGCCGGTTGTGCCCCCCTAAGCTTGAAATTAGCAATGTCATCACTGCTTCAATCGAACATACAAAGTTCACAACTGAATACCTGTCATGAAAGGAATTAGAAAAAAGATCCGCCGCCTCCTTGCTCAGGAAAGAACTGACTGATGATGTCAAGGATGTCCATCGGCTGGGCGGATGAGTCGGGATGCTCTTTTTGGTCTTGTTGTGGCTGTTGTTGGGGAAAATCGTGTTCTGGAACCTCTAGAACTGTGGTCTCCTGGCGGGTAGGAGTCTGGAAAGACTGTGGTGCAGGGTAGTGGCCTTGCGAGATGTGCCACACATCCATCCTGTTGACCATGTCGTACATGGTCGTATACTATGCACTCAAATGGTCGAATTGGGTGTCGTACTGCGCGCCCATCTGGTCGTGGCAGGTGTCGAAGTGATCAAATCTCCGTTGTGCATAGCCGTAAAGGTGACACACGTCCAGCATTGTCCAGCTGTACTCTGTCTGAGTACCGGTGGATGGTGGTAGAGGAGTAGGGGCTGCTGGTGTAGGCCCTGGTGTAGAGCTAGTGGCACCCTGGGTGGGTGTCTCCTCATCTGTCTCTGGTTGTAGCTCTACTTTCCAGGTAGCCTTGTTCTTGATGTCGTTCAGAGTTGCATCAGGGATGGTGATGAACTGCTTCTTGGTGATAAAAACCTTGAATTTAGATGTGTTGTTGCCATGTCTTGAGATCATACCACAAGAGATGAGATAGTTAATATCAACAAGGTTCTTTCCCGATGCAGGTTCTAAGGCACCCACATCTAGACCCAACTGCATTGCAAGGATGCTTATTAGCCCTCCGCACATAATGTCACCTGCCTCTCTTTTCTTCTACTTTTTTGTGTGAAGAAGCTTGTTAATAATGTAGTAGCCAGAACTGATTTGCTCATTTTGTGCCAAGCACTATAAGAAAAATAATCAGTCTTTCCTATTACACCTTGAGTTTCATTCTTGGCAAAAGGTCTTGTGCTAAGAAGACGATGAATAACTCGGAAAACTGGATTGTGGATAGATGAAGCTCGAGCATTCCTTGATCTATGCACCGTTTCAGACGTAATCTCAGACTAGAAGGCATCGCTATTGAAGGCGGGAGGATAATCAGTGTAACTGCCAGAATTGCATTTAAGCAAAACAAAACACCGCTGAAGATCCATAGAAAACGGTTTGTCCAAAAGTCGAAAACTGATCTTCTGATAAGGTGTTCTACGGTGTTGTGGGTTATTCTCAGCCTTGAAAGTAGTGATAAACTCGTAGACAAGGCGGGGATAGGTTTTAGTAACACGGGTGCAAAGGTAGTGCAAACCAAAAAATGTTAAGTGATCTACTACCTCATTCTTGAAACCCAATTTGTTAAGGGTTTCATCGCACATGTAGTGGGAAGGCAAAACACGCCTTGTGATGAGGAACCGGTAGTCGGCGTCCTCCTCGGGTCTGACCCTGAACTGTGTAGAGGGTACAAACGCCGTAGGTGCTGGTGCGGAAGGTGGTGTTATAGTAGAGGGAGGTGCAGAAGAAGAGGAAGCTATTCCATGGCGTCAGTATGACTTTTGCTTAATTGGTGCCATTCGATCTGCAATGGTGCACGGTGTGTATAGGCGATGCACGGTGTGTCAATGCACTGTTGGTCTTATTCAGACAGTTGAATGCACGACGTGCAAAGTGGGTGCACGGCGTGCACTTGCAGATCTGGGGCAGTTTAGAAATCTGCACAGACGACTGTGATTTTGGCCAAGGTTGTTGTTGCCGAGCTCGAGATGACGGCGATGGCGGGTGATGCTGCTGCCGAGTCGTTGGAGAACAAAGCTGTAGAAGAAAACGACGTCGACGTGGCCGGATGCGGGCAGAATGACTGGTTGAAGCTTGTTGCCTTGTTGTTGTGGTCAACGGCGGTGGCTTGGGCGGACGTTGTTGCTGCCGAGCTCAGTTAGTCGATGGCGGCAAGGTGGCTGGATGCACATGCGGAATGACCGTTGGATGGCACAGACGGACCTGTCGAGATGGAGAAGGAACCAGCGCACGACTGCTGCTGAGGATGCATAGTTTCTGAGGAGGAAACCAACGGTGGTACACCGTGGCTAGAGGAAGAAGAATGCACGCACGATTGGCATTACGGCGTGCACCTGCTCTGGCTCCAGTGGCGGCGGCTTGCACGGCTCTTAGGGTCGGGGTGCATGACTGCTAGGGTTGGAGTGATTAGGTCATGCACTCTGGCCCTTTTTGTCTAAACTTTATGAGTAAGTGAACGGCGTGCGTTTGAACTGCACATCGTGTACTTCTTTAAAGTTTTTTTTAAAGTTCTCCCTTACGTCCAGGTGCATGGCGTGCATTGAGGAAATGCACGCTGTGCAAGTTTCTAGAAAGTGTACTGAAATTTTTGAAGACCAGGTACACGGCGTGCGATGACGATGTGCACGCCGTGCACGTTTCCAGAGAGTTTATGAAATTTCCATTTCCCAGGTGCATGCCGTGCACGTTGAAAATGCACATCGTGCCAGTTTCCAGAAAATTTCTAGATTCTCAAACTTCCTGCTGCACGACATGCATATTAATAACGCACACCGTGTAAATATCTAGAAAGTTTCCTGCATATTCCGCATACTGAGCGCACGGCGTGCATTTTGGAAATGCACACCGTGTGAGTTTCCAAAACATCCTCCGCTGCAATTTTTAGTGAGGTGCACACGTGTCTTCAAAAGACACGCCGCACACTTTGTGATTTCTACAGAAAATTACATATAGTCAGCAGTAAACAAAGGCGTATAGGGTGGAAATCAAGTCTAAATTATTACATTCATCCATGACAGGCTTATTAACAAAATTAAAGAGTGTTTTTGACATGAAAAACTTAGAAGAAATCTTTATCCTAATGTAGGGTCAACTCCCATGTGGTCCTCCATTTAGAGATCAGAGCAAGAGTTCTTCTAAATCTTCATGCATCTTGTAGGGAGCAAGAAGATCCTTTCTCCACTTCTTCCCAGCAAGAGTAGCGTTTGCAACGTTGTCCATTGACCTTGAAGGTTCCATCTTTGCCTTGGAGTTCTACAGCTCCATATGGAAAAATATTTAGCACTAGGAACGGGTCGGACCATTTTGATTTCAATTTCCTAGAAAAAGCTTTAATCTAGAGTTGAATAACAATACTCTATCTCCTTCTTGGAAGTCGTTCCTGCGAATTCTTTTATCGTGCCAAGCTTGTTATTTCTTTGTACAACTTTGCATTCTCATAGGCATCGAGACAGAGTTCTTCAAGCTCATGCAGGTGCAATAGACGTTTTTCTCCTACCCTCTTCATATCAAAATTCCAGAACTTAATTGCCCACAAAGCACGGTGCTCCAATTTGAGAGGAAGGTGACATGATTTGCCATAGATCAGCTTGAATGGAGTAGTCCCAATGATGGTTTTGTAGGCTGTGTGATATGCCCATAATGCATCATCTATCTTTAATGCCCAATCTTTCCTTGAACTAGAGACAGTCTTTTCAAGAATATTCTTCAGTTGCCTATTTGAAATCTCTACTTGCCCGGATGTTTGGGGGTGATAGGGCGTAGAGATTTTATGAGTCACACCATACTTGGAGAGAAGATTGTTGAATTTTTTTCAACAAAGTGTGTGCCTCCATCAGAAATTACGGTACATGGAACTCCAAACCGAGGGAATATAATCTTTCGAAAAAGCTTAATTACAGATTTGGCATCTGGTGCTTGGGTTGGAATGGCTTCAACCCACTTAGATACATATTCACAAGCAACAAGAATGTATTGATACCCACAGGAAGATGGGAATGGTCCCATGTAGTCCACTCCCCATACATAGAACACCTCAACCACTAATATAGAGTTGAGTGACATGTTGTCGCGGCGGGATATGTCTCCTGCCCTTTGACACCTATCACAAGATCTGACGAATAGATTAACATCTTTGAATAATGTGGGCCAATAGAAACCATCTTGAAGTATTTTTGTAGCAGTCTTTTCTCCTTCGAAATGTCCTCCATAAGGAGAGCCATTGCATTCAACACTGATGTTTGGGACCTCCTATTCAACAACACACCTCCGTATTAGCCCATCACTTCCATGATTGGATAGCAACGGGTCATCCCAATAATGAATTTTACATCATGAAAGAATTTCTTCTTTTGTTGATATGTCAAATCCGGTGGTAGTTGTCCAGTAGCAAGAAAATTAGCGATGTCTGCAAACTATGGTGCTTGAGTGGATGACAATGTGTAGAGTTTTTCAATAGGCAAATGA
This sequence comes from Alisma plantago-aquatica, assembly GCA_963693085.1. Lineage (NCBI taxonomy): Eukaryota > Viridiplantae > Streptophyta > Magnoliopsida > Alismatales > Alismataceae > Alisma > Alisma plantago-aquatica. Next base: position 21,681,451 of record OY856410.1, read on the forward strand.
TCCTCAATTGGCAATAGATCTTCATCCTCCGTGGTCAATCTAGAGAGGTGATCGACACCACTATTTTCGGTACCTTTCTTGTCTCGGATTTCAAGATCAAACTCTTACAGGAGTAGTATCCAGCGAATAAGGCATGGTTTGGCATCTTTTTTATTCAGAAAATACTTAATGGCAACATGATCAGTATATACAATCACCCTTGACCCTACCAAATACTGTCAGAACTTGTCAAATGCATATACTATTGCAAGCATTTCTTTCTCCATGGTTGTATAGTTGATTTTTGCTTCATCGAGAGTTTTTCTGGAATAATAGACTGCATGGAGTTTCTTGTCTCTATGCTGTCCTAAAATAGCTCCCACTGCATAATCGCTTGCATCACACATTAGTTCAAAAGGAGAATCCCAATCTGGAGGTTGAATAATTGGGGCTGAAATGAGGGCCTCGTTGAGCTTGGAAAAAGATGTTTGGAAATCGTCATCAAACACAAATTTTGTATCCTTTGCAAGTAGGGAACACAACGACTTTGCAATTTTTGAGAAAACCTTTAATGAATCATCTGTAAAAACCTTCATGTCCTAAAAAACTGCGAATGTCTTTAACTGAAGATGGAGTAGACATTTTCTCAATTGCTTCAAACTTTGCCATGTCCACTTCAATACCCTTGTTAGATACAACATGTCCTAGTACTACACCAGATTGTACAATGAAATGGCACTTGTCCCAGTTTAGCACTAGGTTAACCTTTTTACAATGGTCTAATACTAGAGACAAGTTCAATAAAGATTGATCAAAAGATTCACCGTACACACTAAAGTCATCCATAAAGATCTCCATTATATTTTCAATAAAAACAAAAAATATGGCCATCATCCACCGCTGAAAAGTAGCGGAAGCGTTACAAAGACTAAATGGCATACAGAGATAAGCATATGTTCCATAAGTACAAGTGAATGTGATTTCCTCTTGGTCAGGAGGATAGATAGGAATCTGAAAAATCCAGAATACCCGTCCAAGTAACAAAAATAAGAATGTTTAGCAAGACGTTCAAGCATCAAATCAATGAAAAGCAACGGGAAATGATCTTTGCAGGTTGCCTTATTCAAACGTATGTAGTCAATACACATACGCCAGCCAATAACCATGCGTGTTTGTATTAACTCATCATTGTCTCCTTTAACGACAGTTGCACCCCCCTTTTTAGGTACCACGTGAATGGCACTAACCCAGGGGCTGTCACATATGGGATAGATGATTCCAACATCAATTAACTTGAAAATTTATTTCTTTACCACATCAAGCATATTTTGATTTAGGCATCTAGGTGGTTCAACAGTTGGATTAGCATCATCTTCCATATTTATTCTATGCATGCAAATTGAAGGATGAATGCCTTTTAAATATTCTATGGAATAACCAATGTCGTCTTTATACAAACGCAGTTCGGAAAGAAATTTATTTTCCTGGTCATTAGTTAATTCAGTATTTATTATAACAGGGGATATAGAATTTGGGTCAAGAAATGCATACCTTAGCCCAGGTGGAAGGGCTTTTAGTTCTACCTTTTTGCATGTTATACTTTCATCAACTTTATCTTCAACAAGTGGAGCATCTTCATTGATAGCTGTTGCTTTAGAAATAGATAGTACTCCAGAAATTTCAATTTTAGAGTTCAGTTACATCATCATCATAAAGATTAACCATCAAGTAAACATCATCTTCATTATCATTCTCAATAGGATCAATAATGTCAAGTAAGCATATTTCTTCAACACGTGTGTGTGCTTTCATAGCTTCATAAATAGAGAATTTCATAGCCTCTTCCTCAACACGCAGAGTGAGCACTCCTTCCCGAACATCAACAAGACATCCGACAGTCCTCAAGAATGGCCTCCTAAAAAGAATGGGGTTGGAAGGAACTTATGCCATGTCAAGAACAACAAAATCACAGGGTATACATAATTTCCCGTTTTCTACAAGTGCATCTTCCACCATACCTTTTGGATATTTAATATAATGATCAACTAATTCAGTAGCCATTCTTGTTGGCTTCAAATCCCCAAGATCTAGTTCTTGCCATAAGGTAAATGGAATGAGACTAATACTGGCACCGAGATCTACTAGACCTTTACCAAAAGTGGTGTCATTAATCTTGCAAGGAAGTGTAAATGCTCCCAAATCATCAAGCTTTTGTGGAAGATGATTTTGAATAATAGAACTCACTCATTCTGAAAGCATTACTGTTTCTACTTGATCAAATTTTCTTCTTTTAGTCAAAATGTCCTTTAGGAATTTAGCATAAGAAGCCATCTCAGCAATAACTTCAGTAAAAGGAAGATTTACATGCAATTTGTTTATTATGTCCACAAATTTCCTGAATTTTTGGTCTTCCTTCTTATTGGCTAATCTTTGAGGAAAAGGTGCAGTGGCTTTGAAAGAAGGTGATATTTCAGCTTTACCTTTCTCCTTGCTGCAATTTGGGGTGTTGGCCTCCTCTTCATCAGTTTTCTTCATGTTCTTCTCCTCAGATGAAGAAGGTCTTTCAATCTCAGCTCCACTTCTTAGGATAATTGCATGAGCTTGTTGCCTTGGGTTCACTTCCGGTTGGCTTGGAAGAGAACCGGATTGTGGACTCCTTTGTTGATTTAGAGCTTGTTGTGCGATTTGGTTTTCTAACATCTTGGTGTGGGTAGAAATTCCATCCACCTTTACAGAAAGTTGAGCAATATCATCTTATAAAAGCTTGTCATTCCCCCGGAGTTCCTCATTCTGTTTCATTTGTGTAGATATGAATTTTTCCATCATAGATTCTAGAGAAGAACCTTGGGGTTGTTGTGGCTGTTGATAACCCCTGTTGTTGAAACCCAGCAGATTTCCTTGACGGTTAGCATGTTGCTATTGTTGTTGTCCTTGCTAGAAGTTTTGAGTGTTGCTTGCATTCCGGTAAGAGAAATTAGGATGATCTCTCCATCCTAGATTGTATTGGTTGGAATAGGGATTGTATTACTTATTCCCTTGCATCCCAACTGCATTAACCTATTCAAAGTTTCCTTCCATTGCATTAGGAGCAAAACATGAAGAAGAAGTATGTCCTGCACTACTACAAGCTTCACATGTTGCTTCAGCAGATTGAATTAACAAAGTGGTCATCTTCTCAAATTTCTATGTAAGCACATCTAGTTTTACAGCGATAAGGTCAACGACATCAACAATGTGTTTTCCAGTTGAAGAGCTTGCTGTAGAGGTTGATTTTTCTCCTCTATCTCCTCCCCATTGGCAGTGATTTAGTGATATTTCTTCAATAATATCATAAGCCTCTCTGTAAGACTTGGTCATTAATGCACCACTAGTTGTGGCATCTAAAGTCAATCGAGTATTATAAAACGGTCCATTATAGAAAGTTTGAAGCAGAAGCCAGTTTGTCAAACCATGGTGTGGGCAAAGGCGTTGAAGATCCTTGAACTGTTCCCATGTGTCATATAGAGTTTCTCCTTCACTCTGAGAGAAATTGGTGAGGGTTGTCTTGCTTGGCGGAAAGTACTTTGCAAGGAAAGCATTAAGGAGTTGGTCCCAACTTTTAATTGACTTCTTGGGAAGAGACAAAAGCCACGCCTTGGCTCTATCTCTTAAGGTGAAGGAAAATAGCATGAGTCTAATTCCATCAACAGACACCCTGTTAATCTTGAAAGTATTCAGATATTCCAGGAATTCGGCAACATGAAGACTTGGATCTTCATTGGCAGTACCTCCAAAACAATTATGTTGTATCATTTACATCATAGAAGGAGAAATTGAAAAGTTATTTGCTTCTACAGTAGGCAAGTCAATGGCTCCACAGATGTTTGTGGCAACCGGCATCGCAAATCTTTTAAAGGACGATTGTCTTCCATGGCTGGATTGCTTGGTGTAGCTACTGCAGAAGATGAAGAAGATGGTGGTGGTGATGATGGTGGTGGTGACGGTGAAGTACCTCCCAATGGTGATTGTTCCACTCTTCTTGTTCTTCTCAAACTTGAAAGAGTTCGCTCTATTTCGAGGTCTAATAAAGCGCATGTTTGAAGACCTCGTTGTGAGAGACGCATACAACCTGAAAAATAACAAGAGAAATTAAGAACACTCTAAGAGGTATATGGCAATTTGAAAATTATGAGTGATGATCTAGTCTAGAATACTAATTAGTACTTATTACTGCAATCAAATTACTATAGCTCCCCGGCAACGACGCCAAAATCTTGTTGGTTGTTTACACTAACGAGTTTCAATCCAAACAAAGGATAGTGTACTGAACTTAACCAAACTCTACAAGTATACAGAGGTAGTATAGTTGAGGTTGAACACAAGGAGCTTAGTAAAATTAATTGAGCGCAACAACACTAAAGTTCAACAATCTAGATCAGTTTTAAAGAGAGGAGAAAGTTTGTCTAAAATAGAAAATTCAGATCTTAACTACAGAAATTCATATTTTAACTAGCAAGCAAGAACTACAAAAGAAGTTCGATTTTAGAATTAATAGGAATCTTGGACATTAGGATTTCATTCACATATCATAGCAATCAAGGGAACACAATAATTTAAACATACATAAGTTTTTGTTTTTAGGAAAGGTTGTGTTACATTTCACCTCCCAGTGTAAATGCAATGATCGCAACTTAAAACAACACTCTCGTGTGTGAATTTCATTTTTTATCACAAACTGTTCCTCAACTCATTCCTCTCTACTCTCGTAGAATAGGAAGAGTTGCCAAGAAGAGCACCTCCATACATTCCTACTTATCTTCTCAGATCAAGCAAGAAAGCATAAAACATACACATAAAGTGGCCAGCAAAACATGCAAGAAAGGAATAAATCGGTACTTTCATGCTTAAGAAACTAGAAGCATAGTATTTAGTACGAAATTACTTGTTCGATACATGCTATGACATGGGAGCTACTCTCCCATGCCCAAGAAAAGGATTCTACTCGTCCATAATGATGTACAACAGATTTGTTACAGAAATTTTTAGTTCTAAACATGGCTTAGAAGGGAATTAGATCTTCAAACTATGGTGCTTGAGTGGATGACAATGTGTAGAGTTTTTCAATAGGCAAATGATCCTCAATTGGCAATAGATCTTCATCCTCCGTGGTCAATCTAGAGAGGTGATCGACACCACTATTTTCGGTACCTTTCTTGTCTCGGATTTCAAGATCAAACTCTTACAGGAGTAGTATCCAGCGAATAAGGCATGGTTTGGCATCTTTTTTATTCAGAAAATACTTAATGGCAACATGATCAGTATATACAATCACCCTTGACCCTACCAAATACTGTCAGAACTTGTCAAATGCATATACTATTGCAAGCATTTCTTTCTCCATGGTTGTATAGTTGATTTTTGCTTCATCGAGAGTTTTTCTGGAATAATAGACTGCATGGAGTTTCTTGTCTCTATGCTGTCCTAAAATAGCTCCCACTGCATAATCGCTTGCATCACACATTAGTTCAAAAGGAGAATCCCAATCTGGAGGTTGAATAATTGGGGCTGAAATGAGGGCCTCGTTGAGCTTGGAAAAAGATGTTTGGAAATCGTCATCAAACACAAATTTTGTATCCTTTGCAAGTAGGGAACACAACGACTTTGCAATTTTTGAGAAAACCTTTAATGAATCATCTGTAAAAACCTTCATGTCCTAAAAAACTGCGAATGTCTTTAACTGAAGATGGAGTAGACATTTTCTCAATTGCTTCAAACTTTGCCATGTCCACTTCAATACCCTTGTTAGATACAACATGTCCTAGTACTACACCAGATTGTACAATGAAATGGCACTTGTCCCAGTTTAGCACTAGGTTAACCTTTTTACAATGGTCTAATACTAGAGACAAGTTCAATAAAGATTGATCAAAAGATTCACCGTACACACTAAAGTCATCCATAAAGATCTCCATTATATTTTCAATAAAAACAAAAAATATGGCCATCATCCACCGCTGAAAAGTAGCGGAAGCGTTACAAAGACTAAATGGCATACAGAGATAAGCATATGTTCCATAAGTACAAGTGAATGTGATTTCCTCTTGGTCAGGAGGATAGATAGGAATCTGAAAAATCCAGAATACCCGTCCAAGTAACAAAAATAAGAATGTTTAGCAAGACGTTCAAGCATCAAATCAATGAAAAGCAACGGGAAATGATCTTTGCAGGTTGCCTTATTCAAACGTATGTAGTCAATACACATACGCCAGCCAATAACCATGCGTGTTTGTATTAACTCATCATTGTCTCCTTTAACGACAGTTGCACCCCCCTTTTTAGGTACCACGTGAATGGCACTAACCCAGGGGCTGTCACATATGGGATAGATGATTCCAACATCAATTAACTTGAAAATTTATTTCTTTACCACATCAAGCATATTTTGATTTAGGCATCTAGGTGGTTCAACAGTTGGATTAGCATCATCTTCCATATTTATTCTATGCATGCAAATTGAAGGATGAATGCCTTTTAAATATTCTATGGAATAACCAATGTCGTCTTTATACAAACGCAGTTCGGAAAGAAATTTATTTTCCTGGTCATTAGTTAATTCAGTATTTATTATAACAGGGGATATAGAATTTGGGTCAAGAAATGCATACCTTAGCCCAGGTGGAAGGGCTTTTAGTTCTACCTTTTTGCATGTTATACTTTCATCAACTTTATCTTCAACAAGTGGAGCATCTTCATTGATAGCTGTTGCTTTAGAAATAGATAGTACTCCAGAAATTTCAATTTTAGAGTTCAGTTACATCATCATCATAAAGATTAACCATCAAGTAAACATCATCTTCATTATCATTCTCAATAGGATCAATAATGTCAAGTAAGCATATTTCTTCAACACGTGTGTGTGCTTTCATAGCTTCATAAATAGAGAATTTCATAGCCTCTTCCTCAACACGCAGAGTGAGCACTCCTTCCCGAACATCAACAAGACATCCGACAGTCCTCAAGAATGGCCTCCTAAAAAGAATGGGGTTGGAAGGAACTTATGCCATGTCAAGAACAACAAAATCACAGGGTATACATAATTTCCCGTTTTCTACAAGTGCATCTTCCACCATACCTTTTGGATATTTAATATAATGATCAACTAATTCAGTAGCCATTCTTGTTGGCTTCAAATCCCCAAGATCTAGTTCTTGCCATAAGGTAAATGGAATGAGACTAATACTGGCACCGAGATCTACTAGACCTTTACCAAAAGTGGTGTCATTAATCTTGCAAGGAAGTGTAAATGCTCCCAAATCATCAAGCTTTTGTGGAAGATGATTTTGAATAATAGAACTCACTCATTCTGAAAGCATTACTGTTTCTACTTGATCAAATTTTCTTCTTTTAGTCAAAATGTCCTTTAGGAATTTAGCATAAGAAGCCATCTCAGCAATAACTTCAGTAAAAGGAAGATTTACATGCAATTTGTTTATTATGTCCACAAATTTCCTGAATTTTTGGTCTTCCTTCTTATTGGCTAATCTTTGAGGAAAAGGTGCAGTGGCTTTGAAAGAAGGTGATATTTCAGCTTTACCTTTCTCCTTGCTGCAATTTGGGGTGTTGGCCTCCTCTTCATCAGTTTTCTTCATGTTCTTCTCCTCAGATGAAGAAGGTCTTTCAATCTCAGCTCCACTTCTTAGGATAATTGCATGAGCTTGTTGCCTTGGGTTCACTTCCGGTTGGCTTGGAAGAGAACCGGATTGTGGACTCCTTTGTTGATTTAGAGCTTGTTGTGCGATTTGGTTTTCTAACATCTTGGTGTGGGTAGAAATTCCATCCACCTTTACAGAAAGTTGAGCAATATCATCTTATAAAAGCTTGTCATTCCCCCGGAGTTCCTCATTCTGTTTCATTTGTGTAGATATGAATTTTTCCATCATAGATTCTAGAGAAGAACCTTGGGGTTGTTGTGGCTGTTGATAACCCCTGTTGTTGAAACCCAGCAGATTTCCTTGACGGTTAGCATGTTGCTATTGTTGTTGTCCTTGCTAGAAGTTTTGAGTGTTACTTGCATTCCGGTAAGAGAAATTAGGATGATCTCTCCATCCTAGATTGTATTGGTTGGAATAGGGATTGTATTACTTATTCCCTTGCATCCCAACTGCATTAACCTATTCAAAGTTTCCTTCCATTGCATTAGGAGCAAAACATGAAGAAGAAGTATGTCCTGCACTACTACAAGCTTCACATGTTGCTTCAGCAGATTGAATTAACAAAGTGGTCATCTTCTCAAATTTCTATGTAAGCACATCTAGTTTTACAGCGATAAGGTCAACGACATCAACAATGTGTTTTCCAGTTGAAGAGCTTGCTGTAGAGGTTGATTTTTCTCCTCTATCTCCTCCCCATTGGCAGTGATTTAGTGATATTTCTTCAATAATATCATAAGCCTCTCTGTAAGACTTGGTCATTAATGCACCACTAGTTGTGGCATCTAAAGTCAATCGAGTATTATAAAACGGTCCATTATAGAAAGTTTGAAGCAGAAGCCAGTTTGTCAAACCATGGTGTGGGCAAAGGCGTTGAAGATCCTTGAACTGTTCCCATGTGTCATATAGAGTTTCTCCTTCACTCTGAGAGAAATTGGTGAGGGTTGTCTTGCTTGGCGGAAAGTACTTTGCAAGGAAAGCATTAAGGAGTTGGTCCCAACTTTTAATTGACTTCTTGGGAAGAGACAAAAGCCACGCCTTGGCTCTATCTCTTAAGGTGAAGGAAAATAGCATGAGTCTAATTCCATCAACAGACACCCTGTTAATCTTGAAAGTATTCAGATATTCCAGGAATTCGGCAACATGAAGACTTGGATCTTCATTGGCAGTACCTCCAAAACAATTATGTTGTATCATTTACATCATAGAAGGAGAAATTGAAAAGTTATTTGCTTCTACAGTAGGCAAGTCAATGGCTCCACAGATGTTTGTGGCAACCGGCATCGCAAATCTTTTAAAGGACGATTGTCTTCCATGGCTGGATTGCTTGGTGTAGCTACTGCAGAAGATGAAGAAGATGGTGGTGGTGATGATGGTGGTGGTGACGGTGAAGTACCTCCCAATGGTGATTGTTCCACTCTTCTTGTTCTTCTCAAACTTGAAAGAGTTCGCTCTATTTCGAGGTCTAATAAAGCGCATGTTTGAAGACCTCGTTGTGAGAGACGCATACAACCTGAAAAATAACAAGAGAAATTAAGAACACTCTAAGAGGTATATGGCAATTTGAAAATTATGAGTGATGATCTAGTCTAGAATACTAATTAGTACTTATTACTGCAATCAAATTACTATAGCTCCCCGGCAACGACGCCAAAATCTTGTTGGTTGTTTACACTAACGAGTTTCAATCCAAACAAAGGATAGTGTACTGAACTTAACCAAACTCTACAAGTATACAGAGGTAGTATAGTTGAGGTTGAACACAAGGAGCTTAGTAAAATTAATTGAGCGCAACAACACTAAAGTTCAACAATCTAGATCAGTTTTAAAGAGAGGAGAAAGTTTGTCTAAAATAGAAAATTCAGATCTTAACTACAGAAATTCATATTTTAACTAGCAAGCAAGAACTACAAAAGAAGTTCGATTTTAGAATTAATAGGAATCTTGGACATTAGGATTTCATTCACATATCATAGCAATCAAGGGAACACAATAATTTAAACATACATAAGTTTTTGTTTTTAGGAAAGGTTGTGTTACATTTCACCTCCCAGTGTAAATGCAATGATCGCAACTTAAAACAACACTCTCGTGTGTGAATTTCATTTTTTATCACAAACTGTTCCTCAACTCATTCCTCTCTACTCTCGTAGAATAGGAAGAGTTGCCAAGAAGAGCACCTCCATACATTCCTACTTATCTTCTCAGATCAAGCAAGAAAGCATAAAACATACACATAAAGTGGCCAGCAAAACATGCAAGAAAGGAATAAATCGGTACTTTCATGCTTAAGAAACTAGAAGCATAGTATTTAGTACGAAATTACTTGTTCGATACATGCTATGACATGGGAGCTACTCTCCCATGCCCAAGAAAAGGATTCTACTCGTCCATAATGATGTACAACAGATTTGTTACAGAAATTTTTAGTTCTAAACATGGCTTAGAAGGGAAAAGGCAAAGAGAACTAAAGATGTAACCACAAGAAGGAAGAATTCCGGCTTGAGGACGAAATTCCCCTTCTTTAGCTTCTCCCAGATGAACTAAATCCTTTCCCAAGAAGCTGCTCGGAGTTGGGGAAGCTTGGCTGCACCTTGAAGAAGACAATGGAGAAGTGGAGAAGAAGAAATGGTCTCCTTATGCAAGATACCACCTTGGATCCCTCCAAATCGCCCTCCTATGCTCTCCTCTGTCTCTGTGACAAGAGAAACTCTTCAAATGACCGAACATAACCGTCCCTTGCCTTTCCTCCTTGTTTTAAAATTGAATTCTGAATCTTTGTATTTCTGAAACTGCCAGGTGCACGTCGTGCATTTTGAGTGGACGCCATGCACCTGCAGTGTAGTTTGCATCGAGCTGATCTATGCATGGCGTGCACTGAGGATATGCACGCCGTGCAACTTTCTAGAACATTTCTCTGACTATTTATGTTCCAGGTGCACGTCGTGCATCTCTATGCATGTCGTACGTTTGTCTTTCTGTGCACTTCTGGAAACTCGCACGCCGTGCGTTTTCTTCGTGCACGCCGTGCATTCTTCAGGCTGAACGAACCGATTTTTCTCTAGAAGGGTGCACGCCGTGCGTCTAACTTTCACATCGTGCATTCTGCTGTTTCAATAGAAATAACTCCGAATTCAGTTCTTTTTGTGTAAAATCTGCAATGTAAGTTATGGAATAAGTAGAATAACAAAAAGATGGCAAAAGTAATATGAAAAGAGACTGAATTTGTATGTGATAGCATGTGAAAATATGATATATAAATCACACAACAATCTTCCAAGCATGAAACCAAATTGGTTGTTTGATATCTAAGTTATAGATCTTAGCCTCTATTTAATAATCCTCTCCAAAAGTTTCATTGTGTGACTCATCAACTTGATACCTCTGTAGTTCGTGCAACTCTGAACATCACTTTTGTTTTTGTAGATGGGGACTATAGTACTATTTCTCTAATCATCTCACATCTTCTTGGTCTTCATGAACTTGTCAAAGAGCTTTGTTAACCACATAACTCATTGACCCCCATTTTCTTCTATATACCAATGGGAATACCGTCTGGTCCACTTGCCTTTCTTATTTTCATCTTTGTCAAAGAATTTTTGACCTCAAATGGTGAAACTTGTCGTCTGTAAATATATCTCTTGTATTCATGCCACGTAAATCTCTAACATTATCAACAGTATCTCCAATGAAAAGCATATGAAAGTAATTCCTCCACTGAATCTTGATATCATCGTCCTTCACCAACACATTGCCATCTTCATTCTTGATGCATTTCACTTGACTCAAGTATCTTTCTTTCCTTTCTCTTATATGAGCCATTTTATATATATCTTTTTCCCCTTCTCTTGTGGTCATCTTCTTATAAATATCATCAAAATATCCAAACATTGCGTCCTGAACAACCTTTTTACCTTTCTTCCGGGACCACACCTTAAAATAAATAAAAAATTTGCAACTATCCATATTTCTTTGCATAAATATTTTTATCCAAAATTGTCACTAATTTTTACTGAATACCCTCATCTCCTTTAATATAATTCTTGCATAGGAAATAATTGTTTGGAAGAAATATTCCTTTTCATGACATCTTGGTCCATCGAGTTCAATTCTTGCATATTCAAGATAATAATGATATCTTTTATCTTTCAATTTTTATTATTTCACCTATGAAAATAACTAGCATGTTCAAGAAGTAGTGCCATACTAATTTTTGGTAACCTTATTCCAAATTTGGAAGGAGTTTCGTATCCTTACTGTAATTGTTTAATGCCCTAAAATTAGACAACCCTTCTCATTCTGTCATACTCCTTTTAATCTTTTATATGTGGTATGATGTAGAGAGCTAAACTTCATCGTCGACTTCATCTATAAATTTGGCCAGTTTTTTCTTCATAGTAAAGTATGGTCAATGGTATCAAAAAAAATATTTTCAATAAATTAACTCTCCGCTAATTAGTTGGATATGTATACTAGAACTTTTTTCCAATACTTTCTTTCTCTAAGAAAACATATTTTCCTTCAACATTTTTCACATGATAAATTTTACTTTGTCGTTAACACATTGACATATTTTGAATACTATTCATCTATCTTACTTCCCTTAAAATAAACTAAAGATGTACTAAATAATTTTTATTCAAACAAAATTTTTTTCCTATAGATATTTTGTTCCTGTCAAAAGAATTCCCACTAATTATATTTAGTACTTCAATGGAAATTTTTTTACCAAGTAAAATTCTCCCTCCTTAAATGGCTTTCAGTCAAAACAAATAGTGACATGTTTTTATATAAATGTCTCTAGTGAGTCAAACCTATATCAATATCTTTTCATCATCATCATCATCATCAACTAAGCCTCAATCCCAACTATGTTAGGGTCAGCTACATGGATCATTGTTTTCCATTCAGCTCTATCATGGGTCATTACTTGGTTGAGATGTAAAGAGTCAAAACCTCTCTTTATAATCTCTTCCCATGTTAATTTAGGCCTTCCTCTTCTTCTATTACACTCCTCCATTTCAACCACCCTGCAGTGATCCTATGACAAACTTCATTTTGGACATCACAATCTGTTTGAATGATAGGGCCCATGTAACAAAATTTATCACATTTTGGTATATCTACTCTTTTCAACTTGGCTCCACCATTCACATTGCGAGACTGGCTGAAATTGCAACGCATATACTTAGTTTTGCTCCTACTAATCATCATTCCATTTGATTTTGGTGCCTTTCTCCAAAGTTCAACTTTATCATTCAAACCATCTTTAGTTTCGTCAATCAATACAATATCATCAGCAAATAACATACACCAAGAAACATCATTCTAAACATTCTTTGTCAACTCATCCATAACAAGAACGAACAGATATGGGTTGAGTGTGGATTCTTGGTGTACCCCAACTGTGATGGGAAATGTTGGTGTCTCACCTCCAGGAGTTTTCACACTTGCAGTAGAGCTACTATACATGTCTTTAATCAAGTTAATATATTGGATTAGCACACTCATTTTCCTTAAAACCATCCACAACACTTCTATGGGTACTCAATCAAAAGCCTTTTCCAAATTGACAAAAACCATGTAAAGATCTCTTTTTCTTTCTCTATACTTCTCCATAAGCCTCCTTATCAAAAAAATAGCATCTGTTGGTGATCTACCAGGCAGGGAACCAAATTGGGTGTTTGATATATGTGTTATAGATCTTAGCCTCTAGTTAATAATCCTCTCCCAAAACTTCATTGTCTAACTCATCAACTTGATACCTCTATAATTTGTGCAACTTTGAATATCACCTTTGTTACTTATTGAAAGAAATATTCCCATTTTAATATTGATATGTTATTTTTTTTTAGGATGAGAGATCTAAGAAATCTATCGAAGATTATTCTCCTTTTAAGAAATAACACATGTATGTTAAAGATTTTCTTGTATGTCTTATGATTATTAATATAGGTTACTTAGAATAATAAATATAATCATAATAAAATTTGGTGAGAAAATATTTTTATTAGTTATGCCAACAATATGTCCTCTGAGTTTTTCTATGATTTAAATTAACTGAAATCTGTTCTTCTATGGGGTCTTTTCTAAAAAGTATTCCTTATTGCTGTCCTAGTACATGTTTATCAAATTTATAAAGTTTTCTCACCAACAACAGCCTAGGACACATCAAAGTTACAAATCTTTTAGGAAACCACACCTTGAAACTATGAAAAACCACTCAGCTATCCATATTTATGTGGGAAAAATATTTTATTAAAAAAAATTATTCATTTTACAAAATACCATCAACTTTTTTCAAAAAGGCAATGTTGCACTGGAAATACTCATTTGAAAACTTATTTCATTTTCACAACATCCATATCGATCGAGTTCAATTCTTGCATATTCAAGATAACAATGATTTATTGCATCATTCAATTTTTTTAGTTGACCTAGAAAATTCACCAGCAAGTTGAAGCGGTAGTGCCGTACTACATTTTGGTAATCTACTTCCAAATTTAGAATGCATTCTATATCTTTAATATCATGCACCACAATTGATAATTGTTATATTTCTGTCATTCTACTTTAATTGTATGTCAATTACAATGTCGATTGTCAAACTCCATCGAGACACCATTGAAAAATTTGGCTAGTTTTTGTCTCCATGAAACTGTAAGGTAAATGACGATGAAAAAAAATCTTTCCATAAAATTACTTTTTTCTAATTAATTGCACACATACAGCTAAAAAGTTTTCCCCATGTTTCCCATCCTTAGGAAAACATATTTTCCTTCAAGATTTTTTCACAAATAAGTTTTACTTTTTCACTAAAAAATTATTTCAGCTACTACTTCTCTATTTGCATTCGCAAAACAAAAAATGCACTAGATTTTATTTTTTCCTCAACCAAACATGATGCAACTAAAGATTTTTCCTCCCTATCAAAATGTTCATCGAAATATATTTACTACTTCAATTTTTGTCAAGAAAATCTCTTCTATCTATCAAAATAAATAATGACATGTTTGTATATACATGTTATTAGTGAGTTAGAGATATATCAATACCCCTTTATTTGTTAAGAATATTGTAGATACAAAAGATATGATTCTCACAAGAAAATACCCGATGCCTATTCTATAGGACGAGTCCTATAGAAACTCTGTAGGATCCAATAAGATTGCATTATAGTGGTCTCTTTTCTTAAATTTTCTAGGGGGGTTGGGTTTTAAAGATGAGTGAGAAAGAGATAATGCATTGTGATTAGTTGTTCGATATAAAAAGTATAAGACTTGTCCTATACTACTGGTTTGTGATAGTACCTGCCCGTTCTTTCTTTTCTCTATGGAAAAGGTTAATGTAAATGAGTTTCTATCCATATAAGCAGTGACAATTTTTAAAAAACGTTTACAATGAAAGAAATTTATATCATTGTCTTTTTCTTTACTTAAAATATTGATGAGCACTTGGTGAATATATGTAATTCAACCAATGAATATAGATATTTTTATTATATTGTGTTTTCCTGATTTGATTCATAAAATTTGTTTCCAAAATACTATTAGTGTTTTCAACATTTCTTCTTTATGAAAATAATATTACAATTTGTTAGTAATATGTTGATTTTTTTTCGAAAGAGAGATTTGAGAATCTATGGAAAAAATCTCAACTTTTATGAAATAGAATATGCATGTCGAAGAGTTTCTTATATATTTTATTGCTATTTAATATTTCGTACTTACAATAAAAAAATATACTCAGAATATGGTGAGAAAATATATGCATTATTAATTAAAAAAAATATCCTTTGAGTTTATCTACAATTTGAACTAATTTTGTTTATTTTTGTATGGGATCTTTTTTTAAAAACTATTCCTTATCTCCATCCCCATACCTATTTAACAAATATTATTTTTTAACCTTTTTCCTCCTCTATCCATTTTTCCATGCAATATCAAATAATTTTTATAATAATTATTCCTCTACTTCCCTCTGTGCCTTCCCACTACCAATCTTTTTTTAATCACATATCAAATACAGAGAAAATCCATGAGAGTCATAACTCTTTCGAGGGCCACACCTTAAAATAAAATAAAAAACTAAACTATTATATTTATGATTGATACATATTTTATCTAAATTGTCATTTACTTTTGCAGAACATCCTTATTTTTTTTAAAAGGCGCATAGGAAATAGTCATTAAAAATAAATTTGACTTTTTGTAGCATTCCTATTCATCAAGATCAATTCTTTCATAGTCAACACAAGGATGATTCCTATATCATTCATTTTTTATTTATTTACCTAAAAATCACCAACAGGTTCAATGACAAAGTCTATTTCTTTTTGGTGATCTTCTTTCAAATTTAGGAGGTGTTCTATTTTTTTACCGCAATGATGTAATGCGTCACGATTTGATAATCCTTGTGTTTCCTCCGTTTTCCTTTAATTATATGTCTTTTACGTTATAGAGATCCAAACTACTTTGTGACTCCATCTAGTAGATAGGATGTCTGGCTTTGATCGTCGAACAACTTCCAACACCTCATAGCTTGCCTCCATCTATGTTGATTGGAACTACACCCCTCTGCCACTACATCATCAACTAGAATCTCCTTAGATAATATTTACTGATGGCAAACAAAGAGGGACCATACAATCTTTTTATTTCTTACTTTGTTTACTTTAAGTTTTAGATTATATTTTTTATATACTTATATATTATTATAACTTTTGCAAGAAAAAATGATCATGCCTTATTCATTACAGATTTTCGATGATATTAGAGATGCTTTGTGTTTTTGGTGTAGTCACTCTTTGGTGTCAGTTTAGGTCATTTTATCTCTGGTTCATATCAGATTAGTTATTTCTAATTTGCTTCAGGTTATGGATTCGATGCATTTTAAAAAAATTATTATTTCCTTTTTTAAAAATATTTTGTATAATGTTCTAGTCATGTCATGTAGACTGATGATTATTTGGGCTTATATTGAGCTTGTAAAAATATCCAATTTATTATGTATAACCATATCTAATTTTAAGCTTGAATGTTCAAAATATGTATCCATTTACATACCTACATGAGCCAATTTGGACCTAAATAGTTTCACAAAGTACTGAAATCATAGCAAGCCATATTTCTAATAAATATTCATAGTTTTACATTGTAAAACTTAGTCTCGTTAGTGTGCCAATCTTAACTAGTGTTTTCTCTTCAAATTAGTATGCTTTGAATAAATTTAGATATTTGTCTGACCTAAATTTGGGTTTTTATTATGTACTTCTTTTCAGGCATTGTAGTGGATTTAAATTTACTTAAGCAAACACAAACATGTAAAAGATTTGTAAACAAGTCTAACAAAAATTAGCCCAAACCCCACATATACCAGACCCAAGCCCAACTTGAAACGACTATGCCATAGTATATATATCTAACTAGAATTATTTTTTAAATAATTTTAAAATGTATCAAATCTAAAATCCTATCAAAACTAGTCACAACCATCATAACCTAAATTATAAATGGTGTTGTTGAAATCAGATAAAAATAAATCTATGCTTTCGTGAGTGGAGGGGTGTAGGATATCTAAAAAATGACATGGTTTTTAGGTATTTCCTCAAAGGGGCTAAGTTTTGGAAAAGATGTCATACTGTTTTATAGGAGAAATCAGTCTGCGGTATTTTTCTTACAAAACAAACCCATTTAAAGTTAAGAAAAGAAAATAGGACTGTAAATGGGTAAGGGTAAACCTATTTACCCTTTACCCATACCCTATAGGGGAAGGGTAAGGGTAAAGAATTTGCTTACCTTTACCCATCTACCTGCTACCTTAGTGGGTAAGGGTGAGGGTAAGGCATTACACACATACCTCTAACCCGCCACCCACTAAAATTTAGGTATAATATATTAAATATATAGTAATTATTTTGTTTAAGTCTATGTATTATTCAACATTTTTCTTACATACTTTTTATGACTAACTTGGTCGTGTCTACAACACCATTTTGAAGTTGTAAGACACACATGTAAGAAATAACTAGGTTTTACAGTTTTTCAATAAAATAATGTATATAGTATTATATAAGACTAATTATATATATTTTTTTCATTGCCATTTTGGAGAATATTCACATTTTTATTAAATGTATATTAGGGAAACCTTTATTTTTCCTACTAGTACACGTTTTTGAAGATAGAAATTCCCCACATCACCCTTACCTCCGTTTACCTTGTGGGTAAGAAGGTAAGGGTAAGGGGAGGATAAGGATAGTGGTGGAGTGGGTAATTACCCATACCCCTACCTACCATGACCTCTCCACTAACAACCCTAAAAGAAAATACATTGTGTTGCACTATTATGTGATTTTTACTCATGTCTTACAGATCATAATAGAAAACCTCCCATTATAAAGGTTATGTTCCCACAACATGTAATCTACTTCTATATTTGCCCCTTACACCTATCATTTGTATGTGATGTGCTATATTTTCCTCCTTGACTTCCAATTACTACATCTCACTACATCGTCTAACTATTTCTCAACCTATTATCCACATGTGCATACTCTCATATTGGGTTATCTTGTAGAATGTCATATCATTACCCACACGAGAAGCCCAAACACAATTTAAGGGAAATTGTATGTCGCATATGCCTCAGATGCATGAATTTGGATGCTATTATCATCATACAACTTATAACCAGGGAAACCCTAGTCTCCTCAATGTAATTCTAACATCTCGTGTATTGAGTCTTTCTTAGGGATGAGAAATTGACAATTGTATGTTGAAAAATCATCAACCCCGTGGATAACCACATTACATATTACACCACATAACTGCACCAAGTTGTTATGGTGTTCCTGATAACATATTTATATGTATATAACTATATTATAATATTAACATAACCACATAATTAATTCTTGGTATTACATATATTATTAGATATCTATTTTTACATCGCATATAATGTAAAGAAAAGTAGGAAATTTAATTTTTCTACAACTATTATACACATGGATGTCCTCCATGTACACCTAGAAAACATACATGTGCCACTTTTACATGAAAAATGTTACTCTAATAGTCTGCCAACCAAATAAATTTTACTTTTATATATTTTGTACTCAATATTAATATTAATTTCCACAGATTTATATAGTCATTTTTATAATAGTATGAGAGATTTGGTTCATCATAAGAAATCATCTAATGTATTCTATTTAGTTTTTATTGACTTGTTTCATGCATATTATGAATAAAAATATACAATAATTTACAAATGAGAGATAGATAATTAAATGAGAATGAAGTTCAATTACTATGAATTAATATTTTTTACTAAGAAAGATGAAAAGACAAGGGAATAATGAACAAAAAAAAGAATTAGGAAGAGATAATTATATTAATTTTATTAATAGTCATTATTCTTCATAATTAATGAAAGAAATCTACCACCCCCCCATACCAATTATTTTGACTTTCACCTCTCTTTCTCTTTCTCTTGGAAAGCACGCCATTATGATTTATATAAAAGATCATTTTACTTTTCTCTCAGTACAAATAAACATTAAGAGGGAAGAAATAAAATTACATGCTTGAAAATGAAGATGAAAACTTAATTAGGAGTGAGACTTGAGAAGTTGTTGAACAATACCATTTGAAAAAGTGTATATACTATATTGGTATTCGGAGACTTCATAACTCACTTTAGAAGAGGATGGTGTTTTGAACTTTAAATTGAAAAGTATATGTATAGTTGGAAATGATTATTTGTATATTTTTCATAGAAGAAAATGAATGTTAGTCAACATTAGCTAAAAAGTTAATCTTTTTTTAATATGAATAGGATATTGTATATATATATCCCAGTATTTATTATTTTTCTTGTTATAAACTACTTTATATCTTTTATACACAATTCTATAGCAAGAGAAATAAATAATTTATTCCCCATGTGGGATAGTGTGGTTAACTATTTTTCTTTGAGGATGTGGATATGGCTTTTCACATTAAAAATATTGTAGATATGGTGTGAATGTGAAGTTTAGTTTTTTTACAATCTTGTGGTTGTAGTTTTGATATAAAATACACCATAGACACAAAACAGCCATCCCTAGTCTTTTCATATTGTAGTTAGTTTCCAAGAGTAGAGCCCATTTTTCAAATAAAACCTAATTTTTTATCTATCATCAGAAAGTAATAATGCCTTTAGAAAAAACTCATGATATATTAGGTACTAAATATAATACTTTTTACCAACATGTTATGAGTAGCAACATATTATAGAAGCAAATTATCGCCCAAAAATAGGGGTGAAGGTAAGATTCGATCCATGGGGTTCCAACAATATAGGATACTCTAGACTTTAAATATAGTTTGACAAAAAATGTACTGAACACGAATCAAACCTAGAAATAAGTACAAGTGGTAGAAGACACAAGACACTACACCAATTCTATATTGTTGTCAAACATACTTTTCCTATATTTATTTATTATAATAGCAACTTGTAAACATATGAAAAATGTTGCAAAATGTGCCAAGTAAGTATCAAATTAATGACCTGCTTCAAAATGTAGTAATAAAATTAACTATGACAAGTCTAAATTGTTGTGAACTATGTAGTTAACAATTGTTTACTAACAATGTGTAACCATGCTAAAAAATGTCCAAAAACACGTGTTGTAACATACCAAAACATGTACATATTATATTTTTGGCCTTATTTCTAAGCTTTTCCTCTCATATCTATCCTTTTTGGCTTTTATGTTTAATTTATGGAATTAATAGTGGTTTGGTGAACATTTGTTCATTATTATTGCTAACAGATGGTTTTATGCACAAATACCTCTGTAAATATTTTTAATAAGGGTCTAATATGTAAATTTACCACTCATATAATATATTAATAAAATATATTCGTTCTAGATCATTCCTTAGCCTTTTACAACATGGAAGGGAAGGAAAAAATAATAATTCTTTAAACATGTTAATGTGATATTAAATTAATTAATGTGAGAAATAATGGTAATATTGGATAATGGGCTAAAACTCTTAAAAGGAAGACCAATTGATTAAAGATAAGTTGAGATTCCTTTTCTTGGGTTCAGTTTGGCTTTGAGGCCAAGTTTCATAATTTTGGGATGATAATGACTATATATCTTTTATTTTTAAAAAAAGGAGAGTTTTCTCCAAAATATGAAATAAAATAATGGATTACAACACAAGTGGAAAATAATCTTAGATTCTTGATCTCCACATTAAAAATAGCCTTTTGGGTCAATTTTCATGTAATTTGGATAGTCTTTAATATACATGTGAACTTAGGAGAGAGAAAGTGTGTAGAATCTCCAAAATATTAAATAAATATACAAACAAAATTGATGGCAAATTCATATGTAGGGCACTTAATGTGACTTGTGGGTGAAGTTTCATTAATTTTGGAGAATCCTAGAGTCATTAATGAATGAGGGAAAGAAAATAAGTTTTTCTTAATAAATAAAGCAAAAGTCTTCAAAAGGAAAATATAATTACATATTCATATTCTACATACTCAACAATAGCTTATATGTCAAATTTCATTAAATTTGGAATTCATTTGCACCCTCAAATAAGGAAAGATAAAAGTTAAATAATTGTATGCAAAACTTTAGTCCCATTCATATTTGGCAATGATATTAAATGTCACATTTTTTTGCGTGCATGATCCAAGCCATTGGATCGGAGGTCAGACGGCCCGTGTATCACCACCTTTGTTGGGTCAAGGGTGAATAGTAATTGGTGGCCAAAGGGCCAAATTTGTTGGGGTTTTCACGATCATTTCTCAATGAAATCGTGTGATTTCTTGGTCTTTAGTTTCCAAATAGGATTATGCATATTTGATCCTTTATTTGTGTTGATTTCATAGATATTTGAAAGCCCCCTAAATCTTATGCTCCAAGTCTTCGTGGAAACCCCCCTTCTATCTGCTTCTCTCATCCTCACCTTATATACTCTTACTCTAGTATCCACACTGTCCATGGCAATCATCCTCCAAAAGCTAATTTCTTACTTTTATGCATTTTGGACTGCAGTCAAAGCATGCTCTTTTCTCTATCTTGTGGAACCTCATGTACACACTCAGAGACACCAGTCTTCAAATGCTTGTGGTGGTATGTTCGGGTGGCCTTACTCCTTATTTTTGTAACTTCAAATCGCCAAATTGTCATGGCCTGTGAATTCACCCAAAAGTTGGAGGAAGCAACATGCTATTTCGAGAAGATATGGTTGTTTGAGGGAAGGGTGCAATCCCTTAGGTGAATTTCCCATCTTGCCCTCCTTATTTTCTTCTTTATTTGTTTTCTCACCCAAGGGCAAATACATCATTTAGCCCTCGTTCTTCTTTGTTTCGGGGTGAGTCAGCATGACCTTTGACCCACGACTTGACCTCACCTGATTGGGCCAAGTCAGTCGAGTCCCAGTCTCCCTCTCCATGTCTCTCTCCCCCTCTCTTCACCCCTCTCACTTGTTTTGATGATGTAACATGGACCTAGCTCATGGAGATGTTGCTTGGAGACAAGACTTGAAGTAGTATAAACTTCCCTCTATCTATATCCTTTCACTGTTATAAACCCTATTTGGGAGACATGATGAAATTTTGTAATCTTTACGAATTGAATATAGTCATGATTTTATTATGTTTCTATACACTTTGGTATTTTGTTTACAAAATATAAATATTTGAAATTTTTTACACTTGTTCCATCATACCTTTTGGGTATGTTTGGGATGGATGTTTTATTTTTCAAATTTTTAGTAAAGGGGTGATCTCACTCTTTTGCAACATCGTATCAGAGCCCATGGTAGTCAAAATCTGACAATTTCAAATTTTTCTTAGTAAATAGAACCCTTGTCTTACATACCCTTTAAGTGACATGTTTGCCCTAGAATTTATTTATGAAACTGTTGATATTATGAAAGATTGATTTAGGATCTTATAGTTTCACATTAGAATCATGTTTAATAAACTCCTAAAATACTTACAACTAAAAGCTACTTAAATAACCATGGTAACTTGAGGTTGTTTAGGTTTTCCTTTAGGAAGCTATTAGAACATGAAGTTGAAAGCAAAGGTGTCTAGAAAGGATTAGGGTTCAAGGGCTGGTGATATTTTCCTCCACGTCGCCAGCTTGATTTATGAGGACTCTTGGATCTGTATGATATATTCCTGGCTTGAGCTGATATGGAATGTCCCTAATAGCATGCTTTTAGGAAATAGTAACCTTAGCATTCTATGTTGGATATCTTTGAGAATCTTATGTGATGACCTAAACTTTCATATGTTGTGACTTGTTTTGAGGATATATACCCAATATAGTTCTCTTATGTCCCATAAAACCACCAGTTTGTTTAGCCTAAGACTAGAGCTTAGCTTTGAAGTTTGGTGTTTGGTAAGCCATCAGAGTGCGTAGTGGACGCGTGATGGATCTTATACATGGTTTAGTTAGACTCACTGTTACAACCCCAAAATTTGGGTTCAATTGATGAGAAATGTAATTTCTCATAATAAAGGTAAATGAACAAATAATGATATAATTTGTTTTGAATAAATTTATTTTGTGTACAATAGCCTTGATGATTGTGTTATGGGCTTTATTGGCTATTGGGCCCAATAACAAGGAATATCAATTTATAAATGAATAATTGAGTTTTTGAGAAAAGAAAGGTGTGGAAACCTCTAGAAGGCAAAAGAACTTAATCCAAAGGTGGATTTCGTGCCTCTTGGGTTCCTTGGGTTCCAAGGAGTACAAAGTTGCATATGGAATGCAACAAGAAAAGAAAAGATCAATTAAGTATTTCTTTATTAAGAAAGAAATTGAAAATATTGATGAAATGTGGAAAATAAGTAAAAAGAGGTATAATTAAGTGATCCTTATTGGAATTTCGTATCCCAAGGATTCGTTATGATAAAAGGAATACCAATGAGGAAAATAAAAGGGAAATAAAGAGAAATCCTCAAAAAAGAACTACTTTAATAAGAAATAAACAAGATAATGAGAAATAATGTAGAATAATGCATTTAAATGCATCTAGAAGGATAATGAGTATCTAATAAAATGGAATTTCGAAATAATAGAATTTCTTGGGATCCAAGGAGTCCCAATGAAGAAAGAGGAAAGAGAAAATACCAATAAAGTCAAATAAGGAGAAAAATATGTAAGGAATATGATAAAAGGACATATTCAAACCATTTAATCTTTTGTATATAATTTTATTTGGCAAAAGAACGTTACACCTGATGGGAACGTTTTCCCTTATTACTTGTCAAAGAAATTATCTTCTAGAGAGAGAAGTACAAGCATATTTTTGGAATTGACTTACTTCTAAGTATTTATATCTCTTTGGAAAGAAACTTTCCTTTTTTCCCAAGGAACTAAGGGCTGTAAACCCAACCAAACCCTCTCCTCTTCCTTTCTACCCTTGACCTATATAAGGTATAGATTCAAGGATACCGAGATCAGAAGGATCTGTGATAGTGCACGTGACTCCTTCAACCTTGCCTCCTTCTTGACCATGAAGGAAGGGACGATGTGGTTCCTGAGGCAACAACTGGTGGTGGAACTAATTCGCGGAGTGGTAGCATCTTCTTCCTGTCAGAACGGAAACAAGGGAGATGCCTAGATGCACAATCTCGTCGCCCATCCACCTGTACCCTGCCTACATGGCCGGAGGACAAGAAGCAGTAGCAGATCAGCACCCGGCCTCTTCGGCCACAACCAAGGGCCTCCGTGGCCGCGGGGGAGGAGGGCATAGGTAGAAGAACCTTCGTCAGTGCTCCTCGAGTCCCAGGGAGGGGAAGCAACGCGGCAACGAAGCTTTAACCTAGCGGCAGTGCTGGGTTTGTGAGGAAGAAGGGTGGAGAGGCGTTGGACCGATGTGCCCCTCCGCGGGCTGAATAACCAACAAACTAAATGAGGGCAAAGTCGTCATTTGGTTATATTTCCAAAGTAAGCGAGAGTGTTGCATGGAGGAGGCGACGTGGCGCTCTCCGATTGGTCCGGGTAAGTGAAATCTTGCAAAAATCATAGTTAAATAACTGTATCTCGGATAGATATGTTTTATACATCAAATTTGATCAGGAGAACGAGAGGGACTCAATAAAAATGTTACTAGAACCTAATTTTGCTTATAATTTCAAAAGTATCTAAAGTGATCATATAATGCATTAAATTTTGCTTAAAAACCCTAACTGTAGTTGGAGATCAAATCAAAGATGATTAATGGGTTAATTCGGGTATTAATAACCTATTGAGATATAAAGTGAGGTTTGATTATAATTTAGATAGTGTTGGGCTTGTTTTAGGATTTTAATCCACGAATCCATGATAATGCGTGAAGAAACCCTAATCTAGGGTAAAGAAGGTAATAAGTTGATATTAATATGTTAATCATAAAGAGGTACAGTAAGATCAAAAAAAGATGAATCTTTGCACGTAATCTGTTTAATTTAGAGTTTATGTGCATAAATATGCTTTAATGGGCCTTGAAACCTTAATGTTGGTAATTAGGACTAATAATGTCTTTACTCATTCAAATTCATGCATAGAACTGAGTTTTCATGGTTATAAGCAATTTTGAGTATTAAAGTTCCTAATTTGTGGATAAATAACCTTAATAGAGAAATTAGGGTTTTTGAATGAATCAAGGTAGAATTAATGATAAATAATGTTCATATGTGAATTAGACCATCATGAATTATGAGTTATTAATCCGAAAGAAACTAAAGGTGATAATTGAGTCTAATGACCTTGAAATAACTTAAAAGGATAAAGAGGGTAGTTTTGGTATAAAAGAGAAATAATCGACTTTAATTGGGCTTATGATGTTGAAATTAGGGTTTATGAACTAAGAGAGCATTTAATATGATAAAAGCGTTATGGAGGCAAAAACCCTAATAAAACCCTAATGTGGTCTAGAAAGCCTAAGGTGGAATCCAAGTCTAGCTTTAAAATGTTCTCGATAAACTATAACACTCAGATCGTATGCATTAGTTTCAGGATATTGTTGATTGCTTGTTGATTGATTCTTTATACTTATTTCTTGGACAATCAAGTTGCTCTGGATCAGGTATGTGGTTAATTATGGATAACCACCTTAGTTTCCCAAGGATTTTCCGAATGGTTAATCACATCGAATGAAAATTATCTATTGGATGTTCATATTTGTAAATTATAAAGTCACTATGATTATCACATTAAAAATAGAAGTATGTATTCTCGCACCTACATGCCACC
Organism: Alisma plantago-aquatica; assembly: GCA_963693085.1. NCBI lineage: Eukaryota > Viridiplantae > Streptophyta > Magnoliopsida > Alismatales > Alismataceae > Alisma > Alisma plantago-aquatica. The sequence goes on from OY856410.1 coordinate 21,707,386, forward strand.
CTGATGGATGATGCCAAAGGTCAGGCCCAGATGGGTAGACCAATGGACACCTTGAGTGGTGACCCTAGGCACCAAGCTTGGGAATGAGAAGGTGGCCTACGATGTTGCATGGCTAGTGGGAACCATGAGTGGTGACCCCCAGGCACCAAGCTCGGGAATGAGAAGGTGGCCTTAAGTCATTGGCAAAGGGCACCCTAAGGTGGGTGTGCCAGGGTTAGGGAAAAAGCGGTGGGGAATGTCATACTGAAAAGTGTAAATTGGCTTGTTAATTAATTTGATTGTGATTATTAAATTGTTAGTCATATTTGCAAGATTTTGGTTGTTCCCATATACCAGTATATTTCGATATACTGACAGACATTTTGTTTGTCGGTGTTTTAGGAACAACAATTGAAAGAACAAACAGTAAAGTGACACATTGTGAAAAAAGAAATAAAGTGCAAGGAGGATTAGATAGAATAATTCAAGACCAGGAAAGATAGATTTCCAAGGTTTTCAAAGGTAAGTAAAGTTTTAATTTTATACCAAATTCCAGTTAGTAGAATTTCAGAATTGTTATTGATTATTTGTCGAACCTTTGATCTTGTTTATTGGATAACGGCACCGACCTTTCGGTCTCCCTTAATTGGGGGTTACTGAGAGGCGGGGTCGTTTCAATTGGTATCAGAGCATAGGTTCCTCAAGTAATCTTTAATAATTATTAAATTTTACAAATTCTGTAGAACCCAAGGGAGTTATTAGAGGATTATCCGAAAGACAGATGTGTCTAGAAAAGGATCACGACCGGGGGCTGGAAATATTTTCCTCCGCACCGCTAGTCGGAATATGAGGACTCCCGGATCCGTGTGACTGCCTGGCCAAAGTCTTAGGGTATGATTCGAAATAAGATACATTTAGGACTCTCTCATCTTGTTCATCCCTTCTCAACTCAAATTCTCTTAAGGACCTTAAGGATTAGGGTTTTCTCTCTTCTCCTCACCCTCTTGAGGTATGGGAAAAATTATTAAGGTCTAAGGAATCGTCCACCAAATTAATAAAAAGCATGTAAATAATATGTCAAGGACATAATCTTAATAGATTAAGCGCAAACTAAAGAATAAATACATGCTTAGGTCGTATGACACGAGTTGTCTTTGCCCTCAGGAGAGACCTGAGCATAGACCTCCTTGTCTGGAGGATGAGTAGAGAGGATTAGTCTTGGAGGTAGAGACCTCCATTAAAAATAGAGACCTAGCACATCCTTTGAGGATGATGTTAACCCTAACCCTAAGTGAAGATTAGAGAGAGAGAGTGATGACATGATGAGGTAGATGTCATGGTTGACCAGATGTTTGGATTGCCATACGAGCCATGTGAGGTTGGGTGACCTAGCACCTTTGGCAACCTAGGAAAGGGTCGTGCATGTTAAATCAAAGGGTAGCTCCTTCATTTATAAAGTTAGTGAAGGACCTATAGAAACCTTATGGCTTATGCAATTAGGGGATAGCATGCCCCCAGAGTACGTCAGTGGTACGGTAGTAGGTTGAAACCCTGGCCAGAAGGTCATGATGGATGGCTTATGAGATAAGCATAAAGAGATGAGTTGAGCATAGGCTTCAACCACATAGGGGTTTGTTTGAGGACATGAACCTTCATGGAGAAGGGACCTCTAGTAGGTATGGTTGGAGGTGGTTTTAGCTCTAGACAGAGGAAGTAGGACCCCAACAAGGAGGTTGGAAGTCTAAAACCCCAAAACTTGAGGAATAGTGGGGAGTTGAGGATGATGCGACCTACGTGGATGATAGTGGTTGCCTTATGCTTGATTCCTGGAGGCTGATGATATCTTGGTTACCTTTAGAGGAACCAAACCCTAGAGAGAGGACGATGCTTCTAGTACCCATGGTATAAGTGGTTACCTGTTGGATGAGATAAAGAGTGCTTTAGACCCTGAGGAGGTTTAAGTAACCAGTTGTGAGGCTTTATACCTAGTTGGTTGTCCTGGAAGATGACTCAACTCCAAAGCGTTGCTCGAGTAGAAAGATCATGGAGGTACATGACATACCTTGGACATGCTTGATTCGTGGTTAAAAGGTTGAGCATGTAGTTGGATACCCAAAGGAGAACCTAGGGTTCCTAGTCCTAAGAGGGGAAGAAGTGTATCCAATGCTCATAATGAGATTTGAGTCTCTATAGTTTCGAACATGGTACTCCTCATGTGTAGAGGTAAAGGAAATCCCTTACGTTAAGGGTATGTTTGATTAACCCCTTACAACTAGGTTGATGTAATGTTGAGGATGAGAACAAGTGTGACCTAGCATGGTTTTGTAGGTACGCTTGTGGCTTAGTAGTTGTTGGTTTAAGCATGCTCATATGGATGTAAACCCTAAGGATGCTTGTGACCTTTGTTATAAAGGTGTAGTTTCCTCCCATCTTGGGAGAGCGACCCTTTGGTAGGGAGTTTACCAGTTTGGTTGGATTTGAGGTAACCTAAGGAGGTTTCGTAGGATCTTGAGAAGATACGTGAAGAGTACATGGCATTAGAATGAACCTATAGACCCATAGATAACCATCTCTATGTTCATGTGGATGTGTTACCATGGAGGTAACCGGTATGGGGCTCGGCCAAGGTAGGCGGGTCGCCATGACCCTTATGAAAGGATGAAAGTCAGGCCACGAATGCAAGAAGAGAGATGATGAATGTTCGGGTAAGGTTATATGTTGGACATGTACAATAATAGAATCCTAAGTCTATCCTAGGGTCATATAGGGATAAGACTGATGGAAGAAGGAGTTGCCTAATTCCCTAGTTGCACATGACCATAGGGTCGGGAGGTAACAACTATCATTGTCTGAGGGCCATGGGTTAGGAGATTGATCACCTTCATGAACTCATGGGACCCAAAGGGCAGATGAGTAGGGCACTCTCTGGATGCATAAGGGAAGAGGGATGACCCCAAAAGTGCCGACACCCTATAGACCTAGAGGAGATGACCAAGGATTGTGTGGTGATCCAAGTAGGTTTCAAATCAGTTTTCCATGGAAGTAATTTTTGATATCATGATGTTTGTGATGTGGAGACATGAGTTGCACGTTTCAACTTAGATTTGAAGGTGTACTGGCAAGGTGGGATGTACCATCTCTATTCTTGGAACAGGAAGAACTTTGTATTTGGACTGCGGCCAAATGCTTATTTCCTCTTGTTATGGGAGGGAGAGATGGGACAGTACACATGCCATACACCAAGAATAAAAGATGAAGCGAGTTGGAACGTTGCAACAAGGTATGAGCACAAAGATGATAACATACCTTGGTGGAGTGAATGATACATAGGTGGATTACAAACATTAAGAGAGAGTAGTGTAGTCAGCTTATGAGGATGTTTTATCAGGAACTATGTGGAATTTACAAGTGAACCAAGGTTGAGTTTGATCACCCTGAGGATGAGATCAGAGTTTCTTGATGAAGACAAACTTAGAGTTGGAGATGAGATGATAAGCATAATACATGGATGTGTATGTCTTCGACATTACTTAACACCTAAGCATAAGAAGGGGTAATGAATCCTCTGGTTGGGATATAGCTGCCTACTTAGCTGAAAGCTAGAAGAAGTTGAAGTTGTTCAACTAACCCTATGTTTGGAAAGAAGATGTGTTTTGGCTAACACATAGATGTAACAAGATATGTTGAACAAGTTAATGGTTGTTTGGGTAGCCAATTTAGTCCTTGTTGTAGTAAAAGGATGGTAATAGAACCTCAGATACACTTCTTTGGATAGGAAGGTAATAAAACCATTTTGAGAGTGGTTTAGGGTTTCCGAGGTATCAAGCTTGAGGAATCATATCAATACAGGAGGTCATGATATACCTTGGTACTACAAAGATAGTAAGTGATGGTAGAATCCTGGATGCTTAAAACAAAGTTGCATGTAGCATGTGGCCATGCAAGCCAGGAGGTGAAGGACGAACATCATTAACCCAGTGTATGGATATAAAGTATAAAGAGTTCCCGAGAGGGAATGGGAGTTCATCATTATGGATGTTGTGAGTTTCTCCTAGACCAAGAAGGTCAAGATGCAATATGGGTTATGGTAGATCGCCTTACCTAGATGACATGAGAAAGGAAGAGTACTGTCACGAGACAAATTCGGTTGAACTACTTAAGAGAAAAGATGGTTCAACCACATCGTGATGTGAGTTCAAAAGTTCTTGGGTATGACCAAGGTTCGCTTCCATAAAGTGGAAGAAGATACATGAAGAACTCAAAAATAGTACAGTTTATCACCCCTTACTAATGGTTAGTATGATCCACACTAGAGGGTCTGACAAGAGCATGTGTGCTCATTCAGGGTGATACAAAGAGACAATTCTTAAGATGTGATGTTAACCACCATAGTATTTATCGGGATGCAAGAAGTTCTAAAGGGAGGTTGTGTCGGTCACCACTTCATTAAGATGATGTTGGTGAAGGAGGCATCGTGAAGGTCAAAAAAGAACCACAATGTGTGTAGATGAAGTCGCTTTGATCGTGTAATGGCTGAGAGAGGGCCCAGTGGTGACATGAGTCACGAGCTGGTGTAAAGCAGATCGACATGCAGTTCGCTGTGGGAGAATATGCGATGTGAAAATCTGACCCCTCTAAGCTACAACCGAGAAAGCTCAGTCCCCGATATATGGGTCCATTTGAGATGGATTGGTGGAGATGGTTGTGTTTATCCTTGCCCCTCAGGATAACATGATGTGTAATGTGTTATATAAGTCCGATCTAGAGCACTATGTGAGGTACCCAAGCCATGTGTTGATCCCTGAACCTATTCAGCTTTTGAGAGGCTGAAATGTCCTGAGTCACCTATGAGGGTACGATATACCAAGGTAAGAAAGAACTCAGATGGAATAATATGATATGGTGAAGGTTCTTGGGAAGCACCATGGAAAGGGTGATGCCACATGGGAGCCCTGATGGACGTATGAAAGGCTTATCCTTAACTGTTTGTTTGCTTGATGGAATTTTGAGGGCAAAATTCTTATAAGAGGGGAAGGATGTTACAACCCCAAATTTTGGATTTATTTGATGAGAAATGTAATTTCTCATAATAAAGGTAAATGAACAAATAATGATATAATTTGTTTTGAATAAATGGATTTTGTGTACAATAGCCTTGATGATTGTGTTATGGGCTTTATTGGCTATTGGGCCCAATAACAAGGAAATTCAATTAATAAATGAATAATTGAGTTTTTGAGAAAAGAGAGGTGTGGAAACCTCTAGAAGGCAAAAGATCTTAATCCAAAGGTGGATTTCGTGCCTCCTGGGTTCCTTGGGTTCCAAGGAGTTGATGAGTGCATACTCATCATGGAATTCAATTGCCTTTTTGGAACCATTTCATCTCTATTTCGCATCTTTCATCCTAATTAGAATCATAATGTACAAAACTACTTAGATGATTCAATAATCAAGGTTTTAACTAAATACATTCGTTTAATGTAGGTATATCAAGCAATTCCATGCATGCGGTCCCAAGACCGTTTGAGCTCTTGTGGTCCCAAGACCGTTTGAATCCATGCGGTCTCAAGACCGTATGGGTTCATGCGGTTCCAAGATCGTTTGCTGGAATACACAGAGAACGAATGACGAAATCAGTCGCCAAAGAAAACCATGCCGTCGCAAGACCATTTGGGTCCATGCGATACCAAGACTATTTGGGTCCATGCGGTCCCAAGACCGTTTGGGTCCATGCGGTCCCAAGACCGTTTGGGTTCATGCGGTTTCAAGACCGTTTGGGTCTGTTTGGGTTCATGCGGTCTCAAGACCGTTTGGGTTCATACGGTCCCAAGACCGTTTGGGTTCATGCGGTCCCAAGACCGTTTGGATCCATGCAGTTTCCAAGACCGTTTGCCGTAAGAACAAAGACCGATTGAAGAGGAAGAAGCCGCGCGATTCACACCGAGACCAAAACCGACCCCAAGATCGATCAACGCAAACCGTTTGACGCCGAAACGACCTCCAAACCGTTTGACGCCGAAACGACCTCCAAACCATTTGGCACCAAACAGTCTCCAGACCGTTTGGCACCAAACGGTTTCCAGACCGTTTGGAGAAGATATTTCCATACCGTTTGGGATCAGATCTAAACCTATAAATAGACCCCAAGGTCCTCATTTGGGGGCATCGGATCCGGACGCCGACAGGATGCCAGAGCACCACTCCGATCAAGTTCCACTCCACCTACTGCTAGTGTTGCATCCAAGGAAGCCAAGAAGAGAAGGAAGACAGAGCAAGGAGCACATCTACTTCACCGGGCTGCATCCACCCTCTGCACCGAGCTCATGGCAGATCTTTCTTTCTCTCTCTTCCTTCTTGTACCTCGCATCATGAGTGAGTAGTCCACTTTTGTTGGGGTGCGGGGACTAGGCCCGCTATCCATGCAAACCATGTTCTTTTGTTAAACTTTCCATGGCAATGTATATAACTCTTCATTTCGTTGTTTATCGTTAATCTTGTAGGTTGGTTATGTGCTTGTTTTCATCTTTGTGCTCCCTATGTTGCGAGAACTTCAATGCATGGGTATGAATGTCATTTAGCAAGTTAGACTCCTTGATGAAAACTTCTGATAGGATTCCTTGAGGTTGTAAGTGTGTGATCCGTGAGGGGACGAGCCATCTAGCCTTCTGTGACGCTTCTGTGCGCCTGACGCCCGTATGGGGGGTTCACAACCTTAGTTGGATTTTGTATCTTCTTGTTATCGTCGATGTTTACTCATACTATAATCGCTTATGTGCTTATCGGTTGACGCGGCTGACTCCTTGACGAGAACTTCTGATGGGATTCCTTGAGGTCGTAAGTGTATGATCCGTGAGGGGACGAGCCATATAGCCTTCGGTGACACTTCTGTGCGCCTGACACCCGTATGGGGGGTTCACAACCTTAGTTGGATGTTGTATCTTCAGAGCCGTAAGACATGTGATCCGGATGGTGACGAGGCATATGATACCTATGGTGATGCTTACGCGGACCTGACGCCCGTATGGGGGGTTCTGCAGCAGCTCTACTTGGAGTGTTATATCTTGCCTGGATTGTTTGCAAAGGAGTATGTTTGTGTGTGTTGCGGTGGTCAAACCCGGTACCATCCCAGTGATTCCACATAACTGATCTAAACCTATCTTTAATCCCACTTTTATTTTCCTGCAATTAGTTTAAACAAACTAAAATCAACCTTTTGTTCTAAATATTAGTTTTACTTGTGCTAGATCCAGCTGACAAGGATTCTTAAAAACGTTGTCCTTTGGGTTCGATGATCTCAACTATACTGCAATAAGACTCGTCCACTTGCGGGTGGTATTATTGCACTTGGTTTAGGTAAAAGCTCGGGGATTTCAGCCCCGGGTAAATTTGTTAGTGCATTCAAAAGGCCACGTCAAATTCTGGCGCCGTTGCCGGGGATGACGGAATCAGTCAGTCTAGTCTAGTTCTTTTAAGACTAATCTAGGATTTTGCTTTTCTTTTGAAATTATCGCTCATCTACTTGCATTTGATTTTACTTTGTGAATCTCATTCTCAAATCTTTCAGGTGCTCTTCAACGCATAGTGCATGCACCGTTTAGATAGTCCCGGACTAATCGCAAGCTTTGATCCCGAAATTGATAGAACCTTCCATCGTCAGATTAGAGAGAATCAAGCTAGGATGGCGCAAGAAGAAGAAGTAGCCCGAAGAGTGGCTCAAGCCATCAATGCGCAAAGAGAGAGGCTCATGCAAGAAGCCAGAGTTGTGGTTCAACAGGAAATCTTAGCAACACAAACAGCAGCACAGGCAGAAGAATTACAGAAAGATCTTAGGGAATTCTCCATCTCGAAAGCTGCGAATGTCTATCACCCAGTGCAGCCTCCTCCCATCGAGGCTGCCAACTTCGAGATTAGAGATCATTGGATCACTTTGCATCAAAACAACCCTTTCTATGGCAAACAAGCAGAAGACAGCCAAGGTTATCTTCTGAGATTCATTGACTTATGTGCTATGACAAAGAAAAATAGAGTCTCTGATGATGCCATTCGTCTCCATCTCTTCAAGTACTCCCTTGCTGATAGAGCCATCAGTTGGTACAATTCACTACAAAGTCAAGTACCTATCACCACCTGGGAGCAACTCCAAAATGCATTTCTGGAAAAGTTCTGCCCCCATCTCTTACATATGCAATTAGGGGGCGAATCACAAATTTCACTCACGTCCCTGGAGAAACCCTCGCTGAAGCATGGGACAGGTACAAAGAGCTCCTACGCAAATGCCCACACCACAGAATCCCTAAGAATCAACTCATAGAAATCTTCTATAGGGGTGTTGAGGATGATGTCAAGATGTTCCTAGATTCCTCATATGGAGGAAATTTCATGCGACAGAGTTATGACAGCGCATGGAGAGTCGTCACCCTGGGAGCAGAAAATCAAGACAACTGGGGAAGATCTGTATGAAAAGGAGTCTTGAAGGTAGCTATGGCTGAAGCTATCCCTGAGTACAAGACTATTGCAGAAACCTTGAAAGTTTTAGTTGCAAAGCAGGATCATATAGAATCATCCCTTGCTGCGATTGGAAGAGGACATTCACCCACTAGGCAACAAGAACAGGTCAAGTCCACCTCTCTGTTCTGTGAAGCATGCAAAAGCACAGATCATTCCACTCTATCATGCAATGTTCTCGACGACGTTGTTCTAAGCAATGCTTGTGGCCAAGGAGATAATTGCCATATGGAAAATCTAAATGCCATCAACACCATCCCTGGGCAAAACTATTACAATCCCAATCAAAATAGGAATCACCCAGGCTTCCAATATGGAAACCCTTCAGGAGCTATGAACTCGCTTCAATTCGGTCTCAACAATCAACCAAGGGGGCCATCAAGATTTCGGTTTAACCAACAACAGAACTTTGGGAATCAAGGAAACTTCAAAGGAGACTTTCAGAATAGGAACTACAATAATTATCAGAACAACTCTCAGTATCAGAACTTGAACTAACAACAAGGACAAATAAGAGTCATCCCCGATGACAAGCTATCCACTATTGAGAAGATGTTACAAACTCAGCAAACTATGATAGCTAACCAGCAGGCTCAGCAGAAAGCTATTGAAACTCAACTAGCTCAACTTGCACCTAGCATAAAGCCACCAGCTGGAGTTTTTTCCGGCCAACCTGAGAACAACCCGAAACACCCTGAACAGGTAAAAGTCGTCACCACCAGATCAAGAAAAGATTATTCAAATCCCCCAATGGAGACACCTATAGCTAGTGCTGAAGAGGATGAACCTGTGATGATCTAAACTTCGACAACACCAGAATCGCAACCACAGGAAGACGAGACTGACAAGGGAAGTTCTGAGAAAACTTCTGATGAGGAAGCTGAAACACCAGAACCAGAAATTCCTATGTATAAGCCTCGAATACCCTTCCCATCCTGCCTAAGGCAAACAAAGCTTGATACGAGATTCATCAAGTTCAAAGAAGCCATGAAGAAACTCCATGTTGATATACCCTTTTTAGACGCTCTTGCTGAGATACCAGCCTGGACTAAGTATCTAAAGTCACTTCTCACCAAGAAGTACATAATTGAAGAGTATGAAACTGTAAAACTGGCAACAACCACATCGGATATCATACTGAGCAAGATGCTAAAGAAACAGAAAGACCCATGATCCTTTGGAATTTCGTGTCACATTGGTGACTCATCATGCAAGAAGGGACTGGCAGATCTTAGGGAAAGTATTTCTATTATGCCATTCAGTCTATGCAAGAGATTAGGTTTCGCAGAATTGCTTCCAACTGCTATGACTATTCAACTTGCAGAAAATTCTATAAAAAGATCGTTAGGAATCATCGAAGATATCCCGGTTAAGGTTGGAAAGGACGCATATGTTCCATGTGATTTCGTCATTATGGATATAAAAGAAGACGCCAGATACCCTCTTATTTTTGGCCATCCATTCCTTGCCACTGCAAGAGCCCTTATTGATGTTGAGGCTGGTACCTTACTGCTCAGGCTAGGCAAAGAGACCCTAGAATTCAAAGTTTTCAAAAGTATGAGATGACCAAGTATACATGAAGAACTCTATATTATTGATTGTGTTGAGCAATTGTCACAACTGACTCAAGAATATGATGAATCATACGACCCCTTGGAAATTACTTTATCTGACCTACCGATCAATGTACATATAGACAAACAAGCAGAGGACTGCATCGAACCCTTCGACTCTTCTGAAGAAGATACTGACACAACCTATGCAGAACTCAAGGCTACTGAAACTACCGAAGAAAGAAGCGAAAAACTTGAAGCTCCCAAAATGAAGCCCCTACCCGAAGGGCTAAAGTACATGTTTTTGGACGACCTCAAAGTTTGTCCAGTAATCATAAATTCCGATTTAACAAATGAACAAGAAAAGAAACTTCTGGAGGAATTAAGGGAAAGAAAGAAAGCCATAGGCTATAAAATAAGTGACCTCACAGGGGTCAGTCAAGCGCTGTGCATGCACAAGATCCCTATGATGGAGGATCACAAGCCAACTATCGAGCATCAAAGGAAGTTGAATTCGAATATGTAGGAAGTGGTCCGTCGTGAGATCATCAAACTTCTCACAGCTGGAATAATCTACCCGATATCGGATTCGCCATGGGTAAGCCCAGTACATGTTGTGCCGAAGAAAGGTGGAACAACTATTATAAGGAATGAGAACGATGATCTCATCCCCACTCGAACAGTCACCGGGTGGCGGATGTGCATTGATTATAGAAAATTAAACAAGGCTACTCGAAAAGATCATTTTCCTATGCCCTTCCTCGATCAAGTCTTAGAGATATTGGCTCACCAAGAATATTTTTGTTACCTTGACGGTTACTTTGGATTCTATCAGATTCCCATACATCCAGATGATCAAGAAAAAAATGACTTTCACCTGTCCCTTCAGAACATACGTGTTTAAGAGAATGCCATTCGGTTTCTACAATGCTCCCGCAACTTTCCAACGTTGCATGGCTGCAATTTTCGTGGGGCTTACTAAAACGGTTATGGAAGTCTTCATGGATGATTTTTCTGTATATGGAGACTCATTCGATTCTTGTCTTAAGCATCTCTCCATGGTTCTCAAACGCTGTGAAGAAGCACATCTGGTGCTAAATTGGGAGAAATGCCACTTCATGGTAAGGGAAAGCATTATCCTGGGCCATAGGGTTAGCAGTAGAGGAATTGAAGTTGATAAAGCCAAGATTGAAGTGATATCTAAATTGGCTATCCCCACGAATGTGAAAGAAGTTTGTGCCTTCCTTGGTCATGTTGGATTCAATAGAAGATTCATAAGAGATTTTTCTAAGATAACTAAGCCAATGACCAACCTGCTTCTAAAAGATGTTGATTTCAATTTCAATGAAGAATGCGTCAAAAGCTTCGACACGCTAAAGAACGCCCTTACCACTACCCCCATCATTAGAGGTCCCGACTGGGACCATCCTTTTGAAATTATGTGTGATGCCAGTGATTACGCGGTGGGTTCCGTCTTAGGGCAATACATAGAAAAGAAACATAACATGATCTACTATGCATCGAAAACCCTCGACAAAGCTCAAAGGAATTACGCTACTACTGAGAAATAACTTATAGCAGTCATACATGCTTTCGACAAGTTTAGATCATACCTTGTCGATTCGAAAGTCATTGTCTACACAGACCATGCTGCTATTCGTTACCTTCTGGTAAAGAAAGACGCTAAACCAAGGCTGATACGATGGATCCTCTTACTACAGGAATTTGATTTGGAGATAAGAGATAAAAAAGGGACGGAAAATGTTGTAGCAGATCACCTCAGTCGCATCCACACTCTGGACGCAGAGAAGATTCCGATCAATGACTCCGTACTAGATGATCAGCTTATGAGGGCTCGGAAGTTACACCATGGTATTCTGATGTTGTAAATTACCTTGTTGCTGGAGTCATCCATCCCCAATGCACCGGGAATGCACTAAACAAATTTATGCATGATGTGAATCACTATCACTGGGATGAACCATATCTTTTTAAACTTTGTGCTGATGGTTTGTATAGACATTGTATCGCTGAAGAAGAAGCTCAATCTATCCTGGAATAGTGTCACTTAGGACCTGTAGGTGGGCATATGAGCTCTAAAAGGACTGCCTTAAAGGTTTTACAATGTGGATTTTTCTGGCCAACCTTATTCAAGGACTCTTACAATTTTGTCCTATCCTATGACAAATGTCAAAGATCTGGCAATATAACCAAGAGACGAGATGCCGCTGAATCTATGGCAAGAAGTCAAGATATTTGATGTTTGTGGGGTGGACTATATGGGTCCATTCCCATCATCTAATGGATTCTCGTACATCCTAGTGGTTGTGTACTACGTCTCCAAATGGGTTGAAGCTATACCAACCGTCACTAGTGATTCAAAACTAGTCATCAAATTATTCAAAGATGTCATCTTCCCACGGTTTGGAGTACCGCGAACCGTGATATCTGACGGAGGCTCCCACTTCATTGAAAGAAGCTTTGAAGCTTTACTAAGAAAATATGGTGTCTCGCACAAGGTAGCTTTAGCTTACCATCCACAAACTAGTGGAATGTTGAGGTCTCTAACCGACAACTAAAAGCTATCCTTGAGAAAACTGTTGGACTTAATCGAAAAGACTGGTCGACGAAAATCAACGACGCCCTATGGGCCTATCGTACTGCTTATAAAACTCCCCTTGGGACTACCCCTTTTCGATTGATATATGGAAAGGCTTGCCACCTACCAGTCGAACAAGAACACAAGGCATGGTGGGCAATAAAACAATTGAACTTTGATATGAAAGAAGCGGGCCAAGCCAGGATTCTGCAACTCAACGATCTAGATGAACTCAGAATGACATCCTATGAGAATGTACGAATCTACAAAGAACGTACAAAACTTTGGCACGATGGACATTTGAGAAGAAAGGACATACAAGAAGGAGACCAAGTTCTAGTATTCAACTCAAGATTATGGTTATTTCTGGGAAAACTCTGTTCCCGCTGGTCTGGGCCCTTCATCGTCAAAAGCATCTCACCACATGGTGTTTTCTCTCTATGGAGTGACAAGACAGGCGAATTCTTAGCAAACGACCACCGTGTGAAGAGATATTTTACCTCAATTGACTTAAGCACTGATGCAACATTAGAACTGGATAATCCAAAAGACCCACCATGAATACAAAGGACTCTGTCGAGCCATCGACATAAAACAAAGGCGCTTGTCGGGAGGCAACCCGATCAATAATTTTGTTTTACTTTTCCTTTTCAAATTTTGTTTTCTAGTTAACATTTCCTTAAATAAAATTTTCCATTTGAGACAGTTTCTCTTCTTTTAGATAAAAGACCAGAGTCGCACTGATCAGAACGCAATCACACTCGGCGGTCATAACTAGTGTAACCTTTCCCCTCCATCTTGGATTTAGGATTTGCTCGGGACGAGCAAATTTCTAAGTTCGGGGTGGAGGGTGGGTGGTACGTACTTCACTTCCACATACACCCTCTTTTCATACTCAAGTTGTCTTTATCATAAAATTTTTCAAAATTTTCAAAAATTTTGAACAGATATTTGATGGAATTTTGACACTTGTTGATAAAATGTAACTAACCATTTTGCTATGCATCTTCAATCATAATATCCTCCTTATTCGAAGTTAAATCCTCAAGAGGACTGAATTTTGAAACTTGCCTTTTGCCTAAAATCATCTGGTGAAGCTTATGATTCCTAACATCATAGCACCTTTAACAAAAATGATAAGTATCTGTCAAACTGATAGGGATCAAACATGTCGTGCTTCCTAAGTGGCTAGTGGAACAATGGCCCGGAATCCCCACCGGATCCGCATCAAGTCATTATTTGAGCATAGTATGACAAGGAGAATAACCTGGTTTTGAATCGTAAATCAAGATGCATTCCGATATGAACTCTCTTCTACACTTCTTCTATCATCTTCGTACCCCTCCATCCATCAAAAAGAAACAAAATATCCAAAATTGTGCCAAACCCTAAGTTCGGGGTGGCACGCCACTTCCCCCTATCCGCTTCTTCCATACCCCTCGCAATAAATAGGGGCATACCACCAAAAATGCAGTCTCGAGTCGAATAGAGGAGAGACTTGCAATCAAAAGATGCCAAAGTGCACACAAAAAGAAATGTGATCTCGAGTCGAATAGAAGAGAGATTTGCACAAAAAATGCAATAAATGAAATTGCAAAACAAATAAAAATCTCAAGTCGAATAGAGGAGAGAGTTACTTCTTCTTTCCATACCCCCTTTCACTCCTTTTTCTACCTAAGGGCACAATGCATGACCCCACCATCATTAAATACACCAGTGTCAGATTGGATGCACACTTGTTGATTCTGCAGGTGTCTCTGGACTTTTACAAAACTCTTTGACATGCTTGTTGTTGGAAAAAGTGAGGAGGAAGTGATGTTGGAAAATGAACTCAGGAACGAAGCTATGGTAAGACGTGTTTAGTGATCCCAGGAAGTTGAGGTACTGATTCATACCGAGCAGAAAGAAAACATTCATGATGTGAAGACGAAGCAATCACATGGATCAAAAGTATTTCATTGGGCAACAATTTTAAATTGTATGTTACTCGAGGACGAGCAACGTTTAAGTTCGGGGTGATTTGATGAGTGCATACTCATAATGGAATTCAATTGCATTTTTGGAACCATTTCATCTCTATTTCGCATCTTTCATCCTAATTAGAATCATAATGTACAAAACTACTTAGATGATTCAATAATCAAGGTTTTAACTAAATACCATTCTTTTAATACAGGTATATCAAGCAATTCCACGCATGTGGTCCCAAGACCGTTTGAGCTCTTGCGGTCCCAAGACCGTTTGAGGTCTTGCGGTCCCAAGACCGTTTGAATCCATGCGGTCTCAAGACCGTATGGGTTCATGTGGTTCCAAGATCGTTTGCTGGAATACACGAAGAACGAATGACGAAATTGATCGCCAAAGAAAACCATGCGGTCCCAACACCATTTGGGTCCGTGCGGTCCCAAGACCGTTTGGATCCATGCGGTCCCAAGACCGTTTGGGTCCATGTGGTCCCAAGACCTTTTGGGTCCATGCGGTCCCAAGACTGTTTGGGTCCATGCAGTCTCAAGACCGTTTGGGTTCATGCGGTCTCAAGATCGTTTGGGTTCATGCGGTCTCAAGACCGTTTGGGTTCATGCGGTCCCAAGACCGTTTGGGTTCATGCAGTCTCAGGACCGTTTGGGTTCATGCGGTCCCAAGACCGTTTGGATCCATGCAGTTTCCAAGACTGTTTGCCGCAAGAACAAAGACCGATTGAAGAGGCAGAAGCTGCGCGATTCACGCCGAGACCAAAACCGACCCCAAGATCGATTAACACAAACCGTTTGACGCCGAAATGACCTCCAAACCGTTTGATGCCGAAACGACCTCCAAACCGTTTGGCACCAAACGGTCTCCAGACCGTATGGAGAAGATATTTCCAGACCGTTTGGGATCAGATCTAAACCTATAAATAGACCCCCAGGGTCCTCATTTGGGGGCATCGGATCTGGACGCCGACAGGCTGCCAGAGCACCACTCCGATCAAGTTCCACTCCACCTACTGCTAGTGTTGCATCCTAGGAGGCCAAGAAGAGAAGGAAGATGGAGCAAGGAGCGCATCTACTGCACCGAGCTACGTCCACCCTGTGCACCGAGCTCATGGTGGAACTTTCTTTCTCTATCTTCCTTCTTGTACCTCGCATCATGAGCGAGTAGTCCACTTTTTCTGGGGTGTGGGGACTAGCCCCGCTACCCATGCAAACCATGTTCTTTTGTTAAACTTTCCATGGCAATGTATATAACTCTTCATTTCATCGTTTATCATTAAGCTTGTAGGTTGGTTATGTGCTTGTTTTCATCTTTGTGCTCCCTATGTTGCGAGAACTTCAATGCATGGGTATGAATGTCATTTAGCAAGTTAGACTCCTTGACGAGAACTTCTGATAGGATTCCTTGAGTTCGTAAGTGTGTGATCCGTGAGGGGACAAGCCATCTAGCCTTCGGTGACGCTTCTGTGCGCCTGACGCCCCTATGGGGGTTCACAACCTTAGTTGGATTTTGTATCTTCTTGTTATCGTCAATGTTTACTCGTACTATATTCGCTTATGTGCTTATCGGTTGACGCGGCTGACTCCTTGACGAGAACTTCCTATGGGATTCCTTGAGGTCGTAAGTGTATGATCCACGAGGGGACAAGCCATCTAGCCTTCGGTGACACTTCTGTGCGCCTGACGCCCGTATGGGGATTTCACAACCTTAGTTGGATGTTATATCTTCATAGCCGTAAGACATGTGATCTGGATGGTGACGAGACATCTGATACCTATGGTGATGCTTACGCGGACCTGACGCCCGTATGGGGGGTTCTGCAGCAGCTCTACTTGGAGTGTTATATCTTGCATGGATTGTTTGCAAAGGAGTATGTTTGTGTGTGTTGCGGTGGTCAAACCCGGTACCATCCCAGCGATTCCACATCACTAATCTAAACCTATCTTTAATCGTGCTTTTACTTTCCTGCAATTTAGTTTAAACAAACCGAAATCAACCTTTTGTTCTAAATATTAGTTTTACTTGTGCTAGATCCAATTGACAAAGATTCTTAAAAATGTTATCCTTTGGGTTCGATCCTCAACTATACTGCGATAAGACGCGTCCGCTTGCGGGTGGTATTATTGCACTTGGTTAAGGTAAAAGCTCGGGAATTTTAGCACCGGGTGAATTTGTTAGTGCATTTAAAAGGCCACGTCAGGAGTCCAAAGTTGCATAGGGAATGCAATAAGAAAAGAAAAGATCAATTAAGTATTTCTTTATTTGGAAAGAAATTGAAAATATTGATGAAATGTGGAAAATAAGTAAAAAGAGGTATAATTAAGTGATCCTTAGTGGAATTTCGTATCCCAAGGATTCCTTATGATAAAAGGAATACCAATGAGGAAAATAAAAGGGAAATAAAGAGAAATCTCAAAAAAGAACTATTTTAATAAGAAATAAACAAGATAATGAGAAATAATAAAGAATAATGCATTTAGATGCATCTAGAAGGATAATGATTATCCAATAAAAAGGAATTTCGAAATAATAGAATTTCTTCGGATCCAAGGAGTCCCAATGAAGAAAGAGGAAAGAGAAAATACCAATAAAGTCAAATAAGGAGAAAATATGTAAGGAATGTGATAAAAGGACATATTCAGACCATTTAATCTTTTGTATATAATTTTATTTGGCAAAAGAAAGTTAAACATGATGGGAACATTTTCCCTTATTACTTGTCAAAGAAATTATCTTCTAGAGAGAGAAGTACAAGCATATTTTCGGAATTGACTTACTTCTAAGCATCTATATATCTTTGGAAAGAAACTTTCCTTTTTCCCCAAGGAACTAAGGGTTGTAAACCCAACCAAACCCTCGCCTATTCCTTGCTACCCTCGACCTATATAAGGTCTAGATTCAAAGATACTGAGATCAGAAGGATCTGTGACAGTGCACGTTCCTCCTTCAACCATGCCTCCTTCTTGACCATGAAGGAAGGGACAATCTGGTTCCTGAGGCAACAACTAGTGGTGGAACTAATTCGCGGAATGGTAGCATCTTGTTCCAGTCAGAACGGAAACAAGTGAGATGCCCAGATGTGCAATCTCGTCACCCAGCCACCTGTACCCTGCCTACAAGGCCGGCGGACAAGAAGGAGCAGCAGATCAGCACTCGGCCTCTTCGGCCACAACCAAGGGCCTCTGTGGCTGTGGGGGAGGAGGGCGGAGGTAGAAGAACCTTCATCGGTGCTCCTCGAGTCCCAGGGAGGGGAAGCAAAGCGGCAACAAAGCTTTAACCTAGCGGCAGCACTGGGTTTGCGAGGAAGAAGAAGGGTGGAGAGGCGTTGGACCGATGTGCCCCTCCACGGGCTGAATAACCAACAAACTAAACGAGGGCAAAGTCGTCATTTGGTTATATTTCCAAAGTAAGCGAGAACGTTGCATGGAGGAGGCGACATGGTGCTCTCCGATTGGTTCAGGTAAGTGAAATCTTGCAAAAATCATAGTTAAATAACCGTAGCTCGGATAGATACGTTTTATACATGAAATTTGATCAGGAGATCGAGAGTGACTCAATAAAAATGTTTTGAGAACCTAATTTTGCTTTTAGTTTCAAAAGTGTCTAAAGTGATCATATAATGCATTAAGCTTTGTTTAAAAACCCTAATTGTAGTTGGAGATCAAATCAATGATGCTTAATGGGTTAATTCGGGTATTAATAACCTGTTGAGATATAAAGTGAGGTTTGATTATAATTTAGATAGTGTTGGGCTTGTTTTAGGATTTTAATCCACGAATCCATGATAATGCATGAAGAAACCCTAATCTAGGGTAAAGAAGGTAATAAGTTGATATTAATCCATTTATCGTAAAGAGGTACAGTAAGATAAAAAAAAGATGAATCTTTGCACGTAATCCGTTTAATTTAGAGTTTATGTGCATAAATAGGCTTTAATGGGCCTTGAAACCCTAATGTTGGTAATTAGGACTAATAATGGTTTTAATCATTCGAATTCATGCATAGAACTGAGTTTTCATGGTTATAAGCAATTTTGAGTATTAAAGTTCCTAATTTGTGGATAAATAACCTTAATATAGAAATTAGGGTTTTTGAATGAATCAAGGTAGAATTAATGATAAATAATGTTCATATGTAAATTAGACCATCATGAATTATGAGTTGTTAATCCAAAAGAAACTAAAGGTGATAATTGAGTCTAATGACCTTGAAATAACTTAAAAGGATAAAGAAGGTAGTTTTGCTATAAAAGAGAAATAATCAACTTTAATTGGGCTTATGATGTTGAAAATAGGGTTTATGAACTAAGAGAGCATTTAATATGATAAAAGCATTATGGAGGCAAAAACCCTAATAAAACCCTAATGTGGTCTAGAAAGCCTAAGGTGGAATCCAAGTCTTGCTTTAAAATGTTCTCGATGGTTAATCATTGGCAAAGGGAACCCTAAGGTGGGTATGCCAGGGTTAGGGCAAAAGCAGTGGGGAAACTTCAAGATTCTCTTTCCTCCTTCATTAATGGTTTCAAGATTCTCCAAATTTGATGAAACTTCAACCACAAGTCATAATTGATGTGTTGGATATGATTTGCCATTAATTTTACATGTTGGATCGGTTTGTATATTTTTTGAATATTTTGAAGTCTACACACGTTCTCTTTCATGATTTCATCTTTTAACCAAACATCTTCCAAATTCGATGAAAATACACTGAGGGCTATATTTATTAGGTAGATCATGAAATCAAGATTATTTTCCTCTTTTGGGGTCATTAATTATTTTATTTGATATTTTGGAGAAAAGACAGATCTTCTCTATCCAAAATAAATTAAATTAATTATTATTATGTGAATAATGTGACATTTGACTCCCAAAGTAATTGGGACCCAAGGAACATGATTTTTAACTTAGATTTCACTTTTGGCATTTCCTTTAATAAGTTCTGATACAATTAACATTTGTGGCCATTGTTTTCATATTATTTCATTATTATCACTATTGCTTGTTAAAAAAAATAATATTATCACCAAAAGAGTTATGTGTTATGTATTATTTCCATGAAATTTTATCGAATTACTTCATTACTTCATGTGAAATATTTTATTTTTCCATTATTGGCCTAAGATTAATGAAAACATTAGGTCACATTAGGGTGATTTATGCATGCATTAACTCATTAGAGTTATACTAAACATCTTTAGGTCTAAAACTTTAATCTTGTTTGGCTAATTCCAAAAGGTTAAAGTTCTAGGGTAGAGTTAAAGATCTAGTATATTAGAGAAACATAATGAAGACTTTGCCATGTTGGCCTAGGACACGTGTTAGACTAGATTTCTTTAATTTGTAGACATGATTGAGATGGACATGTTTCTCACGACAAGCACTTATGTCTAGTTAAATATTATCCTTTACATATTGACCCATGTGGGTGTTGAACAATTTCATATCATCAATTGTAATAGATAGATTCTTTTATTTTGATGATATAGTTTAGGTTTTTTAAGAAAATGAATTATTATATAATTTTATATTCATCCTTTTAGAAAAAACATTGTGTAATTTCTATTTTTGATATTAACATTTATTCTATTATGCAATGAGTGGTTCCCCTATCGGGTCATGAAGACCATTAACATGTATTCTATGGATAGCATGCTCAACTAAGAGTAGTACTAAGATGATTGACATATTACGTTGTTTTCTCTAGTTGTGCATGAGTTAATAAAAAATACACATCAAAGGCCAGTGTTGGTTAGTGGGGCCATTCATCATAGAATAATCTACAAGAGCCATGTTATGTGGGTCTATACTATACAATACCATCCACAATAGAATAAATTTACAAGAAGTACATATATGGGTCAAATCCATGAGAGAAAATTAGATTTTAGAATTAATTTTCATCACATTAGATCAGTAATTGAGGTAATTGACTACTATTGTGAATGTTTGATTGATTATTTGGTTTGAGAAAAGCAAGTTGAAATCTAGACAACAAAATCCAATTAATAATAAAAAAAGAGGTTCAATATTAAAATATGTTCTAAATATCATATCTCACCTAAATACTTTTCAATGGTTAAACATACAAACATTTGATGTTTCAATCACTTACTTTCTCAAAAAATTTAATCTTTTGCTTTGTATTTATCAAACTAAAGAAACACAGATTGGAAACAAAAAACTTGATTTACACCTAAAATGTTACATTATGTTCCATATTTTGAAATTAGGAAACCCAAATTCTAATTGATTCACTTTTCTCATGTTATAAAATAATGAGTCCCGGTTCTTAAGTTTTGACTTTTTATGTATATCTACTAAGAAAATTCTAAAAACAAATAAAGGGGTGATCAGTCCCAAGAAATGAGACTAATCTTTAGATATAATATATCAAGTAAACAACCACAAAACAAGACAAGTTACGCATAAAAATGTTTCTGAGTGACTATTTATCAAGAATTCTATTCTTTATCCCATATACATCAAGATAAAGAATTTTTTTTGGGTGAAATGATGTTTATCTCACAAATATATAAGTAATGCAAAATAAAAGTGACAAGACAAAAGTTTTGAAGGGTAAACTCATTGACATGAAAACTTACTCCACTAGGAAATAGAAGATCCATTAGATGCAGGTTGTGGAGGAACTACTCAACTGAAAACCCTAGGTGAGATTTTGGGGCACCACAACATATTTTCAACTAGACTTGACCCATCTTCATAAAATTTTATACATGACAAAAGTGATTGGATAGGGTGCATTCCCCACGCTCCAAATTTAGATGTGGATCAGCCACTACCACTTGGTTGTCACTCTAGGGATATGTCAATGAGCTATACTTGGAAAAGTTCTTCATTTTCTTTATCAAATTCTTTTACCTCCTCCTTTTCATAATTTTCTTCTCAGTCTAGGATAGTGGGAAGCCACTTTCTAGATACCATCATTTACTAAAAATACTTTACAAACAAATGAAAGATATCCTCCAGAAATAACTTTGTTTGTAACATATAATTTTTCCCAAAATATTATGACTTCTAATGCCATCATAGTAATATCTTGTTTCTCCTATGCGCCAAAACTAATTTGAATATGACTAAATGACATAACATGTCGAGAGAATGATATGTTGTGTGGCAATTCAGATGTGAGGTTACATTGCTCGACATGTTCTGTCAAACAATTGAAAGTCGTGTCCTCTGCAATTGTTCCTACTCCAAAAATTGTTCTTGTTGTTGTCTTGAGACATGTATGTCCCATGGGAGACACAAAGTGTCTCCTCTTATGTTTTTTCAAACAAAGTGAATGTTGATAGTTGACATTGACTTGTTATTTTATTGACATGCTATGTTTTTTCCTATACAATGAACTTATTACCTATGAAATTGATAGGTCATGCCTACAAATGGACACTTTATTTAGTCTGAAGAAGGGCATATATCTTTTTTTCTTTATCATGATGATTCCATCTGTATAGTGTTAGGATTTGGTTCTTATCCGAATTGGATTAGAACTAAATCTGTCAATACTAGGAAAGAGAAAGTAATGTCCAACGTGGAGTCCAAGAATTATTTTCTTCTCTTATTCTATTGTCGTTCTCCTAGGCCTTATAGAATAGATGTAACTCTCTTACTTCCTTACAGGGGGATGTCTTGTACCTATAAAAAAAGGTAGACACCATGGGTTATCTGTGCGCCGAATAGCACCAAACATTGTGTGTGCCAATAGAGAGGAAGGCATACGAACATCCAAGATGGAAGAGAGTGAGAAAGGGGTATGTAATTCTATTATGGGCATGTGATTGTGGGAGAGCGACAATCCTTGTAATCTTTGTGGAGTTGCTTAATAGAATTTTGTGGTCTTCTTCGTTAGCTCAGTTCTCTTATTAGTTGTTTGTTTGTTAGTTTGGCCTATCGACTGGAAGGTTGTTGTCACTTTTATCGTATAAGCTAGGGCTGTATCTCGTGTGGTATTTTTGTTGGGCTTGAAGATTCCGCAAATCTCTTCAAGTGGTATCAGAGTAAAGGTTGCTACAAGACAATCAAAAAGCATCAGAGGCACATGAAGCATGGAGAAATCGACTAGCAATGTGGGGAGTCACCATATTAACAATTTGATGACAGATGCAACTTCAATGTGTGGCAAAGTACGGTGAAGGACGTCTTAGTCCAACAAGGGCTAATAGAAGCTCTTGCAAGATGTCCGAAGGCTACTGGAGGATGATGCAGTGTAAGGTGGTCAGTACAATCCATTTGAGTCTCTTCGCGGAGGTAGAGTATTCAGTGATCAATGAAAATTCACCAAAGAAATTATAGAAGGTCTTAGAAGAGTTGTATATAGCGAAGTCACTGACAAATAGGTTGGTGCTAAAAAGGAAAATGCACAAATTGTGAATGGAAGAAGGAACAAGGTTCGTCGACCATCTCAACATCTTCAATGAGAGCAATAAGGTCGTTCTCTTAACATCATCTCTACCACAATCATGGGAACAACTGGTGATGAACATACTTATCAGGAAGACTACACTCGACTTCAACGAGGTGATTTCATATTTATTGGAGGCGAAGTTTTTGCAGAAGCCATTTGAATCTTCCTCCTGGGGTGGTAATGTTTTGGATGTTACATACGATAGCTACAAAAATAGGGTCACAGGAAGAAGAATCGATAGGAAAAAGGCAGACGCATATGCAACATATGTGATGAAGAGGGCCGCATATTAAAAGACTGTCCAACGTTGAAGTAGTTGAGGAGTGGATCTTGGTCATTAGCAGAAGGATATTCAAAAGTACTGGCTATCATGAAATTAGGTACCAATCATGGGTAGATATTTGATTCAGGCTCTCGCTGCATCATATGTCCAGAGAGAGATGTATTTGATGACGGATCTCTCCATCGGGTACGTAGGATTGTTCAACTCGCAGATGACAAACTCTACCAAATTGCCAGAATTGGAACAGTTATGTTCAGGATGCATGATGGAGCACATCACACATTGTCGGGGGTTCGATATGTCCCCAGTCTCAAGAGGAAACTAATATATGAGAGGGGAATAGAATCCATCGGTTACATAATTTCAAAGCAAGGTGGAGTCGTGCAAGTCACATGCAAGGGGCAAGTGATGGTAAAGGGTACCTAGTCCAAAGGAGCATATCGATTGGTTGAGTAGGTTTTAACTAAAAGAGGAGTAGTTGATGGGAGTTCTACCACTAGTGGCATAGATGAAGCATTGACACATGAGGTGAGCTCAAAACGTGCTACATGTCTTCAACACTCAAGGGAATACACGTGCGAGGCTGGAAGACCGACTATGAAATTTAATAGATTCAGAGGTGAAGCTGTCACCTGTTGGAAGAAGGAAGATGTGGCAAGACTGGCCACATAGTACTAGTGAGTAGGTGGAGCTCAGAGAAGGTACAAACATATGGCATGGAGGGCCAAAGGAATGAAGGTTGTAGTTATTCCAGCTGCAGGTGGAGGCGGTGTAGTTTTCCAAACTGTACAACTTGAGGAGCTTTCAGATGAAGGGTCCAGGAAGCCATGTCTGAACATGCACTCCGCATAGGCATGCAATGGTAGAGTGCTTATGAGGGAGGAAGCATCTTCCCAGGCAGAAGAAAATAGAATAAGAATGAGAGTAAAATTCTTGAAGGAGAAGATACTTCATCAGATAAGATCCAAGGAGGAGATTGATAGGATTTGATTCTTATCCAAATTGGATTAGAATTATATCTAGAAATATTATGAAAGTGAAAGTAATGTCTAACGTGGAGTCCAAGCATTATTTTTTTCTCCTATTCTATTGTTGTTCTCCTAGTCCTTAAAGAATAGACGTAACTCTCTTACTTCCTAATAGGAGATGTCTTGTACCTATAAATAGAGGTAGACACCATGGGTTATCTGTGCTTCGAATAGCACCAAACATTGTGTGTGAAAATACAGAGGAAGGCATACAGACATGCAAGAATGAAGAGAGTGAGAGTGAGAGTGGGGTACATAACTCTATTGTGGGCACGGGATTGTGGGAGAGCGAAAATCCTTGTAATCTTTGTGGAGTTACTTAATAGAATTTTGGGATCTTCTTCGCCAACTCAGTTCTCTCATTGGTTTTTTATTTGTCGGCTTGGCCTTTTAAATGGGAGGCCATTGTCAATTTTATCGTGCAAGCTAGGGCTATATCTCGTGTGGTGTTTTCTTGGGCTTGGAGGGCTTCTACGTGAATCCCAACACATAGGATAGGAACATGATATAGATGTCATGTATCTAGATTGATCTCTATAAGAAATAGCAAGAATTACTACAAAAGTATTTATAAATGTATTACAATAAACACGTAACTATACTGAATCAACATTATACATGTATCGAGTATAATTTAAAATTTATATGAAATGCATTTATCACACAATCAAACTATTTTTGATTCATTTAACTTGCATGAGTAGATCATATCAAAAGTTTGACTAAAATTTTTATATGGTCCATGTTCACCAAGCTATACCCAGACTCGTAAACAAAGATTTGCCATATTTTTTTATAAAGGGCACCCGCCATTTTATTAAGTAATCAAATTGTTTGCAACTAGTACAAGGATTCAATCCCCGAAGCCCTCCCTAACACAGTGAGGGTTAACAAAATGACAGGCGAAAGAAGCCAAGGCATGTGCTACTCTATTGCCTTGCCTTTGAATAAAAAGAAAATTAAAAGACAGGAAGCTAAGAGAAAGGTCTATGATGTCACTGATGATGGTCTCCTCATAGCTGCGCCTGCCATTCCCCTTCTTTACCGCCTCCACCAACAGTAAGTAGTTCATCTCCACCACTATGTCCATGTAGCCTTCCCTGAGAGCGAGTCGCATGTCGTGCAAAACAGCCGTACCCTCCGCACTAAGCATTGAGTACGCCTGCTCTATCTGAAACTGGAAAGTCCATAAAAGTTGTTCGTGCTCGTCCCTAATGGCTGCGTCTCAACCATTATCATTTGCCATGGTGAGAGACGCATCAGTATTGATCTTCACGCTGCCTGGTGGTGGCCACTGCCATGTCACTGGTCACTGCGCCGCTACTGAGTGTGCCACTACCTTGTGATAACGAACATAGTTTGACACTTCAATAAATCCAGCCGCAAGTCCCGGGAGATAAGACGGGTGATCGTCAAAAAGTACTTTGTTCCTTGCTATCCATGCCACCCACATAAGAGTGGCTCCCTCATCCCTACACCGACCATCACCTTCCTCAAGCAAGCTCCTCACAAAGCTCCCCACATCATGTGCCTCCACCTTCCCCGTCCAATCAAATTTGTCCGTGACCCAAATCTGCCTAGCCCGAGGACAGTGCATCAAAGCATGGGAAATGTCCTCTTTGGGCGCAATGTTGGCATCTGTCATCTTGCGTCACCTGCTTCCTCATAAGCTCTGCCTTGGTGGGGAGAATGTTCCTAAGAGCTATCCAGACAAAGTGTCTCAGCTTTGGCGGCCATCTCTACTTCCAAAGTTTCTTCCATAAATCTGTGTTCGCACCCTCTACTAGGTCCGCTCCTGCCCGGAGAAGGAAGTAAGCACTACGGATTGAGAACGTACCACTACTCTCCTTCTCCCAGAACATGATGTCTTCTCAATTACCCTGTGATAGCGGGATGTTGAGGACTCTCCTAGCTATGTGTATAGGAAAACATGCCTCCACAGCCTCTGTATTCCATCTCTTTGGCCCTCTACAAATCAAATCACTCACTGTCCTGTACTCCACCGGTCCCTGTATCAAATACCTGTGTACAGTGCCACTGAGCTGTGGAATCCACCTATCCCTGTATATGTTTATGCTTCCCCCATCCACCACCCGCCAAAGAAAGCCACTCTTCACCTGCTGCAACAGACCCCAAATACTCCTCCAGGTATAGCTGGGATTCCCCCCCAACTCCATGTGCAAGATAAATGAGGACCTAAAATATTTCTCCATCGGGTACGTAGGATTGTTCAACTCGCAGATGACAAACTCTACCAAATTGCTAGAATTGGAACAGTTATGTTCAAGATGCATGATGGAGCACATCACACATTGTCGGGGGTTCGATATGTCCCCAGTCTCAAGAGGAAACTAATATATGAGAGGGGAATAGAATCCATCGGTTACATAATTTCAAAGCAAGGTGGAGTCGTGCAAGTCACATGCAAGGGGCAAGTGATGGTAAAGGGTACCTAGTCCAAAGGAGCATATCGATTGGTTGAGTAGGTTCTAACTAAAAGAGGAGTAGTTGATGGGAGTTCTACCACTGGTGGAATAGATGAAGCATTGACACATGAGGTGAGCTCAAAACGTGCTACATGTCTTCAACACTCAAGGGAAGACACGTGTGAGGCTGGAAGACCGACTATGAAATTTAATAGATTCAGAGGTGAAGTTGTCACCTGTTGGAAGAAGGAAGATGTGGCAAGACTGGCCACATAGTACTAGTGAGTAGGTGGAGCTCAGAGAAGGTACAAACATATGGCATGGAGGGCCAAAGCAATGAAGGTTGTAGTTATTCCAGCTGCAGGTGGAGGCGGTGTAGTTTTCCAAACTATACAACTTGAGGAGCTTTCAGATGAAGGGTCCAGGCAGCCATGTCTGAACATGCACTCCGCATAGGCATGCAATGGTAGAGTGCTTATGAGGGAGGAAGCATCTTCCCAGGCAGAAGAAAATAGAATAAGAATGAGAGTAAAATTCTTGAAGGAGAAGATACTTCATCAGATAAGATCCAAGGAGGAGATTGATAGGATTTGATTCTTATCCAAATTGGATTAGAATTATATCTAGCAATATTAGGAAAGTGAAAGTAATGTCTAACGTGGAGTCCAAGCATTATTTTCTTCTCCTATTCTATTGTCGTTCTCCTAGTCCTTAAAGAATATACGTAACTCTCTTACTTCCTAATAGGAGATGTCTTGTACCTATAAATAGAGGTAGACACCATGGGTTATCTGTGCTTCGAATAGCACCAAACATTGTGTGTGAAAATACAGAGGAAGGTATACAGACATGCAAGAATGAAGAGAGTGAGAGTGGGGTACATAACTCTATTGTGGGCACGGGATTGTGGGAGAGCGACAATCCTTGTAATCTTTGTGGAGTTACTTAATAGAATTTTGGGATCTTCTTCGCCAACTCAGTTCTCTCATTGGTTTTTTATTTGTCGGCTTGGCCTTTTAAATGGGAGGCCATTGTCAATTTTATCGTGTAAGCTAGGGCTATATCTCGTGTGGTGTTTTCTTGGGCTTGGAGGGCTTCTACGTGAATCCCAACACATAGGATAGGAACATGATATAGATGTCATGTATCTAGATTGATCTCGATAAGAAATAGCAAGAATTACTACAAAAGTATTTATAAATGTATTACAATAAACACGTAACTATACTGAATCAACATTATACATGTATCGAGTATAATTTAAAATTTATATGAAATGCATTTATCACACAATCAAACTATTTTTGATTCATTTAACTTGCATGAGTAGATCATATCAAAAGTTTGACTAAAATTTTTATATGGTCCATGTTCACCAAGCTATACCCAGACTCGTAAACAAAGATTTGCCATATTTTTTTCATAAAGGGCGCCCGCCATTTTATTAAGTAATCAAATTGTTTGCAACTAGTACAAGGACTCAATCCCCGAAGCCCTCCCTAACACAGTGAGGGTTAACAAAATGACAGGCGAAAGAAGCCAAGGCATGTGCTACTCTATTGCCTTGCCTTTGAATAAAAAGAAAATTAAAAGACAGGAAGCTAAGAGAAAGGTCTATGATGTCACTGATGATGGTCTCCTCATAGCCGTGCCTGCCATTCCCCTTCTTTACCGCCTCCACCAATAGTAAGTAGTTCATCTCCACCACTATGTCCATGTAGCCTTCCCTGAGAGCGAGTCGCATGCCGTGCAAAACAGTCGTACCCTCTGCACTAAGCATTGAGTATGCCTGCTCTACCCAAAACTGGAAAGTCCACAAAAGTTGTCCGTGCTCGTCCCTAATGGCTGCGTCTCAACCATTATCATCCGCCATGGTGAGAGACGCATCAGTATTGATCTTCACGCTGCCTGGTGGTGGCCACCGCCATGTCACTGGTCACTGCGCCGCTACTGAGTGTGCCACTGCCTTGTGATAACGAACATAGTTTAACACTTCGATAAATCCAGCCGCAAGTCCCGGGAGATAAGAAGGGTGATCGTCAAAAAGTACTTTGTTCCTTGCTATCCATGCCACCCACATAAGAGTGGTTCCCTCATCCCTACGCCGACCATCACCTTCCTCAAGCAAGATCCTCACAAAGCTCCCCACATCATGTACCTCCACCTTCCCCGTCCAATCAAATTTGTCTGTGACCCAAATCTGCCTAGCCCGAGGACAGTGCCTCAAATCATGGGAAATGTCCTCTCTGGGCACAATGTTGGCATCTGTCATCTTGCGTCACCTGCTTCCTCATAAGCTCTTCCTTGGTGGGGAGAATGTTCCTAAGAGCTCTCCAGACAAAGTGTCTCAGATTTGGCGGCCATCTCTATTTCCAAAGTTTCTTCCATAAATTTGTGTTCGCACCCTCTACTAGGTCCGCTCCCATCCTAGAGAAGGAAGTAAGCACTACGGACTGAGAACGTACCACTACTCTCCTTCTCCCAGAACATGATGTCTTCTCTATTACCCTGCGATAGCGGGATGTTGAGGACTCTCCTAGCTCTGTGTATAGGAAAACATGCCTCCACAGCCTCCGTATTCCATCTCTTCGGCCCTCTACAAATGAAATCACACATTGTCTTGTACTCCACCGGTCCCTGTATCAAATACATGTGTACAATGCCACTGAGCTGTGGAATCCACCTATCCCTGTATATGTTTATGCTTCCCCCATCCCCCACCCGCCAAAGAAAGCCACTCTTCACCTGCTGCAACACACCCCAAATACTCCTCCAGGTATAGCTGGGATTCCCCCCCCCAAATCCATGTGCAAGATAAATGAGGACCTAAAATATTTCTCCATCAGTATCCGAGCCACAAGGGAATCACCGTATACTTCCAACCTCCACCCTTGTTTATCTAGTAGCGCAAGGTTGAAAGCTTTCAAATCCCGGAACCCCATTCCCCCACAATCTTTGGGCATGCATAACCTCTCCCAACTCATGTAGTGAATCTTCCCCTCCCCTTCCTTTGATCCCCACCAAAACCTTGCCATCATTGTGTGGATATCATCAATAAGGCCTTATGGAAGCTTGAAGATGCTCATAAGATACGTCGGGATAGCTTGGATGACTGCCTTGATCAACACCTCTTGGCTTGGCCTAGAGAGAAGTTGTTCCTTCCATCCCTGTAATTTCTTCCACGCTCTGTCTTTTATCACAGCGAATACAAGCTTCTTCGATCTCCCAACCACCGTAGGGAGTCCAAGATACTTTTCATGTTTGTCCACCTCCCTCACTTGCAGTCGGTTCTTGATCAACTCATATCTTTCTCCAGTGACATTCACACTAAAGGACACCTCTTTCTTCTCATAGTTGATTTTCTATCCAGATGCCCTCTCGTATTGGCTGAAAATTTCATCTAAAGCGGAGCATTCTTCTGAGGTAGCCCTTATGAACACAATGCTATCGTCTGCAAAAAAGAGGTGAATAACCCGTCGTGCCCGTCTTCAAATCCTCGTCCCATGAATTTTGTGTTCCTGTGCTGCTTTAGACAAAGAAAAGGACTGTGCTTCAGCGCAAAAAAGGAAGAGGTAGGGAGATAAAGGATCACCTTGGTGAAGACCTCTAGATGGATTTGAAGATCCCCTCCTGCTGCCATTGATGATGAACTTGTGGGAAATGCTAGTAACACAATCCATCACTTTGGACCTCCAAATATCCGACACTCCCATCCTTCTCATGACCTTATCCAAGAAAGGCCACTCAACCCTATCATATGTCTAGCTCATATCCAACTTAAGAGCCATCAAACCTTCTTATCGCTTCTTCCGGTGCTTCATGGTGTTGAAGGTTTCATAATCTACCAGGGCATTATCCGTGATCATCCTTCCCCCTATAAATGCACTTTGATTCTTAGAAATCATGTCATGTAGCCACGACTTGATTCTATTATCCATAACCTTAGTAATGATTTTGTAAGAAACATTGCAAAGGTTGATTGGGCGATATTTTGATAATCGTATCAGGCTATTTGTCTTGGGAATGAACACAAAATCCATATCATTGATATCCAATAAACACTCCTCCCCTTCTGACCATTTACAGATAAAGGATAACATGCTATTTTTAATAACTCCCCAGAATTTTGGGTAAAAGATAGCTTTCATCCCGTCAGCGCCCGGGGCCTTGTTGGGATGCATTTGTTGCAGCGCCTTCCACAGCTCTGCCTCTGTGGGAATACAATCTAAATCTGAAAGAGCAACTTCCGACACCACTCGTGACAGCCCTTCTAAAAACTCATTCATTCCTGAAGGGTTTGAGCTGGTGAAGAGGGAGTTGAAGTAGGTTGAAATAATTTCAACAATAGCCTCCGGCTCCGAGTGCCAACCGCCATCCTCCTTAAATAGACTGCCTATAGTGTTTCTTCTCTTTCTTTGGCTGGCCTTATGATGGAAGTATTTAGTATTCTTGTCCACGTCCTTCATTTCATTGGTTCTGGACCTGGCCAACCAATAGCTCTCCTCCAACCATTGGAGTTCGTGCAATGCTTTGGCTAATGCCTCACATTCTTGTAACATATCATGAGAAGGTGGTCGGTTTTGTACTTTGGTAAGCCTCTTTACAGTCGTTAGTATCCTCCTTTTTATATTTCCAAATTTATTTGTCGCTCATCCTGCCAACTTTTCTGCACATATCATTGTCTGCCCTGGGAGACCTACCGCGTGGTTACTGTCCCATGCTCGTGTGCCCACCTCCTTGCACTCCGACGAAGAAAGCCAAAAGGTTTCAAACCTAAATCGTTTCCCCATCTGGCCCTCCACCTGTCTTTTGCGTTCCGCCCACAAGAGAATTTGTCCATGATCAGAATTAAGAATAGGAAAGTTTTTCACTTTTCTGATATTGAAGATGTCACACCATTTCCTATCTGCCAGGAATCTGTCCATTCTTTCCATGATGAGGTTGTCCGCCTGCAAACCATGCTTCCAAGTGAACTTATTCCTAGAAGAGCCCAAGTCCATCATCTGGCACCTGTCTATATTCTCCCAGAAATTGAGCATCTGCCATTCACTTCTTGGTTGTCCTCCTTTCTTCTCCACATGAGATAAGATTTCATTGAAGTCCCCACCTAGAACAATGGGCCACCTAGCCTGGCCACAGATGTCCTCCATCAGCAACCACGTAAGATGACGTTAATTTGTAGCTGCCCAACCATAAATGCCGACAAAGTAGAAGCACTCTGGACTGACCTCCAAACCCACCACCGCACTGATATGGTGATATGAAAATGACTTCACCTCCGCCTCATCTCCTCTCCACCACAGACCCAGCCCCCCGCCCTTCCTCTACTATCAACATCGAAACCCAAATTGTACCCACACTTCCTCCTCACCGCCTCCTGATTACCTGCTCTACACATAGTCTCCATGACAAAGACTAAGTCGGGCATCTCTCTCCAACACCTCCTCCTGAGAGAGTCTACCGTCCCAGGCCTGCCCAAGCCCTGGACGTTCCAACATATGGTTTTCATCGCCCTTCAAGGGCCTGGACCTCCCCAGTGCCCGCTACTGAAAGAATTAAAGGTGCCTCCTGGACCTCCTTCCTTAAACGCTTACCCCCTACTCCCCATTCTCCTTCTACCTCCTCCTGAGGCTCCTCTTCCCCCATCCTTCCCCTTTCCCCCTGACATTCCCGGTAGAACTCGCCCTACTTTCCTCCTCCTGAACCCCCTGACTGGAACCCAACCTCGTGTTCCTTCTCACCCTTTTTCCCTTCCCCCCTGTATTCATCTGTTGTCTTCCTTCTATCTTTCCCACAAAAATCCCTAACTGGCCTTGGGCAAACCTGACCTCGTCTTAAGAGTTCCCACCATCAAGAACCTTCTTAGAACCTGCCCCAGTATAGCTTGCTCCCCTTTGCCCCTAGCATTGTCGCTCTCTCACTGCAAGGTGATCTTCCGTCTGGTTAGGATCGTGTCCTGGGTGACGTTGCTCGTGCCCAACCTGTCGATGCCCTTCCATATCCACGAGGGGACGTTCTTTTGTATGCTCAAGCATGCACCTTGCGTTAACGCCTCCCCTCCCTCCGCGATGCCCTGTCTTAACAGTGGCAGGGACGTCAATCAGCTCTGCATGAAGCATAGGGTGCTCCCCTTCCTTCCGAGTCTGACCGTGTACCCACCGTACCGTGCCAGCCTCCGCTCCCCCTTTGTTGCCTTGACGCCCATCACCCACCTGCTGGCTGTTCGCTTGGGTCCCAGTCCTCTAGGTTCCTATATGACCACCGGGGTGCAGGTCCACTCCGTCATCTTCCTTCCCCCCTGTGAACGATGGTTGAGGCTCCCATGTTCAGCACTTCCCCTACCACAGCCCTCTCCCTGCTCATCTATGTCCTTCCGCCTGGCGAAGAACTCCTCCAAGACCTCCATCGTTGTGGATTCCCCCGTCTCCCCTACCTCATCCTCACCTTCTTTACCGTGCTGATGTACGCCAGGTATGCCACTGTCAGTGTTGTCGCCATGACGTCTACTCCCCGCAGCAGACTTGGTTCCTGATGGCTTGGAAATGAACCTGAGTTCCTTGGTTGCACTCTCTCTGCCCAGTAACTCCTCTGTTGAAGGAACTTGCCATCGCTTCGTCAGTGATGCTTTGACCCATGGTCCCCACCTCCTCGGTTCCAGACCATCGTCTTCCTCTTCCTCTTCATCCCTGCAATCTTTTTCAAGGTGCCCTATTACTCCACACAAATAGCAGAAAGTCGACATCCTCTTGTACCTGATCTCCACCTCCACAACCTTCCCCTCCCTATCCTGTATCTTCTATTTCTATCGGATTGGCCTGGTGACGTCGATCTCGACTCTTTCCTGACACGAAGCATCCCAGCCCAGGTCATGCCTATCCACTGTGCACACTCTACCTATCTTCCCTGCCACCACTCTGATTGCCTCCTCCGATCGGTACCCTAGCGGTAGATTATATAAACAGATCCAAAATTGGCTTGAGTTGAGAATCATCTCCGTCAGTGTGTCCTCCGACCTGATATCCTTCACCACGAGCAGGTGGTTATCAAAATTCCACATCCCCTCTGCAAGCACCTTCTCCTTGTCCTTCCAATGCAAAAATTGGATCACAAATAGATTGTTGGATATCTTTCGGAATCCCACCTCCTTCCTCAACAACCATGCGTTGATCATGGTATGTGTAAAGGGTGGGAAATTATATGGCCTCTTCGTCATTAGCCGCCCGACCAGGGCAAGTTCAATGTGTTCGTTCTCATCTCCGTCGATCGTGTCATTCAAGTCCAGTATGTCTGACTCTTCCTCCTCCCAGACTCTTAGAGATGTGTAGCGTTCCACAAGCTCTTTTGCCATGGCGCGGAGGGTACCTGCAAATCACAAGAGGTATCGCCTCGGTGGCGAGGGGAACCCTGAGTCGCCGCCATCACCCAGACAAACCCTAGGAGGCGTGCGTGACCAGGGAGTATAGATTTTCCATATTATATGTGTATATAACCATTGATTTATACTAAACATGCATCCTTCATAAGGTAATATTTTTAATTTTTTAAGTATACAATTAATGTAAGGTATGTTTACTTCTCCTTTATAGACCTACTAATATGATGAAAAAAATAGTTATGAATTGTATGTGGGCTTGCCCAAATTTGATTTGAAATCCAATTTATTTGGCATGTGGGATTGGCCAAATAAATAGTGACACAATTTTATATCAATATTTATATGAGTCCAACCAATATCAATGTCTTTTCATTTGTTAAGAAAATTGTAGTGATAAAAAAGATGTGATTGCTCACCAAATAATACCCATCAAGTCTTTATCCCCTCCATGAAAAAGGTTCTCATCAAATGAGTTTCTATTAAAATAAGTACTGACATTTTTCTACAAAAATTTACTATGAAACAAATTTATATTATCATCTGTACCTTTACTAAATATGTTATGAAGAAACTGGTGATTGTAGGTAAATTAATCATAAAAAATAGAAGATACTTTAATTTTTATGGTGTTTTCCTGTAATTTGATTGATTTTTTTTCAAAAACATTATTTTTGTTGTCAACATTATTTTCTTTGTGAAAATAATATTTGATTTTGCTAAAGATATGTAGATTTCGCTGAGAAAGAGAGATCTAAGAAATGTGTGGGAGAATATTTATTTCTTAAGAAATGCAGCATGCATGTCATTGTATCCTTATGTATTTAATTATTATTTTATATTGTACACACATACCAAATTGTAACCATAATAAAATTTGGTGAGAAATATTTGCTTTATTTTATGTCAAAATAGTATCCTTTGAGTTTTTTTTGTGATTTAAATTAATGAATTCTGCTCTAGTATGGGTCTCTTTTATAAAATATCCCCTATCCTCTTACTTGGACCTATTTAACAAATAATAATTTTGTAAGTTTTTCCCCTATCTTTTTCTCTATGCAAGAATTATCAAAGAATAATTTTTATAATTTTTTTCTTTCTTCTATTCATTTTCCTTTCATGTCTATTTTTTATCGCATACAAAATGCTACCTAAAACCCATTCGAGTTATCTCTCATTCTGGGACCACATCATCATCATCATCATCATCATCTAAGCCTCAGTCCCAACTATGTTAGGGCCGGCTACAAGGATCCTTCATTACCATTCAACTCTATAATGGTCCATATTCTGGTTGAGATGTAGAAATTTAAAATCTCTCTTTATAAGCTCATACCATGTTAATTTAGGTTTTCTCTTCTTCTATTTTTATGCTTGACTCAATGGCATTGCTTCGAATAAGAGCATTAGTCAGTCTGTGTTGCACATGTCCATACCATCTGAGTCGGCCCTCGCACAAGTTGTCCTCAATGCTCGCCACCCCCACTTTATTCCTGATATAATCATTTCTCAAGCAATATTTTCTTGTCTTCCCACACATCGATCTCAACATACACATTTCAATGACGTTCATCTTGTTGAGGCCTTGTTTCTTCACCGCCCAACATTCACTCCCATAGAGCATGGCTGGCCGTATAGATGTTCTATAAAACTTACTTTTTAACCTGAGAGATATCTTCCGATCACATAAAACTCCAGTTGCACTCCTCCATTTCAACCATTCTACAGTGATCTTGTGAAAAAAATTATTTTGTACATCCCCATCTATTTTAATAATGGAACCCAAGTAATGAAATTTATCACATTTTGGTATATCTACTCCATCCAACTTGGCTCCATCATTCACACTGCGGTATTGGCTGAAATTACAATGCATATACTCAACTTTGCTCCTACTAATAATCAACCCATTTGATTCGATTGTCTCTCTCCACTGTTCAAATTTAACATTTAATCCAACTTTAGTTTCGTCAATCAAAACAAAATCATCAGCAAATAGCATACACCAAGGAATATCATCTTGAACATTCTTTGTCAGCTCATCCATAACAAGAACAGACAGATAAAGGTTGACTATGGATCCTTGGTGAACCCCAACTGTGAGAGGAAAAGTTGATGCCTCTCCTCCAGGAGTCTTCACACTTGCAGTAGAGCTATCATACATGTCTTTGATCAAGTCAATGTATGGGATCGACACATACTTTTTCTTCAAAACCATCCACAACACTTCTCTGGGTACTCGATCATAAGCCATTTCCAAATCAATAAACACCATATGAAGATCTTATTTGCTTTCTCTGTATTTCTCTATAAGCCTCCTTATCTGAAAAATAGCATCAATTGTTGATCTTCCAGGCATGAAACCAAATTGATGTTTTATATCTGCATTATAGGTCTTTGCTCAATAGTACTCTCCCAAAGCTTCATTGTGTGACTCATCAACTTGATACCTGTGTAACTTGTGCAGCTCTGAACATCACCTTTGTTCTTATAGATGGGGGCTATACTATTTCTCCTCTCATCCGACATCTTCTTGGTGTTCATGATCTTGTTAAAGATCTTTGTTAAACACATAACTCCTTCATCCCTCATACTCTTCGATACATCAATGGGAATACCGTCTAGTCCACATGCCTTTCTCATTTTCATCTTTTTCAAAGCATTCTTGACCTAAACTGGTGAAACTCGTCATGTGTAAATGATATTTCTTGTATCCATGTCACGTGAGTCTCTAACATATTTGCAATATATCCTTTGAAAAGCATATGGAAGTAATTTATCCACAGATTCTTGATATCATCGTCCTTCACCAACACCTTTCCATCTTCATTCTTGATACATTTCACTTGACTCGATTCTCTTCCTTTCCTTTCTCTTATACAAGCCATTTTATATATATATATTTTTCCCCTTCACTTGTGTCCAACTTCTTATACATATCATCAATGCATCTAGATCTTCCTCCTGAGTAATCTTTTTAGCTTTCCTCTGGGACCACGCCTTAAAATAAATATAATATATGCAACTATATATATTTTTGTGGAATAAATATTTTTATCCAAAATTGGCACTCATTTGCACTGAATACCCTCATATCCATTGAAAAAATTTGTTCATCAGAAGTATTTGTTTAAAAGCAATATTCCTTTTCATGACATAATGGTCCATCGAGATCAATTCTTACGTATTCAAGATAAAAATGATTTCTTGTATCGTTCAATTTTTCTTATTTCAACTACAAAAATAACCACACGTTCAAGAAGTAGTGTCGTATTACTTTTTGGTAACTTTCTTCCAAATTTGAAAGGTGTTTCATATCCTTACTATAACAGTTTAATGCATTACAATTAGACAACTCTTCTATTTCTGTCATACTCATTTGAATATTTTATGTGGTACGATGTAGAGAGCTAATCTCAATCGTCAACTTCATCTATAAATTTGGTCAAGTTTTTTCTCCATACAAAAGTATTGTGAATGATATCGAATTAAATGTTTTCAATAAATTAACTCTTCACTAATTATTTGGATATGTATACTAGAATACTTTTTCCAATATTTTCTCTCTAAGAAAACATATCTTCCTTCATAAATTTTCACATGATAAATTTTACTTTGTCATTAACACATTCACATATTTTGAATGTTATTCCTCTATCTTACTTCCCTT
Source organism: Alisma plantago-aquatica (assembly GCA_963693085.1). NCBI lineage: Eukaryota > Viridiplantae > Streptophyta > Magnoliopsida > Alismatales > Alismataceae > Alisma > Alisma plantago-aquatica. The sequence goes on from OY856410.1 coordinate 21,745,199, forward strand.
AAAATAAACAAAAGATGTACTAAATATTTTTTTCTTCAACCTAACAAAATTCTGTTGGATCTAGGGCTTTAGAAGGGGGTGAATAAAGCTACAAAACTTCTCACAAGATAGATAAGACCTTCAAATTATATCAAATTGAAACCAATAGAATAAGTGCAATATGAAGTCCTAACTAAAAAGCATAGTAAGGATGAGAGGAATTGATAGCAAGCACTTGACAAGGTCATGTAGAGTGGTTCTACTCCCCAGACTAGGAGAGAGTGAGTCCACTACCTAGAGAGGTCAGCTTCAAGGACTTTAGAAGTGCTTTTCTATATATTATCACCAAATAGAGTTACAACACAAGAACAAAAAAGCACTTACCCATCCAAGCACAAAGAGTATTCCGCCTACCAAGGGCTTATCCACTTTGGAAGAGTCTTCCGTCTTCTTCCAAGATCTTACCCACTCTAGCACAAGTCTTCGACCTTCAAGGATTTTTTAACTCGTCTTGGATCTTCATCCTTTGCCTTCTCCTTCACCTGGAGAAGATCATCACCTCTTCATCAACCTTAAAGAGGAAAAACAACAACTCCTCCTTCACCTGAATTAGCTTGCTTCACCTTTGTTTCATGAAGGAAAGGGGTAGGGAAGATGGAGTAGATGAGAGATTTACATGCACAAGGTAGGAGCTCTCTTACAACAGGCCTATCTCACTAATAATCATGAAATGAAGTGTAAACTAGAGAAAGAAAGAGGCGCAAGGAGTTGTAACACACTCAACTATAGCAAGGACTTATAATAGTGTGAATGAGCAAACTTAGAATGAACTCCAAGGGGTCCTATTGATAGATGGGGGTGTTCCCTTGAGTTGGGGATCACTTAGGGTCAAAATGTAGCTGGTTTCCACAATGCAACGAATCTATTTTCACCCAAAACAACTCACCAATGGTTATAATCACTTATTGTGTGTTTTTTGTACAGTACATATGGTTGATTTTCATAAAGGTAACTCAATTGATCAACTAAAAGACAAATCCAATTTTCAAACTATCGGTCGAGTTTGTTCTGGTAAACTCGACTGATGAGCTAAAATTAGATTTGATCAGTGAGTCGGTTGGTCGAGTTCTGTGAGTGTATAACTCGACTGATAGGACATCTTTAAAAGAATCATCATAGGATCGGTCGAGTTTCCAACTCGACCGGTGAACAACCTGTGATAAATTTTCTAAGTTGACTTTTGAGTGATTAAACCTTGGTATTAAGTGTCCCTAATATTTTTCTAATCTTACTGACAAGTCATATCATCAATACAAGTGATAAAAAAAATCTATTAAGGTTTATTGGAGTGATTTCCCAAATTGCACACTTGCATTGCATTTGAATTGAACTTGAACAAGCTAGGGCTTGTGTAATTTGATCCTTTTCAAGTACCTAAAGCCAGAAATCAATCTTGAACAAACATATTAGGTACATTGGAATGGAATGGTTTAAGTCATTATCAAAATATCGGAAATGTATAACTCTCAAGTCAACATTCACCCATCTTTCGATAATGACAAACTATTCCTCAAAAAGGATATTGAAATAATATCTTTGCCTTGTGGATTGTAAGGGGATTCATGATTTGAACAATGTGAATTTCTCCCCTTCAATCTATGCTTACTTTAACATGCATAGTTAGTCTATCTACACAAAGCAACATAAAATACACATACTATATGGTCCTTTAGTAAATCACATGATAAAGCATATAATGAACAAGAAAAGGATCACATAGGCAATAACAACAATATGGTTGAGGTTCAAGATATTGAATCTCTCTCCCCCTTTTGACATTTTCAAAAAGGTAGGGGGTAGAAAAGCAAAGAAATAGGTCTTCTCCAAGAACAACCAAGCATATAGTCATAACGTGCAATCTCAAAACATACATCAAACTGAGACGAGAGACAAACAATCTAAGGCATACTCAAAATATGGTAAAACATGGCACCAAGTCATTAGATGTAGAAAATCAAAGAGTAAGTGTGCACAAAATTAAGATTACAACCCAAAAAGCAAGTTCTCATGACATAGCTACAAGCCAAAATGATGAAAACTAAGGTGATAGAATTGTAAAGATCAGAACATGTGCCCAAATGTTTCTAATACAAAATAGCCTAGAAAGATATATATGATCAACATATCAAAAAAAACTAAGAACAACTAGACAACTAAACTATATATATATATCGACAACATCATCATCGTCATCATTAGGATTGTAGTCATACTCTCAAGTCTGAAGGTGCAGCAACATCACCTTCATCACTGGAGGCACCAATAGAGCCATCAGATCCACCATAATCAGAAGCATCTCCATCCTCCACATCATCACCAACATCCTAGTCAAGATCAACCACCTCCTCATCAGCCTGGTCTAACATCTCTCATCAACAGAGGGATCGAAACTACTACTGGGACAATGAGCATTCTGCTCATCCCAAGACATACCAAGAGCATGGAGCTCATTGGCCTGTGGGAAGGAAGGAGAAGAACTATTGAGGATGGCAAGTACATTGGCTAGGGGGGCAGAAGGTAGAGGCAACACAATAGGGGTAGGCCCAACAACAACAAAAGGTGTAGCAGCAGCAGAAAGTGCAGGTGGAGGGGCTGGGTAAAAGTGATTATTAGCATAGGATGCATAATCACCTCCTCGGTACGGCCGGTAGGCTGGGTAGGGGTGTGCACATGACATGTTCATGTTGGACATGATTGAACATGGGTCCTGATGCAGGTTCTCCTGAACCTAAAGGTTGTATGCCTGTTGATGCATCATGTAGCCCATAAGGATTTCATCTGACACATGGAACGATGCATGTGTAGGTCAGGTAGGCTGAGGTGGTGGTGGTGCTCAGGTAGAGGTAGAAGTAGAGGCACCAGGTGTGGTGGAGGAGAGTGTAGGCACAAACTTCTGAAGGGTGGTCTCACTGATACAAACTCCTTTCTAGGAAGGTTTCTAATGAAAGTCATGGAAAAGAGATTTGGTAGTAGAAATTAGGAACATACCCCAAATCAGTGCATGGTAGGAAGGGTAGGTGCGACAGGTGTTCTTGCCTGAGTCAAAGTAGGCCATATGGTGGATAATATATCTTGACCACATGGCTCTAACATTCTCTAAGAGACAATACATGATCATTGCAGTGTTTTCTAAAATCTCCATTTGATTTTTCTTGGGATGGATATTGTAGTTAACAACTAGGGAAACAATGCATCTCTTGAAATCCAAGGCAGAGGAGGGAAGGGCGTACTTCTTATTATAAGGAAATTGAGGCTTTTTCAAGAATCTATGAATATCAGGGAGAGTAAGATCATATTTCTTATAGAAGGCGTTGATGTATGCACAAATTGTTGTTATTTTGATATCTAAATTGGTTATTTTCTTTGCCATTTGTGCTTAATTGAATATCTTTTTAATACATATTTTACCAAATTAGTAAAAATCACTTGTGCGTCATTTCTTATATTTTTACATGTATTTTACATGCATTTTACATGTTTTAATTATTATAATAATTATTTGATTTTATTTATTGATTATATTATTGCAGATAATTATTATTTATTGTAGCAAAGTCGATACCACTGACTTGCAACTCGGTGGAACCGACATGGCATCAGAGTCGACATATAATTTTGTTCCAGATCGAGATGGAAATGTCAAAAGTCAATGGCACCGACTTCCAAGTCGGTGGTACTGACACAGAGACATACGACCCAGATTAAACACACTTCATTAATGAATTTAACATTGTACAAAATGTTATATATATAACTTTTGACCTAAAGTGTGGACGCCGGCCTAAACCACACCATTATATAGAGAATCTTGTTCTCTATCGAGAGGGTGTGAAAACCTAGGTGAAAGGAAGAAGAAAAGTGGATGAACCCTATCTGGCAGACCTTGGAGACATTTTTGCTGCGGAGACGACGGCGGAACGGCTTCATTTTCTCTAGATCCATTCCTCTACTCTTTCTCCAATTTACTGTATCTTGAAATCCAAGTTTTGCATATTCTCGAGTTATTGTGATACCATGTCGTCTATTTTTGATTAAAAACCTTAATTCCTTAGGACCCGGGAGTAGCCTGGGTATGCAGTGTGTCTGATTTTTATGAGTTAATATATATTGTCCGCATAACTTTTGAATATGAATCTATGGTAATTACATTTCCTTATTGTGCTTGATCACCACAATTAGCTTATTAGATCCTTAATTATTGCTGAAAAGGGGATTAAGGGTTAGAAACACATAGGTTCACCCATTTATCAGCGTCCCTTGGGAAAGGTGGGGCATAAACGGAAGGAGATTACCCAGAGTTAAACTAAAAGCACCTTACTAATGGATCAATTACTATGAGAATGGAATTGGCTTTAGATTAGGTAGGGGAATTACATTGCGGAAACAGGTAGTATCTAGCTACAGGCTCTTTATTCAAGATTAGGAGGGAGTTATATAAATAATTAGGGATTAGATTTAGTGTTGCCTGTGGTGAAACCAAAAGTTCTAAGGAATTCATCCCTTCTTGATCACAACAACCTTAGTTAGCTTTACTTTTTGTTCTTAGTTAATTAAACAACCAATCAACTCTTGTTTTCGCCTTAGCTGACCAATCCTAACTAGTAATAGTCTTTAACCTCACAACTCCCCGTGTTCGATAACTCGGGACTCATAATTCCATATTACTTCGACACGTACACTTGCGTATTACACGCACGTTATACGCGTGTCTTGTTTTTTGGCGTCACTGTCGGGTAGTTGGCATGGTTAACACTATAAAAAGTTAGGATCGGCCACTCTAGGCCATTGTATTTATTTTCCTTTTTTATATTTTTTTATTCTTCTCATTTTTCCTTAAACAAAACTTTAATGTTAGTTTAGGCATTGTACATAATCATCTAAATATTTCTTTGCAGTTAGTCTTTTTTTATTTAAAAAAGTAAAAAAAAGCTCATGTCCCCTATTTGTTCTGAGTGTGGAAATGCACATGTAGGTTATAGATTTTTGAGTCCACCTTCATTACATCATGAGAAAATCTCAAAGGAAGTTCATCATGAGCATATTAGGATTATGATTCAATATGTTTTAAATCGCAAAGGTCCTATTTCTAATGGAGGTTGGGGTAGAGTAGAGAAAATGGAAGAAGTTGAGGTTGATGATAAGGAATTAGAGAGTGAGGAGAACATATTGGAAGAAGTTTTAGAATCACCTCTACCGTGTCCTTCCATTGAGACCACACCCACACCCACGAATCCTAAGATTGATTTTGAATATGATTGGGGATCTGATGAGGAAGATGAGGAGAATGATGCAAATAAGTTGGATGAAAATTTTAATACATGTGTTTGGGATATGAGTGAAGGAGAGGAGGATCTAGATATTACTTTATTTGATAGTGATCTTATAGAGGAGGAAGAGAGTGAGGAATATGATACTAAGAATGAAATGGTGGAGGAATTTCCCATTATCCATCACATAATTCCTTCACCACAAGACCCATCTATTCATTTCCTTATTGAGGATCCTATATGGGATATATATCCAGATGATAATTTTGAAAGTTTTTGTGAGGATATGAATGAATGTGGGGGAATTGAATCATTAGTAGAGGATGAGGCACAAAAATTCACATTTGATATAACCCCTCCATTATGTGTAGATAGGAGTGATCCATTAGGGATGGTCATAGAAATTAAGGATCAATCATCATTATACCTTTCACCTCATGGCTATCTATTTATGTATGTTCTCCCACATCAAGACTTGATTGTGAGTCATGTTCATGTTCATGTTCATTGCAATGCTAATTTATTGTTGAAATGGAACGTCAACCATACATGTTGGTCTTCTGACTATTATTTATTTTTTCTCATTGTTGCAAGGAACTAGATGTTTATAAGGAAGAAGCAGAGAGAGCTTCACCCTCGTCCACGACCACCTAATTATTGCTGATTGACATGTATCCATCCTAGGACGTTAAACAAGGGAGCTTATGGGAGGCAACCCACCAATTAGGTTTATTTTGTTAAACTTTCAATTCTACTTTTACAATCCTATTTATAGATTGTGATATCTAGTTTTGATGCAAGTAAAAAAGGTTCCTTGATATGTGTATTCAGTGTGCAGGGACGCACTGAGTCGGCACCACCAACTTCACTATCAGTAGTATTGAGTTTTCATCAGTGACATCTCACAAGCTGAGCAAGCATAGACACTTCACTGAGCTTGAGTGCATATAGGAGGGCAGATTATCATAACTAGTACATAACCGACCTTTAGTGTCGGTTATTTAAGGCCTTTAGTGTCGGTTTCTAAGCGACACCTATGTGGGCGACACTAAAAGCTCAACCATTACACGTCGGTTCCAAAACCGATGCCAAAACAGTGTGCCACCGAAAACACGCCATCAGGGGACTATAGGCGTCGGTTATTAGATAAGAAACCGACACCATATACCTTCACGCCACAGAAAGGGCGCCATCTTGGGCACTATCAGCGTCGGTTATTAGATAAGAAACCGACGCCATATACCTTCGTGCCACAGGAAATAGACGCCGGTTATTTATATAAAACTGACATTGTAACTATGTGTGTTGGTTTTATACAAATAACCGACGCCTATTATTTTTTTTCTGTCAGTCAGCAGACCTGCTGTGGCTGGTCACAGGATGAGAAACATGTAGTTCAGTTATGAACTGCAGGTTTGACGACATCCATTGATATCAGCCAACAACAGGCCACAAACCTACAAAATTAACAACAAAAATATTCACACATTTAGCAATGCAACCTGCAGTTCCATTTGATTTTCACACATTTAGAAACATTCATGTACCTAGCAATTTGTAGTTCCATTCATTTTCACATTCACACATGTAGAAACATTCATATAGCAACCAACAATTTCATTCGTTTTCACTCAGACACATGTAGAAACATCTAGATATGTAAAAACATCCAAACATGTAGAAACATTCACACATATATTATAACTAGTAGGTGCACGTGCTCCGCACGATGCTATTTGTGCATCATTACTTTTCTACAAAAAAATATTGTTAGAGTACAATATGTTAAGTATGAATTGTTATCAAATGAAACCACAATAACTATGATGTTAACTATGATGTTTAGGGTTTAGGGTTTAGGGTTAACTATGATGTTATCAAATGAAACCACAATAACTATGATGTTAACTCTCATTTAGGTTTTGTTGTTCTTTCTGTTCTCTTCTTTACTTTGTGTAAGTTTACATTACTTTCAAATCTCTACAATCTGGTTGCTCAGGAGAATACTCCTTAACTTTATTGTTAAAGGTCTATATTTAATATTTTTACATGATTTCCATAAATTAAGTATAAAATTTTGTGAAATAAAACTACAACAACTATTTTTCTTAAAAGGAGACAAGACATGTTCAAATTTTGGAATTTTTTTCCTCCTTTATCTTTGTATGGTACTTTGTTACCATAATATATCTTGTTGCATCAAAGAAGATAATTTCCCTCTTTCTTATTAGAGGTCTATCTTTATTTCAATTATGGGCTTTTATTACATATGTTCTTTATCATCTTGATATTGTAGACCTTATTGATCTCTTGTTATATGCATTTAACAATGATTTTCTTCATCCATGACCATAAATCATATTATCTCATATAAATCTATAATATTTTATGGGTTTATATTTTAGTGATTTATTATATAAGGTCTAGTGACTACATATTAATTTACTTCTCTATAGTAAAACTATTACTCGATGTCTTTGAAGTACATTTTGTATTTTTATATACTCAAAGGAATGTGTTAAGTGATAATTATAATGAGTGTGACAGAAGTTCATGTAATTCTTCTTAGGATGCTAGAATAGTTATAGGTAGAATAGATGTTGGTTCTAGACCGATAAAAATGATGTCCTTATCTAATGTGTGAATTGTAGTCCACCTACTATTTAACCTATTTAGCCACGTTATTACATTGGATATGTAGTTTATTTCAGTTCAATTATTCTGTATTTGATTGTATGTTTATATCATAAGTTTGTTGCCTCCCTTTAGTATAGCATTTACTCTAAAGTTACTTAGTCTCGTATTTACACCTAATAATATCTAATAAAATGATTTTTTGACTCATTAGAATTTGGTGAACATGGACGCATGCTTCTGATGTAGTAGAATGCATACCTATATACATTGTAGAAAACCGGACACAATATGAATCATTATGTACTTGTAAAATAAAAAAGATACAAATGCTGAAAATACTCAATTTACATACTAAAAACATAATGAATTATAAATTTTAATCAAACATTTATGATACACATCTAGTAACATGTGAATATGAAATCACTATAATCCTTATTTTCACCCTTCTTTTGGTGTTTTTAGTGACTACCCTTATAGTATATTGTGAAAGCAATCATAGATGGTTTTTGAGGATATCCATGATTCAGGATGGTGGATGTATGATTACATGTTGTGTTATCATTCATGTTTTTCCAAAAAAGGATGATAGGATAAAAAAAGTAATAACGATTATGAACCATTCATTTGGCCTACTTTAATTAAAGTAGTGTTAAGGAAAAATTATAAATAGAAAAATTGATTATGTGTATATACTACCTATACAATTAGCAGATAATAGTTGTCATCTACATGCACTTGCATTGTAACTGTACATGAGAACAATAACTACCATGCTTTTTAAAAAAGATAAACCAAAAAGTCTACGTAATTATGCTCATTTTACCTTGGTCTACATTATAGTGGGTGGTATGGTCCTTTTCTTGGAACCCCTCCAACCAAATAATGTGAAGGATCTCATATACAATTAATTGAAGCCCAGTTTCCTTCTAAAAGATACATAAATTGCAATTTTTGAAAATATTTTTTATTCTGTAAAAGAGAACATCTCATATCAATCGATTAAATATAGTATATCCATGTTGATTTATAAAACTTGAGTATCGGTGATAGTAAACAACTATAAGAGTCGAACCCCATGTGGACATTTCTAGCAATTTGAACCAAACATATCACTTTAGATTAGGTCAGTGATATCTTATTAAAAATGGTTTTACCATTTTTTGCATTTTCTTCTATAATTTTTGAGAAGTTTATTTAAATATTTCAAGTATATGACTTGAAAATTTCACTAAACTAAGTTTGTTCATTAGTTTTCATATAACAATTATAAACAAAAAATAACTAATGATTTTAGTTGACCAAAGGTTTCCTTATTAATACAAAACCTACTTTTTTATTCTTATAGAATTGGGTAGTAATTTGACAAGAGATTTGGGAAAATTTGAGCATTACCTTTTCTGACACACGATTATATCATGTATATTACGACATAATTCAGATAGTACATTGCTAGAATATGAGGTATCTTCAGATGGGTTAATATATTCATATGTAAGTATTAAGGTAGAGAAAACAACATGGTATATATTACAATAGTAAGCTCACCTTCATAAACACATAGTATTTCTATAAAAGATAGAGATGTTAGATCATTAAAAGAATCCCTTCAATATTTTTTTTAAAAATGAAAATATTTTCAATAGGAATGGTACAAAGTGGTTTTTTTCTCATATTCATGTGTTCATAGATGGTTAACCTTTCATTAAAAACCATACCATTCCTATCATTATAGTGTTTTTTATGAGTGTCAGGACTTTCACTTGTGCCAGGACATATAGAGAAAGATACACCTGTAGAATATACATAAACTAAGAGCAGACCAAAATACCACAAAACCTCTTCTCAAAGTGTGGATAAAACAATTTTTTATATATCCTTCTACATAGATGTTGATTAAAGTAGATTTTGATTAGGGTTACCTTCAATATAAGTGTCTATTAGTGTTATAGGGATGCACCTAAATATAATATTAAGTGTAGATCGTCTCAACAAAGGAAGCCACAAACATAAAGATGTAAATAAGCCAAATAAATGTGAGTCTTAGAAGAAATTACATAAATATTGAAACTCTTAATAAGAGAGGAGACATAACCCTATAAAATCATAACATGTCAATATTTGGCGATAAAAGGAAAAAAATTCCCCTAAACTAAGACAAAAAAATCCCAATTTAAAAATAGGATGACAAACTAAGTAGAATGAAGTATAGAAAAGAACAAGGAACCAACCTGTTAAAATTTGATAGTAGGAATATGATGACCACAAACTGTAGAATTCCTCCACGAGCATAATACACCATGGTTTCACATCTTCATGTATTGTGGCACCACTGACACCTAACATCCACAAATGTCACCCAAATCCAAACATACATGCCAATAGAGAATTCATGCACCTGATTGTAGTAGAGAATGGATCCTAAGGGAGTAAGGTGATTGGACATCAATTGTTAAATCCCTCCCATAGGTTGGAAGTTGATTAATAGGAGAAACCCATGGCATTACCTCCATCACCAAAATTCTCAATAATGGGTATAATTACCTATGGACTTGTAGTGTTCTCCAATAGCATATTATGTTATCTTTACACCGAATAAATGAAGTTGTTTCATAGTAAGTAACAAGAACTTATCAAGGATGTGATAAATACATATTGTGAAAGGGCCTACAAGAGAGTCAAACATTGGACTCTAATGATTTGTAGATTTTTTAGAAACAATTATCTACAAAATGTGACATATAATTAAGAGAAGATTGTGAAAATAAGCATATAATTTTTTATTTAACCAACAACACAAGTTTTTTTGCAAAATTAATATTCATCAAACACAAGAAACATTTTCTCTTAACATTTAGACTCATCCATTGATCAATTAATCATAAGGTACCAATTTTCAGTCGACAATTTTAACATATGATTAAACCTTAATTTAACCATGTATTATCCACATCATATTAAACAAATATGTGAAATATCACTTAGCATATTTTTTATATTTTATATTCAAATAGATTCCAAAATAAATATAGAATAAGTCACATATTATTGGAAATAAATCAGAATCAAAGTAAAGTAAGGAGTAGGGGGTCCCATATTATGTAGTATCTTTCCATTTATGATTACCATTTGGTTGTATTTAACAATCTTCATATGCTCACCAACTCTAACAAGATTGTACTTACGTTTCGAGTGGCTTTTGAGTTATTATTTTTATTCCACACAAACTTTTGATTCTTGCTTACCTATATCGACATGAAATTATTATTTGCAATCATTCCATTCGTGATAGATTTCACTTTGTTAACTTATTCAATTACCTCTTTCCAAAGTGAAACTCTAGTTTTATGATAATCACTACAGTAATAAATGATATGCAAACTTAATTGTGGTGCCATATATTATTTTCCTTACACTTTTATATAAAGTTCTAGTTTCCCAAACCATGCTCATATTACGCATTTCCATATGGATATCCGACTCAAAATATAAGCAACTCAGGGATCATAGTAAAATCCATCTAATGTGCATAATAAGATTATAAAAATAGTATGCTCAATTTAACCCAATATAGTGTTTTAATAAAATATTTTGTATAATGTGAACTATGACATGTAAATGGCTACAAAGAATTCAACATAAGTGTCTAGAGCATAGGAATTACATATTTCCAATTGTTAGGGCCAATTAAGCAACTCAGGGATCATAGTAAAATCCATCTAATGTGCATTATAAGATTATAAAAATAGTATGCTCAATTTTACCCAATATAGTGTTTTAATAAAATATTTTGTATAATGTGAACTATGACATGTAAATGGAAACTACAAAGAATTCAACATAAGTGTCTAGAGCATAGGAATTACATATTTCTATTGTTACTTAACGTTGCTCAAGGATTTGAGTTTCTTGTTATAAGTGGTAAGTTATATAAACTTACACTATTGGGGACTCTAATTAGATTTTTGAAAGTTGAGCTCCCTTTAGTTTCATGGGATTGATATGATGTAGACATGAATGTAGAAATTGTTGCAAAACATTGGATGTTATTTTTTTCACTATTGAATACAGTCATAAATGTTGTTTATTGACGAAATTCGTAAAGAAATTGAATAGAACATAATGAGCGAACCTATAGTTATCCTAAAACTCACTTCTTACTATTTTTATTGGAAAATTTAGGAATTATTCTTTATACAGGCTTTTGAAACTCCAACAAAGTCATAAGAACTCAACTTCTAGACTTATAGGAAACCAAATATAAAAAATAAAACCCATAAAAAATAACTTGAGTTCGTAAGTCTTCTGAGACACTGTCAAGAAAACCAATAAAAAACTATTGTTTAATGGTTATAGTATATAAAATTGATGTAGAAATAATTTTTCTTAGAGGTAATGATCCATAAATATAAAAAAATGTCATTATACGATTTGAAATATAGATTCCCGTATATAGAGGAACAATATAGATTCGCTACTTATGTCATAAAAAAACTACTGTATGACTTTGCAACAATTGTCCTATAACGCCCACTTAATGTGGAGAAACCATTCACTCGATTCTATGACTTTATGCACAATAATTATACGAGGCTTTCTATAGTAATAGCATGTGAATGTGAGATGGAGATAAAGTGTAGCTTATAATATGGTCTTATATATGCATATCATACAATAAAAAGCGCACTATCTTAGAAAAACAACTATAATAACCGTTTCCTGAAGAAAGAATAAACGCGTATAAAGAATTGAAAATTGGAAAATAAACTGAAATATCAAAGTTCAAGGAGGAGAAATCCAAATATAGCACCATCGTTAAAATAATTCTCAATGTAGCACACTTTTGTGAGAAAATACCACTTGAAGTAGCGTTTTTCTGGTCAAATGACTGAAAACTCCTATCCAGAATGGAGCTTTTTGCGAGAGATGAAAAAAATAAAGCAAAAATACCAAAATTGTTGTCTTCACCCAAATGTGCATTTGGTGAAAGTGCTAACACTTTTGACGTTTTTTATTTTTTTCCGAACTCTTGCAAAAATCTTCATTCCAATTTGCGTTTTCTGTGGTTTGATCGGAAAAATGCCAATTCCAGTGGCGTTTTCTCAGCAAAGTAGGCTATTTTGAAAATTATGTTCACTATGTACATTTTTTCGTCAAACTGTGCTATTTTAGTTTTTTTTCCTTGAAAAAATTGATGCGAAAGGTGCAGTCTATTTACCAGGTTGGAGTGGAGCCATAAATATGTATGTGCAGAGAACAATGCTTCTGTGCTTCATAGTGCAGTCTGGAGGGACACCATGCATTGTGTTAGTCCAGCAGTAGGGTACACCAGGAAGTGATGTAAGAAGAAAACTTAAAAGGATAAGTCGAAGATGGCTAACAGAATATGAACGTGAGGAGGCGACCTGAACAGGTTCATTTCCCTAGTGCCACGAACGGGTTCGTTAATAAGAAGCTACAACATTGATCTGAAGATGAATGTGGCTGACGACATAGCATGGAACTGAATAGGGGCAGTAGAAGCGTGTGGAAGCAGCTTCATCTTCCTCTTCGCTATGGAGAAACAGGGGCTGAAGCACGTCGTTCTGTTGCCACCTTTACACTTTATTTCAGCATTTTCTTGCAGCAGATACCTGCGGAGAAACATGTGGCTGCGGAGTTCCATGCATTGCCCTTGTTTGCCGCTCATATCATTCTTGATATGATCAAGAGTGCATCCTCAACCTTGACCTTCATTTTTTACTTCATACATTGTAGTTTGACTTTACCGCCTCGAGGCTAGTTTCTCCATGTAGTCCTTGGTGTGTAGCAGTGTTGTAGAATGGACAACCGAGAGGTTTAGGAGAAGAGGACATTTCAAGGGATTAATAGGGATTTGAAGATGTTTAATGAAGAATGTTGTCAGGGACATTATTCAAGAAAGAAAGAAGGACAGCAAAATAGGGCTCTGAAGATGTTGATGACATTGACATGGATTCGGATGCCTTCCTTCATTCCTATCCTAAGGAGAAGTGGAAGTAGTACTCCTCTACAATGATACAACATGAGATCCTCCACGGTTTCGGAGGATGGGGGGCGCAACACACATGACCCATATTAGAGCAGGGAAATGCTATGTCTGCGTAGCAATGGGCATCTCTTTTGAAAAGTGAAAGGGGCGGCTAGTTCGTCCTGATGTCCGACAAAATGTCCAAGTATCACATATTTGAACTTCCTGTAACTCGAGAGTCCACGCGCATATGGGATCAACGACATAATAGATTCCAGTCAATTATTCCATATTTTAAATCCACTGGATCCATTTTTTCATGTGTATGGTTCAAAGGGAAAATCGTAGTCATCAACGTAGATGGTACAGCCCGTGAGGCATCACATCTGAGGACGCCATGGTGCAATACGGGAAGACCTTGGGGACAGACTCCCCATCAACGATGTCACCATTAAGCTGGTGTTAAAGTTGATTAAGGTTACCATTGCCCCTGACTTTGCCAGACTGAAGAGCGGATCTTAGTCCTGTCGCCGACTCCATCCAGTCGCTACTTTTTTATTCTAGTTGGGAGCCGTAGCACCACGATGTGTATGGTGTGAAAGATGGTGTTGGGCATCAATGCAGATCCTAATGATCGTATACGCCCATGCCATACGTGTAACCGTGGACACCATGCCTGTGGTAGGCCATGTAATGTGGACTATGAACATTAATCTGGCGGTGTATATAGAATTTCAGGCGTATTGCTAGTAGTCATGCGTAGTATTATGGTCTGTGGGGGGCAAACTTCCTGGCCCTCTACGTGCCATGGTCGCAAGTTGCTTACAACGAGGGTTTCCCTAAACTAATTAGAAAGACTACTAGATCAGAGGGAAAGGGAGAACAATTAATATGGGAAAGGAGTACGCTCGTAATATATATATGTTTGCGGAATATAGTCGTCCGCAAAATTGTGGAGAGTATTATGTTTGAGGAGTCCAGCCGGAAGCAAAAGGGAAGAGCGTTTGAGGAGACTGGCAAGTTTATCGGGAGGGATAGCGTGATTATTTTTATGGATTCTAAGTAATTAAAGGGATTGACATGGCAGAGGCTGGAGTCCAAAAAATTAAGGGCATTGAGAGGACGGAGACGAGTGCTGATGTTTAGAATGGTAGAATAGTAGATTCAGAAATTCATTTACAAAATATCATTCTTTAGTCATTATTAGGGCTGTCAATGGGACGGTATTATCCGTTTACCCTTACCCATACCCTGGAGGGTAAGGATAAGGGTAAAGATTTTTATTACCCTTTATCCGTTTACCCGTTCCCCGTTTCCCCGTTATACTATAAGGGGAGGGTAAGGTATAGACATTATCCATACCCTTTTACCCGCACATGATATAAAGGTTACACAAATATAAATATTCTAAAGGGGTTTGTATGTAAATGTTTAACCCTAATACTTTATTCTATCATTGGAAAATGACTTGGTGTTGTACTTGTAATACTTTCTTGTTGAGAGAAAAATATATATATCTTACGGAAAATGAGGTGTTGGTGAAACATTTATTTGTTATGCATACTTATGTAAAGGAAAAAATAATAATTTATGCATAAAAAATTGTTATTGTGTGAATTGACTTAACTTTACATGGAGAAACATATTATTTTGAATTGGATATAATGTTTTATATGTTGTTATCAATAAATTAGTTATAAAATTATTAAAAATCAACACACAATGTGTATAAATTCTTTTTTGTCAAAATTACCCGTTTACCTGTTTACCCTCCCCGTTTACCCTATGGAGAAGAGGGTAAGGGTAAGGGGAGGGTAATGGGATTGTTGAGAAGGATAATTACCCTTACCCTTACCCGCTACCCAAAGAGGGTAAGGGTAAGGGTAAGACCTTACCCTCCCCATTGACAGCCCTAATAGAAGACAGAAGAGAGAAACACAAAGAAGGAACAAGAGAGAAAATAATGCCAAATAGTTGTGTGTGTGTGTCTCAATCTCTCTCTCTCTCTCTCTCTCTCTCTATATATATATATATATATATATAAGGTTAGGAAGTGTGTACCGGCTGGTACATGTAACTTACGTGTACCGACAATTAAAATAGCACATGCGGAGTATGTTGATAAAATCCAACCATATGGATTGATTCAACACTACATAGATTAGACGTGTTTAAAAAAATCTAGACCATATCTCATGTAGATCATGAGTTATAGCAATAAATCATTCAATAGTTTATGTAATTTCTGCAACTTACCGTTGATCAGAAAATAATCATTTTCTTTCTTTTGATGATATATGAATATCAGTTTGTGTTGATTTTTTGTATAAATCTTATCTAAGGGTATACTTTACATCCATAAGGTAGGATTATTCATTATAATTTTACGATCACCATAAATGAAGGTGGGTACATGTAAGCTACATGTACTCATGTACACAATTCTTATATATATATATATATATATATATATATATATATATATATATATATATATATATATATATTAATATATATATTTATATATATATATATATTTATATGTGTGTGTGTGTTTAAAGTTATTAGATACAATAGAAAATTATTATACCCAATATCAACAATTATCCAAAAAAGATATAATGATATTTTATGCATATTCAAAAAATACATAGTATGGTGTTATGTACATGTTTATATTCTTTTTTCTTATTAGAGTTTATACAGTTGTTTACAGATACAAGCATTATTAAACCAAAAATATAGTAGTTGTGCAGAAATAGTTGATATGTTATTATAAAAATACAATATAAGATTAAGCTATTAAATAGTACATGTAATAACATAGCATGCCATTTATATGCACGCTGCATTCTAATAATTTGAAAAATTATAGTTGTATCATATAATGCATAATGTTCTATCAAATAAATTTTAATAATCAGTACTACAAACGCACCAAAATTAGTATTGTCGTACACACATTTGTATTGTTTGGTCTGAAGATCGGTATAATCTCGTTCATTCTCGTGCCCTTTATGATATAGATATTTATCTTCTTGCATCAACGTGTTTATTCTTATCTATACTACTGTAAAAAGAGTAGTTCATGATGTGTTCTCCTTGATTCTCTCTTTTCTCACAATTTTTCTCATCCTTTTTTTATATTTTCTCTATTTTATTTTTTCTCTTTCATGATTAAATGAGTTGCTGCAAACTTCTATACTACTATAAAAGAGCGAGTTCATCCTGAGTTTTCCTTGATTCTCTCTCTCTTCTCACAATTTTTTTCAACCTTTTTTTTATATTTTCTCTATTTATTTTTTTCTCTTTCATGATAAAATTAGTTTCCGCAAACCTCTCAACTTTGCCTTCATATTCTTTCATTCAAACGTGCGTTTTAGAGTCAATAAATAACATGTTTCTAAATTTTCTACAAAAACAATTACAAGAATTATCATTATCCTTTTGGAAATTTTAATTTTCCTTCTCAGATGAGACAGAGCGACACTCAGAGTCATCGGTTGAGTCGTCAATTTCTATTTTTATAGAAACTGACACCAGCCATGTCTTGTCAATTTTTTCTTTCCTCAAAATTAACACCGAAGGGCCTTAGTCGTAGTATCCCCCACATAGATGTCAGTACATAATTGTTATTATAGAACTATTATAATCAACGTTAGTGATGGTATATGTACTAGTGAGTGTGCATATAAATATTTATAAAATATATAGAAGATAATTTATAGTTTCAACAAGACAAAACTCTAGGAAAGTGGCACTTCAAAATTGTTATAATATCTTTGTCCAAAAGGGATAATATTATGCGTATGTTTGTGTAAAGAGTGAGTAGTGAATGCATCAAAAAGTCATTCCCGCCTGCGGTGTGATGAGCCAATTTATAGGTGGTGTGTTAAGAACATAGCGAAATCTTAACCAACCCCATCCCTTGATGGTTGTCCTAAGGCCATGTTTGGTTCACTAAATACAATAGCTGATGGAAAATGGAAAGGAACGGAACGAATGGGATTGGAATGAATTTAAATGAAATAATGATTAAAATACTATGTTGCGTTTGGGTTGCCAATAGGAAAGAAAAAGAGCACAAGCAGAAATACATTTGAAATGGAATACTTGGAGGCCATGGAGCATGTGGTACAACCAGAAAAATTAAAAGATTTGATTTTTCTAGTACGTTATGGATCTCTGCAAAATCAGGTAGACATTTATATCCACGGGCCCCACTTTTGATTAACGTCCGATTACAAATACCGGGCCGTGCACAGGTTTATCGAATCGGTGTATATAGGATATCTTGGTCGGTCCGGAAATCTCATTTCCCATCAATCCTGCTAAACAAACAACGGAAACTAAAAGTTGACGGATTTGGTTTCCTTTCCCACAGTTAATGACGGGAACCAAACACGCGCTAAATGTAACAAGGGATAGAAAAGTTTACCTTTTCCTGTTTGATTAAAAATAAGTGTTAACTATTGCTCATCGTATCTATTTTTTTATGTATATTTACTTATAATATATTTAATCAATAGTCAGGATGAATAAAGTGCCATGGGAATCAACATATCAATTTTTTTCTTACTCATTCAAATATGTAACATGGGTGAATCAAAATATTACTCATTAAAATATGTAGCATGGGTGAATCAAAATAATGAAGGACTCGACTTAAAACATATATTTCTTGATTTAAAGTGGACATCAATTTATTTCATGACCATTCCTACAAGTAACAAAACAATTATTTCAGTGGGAGTAATTGCACAGTTGAAAATATAAATATGATAATTGCATATTTGGGATGATGTGGCAAATAATTTACAATACTCAAAGAATTAAATTTATCTTTAAAAAATTCACAGTATATTGAAAATCAATAACATATGCAACTAAAGTAACTTGATAAATTTTAAGTTACAACCCTTTTATTAATGTTTCAAAATATTATTTTTTTATTATCTTTTTTTTTTGAAATTATTTATCTCCTTGCAGTTAAATACAATCAAAATACTAAACTCTGCAACATAGATAGAAAAATTATCATTCTTTTTCTTTGAACCTCTTTTTGATCATCACATAACTCAACTTTTGAAGATTCATTGCTAGCTAGATTACAAGGATTAAACATGTTTTTTAATTAGTCATACTCGATATATGACCAATATATTGGATTGGTATACTTCTCTCTATGAGATATTGGGATTTTCATAGGTACATGCCATAATGGACATCCAACTACACTGTTTTGGTAGACGGTAAATTGAAATTCGATACGATCTTCATTGTTTTGTTGGTCTTTATTGACTTTGAAGTGGTCCTCATGGGACCGGAAAACTAACTGAATGGTTCCTCCTTCAAGGTTGAGCAGATAGAGAGAATCTGGATATGAGTAAAATAAGATATGAACGTGATCAATTTCAATTGCTTGTCTCGGCCAAATGCCAAATTCTTCGTCTTTGGGGTTCTCGGATATGTCAAATACACTCTTGTGTTTGCACCAAACTCCCTCAGTACAGTCTTGCAAGATCCATAGTTGTAGTTGTGTCGAATTTGAATTTTTACTGAACAGACCTAAGTGGCCTTGGATTTCTAGAAGAGTTACCCGAGGATGATCTAATGGTGGCAGATGAATGATAGTAAACTCCTCGGTTTTGAGTTTGAAACACAAGATGCGGTCAGGACCATAACGTTTCATGACCGGCCAATAAATTGCTTCGTCTACCGACACAGGGCTGTAGATATCTGATAACTCTAACTTTTCAAAACCACATGTGTCAACGCGCCTCCAGCATAGTTCTTGTTGTCTGTGGTTGTCGAAAGTTAATACCTCAGCAACAAACTCATGATGGTTAAATTCACCAAGACCAAGATAGTTAATAGACACCACTTTGTACTCGTTAGTCTCAGATATATATCCAAGACACGGTGGTGCGAGACCTCGGCCATAAACTCGTCGAGTGCGGGGTAGTCTGCCCCAATTTTGAGTAGATAGGTTAATCATGACAATGTCGAGCGAGCTATACCACAACTCATTACCTAATTCCCATGAGGTGTCATAGTCTGTGTTAGCATACATGAGCCATAAACCATGACAAGGTTGATGATGCAGTGTGGCCCGACGGTGGAAACCTATG
The DNA here is from genome assembly GCA_963693085.1 of Alisma plantago-aquatica. Classification (NCBI taxonomy): domain Eukaryota; kingdom Viridiplantae; phylum Streptophyta; class Magnoliopsida; order Alismatales; family Alismataceae; genus Alisma; species Alisma plantago-aquatica. Next base: position 21,765,262 of record OY856410.1, read on the forward strand.
GGGAGGATGAGTTTACGTACAATTGGATGTGGATATTTATGCTCTTGTTCAAAATCTGCCTTGCTCAATGGATGCTTCATGATGTACAACAATACATCAGTCTCTGGGTTGTTCTGTGTTAGGATGCCTTCGTCCGTATGGCTGTTGTCGTCCTCGTCCTTGTCGTTGGGGTCCTTTGGAAAATGCAGGACCGGGTGAAGCACGATGGCCGATGCCCGGGCCTCCCAATATACTCGCTCGACAAAGTACTTGCTTCTGACGATGGCAGACCACTCCTTACAAACGGATTGACATCGGATGACATCTTTTGTGGCAAGTCGAACAAATATGTTCATTAGGATCTCCACGTTCAGGCTGTATTGCCCACGTTGGTCATCCTTGCAACTGTCCATGGGTAAGGTGCCAATCGACAGCACAGAGACAATGATCTTGGTGAAGGCGGTGAAGGCGGCACACAGGTGGATGACGATAGACAATGTTCTACGCCGAGAAATCCCAAATTGTGATTTGGTAGTTGCGCTGGGATTTTATTATGCACAGCAATGCCTGACTATATAGTTGTATACGGTGTAACTGTAGATAAATGGGTACGCTTTCAAACTGAAATTACAGCCAGCCCGTCATAACCCTAACCAGGCAAAAAACACAATACCTAATCCCAATGTACCCTTGCCATGTTTTAATTTTTATCCAGCCGCCCAGTGGTTTCCTATTCAATTATTATTACCATCTTTTGTTTTATTTTCTAATTCAGCAATAAATACAACATAATGCACCTTACATATATATATATATATATCGATAACTATATTATAATAAAATGTGTCGGTTTAAGTAATTTGGATCACGTGCTCTAAAAAAATCCGATCACATCACTTTTTAAAATTGTCTTAAAATTCGAATTAATGACAACATTCTCAAAATGCTTTGTTCTACTTGACTCTCTCTATCGTCACGTTTTGTTTCTGTTTCTGTTTCTGTTTCTGTTTCTGTTTCTTTTCCTTTTCAGATTTGAATTATCTTTCTTCTGTACAACATTATTATATTGATCACCTTTCTTATTTGGAAATAAATTAATAATTATAGGTCGAACCCTCTTCGCCTCCCAGCAGATTCATTGCTCTCTTATGGGCTCTTACGGTCCTTCCCAAACACTCTCCAATTCTCCTCCCACCAAGATTTCTCAATCCTCAACTTATCACTCCACTTTCACCATTACTCTCTAAGGTTTAACATCACTCTTGTTATACGTGTCAATGTATTATGCAATCAATTCCTAGTTGATACTATGGACACAACTACGTTCAAATTCCCCACGAGAATGTAACTTGCTAATAGGAGCCACATCCTTGGATAATCATTGTTATGATTTTCTCATCTTGCATTCCACAAAATCATTCGACTTTCTCACCTCTTGCATGGAGTGTTTTTTATTGATCAATAAGATTGTTCAATTTTCAAAATATATTTGTGACAATCTTTATTTTGAATACAAGATTTACATAGATATATTCTTGTCTGAATGGCAAAATCAATCATTTAAAACACTACATTTATACATTTGGGAGTTATAACATTACACTATATGTTTACTTCGTAGGACTATAGGTGAGATAGGACTAAAATTTCATTAAAAAGTCAAATCTCTATGTTTATTTGTGTAAAAGTAGCACAAAAACGCAAATCCCTCGGTCATGGGAGTCCTTTCCTTCTATAACTTTTCAATTATGAGCCCCATTCGCGTCCGTTCGATCCTGACCCTCAAAATATTGTTGTGACGGCACGCACCGAGTGTACCTAGAATCCTAGATAGGGTTGTCTTCGTAGTCTTGACCATCCGCAAAATCTACTTTGAACACTGCCCTACGACGCAGCCATCCATAGTTTGACATAGATGGCTCCCGTCTAGGATCTACCGTTTGCTGAGTTATCATCTATCGAACACTGAACACAACAACGTGAAGCTACCGAATTCTTAAAGCTTGCGTCCATGGCTCTTTGGATTCGTTCCATTACATGTTATTCATTATGTTTATAAACAGTTTTCGTCCTGATTGAAGGAGTAGTAGGTTTAAATTGATTTAATAACTCTATAAGCATGCTTAATTATTGAGGGATCCAATATATTATATTACTTTTTTATTAATCTGTGAGTTTATTTCTTTCAATCAATTAAAAGGTTTTCCTGGGCAGCTGCAACTGGAAAGCATATTTTCATCAAAGACGAAGGTTTACAAAACATAGTAACATGTTGTTTGAGATTATAGATATGTAGCTTTTTTAAGTTTTTTTTTATTTCCATTGCAATCGTAAATGACGTAGTTGTTTGTTATGTCACAATAATAGAGCATTTTACCTAGTTATTGTGTTTAAGATTTCTGATGGCTACAGAAATTGACCCTAATGCTAGAAACTAGTCTATATTTCTTGTGTCGTTGTTTTGTACATTTGATAAATGGATGATTGCACATAAAAAATTCGGTGATGTCCGTTAATCTCAAGTGACCATTAACATAATAGGCAGATCGAGAAAATAACAAAGATTGTTTTGTCTCTAATCCCATCACGTATTGCTTCAAAACAATTGATGGGATATTGAAATTCCCATCTTTAATGGCGGAGCCAATGGGGCAAGCATGGCTCCCCCCAAAAATTAAAAGATAAGCATTTAGAAATAGATGTATATATATGTATATTTGTTTCGATATATATATTAATGTCCTATTTTTATGACTTAGAGATTAATAGTTCAGTGGTTGGCGCGCTATGTATGTGTTTCTTAGTGATCCTTGATCGGGTTCAAAATCCAATGTTTCATTTTTATTAAATCTACCTCATCTCATCTGCATGTAATTTTGATAATATAACGAAATTACTTTCATCACTATTCAACTAGAAACCTAGTGGTTTGCGTGCTTTCGTGTCGGTTAGGGTCCGAAGGTTAATGTTTTATTTTAATAAATCCACCTCGGGCAATCTATATATAGTGTTGGCTATATAATAAAACTATAAATATTGCATAAAAATTATTATGTAGTTTATCGGATTAACTAAGTTGGTTTAGTACTCTTTATATTTCAGGTTCTAGGTTCAATCTCATCTACTCTTATTTCTATTACACTTTAGCATAATTTTAAAATTGTATTGCCCCTCCAACCACAAAATTCTGATCCGTCCCTGCCCAACTTCTAACTAATGCTTTTCTATCCAAACTTTTTGCACATATCTTAAAACTTTCCTTCAAACCAAATATAATGTTACTATTCATAACTTTTTTGACCTTCATTAGAAACTTGACAATCTATAATGTTAAAAATCCTCAAATATCAATTATGTTAAAATCATAAACAATCGCTTAGCTCTCCTTTTTTAATCCTTCACTATCCTTTCCTAAAAGCATGAAATCTTCTCAAATTTCTGTCTCGTATTCTAAACATATACAATTTTAATATCCTTCTTGTTACGGCAATAATAAGAAGATACTCCACTTTTCCTTCCTTACTCAACCACTTACTATTTTTTTTGTACTCTTACCTATTATCGAAACTGTTTGATGATGAGCAATCAATCTTCTCACCTCTTTGTTCTTTTTTCTTTTGTTTTTATAAAATATATAAATCAATCACGCTTCTCTCAGCTATTTGATATGCATCCCCATCAAACTACTTGTTTTGTTCACTCTTCATGCTTTTCTATATGGGTCGAAGCGACCCACATTTCTTGTTCTTCGTTTAAGATCTTCATAATTACACTATCTTTCATGTTCCGAAAAAATACCATGTTCCTCTCAGTTCTTTTCTTACTCCATCATTCTGTAGTTTCCTCCCGTGTTTTTCATAGTGCTTAATACAGAAAGGGTTAATTTCAGTAGGACACATGACCCTTTTTTATTATTTAAAAATACATCATGAAGTTACAGTAATCACAGAATTTTAAATGATGTCGTCCTTGTAAAACTAATATATCATACAACTAAACTCTCATTTAGTACTATTTCACGTCAATGCATTCTTTCTCGGACAACGCTATTAGCTCTGGCAACATCATCAATCGGCGACATTGTTTAATTAGACTACTGTGTGTAAATGCATTGAAACGTGATAATAGCATAATAATGGACATGTCCGAGTATCGTGCTAAACACAACTAAATTCTTTTTTTAAAAGCTAACTCAATTAGATACATGCATTCTCCGGAGGTATGCTAGTCATTCCAAGTGCCTTAGGTGCTCAATTGCAACTTTCTGTTATAATATTCATTTCTGTGATCTCCCCAGATATGTAGGTACTGTTGAGGATCGCTATCCGCTGCAATGGTGAGGATGTAGGACGAGGTGAGATTAAAATGGCAATCAAGGGAGCTGGAACCATAATCATGGAGAAGGTGAACCATAATCATGCCCAGTGGCGGAGTCAGATTTTGTGGTTGAGGGCTACACCATTAACATAGAATCTAAGATGGTGATATGAGGTACTGCGTAATAGGTAATTTTTTTTATCTAATTTTTCTGTTAAATATGTGTGGTTACAAATTTTGGGTAGGGTGTGTGCCCACCCCGACCACTATGTGGCTCATCACTACTCTTGCTATGTTGTATATCTGGATGTTTAGCAAAGTATTTTGAAAAGGTGACAGCTAGAAGGCAAACTAAAATTAGTTCGGAATGAGGGTATTGCATGATCCTACGAAAGATTGTACTGGGAGTATAGTGGTCGTATGAACACGTTTACAACATGTTTGGTTAAAGGGATCCTAACAAGGATAGGACTCTGAATCTCATTATTAACTGAATGTCATGTTTGGATGTACAAAAACAACGTCTAGATTGTAAGTCATCCGGACTCGAGTCCTAAGTGACTAGGACTTTCCCCTTGGTATTCCGTCAAGGTATATCCCCAAACTCTCACACAAGTTTCACAAAACTATCTAAATATCCTGTGTGTGGTGCTTTGTAGCATCCACTCCTACGTCGCACACAAACGATGTTCTCTATTGTCACGCCTTTGTCCCCAGGCTTGCTCAGGCACAATGACCTCCTCCGCCTTCATGGTCATAGTCCTCCAGCTTCCTCACCTGCAACAGCCTCCACAATCATCACATCCCGCTACCGTCCAACCTCTCCTTCGCACAAATGGTGGCCTTCACCTTCATGTCGTTATCCTCTAGCTTCCTCACACATGACAACCTCCTCTGCCTTCATAGCCATGGTCCTCCAACTTCCTTACTCACATCGACCTCCTCTACCATCGTGTATGTTTTCCTTTGACCGCTCCTCCCTTATTCATAAACGATGATCTTCACCTTCACGCTATTTTCCTCTAACTTCCTCACATTGGACGACCTCCTTTGCTTGTGTGGTCATTGTCCTCCAGCTTCCTTACCCACCATGCCTTCTATTGGGGATGTTGTACCGATACAGTCTTTAATATGATGAAAACTTGTTGTTGAAGTGTTACCGACAAGAAAATAATCTCAAAGAAGAAACACCAGATTTAAAGTGAAAAACTCTCCTAAAGAGAAGTAGAGAAAAACCACAAGGCAATATTGGCCAACAAGTATTATGTAATCAAGATTACAACTCACACTGTCTGGATTTAATTACCCCTAAATCCAGGTAGCCCTCCCCACACGAGAACAAAGATGAGGAATAAGATAACCACACACAATGTGTACAAAACCTCCCTCTTTAATTAATCTCCTCACGATGTCGTTGTCGCTACCAAGGACCGCTTGATGCCAATTTGATCGGTGATTGGGTCAGATCGTTGTTGTTTTGCAAAACTATAACCACTAACCGCTACTTTGCTCCAAGACTAAATTGTTGACCATCTCTTATCAACCAAGAGAGCTTCTCTAGAAGTTCCTTCAATGTGTCATCTACTGTCATCCTCTACTCCGCTTCAAGGCAAAGTTGCTGACCCTCTTTTATCAACGAAGAGAGCTATAAAGAAGTGAAATCAATCCACCTCTCTACTAAAAACAATGGTAAACAAAATCCAATTTGGATAGCAGCGCAAGATAAAACTTTGACTATATTCAATTATAAAACAAGGGAGCATCTTAAACTTAAAACATAAGGATCCATGTAGAGGAAATCTAAACCACCTCAAGATTGTCTCCAAGCTTCATCATCTCAAGCTAAGTCTAGGTCATCACGTCTTGTCATCCAAGTCCTCCACCTAGGGTTGCAAGCATACCCCAGTAAAGAGAAACAAATGGAGATATCAGCAAAAGCTGGTATGTGCATACTAAAAGGAAAACTTGAGAAAATTATAAGGAATAAGGGATATCAAAATAAAAGGCTTCCCATGCAAGATATAAGGACTACCCAATCGGGCATAAAAGAAAAGAATCATCATACCCAAGATTGTGCCATATAAACATCCACTACCATGGTGGGAAACAAGCATAATTAGGGCACACCCCATAATCAATATCCTGCATGCATGTGAGATAAGCATAGCCCTAGAACAATATAAACACAATTGGCGGCCAACCCCCAAAAAGCTGAAACCTGATAGAGAAAGGAATACTGCCAATCTCCCAAATATATAAAATGGGTCAAGACACACATCTTGCCCTGGGTACAAGGTTCCTTGCCGTCCCCAAAAGAGCAGGAAATATCACATCTGCCATAAATAAAAACCAATGCAATTTACACTACTCTTGTGACGCCCCGACCTCCGTACCATCTCTAATGACCCCGAAGACCGGGGAGTCACCCTCGGTAAACCACTCTTAACTTTTTCTTTTCTTGATCACTTAGATTAACTTAACTGATAACCATAAAACTTGAATAGCATTGAATTATAATAAAACTGTGGAAGCGACTTTTTATTAACCTTGGTAAAACTAAAATAAGTTTACGTAACATACTACATTTCTTATGCAAACTATAAAATACAACAGATAATTGAAACTAATTACATATTTCATCACATTCTCTCTCTAACCAACTACACGCCCAAGGACCGAGGGGAAAGGACTAAGAGACCACTAACTAACTATTAACTACCTTCTATGTACTCAAGTGATACGATCCTTCAGCCTCCTCGTGCTGAAATAGACATGAAAAATGTTTCAGTAGGTTGGTGAGCTACTGTCTCAGTGAGTAGAATTTCACCCAACCATCACTGAAAAACTCATTTGTATTTATTAATTGGAGTAATATACAAGAAATACTACATTGAGAAAATCTAAACGAATTAACTTAAATAACAGGAAATAACAACATTTCATCAAGTAATAATTTCTACAAAGTTATTAATATAATTAAATAACAGGGAATATCAACATTCCATTTATAGAATAATTGATACAAATCTGAACTCAAATCTTTTCTAACTCTTTAACTTATAAGAAACTCTGTGAACCTATATGAACATATTTTATCTTATGCCCTGATCATATGCAGTGTACTCTACATATAAAGACTTGTAGCGAACTACGATCCCACCGTACAAGACTTAGTTGACACCCCGGGATAGCTAAGTCTGACTACTGTCCTGGTCTGCTGTAGGAACTCAGGCTCTCTGGCCTTGGCATCCTATGATGCCGTAAACTGGACTCCTCCTCTAAGCTGAGTACACAGGCGGAGAGTCAAGCCATTTATTACTCTAGTGCCACCAGGATTCTGTCTCTAGTTGATGTTGGACACCACATGGGTTTTCTGTACACTAGTGCCACCAGGATCCTATCTCTGGTTGATGTTGGACACTACAAACTTCTCTCTAGTGCCACCAGGATCCTGTCTCTGGTTGATGTTGGACACTACAAACTATACTCTCGTGCCACCAGGATCCTGTCTCTGGTTAGTGTTGGACACGAGATCCGACCCCCGTATACTGGACACTGTCAGGGTTAGGTCATTTCACCCCTAAGGCGCAGACCTCACAAAGGGGTTCTACGATGTCAGGGCCCTTAATCTAATATTTATTATTCTAGAAAGGCTCTTACTACATTGCATCTCTCTCTTACTTGTTCTGGACTTTGGTATCTCTATGGTACCAAGTCTATTTACTTGAACTTTACAACACGACATGAATATCATTCTAAATTTGACAAAGTTATATATTGAAAACACTATAGTGTACTGAGAAATCATCATACTATACATGCAGGCAAACTAAAATTCTTAAATAGGCAGAATGCATGTCAATTTGGCACTTTATATACTAAAATCTTGCAATTAAACTAATAAGCATCACCACATCTCATACTGAGAATTTTGATATCAAAATACTTGATTCATTGAACACCCTATCCTTAGGGTTTCAGTTACCTCATTCACTTATCACATGGCAACACCCTATCATTTGGGTTTCAGTTACCTCATTCACTTCTCACATGGCAACACCATATCCTTAGGGTTTCAGTTACCTCATCTATTTGATTGCAGTTCATATCACAATACGATATCATTCTAGAACTGATAGAGCAGTATACTCAAAATCATTGTGAATACTGAATAATCCTTATATCATGCATGCAGGCAGATTGAAAATTCATAAATAACCCAAACTCATGTCAATTTGGCACATACATACTGAATTCATGCAATTAAACATCTTATTGTACTGATAAGAGTAATTTACTTCACATATGAGAAATCATACGTAACATTTATCAATTCTCTGAAATTTCTCGAAAAATGTGCACATTTACCCTAATCCTGGTTTGTGCATCACATAACTCAATTAAGAGTTATTTATATATCATAACACAAATTAATAACAATATTTGAGAATTTATAGTAATATCTCAGAGAATTGTGCCAATTCATGAAAATATTAATTCACACACATTAACATAAAAGGAAGCATTCAACTATGATTTATTTGCATATTTTTATTTTATCATGCTTTTTTTGAAATCATGCATCTGATAATTTACTAAAATTTGTACTCTCTGGCTTTAAACCCAACCCGTACCATTTTCAGGTGTGTATTTCTAATTTCAAAGTTCACACTGAGCAATATAGGTATTGATGAACCATATAAATTCACTGATTCAATCCACACTGATCAGATGCTAAATTAAGTCATATAAAAGGGTAACGAAGCAATTTATGAAATAAAAGTCGGGCGACACCAAATGTTGCCCAACGCCTGATAACGGATGTTATCGGTGTAAAATGCGCAATTAACCAAAACTTTTTAAACGCCAGAGTTAATTTATGATAAATGAGTGAAACACTACTCACAGCGATTTGGGATGTCCGGATTCGTCCGGAAATGCGTCCAGAGGGTTTTCTTCAACCTTGGAATTTCCCAATTTGAACTTATTGTAATGAAACAGTGCACGCACACACGTACAGGTTGGGATCGAGCTCAGTTGGTGCTGATACTTGGCTATTGGCTTCAGATTCTTGATCTTGTAACATCCCTGACCTGGGTTATAAACAAACCCTAGGTGTTTTGCCTAAATATGTCATTAAGATACTGATGATTATCTTTTGGCATGTAATTAAGCCTCTGAGGAGCATATATTTCCATTCCTGTCCTAATTGAACAATGTATTAGTATTGTTTTGTAATACAGGGACTTATGTGCAAATTACCCAGTTAGAGGGGTTAACTTGCAAATTTCACATGTTGAGATGTTCCTCTGATGTTGAGACATCATGATAATGATTATGATAAAATTTGAGGGATTTCCCAAGCTTGAGCACCAAGGTGCAGCTGTGGAAGCAATCCCTGTGCTTGAAACCCTAGTTTTGGGGTAAAATGCAATTTACCCAAAATTTGGGTTGAAACTTGTAAATCTCATCTTCTAAAATATCTTTTATAACTTTTGTCATCATTTAGAGTAGAAATTATGAAGAGGTCACTTCATTTGAATAATCATATAATAAAGAACACCTTTGTGATTGAATAATCAAGGTGTAAGTATAATAGCCCTTTTATATGTGTACTTTAGTGGTGGGTTGACCTTCTTTGCCTTCAATTCTTGACCTTAGAAGGAGATTGTCCTTAGAATAAGGGGTAGGGACGTGCATAGAAGAAAGGAATGACTTAGATGAGAAATGGGATAAAGTAGAAGCTTTATGAAGAAATTTCACCCAAAATATATATACCACTTCCTTTGCAAGCAAAGGAACGTTTCTTTCATTCCCTAACTTATCCCCCTTGCTCAAACCGAATAAGGCAGAGCTCTGTAGCATAGGAGAACGACCAGGGAGTTCAAGGTAAGTTTGGATCATCCCTTTTTCTTGAATTCATGGAGGAAACTCGATTTCAAGGTTGAATTCATGGCTAGCTCACCTAGCTTTATCTTTCTAGCCATTCCTTTCCAACTTTTCCTTGGAGAATTGACCTTGGCCGACCTGTGGAGCTCAAGCCACCATTAAAGGCTCGAATCTTGGAAGCTTAGAAGCTCTAGGAATAACCTTTAAGGCGGGTTTTGTAACTCTAAACCTTATGCTTTGATTATACATCTTTTTCTATGCATATAGTTTCTAGTTCTTCTTCTTCCCTATCTTCCCTTGCATCCTTGCAAGTAAAATCGTGAAGAACTGCTGCTGTTCTTGAGGTAGAAGATAAGGGCGTTAATTCCTATGCTTATCCATGGATTTCCACTTTACTAAACGGTCCTAACCAATTGCCCATGCGGTTTGCAAAACCGTTTAGTGGGCAAACGGTTTCAGCGTCGTATGGAGGCAAACGGTCTTCAAGACCATTTGGTCTAGTTGACCAAGCAAAGACCGTATGAGAATCCTGTTCACAATTATGTAGGATAACCACCCACCGACTTTGATGGTTTAACTCCAAAGGAATCGTGAGATAGAGGCTAATCAATTAGCAAATCCAATTGAATTAAGTCCTGATTTTTCAATCTGATTTAATTGAACTTTTTGGGCAAACGGTCTCAAGACCATTTGAGATGCTTGACCAAGAATTTACCGTTTGGGATTCCTGTTCATAATGATGTTGGTTGATAACCCTCCAAATTTGAGAGGTTAATTCCAAACGAGTCATGAGTTGAAGGCTAATTAATAGGGCAAACCCTAATTGAAAACAGTGCTGAAATTCAAATGAGTTAAGTTGAGATTTTGGGTTGATTAGCCCAAACGGTCTCAAGACCGTTTGGGGATCATCCAAACGGTCTCAAGACCGTTTGGGGATGACCCCAAGACCGTTTGGAGGTCTGGGGTCAAGTATAGTTGACCAATTGAAGGTCCAAAGGTACCAAATCATATTGCAATTAAGTATTGATATGATAATCAACTCAATAGATTCAACCTTGATGAATTTTTCACTAATGTCCAAAGGTTGGATGGGAAAACGGTCTCAATACCGTTTGGTGACCATCCAAGACCGTTTGGTGGTCTATGGTTAAGGTAATTTGATCAATTAAGGGCCTAATCACAATAGGTTGTTGATTTAATAAAATTGCTGATTTCAATGACCAATGATGGTGAACTTTGGGTTGAAGGGCCCAAACGACCTCAAGATCATTTGGGGTTTCACCAAACGGTCTCCGGGTTGTTTAGTGACAACCCAAGATCGTTTGGAGGTCTAGGGTTAGGGAAATTTGGTCAATTGAAGGTCTAATTACAATATGTTGATCAATTGATAAAATTGCTGATTTGAGACTTAATTAGAGTTCAACCCCTATCAAATCAACTTGGATTTTGATGAATTCTTGGGAAATGGTCTCAAGACCGTTTGGAGGATATCCAAACGATCCCAAGACCGTTTGGGCCAAGTTTGGGCCCAATTGAAGGTCAATTGATAGGTTCAACCTTGATTTGATTCACCTTGTTGAGCATTGATGGTTGAACGATTATAGACTTTAATTGAACCAACTCCAACCCTAATTGGATATCAATTGAGGGTCAATTGAGTGACCAATTGGTTAAGGGTAACCCTAATTAACTCAATTTATAAGTGGCTAATATGGCTTTGGCCAATTGGGGGCTTCAACATTGATAATCATAAACAATTGTAACTTTTGAACCATATTGGAGGTCCAAATGGTTTGAGCCCATTTGGACCAAACGGTCTCAAGACCGTTTGGATCCAAATGGTCTCAAGACCGTTTGGGCTCAAACGATCTCAAGATCGTTTGGACCAATCGATTTCAGGATCGTTTAAGATCAAACGGTTTCAAATCGTATAAGCTCAAACGGTTTGGAAAGTCAACCTTTCCATATGGTCAACACACCCAAACGGTTTGGTAAATCGACCTTGAGGTCATACGGTCTTGGAGTCAAACCTAGCAAACGGTCAACGCACCAAAACAGTTTCAAACCGTTTGGAGGTTAAAGGTTGAAACCGTTTGGAGGTTTTCAAGGTTGATTACACTTAATCACTTGAAGGTGTAAATGGTTCAATGATGATCTAATCTAAACCCTAATGGTAACTTAGGACATTAAGGGACTAAGTGACTAATCAATGGACCCATGATGGTGATCAATGGGGTAAATTACCAAAATACCCTTGAGGGGTTCAATTGAGTAATACCTTGAACTAATCAAACCCTAATCACATGATAGTGATGTTTTGGCTTATGTTAACCAATGAGGACTTGACCCAACCTAATTTGGAGTGGTGTAATCACCATCTACTAGTAATAGGAGAGAGAAAGTATCATAGGAGAGAGAAAGTACCCCTTTTTGGTGAGAACTCAAGTAAAGTACCTTCAATACACATGAATGTGCATGATTAGGGTATGATCCACCTATGTGAGATCATGGAAACCCTAATTATGATAATTGATGAATCTTAATCTTATCTGAGGGCTTTAATGATGATGTTCCTCATACATGATGATGTTATAAGTTCAATTCACCATGAGGTGAATAGTAAACCCTAATTCTAGGGTGATGACATGTAATGTGAATAGTAAACCCTAATTCTAGGGTGATGACATGTAATGTGAATAGTAAACCCTAATTCTAGGGTGATGACATGTAATGTAAATAGTAAACCCTAATTCTAGGGTGATGACATGTAATGTGAATAGTAAACCCTAATTGATGAAAATTGGGGGACTTGACTCTTCTAAGAGTTTAAAAGTATAACTTCTAGAATGAATTGTTTATTGTTATCAGATAAATTAACCATGCAGGTTGTCATGAGATGATGATCATATCCAGGTAGGGATTATGATACTACATTCATTGAAAGCATGCTTTAGCTTTATGAATAGTGAAATATCCTGATGGCTTGTTTGTAGCATCTTATATGATTAAATGGGCTGTGAGAGCCATGAATATGATCAAGGTCATGCCTGACAGATGACTTGTGATGAGATGATTGAGAAATGATAATTGATGTGAGTTAGACTTGTTACATTTAATGTTCTACTTTCATAGCTTCTATGCTAATGATTAATGTTTGAGAACATGTATGATGTTAAAAGAATACTGAAATGTACCTAACTAATCAAGTATAATCATACCATGTAGAGCCCTGATCATAGATCCATCATTGTCAGGAGTTAAATGATGGTGAAACAGGTTTTCCTAAGGGAACTCCTGGATCACATACTTTTGAGTATGTGGGGAATATGGATGTGAATACCCTTACATCCTAGTGTAGGAATTGATGTAGATGTATCTTAATCTATCAATCCTTCACTATGTGTTTATGCTGGGGTGATGTAACACTAATCTCCCGAGGAAATCTTTTTATACCGCATCGATGAGAGATAAACAAGAAATCTTTCGATGGCAAAGAGAGTACAGAATGTCATTGTGACTCTAATAGTGAAGTACCAGAATACCGTGGTAAGCTATAGTAGCAGAGACACTAGATGTCTTGCATGTTGATCCTCACACTGACTGGGGAAGATGAGGTCATAAGAATCCGACTCTTTTGATGACCTATGTATGATACCGATGCGACATAATAGTGATCGGTTGGAGTATGAGCGGTATACATCATCTCCGCAGGGCATAATAATGTTTGTAAAACATAATCAACCGCGTAACATTTCTTCTTAGGTTGAACTACGAGATACATTGGTTGAAATTACATTGTTTAGTATACATGTTCTTCATATTCCTTGAATATTGTTGTTCTACTTAATAATCATCTGTTGTTGATTACCTTAAGAGCTTTTACTGTTCATATTATTCAGTGATTGCTATAATAAAGCTTCTGGTGGAGAGTTATAACTCTCGTTGGGACAATTATTTAAAATTGTCTCACCCGGTAGATTTCAACTTTTTAGGTGGTCGTCGAGGACGAAGGAAACAATTTGTAGGTGATCAGAATCAGCAGCAGCAGCAGCACCAGGAGCAGCAGTAAATCTCAGGTGGAGATTCAGACTGCTGAGTTGTATAGTTAGATAGTCAGTCTTATGTGTTCTCTGTACTCTCAGGTCCTTGGAGTCTTTTGGTCTGAGATTTTGGGTTTTAACTCTTGATATTTTGTATCTTGTTATGTATAATTACTCAAGAAGTAATTTGACAGAGATGTAAACATTTTATCTCCTTTTATAAAGGAAGTTTTATGGTTTCAAGATCTTGTCTCAAAAAGTTTTAATTTCTCGTGATTTTTTTGTATTCCGTTGTTAATCGAATCGCTTCCGCTGAATTTAATCGTGTTTATCTCGGGTTTTGGAGATCAGAGCCCACAAATTAAGTGGTATCAGAGCTCTAGGTTCGCTGAGTCTACAGAGACATAGGACTTAGGATGTCAAGTCTAATCTTAGTGTTCCTTCGTATCTAATAGAGTCTTCTACTCCTCAGGAGAAGAAGATAAGTTAAGGATGTCTGAACCTCATGAAGAGTACGTGGCAGAAAGTAGTGTTGCTACACCCCAAGGAGGTGCAAGGAACCCGGAGATAGAACAACCTGTACCTAAGCCACCTAGGGAGCCACCTCAGTTTGACCCAGCTGACATGGGAAACCCAGCTGTTCAAACTATGTTCAGGCAATTTATGACTTCCATGACACACATAACAGATAGGATGCCCATGCCTGCACCTAGGGCACCTACCCAACCTGAAGTACAAGGTATCGACAAGACATTCGAGCGACTTCGTCGTGTCGGAGCTACCGAGTACTTTGGAACAGTTGATCCTGCAGACGCCGATCTATGGTTAACTCAACTAGAGAAGTCCTTTAGAATACTGAACATCCCAGAAGATGAGAAGGTTAGACATGCTGTCTATCTTCTCAAAGGGAGTGCTGGTCACTGGTGGACCATGGAAGAGCAGAAAAGGCCAGGAGTGCAGATTGAATGGGAAGTCTTTCGACAAGAATTTATCAATAGATATTTCCCTAAGACGTTTCTGGATGAGAAAATCTCTCAGTTTGAGAGGTTAAGACAAGGTTTGATGAACATTAGCGAATATGAAGCTAAGTTCATGGAGCTGTTGCAGTTTTGTCCACATATGGCTGCTACAGATGAAGAAAGGATCAGGCGTTTTGAGAAAGGGTTGAATGCTGGGTTGACTACCCCAATATCTGCCCTAGAGAACCGGGAGAGGTTTGCTACCTTCGTTGAGTCAGTCCGAAGGATAGAGAGATCTATAATTGAGAAAAGGCAAACCCATAAGAGGATGAACCCTCAGTTTCAAGGTTCTTCATCGAGAAACTTTAAGAATCCTAGGCTTTCTGTGCCTACACCGCCACCTAGACCTAGTGCTCAGACACAATGGACATCTAACAGAGGTAGAGGACACAACCTACCATTACGAGGAGCTCGCAGTTCAGCATCAATGTCAGTTACAGGACCACCCAGACTACAACAACAGAACAAAAGTTGTTACAATTGTGGGAAGGTGGGGCATTTGATGAAGGACTGCAGGGCTAGACCAGCAAGTGTGACTCAGCCCCAGAGACAGAACCAACAGGGATCACAGAGAAAGTAGTCTCAAGGAGCAGCTAGAGGACGTGGAGAAGCGTCCCAAGCTGGATCGTCAGCATGGAATCAACCTCAGGCGACAGCAAGGTTCTATGCAATGAACCCACCAGATGCAGTAATCAACCCACGGGTTGTGGCAGGTCAGATGGAACTTTTATATTCTGATATGTCTAAATCCTGTGTTGTATCTGTTTTGATTGATCCGGGTGCTACACACTCCTTTATCACTCGAAGGGTGATTCATAACTGCAATATGACAGTCAGTCATAGGGCAGATAGTTTGTTGCTTGAGACTCCGTTGAGAGGGTTTGCTGTGTTGCAGGAGGTATGTTCTCCCTGTAACCTCTTCTTTTCTGATCATCGCATTCAAGTGGATCTTATACCACTTGAGATGCAATGATTTGATATAATCCTTGGGATGGATACCTTGGAAAGGTATAGGGTTGTCTTGGATTGTGAATCCAAGCAGGCTCTGTTTGCCGATGAAAGCAACACATGTATCTTTCAAGGTGAGAGAAAGATTTTTCCCACCTGTCTTGTATCAGCTATGGTTGCTGATAAGTTAACGAGGCAAGGATGTTGTGCATTCTTAGCCCATGTGGTGGATACTACCATGGAAAGTCCTAACCCTGCTGAAGTTCCTATAGTCAGGGAATTTGAAGATGTATTTCCTGAAGAACTTCTAGGTGTGCCACCGCCTCGGGAAATTGATTTTGAGATCAATTTAGTCCCAGATACAAAACCCATAGCCCAGACACCATATAGGATGGCCCCTGCTGAGATGGCAGAACTCAAGAAGCAGCTTCAAGAGTTGCTTGAGAAGGGTTTCATCCGACCGAGCACTTCACCCTGGGGTGCTCCGGTTTTGTTTGTTAAAAAGAAAGATGGGTCAATGCGGTTGTGCATTGATTACAGACAACTAAACAAAGTAACAATAAAGAATAAGTACCCTCTGCCGAGGATTGATGATCTCTTTGACCAGTTGCGTGGTGCAACCGTCTTCTCAAAGATAGATTTGAGGTCTGGATATCATCAACTTCGTATTAAGGACAGTGACATACCCAAGTCTGCTTTCAGAATAAGGTATGGTCACTATGAGTTCACAGTTATGTCATTTGGACTAACTAATGCACCGGCTGCATTTATGGAACTCATGAATAGAATCTTCCGACCTTTCCTCGATCAGTGCGTTGTTGTCTTCATAGATGACATTCTGATCTATAGTAGAGATGCTCAGCAGCATGAACAACACCTTCGTCAAGCTCTAACTTTTCTAAGAGAACATAAGATATATGCTAAGTTTAGCAAGTGTGAGTTCTGGTTGCCGGAAGTATCTTTTCTTGGACATGTGATATCTGCTTTGGGTATTCGTGTTGACCCTAAAAAGGTAGAATCCGTTCTACAATGGGAACAACCGAAGACACCAATGGAGATTCAAAGTTTCCTAGGGTTAGCTGGCTACTATCGAAGGTTCATTAAGAACTTCAGTTCTATAGCCTTACCCTTGATTAGATTAACCCGGAAGGATATTCCTTTTGTCTGGAGTGATAAGTGCCAGCAATCTTTTCTGTTGCTGAAGGAGAGGTTGACAAGTGCACTTGTACTTGTGCTACCTGAGCAAGGCAAGGGATACATAATTTTCTGTGATGCCTCCAAGAATGGACTCAGATGTGTGTTGATGCAGGATAAACAAGTGATTTCTTTTGCTTCCCGACAGCTTAAGAAACACGAGGAGAATTATCCAACACACGACCTAGAATTAGCTGTTGTAGTTCATGCCCTGAAGATCTGGAGACATTATCTTTATGGAGAGACATTCCAGATTTTCACTGACCATAAGAACCTTAAGTATATCTTCTCTCAACATGAACTTAACATGAGGCAATGTCGTTGGATGGAGTTAATCAAGGACTATGATTGTACAATTGATTATCATCCAGGGAAGGCCAATGTGGTTGCAGATGCCTGGAGTAGGAAATCAGCAACATCAACCATGGATAGAGCACATCTAAGTTCCTCAGTATGTTCTAGAAGGGATATGCTTATCTCTTTGAGGCAAGACAATGTACAGTTGAAGGTGTCATTGTTAGCCGGGTTGTTAGCTGAGATGCATATTAAACCTACCCTAAGAGAGCAGATAAAGGAATCACAGCAAGGTGATATTGCAGTTCAGCAGATTAGATTGGAGTATGGTAATGAGAAACGAGATGGTTTCCATGACTCAGATGATCAAGTAGCTTGTTATCATGGTAGGATGATAGTGCCGGATGTGGACAACTTGAGGAAGTTAGTCCTGGAAGAATCTCATTCTTCGATGTATGCAATGCATCCAGGGAGCACCAAGATGTATAGAAACTTGAAAGACATAATGTTGGGTTTTAGAGGAGGCAGAGAAGCAGCGGAAACAAAACAATTTCTCCCCAAACCCAGAATAAAAGGAATCGTGTCAACATCTATATAATAGGAAAGATGGTTTGTGAATCATACCTTGTCCCGAGGCTTGCTCGGAAAAACTGTCTAGATACCATGTGTGTGGTGCTTTGTAGCATCCACTCCTCCGTCACACACGGACGATGTTCTCTGTTTTCATGCCCTTGTCCCCAGGCTTGGTCATGCGCAATGACCTCCTCCACCTTCATGGTCATAGTCCTCCAGCTTCCACACCTGCAACGACCTCCACGGTCATCACGTCCTGCTGTCCTCTAACAGCTCCTTCGCATAAATGGTGGTCGTCACTTTTATGTCGTTATCCTCTAGCTTCCTCACACACGACAACCTCCTATGCCTTCATAGCCATGGTCCTCCAGCTTCCTTACCCACATCGACCTCCTCTACCATCATGTAAGTTTTCCTTTGACTGCTCCTCCCTGACGCATAAACAATGGTCTTCACCTTCACCCTGTTGTCCTCTAACTTCCTCACACTAGATGGCCTCCTTAACTTTTGTGGTCATTTTCCTTCGGCTTTCTTACCCACAATGCCTTCTGTTGGGGATATTGTACCGATATAGTCTTTAATATGATGAAAACTTGTTGTTGAAGTGTTACCAACAAGGAAATAATCCCAAAGAAGAAACACCAGATTTAAAGTGGAAAACTCTCCTCAAGAGAAGTAGAGAAAAATCACAGGACAATATTAGCCAACAAGTATTATGTAATCAGGATTACAACTCACATTGTCTGGATTTATTATTCCTAAATCTAGGTAGCCCTCCCCACACGAGAAAAAAGATGAGGAATAAGATAATCACACCCAATGTGTACAAAACCTCCCTCTTTAATTAATCTCCTCACACTGTCATTGTCATTACCCGAGACCGCTTGATGCTAATTTAATCGATGATTGGGTCAGACTGTTGTCTTTATGGCAAAACTATAACTTCTAACCACTACTTTGCTCCAAGGTTAAGTTGTTAGCCCTCGCTTATCAACCAAGAGAGCTTCTCTGGAAGTGCCTTCAATGTGTCATCGACTGTCATCCGCTACTCCACTTCAAGAGAGCTCATCCATTTATTCTTATGTTCTGGCTCTTCTACAACAAAAGGCACCAACAAGAAACTGGAGGGACGATCTTACCAATAGGTTAGATGGTCTCAATGTATTCCCCATGGCTTCAATTTATAGGCCTATATTCTATGTGATTGCAACTAGGAATATTTGTCCAACTCCAAGTCCAACTCCATGTTGCACATAGGGAACCAACTTCATTACCTTTTAGATTTGACTCCTATTAGGATTGGTAGCACAAGCCAACTCCTACTCAAGTCCAAATCCAACTAGGACATGGGACAGACCCCTTCTCTTTCCTAACAATCTCCCCCTGTGGCTCATGAGAGAGACATTGTCTTCTGAAATGTGGATCCCATCACCACATGTGATGTATCCATTTTCTTTAAGCATGCCATCATCTTGTTATTTCCATCCATCTTCATGATGTCCCATCCTAACTTCACTTCATTCCCAAGAAACTGAGAAGAAGTACCCTGGCAACACTACTTCTCACTCCATGCCCACACATGAAACTTTGTTGCCTCCCTCTAATTCGTAAGTCGAGCTGTCCTGTATGAAAATCTTATTTTTGACCTTCTCTACCATGGCTCAGAAACCCTGTATGATGCTCCTCCATTTTATATGTAACAACTGAACATCAATTGCATTGTCCTTATTTCTTCATCCTAGAAACACCCTTGTTCTTTAGTTCTCTCCATCCCTTGGGAATCACCAAAAGCACATATGTATCATTATTCTGTAAAGAACAAATCTTCTCTAGCATTGTTTGATTCCAGTGTGCTATATCTCTAGGATTTTGTGCCTCATGATAAGTCTTTTGCTCCCGCCAATCTGTAAGTAGAATATACTGAGATGCCAGATATCTAGATGAAGGATGATGAACTTTGTCAGGACTCCTCAACTACTGCTCTGAGGACTCTTCCTGGTGATGATCTTTCTCCCCCTATCCAAAAGTCTTTGATTGTGAGTCTGAATCACTCATTTGTGCATCTGGAACTAGAACACTCAATGTGGTATCACTCAACTTTTCACGGTGATCGTGCTGCTATTCTTTGTCATTTGAATATTGCACCTATAAAGAAGCTGAAGCATCCTCATGCACATCATCATAAGAACTATAACATGATCCTACAACCTCTGCATCATCACTCTCAAGCTCTGTCAGTGTCTGACTCTCATAGAAAGTCATATCTTTGTATTTGCACATGGTCTTTTTCACATGATCCCATAACCTATAGCCAAATTAATGATCTACATAACCAACAAAGATGGCACCTCTTTACCATCCACCTTTTTCCGCTTTTCTTTTGGAACATGCGCATAAGCCTCACATCCAAATACTTGCATATGAGCATAAGAGGGATCCTTTTCTATCTGTACCTTCTCAGGTATATCAAAGATCAATAGAATTCATGAAGATTGATTAAGCAGATAGTAGATAGTAGTCATTACCTCACCCCAAAATGTCTTTGGAAACTTTTTAGTCTTCAACATACATCTGACTTTCTCGACTATGGTATGGATCATCCTCTCAATTGAACCATCGTGTTGTGGTGTGTCGAGCTCTATCCTTTCATGACGTATGATGGGCTATGTGCAGTCATCCTGAAACACCCTGGAGGTGTCCTCTCCTCCATTGTACATGCGGAGACACTTCAACTTTTTCTCTGTCTCCTTGTCCACCATGGCATGAAATTTTTCAAAACACTAAAAGACTTCATCATTGGTCTTTGGCAAGTAGGCCCACACCTTTCGAGATGCATCATCAATAAACATGAAAAAATACCTATTACCACCTAATGAAGCCACCTCAAATGGAACACAAACATCTGAATCAACCAGTTATCGAAATTGTGGTTCCACCTTTGATCTTCTCTTAAAACAAACATGTTAATGATTTCCTTTCTAACAAGCATGACATGAACTGAGACTAGTATCCTTTCCATAAAGAATGAATCTCTGCTTTGATAAAAGATTTAAGCCTTTCTCACTCATGTGTCCTAGTCGTATGTGCCATAGATCTGTCTGGTGATCCTCAAATGTATATATATGGTCACCTTTGTGCATGTTAAATTGGGTCGTGAACAATGTGTGATACAACTTATCTTGTACGATAACCAAAGATCCCTTGGTGATGTTGAATTTCCCACCAACAAAATCCATATGACAAACTTCTCTATCAAAGAATGAACCAGATATCAAACTTAGTAGCAAATTTAGAACGTGATGAATATCCTCTAGTGTGAGCTTTCTACTGACACTTGTTTGAACACAAATCTCTCTAATCTTGATAATTCTAAAGAAGCTTAAATTTCCCATGTTCTCCCTCCTGAAGTCTTCCCTTTTATATGAAGTGAAGAATTCCTTACTCGTTGAAGCATGATAAGAAGCTATAGAATCCCCCACCCACTCATAATTATAACATCCCTGACATGGGTTATGAACTAACCCTAGGCGTTTTGCTTAATTATATAATTAGATGCTTGTGATTATCTTTTGGTATGTAATTAAAGCTTTTGAGGAACATATATTTCCATTTCTGCCCTTTTTGAACAATGTTGAAATATTGTTTTGTAATACAGGGACCTATGTGCAAATTAACCAATCAGAGGGGTTAACTTGCATATTGCACATGTTTAGATGTTCCTCTGGTTTTGAGACATCATAAAAGTGAATATGATGAAGTATGAGGGATTCTCCAAGCTTGGGCACTAAGATGCAGCTTGTGGAGCAATCCTTGTGCTTAAAACCCTAGTTTTGGTGTAAAGTGCAATTTACCCAAAACATGGGGTGCAACATGTAAAATACACCCTCTAGAATATCTTTTATAACCTTTGGCATCAATTAGAGTAAAAATGATGAAGAGGGAGCTTCATTTGAATAATCAAATAAGAAAGATAACCCTTGTAATTAAATGAACAAGTTGTAAGAAAAATGACCACTATATGTGTACAACTTAGTAGGAGGTTTGGATTCTTATCCTTTAGACCTTGGTTTAAGAAATAGTTTGCTTAAGAAGAGTAGGAGAGTGATTCCCAAAAAGGAGAGAAGGACCTAGATGAGAAATGAAGAAACAAGTTGTCCTTATGTTGGAATTTTACCCAAAGTATATATGCTCCATTCTTTGCAAACCAAGGGATCATTTCCCTTCCTCTCTTCACTTATTTTTTGCTTTGAAGGACTAAGGGGGGATCTCTAGAGCAAAGGAGAACGGCCAAGCAGTTCTAGGTAAGCTTTGACAACATTCTTGCTCAAATTCATGGAAGGAATCATGATACAAGGTTGGTCTGCTAGTTTTTCTTACTTAGTTCTTCTTTCTAGCCGTCCTTTCCTACCAATTCTTGGAGAAACAACCTTGGACGACCTGTGAAGCTCAAGATGCCATTAAATCTTGGAAGCTTGGAGCTCTAGGATCGAGTTTAAGGTGAGTTTTATAACTCTAAACCCTTAAACTTTGTTATGCATCTTTCTTTCTTGTAAAAGTAGCTTGTTCTTCTTTCCCCCATCCTTCCTTGCATTCTTGCAAGAATAATCATGAAGAACAGACCTTAGTCTTGAGGTATAAGATGATGGGCGTGAATACCAATGTAACTTTACCAAACAGTCTTACACTTTTGGTCTAAACGGTTTGCAAAACTGTTTGGAACCAAACAGTTTCAAAACCGTTTGGATTCGTGCGGTTTGCAAGACCGTTTAGAGTCAAACGGTCTCCAAAACCGTTTGGGAGGTTTGACCAGTCGTTTACCATTTGAGGGTCTGCTGGACACTTTATGAATTAATCACCTACAAGAATCATTAACTAATTCCAAGTAAATCTTAAGTTGAAGGCACTTTAATCACCTAAACCCTAATCTAGTTCATTGCTGATTTCAATGGACCAATCATGTTGAAGTTTGGGTTGAGTGGCCCAAACGGTTTCAAAACCGTTTGGGGATCACCCAAACGGTCTCAAGACCGTTTGGTGATCACCAAAGACCATTTGGAGGTCTAGGGTTAAGGGGATTTGATCAATTGAAGGTCCAATTATAATAGGTTGTTCAAATAATCAAAGTGCTGAATTTGTGACCTAATTAGGGTTCAACCCTTAACATATTGACTTAGTTTTTTATGAGACTTTGGGAAAACGGTCTCAAGATCGTTTGGAGGATGTCCGAATGATCCGAAGACAGTTTGGGGTCAGGTGATGGCCCAATTGGGTGATGGTTCAATGGGTTCAACTTCAATTAGACTCATGTTGATGGATGTTGATGATTGATCGATTTCAAACCCTAATCCAATTGGTCCTAACCCTAATTGGTAACCAATTGAGGATCAATTGGGTGTCAAATTGGTTAAGGATTAACCTAATTACCTTAATTGATAAGTGGCTAACAAGTATGAGATCGATTGAAGGGTTCAACATTGAAAACCCTAATCAATTGCAAGTGTTGATACACTTTTTAGGTCCATGCGGTTTTGAGATGTTTGAACCAAACGGTCTCAAGAATGTTTGGGGGAAAATGGTCTCAAGACCGTTTGGGACCAAAAGGTCTCAAGACCGTTTGGATTCAGGCGGTTTCAAAACCATTTGGATTCATGCGGTTTCCAAACCGTTTGGATTTATGTGGTTTCAAGGCTAATTTGCTCAAACGATTTCAAAGTCAAACTTGGCTAAACGGTCAACGTGACCAAACAGTTTCAAGACCATTTAGGGGAAAATGGTCTTGAGTGTGAACTTGTCCATGTAGTCTTGAAAGTCAAAGGTACTAAACGGTCAACCCTTCCTTGCGGTTTCAAAACCGTTTGGAGGTTGAAAGTTCAAAACCGTTTGGAGTCTTTTAAGGTCAAGATTGCTTAATGATTTAAAGGCGTAGATGGTTCAATGGTTGATTAACTCAAACCCTAATGATACCTAAAGACATTAGGGGAACAAGTAATTAGTTGTTTGATGGATACTTTGATCAATGGTGAACATTACTACAGTAACCTTGAAGGGTTCAAGTAGATAACACCCCTTGATCAAGTAAACCCTAATGACCACAATGGTGATGACTTGACTGATGTTAATCAATGTTGACTTGATCCAACCTAACCTAGAGTGATGTAAACATCATCTAATAGTAGTAGGAGAGAGAAGACTCCTAATATGAATGAAAAGCAAGTAAAATACCTTCAATATGAATGAATGCACATGGTTAGGGTATGATCCACCAAAGTGAGATCATGGAAACCCTAATTATGGTGATCAATGAATCTTAATCTAATTTGAAGGCATTAATGATAATAATCTTCATACATGATGATTCTATGAGCTTAATTCACTATGAACTGAATAGTAAACCCTAATTTTAGGGTAATAACATGTGATGTGAATAGTAAACCCTAATTGAGGGTGATATGATGAAATGAACAATAAACCCTAATTCTAGGTTATGCTTTTAAGCATGAATCTTCATGATTGAAGTATGAGATGAGGAATCATTATTACTAATCACAATGAAAGGGATTGAATAACCCTAATTGGTTTAAATAATGGGAACCTGGCTTTAGTAAAGACATGAAGGTACAACCCTTGAATTGAAAGGTTATTTCTGCTTTATAAATTACTGATTTGGAGATGAATTGTTTATTATTATCAATTGAATTGACCATGCAGGTTCTTATAAAGAAATGATCATATCCAGGTAAGGGTTATGATATCATATTCAATGAAAGCATACTATAGGCTTTATGAATAGTTATATATGCCATGTTGCCTAAGTTTAAGTGGAAACATATGAGATTAATGGGTTGTAAGAGCCATGAGCAACAACAAGGTCATACTGGTTAGATGACTTATGATGATTTAAGGGTTTTAAACACCCCTATTATTGAATCATAGTAATGAAATGGTTAAGAATTGATATCCATATGATAACTGATGTGAGTTAAACTTGATACATTTAGTATTCTTCTTTTATAGCAGTGTTTTAATAGTTAAATGCTTTGAAACAGGCTTTATGCTAAAAGAATGTTGAAATGTACCTAAATAATCAAGTATAATCATACCATGTAGAGCCCTGATCATAGATCCATCATTGTCAGAAGACAAATGATGGTGAAACAGGCTTTCCTAAGGGAACTCCTGGATCACATACTTTTGAGTATGTGGGGGATTATTGACGTGAATATCCTTACGTCCTAGTGTAGGAATTGATGTAAGATGTACTTTAACCCATCAACCCTTCACTATATGTTTATGCCGGGGTGATGTTTCACTAATATCCCGAGGGAATCTTTAATGCCGCATCGATGAGAGATAAATAAGAGATCTTTCGATGGCGAAGAGAGTACAAAATGCCACTGTGACTCTAATAGCGAAGTTTCCAGAATACCCTAGTAAGCTATTGTAGCAAAGACACGAGATGTCCTGCATGTTGATCCTCATACTGACTAAGGAAGATGATGTCATAAGAATCCGACTCTTTTGATGACCTATGTATGACACCGATGCGACTTAGTAGTGATCGGTTGGAGTATGAGAGGTATACCTCATCTCTGCAGGGCATAATGATGTTTGGAAAACATAATCAGCCGTGTAGTATAACTACTTAGGTTAAACTACGAGAAACAATGATTGATGTTACATTGTTTATAAATATTCTAAATCAAGTAACCAGTATACATGTTTTCATATTCCTTATTGAAATGATTGCTTATGTACATTGTTGCTTTACTTAATATCAAACCTATTATTGAATGATTTAAGTTTCTTTGCTTATGCTATTCTTTAATTGCTATAACAAAGCTTCTGGCAGAGAGTTATAACTCTCCCTGGGACAATTATTCAATTGTCTCACCCCCGTAGATTTCAACTTTTTAGGTGGACGTTGAGGAAAGAGGAACCAATCCGAGGGTGAGCAGTATCAACAACAGCAACACCAGGGGCAACAGTGAATCTCAGGTTGAGATACTGACTGTCAAGTCATGCAGATAGCTTGTCTTATGTCGTCTCTGTACTCTCAAGTCCTAGGAGTCAGTAGGTCTGAGGTTTTGGCTGTAAACCTCGAAATTTTTGTATCTTGCCTTGTGCAGATAATAGGGCAATGGTTGTATGTAATCACTCGAGAGGTGATTTCACAGAGATGTAATGTTAAAACATGATATAAATAGTTTATCTTGTTTTATTATAAAGAGTTTTATGTTTTAAAAGATATCTTTCCAAAAAGTTTTAAATTTTAGTGATTTTTCATATTCCACTGCTAATTGAACGCTTCCGCTGAGTTTACCTCGTGATTTACGAGTTGATGCCCACATTTAAGTGGTATCATAGCTCTAGGTTCACTGAGTCTACAAAGACATAGGACTTAGGATGTTGAGTCTTGTGGGCTCAAATCTCCAAACCTTGAAATCATCACGATATAAACATGTGCGGAAGCAATCGATAATCAGCGGAAGACAAAAATCACGGGAAATTAAAACTTTTCGAGACAAGATCTTGAAACCACAAACCTTTTATATAGAAAAAGGATTTAAACTGTATACATCTCTGTCAAATTACTTCTTGAGTAATTATATACGTCATGATACAAAATTCTCAAGAACTCATAACCAAAACACTCCAAGACCTGAGAGTACAGAGGACACATAGGACTGACTCTAACAACACCACATAGCAGGCTAAATCTCCACCTGAGATTACTTGCTACTCTTGGTGCTGCTGTTGCTGGGATTGGTCACCTGTATTCTTGTTTCTCCGTCTTCGACGACCACCTAAAAATTTGAAGTCTACGGGGTGAGACAATTATACATAATTGCCCCAGCGAGAGTTATAACTCTCCACTAGAAGCTTTATAAGCAACACAAAGAATAACTTAAGCAGTAAAAGCTTTCAAAGTATTCAATGGCAGTTTTGATAGCAAGTAAGAGTTCAACATTTCTGAATATGAAGAACATCTACATTATACAAAGTAACATCAATCAAGTAACTCGTAGTTAACTCTAACAGATATACTACGCTGTTGATTATGTTTTCAAACATTATTATGCCCTGTGGAGATGAGGCATACCACTCATACTCCAACTGATCGCTAAGAAGTCACATTGGTATCATACATAGGTCATTAAAAGAGCCGGATTCTTATGACCTAATCTACCTCAGTCAGTTAGAGGATTGTTTGTTAGACATCTGGCGGGACGTCTTTTGTAATAGCTTACCAGGGTAAACTGGTCCTTCGCTATTTTTAGAGTTACAGTGGCGTTCTGTACTCTCTTCGCCATCGGAAGATTTCTTATTTATCTTTCATCGATGCGGTGTTTGTGTCTTTAAGGGAGAATAGTGATACATCTCACCTTTTGGACTTTATAGTGAAGGCTTGATGGACTACAAGAATCTACATCAAATCTTCTCACCTTTTTTATTTGCAGTGCAGGTTTGACGGACTATAAAAATCTACATCAATTCCTACACTAGGATGTAAGGTTCTACACATCCATATACCCCACATATTCAAAAATATGTGATCCAGGAGTTCCCTTGGGAAAACCTGTTTTACCATCATTTAGACTCTGACAATGATGGGTCTATGATCAGGGCTCTACATTTCACTTGTTTAGTTAGGTACATTCAGTATTCTTTAGACATTGTTCTTCAAACAATAACATTAGCATAACAGCTATAAATGAGAATACTAAAATGTAGCAGGCCTAACTCTTTTCAATCATCAGTTCTCAGTCATCTCATCACAAGTCATCTGTCAAGCATGAGCTTGATGGTATTTATGGCTCTTACAGCCCATAAAATCTCAATAGATGTCACTACAGTGCATCAAGATAATTCACTTATTCATAAAGCTTAAGGCATGCTTTCAATGAATAATAATATGGTATTCCATACCTGGATATGATCATCATCTCATGACAACCTGCATGGTTAAATCAACTGATAACAGTAAACAATTCATCAATTAGGGTTTACTATTCATCTTTCATGTCATCACCCTAATATTAGGGTTTACTATTCACTCCATGGTGAATTGTACTCATTACATCATCATGTAAGAGAAACATCATTATTAAAGCTCTTAAATAAGATTAAGATTCATTAGATATCATAATTAGGGTTTCCATGACCTCACATAGGTGGATCATTCCCTAATCATGCACATTCAAGTGTATTGAAAGTATCTTACTTCAGTTTCCACCTTAAAAGGGTACTTTCTCTCTCTTAGGATACTTTCTCTCTCCTCTTACTAGTAGATGGTGATAACACCACTCTAAATCAGGTTGGGTTAAGTCCTCATTGACTAATATAAGCCAAAACATCACTATCATGTGATTAGGGTATGATTAGAACAAGGTTTCACCCTTTAAACCCTTCAAGGGTATTTTGGTAATTTGCCTCATGATCACCATCATGGGTCAACTCATTAATCACTTAGTCCCTTAATGACCTAGGTTACCATTAGGGTTTAGATTAAATCATCATTGAACCAATTACATCATCAATTGATTAAGTACAAACTACATTGTATACCTTCAAACGGTTTCAACCTTCAAACGGTTTCAACCACCAAACGGTCTTGAGACCGTTTGGTTTCAAACGGTCTTGAGACCATTTGCTCCAAACGGTCTTGAGACCGTTTGGATGTGTTGACCGTTTAGAAGGGTTGACTTTCAAAACCGTTTGGAACTCAATTGGATTGAAACCGTTTGATCAATTCAGCTTGAGATCGATTGGACCAAACGATCCTGAGGTCGTTTGAGCCCAAACGGTCTTGAGACCATTTGGTCCAAATGGGCTCAAACCGTTTGGACCTCCAAAGTGGTTCAAAGGTTACAATTGTTCATGAATGTGTATGTTGAAGCCCTCAATTGGCCAAAGCCATGTTAAACACTTATAAATTGAGTCAATTAGGATTAGCCTTAACCATATGGACATCAAATTGACCCTCAATTGAAAGCCAATTAGGGTTAAATCCTTCTCAATTATGGTTTCAAATCGGATGGTCATCAATATTCAACAATGTGAATCAAATCAGGGTTGAACCTATCAATTGACCTCCAATTGGGCCCAAACGGTCTTGAGGTCGTTTGGACATCATCCAAACGGTATTGAGACCGTTTTCCCAAAGTTTGACCAAAAACTAAGTCGGTTTGACTAGGGTTGAACTCCAATTAGGTCAAAAATCAGCATTTTTATCAATTCATCAACTTCTTGTAATTGGACCTTCAAACCCTTAGATTATCTCAACCCTAGACCTTCAAACGGTCTTGGGTTGTGCCCAAACGGTCTTGAGACCGTTTGGAGGAACCCCCAAACGGTCTTGAGACCGTTTGGGTCCTTCACCCCAAAACTCAACAAGATCTATATTTCAATTCAGCAATTTTGACCCGATTAGGGTTTAGATGTTGAATTGCCTTCAACTCTCAATTCGTTAAGAATTAAACTTTGATTCTTTGCAGGAATGAAATTCAATATTTAACCAACAGACCCTCAAACGGTCATCCCTTTGTCAACCCTATCAAACGGTCTTGAGACCGTTTCAATCCAAACGGTCTTGCAAGACCGTTTGAGGGCAAACGGTTTGAAACCGTTTGGACCAAAAGGGTCCAAGGTCGTTTGATAAAGTAACATAGGGATTCACGCCCCTCATCTTCAACCTCTGTCAAGGTCGGTTCTCCCACCGTTTTGCTTGCAAAAGTGCAAGGAAGAAGGGAGGTAGAAGAAGAACTAACATGCTAAATTTGCTAGAACAAAGTATGCATATAAAGCAAAAGTTTAGAGCTATAAAACCCGCCTAAAGGTTGATCCTAGAGCTCCAAGCCTTCAAGATCCAAGCTTTAATGGCGTCCTAGAAGCTCCACAGGTCGGCCAGAGGTGAATTCTCCAAGGAAACGTAGGGTTGGTCGGCTAGAACAAGAATACTAAGTAAGTTATCCACAAAACCAACCTTAAAGGAAGAATTCCTCCATGAATTCAAGCTAGATGGTGGTGTTCTCTTACCTAGAACAGGTTGGTCGTCCCCCTGAGCTCCAGATCTATCCTTGGTCTTTGAGAAAGAATATGAGAAGTGAAGGAAACAAGGGATCCGTTCACTTATCTTGCAAGGAAGTGGCTTATATACTTTAGCCCTTTTTACACCATAAGGACCTCTAAAGAATGGAAATCACATCTAGGTCCCTCCTTTCTCAAGGGCACGTCCAAACCCATCTAATCTTATGAAAAGCTAATGAAATATTAAGATCTAAGGGTATATAAATCCAACCTTCAACTAGGGTACATTCATGAAAAGTCTCCATACCCATATTAGGTGACTTTCACCACAAATATCACTTTTCTCATCTGATTATTCATTGATGTGTCACTTTCATCATTTATACTCTAAATGATGACAAGAGTTATAAAATATGTTCAAGAGAGTGAAAATTACAAGTTGCACCCCTAATTTTGGGTAATTTGCATTTTACTCCAAATTAGGGTTTTTAAGCATAAGGATTGCTTCCACAGCTGCACCTTGGTGCTCAAGCTTGGGAAATCCTTCAAACTACATCAAAAACGTCCACATGATGTTTCAACATCAAAGGAACATCTTATCTTGTGAATTTGCAACTTCAACCCTTAAACTGGGTAAATTGCACATAGGTCCCTGCATACAACACATTGCTACAACTTTGTTTAAAAAGGAGCAAGAATTGAAAATATATGTTCCTGAGGAACTTAATTACATGCCAGGGAGTATTCACAAGTATATAATTACATATTTAGGCAAAACTTCCAGGGTTAGGTTATAACCCAGGTCAGGGATGTTACAAATTCTTCACCCCTTCACAAGGATTTCGTCCCCGAAATCGATAAAGCGTATTATAAGAAAAGAGTAGGGTATTTCCTTCTCATCTCATCCGCTAGTTCCCAAGTGGCTTCTTCAACACCACGATGGTTCCAGAGGACTTTCACAAGGCTTATATCCTTCTTTTTTAACTTTTTAGTTCTTTTATCAAGGATTGATACTGGTACCTCCTCATATGTTATATCTTCATTCAATTCTACTTCCATAGGTTGTAGAACTGACTCGATGTCTGGGTGACATTTCCTCAGCATGGAAATGTGAAACACAAGGTGTAGCTTCTGCAACTCCTGAGGTAACTCTAGTCTATAGGCCACCTTTCCAACTCTTTCAACAATTGGATAAGGCCCCATAAATCTAGGAGCTAACTTCCCTTTCCTTCCAAATAGAAGGACTCCTTTCCAAGGTGAGACCTTGAGATACACTCTATCTCCAACCTGAAACTCTAGGGGTCTATGATGTTTATCAACATATGATTTCTGTCTATCCTGTGCAGTCTTAAGTTGTTGTTGTATAACTTTAATCTTCTCTATAGTTTTGCTGCATAAGATCAGGGCCTAACAACTAGTGCTCACCAGTCTCATACCAACACAAGGGTGATCTACAATGTCTACCATATAAGGCTTCATATGGTGCCATATCAATGCTATGCTGATAGCTATTGTTATAGGAAAACTCTATCAAGTTCAGATGTAGATCCCAACTCCCGGTAAACTGGAGAACACATGCTCTCAACAGGTCTTCCAAGGTCTGTATAGTCCTTTCCGACTGTCCATCAGTCTGTGGATGAAAGGCTGTACTAAACCTTAACTTGGTGCCTAGGGCTCTGTGTAACTGTTCCCAAAAGCGACTTGTAAACTGGGGACCTCTGTCAGAAACTATAGTGACAGGAACTCCGTGCAAACGCACTATCTCTTGAACATACAACTGGGATAACCTTTCAGCAGAATAGGTTGTTTTGATAGGTAAGAAATGTGTTGTCTTTGTCAAACTATCAACAACTACCCAAATGGAATCATGTCCTTTGTTTGTCCTGGGTAGGCCAACAACAAAGTCCATGGTCACATGGTCCCACTTCCACTGTGGTATGGGTAAAGGTTGCATTGTTCCTGCAGGTCTCTGGTGCTGCTGTTGCTGGGATTGGTCACCTGTATTCTTGTTTCTCCGTCTTCGACGACCACCTAAAAAGTTGAAGTCTACAGGGTGAGACAATTATACATAATTGCCCCAGCGAGAGTTATAACTCTCCACTAGAAGCTTTATAAGCAACACAAAGAATAACTTAAGCAGTAAAAGCTTTCAAAGTATTCAATGGCAGTTTTGATAGCAAGTAAGAGTTCAGCATTTCTGAATATGAAGAATATCTACATTATTCAAAGTAACATCAATCAAGTAACTCGTAGTTAACTCTAACAGATATACTACGCTGTTGATTATGTTTTCAAACATTATTATGCCCTGTGGAGATGAGGCATACCACTCATACTCCAACTGATCGCTAAGAAGTCACATCAGTATCATACATAGGTCATTAAAAGAGTCGGATTCTTATGACCTCATCTACCTCAGTCAGTTAGAGGATTGTTTGATAGACATCTGGCGGGATGACTTTTGTAATAGCTTACCAGGGTAAACTGGTCCTTCGCTATTTTTAGAGTTACAGTGGCGTTTTGTACTCTCTTCGCCATCGGAAGATTTCTTGTTTATCTTTCATCGATGTGGTGTTTGTGTCTTTAAGGGAGAATAGTGATACATCTCACCTTTTGGACTTTGTAGTGGAGGCTTGATGGACTACAAGAATCTACATCAAATCCTCTCACCTTTTTTATTTGTAGTGCAGGTTTGACGGACTATAAAAGTCTACATCAATTCCTACACTAGGATGTAAGGTTCTACACATCCATATACCCCACATATTCAAAAGTATGTGATCCAGGAGTTCCCTTGGGAAAACCTGTTTTACCATCATTTAGACTCTGACAATGATGGGTCTATGATTAGGGCTCTACATTTCACTTGTTTAGTTAGGTACATTCAGTATTCTTTAGACATTGTTCTTCAAACAATAACATTAGCATAACAGCTATAAATGAGAATACTAAAATGTAGCAAGCTAACTCTTTTCAATCATCAGTTCTCAGTCATCTCATCACAAGTCATCTGCCAGGCATGACCTTGATGGTATTTATGGCTCTTACAGCCCATAAAATCTCAATAGATGTCACTACAGTGCATCAAGATAATTCACTTATTCATAAAGCTTAAGGCATGCTTTCAATGAATAATAATATGGTATTCCATACCTGGATATGATCATCATCTCATGACAACCTGCATGGTTAAATCAACTGATAATAGTAAATAATTCATCAATTAGGGTTTACTATTCATCTTTCATGTCATCACCCTAATATTAGGGTTTACTATTCACTCCATGGTGAATTGTACTCATTACATCATCATGTAAGAGAAACATCATTATTAAAGCTCTTAAATAAGATTAAGATTCATTATATGTCATAATTAGGGTTTCCATGACCTCACATAGGTGGATCATTCCCTAATCATGCACATTCAAGTGTATTGAAAGTATCTTACTTCAGTTTCCACCTTAAAAGGGTACTTTCTCTCTCTTAGGATACTTTCTCTCTCCTCTTACTAGTAGATGGTGATAACACCACTCTAAATCAGGTTGGGTTAAGTCCTCATTGACTAATATAATCCAAAACATCACTATCATGTGATTAGGGTATGATTAGAACAAGGTTTCACCCTTTAAACCCTTCAAGGATATTTTGGTAATTTGCCTCATGATCACCATCATGGGTCAACTCATTAATCACTTAGTCCCTTAATGACCTAGGTTACCATTAGGGTTTAGATTAAATCATCATTGAACCAATTACATCATCAATTGATTAAGTACAAACTACATTGTATACCTTCAAACGGTTTCAACCTTCAAACGGTTTCAACCACCAAACGGTCTTGAGACCGTTTGGATGTATTGACCGTTTAGAAGGGTTGACTTTCCAAACCATTTGGAACTCAATTGGATTGAAACTCTTTGATCAATTCAGCTTGAGATCGATTGGACCAAACGATCCTGAGGTCGTTTGAGCCCAAACGGTCTTGAGACCGTTTGGTCCAAATGGGCTCAAACCGTTTGGACCTCCAAAGTGGTTCAAAGGTTACAATTGTTCATGAATGTGTATGTTGAAGCCCTCAATTGGCCAAAGACATGTTAACCACTTATAAATTGAGTTAATTAGGATTAGCCTTAACCAATTGGACATCAAATTGACCCTCAATTGAAAGCCAATTAGGGTTAAATCCTTCTCAATTAGGGTTTCAAATCGGATGGTCATCAATATTCAACAATGTGAATCAAATCAGGGTTGAACCTATCAATTGACCTCCAATTGGGCCCAAACTTGGCCCAAACGGTCTTAAGGTCGTTTGGACATCATCCAAACGGTCGTGAGACCGTTTGGCCAAATTTTGACCAAAAACTAAGTCGGTTTGACTAGGGTTGAACTCCAATTAGGTCAAAAATCAGCATTTTTATCAATTCATCAACTTCTTGTAATTGGACCTTCAAACCCTTAGATTATCTCAACCCTAGACCTTCAAACGGTCTTGGGTTGTGCCCAAATGGTCTTGAGACCGTTTGGAGGAACCCTCAAATGGTCTTGAGACCGTTTGGGTCCTTCAACCCAAAACTCAACAAGATCTATATTTCAATTCAGCAATTTTGACCCGATTAGGGTTTAGATGTTGAAGTGCCTTCAACTCTCAATTGGTTAAGAATTAAACTTTGATTCTTTGCAGGAATGAAATTCAATATTTAACCAATAGACCCTAAAACGGTCATCCCTTGGTCAACCCTATCAAATGGTCTTGAGACCGTTTCAATCCAAACGGTCTTGCAAGACCGTTTGAGGGCAAACGGTTTGAAACCGTTTGACCCCAAACGGTTTGAAACCGTTTGACCCCAAACGGTTTGCAACCGTTTGGACCAAAAGGGTCCAAGGTCGTTTGATAAAGTAACATAGGGATTCATGCCCCTCATCTTCAACCTCTGTCAAGGTCGGTTCTCCCACCGTTTTTCTTGCAAAAGTGCAAGGAAGAAGGGAGGTAGAAGAAGAACTAACATGCTAAATTTGCTAGAACAAAGTATGCATATAAAGCAAAAGTTTAGAGTTATAAAACCCGCCTAAAGGTTGATCCTAGAGCTCCAAGCCTTCAAGATACAAGCTTTAATGGCGTCCTAGAAGCTCCACAGGTCGGCCATAGGTGAATTCTCCAAGGAAACGTAGGGTTGGTCGGCTAGAACAAGAATACTAAGTAAGCTATCCACAAAACCAACCTTAAAGGAAGAATTCCTCCATGAATTCAAGCTAGATGGTGGTGTTCTCTTACCTAGAACAGGTTGGTCGTCCCCCTGAGCTCCAGATCTATCCTTGGTCTTTGAGAAAGAATATGAAAAGTGAAGGAAACAAGGGATCCGTTCACTTATCTTGCAAGGAAGTGGCTTATATACTTTAGCCCTTTTTACACCATAAGGACCTCTAAAGAATGGAAATCACATCTAGGTCCCTCCTTGCTCAAGGGCACATCCAAACCCATCTAATATTATGCAAAGCTAATGAAATCTTAAGATCTAAGGGTATAGAAAGCCAACCTTCAACTAGGGTACATTCATGAAAAGTCTCCATACCCATATTAGGTGACTTTCACCACAAAGATCACTTTTCTCATCTGATTATTCATTGATGTGTCCCTTTCATCATTTCTACTCTAAATGATGACAAGAGTTATAAAAGATGTTCAAGAGAGTGAAAATTACAAGTTGCACCCCTAATTTTGGGTAATTTGCATTTTACTCCAAATTAGGGTTTTTAAGCATAAGGATTGCTTCCACAGCTGCACCTTGGTGCTCAAGCTTGGGAAATCCTTCAAACTACATCAAAAACATCCTCATGATGTTTCAACATCAAAGGAACATCTTATCTTGTGAATTTGCAACTTCAACCCTTAAACTGGGTAAATTGCACATAGGTCCCTGCATACAACACATTGCTACAACTTTGTTTAAAAAGGAGCAAGAATTGAAAATATATGTTCATGAGGAACTTAATTACATGCCAGGGAGTATTCACAAGTATATAATTACATATTTAGGCAAAACTTCCAGGGTTAGGTTATAACCTAGGTCAGGGATGTTACAAGTCTATTCTTAGTGTCTTCCAGTATATCTAATAGTGTCTTCTTCTCCTCTGGAGAAGAAGATAAGTTAGGATGTCTAGACCACACGAGGAGTATGTGGCAGAGAGTAGTGTCAATACACCCCGAGAAGGTGCAAGGAACCCGGAGATAGAACAACCTATGCCTGAGCCACCCCAGTTCAACCCACCTGACATGGGGAACCCAGCTGTTCATACCATGTTCGGGCAGTTTATGACTGCCATGACACACATCACGGATAGGATGCCCATGCCTGTACCTAGGGCACCTACCCAGTCATAAGGACAAGGAATCGGCAAGACATTCAAACGACTTCGCCGAGTCGGAGCGACTGAGTACTTCGGAACGGCTGACCCTGCAGATGCCGACATGTGGTTAACTGAGCTCGAGAAGGCTTTTAGAATCCTGAACATCCCAGAAGTTTAGAAGGTTAGACATGTTGTCTATCTTCTCAAGGGGAGTGTCGGCCATTGGTGGAAACTGAAGAGCAGAAGAGGCCTGGTGTGGAGGCTACATGGGAAGTCTTCCGAAGCGAATTTGTCAATAGATATTTCCCTAAGACATTCGTGTATGAGAAAATCTCTCAGTTCGAGAGCTTGATGCAAGGTCTGATGAACATTAGCGAATACGAAGCTAAGTTCAAGGATTTGCTGCGGTTTTTCCCGCTTATGGCTTCTATAGAAGAATAAAGGATTAGGTGGTTCGAGATAGGGTTGAACGTCGAGTTGACTACTCTCGTGTCTACCCTAGAGAATCTAGAAAGGTTTTTCTACCTTCGTGGAGTCCATCAGAAGGATAGTGAGGTCCATAGCTGAGAAGAGGCAAACCCATAAGAGATATCCTCAGTTCCAGGGGTCTTCATCCAGAGACTTCAAGAAGCCTAGGTTTTCTGCACCAACACCACCACCACCTAGACCTAGTGGTCAGACACAGTGGACACTGAGTAGAGGTAGAGGACAAAGCCTACCACTACAAGGGGCTCGCAGTTCAACATCTATGTTGGTCAAAGGACCACCCACACCACAACAACAAGACAGAAGTTGTTACATATGTGGGAAAATAGGGCACCTGATGAAAGACTGCAGAGCTAGACCACCAAGTGTAACACAACCATAGAGGTAGAATCAGCAAGGATCACAGAGGAGGCAGTTTCAGGGAGCAGCTAGAGGACGTGGACAAGCATCCCAAGATGGATCGTTAGCACCGAATCAACCCCAGGCGACATCAAGGTTCTATGCGATGAACCCACTTGATGCAGTGATCAACCCTCGGGTTGTGGCAGGTCAGATGAAGTTGTTATACTCTGATATGTCTACATCCTACGTTGTATCTATTTTGATTGATCTGGGTGCTACACACTCCTTTATCACTCGAAGAGTGATAAGTAACTGCAATATGACAGTCAGTCATAGGGCAGATAGCTTGCTGTTAGAGACTCTGTTGAGAGGGTCTGCCATGTTGCAGGAGGTTTGTTCTCCCTGCATCCGCTTCTTTTCTGATCATCACATTCAAGTGGATCTTATACCACTTGAGATGCAAGGATTTGATATAATCCTTGGGATGGATACCTTAGAAAGGTATAGGGTTGTCTTGGATTGTGAATCCAAGCAAGCTGTGTTTGCTAATGAAAGCGACACATGGATCTTTCAAGGAGAGAGAAAGATTTTACATACCTGTCTTGTGTCAGCTATGGTTGCTGAGAAGCTGATGAGGCAAGGATTTTATGCATTCTTGGCCCATGTGGTAGATACTACCATGGAGAGTCCTAATCCTGCTGAAGTTCATGTAGTCAGGGAATTCAAAGATGTATTTTCTGAAGAACTTCCAGGTGTTCCACCGCCTCAGGAAATTGATTTTGAAATCAATTTGATCCCAGACACACAACCAATAGCACAAACACCGTATAGGATGGCGCCTGCTGAGATGGAAGAACTCAAGAAACATCTTCAAGAGTTGCTTGAGAAGGGTTTCATCCGACCGAGCACTTCACCTTGGGGTGCTCCGGTTCTTTCGATAAAAAGAAAGATGGATCAATGCGATTATGCATTGATTACAGACAACTACACAAAGTAACTATAAAGAATAAGTACCCGCTGCCGAGGATTGATGATCTTTTCAATCAGTTGCCTGGTGCAACCGTCTTCTCAAATATAGACTTGAGGTCAGGATATCATAAACTCTGTATTAAGGACAGTGACATACCCAAGTCTGCCTTTAGGACAAGGTATGGTCACTATGAGTTCACACTTATGTCGTTTGGATTAACTAATACACCAGCTGCATTTATGGAACTTATGAATAGATTCTTCTGACCTTTCCTCGATCAGTGTGTTGTTGTCTTTATATATGACATTCTGATCTATAGTAGAGATGCTCAGCAGCATGAACAACATCTTCGTTAGGCATTTAACTTTTCTAAGAGAACATAATCTATATGCTAAGTTTAGCAAGTGTGAGTTATGGTTACCGGAAGTATCTTTCCTTGGACATGTGATATATACCTCGGGTATTCGTGTTGACCCTAAAAAGGTAGAATCTGTTCTACAATGGGAACAACCGAAGACACCGACGGAGATCCGTAGTTTCTTAGGGTTGGCTGGCTATTACCGAAGGTTCATTTATAACTTCAGTTCTATAGCCTTACCCTTGACTAAGTTGACCCGGAAGGATGTTCCTTTTGTCTGGAGTGATAAGTGCATGCAATCTTTCCAGTTGCTGAAGGAGAGGTTGAAAAGTGCACCTGTACTTGTGTTACCTGAGCAAGGCAAAGGATATATAGTTTTCTGTGATGCCTTCAAGAATGGACTCGGATGTGTGTTGATGCAGGATAAGCAAGTGATTTCTTTTGCTTCTCGACAGCTTAAGAAATACGAGGAGAATTATCCGACACACGATCTGTAGCTAGCTGATGTGGTTCATGCCTTAAAGATATGGAGACATTATCTCTACAGAGAGACATTCCTTTTTACTGATCATAAGAACCTTAAGTACATCTTCTCTCAGCACGAACTTAACATGAGGCAATGCCGCTGGATGGAATTAATCAAGGACTACGATTGTACAATTGATTACCATCCAAGAAAGGCCAATGTGGTTGCATATGCTCCGAGTAGGAAATCAACAACACCAACAGTAGATAGAGCACAACTAAACTCTTTAGTATGCTCTAGGAGAGATATGCTTATCTCCTTAAGCCAAGACAATGTACAATTGAAGGTGTCATTGTTAGCCAGGTTGTTGGCTGAGATGCATATAAAACCTACCTTGAGAGAGCAGATCAAGGAGGCACATCAAGTTGATCCTGCAGTTCAACATATCAGGTCGGAGTATGGTGATGAGAAACGAGATGGTTTCCATGACTCTGATGATCGAGTAGCCTGTTATCATGGGAGGATGATAGTGCCAGATGTGGATAACTTGAGAAAGTTAGTCCTAGAAGAAGCTCATTATTTGATGTATGCTATGCATCCAGGAAGCACCAAGATGTATCAAATCTTGAAAGATATGTATTGGTGGCCTGGGATGAAGAAGGTCATTGATGAGTTTGTTCTGAGGTGTCATGTGTGTCAGCAAGTTAAGGCTGAACACCAGAAGCCTGCAGGAACAATGCAACCTTTACCCATACCACATTGGAAGTGGGATCATGTGACTATGGACTTTGTTGTTGGCTTACCCAGGACAAGCAAAGGACATGGTTCCATTTGGGTAATAGTTGATAGGTTGACAAAGACAGTGCATTTCTTACCTGTCAAAACAACCTATTCTACTAAGAGGCTAGCACAGTTGTATGTTCAAGAGATAGTGCGACTGCACAAAGTTCCAGTCACTATAGTTTCAGATAAAGGTCCCCAGTTTACGAGTCATTTTTGGGAACGGCTGCACAAAGCTTTAGGCACCCAGTTAAGGGTTAGTACAGCCTATCATCCTCAGACTAATGGATAGTCGGAATGGACTATACAAACCTTGGAAGACTTGCTGAGAACATGTGTTCTTCAGTTTACAGGGAGTTGGGATCTGCACCTAAGCTTAATAGAGTTTGCCTACAACAATAGCTATCAACATAGCATTGACATGGCACCTTATGAAGCTTTGTATGGTAGACATTGTATATCACCCCTATGTGGGTATGAAACTGGTGAATATCAACTGTTAGGTCCTGATCTTGTGCAGAAGACCACAGAGAAGGTTAAAGTAATACAACAACAGATTAAGACTGCACAAGATAGGCAGAAATCTTATGCTGATAGACGTCGTAGACCCTTAGAATTCCAGGTTGGAGACAGAGTGTATCTCAAGGTCTCACCTTGGAAGGGATTTCTGAGATTTGGATGGAAAGGGAAGTTAGCTCCTACATTTATGGGGCCTTATCCAATCATTAAATGGGTTGGAAAGGTAGCCTATAGACTGGAGTTACCACCAGAGTTACAAAGGTTACACCTTGTGTTTCATATTTCTATGTTGAGGAAATGTCACCGTGATACTGAGTCGGTTCTACAACCTATGGAAGTAGAATTGAATGATGATATATCTAATGAGGAAGGACCAGTGTCAATCCTTGATAACAGAATTAAAAAGCTAAAAAAGAAAGATATAAGTCTTGAGAAATTCCTCTGGAATCATCGTGGTGTCAAAGAAGGCACATGGGAACTAGAGGAAGAGATGAGAAGGAAATACCCTGCTCTTTTCTCTTGATATGTTTTGTTGATTTCGGGGACGAAATCCTTGTAAGGGGTGGATAATTTGTAACATCCCTGACCTGGGTTATGAACTAACCCTAGGTGTTTTGCTTAATTATGTAATTAGATACTTGTGATTATCTTTTGGTATGTAATTAAAGCTTCTCAGGAACATATATTTCCATTTCTTCCCTTTTTGAACAATATTGAAATATTGTTTTGTAATATAGGGACCTATGTGCAAATTACCCAATCAGAGGGGTTAACTTGCAAATTGCACATGTTTAGATGTTACTCTAGTTTTGACAGATCATAAAAGTGAATATGATGAAGTATGAGGGATTCTCCAAGCTTAGGCACTGAGATGCAGCTTGTGGAGCAATCCTTGTGCTTAAAACCCTAGTTTTGGTGTAAAGTGCAATTTACCCAAAACATGGGGTGCAACATGTAAAATACACCCTCTAGAATATCTTTTATAACCTTTGGCATCAATTAGAGTAAAAATGATGAAGAGGGAGCTTCATTTGAATAATCAAACAAGAAAGACAACCCTTGTAATTAAATGAACAAGTTGTAAGCAAAATGACCCCTTTATGTGTACAACTTAGTAGGAGGTATGGCTTCTTATCCTTTAGACCTTTGTTTAAGAAAGAGTTTGGTTAATAAGAGTAGGAGGGACGTGCCCAAAAAGGATAAAAGGACCTAGATGAGAAATGAAGAAACAAGTTGTCCTTATGTTGGAATTTTACCCAAAGTATATAGGCTCCATTCTTTGCAAACCAAGGGATCGTTTCCCTTCCTCTCTTCACTTATCTTTTGTTTTGATCGACTAAGGGGGGGAGATCTGGAGCAAAGGAGAATGTCCAAGCAGTTCTAGGTAAGCTTTGACCACCATCTTGCTCGAATTCATGGAAGGAATCATGATACAAGGTTGGTCTGGTAGTTTTTCTTACTTAGTTTTTCTTTCTAGCCGTCCTTTCCTACCAATTCTTGGAGAAACAACCTTGGACGAAATGTGGATCTCAAGATGCCATTAAATATTGGAAGCTTGGAGCTCTAGGATCAACTTTAAGGTGGGTTTTATAACTCTAAACCCTTAAACTCTGTTATGCATCTTTCTTTCTTGCAAAAGTAGCTTGTTCTTCTTTCCTCCATCCTTCCTTGCATTCTTGCAAGCAAAATCATGAAGAACATACCTTAGTCTTGAGGTAGAAGACAATGGGCCTGAATACCAATGTAACTTTAGCAAACTGTCTTTCACTTTTGGTCTAAACAGTTTGCAAAACCGTTTGGAACCAAACGGTTTCAAAACCGTTTGGATTCATGCGGTTTACAAGAATATTTAGAATCAAACGGTCTCCAAGACTGTTTGGGAGGTTTGACCAGCCATTGACCATTTGAGGGTCTTCTGGAAACTTTATTAATTAATCACCTACAAACAATCATTAACTAATTCCAAGCAAATCTTAAGGGGAAGGAACTTTAATCACCTAAACCCTAATCGAGTTCATTGCTGATTTCAATG
The DNA here is from genome assembly GCA_963693085.1 of Alisma plantago-aquatica. Taxonomy (NCBI): domain Eukaryota; kingdom Viridiplantae; phylum Streptophyta; class Magnoliopsida; order Alismatales; family Alismataceae; genus Alisma; species Alisma plantago-aquatica. Next base: position 21,807,840 of record OY856410.1, read on the forward strand.
GACCAATCATGTTGAAGTTTGGGTTGAGTGGCCCAAACGGTTTCCAAACCGTTTGGGGATCACCCAAATGGTCTCAAGACCGTTTGGTGATCACCCAAGACCGTTTGGAGGTCTAGGGTTAAGGGAATTTGATCAAATGAAGGTCCAATTATAATAGGTTGTTGAAATAATCAAAGTGCTGAATTTGTGACCTAATTAGGGTTCAACCCTTAACATATTGACTTAGTTTTTGAAGAGACTTTGGGCAAACGGTCTCAAGACCGTTTGGAGGATGTCCAAATGATACCAAGACCGTTTGGGGTCAGTTCATGGCCCAATTGGGTGATGGTTCAATGGGTTCAACTTCAATTAGACTCATGTTGATGGATGTTGATGATTGATCGATTTCAAACCCCAATCCAATTGTTCCTAACCCTAATTGGTGACCAATTGAGGATCAATTGGGTGTCAAATTGGTTAAGGATTAACCTAATTACCTTGATTGATAAGTGGCTAACAAGTATGAGATTGATTGAAGGGTTCAACATTGAAAACCCTAATCAATTGCAAGTGTTGATACACTTTTTAGGTCCATGCGGTTTTGAGATGTTTGGACCAAACGGTCTCAAGACCATTTGAATCCAAACGGTCTCAAGACCGTTTGGGACCACGGTCTCAAGACCGTTTGGCACCAAACAGTTTCAAAACCGTTTGGATTCATGTGGTTTCAAAACCATTTGGATTCATGCGGTTTCCAAACCGTTTGGATTTATACGGTTTCAAGGTTGATTTGCTCAAACGGTTTCAAAGTCAAACTTGGCAACATGGTCAACATGACCAAACAATTTCAAGACCGTTTAGGGGCAAACGGTCTTGAGTGTGAACTTGTCCATGCGGTCTTGAAAGTCAAAGGTACTAAACGGTCAACCCTTCCATGCGGTTTCAAAACCGTTTGGAGGTTGAAAGTTCAAAACCGTTTGGAGTCTTTTAAGGTCAAGATTGCTTAATGATTTAAAGGCTTAGATGGTTCAATGGTTGATTAACTCAAACCCTAATGATACCTAAAGACATTAGGGGAACAAGTAATTAGTTGGTTGATGTATACTTTGATCAATGGTGAACATTACGAAAGTAACCTTGAAGGGTTCAAGTAGATAACACCCCTTGATAAAGTAAACCCTAATGACCACAATGGTGATGACTTGACTTATGTTAATCAATTTTGACTTGATACAACCTAAACTAGAGTGATGTAAACATCATGTACTAGTAGGAGGAGAGAGAAGACTCCTAAAATGAATGAAAAGCAAGTAAAATACCTTCAATATGAATGAATGCACATGGTTAGGGTATGATCCACCAAAGTGAGATCATGGAAACCCTTATTATGGTGATCAATGAATCTTAATCTAATTTGAAGGCATTAATGATAATAATCTTCATACGTGATGATGTTATGAGCTTAATTCATGATGAAGTGAATAGTAAACCCTAATTTTAGGGTAATAACATGTAATGTGAATAGTAAACCCTAATTGAGGGTGATATGATGAAATGAACAATAAACCCTAATTCTAGGTTATGCTTTTAAGCATGAATCTTCATGATTGAAGTATGAGATGAGGAATCATTATTCCTAATCATAATGAAAGGGATTGAATAACCCAAATTGATTTAAATAATGGGAACCTAGCTTTAGTAAAGACATGAAGGTACAACCCTTGAATTGAAAGGTTATTTCTATTTTATAAATTACTGATTTGGAGATGAATTGTTTATTATTATCAATTGAATTGACCATGCAAGTTCTTATAAAGAAATAATCATAGCCAGGTAAGGGTTATGATATCATATTCACTGAAAGAATACTATAGGCTTTATGAATAGTGATATATGCCATGTTGCCTAAGTTGAAGTGGCAACATATGAGATTAATGGGCTGTAAGAGCATGAGCAAAATCAAGGTCATACTGATTAGATGACTTATGATGATTTAAGGGTTTTAAACACCCCTATTCTTGAATCATAGTAATGAAATGGTTATGAATTGATATCCATATGATAACTGATGTGAGTTAAACTTGATACATTTAGTATTATTCTTTTATAGAAATGTTTTAATAATTAAATGCTTGGAAACATGCTTGATGCTAAAAGAATGCTGAAATGTACCTAAATAATCAAGTATAATCATGCCATGTAGAGCCCTTATCATAGATCCATCATTGTCAGAAGCCAAATGATGGTGAAACAGGCTTTCCTAAGGGAACTCCTAGATCACCTACTTTTGAGTATGTGGGGGATTATGGACGCAAATATCCTTACGTCCTAGTGTAGGAATTGATGTGAGATGTACTTTAATCCATCAACCCTTCACTATATGTTTATGCCGGGGTGATGTTTCACTAATCTCCCGAGGGAATCTTTATTGCTGCATCGATGAGAGATAAACAAGATATCTTTCGATGGCGAAGAGAGTACATAATGCCACTGTGACTCTAATAGTGAAGTTGCCAAAATACCCTGGTAAGATATTGTAGCAGAGACATGAGATGTCCTACATGTTGATCCTCACACTGACTGAGGAAGATGAGGTCGTAAGAATCCGGCTCTTTTGATGACCTATGTATGATACCAATGTGACTTAGTAGTGATCGGTTGAAGTATGAGCGGTATACCTCATCTCCGCAGGGCATAATGATGTTTGGAAAACATAATTAGCCGTGTATTATAACTACTTAGGTTAAACAACGAGAAACAATGATTGATGTTACATTGTTTATAAATATTCTAAATCAAGTAACCAATATACATGTCTTCATATTCCATATTTAAATGATTGCTTAAGTAAATTGTTTCTTTACTTTATATCAAACCTGTTGTTGAATGATTTAAGTTACTTTGCTTATGTTATTCTTTAATTGCTATAACAAAGCTTCAGGTGGAGAGTTATAACTCTCACTGGGACAATTATTCAATTTTGTCGCCCATGTAGATTTCGACTTTTTAGGTGGAAGTCGAGGACGGAGGAACCAATCCGAGGGTGAGTAGTATCAATAGCAGCAACACCAGGGTTAACAGTGCATCTCAGGTGGAGATACTGACTATCAAGTCATGTAGATAGCTTGTGTTATGTCGTCTCTGTACTCTTAGGTCCTAGGAGTCAGTAGGCCTGAGGTTTTGGCTGTAAGCCTCGAGATTTTTGTATCTTTCCTTGTGCAGATAATAGGGCAATGGTTGTATGTAATCACTAGAGATGTGATTTCACAGAGATGTAATGTTAAAACATGATGTAAATAGTTTATCTTGTTTTCTTATAAAAGAGTTTTATGTTTTAAAAGATCTCTTTCTAAAAGTTTTAAATTTTAGTGATTTTTCATGTTCCGCTGCTAATCAAACGCTTCCGCTGAGTTTACCTCGTGATTTACGAGTCAATGACCACATTTAAGTGGTATCAGAGCTCTAGGTTTGCCGAGTCTATAGAGACATAGGACTTAGGATGTTGAGTCTATTCTTAGTGTCTTCCAGTATATCTAATAGTGTCTTCTGCTCCTCAGGAGAAGAAGATAAGTTAAGGATGTCTGGACCACACCAGGAGTATGTGGCAGAGAGTAGTGTCGCTGCACCCCGAGAAGGTGCAAGGAACCCGGAGATAGAACAACCTGTGATCGAGCCACCCCAGTTCAACCTAGCTGACATGGGGAACCCAACTGTTCAGACAATGTTCGTGCAGTTTATGACTGCCATGACACACATCACGGATAGGATGCACATGCCTGCACCTAGGGCACCTACCCAGTGAGAAGGACAAGGAATCGACAAGATGTTCGAACGACTTCGCCGAGTCAGAGCGACCAAGTAATTCAGAACGACTGACCCTGCAGATGCCGACCTGTGGTTAACCGAGCTCGAGAAGGCTTTTAGAATCCTGAACATCCCAGAAGTTGAGAAGGTTAGACACGCTTTCTATCTTCTCAAGGGGAGTGTCGGGCATTGGTGGACAATGGAAGAGCAGAAGAGGCCTGGTGTGGAGGTTACATGGGAAGCCTTCCGACGGGAATTTTTTAATAGATATTTCCCTTAGACGTTCCTGGATGAGAAAATCTCTTAGTTCAAGAGGTTGAGGCAAGGTCTGATAAACATTAGCGAATACGAAGCTAAGTTCATGGAGTTGTTGCTATTTTTCCCGCATATGGCTGCTACAGAAGAAGAATGGATTAGGCGGTTCGAGAAAGGGTTGAACACCGAGTTGACTACTCCCGTGTCTGCCCTAGAGAATGGAGAAAGGTTTGCTACCTTCATGGAGTTCGTCAAAAGGTTAGAGAGGTATGTAGCTGAGAAGAGGCAAACCCATAAAAATATCCTCAGTTCCAGGGGTCTTCATCCAGAGACTTCAAGAAGCCTAGGTTTTCTGCGCCTACACCACCACCACCTAGACCTAATGCTCAGACACAGTGGACACTGAGTAGAGATAGAGGACGAAGCCTACCACTACAAGGGGCTCGCTGTTCAGCATATATGTCGGTCACAGGACCACCCAGACCACAGCAACAAGATAAAAGTTGTTACATATGTGGGTAGATAGGGCACTTGATGAAAGACTGAAGAGCTAGACCAGCAAGTGTAACACAACCAAAGAGGAAGAGTCAACAAGGATCACAGAGGAGGCAGTTTTAGGGAGTAGCTAGAGGACGTGGACAAGCATCCCAAGCTGGATCGTTAGCATCGAATCAACCCTAGGCGACAGCAAGGTTCTATGCAATGAACACACCTGATGTAGTGATCAACCCTCGGGTTGTGGCAGGTCAGATGAAGTTGTTATACTCTGATATGTCTACATCCTACGTTGTATCTGTTTTGATTGATCCGGGTGCTACACACTCCTTTATCACTAGAAGAGTGATTCGTAACTACAATATGACAGTCAGTCATAGGGCAGATAGCTTGTTGTTGAGACTCCGTTGAGAGGGTCTGCCGTGTTGCAGGAGGTTTGCTCTCCCTGCATCCTCTTCTTTTCTGATCATCGCATTCAAGTAGATCTTATACCAATTGAGATGCAAGGATTTGATATAATCCTTGGGATGGATACCTTGGAAAGGTATAGGGTTGTCATGGATTGTGAATCCAAGCAAGCCGTGTTTGCTGATGAAAGTGACACATGGATCTTTCAAGGAGAGAGAAAGATTCTACCTACCTGTCTTGTGTCAGCTATGGTTGTTGAGAAGTTGATGAGGCAAGGATGTTATGCATTCTTGGCCCATGTCGTAGATACTACCATGGAAAGTCCTAACCCTGCTGAAGTTCCTGTAGTCAGGGAATTCGAAGATGTATTTCCTGAAGAACTTCCAGGTGTGCCACCACCTCGGGAAATTGATTTTGAAATCAATTTGATCCCAAACACATAACCTATAACACAAACACCGTATAGGATGGCGTCTGCTGAGATGACAGAACTCAAGAAACAACTTCAAGAGTTGCTCGAGAAGGGTTTCATCCGACCGAGCACTTCACCTTGGGGTGCTCCAGTTCTTTCATTAAAAAGAAAGATGGATCAATGCAGTTATGCATTGACTATAGAAAACTAAACAAAGTAACTATAAAGAATAAGTACCCTCTACCGAGGATTGATGATCTTTTCGATCAGTTGCGTGGTGCAACCGTCTTCTCAAAGATAGACTTGAGGTCAGGATATCATCAACTCCATATTAAGGACAATTACATACCCAAGTCTGCCTTTAGGACAAGGTATGGTCACTATGAGTTCACAGTTATGTCGTTTGGACTAACTAATGCACCAACTGCATTTATGGAACTTATGAATAGAATCTTCCAACTTTTCCTCGATCAGTGTGCTGTTGTCTTTATAGATGACATTCTGATCTATAGTAGAGATGTTTAACAGCATGAACAACATCTTCGTCAGCCTCTAACTTAGCTAAGAGAACATAATCTATATGCTAAGTTTAGCAAGTGTGAATTCTGGTTACCGGAAGTATCTTTCCTTGGACATGTGATATCTGCCTCGTGTATTCGTGTTGACCCTAAAAAGGTAGAATCTGTTCTACAATGGGAACAGCCGAAGACACCAACGGAGATCCGTAGTTTCTTATGGTTGGCTGGCTATTACCGAAGGTTCATTAAGAACTTCAGTTCTATAGCCTTACCCTTGACTAAGTTGACCCGGAAGGATGTTCCTTTTGTCTGGAGTGATAAGTGCCAGCAATCTTTCCAGTTGCTGAAGGAGAGGTTGACAAGTGCACCTATACTTGTGTTACCTGAGCAAGGCAAAGGATATATAGTTTTCTGTGATTCCTCCAAGAATGGACTCGGATGTGTGTTGATGCAGGATAAGCAAGTGATTTCTTTTGCTTCTCGACAGCTTAAGAAACACGAGGTGAATGATCCGACACACGATCTGGAGCTAGCTGTTGTGGTTCATGCCTTAAAGATCTAGAACATTATCTCTACAGAGAGACATTCCAGATTTTTACTGATCATAAGAACCTTAATTACATCTTCTCTCAACATGAACCTAACATGAGGCAACATCGCTGGATGGAATTAATCAAGGACTACGATTGTACAATTGATTACCATCCAGGAAAGGCCAATGTGGTTGCAGATGCTCTGAGTAGTAAATCAGAAACACCAATAGTAGATAAAGGACAACTAAACTCTTTAGTATGCTCTAGGAGAGATATGCTTATCTCCTTAAGCCAAGACAATTTACAATTGAAGGTGTCATTGTTAGCCGGGTTGTTGGCTGAGATGCATATAAAACCTACCTTGAGAGAGCAGATCAAGGAGGAACAACAAGTTGATCCTGCAGTTCAACAGATCAAGTCGGAGTATGGTGATGAGAAATGAGATGGTTTCCCTGACTCTGATGATCCAGTAGCCTGTTATCATGGGAGGATGATAGTGCCGGATGTGGATAACTTGAGAAAGTTAGTCCTGGAAGAATCTCATTCTTCGGTGTATGATATGCATCCAGGAAGCACCAAGATGTATCGATACTTGAAAGATATGTATTGGTGGCATGGGATGAAGAAGAATGTTGCTGAGTTTGTTCTGAGGTGTCCTGTGTGTCAGCAAGTTAAGGCTAAACACCAGAAGCCTGTAGGAACAATGCAACCTTTACCCATACCAAAGTGGAAGTGGGATCATGTGACTATGGACTTTGTTGTTGGCTTACCCAGGACAAGCAAAGGACATGATTCCATTTGGGTAAAAGTTGATAGGTTGACAAAGACATCACATTTCTTCCCTGTCAAAACAACCTATTCTGCTGAGAGGCTAGCACAATTGTATGTTCAAGAGATAGTGCGACTGCATAGAGTTCCAGTCACTATAGTTTCATATAGAGGTCCTCAGTTTACGAGTCTTTTTGGGAATGGATGCACAAAGCTTTATGCACCCAGTTAAGGTTTAGTACAACCTTTCATCCCCATACTGATGGACAGTCAGAAAGGACTATACAGACCTTGGAAGACTTGTTGAGAACATGTGTTCTTCAGTTTACAGGGAGTTGGGATCTAAACCTAAGCTTAATAGAGTTTGCCTACAACAATAGATATCAACATAACATTGATATGGCACCTTATGAAGCTTTGTATGGTAGATGTTGTAGATCACCCCTATGTTGGTATGAAACTGTTGAATATCAACTGTTAGGTCCTGATTTTGTGCAGCAGACCACAGAGAAGGTTAAAGTAATACAACAACAGATTAAGACTGCACAAGATAGGCAGAAATCTTATGCTGATAGACATCGTAGACCCTTAGAATTCCAGGTTGGAGACAGAGTGTATCTCAAGGTCTTGCCTTGGAAGGGATTTCTAAGATTTGGAAGGAAAGGGAAGTTATCTCCTAGATTTATGGGGCCTTATCCAATCATTGAACGGGTTGGAAAGGTAGCCTATAGAGTTACCACCAGAGTTATAGAGATTACACCCTGTGTTTCACATTTCTGTGCTGAGGAAATGTCACCCTGATATTGAGTTAGTTCTACAACCTATGGAAGTAGAATTGAATGATGATATATCTAATGAGGAAGGACCAGTGTCAATCCTTGATAACAGAATTAAAAAGCTGAAAAAGAAAGATATAAGTCTTGTGAAAGTCCTCTAGAATCATCGTGGTGTCGAAGAAGCCACATGGGAACTAGAGGAAGAGAAGAGAAGGAAATACCCTGCTCTTTTTTCTTGATATGTTTTGTTGATTTCGGGGACAAAATCCTTGAAAGGGGTGGATAATTTGTAACATCCCTAACTTGGGTTATGAACTAACCCTAGGTGTTTTGCTTAATTATGTAATTAGATGCTTGTGATTATCTTTTGGTATGTAATCAAAGCTTCTCAGGAACATATATTTCCATTTCTGCCCTTTTTGAACAATGTTGAAATATTGTTTTGTAATACAGGGACCTATGTGCAAATTACCCAATCAGAGGGGTTAACTTGCAAATTGCACATGTTTAGATGTTCCTCTGGTTTTGAGACATCATAAAAGTTAATATGATGGAGTATGAGGGATTCTCCAAGCTTGGGCACTAAGATGCAGCTTGTGGAGCAATCCTTGTGCTTAAAACCCTAGTTGTGGTGTAAAGTGCAATTTACCCAAAACATGGGGTGCAACATGTAAAATACAATCTCTACAATATCTTTTATAACCTTTAGCATCAATTAGAGTAAAAATGATGAAGAGGGAGCTTCATTTGAAAAATCAAATAAGAAAGACAACCCTTGTAATTAAATGAACAAGTTGTAAGCAAAATGACCCCTTTATGTGTACAACTTAGTAGGAGGTTTGGCTTCTTATCCTTTAGACCTTGGTTTAATAAAGATTTTGCTTAAGAATAGTAGGAGGGACGTTCCCAAAAAGGAGAGAAGGACCTAGATGAGAAATGAAGAAACAAGTTGTCCTTATGTTGGAATTTTACCCAAAGTATATAGGCTCCATTCTTTGCAAACCAAGGGATTGTTTCCCTTCCTCTCTTCACTTATCTTTTTCTGTGACCGATTAAAAGGGGGAGATATGGAGCAAAGGAGAAAGGCCAAGTAGTTCTAGGTAAGCTTTGACCACCATCTGGCTCGAATTCATGGAAGGAATCATGATACAAGGTTGGTCTGCTAGTTTTTCTTACTTAGTTCTTCTTTCTAGCCGTCCTTTCCTACCAATTCTTGGAGAAACAACCTTGGACGACCTGTGGAGCTCAAGACACAATTACATCTTGGAAGCTTGGAGCTCTAGGATCGAATTTAAGGCAGTTTTTATAACTCTAAACCCTTAAACTTTGTTATGCATCTTTCTTTCTTGCAAATGTAGCTTGTTCTTCTTTCCCCCATCCTTCCATGCATTCTTGCAAGAAAAATTGTGAAGAACAGACCTTAGTCTTGAGGTAGAAGACGATGGGTGTGAATACCAATGTAACTTTACCAAACGGTCTTGCACTTTTGGTCTAAACGGTTTGCAAAACCGTTTGGAACCAAACAGTTCAAAACCGTTTGGATTCATGCGGTTTGCAAGACCCTTTAGAATCAAACGGTCTCCAAGACCGTTTGGGAGGTTTGACTAGGCGTTGCCCATTTGAGGGTCTGCTGGAAACTTTATGAATTAATCACCTACAAACAACCATTAACTAATTGCAAGAAAATATTCAGTTGAAGGCACTTTAATCACCTAAACCCTAATCGGGTTCATTGCTGATTTCAATGGACCAATCATGTTGAAGTTTGGGTTGAGTGGCCCAAACGGTTTCCGAACCATTTAGGGATCACCCAAACGGTCTCAAGACCGTTTGGTGATCACCTAAGACCGTTTGGAGGTCTAGGGTTAAGGGAATTTGATCAATTGAAGGTCCAATTATAATAGGTTGTTGAAATAATCAAAGTGCTGAATTTGTGACCTAATTAGGGTTCAACCCTTAACATACTGACTTAGTTTTTATGAGACTTTGGGAAAACGGTCTCAAGACCTTTTTGAGGATGACCAAACGATCCCAAGACCGTTTGGGGTCAGGTCATGGCCCAATTGGGTGATGGTTCAATGGGTTCAACTTCAATTAGACTCATGTTGATGGATGTTGATGATTGATCGATTTCAAACCCTAATCCAATTGGTCCTAACCCTAATTGGTGACCAATTGAGTATCAATTGGGTGTCAAATTTGTTAAGGATTAACCTAATTACCTTAATTGATAAGTGTCTAACAAGTATGAGATCGATTGAAGGGTTCAACATTGAAAACCTTAATCACTTGCAAGTGTTGATACACTTTTTAGGTCCATGCGGTTTTGAGATGTTTGGACCAAACGGTCTCAAGACCGTTTCAATCCAAACGGTCTCAAGACCGTTTTGTGGAAAACGGTCTCAAGACCGTTTGGGACCAAATAGTTTCAAAACCATTTGGATTCATGCGGTTTCCAAACCATTTGGATTTATGCGGTTTCAAGGTTGATTTGCTCAAACGGTTCAAAGTCAAACTTGGCTAAACGGTCAACGTGACCAAATGGTTTCAAGACCGTTTAGGGGAAAACGGTCTTGAGTGTGAACTTGTCCATGCGGTCTTGAAAGTCAAAGGTACTAAACAGTCAACCCTTCCATGCGGTTTCAAAACTGTTTGGTGGTTGAAAGTTCAAAACCGTTTGGAGTCTTTTAAGGTCAAGATTGCTTGATGATTTAAAGGCTTAGATGGTTCAATGGTTGATTAAATCAAACCCTAATGATACCTAAAGACATTATGGGAACAAGTAATTAGTTGGTTGATGTATACTTTGATCAATGATGAACATTACTAAAGTAACCTTGAAGGGTTCAAGTACATAACACCCCTTGATCAAGTAAACCCTAATGACCATAATGGTGATGACTTGACTTATGTTAATCAATGTTGACTTGATCCAACCTAACCTAGAGTGATGTAAACATCATCTACTAGTAGGAGGAGAGAGAAGACTCCGAATATGAATGAAAAGCAAGTAAAATACCTTCAATATGAATGAATGCACATGGTTAGGGTATGATCCACCAAAGTGAGATCATGGAAAGCCTAATTATGGTGATCAATGAATCTTAATCTAATTTTAAGGAATTAATGATAATAATCTTCATACGTGATGATGCTATGAGCTTAATTCACTATGAAGTGAATAGTAACCCCTAATTTTAGGGTAATAACATGTAATGTGAATAGTAAATCCTAATTGAGGGTGATATGATGAAATGAACAACAAACCCTAATTCTAGGTTATGCTTTTAAGCATGAATCTTCATGATTGAAGTATGAGATGAGGAATCCTTATTCCTAATCATAATGAAAGGGATTGAATAACCCTAATTGATTTAAATAATGGGAACCTAGCTTTAGTAAAGACATGAAGGTACAACCCTTGAATTGAAAGGTTACGTCTCCTTTATAAATTACTGTTTTGGAGATGAATTGTTTATTATTATCAATTGAATTGACCATGCAGGTTCTAATAAAGAAATGATCATAGCGAGGTAAGGGTTATGATATCATATTCACTAAAAGCATACTATAGGCTTTATGAATAGTGATATATGCCATGTTGCCTAAGTTTAAGTGGCAAAATATGAGATTAATGGGTATTATGAGCCATGAGAAACATCAAGGTCATACTGATTAGATGACTTATGATGATTTAAGGGTTTTAAACAACCCTATTCTTGAATCATAGTAATGAAATGGTTAAGAATTGATATCCATCTGATAACTGATGTGAGTTAAACTTGATACATTTAGTATTCTTCTTTTATAGCAATGTTTTAATAGTTAAATGCTTGGAAACATGCTTGATGCTAAAAGAATGCTGAAATGTACCTAAATAATCAAGTATAATCATACCATGTAGAGCCCTGATCATAGATCCATCATTGTTAGAAGCCAAATGATGGTGAAACAGGCTTTCCTAAGGGAACTCCCGGATCACATACTTTTGAGTATGTGGGGGATTATGGACGTGAATATGCTTACATCCTAGTGTAGGAATTGATGTAAGATGTACTTTAATCCATTAACCCTTCACTATATGTTTATGTCGGGGTGATGTTTTACTAATCTCCCGAGGGAATCTTTAATGCCACATCGATGAGAGATAAACAAGAGATCTTTCGATGGCGAAGAGAGTACAAAATGCCACTGTGACTCTAATAGTGAAGTTGCCAGAATACCCTGGTAAGCTATTGTAGCATAGACACGAGATGTCCTGCATGTTGATCCTCACACTGACTGAGGAATATGAGGTCATAAGAATCCGAATCTTTTGATGACCTATGTATGATACCGATGGGACTTAGTAGTGATCGGTTGGAGTATGAGCGGTATACCTCATCTCCGTAGGGCATAATGATGTTTGGAAAACATAATCAGCCGTGTAGTATAACTATTTAGGTTAAACTACAAGAAACAATGATTGATGTTACATTGTATATAAATATTCTAAATCAAGTAACCATTATACATGTCTTCATATTCTTTATTGAAATGATTGTTTAAGTAAATTGTTGATTTACTTAATATCAAACCTGATGTTGAATTATTTAAGTTACTTTGCTTATGTTATTCTTTAATTGCGATAACAAAGCTTCTGGCGGAGAGTTATAACTCTCGCTGGGACAATTATTCAATTGTATCACCCCCGTAGATTTCAACTTTTTAGGTGGACGTCGAGGACGGAGTAACCAATTTGAGGGTGAGCAGTATCAACAGCAACAACACCAGGGGCGGCAGTGAATCTCAGGTGGAGATACTGACTGTCAAGTCATGTAGATAGCTTGCCTTATGTCGTCTCTGTACTCTCAGGTCCTAGGAGTCAGTAGGTCTGAGGTTTTGGCTGTAAGCCTCGAGATTTTTGTATCTTGCCTTGTGCAGATAATAGGGAAATGGTTGTATGTAATCACTCGAGAGGTGATTTCACAGAGATGTAATGTTAAAACATGATGTAAAAAGTTTATCTTGTTTTCTTATAAAAATGTTTTATGTTTTAAAAGATCTCTTTCCAAAAAGTTTTAAATTTTAGTGATTTTTCATATTCTGCTGCTAATCGAACGCTTCTGCTGAGTTTACCTTGTGATTTACGAGTCAATGCCCACATTTAAGTGGTATCACAGCTCTAGGTTCGCTGAGTCTACAGAGACATAGGACTTAGGATGTTGAGTCTATTCTTAGTGTGCTCCAGTATATCTAATAGTGTCTTCTGCTCCTCAGGAGAAGAAGATAAGTTAAGGATGTCTGAACCATACCAGGAGTATGTGGCAGAGAGTAGTGTCGCTGCACCCCGAGAAGGTGCAAGAAACCCGGAGATAGAACAACGTGGGGAACCCAGTTCAACCCAGCTAACATGGGGAACCCAACTTTTCAAACCATGTTCGGGCAGTTTATGACTGCCATGACACACATCACGGATAGGATGCCCATGCCTGCACTTAGGGCACCTGCCCAGTCAGAAGGACAAGGAATCGGCAAGACGTTCAAACGACTTTGCCGAGTCGGAGCGACCGAGTACTTCAGAATGGCTGACCCTGCAGATGCCGACCTATGGTTAACTGAGCTCGAGAAGGCTTTTAGAATCCTGAACATCACAGAAGCTGAGAAGGTTAGACATGTTGTCTATCTTCTCAAGGGGAGTGTCGGGCATTGGTGGACCATGGAAGAGAAGAAGAGGCCTGGTGTGGAGGCTACATGGGAAGTCTTCCGACGGGAATTTGTCAATAGATATTTCCCTAAGACATTCCTGGACGAGAAAATCTCTCAGTTTGAGAGGTTGAGGCAAGGTATGATGAACATTAGCGAATACAAAGCTAAGTTCATGGATTTGCTGCGGTTTTGCCCGCATATGGCTGCTACAGAAGAAGAAAGGATTAGGCGCTTCAAGAAAGGGTTGAACACCGAGTTGACTACTCCCGTGTCTGCCATAGAGAATCGAGAAAGGTTTGCTACTCTCGTGGATTCCTTCAGAAGGATAGAGAGGTCCGTAGCTGAGAAGAGGAAAACCCATAAGAGATATCCTCAGTTCCAGGGTTCTTCATCTAGAGACTTCAAGAAGCCTAGGTTTTCTACACCAACACCACCACCACCACCTAGACCTAGTGCTCAGAAATAGTGGACACTGAGTAGAGGTAGAGGACGAAGACAACCACTATAAGGGGCTCGCAGTTCAGCATCTTTGTCGGTCACAGGACCACCCAGACCACAGCAACAAGATGGAAGTTGTTACATATGTGGGAAGATAGGGCACCTGATGAAAGACTGTAGAGATAGACCAACAAGTGTAACACAACCACAGAGGCAGAGTCAGCAAGGATCACAGAGGAGGCAGTTTTAGGGAGCAGCTAGAGGATGTGGACAAGCGTCCCAAGCTGGATCGTTAGCACCGAATCAACCCCAGGCGACAACAAGGTTCTATGCAATGATCCCACCTGATGCAGTGATCGACCCTCGGGTTGTGGCAGGTCAGATGAAGTTTTTATACTCTGATATGTCTACATCCTGCGTTCTATCTATTTTGATTGATCCGGGTGCTACACACTCCTTTATCACTCAAAGAGTGATTCGTAACTGCAATATGACAGTTAGTCATAGGGTAGATAGCTTGCTATTAGAGACTCCGTTGAGAGGGTCTGCCATGTTGCAGGAGGTTTTCTCTCCTTGCATCCTCTTCTTTTCTGATCATTGCATTCAAGTGGATCTTATACCACTTGAGATGCAAGGATTTGATATAATCCTTCGGATGGATACCTTGGAAAGGTATAGGGTTGTCTTGGATTGTGAATCTAAGCAAGTTGTGTTTGCTGATGAAAGTGACACATGGATCTTTCAAGGAGAGAGAAAGATTCTACCTACCTGTCTTGTGTCATCTATGGTTGCTGAGAAGCTGATGAAGCAAGGATGTTATGCATTCTTGGCCCATGTGGTAGATACTACCATGGAGAGTCCTAACCCTGCTGAAGTTCCTATAGTCAGGGAATTCAAAGATGTATTTCCTGAAGAACTTCCAGGTGTTCCACCACCTCGGGAAATTGATTTTGAAATCAATTTGATCCCAGACACACAACCTATAGCACAAACACCATATATGATGGCGCCTGCTGAGATGGCAGAACTCAAGAAACAACTTCAAGAGTTGCTTGAGAAGGGTTTCATCCGACCGAGCACTTCACCTTGGGGTGCTCCGGTTCTTTCATTTAAAAGAAAGATGGATCAATGCGGTTATGCATTGATTACAGACAACTAAACAAAGTAACTATAAAGAATAAGTACCCTCTGTTGAGGATTGATGATCTTTTCAATCAGTTGCGTGGTGCAACCGTCTTCTCGAAGATAGACTTGAGGTCAGGATATCATCAACTCCGTATTAAGAATAGTGACATACCCAAGTCTGCCTTTAGGACAAGGTATGGTCACTATGAATTCACAATTATGTCGTTTGGACTAACTAGTGTACCAGCTGCATTTATGGAACTTATGAATAGAATCTTCCAACCTTTCCTGGATCAGTGTGTTGTTGTCTTTATAGATGACATTCTGATCTATAGTAGAGATGCTTAGCAGCATGAACAACATCTTCGTCAGGCTCTAACTTTGCTAAGAGAACATAAGCTATATGCTAAGTTTAGCAAGTGTGAGTTCTGATTACCAGAAGTATCTTTCCTTGGACATGTGATATCTACCTCAGGTATTCGTGTTGACCCTAAAAAGGTAGAATCTGTTCTACAATGGGAACAGCTGAAGACACCGATGGAGATCTGTAGTTTCTTAGGGTTGGCTGGCTATTACGGGAGGTTCATTAAGAACTTCAGTTCTATAGCCTTACCCTTGACTAAGTTGACCTGGAAGGATGTTCCTTTTGTCTGGAGTAATAAGTGCCAGCAATCTTTCCAATTGCTGAAGGAGAGGTTGACAAGTGCACATGTACTTGTATTACCTAAGCAAGAAAAAGGATATATAGTTTTCTGTGATGCCTCAAAGAATGGACTCAAATGTGTGTTGATGCAGGATAAGCAAGTGATTTCTTTTGCTTCTCGACAACTTAAGAAACACGAGGAGAATTATCTGACACACGATCTAGAGCTAGCTGCTGTGGTTCATGCCTTAAAGATCTTAAGACATTATCTCTACAGAGAGACATATCAGATTTTTACTGATCATAAGAATCTTAAGTACATCTTCTCTCAGCACGAACTTAACATTAGGCAACGTCGCTGGATGGAATTAATCAAGGACTACAATTGTACAATTGATTACCATCCAGGAAAGGCCAATGTGGCTGCAGATGCTTTGAGTAGGAAATCAGCAACACCAATAGTAGATAGAGCACAACTAAACTCTTTAGTATGCTCTAGGAGAGATATGCTTATCTCCTTAAGGCAAGACAATGTACAATTGAAGGTGTCATTGTTAGCCGGGTTGTTGGCTGAGATGCATATAAAACCTACCTTGAGAGAGCAGATCAAGGAGGCACAGCAAGTTGATCCTGTAGTTCAACAGATCAGGTCGAAGTATGGTGATGAGAAACGAGATGGTTTCCATGACTCTGATGATAAAGTAGCCTGTTATCATGGGAGGATGATAGTGCCGGATGTGGATAACTTGAGAAAGTTAGTCCTGGAAGAAGCTCATTCTTCGATGTATGCTATGCATCTAGGAAGCACTAAGATGTATCAAAACTTGAAAGATATGTATTGGTGGCCTGGGATGAAGAAGGACGTTGCTGAATTTGTTCTGAGGTGTCCTGTGTGTCAGGAAGTTAAGGCTGAACACCAGAAGCTTGCAGGAACAATGCAACCTTTACCCATACCACAGTGGAAGTGGGATCATGTGACTATGGACTTTGTTGTTGGCTTACCCAGGACAAGCAAAGGACATGATTCCATTTGGGTAATAGTTGATAGGATGACAAAGGCAACACATTTCTTACCTGTCAAAACAACCTATTCTGCTGAGAGTCTAGCACAGTTGTATGTTCAAGAGAAAGTGCGACTACACAGAGTTCCAGTCACTATAGTTTCAGATAGAGGTCCCCAGTTTATGAGTCGTTTTTGGGAACGACTGCACAAAGCTTTAGGCACCCAGTTAAGGTTTAGTACAACCTTTCATCCTCAGACTGATGGACAGTCGGAAAGGACTATACAGACCTTGGAAGACTTGTTGAGAGCATGTTTTCTTCAGTTTACAGGGAGTTGGGATCTGCACCTAAGCTTAATAGAGTTTGTCTACAACAATAGCTATCAACATAGCATTTATATGGCACCTTATGAAGCTTTGTATAGTAGACGTTGTAGATCACCCCTATGTTGGTATGAAACCGATGAATATCAACTGTTAGGTCCTGATATTGTGCAGCAAACCACAGAGAAGGTTAAAGTAATACAACAACATATTAAGACTGCACAAGATAGGCAGAACTCTTATGCTGATAGACGTCGTTGACCCTTAGAACTCCAAGTTGGAGACAGAATGTATCTCAAGGTCTCGCCTTGGAAGGGACTTTTGAGATTTTGAAGGAAAGGGAAGTTAGATCCTAGATTTATGGGGCCTTATCCAATCATTGAACGGGTTGGAAAGGTAGCCTATAGACTAGAGTTACCACCAGAGTTACAGAGGTTACACCCTGTGTTTCACATTTCTATGCTGAGGAAATGTCACCCTGATACTGAGTCAGCTTTACAACCTAAGGAAGTAGAATTGAATGATGATATATCTTATGAGGAAGGACCAGTGTCAATCCTTGATAACAGAATTAAAAAGATGAAAAAGAAAGATATAAGTGAAAGTCCTCTGGAATCATCGTGGTGTCGAAGAAGCCACATTCTAACTAGAGGAAGAGATGAGAAGGAAATACCCTGCTCTTTTTTCTTGATATGTTTTGTTGATTTCGGGGACAAAATCCTTGAAAGGGGTGGATAATTTATAGCATCCCTAACTTGGGTTATGAACTAACCCTAGGTGTTTTGCTTAATTATGTAATTAGATGCTTGTGATTATCTTTTGGTATGTAATTAAAGCTTTTGAGGAACATATATTTCCATTTCTGCCCTTTTTGAACAATGTTGAAATATTATTCTGTAATACATGGATCTAAGTGCAAATTACCTAATCAGAGGGGTTAACTTGCAAATTGCACATGTTTAGATGTTTCTTTGGTTTTGAGACATCATAAAAGTGAATATGATGAAGTATGAGGGATTCTCCAAGCTTGGGCACTAAGATGCAGCTTGTGGAGCAATCCTTGTGCTTAAAACCCTAGTTTTGGTGTAAAGTGCAATTTACCCAAAACATGGGGTGCAACATGTAAAATAGATCCTCTACAATATATTTTATAACCTTTGGCATCAATTAGAGTAAAAATTATGAAGAGGGAGCTTCATTTGAATAATCAAATAAGAAAGATAACCCTTGTAATTAAATGAACAAGTTGTAAGCAAAATGACCCCTTTATGTGTACAACTTAGCAGGAGGTTTGGTTTCTTATCCTTTAGACCTTGGTTTAAGAAATAGTTTACTTAAGAAGAGTAGGAGGGATGTGCCTAAAAAGGAGAGAAGGAACTAGATGATAAATGAAGAAACAAGTTGTCCTTATGTTGGAATTTTACCCAAAGTATATAGGCTCCATTCTTTGCAAACCAAGGGATCGTTTCCCTTCCTCTCTTCACTTATCTTTTGCTGTGAGTGACTAAGGGGGGGGAGCTCTGGAGCAAAGGAGAATGTCTAAGTAGTTCTTGGTAAGCTTTGACCACCATCTTTCTCGAATTCGTGGAAGGAATCATGATACAAGGTTGGTCTGCTAGTTTTTTATACTTAGTTCTTCTTTCTAGCCGTCCTTTCCTACCAATTCTTGGAGAAACAACCTTGGACGACCTGTGGAGCTCAAGATGCCATTAATGCTTGGAATCTTGTAGCTCTAGGATCGACTTTAAGGTGGGTTTTATAACTCTAAACCCTTAAACTTTGTTATGCATCTTTCTTTCTTGCAAAAGTAGCTTGTTCTTCTTTCCCCCATCCTTCCTTGCATTCTTGCAAGCAAAATCGTGAAGAACAGACCTTAGTATTGAGGTAGAAGACGATGGGCATGAATACCAATGTAACTTTACCAAACGGTCTTACACTTTTGGTCTAAACGGTTTGCAAAACCGTTTGGAACCAAACGGTTTCAAAACCATTTGGATTCATACGGTTTGCAAGACCGTTTAGAATCAAACGGTCTCCAAGACCATTTGGGAGGTTTGACAAGGCATTTACCATTTGAGGGTCTGCTGGACACTTTATGAATTAATCACCTACAAACAATCATTAACTAATTCCAAGGAAATCTTAAGTTGAAGGCACTTTAATCACCTAAACCCTAATCGAGTTCATTGCTGATTTCAATGGACCAGTCATGTTTAAGTTTGGGTTGAGTGGCCCAAAGGGTTTCAAAACCGTTTGGGGATCACCCAAACGGTCTCAAGACCATTTTTTGATCACCCAAGACCGTTTGGAGGTCTAGGGTTAAGGGAATTTGATCACTTGAAGGTCCAATTATAATAGGTTGTTGAAATAATCAAAGTGCTGAATTTGTGACCTAATTAGAGTTCAACCCTTAACATATTGACTTAGTTTTTGATGAGACTTTGGGAAAACTGTCTCAAGACCGTTTGGAGGATGTCCAAACGATCCCAAGACCGTTTGGGGTCAGGTCATGGCCCAATTGGGTGATGGTTCAATGGGTTCAACTTCAATTAGACTTGTGTTGATGGATGTTGATGATTGATCGATTTCAAACCCTAATCCAATTGGTCCTAACCCTAATTGGTGACCAATTGCGGATCAATTGGGTGTCAAATTGGTTAAGGATTAACCTAATTACCTTAATTAATAAGTGTCTAACAAGTATGCGATCGATTGAAGGGTTCAACATTGAAAACCCTAACCGATTGCAAGTGTTGATACACTTTTTAGGTCCATGCAGTTATGAGATGTTTGAACCAAACGGTCTCAAGAATGTTTGGGGGAAAATGGTCTCAAGACCGTTTGGGACCAAACGGTTTCAAAATCATTCAGATTCATGCGGTTTCAAAACCGTTTGGATTCATGCGGTTTCCAAACTGTTTGGATTTATGCGGTTTCAAGGCTGATTTGCTCAAACGGTTTCAAGACCGTTTAGGGGAAAACGGTGTTGAGTGTGAACTTGTCCATGCAGTCTTGAAAGTCAAAGGTACTAAATGGTCAACCCTTCCATGTGGTTTCAAAACCGTTTGGAGGTTGAAAGTTCAAAACCGTTTGGAGTCTTTTAAGGTCAAGATTGCTTAATGATTTAAAGGCTTTGATGGTTCAATGGTTGATTAACTCAAACCCTAATGATACCTAAAGACATTAGGGGAACAAGTAACTAGTTGGTTGATGTATACTTTGATCAATGGTGAACATTAATAAAGTAACCTTGAAGGGTTCAAGTAGATAACACCCCTTGATAAAGTAAACCCTAATGACCCCAATGGTGATGACTTGACTTATGTTAAACAATGTTGACTTGATCCAACCTAACCTAGAGTGATGTAAACATCATCTAATAGTAGGAGGAGAGAGAAGACTCCTAATATGAATGAAAAGCAAGTAAAATACCTTCAATATGAATGAATGCACATGGTTAGGGTATGATCCACCAAAGTGAGATCATGGAAACCCTAATTATGGTGATCAATGAATCTTAATCTAACGTGAAGGCATTGATGATAATAATCTTCATACATGATGATTCTATGAGCTTAATTCACTATAAAGTGAATAGTAAACCCTAATTTTAGGGTAATAACATGTAATGTGAATAGTAAACCCTAATTTTAGGGTAATAACATGTAATGTGAATAGTAAACCCTAATTGAGGGTGATATGATGAAATGAACAATAAACCCTAATTCTAGGTTATGCTTTTAAGCATGAATCCTCATGATTGAAGTATGAGATGAGGAATCATTATTCCTAATCACAATGAAAGGGATTGAATAACCCTAATTGATTTAAATAATGGGAACCTAGCTTTAGTAAAAACATGAAGGTATAACCCTTGAATTGAAAGGTTAATTCTGCTTTATAATTTACTTATTTGGAGATGAATTGTTTATTATTATCAATTGAATTGACCATGCAGGTTCTTATAAAGAAATGATCATAGCCAGGTAAGGGTTATCATATCATATTCACTGAAAGCATACTATAGGCTTTATGAATAGTGATATATGCCATGTTGCCTAAGTTTAAGTGGCAACATATGAGATTAATGGGTTGTATGAGCCATGATCAACATCAAGGTCATATTGATTAGATGACTTATGATGATTTAAGGGTTTTAAACACCCCTATTCTTGAATCATAGTAATGAAATAGTTAAGAATTGATATCCATATGATAACTGATGTGAGTTAAACTTGATACATTTAGTATTCTTCTTTTATAGCAATGTTTTAATAGTTAAATGCTTGGAAACATGCTTGATGCTAAAAGAATTCTGAAATGTACCTAAATAATCAAGTATAATCATACCATGTAGAGCCCTGATCATAGATCCATCATTGTCAGAAGCCAAATGATGGTGAAACAGGCTTTCGTAAGGGAACTCCTGGATCACATACTTTTGAGTATGTGGGAGATTATGGATGCGAATATCCTTACGTCCTAGTGTAGAAATTGATGTAAGATGTACTTCAATCCATGAACCCTTCACTATATGTTTATGCCGGGGTGATGTTTCACTAATCTCCCGAGGGAATCTTTAATGCCGCATCAATGAGAGATAAATAAGAGATCTTTCGATGGCAAAGAGAGTACAGAATGCCACTATGACTCTAATAGCGAAGTTTCCCAAATACCCTGGTAAGCTATTGTAGAAGAGACACGAGATGTCCTGCATGTTGATCCTCACACTGATTGAGGAGGATGAGGTCATAAGAATCCGGCTCTTTTGATGACCTATGTATGATACCGATGCGACTTAGTAGTGATCGGTTGGAGTATGAGCGGTATACCTCATCTCCGCAGGGCATAATAATGTTTGGAAAACATAATTAGCCGTGTAGTATAACTACTTAGGTTAAACTACGAGAAACAATGATTGATGTTACATTGTTTATAAATATTATAAATCAAGTAACCAATATACATGTCTTCATATTCCTTATTGAAATGATTGCTGAAGTGAATTGTTGCTTTACTCAATATCAAACCTGCTGTTGAATGATTTAAATTACTTTGCTTATGTTATTCTTTAATTGCTATAACAAACCTTCTGGCGGAGAGTTATAACTCTTGCTGGGACAATTATTCAATTATCTCACCCCCATAGATTTCAACTTTTTAGGTGGACGTCGAGGACGGAGGAACCAATTCTGAAGGTGAGCAGTATCAACAGCAGCAACACCAGGGGCAACAGTGAATCTCAGGTGGAGATACTGACTGTCAAGTCATGTAGATAGCTTGTCTTATGTCATCTCTATACTTTCAGGTCCTAGAAGTCAGTAGGTCTGAGGTTTTGGCTGTAAGCCTCGAGATTTTTGTATCTTGCCTTGTGCAGATAACAGGGCAATGGTTATATGTAATCACTCGAGAGGTGATTTCACAGAGATGTAATGTTAAAACATGATGTAAACAGTTTATCTTGTTTTCTTATAAAAGAGATTTATGTTTTAAAAGATCTCTTTCCAAAAAGTTTTAAATTTTCGTGATTTTTCATATTCCGCTGCTGACCGGCCTAAATCGCGCGTTCAAAAAATGGAGGCGGATTTGAAGTTAGTCGGACTTTTACATTTATAACCCGAATCCTTCTAGGCCCCCGCAACTTTATTTACGGGGTCGAAGTAGATATACGGGGTCGAACACAGGGACAAGGGGTGGTAGTGTTGAGAACCCAGAATCGACACACTACACTCCGACAGGTGTAAAGAGATGATAAAATTCCCAAAAGGGAAACAACAAGATGTCACAAACAAAACAAAGAAAACTATCTCCAACTGGAGTTACTAGAAAGATTTAAGGTTTTAGTCATTTAGCAGTTTTTAGGGGTTTTCATGCAACATAAATAGAAAGCTAAAACTAGAGCTAGAGAAAGGTATGGAGGATAAGACTTCAGTAAAACAAGCGGCAACAATAACATCCTACACCCCTCCTCTCAGAGTGGGTACCTCTAACCAAGCATCAACACCCCTCTCGAGGTTGCTGGACTTAAGTTAGAGTGGAATGTTACTGAAACAACTCCGTTCCAGGCACTCTCGTACTCCAGAATCGGACCAAACACTAGAGCCACAACACAACTCTTGAAATTGTTGCGATGGGAAAACAAGATTTGGTATCTAAGCGAAACGCGATCCAAACATGCAAGTTAGAGTTCATATATCAAACATAGCAGTCATCCAACATTGTGCACCAAGCATAGAGCAGCAAGTAATTAAGCTTTTCCATTACCATAAACATTAAATGTCTTAATACATTGCATAAGTAAAGAATTAAATAACAAAATTAAAGATAGATGTCACCTTCTTAATGTAGAAGGACGACAGACTACTGCAGCTCTCCAGCCCGATACCGGTCAGGAGCCTAGCCCGATACAATAGTGTCGGGAGGCACACCCTCTCGGGCGGCCCACCGTCACCGCTGACTGTATTGCTCAAGGACCCTGGACGATACGCTCATGTCAGGCGACGCACCCTCTCGGGCGGCATGCATGATGGGTGAAGCTTATCGGGTTCGATATCATGTCGGGCATAGAGCGACACGTTCTACTACCGGGCACTCGTGTCGCTCATCATCGTTGGCCGATATAGGCCCGCAGTGTCACCCTGGACGGTCCTAAGTGAACCATACCCTCCCTCTCGGGATGAGGAAGATCTCACCTAGAGTTGCCCGACACGAGCACTGGGGCGCGATACTCTTGCTCTCGCAGTTTTCCTCTGAAGATCGCTCAAAGTTCCCAACTGTCTGAACTATCTTTTCAGCTTCCTGTAGCTACTATTTATAGGCAGTGGTTGGGGGAAGTTATGGTGCTCGAAGCACCACGTGTCCTCCTTATTCGCGGGTCGGTGGACGGCCGATACTGGTATCGCCCGGCGCAGGGATATCGGCTGTCAGTCACGTGACGGGTGGTGCCTGTCGGTGGGTAGCCTGTGTCGCGCGACAAGCTTGGGTTATCGTGGCGAGCTCGGCTCCCTGTCGGGTAAAAGGCGTGTCTTCCGTCAGTTTCTTCTTGTGCGGCATCCCTTGTCGCGTGTCGTTGCGTCGCGCCACCCTGTCGGGTAGTGCTTGTATCGGGCCATTGGAAGGCCGATGCAGGTTGGACTTATTTGTGGGCCAGGACGGCCTTATCGTACCAAAATGAGGAAAAACTCTGCAAAATATGGAAATATTGGATTAAGAGTGTTGCTAGGCCAATTATTGCGGAAGTGCTTATAAAAGAGAGGAAAATAGCAGAAAAGGGCAGTTTTGATAACAGAATAAAGGGGAAACATGTCACCAAAATTGGTGTTATCAGCTGCTAATCGAACACTTCCGCTGAGTTTACCTCATCATTTACGAGTCGATGCCCACAATAATCATCATTCTCAACATGAAAACACTAGTCTTCAATAGCTAAGACCACATCATCATCATCATCATCCCTATCATCTGAGATTGCCATTACAGTATTCTTGTCGTCATCTTTCTTGTCTTTGGCTTCATACCAATATTTCTTTTTCTAAATTTTACAATTCCTTTTGAAATGAATTGGCTTTCCCCAATGGAAGCACCCTCTACTACTCTTCAAATTAGATCTATCATGAGAATACCCATGGTCCTGGGACTCACCGTGGATCTTGGCTCTACCACAGTCTCTCGCTCTATCAACACCCCTTCTCTCTATGAAGTGCACATATGATACGCTATTGCTTGAGGCTTGTCGTCGAGTCTCTTCATTGAGTAGATTACTCTTCACTTGGTCAAGAGTAAACTTTCCTTCTTGTGTAGAATTCTAACCATCACTATGAGTGTCTCCCAATTGTCAAGTAATGATAGAAGAAGTAGAGCCTAAAGTTCATCATCAAAACTATCTTCATCGACCCCAATTGATTTATAAGGCTTTGGAATTCATTCATATGCTCAGTTATGCGTGTATCATCCTAGTACTTGAGGTTCACCAACTTTCTGACCAAGAAAACTTTATTTATGGTAGTCTTTCACTCATGTAATTTCTTGAGCTTCTCTGAAAAATATTTGGCATTGGTCTCTTCTGAGATGTGATTGAACCTGGAAATTTGGAGTCATTTTTGCAATATTTTGGTGGTCTTCCTAATTAATTTATTCCAGTTTACAATAGAGAATATCCTCCATCTTGGGCTTCCAAATATGTCAATTTGTGCTTGTCTTTTATCATCATCACCTCTTCATCCTTCCCCATCTAGACCAGTATCTACAACCTGCATTCTGATACCACTTGTTGGGGATGTTGTACCGATACGGTCCCAAATTTGACAAAAACTTATTTTGAAAGCGTTAATGTTATAACCGCAATTTCCTAAGTATGAAATGAAAAGTGTAATTCTCTTTTAAAGAATAAATGAAATCTATTTCTTTGATTTGTGATGGATTTCGTGTGAAATGGCCTTGATTGATTGATAATCGGCTTTATTGGCCATTGAGCCCAATTGAAAAGAAAAGAGAAATAAAAATGAAAAGGATTTAATTAATAAAAGGGAAATATGAGAATAAAGGCAAATAGATATTCCCCCATATGGGAATTCGTGCCTTTAGGATTTCTTGAGGTCCAAGGGACCCAAAATAACAAGATAATGGCACAGGGAAAAGAAATACTAATTAATTTTGATTTAATTAGAGGATAAATTGGGAGATAAGAAAGCCTTCTCATCTGTTGGAATTTGTTTCCCAAATTTCATAAATAGGTAGATAATGTCAAGAAGAACTTTCCCTTAAAATTTGAGATAAAAAGGAGTTATGGTTTAGGAGATATGAATTCTCAAATTATCTCCAAAAGATAGCATTTAATTTTTCAAATAGGAATATGTATTTCCTTTTGGTTGATCGCGAGCAATGAGAATTGTTGGATTCTTATCCAATGCTGGACACTCATCGTCTAAGTCCCACACGGACTTGAACTCTGCCAAGTTGCAGAGGGATTTTCCCTCTCCAATTCCTCGTGATCCCGAGAGTGTGCAAGCCCGTTGATGTTTCCTTTTGACTCAAGAGAGGAAAAAACGAACAAAGTCATCCCTACTTTGTAGGGGTTTGACCACCTATTTGGGAAGTTCCCAATTCTCGCAAACCTGCCTCTGACCCTATATATAGGGGAGGGTGAAGGAGGGTATCGGCACATAGAATTTCTACCCAAAACTCTATGGGAGAGTGAAAGGAGTGCTCTTGTGCCTCCAATTGCCCTTTCACCATGACTTGCACTGTCATCACCTCAGCGAACCTCACCGGAGTCTGGCGAGTAGGGGAGGTGTTGGCGAGTTCTTGGCGCGCAATTGAGCCCGTTGGAAAGTTTGAAGGAGGGAGGTGAAGCTCCCTGGATGTTTGGCATGCTCATAGGCAAATGGGATCGAGAAGTCAATTGTGGAGTTGACCCTTGCAACAGCAGCGAGGTCGTGAGGTTGAAGAAGAAGGAGACCTCACGAAATTACCCGGCTGCCCCTCCGTGCCTTCAGTCTAGGTAACGACAATCTTGTCCTTTGAGTACTTTTGATCGTAGGAAAGGTGCGCACATTCTAGGCCGTTGGATCCTCAGTGGACTCGCGGACCATGGATCGAGCAATCCCCATTTTTCTAAGGGTTAACCATTAATTAAAAAATGGGTTTTCTTTGCAAAAATCATATCTTGTTCTATAAAACTCGGATGAGAAAAGTTTATACATGAAAATTGATCAAAAAAATACGAGGAATAATTAAAAAATTGTTTAGAAGCCTAAATCAGTATATTTTTGCAAAAGTGTATAATTTTGATGGAAACAATATTTAATTGTGGTTAGAAACCCTAATTGTTGATAAAGGATACATTTAATCTTGTAAATAAGTTAATTCAAGCATGGTTAACTTGCTTAATGATAAAGATGATTTTTAACCTATTTTGAAGATAGAATTTCAAGGTTTAGGGTTTTAAACCTAATAAGAGGGCTAATATTCTTAGAAACCCTAAATAGGAGAAAAAAGGAAAGAAAAATACTTATAATCCAAAATTGGGTTTCATGTTGCTAAAAGATGATTTTAGGATCTTTTGTGAAAGAAAGATGAAATAACTAGGGTTTGTAAGCAATTTTATAAAATTAGGGTTTAAAGTAATAAAAATGAAGTGGAACCCTAATTGTGATCAAACCCCTAAAAAGGACAAGTAACCCTAGGAATCAACTAACGGTAATAGACCATGATGGAATGATTAATGATAGGAGTATTGGATGTGAACTGTAGGATCAACTTTTGTGTGCTTGCTTGATTTCTTGCTTGGTTAAATCTTTTCTACACTCAAGTCAACTTAATAGGTATGTGGTTAATTATGGTTAATCGCATTAGTTTCCCGAAGAGTTTGCCGGATGATTAATCGTATGGAATGCAACCTATCAGTTTGGATATTCATAATTGCAAATTATAAGGTCACTATGATTATCACAATTCTATTATAAGTGTGTATTCTCGCACCTACATGCCACCCTAATGGATGATGCCAAAAAGGTCAGGCCCAGGAGGGTAGACCAATGGGCACCATGAGAGGTGACCCCAGACACCAAGCTCGGGAATGAGAAGGTGGTCTATGTTGCATGACTATGGGGCACCATGAGTGGTGACCCCAGGCACTAAGCTCGGGATTGAGAAGGTGGCCTTAAGTCAATGGAAAAAGAAAAACCCTAGAGGGGTATTCCAGGGTTAGGGCAAAAGCGGTGGAGAATAACACATTCAAAATGTAGATTGGTTTGCAAAATTACCCTAATTGTGATAATTAAACTGTTAGCCATATTTTTGAAATTTTGGTTGTCCCCACTTACCAGCATATTCATGTATGTTGATCGACGTTTTGTTTGTCGGTGTTTTAGGCATAACCCTAAAAACCACAATCAGTAAAGCAACACATTATGAAAATAAGAAATAAAGTACAAGGAGGATTGGATATAATAATTAAAGTTGTGGAAAGATAGATCTCTAAAGTTTTAAAAAGGTATGCAAAGTTTTATTTTAATACTAGATTTCAGTTTTTCTAGTAGAATTTCATAATTATTATTGATTATTTGTCGAACGAACCTTTGATCTGGTTTATTGGGATAACAACTCTGACCTCTTGGTCTCCCTTAAGTGGGGGTTGCGGGAGGCGGGGTCATTACAATTGGTATCAGAGCATATGTTCCTCATCTAATATTTAATAATTATTAAATTTTACAAATTTCGTAAAACCGAGGGAGTTATTAGAGGATTTTTCGAAAGACAGAGGTGTCTAGAAAAGGATCACGTTCGAGGGCTAGAAATATTTTCCTCCGCACCTCTAGTCAGAATACGAGGACTCCCGAATTGTGTGACTGCCTGGCCGATGTCTTAGGATTTGACTTGAAATAAGATACCTTTAGGACTCTCTCATCTTGTTCATTCCTTCTCAACTCAAATTTTGTTAAGGATTTTAAAGATTAGGATTTTCTCTCTCTTCCTCACGCTCTTGAGGTATGGGTAAGGTTGATAAGGTTTATGGAATCCTCCACCAAATTAATCAAAGATACATAATTAATATGTCATCGACATAAGTATAAATAGTTAATTATAGACTAAAGGTCTGTTTATGTGCTTATATAGATGGCTCGTACAAAGGTTGTGGCTATCCCGGTTACCACCAATGGTGGTTGGCCTCCCCACAAAGAGAATGGGTCTTCTGATAAGAGGAAACAAAACCATGGTGGTAAAACCTCAAAGAAGAGAAAGAGACCTGAAGAAGCTGTACATGAGGCCCCCAACCCTAAACCAATACCCTTCAGCAACCTTGAGAAAGAGGAAGGACCGGTATATGAGGAACAACATGTGTACGAGGAGGTAGCCCAGATGGAGGAAGACCAGCCTAGTGGTCCAGAACCAGCTATGGTGATTCACACTATAGATGCGGTTTGGATGGAACAGCAAAAACGGCTGACTGAGGCTGTCTGTGCCTTGGCCCTCAGAGACATAGCTAGAGATGAGAATGACGAGCCACTTCCTATTCGTCCTTGACTGGGAGACACCATCTTGGACTTCGTCAAGCTGAACATTGTGAAGTTCTGGGGAGAAGATATGAAGTGATCGACAAGGAGGAAGCTTGGTTGCTTGCATTTGAGAATGGATTATGTATGCTTGAAGTGCAGCCAAACAAGAAGGTTGTCTTTGCTTCTCACCTATTGGAAGGTGAAGACAAGATATGGTGGGAGAACCATATCATGGGAGGAGATCTAAGCAAAGAACCGATGGCATGGACCGATTTCAAGACCCTCTTCACAGCCAGATTCATCTCTGTCTCAGCCAAGAAGGAGAAAGAAAGAGAGTTCACCAACATGACTCAAGGAAGCTCGTCGGTTGCGGATGTTGGTCACAAATTTTGCATCTTGGAACGCTTCAGACACATGATGGATGAAGAGAGGAGGGTGGACCACTTCATCAAGTGCCTACACCCTGCCATCAAGCCACATGTGATGGCTAGTAAGCCGAAGACCTTCTCTGAATCCTACGACACTGCCTTGGACATGGAAAGGACGGTGATGCCTGCACAGAATCCCTCCAAGGGATACCTCAGTTTCACTAAAGGAGCACAAGGGTATAGGAATGAACACAAGAAGGGACAAGGACGCAACCAAAACATGGGCACAAGCGCAAGACCCGTGGTCACCTCCAGTAGTGTCACACCTGCAGACGGACACATCCTGGGAAGTTTCTCTTTGAGAAGAATGTGGGTTTCAGATGTCAACAAGAAGGACATTTCATCGCCAATTACCTTCAGCCCGACCCGAGAGGACCTTTTGTTGGACAAATTGGACATTATGATAAATCCCTTTGTTTCGATGATGACAAACATTTCATTCTTGTTGATCTAACATGCTACTTGAGTGTTGCAGGAATGAGGTGGATGGCAAATCTCTAGGGAATCTATATGCTTGAATGATTGTAAATGTCATGAAATGTAATCAATTGTAAACTTGTACAAATATATAATGTATAAGTACTTAGACTTCATGTAAATCAAGCGTTAGATCTTCCCTAGCTAAACACCACACTTAGATAGGTCATCCCCTTCAATAGTGTCACATATGCACAATCATACACTCACTTAGTACCTTTATTGAAAGATTGAAACAGGGTCAATCTCGGTCGACAAACTCCTCGACCGAGACACTCTCGGTCGACAAACTTCTCGATCGAGAATGACCCAAGTAGCCGTTAGACACAGCAGACAAGGTAGTTGGCAGTTGGAAATGAACGTTGCTAACACTTGATCCAGAGAGCCTGTCGGTCGACAAAACTTCGACCGAGTAGGTATCTCGGTCGACAATTTCTCGACCGAGATGAACTCTGACAGCAACTGCAGAATAAAGTAACTAGTCGTTACTAATGCAACTAACTTATACCTAACGGCTAGTTAAGCACTTAGAACCCCCTAGAAAGTGTCTAGAACGTCCTTAAGCACTTGTAGGACATTCCTATAAATAGGACATGCCTTAGGACACCTAAACATACCTAAGCTACACTTGTGATACACTTGAGCATACACTTACAATTGGCAATCTGTTTTGAGAAATTGAGCAACACTTGCATTGGCGATTCCTCTACTTGCTCTAATTTCGTATCCTATAGGCTAGTATCTCCTATCCACAACAAATACACGTGCATATACATTGGTTAGGAAATCTACACGCTTGATATAGGCAAATCAAGCCTTGTGCTTCAAAGGTTAAGTTGTAATTTCCATTTTCCTTCTTGTTCCTTTTATTCTTTGTATTCTCCTTGCTACTCCTAGGGTTGGAGGCTGCGGATTGGAGAAGGTTCTTCTCGGAGGAGAAGGTTGACTTCAAGCTACTTCAAGAAGGCTATTGCAACGGGAAGCTACTTCAAGAAGGCTATTGCAACGGGAAGCTACTTCAGGAGGAAGGCTGCTTCAAGGTTGGTGCAATTACTTCTAGGTGAAGGCTGCTTCAAGGTTGGTGCAATTACTTCCAGTTGAAGGCTGCGTGAAGGGTTTAGGGAAAGAATTGTAATTTTATGTAAAGTCCTTGTGAGGTAATAAAATTAAATTCTTTCCAAATCCCGGTTGGGTAAGCAACCGGGTAGTGGACTGACTACCTTAGTATTTGCTAAGGTAGGAACCACTCTAAACCCTTGTCTCCTTGTCCAATATTCTTGTGGTTGGTTGTTTGAGTTAAATCATTGTTAAATTAGTTTAAAACCCTATTCACCCCCCCCCCCTCTAGTGGTTTTTCAATTGGTATCAGATCAGGCTTCAAGGAACCCTAACCAGGTCTTGAAGAATGGATGGTGATGGTGATTACAACCGCAAAAAAAGGTGCAGCCTGAACAAATCTACAACATGTTGCAATTGGTGCTTAGGAACAAGCCACACAACATCTAGCTGCCCATGGAGATCAAAGAAGGAAGATGAGCACAAAGATTGTCTTATTGCTACAACCATTGAAGAAGAAGAAGAGGTAAGTCTTTTTTATTTATCTAAAGAAGAACTAGCTGCTAGTCTTGAAGAAACACATAATAAATATGTTGAGTGCAAGAAAAAATTAAAGAGAGCTAATAAAGCAAATGATGAATTACATGCTAAGCTTCTTGATACTACATCTGAAAATGAAGATCTTAAAAAGATCATTGAAGATCATAATATTAAGATAAGATCTATAGAGGCAGATTGCAATCTTCTTTCTCTAGAAAAGATTAATTTGCAAACTCAAGTAAACGATCTTCAAAAACAACCAGTCTTATGTACACATCTAGATTATGATACTATAGTCAAAGAATGAGATTCTTTATTATCTAATCTAGATCAAGCAAAGTTGGATATCAAGAAGAGAATGGTTGATATTGTTAAGTTGCAACAAGAAATTAGTAGTTTGGGTAACAATGATATTCTTGATAAAATCTTAAGTGATCCTTATCGGCAAATCGGAAGGAGAGGACTAGGTTATAAGCCTAAAGGAAAATCTTATCAAAAACCGAGTTGGAGAAGGACACAAGCACTAGAGAGTCAACCCATGGATGTACCTAGAGGCAAATATACATATGTACCAAAGAACAACCTAGAACAAAACCATAGAAAGAGACTTGAGGTTGATTCTATATGTTGCCATTATTTCTTACGTCTTGGACACTACTCTTTTTCATGCCCATACAATAAAAAGGATGTTGAGTTGGTATGGGTTCCAAAACCCCCAAATTGAATTGATTAGACTAAGTTGAGATATGACCAAAGACTTTAAATTGCATATATTTATGTCTATCTCAACTTAACATAAAGAGATAACAAAATGATTCAAGTAATTAAAATTTCTAACTTGAAAATATACAATTTTAAACAAACCCGTAGAGACACATCTTTGAAAATTTATCTAAATTAAGGTCCTTAAAACTTAAAGATTTGAATATGATTAGTTGAGATTTGATCTAAATGTTACTTTGATATTCCTATGTTTTATCTCAACTAAAACTGATTTTTTAATTGCATAATTGAATTAAATATAGTCTATGTTTTACTTGGAAGCAATTAACAGTGCTGAAAACAGTACAGAAACCTTGTTGGTCGAGAAATCTTCGACCGAGCAGTCAGTCGATCGAGAAGTCTTCGACCGAACAGGTCACTGATTTTAGTTTGCAGAAAAATTTCTGAATAATTTTTTTATTGATCAAGTGGCTATCTATTTGTTGTTAACGACTGTTTTACATGAAAAACAAGTTGAAGATCATTTTTGAATATAAACGAGATCATTTCAATTGATCCTCTAAATAAGTTAAAACTGAAAATCATGTTTAGAAATTACTATTTTATCATTTTTCACATGATTTTTTTTAAAAAAGCATCTCCTGGTCTATCCATATAGAAATCATGTGTTATGACATTTAGTTTAAATGATCACAATCACTATATTTCATGGAATTATCATTATATGCTTTTATTGTTCTATCATTACATCATGGATATGCTTTCACTATTTTATCATTCAGCTCATAAAGATGATGCTATGTTACATAGAACAAATAGATAATGATTATTGTATGCATGGATCCTTGACGATACTTAGGTAAGCAAAATGATTCATTGGTGATTTGTTGCTTAGAAAAAGAACTTTAATTTCTCAAATGGTATCTATAAGAACTTAAGATATTATTCATGCTTTCAAGGATATATGTCTTTTCTTGAAGAATCACATGATTAATATGAACAGAAATAGGACTTGATTTATGCACTCATAGTAAAGATCAAAGGACATCATAATAGGTTTTACTTAAAGTATTTTAATTGGTATCTCTTTAAGTTACCTGCTAAATTTATACTTCACATGTGAAATCTGCAGATTTTGCCTCTTGGTTGAAATAAAATTTAGCCAAGGGGCGCTATGGTCGAAGTCAAGGTCGACCTAAAATAAGCTTTGACAAGATGCTTATTTGGACATCATTATATTGTACTTAATCTTAGTATACTTTTTTAAAGGTCAAAATCAAAATTTAAAATAATTTGTGACCTTAGAAGCTTTAAATTGCTTTAATTGTAAGATTAAGGGGGAGCTCATAGAAACAAATTTGATTATTTTCTTAAGAATCTTACAAAAACAATTGTAAACATCATTTGAAGCTTGTTATGACCTTAGTATTTTTACTCTTGGTTATGAAGAAATCTATGAATTTCATAAAAATGATATATCTTGTTCTTAAAGGAACTCTCTAAACAAATCAGGGCTTAACATCCCTTGCATTTGGTTAGAGACATTTTTATGCACTCTAAGATTAAAGGATTCTCATTTCATTTTTTTTGGGCTTAACATCCCTTGTAAAAATAGATGAGAAATCAATATACATTCATTATAAGCTTAAAGGAATCTCATTTTTAGGGCTTAACATCCCTTGTAAAATGGGTGAGAAATCAATACATATGCCATGAACCTAACAAGATCTCATATAATTTCAAGGCTTAACATCCTCTGCAAATGATTGAGAAACAAATTGTGGCTAAATTAGACAAAAATGATATTATATCCATGTTCCTAATAGAATATCTATTAAAGGGGGAGCATAGAATAAAATTAAGGGGGAGAAGAAATATAAAATATTCAACCTGGATATATTTTTGAAATGACAAAGGGGGAGAAAGAATATAAAATCAAAAATATAAATGAGTTTCATCTTGATGGCCAACACTCACTTACATAACAAGAATGGCTACAAAAGGTAATCTTCAGGTATAAAACTCACATGCTTTATATTTCCTTATTTCATATTTAGGAAATGTTTGTCATCTTCAAAAATGGGGAGATTGTTGGATAAATTGGACATTATGATAAATCCCTTTGTTTCGATGATGACAAACATTTCATTCATGTTGATCTAACATGCTACTTGAGTGTTGCAGGAATGAGGTGGATGGCAAAGCTCTAGGGAATCTATATGCTTGAATGATTGTAAATGTCATGAAATGTAATCAATTATAAACTTGTACAAATATATAATGTACAAGTACTTAGACTTTATGTAAATCAAGCGTTAGATCTTCCCTAGCTAAACACCACACTTAGATAGGTCATCCCCTTCAATAGTGTCACATATGCACAATCATACACACACTTAGTGCCTTAATTGAAAGATTGAAACAGGGTCAATCTCGGTCGACAAACTCCTTGACCGAGACACTCTCGGTCGACAAACTTCTCGACTGAGAATGACCCAAGTAGCCGTTAGACACAGCAGACAAGGTAATTGGCAGTTGGAAATGAACGTTGCTAACACTTGATCCAGAGAGCCCGTCGGTCGACAAAAATTCGACTGAGTAGGTATCTCGGTCGACAATTTCTCGACCGAGATGAACTCTGACAGCAACTGCAGAATAAAGTAACTAGCCGTTACTAATTCAACTAACTTATACCTAACGGCTAGTTAAGCACTTAGAACCCCCTAGAAAGTGTCTAGAACGTCCTTAAGCACTTGTAGGACATTCCTATAAATAGGACATGCCTTAGGACACCTAAACATACCTAAGCTACACTTGTGATACACTTGAGCATACACTTACAATTGGCAATCTGTTTTGAGAAATTGAGCAACACTTGCATTGGAAATTCCTCTACTTGCTCTAATTTCGTATCCTATAGGCTAGTATCTCCTATCCACAACAATTACACGTGCATATACATTGGTTAGGAGATCTACATGCTTGATATAGGCAAATCAAGCCTTGTGCTTCAAAGGTTAAGTTGTAATTTCCATTTTCCTTCTTGTTCCTTTTATTCTTTGTGTTCTCCTTGCTACTCCTAGGGTTGGAGGCTGCGGATTGGAGAAGGTTCTTCTCGGAGGAGAAGGTTGACTTCAAGCTAATTCAAGAAGGATATTGCAACGGGAAGCCACTTCAAGAAGTCTATTGCAAAGGGAAGCTACTTCAGGAGGAAGGCTGCTTCAAGGTTGGTGCAATTACTTCTAGGTGAAGGCTGCTTCAAGGTTGGTGCAATTACTTCAAGTTGAAGGCTGCTTGAAGGGTTTAGGGAAACAATTGTAATTTTATGTAAAGTCCTTGCGATGTAATAAAATTAAATTCTTTCCAAATCCCAGTTGGGTAAGCAACCGGGTAGTGGACTGACTACCTTAGTATTTGCTAAGGTAGGAACCACTCTAAACCCTTGTTTCCTTGTCCAATATTCTTGTGGTTGGTTGTTTGAGTTAAATCATTGTTAAATTAGTTTAAACCCTATTCACCCCCCTCTAGTGGTTTTTCACTTTTGGGGTCACAGCCTATGGCAGCACATCCAGTAGCTGCAACACCTCCCATAGGAGCACCAGCCGGAGCACCCCCAGCTAGAGAGAGAAGGCAAGCTAGAGTGTTTGCGATTGATAATGAAGAAGCTCAGACAAATGCTAATAGGCTGATCGAGGGTAATAACCCTTAGATGTTTTTCTTTTAGTTTAGTAGATCATGTAATAGATTTCGGATGTGGTACAAACTATGTAGGCTTGCTGGAAGTCATGGGACAAAATGTAAAAGCACTTTTTGATTCTGGTTCAACTAATACTTTTATTTTAAGAAATTTGGCAACTATGCTTGGTTTGGATATCAAGGATTTGGGTTACGTTTTGGATGTCACAACCCCGAGTGGTCGTATTTATACCTCTCTTTTAAAAACCCCTATTTTGCCAATTAAGTATCTGAACCATGAGCTTTCCACTGACTTCATCCTTCTCAATATGAATGATTTTGATGTAATCAACAGTATGGATTGCTTTTCACCTACAGAGCCCAGATTGACTGTAGAGAGTAGAATATTCTTATTAGGAAAATCGGCCATCTGCACTTCATCATTCAAGGAAGGAAGGATGCAACAACCAACCTTTATGTGTCCGCCATGTGATTGCCTCCTCTTCACATCATGATTGTTTCTTATCTGCTCAGTATGATTAAGAATCTCAACATCCTGAGACCACCAAACACATCTTACCATATCTTTGTTCTTGAGTTTGATTTCCAACTTCACTTCCTGCTCACTTTTTCAACAAAAAGCATGTCAAAGAGTTTCGTAAGAGTCCAGAGGTACCCACAGAACAACAAGTGTGTATCTGATCTGACATTGGTGTATTTTAGGGTAGTGGAGGCATTTATTGTGCCTTTAGGTAGAAAAGGGAGTGAAGGGTGGTATGGAAGGAAGAAATAAATCACTCCTCTATTCGACTCAATATTTTTATTATATAATTTGCAATTTCATTTATTGCATTTTTTGTGTGAATCTCTCCTATATTTGACTTGAGATTGCATTTTTTGGTGTGTGCTTTGGCATCTTTTCTTGGTGGTACGCCCATATTGATTTGTAAGGGGTATGAAAGAAGCATATATAGAGGGAAGTGGCATGCCACCCCAAACTTAGGGTTTGGCACTATTTTGGCTATTTTTGTTTCTTTTTTATGGATGGAGGGGTATGAAGATGATAGAAGAAGTGTAGAAGAGAGTTCATATCAGAATGCATCTTGATTTACAATTTCGTGCACCAGGTTGTTCTCTTTATCGTACTCTGCTCAAATAATGACTTAATGAGGATCCGGTGGGGATTCCATGTTGTTGTTCCACTAGTCAGTCAGGAAGCACGACATGTTTGGTCCTTATCAGTTCGACAGACGCTTCCCATTTTTACATAAAGATCATTATGTTAGGGTTGATAAGCTTCATAAGATGATTTCAATCAAAAGGCTAGTTTTTAGAAGAAGGTCCTTTTGAGGATCTGCTTCGAATAAGGAGGGCAGAATGATTCAAAATGCTCAGAGGTTGAAACAAAAAGTGTCAAAACTTCATCAAATTTCTGTGCAATTTCTTTGGAAAGCTTTAAAAATTTTGAAAATCTTGAAAATTTTGGTAAATTTGGTCAAAAATGCAACGATGAAATCTTAAGTCTGAATTATATGGGTGAAGGTGGAAAGCAAGATACGTACCACCCACCCTACACCCCAAACTTAGAAATTTGCTTGTCCTGAGCAAACTTTAAATCCGAGATGGAGGGGAAAATTCATGTCGTTTGTACCATCAAATGTGGTTGCATTCCAATCGGCGTGCATCCTCCTTCTGAAAATATCAAAAATAAAGACCAATCAAAACTCAAGATAGCATCTCACGATGTAATTTTTATTTGGTGGAAAATTATCTAAAAAGTAAAAACAAAATTAAGCAAAATTTCTAATTCAAAATTGAAACTAAATACAAATTTATTGATTAGGTCGCCTCCCGACAAGCGCATTTGTTTTACATCGATGGCTCGACTTTATTTCTTCAAATTTTATGGTGGATGTAATCTAGTTTGGAGAGTTCCAACGATGCATGGATGCCTGTGTTGGCTGAGGTAAAATATCTTTTCAAACATTGGCCATTAGCCACAACATCTTCTGACTTTTCACTCCATAAAATGAAAGCACCGTGCGGGTAGATGCTCTTGATAATGTATGGTCCAATTCATAGAGAACAGAGTTTCCCTGGGAATAACCTCAATTTTGAGTTGATCAGCAAGACTTGGCCTCCTACTTGAATGTCCTTCCTCATCAAATGACCATTGTGCCACCACTTTGTGTGTTCTTTATAGATTCTGGCATTCTCATAAGCTGTCATTCAGAGTTCTTCCAGCTCCTGGAGTTGCAGAATCCTGGCTTGGTCTGCTTCTTTCATATAAAAATTTAGTTGTTTTATTGCCCACCATACCTTGTGTTCCAATTCTACTGGTAGGTGGCATGACTTTCCATAGATTAGTCTAAAAGGTGTAGTCCCAAGGGAGTTTTAAAAGCAGTTCAGTAGGCCCAGGCGTCATTGATTTTTACTGACCTATCTTTCCCATTGCAACCTACAGTCTTTTTCAAAATAGCCTTGAGTTCACGGTTAGAAACCTCTACATGTCCACTAGTTTGTGGATGTTAGGGTGAGGCTACCTTGGGAGTTACACCATATTTCTTCAACAATGCTTCAAAGTTTCTTTCCATGAAATGAGAACCTCCGTTCGAAATCACAGTGCGTGGAATTCCAAATCGGGGAAGATAATATCTTTGAACATCTTGATGATGGGTTTGGAATCGCTAGTGATGGTTGGTATGGCTTCAACCCATTTTGAGTCGTAATCTACCGCCACTAGGATGTAGGAAAATCCATGAGAAGTTGGGAAAGGACCCATGTAGTCCACACCCCAAACATCAAATATCTCGACTTCTTTCCACAAGTTCAGTGGCATCTCATCTCTCTTTGTTGTGTTACTTGTTCTTTGATATTTGCCACATGATAGAACAAAGTCATAGGAGTCTTTTGATATGGTTGGCCAAAAGAAACCGCATTGCAAAACCTTTAAGGCAGTTTTCTTGGAACTCATGTGGCCTCCGACTGGGCCCGAGTGACATTGTTCTAAAATATGTTGAGATTCTTCCTCGGTGTTACATCATCTGTATAGACTATCAACACAGAGTTTGAAGAGGTATGGCTCGTCCCAGTGATAATGTTTTACATCATGCAGGAATTCTTCAGTGCACTTTTGGTGCATTCAGGGTGGATAACGCCCGCAGCCAGGTAGTTCACATAGTCCGTGTACCAAGGGATAGCCCCTCAGACTTTCATAAGTTGGTCGTCTGGAAGAGAATCGTTGATGGGGATCTTCTCAGTTTCCAGGGATTGGATACAACTGAGGTGGTCTTCCATGACATTCTCTGTACCTTTCTTGTCTCTTATCTCCAAATCAAACTCATATAAGAGGAGAATCCATCTAATTAACCTAGGTTTAGCATCTTTCTTTTCTAGGAGGTAACAAATAGTGACATGATCCGTGTAGACAATGACTTTTGAACCAATGAGGTAGGATCTGAACTTGTCAAAGGAATACATGACTGTAAGAAATTCTTTCTCAGTAGTTGCATAATTCCGCTAAGCTTCATCAAGGATTTTCGATGAATAGTAGATCACATAATGTTTCTTTTCTATACATTGGCCCAAGAAAAGACCCACAACATAATCACTGCCATCATACATAATTTCAAAAGGGTGATACCAATCAAGGGCTTTGATGATGGGTGTTGTTGTAAGAGTATGCTTTATATGGTTGAAACTTTTAACACATTCTTCGTCAAAATTGAACTCAACATCCTTTAGTAGAAAATTTGTCATCGGCTTGGTTATCTTGAAGAAATACTTTATAAACCATCGGTAAAAGCCCGCATGACCTAGGAATGCATGAACCTCCTTTACATTCGTTGGGATAGAGAGTTTGGAAATTACTTCGATCTTGGCCTTGTCTACTTCAATTCATCGATTACTGACCCTATGGCCGAGGACAATGCCTTCCTCTACCATAAAGTGACACTTCTCCCAGTTTAACAAAAGATGTACCTCTTCACACCGTTGGAGGACAAGGGAAAGGTTTTTTAGGAAGGAGTCAAATGAATCTCCATATATAGAAAAATCATCCATAAAAACATCCATAATTATTTGAGTGAGGCCAATGAATATGGCAGCCATGCAACGCTGGAAGGTTTCAGGTGCATTACAGAGATCGAACAACATTCTTCTAAATGCGTATGTTCCGAATGGGCAGGTGAAAATATTTTTCTCTTGGTCATTTGGATTGTATGGGTATTTGAAATAATCCAGAGTAACCATCGAGATAATAGAAATATTCTTGATGTGCCAACTGTTCTAATACTTAAACAAAGAAAAGGCATTGGGAAATGATCCTTTCGAGTTACCTTGTTTAACTTCCTGTAATCAATGCACATCCTCCACCCTATAACTATTCGAGTGGGGATGAGTTCATTGTTTTCATTTCCTAACAAAATATTTCCACCTTTCTTTGGGACCACATGCACGAGACTAACCCATGGTGAATCTGATATTAGATAGATTATCCTAGTAGTGAGTAGTTTAATGACTTCACGACGGACTACTTCCTTCATACTTGGATTTAATTTGAATTGATGTTCAATAGTTGGCTTGTGATCTTCCATCATGGGGATTTTGTGCATGAAAACACTTGACTAACCCCAGTGAGGTTGCTCATCTTGTAGCCGATTGCTTTTCTTCTTTCCTTCAATTCCTTCAAAAGTTTTTTTCTTGTTCCACCATTAGATCTGAATTTATGTTGACGGGGCAGACCTTGAGTTCATCTAGAAACATGTATTTCAATCCTTCTGGTAGGGGCTTCATTTTAGGATCTTGTGTCTTTTCACATGCTTCTTCAGTAACATCCTCTGCTTTTAGTTCCTCAACCTTGGCTTCAGGATCTTCTTTAGCAGCATCGAGGCGGAAAACACAACTTTTCACTTTTTCATCATTTGAACTTTCTGCATTCGGATTAGTAAGGGTCATCCCTAAAGGATCTTCTTATTCATAATCTTCCAACGTGAGGAGTGACATTTGCTCTATGCACTCAATCAAGTAGACTTCCTCTTTCATGCTCAGTCTTCACATGCTTTCAAAAACCTTGAATTTGAGAGTTTCTTTACCTAATCAGAGTAACAAAGTTCCTGCTTCAACATCGATCAGAGCTCTTGCGGTGGCGAGGAATGGACATCCAAATATGAGAGGCTATCTAGTGTCTTCCTTTATGTCCATGATGACAAAGTCACACGGAACATATGAATCTTTTCCTACCTTGATAGGGACATCCTCTATGATTCCTAAATGTAGAGTCACAATGTTATCTACAAGTTGTATGGCCATGCTAGTTGGGAGGAGTTCAGCAAACCCTATCCTCTTGCAAAGGCTAAGTGGCATGATGGAAATGCTA
Source organism: Alisma plantago-aquatica (assembly GCA_963693085.1). NCBI lineage: Eukaryota > Viridiplantae > Streptophyta > Magnoliopsida > Alismatales > Alismataceae > Alisma > Alisma plantago-aquatica. The sequence continues at coordinate 21,849,279 of OY856410.1, forward strand.
GTACCAAGATCTGCCAATCCCTTTTAGCATGAAGAATCACCAATAATGGCAGGAGATCCCAAAAGATCCTGGATCTTTCTTACTTATTGGGCATCTTACTCAAGATGATATCTGAAGTAGTCGTCACCAACTTGACTGTCTCGTGCTCTTCAGTTATCTATTTCCTTGTCAGAAGTGATTGCAGATATTTTGTCCAGGCTGGTATTTCAGCTAATGCATCCATGAAAGGTATATCAACATGAAGCCTTTTCATAGCTTCCTTGAATTTATTGAAATGAGTGTCGAGCTTGGTTTGCTTCAAACAAGCTGGGAAAGGTGGACGAGGCTTGTATACAGGGATATCAGGTTTTGGAGTTGCTTCTTCCTCTTCATTAATAGGGTTTTCAGATCTTTGCTCGCATGTCTCATCAGCAATTGCTGGTTCTTTCGGTTGAGGCTCATGCGTTGTTGAGTCTTGGAAGATCATAGGTTCATTCTCATATGTAATAACCACATGTGTCTTGTCAGGAGGATCAAAATAGTCTTTTCCTGACCTGGTGGTGACAACCTTCAGTTGTTTAGGATGCTTGGAATTGTTTTCTGGTTGGCCAACAAAGGCTCTAGTAGGTGGTTTCATACTAGCTGACAGTTGTGCTTCTGATGGGTTGCTGGTTAGTTACCATCGTCTGTTGGCTAGCTATTAATGTTTGTTGCGACTGTAACATCTTCTCTATGGCCGATAACTTTTCGTCAGGAGATATGGGGCTAGCTTGTTGCCCTTGTTGTTGATTTTGGTAAGGGACTTGGTTGGGATTCTAAAATTTAGAGTTGTTCTGGTACTGGTTGTAATTCCTATTTAGAAAGTTTCCCCTAAAGTTCCCTTGATTTTTGAAGTTTTGTTGTTGGTTATAATGAAGTCTTGGTGGGCCTCTTTGTTGAGTTGAATCAAGTTGGCACAAATTTTCCGCTCCTAAAGGATTTCCATATTGAAAACCTGGATGGTTCCTATTCTGGTTTGGAATATAATATCCTTGACCAGAGATGGTGTTGATGGCATTCAGACTTTCCATTTGACTATTATCTCCTTGTCCACATGCGTTGCTTAGAACCACATCGTATAGAACATTGCATGATAAAGTGGAATGATCAGTACCCTTACATGCTTCACAAAATAGTCAAGTAGACTTGATCTATTCTTGTTGTTGAGGGGGTGAACGTCCTCTTCCAATCACAAAAAAGGATGTTTCGATATGGTCTTGCTTGGCCACTAAGAGCTTGAGGGTTTCAGCGATAGACTTGTATTCCATGATAGCTTTGGCCATAGCTACCTTCAACACGCCTTTACCTACAGACCTTCCCCAATTAGCTTGATTTTCAGCTCTGAGGGTGACAACTCTCCATGCGATGTCATAACTGTGACGCATGAAGTTTCCTCCAGATGAGGATTCTAAGAATCTCTTGATATCTTCATCCACACCCCTATAGAAGATCTTGATGAGTTGATTCTTGGGAATGCCATGGTGTGAACACTTGCGTAGAAGCTCCTTATATCTTTCCCATGCTTCAACAAGGGTTTCTCATGGGGCTTGACTGAACATTGTTATTCTACCCCTAATTTCATAGGTGAGAGAAGGAGGATAAAATTTTTTCAAAAAAAAACGTTTTGAAGTTGTTCCCCAGTAGTGATGGGCTTGCATTGCAATGAATTGTATCAACTTATATCTCTATCAGCAAGGGAATACTTAAAGAGACGGAGTCAAATGGTATCGTTTGTGACTCCATTTTGGTTTGTCATAGCACATAGATCGATGAATCTAAGAAGATGTTCTTGTCTATGTTCTCCTTGTTTACCATAGAATGGGTTGTTTTGGAGTAAGGTGATCCAATGTGCTCGTATCTCAAAGTTATAGGAGCATGGATGGGAGGAGGTTGTACTGGGTGATGAACATCAACAGCTTTACGGATTGAGAACTCCCTAAGATCCTTTTGCAGTTCTGCTGCTTGCGCTGCTGCTTATGCTACTAGGATTTCTTCTTGAACTGCAGCTCTGGCTTCTTGCATGAGCCTATCTCTCTATGCATTGATGGCCTGAGCCACCCTTAGGGCTATCTCCTCTTCTTGTGCCATTCTTGCTTGGTTTTCTCTGTTCTGACGATGCAAGGTTCGATCTATCTCAGGGTCAAAATCGGTAGTGAGTCTGGGACTGTTCAAATGGTGCATACACTAGTCTTGGGGGTACTTGAAATGAAAAGATGGAGTGGAGTGAAATTCAAGTAGATGATTGATTGTATGAAAATAAAAGGCAAAATCCTAGATTAGCCTGAAAAGAACTAGATTTGACTAACTAATTCCATTGTTCCCGACAATGGCACCAAAATTTGACGTGGAATATTATCGCACTAACAAACTCACTCGGGGTTGAAATCCCCGAGTTTTTACCAAAACCTCATGCAATAATACCACCGGCAAACAGACGGGTCTTATCGTAGTATAGTTAAGGATCGAATCTCAAGAGACAACGTTTTTAAGAATCATTTTTAGTCGAATATAGCACAAGTAAGACTAATATTTAGAACGATTGATTGGCTTGTGGTTGATTAAACTAATTGAAAGAAACTAAAAGAGCAAAATTAAAGTTGGATCTAGATTAATGATATGGAATCACAAGGATGGTCTCGAGTTTCACCACCATTGCGTCATGCAAACACATCCAAACATATAACATCTAGGAAAGAATCTAACTATCCAAATGGAGCTGCTCTGAACCCTCTACGAGGATAGGCTCACGTAAGCATCACCTTAGGCATCAAATTACTCGTCACCCTTCAGATCACACACTTATGACTCCAAAGATACAAAATCCAACTGAGGCTGAGGGCCCCCCTTGTGGGTAGGCACACATAAGCATCAATGAAGGCTAGATGGCTCGTCCCGTCACGAATCACACACTTGTGACCTCAAGGAACCCTATCAGATGTCTCGTCAAGGAGTCAACCGTACTAAACAATAACCAGGTAGGTGATTAATCTATAAGCAAACATCAACGATAAACAAAGAAGATACAAAATCCAACTGAAGTCACGGGCCCGCCTTGCGGGTAGGAACACAGAAGCATCACCGAAGGCTAGATGGCTCATCCCCTCACAGATCATACACTTACTACTTCAAGGAATCCCATTCTATTTCTAGTTTGGGAGTCTACCTCATTAATCGACATTCTAACCTACATATAGAAGTTATCACAACATAGGGAAGAACAAGATGAAAGCAAGCAAGAAATAAAACTACAAACGTTATCAATTAACAACGAAATGAAAAGCTATATATATTGCCTTGGAATGTTAAATGAAAGACATGAAAGCATGGGCAGTGGGGCTAGTCTCCGCACCCCAGTGAAACAGAACTACTCGCTCATGATGCGAGAAACAAGAAGAATAAGAAAGAAGGAAGATTCCACCATGAGCATGATGCAGAAGATAGTCGCAGCTCGGTGAAGATGATGTGGTCTTCTACGTCGTGTCGGGGTAGATGTGGACGAGGAGGAAGAACTACCAAGGCAGGCTGGGAAGACCTTCTTCTCCACCTTCTTTCTCTTCTCGGCCTCCTTGCTCGTAGCAAGAGGATGTGTGGGCGGCTTGATAATGGCGTGAAGATGGTGGAGTGGAGACGGTGTGGAAGAGAGACCGATCCTTTGCTCAAGCAGCCTTTCAGCATCCTTGAATCGATGCCCAAATGAGGACCCATGTGGTCCTATTTATAGGCTTGGATGGGGTCCTCACGTTTTTTGTTGTGGGTTTGCTCCAAACGGTTTGGAGCAAATGGTTTTCTTGAATGATTTGAAGCAAACGGTCTTGGAGACCGTTTGACATCCAAACAGTCTTGGCTTCTATCCGTTTGCTATGTCCAAACGGGCTGGAGTCTTGTATTCATACGGTCTTGCAAACCAATCAAATGACCAAACGGTCTTGGGAAGGAGCTACCCATACGGTCCTGGAACTTTGTCTCCAAACGGTTTAGTGAAACTGATAGGCACCAACCGGTCTTCACTTGCGCTAGCTTCAAATGGTCTTTGACGGTAGTTGGCCAAACGGTCTTACAGATCGCTAGACTTTGATTGGTCTTGAATCTTTGTTCAAACGGTCTTGATTAATATCCTCCAATAGAGCTTAAACCATTTGATGGACAAACAGTCTTGAGGACCGATGGCCTCCAAATGGTTTTGTGGCCAAACGACCTTGCTCTTGACCGGTCTTCGTTTGAGTGTCCAACCGATCCCGAGTCAAAATTGTTTTGGAGATGCAAACAGTCTTCGCTTCATTGATCGGTCTTGGGGCCAAACGGTCTTGCGGATGACTGGCCTATCGGTCTGGAGACCTATGGAGCCAAATGGTCTTGAAACCATTTGGCTACAAACGGTATTGAAACTGTATGGCTCCAAACGGTCTTGAAATTGTATGGAGGACTGGCTAAGATCGTCTGGGGTCGATACCGTTTGATCAAAACCATTTGGTCAAGACCAAGGATGAGAGGATCTTGAGTGAATTACATATGATGGTTGAACCTCATCACGGCATGCACAAAATCAATATAAATCTAGTTAAGAATCTTGATAATTGGATTAGTAAAGAATTCTTGTATTTTGTGAGATTTAGGATATGAAATTGAAAGTATTGAATCAAATTGGTCCCAAAAAGGCGACTGAAAATCATGATAAATATGCATTCATCACTTTACCCATGTATTAGGGTTCCCACATCATATTAACATGTTCTAAATGAGTTAACTAAGATTAACTCATTCATCAAGGTGTCATAAACATTTTTTTTGCTAATTGATAGAACATTTTCATCATTAACATATGCCTTGTAGGAGGGAGTTAACTAAAGTTAACCCACTTATCAATCTATATCATATCAAGGTGTTATAATCATTATTTTTTGCTAACTGTCAAACTATATTTTTCATCTTTATTAAGCACTAAGATTAACACCTCATGTAACATGTTTCCTTCATATAGTCTTATTTCATTTATCATAATACACTGTAACATTTACTAATGATTTCATCACAAGATTAACCAACAATATCACATTATCATCATTATTCATGTATGATTAACCATTTATGCATTGATATCTATTAAACCATCTCTAGGTTTCCATCGTATCATGTCTATATATCATGTCTTGAGATTATGTCACATCCCTACATATATTATATCATGGTTGTGTTAACAAACTTATACAAGTGGCTCGTGAAATATGTATCAAAACTTTATCTAGTCCCACTGAGGTTCTCCCAACCCTTATCCTAAGGGTGATGTCATGCTCAATCTCTTTGAGATTGCTCAATTCTATGAGTATCTCAATTGTTAATGTTTCTCTCTGATCTAGGGTTATTAGGTTACCTCATTGGCACTAGCTATTAGCTTCATTAGCTCTAGACACACAAGCACAAACCAAAACATGCTACAACATACTCTTATTAGGTCTCTACCCATGGAACATACTTACCTAAAACTCTCTTATCAACATAACCACTAGCTTCCTACAAGGAACCACCAACCCGATCATGAGGCTTCAAATAAAGTAAACCATATACCTCCTCCAGGGTCTTGGGACTCTCTTTCCCTCACCCAGATGGTAGGTTCTCATATTATTATTCACATATGCACATATATAACCAGCCTCTCTCTGTCTCTAGGGTTTGGTCCTCCCAAGGACATCTAGAGTTCAATAAGACTATAGGAATCATGCATTAAGAAACACAAATCATTCACTCAGGAGTAGTCTAGTTTAGGACATATCATATCGTATATCTCAGAATTCTCATATCATGGAGTCTAGGTTCTCTGACCTTCTCCATGTGGGTCTCACTCTCTCTTGAGCTAACCCCAAAAATGGTCCTAACACTAGAGGTCCTCCTTTGTAAAAGAGCTTGATGCTCATGTTGATCTACAACCTTGTCTTAGATTATCTTATTTTACCTTGTAAAATCCTAGTTACTTGCATCATCAAAACTTATCACAAATCCTCAAAACTGAACTTAAGTCCTCAAAGACAAACATATATCATCATAGATTATCTTATATCATCTATATAAGACTTAAATCATATCATCAAAACTTATATCATCTATTCAATCTATCATGTATTCAACAAGGCTCTAGACATCTAATCTAGAACTACTCTCTCTTCTAGACTGATGTCATACATTTTCACTTAGATTGCATGGTCACCTCGTACTTGTATGTGTGTTGGGACACATTTTTGTAATACATATACATAATAAAATATTATATAGTTATTCTATGATAAAACAAGCATCAAAGAAAACTATCGAGGTTCGATCTGTTTGGAATCAAAAACCAAATCCTAAAAATGAGTGTCCCACACATAGTAGAGAGTACAATGTCATGAAAACTAGTGAAAAGGGTGAGAACAAGGGGTAGACTAGTGTATCTACTCTAGACAATGTGCACAATATGTCTATGGTTTCTCTTCCCTTGATCTGTGTCATTTTCAAGTAATACAACATCCCATACCACTGTATTACAAGGAAAGAATGACATCTAACAACTTGCTACTCAACAAGCACCAGTCTTGACCTAGTTCTCATACATCTAGCTGCTAATCAAGAGGCTACGTCATATCTACTCTTTAAGAGATGACTAGTCTAACCCTAAAGATTATTAAGTTCAAGGTTCTTTAGTTTTGTGTTGCATAATGAGAAAATGCCAGGCTTTGCTATTATTCATGCTCTGATACCACCTGTGACATCCCCGAATTTTCTAAAAGTTAATCTAGTATGTGACGTCCAAATTGAAATATCACCTCAGTGAGAATCCCAATTTAAGCCCCCACACTAGGCTAAGAAAGAGAAAATCAAGGGAGTCAGAAGGAAACAATAAGTAGAACATGCACATGAACAATAATAAAACCATACACATACGTTCACCATTCAATATATAATTATAACATGAACTGTTACATCATTCGATATTACATATTTAATAGAAAACAAATAGATATACATGTGCTACAGCTAAACAACATAATCTTAAGACAACAAGTCCACCTATACATCAGCTCACCACACAACTCTCAACTATCCTGGATCTCCAAGAGCATAACCACAACCAAAAACAAAAGATTACATGTGGTACACGTCAGCACAATATTCAAGAATATTGTACTGAGTACGCCTACGTGTCTTTTATATACCTCTCATCATATCTTGGCAATAAGATAAAACTAATACTTGGAAGTTATAAGAAAATATAAGAAAAGTGTATACTTGAACAAAGATATTCATTAACAAAAGAGAACACATATTTTAAGCTTATTTCCCATTATATATCTCGTACATCTACCCCCCAAGGGCTTTGATGTTTTCAGGCCTTATGATCTACCCCCAAGGAGTTTGTGATCATTATATGTGTGATCTACCCTGAGGAGTCTATGATCAGTTTCTGAGCACCAGGTGCTTTTATATAATGGAAATCACTTGTCGAGCACCGTGTGCTTTCATATAACGGGACAGATATATTATGTTTCATGTGTTCATAGCAGTAGGTATGGAAAATCAAGCAACATATCATACAAGAACAATCATTTCAACCAATACCATATGCCAAGTCTTTACTACCATATAACACATGCATATTGTATAATAAGCCAAGTAAGAGGTAATGGCATACCTTCCAAAGAGATAGATCATTCTAATCACATATTCCTCATATCATCTATATCTTTGTTAAACTTGATCATGACAAGATCATATACTATCATCAGGTTCTCATCACCTCAACCCTAGTTATGTTCATTAGGGTTTCACTTTGTTTAATGATATTCCCATCATTACTTGTCTTGAAATTATCTTACTGATGTCATATTCCAGATTGTGGTTCCTTTACCGATAATTGTTTTTCATATATTGATTTGCACATATTAACCCTAGGTTGCATGTATTAACCTATATTAGGGTTTTAAACCATGTATTAAGGGTCAACTTCATATAACATTGATTTCACACATCTAACTCATATCAAAGTTCTAGATTAGCTTTCAGTTCTTGATATTAGGATGTTCTGTAAATTTCATCATTCGTTGAGCATGTATGTATTTAATACATTTTATTTAGGGTTATTAACCCTAAATATAAATTATATGCAAATTATGTGATTATGTGTCATAACATGATCATATATGATATGACATGGATTATGTATCATATTTTTGAGTTACTGATGCATTTTCACAATTTTAGGCCAACGTTTGATATTTATTATCCATAAATAAAGTATTACACATCTTATATGATATAACTAATATTATTGCTTCAAAAGCCTGATATTATGCTTTCATTGTGTTCTACTCAATTTTCTAAATATTTTGGTATTTTATTTGTATATTTCTGATAACTATGCAATTTTCTACAAATTATTGAAGTTCTGCATATATTAGAAGATGATTACCTTCTCTGGCCACTCATAGCCCGCCATGTGGCCCTGAGGAGGGTGCTGCTCCTCACTTTTGTTGGGTCCCTGTTCAGATCTTGGGACTGGATCCACAGATCCTTGGATCTATTTGCCCGGTCGGGCTCCCGCTTTCCTTCTGCTGCGCGACTCGGGCTTAGTCCCAAGCGGGACTCTGTTTCCCCCGCAGACCACTGTCGCTGCTGCTACCTTCATCTCCGGTGAGCAGTCGATGGATGATCCAGACTCCGTTCAAGCTTCTTTGGTTGATGGTTCCTTCGTCCATCCTAGGCAGACCCTTAGGGTATCTCAGGATCGTCGTTGGTGGGCTTCTGCTGCGGCTCGAGGAGGCCGCCGTCGTTGGCTCCCCTTTCGCGTCTCGCTTAACATAGGCGTTGGGACTCCATTTTTGGATAGCACACTTTTATTGCATCTCTCTCAAGTGAACAATAGATGTCGACTACTCGGATCCCATTTCTACTGTTGCACCTCCATGCTAGGGTCTCTGGTGAGAGTACCGTTTTTCCCCTCTCACCTCTTTCGGCTACTTGCAATCCTGGTGGCACTTCCACGACGCTTCTAGGTTCGACGCCACTCTGTATCTCCTCTCAAGAATTGGCACGGATCCATGCTCAGGCATGCCACCGTGGGCTCTATCCCAGGGTGTTCGGGCCTCCTCATCACTAATCTTGCTACCGCCATGGCTCTTCCTTTGGTCCTCTCTTTAGGCTTCCAGTCTTCTACTCTAATGGCTTCCTCTCACAATGCTCCCCATCTGTGAAGTGTGATGGATAACTAGTATAGATGGGGAGGTGGGACTCCCTCCCTCATCTCGGTTCTTATCCTACGTTCTCAAATCCATGACCATGCATTTAGTTGCCACATTAGTCAATCTAGTAACTAAACGCGAGCAAGGCACACACATGTCCATTAGTGTCTCATGCACTACTGAGATGGAACCCCCTCCATCTTTGATCTGGGGCTCTGCTCATCACCCACGATTTGCCTTATGGGTGGAGGTAGGAGAGGTGTGTTGTACGGTCTGATCTACCACATCCTAGGGCTAGGGTCTATCCACATCACCAATCTACAACAAAATAGAGAGTATGGTCGCGCGACACTATAACAAATCGAGATCTAAGCTAAATAATCAAAACTTTGGTAAACACATATACCAAAATTCACATTATTTCATGGTATTAAACCTAAATAACTCCCTCTAAAAAACTCCAATCACCACCAAATTTTAACCATAGCTTTCCTACCTCTCGAGCTACATTCTACTCCAATTTGGTGACAAAATTCAACTATTTGATTAGCCAATTAAATACCTCAAAAAGGCATAATTTTAAGGATCTTAATCATAATATCCACATCAAATAACACTCACCTTTACTAAAACATTTGGGATTCTCAAAACAACTCAACATGTATGACTTCACTTGTTTCATTGGACATTTTAGGATTCTAAAAGTCCACTCCATCACATCCTACACACCTTAAAAGAAATTCCATCCTCGGAGTTAAGCCAGAAATACAGTCTTTCATAGAATGTCAGTAGTAAACCCTAGTCACTTGCGCATGTTGTATGGAGTGATGGAATAATTTGCCCCAAGGTCAACTAGTCCTTTCTAGCATGTTGAGTCTCCTATGAAACAATAGATGCCAAAAGATCTGGGATCTTTGAGTATCTTAGGCATCTTACTTTCTATGATGTATGACGTACTCCATGCTAATTTCATAGTCTCGACTTCCTCTGTTAAGTACTTGAAAGTGAAAAGAGTCTTGAAAATTTTGGTCCATAATGGGATTTATCAAGAGAATCAAGGTATTACATGTCTACATGTATCTTCTTCATCTCTTCCTTGAACTTCATGAATCTTGAGTCAAGATGCGTCTGAGCTAAAAGGCTTAAGTAAGGAACATGAGGTTTGTCGACATGCACCATAGGTATGGGAGGAGAGGATGGTGTACTTTTTGGTGCCTCATCATGTCCGTGAAAGCTACTTATAGATGGAGGTTCAACAACTGGTTCCACTGGAATAGCTATTGATATAGCCATTGGAGTGACTTCTTCATCTTCATCATCAGCAAGAACAAGTTTGTTGTTGATGGCTAGGGTTGTAGGTTTTGGTAGAACATGTCCAGAAAATGTGGTCACAACCTGTAATTTCTCCTCCTGGTGCTTTGGGTTATCTTCAGGTTGACCCAGATATTAACCTGCTAGAGAACGAGTGGCTATGGAGATCTGTGCAGGTTGAGACTTCATTGATTTATTGTAAGCTTGTTGGCTTGCTAGAGCGTTCTCGATAGTGTCCAAGTGAATCTATTCATTAGAGGGTGATGTTATCTATTGGCTTCACTAATGTAATAGAAGACATCCTTGTTGATTGTAGGGTTGTTGTCTAAGATTGTAATTGTTGTGATATTGATCAATATTGTAGTTGTCTAGAAAATAGTTATGTTGTTGTTGGAAACTAGGAGGACCCTGAACTTGGTTCTGGATGGGTCCCTGTTGAAGCTAGTGTGCATTTGCTGCTCTATGTGGATTTCCCTATGGGAATCTTGGGTAAATTTTGGCCTTATTGGGGTTGTAGTACCCCTATCCATGAATAGAGTTAACAACATTGACTTCTTCAATGTGGGGGTTGTTATTGAATTGGGGCTGATGCATGTTCAAAGCAACTTAGTAGAGGTTATTTCACTCTAAACTTGTGTGCCCCTCTGCACTACAGACTTGGAAGACCTATTGGTCTTCCCTAGATGGAAAAGAGGATTGGCCTCTATGTGCATTCCTTAAAAGTGTTGACTCTAGGTTATCTTGTCTAAGGGAAAGTCTCTTTAGGGATTCAACAATGGCCTTCAACTCATATGTGTCTTCTTCCATTGTCACCTTGAGAATGCCTCCCTTATGGGATGATACCCAATTGGAATGGTTCTCAGCTCCCCTATTGACAATTTTCCATGTGTCTTCGAAGCTTCTCCGAATGAAATCTGTATTAGAAGCAGTGTCATGGAACTTCTTGATGTCATCATTGACTCCCTTAGAGAATTTCTCAATAAGTTGTGATGGGGGAATGCCATGATGAGGGCATTTATGTAGCAACTCTCTGAATCATTCCCAAACTTCAATTAGAGTTTTTGATTGATCTTGCTTGAATTGGGTGATTTCCCCTCTAAGTTGATAAGTGAGTGAGAGTGGAAAGAACTTCTTAAGAACTAGTTCTAAAGTTCCTCGCAAGTTCTAATGCTTTGATAATCTAGGGAATTCTACCTCACCCTAGCTTTACTGGTGAGGGAGTAATAGAATAATCTCAGTTTCATGACCTCCTCTAACATGCAATCTTTCTTAGCACTGAGGTCTATGAAATTCTTCAAATGGTCATGGGCATTCTCATGACCTCATCCTGCAAAAGTGTTGTTTTCATCATCGTCACCCATCATGTCTTGATTTTGAGGTTTGGAGCTTCTTTGGAAGGTTTGACAATGGGGTTGTGTATGTCTGTATCTTTTAGAATGGAGAATGCTCATAGTTCTATGTCATTCAACTTCCTCTTCTTCTAATAGATCTGCTTGCATTGATGCTTTGTATTTGGCCAGGAGCCTATCTCGTAGTGTTGCAAATTTTAACATACTCGATTTGGTACTAAACTTAATTACGAGCTATTATGCATTTTCTTCTAGAATTGAAACTCTCTTTTACAAAATTTTCTCTCATATTTACACTCAATTTGAAATATCTTGAAACTCGAACACCAAAGTGTAATTTGTTCTTATTTTTGTCTAATCATCCCACTTGATACCCACAATTCAAAGAAATAAACTCCATTCAAATCTCTTGACTTTGGAATCACATAAAAATATATTATAAAATTTTAGATATATATATATTTTTGGATTAATTATAAGAATGAATTTATTTGCCACATTGGAATCATAGTTATAGGAATTAGCATTTTATAATTTAGATAAATGCAACTAAAGAAATGACCAAAATTACAAATTAAAATGACTACTAAATCAAGAGGTATAAATTTATAAGGAAACACCCATAATATGCATTAATTTGCTCCTAATTACCCGATCAAACATGTGTTTGACCTGTCCCTAATGCCCCACGCACCGGTGCTTCCTTCGGCAAGGCTGTTTTGCCGGACAGAGCATCAGTGGGGCAATACCTCTCCCTCACAGCCCCTTTCCCTCTCATTTCGACTCCCATGGCTTTGCATACAATCCTCCTAAACCGCCGGCCATTCAATTTAGAGCATGAAAAGCTGAAATAACGAAGGCCAATAAGGCCAATGATCTGGGGCAAAAATGGTCGACGAGCATTGATGAGAGCTTCACACCGCCCCCAGTTCAATTGATGATACTTTTACCATCATTACCACCACATAGACAAAATTAGCCTAGACACCCACATATATAATTCCATAGATACGCCGTCAACAAACCATCATCCACTCCACCACATCTGTAGAACTCCATCTCCACCTATAATCACTCGTACCAACTCAACCCTCCTAAAACTTCATCTACGTCTAGGAATTTCCCTCCGATGGCCTCCCATTAGTGAACAGCCACCCAACAACGTGGCTAGATCAATCCTCTTCTCCGGCCAATCTCGCGGCCACTGCCAAGCTCTTGGCATCGCCGAGACGTGCTTGCTGTGTGAAGTTGTACGACACACCTCCTACAATTCCATACGTTGCCTCCGCATCCAACCAAGAAACAATCTTTAGTTGAGCCTTAACCCAAGAGCTTGATCCCTAGCCCAGTGACCTATCATGCTACCCTATTTTCAGTCCAGAGAACAGAGGCAGGCGGTGCTCCCTGGACTTGGCAGATTCTCTCCTTAGAGCTGGTCTAGGGGTAACGGTGACCATGATTGATCACATCCGTGCTTTCCAGGCGAGCTGTTCTCTGACTGGACCGTATACCGGCGGAGGTAATCCAATACCTGTCTCACTATTTACCTTCTATATCATGTCATCGTTGTCATTTATTAGCTAAACTATTATATACCATCATTTATTAGCTAAACTATAATATACCAATGAACAAAAGGCATAGCAGAACCAATAAGTCAACTTTACCGTCACAACACAATCATACCAATCATTAAATTATTAGCCACATTGCAACTAACTACCGTATTATATAATAAAAAGCAATGAAGCACATGTAGTCAACGTATTAAATAATAGTTAAAATGATTCAGTGACCAATAAAAACCTTTTTCAATTGTTCCATGGAACATTAATATAGTTACTTAGACAAACGATAGGATAAAACATAATGTACAACCAAAATTAAAAGGAAAATTAGAAGACAGAAAAATATAATCCCAACCAATATAATATGACATTTCAGGTTGTATTCTTACATGATTGTCCTTATTTGAATAAATCTTTCATATAAAGGAAAAATAATAGAAATGTGGATATTGATAAATGAACATGAAGGCAAAAGGATCTAATCTAATTTATATAGTATTGTTTTAAATCAAAAAGTATATAGAAGATATGTCCGAATATACTAATATCCTTTTTCATATACAAGTATTTATCATTGTAGATTATATATATGTATCACATTGGTGGCATAACTTAATATATTATATAATGGTGACACCATAAATTATTAACTACTATATGATTTATTAATATAAAGGCCTAAGAGGAACTAAAACACAAAAACGGAGTGATATTATGACCTAGAGTATACGTAACTCAGTAATAATGAACTTAACTTGATAAGAACCTAGAAAGTGATTTCAACGCCAGGAAATATCCCTAGTACGTTTTTTCTTTCTAGATTCTTGAGGAAATTACATTTTTGGTCTTTGTGAGCAACTTGATTGGAAGTTCTTGGTTGAGACAGGTACTAAATTCTCTATTCTTTTATTGAGCTATTTGCCTCCCTCTTGAGTTTCATATATAAATGTTTTAGAAACTGGTGAACAAATATTGTTGTTAGTCTTTCCCTTTTTGCTGATGTTCGCCATGACTAGATTTTGAATATTGAACATTATTGAGAAACTAAAATATTTTTAGATTTTGATATTGGCACAAAAATTCAAAATATTGGCTAAGAGTTTTGGCTCAATAGTTTCAGCGGGTCACAGCCCCCAACCCTGCGCAGTGGATAATGGACAATTAAAGGTCCCCCAGTACTGGTTACCCCCACAGGCGAAGTGTCATTCTCTCATAGAGGGGGGAACATTAGGCACCTAGCCACTGGCGAAGACAAAATATTAGATTGGTTTTGCCAATAGATAAATCTTTACATTTTAAATAATTGGATATCTTTATAGTAGTTTAATGAAAAATTGTTCCATTTTGAAATCTTGATTCTGGATCTAGTTTCCTCTTAGAATTATTGTAGCTTTTTGTAATTAGCATGGTAACTAGACTATTCTTGTGTTATCTCCATAGTCCTCAAAGCAATCTTACCTAAAGTTAATATCATAACTCTTTATTGTATTTTTAAAAATATCTCAATAACGGATTTAGTACCAGCCTAGCTGACTTTTATTTCCCTTCAATGGGGTACATGTGTGGTTTTGTTCCTCTTGTAACTCATGGGCAGGTGATACAAAGAAGAAATAGATGAGACCTGCATGAGCTGTCCTCTGTTCTTAATTCTCAATCTTGTAATATTATGTTTAAAGCTTCCACGACTCTAATGTAAAAGCATGATCGTAAAAAAGATTGTTTATAATTCTGATATTATTTTGTAAGTATTTGATCGTAAAGGTCAGGTCTTTACAACATGGTATCAGAGCGATAAACAGTCGACATTCATGCACGTCTTGTGGAAATTTGGGGTAAGGAGTGGCATACTTAGAACTTAGTCAAGTAGTTTAGAACCAACCCTAGTCTTGCTAGTCTTACCTAATGAAATGAAAATAGTACTCAAGTGGAATTATTTTCACAAAGTCATATGACTCACCAATTAGTGAAGACAAAACAACACCATAGTATTAGAAATGAGTTGAGGTGTCAGAAAATGTGAACAAACTAGTAGTTGGAAGGTAAATAGTGAAACTAGAAGCCCAATCTCAAATTTGTGAATGACATACTTATTCCGTATACCATAGATGAACAATCGAGTCAAGTGGTTAGTAGGGTGAATGTTGTATAGAGGTGATTGTGACTTAGTGATACTCGTCGTTTTGCAATATCAATCACTAAGATGGTTAATCCTAGAGTTTAAACCTTTTTTACTTCCGGTTTTAAGGGTAGTATAGAAGGGTCGATCCCACAGGACAACTATTTTGCGATTGTTCTTAGAACCCAAAGATTTGAAGAACTTATTATTTATTTTTGGTATTTTTCTTTTTATTAGAACAGAAAATAAAGTCCAGTTTGAGGGTTTGAATGATTACACTAATGCAAGGAAAGAAACACTTAACAGGAATTAACATGCACAAGGGAATAATAAAAAGATTGTTAACAAAAGCAAACTATATGAATGAATCAAAGCAAATGAAGGATGCGGTGATTGAATCAAGAGAAGGAAATCGAGGCTCGTAGGGGTTTTCACCACCTTACCCTAGGTGATAATAACTAAATCTTAAATGACGATTCGAAGAAGGCTTGTGAATTTAAAACTCACAAAAGAGAAACTCCACATGAGCCCATTGGTCTTGGTGCTCATGCTTCCTAGTTTATCATCCTAAGAGACGAAAATCCACGGTCATATCAAAACGTCTATGTAATCGATTTTATTGTTCTAAATCCGGATTTCCATGGTCATATCCATCCGGATTAACATGCGATCCGAAGATCAATCAATTAACATCTAGTCGTTTAAGAGTAAGTCATTAAAACCATGACTAAGGGGTTATTCCTCTTGCCTTGATAAGAGACTACTCACACATGGAGAAATGGGAGACGAAGGAAGAAAGAAATGAAGCCATAGTCTAGCCCAGAAATCAGGAAATTAATCCTTATGCTAGAGATGATGAAATGGCTTAGCTCTTTGTTCCTTGCTCCAGAATTGAAGAACGGAAGGAAGATAATTAAAACTAAGGCGGAGATGAAAGAACAAGAATGAAATAAAAGTGCTTGAACCAAAACCTACTTTATTGCATAATAAGAGAACGATTATAAGATTAATTGCTGCAGAATTCCAAATAATACAAGAAATCCCAGATGATACAAAAGATGATACCAAAAAAGATGATCTTGGGAGGAGGAAGTATCCTTCCTTTTATAGGAGAATGATGGGTAGGCTATCTAAAAAAAAGGGGGAAAAAGAGAGGGAGTCATCCTTTTGAATTTTCAGATCTAGTCAACAAACTCTTGATTGTCTTTCTTTAATGCAGATTTTCACAACAGCAATTTCGAGCGAATTTATGTTGTCCAGAGAATTTCAAGTACGTCCGAAAATATGATTTTCATGTAGGACTTTGAATTCCCTTTCCAAATCATATTTGAACATTAAATTCCTCCTTAGGATGTGAGAGTTATGCTAATTTTGGTGCAAGGTATGCATTTAAGTCAGCATTGCGGGAAACTGAATTGCCTCCTATCTTCATCTCTTCTTTTGTCTATTTAATTACTTAGATAATTCCTAAAAATTAAGAAAAATATCATAAGAATTCAGGAAAAGTATATGAAGAAGATGAAAGTGCTATTTATTTTTGAATTAGTTAAAATTAACAAAAAATTCCTAATTACTTATTCTAAATGAAGTAAAAATAAGAGATGAATATGCATTCATCAAAATACTCCAAACTTAAACTTTGCTCGTCCCGAGCAACATTAAAATCAAGAAATACTTTCAAGACATACTCTCAACCTATCATCCTCACTCTCCTAACAATCACTGGATTCCTTCTACCAAAATATGGCCAAGCGACCCTGACTTCCTGAATTCACAAAAAGTGACTTTTATATTTTCTACTTCACAAACTTGCATTTATTCAAGACTTGCAATAAAATAGATTTTTATTTCACCTTTGCATTTGGTACTCCATTTTTTTTTAAAGTTTTACACAAGAACAGGGCTGATTTGGATAGTTGGGGTTTTTGTAGTTTTCCCCTGGGTAGAAAATTGGAGTGAAGGAGGTATGGAAGAAGGACAGTCCGTCCTCTATTTGAATCGAGACCTTTTTATTTAGTGGACATGCAGTTACATTGACCGTATTTTTTTCTTTGATTTTTGGTGATACACCCAATTGTGTGGGTATGGAAGAAGCGGAAGAGGGGGAAGGGGTGCCACCCCAAACTTAGCTTTTTGGGCATTATTGGCTTTTTTTTCTTTTTAACGAATGGAAAGATTTGAAAGTGGTAGAAGAAGAATAGAAGAGACTGTTCTTGTACAACTTTTTTTTTCATCTTTTTTTTTGGAGTACCATGCATTGGTTCAACTATTACCGAATCATGCGAAAAATCAAGAAAATTTATACAAGTTGTACATGATAAGAAAGCATCACTCTTGAATCCTATCAGTCCTCTTTGGCTTGCCATCTTTTCCAAGGAGTGATTATTATTTGAGGTCCTAAGTGACAGGAGGATTTCTAGTCATGAAAGTTTCGAAATTTTAGTTGCAAGGAAGTTACATCATTAAGGGGAGTATTTTGACAAATGATCATATCAAGGCCGACTAGATAATGGCCTTTTTACAATTAAGTAAAAAAAAATTGGCCGACTAGATAATGGCCAAAAACTAAAGTAACTAATGAAAATAAAGATGAAAAGGAAAAATAAAACAAAAGGAAATGATAGGGGTGGATCACGTACTACCCACCCCCACCTCAGACTTAGAATTTTACTCGTCCCGAGCAAACTCTTAGACCGAGATGGAGGAAAGAGGATCACGGCGGTGGCAGATAGTATGGCGGTGGAGGAGCGGAGGAGGAGGCATGGTTGTGGTAGTGACTTGGTTGATTTCCTTGGAACCACTCCATCATCTTTGCTTGCGTGTCTCGAAATGTATCCTGAATGGCTTGGCGTACATCAGTATACAAAGGATAAAAATTGAAATCAAGATAGTTAGGTCCCCATGGTTTGACATATGGTGGAGAACAGTCATATTGAATCTCATTTGTATAAGGATAATTATTATAAGAAGCATTGTTTTGACTGAATTGTAGTTGTTCGATTATATGTTGTCCACTAGTATCAATGGGGGTTGGGATGAAGGGATGATAGTCAGAGTATCCATCCATGACATTTTGTTGCACTGCTTGGGTAGTGATATGTAGTAGTGGCTCAAGAGATGTTTGGTGGTTATCATAGAGTGGTTCCTCAAAGGGAGAGGGAGGAGAGGAAATGGGTATGGTCATAGATGGGTGAGGGGGTTGTGGGAGGGGAACTTCTTGAGTGGTGATGTTGGTTGTACCCACAGTATGAATAGTGGGAGGGTAAATGTCCATCTTGATAGGACTGACTGGGCCAGTTTGAGTAGCAACTTGATTGTCCACCAGAGAAATTTGGGTTTCGATTACATGTGGTGGTTCAGAATTAAGGAAACGTTGTTGCATCTTATTGAACTGGTCCATGCATTCAAGGAAATAGACTTCTTCTTCCTGGGTGTACTTCAAGTTACCCCCAGAGGCTTGAAAATGTATGAACTCCGTTCCTACTCTTAGTGTGAGAAGTCCTGCCTCAACGTTGATGAGGGCCCTAGCCGTGGCGAGGAATGGCCGACCAAAGATGAGAGGGTAGCTAGTGTCTTCTTTTATATCAAGTACCACAAAGTCACAAGGGATATAGAAATTTCCGACCTTGATAGGTACATCATCAATAATACCAAGAGGCTTGGTAATGGAAGAGTCTGCAGGTTGAATACACATCGGAGTTGGTCTAGCATCAGTTAGGCCAAACCTTCTACACATGCTCAAGGGGATGATGGACACACTAGATCCAAGATCAGCTAGGCCTGAATGGCTGGTAGAGTCACCGATAGAACAAGTGATTTTGAAAGATCCTGGATCTTTTCGTTTATTTGGCATTTTACTTTGGATGATGTCTGATGTAGTTTTGGCCAACTTTGCCATTTCAGATTCCTCGGTAGTGCGCTTACAGTTTAGAAGGGCTTTGAAGAATTTTTTCCATTCAGGTAGATCAGTCATAGCGTCCAAAAGTGGGATGTTGACGCATAACTTTCTCATAATTTCCTTGAATTTGTTGAACCTAGATTCTAATTGGGTATACTTCAGCCGAACTGCAAAAGGAACACACGGCTTATATACATGACTCTCTTCTTGTGGGGGAGGTGATCTCAGCGCTTGAGGGACAACAACAGCCTCTTCATCACCCCCTTGGTCAAAATCTATGATGGGGGAACTTCCTTCTTCTTCCGTGGTAAGGCCATATCTAGTAGTAACAACCTTAAGTTGTTCTATATGCCTGGGGTTGGGTTCAGGCTGTCCAGGGAAGGAACCGGTGGGAGGTTTTTGTTGGGCAAACAAACGGGCTAACTGTGCGTCATTTGCCTTTTGATGGGCTTGAATGGCCACGACGATTTGTTCTATGCTTGCCCAGTTGGGATGACTAGAGGGAGGAGGAGGGACGGCGTTTTGAGGTGGTTGAGGGGGTTGAGGTTGGTTTGGATTTTGGGATGGAAGGTTTAGGTTTTGGAATTGTTGGTAGGGTTTTCGATTTTGGTGATTTCCAAAGTTTCATTGATTGTTGTATGGGAATCCAGGTGGTGGTCGGTTGTGACTTTGAGGGTAGGGAGGCCTTTGTTGAAGTTGGGAAGAGTTCTCAGCGCCTGAAGGGTTCCCATACTGAAAACCATGGTGATTTCTAGGTTGGTTGGGATTGTAGTAACCTTGGCCTGGTATTGTATGGATCGAATTAAGGTCTTCTGGTTGTTGACCTACTTTAGGTTGTGTGGGCATGTTGTAGAGGTATTGACAGTGGAGGGTGGTATGGTCGTATCCTTGGCAAATACCAAAAAGGGAATCCATGGCTTTTAGTTGTTGGGGTGACTCCCTAAGGGTGGCTAAGGATGACTCTAACTGATCTTATTTTAAAGAGATTAATTTTAGGCTTTCCGCTATGCTTTGGATATCATTATTAACTTCTACCTTGGCTACCTTAAGGATTCCTCCAATCCCTCTTCTATCCCTTGTTTCGGAAGCCCGTTTAACTACCTCCCATGCGCTAGTTAAACTTTGATGCATGAAATTTCCTCCAGACGAGGAATCAAGAAAAAATTTGGTATCATCATCAACACCACGATAGAAAATCTCTATGGTTTCGGCTTGAGAGATGTCATGGTGGGGGCACTTCCTAAGTAAATCCTTGAATCTTTTCCAGGATTCACCTAAAGACTCTCCTGGGGACATAGAAAAGTGAGTTATTTGACCCCTAAGTTCATAGGTGAGAGACGGGGGGTAGAATTTTTCAAGGAACTTGTTTTATAGAACTTCCCAAGTTGTGACATGTTCCTCACTGTCCATGGTGTTGTACCAACTACTGGCTTGGCCGGAGAGGGAATACTTAAACAACCTAAGGCGGATGGCATCTTCAGAGACACTTGGGATTTTGTTCAAAGAGCAAAGGTCAATGAACTTTTGAAGGTGATCTTGACAACTTTCCCCATTGTTGCCAGAGAAGGGGTGGGTTTGCAGCATAGTAATCCATTGTGTTCGGATTTCAAATTGTGGAGCCATGATATCAGGGGGTATAACAGGATGTTGTGCATAGGCCGTTTTGGGAACAGAAAAGTCTTTTAATTTTTTTACCTTTCGGTTTCCCTCTTATCAGCTTCTTTGGTTTCTTGTTCGGCCCTAAAGGCTGCTCACACAGCGGCTTCTCTTTCCGCTTGTTCGGCTTGGATGAGCTCTCTTTGAGCTGCGAGAGCTTGGTCGATTCTACGGGCGACCTCGTCTTCATTTATTGTTGCTAGATTTTGACGGTTTCGATGATGAAAAGTTCTTTCTATTTCCGGATCGAAAGGTTGAAAATCGTCGTTCGAGCGTCGCATGCACAAATAAAGCAGTTAATTCGTGTGCAGAAAAAACGTACTGCCGGAATGGAAACTCGGCAGAAAGACGAGTACACTTCCGGAATGTTACTCGGAAGGCATGAAAAAAAGAAAAAAAGTTTTTCAAAAAATTTTGGGGGTTCGAAAAAATAATCCATTGTCCCCGGCAACGGCGCCAAATTGATACTCGTCGTTTTGCAATATCAATCACTAAGATGGTTAATCCTAGAGTTTAAACCTTTTTTACTTCCGGTTTTAAGGGTAGTATAGAAGGGTCGATCCAACAGGACAACTATTTGGAGATTGTTCTTAGAACCTAAAGATTTGAAGAACTTATTATTTATTTTTGGTATTTTTCTTTTTATTAGAACAGAAAGTAAAGTCCACTTTGAGGGTTTGAATGATTACACTAATGCAAGGAAAGAAACACTTAACAGGAATTAACATGCACAAGAGAATAATAAAAAGATTGTTAACAAAAGCAAACTATATGAATGAATCAAAGCAAACGAAGGATGCGGTGATTGAATCAAGAGAAGGAAATCGAGGCTCGTAGGGGTTTTCACCACCTTAGCCTAGGTGATAACAACTAAATCTTAAACGACGATTCTATGAAGGCTTGCGAATTTAAAACTCACAAAAGAGAAACTCCACATGAGCCCATTGGTCTTGGTGCTCATGCTTCCTAGTTTATCATCCTAAGAGATGAAAATCCACAGTCATATCAAAACGTCTATGTAATCGATTTTATTATTCTAAATCCGGATTTCCATGGTCATATCCATCCGGATTAACATGCGATCTGAAGATCAATCAATTAAAATCGATTACCATCTAGTCGTTTAAGAGTAAGTCGTTAAAACCATAGCTAAGGGGTTATTCCCCTTGCCCCGATAAGAGACTACTCACACATGGAGAAATGGGATATGGAGGAAGAAAGAAATGAAGCCATAGTCTAGCCCAGAAATCAGGAAATTAATCCTTATGCTAGACGATGAAATGGCTTAGCTCTTTGTTCCTTGCTCCAGAATTGAAGAACGGAAGGAAGAGAATTAAAACTAAGGCAGGGATGAAAGAACAAGAATGAAAGAAAAGTGCTTGAACCAAAGCCTACTTTATTGCATAATAAGAGAACGATTACAAGATTAATTGCTACAGAATTCCAAACAATACAAGAAATCCCAGATGATACAAAAGATGATACCAAAAAAGATGATCTTGGGAGGAGAAGTATCCTTCCTTTTATAGGAGAATTAGGGGTAGGCTATCTAAAAAAAAAGGGGAAAAAAGAGGGAGCCATCCTTTTGAATTTTCAGATCTAGTCAACAAACTCTTGATTGTCTTTTTTTAATGCGGATTTTCACAACAGCACTTTCGAGCGAATTTCTGTTATCCAGAGAATCTAAAGTACGTCCGAAAATATGATTTTCCTGTAGGCCTTTGAATTCCCTTTCCAAATCATATTTGAACATTAAATTCGGCCTTAGGATGTGAGAGTTATGCTAATTTTGGTGCAAGGTTTGCATTTAAGTCAGCATTGCGGGAAACTAAATTGCCTCCTATCTTCTATCTCTTCTTTTCTCGATTTAATTACTTAGATAATTCCTGAAAATTAAGAAAAATATCATAAGAATTCAGGAAAAGTATATCAAGAAGATGAAAGTGCTATTTATTTTTGAATTAGCTAAAATTAACAAAAAAGTCATAATTATTTATTCTAAATGAAGTAAAAATAAGAGATGAATATGCATTCAGCACTTAGTCATCGCATCGATTTTGGCCATTTTCTATTTCACATCGAAATGTTTTGTTTTTCATCGAAAAAATATTTTATTTATGATACTGTATGTACAAGAAAAAATGATTTCATGGAGTTTGTCAATGATTTCTCGAGCTAAGTCACAATCAAGAATGTATCAGAAAAATCTTAGAGGAGTCACATGACATCCTAAAATCCTAGAGTAGGGTTTAAGAGAGTGAAAGATACTAAGTTGTAGTTGGTTTGGCAATTTAGATTTCTGGTTGCATCCTTTAAGTAGTGAAGAGTACGTGATTAGACCAGTAATCCAGTGATTTTGAGGACGGAATCATGTTGAAGGGGTTGAGAGTTGTAACATAATGGATTTTGGTACTAAACTTAATTACGAGCTATCATGCATAATCTTTTAGAATTGAAACTCTCTTTTGCAAAATTTGCTCTCATATTTACACTCCATTTGAAATATCTTGAAACTCAAACACCAAAGTGTAATTTGTCCTTATTTTGGTCTAATCATCTTGCTTGATACCCACAATTCAAAGAAATAAACTCCATTCGAATCTCTTGACTTTGGAATCACATAAAAATATATTATTAAATTTTAGATATATATATATAAATATATATTTGGATTAATTATAAGAATGAATTTATTTGCCACATTGGAATCATAGTTATAGCAATTAGCATTTTCATAATTTAGATAAATGCCAACTAATGATGTGACAAAAATTACAAATTAAAATGACTACTAAATCAAAAAGGTATAAGTTTATAAGGAAACACCCATAATATGCATTAACCAACTCCTAATTACCCGATCAAACATGTGTTTGACCTGTCCCTAACGCCCCACGCGCCGTTGCTTCCTTCGGCATGGCCGTTTTTTCGGCGAGAGCACCAACGGAGTAATACCTCTCCCTCACAGCCCCTCACCCTCTCGTTCCGACTCCCATGGATTTGCATACAATCCTCCTAAACCGCCGGCCATTCAATTTAGAGCATGAAAAGCCAAAATAACGAAGGCCACTAAGGCCGATGATCTGGAACAGAATGCCCCCAGTTCGATTGATGATACTTTTACCATCATTGCCACCACATAGACAAAAAACCTAATCTAGACACCCACATATATAATTCCCTAGATACCCCGTCGACAAACCATCATCCACTCCACCGCATCTGCAGAACTCCATCTCCACCTATACTCACTCGTACCAACTCAACCCTCCCAAAACTTCATCCACGTCTAGGGAATGCCCTCCGATGGCCTCCCATTAGTGAACGGCCACCCAACAACGTGGCTTGATCTATCCTCTTCTCTGGCCAGTCTCGAGGCCGCTGCCAAGCTCTGGGCATCGCCGAGACGTGCTTGCAGTGTGAAGTTGTATGACCCACCTCATACAATTCCATACATTGCTTCCGCATCCAACCAAGCAACGATCCTTAGTTGAGCCTTATCCCAAGAGCTTGATCCCTGGTCCGGTGACCTATCGTGTGCTACCTTGTTTTCGGTCCAGAGAACAGAGGCAGCAGTGCTCCCTGGACTTGGCGGCTTCTCTCCTTAGAGCTGGTCTAGCGGTTGCATGCAGTGAACGGTGACCATGATTGATCACATCTGTGCTTTCCAGGCGAGCTGCTCTCTGACTGGACCGTATACCGGCGGAGGTAATCCAATACCCATCTCGCTGTTTACCTTCTATATCATGTCGTCGTCGTTGTTTATTAGTTAAACTTTAATATACTGTCATTTATTACCTAAACTATAATATACCAATGAACATAAGGCGTAGTAGAACCAATAAGTCAACTTTACCGTCACAACACAATTGTACCAATCATTAAATTATTAGCCACATCGCAACTAATTGCTGTATTGTAGAATAAAAAGCAGTGAAGCACATGTAGTCAACGTATTAAATAATCGTTAAAAATGATTCGGTGACCAATGAAAACCTTTTTCTATTGTTCCATGGAACATTAATATAGTTACTTAGACAAACGATATGATAAAACATAATGTACGACCAAAATTAAAAAGAAAATCAGAAGAAGAGAAAAATATAATCCCAACCAATATAATATGACATTTCAGGTTGTATTCTTACATGATTGTCCTTATTTGAATAAATCTTTCATATAAAGGAAAAATAATAGATTGTGGATATTGATAAATGAACATGAAGGGAAAAGGATCCAATCTAATTTATATAGTATTGTTGTAAATCAACAAGTATATATAGAAGATATGTCCGAATATACTAATATCCTTTTTCATATACAAGTATGTATCATTGTAGATTATATATATGCATCACATGTGTGGCATACATTAATATATTATATAATGGTGTCACCATAAATTATTAACTACCATATGATTTATTAATATATACAGGCCTAAGTGGAACTAAAACACAAAATTGGAGTGATACTATGACCTAGAGTATACCTAGCTCAGTAATAATGAACTTAACCTAATAAGAACCTAGAGAGTGATTTCAAAGACAAGAAATATCAAATAACCCTAGTACGTTCTTTCTTCCTAGATTCTTGAGGAAATTGCATTTTTGGTCTTTGTGAGCAACTTGATTGGAAGTTCTTGGTTGAGATAGGTACTAAATTCTCTATTCTTTTATTGAGCTATTTGCCTCCCTCTTGAGTTTCATATATAAAAGTTTTACAAACTGGTGAACAAATATTGTTGTTAGTCTTTCCCTTTTTGTTAAAGTTCACCACGACTAGATATTGAATATTGAACATTCGTGAGAAACTAAAATATTGTTAGATTTTGATATTGGCACAAAAATTTAAAATATTGGCTAAGATCTTTGGCTCACTAGATTCGGCGGGTCACAGACCCCAACCCTATGCAGTGGATAATGGACAATTAGAGGTCCCCCAGTACTAGTTACCCCCACAGGAGAAGTGGCGTTCTCTCATAGAGGGGAGAACATTAGGCACCTAGCCACTGGCGAAGACAAAATATTAGATTGATTGTGCCAATAGATAAATCTTTACATTTTAAATAATTAGATATCTTGATACTAGTTTAATGAACAATTGTTCCATTTTGAAATTCTGATTCTGGTATCTCTTTATCATTTTCTAGTTGCCTCTTAGAATTTTTGTATCTTTTTGTAATTAACATGGTAACTAGACTATTCTTGTGTTATCTATATAGTCCACCAAGAAATCTTACCTAAAGTTAATATCATAACTCTTTATTTTATTTTGAAAAATAGCTCAATAATGGATTTAGTACAAGCCTAGCTAACTTTTATTTCCCTTCAATGGGGTCCATGTGTGGTTTTGTTCCTCTTGGAACTCATGGGCAGGTGATACAAAGAAGAAATAGATGAGACGTGCAGGAGCTATCCTCTGTTGAATATTAGATAGAAACAAATTCTTACTTTTCAATCTTGTAATATTATGTTTAAAGCTTCCATGAGTCTGATGTAAAAGCATGATTTTAATAAAGATTGTTTATAATTCTGATATTATTTTGTAAGTATTTGATCGTAAAGGTCGGGTATTTATACAAGTGTTGCTTCAGCCTTGCAGTTAATCTCGTCTTTTGTCATCTTGTCTTAGTGTACATGAATAAGACTTTGGTAGGTTTATTTTTATTTCAAGATCATAATCTAGTCTTGGACCGACGCTAGAAGAGCATCACATGCACTATAAATGGTCCCTAAGTAGTGTAAAAAACCAAGTTTATATGATTGGATAAGAGTTTTATTCATGATGATATTAAATGGTCTCAATCAAAAACTAAAATTCCTAACTAACCCAAGTTGGTTTAAAAGATCTGAAAATTCCATTGCCCCCCCGCAATGATGCCAAAATTTGACATGACTTTTATTGCATCAGAAAATTCACTAGGGGTGAAATCCCTAGAATTTACCTAAATTAGTACAATAATCACCACCCACAAGAAGGGAAATGCTAACGTAGTATAGTTCAGGATTGAACCCTAAGGACAACGTGTTTAAGAATTATTCTTATCAAAATAATTGCATAAGAACCGATATTTAACATAATACTTGGGTTTGGTTGATTATACTAAAGTGTAAATAATGAAAGGGCTAATTAGAAGTTGATAAATTTGTGTATGGAAACACTAGGGTGGAATGGGTTTCACCCACGCTACCTATCATTCACTTCCTCATTGCATCATATTATGCATGAACATATATGTTGATTCCAATGAATTTCCCTTTCAGTAGGACTAAAGCCTAGACAAATTTCACTCTAAACACACCATTAGGTTACCTAAAGATCATTCATGTATCACCTCAAAAAAGTCATATCTAAAATTCTCATCAAGGGTTTAACTAGAATCAGATCGATGTCCTCAATCTTATGTTCAAAGTTTTCTACATCCAAGATGCCTACCAAAGCTTTTTGTGAAGATATGCATAGCCACCTGGACCCATTGTATGGTTGTGCACATTCTTTGCACATCTTTTTCTTTGAGCATTTTTTATAGATTGGCTATTTCAAAACATATGTAAATATGTAATACAATGAAGTCATAACAATATATCCAAAATGAGGAGTGAGGCTTGATACTTTAAATTTGTTGGTTTGTCTCTTAGAAACAAACACCTCCCACATCTTCGGGTCAAGATACTTCAATTTCTCAATGGCCAACTTCTTCTTCTTCTCAACATTTTGTATGTATTCTCTTGTGTGATTTGTTTTATAATTCCTTAGTACCTTGCCACAGTGTTGCATCACCATTATGAAATTTAGTTTTTCATCCATCTCAAATATGCTCTAAAAATGTTCATATACTTAATGCAATATTCTATAAATAAAATTATAAATAGCCTTAAAATAGAATTGTAAATGATAATATCTCACACATAGTTCCTTCCATATTAAGTATTTCTTTCCTTGATCAACTTTATGATAGGATTCTACATTTACATTCATTTTTCTATGAGTCATAACCCCTCGATATGATACAAAAGAATTGTGGCTCAACCCAATAGGTTTTCCTTGAACATCAAACTCAATGACCAACTTCAATCAATTACCACTTTGCTCATGGTTATTCCTGTTATTTTTTCATGCTGACAATGTTGCAGTTAAAGATCAACAAGATCCTCAGGACACACAAACTCATGCTAAATTAACAAAAAGTATCAGTGTCATAAAAAGATATAACTCATAAATGTGATAAAACAATACAACAATACAACAAAATAGATATTTTAAAAATTTACATCTATATACTAAAACAATACAACTTATAGATGCATCATGCTCATGGTCCACATTGTCATGGTGCTCATCACCATAGTAGTTATCATCATGATCATAAAACTCATTGTCAAACACCATCTAAAATAATGTCATATCAAAAACAGTCAAATAATGAAATATAAGTGATAAAAGAATGTCAAATTCCTATATAACATTTAAAAAAATAAAGCATGGCTCTAATATTTGGATCTTGTATCAATTAACATTCCCTCAGTGTGATCCCCAGGCATATATAAGTTAGAGTTAGTTTCAATATTTGGTGTTGGAAAGACAATTGAGAACGGATTGGAATCATCATACTTGCCATAATACTCTTGTTTATCTATAGGATCTCTAATGAACTGTGTTTTACCATGAAGAAGAACGAACCATTTTTCATATGTAGGATCATCAATATAAAATACTTGCTTCATCTGTGATTCCATTATGAATGGTTCACCCTTCATGCCAAACTTTTCAAAATTCAGTAATGTCAAACCTAATTCGTCCACTTCAACACCTTTGGTGTTCTCAACCCAATTACACCTAATGACCGCAACTCTAAAAAAATGTAGTCAAAATCCCATATGTCATCAATAACAATGTAATATGACACTCTATCTTCACATGGACTCTTATCCTTCATATTAGAAAAATATAACGAGGATGCTTGAAGGGTGACCCCATTGTTTTGGACAACACTCTTATCATTGTGATGCTTTGTGTCACATGAAAATCTATTTATGCCAAACGCTTCATAAGACATGACCTTCATTTTTGGTTTAAAGTCGAGGCATTTTATATTTTCAACAACATTATTTGGTGTTTGAGATAGTTGACATCATACTTTATCTTCAAACCACCTAAGAAATGTCTTGTTATTCTCTCCAGCAAGATAGAATGAATTGGCTTGAGGATGTTTTGTCTCGATGAAATTTATATGTTGGGTTATATATATACTCACATCATCGATGTTGTGTAAAATATGCATGTATCTTATTAGCCTTAATTTCCATTGGGAACAACATTTTCTTTAATTTGTATGTTGAGATTGAAAGCTCGTTGCCTTTATGAAGAATTTCTTTCAACAAAAACAACAATGATGTGAAGCTTTTGTCGCTTCATCTATTGTTAGCTATCAGAGTATACAATCTCTACACAATTCTTGCTTTGTAAACTTAGTAGAACCTAAGTATAATGGTCTCCCAACATCATGCAAAATGATTCTATATAAGGAAGGTGGATTTCTATGTTGTACACCACAACTATCTTTCATCACATCAACCATGTCTATCAGAATCGAATCATTCACATGTACATCATCGTCGACATTCTTCTTCAACACAAGTATTATTAGAGACATCTACTGGTCTCATAGTAGGAATCTCTTGATATCAGTCATATTTAGTATAGCCCTGTACAATCTTGTTGCACATGACATGACTTATTATTTTATCAACAATCAACTTTCATGTTATTACTAAAATTCCTACGTGGAGAATATAACCTACCTCCAAGTCATTTCCTATTTACCTCTGCTAATCTTATTAATTGATCAAGAGCATTTATAGACTCCAGAGTGTAGATATTTAGAATGGGTATCCATGATCTATCCATTTTATGATCAAAGTGAAAACAAGTATTAGGGTTTAGGGTGTTCATATTAGGTTTAAGATTTACAAATTAGGGTTATCATCTAGGGTTTATAGAATAGAGTTAAGGTTTTAGAGATTAGGATTTAGGGTTTATGGTTTACAAATTAGGGTTTAGGGTTTATGATTTAAAAATTAGGGTTTAGGTTTCAGTAATGAATGTGTGTACCACCTATCCCATTCTTGAACACCTAATCTCACTAGTATGCGTATAATGTATGTTCAGTTTTCAAGAAAATTTTGGTAGCATTTCCCTATAATTCTTCAATTACACTGATGTAAATGACCAAATACCCACCAACATATGTACTTAGAGAACAAATGGGGAATTGTTGTTGAAACATCTTGAAAACTGAATAGACATTTTACACTTACATCCTAAGTGATATTAAGTGTTCAAGAATAGTCCCAAACCAGGGACTATCTAAGATTTAGTCATAATCAATAAATATTAGATGGTTTCTAGGCCAATAGATAAAGTTCATTTATATACATATGGTCCTAGTGTCATCAAGTTGTTACAACCACAAACCTTCTTATATGAAGGTTAAGGTTTTATTCATATATATGTACACATATGTATATATACAAAAAGAGATACAAAAGATCTAGCTTGTACCACTTGTCATCAAAGATGGGTGTGAATCTTCTCATCCACTGAACAACTAGAAAAGGCCTAGTCAGAAATCTTGTGTTATCTTTTCTAAGTACCCCAATTGGCTCTTTACAAAATACTTCTCAGGAAAAAGAATCTCAGCAAGATTGGTTGCTACATCATTTTTTACTCTTCTTTCATGTATTTCTTGTTCTTGTAAAGTTAGTATTCTGTTACTTAACTTATGGCATCTATTCCGTATTGATGTCATTCATAAGTGAGGTGTTCTACATGATTGTGATGTCTCCAAAGTGAAATTATATCCTATAAAAAATGAAGCTTTGGGTATAAAAAGTATGGAGTGGAACTGTCTGTCAGTGTCAATATGTTCTAGATTTTATGTCCAATAAAGAAGTTTAGTCTGTAGATGTAATAAAATTAAATATATGTGGCAACTTTAACACCTCCACACCAAAAAATTCTAGTTTGTGTACATGCTTGAGATTCTTTGTGGGGAAGTGCAAAATTAACCAAATGGTCAAATGAGACCATAAATATGGTTATTTCATGGAGTCCTATTTAATTAGTCATCAAGAATGTAGGGTACATACCTTCTTAGATGGCGCCAAAGAGGCGATGATGGCTAGCTCTAGTGTCGAAGGTGGCTAGGTCCAACAGTGGCGGCGAGCTCCAATAGAAATGGCGGTAAGCTCCAGTAGCAATGGCGGTGAGCTCTAGTAGAGACATAGAGCTCCAGCAGTGATGATGAGCTTGACTGGTGGTGGAGGTGAGCAAACTAGGCACTATGGCAAGCACAACAACTCAAGCAGAGGAGTGGCAATGACGATCACTGGAGAAGAGTAAAGATAGGGTGATGAAACAAAGAATGGAGGGAAGATATTTCATGGGTGGTATTCACAGGGACATATTAATTGATTTTTTTTAAAACTGACAACTATGTATTTAGATGTTGGTTTCTTCAGTGAATGACACCTTACCTAGAGACTTAAATTATGATTAAAGCTAAAAAGTGACACAAGAGGCCATTATCCGAATAGGAAAAAACCTCACTAATGCCTTAGTCATCAGTTGTATCACAAAAACTGACACCTAACATAGTGACTTAGACGTCGGCTTACTTTAAGAAACTAATGCAAAATGCCATTATCTATATGAAGAAAATACTCCTGTGTAGGGAAAGATTCTATAGTTTTTTCTATCACAATCGAAACTAGAGTGAATTTGGGGGGACACTTTTTTCACGGGAATGTGGTGTGAACCCTCCAACTTTGGTTCATTGACATAAAATTGACATTATTTGTGAAAATTTTCATGGTTTTTTCTACGAATCAATGTTGTTTGTTCGGGTATAAAACTGAAGCCAAAAAGTATTTTGGAAGCAAATTTTATTTTGCATGAAGTTTTCTATCATTGGTTCCCTAAAAAATGATGCTTATCTTATAATTTATGGATGAATATATTTTTCCCTAAAAAATTGTATTTCACATGTTATTTTAGACTTTTTTTAAATGTAACCAATGTTAAAGACAAAGGGGTTCCTATGTCTTTTCAAAATTGATAGGACTTAATAAATGGTGACGTTTATGCTATTCAACCAATGTTGTATGGTCTATAATGTCATTTTTTAAATGTAATTTCCATCAAAAAAAGTGACAATAGAGGTCAAAAATGTACTAGTCGTAGTAATAGGAACAACACCTTTCCATTTGTATAGCTGCACAATCAAACATAACCATGAAGTCTTGCATAGACTAGTTCATAAGAATATATATATGTTAATGAACCATAAATTTTCTAAAGTACTCTCAATAAGAATATGATGCATGGAAAATTTTGAACATTTGCATACAACTATGATATCAAATATCTCAATTAATGAACCATAAAGTATCTTTGTAATGGTTGAATTTCTCATATTTTAATTAAAGATCAATGATTTCACTTGAAATGTCATGAATGATACCTTTATAGAGACCCATTGAGGTAATCCAATGGCACTGAACCTGCAGAAGGAACCCCATTGAAATGATCCCTCCAACATAATACATATAACACTTCACCAAAATATTACCCCATATAATTATATTAACCACTATCCAAAGTATACTACGCAAAGTATAATGCAAATGAATAACCAATGGAAGCATTAATTTTCTCTATACAAGGGAATATTCCAAATTATGACACATTAATTTCCATATAGAGCCACCCTCATTTGATGAAACCTCCACTCATGTTAGTTTTTTGATCCATGAGTAACCTTAGCTCATGCTTCCTTGATAACAATTTACAATATACTTATACCATGTCCTACCCAAAATCCATCATTCAATTAATACTTCGACATCACTATCCAAATTGAAAGATTTCAAATTTTAACAATATTAATCTTTTATAGAGGACCATAACCATTTTGGCTATCTAGTACTACTACATAACATAAACTCAGCAAGAGAGAAGGATAATAGTACATCAATTACACAATTGTTACTTTTAATAAATAAATCACAATTAGGGTCCTTCGAACGCACAACTAAACATACATGAAGGAAGATCTATTCACAAATATGATTTAGGAATAACTAGAACATCATAGAATGTTCAGAATAGGGAAACATGTATAAAGAACAAAAAAAAAATTATTCCCACAAGAAAGGTTTAGTACCCACAAGTCAGTCTCCCATGTGAGAAGTCAGACTAACTAGAGAGAAGTTGGTCCAACTTATGGACCTAACATGTTGGAACTCTTTCAAACATATGGACTTGTTTGTAGTCAATTTGACTTGTTGGAAACTATTTCAATTAGTGGACCCAATTTTTCAAAAGTTTTTACATCAATTATTTTACTCTCTCTAGCCCTTATGGTTAGACTAACCATTACAAAATTTGGGGCAGATTAAAGACATGATTCTCTAGAGCTGTTTAACCCCAAAAAGAAATACTAAGGATCCCTAAACCTAATGTGGTTCTTAATACATGTATATCGCATTAAATCTTGAAAATTACCTTATTTTACATTACTAATGGACCTAAGAGGTCATTTTGATGTTCATTGTTATCTACTTTTTTTCTGCACTCAATTTTACACATTTAGATGCTTATTCATTCTAATTTCTACTAAGCGAAAGCATAATTGCATCATATAAAGAAAGAGTATTGATTACTCAATAGTACTATGTTTACCATCCTAATAAATCAAGAATAGATTATATAATCAGAGGACAAAATGTGATTACATCTTAAGAAAGGTATAAAGTCTCACAACGACATGTTTGTATGGGAGGACATAGAAAGTCATAGTCCACGGTTTGAAAATATATATATGGCATTCTAGAATCTGGTATCAATCGAACCCAACAGAATGGTCACAAGACATAATAGAAACACAATATCTAAAGCATGATGGTAGTATATAGTAGCAAAACAAGATGCAAAAGTTTATGGGAATTGTACAAGATCTATTGTTTGTTCTTTTTTATTTACATATATAGAACTCATATGTTACTTTGTATTCTTAAAGTGTAAAATGACTATTTGTAATTTTCTTCCATTATACTTACTTGATATAGTACATTATAAAAAGTGATAATTAACCTTTCTACAAAGTAGAAAACAAAAGAGACATACTTTTGAACCTAAAAAATGTACTTAAGAAGTTTAAATAGCCACATCAGTGCAGAATAGGGATTTTAAATCAATCCTTATCAAGATCAGTGGATCTGACATCAACTAATATGGCACACACCAATACGTATTATATATATGCACATTGCTATCCACTCGATTCAACTTGTGAGGATTTGGTCTGACTTATGGACCTGACTTGTGTGAAATATGCCCAACTTGTGTACTTTCTAGGAGTCTGTCTAGTTTGTTGGAAATTGGTCTGACTTGTGAACCCAATCAGTGAATAGTTGAATTTTCCATTGTACTCACTTCTACCCTAAAAATCGGTCTGACCATTGCATAACCAAGCCAACATGTTGATCAAATTTGACAAATTAGATAGTTGACCTCTAAAATTCCTTCTAAAAGATTTAGACAAGGATATTCTTTATATGGTGAAATCCAAAAGGCCATAATTTATAATTTGGGCATATCAACATGGCATTCTATGGACCAACATTAGCGAAACCAAAAACCAATGTTACAAGATGGTAGGCATAAAATATGCCAAACATTATTTTCAATATAAAAAGGAATATGTATTATGATATTATATTGAGGATCATGTAAATCCTTTTTTTTGTGTGTTTTGGTTGAGAAGTTAAAAATTTGTGTAATACCCTAGATTCTGTAAGTACATAAATAATCCGTAGTATCTGCTTTGTTTATACTTCCTCAATATTATTCATTCTAGAATATAAAATATATATATCCTTTTCTAAAAGTAGAAAAGAAGGAAGAATGGTGACCAAAAATGTGCTTTTACAGATTAGAAGGCACATCAGTATATAATGGTGAATTTAATTTGTCACAATAAAAAGAACACAAGTATATTTGACATCAAAAAATGTGGGACATACCCATGCATATTTTCTATAGGCACATTAAATCCATAAGCCATCCATGGGCCTACACTATGCTTATTCGACATCCATATCAAATTCACATCATACTTTATCATGTTTTAGCAAAGCTAAAATAGTAGACATCATTTTTTAGTGTTCCCTTAATTGTACCATATAAAGGAAAGAAAATTGCACACTTGAGACTAAATGGAAATATTGATATAACATATAAAATTTCACTAATGTGGGAGAGAAAAAGCATACTACTAACTTATAAAAATGATAGAAATATATATCGATGATGTGAATGCATGTGTGTTTGTATAGCACATATGAGACACATATGGATGTTCACATTATCCTACTAAATAAATAAACAAACATAAATTTTGATAATATCACATGCTACTAGATCCAAAAAGACCACAAGTATGTAGTAGGGTATCCAATACTAGAAACAAACATCTATATTGATTTAATATATGAATGAACGACTCTAGGGAGAGACTCCCAAACACCCTTTTTAAATTATACTCAACATCTCTATAGGAAATGCTTGGGACAAAAAAAACCTAACTTTGGGATACTCCTAATTAGGTTCCTTAAACTCTAATTGACACATCATCATCCATGGTTCATCATCATTTGCTTCATGACCCTGACATAGAAAGAACACATCAATTCCTGACATTTCTATACATATAATTGGAGTCCAAAAGTGGTGACAACCATGTATTAATCGTACCTATTTATAGGGAGAGTGGTAACCTCTCTACTTATGTTGTTTCTATTAGATCTAGGGCTCTTAGAGGTGGGTGAATAGATCTTAAAAATTCTCACAAGATAAGTTAGACCTTTGAAATTATATTAATCAAAACCAATAGATTAAGTGCAATTTAAAGTCCTAACTAACAAGCATAATATGGATGAGAGAAAACGAAACAAGCACTTGGAGAAGATCATTTAGAGTGGTTCCACTCTCCAAACTAGGAGAGAATCAATCAACTACCTAGAGAGGTCAACCTCTAGGACTTCATAAGTGCTTTCCACTATATATTCAATTATAATAGATACAATACAAGACCCACCAAAGGACTTACCTATCCATTACAAAGAGTCTTCAACCATACCAAGGATTTACCCACTTTGCAAAGAATCTTCCACCTTCTCTTGCAAAATTCTTCAGCCTTTAGGAATTACCCACTCTTCTTGGATCTTCAGCGCTTGCCTTCTCTCCTTCACCTCGAGAAGATCTTCACCTCTTCTTCAACCTTGAAGAAGAACAACAATAGCCCCAAATTCACTCAGAGTAACTTGCTTCACCTTTGAGTCTTTGAGGAAAGGGGTAGGGAAGATGAAATGGAATGAGAGCTTTACAAGCACAAGGAGGTAGATCTCTTACAACTGGCCTTACTCACTCATTATCAAGAAATTCTACGTAAATTAGAGAGAGAAAGGGGCTCAAGGAGTTGCAACACACTCAACAATAGCAAGGACTTAGAATAGCATGAATGAGAAAACTTAAAATGAACTCCAAGGGGTCCTATTTATAGTTGAGGGTATTCCCTTGAGTGTGGGATCACTTAACGGTGAAATATAGTCATTTTTCAAGTTGTAACAGATCTATTCTCGCTCAAAACAAGTCTCCAATTGTTATAATCACTTTTTCTGCATTTTCTGTATACTACATTGGGTCTAGTTTCATTAAAGATAACTTGACAACTCCACTAAGAGACAAAGCCAATTTTCAAGCTATTTTGTGAGTGAGCAACTCGACTGATGGGTCTCTCCAAAAAATTCATCACTAGATCGGTCGAGTTTGCAACTAGACCATAAATAGCCTATGACAAAATTTCTAAATTGATAATTCAGTGATCTAATGTAGGAATTAATTGTCCCTGGTTTTTTCACATCTTAGTTTCAAGCCATATCAAAAGGTCTTGGAGTGATTTCCCAAATTGCACACTTGCATTGTTTTTTACTTGAACTTGAACAAGCTAGGTCTTTTGTAATTAGATCCTTTTCATGTACCTAAAGCCTGAAATAAATCTTGAACAACCATGTTAGATATATAGGAATGGAATGGTTAAGTCATTATCAAAATATGGGCAATGTATAACTCTCAAGTCAATGGTTTCTAGCTTTAATGTATCTATTGAGAATAAAATAGATGACAACATCCTCTATCCCACAACCAAGTATCCATGTGAGTCCCATTTGAATCACTGGTTGTGATAAGAGACCATATAAAACGGGTAACCTTGTCCATTAACATGTCTTTGAAGAGAATGTCCTGGGACTTTTGGGACTTACAATTGGTGCCAAAGAAAAGTAGACTCTACTAGGTACCTACACCAAATATAATTCATGTTTGTTGTGTCTACATATGACTCGATGATGAGGGGCATGTTCCTTGCAAACAATGAGAGCAGTTGTACATAAATAGATCAACTTCATACAGGGAGGAAATTCCCTTTTTGAATTAAGAGTAGAATATAGATCGAGTAGCACAAGCTAGTAGAAACCCACTCGAGGATCCCACAAGCACTACATCCTTCAAGAAGAATAGGTTGTGTCACTATATACAACCTCAAGCAAGACAATTGAGAGTTGCAATAAGTCGATATATGAACCACAAAAGATTGGATCAAAGATCATCGATTCTCATTCCTTGCAGACTGCAATAAGATTTAGGAAATCAAAGAGAGTCATTTTAGAATGTGACATAGGATGTTCGAGCTATCACTGAGTAAACTTGATCGGCTGATGCTGATAAGGATATTACTTCCCATCATTTTCTTTTATCTCCCTGGCCTCTTCATTGCCATGTATGATCCCCTTTAGGCGATCATCTTCCCACTTCTATTATAGGACCACAATCCAATGAAATGTACATATTTAATTGAGACATGTCTGACATTTTAGCATTGAGTGTAGGAGTTGCATTGGTACCCTTTTCTTAGTTCAATAAAAGGGTTTATGCACAAATACCTCAATGAAAGTTTAACTTAAGGGTCTAAAATACAAATTCTCCCGTTAAGTGGGATAATGATAAAATAGATTCATTCTAGGACTTTCCTTAGCCTTTTGTGGCAAGGTAGAGAAAAAGGAATGAATAATAATGCCTTAAACATGTTAATGTGATATTGAAGTATTTAATATGAGAAACATGGGTTTTATTAGATATTGAGCTAAAACTCATAAAATGAAGACAAATTTGTTAAAGATAATGTGAGATTTATCTTCCTTGGGTTTGGTTTGGCCCGGAGGCCAAGTTCCATAATTTAGGGATGATAATAACTATATCTCTTTTATTTTGAAAAGAAGAGGTGAGTTTTCTCCAAAATATGATATAAATCATTTAGTGACCCAAAAAGTGAAAAATAATCTTAGATTCGTGATCTATATAGTGA
This sequence comes from Alisma plantago-aquatica, assembly GCA_963693085.1. Taxonomy (NCBI): domain Eukaryota; kingdom Viridiplantae; phylum Streptophyta; class Magnoliopsida; order Alismatales; family Alismataceae; genus Alisma; species Alisma plantago-aquatica. The sequence goes on from OY856410.1 coordinate 21,887,886, forward strand.
AGATAGCTTTTGGGTGAATTTTCATGTAATTTTGATAATCTTTAGTATACATGTGTAGACTAGGAGAGAGCAAGTATGGCATTGCCCCAAATATTAAATAAATGTGATAAATAGTCTTTAAGGACAAAATTAATGGCCAATTCTGTTGGGTTTTAGGGGAGACAGAGAAGGCAGCGGAAACAAAAATTTTCTCCCCCAACCCATACCGAGGAAACGCGTCAACGTCTATATAATAGGAAAGGATGGTTTGCGGAATCATACCTTGTCCCGAGGCTTGCTCGGCGACAATACCTCACGCAATGCGCGGTCATCAACTCCGGACTTCGACGGTGTCTGTGCAGCTCCTGGTCGCACCGGGACTCACAACTCCTACTCGAACCGGACTGTCGGATGACAGTTATCCTCCAAAGTGACAGTGTCCTCCCTCCTCCGTAGTAGTCCACACTGACCACCTGGAACTCCACACTCCTTGTCCCATAAGGAAGTAGAAGGAGTCGCACCCTCCTGTTGACGTACTAGTCGCCAACATGCTCTCCTGCCTCCTATTGCAACTGCAGTTGTCCTTCCCTTGCTGCACCTCCCTTTTGTGGGAAGCACTTGCTCGGGCTCTCTCACGGTTACCAAAACCAGAGAGAACGACAACTTGCAGAGCAACTGGTTGAACTAAGCTGTACTGTGAGAAGCCCCCAAGTACCCCTATATATAGGAGAGTCATGGGACAGGGTTCTCCATCCCGGGCAATGCGGGACTAAAAGCAGGAGTAGAAGGGTTCGGGATTTTCCACAAAAAGCAACCATCTCGCAACCTGAACTGATCGGTTCACTACTGAATCGGTCGGTTCAGCCACTGAACCGGTCGGTTGGACCTGAGCCGACCGTTTGGGGCACTCCAACCGATTGGTTGGTGCCCTGAACCGACCGGTTCATGGTCCTAATCCGGCTCAAATTGACTTTCCTTGTTTCTTTCCCAATTGGCATCAAAATACCAATACTATTTCCAATCAAATTGGAAATCCCATTTCCAATCAAATTGAAAATCGAAACGAAAGGAAAATTCTCACTAATCCTACTTTCCCAAGTTGCTCGATTGCACCAGTTGAACCGATCGGTTAAACACTTGAACTGGTCGTCTCACTCTGTGCATGAGCCGATCGACTCAACCCTTGAGCCGACCGGTTCAGCAACCTCAGCCGACCGGTTCATCTCATGAACCGACCGGTTGGGAGTGCAGGTTGTGCAGAATCAGTCAAATGCGATTTCAATCAATCTGATACTCCAATCAATGCGTCCAACACCTTGAACCATATGATATTGAGCCATCGACTTATTGAGTGTTTAATTGAACTACTAAACTCCTTTAGTAATCAATCTAAACATTGCTTGTGGACAAAACTCCTCTTCCAGGTTAAATCCTATGTGTGTGACCCTGCAGGTCCATTTCACGTTGGCAGTGAAAGTTCATAACACTTATGACTTCACAAGAAAAGAGCGGTGCCTAGTCACACATCAGTGCTACCCAAGTGAAAGTAGAAAGTTGGAGAACAACTTTCATCCTACAATCCGCGAATGGTGTTACATCGAGTGTATAATTCCTTTGTCACTGATATCCTGAATGAACTCGAGGCATGGAACAGTCATCCTGTCAACGTTCATTCACTTCCTTGATCTTGGAGTAGACTGGAAGAGATATGTATGACCTCAGTATCACATACTCATTCACACATGCGTGCACGCCTTTCTCAATCCTACTCATCAAGTGGCCATGGATATCAAACTCCCTCAGGAGGGACAAATCCCATATCTATCACTCACCCCTCAAAAAATCCCCATGTGTCAAAGCCACCCAATCATCACCTTTATAACAACCCATGTTTCAGGACTGCGTTTGATGATGTCAAAGTGTGCCCAACGACATGTGTTGAGTGCAGTGATTTCAGGTCTAAGAATCACACTCACCACCATCACTGTGAGTACTGACTGTGACTACCATCTCATGGTTCCATGTGTCAAACTCACGGTGGGTCTGTCCGGTACCTTGTTCTCCAACAAGTACCTATGTGTTTGGTTTGATATCTCTATATCATGACTAATGAGATTCTGTCATCAACCAACACCACAATCCAGTCTTGAGTGTCATTGTTGTCTATCTACCTTCCATAATGACATCCGACTAGAGACATAACAAGAATGTACAAACTCTTAGCATCTGTATGATCTCATCGTTCAGGTCCTGAACCTGAACGCATACGTCATTGAGTACTGTCATTCTCTAGACATTCAATCTATTCTATCACTATCTCAAATGACTGAATCAGAAAGAATTGGAAGCTTGCCTTTGATGTTTATCAAATCAATTTTAGTGTATCCCATCAATCATCACATGATTGGCTCTCAGGGCATACATACCAACAGACTCCCACTTGCACTGCGAGCCAATCACCCTTGAATCATATTCATAGTGATCTTCAAACATGTCCCACATGTTACTGTGCTCTAGCGCCAACATAGCGAGTGATGGCAACACCTTGCCAATGTCTGTATAAATTGCATGTCTCTCATCTCTTCGCTGTACGTCACACGTATGAGATGGAGTTGTCGTAATATGCGATTTAGTATTCCATTTGCTAACCTTTAGCCACATTGCATGATCAAGGATTCCAGACTTGTCATCAATGAGTGGAATATAAGTTCATCTCATGAACTTTTAGATCCATATAGTATCTACTGCTGTTCACTAACACATAGATACTCGGCATTTCCCTTTTGAATGGCTATATTGGAACATTTCCAATTATCAACAAACTTTCACTTTTATACATCTTATGTATATTTTGCGATTAATTTTCTGTCCATTCGGAAGTTCGAATCAATGTAACTCTTTACATCGAACTCTTCCTTATCCCCATAGAACTAGTACTTCACAAGTACTTATCAAGTTCTCATGGTATTCCAGTAACCCTTACTGGAAATAGACAGACATCCACTCATCATGTCCCACATACGAGTTATCAGGATGAGCACATCATATTGCCATGTCCTACATACAAGATGATGAATGCATTTTATTCTTGCCATGTCATACATGCAAGAAAATGGGATGATTACATACATGATAGATCCATATCTATTTTTAGTGTTCCCATTCTTCATAAGAATTGGACACTTGGCCTTGGGATACTACCTCCATGTAACATGGACAAGTTTTCTCCCACTAAATCTGTGCATACTGAACACTTCAGTACAAATTGCCAATGTATGCTTTCTCTTTCTAGGTCAAGATATTTGTCGAGAACTATCTCTATAGATCTCTATTCCTATCACATAGGAAACATCTCTATCTTCCTTAAAGATAATTTCCACTTTTGGATTTCCAATCTAGAACATTTCCATTTCACATTAATATGTGGACTGTGAATACGCTCCCACTAAATCACAGATCCCTTCTTTATCTTTGACATATCAGTCAAACTCTTTGACTATATCATCAAAGTAAAGATCCAATTTTGAGTTGCTTGTACTCAATCAATCACATTGATTAGTCCATTGTAACTTATAGACTTCATTTGCATTAGTGGATTCATAAACCTTATAGGTTGTGTCACGTACACATCCTGGTTTTATTCCTCATAGGAATGCGGTTTTAGTATCCATATGCCAAATGTCTCAGTCATTAAGTTGCAATCAACAAGCATCATCCTTCTCAAAATGTTATCCATGTGTCTTAACACTTAAGACTCATTTGCACTTATGGATATGATCCAATGAGTGCTACCATCAAGGTCATACCTTATGGTTCATATGGATGTCATTTAGGATGTAATGGTCATAAACCATAACTCAAGATTCGGTTCCTCATATTCATCTTGATAGTTGACTCATCACATGAACAACTCATCATATAGATAATTGAGGTGTATATGTTAAAGATATAAGAGCTCACAACCCTTGTGATTCTTAATTTCTTTTATTAGTGTGGGCTATTCATTTATTAAGAAGAATTCAGTTATTTGATAATCATTCTCTAACTCCTTAGAGTAAGATTCCTTCTTGATTTAGACATCACCATGCCTTAATCATGAGTTCACTATGATACACTATCATAATCACTCATAAGGATCTCAAACATTTGGTCCAAGTATTCTATCCATTGATCTCATCAAGAATTAATACTATACCAAATTTGTACTTCATTTATGATAATCTTGAACACTTCAAGATATTCATATTGGTATTTCTCTAAACACCATTTGAAGTATTAGCATTTGTTCCAATAGGTATGTAAATACATCACATGTATTATACCCAATAGGATAATCACTCTCCCACTACATTAGTGAAGATTGATCAATCATGTCCAAGATATTCATGTCCCTTACTGGTTCTCTAACCAAAAGAGTCTAGTTTTATCCATCATATGGAAACTAGGAATGAATTTCTCATGATTAATGCTAATTAAATTGTTTGAGTTATCTATAACTTTTAGGTATCGTCTTATCTTATGCATATCAAAAATCACAAGATAAATAAGGCATTACCACAAAGATCACATCTTTATAAATTGAAACATCTCTTTATTAATTGCCATCATTGTCATACAATATGCAAAAATAAAGTGTTTCTATCTATTGACAAGTATGAAATAGCAGTTCATAACTGTATTACATGCCTTATTGGCTGAAAATAAACTAAAGTATTCCTATCTATAAAGGCAACACTTGCCCAAAGTAAGAATGCTTTACACTTTACATCTTGATATCATATACCTCAAAAGTGTTACAAGTTTACTTTCATGACACCTTTAAGTAGAGGCTTCAGTCGCCTCCTTCTTCTTTTGTTCTTCCAGGTAGAGAGGACAATTCCTTTTCCAATGTCCTAACTTTTGACAATGGTGGCAATTTCCTTTCTTGGTCACGCCTCCCTTGGCCTTGAGAGCTGAAGATGGCTTGGACTCCTGGCTAGCTTCAGAACCTTTCTTAGCTTTGCCCTTGCCCTTGCGCTTGGACTTTCCCTTCTTTCTCGTGATCACCATCACGGACTTAGGCGTGTCCTTCTTCATCTGTAACTCGGCTGTCTTCAACATGCCCAACAACTCTGACAGTGGCCTATCAAAGTTGTTCATGTTGTAGTTCATAACAAACTAACTGTAAGATTCTGGCAACGATTGCAGTATCACGTCAGTAGCCAACTCTTGGCTCAGTGGAAATCCCAGTCTCTGCAGGTTCTCCACATACCCAATCATCTTGAGTGTGTGAGGACCAACTGGATCTCCTTCTGTCATGACGCACTTGAACAGCGCCCTAGAAACATTGTACCTCTCTTGCCGTGCCTGATCTTCATACATGTTCCTGAGATGCTGAATCATCTCTATGACACCCATGTTCTCATGTTGCCTCTGCAACTCATGGTTCATTGAACATAGCATCAAGAACTTTGCATCAATGGCATCATCAGAATGCTTCTTGTAAGCATCCCTTTCTGTCTTTGGTGCATTAGGAGCGGGTTCCTCTGGAATTCGAGTATCCAGGACATAGAGCTTACGCTCTTGAGTGAGAACAATTCTCAATGTCTGATACCAGTCATGGAAGTTCGTCCCATTTATCTTGTCCTTGTCAAGGACCGATCGCAAAGAAAAGTTGTTGTTGTTTGTTGCCATTTGAACTACAAAAAGGAAAATATGCAATTTTAGTCCAAAAACTCATTTTTGACTTATTTGATTGATTTGAAAATTTGACGATATAATTAGGCCTTTAATTAATTATCGCTCCCACTATGTTACTTCAAATTGATAGCCCTCACTATCAATTCGGAAGGTTGCAGCGTACAACCTTCTAGTGGGCAAGATCCTGAAATCCTCTAAGTCATGAGTCAGCTTTGGCTGATCGCCCACAACTTAGATCTCTCAGGTAGGCAACTCTTGCCAATTGCATCATATGCAACTCTTGATAAGATGTCATCTACAACTCTTTGCAATGATCATCTCTATGCCTCAAGGTACTAGATCCCATCTAGATCACCTTGTTAAGTCCGACCCAAAGCAAACACGATGAACATGCACCCTGCTAGGGCAGACCCACACATTCATCCTTCACGCTTCCACGAGATAGACGGTGCACCACTCTTTGGCGTGCCCACACTTGGTCGATCAAGATTTTCACGTGTGTCGCATTTGGAAGGCATCTAAAACTTAATCTTTTAATGAGGGATTTGTTTTTTATATACATATACATATCCAATCACCACAATATATAGTACGTATCATATACATGCTATATCCCACAGAAAACATGCACAAACGATAAAAAGCGATGATTATGGCCATCCTAATGTGATTCCTCGAGCCAAGAGGAATCACGGTCATCTAGGTCAACATCACATGCAACCTTTACAAGATGAACTATGTGCCTTGCCATCCGAGTTGATCAACTCATCACATGAATGATCTGTACTCTCCAGCCAGTCGTCTGGGTGCCACCAGCCAATCGGTTGGTTCCTCCAACCGATCGGTTCGCCTGGTCGTCGTGCATCTCGTCATGTCCGCCACCCGCTCATCTCGTTCCTCGAACCGATCATCAACCGATCGGTTCACTCCTTGAACTGACCGTCTGGAATGTCGTCTTGATGTCCTCCGGTCTTTGACATAACAGGAAATAAAACCCTATTCTATTTATTACATTGCTTTAAAAGGGAAACCCCGATTTACATTCAGGGGGAGCAAAGGTAGAAAAGAACCTCGAATTATTTCGAGTTACATCAGGAATAAGAGAGAGAAGATCAGTGTGCAGACCGAGATGCAAGCAACCACACACAACCAATCACAGATAGGGGTTTATAGGCCATAATCATGCAACACACATCCACCACAAAACTCGTTTAAGGGCGACGTGTATCGAATGCATTAATAATACATATCATATATGTAATTAGGGATTTGTGGATTTAAGATTGGACATGCATAAAGCCGATATTATTCGCATCGTATGCAATAAATAAAGGCGACAAACCAAAATCAATCATATCGATATTCCTAAAATATAGAACAGTTGACCTGGCTCTGATACCACTGTTGGGTTTTAGGGGAGACAGAGAAGGCAGCGGAAACAAAAACTTTCTCCCCCAACCCATACCGAGGAAACGCGTCAACGTCTATATAATAGGAAAGGATGGTTTGCGGAATCATACCTTGTCCCGAGGCTTGCTCGGCGACAATACCTCACACAATGCGCGGTCTTCAACTCCGGACTTCGACAGTGTCTGTGCAGCTCCTGGTCGCACCGGGACTCATGACTCCTACTCGAACCGGACTGTCGGATGACAATTGTCCTCCAAAGCGGCAGTGTCCTCCCGCCTCCGTAGTAGTCCACACGGACCACCTGGAACTCCACACTCCTTGTCCCACAAGGAAGTGGAAGGAGTCGCACCCTCCTGTTTATGTACTAGTCGCCAACACGCTCTCCTGCCTCCTGTTGCAACTGCAGTTGTCCTTCCCTTGCTGCACCTCCCTTTTGCGGGAAGCACTTGCTCGGGCTCTCTCACGGTTACCAAAACCAGAGAGAACGACAACTTGTAGAGCAACTGGTTGCACTGAGCTGTACTGTGAGAAGCCCCCAAGTACCCCTATATATATAGGAGAGTCATGGGACAGGGTTCTCCATCCCGAGCAATGCGGGACTAAAAGCAGGAGTAGAAGGGTTCGGGATTTTCCACAAAAAGCAACCATCTCGCAACCTGAACTGATCGGTTCACTGCTGAACCGGTCGGTTCAGCCACTGAACCGGTCGGTTGGACCTGAGCCGACCGTTTGGGGCACTCCAACCGATCGGTTAGTGCCCTGAACCGATCGGTTCATGGTCCTAATCCGGCTCAAATTGACTTTCCTTGTTTCTTTCCCAATTGGCATCGAAATACCAATACTATTTCCAATCAAATTGGAAATCCCATTTCCAATCAAATTGAAAATCGAAACGAAAGGAAAATTCTCACTAATCCTACTTTCCCAAGTTGCTCGATTGCACCAGTTGAACCGATCGGTTCAACACTTGAACCGGTCGTTTCACTCTGTGCATGAGCCGATCGACTCAACCCTTGAGCCGACCGGTTCAGCAACCTCAGCCGACCGGTTCATCTCATGAACCGACCAATTGGGAGTGCAGGTTGTGCAGAATCAGTCAAATGCGATTTCAATCAATCCGATACTCCAATCAATGCGTCCAACACCTTGAACCATATGATATTGAGCCATCGACTGATTGAGTGTTTAATTGAACTACTAAACTCCTTTAGTAATCAATCTAAACATTGCTTGTGGACAAAACTCATCTTCCAGGTTAAATCCTATGTGTGTGACCCTGCAGGTCCATTTCACGTTGGCAGTGAAAGTTCATAACACTTATGACTTCACAAGCAAAGAGCGGTGCCTAGTCACACATCAGTGCTACCCAAGTGAAAGTATAAAGTTGGAGAACAACTTTCATCCTACAATCCATGAATGGTTTTACATCGAGTGTATAATTCCTTTGTCACTGATATCCCGAATGAACTCGAGGCATGGAACAGTCATCCTGTCAACGTTCATTCACTTCCTTGATCTCAGAGTAGACTGGAAGAGATATGTATGACCTCAGTATCACATACTCATTCACACATGCGTGCACGCCTTTCTCAATCCTACTCATCAAGTGGCCATGGATATCAAACTCCCTCAGGAGGGACAAATCCCATATCTATCACTCACCCCTCAAAAAGCCCCATGTGTCAAAGCCACCCAATCATCACCTTTATAACAACCCATGTTTCAGGACTGCGTTTGATGATGTCAAAGTGTGCCCAACGACATGTGTTGAGTGCAGTGATTTCAGGTCTAAGAATCACACTCACCACCATCACTGTGAGTACTGACTGTGACTACCATCTCATGGTTCCATGTGTCAAACTCACGGTGGGTCTGTCTGGTACCTTGTTCTCCAACAAGTACCTATGTGTTTGGTTTGATATCTCTATATCATGACTAATGAGATTTTGTCATCAACCAACACCACAATCTAGTATTGTGTGTCATTGTTGTCTATCTACCTTCCATAATGACATCCGACTAGGGACATAACAAGAATGTACAAACTCTTAGCATCCGTATGATCTCATCGTTCAGGTCCTGAACCTGAAGGCATACGTCATTGAGTACTATCATTCTCTAGACATTCAATCTATTCTATCACTATCTCAAATGACTGAATCAGAAAGAATTGGAAGCTTGCCTTTGATGTTTATCAAATCAATTTTAATGTATCCCATCAATCATCACATGATTGGCTCTCAGGGCATACATACCAACAAAGTCACACTCCATGTTGCTAGAGGGTGAAGCTTCACATTGATTGGTGTTTTCTATAAGTCTCTAATGCTTTAAGAAAGAATAAATGTGTTTTTATTTAAAATAATTATATAAAATATCTAGAGTCTTCAAAAGCAAAAAAATGCCATATTCAGATTCATCATGTTCAAAATAGGTTAGGTGCCAAATTTTAATTTATTTGGGATTGTTTGCACCCTTTTTGGAGGAGAGAAAATGAAAAATTAATGTGAACACACTTTATTTGAATCAAACTAGGATTTCCATTTAATTTTTCATGCCACTGTAATCTCAGGCGCACATTCTAGGTCATTAGATATTTGACCAGACGACTCTAAAATCATCACCAACCTCACGCCGCAAAGGAAACTGGAGTAGGGATTCATAATTTTTTGATTGGTGATTCTTGCTCCTAAGACCATATTTCTTCACGATTCTTCTTGGATTGAATTTCTCACATGTTTTTACACACAATCATACTCACTTTCTCTATCTTTCATTCCCTATAAAGGAAACCCCCAATTTGGCCGTCGACAAAGGATAATAAGACGAAGATGAACTAGATTTTTAGGGATCCATGTCAGCTAGAAGACTACTACTTCAGGTAAACAAAATAACCACACCCAGGTAGAAAAGGGATCATAAATTGTATATCATAAATTATAGGTAACACTTTCCCAAAAACTATCCAGGAGAGTACTATCTACAACCCTCAATACACATTGTTTTTACATAGAGATAGAAATAATGAAGCTAGCTTTGTAACTAGAACAGTTGTCCTTGAGTATCAAGTGGGCCTCAAAATGTGGCAGTGTAGAATATGAAAGAAGGATAATCATGTATGTGGTAATATTAACACATAAGGACAACAAGTATGATAGGAAATACAACATGAACAACAAATGAGGAATTTATTATATAGAAAGACATGTACATATGTCCTTTCTAATTTTTTATCCATTACTTAAGGAAACATAACTACAAGGAGATATAAGAAATAACCTAAGTAGGAAAATATCCATAAGAAAGCACTACAATAGGATTTCTATGGTATATACATTCCATCCTTGGGGACGACTGTAAAGGAAAAAATTAAGAAAAGATTAAGATCAAGAGGAAACACATGTCTTCTTTTTATCTTCTTTTCTGATTGTCTTTTTGTTTTGCTTCGCTTACGTCTTCTCTTTACCCCTTCGCATCATGTAAAACATAAGAAGGTGCAGTCGATGGTTGTTACATTTGTTACCTTGTAATTTGATGACTCTATAAGTCTTGTTCTCGTGTGAAGCCAAGAGGTTGTGGGGGTTTTTAGACACCATACACAACATTCCAAATCTGATTGGGCTTTATCCGTTTTAGTCTAAATAAGACGGCCCAACAATCTCTTTGTGCATCCCAAAGATGAAATTTTCATCACATTATCATAACTTGAAATAAATGGCATTAAGATCTTAATGAAGATCCATTGTACAAGAAATTTAAGATTACAAAACCATTAAAATATTAAACCTACTTAGTACCTAGGCTTATTATACCCTTAGGTTAAAGTTGTTCCTAACTTATACCACGTTCAACTTTGCCTATTTCTAATTAATCACATGTGTTAGGATTTTGAAAATTTGTATAACTGTATTGATACCCTAATTCTAGATGTTTTAGTAAAACATAGATTTTGACTCTAAAAATCTCACCAATCAACTTATTACGTTTTACTGATCAAGAAAACAAATTTTATGTCTATTTTGGAGTTAATTTGCCAATGATACATTTTTATTGATTTTAAGCATTAAATTCATACTTCAAAAACCATCCTTCAAAAAAATTGGAAATCAGGTGTTGAAGGAATTTTTATTTGATAGGAAACATTGTTTTGATTCCAAAACATACTTTCACTTAATTTTGGGAGAAGCGGATTTAAAGATTTGAATTTTACAAAATCGGCCAATCAGATAAATTGAAAATGGCACATAAGCTGCAGAGGGTTGCGAAAAAGAAAGGAGAAGCATATGGGCCCAACTGACATGGCCCAATCACACATGGCCATGTCACTCAATCAGCATGCCTTCTTTGGCTTGCGCGAAACAAAAGGAAAAGCAGTGAAAAGACCATACTGCCCTTGGTATAGAAATAGAAAATAAAGAAAAGAGGAAAAGAAGAGGGTAGATTCGAGAATTTAGGTGGGGGATCATCCCCTTTGCATAACCCTGGCCATGGATGTGAGGAGATGAACATCAAACCTAGGCAAAAATTGGGGGAAACTACAATAGGGCTTGTTTGATGATAAAGTTGTCTAGATTATGAATGATTGAGTTCGAGAATACTCACTGGATCTGAATTTTTGTTGGGGTTGCGAGATATGAAGCTGTGATGCAAGACAATAGTTCTCTACCCTTTGGGTCATTAGCAACAGAGCACAAGGCCTGGGTTACAATTGAAAGGAGAAGATGGTATCTCGGAGCCTCGCTAAGGTTCCTAGGTGTTTCTATAGGGGCACACAATATAGAAGGGGTTGGCAAAGCTCATGGCTATGAGGGCGCTATATGAGAGATTTATCTTGTTTCAAGATTGTAAGTAGGGGAAGAGTAGGGGCAAGAAGTTACCATGCCACCCACCACCAAAAAGAAATAAGAAATTTCAATATATATAATATATATACATATTTTATAAGTTATAGTTATAATAAATAAAGTTAGTGCTCAACTATACACATCCTATGTAGTGATTTGTGGTCATTACCATTTATAGCAAGTCGCAAGTTTGATTCTAATTGTGCACGTGTTTTTGGACATTTTTAGCATCGTTACACATCATTAGTAAACAATTTTTAACTACATAGTTCATAACAATTTAGACTTATCATAGTTAATTTTATTACTAAATGTTGAAGCAGGTCATTAACTTGATTATTACTTGGCACATTTTGCAAAAAATTTCATATGTTTATAAGTTGTCATTATAGTAAATAAATATAGTAAAAGTACGTTTGACAACAATATAGAATTGTTTTAGTGTCTTGTGTCTTTAACCAGTTGTACTAATTTCTAGGTTTGATTCTTGTTCAGTATATATTTTTGTCAAATTATATTTGAAGTCTAGAGTATCCTATAGTGTTTGACCCCCACAGATCGAATCTTAGCTTCACCCCTGTTTGTGGGTGATAATTTTCCTCTATAATATGTTGTTACTTATAATCTATTGGTTAAAAGTATTATAATTAATTTAGTTCCTAATATATCATGAGTTTTTTCTAAAGGCACTAATTATTTTCTGATGATAGATGAAAAATTAGGATTTTTATAAAAAATGTGCTCAAGTCTAGGAAGCTAACTACAATATGAAAAGACTAGGGGTGGCAGTTTTGTGTCTATGGTGTATTTTATATCAAAACTACAACCACAAGATTGTAAAAAAAGTAAACCTCACTCTCACACCATATCTGAATTATTTTTTAGTGTGAGAAACCATATCCACATCCTCAAAGAAAAATATTTAACCACACCATCCCACATGGGGAATACATTATTTATTGCTCTTGATATAGATTTGTATATAAAAAGATATGAAGAAGTAGTATATTACAAGAAAAATAACAAATATTGGGAATATATAAATAGAGTCTCCTATTCAAATTAAAAAAAAATAAACTTTTTAGTTAATGTGAACTAACATTAATTTTCTTTCTATAAAAAGTATACAAATATAATCATTTTGAACTACACATATACTCTTCAATTCAAAGTTCAAATTCAACATATTATTGTCAACTTCCCATACCTAGGAAAGACTCAATACACGACATGTTAGAATTATAATGAGGGGACTAGGTTTGCACTGGTTATAAGTTGTATGATGATTATGATTTCCAAATTATTGCATCTAAGACTTGCATAACACACAATTTCCCTTAAAGTGTGTTTGAGCTTCTCATGTTGATAATTCTATGACATGAAAGATCTAAAGGGGGGTGAATAGAACTTTTTGTTGTTTTAAATCGATTTAAAACAATTGAACAAGAAGGAGGAAACAACAAAGACACAAGGATGTAGAGTGGTTCCTACCTTAGAAATCTAAGGTAGTCAATGCACTACCCGATTATTTCCAACTGGGATTTTGAAAAAAAATTATTTTATTACCTCTCCAGGATGTTACATAAAATACAATTGCTTCCTATCTACACCCTTGAAGTAGCCTTCACCTAAAGTAGCCTGAACCACCTTGAAGCAGCCTTCTGAAGTAACTTCAAGTCCACAGAGTAGCCTTCACCTCCCTGAAGTAGCTCCACCCCTGGAAGCTCCTTCTCTACCAAGAAGTAGCTCCAAGAACCTCCTTCCAATAGCCTCCAACCTAGGAGTAGTCAAGGAGAACAAAGTACAATAACTAAAGAACAAGATTGGAACAAAGAAATAACTTTACCAATGAGTACAACGCTTTGATCCTATATGAAGTGTATAGATCTCCTATCCACTACAGATGAGTGTGGTTATGTGGTGTCTAGGAGATGATTAGTTATAGGACACCAAATTAGAGTTGAAGGAAATAAGATTGCAAGTATGAGTTTGCTTGTTTCTCACTAAGATTGATTCTCAAGTAGTAATGTGTGTATTAGGTGTCCTAAGGCATGTCCTATTTATAGGAATGGGTTGCAAGGGCTTAGGGAAGTTCTAGAGTGTTTCCAGAGTGTTCTTCGTGCTCAACTAGCTGTTAGGTGTCCATAAATTGCATTGCAATGACTAGTTGTTTAGTGTTGAAAAGTGCAATCCGGAATTTGTCTCAGTCGAGAAACTTTTCAACTGAGATGTGTCTCGGTCGAGAACTTCTTTGATCGAGGGTTAGTTTGGAGTAAAAGTATTCAACTTGTATTGTGACTTTCCAACTACTATCTACACTCAGTCAAATGGCTATGGAACCTACTAGAAGGTTTATCTTGGTCGAGAATATTGTCGATAGAGAGAGTCTCGGTCAAGAAGTTAATCAATTGAAAATTTTACTGTTGCAGAATGTTGAATCATCTACTAAGTGTGTGTAATGATGTGTAAATGTGATTGTATCTTAGGGGAGGATCTATCTAAGTGTTGTGAGTGTATATTGAAGATCTAACACTTGATTTACATGATATCTATGTACTTGTACATTATATACTTCTACAAGTTTTTTTATTGAGTATAATCATGAAAGTAAAAGCAATCTAAGCATATTGATCTCCAATTTGCATTGATCTTCAATTATCCAATTCCTTTTATGTTTATCCCTAAAATACTTAAATAACAAGTTAGATCCACAAGAATGAAATGGTTTTCATCATCAAATTAAAGGGCTTAGTAATATCCAATTTAGCCAACAATCTCCCCCTTTTTGAAGATGAAAACCATTTCTAAAATACAAATTAAGGGAATTTAAGTATCATTATTTTCATACCTGAGATTTACCTTATGTTGACATTCTCTTGTTTATTCATGGAGTGTGTGCTAGTTATTCTCGAAGAGATGTGGAACATAGTATCCAACTTTTAAGGAATATATCAACAATTTTTGTGAAGCCAAGAGATCATGAAACTCATTTAATTTTGAGCTATGCTATTTTGTTTTTTATTTATATTGCTTCTACCCCTTTGTCATTTCAAGAAGATAGTGAAGCATTAGTATTATTATATTAATTATTATTATTATTAGTGATCCCTTTGAATATGATGATCCCCCTCAATATGTTACTCAATTTGAAAAACAAAGGTATAAAAGTTGTCCAATGCAAGCCATAAAATTTTACTATCATGACAACCAAAACAACAATCTCAAATACATAGATAAGATAATTCATGAAAAGAAATTCCAATCATCTCATTACATAATGCCACCTTACTGAAAAGATATCAAAATAACATCAACTTTAGGATCCTTCCCATGGAATGGAGTGACGACTTAATATTCAACCAACGTCTACCAATCCAATGCACCTGTCTTGGTGAGAGCATAAGTTTCTAAGAAGGTGGGTGCATGATCAAAGCAAAAATGAGAAGAAATATCTTGAAGTTGCATGGGTGAAAATTGTGTGTGGGAAAGATCAAGAGAAGGTGGAGGTGGAACTTGAGAATAGTTGAGAGATGGATTATAAGGATAGAGAGTTCCAGGATAGAAAGATTGTGGGCTCCGATCTCCAAACCACGAATTAATCCCGATTTAATCATGTGCGGAAGCAATCGGTAAACAGCGGAAGACAAAAATCATGGGAAATTGAAACTTTTCGAGATAAGGGCTTGAAACCACTTAATCTTTCCCATAGAAAAAGGATTTAACTGTTTACAACACTTGACAAAATTACTTCTTGAGTAATTATATACAACACAAAATTCTCAAGAGTTCATACTCCAAAACACTCCAGGACCTGAGAGTACAGAGGACACATAGGACAGACTCTATACTACATCATGAAGCAGGCCGGATCTCCACCTGAGATCACTACTGCTCCTGATACTGCTGGGATTGGTCACCTGAGTTCTTGTCCCTCCATCTTCGACGACCACCTAAAAAGTAGAAGTCTACGGGGTGAGACAATTATACATAATTTCCCCAGCGAGAGTTATAACTCTCCACTAGAAGCTTTATAAGCAAAGCAGGGAATAATTAAAGCAATAAAAACCTTCAAGGTATTCACTAGCAGTTTGATGATAAGCAAGAGTTCAACCAATAATAAAATGTGGGAACATCTATACTATTCATGGTAACATCAATCAAATAACTCGTAGATAACTCTAACAGATATACTATGTTGTTGATTATGTTTTTAAGGGAGTGTAGGGATGCATCTCACCTTTTGGACTGTGTGGTGGGGAATGATGGACTACATGAATCTACATCAAATCCTCTCACCTTTTCTCTTTTAGTGAAGGTATGACGGACTACAAGCATCTACATCAAGTACCTACACTAGGATGTAAGGTTCTACACATCCATGTACCCCATATACTCAAAAGTATATGATCCAGGAGTTCCCTGGGGAAAACCTGCTTCACCATCATTTAGACTCTGACAATGATGGATCTATGATCATGGTTCTACATTTCACTTGATTAGTTAGGTACATTCAGTATTCATAACATCATACAAAACATTCGCATCACAACTATATATGAGAATACTAAAATGTAGCAGGCTTAACTCATTCCAATCATCAGTTCTCAGCCATCTCATCACAAGTCATCTGTTAAGCATGACCTTGATGGTGTTTATGGCTCTTCCAGCCCATAAACCACAAAAGATGTCACTCACAGTGCATCACTAAGGATTACTATTCATAAAGCTTAAGACATGCTTTTAATGAATATAACATGGTATTCCATTCCTGGATATAACCATCATCTCATAACAACCTGCATGGTTCATTAATATAACATGGCATTCCATACCTGGATATGCCCATCATCTCATAACGACCTGCATGGTTCATTCAACAGATAATAGTAAACAATTCAACAATTAAGGATGCATTCTCAAATTAGGATTTCACTTGGAATCCCCCTCAACTAGGGGTTCACATGGAATCACCCTCAACTAGGGTTTTACATGGAATTACCCTCAACTAGGGTTTCACATGGAATTACCCTCAACTAGGGATTCACATGGAATTACCCTCAACTAGGGATTCACATGGAATTACCCTCAACTAGGGTTTCACATGGAATTACCCTCAACTAGGGATTCACATGGAATTACCCTCAACTAGGGTTTCACATGGAATTACCCTCAACTAGGGTTTTACATGGAATTACCCTCAACTAGGGTTTCACATGGAATTACCCTCAACTAGGGATTCACATGGAATTACCCTCAACTAGGGATTCACATGGAATTACCCTCAACTAGGGATTCACATGGAATTACCCTCAACTAGGGTTTCATAAGGATACACCCTCAACTAGGGTTTCATAAGGATACACCCTCAACTAGGGTTTGAGTTCAATAACCATGTCAATTTGGGTTTATGTTCATGTTTAGGGTTTCATGACCTCTTTACTTAAGGATCATAACTCTTAACCACCACATGAATCATATTCATGTATGAATTCATGCTATCAACTTCTCAACTTGAATAGGTCATATCACCCTTTAGTTGAGTACATACAACTATGATTAACATAGTGTATCAAGTCATTGACCCTATAAGCAATTAGGAATTCATCCCTTAATTGGCACTAATCCCTTAGGTATTATTCGGGTTTCAACCTTTGTACCATCTTTGATTATCATTACTAATCAACATTGGATCAATGGATCATTCATCATCTTGATTCTCAAGAGATTCAATCACATTGGACCTCCATTACATAGGGTATCCAATTGGATTAGGGTTTTCAATGTTGATTCCTTCAGTCATTGAATTCATGGAACCAGTCATCAATTGGACCTACCCTCATACTTCAATTGAGTTTAATAGGTCAACCTTCAACTGATTTGACTCTCAATTGACCCTCAATTGATCATCAATTAGGATTTGATTCAATTGAATTAGGGTTTACTATTCATCTTTCAAGTCATCACCCAAAAATTAGGGTTTACTATTCACTCCATGGTGAATTGTACTCATTACATCATCATGTAAGAGAAACATCATTATTAAGGCTCTTAATTAAGATTAAGATCCATTAAATATCATAATTAGGGTTTCCATGACCTCACATAGGTGGGTCATTCCCTAATCATGCACATTCATGTGTAATTGAAGTGTCTCACTAGAGTTTCCACCTAAAAAGGGTACTTTCTCTCTCTAGGATACTTTCTCTCTCTAGAAAAATACTTCCTCTCTCCTCTCACTAGTAGATGGTGGCAACACCACTCTAGATCAGGTTGAGATAAGTTTCCATTGACTAACATAAGCCAAAACATCAACATCATATGATTAGGGTTTGATTAGCACAAGGTTTTACCCCTTTAGACCCCTCAAGGGTATTTTGGTAATTTGCCACATGATCACCATCATGGGTTAACTCACTAATCACATAGTCCCTTAATGACCTAGGTTACCATTAGGGTTTAGATTGGATCACCATTGAACTAATTACATCTTCAAATGGTTAAGTACAAACCATCACTAATCTCCAAACGGTTTCAACCTTCAAACAGTTTCAACCACCCAAACGGTCTTGAGACCATTTGGAGGTGAAGACCGTTTGGAAGGGTTGACTTCCAAACCGTTTGGAGCTTCAAACGGTTTGAAACCGTTTGATCAAACTTGCTTGAGATCGATTGGACCAAACGATCTTGAGGTCGTTTGAGCCCAAACGGTCTTGAGACCGTTTGGCCCCAAATGGCCTTGAGACCGTTTGGTCTCAAACGGTCTTGAGACCGTTTGGATCCAAACGGTCTTGAGACCGTTTGGTCCAAATGGGCTCAAACCGTTTGGACCTCCAAAGGGGTTCAAAGGTCACCAAAGCTCATGGATATGTGTGTTGAAGCCCTCAATTGGCTAAAGCTATGCTAACCACTTATAAATTGAGTCAATTAGGGTTAGCCTTAGCTACTTAGACATCAAATTGACCCTCAATTGCAAGCCAATTAGGGTTCAATCATTCTCAATTAGGGTTTCAAGTTGATTGGTCATCAATGTTCAACAATGTGAATCAATTCAAGGTTGAACCTATCAATTGACCTCCAATTGGGCTCAAACTTGGCCCAAACGGTCTTGCGGTCGTTTGGACATCATCCAAAGGGTCTTGAGACCGTTTGCCCAAAGTTTGACCAAGATCCAAGTCGTTTTGACTAAGGTTGAAGTCCAATTAGGTCAAAATCAGCAATTTTCATCAATTCATCAATTTCCTACAATTGGACCTTCAAACCATTAGATTAACTCAACCCTAGACCTTCAAACGGTCTTGGGTTGTGCCCAAACGGTCTTAGGACCGTTTGGAGGAATCCCCAAACGGTCTTGAGACCGTTTGGGTCCTTCAACCCAAAACTCAACAAGATCTATATGTTAAATCAACACTTTTTCACCCGATTAGGGTTTCATGTTGAAGTGCCTTCAACTCTTAATTGGTTAAGAATTAGACTTTGATTCTTTGCAGAGATGAAATTCAATATATTAGGAACAGACCCTCAAACGGTCGTCCCTTGGTCAACTCTTTCAAATGGTCTTGAGACCGTTTCAATCCAAACGGTCTTGCAAGACCGTTTGAGAGCAAACGGTTTGAAACCGTTTGGACCAAAAGGGTCCAAGGTCGTTTGAAAAAGCAACATAGGGAATCACGCCCTTCATCTTCAACCTCTAGCAAGGTCGGTTTCTCCACTGATTTGCTTGCAAACGTGCAAGGAAGAAGGGAGGTAGAAGGAGAATTTACCAAGTAAATTGCAAGAATTAAGCATACATATAAAGCATAAGTTTAGAGTTATAAAACCCGCCTAAAGGTTGATCTTAGAGCTCCAAGCCTTCAAGATCCAAGCTTTTAATGGCGTCCTTGAGCTTCCACAACTTGGTCAGGGGTGAAAACTCCAAGGAAACGTTGCTTTGATCGGCTAGAACAAGAAGACTAAGTAAGCTAACCATAAAACCAACCTTGGAAAGTGAATTCCTCCATGAATTCGAGCTAGATGGTGGGGTTCTCTTACCTAGAACAAGTAGGTCGTCCCCCTGAGCTCCAGAGCTGTCCTTGGTCGTTTGAGCAAGAAAGGAAGAGAAGTGAAGGAAAGAAAATTCGTTCACTTAATTGCAAGGGAAAAGGGCTTATATACTTTAGCCTCTTTTACACTCTAAGGACCTCACAAGATTGGAAATCACATCTAGGCCCCTCCTTGCTCAGAGGCACGTCCAAACTCATCTATACTTGTAAAAATCTCATGAAATCTCAAGATCTAAGGGTAAAGGAAGCCATCCTACAACTAGGGTACATCCATAAAAGGATTCCCTACCCATTTTTAGGCGATTTCTATCACAAAAGTCATCTTTCTCGTCTTTTTATTAAATGATGTATCCCTTTCATCATTTCTACTCTAAATGATGTTAAGAGACATAAAATATGTTCTAGATATTAAGAATTACAAGTTGGATCCCTCAATTTGGGTAAATTGTACTTTACCCCAAATTAGGGTTTCTAAGCATGGGGATTGCTTCCACAGCTGCACCTTGGTGCTCAAGCTTGGGAAATCCCTCAAACTTCATCATAGGCATCCTCATGATGTTTCAACATCAGAGATACATCTCATCTTGTGAATTTTGCAAGTTCAACCCTTAAACTGGGTAATTTGCACATAGGTCCCTGCATACAACACAATGCTACAACTTTATACAAAAAGGAGCAATATTGAAAATAAATGTTCCTGAGGAACTTAATTACATGCCAGGGAGTGTTCACAAGTATATTAATTGCATATTTAGGAAAAACTTCCAGGGTTAGTTCATAACCCAGGTCAGGGGTGTTACAAATCATAAACCCCTAACAAGGATTTCGTCCCCGAAATCTCAGACAAAAGGAGAAACAGGGTTTTCATTAATCATGCCCTCACGTCTCCACATATTATCTTAATATCATGGAGGTATCATGAATTCTGCAATTCCACACAAGGCTCCTTTCACTAATTCAACCTTACCAATGTTTATGCAGAGCATAAACCCCTAACATATGATGTCCATATTATTGGAAAGAAGAGGCATAAAAGAACATACTTCTATCATCATCCAAGAATATTTATCAAAAGGAACAACATATATATCTAACAAGGATAATTTACTCAGTAATCCTTTACAACTCTATGTAATTGGGATAGTTCACATAGTTCTTCTTATTAATTGGAAATGCCACATAGCTTTTCCCTTTTTGATTGGGAATGACACATAGCTCTTCCATTTTTAATTGGGAATGACACATAGCTCTTCCCTTTTTGTTTGTTTTGGGAATGACACATAGCTCTTCCCTTTTTGTATGTTTGGGTATGACACATAGCTCTTCCCTTTTTGTTTGTTTGGGAATGACACATAGCTCTTCCCTTTTTGTTGGGGATGACACATAGCTTTCCCCTTTTTAATTGGGAATGACACATAGCTCTTCCCTTTTTGTTTGTTTGGGAATGACACATAGCTCTTCCCTTTTTGTTGGGGATGACACATAGCTCTTCCCTTCTTGTTGGTTTTGGGAATGACACATAGCTCTTCCCTTTTTGTTTGGGAATGACACATAGCTCTTCCCTTCTTGTTGGGGATGACACATAGCTTTCCCTTTTTGTTTGTTTGGGAATGACACATAGCTCTTCCCTTTTTGTTTGTTTGGGAATGACACATAGCTCTTCCCTTTTTGTTGGGGATGACACATAGCTTTCCCCTTTTTAATTGGGAATGACACATAGATCTTCCCTTTTTGTTTGTTTGGGAATGACACATAGCTCTTCCCTTTTTGTTGGGGATGACACATAGCTTTCCCCTTTTTGTTTGTTCCATATTTCTTATTTCATGATACTCATTAGATTGTATCAGAATGATTGCTTGATCAGGGCAATCAAAAAGATATCAATCTAGGAGTTTCCATACTCACTTTATCATCAATAGTTGTATACCTGGCCAGGGTTTACAAATACTGAGATCAAGTAGTATGCACTTACGTACTGTCTCATTCCTCACTTTTCATATCCTTATACACACAAGATTCTCCATTCCTATATTTCCTCCAGACATCATTTCTAAATCTCATCTTTTGACATACAGATAAGAGAGATTATAACATTTTAAGGAACATTGAGTGAGATATATATATAAGTCCTCATCTCCCTTGTGTCCTTATAGGACTAGTCAAAATAATTTCAAAAACAACTATTTTCATATCTTTAACACATAGAAACATGAAAATGAAATATCAGAATGACTTTATTTCCTCTGACCTGCCCGGGACGTCTGTCCACGTCCTCTATTGTTACTAGAAAACTGCCTCCTTTGTGATCCTTGCTGACTCTGCCCCTGAGGTTGAGTCATCATTGGATTCCCGTCTGGACAATCTTTTACCAGATGTCCCGGTTGTCTGCATTGATAACAGATTCTAGGTATAGTATAAGGTCGGTGAGGTCCAGACACCGATGTTGATGCTATATTGGAGGCCTTATTTGGAATATAACTAAGATCCCTATCCCTACTTGGCATCCATTGTGTCTGGGTTTGGGATCTTGATGATGCTGTCGATGCAGAAAATCTCGGCTTCTTAAAACTTTCAGACTTTTGTTTTTGAGTCTGAGTGTACACCTTCTTGCTACTAGTCTGTCGTTTCTCAATTTCATACCTCTCTATCCTCCTTACTGATTCCACAAAAATTGCAAACCTCTCCCTGTTCTCTAAAGCAGACACAGGAGTGGTCAGTTCAGCGTTCAACCCCTTCTCAAAGCGCCGAATTCTTTCCTCATCATTAACTGCCATTTGAGGACAAAACCGCAACAGCTCCATGAACTTAGCTTTGTACTCGCTAATGTTCATCATACCCTATCTCAGTCTCTCAAACTGAGAGATCTTCTCGTCTAGGAAGGTCTTCAGGAAATATCTTTGGACAAATTCCCGCCGAAAGTCTTCCCACGAGATTTCTATTCCAGGTCTCTTCTGCTCTTCCATGGTCCACCAGTGACCAGCACTTCCTTTGAGAATATAGACAGCATGTCTAACCTTCTCAGCTTCAGGGATGTTGAGGATCCTGAAAGCCTTCTCCAGCTTTGTCAAACACAGATCAGCATCTGCAGGGTCAACAGTCCCATGTACTCGGTAGCTCCGACATGACGTAGTCGCTCGAACGTCTTTCCGATACCTTGCCCCTCTGGTTGGACAGGTGCCCTAGGTGCAGGCATAGGCAACCTGTCAGTTATATGTGTCATGGCAGTCATAAACTGCCCAAACATAGTCTGGACTGCTGGGTTACCCATATCAGCTGGGTCAAACTGGGGTGGCTCTCTAAGTTGTTCTGGTACAGGCTGTTCTACCTCTGGTAGTCCTGCACCGCCTTGAGGTGCACTGACACTACTTTCTCCCACATACTCATCATGTGGCTCTGACATCTTAAGTATCTTCTTCTCCTGAGGAGTAGAAGACTCTATTAGATAAGGAAGGAATACTAAAGATAGACTCGACTTCCTATGTCCTATGCCTCTGTAGACTCAGCGAACCTAGAGCTCTGATACCACTTAATTGTGGGCTCCGATCTCCAAACCATGAATTAATCCCGATTTAATCATGTGCGGAAGCAATCGGTAAACAGCGGAAGACAAAAATCACGGGAAATTAAAACTTTTCGAGATAAGGGCTTGAAACCACTTAATCTTTCCCATAGAAAAAGGATTTAACTGTTTACAACACTTGACAAAATTACTTCTTGAGTAATTATATACAACACAAAATTCTCAAGAGTTCATACTCCAAAACACTCCAGGACCTGAGAGTACAGAGGACACATAGGACAGACTCTATACTACATCATGAAGCAGGCCGGATCTCCACCTGAGATCACTACTGCTCCTGATACTATTGGGATTGGTCACCTGAGTTCTTGTCCCTCCGTCTTCGACGACCACCTAAAAAGTAGAAGTCTACGGGGTGAGACAATTATACATAATTGCCCCAGCGAGAGTTATAACTCTCCACTAGAAGCTTTATAAGCAAAGCAGGGAATAATTAAAGCAATAAAAACCTTCAAGGTATTCACTAGCAGTTTGATGATAAGCAAGAGTTCAACCAATAATAAAATGTGGGAACATCTACACTATTCATGGTAACATCAATCAAATAACTCGTAGATAACTCTAACAGATATACTATGTTGTTGATTATGTTTTTAAGGGAGTGTAGGGATGCATCTCACCTTTTGGACTGTGTGGTGGGGAATGATGGACTACATGAATCTACATCAAATCATCTCACCTTTTCTCTTTTAGTGAAGGTATGACGGACTACAAGCATCTACATCAAGTACCTACACTAGGATGTAAGGTTCTACACATCCATGTACCCCATATACTCAAAAGTATATGATCCAGGAGTTCCCTGGGGAAAACCTGCTTCACCATCATTTAGACTCTGACAATGATGGATCTATGATCATGGTTCTACATTTCACTTGATTAGTTAGGTACATTCAGTATTCATAACATCATACAAAACATTCGCATCACAACTATATATGAGAATACTAAAATGTAGCAGGCTTAACTCATTCCAATCATCAGTTCTCAGCCATCTCATCACAAGTCATCTGTTAAGCATGACCTTGATGGTGTTTATGGCTCTTCCAGCCCATAAACCACAAAAGATGTCACTCACAGTGCATCACTAAGGATTACTATTCATAAAGCTTAAGACATGCTTTTAATGAATATAACATGGTATTCCATTCCTGGATATAACCATCATCTCATAACAACCTGCATGGTTCATTAATATAACATGGCATTCCATACCTGGATATGCCCATCATCTCATAACAACCTGCATGGTTCATTCAACAGATAATAGTAAACAATTCAACAATTAAGGATGCATTCTCAAATTAGGATTTCACTTGGAATCCCCCTCAACTAGGGGTTCACATGGAATCACCCTCAACTAGGGTTTTACATGGAATTACCCTCAACTAGGGTTTCACATGGAATTACCCTCAACTAGGGATTCACATGGAATTACCCTCAACTAGGGATTCACATGGAATTACCCTCAACTAGGGTTTCACATGGAATTACCCTCAACTAGGGATTCACATGGAATTACCCTCAACTAGGGTTTCACATGGAATTACCCTCAACTAGGGTTTTACATGGAATTACCCTCAACTAGGGTTTCACATGGAATTACCCTCAACTAGGGATTCACATGGAATTACCCTCAACTAGGGATTCACATGGAATTACCCTCAACTAGGGATTCACATGGAATTACCCTCAACTAGGGTTTCATAAGGATACACCCTCAACTAGGGTTTCATAAGGATACACCCTCAACTAGGGTTTGAGTTCAATAACCCTGTCAATTTGGGTTTATGTTCATGTTTAGGGTTTCATGACCTCTTTACTTAAGGATCATAACTCTTAACCACCACATGAATCATATTCATGTATGAATTCATGCTATCAACTTCTCAACTTGAATAGGTCATATCACCCTTTAGTTGAGTACATACAACTATGATTAACATAGTGTATCAAGTCATTGACCCTATAAGCAATTAGGAATTCATCCCTTAATTGGCACTAATCCCTTAGGTATTATTCGGGTTTCAACCTTTGTACCATCTTTGATTATCATTACTAATCAACATTGGATCAATGGATCATTCATCATCTTGATTCTCAAGAGATTCAATCACATTGGACCTCCATTACATAGGGTATCCAATTGGATTAGGGTTTTCAATGTTGATTCCTTCAGTCATTGAATTCATGGAACCAGTCATCAATTGGACCTACCCTCATACTTCAATTGAGTTTAATAGGTCAACCTTCAACTGATTTGACTCTCAATTGACCCTCAATTGATCATCAATTAGGATTTGATTCAATTGAATTAGGGTTTACTATTCATCTTTCAAGTCATCACCCAAAAATTAGGGTTTACTATTCACTCCATGGTGAATTGTACTCATTACATCATCATGTAAGAGAAACATCATTATTAAGGCTCTTAATTAAGATTAAGATCCATTAAATATCATAATTAGGGTTTCCATGACCTCACATAGGTGGGTCATTCCCTAATCATGCACATTCATGTGTAATTGAAGTGTCTCACTAGAGTTTCCACCTAAAAAGGGTACTTTCTCTCTCTAGGATACTTTCTCTCTCTAGAAAAATACTTCCTCTCTCCTCTCACTAGTAGATGGTGGCAACACCACTCTAGATCAGGTTGAGATAAGTTTCCATTGACTAACATAAGCCAAAACATCAACATCATATGATTAGGGTTTGATTAGCACAAGGTTTTACCCCTTTAGACCCCTCAAGGGTATTTTGGTAATTTGCCACATGATCACCATCATGGGTTAACTCACTAATCACATAGTCCCTTAATGACCTAGGTTACCATTAGGGTTTAGATTGGATCACCATTGAACTAATTACATCTTCAAATGGTTAAGTACAAACCATCACTAATCTCCAAACGGTTTCAACCTTCAAACGGTTTCAACCACCCAAACGGTCTTGAGACCGTTTGGAGGTGAAGACCGTTTGGAAGGGTTGACTTCCAAACCGTTTGGAGCTTCAAACGGTTTGAAACCGTTTGATCAAACTTGCTTGAGATCGATTGGACCAAACGATCTTGAGGTCGTTTGAGCCCAAACGGTTTTGAGACCGTTTGGCCCCAAACGGTCTTGAGACCGTTTGGTCCAAATGGGCTCAAACCGTTTGGACCTCCAAAGGGGTTCAAAGGTCACCAAAGCTGATGGATATGTGTGTTGAAGCCCTCAATTGGCTAAAGCTATGCTAACCACTTATAAATTGAGTCAATTAGGGTTAGCCTTAGCTACTTAGACATCAAATTGACCCTCAATTGCAAGCCAATTAGGGTTCAATCGTTCTCAATTAGGGTTTCAAGTTGATTGGTCATCAATGTTCAACAATGTCAATCAATTCAAGGTTGAACCTATCAATTGACCTCCAATTGGGCTCAAACTTGGCCCAAACGGTCTTGAGGTCGTTTGGACATCATCCAAATGGTCTTGAGACCGTTTGCCCAAAGTTTGACCAAGATCCAAGTCGTTTTGACTAAGGTTGAAGTCCAATTAGGTCAAAATCAGCAATTTTCATCAATTCATCAATTTCCTACAATTGGACCTTCAAACCATTAGATTAACTCAACCCTAGACCTTCAAACGGTCTTGGGTTGTGCCCAAACGGTCTTACGACCGTTTGGAGGAATCCCCAAATGGTCTTGAGACCGTTTGGGTCCTTCAACCCAAAACTCAACAAGATCTATATGTTAAATCAGCACTTTTTCACCCGATTAGGGTTTCATGTTGAAGTGCCTTCAACTCTTAATTGGTTAAGAATTAGACTTTGATTCTTTGCAGAGATGAAATTCAATATATTAGGAACAGACCCTCAAATGGTCGTCCCTTGGTCAACTCTTTCAAACGGTCTTGAGACCGTTTCAATCCAAACGGTCTTGCAAGACCGTTTGAGAGCAAACGGTTTGAAACCGTTTGAACCCAAACGGTTTGCAACCGTTTGGACCAAAAGGGTCCAAGGTCGTTTGAAAAAGCAACATAGGGAATCACGCCCTTAATCTTCAACCTCTAGCAAGGTCGGTTTCTCCACTGATTTGCTTGCAAACGTGCAAGGAAGAAGGGAGGTAGAAGGAGAATTTACCAAGTAAATTGCAAGAATTAAGCATACATATAAAGCATAAGTTTAGAGTTATAAAACCCGCCTAAAGGTTGATCTTAGAGCTCCAAGCCTTCAATCTCCAAGCTTTTAATGGCGTCCTTGAGCTTCCACAACTTGGTCAGGGGTGAAAACTCCAAGGAAACGTTACTTTGATCGGCTAGAACAAGAAGACTAAGTAAGCTAACCATAAAACCAACCTTGGAAAGTGAATTCCTCCATGAATTCGAGCTAGATGGTGGGGTTCTCTTACCTAGAACAAGTAGGTCGTCCCCCTGAGCTCCAGATCTGTCCTTGGTCGTTTGAGCAAGAAAGGAAGAGAAGTGAAGGAAAGAAAATTCGTTCACTTAATTGCAAGGGAAAAGGGCTTATATACTTTAGCCTCTTTTACACTCTAAGGACCTCACAAGATTGGAAATCACATCTAGGCCCCTCCTTGCTCAGAGGCACGTCCAAACTCATCTATCCTTGTACAAATCTCATGAAATCTCAAGATCTAAGGGTAAAGGAAGCCATCCTACAACTAGGGTACATCCATAAAAGGATTCCCTACCCATTTTTAGGCGATTTCTATCACAAAAGTCATCTTTCTCGTCTTTTTATTAAATGATGTATCCCTTTCATCATTTCTACTCTAAATGATGTTAAGAGACATAAAAGATGTTCTAGATATTAAGAATTACAAGTTGGATCCCTCAATTTGGGTAAATTGTACTTTACCCCAAATTAGGGTTTCTAAGCATGGGGATTGCTTCCACAGCTGCACCTTGGTGCTCAAGCTTGGGAAATCCCTCAAACTTCATCATAGGCATCCTCATGATGTTTCAACATCAGAGATACATCTCATCTTGTGAATTTTGCAAGTTCAACCCTTAAACTGGGTAATTTGCACATAGGTCCCTGCATACAACACAATGCTACAACTTTATACAAAAAGGAGCAATATTGAAAATAAATGTTCCTGAGGAACTTAATTACATGCCAGGGAGTGTTCACAAGTATATTAATTGCATATTTAGGCAAAACTTCCAGGGTTAGTTCATAACCGAGGTCAGGGGTGTTACAAAGATTAAGGATAGTTATCTAGAACATTTGGAGAGAGAGCTTGTATACTTTGCTTTTGGTAGGTTATGGCATGATGGGTATAGTCCATTTGTCCCCCAAGGTGATAGGTAGCCCCAGTTAGGTAGGTAATTTTATTGGATTGGTTATCAATGGGTTGGCTATGAGTAGTAGGAGACGGAGGAATGTATTGAGTGGATGGCTCCCCTTCTGTCCTAGCCCTTTTATGTCCAAAGTCAATTCCCATTTTTTCAACTGTATTTTTGGTAATCTTTTGAGGGTTAATATCACTTTTAAATCCTAGGTCATCAAGGCTTTTATTATGGCAATGTTGGGTGATCTAGCATACAAATTCAGCATAAGGAGGGTTTCCAGTAAATTCGACAATGTTTTTGAGGATAAGGTGAATGAATTTTATGGGTATGCTACTGAGAATGGCATAAGATACATTCTAAAGGTTGGTACTTCTATTTTATTATCTCTAGGATAAATATTAGTTGAAAAACATATAGTTCACTATCCTAGCTTTAGGTTTTATATTGATTGCATAATAGGTACCCCGTTCTTTATGGCATGAGGTGTTGGGAAAAAAGATGGTTTTATTAATGTCACTTAAGCAGATGGTGGTGTCATCTTGAGATAATTTAGATAGGGGATTTCCAATGGTTAAGTCAATAAATCCCCTATACTTCTCTACATCTATGTTTAACATATTGGGAACATCCTCCTTAGAAAAATTAAATCCAAACCCACTAACCATAGAGGAGAAAGAGAGGGAGTGGTTAGGATTTATGGCTAGATTTGCATAGAGCTCATTCACAGCTTGTGTAGAGTAGGAGCTGAAGGATGGAGTAAGAAATTCATAGAGATGTTGCACCTCAAAAATCCCATCTAGATCAACAATAGTGATGAAGTCATTGGCGTCCACCGGCCGTCGAGGAAGAGCAGTCTTTGAGGAGAGTTGTAGGTAGTGATCTCCAACAGTAACGTCATTGAAGGAAATGTTGTTGATGATCATCAGAGCCGGAGAGACCATACTTCCTTTCCTTGTCACAACTTAATTCTTTCAATGTGAAGAAGAGGAAGACATCTTGAGAGTATGAGGTGGAAAAGGAGCAAGGGAAGATGGTGGATGAGAATAGCTGAAAAATACACATTAAGGAGCACTAGAGGAGAGAGTATGGGAATTGGTGAGAAGGGCCATTTTGGGCTCTATTTACATAAAACAGTGACTATCTCAGTCAACGGATTTGTCGATCGAGAGCCCAATGGCTCACTACTGCATGCTCCTCTTGTAACGATCGGTTGAGATTTAAAAAGTAGCAATTGCATTTTTTAAAATTGAATCTTAGATCAGTCGAACAGGGGGTCCACCAAGAGGTTTTCAATCTAACTTTTTGTCGACTGAGACCATTGTTTAGTTTAGAATATGCAAAATAGGCCTAGTGGGTTTTTGTCGAGTAAGAGACCAACTGAGTGATTCTCAGTCGACAAACTTGTTGACCAAGACAGTTCTCGGTCGAAGTTTTTGTAAACCGGCTGAATTGATGTAAATGATTATTGTGAAGGTTGTTTGAGCTTGTTTATAGTAATAGTCATGAAAATCAAATATGAGAATGTATTCATTTATAATTTTTAAGAGTTTGGCACACATATATCAAAGAAGACATCTTCTCGGGTAGTAATAAGTAACTTCTTTCTAATATATTGACATTGATCAAATGGAAGCAATTTTATAAAAATATCAGCCAATTGTTCTTCACTGTCAACATGATGAAAAGATATGCGATTTTTAGAAATATGACCCTTAAGAAATGGTGTCGGATTTCAATATATTTAGCACGACTATGCATAACCGGATTGTGTGCCAAATTTATAGCACTTGTATTATCACAGAGAATTGGTATACATGAAAAAGGAAAGCCATAATCATTTAAAACTTGTTGCATGTAAAGAACATGAGAACAATAGGAACCATCCGCCATATATTCGGCTTTAGTGGAAGAAAGGGTGACTGTATTTTGTTTCTTGCTAAACCACGATACTAAAGCTCATCCTAATAAGAAGGAACCACCACTTGTGCTTTTTTGATCAAGTCGACAACCAACATAATCAGTGTCGGTAAAATCTTTTAAATCTTGTGATTGACCTTTTGGATACCATAATCCATATTAGGTAGTACCAGCAAGAGATCTTAAGATACGCAACAGCTTGAAAATGAGATTGCATTGGTTTAGATTGAAATCTAGCACAAAGTTCAATGGAAAACATAATGTCCAATCTAGAAGCAGTTAAGTTATTCATAGCCCTATATAAGGAATCATCAATGGGTTCTCCATCTTCATCCTTGTCAATTTTTGTAGAGGTGGCCATTGGTGTGGTAGCATGCTTGAAATGTTCCATTCCGAATCATTTTAAATGTTCATTAGTGTACTTCTCTTGTCTTACGAAAATTCTAGTGGGTGTTTGTTTTATTTGAAAATCAAGAAAGAATGTTAATTCTCCCATATGACTCATTTCAAATTCCTTTTTCATTATGTCACTAATTTTTTGCATAAGGAATCGTTTGAGGCACCAAAAATGATATCATCAACATATATTTTTACAACAAGAAAATCTAATTCATATGTTTTGAAGAATAATGTAGAGTCCAAATTTCCAATCACTACTACAGAAACAACATTCAACGTCGCTTTTATGGGCATCAATTGTTTAGTAAAACCAAAGTTGATAACATTCAACGTCGGCTATTAAGTAAGACCGACGTCAATATTCGAGGACCATCCAGACACGGGTATCACATTGTATTCAACATCGGCTAGATAAGAGAAATTGACGCCTAAAATAGCCCGTGAAATCCAATTTTTGAGATTGCCCCCAAAGTGTCACATATAGCATCCGTTTTTTATCTAATAACCGACGCCGGAAGAGGATAAAGTTTGCGCAAAAAGCTCCAATATCGGAGTCGGTCTTCCTTGGATAACCGACATTGATAGGGGTTCCCGCCAAAAAAATTAGGGTAAAGATTATCCAATTGGACTTCGGCTGTTTCCTATCAACCGACGCTTAATATGTTTAGGTGTCAGTTCGTTAGATAAACAACGCCATTTACTAACTTAATAGACCCCCGAACAACTATTTCTTCCCCTTTCTTTTATTTTATTGCGAACAACTAGGCGACCGACTCTTGACGGCTCCCTTGCTTCCTACTGCGTCACCGCCGCCGCCTACTGTTGTTGGTGCCTCTGCTTTCCGCCACCGCCGCCTCCTTCTCCTGTTGCCACTCTGCTCTATGCTGCCACCGCCTCCTTCTCCGCTCGCCATCGTCTCTTTCTCTGCTCGCCGCTGCTACTACTCACATGGATGTCATGGCTCCTCACACCGTTTCCGATGCTCCTCACACCGCCGCCACTGCTCCTCACACCGCCGCTGCTCTTCTCCACGATGCTAGCTGCTCGACAAGTATCCCTCTTCTTCTTCGTTCTCACTCATTACCAACAACAAGCATTGTCGTGGTTCTGCTTGTTGTTGGTAAGGAGGGAGAAGAAAGAAAAGAGGGTATTTTGTTCATTTATTTTTTTATCTATTGCTTTGTATTTTTTATCTACTGATTATATTTATTTATCTAATGCTTTGAGATTATTTATTTGGATGTTGCTATTGTAAATCAACCTAGTATATGAACAAATCTTTTGCTTGCATATATTTGTGCTTCTAATCCTAATGCTTGGCCTAATTCAGTAAATTTTGACGCATGTTGAAATAAGATTTAAACTTGTCCATTCTAGCATCCTAATTTGATTTGATTAAACCCTAACATTGATGAAACCCTAACATCAATTGTGATGTAACCCTAACACGTACATATCTATCATTATGTCTTTTAGCCTAGAAACCCGTCTAAGATTTACTAATTAGGAGTAAATCTTGGATAGTCCCCGGTTTGGGACTGTTCTTGAACACCTAATCTCACTTAGGATGTAAGTGTATAATGTGTATTGGGTTTTTGAGAAAATTTCGGTAGCATTTCCCCGTTTGTTCTCTAAGTACATATCAGGAAATGCTGCCGAAATTTTCTTGAAACTCAATACACATTATACACTTACTAGTGAGATTAGGTGTTGAAGAGTGGGATAGGTGGTACACATTTATTATATATAAGTATGACATCACATTTATTTTTGTTGGCCTTGAAACCCGTCCAACATTTACTCAATAGGAGTAAATCTTGGATAGTCCCCGATTTGGGACTGTTCTTGAACACCTAACCTCACTTAGGATGTAAGTGTATAATGTGTATTGGGTTTTCGAGAAAATTTTGACAGCATTTCCCCGTTTGTTCTCTAAGTACATATGTACTTAGAGAACAACGGGGAAATGCTGCCGAAATTTTCTCGAAAACCCAATACACATTATACACTTACTAGTGAGATTAGGTGTTCAAGGATGGGATAGGTGGTACACATTTATTACATATAAGAATGACATCACATGTATTTGTTAACCCTAGACCCTAATCTTGTTGTAATATATACTTGTTTTCTCTTTGATCATAGAATGGATAGATCATGGATGTCCATTCACAATCACTGCACCCCAGAGTTTATTTATGGTCTTGACTAGTTTATTAGATTCTCTGAGAAACATAGGAAACAACCTGGAGATAGGTTCTACTGTCCATGTAGGCATTGCGGTAACAGCTTAAAAGTTAGCACTGGTGATGAAATCAAAAGTCATGTCAGGTACTACGGGATTATACAAGGCTATACAGAATGGCACTGGCATGGAGAGATTTCAAGACTGAAACCAGTGGATGTCGATAGCAGTGCTTGTGTGGAAGAAGAAAATGCCTCCAATGACGTAGATGTGAATGAACCAGTTCCAGTAGACATCATTGAAGCGATGTTGGATAGTTGTGGGGTAGAGCACACCGATCCATCTCCCATGTTTAGAAACATTA
The DNA here is from genome assembly GCA_963693085.1 of Alisma plantago-aquatica. NCBI lineage: Eukaryota > Viridiplantae > Streptophyta > Magnoliopsida > Alismatales > Alismataceae > Alisma > Alisma plantago-aquatica. The sequence continues at coordinate 21,921,570 of OY856410.1, forward strand.
TGCATGATGTTGAGATACCGTTATACACAGGTTGTACTAAGTTTATGAAGCTTAGAGCTGTGTTGAGATTGTATAAGCTAAAAGCTAACAATAGATGGAGTGACAAAAGCTTCACGTCATTGTTGTCTTTGTTGAAAGAAATGCTTCCTGAAGGAAACGAGATGCCAATCTCAACATACCAGGTAAAGAAATTGGTGTGCCCAATGGGAATGGAGGCCAAGAAGATACACGCATGCCCGAATAATTGTGTATTATTTCAAAAGGACTATGTGGATTTGAAAGATTGTCCCAAATGTGGTGCGTCATGGTATAAATTGACTACTTCGGGGGAGTCCAAAATTGGTTCTCCTGCCAAGGTGATGTGGTATCTACCTATAATATCACAGTTTCAATGCTTGTTTGCCAATCTGATAGATACGAAGAATTTGAGGTGGCATGTAGATGTTAAGAAAAATAATGATGGGATCCTACGACATGCGTCTGATTCCCCACAGTGGAAGAAGATTGATCTATTATACCCTGAATTTGATGAAGAAGTCAGGAATCTAAGACTTGGGATTTGTAGAGATGGGATGAATCCGTACGGGACATTGAGCAGCCAACATAGCACGTGGCCAATCATGCTTGTTATATACAATCTTCCTCCCAAGATGTGTATGAAAAATAAGTATGTAATGTTGTCGTTGTTGATATTGGGCCCTAAACAACCTGGGAATGATATGGATGTTTATCTTGAACCTTTGATTGACGACTTAAAGAAACTCTGGGGTGAAGGTGTGATGACCTATGATGCTTCACGAAGAGAGACATTTCGTTTGCATGCTATGTTGTTTTCACTATTAATGACTTTCCAGCATATTGGGATTTGTCTGGATATAGTGTCAAAGGAGCTAAACCATGTCCTTTATGTGAAATGAACATTGATTCAACAAGACTAAAACATGGTGGTAAGACTGTATATTTCGGTCATCGAAGGTTTCTTACAAAATTCCACCAGTATCGTACGAAGCGCAAAGCATTCAATGGATTGAATGAGGAACAGAGTGTACCTAAACCTACACCAGGGGAGGTTGTTTATGAAAGAGTAAAAGACTTTGTCAATGAATTTGGTAAGAGATCACAACGTACTATGGCCACACGGAGTGACAAATCTTTATTCAAGAAGAAGTCAATATTTTGGGATCTTCCTTATTGGAGTTCTTTGACATTCGGGCATTGTATCGATGTCATGCACGTTGAGCAAAATGTCTGTGATAGTGTCATTGCTACTTTGTTGAATATACCAGGTAAGACTAAAGATGGGATAAAATCCACACTGGACCTACGTGAAATGGGAATAAGGTTAGAATTAACAAAATTACGTGAAATGGGAAATCGGAGAACATACTTACCTCCCGCTTGTTACACATTGTCTAGAAAGGAGAAGAAAACTTTTTGTGAATGTTTGGTAAATGTTAAGGTGCCACATGGTTACTCATCCAACATTCGTAGATTGGTATCAATTAAAGATCTAAAGTTGATAGGTCTTAAATCTCATGATTGGCACACTCTAATGCGACAAATATTGCCTGTGACAATTCGATCTATATTGGTGAAGCATGTAAGCTTTGCAATCACCAGACTTTGTTTCTTTTTCAATAGTCTATGCAACAAAGTTATTGACCCTGATACTCTCTATAATTTGCAAAGAGAAGTGGTTGATACCCTATGTCAGCTTGAGATGTATTTCCCTCCTTCGTTCTTTGATATCATGGTACATCTTGTTGTCCACTTGACTAGGGAAGTGAAAATGTTGGGACTAGTTTTCTTGCATTGGATGTATCCCTTTGAACGATACGTGAGCATTTTTAAAAGTGATGTTCGAAACTGTTATCAGCCTGAAGGGAGTATTATTGAGGGTTATGTGGCGAGAGAGGTTATGGATTTTTGCAATGACTTTCTTAGTGGTAATGACACTCTTGGTAATGACAAGAATATTGAGGAGCAATTTGGCAAAGGAATTTTGGGATCACAGGTGAAAATAATCAGCCGTGAGCAGTTGGAATAAGGTCACTTGTATATTTTACACAACATGGACGAAGTGAGTGTTTATATCAAGGAGCATACCAATTTCATCAAGAGACAATATCCTCGAGCCAATACAATGTGGCTTGCTAGAGAGCATAAAAAAACATTTATTAAGTGGTTTGAAGATAAAGTCTTACATCAACTATCTCAAACACCAGATGATATTAGTGAAACTATCAAATGCCTCTCCTTTAAACCAAAATTGAATGTTATGTCTTATGAAGGGTATGACATTAATGGATTCACATATTACACAAAGCGCCAAGATGATAAGAGTGTCGTCCAAGTGGGGTCACCCTTCAAGCGTCGACTATGTTTTTTGCAAGTACAAAGGATAAGAGTCTACGTGACGCTAAAATGTCATATTACGGTGTCATTGAAGACATATGGAAGTTTGACTACATAGATTTCAGAATGCCGCTCTTCAAATGTAATTGGGTTGATAACACCAAAGAAGTTAAAGTGGATGAATTGGGTTTCACTTTAGTGAACTTTGAAAAGATTGGCGAGAAGGGTGAACCATTCATATTGGCATCACAGGCGAAACAAGTATTTTATATCGATGATCCTGCAAATGATAAATGGTCAGTTGTTCTTCACGGTAAAAGACAGTTCATTGAAGATCCTATAGATGAAGAAGAGTATTATGATAAGTATGATGACTCTAGTCCATTCTCAGTTGGGTTGCCAACACCAACAGATATTGAAGCTAATGATGACTTGTATGTGCATGTAGATAACAATGAAGGATTGTTAATTGATAAAAAATTGCAATATTAGAGGCATGTTTATATTTTTTTATATGTTTTATTTTTCTAAATGTGAAGGTGAATTACTTTACAATGTGCATGTGAACATTACAATGTAAATTTTACAATGTGAATTACTTTACAATGTGAACTTTACAATGTGAATTACTTTACAATGTGAATGTGAACTTTACAATGTGAGCTTTACAATGTGAATTACTTTACAATGTGAATGTGAACTTTCAGATGGCTGAACATTCTCCTAATGACCGTCCTGATGATTACCGTGAGGGTGAGGACATCAATGTGCCACCTCACAATGTAAGTTTTAAAAATATATCATATACTTATATCTATATGCCCATTTATAGTTATATCCTGTAAGTGTGTTTATTTTATCAAATTTTAGGTTGATGATGCACATGCACCCTCTGAAGCACTTGAGGCACTTGATGAGAAACACAAAAAAGTTGACAAGAGAACAGGCATCACTATGATGAAGAAGTTATTAGTGCTAAGGGGCAATGGACCCAAACTTGTTGCGGATTTTGATAATGCAGGAAATGCAATTGGAGTGAATCACAATTCGTTTGTTTCATATCTTGGGTATGTTAATCGTAGCCATTGCGGATGTAAGATAGATTCTTGGCATAAAATTCCTAAGGGGAAGAAATACATAATATGGAAGGATTATGCTTGAGTTATTATTAATTTGCAATTCTATTTTGTAGATTAATAATTTTTTGGATACTAGTTAATAGCAATTCTATTTTGCAGAGTATATTTGCATTGGATGAAAAGTTGCATCGTAAATGTGTGATGAAACGTTGTGGGAGAGTCTTAAGAAACTATAGGACAAATCTCACCCGAGAATACATAAAATAAGGTGACAAGAGGAAGAAGACAGCCATCGAACAGTGGAACTTCCTGGACCAAAAAGAATGGGACGTGTTTGTTTCTTCAAGAAAAACTGATGAATTCAAGGTATTAGGCGTCACTCCCAATTTAATTAATATATGTTGTATTCACCTACTCAAGATTAACATTTAGTGTTACTAACCAAATCATTAATGTGCATACTAACTAGGCCCTCACTGAGGCACAAAGAGCAAGGCGTGCACTAAATGTGCATGACCACACAATGGGTCTAAAGGGGTACGCAGGCATTCACCAAAGACTACATGTTGATTCTACTACTCAGTCTACTTCTACTCAAGAGTCCTCTACTATAGGTACTACACCTCTGCCTCGCCATGATGTCTGGATAGCTAGGAGGAAAAATAAGAAGGGAGAAATAAGGAAGCCCACAGCTGTTGAGGCGGCTGCAAAAATGGTAAAATACAACTCTTAGAGCAATCGTTCAAATATTGATTATTTGTAGTGTTTAATTAGTTACAAATTTTTATTTTGACGATTAGCGGGAGCTGCACGAGCTGAGGAAACAAGGCAAGTTCATCCCTGAGGGCACAAGGGATGAATTGACAGTTGATCTAGGTAACCCAGAGCATCCTGGACGTGTTAGGGTTGTAGGGGCTGGTGTGGGCATCAAAGCATGCTTTGGGCTATTCCAGTGCAAACATGTCCCAAAAGTGAAAATTTCACAAGAAGAGGTAACAAATTCTTTCTTTAGAATGTTACTGTAAAAGAGAATTCAATAATTAGAATATAACATTTCTTTTATCCATGTATAGGTAGATGATGTGCACAAATCATATCATCTTTTGGATCATGTTTGATTGCATATACATGTTGTTTTTACTCAATTATCACTCTCATTCATGCTAGATTCTATATTTTTAGCTATTCATACTTGTCTAATGGTTTGGATTATAGGTACTATATTTTGCAAGGAAATGATAAGGAATATATCATATTATCTCTTATTGGATCACTCCTCAAGTATCTACATCTTTTGGGATTCAAAACTACGCAAATACCACTTTTTACGGCATTCAATTCAGACCTACATGCTGAAAGTTATGAGCAGAATACACAACAGCCCAAAACATCCAAGTGCACGCCGTGCACCAAAACTGCACACCGTGTACCAAAAGTGCATGTCGTGCACCTGGGAGCGTCAAGCAGACCAAAGTTTCTAGAAAGTTGTACGGCGTGCACCTGCGAGCTGAAAGTTTCTAGAAAGTTGTATGGCGTGCATTTCTTCAGCACACGTCGTGCACCTAGGAGCTAAAGGTTCTTGGAAAGTTACACGGTGTGCATTTCTTCAGTGCATGCCGTGCATAGGGCATTCTGGAGCAAATTGAAAGCTTTTGGAAAGTTGCACGACATGCACTTTGGGTGCACGGCGTGCACCTGGCAGTTTCAGCATTTTAAAAAATATGAGTTTTTGTTTAAAACGAGAGGGGAACTTAATGGGCGGTTATGCTCGGTCATTTGTGTCAGTTCCCTCATCCCAGAGAAAGCCTAGAGCAGAGAAGGGCAATTTGGAGGAGAAAAGAGGTGGTTCCTTGCCAAAGAACCTCCATTCTTCTTCTCTTCTTCTCCAAGCTTCTTCTCCAAGGTGCAACAGAGCTTCTTCACTCCACCAAGCTTCTTGGGAGAGAGATTTTCCCGGTTTGGAGAAGTTGTAGAAGTGGAATTTCGTCCTCAAGTCGGAATTCTACCTTTCTTTGGTTACACCTTGGGATTGCTTAGCTTTTCCTTCTCTAAACCATGCTAAACTCTGAAATTTCTGCACATTTTTTGTTGTACATCATTATGGACGAGTAGACTCTTTTTCTTGGACATGGAAGAGTAACTCCCTTGTCATAGCTTGTATGAACATATGAATTTCGTACTAAATTTTAGTTTCTTGCATGTTACAAGAGTTGTTTCAGATCTGAAATGCTTGTTTTCGTTATTGCTCATCATACTTGCATGTTTTATGCTTTCTTTCATAATCTGAGAAGATGTGTTTGAGAGTATGGAGTTACACTTTTGGCAACTTGTCCTTGACCGTGAGAGTGGTTGGGATTATGTTGAGGAGTAAGGTTTGTGATTTCAAATGCAATACATACACGAGAGTGATGTATGGAGTTAAAATCATCATCACTTCATCGGGTTGTGAGTGATGACTACAAACCTCCTTTGCAAGTTAATTAACATGTTTAAATTCGTATTTTAATATAAGCTATGATGCTATAGTGAAATCCCAAGTCTAGGATCCTTCCAAATCTGAATCTTAACCTTTCTTAAGTGATAATTTACTATTTTGTTTTTAATCTATAATTTAGTTGTTCTAATCCAATCATCTTGTGTACAACGATCTAGATTATTCAAAATCATAACTCTTGCGCCTAACTAACCAACGCTCCTTGTGTTCGATCTCGACTAAAACTACTCTCGTATACTTGTGGGATATAGCTAGTTGAGTAAAAGATCATTCTTATGATTGAAACTCGTTAGTGTAAACAACCAACAAGTTTTTGGCACCGTTGCCAGGGAGCATCAGTATTCCTGTTAGAGTAAGAGTTGTTTATAGGTAAATGAGACTAGATCACAACCTTCATATCCACCATCATATCCATAAATCATAATTCATCATGATCATCATAATTTGTTGTATCTTCCACATTTGTTTTTGTATCTCATTCACCTTGTTTATTTGCAGAAGCATATGGGGTGTTCATAAAAAGATCCTTGAACCGTGCATTTCTCTACATTCAGAAAAGGAACACATCATTTGTAGCCCTCGTGGAGCAAGAAGTAGTGAAACCCAAACATGTATGGAGGAATTACAACCCATACAACCATCATCCATGTCACCATCATATGCCCCACCCTCATCCACACATCCTTCATCCACACCACCATCAATCACACCTAATTCACCGCCATCATATATACCACCAACAACCATACCACATTCTTCCACACCCTCATATACACCACCAACATCCATACAACATACACCACCACCATCTACCCCACATCTACCTAATCCTCTGGATTCACATGTAGAACAAGTCAAGGAGGATGATCTTCCTCTTAATCACTACTTTGGTACAGCTGCAATGCACATGAGTGGGCCTATTAATATTTTGGAATTTGAGGCAGAGGAGTTTTCTATCAGCCCATCCATCATACAATTTCTATAGCTGAATGCATTTGGCGGGACACCAATGGAGGATCCAAACCTCCACATTGCTGAATTTCTGCAGTTGCTAAGCACCATAAAGATATATGATGTTCCTACTGATGGGAGACGCCTAATTCGTTTTCCTTTCTCTCTTAAATATAGAGCCAAGGCATGGCTCTATACTTTTCCAAAGAATTCAATCAGCACTTGGGAGGAGCTTCTAAAGGTCTTTTTGGCAAGATATGTTCCACCTAGCAAAACTTTGCAGCTAAGGAGTCAACTCATCAATTATTCTCAAAGGGATGGAGAGACCTTGTATGATACATGGGAGAGGTTCAAAGATCTTCAACATCTTTGTCCACATCATGGTCTAAGCAATTGGCTTCTATTGCAATCTTTCTATAATGGTTTGTGCTACAATACAAGGATGTCTATTGATGCAACTGCAAATGAAGCTCTAATGAACAAATCTTATAGAGAAGCCTATGTTATTATTGAAGATATGGCAGCAAATCATGGCCAATGGAGTCCGGCTGCAAGCTACCACCCATCCTTTTCACATACTACTTTTGGAATGCAAATGGAAGATCACGCGGTCGGTGTTATAGACTTGATTGCAACAAGGCTAGACACTGTCACAAAGGTTTGAGAATCTAAGAACACAACTATTTCAAAAAGCCAACAATATTTGTGATGCATGTGGGTTTCTTTGACACTCATCTTCTACATGTTATGCTTCTTCTATTTATTCTCCAATGGGCTACACTCCACCGGACTTCTAAAGAAATGTGAACCCAAATTTCATTCAGTCAAAACAACCACAAGTAACTTCTAGATTAGAGTCCATGCTTGCAACATTTGTTTCAACTCAAATGCAGCAAAATGAGGAGCTCCATCAACAAAGACAATCAATGAAGGGTACCATTTGCCAACTCTCTTCTAAGGTGGACGATATTGCCACTCATGCACACATCATGGAGAAACAAATTGCCCAGCAAGCTCTTTTTAGTAAAGAAGCATTTCCACCTTTCTTGCCTAGTCCACCAGAGATGAATCCTACATATTTCAGGCCGGTGACATTGAAGAATGGAGTTGTTCTAGAGGTATATCCTTTAAAGTATGATGATGTTGATACCCATGACGATTATGAAGTTGCAACTAAAGGGGAGAAAGTCACAACACATGCTCTACATGTTGATTCTTTAAGCATGCCACATGTCCTTCCTCCTCACATTCTAGATGACACAATTCTTTATATGAGAACACTCTTCCCAACTCATATTTTGATGATGCTTCAAAGGAGAATGAAAAGAAAAATTGTATTGGCATACAAAAGACTATTCTTGCTGCAACTCATAGGTTCTTTTGCTTGCCCCAAATCAAGGACATATTTGCAAGGACGCATCAATCTTTAGCACAACAATTTCCAGCTGCAAATCAAAGCACTCGTCCTCCATGGACTTTGATGTTTCCACCAGGATGAGGTACCCGGTTGCAACCTTTTTAGTTTGATTTATACAGTGAGGAAACTGCAAATTTCAAGCTTAATTAGGGGGGAGCAACCGGATGGTAACCTAGTTCTTTTAGCTTTTCGCTTTCATGTTATTTGCTTCTTGTCATTTGCTTTTGTTTTGTGTTCATATTTCAGTCTTTTGTTTTCGATTCTGCTCTTCTTGTGGCAAATTTAGTATGATATGAGATTTATCTTTTATATGTGGATAGAACTCCTATGGTTAACTGATTTTCCTCTTTTGATGACAAATATCATTTGGAGAAATTGTAAAAGGCATGCATTAATTAAAAGAAACCTTTTTGGCCATCAACATGTGCTTAACTCTGGTTTATGCTTCTAGTCTGAACATTCATCTTTCACATACTTGATTGCTTAAAACATGTAATGGTTTCAATTTTTGTGCGTAAATCAACTTTACACATCATTTGGAATACGGGATGCCCTTGTCAAGCTCTTAGTGCATTTTCAACCACTGTTTCAATGAAAAAAAAATCAAAACAAATGAATGAAATCTAGCTAATGTTGCAATTTAGTTGACTCTCCTATGTTTTGGAAAATTTTAAAATTTATTTTGGCTTATCTCATCTTTATACTCCATAAATGATGGCTAACTGCCCACATATCATGCTAGCCTAGTGTAAGTCCGATCTGGCCACGATGGTTAGGTGGTATGTCTTAAAAGAGGGTAAAATACCCCAACCGACATTCCACATGTGCATAAGCCTATATTAGCAGCCGAGTGTCGGAACCCACAATCCATTATCATATCATTTTTTGGGAAAGAAGGAGAGTATAACCAAAATTGTCAATTTTAACTATGATTTCATCATTTGTATCCTTAATAGTTGAGAGTTTGAGTTGCACATCCACTAAATGCTTGGCTTGGTCATCCAAATTCTACTTATTGTTGTTTAATTGATTAATTTATTTAATTGTGACCACCCCTGCTGAACTAAAAATATCTTTCTTTGGTGTTTAAGTTGAATTGATGGCTATGAGCATATACATGTTGATCATGGTTGGTTTGGTCTTATACACATCTTTCATTTCATTTAATCTATTCATGAACTTGACAATTCTTCATTTATGTTTCTATGCTCTTTTTGCTTGAGGACAAGCAATGGTTTAAGCTTAGGGGGATTTGATGTGCACAAATCATATCATCTTTTGGATCCTATTTGGTTGCATATCCATGTTGTTTTGACTCAATTATCACTCTCATTCATGCTAGATTCTATATTTTTAGCTATTCTTACTTGTCTCATGGTTTGGATTGTAGGTACTATATTTTGCAATGAAATGATGAGTAATATATCATATTATCTCTTATTGGATCACTCTTCAAGTATCTACATGTTTTGGGGTTGAAAACTACGTAAATACCACTTTTTACGGCATGCAATTCGGACCTACACGCTGAAAGTTATGAGCAGAATACACAACAGCCAAGTGCACGCCGTGCACCAAAAATGCACATCGTGCATCAAAAGTGCACGCCGTGCACCTGAGAGCGTCAAGCAGATCGAAGTTTCTGGAAAGTTGTACGGCGTGCACGCAATTGCACGACGTGCACCTGGGAGCTGAAAGTTTCTGGATAGTTGCGCGACGTGCATTTCTTCAGCACACGTCGTGCTCCTAGGAGCTAAAGGTTCCTGGAAAGTTGCATGGTGTGCATTTCTTCAGTGCACGCCGTGCACAGTGCATTCTGGAGAAAATTGAAAGTTATTGGAAAGTTGCACGGCGTGCACTTTGGGTGCACGACGTGCACCTGGCAGTTTCAGCATTTTAAAAAATATGAGTTTTTGTTTAAAACAAGGAGGAACTTAAAGGGCGGTTATTCTCGGTCATTTGTGTCAGTTCCCTCATCCCAGAGCAAGCCTAGAGAAGAGGAGGGTGATTTGGAGGAGAAAGGAGGTGGTTCCTTGCCAAAGAACCTCCATTCTTCTTCTCTTCTTCTCCAAGCTTCTTCTCCAAGGTGCAGCAGAGCTTCTTCACTCCACCAAGCTTCTTGGGAGAGAGGTTGCCCGGTTTGGAGCAGCTGTAGAAGTGGAATTTCATCCTCAAGTCGGAATTCTACCTTTCTTTGGTTACGCCTTGGGATTGCTTAGCTTTTCCTTCTCTAAACCATGCTAAACTCTGAAATTTCTGCACATTTTTTGTTGTACATCATTATGGATGAGTAGACTCTTTTTCTTGGACATGGAAGAGTAACTCCCTTGTCATAGCTTGTATGAACATATGAATTTCGTACTAAATGTTAGTTTCTTGCATGTTACAAGAGTTGTTTCAGATCTGAAATGCTTGTTTGTGTGATTGGCCATCATACTTGCATGTTTTATGCTTTCTTTCATAATCTGAGAAGATGTGTTTGAGAGTATGGAGTTACTCTTTGGGCAACTTGTCCTTGACAGTGAGAGTGGATGGGATTATGTTGAGGAGCAAGGTTTGTGATTTGAAATGAAATACATACATGAGAGTGATGTATGGAGTTAAAATCATTATCACTTCATCGGGAGGTGAGTGATGACTACAAACCTCCTTTTCAAGTTAATTAACATGTTTAAATTCGTATTTTAATATAATCTATGATGTGATAATGAAATCCCAAGTCTAGGATCCTTCCAAATCTGAATCTTAACCTTTCTTAAGTGATAATTTGTTGTTTTGTTTTAAATCTATAATTTAGTTGTTCTAATCCAATCAACCTGTGTACAAGGATCTAGATTATTGAAAATCATAGCTCTTGTGCCTAACTAACCAATGCTCCTTGTGTTTGACCTCGACTACAACTACTCTCGTATACTTGCGGGATATAGCTAGTTGAGTAAAAGATCATTCTTATGATTGAAACTCGTTAGTGTAAACAACCAACAGTACATAGGAGAGTCGATGCAGTAGTTGATAAGAGAATCAAGGATGCAGTTGATAAGACACTCCATGAAGTAATGAGCAAGTGGAAGGCATCTCTGACTGCCACTCAGCAGATGGTACCTATGGCGTCCCACTCTACTCCTACTGCAGAGGTTGGGAGTAGTAATCATGTAGACCCACCACCTAGCACATCTGCTGTAAGTATTTTTATGACATAGTAACTAGTCTTTTCAAGATGATATTTTCAAGACGATATGTATATATGTATATAACATTCTTTACACAATTCTGTAGGGGTCGAAGCGATGTCGTCTAAAAAGTAAAGAATATGTCATTGCAGAGGCGTCGACTTACCCATCCCTACCAGGGGAAATGTTTCATGGGTCTCCATTACCAGCTGGTTGGGTTTGTGTGAGCCCGCTACGTATATTCCCCAAGTGGATGGATCTTCCATTGCCAATGGCCCACCTAGATTGTGAAATGTTTGGTGAGGCAGAAGGCGGAGTGATATTGTGGCCAAAAGCAGATGTCGTCTATACTGAAATTGTATGGTAAATTTACATTACGTTAAATTGTTAGTGTGTGTATATGATGTCAATTGATCTGAAATTATATATATATATATATATATATATAGGTTAAAAAGAAGACACCCAGAGCATATGGGCCTCCACCTCCACCTCCTACATTACCAAGTTGGGTTCCACAGGACCTACCTATCCCGTTAGGTCCTAATTGTAGGGGTATGGAAATATGGTTAGGCGAACATGATATAAATTGCCCTATAACTGTTACTATAGATGCGGATGCTGCAGGTCAACCATACAAAAACAAACTATTTATACAAGATCTTTTGGAGTTGTTTTGATATGATAGGCTGAATACATCTTTGATAGAGCTATGGATAAGGTGAGATATTCATTATACATCCATATACCTTGTGTAGGATCTGGTGATTTGGTTTCATATATATTAATACATACGTAATACATGTTTTGGAACGACCTAGACAAGATATGTGCAGATTTTTCATTCGAACATGTAGGATTTTTTGATTCCATCTTTGATTGGTCTAGTACCTAAAGAACCTTCGTCAGTTCAAATATTGTTGTGATGGTTTTACAAATTTTTCTCAAAATAACAAGACGGTGATAATAGCTCCATTCAATGTGGAGTAAGTTTACTTTGCTTATAATTTGGACTTAAGAAAAATACATTTTTATTGTGGATTTTGAGTTATTAATTTTCAACTTTTTTACCTATAGGGGTATGCATTGGGAGTTACTAGTTATTTTCCCCGAGACATTCACTGACTATTATCTAGATCCTAAGGGGACTAAATTGAATTCAAAATATGGAAACACAATGAAAATGGCATTATTCCGGTGAGAAATATTTTATTTTCATATCCATTAACATATGTTAAGGTAATTACTATTTAATTATGCAATGTACTATACTACATTAACATGTAGAGGTTTAGATGAGTTCAAAAAGGCTGGAGGAAAGGTCCCCAGGAAAAAGAACCAACCAATAATTTAGAAGAATGTGGAAGTAAGTTCCCGACTGCAATGTATATATTATTTATGTGAATAGTGCTTAATTAGTTGTATTTTTTAATATTTTGTATGTTTCAATTTATAGTGTGCTACATAAGACAACAGATGGGAAAGTACATACTATGTGATGCAATTTATGCACATGATTATCAAATATATCGTAGTGGACATCGATACCATTCCTGAGGTATTATATATCTCATTAGATAAAATGAAATATATCAATCTTATTTATATATTATTAATTATATATATACATCCTCCTCTTTGCAGCTGTTTAAAACTGACCACACTATAGGAAAGGCCTTACTAGATGTACATGCTCCCTATATTATGGAAGAATTAAATGATGGAAGAGAAGAATGGGCTAAAGCCATACAAGTAGTGGGGTTTTTTAAATATAATTAGGATGTTGATAGCGAATAATGATGAAAGAATGATATTTTGTAAATGAATTTTTGAATTGTAATATGTGTGAATGTTTCTACATGTCTGAATGTTTCTACATGTGTCTGAATGTTTATACATGTATGAATGTGAAAATGAATGAAAATGTTGGTTTCTATATGAATGTTTCTACATGTGTGAATGTGAAAATGAATGGAACTGTAGATTGCTACATGAATGTTTCTACATGCGTGAAAATCGAATGGAACTACAGGTTGCTAAATGTGTGAAAATTAATGAGTTGTTAATTTTCCAGGTTTGTGGCTTGTTGTAGGCTGATATCAATGGATGTCGTAAAACCTACAGTTCATAAATGAACTGCAGGTTTCTCATCATGCAACCAGCCATAACAGGCATGCAGACTGATAAAAAAAATACATACAATAGGCGTCGGTTATTTTAAGAAACCGACGACGAATGCTTACAGCGTCGGATAATAGCTAAAACTCACACCTAATGAGACCAGACACCACAGCCGTGCTGGCCAGCACGGTCATGGTAGCAGGTGATATGGCGTAGGTTATCAATAATAAACCGACGTTGATGGATACTTACAGCGTCAGCTAATAGCTAAATATGACGCCTAATGAGGCTAGACACAACGACCGTGCTAGACAACACGGCCGTGGTAGTAGGTGATATGGCGTCAGTTATCAATAAAAAAACCGACATTGATGGTGTCCTAAATGGCACCCTTTCTATAGCGCGAAGGTTTATGGCATCAGTTTCCGTAATAATAATCGACGCCTATATCCCCTACTGGCGCATTTTCGGTGGCACGTGAAGGTTTCTGGCGTGGGTTTGGAAACTGACGCCTAACGGTTTTCCTTTTAGCGACACACAAATAGGTGTCGCATTGAAACTGACACTAAAGGTCTTAAATAACTGACACTAAAGGTGGGTTATGTACTAGTGAATTGAGAAACTATTATCAAATAGATGAGTTTTAAGTCTTTCACACCAGTTTTGAGGTGCTTGTTTAAGACCATAAAGTGCTTTTTTAAGTTTATATACATGATCACTTTTGCCAGGGATTTCGAATCCAGGTATTTGGGCAACATATACTTCTTCTTGTATGATTCCATTTAAAAATTCACTTTTAACATCCATTTGGAATAGTTTGATGTCTTTGTGGGCAGCCATGGCTAATAGCATTCTTATAGCTTCCAGTCTTGCTATATGTGCATAAGTTTCATCAAAATCTATTCTTTCTTGTTGATTATACCCTTAAGCCACCAATCTTGCTTTGTTTCTAACTACCTCCCTGGATTCATTAAGTTTATTTCAAAAAAAACCATTTAGTTCCCATGATGATTTTTGCCTTGTGGTTTAGGAACTAAGTCTCGTACCTCATTTTTTGTGAATTTATTCAGTTCCTCTTGCATAGAAATTATCCAATATTCATCTTTTAGTGCACCATTTACCTTTTTAGTTTCAATGATTGATATGAATTCCATACTTACAAAATCTCTAAATGATGATCAAGTTTTTATTTTATCATGAGGATTTCCAATGATTAAATCGTGAGGATGATCTTTGAATAATCTAGGAATATGTTGGTGTGTCTCAATTTGTTGATTATTTTTAGTATTTTGATCGTATTTTGTGCTATAGTTAAGTCTTCAATCTGATGAGTAATGTCATTTATATACTCATATTAATTTTTAGTATTTTGCGTTTCTACTTCATAAAAAGTGATATGGATGGATTCTACAACTTTTCTAGTTGTAGTATTGTAAATTCTAAAAGCTTTTCTAGAAGTAGATTATCCCAAAAAGAATGCTATATGTGATTTAGAATCAAATTTGTCTCTATCGTCTTTGGTATTTATGATATAACAAGTTGTACCAAAGGTATGAAAAAAATCAACTCTTGGTTTTTTGTTAAAGATGAGTTCATATGGCGTTTTCTTTATATGAGAATGTACTGTTACTCTATTTAACACATAGCATGTTGTATTTTCTACTTCAGCCCAAAACGTTTTAGGCGTATTATGCTAAAGTAACGTTGTCCTAGCCATTTCTTGTGAGGATCGATTTTTCCTTTCTACTATGCCATTTTGTTGTGGAGTGCGTGGAGCTAAAAAATTATGAGTGTATCCTTGAGATGTCCAAAATTCTTCAAAGAGTTATTTTCAAATTCCCCCCATGATCACTCCTAATTGTACATATTTTATGTTGTAATAGATTTTCAATCTTAGAACAAAATTTTATGAATATTTGGATTGTATCATCTTTGTTTGCAAGAAAACGAACCCATGTGTATCTACAATAATCATCTACAATGATAAAGCAATATCTTTTTCCACTAATATTCTGAGTTCTCATAGGACCAAACAAATCCATATGAATAAGGTCTAATGATCTAGTAGTGCTAAGCATTGTTTTGGATTTGAAAGAAGTTTTGTTTTGCTTTCCTAAGGTGCATGGTTCATAATTTTCAAGTTTATTAAAGGATATTTTAGGTAACCCACATACAAGGTCATATTTACTTAACTTTTTGATGACATGTGAACTTGCGTGACCTAATTTTCTATGCCATAGTTGTAAGGATTCATCTTTTGCAAGAAGGCATTCTCAAATAATGGCTTGCACAGATTTAGGCCTAAGTATGTATATATTTCCTATTCTCTTTCCTTCATAAATGATTTTATTAGTGTTTTTAATTAATAGTTTACAACAAGTTTTATTGAATAAGACATCACAACCACTATCAGATTGCTGACTAATGCTAATTAAATTATAATGCAGGTCATGAATAAGTAAAATATTTTTGATTTGAAGATTTGTACCAATGTTACCTATTCCAACAATTTTTCCTTTTCCACTGTCTCCAAATGTGACTCTTCTTCTTTTCTTTTCTTCAAATGTTTGAAAGGACTTTTTGTTTTGGTCATATGCTTAGAGCATCCACTATCAACCACCCAATCCTGCAAAAGAGATAGATTTTGGTACCCATGTGATGGTCCTTTTTGGTTAGAAACATTTAATAACAAACAGAGTATAGTTACATGTTTTATGAATTGGATGTTTTAAGCTGAACAGAACTATCTTTGGTCAAAACATTTCCCAACCAAAGAGCATCTCGGTCGAAGCTTTTGTCGACCGAGAGTGTTATTGTTTTATAGGTTGATATATGCATGAAAATCAGTAACTTTCTTGGTCGACTATTTGTTCGACCGAAGATATCTCGGCCAAAGATTTTCTCGACTGGATTTGTTACTATTTTATCTAGTAGGTGCAGGTTTAAGACAAAAACTCCCTTGGTCGATAATTTTCTTGATCGAGGAGCATCTCACATGAACTTTTTTTTGACCAAAATTGTTTTTATTTGTTTTCAACAATTTGTTTGTTTCAATTTGAGCTTAAATTACTTCAATTGTGCTAAAGTACCAGTATGTTTGTTGAGATAAGACATTATGATTTTCAAAGTGAAGTTTTAGGTCAAATCTCAACTTAATTATATTCGACTTTGCTAAGTTTGGGGTCTTGAAACCCAAACTAATTCAACATCCTTTTTCTTGTATGGACATGAAAAAGAATAGTGTCCAATACATAAGCATTAGTGACAACAAATGGAATCAATTCCATTTCTCTTTTTATGATTTTGAGTTGAGTTGTTTTTGGGTACATATATGATCTTGGTTTTGGGTGCTTTTGTTCTTCTAGGTTTAGGTTGATGAGATTTTTCTTATGGAACATATCCTAGTCCTCTCCTTCCAATTTGACCAGAAGAATCTTTTAGGATCTTATCAGGAACACCATAATTTTTCAAGCTACTAATTTCCTTTTGTAACTTAGCAATTTCATCCATTTTCTTTTTAATATTTGACTTTTATTGGTCTAGATTAGATGATAAAACATCCCTTTGTTTGACAATAGAATCATAATCTACTTGAGTACACAAGATAAGTTGAGTTTGAAGATCATTTAATTTTGTAAGAAATTTAACCTTTTCTTGGTAAATAAAATCATAGTTTGTTTCCAGTGATAGTATTTTCATATTGCAATCATTAAGGGATGATTTCAAGGTGGCCTTTTCAAACATAACATTTACTTTTTCAACAGAAAGATCATTTAATTTTTTATATAGATCTTCAGTTGTTTTTGTAACTTTTTTTAATTTCTTCATACAATCAACATACTTGTCATGTAATTCTTCAATATTAGAAAATAATTCTTATTTTGATAAATCAAGTAGACTTACCTCATTTTAGTCTTCATTTTCATCTTCTTTGGCCATAAAAAAGTCTACATTTTCTTCTCCACTTTCAGTATCATTACTTGACTCATCCCTTGCAACTTTGTATGCTTTCTCTCCCTTCTTCTTGGAATAGACTTTCTTCCCTTTATTTATCTTGGGACACTCATTTTTGACATGTCCTTTCTTTCCGCATTTGAAACACATAAGATAAGATGAAGAAATACTAGAGTTTTTGTTAGGTCTATATCTTTTGTATTTCTTACCATTTACAATAAGTGCATCTTCTTCATCATCTCCTTCACTTGTTTCATCACTTTCTTTAGTGATGACTTTTGTAGCTTTTAGCGGTATGTCCTTCCTTCTTTCTTTTTGAAGTTCAAGCTCCTGTCTTTCTTCCTCCTCTAAGGTGACCTCATGAGTTTCCAGATTACCAATGAGCTTCTCCATCTTTAGTTTAGTGAGATCATTAGCTTAATGATTGTAACTTTCAGCTTGTATTTTGGAGGCAAAGACCTTACAATTTTTTAGACTTGATCTTCTTCACTTATTAATTTTCCTAATGCATTTAAACCATTAACAATAGTAGAAAATTGTACATACATATCACTAATAGACTCATTTGGTTGTGTACAAAATTGTTCAAACTTTGGTTTAACCATACTAATCTTAGAATTTTTAACTTGTATGATTCCTCCATGTGTAATAAAAATTCTATGCCATATATCATATGCAGTTTCACATGAGGAAATTCTATTGAATTCACTTACCAAAATAGAGCAATATAAAATACTTACAACCTAAGCATTTAGTTGAGCTTTTTTTACCATATTGGCATCCCATGCATCATATTCAGTTTTTAAAAGCTCATATAGAGTACACACCATCCTCCAAAGCTCCCAACTTATGCCTTGGAAATAAAACTGCATCATTCTCTTCCAATAGTTGTTGTTGCTTCCATCGAATGGTGGTGGACGAGATACGTGAGTTTCCTCCAGGTTCAAGATGTTGAGCACACCACCCCCATCCTTCAAGACTTGTTAAAGCTCCTTGAAGACCTACTCTGATACCAATTGAAAGATCTAGAGCGGGGGGTGAATATAACTTTTTGGAGTTTTAAACCGATTTAAAACAATTGAACAAAAAGTAGCAGGATACAAGGAAGATACATGAATGTAGAGCGGTTCCTACCTTAGAAATCTAAGGTAGTCAGTTCACTACCTGATTATTTCCAACTGGGATTTTGAAATAAATTTATTTTAGTTACACAAAATACAATTGCTTCCTATCTACATTCTTGAAGTAGCCTTCACCTGAAATATCCTCAACCTCTTTGAAGTAGCCTTCTAAATTAACTTCACATCCACGGAGCAGCCTTCGCCTCCTTGAAGTAGCTCCACCCCATGAAGTAGCCTTCTCCACCAAGAAGTAGCTCCAAGAGCCTCCTTTCAACAGCCTCCAACCTAGGAGTAGTCAAGGAGAACAAAGTATAACAACAAAGGAACAAGATTGGAAGAAAGAAATAACTTTACCAATGAGTACATCGCTTTGATTCTATATCAAGAATATAGAACTCCTATCCACTATAGATGAGTGTGGTTATGTGGTGGCTAGGAGATGCTTAGATATAGGACACGAAATTAGAGCTCAAGGAAATAAGATTTCAAGTATGAGTTTGCTTGTTGCTCACTAAGATTGAATCTCAAGTAGTAATGTGTGTATTAGGTGTCCTAAGGCATGTCAAATTTATAGGAAAGCGTTGCAAGGGCTTAGGGACGTACTAGAGTATTTATTGAGTGTTCTTAGTGCTCAATTAGCCGTTAGGTGTCTATAAATTGCATTGTAATGCCTAGATGTTTAGTGTTGAAAAGTGCAATCTAGAACTTGTCTTGGTCGAGAAACTTTTTGATGGAGATGTGTCTCGGTCGAGAACTTCTTCGACCAAGGGTTAGTTTGGAGTAAAAGTATTCAATGTGTATTTTGACTTTCCAACTACCAACTACTTCCAGTCTAACGGCTACGGAACCTACTCGAAGGTTTATCTCGGTCGAAAATGTTGTTGACTGAGAGAGTCTCAGTCAAAAAGTTAGTCGACCGAGAATTGATATGTTACAAAATGTTGAATCATCTACTAAGTGAGTGTAATTATGTGTAAATGTGATTGTATCTTAGGGGAGGATCTATCTAAGTGTTTTGAGTGGATAGGGAAGATCTAGCACTTGATTTACATGATATCTATGTACTTGTACATTATATACTTGTACAAGTTTTTTCATTGAGTACAATCATGAAAGTGAAAGCAATCTAAGCATATTGATCTCCAATTTGCATTGATCTTCAATAATCCACTTCCTTTTATGTTTATCCCTGAAATACTCAAATAACAAGTTAGATCCATAAGAATGAAATGTTTGTTATCATCAAAACAAAGGGTTTAGTCATATCCAAATTAGACAACATGACATTCTACAAGATAACCCATTGTGAGAGTATGAACATGTGGATAATAGGTTGAGAAATAGTTAGAAGATGTAGTGAGATGTAGTAGTAGGAAGTCAAGGAGAAAAATGTAGCACATAAAAATACAAATGATAGGTGTAAGGGCAAAAAATGGAAGTAGATTACATGTTGTGGGAATGTAACCTTTATAATGGGAGGTTTTCTATTATAATATGTAATACATATGTAAAAATCACATAATAGTGCAACATAATGTCTTTTCTTTTAGGGTTGTCAATGGAGAGGGTATGGTGGGTAATGGTATGGGTAATTACCCACTGCACCACTATCCTTACCCTCCCCTCACCCTTATCCTCTTACCCACAGGGTAAATGGGGAGGGTAAGGGTGATGTGGGGAATTTATATCTTTCAAAAATTTGTACTAGTAGGAACAATAATGACATGCCTAATTGATAACACCCATTTTTTGGCTGCTAGAGCTTATATTTCACTATCAAAACTACCTCCAAACCTCACTTCATCTTCATTTTATCTTATTTATTGTATAGAAATAATGCCCACTATGCTCCTGATAACATTCCCTATCTTTTATAGAATTTCTCTTATTATTCCACCAAAAGAATGTTAATGGTGTTGTCCCAGCCCATCTGCAACAAGTTAACCGTCCCGGCCCATCAAACAACGAAGTGACGCACACCTTTTACCCGTCATGATCACTGCCCAATATGGCAGCAACCCAACACGGGTGTGTCGCGTGGGAGCTTTTGATAGACTATAGCTCTTACCTGACAGGGTGCCTTGCCCACCATGACCTGCCAGCTGACAGAGTCAATTGTGCGATACGGCTACACCTCAGTGCAACAACCCGCTAGAGTTCTCACCCGACATGATCATGTGTGATTTACTCGTAGGCACGCGGTGGCCCCTACCAGGCATGTCGGTCAACAGATGTGTTGGCCCCCTTTCAAAGCCACGAAAACAGAGCAGACGAAGGACATGTGGCCCAACCAGAGCCACAACTCCCACCAACCCGCTGCCTATAAATATCAGCTACATGCCTCCAATGGGACTAGTCAAAACCCTACGAGAGCTAACTCTGAGAGCACAAGAGCAACTGGGTCGAGTTCCAAAGCCTCTCGGGCGATACTAGGTGAGCACAACCCCAACCTGAGAGGGACGGGAGGAGTTCACTTAGAACCCGACCCGGTAGTAGTAGAAGCATGATACGATCTTCAAGGCTATTTCAACGTACCACCTCTTTAGTTGGGCTTCAACTCGAGACGGCTCACCCCTCTATATCCAACGTGAGGACCCCGAGAACCTAAGATAAAACTAACCTGACACATGTCCTAACATGACATGGGAACCAACCCAATATGGCCTACCTGTCACGGTGTGTTGCCTGATAGGGCCCACAGCTCGACACGACCATATCGGGTAGGGAGTCCTTTCCCGATACACTTTTACCTGTCATGTTTCGTGACCCGACATGGTCAAGAACCCAACATGATTGTATCCTGATAGGGATCTTTCCCGGTACCGGGTTAGCATTACCTTAGGGGTTCGTTGCTATGTATATCGATCTCCTATATCAAGGAGGCTGATACTTATCTTTCTTTTTTCAGCACTTTACTTTCTTTAACTATTGTATTGTAACTAAACCTTTTTATCTCTTTGTGCTTATTGGAATCTATGGAGTTTATCTCATATTGACCTTTTTATAGCATCTGAGCTTTAGTCTCTTCTGTTTGGATAATGCTTTGACCTGCTATCGTATCGTGTTTCTTATTTTGAATCCTTTGAAAGGGGGATGTCATAAATGCTAGATCTTGGTCTGATTCGGGTGTATGAGTACCTAGAAATAGAGTTTCCTTGGTATATCATCCTCTCTAGCCTATGGCTGGTACCTTTAAGAGAGGGAATAAATGCAAAACTAGTGGCACCCCCTTTGAGAGGAGAAGGTGCGGGATGTACGACGCTGCCTCTTGTTACATTTAAGTTTTCTTCCTTTGTGCTTTACTCCGATGATAGTTTTATCTCCACAGTTTCCAATATACAAAACCTCTATAAAAATTTCTAAACCCTCAAACCTTAATCTATCTGGTAACTCCCTTTGGAGATAGATTTTTAGTTTATGACTTTATGATTCTTTGTCGTTGCATCAAAAACCTTATCCTTCTACCTTTTTGACATTCTTAGACAAGTGAAACTTGAGTTTTGAAGCACCATTCTTCCTATCCCTATGTTTGACCCCGAACTACTTTGACCCTATGCTAGTTGTAGTAGTCTTAAACATTTGGGTATTATAAATTTCTATAGTCTGATAACCTAGACATGTCTCCATTCTTGGACCCACGTTTAAGTTTTGTCAACTTTTTGGCACAGTTACTGGGAATAGGCAACGAAAACCATTCTAGGAACTTGAGTATTACTTGCGCTTTGCCAACAACCTTGTACATATGCATATAATATTGCAAATGTTTAATGCACATAGTTTATACAACATACTACTACTTTTACACTTTTCTTTCTTTCTAGGTACTTCTTCACCTTTTTCAAGTCATCCTTGCCTCTGACAAGTCATGGATGAGGTACCTCCTGAAGCTCGCTCCCTGCGCACTTTTATTCATGTCCAAGAAAATGAAGAGAGGAATCCAGTGGTTGTGCAACCCCTAAATGTTACCAACTTTGAATTGAATCCTGCTTTCCTCCAGTTGCTACAACAAAACCATTTTGACGGGAACACTATTGAAGAAAGCCCGTACAACCACCTGACAACATTCAAGAGAACTTGCAACACTTTCAAGATCAACAAAGTTCTGATATCCCACATCTACATCCAATGCTTCCCTTTCTCTCTAAGAGACAAAGCGTTGGAGTCGTACACAAGTCTGCAAGATGGAAGCCTCCCCGATTGGGGGCCTCTTGCCAATGCATTCATCGCCAAGTTCTTTCCATAAAAAGAATGATTAAATGCTAGAACAAGATTATGAGGTACTCGTAGAAACCCTCAGAGAACCTGCATGAGACCTGGGAGAGGTTTTAAAGCTACCAGTGGGAGTGCCCACACCATGGTTTTTCCAAACCTAAGTTGATCACCACATTCTATAATGTGGTGTGTGTCGCAGAGAGGAAATCCCTGAATACTACAGCTGGCAACGATTTCTTAGACACAGTGCTCAAAGGGCCAGAGAAATTATAGACAATATGGCCACGAACCAGCAAGACAGTGAGTACGACCGAGAGTCTATGAGCCATACCACTCCTAAAGAATCAAAGGTGATGAAAGCCTTTGTGACTAAGTTGTACAAAATAGTAACCGACGTCCAGACCCTGAAGGAGCAGGGATATAAAGGAAAAGTCTGGCAAGAGGTAGTGAGAAGTTGTGTCACCTGTGGAGAGCCAGACCACCTCTCTGACTCCTTTCTGCACACAGCCTCCCAAGGAGATCTTGATGAAGACAGTAAAGAGAACGTCAGTTATGTCTAGTCTCGACACCCTGATCACCCTAGTTTTTCTTACAGGATCACCAACATAGGTGAGAATTCACATCAGCTGGTGGGCAGAACTTCCTCGGGAGGACCACTAAATCAGCAACACCAAATAGGGTTCAACAGCAGATAACTTTCTAGAAATAATAGTCACAGTGACCATCTATGATGACGGAGTTGATGTCCTTTACTAAGAAGCAGAATGATCTAAATGAAAACATGCATAAAAGTTCTGTGGATAGCACGGCCCTACTCAAATTGATGCAACAGTAGATGGAAGCTTCTCAACTCAGATAGGAGGGCTCCAACAACACAATAAATAGATCAACCAATAGTTGGCAAGCCTTTCCCAGAGTATCAATCATCAAGTGGGGTGTTTCCCCTCCAGTACTGAGACAAATCCGCGTGGAAATGAAACCACAAAGATGGTCGTCTTATGGTTAGGAATAGTAGTACAACTGAAAGTTGAAAAAAGAGCGACAACAAAGATAGCTCCAGCTGAGGAGGTTATCCCTGAGGAACCAAAGGAAGTCCCCGCACAAAAGAAGAAAGTGGTGAAATAAAGAGCTGACGACGTCCCTTCCCAAGAGCATCCAAACAAATATGCACCTCGCATACCTTTCCCACATATGTTGGTGAAGGCACAGTTGAAGAAGAGATACGAGAAGTTTGTGGCTGCAATAAAGAAGTTGTACCTTGTCATCCCATTCCTGAA
The DNA here is from genome assembly GCA_963693085.1 of Alisma plantago-aquatica. Taxonomy (NCBI): domain Eukaryota; kingdom Viridiplantae; phylum Streptophyta; class Magnoliopsida; order Alismatales; family Alismataceae; genus Alisma; species Alisma plantago-aquatica. Next base: position 21,945,721 of record OY856410.1, read on the forward strand.
TGCTATTGAGGAGAAGCCAACATATGCCAAGTTTCTGAAAGATTTGATTTCAAGAAAGAAAAGAGGTGAAAATGTCGAAACTATAAAGCTAGCACAGATATCCAGTTCTTTTGTTAAGGTGAGTATGCCTGCAAAGAAGAAAGATCCCGAGGCTTTTGTCATCCCCTTTCAGGTTGGAGACAACATCACCCCAAAAGGTCTGGCAGACTTGGGGGCAAGCATCATCTTAATGCCCCTATCCCTTGCAAAGATGATCGAACTTATCGATATGGTGAGCACCAATATGAGAATTCAGCTTGCGGATCACACCTTCACCAGACCAGTTGGAGTATTTGAAGATGTGCCCATGAGAGTTGGGCAGTTCTTTAGACCATGTGATATCATTTTGATTGACACCGTGGAAGACCCTATTTGCCCCATCATCTTCAGGTGACCCTTCCTTGCAACTGGAAGAGCACTCATTGACATAGAGGTGGGTATGATTACAATCAAGGTTGGAGGAGAGCACATCGACTTCAACATCAACGATTGTATGAAAGCCCCTTCTTTCTTTGAGTCCTCTTATTTCATGGAAAGCTATCAGCGACTCTGCAATGAAGTAAGAGAAGAGAAGGCCATAGTAGACCCATTGGTGCGCACCTTATCTGACGAGGCATAAGAAGTCGAGGACCCTAAAATCAAAGAATTGCTAGTGTTCCTGGAAGATGAAGATTTGTCTGAGGAAGAAGACCTAGTGGAGACAGTAATGTACGTTTCCCTTCATAAAGTTCCTGCCAAAGAACAAGAGAAGGAGACCCCTCCCAAATTGAAAGTTTTGTTGAGAGGCTTGGAATACCATTTTCTAGATGAGGAGAATATGAATCCAATGATTATTAACTAAGAGTCAAAATGAGCAACTTCTTGAGGAGATGAGGCTACGGAAAAAGGCCCTAGGGTACTCTATTAGAGACCTAAGGGGGATCAATCCTTCTATGTGTATGCACATGATCCACTTGGAAGATAATTCCAAGCCTTACGCCCAACCATAATGGAAATTAAATTAGAAGCTCGAAGAAGTGGTCAACAAGGAGGTTGTCAGACTCCGAGATGTAGGAATAATGTACGCCATCAACGACATCACATGGGTGAGTCACATTCAAGTGGTTCTAAAGAAGGGAGGCATAACATTAGTTAAAGGAGATAATGGAGTAGAGGTCTTTGATCAACCTAAATCGCGCGTCCTGAAAGGGAGGCGAACTTAGAAGGAACTAAACTTTTGAATTTAAAACCTGAAACCTTCAAAGACCCCCGCAAGTTTTATTATGGGGTTGAAGTAGATATACATGGTCAAACACAGGGACATGGTGATGTTTAGGACGCTGGAAATTTTTTTCTTTAGTCATATAAGCCAAGATTATAGGCGATTAAAAGGGTTGGGCTAGAACTAGTCTAGAAGTTTGTCACGAGTTAAAACAAAACAAAGAAAACAAAACAAAATAGAGTTTGTGAGGTTCTACTAATCAGTGAGAGGGAGTTCCTGTCTATGTAACCATAAGTTGGGTAGTCTTTACACTTGTTCTCGGGCTTAGACAACCCTCAAACAACTCGGCAAGCAATCTAAATCCAAACATAGTACGCACCTTGGTATCTATTCCTGTGGGGTCATCCCACTCGCTCTCACACAGTGTGACTAAAAACCCATGATTGGTATGAAACCTCTCTCTAGGGTGACAAACCAGCATCCTAGAATATCCTAAATACCCTCTCAGGTCTAGAATATTCTAGGATGCTAGGAACAGATGACCTTGAATCATCCTCCTCTTAGACTTCGTTCCAAACTATCTTCTCCTGTCTATTTCTACAACGAATCTCTCGATATAGGCAGAAATAGTAGTTCAAGCAATAAAGATATCAACCAAACTAGAAATCATAACTATAAAGAGAAGATAGAATTGAAAACATACTAGATCTAGAATGAAACTACTTGCTTCAGGTAAAAGTACATAAACATGTCCAAAACAGGCTACATAGCCAAGAAGGAGCTCAACTAGCCATGGACAAGTGTAGTTGACACTGAATAAAGATGGAAGAACATCATTTATACAGAAACAAAGGAGAACAGTGGAAGAAAAGAGGAGAAGAAGAGATTTAGTCCGTAGTGGAGAGGTTGCTCTCGCTCCCTAGCCTCCTTATAGGCCGGATCTCATTTTTGGGTCATCTTCCTTGATCTTCTGGACTCCTTGACCTCCTTTCTCTCTAGATCTACCCCGAACAACAACTTGGTTGGTGGATGGAGATGAAGATGATGATGTGGGCATCCTCCTCTCGAAGAAGGTGAATCCTCATTCCTCTCTCTCCTCAATTTCCTCCTTCTGAGATCTAAGACCGAGGGTGGAAGATGGAAGCACACTGAAGAGATGGGCATAAAATGAGCACTTTGGCCTTCTCAAACCTCTGAACTCTCCCAGGAGACTCTGGGAACCTCTCTGGTTCAGGACCAATAGCTGAAAAACTCCCCAGTTCTGAACCCTTCTTCAGGTGGAGAGGGGCGGGTATTTATAGTCGGAGCGGTCGCAGTTTTTAACTGGATCGTGGCTTCAATCACCAGGGTCACGGAAATGACCGCTAGTCACGGTCTATGGTTGAGGTACCTCCCGTGGTTGCATTTGAGGTCAACAAATCACTTGGTCGAGACTGGATCCACGATCGAGGCTTGGATCGCGGTCGAGGTGTATTTTGAGACTGCGGTCATGGTGGATGTAATTATCACAGTCACGATCGCAGTCGAGACTGGATCCACGATCGAGGCTTGGATCACAGTCACGGTTGAGGTCAGCGTGGGTACCACAGTCGCGGTCAGGGTGTACCCTGTTGACTGTAGTTGCGGTGTAGACCTAGATGCTACAAAAACACATGTGTTGGGGAGAAACCTTTGGAGAATAAATGTTCTTTGAAATTTGGTTCCTGCAAGTCCCAAAATTGGCTAGTTCGATCAACTTTATCTATGTGAGAGTATAAATTATTGGAAGATAAGGAACATGGGATAAATAAGTCATACTAGGGCTATAGTGATACAAAACCACAGATAAGTTCTTATTATAAACACATAAATTTGGGTGTTATCAACCACCTCAAGCTTAAACCTTTGCTTGTCCTCAAGCAAAATTGTTCTTAAAGATCAAAAAGATAACATCCAAATTTAGGTTGTCTATGAATGCCAAGGCTAAGAAAAATAGTTTAAAACATAAATTCCTTCGATCCGTGTCATTTTAGAACAAACCCCCACCAATCGAGCATAATCCTGCCAAATAAAGATTAAAGAGAAACCAGGCAAGATTAAGCTAGTCCACTATACCATGTTGATACTCATGAGGGCTTGAATCATAATTATTTAGCATGAAAGCATTGTCACATATGTGATCACGTGGGTGATGAGCAATGAGCAATAATTATCTATCCATCTAGACCAATCAGGGACAAAGTGCCTCTCACTTATTCAGGTCCTAAGAAGCAAAATGGAAAGACTCTAATGGCTTCTCAGGATCTGGATCTGCGTTAGGCTGGTCCATGTAACGAGCAATAGTCCTTGTAGTCCTAGCCAGTTGGCCTTGAGCAATGAGACGAACTCCTCATACTACGCTCGAACCAACCCTGTTACTGGGATGATCTCATAGGTCTCCTAGGGGTTCCTAGTGACTCTCTAAATGAGCTTTTGGAGTGATACTACCAGGTGTGACTTACCCGCGTTCATGAGTGTAGTCATACACCGGTTGAGCATCATCCTCAACTCTCCTGAAGGAGAAAACAAGTGCTCATTAATTCACACTCGGGCTTTTATTCTCTGCATTCTAATTTATAGGCTTGGGTAAGAACTCGTTTGATGTTTTTGGGATTTTGTGGGCGGCCAAGCCTCTTTTGCAAAAAAAAAATAATTTTTTTTCATCTTTTTTACTCAATCTAAGGTGAGCGGGCGCGTGTTCCATAAAGAAAACTTTTCAACTTAACTATGGCTCAAAACTCATCATTATTCGCTTGACACCTGTGTGGAAGGATAGTAATCATGATTCAAGGATCCTTAGAATAGAGGAAATCTTGTGAAATAGCAGCTAGGAGCCTTTGATCATTCTTTAGCTTCTTCTAATGGTCCCAAATCTTAGATTCGTCATTCACAACATAGATTAGGGGAATAAATTTTTAAGCTAAGAAAAGTTTACATTACTTTAGATTCATAACCAAACTTAAGGAAAAAGTCAATGAGAAAGTCAAGCAAATGATCTAACGGTTTAATAGGAAAACGTTTTCGACGTAAAGATAAACATTTAGCAATAAGATTTGCATTGCATGGCCTTTAATTGCCAAGATACATATAAGACATAAAGTTTAACAAAGCTAAATGCAAGAAAGGGAAGAATGCATGCATGCTATGGAAGGCATAAAAGTAAAAGGCGGAAAAAATAAAGGGGTATACACCCTGACCACCACCCCAAGCTTAAAATCTTTGCTCATCCTCGAGCAATTCTTCTGCCTTTGGAAGGAGAAGAAAGAAACTGCTTATTGGTAGTTGCTATTTAGATATTGATCAAGGTTGTCTAGACCGCCCGGTACATTTTCAAAGTTCTGATTTGGGTCTTGCTAAAACTGAACTACCTGGTCGAAGCTTTGGGTCGACAGATAGAAGGACCCGAGGGTTTGTTGGAATGGTTGCTGATAAAACGGTTGAAGCTCTGGAGGAAAGACCATGTCAAACCTCTCTCTTAGGTAATGCACGTCTTGCTCCAATGTGTCGAACTCCTTCCAGATTTAGCTCTGAAACCTATCATGAACTCATAGAAGTTCTCCTGATTATCATTTGGTGTGTGTGGATGTTGTGGAGGGGGTTGTGAATAATCTGCAATAGGCATCTCTGCATAGGGCCCTCCCTAATAAGGTATATTGTGGAAGGTTGCCCCGATCTGATGTCCGCCCTCTTGAGCTTGTGGCACTGGTGGTGTTGAAGAAGAAGCTCCTGCACCTCCGCCTGTATGACAAACGTTACCCTAGGCGTCTAAAAGAGAGACGTCCATAAATGACGTTTGACATGCAAAATCTGATTTTGCTGGCAATAAAATTTTGTGCTTCTAGTTACCAAAGATGTATAGATAGCCAGTGGTGCATTGGTTGATCACTCCAAAATGGGTCAAGTGGTCTAGGTCTAATCTTGACCACTCGGTAGTTTCTTGCATGAGCACCAACTATTTATCCCCAATTCCCAAATGGCGTGCCATAAACGTTATAATTCCTACCATTGGCATGAATTGGATTTGTTTCTTGAAAGAGTGGTGAACATGGTGAATTATTAAATTCCCCACATTCACTTTATTTCCTACCACTACACACCACTATATGTAGAGGTCAACAACACTGAGTGCTTCTTGACTATCTTGTTTTTCCAAGATGTAATTTGCTATTACCCGGTACACATAACGAATTGCCAAGCTGTGGATGTGCTAGGCTTTGGAGCTCATTTACTTGTCTTCCCCCGTAATCATTTTCCAAGCTTGGACAATGTTGAAGTTGTGGCCCCATGTCTCCAGTCGTCCCCTAGACATCTCAGCGCAGTCTTCAGTAGACCTTGACAACTAGCTGTTGAGCTTTTCCATTGTAACCTTGTGGGATTTGTTACGGAGGTGAAAACATAATACAATGTATAGATGGTCCTTGCATGTCTCTAGAGTGGAATAAAACTCACAAGTGAGTCTATGGTAAGCATTGCACTGTGCGTACGTGAGAACATCAAGGCCAACAGCTACTAGATATCCATTGACTTGATCTTGGATACCAAGTCTAAGTAGTGTTCCTGGATCGATGTACCTCGGTCTCGCAAGTATGCATTTGTCTCTAAGAAGAGCATCAAAATTTTTCTTTTGTTTTATGCACTAAAACAAAGGAGAGGGGAGTGAGCTTTTATTGACACCACTATGAGTTTCTTGGCATATGTTCCCTTGGAAAGAATCTCATGAGGAAATTGATCGTCGTAAGTATGTTGAACGTTCTTCCGATCATTAACGCTGGTCTCCTGCAGATGAAGCTCTATGCAGAACTGACGGGCCTTCTTGATACCCAGTCAAAGTCTGGAGTTCACTGTAGTGATGTTCTGTGCACATCCTTTCACTTGATGCTTCTTGCACTGACTCACCACTTTGGGTATCCATAGGTGTGCCAAAAAGGTTGTGGTAGCCATATCCTAACTCTTGCGACCAGAACCCTAATGCATAAAGCATAACTTCATCTTCATATATTGGGTTCGTAGTTCGGGAGGCATGTTGAGGGTAGGGGCTCCCGTGATTCAATGGTGATGTGGAGGTCCCTTCCCCTTTTTCCTGGTCATGGACTTTTTGATCTTTTTGAATCCACTCTTCATGGCGTCCATGGTGTCAATTCTTTTGATATAGACTCTGTACATTTTACTGTGGTGGAGGTTGATGTAGATGCTCAAAAAGGAACCAAACCAGCCCTTGGTCTAAATCGTGACCAAGTTGAAGACTGCGATCATGGTATCAAGGACCGCGACCTCTGGGAGTAATATCAGTACCACGACCTAAGTGATCACAATCAGTGAGACCGCAATCATGGTGTAGGATGAGATACAAGGACCTTGACTTTTTTATCACTGCGACCGCGATTAAGAAGGTGACAGCCGTCTGAGGAACCACGACCGTGAATAAGACTTGATACCTTCTGTTTGCATATGTTGGACACTGTGATTTGGTGTACAAGGTGACTTTGACCTTCAAGACTGTGATGGTTAATACCATGACCGTTCTCGCCAAGATTCTCTAATCGCCGACCCGCTCGTTACGAAGGGGACTGTGACCAGGACCTCAGGACTTAGCACTACCTGAGGCATGTGGCTGGTGAGCAGTTGGGCCACTGCTTAATGACCGTGGTCGCGGCCCAACTGTGGTTGTAGTTTTTGGTGTTGGCTCGCGCGTTCCATCCCTACCTTCCTACAACGGGAGTAAGGTGAAGAAGGAAAATTAGGCGGAGAGTAATGTGGAGATAGAGGGAACTCTGTGGTTTAGACAAAGGGGGCGACGCCTCGATCGTGGAGGTATTTATAGACTAGCATCAGGCCCCCGCCCTCATGTGAAACACTCGAAGCTGTGGACAAAACGCCGACAAAATAGGAAAAAGTGAAAAAGCTCAGTCAAAAGAGTAACAGTCACTCAAAAATGCGGAAACAACCCGACATGTTGGTCAAACCAGACCGAAAAAGCTTGCTCAGGTCTTGCATAACCGTGGTCGCAGTCTCACTCATGCAGGACCGCAGTCGTGATGCTGGCCTTCAGACTATGGTCACAGTTCATACATAACAAGTCACAATCATGGTCTTGAAATTAGGTCGCGGTCGCGGTCCCATCTATGCCATGCGGAAATCTATAAAGGACAAAACACAAATCAAACACCAAGGTGGGTAATCAATGGAAGGTGATAGAGATACGTACCAAAAGTAGCTGTTAGGATGTGAAGATGTAAGTGCACGAAAACTTAGGAGAAAATTAGATCATGCAAAATAAACTATACTTCTGGTAGTTAGGGAAATATATATAAATTAAAATTTTAATTGGCTTTATTTGGATGTGAAAAGAGAAGTAACCAATTAAAGGAAAATTGTGTAGGGAATAGGTGGTGGCTATCCTACAGTTCCTACACTAGAATATCAGATCCTTAGTTTTTGGGTTCTACTTATCTGTATCTCGATGCTTGTACCCATGGCATTGTGGTAGGGCATGAGGAAAGGTTCCCGCCTCTGACTTTGGAGGAGAGGGATGAAATATGGCCACCTGGAGAAGTCATCCCTATGCTTAGATTCAATCAAACTACACAGGGATGAATTCTTCGACGGCTCATCTATAAGGTCACCTTCATGGTATGGATATGAACAGGAAGGTCCCAGGGTTTCGACACATGATGTGATGGGGGGAGAGGTTGAAAGTTTTCTATAGGGCCCCTCACTTCTCCCTCCACCTCTAAACTTGAGGTTGGATGCTCATATAAGTCTTCATGTACAATCTGAGTCATCCAACCTTTTTTTGAGCACGAAGTATCCCCAAGTGAATTTAATTTCAGTTCTACCACCCTAAGCTTGTCACACTCTATGGGGCTTGGGGTATCTTCATGCTCAGTAGCCATGTTGTGGTGGATTTTCCATCTTGTGCCTTCGATGTCCACCAAGCCTTGTAAAAGGATGGGGGTGAATGACGGCTCATGCTGCTTCAACTCGTCTTCGTCAGTACACCCACTGATCCAATTTGAACAACTATCGTCATCGTCCTCGAACATGTTATTCCAGACCATAGTAAGTGTGTGGGTGATGGCCAAGTGACAAGTCTCAATGTGAGACTTATCACCTTGGTTTGGATAAATTTCTGATTCAGGTTCTTCAAACTGACCCCTCTTTTATGAGGTTTTCTAATATTCCTGGTGAGGATAGGAGTCATCGTCATCATCTAAATATTCATGCTTGCTACTAGCATCTTCCATTGGTTGAGCAAGTGAATCATCTGGATAAAATGAAGAGTTCCCCCGGGTTGGTGGTTCTTCACAGAAAAATCCCGGTGAACCCAGGTGATCGTCAGAATAGGATGGTAGGACAAGCTCCACTTTAGGCCCAACAGAATGGTTTCGATGGTTGTAATCTTCATGATCTTGTGATGGCATTTGTAACTGAATTGTAACCAAATCGATGAGCTCTTGGACCCTTCTGCCTTTTTCAACATCTTTATCATGAAGCTGTTGTACTTTGGTAGCAATGCCGTCAAGAATCGTCAACTCTACTATAAATTTCTGATGGGAATCCACCATTTCAAGCTGATGTTTCCTGGTGAATCCTTGTTCATTAGTTTGAAGTATACTTATACTGCGGTCTGCAATCTTTGTTGCTATTGGAAGTTGATGCTCCTACTTTTCTAATAGTTGTTGGAGCTTATTGGTGTGTTCTTGGAGATGAGGTGCTAAGGAGTTGAGTGTGTTGACACTATCTCCAGAGAACTCCACTGCCTTAATCAGTTCTTGATCCCATGATAGAACGCAAGTCAGGGGATGACTGGCAGTCTCCATTGTTGGAGTGTCTACATATGATGACGGTGGGTGTTACAACCCCAATTTTTGGGAAATGTAATTTCTCATATTTAAGATAATTGAACAAAGAATGGTATAATTTGTTTTGAATACATGGATTTTGTTTACAATAGCCTTGATGTCTGTGTTGTGGGCTTTATTGGCTATTTGGCCCAAATAACAAAAAAATTCAATTAGTAAATGAATAATTGAATATTTGAGAAAAAGAAGAGGTAAAAACCTCTGGAAGGCAAAGAGATGTAATCCAAGGATGGATTTCATGCCTCTTGGGTTCCAAGGAGTCCAATGTTGCAAAAAGAAAGCAATAAGAAAAGAAAATATTAATTAAGTATTTCTTTAGTAAGAAAGAAATTGAAAATAATGTTAAAATGTTGGAAATAAGTGGAAAAAGGTATAATGGAGTGATCCTTTGTGGATTTTCGTATCCCAAGGATTCCTAATCATAAAATGAATACCAATGAGGAAAATAAAAAAATTAATAAAGAGAAATCCTCAAAAGGAACTATTTTAATACGAAATAAACAAGATAATGGGAAATAAAGAAGAATAATGCATTTAGATGCATCTAGAAGGATAATAAGTATCCAATAAAAAGAATTTCGAAATCATGGAGTGTCTTGGGATACAAGGAGTCCCAATAATGAGGAAAGAAGGAGAATATACCAAATTTGTAAAATAAGAAGATAATATGATGCTTAATCAATAAATTATGAGTTATTGTTAAGAAGAAGAATTCTCTACAAAAAGGAAATATAATCTCATGGCTAATAGATTAAAAGCCAAAAATAAAGAGATTAGGTGAGAGGAATTTCGAATTCCTAAAATCTAATGAACAAAGTACATGAAGAGAGAGAATGGTTGTTGCTTCACAACCAAGGAAAGTATGTATCCTTTCAAGAATAGGACTGGGGTCCTCATAAAGGCACGCCTTAGGGCTTCATACTCTCCCCTATATAAGGGGTTAGACCTGGAGCCAAGTTCAAGAGAACCCTATGTACCAATCTCCCTCTTCTCCTTTGTTTCCTTCTTCCAACCCTAAGTATGGAGGATAATGCAGCCTGGAGCCACGACAAACCACAAAATCGTCATGGTGAAAGCTTAGTAGTTCCCCGACAACCTGAGGAGGATTGGCCAGCGTTCTCTAACGACCAATCTCGCGCAGAACACCTATAGTAGGCTGCACGGCTGTCCAAACGATGCAAGTTGGGGGCGCTGAAGATGACCACGGTGGCCGCAAATTGGGGGTGCACCAGGTGCTCTAGGTCATGGCGGAGGAAGGGGAGCCTTTGCTGGCGTGGATGGCGGCCCAGAGAGGTAGGAAAGGTCGACGCAAAGCTGCAGATTGCGGCTAGGGCGGCGCGGCTATTGCTGCGCGAGGTTGAAGGAGGCAAAGGTCGCATTGGACGAAATTGCCCCTCCGCGGGCTGAACAAGCATGAACCTAAGTGAGGGTATAACGGTAATTCCGTTATATTTCCAAATCCACAACGTTGCATGGACTGAGATGACGTGGCGCAATCTCATTGGCTATGGTAAGTGATTTATTGCAAAAATCATATCTAATGATTGGTAACTCCGATTAGGACAAGTAATATATGAATTTTGATCAGAAGAACACAAGCAATTCAATGAAAATAGATTTTCATCTTGTGTCTGATCATAGTTCGAAATGTAATGTAAATTGTCATCTTTAATGAATTAAGGATTAAGAAACCCTATTTTGAAATGAATAAAGTGTTTAATAGGGTTTAATGGATCATTAGAGTTGATGTTAACCTGTTAAATGTAAAAAGGTACATTATGTTCAAAAAGGAAGATCTTTGCACATGATTAGTCTAATTTAGAGTTTATGTGCGTAAATGTGCTTGAAATTTGAAAAGGACATAAAGTTATCATCTTTAATGATTTAATTAAGGAAAAACCCTTAGATTTGATGATAGATGGACTTAATGACGTTATTTGGATAATTCAAGCTGATATTAACCTGTTGTTAATAAAATTGAAAATAGGATCTAAAAAGATGATCTTTTTATATAATTGGCTTAATTTAGGGTTTCGTGCATGATTATGCATTAATGAGCTTGAAAACCCTAATTTAGGTGAATATGTCTTTTAATTGTATTAATTGTTCAAATCCATAAATAAATAGGGATATGATGATCCTAAGTCAATATGGGTATAAAAGACTATTAAAATGGATAATTTGAGCTATTAGGGTTTATATGAGTAGAAAAGAGTGTTTTAGGGTTTGTTAACCTAAAAGGGATAAAGTTTGAGAAATTGATCTAAGAAACCCTAATGAATATTAATGAAACCTTAATGCGGATTAGAAACCCTAGAAAGTGAATCCAAGTCAATAAAGTAGATTCTTGATAAAGTGTGTAATAAATAGAGTACATATTCTTTTCAGGAATTATGTGATGATTGAATTACTTGCTTGGATCTGTTGATTGGCTTGATTGCATATACATGAAGTATATGTTGAATAATATGCATGACTCATCAAATCATGTATGTGGTTACGCTTATGAATAATCGCTCTAGTTTCACAGCGATTCCCAAAGTTTTAATCGGTTGCTTGAAAATAACTGTTGGATGTTTATTAATTTCATGCAACTATAAAGTGACTATGATTATCACTATAAATGTGCGTATATAACTGGCTAGATCCGGGTCCACCTCTATTTCTTTGAAAAGGCTAACAAAAAAGGGGTAATCCTAGAGCAAGGTCTAGGTTACCGAGAGTTAGAAACTGTGCTAGCTACGTGTAGTTCCATGAGACTCATTAGCCTGCCATGAGTTAAGGAGTGGGCTACTTATGAGTAGTGCCATGTGACTCAACCCTAGAAACTGGTTCACCTATAGGTGCAACCATGAGGGGTTTAATGGGGATCTACCATAAGGAAGGTAGTATCTAGGTCCACTGCAAGGATAGCACAGAGGATAGGGTACTCATGGATCACGGAGTTATATTTAAAATGCAATCTTGATTGTTAAATGATTAATTGAATGATTACATTGTTATCAAAGTTGCACGTTTATTGTTTCCCCACATGCCAGCTTCGACTGACCGACGTTTTGTTTGTCGGCATTTTAGGTACAAGCCAAAAGGACAAACAGTAAATCATCATATTGTGAAATACATGAAGTAAAATACAAGGAGGATTATTTAGAGTAGAATCGTTAAGTGGATAGAAGTTTAGAGATCCAAGTTTTCAAAAAGGTATGCAAAAATTAATTTTCTTATAGCTTTTTAGTATAGTCTGTTAAAACTTGATAACTATTCTTGGTTAATTGTCGAACCTTTGATCCAGAAGTTATGGGTACAGCTTCAACCTCTCGGTCTCCCTTAATTGGGGGTTATCGGGAGGTGGGGTCGTAACATTTGGTATAAGAGCATAGGTTCCTCATTTGACCATTAATAATTATTAAAATTTACAAATTCCATAGAACCCAAGGGAGTTATTAGAGGATTATCTGAAAGACGGAGGTGTCTAGAAAAGTATCACGATCAGGGGCTGGTAATATTTTCCTCTGCACCGCTAGTTGGAATACGAGGACTCCCAGATCTGTGTGACTGCCTGGCCAAAGTCTTAGGGTATGGATCCAAATAAGATACCTTTAGGACTTTCTCATCTTATTCATCCCTTCTCATCACGAATTTTGTTAAGGACCTTAAGGATTAGGGTTTTCCCTCTTTTCCTCACCCTCTTAAGGTATGGGTAAGATTAATAAGGTCTAAGGAATCCTCCATCAAATTAATGAAAAGCATGTAAATAAGATGTCATGGACATAAGCTTAATAGATTAAGCGCAAATTAAAGGATTGATACTTGCTTAGGTCGTATGACATAAGTTGTCATGTCCTCAGAAGAGACCTGAGGCTAGGCCTTCTTGTCAGGAGGATAAGTTAGTCTTGGAGATAGAGATCTCCATTGCAAGTAGAGACTTGGCACATCCTCTGAGGATGATGTTAACCCTAACCCTAAGTGAAGGTTAGAGAGGGAGAGATAGATGTCTTGGAAGACCAGGTGTTTGGATGGCCATGCTTGGGATGCCATATGAGCCATGAGAGGTTGGATGACCGAGTACCTCTGGCAACCCAACCCTAGGAAGGGTCGTGCATGTTAGAGTGAAGGATAGCTCCTTCATTGTTGAGGTTAGAGAAGAACCTATGGAACCCCATGAGCTGATATGAGCATGGCATTATAGGCACCTTGTATGTATCAGTAGTGTGAGCAATAGGTTGAAACCCTGGCCGAGGGAGTTTGATGGATAGCTTATGTGATAAGTATAAGGGGTGATGGATAACCTTGAGCAAACATAAGTTGACCATAGGCTTCATCTAGCTAGGGGCATGCTTTTGAGGTTGATCCTTCATGAAGAGAGGACCTCTAATGGTGAGGTTGGATGTAGGGTTATATCTAGAGAGAGAAGGAAACCCAACAAGAAGGTTGGAAGCCTAAAACCCCAAGATATGAGGCACAATGGATGATAGTGGTTGCCTCATGATCGATCCCTAGAAGTTGATGATATCTTGGTTGCCTTTAGAGAGACCAAACCCTAGAGAGAGAAGATGAAGCTTCGGGTACCTATGTGCCTACGGTATAGGTGTTTACCTTCTGAGGTAGGAAGAAGAGTTCCTTAGACCTAGAAAGGTTTGGTAAAAGGTTATGAGGCCTTGTACCTTGTTGGATGTCCTTAAGGAGGACCCAACTCTAAGTGTTGCTCGAGTTGAAGGATGACAAGGAGTGCAAGTCATGCCTTTTGCATGCTTGGTTCGTAGTTAAGAGATATAGCATGCAGTTGGACACCTAAAAGTGAACCTAGGGATTCCTAGGCCTAAGAGGGGAAGTGGTATACCTAATGCTCATGCCGAGAATTAAGTTTCTATAGTTTCGAGCATGGTACTCCTCATGCATAGAGGAAAAGGGAAGTCCCTTAAGTTTAAGGTGTGTTTGATGAACCCCTCACAGTTAGGTTCATGATAAAGGAAGGTATGATCTTGATCCGGCATTGAGGAAAGAGGACAAGTATGACATAGCATGGTTCACTAGGTGATCTGCTTGTGCCTTAATATCTTGCTAGGGTTAAGTAGGCTCATGTGGATGTAAACCCTAGACCGAAGAGCTGTTGTGACCTTGTTGTCAAGAGATATTTTTCCTCCCATCCTGGGAGAGGGACCCCTTTGGTAGGGTGTATATCAGTTTTGTTGGTTTAAGGTAACCTAAAAAGGTATCAAAGGATCTTGAGAAGCTAAGTGAAAAGTACATGGTATGAGAATGAACATGTAGACCCATAAATATCCATCTCTAAGTGCATGTGGATGTGTTACCATGGAGGTAACCGATATGGGGCTTGACCAGGGTAGGCAGGTTGCCATGATCCCTATGAATGGATAAAAGTCAGCCCATGAATATAGAAAGAGATATGGTGAAGGCTTGGGTAAGGTTCTAAGGTGAACATGGACTATAATGGAGAATCCTAAGTCTATCCTAGGGTCAGGTAGGGATAAGACCGATGAAAGTAGGAGTTGCCTAATTCCCCAATTGCACATGACCATAGGGTCGGGAGGTAACAACTATCATTGTCTGAGGGCCATGGGTTAGGAGATTGATCACCTTCATGAACTCATGGGACCCAAAGGGCAGATGAGTAGGGCACTCTCTTGATGCATGAGGGAAGAGGGATGACCCCAAAAGAGCTGGTACCCTATAGACCTAGAGGAGATGACCAAGGATATAAACCTCAGTAGGTTCAAGACTAGTTTGATATCATGATGTCTGTGATGTAGAGACATATGTGGCACATTGCAACTTAGATGTAAATGTGTACTGGCAAGGTGGGATGTACCATCTCTACTCTTGGAACAGGAAGAACTCATTTGGACTGCAGCCAAATGCTTATTTCCTCTTGTTATGGGGGTGAGAGATAGGACATTACGCATGCCATACACCAAGGATAAGAGATGATGTAGGTTTGAATGTTGCCATGAGAAATGGGGATAGAGAAGATAACCTACGCTGGTAAAGTGAATGTTACATGGATGGTTTGCAAACACTAAGAAGAATGAGTTAGTTACCTTATGAGGATGTTTTTATCATGAGCTATGTGGAACTTACAAGTTATACCAGGTTGAGTTTGATCACCATGATGATGAAATCAGAGAGTGTTCTTAATGAAGATAGACATAGAGTTTGAGGTGAGATGATAAGTGAAATACATGGAAGTGTATGTCTACAATGTTACCTAATACCTAAGGATGTGAAGTGGTAATGGATGCTCTGGTTGAGATACATCTGACTTGTTTGACTAGAAGCTAGAAGAGGTTGTTTGTCTAACCCTAAGTTCGGAAAGGAGAGGTGTTTGGATAACACTCAGATGTAACAAGATACGTTGAAAAGTTAATGGTTGTTTGGTTAGTCAGTCTAGTCCTTAATGCAATGAAAGGATGGTGGTAGAACGTCAGATGCACTTCTTTGGAAAAGAGGGTGATGAAACCCCGATAGAATGGTTTAAAGTTTTTGAGGTATTGATCTTGAAGAATAATGACATACAGGAGATCATGATTTTAAGATCACCATACACCGTGCTACGAAGATAATAAGTGACAGTGGTACTGTAGATACCTAAGATAAAGTTGCATGTGGTATATGGCCATGCAAGCAGAGGATGATGGACGAACACCAGTAACCTAGGGCATTGATATAAAGGATACAGAGTCCCCAA
Source organism: Alisma plantago-aquatica (assembly GCA_963693085.1). Taxonomy (NCBI): domain Eukaryota; kingdom Viridiplantae; phylum Streptophyta; class Magnoliopsida; order Alismatales; family Alismataceae; genus Alisma; species Alisma plantago-aquatica. The sequence continues at coordinate 21,961,547 of OY856410.1, forward strand.
AAGAGAAAGCGAGTTCATCACTATGGATGTTGTAAGTCTCCCCTGGACCAAGGAAGGTCGAAATGCAATATGGGTTATGGTAGATCGCCTTACCTAGATGACATGAGAAAGAAAGAGTTATGTCAAGAGACAGATTTGGTTGAACTACTCATGAGAGAGATGGTTCAATTACACCATGAAGCGAGTTCCAAGGTTCTTGAGTTTGACCTAAAGGTTTCCTTCCAACAGGTGGAAGTAGGTACATGAAGAACTCAATGTTAGTACAGTTTATCACCCCTAACTAATGGTTAGTATGATCCAGACTAAAGGGTCTGATGAGAGTATATGTGCTCATTCGGGGTGATAGCTAGAGACAGTTCTTGTCCTACGCAAGATGTGAAGTTAACCACCATATCCAGTATTGAGATTTAAAGAAGCTATGTAAGAGAGGTTGTGTCGGTCACCACTTCAGTAAGGTGATGTTGGTGAAAGGACCACGTGATGGTTAAAAAAGGACCACAGTGAGTGTAGATGAAGTCGCTTTGATTGTGCAATATCTGAAAGGAGCATAGAGACAACAAGAGTTGTGAGCAGATGCAAAGTAGACTGACATGCAGTTCACTGTGGGAGAATATGTGACATGAAAATCTGACACCTCTAAGTTATAACTAAGAGAGTTGAGTCCCCGATGCATGGGTTCTTTTGACATGGTTTGGTAGAGAAGGTTAAGACTGACCTTACCCCTCACGATAAAGTAATGGGTGATGAGTTTCATGTGTCCAATTTAGAGCACTATGTGAGGTGCCCCGACCATGTGCTGAGCAATGAACCTAGTGTGCTCTAAAGGAGGCTGAAATGGTCTGAGTCCACCTGTGCAGTTTATAGACGCCAAGATGAAAGAACTCAGAGAAAAGAATATGTGATGATGAAGGTTCTTTGGAGATGCCATGAGTATGGTAAAGCCACATAGGGGCCAATGATGGACATGGAAAAGTCTTATCCTGAATTGTTTGTTTGCTTGATAGAATTTTGAGGACAAAATTCCTATAAAAGGAGAAGGATATTACAACCCCAATTTTGGGGAAAAGTAATTTCTCATATTAAAGATAATTTAACAAAGAATGGTATAATTTGTTTTGAATACATGGATTTTGTTTACAATAGCCTTGATGTCTGTGTTGTGGGCTTTATTGGCTATTTGGCCCAAATAACAAGAAAATTCATTTAGTAAATGAATAATTGAATATTTGAGAAAAAAAAGAGGTAGAAGACTCTAGAAGCCAAAGAGATGTAATGCAAGGATGGATTCCGTGCCTATTGGGTTCCTTGGGTTCCAAGGAGTCCAAAGTTGCAAAAAGAAAGAAATAAGAAAAGAAAAGATTAATTAAGTATTTCTTTAGTAAGAAAGAAATTGAAAATAATGTCAAAATGTTGGAAATAAGTGTAAAAAGGTATAATGGAGTGATCATTTGTGGATTTTCATATCCCAAGGATTCCTAATGATAAAATGAATACCAATGAGGAAAATAAAAAAAAAAGAAGTAAAGAGAAATCCTCGAAAGGAACTATTTTAATAAGAAATAAACAAGATAATGAGAAATAATGAAGAATAATGCATTTAGATGTGTCTAGAAGGATAATAAGTATCCAACAAAAAGAATTTCGAAATCACTGAATGTCTTGGGATCCAAGGAGTCCCAATAAAGAGGAAAGAAGGAGAAAATACCAAATTTGTAAAATAAGAAGATAATATGATGCTTAATCAATGAATTATGAGTTATTGTTAAGAAGAAGAATTTTCTACAAAAAGGAAATATAATCTCATGGCTAATAGATTAAAAGCCAAAAATAAAGAGATTAGGTGAGAGGAATTTTGAATTCCTAAAATCTAATGAACAAAGTACATGAAGAGAGAGAAAGTTTGTTGCATCACAACTAAGGAAAGTATGTTTCCTTTCAAGAATAGGACTGGGGTCCTCATAAAGGAATGCCTTAGGGCTTCATACTCTCCCCTATATAAGGGGTTAGACCTGGAGCCAAGTTCAAGAGAACCCTACGTACCACTCTCCCTCTTCTCCTTTGTTTCCTTCTTCCAACCATAACTATGGAGGATAATGCACCCCGGAGCTACGACGGACCACAGAATCGTCATGGTGAAAGCTTAGTAGCTCCCCGACGACCTGAAGAGGACTCGCCAGCATTCTCTAGCGACCAATCTCACGTAGAACATCTGCAGTAGGCTGCACGGCTGGCCAAACGATGCAAGTTGGGGGCGCTGAAGATGACCACGGTGGCTGCAAATTGGGGGCGCACCAGGTGCTCTAGGTCATGGCGGAGGAAGGGGAGCCTTTGCTGGCGTGGATGGCAGCCCAGAGTGGGAGGAAAGGCCGGTGCAAAGCTGTAGATCGCGGCTAGGGTGGCACGACTATTGCTGAGTGAGGTTGAAGGAGGCAAAGGCCGCGTTGGACGAAATTGCCCCTATGCAGGCTGAACGAGCAGGAACTTAAGTGATGGTATAACCGTAATTCCATTATATTTCCAAATCCACAACGTTGCATGGAGTGAGATGACGTGGTGCAATCTCATTGGCTGTGGTAAGTGATTTATTGCAAAAATCATATCTAATGATTGGTAACTCTGATTAGGACAAGTAATATATGAATTTTGATCAGAAGAACACAAGGAATCCAATAAAAGTAGTTTTATAGCCGGAGTCTGATCACAGTTCGAAATGTAGTGTAAATTATCATCTTTAATGAATTAAGGATTAAGAAACCCAATTTTGAAATGAATAAAGTGTTTAATAGGGGTTAATGGATCATTACAGTTGATGTTATCCTGTTAAATGTAAAAGGTACATTATGTTCAAAAAGGAAGAACTTTGCACATGATTAGTCTAATTTAGAGTTTATGTGTGTAATTGTGCTTGAAATTTGAAAAGAACATAAAGTTATCATCTTTAATGATTTAATTAAGGAAAAACCCTTAGATTTGATGATAGATGGACTTAATGATGTTATTTGGATATTCAAGCTGATATTAACCTTTGTTAATAAAAGTAAAAATAGGATCTAAAAAGATGATCTTTTTATATAATTGGCTTAATTTAGGGTTTCGTGCATGATTATGCATTAATGAGCTTGAAAACCCTAATTTAGGTGAATATGTCTTTTAATTTTTTTAATTGTTCAAATCCATAACTAAATAGGGATATGATGATCCTAAGTCAATATGGGTATAAAAGACTATTAAAATACATAATTTGAGCAATTAGGCTTTATATGAGTAGAAAAGAGTATTTTAGGGTTTGTTAACCTAAAAGGGTTAAAGTTTGAGAAATTGATCTAAGAAACCCTAATGAATATTAATGAAACCTTAACGCGGATTAGAAACGCTAGAAAGTGAATCCAAGTCAATAAAGTAGATTCTTGATAAAGTGTGTAATAAATAGAGTACATATTCTTTTCAGGAATTATGTGATGATTGAATTACTTGCTTGGATCTATTGATTGGCTTGATTGTATATACATGAAGTATATGTTGAATAATCTACATGACTCATCAAATCAGGTATGTGGTTACGCTTATGAATAATCGCTCTAGTTTCACGGTGATTCCTGAAGTTTTAATCGGTTGCTTGAAAATAACTGTTGGATGTTTATTTATTTTATGCAACTATAAAGTGACTATGATTATCACTATAAATGTGCGTATATAACTGGCTAGATCTGGGTCCAACTCTATTGCTTTGCAAAGGCTAAAAAAAAGGGGTAATCCTAGAGTAAGGTCTAGGTTACTGAGAGTTAGAAACTGAGCTACCTACGTGTAGTGCCATGAGACTCATTAGCCTGCCATGAGTTAAGGAGTGGGCTACTTACGAGTAGTGCCATGTGACTCAATCCTAAAAACTGGTTCACCTATAGGTGGGACCATGAGGGGTTTAATGGGGATCTACAATAAGGAAGGTAGTATCCAGGTCTACTACAGGGATAGCACAAAGGATAGGGTACTCATGGATCGTGGAGTTATATTTAAAACGTAATCTTGATTGTTAAATGATTAATTGATTGATTACATTGCTATCATAGTTTCACGTTTATTGTTTCCCCACATACCAGCTTCGGCTGACCGATGTTTTGTTTGTCAGCATTTTAGGTACAAGCCAAAAGGACAAACAGTAAATTGTCATATTGTGAAATATATGAAGTAAATACAAGGAGGATTAGTTAGAGTAGAATCCTTAAGTGGATAGAAGTTTAGAGATCCAAGTTTTCAAAAAGGTATGCAAAAATTTATTTTCTTACAGCTTTTCAGTATAGTCTATTAAAATTTGATAATTATTCTTGGTTAATTGATGAACCTTTGATCCATAAGTTATGGGTATGGCTTCAACCTCTCAGTCTCCCTTAATTGGGGGTTATCGGGAGGTGGGGTCATAACAGTGGGGGTGAATATAGCTAGACGAGTTGTGAGGCAGGACTTTCAATTATTTGCCAACAGTCGAAATTGTGGAAAAATTCAGAAGGATAGGTGGACAAGATGGCTTGTCTTGAATGGCTGAAAAGGTATACGAAAAAGGAAAACTATTCAGTATATATGGACAAGTATTTTTAAAATAAAAGAAAAACTATGCCTATATATACATGCTTAAAAGTGACATAAATAAATCTTTTAGGCGTATACACATGGAAAAAAACATCCCCAGAAATGGCGCCAAAACATTGATAGGCCTAAATCGCACGTCCTGAAAGGGAGGCTAACTCAGAAGGAATCAAACTTCTGAATTTATAACCCAAAACCTTCAAAGACCCCCGCAACTTTTGTTACGGGGTTGAAGTAGATATATGGGGTTGAACACAGGGACGTGGTGACGTTTAGGACGCTGGAAATTTCTTTCTTGAGTCAGATAAGGAAAGATGATAGGCGATTAAATCGGTCGGGCTAGAACTAGTCTAGCGGGTTGTCATGAGTTAAAAAAATAAAGACAACAAAACAAAATAGATTTCGTGAGGTTCTACTAATCAGATAGAGGGAGTTCCTGGCTATGTAACCACAAGTTGGGCAGTCTATGCACTTGTTCTCGGGCTTAGACAACCCTTGAACACCTCGGCAAGAAATCTAAATCAAAACATAGTACACACCGTGGTATCTGTTCCTGTGGGGTCGTCCCACTCGCTCTCGCACAGTGTGACTAAAAACCCATCGATGGTATGAAACCTCTCTCAAGGGTGACAAACCAACATCCTAGAATATTGTAGATACCCTCTCAGGTCTAGAATATTCTGGGATGCTAGGAACAGATGACCTTGAATCGTCCTCCTCTCAGATTTCAATCCAAACTATCTTCTCTTGTCTATTTCTACAACGAATCCCTCGATATAGGTAGAAATAGCAGTTCAAGCAAGAAAGAGATCAACCAAACTAGCAATCATAACTAGAAAGAGAAGACAGAACAAAAAACATACTAGATATGGAATGAAACTACTTGTTTAAGGCAAAAGTACAGAAACATGCCCAAAATGGGCTACATAGCCAAGAAGGAGCTCAACTAGCCATGGACAAGCGTAGTTGGCACCGAACAAAGATGGAAGAACATCATTTGTACAGAAACAAAGGAGAACAGTGAAAGAAAAGTGGATAGGAAGAGATTTAGCCTATAGAGGATAGGTTTTTCTTGCTTCCTATCCTCTGTATAGGTCGGATCTCGTCTTTGGGTCATCCTCCTTGATCTTTTGGACTCCTCGTCCTCCTTTCTCTCTAGATCCTCCCCAAAAAACATCTTGGTTGGTTAATGGAGATGAAGATGATGATGTGGGCGTCCTCCTTCTCTCAAAGAAGGCAAATCCTCAGTCCTCTCTCTCCTCAGCTTCCGCCTTTAGAGATCTAAGACTGGGGGTAGAAAATGCAAGAGCGCTGAAGAGATAGGTGTAGAACGAGCACTTCATCCTTCTTAGACCTATGGCCTCTCTCGAGGGACTCTGGGAACCTCTCTGGATCAGGACCAACAACTAGAAAACTCCCCAAATCTAAACCCTTTTCAAGTGGAGAGGGGCATGTATTTATAGGAAAAGCGGTCGCAGTTTTTAACTAGATCGTGACTTTAGTTACCAGGGTCACGGCAATGACTGCGGGTCATGGTCTGTGGTCAAGGTACCTCCCACGGTCATGATTGAGGTTGACAAATCACCTTGGTTGAGATTGGATCCATGGTCAAGGTGCAGGCCTCAATCGTAGTTAGTTTGGAAGTTGCGGTGGTGCCTTGGATCGCGGTTGAGGTGTATTTTGAGACCGCGGTCACAGTAAAGGCAATTACCACGGTCGCGGTTGAGGTGAGCGTGGGTACCGCAGTCATGGTCGGGGTGTACCCTGTTGATCGCGGTCACGGTGTAGACCTAGCTGCTGCAAAAACACATGTGTTGGGGAGAATCCTTTGGAGAATAAATGTTCTTTCAAGTTTAGTGTCTGCAAGTCCCAAAATTGGTTAGTTCAATCAACTTTATCTATGTGAGAGTATAAATTATAGGAAGATAAGTAACATGGGATAAATAAGGCATATTAGGGATATAGTGATACAAAACCAGAGATAAATGCTTATCATAAACACGTCAGTTTGGGTGTTATCAGTCACCACTAAGATCGTCACCGGGTGGAGGATGTGTATAGATTACCAAAAGCTCAACACCGCCACCAGAAAGGACCGTTTCCCTCTCCAATTTATCGACCAAATGCTTGAGCGCCTGTCTCACCACTCATATTTCTGCTGACTAGATGGATATTCAGGGTTCTACTAGATCCCCATTCATCCAGATGACCAAGAGAAGACCACCTTCACTTGCATCTACGAGACTTTTGCTTCCAAAAGAATGTCCTTTGGGCTCTACAATGCACCCGCAACCTTTCAGCGGTGCATGAATGCCATATTTGCAGATCTCCTGGAAGACAAGATGAAAGTCTTTATGGTTGACTTTAGTGTTTACGGATTCTCCTTTGACGATTTCCTAAATAAACTATATCTGGTGATGAAGAGATGTGAGGAACATAGTCTTACCTTCAATTGGGAGAAGTGCAATTTTATGGTACATAAAGGGATAGTTATGGGGCACAAGGTGTCTAGTCGAGGTATTAAGGTTGATCGATCTAAGGTGGAGGCGATAGACAAGATTCCTCCACCCTCATATGTAACCGGAGTCCAAAGTTTCTTGGGCCATGTTGGCTACTATCGAAGGTTCATCAAAGACTTTTACAAGATCACAAAGGCCCTATCAAACCTACTGATTAAAGATATGAAATTTGATTTCACCAATGGGTGCCTGAAAGAGTTCTCCACCCTGAAGGATGCTTTGGTCTCCACACCCATTCTCAAGTCCCCCGACTGGAGTCTTCCTTTTGAGCTCATATGTGATGCCAGTGATTTTGCTATAGGCGTGGTTATAAGCACCATGTGATCTTTTACGCAAGTAAAATGCTAGATGAAGCACAGTTGAATTATACTATCATAAAAAAAGAGATGTTGGCTATTGTATATGCTTTTGATAAGTTTGGCTCTAAGGTGATTGTTAACACCGACCACGGGGATATCAAATATTTAATTCAAAATAAAGATGTGAAGTCGAGGCTATTGTGTTAGGCATTTCTATTACAAGAGTTTGATCATGAAATAATAGACAAGAATGGTTCTGAGAACTTGTTCTCCGACCACCTTTTGAGGATCTGGGTGGAAGACGACCACCCGTTGCCAATAAATGAAAGCTATGTTGACGAGGCCCTGAAGGGCCATGGTATGACGATTTCTGTAGTTATCTGGCATGTAAACAACTAGCCCCGGAAATGTCCTACAATCATAAGAAGAAGTTCTTCTCTGATTTTAAGAACTATAACTGGGATGACCCTTTGTTGTTCAGGCATTGTGTTGATGGCCTATACAGGATGTGTATATCTAAGGACGAAGCTCCGAAGATCTTGTTCGAGTGTCACTCCTCTCCCTATAGAGGGCACCTAGCAGGTGAAAGAACCACAACTAAGGTACTCCAGTCTGGCTTTTATTGGCTGACTCTCTTCAAGGACGCTCATGCCTATGTCAAGGCTTGCAATGAATGTTAAAGAATCGAGAATATTTCCTGTTGAAATGAGATGCCAATATTTGAATGGATTGAAGTATAAATATTCGATGTGTGGGGGATTGACTATATGGGACCCTTCCCCTCCTCTTTCGGTTTCAAGTACATCCTTGTTGGAGTAGATTACATCTCAAAATGGGTGAAGGTTATACCCACCACCACATGTGATGCCAAAGCTATTATAAAGTTTTTTTACAAATATTATCTTCCCTAGTTATGGAGTGCCGAGAACTGTCATCAGTGATGGTGGATCTCACTTTGCCGAGAAGCAATTTGAATTGCTTTTGCGAAGATATGGCATTCGGCACAAAGTTACCACACCCTACCATCCACAGACATATGGTCAAGTCGAAGTTTCCAACTGACAGATTTAACAAATCTTAGAGAAAACAATCTGCAAGTCTCGCAAGAAATGGTCAACCAATCTTGATGATGCCCTCTAGGCATACATGACTACCTACTAGACGCCTCTCAACACTACACTGTATCATCTGATATATGGGAAAGCTTTCCACCTACCTTTTGAGTTGGAGCATAAATCATTATGGGCCATCAAACGTCTCAACATGGACCCTACACTAGATGGAAAGAAGAGGTTTCTTATACTCCAAGAACTTGAAGAAAATAGGCTTCACGCCTACGAAAAAGGCAAGAATCTACAAGATGAGAATCAAAGTCTGGCATGATTCCCACCTACAGGAAAAAGACATCAAAGAAGTAGTAAAGATATATTCGTCAGGGAGGATTGAGCTATATGACAAAGATGATCCAGCAAAAGTCTTCCCAATTAATGAACACTGAGTAAAGAGGTCTTATGAAGATGAAGCCTTTGTAAAAAGATCTGACTTGGCCCTGAACGATGCTGAAGCTACACCTACTAAAGAAGCATAGAGGGATTCAAAGATGTCGAGCTAACGATGGAAACCACAGTGCTCCTCAGGAGGCAGCCCAAGTTTTTCTTTCCTAGAATAGGATGTTATTTCCTTTTTCCCACAAAAAAAACATTACAAACACTATCATTGTAATAAGGCTCGAGTCTGTGCCCATGCCACGTGCATAGATTCTCTCATTTCATGGGACACCGACTTAGTTTTATGGCATTGGTGTGTAATACTATCTAAGGCTGAGCCTCACTTTTAAGCCAATGATTTTTTACACAATAAGTGCCTTCTGATTTTCGGTTTTTCATCCTTCTTTTTAAGTTCTCTTTAAGCCATTTGATGGCATAGCGGGCATGCATGATATTGTTGCTTTACTTTGCGCCACGTGCCAGGTTCTATGATAACCATGTCCCCCAGACCACCTTGATGAGTATCGGACAACTTCTTGGTTCAAGTTTTACACAGTTTTACAAAGGCGTGGCAGGCTAGAAACGTGCCCAGCCATATTGCCTTTGATGTGATGGGTTGGCATGTCACCCAGACTCTGCAACACACATATCGTGTGTTAGAGTTTCTTCTTTTTTGCCCAGAGAAATGTCAGGAAAATTTGTCGCTGAGCGCATCGCACGCCGTGTGATGCGTGAGTCGCGCAAACCCATGTCATGTGAAGAGTGTGCCGACCAACCCATATCAGGTGACACATCCTTGTCACCCGACATGTGTGCCACATGATTCATAGCCTCCTCAAATTCTTCATGATGCGACGTGATTACACTAATTTTATCATACTTTAGAATATGATTCTTGTGCATGTGTGACATGTGTCCACGTTTTTACCCCTTTTACCCCGCTCGCGGCCAGCTATATATAGTAGCTCGAGATTAACCATGTTGGGTTACCACTTTACGTGCTTTCGCTGCTGTATCACGCACTCTCTTTCACTATCTCAAGCTCATGTTCCGGCCTTAGTGTGACGTACGACTCGTCAAATCAAGATTAACTAATGAGGAAGAAAATTATTAGCGGCAGAATTACTGAAAATCACTAAAAATTAAAACTTTTTGCATTGAGATCCACAAACTATAGAAATCTTTCATAAAGAAACAAGGTAAAATATTTACATTCTGATTCATCAGTACATCTTTGTATCAACTCATCTCTAGAGTCATAACATTGACTGCCATGTTAACTATATATAAGCAGTATACAAAATCTCGAGGCATTAAGCCAAAAATCTCAAATCTATACCAAACCATCTACTGACTTCTAGGACCTGAGAGTACAAAGAGGACACATAGGACTCTCTATTAACAGAACCTAACAGACAGTACCTCCACCTAAAGATCATTGTTGTCCTTGTTGTTGTTGCTCACCCACTGAAGGGCTTCTTCTTCCTCGGCGTCTACCTAAAAAGTTGAATCCCACGGGGGTGAGACAATTGAAAATTGTCCCAGCGAGAGATATAACTCTTCGCCAGAAGCATTATTATTGCAGATAATAGAATAACACTGGGTAGTAGAATTATAAATATTCATCAATAGGTAAATCATTAATTAAGTTAAGTAGAGCAGTATTCTCTAGGCAATCATTTCAACTATAACTTGATTAAGTAGCAATTCATTCATTTAATAAGGAATATGAAGAACATGTATATCATTTATCCAACTAGGACATAATAGACAATGTATCATCAATCATTGATTCTCGTAATTCAACCCTAAGCAAATATGCTACACGGATGATTACATCTTATAAACATATTTATGCCCTGAGGAGATGAGGTATACCGCTCATACTCCAACCGACCGTTGTGAAATCAAAATGGGTACCATACATAGGTCATCAGAAGAGCCGAATTTCTATGACCTCATCTTCCTCAGTCAGTGTGAGGAACAACATGCAGGACATCTCGTGTCACTGCCAAAAATAGCTTTCCAGGGTATACTGGCAACTTTGCGATTAGAGTTACAGTGGCATGATGTACTCTCTTCGTAATCGAGAGATCTGTTGATTATCTCATATCGATTTGGCATTACATCATCATCGGGAGATTAGTGATACATCATCCTGGCATATACATATAATTAAGGATTGCGAGATTTAATCTTTATCTCACATCAATTCATCCATTAGGACGTAAGGATATTCACGTCCATAACCCCCACATACTCAAAAGTATGCTCTCCAAGAGTTCCCTTAGGAAAATCTATTTCACCATCACCAAACTACTGACGATGATGGATCTATGGTCAGGGCTCTACATGATATCATTTCACTTGATTATTTAAGTACATTACATCATTCTTTTAACATCACGCGTGTTTACATACATAAGCTATTATAATAATTGTTGTAAGGAAAGAGTACTATTTTATCAATTCATTTCACAACTTTATTAACATTGGGAACTCAATCCCTTATCATCTCATTATCATGATTCAAGAAAATGGGTGTTCAAACCCTTAGATCATCAAAATACTTGTTACCACTTTGATCGGTAACATAATGCCATCAAGTCATATAACAGTGTAAACATGATAATTGCAATGCTGGTATTTCACATGGTTCTTACAGCCTATCAATCTCTTTTGTTACCTTTTACTAGGCAACATAGCATATCATTGCTTACAAACCTCATGAAGTACTTTCAATAAACAAAGCATCATAGCTCTTACCTGGCTATGCTCAATATTTCATAAAACATGCATGATTAGTACAGATAGTAACAGATACATCCATTTCATATCAGCACAATACAAAACAATGATATCATCAGTATTCAAGGGTTTCACCACTATGCCCTTACCAGGGTTAGGGTTTCCCTTTTCAATTCAATTAGGGTTAATCATCCCCTTAGCTCAATTGGGAGTAGTGACTCATCCTTTCATTATCCAATCTCAGAGCTTCATGCTAAAAAACATAACCCATAATTAGGGTTTCAAACTTTTATTTACCTTATTTGAAATTATGGGTTACTATTCACATTACATCACCCTAGATTAGGGTTTACCATTCATATCACATCCCCTAGCTTAGGGTTTACTATTAACATCACATCATCCTAGGTTAGAGTTTACTTTTCATATCACATCACCCTAGGTTAGGGTTTACTATTCACCCCAAGTAGGAGTGAGCATCAAAGTACCTTGAACTAAGGTTTATCAGGTCATTCTTACGAATTATGTTCATACCATCATCAGGCATTAGGATTTCACCTATTAATGCCCTCAATTAGGGTTATGATTCATTAGCCATCATAATTAGGGTTTCATGATCTCACTATGAAGGATCGTACCCTATTTAGACATTCGTTCATATTAGAAGTCCAAAACTTAATTATCATCCATGTAGGAAATCTTCTCTTTCATCTTCTAAAGATGATGTTTGCTTTAGTCTTAATTAGGTAAGTCAACTCATTCTTGAAGAAGAATTGACCTCATGGGTTATGTCATTGTCACCATGATCATTAAGGATTAATTATTCAAAGGGTACTAATCACCTTACCCTATTAAGATGTAATTACTATATTCATCTTTGATTACATCATGTATTAATCAACTAACCACTTTGTCCTTTAACCACTTTAAGTACCCATGCGGTTTTGGTTAATTATCCACCAAACGGTCTTGGCCACATAGACCCCAAATGGTCTTGACCAAATCATACCTCAAACGGTCTTGCACAAAAACATCCAAATGGTCTAAGACCGTTTAGACTTCCAAATGATCTTGAACAACCAATGAAACTGTTTGCTAAAGTACCACCTTGAAACCGTTTAGTAAAGTAAGTGGTGAAGACCTTTTGCCCAAGTTGACTTTTGAGACCGTTCGCTAATGTAACCTCTTGAAAACACATGAACTCAAATGGTTTGGGATAGTTTGGTCCCAAACGGTGTTGAGACCGTTTGTTCCAAACCTCCTCAAAACCGCAAGGACCAAGATGGGTCTCAACAAATCTAATTAAATTAGGATTTCCAATGTTGGTTCCTTCAACCATTGAATACATGTAACCAATCATCAATTGGACCTATCACCATACTTTAATTGAGATAATTAGGTCATCATTCTACTGATTTGACCCTCAATTTACCTTCAATTGGTCATCAATTAGGGTTTGAATCGATTGAATTAGGGTTTGGAATCGATGATCCTTAAACATTAATTAATGTGAGTCTAGTTACTTTGAAACTATTAGACCATCATCCAAATTGGGCATGACCTGACCCCAAACGGTCTTGAGGTCGTTTGGGTGCTTACCAAACAGTCTTGAGACCGTTTTCCCATGTCAACGTCAAAATCCAAGTTAACCGATTTGAGTTTGGATCATTGGATTGAACATCAAAACAGTATTTGATTTCACTTCAACTTAGAACCTTTCGATCTTCAAACTCCAAACCATTGTCAACCCTAGACCTCCAAACGGTCTTGGGTGACCCCCCAAACGTTCTTGGGATCATTTGGATGACCTCCAAATGGTCTTGAGACCGTTTTCCCACTACATCATCATTGACCATGTCATTCAATTAGGGTTTGGATCCTAGGATTGGTCACCAAATCAGCAATTGATTATACTTCAACTTGATACTTTTGGATCTTCAATTGCTCAACCATACCTAACCCTAGACCTCCAAATGGTCTTGGGTGATCACCAAACGGTCTTGAGACAGTTTGGGTGGTCCTCAAACGGTTTTGAAACCATTTGGGTCAATCAACCCAAGTTTCAAACTCAACCACTTATGAAATCAGCACTCAACCCGATTAGGGTTTAGGTAATTGATGGACCTTCAATTCACGAACCAATAAGAGTTAATCAATAATAATTAATGGGTCATTAACCTACATTATTTTCAACAGGTCTCCAAATGGTCAACGCTTAGTCAATGCCACCAAATGGTCTTGATACCCTTTCCCTCCATGTGGTTTGGGTGAAACCGTTTCATTCCAAACAGTTTGAAACCGTTTTCTCCCAAACGGTTTGGGAAACCGTTTGAGAAACAAACATAAGACCGTTAAGTAAAGTAGTTCTTTGGATAATCATCTAGGATGATTTCATCATCGTCCTCTTTTTTTCAACCAAAAACTATTGTTGTTCTTCATGGGAGTTTAAGCAAGTACTCAAAAGAGTATCAACAGAAGAAAAGTAACCAACGATTATTAAAGAAAGAAGTGCAATACTAATGCTTAAGGGTTGAGTTATAAAAACCTCCTCTAGAACTGATCCCAAGCTCCAAGCTCCACGTATTTAATGGTGGATGAAGTTCCAGAAGCTGTCCAAGCTCCATCCTTGAGCTTTTGGATAAACAAGATGGCTAGGGTTGGAAATCGGGTGAAGAAAACCAATAATTAACCATTGCTTTAGGGTTTTCACCATGAATCTGAGGTAGAAGATGATCAAAACATACCAACAGGTTATGGTCGTATTTCTCCTGCTCCTGAGCTCTTCTTTGGTCGGCCAAAGAAAAGATGGGAAGAGGAAACTAAGGAAACGAGCCTTGGGTGTTATTGGAAAAAGATGAGTATAAAGGATATGTATATGGGTTTTCAAGGAAAGAGGAAAAAGAATTGTTTTCTTTAATTACGAAATAATTTCCACCAAAATACCCTCCAATTCTTGGCCACGAAGCTATCTTATTTATATTGCAACACCATTACCCAAAGATTAATGGAAAAGGAATTAAGCACCTTAAGGAGTTTTATATTAACATCCAACCCTTTAGTGGATATTACTTTATATTATGTTAATGTGAGTGGCTTCCACTCAACCAAGATCTTTTTGTGCCAAAGCATGGCACAAGCTCGTCCAACACTATTGCAAACACATCCTTCAACTTTTGGTTGAAGGGCTCCTCAATTAATTATTTCTTTTTGCATTAAATTAAAATAAAGAGTCATTTATGCTTAAATCTTGATTATTTTAATGTCAAGATTCTCTCTCCTCCATGATAATTGAAATGAGGCGACCCTCTCATTTTATTTGCTCTAATTAATGCCAAGAAACATGAGAGACCCTCTAAAGGTGGTATTTTGCATTTTGAACCCTAGGTTTTGGGTAAATTGCACATTACACCAAAATTAGGTTTTAATGCACAAAGATTGCTCTATAAGCTTTATCTTGGTGCCCAAGCTTGTGGAAATCATACCACTAAATCATATTCATTCATATGATGTCTCAACATTAGAGGAACATCTTCTCATGTGCAATTTGCAAGTTAACCCCTCAACTTGGGTAATTTGCACTTTAGTCCAAAATTAACAAAAGAATGTTCCAACACTATTCAAAAGGACTAAAAATGAAATATAACTTCCTCAAGAGCCTTAATTACTTTTTAAAAGATAAGAGCAAGCATCTAATCAACTTTATTAGGTAAAATACCGAGGGTTAGTACATAACCCAGGTCAGGGATGTTACACTTAGCCTATCAACATTTGTGTCATGTTCCATCTCTTCCTGCTCGACAAAGGTAAAACTTGTGGCACACTGCTTGTCGCATGACTAAGTGTCACGAGGATCATATCAACCAACCTAATCGCACACCACCATATTGTGTTTTGGCCCGTTTCAGGAAGATCCTTCTTAACACATACCAAGTTTCAGTTTATCACGCGATAAGCATTGTCGGTTTCCCTACCGCTTTATTTTTACTTCAGTCTTATGCCTGTGTCGCGCAACACCCATATCACACGACACGATGATAAACACATCTTTATCAGATGAAGACCTAGAGCTCGCGACGATGACTCTGTCGCTTAGTATGTTTCACAATGCTTTAAACTGTGACACGTGACACGACTATTGCCTGACATAGTTCATTGCGCACCCTTTATTTTATCTCTA
The DNA here is from genome assembly GCA_963693085.1 of Alisma plantago-aquatica. Lineage (NCBI taxonomy): Eukaryota > Viridiplantae > Streptophyta > Magnoliopsida > Alismatales > Alismataceae > Alisma > Alisma plantago-aquatica. Next base: position 21,977,358 of record OY856410.1, read on the forward strand.
AGGATGTTATCATGTTTTCACCCTAGCCGCATGATACCCATATCACGTTACACATCTACTGATAATCCCGTACTGACTTGGTTATGAGGAGTTACCCGATATGGGTTTTTCGTGTAAATCATATCGCCCATACCTTATCATTTCCTCGATACATACGTTATATGTACATCGTTCTCACCCTCTGCCTGATATCAGTTTGTCCTAAATATCATTTGAAAAAAAACATATAGGTTTTTTGATATCAGGCACCTATGTATCGGGCTCTAGGTTTTTTTTAAGATCCCAACACTGGTTCTAAGCATATCTCCCAACCCGTGTCGGGCGACACTCTTACTTTTGCCTTCTGCCCAATATTAGTCAAATACAGTTTGATCGAACAACTTCTTTTAACTTAATTTTTTTGTTTAATCGTTGTAGAAAATGGCCCGCATGTCACACAAATAGTAGTTGCAACGCCTCAAGTTTCAGCTCTGCCAGCTACGGCAGAAGCAACAAGACCGACCTTGGTGAGGCCATACACTTCTTGCAATAGCAAGGAGGTGTTCGCTGAGCTCTTGGAGGCGGAGCTCAGGTCCGTACATCCGAATTTGATGCTGCCACCTTCAACGCTGGTAGTCGCTATGGAGGAGGAAGCTGAGAGCCAGATGTTCAATCAACATCTGCCTACTCTGCCAACTTCTCCACAACCCCACAACAAGGAGACAGAGTCGACCACCAAGGCACCAATGCCCCGCCCAGAGGCCACACCATCACGTACAGTCCAGATAGACTCATCCCCGATAAACAATGCATACTCATCGGGATGCATCGCCAACGTGAGGATCCCAACGCAAAGCTGAAGCCGATTAGTGGCAGCCCCCACGTCATTGGGGCAGGCCTTCGGCTTCAAATTCGATAACTTGCAGGAGGTAAGGAATAATCACAACTCTACTTTTTCTTCCCTGACCCGCAAGTTTCAGGTCTTCCAACGGAGGCTGTATAAGAAGGAGTGTCAGCTGCTAACTCTAGTTGGTCTCCCCAGCCAACTAGAGGCACTAAACAACACGTTCCAGGTGGCACTCCAACGCCTTTATGCTATCGAGAAGAGGCTCGATGAGAGGGACAACCACCACGCCTGAGCCGTCCTAGGAGGTCGCCTTCACCGACAAGGCTCCCAAAAGACAAGAGAGTGCCAGTAGTGTCAACATATCTCCTCCCTCACCCCCGCTAGAGCCAATTGAAGATGCAAAAGAGATATCAATAGGCCTAGCAGAGGATTTATCTAAAGCATCTGAGGGAGAAGGGGGAGCTATATAGCTCGAATGTTGATCAACCTCTTAGAGAAAGGACTTCGACGACTGACACATTTTCTGCACCGTTGGAGATCCCAACCTTTGAGATGGTTGACTTTGACAGACGCGCCATTGGTTACCTGACGATCCGGGACCAACTACTGTTGAACATGGTCCTGAGGCTATAGGAAGAAGAAAAAGATGTCGTCTGGAGCGACGAATACTTCCCCGTATGACGCAGAGCACTCAAGGGCATGTTCCGCTCTGAAGCTGTCGTAGGGAAGATACTGTTTAGGGTCCTAGAAGGCACGATGCTTGAGAATATTTCCATCAGGACATGCCGGCAGCCAATCTACAATGCCACCCTGGCCTTGGCGAGAAGACTACTAGCAGGGGCGTATGATTCAAGGTAGGTGTCTGATATGCTACACCACATCAAGAGCACAATCCCGACCTGGTGTTAGCCCCCTTCAAGCTCAGAAAACACTGGTTCCACTGCGTGGCGGACCTCCGCAACCATGATGTCATGTTGCTTAGCTACTGCACCACAGAGGTTCCCCACCAGGGGCACATCTTCGTATACCCAGAAGATAACCACCTCAGAGTTCTTCCTCTACGCTTCATCAGGTCATCAAGTAAGGTGTCTGGCACCACAATGACGCCATCAGAGACTTCCCAGTTCAAGAAGACCCGGGGAGCAGAAATAGTGCCTTCATCGTCTTGTGTGCCACGGAGCACCTAAATATCTTTAGATACATAAGCCAGCTCCAAGACAAGGACTTCTACCAACTAAGAAGCATATACACACTGTTGCCGATCAAGGACAAGTGCTATTTCTGATATGCAGAGCTTCCATAGGATCTGTTGGAGACAGACAATTGTTCTAATGCTGACTCCCATTATTCTCAACGCGACAGTCCTCCAAGGAATGAAGTCGAGGGTGTCCCTTACGTCTATGTGACAGGAAAGTAGATAGAACATCTGCGAACCGCACTCACCACTGAAGGTGATGCCACTGAAGGTGATTCTACTTCACATGTCATCACAGAATCTCTTATGAGCAATATTGATCATTTCACATGTAGTTCTTTATCTCAGGAATAGGTCAACAAAATTCTTCTTTGACTTGCTGATTCTAATACCGTAAATGTCATATATGAAAAAGATAATGCAGTAGTCCCCCTCGACGATCTACATGACTTAGTCAAGGCAGGAGGGTGTCTAGCAATGATGGTGGCATCATCTTACATCCCCATCCTATAGAAGAAGATTAGACAACCCTCCATCGCCCATCTGATGTTGTTCAATGACATGTGCCTTGTTGATGAGACAGGAGCGCACCAGCTCTTCCAACTTGAAGTAAAGAAGTGTCTACCATGTACAATCTTTCTACCTATGCTGCATGACAATCACTGGATGCTCCTGATGATGTACACCCATCCACGTGTCGATTTCTTCAACAACAGCTCTGACGCCAACAATGACTATTCGACGAAGTGTGCATCTATGCCAGAAAAATCCCTCGGGCGGCTAGCAAGAAAATATTATGCCGAGGTGGTGTTCTTGATCCAGCCTATCTTGAAGACCTGGCGGCCAAGTGGCACGAACTCTAGTACTGCCACCAAAGTCCACAACAAGTTCGCTTATCAAATGACTACGGTGTCTACGTGTTGCACTGGATCTATTACTCGGTGGCCCTGAAAAAGATGCCATATAACCTCCACAACCTTGTCTACCACAACCAACGAGGAGAATATGAGATGAAACTCTTATCTGTCGAGGGCGCACACATTTGTTGAACCCTCACTAATCTATGCCTATACTTTCCTACTCATCGCACAACTAGACAAGTGTGTGAAGTAAGTTTGGGGGGGAACCACATAGTATCAGTGAGGGAGGTACTCAAATTTTTTTTCTTTTCTTCCCTTTCCTTTTCTTACCATACTCTATGTATACATGTATATATGATTTATAAAAAGCAATATTTACACAACTGCTTATTTTTCAAAAATCATACAAAACACTTTATAGTAAATATTTGATACAACTGCTTCCAGTTTGTTCTCTCTCTAACTAAGGCAGTGCACATTTCTGTTACGTTCTCTTCAAAATACAGTCTCAAACGACAAAGGCTACAACTTTTCTACGCCAACTTTGAAAAATAATCTCACAACAGCTAAGAGACATGGATGTGAAGGAAAAAGCTACCCAAACATGAAACTCCGTTTTCCTTATCCATCAAAATCCCAAAAAGAGAGTAAAGTCTTATGAGAGCGAATAAAAGCATGAGAGTTGTGCCCACAAAAAAAACACTTATCTTCCCAAAAGTACCCATCTTTAGCTAGGCATGGTAGATCCGGGGAAGTGGTACGTAGGATGTGAAATCACTGCTCTAAAGCCAACTGGCTTGGACTATAGGGACCACTTTCCCGCTAATGGATCCGTACCTGGATGGACCAATGGGAAGCAAGAAAAACCCAAAAAGCCTTAAGCCTTCCCAAAAACCCCACCTTTTACCTCTAAGCAGTTTCGTGTGAAAGCTAACTTCAAAATTATGCACCTAAGTCTCGCAAAAGCTGAAGAGAAAATTTTAACTTAAATAAGGCAGGAAAAATAAAGTCCAATATTTGCCATCAGACGTAGTTTTTCTCTGGATATCTCAAAAATTCACGTAACCCCTTGTCTGAAAACTACGCCTGGTTCTGAAAGGTACTGCAAACAAAGTTTTAAAATTAGATATAGATTTATTGAGGACAATCAAAATACTAAGTTTGGGGGAGTTGATAACACCCATTTTGTGGCTGCTAGAGCTTATATTTTACTATCAAAACTACCTCCAAACCTCACTTCCTCTCTATTTTATCTTATTTGTTGTATAGAAATAATTTCCACTATGCTCCTGATAACATTCCCTATCTTGTGCAGAATTTCTCTTATTTTTCCACCAAAACAATGTTATTGGTCCCGTCCCAGCCCATCCGCAACAAATTAACCGTCCCAACCCATCGAACAACAAAGTGTGACGCCCCCTTTACCCATCATGGTCGCTGATGTGCACAAATCATATCATCTTTTGGATCATGTTTGGTTACATATTCATGTTGTTTTGACTCAATTATCACTCGCATTCATGCTAGATTCTATATTTTTAGCTATTCTTACTTGTCTCATAGTTTGGATTGTAGGTACTATATTTTATAATATAGTTATGAGGAATATATCATATTATCTCTTATTGGATCACTCGTCAAGTATCTACGTGTTTTGGGGTTTGAAACTACGCAAATACCACTTTTTACGGCATGTAATTCGGACCTACACGCTGAAAGTTATGAGCAGAATACACAACAGCCCAGAACAGCCAAGTGCACGTCGTGCACCAACAGTGCACGTCGTGCACGAAAAATGCACGCCGTGCACCTGGGAGAGTTGAACATACTTAAATTTCTGAAAAGGTGCACAACGTGCACGCAATTGCACGGCGTGCACCTGGGAGCTGAAAGTTTCTGGAAAGTTGCACGGCGTGCATTTCTTTAGTGCACGTCGTGCACCTGAGAGCTAAAGCTTTCTGGAAAGTTGTACGACGTGCATTTCTTCAGCACACGCCGTGCACAGTGCATTCTGGAGCATATTTGAAAGTTTCTGAAAAGTTGCACGGCGTGCACTTTTGGTGCACGGCGCGCACCTGGCAGTTTCAACATTTTGAAAAATATGAGTTTTTGTTTAAAACGAAGTGGGAACTTAATGGGAGGTTATGCCCGGTCATTTGCGGAAGTTCTCACATGCTAGAGCAAGCCTAGATCATAGGAGGGTGATTTTGAGGGGAAAGGAGGTGGTTTCTTGCCAAAGAAACCCCATTCTTCCTCTCTTCTTCTCCAAGCTTCTTCTCCAAGGTACATCAGAGCTTCTTCACTCCACAAAGCTTCTCGGGAGGGAAGTTTGTCCGGTTTGGAGCAGCTGTAGAAGTGGGATTTCATCCTCAAGTTGCAATTCTACCTTCCTTTGTTTACACCTTGGGATTGCTTATCTTTTCCTTCTCTAAATCATGTTTAACTCCGAAAATTTCTGCACATTTTCTGTTGTACATCATTATGGATGAGTAGACTCTTTTTCTTGGGCATGGAAGAGTAACTCCCATGTCATAGCTTGTACGAACATATGAATTTCGTACTAAATGTTAGTTTCTTGCATATTCCAAGAGTTGTTTCAGATCTGAAATGCTTGTTTGTGTGATTGGCCATCATACTTGCATGTTTTATACTTTCTTTCATAATCTAAGAAGATGCGTTTGAGAGTATGGAGTTACTCTTTTGGCAACTTGTTCTTGATTGCGAGAGTGGCTGGGATTATGTTGAGGAGCAATGTTTGTGATTTGAAATGAAATACATACACGAGAGTGATGTATGGAGTTAAAATCATCATCACTTCACCGGGAGGTGAGTCATGACTACAAACCTCCTTTGCAAGTTAATTAACATGTTTAAATTCGTATTTTAATATAAGATATGATGTGATAGTGAAATCCCAAGTCTAAAATCATTCCAAATCTGAATCTTAACCTTTCTTAAGTGATAATTTACAGTTTTGTTTTAAATCTATAATTTAGTTGTTCTAATCCAATCATCTTGTGTACAACGATCTAGATTATTTAAAATCATAAATCTTGCGCCTAACTAACCAACGCTCCTTGTGTTCGACCTCGACTACAACTATTCTTGTATACTTGTGGGATATAGCTAGTTGAGTAAAAGATCATTCTTAATGATTTAAACTCATTAGTGTAAACAAACAACAAGTTTTTGGCGTTGTTTCCGGGGAGCATCGGTATTCCTGTTAGAGTAAGAGTTGTTGGTAAGTAAATGAGACTAGATCACAACCTTCATATCCATCATCATATCCATAAATCATAATTCGTCCTGATCATCATAATTTGTTGTATCTTCCATGTTTGTTTTTGTATCTCACTCACCTTGTTTATTTGCAGGAGCATATCGGGTGTTCATAAAAAGATCCTTGAACTGTGCATCTCTCTACATTCAGAAAATGAACACATCATTTGCATCCCTCATGGAGCAAGAAGGAGTGAAACCTAAACATGTATGGAGGAATCACAACCCACACAACCATCGTCCATGTCACCATCATCCAAATGACATTCACCCATGCATTATTCATCCACATCACCATCATTCACACCTAATTCACGACTAACACCCATACCACATCCTTCTACACCCTCATATCCATCACCTTCATCCATACCACATACACCACCACCACCTATGCCACATCTACCTAATCCACCAGATTCACATGAAGAACACTTTATAGTAAATATTTGATACAACTGCTTGATGGACTTTTGCAACGCCATTAAAAATCCTAGAGATGATGAGTCTCTAAGTTTAGCCTTGCTTGTATTATGGTAAGATCTCCACCCGCGTGTGCAAAGACACGCGGAAGTCTTATCGTAATATAGTTTAAGGGTCGAATCCACAGGACAACGGTCTTGTTTAGAGTTAAACAAGATGGAAAACCTTTTAGCCTTAACTACTTAAAGATTGATATTTAGACCGAAAGTTTGATTTGGTTGTTTAAACTAGATGCAAGGAAAGTAAAGGCAAGAAAGTAAAAACTAAGATTAGCAAATGATGATGGATCACTGGGGTGATGCGGGTAATCACCACCACTACTCATATTGTACTTGTACCAAACATAGCAAGACTTGTAAGCAAGATACATGGATGTTGTGCAATACCGATGTCTTATAGGACAAGAGTAATGTATACATCCTTCATGGGTTGAGTAACTCTCATTCGGTACGTATCTACGTGTCAATGAAGATATGTAGTCTCTGAAGAGAAAATCTTACTCAACCTCGTGAAGCGTGCATCAAAAAACCAACAAGCGAGCGATAATTACCAAATCGATTAGTATCCTTATAGACTATCCCTCTTTCAAGATATAGCTACGAGAAACGTGAGAGTGTTGCAACATCAGCCATCCCCGAACGAATGGTCAAGTACTTTGCACCACTCTCTCCTCGGAGTGTGTTCCTCGACCTGTCAAGATTGCACTTTTGCACGTCAACTGATTCCATTTCATAGTGCAAAAGTACAATGATGGAGGTAAGTTTACTCCACTCCTTGGAAAGTGTTCCTAGATACCGAAACGGGTGCGCGGTGGATACACACACCAGAAACCAACACTAAATCGGTATTCGAGTCTCAAGAGCGGTCGTAGACAAACCACAACGAAAGACAATAGATGCATATAAGAACGTGGCCAACATCCAAGCATGTATGAAACGATTTAGTATTAAAACGAAATGATAACATCTTTTTAGTACAATATACAAAACATGGGCAGCGGGGCTAGTCCCCACGCCCCAGTGAATGAAACTACTCACTCCTCATAGAGGGAGCAACAAAGGAGGAGGCGAGAAGAGAGAGAAAGAACAACATCTCCACGGAGGAGAGAAGGTTGAACCCTTGGTGGAGAGAGAAACGATCTTCACCCTTTGTGGCTTGCTTGACGATGGATCTTCTCCTCCCACCTTCTTTGTTGATGAGAGAGAAGGTAGCTTGATGATGGAATGTGGATCTCAAACTGGCAGCCTTGGGGCGATGAACGGAATTGCTCTGGAACTGGAGAGGAAGCCTTTGGACGTCTGAGATGTCTCCCTTGGGAGGACCCTTGGGGGTCTTATTTATAGGCCTTGAGTGAAGTCCAAACGGTTTGGAGACCGTTTGGACCTCAAGACCGTTTGGGGCCTCGAGACCGTTTGGACTTGTGAGACCGTTTGGGTTCAATCGGTCTTGAGACCGTTTGGCTTCAAATGATCTTGAGACCGTTTGGCGTCAAACGGTGCGTCAAACGGTCTTGAGACCGTTTGGCGTCAAACGGTCTTGAGATCATTTGGCATCAAACGGTCTTGAGACTGTTTGAACTCCATGCGGTCTCGGGACCGTTTGGCTTCATGCGGTCTTGGGACCGTTTGAACTCCATGCAGTCACGGGACTGTTTGGCTTCATGCGGTCTTGGGACCATTTGATCTCCATGCGTTCTCGGGACCGTTTGGCTTCATGCGGTCTTGGGACCGTTTGAACTCCATGCGGTCTCGGGACCGTTTGGCTTCATGCGGTCTTGGGACCGTTTGAACTCCATGCGGTCTCGAGACCATTTGGCTTCATGCGGTCTTCGGACCTTTTGACTTCATGCGGTCTTGGGACCGTTTGAACTCCATGCGGTCTCGGGACCGTTTGGCTTCATGCGGTCTTGGGACCGTTTGAACTCCATGCGGTCTCGGGACCGTTTGGCTTCATGCGGTCTCGGGACCGTTTGGCTTCATGCGGTCTTGGGACCGTTTGAACTCCATGCGGTCTCAGGACCGTTTGGCTTCATGCGGTCTTGGGACCGTTTGAACTCCATGCAGTCGCGGGACTGTTTGGCTTCATGCGGTCTTGGGACCGTTTGGCTTCATGCGGTCTCGGGACCGTTTGGCTTCATGCGGTCTTGGGACCGTTTGAACTCCATGCGGTCTCGGGACCGTTTGGCTTCATGCGGTCTTGGGACCGTTTGAACTCCACGCGGTCTCGGGATCGTTTGGCTTCATGCGGTCTTGGGACCGTTTGAATACACTTGGTCTTGAGGCTGGGTTATTCTTTTATGATTTGTTTTGTGCTTTTTCTACAAGTATAAAAGGAAAAAGTTAGTCTGATGGTGTATTTACAAAAAGGGATAAAATTAGGGTTATGTATAGTATAAATGTAAAAAAGAGTATGGAAAACTAAAGAAAAAGACTAAGATAAACGACTAAAATAGGAGGTTATCACCCCCCCTAACTTAGAGTCTAGCTTGTCCTCAAGTTAGATAGAGCTGAGACATGTAATGGCGAGGTGATCTTATTTAGGATCTCCATACTCTTGCTTCAATTCTTGACCTGAGTTCCCCAGGGGTCATATCGAGGCTTATTGCATGCCTTGATTCTTTTGGATTTCGAGAGTTGCTTGGATCTCAGGTTCTTTCCGTATCTCAAAGTTTGCCTTGGGACCACATTTATTTTGTGCATGTTGTTGACTCTAATCAGCTTTATACCTCTCTGAAAAACCTACTGGAAGCTAGAGAGGGTATGAGGGTTGGCTAAAGGCTTTGAAGTGTAGCTCCCCCTTCAAGTGGGGGAGGGGCTGTCTATGCTTTTTAGGATCTTACTACCGGGCACGACACATCTGCCTTTATGAGGGCAGCTGAATGTACCGGTCGGGCGAGTCCTTTATGAGCCTTTTCATATACTTGGAAACTTTAGGGTTTCACTACCGGGCACGACACATCTGCCTTTGTGAGGGAAGCGGAATGTGCCGGCCGGGTGAGACCTTCGTCAGTTCTTCATATAGATCCTTATGCGTGGCACAACTCTCATAATTTTATTCATCTCTCTGGCTTTTATTCAATAACTCACAGGCTTGGGTTTTGGAATTTTTGAGAATTTATTTTGGGCGGCCAAGCCTCTTTTATTTTGAAGAGAGGAAAGTTGTTCTTAAAGTTTTTCAACATGCACTTATTTGGTATGTGGTCCACTTGCAGAACTTTTTGATTTGGAAGTTGCCTAATTTCCCTCTCATCCTTGAGATCTCGGCTTATTTCTGCCTTGATTTTGACCTGTGGAGAGTCAGATAAAGAATTGAAGCAAAAATATGGGATCAATAGTGGGTGGAAATTGATAAATCACCATTTGATGTCTAAGTGCTATTTACTTGTAGAGACTAACATGATTCTAGAATTAGTTGAGGTAACTATTTTTGAAAAAGAATTGTAAAAAGAATTTTAAGAATAAAGAATTGTAAAAAGAATTTTTAGAATATTGTATGGAAAGTGTTAAAGGAAAAGGAAGTATAGAAATTGATACCTCGCCCTTGTCTAATGTATCCCCCCTAACTTATCACACACTCTGTCCCCAGAGTGGCAAAGTGATAGGTTGAGAAGTCATTAGAACAAGGGCTGCAGGTTAAGGTAGATCTTCGTTTGCCCCTGGAGAACGAAGTAGATTGGATGCGAACTATCCTCGTAAAGCGTGGTAGTCCACGTCAGTCATCTCCTCTATTGGTCTTTGGAGAACAATGATGGTGTACATCCAGTAGAGGACGTGGAAGCCGCAGTCGTTTGATTGTCGTATTTGCTGGGGGCATTTGTGGCACAAGGTGGGGCGATTGAAATATTCTTTGCCGTACGCCTTTGTGTGCTGACTCAGAAGATCAATTAATTTCTCGACGCACTCCTTTGCCACTACTTCTGTTGGCGTCTTTGGCATCACGACGTAGTGTCGTTTTCGAGCGTTGAACTGGCTGTCGGAACTGTTGTATATTGTGGTTGTTCCGTCTGGGAGGTTTGTTGCCAGAAGAATCCAGTGCTCATGATACAGGATGGGTAACATAATGAACTTCGGCGTTGTGTGCTGGAGATATGCGATCAGCGCGTCAGTTGTGCTGAAGTTTTTGAGCTTTAGGAGGTCATCTTTCATATATGGAGACGCCATGTATGTATTTGGATTATTTTGGCCAAGCAGAAACTGGTAAGCGGCCATGAGGCTGACAGAAAGTGACCCCTTATCCTGTAGAGTCTCTCGTAGTGAATCGGCCATCACAAGAATGTCTTGAGACATGAATACCAGGCCATCTTTTTCTGCGGAGAGGTGCGCCATGATGATGCGCATTTCGAGGTCGTTAAGACCCTTGCAAGCATCGCGATCGAAATCAGGAAATGTTGGGTTAATGGTGTGAGCAGGATCGCTCTTGCTTTTATCTTTTTCTGGCGACTTGTTTTGTTCTGACTCTTTCAGAACTTGTCGGAAAGGTCGCCGTTGTCGTCGTTGGACAGCTGAGAAAAGGTACCGAGGAACATCATCTGGTGACATAGTCGGGTCGTTGAAGAATCTTCTGTCATAGATAAGCTCCATGGCATAGCGTCCTCATAGGGAATGAAAGTCTTCATCTGCCAGGTCGTTGAATGGGATTTCCTGGTTCAACGCTTGGATGTGTCGGATGGTGCAGAAAGCGCTGTCCCCAGATCCCTCGGTGGCTTGAACTGGAGGGTTTATGATTCTGAACCAAGGTTGGCTCCAGTCTTAGCGAAGAGATGGGCGTGCAGCCCAGATTAATTTAAGAAGCCGGAAGGGTATACACCTTGCTTCTCCTGCTGCTTCTCCGATGAAATTTATTGTGCCGGCTGGTAGCTCGGCACTACAGAAATTGTATACTTTGGCATCCCGAGCCTCGGTATCCACGATCATCAAAAGCCAGTGGTCTGAGACTTGGAAAGGCATTGTAAGATAGCATGCCCATTTTGCCAACCCGATACGCAGCCGCTCAACCGATTTTGCGCACAAGTCTTTGTATAAAAGGCTGAAAGACAACGCAGGCGAAGCATTGAAAACCGGTTGTTGCCACTTGTGACTTCTATAAATTTCTATACAGTTGGCGAGGAGGACACGGAAGATCGCCATTGGCACCATGGACCGAGGTCTGAGGATGCAACGGAAATTTCCGTGTGTCAACTTATGCCTGGTTTGGTGTTATTATATATTATGTCTTCCCCTGCCTTCGCATCGTCTACTATAGTGTTCAGTATAAAAATGTCCTGAGCATCTAAAGTAGAGATGGCTGTCATATCTAGGTCGTGCATTTTGTGCGGCAGAGGAGGTGGCGGGGGAAGTTCTTGTGGTGGAGGAGAAGCAGGTTGTTCGAAGGCTTCTACATGGCCTTCTAGATTGTCGTCCAAGTCAGAGGCATAGTCAAGATCCTCGTCCGTGTCTAGACTCACTCGGTCTGCCTCGTCCTGGTAAGGGGGAGAAGGTGTTGAGAAGAGGGCAGGAGTTTTTGATGGAGTTTTTGGCGGGCTAGCGCTGGTTCCTAACATGCATTGTTGTAACTCAGCATAGGTCGTGTCCTTGGCAGCTTCCCCAATGGACCCCATAGCGGAGTAGTCAAAGAATTGATCCCCGTATGAAATGTTGACATTATCGTTGTGTGGGGATTTGGGGTGATAGTCACTGTCTTGGTGACCTTTATCAGACCCTTTATGGGAGGGTCATGCTGCATTCCCGGGGTCCTCTTCGTCATCATGCTTGTCGTCTGAAGATGTATCTTTGTTAGAGTCAGCAGATGAGTCGGAGTCGTCGTCTTCTTCATCATCATCATCTTTGTCGTCCGTAGCTTCGTCGGTTTTCTTTTTGTTAGCAGACTTTTTACACCGCCGATGAGTGGCTTGTAGCTCATCGAAATCCACTTGCAGATGCTCATGTTTTTCGAGGAGTGCATCGTGGGCTTCTTTGAGGTCTGTGAATCTGCCCTCGGCAGAGAGGAGGCGTGTTGTCAGTTCTGTGACTTGGGCACGTAGCTGTTGGGTTTCATTGTTATTTGCCTCCTCTTGGTGATGATGTAGCTGCGTAAGTGTTTCATCGATGGTAGCCAAGTGCGTGCTCAGAGTTTCTTGATGTTGCTCAAGCTTGCGGAGATTCTCTGGTAGAGGTTGAGTCTGTTTGGAGATCTCATCGACTTTTTGTGTTGTAGCTTCTTTCTGGCACGTTGCTCCAAGGACCAGGTCCGGCAGGTTGTTGGTGTGGTTGTTGATGTGCTCAACTTGCTTAGCCACTTCATCCTGTCATTGCTGGATGCCTTGGAGGAAGGTAGGCAAGGCTCGGTGTTGTTCGTTGATCTTGGTTACCTGTCGGGATAGATCCTGTACACAAGAAAAAATAGAATTTAATAAGTTAGAAGGATCAGTGAGGAGGTTTCGGACAGCGTCAAATTGACGGTCGAATTCCTCACCGATGTTAGTAAAAGGGACCCCAGGGGCGGAAGGGTGATATGACTGGTGTCTGTGTGGGATGGTGTTAGTGTCTTGTGGAAGAGACACTGATGATGTCCCGAACTGCGTAGTGACTGTGGATGAAGTCACCAGTGGTGTCGGGGTGGTGGCGGATGTGAAAAGCGGTGGTATTTGAGGTGAAAATGGTGGTAGCGATAATGAGGGGGTGGAAACTGCAGAAGTAAATGGGAAGGTGGTGAAGTCGGGCATGGGGATGGAGAAAGGGAAGCCCGACGTAAAAGTGGGTGAAGAGGTGTATGTGAATGGTTGCGTGGATGTGGGGAGGAAGGGAGTGGTGGATGTTGGAATGTTGGAGGGCGGAGTGGTGGTGACAGCGGAGAGCTGCTTGTGGAGACTCTGGATGAAAGAGTCGATGGAGGATGTTGTTAAGACTTCTTCGTGGAACTGCTCATCCTCCGGATTTGGGCGAGACGTTGGTGTCCCCGACAGCTGTTGGGCCTGCAACTGCCTTCTAGAAGGCCGTTTGACAGGCATTTTTGTAGGTCGAGCTATCAGGGCTGTGATGCTCATCTCAGTTTGACCCACAGTTGCTTTCTTTTCAAGAATTTTGACCGAAGCTAGCAGCTGAGTAAGCTCCTCGTCAGAGAAGAGGAGCTGTGTCATATCATAGTGCACTAACTCCGGGAGTGGGAGGAGAGTCCTTGACGACTTGACCATCGGGCAGAATACATAGTGTAGTTTTCCATCCTTTTCTTTGATTATGAACGAGTTTTTCAAAGATTGCTCGTTGGTAAGGATGTCGCCCTTTATTTGTGTGCAGCGGGGTAAAGGTTTGTCCATCTTAAGATATTTGATTATAGATGTGACATGACCCCCCAAGCAAATTTCTTTCCCCAAGAGGGAGACAGATAATTTCTGGATCATCAGCCATCCTATGTTGACTGGCCTTTCGTTGATGATGGACCAGAGGACGAAAAGGTCTGATATTGTAACATTCCCTCCTTCCGTCCTGGGGAAAAGTGCGTCGGCTAGGATCTTGTGCAGAGTGCGCACAAATCCGGAGTGAATGTTTGACGTTTTGCACGTCTTGGCGTCGTAAGTGGGGATCCCTGTTAAGGATTTCCAGAATGTATGTCTGTTAAATTCTGGATGATCAGTTCCCACTGTTTTAGCTTTTTGTAGCTGCTCCTGGTCATCGATGAAGATAGAATTCAGCGTATTCTCTGTTATGACGACCGTGCTACCAAAAATTTGGGTGACAAGCCTTCTGTCACCCCCGTCCCGTGACCTATCTGTGATGTCGACGGGCTCCTTTGTCAGAAAGGAGAAGAATTCCGCGGTGGGCTCGAAGTAAGATACTTCAGGTATTAAGCACAACCTGGTGAGGTTGGCTTTTTGTAATACTTTGAAGATGCGATCATGTATTCCCATTTTGATTAGTATGCTAGAGCAGACATACTTGGTAGGTTTTAGGATTTTATCGGTGGAGATGGAGGTTTGGATGAAGAGGTTCACTGGTGGTGGTATTGTGGTGGTGATGGGAATGAAAGTGGTAGTGATGGTAGATGCAGGGATGGTGGTGGTAGCAGCAAGGGTGGAGGGTTTGGCGAGAGGTTGGTCCATGGCGGATACGGGGCGGACTTGTTTCCTTGCCCGCTTGGGGGGCTGCCCAGATGCAGCCCTTAAAGCCTTGCACTTCCCCTCTGTCTCTTTGGCAGAGGATTCCTCCTCAGGATTCAGTGTGTAATCCGAACCTTCATCGTCATCAAAGGAGATTTGTTCGATTTCTTCTTCAGATGCCTCACCTAGACATTTGGTGAGGCGGGCAATCTCACACAACAGATCCATCATTTTAGTCTTTGGTGGGACTGCTCTGGTGGTGTTGAAGGCATCTCTGATTTTCATGAGCCTGTCTAGCTCCTCGATCATCTGCTCCCTTGTCTGAGTGGGAGCAGCTCCTGAGCTGGTGGTCTTGTTTGCTAGTGATGCCATTTCTGAAAAATAAGAGTTTATGAGTTAGAGCAAAAAATTTGAAACAAATTAGATTTTATTTGTAGTTGTATCTTTTTGTATTTTTGTGAAAGAGAAATGGATGTGGAGACCAAACGGTTGGTCCCAAACGGTTTCAGGACCGTTTGGTCCCAAACGGTTACAGGATCGTTTGGTCCCAAACGGTTTCAGGACCGTTTGGTTCCAAACGGTTTCGAGACCGTTTGGTCAACGAAGAGCCGCAGGGTTGCCGGCGCGGGTGAAGATGAAGCGGTGCGAAGGTGGAGAATGCGCTGGTGACTACGGCGACGATGAAAATGATGATAAAAACGGCGACGGCGATGAGGGTGAAACCAGCGATAAAAAAAACTCGGTGAAAACAACGGTGAAACCAGCGATAAAGCGGCGATAGCGACGACGGTGGTGAACCCATTGATAGAGACAGTGATGGCGACAACAGTGGCGATGGAACAGTCGGTGAAGCCAGCGATAAAGACGGCGATGGCGGCGCCAGCGGCGATGAAGATGGTGATGTCGGAACGGTCGGCGACGAAGAAGGCGGCAAGGAAGAGAAACGGCGTTCGTAGAGGTCGTCGGACTACCTTGCAGGTGGTTGGCGGACGGGAGAGCAATCGCGCGGATGCAACAGGAGAAGCAGGGAGGTTTTTCACAGAAGCGCTCTGGAGAGTTCGAAAGTTCGAAGAGAGAAAGACAAAGGGGTAGGGTTAATATTTATAGGGAACGGTTGGTGACCCTTTGTATTCCAAACGGTTTCGAGGCCGTCTGGCTCCAAGCGGTTTCAAGACCGTTTGGAGTTCAAACGGTTTCGAGACCGTTTGGTCCCAAACGGTTTGAAGACCGTTTGGTCCCAAGTGGTTTGAAGACCGTTTGGTCCCAAGCGGTTTGAAGACCGTTTGGAGCCAAACGGTTTCAAGACCGTTTGGTCCCAAACGGTTTGAAGACCGTTTGGAGCCCAAACGGTTTCAAGACCGTTTGGTCCCAAACGGTTTGAGGACCGTTTGGTCCCAAACGGTTTGAGGACCGTTTGGAGTCCAAACGGTTTCAGGACCGCTTGGAAGGGCAAAGGCAAAAAAGGGTTTTATATTTTTATGTTTGTTTTTTGATTTATGTATTTTTATATTTTGTGATAGTTTTAATTATGTAGATTTTTTTGTATTTTTATGTTTGTTTTTTATTTATGTATTTTTATGTTGTTTGTTTTTTATTATTTTTTGTAGCTTTTGATTATGTAGATTTTTTTTGTATTTTAAGATTAATTATGAAAGAACTTAAAGAAAGTAAATAAAGTTGAAAAGAAAATAAAAGACTAGAAAATTAGAAAAGGTGATACTCAGGTCTTGGGTTGCCTCCCAAGAAGCACCTTGGTTTAACATCGCTGGCTCGACGAACTTGTAAGGTTGTTATGTTGTTGGCATAGCATCTATGATGTTGATGGTTTGTCGATGCATTTTGTCTTCCTGAGTGTAATATCTTTTTAATCTGTGACCATTGACGGTCCTTTCTCCTCCATTATCATCGAAAATAATGACAGCTCCTGTCGGGTATATATGTTTGATTGTGAAAGGCCCCGACCATTTAGTACGCAGTTTTCCTGGAAACATTTTTAGTCTGGAATTGAACAGGAGGACTTTGTCTCCGACGATTATATCCTTTCTTTTTATGTGGCCATCGTGCCACATCTTGGTTTGTTCTTTGTAGATTCTTGCACTGTGGTAGGCTGTCATTTGTAATTCTTCTAGTTCTTGGAGTTGAAGTTGTCTGAATTCGCCAGCGCCTTTGAGGTTGAAGTTTAGTTGCTTAATGGCCCACCAGGCCTTATGCTCTAATTCAACTGGAAAATGGCAAGACTTCCCATACACTAATCGAAACGGTGTTGTTCCGATTGGTGTTTTGAAAGCTGTGCAGTAGGCCCATAGAGTGTCAGATAGTTTGGTGGACCAATCGGTGCGGTGCCGATTGACAGTTTTTTCCAAGATAGCTTTAATTTGCCTATTGGAAACTTCAACCTGTCCACATGTATGTGGATGATATGGTGTAGAAACTTTATGGTTGACTTCGTATTTTCTTAATAAGGCTTCAAAGCTTCGTTCCAAGAAATGTGATCCGCCGTCAAATATTATCGTTCTTGGGACGCCGAATCTGGGGAATATTATCTCTTTAAACATCTTGATTACCGGTTTTGAATCACAAGAGGTGGTCGGTAGAGCTTCTACCCATTTGGACACGTAATCCACATCAACTAAGATGTACATGAATCCGTAGGATGAGGGGAAAGGGCCCATGTAATCTATTCTCCATACATCAAAGAGTTCGATTTCTTGCCATATGTTCAATGGCATTTCATTTCTCTTGGTAATTCCCCCAGATAGTTGGCACTTGTCGCATGATCGCACGTATTCATGTGCATCTTTTGTGATGGTAGGGCAATAAAAGCCAGATTGCAGGACTTTAAGAGCTGTCTTTTTAGAACTCATGTGTCCCCCAGTGGGGCATGAGTGACAGTGCTCAAGAACCGAAGTGATTTCCGTCTCTGGAATGCATCTACGAAAGAGTCCATCTGCGCATAAGCGAAAAAGATAGGGCTCATCCCAGAAATATTGCTTAGCGTCGTGAATGAACTTCTTTTTGTCATGGTAGGATGCAGACGGGTGAATGATTCCTGTTGCCAAATAATTAACAATGTCGGCATACCAGGGGAATCCATTAGAGACTTTCATTAGTTGGTCGTCTGGGAGGGAGTCTCGGATAGGTACTTTGTCTTCATCCTCGACTCTAATATGGATGAGATGATCAGCGACGACGTTTTCCACCCCGATTTTGTCTTTGATTTCCAAATCAAATTCTTAAAGCATTAATACCCAGCGGATCAGTCTAGGTTTTGCATCTTGCTTTTGAATTAGATATCGTATAGCGGAGTGGTCAGTGTAGACAATAACTTTAGCTCCAATCAGGTATGAGCGGAATTTCTCGAACGCATAGATGACAACTAAGAATTCCTTTTCAGTAGTGGTGTAATTTTTCTGTGCTTCATCCAGCGTCTTAGATGCGTAGTATATAACATAGGGTTTCTTGTCGAGTCTTTGCCCTTATACGGCCCCTATGGCATAATCGCTTGCGTCGCACATGATTTCGAATGGTTGTGACCAATCTGGAGCTCTTAGAATGGGTGCGGAAATCAAGGCATTTTTCAAAGTTGTGAAACTTTGCAAACATTCTTGGTTAAAGTTAAATTCCGTGTCCTTGGTCAGCAGTTGTGTCATGGGTTTTGCAATTTTTGAGAAGTCTTTGATAAATCTTCTGTAAAACCCAGCATGACCTAGGAAAGCACGTACCCCTTTTACATCTTTTGGTGGCATCAATTTTGAGATGACGTCAATTTTTGCTTGATCCACCTCAATCCCTCTGTCGCTCACTCTGTGTCCGAGGACAACACCTTCCGTTACCATAAAATGGCATTTTTCCCAATTTAAGATGAGGTTAGTGTCCTCGCATCTTTGTAAGACTTGAACCAGGTTGAGCAGACAGTTGTCGAAAGAGTTTCCATACACTGAGAAATCATCCATGAATATCTCCATTATAGATTCTATTAATCCTGCAAAAATAGCAGACATGCATCTCTGAAAAGTGGCTGGCGCGTTACAAAGCCCGAATGGCATTCTTCTGAAAGCATATGTCTCAAAAGGACAGGTGAAAGTAGTTTTCTCTTGATCCTCTGGGTGTATAGGGATTTGGTAAAACCCGGAATAACCATCAAGGTAACAGAAGAATTTCTGATGAGCTAAGCGCTCGAGGACCTCATCTAGAAAAGGCAGGGGGTAGTGATCTTTTCGCGTGGATTTATTAAGTTCTCTATAGTCAACGCACATTCTCCACCCAGTCACGGTTCTAGTGGGTACTAGTTCGTTTTTATCATTAAGGACAACAGTGGTCCCCCCTTTTTTTGGGACCACCTGCACTGGGCTAACCCATTGAGAATCCGAGATGGGGTAGATGATACCAACCTTTAGAAGTTTGAGGACCTCAAGGCGAACCACCTCCTTGAGGTTGGGGTTTAACTTTCTCTGGTGTTCTCTTGATGGTTTAAACTCTTCAACCATGGGCAGTTTGTGCATGCATAAAGTGGGATTTATACTCGTCAAATCAGTCATTTTATACCCAATGTCTTTCTTATGCTTCTTCAGTTCATCGAGGAGTCTGTTTTCTTGATCATCCTCTAGAGTGGAGCTGATGATTACTGGACAGAGCTTCTCTTCATCAAGAAAAACATGTTTGAGCCCCTCAGGTAGGGCTTTCATTTCTGGAGCCTTAGGTGGCTCGGTAGCTTCTATAATTGTGACGGCCTTAAGTTCTTCGAAAGTGTCTGTCGGGGCTTCTTCAGCTTTTTCCGAGCATTGTTGCACAAGTTCACTTGCCGAGAATTCTACATCCGGATTTGTTAGGGTATTTTCCAATTCATTGGTTGATTCAGACATTTCTAATTGTGACATTTTATATATAGCATCCAGGAGAAAAGCTTCATCTTGAATGCTTGGACCTTTCGTGCTGTTAAGAACTCTGAACTGGAAAGCTTCCTTCCCAAGTCTTAAGATTATAGTTCCTGCTTCAACATCGATAAGTGCTCAGGCAGTAGCTAGGAAAGGTCTGCCAAAGATTATCGGGTATCTCAGGTCTTCTTTGATGTCCATAATAATGAAATCGCACGGGACATAAGAATTCTTTCCTATTCTGACGGGAATATCCTCGATAATTCCAAGAGGGGAAGTTATGGTAGAATTGGCTAACTGAATTGTCATTGTGGTAGGTAACAAATCAGTGAAGCCTAATCTTTTACACATCGAATAGGGCATAATAGATATACTTGCTCCTAAGTCTGCCAAACCTTTCTTGATGGAACCATTTCCAATAGAGCACTGGATACTGAAGGAACCCGGATCCTTCTTTTTCTTTGGCATCTTATTTAGCAAAATGTCTGAAGTGGTCTGAGCAAGTTTCACCGTTTCATGCTCTTCTGTCATATACTTTCTTGACAAGACGGTTTTAAGGTATTTGGCCCAAGCGAGCACCTCGGAAAGAGCATCGAGGAAAGGAATATCAATGTATAATTTTTTCATAGCTTCTTTAAATTTTTGGAACCTAGTATCCATTTTGGTCCCTTTCAGCCTGTCCAGATAAGGCACTCTGGGTGGGACCTCTAGCATTGGTTCCTTTTCCTTTTCTTTCTCAGTAGAATTTTATAGTTTCTATGCTTGAGTTTCCTGTTGGGGAAAGAATGGCTACATCATCATCATCATGGATGATTCTGGTGACATCAAGCAGGACACGACCAGATCGTGTGGTGACGGCATTCAGTTGTTCTGGTCTGTCTTGGTTATGTCTCGGGTTTTCCTCTGGTTGCCCAGCAAAAGTGCCTGCTTGTGGCTTCAACTGAGCGGCAATCTGTGCCAGTTGGGATTCTACGACCTTTTGTTGAGCTTGCTGGTTTGCAAGCATAGTCTGTTGAGATTGAAGCATTTGTCTAATCAAGGATATTTCATCAGATGATTGGGGAGGAGCACCCCTCTGCTGATACTGAGTGACTTGCTGTCCTTGTGGTTGTTGTGGAGGTACTGTCAGCTGCGGTTGTTGTGGCTACTGCAACTGAGGTTGTTGCAGCTGTGGGTGCAGTCCTGAGTATTGATAGGAGGGATTTCTAGGATAATTGGATCTTTGGGGCCCATTTCTATAATTCCCTTGATTTTGGGTGAAGTTATTCTGAAATCCAGGTGGTTGTTTGTTGAAAGATCCACCTTGCGTCTGTTGTTGAGGATTGGCAGTTCCTGCAGGATTTCCATATTGGAAACCTGGGTGATTTTTTGGTTTGTCTGGATTGTAATACACTTGGCCGGGTATTGAGTGAATGGAGTTAACTTGCTCCGGCATTTGATCTTCGGGATGTTCAATAGTGGGTTCATATTGAGGCACTGGTGGTTGTAAATCCTTCATAACATTGTATAACATGCCACATGATAGTGTGGGATGATCAGATGCATGACAGGCTTCACAGGTCCCGGTAGCAGCTTTCACTTGTTGAACTTGAGAGCTTTTTTCTTGTCGTACTCTCCGAAAGAAGTTTCGAGAGCTTGTTGCTTGTTAGCAATAGTCTTCAGGGCCTCAGCAATAGCCTTGAGTTCCATGGATTCTTCAGCTTTGTAAACTTTAACAACTCCCTTGGTGTGATTAGCTGACCTTCCCCAATTAGATTGGTTCTCGGCCCCTATCGTAACTATGTTCCAAGCATCTTCATAATTCTTTCTCATAAAGTTTCCTCCAGATGAGGAATCTAAAAATTGCTTAATATCATCACTTACTCCTCTATAGAATGTTTCAATCAGTTGGTTTTGAGATATGCCATGGTGAGGACACTTCCTCAAGAGTTCCTTGAATCTTTCCCAAGCTTCCGCAAGTGTTTCTCCAGGAAGTTGGGTAAAGTGATTTATTTGGCCCCTAATCTCATAGGTTAGTGAAGGTGGAAAGAATTTCTCAAAAAAAATTTCTTCTAAAGGAGTCCAGGTAGTGATGATCGGATGCCTATCTAGAGCATTGTACCATCTTAAAGCCCTCCCAGACAAGGTAAAGTGGAAGAGGTGTAGCATTATAGGTTCAAGGGCAACTCCTGCTTGAGGTACAAGTCGGCAGAGTGACTTGAATCTCTTAAGATGATCCATGCAATCGTCACCCGATCCACCAGAGAAAGAAATGCCCTACATTATCTGGATCCATTGCGTCCGGATTTCAAAGTTTGGAATGTTGATAATTGGTGGTCGGACTGGGTGATCATCTTCCTAATTCTTTGGGACTGCGTAATCTCGAAGTTGCTTACTTCTTAATGCTAATTGAGCAGCATCATTCTCGGCTTGGATGCGAGCTTGTTCCTCGGCTCGAATCTCGGCTTGTACTTGAGCACGAGTGTCCGCGATTAGTTGTGCTCTTTGGGCTGCTAAGGCAGCATTAACCCTTTCCGCAATGAGGCGTTGCTCATCAGCCATCTGTCTGGTTCGTTGGCGATTAAGTCTGATCCTTCGGTGGAAACTTCTTTCTACCTCAGAGTCATACTCTGGCTCAGGGGAGAATCTGATGCGATGCGGGGTTTGCATACACATTTTCTACCTGAGTAGAAAGAAAGTCACACGTTAAGATGATGAAAGAAAATGAAGAAATCAAGAAGATTTGGAGTAGTTATCAAGAAAAAGTGTAAAATCCTAATCAACCAAGAAGTTGGTAAGTAAAAGCTAAAACATTCCGTTGTCCCCGGCAACGGCGCCAATTTTTGATGGAATTTTGCAACGCCATTAAAAATCCTAGAGATGATGAGTCTCTAAGTTTAGCCTTGCTTGTATTATGGTAAGATCTCCACCCGCGTGTGGAAAGACACGCGGAAGTCTTATCGTAATATAGTTTAAGGGTCGAATCCACAGGACAACGGTCTTGTTTAGAGTTAAACAAGATGGAAAACCTTTTAGCCTTACTTAACTACTTAAAGATTGATATTTAGACCGAAAGTTTGATTTGGTTGTTTAAACTAGATGCAAGGAAAATAAAGGCAAGAAAGTAAAAACTAGGATTAGCAAATGATGATGGATCACTGGGGTGATGCGGGTAATCACCACCACTACTCATGAATTGTACTTGTACCAAACATAGCAAGACTTGTAAGCAAGATACATGGATGTTGTGCAATACCGATGTCTTATAGGACAAGAGTAATGCGTACATCCTTCATGGGTTGAGTAACTCTCATTTGGTACGTATCTACGTGTCAATGAAGTTGTTGTCCCAAGGTAAAAGAGGGTGCCTACCTTGGTGAACAAGGCTCCTAGGGTTCCAAATTTCTCTATTTAGGATTTCTTAAGCTCCTCCTTGGTGATTTTGATCAAACCTAGTAAGAATCCTCCTTTCCGTTCCTATTTTCATGCTGTTAGTATTCCTCCCACATTCTTATAGATTGGAACCATGACCTTTCATGGTAAAACTCCACCTAGAACCCTAAAACATCTCATCTCCATGCTCTTTTGCTAGGGTTTGCACCTCTAAAATGGAGAAGGTGATCTTTGCTCACAACAGAGCCTAGACCACGACCATGGTGGTTCAAAATGACTGTGGTCCACTGTCATCACCACGATCGTGTAATGAGGCCACAGTCGTAGTAGATCATCCCCAACGCCTGAGCTCTAACTCACCACGACTGTGGTCGCCGAGCCACGACTGTGTCACCCTACCTGCATCGACCCTCTCTCACCTACCATGCCCGTGTGAGGAAGAACGGCCGTGCAGTAGTCACCTCACCATGACCGTGGCACATCGTCGTCTACCTCTGTACCTCTGTCGAGCATCACCTCTTTTCTTCGATTCTGGTAGTGCCTCACTCCTAGAATCTCCGCCTTGTCAAGTAGTAGCTCCGACTGCATCACACTTGTTGCTGCAGCAACCGCCGCACCTTCTACCTCTACCTCCATCGTCCTCAGATCCCCCTAGATCTACTCTCTATCGTGTTGTGCTCTCAGTGCTGATCTTGCAGACCGTCTGGCGCTGCCAAACGGTCTCAAACCGTTTGGGCATCTGATCACCTGAAGACCGTATGCAACAAAGAAATGAATATCATTTGGAAGTCCACTCCTGCGAAACTATTTATCTCTGTCCAAGACAGTTTGCCCAACCTTGCTCAAAAATGTATGGTAAGCAAACGGTCTGTGAAATCGTTTGGTCCCATTCGATTTCCAAACCGAATGAGCAACATAATACGAAGACTGTTTGATGCCTTTGACTCCAAGACCGAATGTTGAAGACCATTTGATATTAAATGGTTTTCAAACTGTTTGCTGCTCAAGATTGTTTGTTCAAATTTTCTCAAGACCGTTTGATAGCAAACAGTCTATAGACCATTTGGGCTGAATAAAGTGAAACTGTTTGGGTAAAAACATCTCCAGATCGTTTGGTGTCTTCTAATCCAAGATCATTTAGGGACAGTTCGGTGCCTATAAATAGGACCCCAAGGGTCCTCACTTGGACATCGGTTCCAGGACGCCGATAGGCTTACTGTACACAGAATCGTATCCAAATCCAGTGTGGTCCACGCCAGTTTCATTCCACCTACTGCCCATGTTGCAACCAAGGAGGCTGAGGAGAGAAGGAAGATGGAGCGAGGGAGACTGTCCGGTCTATCTTGGAAACTCCCATTCACGTCCAGATCAGCTCCGACGTGACGTAGAAGGCTGTATCTTCTTCACCGAGCTGCGACTACCTTCTGCACTGACTTCATGGTGGATTTCTCTCTCTTTCTCATTCTTCTTGTTTCTCGCATCATGAGTGAGTAGTACCTTTTCGCTGGGGTGTGGCGATTAGCCCCGCTGCCCATGCAAATCATGTTCTTTTGTTAAACTCTCCGTGGTAATGTATGTAACTTTCCATTTCGTTGTTAATTGGTATGTTCGTAGTTGATTATCTCCTTGCTTTCATCTTGTTCTTTCCTATATTGCAAAATATTCTATGTATGGGATGGAATGGCGGTTTACAAGTTTGACTCCTTGACGAGAACTTCTGAAAGGATTCCTTTAGGTCGTAAGTGTATGATCTGTGAGGGGTCGAGACATCTAGCCTACGGTGACGCTTTTGTGGTCTAAACGTCCCTCAGGGAGGACCACAACCTTAGTTGGATTTTGTATCGTCTTGTTTATCGTCGATGTTAGTTTGTAGATCTATCACCTACTTGCTTATCAATTAATGTGGTTGACTCTCAAACTAGGAATAGAATGGGATTTTTCAAGGTCGTAAGTGTATGATCCGCGAGGGGACGAGCCATCTAGCCTTTGGTGACGCTTCTATGTGCCTAACGCGTGTATAGGGGTCCCACAACCTTCGTTGAATTTCTATATCTTAGGAGTTGTAAGTAAGTGATCTGGTTGGTGACGAGACATCTGATGCCTAAGGTGATTCTTATGCGAACGTAACGCTCGTATGGGGGTATCTGTTGCAGCTCTATTTGCATCATTTTATCTTGCATGGATTGTTTCTTTGGAATGTGTTTGTGTGTGTAGCGGTGGTGAAACCTGATACCATCCCAGCGATTCCATATCATTGATCAAAATCCTACTTTGATTCAGCTTTCACTTTCTTGCAGTTAGTTTTATTAACCTCAAATAAACCAATCGTTCTAAATATTAGTTTTACTCAAACTAGATTCAACTAACAAGGATTCTTAAAAATGTTGTCTTTTGGGTTCGATCCTTAACTATACTGCGATAAGACTCGTTCGCTTGCGGGTGGTATTATTGCACTTTGTTTTTGGTAAAAGCTCAGGGATTTCAACCCTGAGTGAGTTTATTAGTGCGATAAAATCCCACGTCACTTTGTACAAGGAGTATGCCCCTTTATATATAGTAAATGAGATCGTTGTTACAACAAATACAATGAATGTGTGAAAGAAATAGATAGTCAATAGTATAGATATAGTCAATGGTCAACAATATACATATGTTAATGTTAACATTAACTAACAATCAATTCATAGATCAATTGATATTCAATTAATACTAATAGTCCCCCCCAAACTAAAGGTGCATCAAAGACACAGAGTTTGTGAATCAACCTATTGTGATTTGATACAGTGTCCATTTTTGTGAAGAGGTTTGTAATCAGATCTGTAGAGTTTACGAAGGGGACCGTGATGATTTTAGCTAGATGTTTTTCTCTCATGAAGTGACAGTCTCTCTCTTTGTGTTTGTTCATGTCCTAAAAAATTGGATCACTATCAATTTTCATGGGGCTCTTGTTATCACAACATAGGTGTAGCTTTATAAATGACACCTCTCAGGAAAATAAGAAGCCAACATATGTGCACTATTTCTTGGGTAGTGTCACACATTGCTCTGTGCTCTATCCCAATGGAAGAAAGAGATACTACACCTTGTTTCTTGCTCCTCCATGACACTAAAGAATCACCAAGAAGAAGACAAAAACCCATGGTAGAGCATCTAGTGGTTGGGCATCCAGCACGGTCAGCATCAGTGTATGCATGTATCATAAGGTCAAAAGACAAGCTCATGAGTAGAGACCGTGTGATCATTCCCCGTGTGTAGTGTATGGTATAGAGTATAGCAACATAGTGGACACTTTGGGGAGAAGATAGAAATTGTGACACAATGCTAACAACATGTTGAATAGATGGCCTAGTGATGCACAAGTATATTAGTTGTCCTACTAGATGATACTACCTTGTGGGATGAAGTAATGGCTCACCATCAGTTGGATGTAATTTTATATGACTTCAAGAGGTTTGTATGCATCTCATAAGTTAGATATTTTGGAATTCTCAATGATATTTGTTGCATACTTTTGTTTAGAGACTAGAATTTCCTTTTTCCCACGAGCAATCTCCTGGCCTAGAAACTAGTAAATGTTGACTTGGGAGTTATACATTGCCCATATTTTGAATGATTTAATCATTCCATTCCTATGTATCTAATATGATTGTTAAAGATTGATTTTAGGATTTAGGTACATGAAAAGGATCAAATTACACAAGCCCTAGCTGGTTCAAGTTCAAATCAAATACAATGTAAGTGTGCAATTAGGGAAATCACTCCAAATGACCTTAGATGATTTTTGTAATCACTTGAATTGATGATAGGACTTGTTACTAAGATGAGAAAAAATCAAGGACACTTAATTCCAAGGTTTAATCACTCTAGAGTCAATTAAAAAAATTTGGCATAGATTGTTCATTGGTCGAGTTGGAAACTCGACCGATCCTATGATGGATTTTCTGAAGAAGACCCATCGGTCAAGTTGCACACTCACAAAACTTGACTGACCCACTCACTGAGTAAATCTAATTTTATCTCATCAGTCGAGTTTACCAAAACAAACTCGACCGATAGTTCGAAAATTTTCTCTGCCTTTTTGTTGATCGGTCGAGTTACCTTTATTGAAACTCGATGGAATGTACTGTACAGAAAATTCATAAAAAGCTATTATAACTGTTGGTGAATTGTTCTGGGTGAAAATAGATATCTTGCATCTTGGAAAATGGCTATATTTTGACCCTAAGTGATCCCACACTCAAGGGAACACTCCTAGCTTTAAATAGGACCCCTGAAGTTCATTCCAAGTTTCCTCATTCATGCTATAAGTCTTTGCTATAGTTGAGTGTGTTGCAACTCCTTGAGCCCCTTTCTCTCTCAAGTTTACACTTCATTTTTTGTTTATGAGTGAGATAGGCCTGTTGTAAGAGATCTACTTCCTTGTGCTTGTAAAGCTCATCTACTCCATCTTCCCTTCCCCTTTCCTCCAGGAAGCAAAGGTGAAGCAAGATACTCTGAGTGAAGGTGGATCTGTTGTTGTTCTTCTTCAAGGTTGAAGAAGAGGTGATGATCTTCTCCAGGTGAAGGAGAAGGCAAATTCTAAAGATCAAAGAAGAGTGGAAAACTCCTTGAAGGAGGAAGACTTGTGCTAGCATGGGTAAGACCTTGGAAGAAGGCCGATGACTCTTGCAAAGTAGGTAAACCCTTGGTAAGGTGGAATACTCTTTGTGCTTGGATGGGTAAGTCCTTTGGTGGTCTTGTGGTGTAACTCTTATTGATGAATATATAGAATAAAGAACTTACAAAGTCCTAGAGGCTGACCTCTCTAGGTAGTGGACTACTCTCTCCTAGTTTTGAGAGTGGAACTACTCTACATGACCTTTTCAAGTGCTTGCTATCGATTCCTCTCATCCTTGATATGCTTGTTAGTTAGGACTTCAAGTTGCACTTACGCTAGGAGGGTACCTCTCAGTCAGCACAATGTCTGCTTATCAAGCTCTACTAAATGATAACATGCCAAATGTGCACATGGAATATTTTATATTGGTAGATGACATCTGAAGAGACAAAAGATCAGGTGAAAAGGAATTCATGCAACAACGCCTAGTGACATCTCTCCCATACTACATATTCTTTCTGATACTTCATGATAGCCATTTGACTTTGTTGGTAGTCAATGTAATCAAAAGGACTACAGTATTGAATAACAACTCAGATGCAACCTTTGCTATGATGGAGTGGATTTTTGAAATCCATAAATCTCCATTAACATATTAGAATCCATATCTTGAGTTATAATGAGAGTTCCAAGTATTTTAGTAAAGTTGGAATGTTGATTGAGATTTATATAATGATTATGATCTCTCTTTTAATGCCTTTTTGAGGAATTTTATTGAGTGGTCCAAATTTGAATAGAAGGTAGCCCGAGAGATATGGGAGCTATGGTTAAAATTTGGTGGCATTTGGAGGTTCCTAGAGGAAGTTATTGAGGTTTGATTTTGGGAACATATTGTGCTTGGTTGATGGTTTATAGACCTATGTTGGGCTTGCTTTTGGTGTCACACGCCCCTTGTGTTTGGAGTCGGCTGGGTGGCCCTTTTCTGGCCCTAGATCTCAGATCTAACAGCCCAGGTCCTTGCAACAATGAACCCACAGATAGGCTGAAGTGAATGAGTAAGTTGGACCCTTGGTTGAAAGATTGACGCCTATAATGTCATCCCTTACCTTGCGGTTAGAGCAAGGTAGTTGGGCGGACAGGCAGTGTGAGTTCTCAGCCACCACTCACTGGGATTGTGGGAGCGAGAGGAGGAAAGGACCGGGCAGTTGGTCTCAAAATCTCCTGGAAATTAGTTTGACCCCTTAAACGAGGTGTGTAGCCTTTCCAGTGAAGAGAACGAGGCTCCCCTCCTTGTTGATTCTCCACAACGACAAGTAGAAGGTATGGGGGAGTAGAGATCGGAGCTGGTGTGATTGGTTTTAGGACCTAAGCTGATGAGAAGAAGAGTAGAAGTAAGGTCAAAGCTAGGGGAGATGAATGTGAGCATTCTCAATGGTTTCAGGTGGAGGTTCCATGGCGGACGGAGCCAACCTGACCGGAAATGATGTCAGAGCTCGGAGACATGTGGGGAGATCTTCTTGCCACAAGCGAAGGTTGCAAAAGAAATCATTGAGACTCTACGAAGCTTCGGAAGTTGCAGGTCGGTGCATGAGTGATCAGAGGCAAGACTCCTCTTTTGCCCCTCCATAGTAGGGCCACGCCGGGGATCTCACAACAGAAACGGATACAGAGCGGAGGACAAGGAGTAGATTGGTCATCAAGCTCTAGATGGGATCGACGCATCTAAAGGAGGCACAATCGCATCTTGAGGAGGTAGGATATTCCTCACCGGAGAGGCTATGTGTGGCGGCACACGCGGAAGACAGGGGATGCGGGTGTTCGCGTCGTCCGTGACCAAGGGAAAAGAAAGCCCCGACCGGCTGAAAGAGGTGAGAACCGGTTGACTCAATGTCAAACCAGTGTAGAACTAATCCGAACTAGGGAGGACTGGCCGGATCAAGCCTGGAAGAGCAGCGCCCTCCAAAGTGCCACATGGCGGCTACTAATTCGCTGAACAAGGTAAATATCTCAGAAATGCCTAGATCCTGTATAATTCGTAGAAAATAGCTCGTTTATCTGAAAAATACAAACAATATACCAAAATGTTCAGAAAAATGTGTAGAACAAGATGGAAGTATAATATCAGGATTTTGAGTAACTAATATAGTTTATATCATGTAAGCTATGTAATGCTTAGTCTGTTGATAATAAATATGAAAGGATAATATAAAATTATGGGAAAATGTCAGTAAGTCCATAATCATGTCTACAATGCATATGAATTCAGATATGGTCATGTTATGACACGGAATCATGTATTTTTCTTCTTATGGCTATCTCGGACTAATAATCCTAAATAAAATGTAATAATTGCATACATGCTCAATACATGATGAAATTTACAAAACACTCTCATATCAGTATACGGAACCTCAGATTTAAATATGAGATTAGGATGATACCCATAATCCATATTATATGATGATGTTGCTCTTAATGTGATATAAACAATAATATGATTAATACATGTAACATAGGGTTAACATGTGCACATAATCATATGTCACCAGGGAATCAGATTATGTACCCTAATCTAGAATATAAGATCAGTAACATAATTATAAGAAGATAAGACAAATAATGATGCACAAATCTTAATGAACTAAGTCAAACCCTAATGAACGATTAGGTTTAAGATGAGATGTAAGATGATGAGAACCTAATGATAGTATATGATCTTGTCTTAATCAGGGTTGACCAGATATAGAGGACATCAAGAATATGTGATTAGATTATCTCTTTGGAAGGTACGCCATTACCTCTTACTTGGCCTATTATACAATATGCTTGTGTTATATGTGTAGTAAAATACTTGGCATATGATATTGGTTGAAATGATTGTTTCTGTATGTCATGTTGCTTGAGCTTTTCCATACTTATGGCTATGAACACATGAAACAAAAAGTATCTGATCCATCATATGATAGCACTAAACTCTTTGGTAGTACAGTGCATTGAAGAAACATCAAAGCCCTTGGTGGCAGATGTAACATCAAAGCCCTTGGTGGCAGATGTACGAGCTATATGACGTGGCCTAAAAACATCAAAGCCCTAGGGGAAGATGTACGAGATATATGATGGAAATGTGATTGAATATGTGTTCTCTTTGGTTATTGAATATCTTTGTGCAAGTATACTCTTTTCTTATATTTCTTTATACCTGCCAAGTATTAGTTTTATCTTGTTGGCAAGATATGATGAGAGGTAAATAAAAGACACGTAGGCGTACTCAGTACAATATTCTTGAATATTGTGCTGACGTGTATCGCATGTAATCGTTTTTTTAGGTTGTGGTTATGCTCTTGAAGATCCAGGATAGTTGAGAGTTCTATAGCGAGCTGATGTACAGGTGGACCTGTTGTCTTAAGATCATGTAGTTAGAGGTAATACATGTATATGTATAGTTTGCTATTCAATATGTAATATCAAATGTTGTAACAATTCATGTTGTAATTATATGTTGAATGGTGAACATGTGTCGTATGGTTTTATTATTGTTCATGTGCATGTGCTACTGATTGTTTCCTTCTGACTCCCTTGATTTTCTCTTTCTTAGCCTAGTGTGTGGTGTTTAAATTTGGATTCTCACTGAGGTGAGGGTTTCAATTTGGACGTCACACATCAGATTAAGTTTTAGAAAATTCGGGGAAGTCACAGGTGGTATCAGAGCATGAACAATAGCAAAGCCTGACATTTGCTCATTATGCAACTCAAAACTAAAGAGCCTTGAGCTTTATAATCTTTAAGGTTAGATTAGTTGTCTTTTAGAGACTAGATCTGACCTAGCCTCTAGGTTAGCACCTAGATGTCCGAGAACTAGGTCTAGACTGGTGCTTATTGAGTAGCAAGTCCTTAGATGTCATCCTTTCCTTGTAGTGCAGCGGTATGGGACGTTGCACTATTTGGAAATGGCGTGCATCAAGGGAAGAGAAACCCTAGACATATGGCGCTCGTTGTCTAGAGTAGCTACGCTAGTCTCACCCCTTTCCTTAGTTTTCATTACACTGTACTCTCTATTATGTGTGGGACACTCGTTTTCTGGATTTGGTTTTTGATTCCAAACGGATCGAACATCGATAGTTTTCTTTGACATTTTTATCGCAGAAAAACTATATAATACTTTATTATATATATTTATTAAAAAAATGTGTCCCCACACATGTACGAGTAGGAGGTGGTCATGCAACCTAAGTGAAAGTGAATGACATCAGTCTAGAAGAGAGAGTAGTTCTAGATTAGATGTCTAGAGCCTTGTTGTATATATATATATATGATAGATGGAATAGATGATATAAGTTTTGATAGAGATGATGTAAGATGGTCATGGTGATTTATGTTTGTCTTTGATGACTTAAATTCTGCTTGTGAATTTGAGATAAGTTTTGATGATGCAAGTATGAGTTCTTTTATGAGATGAGATAAGTGAAGTTAAGACTAGGTTGTGAGTCAGCATGAGCCTCAAACTCTTTTACAAAGGAGGACCTCTAGTGTTAGGACCAGTTTTGGGGTTAGCTCAAGAGAGAGTGAGACCCATTGGGAGAAGGTCAGAGAACCTAAACTCCAATATATGAGAATTATGAGATATGTGATATGTTCTAAACTAGACTACTCCTGAGTGATTGAGATGAGTTGCTTTATGGATGATTCCTATAATTTTCTTGAATCCTAGATGTCCTTGGGAGGACCAAACCCTAGAGATAGAGAGGCTGGTTATATGTGTATATGTGAACATGGAAATGAGTGCCTACCATCTGGGTGAGGGAGAGAGAGCCCAAGACCCTAGAGGAGGTAGCTATGTTAGTTTCTGTGAAGCCTCATGCTCGGGTTGGTGGTTTCCCGCATAGGAATCTAGTGATTGCATGTATAAGAGAGTTTTAGGTAAGTATGTTTCATGGATAGAAGACCTATGAATAGTATGTTGTAGTATGTTTGGTTTGTGCTTATGTGGCTAGAGTTTGTAAAGCTATCGCTAGTGCCACTGAGGTAATCCGAGAACCCTAGACTAAGAGAGGAAAGATTAAGTATGTGCATATGAGATACTCATAGAGTTGAGTTCTCAGAGAGACTAAGCATGGTGATGCCCTCTTGATATGGGTTAGGAAAACCTCAATTGGGCTAGATAAAGTTTTTATATATGTTTAATAAGCCACTGACATAAGTTTGTTTAGCACAACCAGGATATAATAAATATAAAGATGTGATTTAATATCGAGGTGTGATATGTAGACATGATAAGATGGAAACCTAGAGATGGTTTAATAGATGGCAATGCATAAATGATTAACCATGTAAATGAATATTGATGATATATTAAAGATGGTTAACCTTGTGATCCAATCATTAATAAATGTTGCAATTTATTATGAGAAATGAAATCAGATCATATGAATGAAACATGTTACATGAGATGTTAATCTTAGTGCTTAATAAAGATGTTGAATATGGTTTGCAAAACAACATAACACAAAATGATGATCATGATTGTTTTATTAAGATGGATTAAGTGGGTTAATTATAGTTAACCCCCTCCTTAAAGGCATATGTTAAGGTAGAACATGTTCTAATAGATTATCTCAATAAAATATTGATGACACCTTGATAATGGGTGACTTGGGTTAACTCCTTTGGAACATGATAATATGACGTGAAAATCCTAATGCATGGGTAAATATAAGGATGCAACCCTAGCATACGAGATATGTAATGACATAACCTACGTTTCTGAACCCTGAGTTTAACCTTGAATGGAGTGTTTGTGTACCAAGATGGTTGTAAAACCCCCTAATAGTGCTTTGGATACATGGAAGTTTTCCTTGGGGTACGAGTATGGTTAACTTTTGAGGACGAAAGTTCTTTTAAGATGTATATGATGTGACAAAGTGGGTTTTCTGGCTTAATTTCGAGGATGAAATGTATTTTAAGGTGTGTAGGATGTGATGGAGTGGATGTTTGAAATCCATAAATCTCCAATAACATATTGGAATCCATATCTTGAGTTATAATGAGAGTTCCAAGTATTTTAGTAAAGTTGGAATGTTGATTGAGATTTATATAATGATTAAGATCTCTCTTTTAATGCCTTTTTGAGGAATTTTATTGAGTGGTCCAACAGATGATTTTTGTCACCAAATCTGAATAGATGGTAGATCGAGAGATATGGGAGATATGGTTAAAATTTGGTGGCATTTGGAGGTTCCTAGAGGAAGTTATTGAGGTTTGATTTTTGGGAAAGAATGTGCTTGGTTGATGGTTTATAGACCTAAGTTGGGCTTGATTTTGGTGTCACGCGCCCCTTTTGTTTGGAGCCGGTTGGGTGGCCCTTTTCTGGCCCTAGATCTCAGATCTAACAACCTAGGTCCTTGCAACAATGAACCCACGGATAGGCTAAAGTGAAGGAGTAAGCTGGACCCTTGGATGAAAGATCGACGCCTATAATATCATCCCTTACCTTGCGGTTAGAGCAAGGTAGTGGGGCGGACAGGCAGTGTGAGTTCTCAGCCACCACTCACTGGGTTCGTGGGAGTGAGAGGAGGAAAGGACCGGGCAGTTGGTCTCAAAATCTCCTGGCAATTAATTTGACCCCTTAAACGAGGTGTGTGGCCTTTCCAGTGAAGAGAACGAGGCTCCCCTCCTCGTTGCTTCACCACAGCGGCAAGCAGAAGGTATGGGGGAGTAGAGATTGGAGCTGGAGTGATTGGTTTTGGGACCTAAGCTGATGAGAAGAAGAGTAGAAGTAAGGCTGAAGCTAGGGGAGATGAATGTGATCATTCTCAGTGGTTTCAGGTGGAGGGTCCATGGCGGACGGAGCCAACCTGATCAGAAATGATGGCAGAGCTCGGAGACCTGTGGGGAGAGCTTCTTGCCACAAGCGAAGGTTGCAAAAGCACTCGTTGAGACTCTACAAAGCTTCGGAAGCTGTAGGTCGGTGCGTGAGTGATCAGAGGCAAGACGCCTCTTTTGCCCCTCTGCAGTAGGGCCACGTCGGGGATCCCACAACAGAAAGGGATATAGAGGGGAGGACAAGGAGTAGAGTGGACGTCAAACTCTGGATGGGATGAGTGCATCTAGAGGAGGCACAATCGCATCTTGAGGAGGTAGGATAGCACCCCTTTTCCTCACCGGAGAGGCTGAGTGCGGCGGCGCATGCGGAAGACAGGGGATGCGGGTGTTCACGTCGTCCGTGACCAAGGGAAAAGAAAGCCCCGACCGGCTGAAAGAGATGAGAACCGGCCGACTCAATGTCAAACTAGCATAGAACTGAGCCGAACTGGGGAGGACCGGCCAGATCAAGCCTGGAAGAGCAGCACCCTTTAAAGTGCCACGCGAGGGCTACTAATTCGCTGAACAAGGTAAATATCTCAGAAATGCCTAGATCCTGTATAATTCATAGTAAATAGCTCGTTTATCGGAAAAATACAAACAATATACCAAAATGTTCAGAAAAATGCGTAGAACAAGATGGAAGTATAATATTAGGATTTTGAGTAACTAATATAGTTGATATCATGTAAGATATGTAATGCTTAGTCTGTGGATAATAAATATGAAAGGATGATATAAAATTATGGGAAAATGTCAGTCCATAATCATGTCTACAATGCATATGATATCAGATATGGTCCTGTTTTAACACGAAATCATGTATTTTGCTTATGATGGCTATCTCAGACTAATAATCCTAAATAAAATGTAATAATTGCATACATGCTCAATACATTATGAAATTTACAAAAACACTCTCATATCAGTATCTGGAACCTCAGATTTAAATATGAGATTAGGATGATACCCATAATCCATATTATATGATGATGATGCTCTTAATGTGATATAAACAATAATATGATTAATGCATGTAACATAGGGTTAACATGTGCACATAATCATATGTCACCAGGTAATCAGATTATGTACCCTAATCTGGAATATAAGATCAGTAACCTAATTATAAGAAGATAAGACAAATAATGATGCACAGATCTTAATGAGCTAAGTCAAACCCTAATGAACGATTAGGATTAAGATGAGATGTAAGATGATGAGAACCTGATGATAGTATATGATCTTTTCTTAATCAGGGTTGACCAGACATAGAGGACATCAAGAATATGTGATTAGATTATCTCTTTGGAAGGTACGCCATTACCTCTTACTTTTCCTATTATACAATATGCTTGTGTTATATGTGTAGTAAAATACTTGGCATATGATATTGGTTGAAATGATTGTTTCTGTATGTCATGTTGCTTGAGCTTTTCCATACTTATGGCTATGAACACATGAAACATAAAGTATCTGATCCATCATATGATAGCACTAAACTCTTTGGTAGTACAGTGCATTGAAGAAACATCAAATCCCTTGGTGGCAGATGTAACATCAAAGCCCTTGGTGACATGGCCTAAAAACATCAAAGCCCTAGGGGCAGATGTACGAGATATATGATGGAAATGTGATTGAACATATGTGTTCTCTTTTGTCATTGAATATCTTTATGCAAGTATACTCTTTTCTTATATTTCTTTATACCTGCCAAGTATTAGTTTTATCTTATTGCCAAGATATGATGAGAGGTAAATAAAACATGTAGGCGTACTCAGTACAATATTCTTGAATATTGTGCTGACGTGTACCACATGTAATCTTTTGTTTAGGTTTTGGTTATGCTCTTGAAGATCCAGGATAGTTGAGAGTTGTATAGTGAGCTGATGTACAGGTGGACTTGTTGTCTTAAGATCATGTAGTTAGAGGTAATACATGTATATGTATAGTTTTCTATTCAATATGTAATATCAAAGGTTGTAACAATTCATGTTGTAATTCTATTGAATGGTGAACATGTGTTGTATGGCTTTATTATTGTTCATGTGCATGTGCTACTGATTGTTTCCTTTTGACTCCCTTGATTTTCTCTTTCTTAGCCTAGTGTGTGGTGTTTAAATTGGGATTCTCACTAAGGTGCTTCAATTTGGACGTCACACATCAGATTAAGTTTTAGA
This sequence comes from Alisma plantago-aquatica, assembly GCA_963693085.1. Classification (NCBI taxonomy): domain Eukaryota; kingdom Viridiplantae; phylum Streptophyta; class Magnoliopsida; order Alismatales; family Alismataceae; genus Alisma; species Alisma plantago-aquatica. The sequence goes on from OY856410.1 coordinate 22,013,953, forward strand.
AAATCTGGGGACGTCACATTTGCTCTTAATAAGAAAACAAACATGACTATACAAAGACACCTACAGAAGAGAAGGCAGTCACATGCGTGGAGGCGATTGTTGATACGTTGAAGAGTCATGGCAATGGGTACAAACACAAAGAAGGCAAAGACTTCAAGTAGATGCAAATCTGCCGTAGGAGCCCTCAATAGGTGACTCTATCAAATGGTTGTGGTTTCTACTATCTAGCTTGGATAATGTCCCTTTCCATGATGAACACAAAGGTGGAAGGAATGTAGTACAAGTAGTACCACCCACTATACGTAGTGTACGCTAGCATGTTCCTTGAGTGAAACTGGGCCACCAAGACCAGCTAGTAGAAATAAAAGCAAGCCCGTTTATACACCTAACTCTTATTTTGACACCCCGAGTTGGGGTGAATGATAAGTTTGGGGGAGGAGTTAAACGGGCGTGAGAGGTAAAATTCCATCCCAAAAATTTTCAAAAATTTCAACAATTTTACTTATACATACTCTAGCACTTGTACATATTTTAGTTCCCGCCAAACTAATTTTGTAAAAGATGTATGCTTTAAAGATTTTTGTTGTAAGCCATAGTTTTTCATAGTTACCTTCTAGTTTCCCTGCTCCCTTGCTAAAGGTTGTAGTGCTATCATCCCTAGAGAGGAATGTATGAGAAACTGATGCATATAAAAGTAAAACAAGAAGCATAAGAATATAGTTTTATCTCATTCTTACAATAAGATGTTATGTGTGGAATAATCCTAACTTTATGAAACCCTTAGAAACTAGAGAACTTCACCGAGGCATACTCCTGACCAATCACCCCAATCTAACAGTTCTAGCCTAAAAATTCTCACCTTCCCCGAGAAGGAAACAACTACCCGTTTCAAGTTGAAGTATTCCCGCTTTTGTTTGAAAAGAGGCTTGACCGCCTAGAAGACCAAGTAAAAACCCACTCACCCAAACCAAAGAGGAGGTATAAAAAGCCAAAAAGAAAAAATATATAATATATAATGAGAGTTGTGCCCAAAAGATGCCAAGGGGTTCCACACGGCCGATGTATTTCTGCACTCATGAATGTAGGTATATCATGCCCGTTAGTCGAACCTTGAAGCCAAACTTACCCACCTTAAATCATGAATGAACCTCACGCAACCACCTGACTTAACGTCAGAAGCCCCTAAGGGCAACACTATCCTTATGACAGTTGTGGGTGAAGGAAGTTCATGAGAAAAAGAAAACACTTTAGGCTTGAAGACTTCCCAAACAGATCAACATAGGGTCAATCAAAATTAAAGAAAGAGTGTGAAAGCTACCCCTCTAGGAGATATTGTATTAGTATGGCTGGTAACCTAACACGAGAAAGGGTGATACATTGAGATGGAGATACCTTTTAATACCAAAGGTTGTGGCAAGTACTTGAAATTTTGCAACTCTAGTTGTGAAGGGGGAGGAGTGAGATTTTAGGATTGAGCAAACATTAACACAAGTGTTTTGGTGTAAGATAACTTGGTGATGTTAAGTTTTGCAAAAAAAATCACAAAATTTCTCTCCTATCTATGATTTTGAACCTACCCTTAGCCTTAGGATGGGCTTGATTCCAAGTTTGTGGGAGTTGATAACATCTATTTTTATGCACTTTTTGTGTTTATCTTGCACTTCTACAAACATATCTTTCAAAAACATTTCCCCTTGTTTTAGAACTTTTATGACAAGAATATTAATTACACACTTTATCTTCTTAGGTATGGTCACATCAAGCTAAGGCCGCGATCGACACCTCAACTGTATCCCATCAACCAAGGAGGACCCTCACACCGCAGTCGATGCCACCAACCGCATCGATGACACCGCAATCGCGGTACAACATACCCCCAGCCGTGACCCACAATGCATTCAAATAAACCTCAGTCGATCAAGGCACTACCATGTCTCGATCAAGGTAACACCGTGACCGAGGCATTGCCATGCCTCGACCGAGGAAGGACCGCATCCGCGGTAGCACAATACCTCGACCGAGGTACTGACTCGACCCATCACTATGGTGATGTCGACTAAGGAGAGGCCTCGATCGAACGCAATCAAGACACAACTAATACCAAGCGTCGACCGTAGTGTGGGTGGTTAAATCGGTGGAAAACACCTATAACTAGGCCACCCACCTCGACTTGTCACATCATCATATCACCAAGGACCACAAAGTTCTGCCAAATTCCACACCCAGTAGCATCCATCCAATTAGTCTTGGATCTCTGAAGGAAAAAGCTGAGGAGAGAGAAGATTGAAGGCCCCTCTCCCTCAAAAGAAGGGGAGCATCTGCACTGTCCATTCCAGATCTAGATTTGAAGAAGTGCTTTGGTGTATCACCATCTTCTCTCTCTCTTCACATCTGTCATCTCCATTATGTTGTACCCCTTTCTTCTTTATGGTTATGATGTATCTATCATCTTGTAACATTGTTATGTTGCCTGTTAACATAAGTGGCTAAACACTTAACTCAGGTTGGGAGTATCCACTAGGGCGCTCCCAATATGTATATCCTTTCTTCCCTTTTTAATATATATATATACTCACGTCCAGTTTGTTTCCATACACTTGTTATTAATGCTTCACTTGTATGTTTTGCTACCATCTTGTGATGTTTTATGGTTGGTACCTCGAAAGAGTAGTATATTCTTTATTTGGTGTTACGGAGTAGTATGAATGCATGAAAATTTTGGATTGCTAAAGTTTACGATCATATGGTTTGCTTCATGGTTGTAAAGTTACTATCTTGAGAGGGAAGCCACCTTAGATCCTAGATCTATCCTTATCTCAAGAGATGAGGGTGTAGACTCTTCTATGGCTGCTTGTAATCTTGGTAGGAGTATACAAAGGGGAGTGAGTTTTCCATATTGGTGAGAGACCTTAGTAGGTGAAACCTGATCTGAGTTCCCTTCCATATCTTTGTTCCTTACCGTCGATCCTCATTTTCTCTTGTTGTTATTTTCTTCCTTTATTTTGACTTTCTTTGTTTTGGTTGAGCACCATCGTTCCTTTGGGAACAACCTTTTTAACCTACCTATTTATTCAGAGTATATGAGTGTGAGACCCTCGATACTTAACACCTGTTAACCTTGTGCTTATGGTTCAACCTCGATTACTACATTAGACCCCATATAATAGTTGTGGGGGCTTGAGTTTCGGGTAACTATCTTAAGAGTCTGAATACTCTGGATCCACTCCATTTTGGACGCATGATTTAGTCCCGACAGTTTCCTATGTGAACCAAATGAATCAATGGGTCTATTATATGTGTTTATTTGGTAATACAAACTCAACAAATATCTTTGAATATTTCTTGTGAATAATTAGTTGATGATGCCTTAATACTCCTATCCTTTTATTGATAATTAAGATGGTGAAGGTGACATTCATAATGATTAGAGTACCTCTCTTATGTTGTTCTTAAAGATGTTATGAATCCTATGTGCGATGCACATTTATGCTAAGCCTATAATGGTGAGTCCTTTGAGACATGGTAAATCTTATACAAAGCTCAAATGATGGTGATGCATTTATAGAAAGATAATTGTTGTTTAGCCTCAGTAGCTTGTGGAATGTGTTATGTCCTAGTGGGGGTATAATCTTATTAATGTGTTGATAGTGGACTACTGCCCCATGATTTTGTAATAAATTATATCTACCTACATTTTATATCTTCTAAATATACACCAATGTTTCTGAAGAAATATTTTAGGGTTTGTATGTAACTTGATTGATGCAGCCTTAACCCACCCAATTGACATTAACTACTCAATTTAAACTGTAATCATGAAGTGCCATGTGTCATAGTTCTATTTCAATTTCAGGGCTTACAAGATTGTGAAAGGGGTAGTCCAGAAGAGAAGCCCAAAGTCACAATTTGTTGAGTATATGCAGGTGCAAGAAATTGTGAGTCCTTATCATCCTGACCCAAAGGTTTGGAGGATCGCTGAAAACATGCCTTGGATTGAGAACGATCGAGGTTGTATCTCAGATATATATATGTGTGATATGATTGAGGTCGGGTGCAGTTGTACCTTGGATGATAGGGTTTTCAATACCCTAATTTTCTAGTGTCATGGCATGTGTACCAATGGTTGACTAAGTTGATTGTAGCTTGACTAATATATCATTCTAGCATACTCGTACTGACTGAGGGGAAGAAATATTAGGATTATGTATCTCCAGGATCTTGTACGAAACTATTTCTGACGTCATAATGATCAGTTGAAAGTCTGAGTTGTATGCCAAAAACTTCCCAGGGCTTAATAAAAGATGTAATCCAGTCGTGTAGTACATTTTTTTAGGTTTATCTTGTGCTTCACATTCAATGATAACCTTGTTGGATCTAACGACTTTAGAGGGGGTGAATAGATCTGCAAAATTTCTCACAATATAGATTAGACCTTCAAATTATATCAATTTTAGAGCAATAACTTAAAGTAAATTTGAAGTCCTATCTAACAAGCATAGCAAGGATGAGAGAGATTGATAGCAAGCACTTGACAAAGGGATGTAGAATGGTTCCACACTTCAAACTAGAAGCGAGTCAGTCCACTACCTAGAGAGGTCAACCTCTATGACTTTGTACGTTCTTTTCTCTATATTATCACCAAAGAGATTTACAATGCAAGACCACAAAATGACTTACCCATCCAAACACATGGAGATATCCACCTTACCAAGGAGCGTACCCACTTAGCTTGAGTCTTCAGCCTTCACCAAGGTCTTACCCACTCAAGCTCAAGTCTTCTACCTTGAAGGACTTTGCTTCTCTTAGATCTTCAGTCTTTGCCTTCTCCTTCACTTGGAGAAGATCACCACCTCTTCATCAACCTTGAAGAGGACCAGCTAAATATCTGTCTTCACTCGATGGAGCCTGATTCACCTTTTCTTCATGTAGGAAGGGGATAGGGAAGTAGTGGAAGATTGAGAGCTTTACATGCACAAGGGTGGAGCTCTCTCACAATATACCTAACTCACTCACAAATCACAAAATGAAATGTAAACTATAGAGAGAAAGGGGCTCAAGGAGTAGTAGCACTCTCAACTATAGCAAGGACCTTGAATGTATTGAAAGAGCAAACTTGGAATGAACTCCAATGGGTACTATTTATAGTTGGGGGTGATCCCTTGAGTTGGGGAACACTTAGGGCCAAAATATAGCCATTTTCTCAAGGCAACTGATCTTTTTTCATCCCAAACAATTCATCAATGGTTATAATCACTTTTTATATGTTTTTCGTACAATGCATTCAGTCGAGTTTCAATAAAGGTAACTTGACCGATCAACTAAAAGACAGCCAATTTTCAACTATCGGTCGAGTTTGTTCTGCAGAACTCGATCGATCAGCCAAAATCAAATTTGATCAGTGAGTCAGTTCGCCAAGTTTTGTCAATGCACAACTTGACCGATCATCCATCTTTAGAAAATCAACCATAGGATCGGTCAATATTGTAACTTGACCGATCAATAGCATGTGATCAATTTTCTAAAATGACCAAAGAGTGATTAAACCTTGGTATAAAGTATCCCACATATTTTTCTCATCTTAGTTACAAGTCATATCATCAATACAAGTGATTACAAAATTCTTCTAAGGTTGTTTGAAGTGATTTCCTAATTAGCACACTTGCATTGCATTTTACTTGAACTTGGACAAGCTAGGGCTTGTGTAATTTGATCCTTTTCATGTACCTAAAGCTTAAAATCTATCTTGTATACACATACTAGATTCATATGAATGGAATGGTTAAATTATTATCAAAATATGGACAATGTATAACCTCTAGGTCAACATTCTCCCCCTTTTTAACACTGAAAAACCATTCCTCAAACATATTCAAAAGGATATTGAAATGATACATTTGCCATGTGAATTATAAGGGGATTCAAGATTTAAACAATGTTAATTGCTCCCCCTCAATCTATGCTTACTTTAACTTACATAGTTATTATATCTCCACAAAGAAGTATAACATATATGTACTATATGGCTCTTTAGCAAGTCACATGATAAAGCATATAATGATCAATAAAAGGATCACATAGGAAATAATAGAAATATGGTTGAGCTTTAAACATTCAATTTCTCTTCCCCTTTTGACATTATCAAAAAGTAAAGGGGGTAGAAGAGCATACAAATTGGTCTTCTCCAAGCACAACCAAGCATATAACAAAAAAAACATGCAATCTCAAAAACATACATCAAACAGAGATGAGTGAACCAAACATGCTAAGTCATAATCAAAATTTGGAGAAACATGGCACCAACTCATAAGATATAACAGATCAATGGGTAAGAGTGCACAGAATCAACATTACAACCTGAAATGCAAGTCCTCATAAAAACAACAACAAGTCAAAAGAGATGAAAGCCAAAGATAAAATAGTACAACTCATATCATGTGCCTAGATATTTCTAATACAAAATAGCCTAGAAAGACAAATATGATCAGCAAACTAGACTAAAACTAATAACATCTACATGTCTAAGCTATCTATATCCACAACATCATCATCCTCAGCATCAAGCTTGTAGTCATCATCTCTGTATGAAGGTGCAGCAGCATCGCCTTCATCACTAGAGTCACCAGCAGAACCACTAGAGCCATCACCATCATCAGATGCAGCACCATCATCCTCACCATCATCGATATCCTCATCATCATCATCAGTCTCACCATCAGCATGGTCTGGCATCTCCTCCTCAACAAAAGGACCAAAGCGAAGATCGGGCCAACAAACATTATGCTCATCCCGAGACATACCAAGAGCATAGAGCTCATTTTCCTGTGGGAAGGAAGGAGCAAAATTGACAAGACTGGCAAGCACGTGATAGCACCCATTTTATAATTGTTAGAGCCTATTTTTCACTATCAAAACTGCCTCCAAACTTGTCCTCCTCTCCATTTTATCTTATTATTGAATAGAAATAACTCGCACTATGCTCTTGATAATATTTCCTATCTTTTGTAGAAGTTTCTCTTGCTTTCCAATGAAAAGAATCTTAATGGGTCCTTCTCGTCCCATCAGCAACAAACTGACCTGCCCAGACCCACTGAGCAACACGGGGCGACACACCCCTTACCCGTCACAGTTGTCACCCAATACAGTAGCAACCCAACATGGGTCTGTTGTGCGGGGAGACTCTGAGGAACGGTACACTATCTACCCAACATGGAGTCTTTCCTGCCACGACTCGTCAACTTGATGGAGGCTATCACACGATAACGCCACCCTTCAGAGAAGTAGCCTGCTAGAGCCTCAATCGAACACGATCGAGCACGATCTACTCACAACCCGACACGCAATGGGCCCATGTCAGCCGTGTCAGGCGACAGATGTGTCAGCCTTCCCTCAAAGCCACATTAACGGAGCATACGAAGGACACATGGCCCAACGAGGGCAGCGACCTCCACCAGCTGCTTCCTATAAATAGCAGCTACAGGACTTCGATGGGATGGGTCGGAACTTACAAGGATCTAACTTTGAGAGCAAAAAGAAGCTAGTGCCCTGAGTTCCCAGGCGTGTCGGGCGATACTAGTTGAGCACACCCCCAACCCGAGAGGGGCGGGAGGAGTTTACTTAGATTCTCATCCTGGTAGCTGTAGTAGCACGATACGACCACCTGGGCCACCTCTGAGTGTCGGGTTCCTAGTTGGGGCTCAACCTGAGACGGATCGCCCTTCTACTCTCGATACAAGGAATCTGAGAACCTAAGGGACGCTAACCTTACACGTATATTACATGACACGACACCAAACCCGATATGGATTACCTATCAAAGTGTGCCGCCCGATAGGGCCAGCTACCCGACACAGCCATATCGGGTAGGGAGTCTTTTACCGATATGCCCTTACCCGTCGCGGTTCAAAACCCGACACGGGTGTATCCGGATAGGGCTCCTGCCGGGTACTGGGTTACCATGCCTTAGGGGTGCGCTTCTGAATATCGACCTCCTACATCAAGGAGGTCGACACCTATCTTCCCTTTTTCAGCATTTTACTTTCATTTACTTATGCATTGTAACTAAAACCTATTCAAATATCTAAGCTTATTGGAATCTGTGGAGTTTATCTCATATTGTTCTATGTATGGGTCCCTTTTGTTGGATGGTTTCTTTATAAAATATAAACTCTAATCTCTTCTGTCTGATTGTGCTTTCGACTAGATATCAAATCGTTTTTCTTAGTTGAACTCCCTTAAGAGAGCGAAGTCTCAACTCTAGAGTTTGGTCTGATCTGGGTGTACGAGAGTACTCAGGATTAGGGCTGCCCCGGCTTATCTCACCACTCTAGTCTATATCCCCTACCCTTGAGAGAGGGAATTGGTACATGGTTAAAGACATCCTCTTTGAGATAAGAGGGTGTTGGGTGTTTTCCGCTGCCGCCTGTTATGCTTAAGTTTTCTTCCTTCATATTTTACCTTAACAATGGCTTTATCCCCTCAGTTTTGTTGGATAAATTGGATATTATGATAAATCCCTTTTGTTTCGATGATGACAAACATTTCATTCTTATTAATCTAACGAGCTACTTAAGTGTGCAGGAACAAGGTGATGACAAAGTTCTAGGGAATCTATACGCTTGAATGTTTGTAAATGTCATGCAATGTAATCATTTGTAAACTTGTACAAATATATAATGTACAAGTACTTAGACTTCATGTAAATCAAGCGTTAGATCTCCCTAGCTAAACACCACACTTAGTTAGGTCATCTCCTTCTAATAGGATCACATAATGCACACTCATGCACACACTTAGTATCTTAATTGAAAGATTGAAAACAGAGTCAATCTCGGTCGACCACACTCCTCGACCGAGACACTCTCGGTCGACAAACTTCTCGATCGAAATTGACCAAAAGTAGCCGTTAGACACAGCAGTTGACAGTTGCAAATAAACGTTAATCCAGAGAGCCTGTCGGTCGACAAATCCTCGACCGACTGGGCATCTCGGTCGACAAGTCCTCGACCGAGATGGTCTCTGACAGCAACTGCAGAATTAATTAACTAGCCGTTGCTAATGCGCCTAACTTATTCCTAACGGCTAGTTAAGCACTAGGAACCCCCTAGAAGTTGTCTAGAACGTCCTTAAGCATACATAGGCCATTCCTATAAATAGGACAAGCCTTAGGACACTAAGACTCACATACTCAATTGTGCAATCCTTGAGCTTACACTACATTGGCAATCTGTTTTAGAGCAATAGTGCAATTCCCACACTTGTTATTCATTCCTATTGCTCCCATTTCGTGTCCTATAGGCTAGCATCTCCTATCCACTACAATCACATTGTCATATATATTGGTTAGGAGATCTACACGCTTGATATAGGCAAATCAAGCCTTGGGCTCAAAGGATAAGTTGTAATTTCTGTTTTCTCTCTTATTCCTTTGTATCTTTTGTACTCTCCTTGCTACTCCTAGGGTTGGAGGCTGCGGATTGGAGAGGGTTGACTTCTCAGGTGGAGAAGGGGACTTCAAGCTACTTCAAGAAGGCTATCGCACGGGAAGCTACTTCAGAAGGCTGGTGCAACGGGTGTTGGTGCATCTACTTCAAGGGAAGGCTGCTTCAAGGTTGGGCGATTACTTCTAGGTGAAGGCTGCTTGAAGGGTTTGGGAAAAGAAATTGTATTTTATGTAAAGTCCTTGCGAGGTAATAAAATAGATTTCTTTTCAAATCCCGGTTGGGTAAGCAACCGGGTAGTGGACTGACTACCTTAGTATTTGCTAAGGCTAGGAACCACTCTAAACCCTTGTGTCTCCTTGTCCAATATTTTCTTTGTGGTTGCTTGAGTTAATTAATTGTTAAAATAATTATAAAACTCTATTCACCCCCCCTCTAGAGGTTTTCAATTGGTATCAGAGCAGGCTTCAAGGAGCCCTAACAAGGTCTTGAAGAAAGGAGGGTGATAGTCTCAACAACCTCAAGGAAAGGAAAAGCATGGACAAACCTTCAACAAGTTGCGATTAGTGCTTAGGAACAAGGCACACGACATATTGCTGTCCATGGAGGTCAAAGAAGGAAGATGCACATAAAGAGTGTCTCATTGCTAAAATCAATGAAGAAGAAGAGGAAGAGGTAAGTCTCTTAGATTTATCAAAAGAAGATCTAATTGCTAGTCTAGAAGAAATGCATGAAAAATACATTGAGTGCAAGAAGAAATTGAAGAAATCAAATAAAGTAAAAGATGATTTAAATACTAAACTTCTTGCTCTTGAATCTGAAAATGAAGATCTAAAAAGGGCAATTGAAGAACATGATCTTAAATTGAAATCAGTAGAAGCTAACTGCAATCTTATTTCCCTTGAAAAGACTAATTTGCAGACTCAAGTAAATGATCTTCAAAAACAACCTATATTGTGCACCCATGTAGATTATGACAATATAGTTAAAGAAAGAAATTCTTTATCATCTCATCTAGACCAAGCAAAACTAGATATCAAGAAGAGAATAGATGAGATTGCCAAGTTACAACAACAAGTTCGTAGTTTAAATAACAATGGCATTCTTGATAAAATTCTAGATAATCCTTATCGACAAATTGGAAGGAGTGGACTAGGTTATAAGCCTAAAGGTAAATCTCATCAAGAACCTAGTTGGAGAAGGACACAAGCGAGTCAATCAATGAATGTACATAGAGGCAAATATACATTTGTACACAAGAACAACCTAGACCAAAATCATAGAAAGAGATATGAGGTTGATTCTATATGTTGCCACTATTGTTTACGTCTTGGACATTACTCCTTCTCCTGCCCATACAAGAAAAAGGATGTTGAGTTGGTATGGGTTCCAAAATCCCCAAATTGATTCGATTAGACTAAGTTGAGATATGACCAAAGACTTTAATTTGCATATCTTTATGTCTATCTCAACTTAACATATAAGGATAACAAATTTATATCAATTAAGGTTAATCAAAACTTAAAAGATTTGAATATGATTAGTTGAGATATAATCTAAATGTTACTTTGATATTCATATGTTTATCTCAAACTGATCTTTGAAATAATTGAATTAGATACAAAACTCTGAACACTTTCCAGAAATTCGGTCGGTCGAGCATTTGTCGACCGAGTGAATCTCGGTCGAGAAGCTGTCGACCGAGCATGTCACTACTTTTCAGAATGCTATAAAATTGCTGAATTCTATTGAAATTGATCAAAACTGTTGTCTATTTGTGGCTAATGATTGTACAAATAAAGCATAAATTATGGAAATCATTCTTGAAAGATTATGTGAAATTAATTTGGTTGAAAACCAAAATTATGCTTAGTTTAAAGAAAATTTCTGTTTTATCATTACATGCTTTTAATTGTTCTATCATTACATAAGCAAGCAAAAGGACTTATTGGTGATTTATATCTTAGAAATGCTTGCAAAAAGAACAATGTTTTCAATTGATATCTTTAAAAGATTTGAAATATTCATTATGCTTTCATGTTTAGTATCACTTAAACATGCATCAAAATTGATATGAATGCTTAACTGGAAATCTGCAATTTTTGCCTCTTGGTTAAAACAAAACTTAGCCAAGGGGCGCTATGGTCGTAGTCAAGGGCGACCTAAAATAAGCTTTGACAAATATGCTTATTTGGACATCATTCTAGTAAACTTAATCTTAGTATATTTTTTGATAAAAGTCAAAATCACAACTTATTTGTGACCTTAATAGTTTTAAATTGCTTTAACTTATAAGATTAAGGGGGAGCTCCTAAAAACAAATTTGATCAAGAGCTCATTAAAAGCTAGTCATAACCTTAGCATTCTCAAATCCATGAAGAAATATACGAATCTCCATAAAAATGATATATCTTGTTCTTAAAGGAATTCTCTAGACAAATCAGGGCTTAACATCCTTTGTATTTGGTTAGAGACATCTTCATATACTCTAAGCTTAAAGGACTCTCATTTCATTCTGGGGCTTAACATCCCTTGTAAAATGGGTGAGAAATCAATATATACATGCCATAAACCTAACATGATCTCATATCATTTCAAGGCTTAACATCCTTTGCAAATGATTGAGAAATAAATTGTGGCTAAATTGGACATCAATAATATAAAATCCAGGTTCCTAATAGGATATCTATTTAAGGGGGAGCAAAATATAAAATTAAGGGGGAAAAGAAAATAAAATATTCAAATTGGATATCTTTTTGAAATGACAAAGGGGGAGAAAGAATATAAAATCAAAAATATAAATATAAATGAGTTTCATCTTGATGGCCAGCACTCACACTTGTAAAACAAGAATGGCTACAAAAGGTAATCTTCAGGTATGAAACTCACATGCTTTATATTTCCTTATTTCATATTTTAGGAAATGTTTGTCATCTTCAAAAAGGGGGAGATTGTTGGATAAATTGGATATTATGATAAATCCCTTTTGTTTCGATGATGACAAACATTTCATTCTTATTAATCTAACGAGCTACTTAAGTGTGCAGGAACAAGGTGATGACAAAGTTCTAGGGAATCTATACGCTTGAATGTTTGTAAATGTCATGCAATGTAATCATTTGTAAACTTGTACAAATATATAATGTACAAGTACTTAGACTTCATGTAAATCAAGCGTTAGATCTCCCTAGCTAAACACCACACTTAGTTAGGTCATCTCCTTCTAATAGGATCACATAATGCACACTCATGCACACACTTAGTATCTTAATTGAAAGATTGAAAACAGAGTCAATCTCGGTCGACCACACTCCTCGACCGAGACACTCTCGGTCGACAAACTTCTCGACCGAGATTGACCAAAAGTAGCCGTTAGACACAGCAGTTGACAGTTGCAAATAAACGTTAATCCAGAGAGCCTGTCGGTCGACAAATCCTCGACCGACTGGGCATCTCGGTCGACAAGTCCTCGACCGAGATGGTCTCTGACAGCAACTGCAGAATTAATTAACTAGCCGTTGCTAATGCGCCTAACTTATTCCTAACGGCTAGTTAAGCACTAGGAACCCCCTAGAAGTTGTCTAGAACGTCCTTAAGCATACATAGGCCATTCCTATAAATAGGACAAGCCTTAGGACACTAAGACTCACATACTCAATTGTGCAATCCTTGAGCTTACACTACATTGGCAATCTGTTTTAGAGCAATAGTGCAATTCCCACACTTGTTATTCATTCCTATTGCTCCCATTTCGTGTCCTATAGGCTAGCATCTCCTATCCACTACAATCACATTGTCATATACATTGGTTAGGAGATCTACACGCTTGATATAGGCAAATCAAGCCTTGGGCTCAAAGGATAAGTTGTAATTTCTGTTTTCTCTCTTATTCCTTTGTATCTTTTGTACTCTCCTTGCTACTCCTAGGGTTGGAGGCTGCGGATTGGAGAGGGTTGACTTCTCAGGTGGAGAAGGGGACTTCAAGCTACTTCAAGAAGGCTATCGCACGGGAAGCTACTTCAGAAGGCTGGTGCAACGGGTGTTGGTGCATCTACTTCAAGGGAAGGCTGCTTCAAGGTTGGGCGATTACTTCTAGGTGAAGGCTGCTTGAAGGGTTTGGGAAAAGAAATTGTATTTTATGTAAAGTCCTTGCGAGGTAATAAAATAGATTTCTTTTCAAATCCCGGTTGGGTAAGCAACCGGGTAGTGGACTGACTACCTTAGTATTTGCTAAGGCTAGGAACCACTCTAAACCCTTGTGTCTCCTTGTCCAATATTTTCTTTGTGGTTGCTTGAGTTAATTAATTGTTAAAATAATTATAAAACTCTATTCACCCCCCCTCTAGAGGTTTTCAAGTTTCTGATATACAAAACCTCTATAAAAATTGCTAACCCTAATACTTAGTCATTCCGGTAACACCCTTTGGAGATAGGCTTTTAGTTTAACTCTTTAAGATTCTTTTGTATTATAACAATTCTACCTTTTTACCCCTTTTGATGTGCTTAGACAAGTAAAACTTGAGTGCCTAAGCATCGTTCTTCCTATCCATGTGTTCGACCCCAAACTACTTCGACCATGTCCTAGTTGTAGGTATCTTAAACATTAGGGTATTATAATTTTAAAAGTCCAATAACCTAGACATGACTCCATTCTTGGACCCACGTTTAAGGCTCGTCAACTTTTTTGACACCGTTGCCGGGGATAGGTAGTGAAAACCATTCTACAAACTTGGGTTTTTCTTGCACTTTGCCAAAAACCTTGTACATATGCATATTTACTGCACATAATATTTACTACGCATAATATTTATACAACACACTAATACCCTTTACATCTTCATTGCTTTCCAGGTACTTCTCTTCCTTTTTTCTGGTCATCCTTGCCTCTAGCAAGTAATGGCTAACCAACCTCCTGAAGCCCGCTCTTTGCGCTTTTTTGTCCAAGTTCGGGCAAATGAGGAAAGAAATCCAGTTGTTACGCAACCCCTCAATGTCACCAACTTTGAGCTGAAGCCTTCTTTCCTCCATCTTCTCCAGCACAACAGGTTTGGCGGGAACACCATCGATGAGAACATGTACAACCATCTGACGACGTTTAAGAGGGCGTGTAACACTTTCAAGATTAATAGGTTTCCATTAACGCATTTCTACATCCAGTGCTGCCCCTTCTCACTGAGGGATAAGGCGTTGGAATGGTACACCAATCTTTAGGATGGAAGTCTTCCCAACTGGAGCATCTTGTTAATGCATTTATCTGTAAGTTCTTTCCTATTGAAAGGAAAATCAAATGTCAGAAAAAGATTATGAGGTATTCCCAGAAGCCTTTAGAGAATCTTCAGGAGACTTGGGAAAGGTTTCTGAGCTACCAGCGTGAATGCCCACATCATGGTTTTTCCGAACCTAAGCTTATCACCACTTTCTATATTAGGACGTGTCTCGGCAAAAGGAATTCCTTGAACATTGCAGCTGGCAGTGACTTCTTTGGAGTTAGTTCTCAGAGAGCCAGAGAAATCATAGAAAACATGGCCACAAATCAGTAGGATGGTGAATATGACTGTGAGTCAATGAGCCATACCACTCTGGGAGAGTCCAAGGAAATGGAAGCCCTTACAACTAAGTTTGACAAAATAGTAATTGATGTTCAGACCCTCAAGGAACAGGGGTATAAAGGAAAAGTTTGACAAGAAGTTGTGAGAATCTATGTCACATGTGGAGAACCAGACCACGTGTCTGACTACTGTCCGCACACAGTCGTTTAGGGAGATCTTGATGAGGACAATATGGAGAATTTAAGCTTTGTTCAATACCGACGACCTGACCATCCTGGGTTCTCTTACAGGAATATTAGTGCTGCTGGGAACTCCCATCAGCTGGTCAGCGGAAATCCTTCGGGAGGACCATCGAATTAGCAACGTCCAGCAGGATTCTAGCAGCAACGGACTTTCCAATAGAATCAACAGCAAAGACCTTCTATGATGACGGAGTTGATGTCCTTCGCCAAAAGGCAAAATGACCTTAATGAGAAGATGCATAAGAGTTTTGTGGACAGCATGGCCCAGCTGAAACTCATGTAGTAGCAAATGGGAGGATTTTTAGTTCAGATTGGAGAGCTTCAATAGAATAATAAATAGATTGATCAACAACTTGCGAGTCTCCCCCAAACTATCAACCATCAAGTGGGGTGTTTCCCCTACAACACTGAAGCCAATCCGTGAGGACATGAGACTGCAAAAATGGCCATTCTAAGGTCGGGCACCGTAGTACAACCATCCTCAGAGAAGGAAGCAACATCAGCAGCGACACCAGCTGAAGAAGCTAGCCCAGAAGAGGTTGAGGAAGAAGTCCCAGCAAGGGTAAGAAGAGTGACCAAGGAAGGAAGAAAAGATGTCTCTTTTGAAGAGCACCACAACAAGTATGCACCCCATGTACCCTTCCCCTATAAGCTGGTGAGGGTCCAATTGAAAAAGAGGTATGAGAAGTTCATGGCCACAATAAAGAAATTGTACCTTGACATCCCCTTTCCAGATGACATTGCAAAGATGCCTACCTACGCCAAGTTTCTAAAGGATCTGATATCAAGGAAGAAGAGAGGCGAGGATGTAGAGATAGTAAAGCTGGCACAGATGTCTAGTTCCTTTTTCACAACAACTATGCCATCAAAGAAAAGAGATCCTAGAGCCTTTGTCATCCCCTTTCAAATCGAGGATAGTATAACCCGTTAAGGTTTAGCATATCTGGGGGCAAGCATCAGCTTGATGCCCTTGTCCCTTGTTAAAAGGATTGGGCTCACCCATGTGGTGAGCACCAATATGCAGATTTAGCTGGCAGATCACACCTTTACTAGGCCAGTTGGCGTAGTAGAGGATGTGCCCATCCGAGTCGGGCGATTCTTTATTCCATGTGATATAGTCTTGATCGACACCGTAGAAGATTCCAACTGCCCTATCATCTTTGGGCAAACTTTCCTAGTGACTGGTCGGGCCCTCGTCGACGTGGAGGCAGATATGATTACGATCTGGGTTGGAAGAGACCATATCAACTTCAACATCAGAGATTGTATGGAAGCCCCTACGTTCTTTGAGTCTTCCTATTTTGCTGAAAGTTACCAATAGCTATGCAATTAAGTAAAGGAGGGGAAGGCCATCATGGACCCACTTATGCACGCCTTATCTGGCGAAGCACAAGAGGTCATAGACCTAGAGGTCAAAGAACTGCTTGTTTTCCTGGAAGTTGAGGATACGTCCAAAGATGAAGATCATGTGGAGAGGGTCATGTACGCTGCTCTCCAAAAAGACCCCGCCAGTGAACGAGAATACAATGCCCCGCCTGAATTGAAAGTTCTTCTAAGAGGCCTAGAATATCGCTTTTTAGATGAAGAGAAGATGAATCCGGTAATAATCAACTCGGAGTTGACCGATGGTTCATCAAGATCAATTGCTTGAAGAATTGAGGTTGTGAAGGAAGGCCCTAGGGTAATCCATTAGAGATGTAAGGGGGATAAGTCCCTCTGTGTGCATGCATAGAATCCATGTAGAAGAGGACTCCAGGCCATATGCCCAACCATAGAGAAAGTGGAATGAGAAGCTCCGAGAAGTCATTAGTAAGGAAGTTGTAAAGCTTTGAGATGCTAGCATAATCTATGCCATCAATGATAGTATTTGGGTAAGTCCCATCCAAGTGGTTCTGAAGAAGGGAGGTATGACATTGGTTAAGAGAGATGACAGAGTCAAAATCGCCACCAAGAAAGTTACCGGTTGGCAGATGTGCATCGATTATCAAAAACTCAACACTATAACCCACAAGGACCATTTCCCCCATCCGTTCATTGATTAGATGTTGAAGCGCCTGGCCCATCATTCCTACTTTTGTTGGTTGGATGGGTACTCCGTGTTCTATCAGGTCCCTATCCACCCCGATGTCTAGGAAAAGACCACTTTCACCTGCATTTACAAAACATTTGCCTTCAGGAGGACGGCCTTAAGGTTTTGTAATGCACCTGGCACTTTTTAGAGGTGTATGAGTTCCATCTTTGCAGATCTTCTTGAGGATAAAATGGAAGTGTTTATGGACGATTCTAGCATATATGGCTGCTCCTTTGATGACTGTCTGAACAACCTATCCCTAGTGATGAGAAGGTGTGAGGAGTAGAGCCTCACTCTCAATTGGGAAAAATGTCATTTCATGGTTCATGAAGGTATTGTTCTTAGACACAAGGTGTCCAGCAGAGGTATTGAGGTTGATCCATCCAAGGTTGAGGCAATTGCCAAGATCCCTCTGCCCACATCAGTTATGGGTGTTTGAAGTTTCTTAGGTCACGCCAATTATTATCGGTGATTCATTAAAGATTTCTCAAAGATAGCCAAGCCCCTGTCCAACCTTTTGATGAAATATGTGAAGTTCAACTTCACGGATGAGTGCATGAAAGTGTTCTCCACTCTAAAATACACTTTAGGTTCTACACCCATTCTCCAGTCCCCTGACTGGAATCTTCCTTTCGAGCTCATATGTGATGCCAGTGACTTTGCTATTGGTACAGTTCTTGGCCAGAAGAAAGACAAAAAGCACCATGTGATATTTTATGCAAGTAAGATCCTGGATGAGGCACAACTGAATTACACTACTATTGAGAAGGAGATGTTGGCCATTATATATGCTTTTGACAAGTTTCGGTCCTACCTCATGGGCTCTAAGGTGATAGTTCACACTGACCATGGGGCCATCAAGTACTTAATGCAAAAGAAAGATGTGAAGCCCAAATTACTACATTTTAAGTTGTTGTTGTAGGAGTTCGACCATGAAATAAAGGATAAGAAAGGCTCTGAGAACATGGTCTCCGACCACCTCTCAAGGATTAGGGTGGAAGACAACCACCCACTCCCAATCAATGAAAGTTATGCTCATGAATCCATCTATGTTACCCAGACAGCCAACCCTGAGGGGGTGTGGTATGCAGACTTTTGCAATTACCAGGCTTGTAAACAACTGCCACCAAATATATCCTACAATCAGAAGAAGAAATTCTTCTAGATTAAAAGAACTACTACTGGGATGACTCTCTGTTTTTTAGGCGTTGTGTCAATGGGTGATACAAAAGATGTATACCTAAGGAGGAAGCCCCCAAGATTCTTTTCGAGTGTCACTCCTCTCCTTATGGAGGATACCTGGGGGCGAAAGGAATGTTTCTAAGATCCTTCAGTCAGGTTTTTACTGGACAACTCTATTCAAAGATACACATGCTTTTGTGAAGTCTTGCAATGAATGTCAGCAAACCAGAAACATTTCTCGCCGAAATGAGATGCCACTTTCAGAATGGATCGAAGTTGAAATTTTTGATGTATGGGGTATAGATTATATGGGACCCTTCCCTTCCTCCTACGGTTTCAAATATATCCTTGTTGCGGTTGACTATGTATCTAAATGGGTTGAAGCAGTGCCCACTACAACGTTTGATGCCAAAGCAGTAATAAAACTCTTTACCAAGATAATCTTTCCCAGATTTGGAGTGTTGAAAACGGTCATCAGTGATGGTAGATCTCACTTTGTAGAGAAATAGTTTGAATCCCTCTTGTGTAAGTACAGCGTGTGTCACAAGGTTGCAATGTCATACCATCCACAAACATACGGACAGGTTGAAGTCTCTAATCGGTAGATCAAGCAAATTTTATAAAAGATAGTTGGCAAATCCCGCAAGGATTGGTCAGCTAAACTAGATGATGCTCTCTGGGCATACAGAATCGCATATAAGACGTCGCTGAACACCACACCTTACCGCTTGATATATGGAAAAGCATGCCATCTTCCCTTTGAATTGGAGGACAAAGTGTTCTGGGCGATCAAGCGCCTCAACATGGTCCAGAAGCTGATTGGAAAGAAAATGTTTCTTCATCTTCAGGAACTTGAAGAGCTGAGGCTCCATGCCTATGAAAATGCTAGGATCTACAAATTGAGAACCAAAATCTGGCACGATGCCCACTTGAGGAAGAAGGATGTCAATGAAGGTGATAAGGTTTTATTATTTAAATCCTCTATCCATTTGTTTCCAGGAAAGTTGCAAGCCAGATGGTCCAGGCCTTTCATCGTTGCAAAGATTTATCCATCCGGGATGATGGAGCTCTTTGATAAAGATGATCTGGCAAAAGTTTTTCCCGTGAACAGGCATAGAGTCAAGAGGTTTTACGAAGACGAAGCCTTTCTAAGGAGGTCCGAGATGACCCTATAGGATGCTGAAGCTACAACTGTTGCAGCAGGATAGAAGGATTTGAAGATGTCGAGCTAACGACGCAAGCCACCATGCTCTTAGGGAGGCAGCCCGAGTCTTTATTTTTCCTAGCATAGGATGTTATTTCCTTTCCTAGCAAAAGAACATTACAAACATTATCATTGTAATAAGGCCTGAGTCTGTGCACATGCCACGTGGACAAACTCTATCATTTTATGGGCCATTGACTTCGTTTTTATTGCCTTGGTGAGTAATACTATCTGAGGATGAAAGTGCACTCTTAGGCCAATGATGTTTTACCCATTAAGTGCTTTCTCGTTTCAGTTCCATCCTTGTTTTTCTTTAGTCTTCGACCTTGTGATGCCATATCAGGTATGTATGATGGTGCCCTTTCCTCACTTCTTGCACCGTGCGACAGTCCCTGTGTTGCACAAAATGAATCGCCCAGCTCATTTTCATCCCTATCGAGCAACACCCTCGACTCTTTAAGTGTTGTATCAGGAAAAGTGCATGCCTACCTTACCATGCATTCGAACGCCTCAGGTTGCCCTATCGCCCAGACCTCATCGTCTAGTGCACCCGCGCATGAAAAAGGCTGAAAAACCCTATCGGGTTGGCGTACCGCGTGACGCAATGTGTATCTACTCATATCGAGCAAATAGGGTGTACCGGGGAGAGTGTATCACCCGACATGCCTTGCCACGCGACATGCATTCTGCACAACACAAGCATACTTAGGAAGACAATTCGCTCCCCACAACGTGACGAAATAGACTGATTTTACCGTCTCGAATGACGATTCACCGTATCAAGCTACACATGTCCTTTCTATGCCCATTTTACCCCACTCGCAATGGCTATATATAGCAACTTGAGTTTAACTGTGTTGGCCACTGAAGTTACCAATTCACCTACTCCCATATCGTGCAAAATCCACCAATCTTTGCTCATGTGTCGACCATTACCTCCCCACCCCAATTTTAGTGTCGAGCACCGACGGTCCTTTGCCCAATATAGGGATAAACCCGATACGCCTATCGCCCAATTGCATCGCACAGACTGTGTCAGCCAGAAATGTATCGTGTGGCCCCTTTTCATGTGAAGCCCGTATCGGGCAGGACCTTTGCCTTGTATCAAGTTTTGCTTATCGTGTGATAAGCTTGTATTTTCTTCACCACCTTGTATATGTATTAGTCTTCTGCCTATGTCGTGCGACATTCGTATCGTGTGATATGCACGCCCAAGCAATACGACTGCATAGATTTATATCGGGCATGACTCACGAGTTCACGGTGAATAACTCTATCGCCTAGTTTTACGAAAAAAGTTTTGATTCGTATTGGGTGACACAAGGTGTCGCCCGACACGATCGCGTATCGTGCAGAGTCTTTATCGGGCATCTGTGTCGAGTAGGACCCATTTTAAATCAGCAACCTGATATCGGCCTGCCCTGTCGCCCAGACCCTACTGGGCGACAACGTGCATTTTTATCTTTTCCCAATACTGACTTCCTGCTAATGGGTATTTTTGCATCGCGTGACCATCCTTTTAATAGGCTCTTACCTGATATCAGTTTTTCGCTTGTCGTTCGACCTGTATCGGGAAAATTCTCCTCTTAGTCTGCTACCAGATATCGAGTGAAGCAATTTGATTTACCAAATTCTTACTCTCTTCTATTTAAAAAAATGCAGAAATGGCCTGCACCAAACAAACCCTCATCTAGGTCGACAAACAGGGTTGAAGGATTAACCCAGAGGCCGCGAACGAAGCCACCACCACTGGGCAGATGCGACCAAACCCTGATGTGGCGAGATCGTCTAAGGCCGAAAAGTGGCCCAGAATAGAAGAAGCACCAACCCCAACAATAGCCTCAACAACGGCAACAGAACCAAAGCCATTAGACCACTCACCGGGTCAGTTCATGCCTAGTGATGAAGAGCACCAGAGGCGATACGCAGGGCTAGCAACAACAGTCTACCGGCCAACACACTTCTGCCGCCAAGTGTCTTTCCAGTAGATAGGCATTTTTGATAGATTGAACAATGTCCTAGAAGGTGTTGGGATGAGAAAGATCTGCTTCAGCTACACCGCCTCCTACACTGAGCTCAGAAAAGAGTTCATGTTGTCCCTTTGCCGAGTCCTGAACACACCAGAAGAAACCAAAATATTCGGCGGAGCGGACAGATTGTTGGGGCACATGTTCAATGTGGATCATGATATTTCAAAGAGGCTACTCAACGAGATCTTCTCCTCCAACGAAGTCGAAAGAGAACTTCTCAACAACGGTGTTAGGATCACCAAAGGCAACAATTTCAACCCAATCACACTCTGGAGGAGGCTAACTGATGAGTCATCATTCAAGCCGAGAAGCAAGGTGGCGGTAGTGCATTCCTATTTCTGGTAGATAATCCACAAGATCGTGGTGAGCCTCCTTTTTGACAAGTATGAAACGAGCAATCTCTACACCAAAGAACTCCATCTCATATGGTACATGATGGAGGGATGCACGATCAACCTGGGGTAGTTCTTGCTCAACATGCTACATCCAGTAAAGGATGCCACCAAGGAGTACAATGTAGGAGGGCTCGTCAACCTAATCACGACAGGGATGGGGTACCCTAAAGAGACATGCATCCTGTCGAGAACAAAGGGCGACTACATGATAGATATCAAGTTCCTCACGAGGGACAACATTATAAAGAAGGAGAGAAGCCACTTCTTCTACAAATTTGCAAGGACGGATCTACTCCTGCCCCTCCCACTCTGTGTCAATTATGATGCGAAGAAGCTGGTCTTCACAAAAGAAGAAATTGAAGCAGCTATTGTTGAAGCTAGCTACCCTGCCACCAGGATCATACAAGAAAGGGTGGCAGCTACAGGAAGGCCAATCCCTTTTGACGCTCGGCGAGACAAATCATCAACATTCATGGTCAATGACTCACCTATCATCACCACCGTCGAGCCGTCCACCACCGACATGCAAACAGCAGCAGTCGCTCCCATAGTCGTTGTTGCTTCCACCAAATCAGTCATGGCTACCACAGCAACGCCTCCCACCGTTGCTGAAAAATAGCGATGATTGTGGAGGTCGTCAACATCATCGCGACACCAAATACGATCATAGCCCCAGAAACCATTGTGGTAGAAGTAGTCGCAACTCCTAAAACTACAATCGTGCCGGCAATGACAGAGGCAATGGTGCAGCAGGACTCTAGTGATGAGGTGTTTTCCCATCTCTTAAAAGCAGATCTCAGGGTTGTGCAGCCAACACTAACACTGACACCAACAACGTTGGTGGTCGCCATGGAAGAGGACGCTGAGAGTCGGATGGTCAATCAGCATCCGCCTACTTCGCACCCCTCTCTGCTACCCCAAGCTGATGAGGCATAGGCAGCCACAAAGATGTCAACGCCTCATCTCAAAGCCATGCCCTCGTGAACACTTCAAGTGGACTTGACCCTGATCGATCGCACAATCTTCAGGCTGAGCTCCACACGCGGGGAGCGCTACACAAAGCCGAAGCTGATCGGCTGCAGCCCCCACATTGATAGGGTAGATCGTTAGCTTGGAGTTCGACAACTTGCGGGAGGTAACAAGCAACCGCACAACTACATTTGCTTCCCTAACTCGCAAGTTACAGGTTTTCTAGAGGAGGCTAAATGAGCAGGAGCGCCAACTCCTGACCCTAGTTGGCCTGCCTGGCCAACTAGAGGTGCTAAATAATACGATGCAGACGGTGCTTCAATGGCTTGATACCATCGAAGAAAGGTTGAACTAGAGGGACGACCACCACCACTCGAGGCATCCCAGAAGATCGCCATCACCATCGGCCTCCGGCTCTCCACCATCGTCCTATTCATCCTCCTCTATATCATCGTCATCATCCACCTCCAGCGGGCCCTCCGCAATGCCTGAGGAAGAGATGACAAAAAAATCATTGGCGGGGCTCCAGCAGGATAAGAGAGCGCCCACAGTGTTGACCCAGTTGCTCCCTCACTGCCGCTAGAGCCAGTTGAAGCCGAAGAAGAGATAGGTGATGGTCTAGAGACAGACTCATCTAAAGAATCATAGGGAGAGGGGGATGACCTGTATCGCTCGATCTCTGAGCAACCCCCAAGGACGAGGACTTCGGCGGCAGATGCATTTTCTGCGTCGTCGGAGATTCCGCGCTTCGAGATGGCTGTTTTTGACAGGCGTGCTATTGGCTACCTGTCGATCCAGGACCAACAACTGCTCAACATGGTCCTGAGGATGCAAGTAGATGAAGAATTTGTTGCCTAGAGCGATGGATACTTCTTAGTACGATGTAGAGCACTTAAAGGAATGTTCTTCTAGGAATCTGTCGTAGGAAAGATTCTCTTATGGGTCCTAGAAGGCATGATGCTCGAAAATATCGCCATTAGGACAGGCCGACAATCGTTCTACAATGCCACCCTGGCCTTGGCGAGAAGACTACTGGAAGGGGCGTACAACTCTAAGTGGGTGGACGACATGCTACAACATATTGAAGAGCACAATCTGCGTCTAGTGTTGGCCCCTTATGAGCTTAGGAAGCACTGATTCCTCTATGTGGCAAACCACCTCAACCATGACATCACCCTCCTCAACTGTTGTATTGTGGAGGTCCCACACAGAGGGCACATATTTGTACGCCCCGAAGACAAGCACGCCAGACTTCTTCCCCTACATCTTCACCGCGTAATCAAGGAAGGAGTCCAACACCACAGCAGCGTCTAGAACTTCTACGCAATCAGAGACTTCACAGTCCAAGAAGAGTCGGGAAGCAGAAATAATGCCTTCATCGTCCTACGTGCCATGAAGCTGCTAAACATCTTCAGATTTGTTAGGCAGCTTTGTGACACAGATTTCTATCATCTCAGAAGCATCTATGCATTGTTGTTAATCAAGGACATACACTATTTCCAAGACGCAGGACTTCCAGAGGAGCTTCTAGAAGCAAATGCAGGAAATGAAACTTCCCAGCCTGGCAGCCCTCCATGGGAAGAAGTCGAGAGTGCATGCATCTATGTGACAGGAAAACAGATAGAGAACTTGTAGGTCACACTTGCCATTGACAGCGCGGCTCCTGAAGGCGAGTCTGCTTCGCCTTCCATCTATGAGCCCCTAATCAGCAACTTTGACTGGTTTGCATGCAATTCCCTATCTCAAGAACAAGTCAATGAAATCCTTCTCCGACTTGCTGATTCAAACATCGAAGACGTCATATATAAAAAGGACAACATAGTGGTCCCACTCAATGACTTGCGGGACTTAGTTAAGGCAGGAGGATGTCTAGCAATGATGGTGTCATTAGCTTACATCCCGATCCTATAAGAGAAGTTCGAACACGCTCACATCGCCCATACGATGTTGTTCGATGATTTATAACTTGCTAACGAATCAGGAGCACGCCAACTGTTCCAGCTAGACTTAAAGAAGTGTCTGTCATGCCTCATCTTCTTACCCATTCTGCATGACAACCACTGGACACTCCTGATGGTGTACACCTATTTGCGCGTTGGCTTCTTCTACAATAGCTCTGACTCCAATAGCAATAGCCCGACAGAGTGTAAAACCACACCGGTGACATCCCTCAAGTGCTTAGCAAGGAAATACTATCTCGAGGTGGCATCTTTGATCAAGCCATATCTAGAGAACTTGGCGTCTGAATCGCACGATCTATAACTTTTCCACCGCAGTCCACAACAAGTCCCACAATCAAATGACTATGGCATCTACATGCTAAATTGGATCCACAACGTGGTGGCCCTCAACAAAACACCAGATAAGCTCCATGATGTAGCCTATCACATCCAACATGGAGAGTACATCATGGAAATCTTATCTGCTGAGGGAGCCCGCCACTGTTGAACCCTCACTGATCTATGCTTATCCTTTCTTATTCACATATCGGATTAACTACTTGAGGTCCTGCTAGGGCTCGCGAGTGGTATGGGGAGTCGATAGTCTCTCCTGGCGGAGTCACGTTTCGCTTGGGGGGGAGGCATCCGGTGCTCGGCTGGCTGGGTCCTTCTCCCCCTGGGCCCTTTCCTATCCCCCTCTCCCGTCCGGCAGTGAAGCTTGTCCTCCTTGCGGCCCCAAGTCCAGGAGGACGTCGTTTGGAGGTGGCAAGCTTAGGTGGCGGCGGGGTGTTGGATGGGTTCTCGTCTTCCTGTTGGCGTGTCCTTTTGCAGGTCGAGGTGTTGGGAGCTTCTGCGGACAGTCGGCGAGTGTGGTCGGCCCCTTGGCGCACCGGCAGAGGGAGAGAAACCGGGATACGAGCTGTGTGAGGATGCTCTCGTCCCCTGTTCACAGGGGTGGCTGGGAGTGGTGGTGGGGTTTCCCGGCAATTTCTACCCCCCACCTTACATCCGCACAAGCCCTCTCTCCTTTGAGTGTGCATCTAAGGGGTTTTTTGCCTTCTTCCCAACTCTCCTGGTTTATGCTCCCCAGTTGCTCGTGGAAATGCCTGGGTGAACATGATGGGAGGACTGGCCTCATTTACTTTTTGTTTGCTGTCGTTTACTGGTGTTTAGTCATTTGTAGTAGACTTCTTGTTTTGCTTGATGTGGTTTGGGTCGAGCTCTGTAAGTTTCTTGTGGCCTCAAGCATAGATGAGGTGGTGACCTCCGTTGGTGGTACTTCAAACTCCTTCTCCGATATTCTCATTGACTCGTGTAGATTGTTGGCTTCCAACTTAGACAGCTGCTTTCGACAGCCACAACGAGAGATGGTTGGTACAGAAATTTACCTATTGCATCCCAATCTGAGTCATGTATTATGTCGTTCTGCCAAAGGAGTCGTTCCTTGGTGCCCAGATGTGATCTCACTATCTTGTAGATGTCGTATGGCTTTCTTTTAATGTTATTGAGCTGTGTGTTTTCAAAAAAAAATCCTTTCTTATTCACATCACAACTCTAGGACAGAGTGTGGGGTAAGATTGGGGGGTATACCATAGTACCAATGAGGTACGTACTCAAATTTTCCACTTTTGTCTTTCTTCTTTTTCATATCTTATCATGTGTACATATACATACATGATCGATACAAAGCAATACATATACAACTTCTTGTCTCACAAAAATTGTATAAAAACACTTTACAGTAAATACCTGGTACAACTTCTTCCGGTCTATTCTCTCCATGTCTAAGGTGGTGTACATTTTTTTATGCTCTTGTCAAAAATGCAGTCTCAAATGACAAAGACTACTACTTTTCTACGCCAGTTTCGAAAAATAATCTCGCAACATCAAAGAGATATGCATGTGAAGGAAAAAGTTTCCCAAACAACGAACTCTTTTTTTCCCTACCCATCAAAAACCCCAAAAAGAAAGGAAAACCTTATGAGAGTGAATACTAGTATGAGAGTTGTGCCCAAAAAAAATCTCACACTTGTCTTTCCAAAAGCACCCATCTTTAGGCATGGTAGATTCGGGGCATTGGTATGTAGTATGTGAAATCACTGCTCTAAAGCCAACTGGCTTGGACTACAGGGACCACTTGCCCCTTAACAGACCCTTACCTGGATGGACCGATGGGAAGCAAGAAAAACCCAAAAATCCTTAAGCCTTCCCAAAAATCCCACCTTCCACTCCCAAGTTGTTTGGTGTGAATCCTAACTTCAAAACCATGCACCAAAAGTCTCTTCGAAGCTGAAGAGAAATTTTTTGCTTAAATATGGCAAGAAAAATAAAAGTTCATTGCTCGTATTAGACATAATTTTCCTCAAGGCATCTCAAAAATTCTTTTAACCCCTTATCCAAAGACTACATCTGGCTTTGAAGAAGTATCACAAACAAAGTTTTAAAGAAGAAAAGATTCATTGAGGACAATCAAAATGCTATGTTTAGGGGAGTTGATAACACCCATTTTATGGTTGTTAGAGCCTTTTTTTATATCAAAACTGCCTCCAAACCTTTCATCCTCTCTGTTTTATCTTATTATTTGAATAGAAATAACCCGCACTATGCTCCTGATAATATTTCTTATCTTTTGCATAAGTTTCTCTTGCTTTCCAATGAAAAGAATCTTAATGGGCCCTTCCCGGCCCATCAACAAAAAACTGACCTGCCCTGACCCAGTGAGCAACGTGGGGTGACACACTCCTTACCTATCATAGTTGCCTCCTAATTTGTTAGCAACCCGACACAGGTGCGTCGCGTGGGGAGACTTTGACGAACAGTACACTATCTACCTGACATGGAACCTTACCCGCCATGACTCATCAACCTGATGGAGTCTATCATGCGATAAGGCCAACCTTCAGAGCAACAGCCTGCCAGAGCCTCAACTCGACACAATCGAGAATGATCTACTCACAACCTGACACGTGATGGGCCCCCTCCATCTATGTCGGGCGACGGACGTGTCGGCCCTCCCTCAAAGCAACATTAATGGAGTAGGCGAAGGACACGTGGCCCAACGAGGGCCGCAACCCCCACCAGCCACTGCCTATAAATAGCAGCTATAGGACTTCGATGGGATGGGTTGGAAACCGCAGGGAGCTAACTTTGAGAGCAAAAAGGGGCTAGTGCCCCAAGTTCCCAGCCATGTCGGGCGATACTAGGTGAGCACACCCCCAACCCGAGAGGGGTGGGAGGAGTTCACATAGATTCTCATCTCGATAGTCGCAGGAGCAAGATATGACCACTTTGGCCACCTCTGAGTGTTGGCTTCCCAGCTGGGCCTCAACTCGAGATGGCTCACTCTTCTACTCCCGATATAAGGAACATGAGAACCTAAGGGACACTAACCTAACATGTGTATTACACGACACGACACCGAACCCGATATGGATTACGTGTCATGGTGTGCTGCCCAAAAGGACCGGCTACCCAACGCGGCCATATCGGGTAGGGAGTCTTTTCCCGATATGCCCTTACCCGTCGCGACTCAAGACCCGACACAATCGAGACCCCGACACGGGCGTATCTCGATAGGGCTACTGCCCGATACCGGATTAGCCATGCCTTAGGGGTCCACTGCTGAATATCGACCTCCTACATCAAGAAGGCTGACACCTATCTTCCCTTTTTTAGCATTTTACTTTCATTTACTTATGCATTGTAGCTAAAACCTCTTGATATATCTAATCTTATTAGAATATGTGGAGTTTATCTCATATTGGTCTGTGTATGGTTCCCTTTTGTTGGATGATTTCTTTATAGCATCTGAACTCTAGTCTCTTCTGTCAGATCGTGCTTTTGACTAGCTCTCGAATCGTGTTTCTGGGTTGGACTCCCTTGAGAGAGGGAAGTCTCAACTCTAGAGTTTGCCTGATCTGGGTGTATGAGAGTACCTAGGATTAGGGCTGCCCCGGCTTATCTCACCACTCTAGTCTATGTCCCCTACCCTTGAGAGAAGGAATTGGTACATGGTTAAAGACATCCTCTTTGAGAGAAGAGGGTGTTGGGTGTTTTCTGTTGCTGCTTGTTATGCTTAAGTTTTCTTCCTTCATACTTTACCTTAACAATGGCTTTATCTCCTCGGTTTCTAATATACAAAACCTCTATAAAAACCGGTAACTCTAAAACTTAATCTTTTTGGTAACTCCTTTGAAGATAGGATTTTAGTTTAATTCATTATGATTCTTTCGTATTACAAAAACTCTACCTTTTTACTCCTTTTGATGTGCTTAGACAAGTAAATTTTGAGTTCCAAAGCACTGTTCTTCCTATCCCTGTGTTTGACCCCAAACTACTTCGACCTTGTGCTAGTTGCAGGCATCTTAAACATTTGGGTATTCTAATTTTAAAAGTTCGATAACCTAGTCATGACTCCATTCTTGGACCCACATTTAAGGTTCGTCAGCAGGGTGGCCAAGGGGCCAACAGGTAAAGGTAGGATGACTAGAGCAGGTCCACCACCAACAGAGGGTGTGGGAGAAACAATGGAAGGTGCAGGTGCAGGGGTAGGGTAAAAGTGATTGTATGCATATGAGGCATAATCACTTCTCGGTTAGGGCTGGTAGGCAGGGTAGGGGTGTGCACATTATATGTTCATGTTTGACATGATAGAACATAAATACTGCTGCAGGTGCTCCTAGATATAGAGGTTGTATGCCTGTTGGTGTATCATATAACCCATGAGGGCTTGATTGGACGCATGAAATGAGGCATGGCTAGGTCGGGTAGGTTGAGGAGGTGGAGGTTCTCGGTTGGAGGTAGAGGTAGGGGCAGTTGAGGCAGAGGTAGAGGGTGAGGCACCAGGTGAGGTGGAGGAAAGGATAGGCACAAACTTCTGGATAGTGGTCTCACTGATACATACTCCCTTCCTGGTAGGTCTATAATGGAAGTCATGGAAGAGATATTTTTCAGTATTGAACTGAAAAAGACCACATATCAAGGAAGGGTATGGAGGATGGGTGCCATGGGTATTCTTTCCTGAGTTGAAGCAAGTCATATGGTGGAGGATGTATCTAGACAACTTGACTCTGATATTCTCTAAGATGCAGTACATTATCACCACAGTGTTCTCTGCAATATCTGTTTGATTTTTCTTTGGATGGATGTTGCAGTTGACCACTAGGACAAGTATATTCTACTTGAGATCTAAGGTAGAGGAAGTTAGGGTTCTCTTCTTCTTATAGGGAATCTGAGGTTTCTTCAAGTAACGATGGATATCAGGGAGAGTGATATCGTATTGATTGTAGAAACCTTCAGGATCAAGAAGGTCAAAATACTCACCATAATCCTTACGCCATGAGTCATTCTCATCAACACCTAAAAACAAAAATTTCAAGATATCCTCTGAGACTTGGAACTTCTTCTCAACTATCATTCATGTAAGGATAACTTGAGTATTAGGATGAGGTACAAGGGTGTCATAATTCAAATGCAAGTTCGTGTAGAATTTGTGAGCGGCTTTCGTGCTAGTCATGGGATTGTTGAAATATGAACGTTCGACACCCAGGGAGGATAGGTGGTGAACTTGAAGAAACCTTGCCACTTGATCTATGACCGCTTGACATCTAGGGCTAGGCTCAAAGAGGGAAAAAAGGAAAAGGACTCCACGGGAGAAGGTCCTTATACTGACTAACAGCCTCATTTGAGACAAAGAAGGTCTCATCAAAGGGGACCAAGTAGGAAGATGAGGAGGAGGATGGTGCAATGCTAAGTGAGGCTCTCTTCCTTCTATTAGAAGCCATGGAAACAATATAGAGAGGAAAGACAGATCAAACACACAAAACACTCCTCCAAAAATGTTCACACACCTAGGTTTGGCAAGGGGAAAGGTCAAGGGTGGTCTCCCTAGGTCCGATAATGGCTAGGTAAGGGAAGGGAAGGTCAAGGGGAGAGAGCTTAGGACTTGAGAGAGTGGAATCGGTCAACTTTTCTCTAGTTAAGAGGGAGAATAGTCGGTCAAACCCAACTTAAGTGAGCTCTAAATCGATGATCGTTCGAGTTCTATGAACTCAGAAACTCGACCAATTGGCTTTTTAAAAAAGCTCTCGGCCATGGATCATTTGAGTTTGTCATGGGAAAAAATCGACTGATGGTCAACCTGACCTAAAACCATCAAACTTAATTTCTAGCCATTTGAGTGCTAATTAAATTTATTTTTCAAGTCTATTATGTATATTGAACATACTTAGGCACATATCACTCATCATTGGGTACTATTTTGTGGTAAAACATGCAATTGCAAAAAATACCCAATAATAAGAGAAAACTAGGCAAAAATGAACATGAAAAGTCGATTTTAAGAATATTAGCAAGCAAAGATGATCAAGATAGATGCAAAACATATAGGATAGATAACAACTAGCTAGAAGGCATATCA
The DNA here is from genome assembly GCA_963693085.1 of Alisma plantago-aquatica. Lineage (NCBI taxonomy): Eukaryota > Viridiplantae > Streptophyta > Magnoliopsida > Alismatales > Alismataceae > Alisma > Alisma plantago-aquatica. The sequence goes on from OY856410.1 coordinate 22,045,390, forward strand.
GATTCCTTAAAAGTAGGTATAAGTAATTTTGATCTAATAAAATTAAATTACTCTTTAGCTAGAGGTTTAGTGAAAATGTCCAGCAACTGATTTTCTGTGTCCACATGTGTCATATAAATATTCTTCTTGGCAATGTGATCATGAAGAAAGTGATGGTGAACCTCTATTTGTTTACCTCTACTATGCAATATAGGATTGTACGAAAAGTTAATTGCACTAGTATTATCACAATAGATAGGAGAACCATGAAAATGAATGTTAAAGTCTCAGAGCATTTGCTTCATCATAGGACCTAGGAAAAACAACTCTTGGCTACAATGTACTCAACCTCAGTGGTTGATAATTCCATTGTTCTCTATTTCTTGGAGAACCAAGACACCAAGCATGGTCCAAGGAGGAAACAAGCGCCACATGTGCACTTTCTATCAATCAAGCACCCTGCTTAATCGACATCATTATAAGTAGTAAGAGTAAAGTCCCTTGACTTGGGATACCATAGACTAAAATTTGGAGTTTTGGCTAAGTACCTTAAAATTATCTTAACTGCTATAAGATGAGATTTCTTAGGATTTATTGAAATCGAGCACACAATCCAACACTAAACATTATATTAGGTCTAGAGGCAGTTAAGTAAAGTACACTTCCGACCATACCCCTATAGAGCTTCTCATCTACCTTCTCACCTTCTTCATCTTTATCAAGTTTGACATGGGTGTGTGCATCAACTTGGTGTTCTCCATCCCAAACTTCTTAAGCAGTTTACTTGTGTACTTGTCTTAGTTGATGAAGTTCCCATCTTTTGTTTGTTTGATTTGAAAACCCAGGAAGAAATTGAGTTCACCCATAATACTCATTTCAAATTCACTCTGCATAAGATTACTAGATACTTTACAAAGATCAAGGTTATTTCTGCTAAAAATGATATCATCAACTTATATTTGAATGATAAGAAAATTGATATAAGTGTGTTTTAGAAACAAGGTAGAATCCACTTTGCCCGTGATATAACCATGATCCAAGAATAAGTTCTTTAATTTCTCATACCAAGCCCTTGGTGCTTGTTTGAGTCCATAGAGAGATTTTTGCAACAAATAAACATAGTTAGGTAGACTATCATGTTCAAAGCCCGGAGGTTGTGCAACATACACTTCCTCCTCAATTGTACCATTAAAAAATGCACTTTTAACTTCTATTCGATACAAAAGAAAGTTTTTATAACTAGCAAAGGAATGCAACATATGAAAGGACTCAAGTCTAGCTACAAGTACATATGTTTCATCAAAATCAATACCTTCCTATTGATTATAGTGTTGACTCACTAACCTTGCTTTGCTCCTTACCACTTTGCCACTTTCATCTAGCTTGTTGTGTATACCCATTTGGTGCCCATAATATTTCTATCACCTAGTCTTGGCACAAGGGTCCAAACTTTGTTCCTCTCAAATTGCTCCAACTCCTCTTACATAGATACGATCCATTCTTCATCCCCAAGAGCTTCCTTGACATCTTTAGGCTCGAGTTGTGAGATGAAGGTGATATTGGCTTGTTCTTTGTTAAATGCAGCATGTGTCTTCATTCTTTCAAATGGATCACCTAAAATCGGTTCCTTTGGATGATTCTTTACAAACCGGTGAGTTGGATCTTTCCTTTCAGCATCTTTGTCTTCTTCTTGAGCAGTCACCTCTTTTCCTTGTTGGTAGATGTTGAGTTCTTTAAGGATATGAATTACTTCACCTGTAACATCATCATTTAGAACAATATCTTTGGGAATAGAGGGGTTAGTCTCAATAAACTTTACATTAATGGATTGTTCTACTTTATCAACATCAATATTAAAAACTCTATAAGCCTTGCTAGTAGTGCTATAGGCAAGAAAGAAAGCCTTGTAAGATTTTGGATCAAACTTGTCGAGAGAATCTTTCATATTCAAAACAAAACAAGGACATCCAAAAACATGGAAAAACTCAACAGAAAGATTCCTACCACACCATAGCTCATAGGGGGTTTTCTTAAGCAAAGGATGAGTAAACACTTGGTTTTGCACAAAACAAGAGGTACTGACATCTCATCCCAAAACTTCTTAGGAGTATCACACTCTAGAAGCATGGTCCTAACCATCCCATGTAAAAACCTATTCTTCCTCTCTAAAACCCCATTTTTTTGAGGTGTTCGAGGTGAAGAAAAGTTGTGTGCATAATTGATTCTTGAAAAAAATGATCAAAAAGCTCATTTTCAAATTCTCCCTCATGGTCACTACAGATGTAAACAATCTGACAAAAGCTTCATTCTCAACTCATTTGCAAAAGCTTGAGAAAACATCAAGCGTATCAATTTTAGAAACGAGAAAGAAGGTCCAAGTATTTATAGAGAAATCATCGAAAATAACATGGCCATGCTTGGAACCACGAAGCAATTGTGTTCTCATTAGTCCAAGTAGATCAATATGAAGAAGCTCAAGATCTCTCTTATTTCTAAGGACTCCTTTGGATTTGAAGGAGGACTTGGTTTGCTTTCCTTCTGTATAAGGTTTGCATTCCTCATCATTTTCAATTTCTAACTTAGGAAGTCCCTTTGCCAAGTCTTTTTCTCAACTTCTTCAATTGATGCATATATACATGACCAAGTCAAAGGTTCCAAAAAGAAATATCATTCGAGTTGACTACTAGGAATCTACCAACCACAGGCTTAATAGAATCAAGAACAATAACATAAAGATTACCACTTCTAGTTCCCTTATATATAACTTGGTAGGTGAGGGAATCTAGAATCAATCATTCAAAGGAGGTAAATAGCACAAGGTAGCCATTCTCACAATGTTGACTAACACTTATTAAATTGTGATGTAGGACATCCACAAAAAGAACATTCTTGATGAACAAGGATTCACCTACATCATTATCACCTTTGACTTTACCTTTCTTGTAGTCCCCAAAGGTGACGGATCCTCCTTTCTTCTTGGTGAAATTGTTGAAATGGCTTATGTCACCAATCATGTGCTTTGTGTAGCCACTATCAACAATTCATCTTCATTTTTCCTGAAACAAAGGAGAATGTCAGTTCCCAACTCAAACTTTGGGATCTGGAGTTAGCTTGGGGACTCATTTCATCTTTGGTTTGGTCCCCTTAAGCATTTGATCATCACATTTGCAATTAGAGCAAACCATAGGATTCTTAGTGACCGAACACTCTGCTACAAAGAAGGAGTCCTCATTGCTCTATTTCTTACCTTTCGCTTTCCTCTTTCCCTTTGATGCTCCCCCTACAATTTTTAAACCACTAGTACCACTTATGTTTGATAAATAGTCAAGGATTTCATTTAGGGAGTTATTCCCTTTAAGGAATTTCTTTATGGATGCTCTCAATTTATGGTTATTATTATACAAAGAAATAATAGTAGAAGATAAACTAGATATGTCATCCCTAGAATGCACAAGATCAACCTCAAGACATAAAGCTTTAGTAAGATATGAATCCTTTTCAAGAGAGATAGAAGCAACATTAACACTAGGTGATAAAGGTCTAGAAGATAAATCATTTACCTGACTAAGAAACCTAGCATTTTCAGATTTTAGCATTTGAATATCTTAGAGATAGACATCTCTGTCTTCTCTATGAGCATCAATAAGCAACTTAAATTCAGCATTTTCAATTTTAAGAAAATCAAACTCTTTAAGGCAATTTTGGTTTTCTTCCTTAAGATTCTCAATGTTCTTAAGGTATATGCCATTCTCAACTTCAATCCATTGTATTGGAGCTCAATATCAAGGTATTTCCCTTGCAAACTATCAATACACTCAAGGTTGGTCTTTTCATTCAATTCAAGAATTTCAATTTTAGCATAAAGATCATCAATAATTGTTCCTAACCATTTTCTTTTAGATTTACATTTTGTAAAAGATGAACGAGTAGCAATAAGGATGTCAATAACAACTTCCTTAGATAATCCTTACAAGCTTACCTCATTTACCTCACTTACCTCACTAATATCTTCACTTGTAGAGTATATGAGAGTAAGGTGGCACTCTCCATCTTCTTCCGAGCTACAGCTGTTTGAAGATGAAGCTTCCCAAGTCACATGAGATGCATTCTTGTGTCTCTTCTCCTTCTTGTCCTTCCTCTTGTATTTTCTCTCCTTCTTGTATTCCTCTTCTTTCTTTGAGATTCCCTTATGGTGTGACTTTCTTAACTTTGGGCATTCACTCTTGTAGTGCCCCTTTTCACCACACTTGTAGCATCTCAGAGTAAAAGAGGAGGAGGCTTGTTTTCCCTTGAAGTGATTGCCGTTGATGTAGTTGGCTTATGCTCACTAGGGCCTTCATCTTCACAAGAGGAGGAGGGAGAAGTCCAGCAAGAAATTGGTTGTTGAAGGATGACAACCTCAACTTGTGCTTTAAAAGCACTATCTTTAATCTTCTTGGCTTCCTTCTCTTCTTGGTTGGATCTTCTTCTTACTTGTCAAGTCTAGGCTCGTGGGCTTGAAGGTTGTCAATGAGTTCTTCAGTTGGGATGTCACCAAGGCTCCTCACTTCTTGAATGGAGGTGAATTTCGAGTCCCACCTCTTTGGAAGAGTTCTAAAGATCTTTGAGTTGATAACACCTCTATCCAAAGTGTTGCCCAATGTAGCCAGCCCATTGATGATACCATTGAGTCTTGAATACATCTATACAATCCCTTATTTCTTACCAATATTGAAGTTATCTAGGAGGTTGTTCAACATGTAGATCTTTTCCTCCTTGACTTGCTTTCTTCCTTCATATGTGATGCACAGCTTGTCTCAAATCTCATAGGCAGTGTTCCACGATGAGATTCAGTTTAACTCCGTGGGGGTGAGGGATGCGTAGAGGATGCTAATGGCCTTGGAATTGAGTTGAGCCTCCTTGAGAGAAGTTTCACTCCATGTTGCAACAACTTAGATTGTCTCCTTGTAAGGTGTGCCCATCACCTTCCACATATTAAAAGTTCATCCCTTAAATGTAGAACTGCATCAACCTCTTCAAATAGAGGAACTTGGAGCTGTCAAAGACTAGAGGATGCATGGAGAAGCCTCCCTCTAGGTGGAGTGAACCAACTAGGTTGTATCCCATATTCTCATCTTGTGGGAGATTGTTGGAGAAGATCCTTGTCTTTAATACCACTTGTTGGATCTAAGTGCTCTATAGGGGGTGAACAGAGCTACAAAATTTCTCACAAAATATATTAGACCTTCAAATTATATCAATTTTAGAGCAATAGCTTTAAGTCAATTTGAAGTCCAGTCTAACAAGCATATCAAGGATGACAGAGATTGATAAAAATCACTTGACAAAGGGATGTAGAGTGGTTCCACACTTCAAACTAGAAGTGAGTAAGTCCACTACCTAGAGAGGTCAACCTCTAGGACTTTGCAAGTGCTTTTCTCTATATTATCACCAAAGAGATTTACAACACAAGACCACCAAAGGACTTACCCATCCAAATACAAGGAGATATCCACCTTACCAAGGAGTTTACCCATTTATCTTGAGTCTTCAGCCTTCAACAAGGTTTTACCCACTCAAGCTCAAGTCTACCGCCTTGAAGGACTTTGTTCTCCTTTTGTATCTTCAGCCTTTTCCATCTCCTTCACTTGGAGAAGATCACCACCTCTTCATCAACATTGAAGAGGACCAGCTATAGATCCTTCTTCACTCGATGGAGCTTGCTTCTCCTTTTCTTCATGTAGGAAGGGGATAGGGAAGTAGTGGAAGATTGAGAGCTTTACATGCACAAGGGTGGAGCTCTCTTACAATATACCTAACTCACTCAAAAACCATGAAATGAATTGCAAACTACAGAGATAAAGGGGCTCAAGGAGTAGTAGTAGCACTCTCAACTATAACAAGGACCTTGAATGTATTGAAACAAAAACTTGGAATGAACTCCAAGGGGTCCTATTTATAGCTGGGGGTGCTCCCTTGAGTTGGGGAACACTTAGGGCCAAAATGTAGCCATTTTCATCAAGGAAACAGATCTATTTTCATCCCAGATAAGTCACCAACGGTTATAATCACTTTTCTACATTTTTTGCACAGTGCATTCGGTCGAGTTTCAATAAAGGTAGCTTGACCAATCGATTAAAAGAAAAAGCCAATTTTTAAACTATCGGTCGAGTTTGTTGTGGGGAACTCGACCAATTAGATAAATTTGAATTTGATCAGTGAGTCGGTCCTTTGAGTTCTATGAATGCACAACTTGACCGATCATCCATCTTTAGAAAATCAACCATAGGATCAGTCGAGATTGTAACTTGACCAATCAATAGTCTATGATCAATTTTCTAAAATGACCAAGGAGTGATTAAACGTTGGTATAAAGTGTCCCACATATTTTTCTCATCTTAGTTACAAGTCATATCATCAATACAAGTGATTACAAAACTCTTCTAAGGTTGTTTGAAGTGATTTCCTAATTAGCACACTTGCATTGCATTTGACTTGAACTTGGATAAGCTAGGGCTTGTGTAATTTGATCCTTTTTTTACCTGAAGCCTGAAATCAATCTTGAATACACATATTAGATACATATGAATGAAATGGTTAAGTCATTATCAAAATATGGACAATGTATAACCTCTAGGTCAGCACACCCTTGCCTTGTTTTTTGTTCCTTTACATCTAATTTTAAATCATTTACTGTGTAATATTATCTGCTTGCCTATTTATTTGCTTAACCCAATGTAAGCTGAAAATGTTTTTGAGAGTTATATCTCTTGTAGGGAAATTGGTCTTTTTATACCCCAATTTTCTTAAAACATACACATACAGAGCGGAAGCATATTCTCATTGGGATGTCACAAAAATGATAACCATTGACAAAAATATAATCTAATTCATCCCACTCAGGAAAAATAATTTACAAATCTCATGTCTCAAGTTCCACAATATAAAACTTAAACTTTAAACTGAACTAAACTAGTGCATAGTCTTAACACTAATTGAAAAATTAAATTAAATGTCATCTGATAGTTGGCAACCCCCCAGGTCTAAACTCTTAGTTTGTCCTTGAGATGTATGTTCCTTGCTTAAGCTCCTCCCTTATTCTTTCCTCCCATGGACATCGCGTCCCCGGCCATGCATTTAAAATGGAAAACACTCTAAAGTAAGCGGGATTGAGTACATAATAACTTGGCAATAAGAGAAGTCTTAAAAGTACTTGAACAACAAATCTTTAATTCACATAATATGATCTTAGTGGTTAATTATAATGTCCTCTACTCTTATGCACCAACTATGCTCATAAGGCTCGTAGGCTCAGCTGAAGTTCCACTTGAACTCATGATTTGCACTAAAGTTCCATAACTATGCTCCAATTGAGCTCATGATTTGCACTTGAGTGCCATAATGTTCGATTTTAACTCATGAATTACACATACATGCCACTATGTTCCATTTGAACTCATAAGGCCCGAGATCTCAACATTAACATGACGAGGACAAAATAATACAACCAATTACATGATTCATCATTAACTTGAAATAATATTCCTTTACTTGAATTTGACATGAACATGTCATGTATTCTTGAAATAGAAAATTTAAAGCATAGGTTGTTGGTATGTATGCCCATAGAGCAAGCCATATGATGATTTTAATGGGATACTTTGTAAATGATTTGAATAATAATAAAGGCAATTTCTGATCTATATGTTTAAACTATTTCTGAGATGATGGTGTAACATGATAGATGTCTAAAGAATGGTTTTACTCAATGATGTATGCTTTTAGGTTCATGACCTAAACGATGAGATCATACGGATGTTAAGATTATACATTCTTGTTTTTTCCCCAGTCAGTTGCTATTGTGGAAATAACCATAGACATCAATAATACTGAAGACTAGATTGTGTGTTGGTTGATGACAGAATCTCATTAGTCATGATATAGTGATATCAAACCAAGCACATTGGTACTTGTTAGAGAACAAGGTACCGGACAGACCCACCGTGAGAGTGACACATGGAACCATGACTTGGTAGTCACAATCAGCTCTCACAGTGATGGTGGTGAGTGTGATTCTTAGACCTGAAATCACTACACTCAACACATGTCGTTGGGTACACTTTGACATCATCAAACGCAGTCTTGAAACATGAGTTGTTATAAAGGTGATGATTGGGTGGCTTTGACACATAGGGCTTTTGAGGGGTGAGTGATAGAAATGGGATTTTTCCCTCCTGAGGGAGTTTGATATCCTTGGTCACTTGATGAGTAGGATTGAGAAAGGCATGCGCATGCACGTGTGAATCAATATGTGATATTGATGTCACACACATCTCACCCGGTCTGCTCTGAGATCAAGGAAATGAATGAATGTTGACAGGATGACTGTTCCATGCCTCGAGTTCATTCTGGATATCAATGACAAAGGAATTATGCATTCACTATAACACCATTCACGGATTGTAGGATTGAAAGTTGTTCTCCAACTTTCTGTTTCACTTGGGCATCACTTACGTGTCATTAGGCACTGCTCTTTGCTTGTGAAGTGATAAGTGTTATGGACTTTCACTGCCAACGTGAAATGGACCTACAGGGTCACACACATAGGATTTAACCTGGAAGAGGAGTTTTGTCCACAAGCAATGTTTAGATTGATTACTAAAGGAGTTTAGTAGTTCAATTAAACACTCAATCAATAGATAGCTCAATATCATAATGTTCAAGGTGTTGGACACATTGATTGGAGTATCAGATTGATTGAAATCGCAATGGACTGATTCTACACAATGTGTACTCCCAACCGATCGGCACATGTGATGAACCGGTCGGCTGAGCTTGGTGAACCAGTCGGGTCAAGTGTTGAGTCAATCGGCTCAAGGTCAGGGTGAAACGATTGCTTCAAGTGTTGAAACGATCAGTTCAACTGGTGCAATCGAGCAAGTTGGGAAACTAAGATTGGTGAGAATTTTCCATTCGTTTCACTTGCCCAATTTGATTGAAAAATAGGATTGGTATTCGATACCAATTAGAAACAAAAGAAGGAAAGTCAATCGGGAACTGATCAGGACCACCAACCGACCGGTTCAGGTCCCCAACCGACTATTTCAGTTGTGAAACGATCGGTTCAGGTTGCGAGTTGGTTACTTTTGTGGAAAATCTCAAACCCTTCTACTCCTGCTTTTAGTTCCGCATTGCCCAGGATAGAGAACCATGTCCCATGACCCTCTTATATAAAGGGGTATTGGGGGGTTCTCATAGTACAACTCAGTGCAAGCCAGTTGCTCTGAAAGTTGTCGTTCTCTCTGGTTTTGGTAACCGAGAGAGCCCGAGCAAGTGCTACCCTAAAAGGGAGGTGCAGCAAGGAAAGGACAACTACAGTTGCAACTGGTAGTAGTAGAGTGTGTTGGAAACTAGTACTCCAACATGAGGGTGCAACTCCTTCCAGTTCCTTATGCGACAAGGAGATCGGAGTTCTAGGCAGTCCATGTGGATGACTGTAGAGGCGGGAGACCTCTGTCGCTCGGAGGACAACTGTCAATCCCGACAGTCCCAGTGAGACCAGGAGTCTTCAATCCCGGTGCGACCAGGAGCTACACAGACACCGTCCAAGACTGGAGGTGAAGTCCGCGCAAGGCGTGAGGTACTGTCACCAAGCATGCTTCGGGACAAGGTATGCATCCACAAACCATCTTTCCTATTGTATAGACGTTGTCTCGATTCCTTTTATTCTGGGTTTTGGATAGAAAATTTTTGTTTCTGCTGCTTCTCTGCCTCCTCTAAAACCCAACAGTGGTATCAGAGCCACGTCAACTATTCTATATTTTAGGATTATCGATATGATTGATTTTGGTTTTTTGCGTTTATTTATTGCATACGATGCGAATAAAATTGGCTTTATACATGTCCAATCCACGAATCTCAAATATACATATATGATATGTAATATTAATGCACTCGATACACGTCGCCCTTAAATGAGTTTTGTGGTGGATGTATAGCATGATTATGGCCTATAAACCCTTATATTTGTGTGTGGTTGTATGTGGTTGCTTGCATCTCAGTCTGTGCATCGATTCTCTTTCTCCTATTCCTGATGTAACTCGAAATAATTCGAGAATTCTTTTCCTACCTTTGCTCCCCCCGAATGTAACTCGGGGTTTCACAATTAAATTGTAAATAGGATAGATTTTATTTCTTGTTATGTCAAAGAACGGCGGACAACCTGAGACGATCGGTTCAAGGCGTGAACCGATCGGTTGGTGATCCAGACGGCCAGTTCGAGGAGCCATACGAGCGGGTGGAGACCTGAGGAGATGCACGATGACCGGTGAACCAATCGGCTGGTGGCACCCAAACAACCAACCTGATGGCGAGCCGATCGGTCATGGAGATGAGCTGATCAAACCTAGAAAGGCAGGCACAGATTTCATCTTGTACAGGTTGCATGTGATGTAGACCTAGATGACCGTGATTCCTCTTGGCTCAAGGAATCACAATAGGATGGCCATAATCATTGCTTTTATTATTTTGCATGTTTTCTGTAGGATATAGCATGTATATGATACTTACTATATATTGTGGTGATTGGATATGTATATGTATATAAAAACCAAATCCCACAATAAAATATTAAGTCTTATACGCTTTCCATTAGCGACACACATAGCAAACTTGATCGACCAAGCGTAGGTTATGCCAAAGCGTGGTGCGCTGTCTATCTTGTGGAAGTGTGAGGGGTCGACATGCAGGTTCTGCCAAAGTAGGGTGCATGTTTACCATGTCGGGTTTTGGGATAGACCTAACTGGTGATTCTTAGAGCGTCTAAGCCCAGAGGCACAGAATGTTCATGGCAAGGTGTTGCGCATGTTCACTCATCAAGAGTTGCGTATGATGACATTGGCATGATGGCCTACCTAAATAGTCAAGATTATGGGCGATCATCCAAAGCTGACTCATGACTTGATGAAATATGGATCTTGACCCACTAGAAGATTGTACGCTGCAATCTTCCAACTTGATGGTGGGGGCTATCAATTTGAGTCAAAATAGTGGGAGCGGTAATTAATTAAAGGCCTAATTAACTATCGTCAAATTTTATTCAAATCAAATCAAAAAGGTTTTGACAAAATGCAATTTTCTCTTGTAGAATGGCAAAAGAATCATCTTTTAAAATGGGCAAATTAATTGAGAATAAATTCCATAACTGGTTGAGGACTGTGAGTAGTGTTCTGCACAATCCAGATATACCAGGAGCCTTTGAATCCACTCTATGTACGCTTAATGTGTTGGTGAAGAAGAAAGAAAGTTCAATGATAGAGATCAATGGAACGAAAGGTAAGGGAGAGAAGGGTTCTCTCGCCAAACCAATTTCTTCTACATGGAGAGGATGGAAGGAATGATGGAAGAAGAAGTCGGAGATAGAGATCTCTACTTCGGGTGTATACGTGATAGAGGTTAACTTTACTACTTCTTCATCATGGGTACTTGATACTGGATGTGGATCTCACATTTGTTCAAATGTGAAGGATCTTAAGAGAAGTAGGCCGTTAGGGAAAGGTGAGGTTGAACTACGTGTTGTCAATGGGGCAAGAGTTGCTGCCAGTGCCGTAGGAACCTATGAATTAACTCTACCAAGTGGGCTAATAATAGAGTTGAAGAACGGCTATTATGTGCCTGCCATAAATGGGAATATCATTTCCGTCTCTTGTTTGGACAAAGATGGATTTGAATTTCTTATTAAGAATGGAAAATGTCCCATTTCTAAAGAGGGATCTTTTATGGCAGTGCCTCAATGTCTTATGGTCTATACTTGATAGACTTGGAGACAAGTGTATACAACGTAAACACCAAAAAGTAAAAACTCAACGACTCAAACAAAACATATCTCTGGCACTGTCGTCTAGGGCACATAAATGAGAAGCGCATTTCTAGACTCCATAAAGATGGTTATCTAGACTCTTTTGATTATGAATCAATAGAGACATGTGAATTTTGTTTGTTGGGCAAGATGACCAAGACTCCCTTTTCAGGTAAAGGTGAGAGAGCTAGTGATCTATTAGGAATCATACATACTGATGTATGTGGCCCTTTTAGAACTAATGCCATAAATGTGTATCAGTACTTCATTACCTTCACTGATAATTTCAGTAGGTATGGCTATGTGTACCTGATGAAGCATAAGTCAGAAACCCTTGAAAGGTTCAAGGATTTCATGAATGAAGTACAGAACCAACTTGGAAAAAGTATTAAGGCACTTCGATCCGATCGAGGTGGAGAATACTTAAGCCAGGAGTTTGAGGACCTTCTGTGAGCCCGTGGTATTGTATCACAATGGACTGCGCCTGGAACACCACAGCATAATGGTGTGTCTGAAAGAAGGAATCCCACATTGTTGGATATGGTGCGATCGATGATGAGTTTTGTTGATCTTCCGATTTCCTTATGGGGTCATGCTCTTGAAACCGCCGCGTTTACACTTAACCGTGTACCATCTAAATCGGTTCAAAAGACACCATATGAGATATGGACTGGGAAGCGTCCCAATTTGTCTTTTATGAAGATTTGGGGTTGTGAGGCTTACGTCAAGAAAATGTTTCATGATAAGCTTGGACCCAAATCTGATAAATGTTATTTTGTTGGATATCCCAAGGAGACAAAGGGATATTATCTATACCACCCTACTGACAACAAAGTGTTTGTTGCCAGGGATGCTGTATTCCTAGAGAGGGAATTTATTTCCAAAGGAAGCAGTGGGACGAATATAGAGCTTGAAGAGGTTCAAGACCAACAAGAAAACATTGAACCGGTAGATGTACCAGAGGAAAATGTAGATTCACAAGGTGTTGTGGAATCTCAGTCTCCTCAGGTAACACAAGGACCTCGTAGATCTAGTAGGACCCACCTTGAACCTGAGAGGTTTGGATACCTTGTGACTTAGGAAGGTGGTGAGTTGATCATAGATGATGATCTAACTACCTACGTAGAAGCTATGGAGGGACTAGATTCTGAGAAATGGCTTGAAGCCATGAGATCCGAGATGGAATCCATGTACTCCAACAAAGTATGGACTTTGGTGGAACCACCCGAAGGGGTGAAACCCATAGGGTGCAAGTGGGTCTTCAAGAAGAAGACCGACATGGATGGAAATGTGAAAATTTATAAAGGCAGATTGGTTGCGAAGGGATTTCGACAAGTTCAAGGTGTTGACTATGACGAAACATTTTCTTCAATTACCATGATTAAGTCCATCAGGATCATGCTTGCTATTGCAGCTTATTATGACTATGATATTTGGCAGATGGATGTTAAAACTGCATTCCTTAACGGGAATATAAATGAGGATGTGTACATGACACAGCCTGAAGGTTTTGTAGATCCATAGAATGTCAATAAAGTTTGTATGCTGCAAAGGTCAATCTATGGATTGAAGAAAGCATCTTGGAGTTGGAATCTTCGATTTGATGAGGAAGTCAAAGTGTTTGGCTTTATTCAAAATAAAGATGAACCTTGTGTGTACAAGAAGGTTAGTCGGAGCTCGACCACATTCCTCATATTGTATGTGGATGACATACTTTTGATGGGGAATGATGTCTTAGCCTTAGAGAAGGTAAAGACTTGGCTTGGGAATACTTTCTCAATGAAGGACTTAGGAGAAGCATCCTACATGCTAGGAATTAAGATCTATAGAGATAGATCTAGAAGGCTTCTCGGACTAAGTCAGAGCACGTACATCGAAAAAGTGCTGAAGCGGCTCAGCATGGAGAACTCAAAGAGAGGCAACATCCCCATGCTACATGAAGTCACCGTCTCTAGAGCTCAGTATCCCCAATATTGTGAAGAGAGGGAGTGTATGAATGGGATCCCATATGCATCAGCCATCAGATCCATCATGTACGCTATGTTGTGCACACACCCAGATGTCTCGTATGCTCTCAGCATGACGAGCAGGTACCAGTCAGATCCCGGGGATGCTCACTGGACAGCCGTGAAGAACATCCTCAAGTACTTGCGAAGGACTAAGGATCATTTTCTTGTTTACGACGGCGAGGAAGAGCTAGTTGTAAAGGGTTACACCAATGCAAGCTTCCAAACCGATAAAAATGATTACAAATCGTAGTCAGGATTTGTGTTTTGCCTTAATAATGGAGCTATGAGCTGGAAGAGTTCCAAGCAAGAAACAGTTGCCGATTCTACTACAGAGGCTGAGTATATTGTTTCTTCACATGCAGCAAAGGAGGTTGTGTAGATCAGAAAGTTCATCTATGGACTTGGTGTAGTTCCCAGTAGTTGTGATTCAATCGAGCTTTATTGTGACAATAATGGAGCTATTGCACAAGCAAAGGAACCCAGATCACATCAGCGATCCAAGCACATACTGCAGCACTTCCATCTCATACGAGAGATCGTACAACAAGGAGATGTGAATATTTACAAAGTACCAACTGAAGACAACATAGTTGATCCACTGACTAAGGCCCTTTCTCAGCAAAAGCATGATGGTCATGCTAGGTCACAAGGATTGAGGTTCCTTGGTGACTGGCTCTAAGTGCAAGTGGGAGTCTGTTGGTATGTATGCCCATAGAGCAAGTCATATGATGATTGTATTGGGATACATTATAAATGATTTGAATAATAATAAAGACAATTTCCGATCTATATGTTTAAACTATTTCTGAGATGATGGTGGAACATGATAGATGTCTAAAGAATGATTTTACTCAATGACGTATGCTTTTAGGTTCATGACCTAAACGATGAGATCATACAGATGTTAAGAGTATACATTCTTATTTTGTCCCTAGTCGGTTGTTATTGTGGAAATAACCATAGACATCAATAACACTGGAGACTAGATTGTGTGTTGCACTACAAGAAAAATATGATCCAGCTACAAATATTATACCTACATTTAGAAAGTATGTAGTTAAAAGATCTTTCATTTACAAATTTAATGTTTGTAAAAAAAATGTAGCTGGTTAGACATGTGCTCCCTCCCTAAACAAATTTAAGTTTGTTCGCAGCATGTTTCTCCCCATTTAAATCAGTATTTTGAGTGAGAGAAAAATATAAGTGGCGGGACTTTCATTTCTATCTTTCCCTCCTCCCCAAAATTCCTGATTCCCAATTTTTGCAGTTCTAATTAAAAGGATGGTTCTGTTCCCGCTGCTCTCATTTGTGTCCTCTCCCTCCCAATTTGTCTTAACTGTGTCGTCCGACTTCCGGATGGTGACAGGCTGGAAGACAACCTAAATGGGTATTCTTTTCGCTGCCTAAAAGGAAATGCAATCAACCTTTGGTGATAAAAGGAGAACAACAAAGAGTTTTTCTTCTGGCCTGGTCCATGCGGAATCAACGAATGCAACCAAATTTGCCAATTTCTGTCTCCTGCACGAACGAAAGCTTACAAGAAACAAACTATAGGTATGTCTCCTTCCATATGCAGTGACTCCATCTGGGTGATCTGCAAGTAAGGTTTGATGAGACTACGTGGATCGGCTCCGCCATGCTTCTTGGTGCTGCCCTCGTTTGCCAGATCTCTTCTATACAATATGTAGTCAAGACCTAATTTCCCTTCCCTTCCTATGATCCAAACGTGAAGCCTCAGTATGTATGGATTCCAATCTCTGCACCTAATCTTTGCTTTGGTTCGAGTGCTAACAACATAAAAGATGACACCATGACCTCTTACATCAGATTCAGCATGTAGCATGGTAGTTCCAGATGAGTGATGAGCGATAAAATTGAGTTTTCCAAGAGACCGATATGCAAACGAGATATTGAATCTTAATTAACAGACGAAACAATTATTAATATCTTATATGTGTGCATTGCGTTCTTCATTTAATCGTCAACTAGAGACAACTCAGGTTGAACTAACAAAGCAAACTACCGACCCAGCTGCTGATTTGTTTATATAGCACTTGTTTACTCTTTGTCAATGTACATTTTTATCTATCAAATATGTGTACCGATTCATTCTTATAACAACCCCTTCAATGTATATCTAGGTAATTGATCTTCTATTTGGAAGATGATGAGATTAAACTGTAAATAGTCAATGTAAGAGATCTTAGTTTGCTTGTTAGACTTTTGTATTTTCAGGTTGTCCTTAGATTCTAAGCATACAGATAAGCCAAAGTTACTCGTATATAAGACAACATTTTAACTATGAACTATGAATTTTTTTTGTTATAGTTTTCTATTCTATACATGCGTTTATTCAGCAATAAGGTGAAGCTTGAACCCATTTTGTATATGATTTATAATGTTTTGATTAGAATTTTTGTCTATTAATATGAGGTAGATTAATATACGAGTACAATCACAGATATATGATTTCTGCGTTTTACACTTTCCCCTAGATCATAAACTATTCTAAAACTAGCTCACGTGAAGAAGATGATTGTATTATAATTTTGATGTGTTACTTCCACTTCACTATCACCTCATAAAATAGTCAATCTCCAAGACAATGGTATTGGTGTCCACGTCCCTACTCCTGGAATATGGACTAGTTCCCAAGTATGCTCATGTTGATTGGTTCCATGTAATACAACATGTGTGTCCCCTATATTTATTCTTCATATTATTGAATTGGCTATATTAGTTTTGTTTAGTCTCTAAAAGGACTTCTTCCATGCATGTAGAAATATAATCACGTTCATCGTGTCATTGTGATGCATGTAGAAATATGTTTTTACAAACTTGATGGAAAGTGGTGAAGGCATTGTAAAGAACAGTATGTGCTAGGGAAATATGTTTCTACATACTTGATGGAAAGCGGTGAAGTCGTTCTCCAAAAATGAATGATCTGCTTTCCAGCCCATTCACCCATACCAGGTTCTTGTGATTTTAACATGATATATTGTAGTATAACAATACAACAACTTAATATTATTGTATGCATGTAATTTCATCAATATTTGTATAAATAGTGGGACAAGACCCTTAGTGTTTCTATATACGAACTACCAAGTCCGTGGAACTACACTGCTCCAAATGCCAAAATGATGGAATTCTTTTTTTGGTCCTTAAAAATGATGGAATTCTGTACACATAT
This sequence comes from Alisma plantago-aquatica, assembly GCA_963693085.1. Taxonomy (NCBI): domain Eukaryota; kingdom Viridiplantae; phylum Streptophyta; class Magnoliopsida; order Alismatales; family Alismataceae; genus Alisma; species Alisma plantago-aquatica. Next base: position 22,062,407 of record OY856410.1, read on the forward strand.
AACAGTGAAATATATTTTCTGTCCAACATGGTTACCCAACTGCTTTAGGAAAATAACAACAAATAACTATGTCAAAAACCATCTTCAACAAATAACAGTCATTGCGCTGTCGATTTTTCAGGTGGCAGAGTCGAGGAGGATTCATTTGTCAAAGTTGTTGAGTTAAAAGGGCTATCTCGTGATACAAAGTCTTCCTCTTTCTAATGTCTCTGATTCAAAACTGTTGGATATAGTGGAGCAGATAGCTGGTTGGGGTTAGTTTTGCATGTCCAGATTGTAACTATTTTGAACATTGGTGGATTCACTCTTGCATATTATTGCATTAAGTACAATGCCACATAACAGACTTTGAGTACTTCATCTTCACTGAATTCACCACCTTACGATCTCGGGTCAAGCATGTCCATGAGCCTCAATCTCTCATAAAGCTTCCAGACCTAGACAGTAAATTAGAAACTTTTGAACTTTCCATATTTTTTAGGAACATTTCATAAATCTGAATAGTAAGACAAAATTAAACAAAAGAATTTGCAAATGAGGAATACATATTCTAGAAGATATTGCATTTACAATGGCGTTTCATGCTTCACATGTTTTCGGGAACAGATAATTTGAAGAACCAGAATTTCAAAGCTATAGGTATCAGCCTTCTCAGACGATTCACCCCTTAAGGCATATTTTGAGACAGTGTAATCTATACAACAGATGATTTGACCAGAAGTTCATGCTTAGTGTTAACCAGTAAACATGGCAGCAAAATTTCAAAATGAACTTTTACAAAGGTCCACTTAATCATTTCTAATGTAAAAATTATTCATTCATTTTTAGGTGACTTCCACTCAACGAAGTACAGACAACATTGATGCTAAATCGTGTCGTATCTTCAGGGAAAAATCTAGCCAATCCAAAACTCCAATTTTTGGCTGAAATCTTTCATCAAGTAGGATGTTACTTGCCTTAATATAAGTCCATGTGAAGTCCTTTGAGATCTGTAACTGGGGTTGAGCAGTGTCATCTCATTTTACACATTAAAATGGGGTTCAGCAGTGTCAAATCATTTAACATATTGAATCACTCATGTTTTATATTGTTGATAGGATAAAGCATTGATGAAAAACAGAGAGGATCAGTTCAGCAAGATATCAACAGAAAATCAGTAGCCACAATCCTCTAAATAAGAAACCCAACAGCTAGAACTTCAAAAGGAAAGAGGGAACAACAAGAACTGACTCATATAATATAAAGCATCACCATATAAAGCTTCACAACAGACTCAAGATCACATCCTATCTGAAAGTGAAAATACCCATTTTGACAACCACGAGCAGAACATACTGGAATACCCATCCTAATGCTGAAGTGATTTTCTTATATGGAGTTTTATTTCGTTCCATATTAGAAGTATTGTATTTCCCCCTGATCTAGGGATGGCCATCCCATAAGGCTCCAATCCCTCGCTTCTCCATCACATAGTTCTCCATTCTTTCCCTTCATTCTCAAATAAGACTCTATTTATTGTATTCCTCCTCTTTCTTCTTTTCGGCAGTTCGACATGCTTCACCTCTTTGTGCTATTATGGACTTAAGGAAAGGTTGTAACTCTTGCGCTGAGTCCCTTTCAGGTCGCCAAGACCCAACAAGGTGTGTCCAAGGCCCCTTGGCAAAGGGTTGGCATAGAGTGAGGTTGATGGCCCTTTCTCCTTGTCATTATCATGGCCATGTTACCATAGCAAGGTTCTAGTGTTAGTGTTGTCTGGGATGCTGCCTATGCACCCTTGGGCAGTCCCCTGGTTTCAAATACAAGATACCTAGCCAAGCTAGGCAGTTTGGGTGTATACGTATGCGCTTTGGTGGGCCTCCGATATAGATTTATAATAGATTTTGGATGTGCTTTGGACCATCATCTCATTTAATGATCAATAGTATACACCCTCTTATCTCCTTGTTGTAATGTTTTTTACTAATAGAACAAAACTTGTAATGCTTCTTTTATTTCTTTGGTTATTTTAATATGAAGTTCATCAGACCAGATTATGTTTGGGACAACAAGTGCAAATTCAGTATTCTGTAATAGGTTTTCAGATGTACTATCTATATTACAAGTTCAAATTTTTCTTCACCAACTATTTTTAGTACACTTAATTCTGCTTCACGTTTTCATTCTTAAATAGAACTACTTTTTTACACTTCATCTTGGTTTAGATTTGCATTCTTGAATAGTAGGTTGCAAGCATATGTTGTTAGTTTGGACCCAACTATGCTATCCTCTAGAGGAGAAACAATCCTCTTTAGGGTTTTTCTTCTATTTTACCTTGATGCTTTTACATACATTAATGTTTTACAATTCTATCTTTTTCTTGGCCATGAACTTCTCATGTTGTTTGTCAATATGATCTCGATATCTTGGGGATTAGGATGTTGCTATAGGTCAGTTTCCTATGTGAGTTTGCACAATTAATTTTGATATTAAGTGAATTACTAGTTTAGTTTATCTCTCGTATGAATTTGGTGCAATAAACATGAATTATTGACTTATATATCAATATCCTTTTCAGAAATGTAATGCCCCACCAACTCCAAAATGATTTGAGTGTAGTTTATCATAATTTGGATAAAAAAATTACAGCAGTATACATGTCAGTGTATCTTCAGATCTAAAGAGAATATGATTGCTTCTTTCTAAAGAAGTTTTCATTCATTTAGTTACAAATAAAAAGCACTTGTTGTTCTAGCAGAGGGTAGTGGAAATTCTAACAGAGGCCAAAAGAGGGCCTCTAGAAGGTTATTCAGTAGGAGAATGTAGAGATACAAGTAATGCAGGTAGTGTTGATAACCTATGTTCATGGTTTAGAGAATGAGTAGGTGAAGTGCAGCTGATGCCAATGTTTCTTTCTCTAAGAACTCCCTTGACATGAGGCCCACAAGATAATCATATCAACTTTATCTAAAAACTATATGTACAAATCACTACCACAGATATGTGTTACTAAGATTTTGACCACGGGTTCAGAGTCAGACCTGAAGCACAATCGACCTAGAAAGTTCCAAATTCTTGGTAATTTGGATGAACTTCTACTGTCCTGGTATTGTTAATAAGATACCCCATGTACATCATAACAAACTATAAACATTAATAAAAACTTGTAAAAGAAATATTGGGACTGATTTCTCAGGGAGGGTTCTCTGTAAAGTGTGTTAGTTTCTTAAAACAAACAACTGTCTGCGATAGTAATCGATCCTCACGATCTTGTTTTTTTTATTTTTTATTTTCAATTTTGCACCTATAGCTAAATTGTGTATTTTGACCTTCACTTGCATTGCTACTCATGTTTTGTCTAGGAAGGAATATGACAAGAAGGTGCATTAATATGTCACATAAATGACTATAATTTCTTCTACAATGTGTTGTGGGTGAGCCAAAAACATGAATCATTTAATGTCATTCAGGAATGGTTGTTTTATGCAGAAACTTCTTATTCCTTTGCCCTCTTTTGAATCAATGGCCATTAGAGATGATTTTGCAGTAAATTTTGACGATGGTGGAGTTGTTCTTGGTGCAAACAATAATAGCAGTGGGTGTTATACAAATATATCCAGTAGAAATGGTACATGGGTGTTTGATAATGAAAATTTTCTAATACCAGATCATGAAACTTAGGTAGAGTTGCTGATAGTATCCAATTAAGTACATTTCAATGGCCTGGAAGAACTTCAGAGTGAGTGGACCACATCGGTGAGAGTATGGTGATATAGATTATTGACTTGAAAGCACACTTTGCATTTTACAATTTATAAATGTTTGTTCGTGTGGTTAATTTGCCCTCATGGCCGTGTATAGTTTTCAACTTCTCCATAGAGGATGTTTTCAGATATGACGTGCATGCATACGAAAAAGGAGAGGGCTAATGAATTATAGAAATTTGAAGCAGTGGCATAGGAGCTTTGTAGATACTCCATGAAATTGAGAGTAGGATGTTACTTGGTACATAAATGAAAGTGTCATGCTCACTAAGGTAGTTGGTTCAGAACACACTACGAAGGTATGTTGTATTTTATATTAAATACTATTGCATCCCTTTCTGGATCATCATTGTCTAGGTCTCTGATCATTTCTCCTTGGATATATTCTTCTAGGTTGAATGTTTCTAGATCATTATTGTCCTGGTCTTTGATCATTTACCTTTAAACATATGCAACTAAGAGGGAAAGTTTTATGAGAGGATGATAGTTTTTTTTATTATTTTTGTGTATATGATTTTTGACAGTACCCTTTTTTGAGTGAAGTATAATAATGAATCTATATGTTGTGTCTTTTTTGTTGCTAGTTGTATCCAGGCCTTATCCTTTTGACTTCTGCTACAATGATGATCTGTTCTTGTACATAAATCATAAAACTTAAATGATATTGACATCCTAGGCATCCTAGCAATGACGACTGAGAGGCTTTCACTCTAATAAAATTTTCATGTTTACTGCCTTGCTCTGAAATGTTCATAAGCTCTATAGATTCACACCAAAGTTTTCTGCATTTAACACTAATAACTGAAGCATACCAAGTCAAAAAGAGGCGCATTCCTTTTTAGAACTTAGTTGAGGTATTATTTATTGCTATTGCTTCCATAATTGTCTCTTATACAGTTCGTTCCTATTATTTTTATGCAACATGGTACCTCACCATTGATGATTGTTATAACATTGTGTAGTGATGATCATAGTCTGAGTTTTAGGCATAATATCCTGGATCTTGCATTTTTCTATTGCTAAGCATTGGGTATTTAGTAGTTTAAACTTGTTATGTATATTATGGTTGTTTCTAAATTACATGCTAACCATGTTCGAGATATAACAATTAACCTAATGCATTAAGCCATGTCTTGTATAGTATATACATGTTTATTTGTATGCAACATAGGACCTCATCAGTGACACTTGTTATAACACTGTGTAAGGATAATCACAGTCTAAGTTCTTGGCATATGTGCAGCTGGTTATCACTCCACAATGTCTGAAAACATGGGTTATAAAAAAGGGTTCATCATTTCTATGGTTGTAAATCAATCCCATTCCTTTCAATGCAGGCATTCCACTGATTCTGAAGTCTCACTTATGATGCTTTTGGCATATTTTTCTTATTTAGTTGCTGACGTGAGCCTCTCATTCTTGACCTTGTTGATATTTTTACTGGTTGATCATCATATACTGTATGTTCTGATATGTTCATATATTTCCTGACTCTATGAACTGTTTAGTGTGGGTTCATGGTGGGGAGCTTCAAGTTCAAGCTGCAGTTCACCATGGAAAATGTCTATCCAACCCAGCCAACCTTTACTGTCTGCATGTTTTGAGGCTCTAAACTATAAACAAATTGGTCCCTATGAAGATCACTACTGAACCTTCGAGGTGTGTTGGCTGATTTGTACATTATCATTACCTATCATTGATTGGTTCCTCTTCTTAATACTAGATCTTTCAATTATGGACTTGCTCAAAATTAGATTCTTACTTGTGATCTATTGCAAATACAGTGAAATACATGTCTTCCTCTCAAATTTCATCATCTCTCGGCATACCTTCCACAAATGCAATTGCTATCATTGTCAACTTTGCTAAACAACAAGGCAAGCAAAAAAAAGACCCATATACAACAGATGGAGAAGGATTTATATCAATATTGTTTCACTTTGTGCTTGTACGGACCATGTGGAAGTGTTGGACAAGATTGGCAAACCCAATTGAGTTAAGCAAGTCATAAAAGGTCATAATACATCTACTAAGATCATTTCTATCAATACATCACATGTACCAAGCTTGTCTAACACAATTGAGTTGATAAAGTTTTAAAAGGATTAGTAGATGAACTACTCTGCTAGTTTAATGATCTAATTTACATGCAGGGCTCTGATCTGTTTATTGTAGTGCAGAAATTTTGTCTCTCTTCTTTCAAAGGATCTTGCAAGAACTCTAAAGCTTGAGTTTTTTGCTCATTTCTCTTCTGGTTATATTCTCTCTGATGTTCATTTCTGTTAATGCTCTAATGAAGTTGGCCGTATTAATGCTGACTTTAAGCTAAGTTTCTACCGAAGTTTATCTTAATGAACACATTCATGTGTTGTGTATGCCATGAAACCAGTAGCCAACCACAAGATGTTCCTCAGAAACAACATAAAGTTACACTAAGAATGTGTTCATTTTCCCCACAGGTTCTGAACTCAATGTGGAGCATAGGAGCCTGAGACCAATCCACCAATATATAGGGAGAATCATTAGACCGCAGAAGCACGAGCATGGATACTTTTTGACCTGCAAACATCACCTTCTGCAAGCCTACATGACAAAAGTCCAAAAAGCAAGATATTGTAATCAAGTAGATTCCATATCATGAAAAGAAGTAGAATGTTGGAAAGCATCAATGTCAACTGCATCAGAAATGGTAGCGGCCATTCCCTTTTCTTCAACATGTACTCGATTGCCAGAGATTGCATTTCAGATTTTTGAGATTCCATCTGAGGAAATTTTGTGTTCTCGCATTCATTAGAATTCAGAAGAGCCCCTTTTTTCCAGGTAAGTCAATTCTCCACAATGCTCAGAGTTTTTTGTGCAGTGTGAATCATGACCAGCAAGGTGTTTTTGACTTGCAGGTGTAACTAACTCTGGACTCAAATTCACTTGAGATGTAAATGTAGCAGTTCCATATGATTGTTGATCATTTAGTGCTAGGTCATTCCTGTCTATTATTGGACCTGAAGGTTGCAACTCGTCGTTTATCAAATCAAGTGAGACAATAGAGCTTTCTAATAAATTTGTTTTGTAGACTACATAATAAGAAACATCTTTGTCTTCACTCACATGCTCACAAAGTTCTGCATTTAAAGTAGACTTTCTACACCCTGACACATCTGCATATCTATCATTGGATGTGTTTTCATTATAGTTTGAAATTACCATTTCAACAGTGTGTCCAACATCACAGTTTGGACAGCAAAATCACTAGAAAAAGAAGCAGCCTTTAGTGCGTACGATAACCTAGATCTTCACTACTTCAAGAGCCTCTCTTTTCATCTATGTTCATACAGGTATCTACAATAACTAGTTGGTAAGATATATTAGTTAGTTCAAAATATAACATTTTAGTTAGTTCAAAACATATTAGTTAGTTCAAAACAAAACATAACATATTATAGTTGGTAAGTAATCTATTTCTAGAAAACATTGCTTCTCAGGATTCCTTGTTGAATGAGACCATTTTTCATCCGTACACGTGTTTGTTTTGCAGCATGTAGGGAACTTCCCAGTCAGCAGCTCGTCATTGATAATCTTCACATTATAACTAGGATGCATCATCCCAAAGTAAGCACACTGTGTTTACTGGAGTCAGGAATATATTCCTTGTTTTGTGACTTGTCAGTTTTGCTATGGTGTATAAACCAAATATCACATGGCATGAGATATTCTTTTTATATTATAAATGCATATACATTTGCATATAGTGGGTGTTTGAGTTTCTGATGTTGCTTTTGATACTCAGTTTCTTGTTGCTGCAATTTCAAAGAGGAAGCAAATTTTCCCATCTAACACTGAGATACTTTGTGGGGGGCGACAGAATGCCCTGCATCTTGGTAACTTTGGTCAAGATTCCAACATTATCAGGCACCTCTTCCACACAGATTAATTCAGGTAAAGAGCTTATTGAGAAGACAACATTAGTACACCAATGTCTTTGGCTAGACATAACATCTATTTTTACATGTAGATTCTTGGACAAGGCTTGCATCAGAGTTCAAGATGGTAGCAACATGAAGGAGAGTCTGGAGACTATGCTCAGTATTCGAGGTCGAGCAAGTAAAATTGGTACTCTCAGTCATCCCAATCTTCACATGCACCATCATCTTCAACACGATCCTAGCAAAAGTCTAGACCTTCTCCATCTAACAAGGCAACGTCATTCCAAGCCATCCCATACATCATGCTCATCATCTTGTCCCACTCTAGGATACCTACTTCGTCCCGCTCGCATGAAGGATCACACACCAAGAATCCGACATTCTGGAGCGCATCGGTGTCAACACGTTTTAGATGAAATAATTGATTCTAAGATAAGAGAAAGAACATCTTTACAAGAGGGCAACCCTGCTCAATAAAGTCAAGATTGTCTTGTTTATATTTTTTAATTCAACGCATGCTCTTCTTCGTGATGGTGCAACAACAACAAGAGCTCGAACAAAAGAAGAAATAAGGATGTTAGTACTGGCCAAGAAAGACACAACTCTTTTGCAAAGATGTTAGTAGACCATTGAATCATTGATATATATATATACTTTTTTTGTACACATGTAATAGGGGCAAGGTATACGTCCTCCCCATGTCCATTTGATGCTTCATTATAAATGAAAGTAAGATTGTTGGCATAATGAGCATAACTTGCTCTAAATACTACAATGTTGTTACTAAAAGAGCTTGTGTACTAACAAGTTACACTATATATATATATGAATATATAGTCGAACTAAGCATACATGTATGTGTACTAAATGACACTACATATGTATCTAGATGCATAATCAATTACATATATATGTATATAGTAACTGTTGCCTTTCCCTACACATTAAATACATTTAAAATGTATTAACTTCATGTTTTTGCTACATTCCGACTTATATGCAATTATAATCATACATTTAGCTATACTTATACTTATATTTAAATATGTAAGGACAATACCTAACTACGCTTCCGGATACATATGAATTTGTAGCGAATGGCTAATGTAACTACATATTTGAAAAATATAGTTAAAGGCTTTAGCTATACGAGCATATACTACAATTTGTATGTGTATAGAAATATGTAGTTAAAGCCTTTAGCTACAAAATATGGGGTTTTCGTTACAATTTTTTTTTTAGTTAAAGACCATTTTTTTAGTAGTATTGGTTGATGACAGAATCTCATTAGTCATGATATAGTGATATCAAACCAAGCACATAGGTACTTGTTAGAGAACAAGGTATCGGACAGACCCACCGTGAGAGTGACACATGGAACCATGACTTGGTAGTCACAGTCAACTCTCACAATGATGGTGGTGAGTGTGATTCTTAGACCTGAAATCACTACACTCAACACATGTCGTTGGGTACACTTTGACATCATCAAACGCAGTCCTGAAACATGGGTTGTTATAAAGGTGATGATTGGGTGGCTTTGACACATGGGGCTTTTGAGGGGTGAGTGATAGATATGGGATTTGTCCCTCCTGAGGGAGTTTGATATCCTTGGCCACTTGATGAGTAGGATTGAGAAAGGCATGCGCATGCACGTGTGAATCAATATGTGATATTGATGTCACATATATCTCACCCAGTCTGCTCTGAGATCAAGGAAATGAATGAATGTTGACAGGATGATTGTTCCATGCCTCGAGTTCATTCTGGATATCAGTGACAAAGGAATTATACATTCACTATAACACCATTCACAGATTGTAAGATTGAAAGTTGTTCTCCAACTTTCTGTTTCACATGGGCAGCACTGATGTGTGACTAGGCACCGCTCTTTTCTTGTGAAGTCATAAGTATTATGGACTTTCACTGCCAACTTGAAATGGACCTGCAGGGTCACACACATAGGATTTAACCTGGATGAGGAGTTTTGTCCACAAGAAATGTTTAGATTGATTACTAAAGGAGTTTAGTAGTTCAATTAAACACTCAATCAACTGTTATCTCAATATCATAATGTTCAAGGTGTTGGACACATTGATTGGTGTATCAGATTGATTGAAATCGCAATTGACTAATTTTGCACAATCTGTACTCCCAACCGATCGGCTCATGTGATGAACCTGTCGGTTGAGCTTGGTGAACCAGTCGGCTCAAGTATTGAGTCGATCAGCTCAAGGTCAGGGTGAAACGATTGCTTCAAGTGTTGAAATGATCGGTTCAACTGGTGCAACCGAGCAAGTTGGGAAAGTAAGATTGGTGAGAATTTTCCTTTCGTTTCACTTGCCCAATTTGATTGGAAATTGGATTGGTATTTGATACCAATTAGAAACAAAAGAAGGAATGTCAATCGGGAACTGATCAGGACCACCAACCGACTGGTTCTGAAGTGAACCGACCGGTTCAGGTCCCCAACCGACCGTTTCAGTTGTGAAATGATCGGTTCAGGTTGCGAGTTGGTTGCTTTTGTGGAAAATCTCGAACCCTTCTACTCCTGCTTTTAGTCCCGCATTGCCCGGGATAGAGAACCCTATCCCATGACCCTCCTATATATAGGGGTATTGGTGGCTTCTCATAGTACAACTCAGTGCAAGTCGGTTGCTTTGCAAAGTTGTCGTTCTCTCTAGTTTTGGTAACCGAGAGAGCCCGAGAAAGTGCTACCCGAAAAGGGAGGCGCAGCAAGGGAAGGACAACTGCAGTTGCAACTGGTAGCAGAAGAGTGTGTTGGCGACTAGTACGCTGACAGGAGGGTGCGACTCCTTCCGGTTCCTTGTGCGGCAAGGAGATCGGAGTTCCAGGAAGTCCGTGTGGACGACTGTAGAGGAGGGAGACCTCTGTCGCTCGGAGGACAATTGTCAATCCCCACAGTCCCGGTGAGACCAGGAGTCTTCAGTTCCGCTGCGACCAGGAGCTGCACAGACACTGTTCGAGACTAGAGGTGAAGACCGCGCAAGGCACGAGGTACTGTCGCCGAGCAAGCCTCGGGACAAGGTATGCATCCACAAACCATCTTTCCTATTGTATAGACGTTGACACGATTCCTTTTGTTCTGGGTTTTGGGGAGAAAATTTTTGTTTCCGCTGCTTCTCTGCCTCCTCTAAAACCCAACATAGGCATCATATAATAATTTTTGGGAACATTAATTCAAGATTTTTTGAAAAATTAAATACATATCTATGCATATAATTTAACTTGATCATCATGGTACAATATTCTTAAATTGATTAAAACTATTATCTAACACTCAAAGTGCATGGACACACTTACCTTTATTGAAGAAAACCCCACAATTTGTCTCCTTGATCTCCCTGATCTGGTGTCACTCCTATGTTGTTGAATTACATGATCTATGTTAATTATCACCTTAAACACCACCTAAACCCCAATTTTGGTCCTTTAATGAAATATAGTCAGAGATACGGTAATTAGTGTCTATAAAAACAAAAATCAAGTTCCTCTTTGAAAAACCTTTCCAACGATTATTTATTCATAATTTTCTGACCAACAGTTGAATTATTGTGATTTTTGGAACAACTATCCAATTAGGAAAAAAATCCATATTTTCAACAAAGCATCCATTGGGGCATCGGGGGCCATCTAACATGGACCAAACAAGGCCGGCCATGCCATCATAGGCCTGCACATGGTCCACCCAACAAGGTGTGCGGTAAAACCCTAAAATACCCATACAGATGAAATTGTTTGATTAAACGACTGGGAGGAGAAGTGTCATCTCCCAAAAAGGCTTCTTCTTCCTCATAGTTTGCGGGGAAGGAGCACATCACAGACCTGAGGCTTGAGCAGGACTTGAGGCCCGCTCATGATAAAAACTGAGGAATGAACCCCTTGTAATCGTTGAACTCTGACAGTCAATAAGAACCTAAGACATGATAAAACAACACAGAAAACCTCCAAAGCCATGGTGCGAACTAGAGCATATGGGAAGACAAAACCATGAAGCTAAGAGAAAAGGCATCAACTAAGACTGGGGAAATGATCTTTGAAATCATGCGAAATCATTTGATGCCTTGCGATGCATGGATGGCTACTGAGTTATCGTGATGATAAAACGACGGCAAGCACGTCTAAGGTAGCTACAGGATACAGTGACTCACGATGCATCATGGCCTAAAAACCATGTAAAAAGGAAATTGGATGTCCATAGATGCCTACCTACTTGCCAATTTGGTCAGAGACGATGGAGGAGTTTGGGTGTTCAAGGTGTGTGCCAGATATGAAGATCAAATCCTTCAACGTGGCCCAGAGTACAAGAGATCAAAATTGAAATGAGAGGGCAGAATTTTGGGGTTCTGAGGTCATTTTTCACCCAATATATATAGGTTTGGGAGTCAGGAAGACGTTCTGTAAATCCTGACGACGAAAAGACTTTTAGCCCTAAAAGGCATTTTGTTGTTAGGGCACAAAATCCCTCTGAACCGAGGCTCATTTTATTCGGGTAGAGATTGAGATTCTAACGGAAGAAAATTGTCCAAATGGTGCCTTATGGAGCTCAAGGTCGGCGAGGGAATAGCAGCCGACTGGCCTGTTCTCGGTCTCCTACTCGAGGTAGGAGATGAGTTCAGAGCCGTCTGATGAAACATCCAATGAATGGAAAATAATTAGCACTTAAACAAGGCATGTGATAAAGAACTATAGCCAAAATCAGTGATATTTTAGGTGTGACATTTAAATGATTCGAGATTCTTAGATATAACCAGTGTATTAATCAAATATTTGGTTAATTATTCATCTAAACTATATACAACCTTACTTAATTGATTTGGATGGTCAAATGAACAATAGTATGTATATATGTGGAACACTGTTTTAGAAATAGGGATGTATATATGTCAAACTATATACAACCTTCCTTAGAGGATGGCCAACCATTATCCTCTATTTCTATTAGGAGAATTAAAATAGGAGAGAAAGAGAGAGAATAAAGTTAGTTTTCCTTTTATGTATTTGCACTCATTTAATCATAAAGAAAAAGAATAAAATATATGTATCATTCTTTTACTATAAATCATTCCATATTTGGGATATCTTTGCATTGAAAAATCTGCCTTTTCGAAATTTTGTAATTAAGACCCTAAACTATTTTATAAATAGAATGGGATGTTACAGGTCTCATCTCGTGTGCCACCAAATATTTTTAGGTGATCATCTGTGGCATCTTCAGACATGTGGAGGCGAGGAAGAGTAGCTTAGAGATCAGTAGGAGTAGCAGGTTGGTTAGTTGAGTGGATAGTCCTACAGTCATCCATGTACTCTCAAGTCTGGGTAGGGGATGTTTTTTAGATGATATGTTTATCAAATTGAGTTTGGGAAGTATGTTATTGATGTATATGGGATGTATATATGTGGAACAATGTTTATGCATACAATTTGTGATTGAGGCCACTAGATAGATGTATAAATACCTGGCATGGTATGTGCTTTCATGCAAAAAGTTCAACTTATATGTAAATGTCTTAGAATATGTGTAAGTAGTTTATTTTGGTTTTAATCAACTCCCCTTTTAGTGATCAATCATGGTTTGTTTTTGAGTGATCTCGCTTTTGTGTGATGAGTTGTCACATTTGAATTTATTGAGGATATCATGAGACTTTTCCTCAATTACACATATGTGATAAAGACCATCTCCACATAGTCTAAAAAGATAAGGGATTCATTTCTAGATCTTTGGGTGGCTCAGGCATTTCTTCTAGAATAGAATTCATCTTAGGATCTTTAAATTCAGCATGAGGAATCTCCTCAAAGTTTTCTAGAGGGGTTTTGCACTGATCTAATTTAACATTATCAAGGCTACACTCAAAATGGGTATTAAGGGAAGTGTAGAGGGGTTTCTCAAATAATTTCCACTCTTATCTCAATTGGGAAAGCTTGTCAACACAATCTAGAAGATACACTTCCTTTTAGAAGCTTGGGGCTTTCATGCTTTCAGAAACCCTAAATTCTAGGGTCTGCCTTCCTAGCCTAAAAGGATGGTTCTAGCATCAACATCAATGAAAGCTCGAGTAATGTTTGAAAGGGGGGCAGAAAAAAGTGAGGGGGTAGAGTAGGTCTTCTTTGATGTCCATCATCACAAAATCAAATGTAATGTTGGCATCCTTCCCAACCTTTACAGTTATATCCTTGATGATTGCTATAGGTTTCATCATGGATGAATCAACAAACTTTATGGTTTTGGTGGTGGGAAGTATGCCAAGAATTGTAGTCTTTTGCAAAGGCTATAAGGAATGATGAAAATAGTGGCGCCTAAGTGTTGTATGCCTTTCCTACAAGTGTTATCTCCTAGATAACACCCAATACCAAAGGAACCATGATCTTTTGTTTTTAGGCATCTTGTTAAGGATGATATCAGAGGTGGTCCTAGCAATTTTTATAGTCTCATACTCCTAGATGGTGTGTACTTCCTATTCAACATACTTTTCATGTACTTAGACTAGGCAGTCATGTCAAAAAGAGCATCTAAAATGGGAATGCCCACATGAAATTTTCCATGGAATATATACATTTCATGAATCATGCACTCATCCTACTTTTCCTTAGGTGGGCCTGATATGGTGGATGAGGTTTTTAACCTGGGATCTCAGGCTCATTAGTTTCCACTTGTGGAGCTTCTGAGATAGGAATGGTGGACTCCTATAAAGGTTCCTTTTCAATGACCATAGTGTCATCACATTTAAAAATTATGGGCACAACTAGGGGAATCTTTATAGGAGGAGGAGCATAGTGATTTCCAAAACACATCGATATTGCATTTAGTTGTTCATGGTGCTTTGGGCTTTTTTCAGGTTGTCCAACAAAAGTGGCGGAAGGAGGTCTTTGGCTGGCTAGAAGTTGGTCCAACTGAGCATTAGTTGCCTTTTGGTGGGCGTGCTATGAAAGAATGATGTTCTCTAGGGTGAGCATCCCATCATCGAGAGAGGGGATGGGAGTATTTTGAGGCATTTGTGGTTCTTGATTCAAGTTTTGGTACTATTGCCCTTGGTAAACACCACCATTTTGTAAATTGCCTTAGTACTTCCCTTGTTTCCTGAAATTCCTCTAGTAGTTATTATATTGGGAACCTGAGGGAGGACAACTTGAGTTGTTGACTTGGAGTTGTCTTAGGTTAGAAGAATTTTCAACACCCATCGAATTACCATATTGGAACCCAGGGTGGTTCCTAGCCTAATCAGGGTTATGATAACCTTGACCAGGTATACTATGAATGGACTTGAGGTCCTCCTTTTTCTATCCAACTTTATGTTGCATGGGAACATTATTGAGAAGTTGGCATTATTGGTTAGTGTGGTCATACCCTTGGAATATGCCACAAAGATATTCAACAGCCTTGATCTATTGTGGTTTCCCTCTCCTCTCATAGACATTGAAGGAAGATTGTAAGTGATCTTGTTTCATGACAAGGAGCTTAATACTTTCAAAAATATCTCTAATCTTAGAATTTTCTTCATCCTTTTCTACTTTGAGGACCCCACTAGTCCCTCTATGTGATTGACTCCCAGAACTGCGTTTAATGACTTCCCATGTGCTATCTAGGTTCTAAAACATAAAATTACCTCCAGATGAGGTATTGAGAAAAACTTTGGTGTTGTTGTCAACATCTTGGTAAATCATTTTGATGAGTTGGGCTCAGGAGATGTCATGGTATGGGAAATGACTGAGAAGATCCTTGAACTTCTCCCAAGTTTCACCTAAGGTCTCACCATAGACCACGGTGAATGATATGTCACCTAATTTCATAAGTGAGGAAAGGGGGTAATACTCTTCTATAACTTGGATTGGAGTGCATCCTAAGTGGTGTAATGATCTCCCTGCATGGCATTGTACCAACTTCTAGCTTGGTCAAAAGTGAGTTTTTGAACAACCTTAATCTTATGGCATCTTTAGAAATGTATTTGATTTTATGCAAGGAGAAGATATCAAAAAATCTTTTAAGATGGTCTTGACAATTATCGTCCTTATTACCGATGAACAGGTTGGCCTGAAGCATTGTGATCCATTGAGTTTAGAGCTCAAATTGTGGAGGAGTGATGTAGGGTAGCACAATGGGATGTTGTACATAGGAAGTCTTAGGGACTGAGAAGTCCTTTAGTAGTTTTTGTCATTTGGCCTCGCACAGCTTGGCGTTACGACGTTGTTTGTTCAACCAACATGGACTCCCTTTGAGTGGCAAGAGATCGCTAAATCCTACACTTCACCTCTTCTTTGTCCATCCTAAGATGATTCACTTGGTTTTAAATGGAAGAAGGTCCTTCCTATTTTTGGGTCAAAAACAAGAGGCATAGAATCATCATTTTGCGAGTGGGGCATAAATTGTTAGAATAGAACAAGGACAGTTTTATTTATCAAATAAGCATGATTATAGAAAAAATGAAGTACCAAAATGGAAACTCAGCATAAGGAGTAGAACTACAAGAATGGGACTCGGTAGTCGAAAAAAAAAGTATTTATTCAAAGTAAATGAGGTTTGAAAAAACAATCTGCTACCCCCGACAACGATGCCAAAATTGATGTATGTCGATTAACACAACAATTCACCAGTGGGTCGATTCCTCGAGTTTAACCTTTGTTAATGGTAAAACAGCCGACTATGGTTAATTTATTAATATAGAAAGGGTCAATCCAATAGGACAATGTGATTAAGATTGAGTTTCGAGCTAGAACACTATGAACAATTATTGGAACATGAATCGAAAGTCTGTTGGTTGAAGGGTTGATTATGATAGAACAAGTAAGATAGATTACATTGAGAACAAGGCAATAAAAAGTTACAATAAGAAAAAGATAAAATAGAGTTACACTAAGAATAAGTAAAGCAAGATTATCCTTGAGCAGAAAAAAATTACAAGAAAAAAAAGAACAATTGGAAAATAAGTGGTTGGAATACTGAGAATGAATCGATGATAAAATATAGCAGGGTTATGGTTTTCACAACCATAACCTTTGTAAAAATAGATTAATGAAATATATGGAGAGAAAACAACTTAGAAGAAGGCATGTGAAAACACTTTCAAATGAATTTTACAAAAATCAAACTTCCTCCAAACTCATTAATATTGATGTTAGTGGATCCTTGCTTGATCATCCCAACAAGGCTCCTTTTGGGATCTCATCTGGAGCTTTATGCATTTTTTTGGTTGTTCTGAGCCTTGGGGTTAGAAATCTCATCACCCAAGACTAACATTCGACAAAAACAAGAGATCGTTTAAGTTGTGCAGTAATCCAAACAGACACCATCTAACAAGCTTTACCATATATAAGTTGATAAAATCAACTATGGTTATGGGGATACTCCCTACGCCCCGATGTGAAGAACTACTCACGATCCATGAAAATTAATGAGGAAACAAGGGAATATAGAAAGGGAGTCATAGATTAGAAAAGAAGAAGGAATCTGGGTAGGGACTCCGGTCTAGTGACAATGTAATGACTATCTTTCTGAATTCCTTATCCAATGACCCAGAACAAATTTAAGTTAGGAATTTTAATATAGAAAAAAGAGTATAAGATGTAAGAATTTCCAAAATAAGAAAGTAAACAAGTGCTAAAACTAATAGTGAGATACCAAATTTAGGGATCCTATATTGTGGAGTATCCCCTTCTTTTATAGGGACAAGGAGGGTTGGAAATGCTAAAGGCCATGAAATAACTAACATGCGGCTTCTATATACTTCTATTTCTCAAATTGAGAGTTTACCTGTTCATGTCATGAGTCACTCGACTGGTATTCATGAGTATGTGAGCCCAGGAAAGCAGGTCAAAGGCCTAAAGAAAAGGGTGGAAGCATCGTTTGACCAAGATTTGGTCACTAAGGAACTAGGTTGGTCACTTGGAGTTCTAGAACACTTGGTTCAAACTTTTGAGTTGACCTATTCAGATGTAGGATTGGCCAATTCATATGGTGAATGGAGTTGTTAAGTCAGTGGATCGACATCATGAAATGGTCATTTGAAGTTCTGGAATGGAGTGTTCGACACGAGTGAGTCGATTGGTAAACTGACTGAATTGCTCGACTCAAGTACTGAGATGCTTGGAAATTTTATTTGAAATCCTTGATCTTTTAATTTCTAGGTAATGAAGTAGGCCCTTGTCTTCTAAAGTGGATAAACTTTGAATGAGGGTTGAATCTGCAAAATATGAGTGAAAATCATCAGAATTCTAATTGATGTGCAAAGAGTAAGTAAATTACAATTATTTCTAGAAATTTGGCAAAATTAAGGTAAAATCCTAGGCAAAGACTCAAAAGATGTAGTTTTAAAAGGGGTGAATAAGAAGTCATCAACTAACAACCTAAATATTTTCTCTTTACACCAAGGTTTATTTTAGATTCTATGAACATGTATTCCCATCAACATTTGAAGTTAAAAATAGCTTTTTGTTGCATGTGGACTAATTTGAAAGAAACTTACTAAATATAAGTTTCATCAAAGCTTGAAATTTATGTAAATTAATCACATATATTGATAAGTTGTTGTAACTTGTAATAGAAATATTTTAGTACATCAATTGTGAAATCCCTAATAACAATGTTAGCATAATTTGACGTAAGTAATAGGTAATGTTAATGTAAACTAGGTGATAAATGTATCGTTAACATGAGATTACCTACTGTACAGGTGTATTGGCATGGACTACTAGAGTGCTTCTATCTATTATGTTGACTCGAGGACACAATCCTATGGATTTACCTGTTGAAAGGTTAAGAAGACCTACACAAACTATGGTCCAAATATGGGTGGGGCTCTAGCTTGTCCGAAGTGGATTTTTCCAATAGAAGGATGCCATGTAATTTCTTTTACTAGTGGGTGATTTCTAGTGAAATTTCTAAGACTCAAGTAATAATACTTTTTAATGATATATTTATAATGCTATGATTTAGTCCAATTTTTGTTGGCAAGTAGTCCTTTATTTGCATTTTGTATCTCTTATCTAGGGTAATTCTTGCACCACTTCTTGAGGTTTGCATATTTTCATTACATGTTCTCCAACATGATGCATTATATTTCTTTAAGTATGTCAAGATTGAAGTAACGACTGACCTCTTAGCTTGAAAAGAATCTACTAGGATCCTACTGCACAATTGAGTGGTAAGTTCCATGTTCTTTTCTTTTAAATTTGTGAGCCTATTTACACAGTAAATTTGTCTGGGATTGTAGATATTATACATTTTTGAGCTAGTTTTTAAACCTTGATGAAATGACCATTTATATTATTATTTGTGTTACTAATTACCTTATAAAAATCAATTGTACACTTTAAGATTGACTTCCTACTTGAATAGATCAAAGAGACATAGATGTCAATGTTATGAAAAGAAAAATCAAAACAGAGACGGGATATTTCCTATTCTTGTACCCCATTGATAGACTCATCATGAATTCAAAAAGTCATATTGGAGTAGCATAGTAATTACAAAAATCTATAATCCATAATGGATTTGAATGAATTTATAAAAGAGTAGTAGGATACTAATGAATGAGATTAACTCTCTATATTAATCAAGATATTGAAAGACAAAACACATTAACCTTGCAAAGTTTTTATTTTCTTTAAATAAGGATCTAACTAAATCCGGAAGGTGAGGGGAAGAATGGTAGTTTAACATCCTCACACTTAATGCGGATGGATAACCGACAACATATAGTCATTTAATGTGTTTTTTTAGTAGCATATCTCCATCTTTGATAAAAGAAATTCAAATATAAGCTGAGAGTCATATATGACGACCTAGTAACATCAAAGAAAAACTGTGATATGCAATAAAAATGATTCCTTGAGGTCATGATCTAGATAAGTTTCTTCAAAGGAGGGTTGACAGATTGCCCATTTCTTTTGGCACTGGCACGAGGTTTTCAGCTTTGAGAATATTGATCCATTCATACATGTTCATACCTGCAGTACATATATTAATCATCACGACATGGAAAAGGCATGACCCAGGTGGGTTGTGGAAGATCTGTTGAGATGACTCCATCAGAACAAACACGCACGCTCCGGTCTCTAAGGTTGAATACACCTATATCCCACCGAGTACGATATCCAAAACAATAGTGACAATCACTAGTGAAGTAGATGCAGTCCTTGGTTAGGTGTTGAAAGGTACGTGTAGAAAGAGCCAAAGAATGATTATTTCCCAGAAATATGGCATAATCTCCAATAGATTCAATCTCCGTCCATGTGTCTTTCGCTTCTTCATACGTGAATACCCAGAAGCTTGTTGTCATTATTACTAATGGGAACAAACCGTAGGAATCTTCCCCTGACTCCGGATCTGGTCTAGAATAATAAAAAAACCTCAAGATGAGGTAAAGTTGGCCATCCATCTCAACCAAGTAGGAAAAATATTCTTGACCATGATTCTCTGACATTGATCTCTTGCAACTTAATTTGTTCGAGAGAGAATTAATAGATCTGATGGAAAGATCAGAATTGAAATCAATTCTGAATATATAATCGGCCAATCTAGTCACGGCATAAAGGGATCCATTGTGCAATGTCAAGTCATTGATGTTACTACCCATGCGTTCATCGATTTCCGACAAATTAGTCCACGATGTGTCCCCTTTCCTTGCAAATGCAAGGCTCTCGTGATGAAAGGTAGCAAAAAGCGCATATGCACAACCGGTGTCGACAGTTGAATGTTTCTTATAGTTGTATTCAGTGGTGGGGAGATTATCAGGTGGTGGTCCGGGAAAGATGATAATGCCACGCTGGTAATACCAAATTATCCAGTGTAGGGGGCATGGTTTCATGCCCCATACATCTGGGATATGGTAGCCAATGATGTGCCCTTCATTGTCAGTTTCCACTCCCGTGACATGGGGAAGAGTGATAATTGAAGGGGCTTGAATGTGCTCCCCTGTGGTCAGATGGACACATTGTATCTCACATACTCTATCCATATACATTAGCCAACCACCCGGAGTGCACGAAATAATTGCACCACCAGCAGCAATGTCCGCAAGATGGCCGCCTACTAACTTGTATGTTCTGCCGTCCAAGATACTACAGAATCTCATGTGCCGCGGACTAGTCCCTCTTTGATTGCCATTAGTACCACCGATATATGGGTCGGATGGAGAGGGAGTAAGCATTAGCCAAGGAGATTCTAGTTGATGATGTAGCGGCGTAGGGGTGGAGTTCCAGTCGACACAGACCGATCTAAATCGCGAGCGGTCAGGTGTTGGAAGCTGTTCGACGATCAACACTAGAAGATCGGAAGGAAGTTCGGACCAGCCCTCCCCAGCCATAATGTAATTAATCTCTGACGGAAACTACAGCGGAGAGGATTATCAAATTATGGCGCATAAGTAGTGGATTCCCGTAATGAGTTTGGTTCTCCGGGCTTTAGGACATAATTAAAGGAGAACGATGTTTGAGACCGGAAGGGTTATCATATTCCTGCCATAAATTACAATCTAATGGAAACAATAGCAGAGAGGATGCTCTGGAACGGCGTAAATGACATATAATTAATAGATAACGACGAAAACAGAAGGGTTATAAAATTGTGGAGAATTACTGTATGGAAATGGAACGCGTTCCAGATTTAGAAGCAGATTACCAAAAAGTAGTAGGGCAATGCGCGTGAACGTTTAAGTACTGGTGAAATTTTAGGTAAACTAATAACAATTTAAAAATACAAGAAATCATCATTATCTTGAACGAACGTGCAAGGATTGAACTCGACACACAACGACGACATGAAAGTGGAATATTATTTTCCAACGGGTACTTCCTACACGGCATTGTTTTTAAATAGAGTTGGCGTATTCTGTAGAACTGAATGACAATTGTGAATAAAATACGTTTCCCACAGAAATATGGATAGTTGGGTGTTTTTTCTTTTGTTTTAAGGTGTAGTTCAACAAAAAAAAATTAGTAGTGACTCGGATGGGATTTAGGTTGCGTTTTGTATGTGACGAAAAATAAGAAAGGAAGGAGAAGGGGAAGAGGACCGGAAAGGAAACAATGTTAAATTTGTTATTTGGCAATGCTTTTATGGAAAAAAGAATACGGACGGAGAAATTTTAAAAAAATACTATTTATTAAATGAGTATGGGGACGAGGATAAAGAATATTTGTATAGAAAAACCCCAAAAGTATACTTTTTTTACTTAAGCTGTAGATAGACTCAAAGGGGATTTTTTGACATAAATAATGAAAATATTTTGTCATCGATTTTTATTATGTGTATGAAATATATTTTTATTATGAGTATACAATTTACAAAATAAAGATATTTATAAAAAAATCTTTTGACATGCATATTCCATTTCTCAAAAGTTAAATATCCTCCAATGGATTTTTTAAATTGTTGATTCTCACAACATCAACATAACATTAACATAATGGGAACACTATTTTCATAAAGAAACAAATGCCAATATCATAAATAATATATAGGAAAAGAGATTTATGAATCAAATTATTGGCTAACATGGTAAATTAAAATATCGTCTAGATTCAGTGACTAAATTTCCTATGGTCACCGATTTCGAAATTGATGAAAAGACAACAATATAAATTTGGTTCATTTAAACGTTTATAAAAACAAATGTTAACTTTTCTTAATCAAACTTGTTTGGTGGGAAAACAAATTATTGATAGAAAAATAAAATTGAAGTTATAAATTTATTTGGATGATTTTTTTACTGGGAGGAAACATCATCTCATGGAAATTTTTAGCTTAACAAAAGAATATATTATAGTTGATTTTTTTAGACTAGTAAGATAGAGAAACAATACAAAAGAACATTTCAATGGAAAATTAAAATTTATTCATAGAAAAATCTGGAAATATTTTATGTTTTCCTAGAGAAGGAAAAGATTGGGAAAAGTTGTTTTGTATATGTATCCAACTGATTAACGGTGTTAATTTTATGGAAATGTTTTTTTATCATAATTCACCATGCTTTTCTATGGGACAAAAATTGACCAAATTTTCCCTTGAAATTCCCCATGAAACTTTTTCTCTTATCCATCACCATGATAATATAAAAAGGATTTCCTCATAACTTCCCTCACTTGACTCACCATTTACCGAACATGACATTGGCAAGTTAGAGCCTAATGACATATCACATGTTAGGAAACAAATTAGGGTTTTCTCACAAAATTGTTTATTACCCTAAACTCACACTCCTAATAACTATATATTCAAAGGTGAGTGGAGCAAGACGTTCGTCCCTTGAATGAATCACATATATGTATGAATAAAACCACAACCAATAAGATATAGAACTAAGTTTTGAATCAACATGGCATAATAAAAAATTGCTAACTAGTATGCCGCACAAGATCTTAGCCCAACATGTCAACCCATAATAATTCCATTTACATGTCATTCAACATCACCAGAGTAAGAGCAACAAATTGTCATATAATAGTGGAATAAACGATCCCAGTAGGCGAGTATCACTGTAGTTGTTACCCAAAATCATAAAATGGATAAATATCAACACAACTATGTTGAGCACGCTATAAAACACATAAACTCACAAATTTAAGAGAACATGTATCCTTGGAAAAACGTAATACAATAGCAAGAATGAAAAAAAAACAAGAAATACTTTCATATGAACAAGCAAGTTTGTTTTAGATGTATTTCCATTATACTAAACAACATCTTATGACCATTTGACCAACTTCCCATAGGAAGGGTCTGTGAGGGCCATATGAGGCTCAAATCCTAAATTTCATCCTATTTCTACGTGAGGGACCTCAATAACAATTTTAATAAGTTAATCTTATTTATACATGCCTTATGTCCTTACATCGAGAATTCAAAAAGGCACAAGGTTTGTATAATGGACAAGTTCAATTATGTTCATGGTTTGTTCAATATATTCTGAGCAAAAGGAACATACTAATCATATGGAAAAAGTGTTTCAAATAAACATAAACACCAAACAATTTTAGCATACATACATAGAAGCAAGCTCAATACCACTAGTCTAGATAATATGAGGATAAAGTGTACTTTGATTAAACCACAAGATTAAGCATTTGATTTAAAAGACCTTAAACACCAACATGACTAGATCTTGGCAACTGAGTCATCATACACATCCTAACATTAGAAACGAGTGTAACTTGATTAAAATCGTAATATTAGGTCTCATTAATCACTATTATAGTGGTTGGATGTGTCACCTATGTCTAGATATCATAACCTTCAACATTGACTTCTAAAATTAGGTCATGCACTATCATTATTATATTATACCACACATCTTGGATTCATCTAAATCTAGGATGACACATGATAACAAAGGTCTAGAATCGTAATACAAGTGTGTCATGCCAAGATATGGAATAATCATAAGGTAAGTAAAAAGAGAAGCATTATCATTAATATAGTCATAAGTCATAATCATGTGACATTAGAGTGTACATGGGTTGAACAAAAATTAGTGAAAGATGTAGAGGGGGTGATTAGAGATTTTGGTACTTTAAAAAATAATTAAAACTGAAGGCAAAGAAGGAGGAGGAAACAAGGAAGACACTTCAATTTAGAGTTGTTCCAACCTTTGAATCAAAAGTTTTCAGTCCACTACCCAATTGTTTCCAATTGGGATTTTGAAAGTGATTTATTTTATTTACCTCGCAAGGATGTTATAATAAAATACAATCACCTTCCACTTGAAGTAGCCTCAACCACCTTGAAGCAGCCTTCTTGAGGTAACATCAAGCAACCTTGGAGCAGCCTTCACCGCCTTGAAGTAGCTCCACCACCTTGAGATAGCCTTCACCTAGAAGTAGCTCCAACCTCCTTTGAAGCATCCTTCTTGATGTAACCACAAGAACACCTTGGAGCATCCTTCACTTTTTTGAAGTATCACCAAGCAACCTCCTTTCAATAGCCTCCATCCCTAGGAGTAGTCAAGGAGAACAAAGTACAATATAAAAGAAATAAATTGGAAGAAAGAAATACTTAACTAATGAAGTACAGTGCCTTGATTCCTATATCAAGTGTTTCGATCTCCTATCCACTTAATGTGGACGTTGATATGTGGTTTCTAGGGGATAGTACCTATAGGACACAACTTTAGAGCACAAGGAAGAAGATAGCAAGTGAATCTCAGCTTTGTTGCTCTCTAAAATGGATGCTCAAGTGTAGCTTGTGTGATGTGTATGCAAGTGATGATATGGGTGTCCTAATGCATCTCCTATTTATAGGAATGATTTTCAAGTGATTAGGGATGTTGTAGGGAGTGTCTAGAGTGTTCTTAGTGCTTAACTAGTCGTTAGGTAGAAAGTTGTTGGGCTGCAGCGACTAAAATGTGCGTTAAATGCGAAGTTTTTAGAACTTTTTTCGGTCAAAAATATTGTTGAACGGATGACTCTTGGTCCATAATATTGTCGACCAGATGACTGTCTGGTTTAAGCTGGCTATATGTCTATTTCTCTCTTGTTTAAACCTATTACAACGGCTATATCTCAATCCACAATATTGTCAATCGAGAAGGACTTTTTGCAAGGATTTGCAATGTACGTGAGATCATATTGATGACTCAATTAAAACCTATATTTCTAAAGTATTCATGTGAGTTTAAGATAGGGTTTTGCACGAATAGGTAAGATCTAACGTTTTATTTACATGATATCTAAGTACATATACATTATATACTTGTATAAGTTTTTACATTGAGTACAATCATAAAAATATTAAACATTTAAGCGCATTGATCTTCAATTGTCCACTTTGTATGATCTCCTCATTTTCTTGAACCATGAAATAATCAAGTAGCATGTTAGATCCACAAGAATGAAATGTTTGTCATCATCAAAACAAAGTCTATGCTAATGTCCAATGTAGACAACAATCTCCCCCTTTTTGAAGATGATAAACATTCCTAAAATATAAGCAAAATATTTTGAAGTGAAATCAATTTCATACTTGTGATATACCTGAGATGAATAAGTTATTTGATCTCATAAAATGTATGTTAATATACTTAAAGAGATAAGGAACATGATATCCATCCCTTTAGACAATTTAGCACCAGTTAATGTTAAGCCAAGAGATCATGAAACTCATGAGAATATTTTACTTTATTTTGATTTATTTTATTTCTCCTCCTTTGTCATTTCAAAAAGATAATCATATGTGTAAGTCAATAAGGCCCCCCTTAATTGATTACTCCCCCTTAATTGTTTACTTCAAAAAAATGTCAAATTCAGCCACAATTCAAAAATCAAGATTAATTTCTCAACCATTTGCAAGGGATGTTAAGCCATGAAATGATATGAGATTCCTTTAGACTCATGGTTGGATAAATGGATATTTTTATATTAATTTTGCAACCATTTACAAGGAATGTTAAGACCTGAAATGATGTGAGATTCCTTTAGGCTCATAGTGGAATCAATAAATGAATCTCTAACTAAATATAAGGGATGTTAAGCCCAAATTGGTCTAGAAAATCCAATTAAGAGAAAAAATATATGGACATTATATCCAAGAATTTTTTTGAGCTCCCCCTTAATCTAATAACAAAAGTGAGTTAAAAAATACTAAGGTATTTCAAATCATTACCAGCTTTAAGATCAATTGATTAAGTAAGACTATGAGTCATTTTTATAAGCAATCTTGTTTCTTGCACTATTTTGGTTTAAAAGATTCTCTCATTCTAAGTATTAACATGATGAGAAAATTATAGATTTAATATACCAATGTTGGGTGTAAGTGAATGATTTGATTTAAAAATAAACATTTTTTAGGCTTATTTTCGGTCGACCATGACTTCAACCAGGGCGCCCCTCAGTCGAACTGTTTGTCGACCAAGAGGCAGTTTTGCAAATTTCCAATTAATGTAGTTTATCTAGTATGATAAAGATATAACATTTTCCTCTATATCATCATAAGTGACCAATCAGCTTTATTCATATTTAATTATGTTTCAAGTCATGGGTTTAAGCAACACATATATCTTCTCTTCTGATTCTATTTTGGAAACAATTGTTACCTCCATATGAAGAGTATGATGTCTTTATGAGTTGCTTGAGTTAAACCACCTAAGTCTTATCCATTAATGCATAAGTCATATCAAAATATATTTATTCTCATTATATCCTAACTTTATTTCATCATGTCCATATAGTTCCAATGAATCCTTTGTCTTTAGGTCTAGGAACTAACTTTTATTCATTGTTCTTGGTAAGCTCATATAGCAATTGTCTAGTAATCAACTCTTTCAGGATATGACTAAGTCTTGTTGTGTATAATCATCATTTATGTAGACTTAAAAATCCTAGATGGTTTGTTAGATGTTGAATATTCTATGATAAAGTCTTTTTGTGACTTAGGATCAAATTTGTCTTTACCATCTTTTGTTAAAGATATAATTCACATAGAACCAAAAAGAAATCTTTGTGAATGAGTTCTAATGAGAAAAGTTTTAGTTTTTTAAAATAAATCTTACTTTCACTTTCCTAGAATACATAAATCCCATATTTATCATAAAAATTTAGATAATGATTATATTCTAAGCAAGTTTCTTGTATGAACAATCTTTTTATGACATAAATAATTCATTGTTTTTAAATAGTGTCCACAGAGTTAAGAGGTTTACAGTCATTTTTCCTTTTGATATTTTCTTGTGAATCATAACCATTGTCATAGTAATTATGATGTAGTTCTTTTACAAATAGCACATTAAAAAATTTGTACCAACATCACCTATGTCAATGATTTTAGCTTTATAACTTTCTTCACATGTGGCCAATAATTTTACCTTTTCTCCAAGTGTATGAAAATCTTTGTGTTTTCGGTCATGTGCTTTTTAGAGTAATTTCCATAGACCATCCAAACTTGCAAAGTATGAAAGTTTTGATCCCATATAGTGGTCCTTTTTGTTAGGAGCATTACTATAAATATTTTATCATTTCAATAATTTAGAACAATTTAATATGAAGAGTTCATTACATATTTGGGTCATCAAATTTAATCACAAGTGAATAATTTTATTCTTAAAAAAATAGTTTTGACATAACTAGCTTTGGTCGAACTTTTCTTTGACCAGAAGATGTCTCGGTCAAAATCATTGTCGACGGGTATGAAGTTATATAGATTTACTAGTGAAAACACTTCTGGCAGAACATCCTTTGGTCGAACTTTTCCTCGACTGAAAGAGATCTCGGTTGAGCTCTTTATTGACTGAGATGAAGTTTTGTGTATTTTTCATAAATTCGAAATTTCTAATGTATACAATTCATGCTATTATTTTTGGATAACACAATTGAGAAATCAAAACATACAAGAATATACAAGTTAAAGTTTATTTTAGTTGAGATAAGACATTTTGAATTTCAAAATGAAGTTTAGGTTAAATCTCAACTAATATGTCCAATAGTTTTAAGTTGGATGTTTTGGAACCCAAACTAAGTCAATATCTATCTTTTTCTTGTACAGACAAGAGAATGAATGGTGTCAAAGATGTTGAAAATAGTGACACCAAATAAAATCAATTTTATTTCTCTTATTAGAACTATGGTCATGAACAAGATTGTATTTAGGAACATACATGACCTTCGTCTTAGGTACCTGTGTCTTTCGAGCTCAAGGCTTTTGATAGGATTTATCTTTGGGTAGATAACCTAGGCCGCTAATGCCAATTTGAGAAAAAGAGTTTTCCAAGATTATATCAAGAATATAATTACTCTTTAAACTGTCAACATGTTTTTGTAACTTAGCAATTTCATCAATTCTCTTTGCAATATCTAGTTCTTCTTGATCTAAACTTGAAAGCAAAGAATCTCTTTCTCTAACAATGATATCATAATTTAAATGAGAACATAGAATATGTTGAATTTAATAATCATTTATCTTTGCAAGCAATTCAACTTTTTCTTGAGAAGGAAGATCATTATTGTTTTCTAGAGCAAGAAATTTGGTATTAAAATCCTTAATAGAATCGTTCAAGGAGTTATTTTCAGAAGACAGATCAAGTATTTCATCATACAACTAATCATTGGTTTTTAAAACCTTTTTCAATTTCCTTTTGCACTCGACATACTTGTCATGGAGTTCTTCTAAACTATTAACTAGATCTTCTTTAGATAAATCAAGAAGACTTACCTCATTTTCTTCTTCATCATCTATTGCAATGAAACAACTTACCTTGTCTTCTTTACTCTCAATTGATTTGTCCCTTGTAGCTTTGTGGAACTTTTCTCCTTTCTTCTTCTCTAGACAACCGAATGTCGGGTAACCTTTTACTCCATATTCAATGCACCATCTACAACCTTGGTTGCTTGTTTATGGTCAATTATCCTACGTCCTTTCCATGTTGAGGTTGCTAGAAACACCATCTTCCATTACTTCAAGACCTATTAGGGCTCCTTGAAAACATGGCTCGGATACCAATTGAAATATCTAGAGGGGGGTGAATACATCTTTTGGTACTCTAAAATTTAATTAAAAACTTAAGGCAAAGAAGGAGGAGGAAACAAGGAAGACACTTCAATTTAGAGTGGTTCCAACATTTGAATCAAATGTTCTCAATCCACAACCCAATTATTTCCAATTGGGATTTTAAAAGTGATTTATTTTATTTACCTTGCAAGGATGTTACAACAAAATACAATCACCTTCCACTTGAAGTAGCCTTCACCTTGAAGTAGCATCAACCTCCTTGAAGCATCCTTCTTGAAGTAACCTCAAGCAACCTTGGAGCAGCCTTCACCACCTTGAAGTAGATCCACCACCTTGAGATAGCCTTCTCCTAGAAGTAGCTCCAACCTCCTTTGAAGCGGCCTTTGTGAAGTAACCTCAAGAACACCTTGGATCAACCTTCACTTTTTTGAAGTAGCACCAAGCATCCTCCTTTCAACAGCCTCCAACCCTAGGAATAGTCAATAAGAACAAAGTACAATATAAAAGAAATAGATGGGAAGAAAGAAATACTTAACCAATGAAGTACAACTCATTGATTCCTATACCAAGTGTTTAGATATCCTATACACTTAATATGGACGTTTCTATGTGGTGTTTAGGAGATAGTAGCTATAAAATACAACTTTAGAGCACAAGGAAGAAGATAGCAAGTGAATCTCAACTTTGTTGCTCTCTAGAATGGATGCTCAAGTGTAGCGTGTGTGTTGTGTATGAAAGTAATTATATTGGTGTTCTAAGTCCTCTCCTATCTATAGGAATGATTTAAAAGTGATTAGGGATGTTGTAGAGAGTGCCTATAGTGTTGCTAGTGCTTAACTAGTTGTTAGGTACAAAGTAGTTGGGTTGCAATGGCTAAAATGTCCGTTAAATGTGAAGTTTTCCTAACTTTTCTTGGTCAAAAATGTTGTCGACCGGATAAATTTCGGACCACAATATTGTCTACTAGATGACTGACTGGTTTCAGCTGGCACTATGTCTATTTCTCTCTTATTTAAACCTATTACAATGGCTATATCTCGGTCCACAATATTGTCAACCGAGAAGGACATTTTGCAAGGATTTGCAATGCATGTGAGGTCCTATTGATGACTAATATGAAACCTATCAACCCTAAAGTCTTCATGTGGGTGTAAGATAGGGTTTTGGGTGAATAGGCACTAGTACATAATATACCTTTAGTGTCAATTTTTTAAGGCCTTTAGTGTCGGTTCTCAAGCGACACCTATGTGGGCGTCACTAAAAGCCCAACCGTTACGCGTCGGTTTGAGAACCGACGCCAAAACCCTTCGCGCGCCACCGAAAACGCGCCAGCAGGGGGTATAGGCGTCGATTATTAGGATCGAAATTGACACCACATACCTTCGTGCCACAGAAAGGGCACCATCTGGGGCACTATCAGCGTCCGTTCTTAGTGATAACCGACGCCATATCACCCTCTACCACGGCCGTGCTAACCAGCACGGCTGTGTCGTCTGGCCACTAGGGAAATCGACGTCGGTGACTAGTAGGGAAACCGACACTGTTAACATATATTGTCAGTTGTATATAAATATCCGACGCCTCTCATTAGGGAAATCGACGTTAGTTACTAGTATGGAAACCGACATTGTAACCATATATCGTCGGTTTTATTCAAATAACTGACGCCGATGTTTTTGTTTTTTTTCTGTCAGTCTGCAGACCTGCTGTGGCTGGTCGCAGGATGAGAAACCTGCAGTTCAGTAATGAACTGTAGGTTTTACAACATCCATTGATATCTGCCAACAACAGGCCACAAACCTGCAAACATTTTATCTCTTTTCACATTCAGACACATGTAGAAACATTCATGTATTGATGATTTTCACACACAATTCATAAAAATTTCACATTGTCATCAATCATTGTCAACAAAATCATATATTCAAAGAGCCATGAAACAGCAAAAGAAGCCACAATGAAGGGAAGCATGATACAGATACAATACATAAAGTGCAGCATGCACAAGTGTTTCAGATTCATATAACAACATGACAGACTAACACATATATAGTGCATAATAACAGTAGTGCCGAATTTAATTACTTACAACACTATAGCTTAGTACATATATATAGTGGGACTAAGGTGACGATCCCACCTGCTAAAACAGGTTACCGACAACTACATGTTACGACTGGGAGGTCGTGATTCAGCAACCGTATGCATTAGCAGGAGGACAAACAGATTTCACCATGAGTTAACATCAAATGTTAACTCATGGTGAAATCTGTTTGTCCTCCTGCTAATGCATACGGTTGCTGAATCACGACCTCCCAGTCGTAACATGTAGTTGTCGGTAACCTGTTTTAGCAGGTGGGATCGTCACCTTAGTCCCACTATATATATGTACTAAGCTATAGTGTGGGATGCTTGCTTTCTCTCCGACTGTTGCGCTTTGGATTTACAAAGCAATGTCGATGGCCTGCATAGCTATGTCATGGACGTCCGGCATAGCCTGTAGTCTTTGGCGAACACCTACAAATTAAATAGAATTTCTATTAACTAGTATCCTAAAAATTTGATAAAAAACACACTTACATAATATAATTATAAATGAACATATAGATAGAAACCTCAGGGATATATTCTTAAAACTTACATTGTCAAGCGGTGCAAGCACATCCTCACCCTCACGGTAATCATCAGCACGGTCATCATGGGAACATAATAAAAATATAAACATACATGCCTCTAATATTGTGATCTTTTATCAATTAACAATCCTTCATTATGATCCCCGCGAACATACAAGTCATTGTCATCCCCGGCTTCAATGTTTGGTGGTGTTGGAAACCCAACTGAGAATGGATTGGAGTCATCATACTTATCATAGTACTCTTCTTCGTCTATAGGATCTTCAATGAACTGTCTTTTACCATGAAGAACAACCAACCATTTATCATTTGCAGGATCATCGATATAAAATACTTGTTTTTCCTGTGATGTCATTCTTAAATGTTTACCACCTATCCCATTCTTGAACACCTAATCTCACTAGTAAGTGTATAATGTGTATCGGGTTTTCAAGAAAATTTCGGCAGCATTTCCCCGCTGTTCTCCAAGTACATATGTACTTAGAGAACAAACGGGGAAATGCTGCCGAAATTTTCTTGAAAACCCAATACACATTATACACTTACATCCTAAGTGAGATTAGGTTTTCAAGAACAGTCCCAAACCGGGGACTATCCAAGATTTACTCCTAATGAGTAAATCTTGGACAGGTTTCTAGGCCAACAAATACAACACCAATTCCTTATTCACAACCCCATTCAACACACAATTTCTTAATAGCTTATGAATGTTTAGATGCATTTAAATATAAAGCCCTAAATTTAAATAATGTGATGAATAAAAAATCATTAGATGAACGAGTGGATAGGTAAATAAAAATTAGTATTTAAGTAAATACAAATCAGAGGGTGAGACAGAGGGTTTTTGGGGATGTTTACCTATGGTTGAGCCCAGTTGGGTGTCTTGCTCTGGAGCAGGGAGAGAGGTGAGATGGATGGGTGCACGTGGAAGCCGAACGGGCAGGCAGAAGGCCGGTGAGCTCCTGAACCGTAATGGAAGTGATCATTGAAAACATAGTTAAAATAAGGATAAAAGAACATTTATAATGAAATTTATCAGTAATTTGTAACATTCAATAACCAATCCAATCATCAATTCAGTTAGAAGCATTCATGTAGCAACTTTCAGTTCCATTCATTCATCTCTTTTTACATCCACACATAGGGGTTGGTGTACCCCTAAATAGTAACTAAACAAATGGGTTGGTGTACCCCTAAACATGCGCATAATTAAAATAACTATTAATACAGACAAGTCTAGATAGATAGATAACTAAATACTACACCAACATGGTCCCGCATTAGTAACTTTGAGGACTTATCATTGTGGCGATCTACTCCTGAAGTTTAGAAAAGAAAGCAGCTATGAGTATTGATTGCTTTCAGACAAAAAGTGTAAACACAAATTTGTTGTCTTGACAATTATATATATTTGTTAATTGGACCTACCGTGGCCTTTTTGATGATGTTGTGTCGTGGAGCTCCTCACTGTATTTAGACGAATATGAACTGACATGGGCCTCATAATCAGATTTGTCATAGATGATATCCTCCGTCGTGCGCTCATACCGCAGTAGATGATTGGGGGTCTCACAGTTGATTTTGGTTATCCAAATGTTGATGGTATTATGGCCAACTGGACGGAGAAAAAGCCTGTCGCTACGGCCCACATGCATCTTTCCAATCCAATCACGCCAACCAGATTTTGATACAAGATTTCCCGCCAAATCATACTCAACCTATATAACATGTGAATAATTGCCAAAATTTAGGGTCACTTCACCAGGCCTGTAGTGTCTTCCTTCTAGAAAATGCCAATGTTTGGGTATGGCCAATTAGTTTAATGAACGATCATCTAGGATGATGTCCAGTTGTTCTTCAATAGGGAACGTTAACATTGACATAGAGGCCCAGTTCATAGTGACTGTTGTGGGTGGATAGAGACTGCATAATATTAGTATTAACAAAGTGTACGTAAGTACATATAACGATGTTATATATTTTTAGAAAAAGTGTAAGTACATATAATGATGTTATAAATTTTCAGACTAGTATTTTCTATAATTTGATGTATCTTGGTATTTCATAAAATGAGGTGACACTTATTATCTATTTGTTTAATCAACACTCATATTTAGTTTTATGAGTACATGACACTATGTTTGTAATACTTTTTAAAAGGATAAAACAACATACTTATAATAAGGACCCATGCACATTCTAATCATTTTGAAGTGAATCAGAAAATGAACAGGAGTCTGGCTCCTATCCGCTAGTAACATAAAAAAAGTCAAACCTAAAACTGGAAATGCACACTACAAATTTTAGCACGATCGTGTATGAATACAAAACAATACTGAACTGAATTAGGATCAATCATAGGGATTGGTTAACTAAATTATCATTGACATCTACTTGTTTAAAAAATAGGTTAAGCCAAGGTCAACACACATTAAAAAAAAGGGTTAATACAAGGATGAATTGAGGATGCAAACTTAGTCAATTAGAGGTTTTACCTCTAGCAGTGGCAGTGGTGACGATAATGGCAAGCTCTGGTTCCGGCTACTGCTGTTGGCGCTGGCTACTAGCACTGGCTCTGGTTCCGGCTGCTGCTGTTGGCACTGGCTACTGCTAGCATTGGCAAGAGGAGGACCGGCTGGAGGAGAGGACCAACGACGGTGGTGGCTCCACAAACGGCGAGCTCCACGGAGGTGGCGAGCTCCATGAATGCTGGCGAGCTCCACAAACGGCAAGCTCCACGTCGGCGGAAAGGAGGATCGGCGCTTCACGGTGGCACTTCACGGCGACGCTTCACGGCGTCGGCGAGCAAGGAGATCGGCGGCGGGGAGCAAGGAGAACGCCGGAATCACCAGACCCTAATAGCCGATTGTAATCACAGAGAGAAAGGGGAAGAGTCGGGCTCGCTCGTGCGATATTAAGTTAACATTCGGTGTCAGTTTCTAACAAAAACCGACAATAAAAACTTTAAGTGTCAGTTTGAAACAAACCATCGACACTAAAGGGAGGTGAAAATTTTCACGGTTATTCGCGCGAAAACACAACGGCGTCAGTTATTGTCATAAAACCGACGATAAAAAGTGAGCAAATTTCTGTCTCGCAGAAAACCTTTAGTTGTCGGTTCCTCTCTTAAAAACCGACGATGTATGTCAATTTTTTGAGGCAATTTTTTTCGCTGGAAATTTTGGTTTTGGCGGTTACTTTTACCTGTCAGTTTCTTATTCAGGAACTGACACTGAATAAAAGCGATACCCGTGTCTAGTCGCCCTTCACAGATTGATGTCGGCTTATTTTAAACACCGACGCTGTGTGGTTTAGGTGTCGGTTTTTTATTACAACCGACACCAGCAAAAGTGACATTATAAGCCATTTCTGTAGTAGTGAGGGAAGAGCTAACACTTGGTTTACATGATATCTAAGTACTTTTTACATTATATATTTGTACAAGTTTTCACATTGAGTACAATTGTGAAAATATTAAACATTTAAGTGCATTGATATTCAACTGTCCATTTTGTATGATATCCTCATTTTCTTGAACCTTGAAATACTCAAGTAGCACATTAGATCCAGAAGAATGAAATGTTTACCATTATCAAAACAAAGGGTATGCTAATATCTAATTTATCCAACAATTAGGTGTCATAGATATCACCAAGCTACTGATTTAGGATCATTATAAAATATGGATGGTCATTATGGTAAGATTTTTATAAGATTGAATCTCCAATTATCCACATGCCTACTAAATTGCACTTCAAGTCGTATTAGGTCAATTAATCACATTAGGGTATAAGGGCGATCCACAATGTATTTGGGAATACAAAGCATGATAAGTTACTGATTTGGAGGTCCACGTGATCATTTTAGACACAAAATACCTGTTGGGTTTTATGGGAGACAGAGAAGGCAGCGGAAACAAAAACATTTCTCCCCATACCCATACCGAGGAAACGCGTCAACGTCTATATAATAGGAAAGGATGGTTTGTGGAATCATACCTTGTCCCGAGGCTTGCTCGGAGACAATACCTCGCGCAATGCGCGGTCTTCAACTCCAGACTTCGACGGTGTCTGTGCAGCTCCTGGTCGCACCGGGACTGACAACTCCTACTCGAACCGGACTGTCGGATGACAGTTGTCCTCCTAAGCGGCAGTGTCCTCCCGCCTCTGTAGTAGTCCACACGGACCACCTGGAACTCCACACTCCTTGTCCCACAAGGAAGTGGAAGGAGTCGCACCCTCCTGTTGACGTACTAGTCGTCAACACGCTCTCCTGCCTCCTGTTGCAACTGCAGTTGTCCTTCCCTTGCTGCACCTCCCTTTTGCGGGAAGCACTTGCTCGGGCTCTCTCACGGTTACCAAAACCAGAGAGAACGACAACTTGCAGAGCAACTGGTTGCACTGAGCTGTACTGAGAAGCCCCCAAATACCCCCTATATATAGGAGAGTCATGGGACAGGGTTCTCCATCCCGGGCAATGCGGGACTAAAAGCAGGAGTAGAAGGGTTCGAGAATTTTCCACAAAAAGCAACCGGTTCGCAACTTGAAATGATCGGTTCACAACTGAACCGATCGGTTCGGCCATTGAGCCGATCGGTTGGACCTGAGCCGATCGTTTGGGGAACTCCAACTGATCGGTTGGTGCCCTGAACCGATCGGTTCATGGTCCTAATCCGGCTCAAAAAGACTTTTTTTTTCTTTCCCAATTGGTATCGAATACCAATATTATTCCCAATCGAATTGGGCAATTTGAAACCAAAGGAAAATTCTTGCCAACATGACTTTCCCAACTGGTCGGTTGCACCAGTTGAGCCGATCGGTTCAACCCTTGAACCGGTCGTTTCAACCTGGGCATGAGCCGATCGACCTGGACACTCTAGCCGACCGGTTCAGCAACCTCAGCCGACCGGTTCATCACATGAACCGATCAGTTGGGAGCACAGGTTGGGCAAAATCAGTCAATCGTGATTTCAATCAATCTGATACTCCAATCAATGCGTCCAACACCTTGAACCATGTGATATTGAGCCATCGACTGATTGAGTTTTTAATTGAACTACTAAACTCCTTTAGTAATCAATCTAAACATTGCTTTGTGGAAAAAACTCCTCTTCCAGGTTAAATCCTATGTGTGTGACCCTGCAGGTCCATTTCACGTTGGCAGTGAAAGTCCATAACACTTATGACTTCACAAGCAAAGAGCGGTGCCTAGTCACACATCAGTGCTACCCAAGTGAAAGTAGAAAGTTGGAGAACAACTTTCATCCTACAATCCGTGAATGGAGTTACATCAAATGTATAATTCCTTTGTCACTGATATCCCGAATGAACTCGAGGCACGGAACAGTCATCCTGTCAACGTTCATTCACTTTCTTGATCTCAGAGTAGACTGGAAGAGATATGTATGACATCAGTATCACATACTGATTCACACATGCGTGCACGCATTTCTCAATCCTACTCATCAAGTGGCCATGGATATCAAACTCCCTCAGGAGGGACAAATCCAATATCTATCACTCACCCCTCAAAAGCCCCATGTGTCAAAGCCACCCAATCATCACCTTTATAACAACCCATGTTTCAGGACTACGTTTGATGATGTCAAAGTGTGCCCAACGACATGTGTTGAGTGCAGTGATTTCAGGTCTAAGAATCACACTCACCACCATCACTGTGAGTACTGACTGTGACTACCATCTCATGGTTCCATGTGTCAAACTCACGGTGGGTCTGTCCGGTACACTTGTTCTCTAACAAGTACCTATGTGTTTGGTTTGATATCTCTATATCATGACTAATGAGATTCTGTCATCAACCAACACCACAATCTAGTCTTGTGTGTCATTGCTGTCTATCTACCTTCCACAATGACATCCGACTAGGGACATAACAAGAATGTACAAACTCTTAGCATCCGTATGATCTCATCGTTCAGGTCATGAACCTGAAGGCATACGTCATTGAGTACTGTCATTCTCTAGACATTCAATCTGTTCTATCACTATCTCATATGACTGAACCAGAGAGAATTGGAAGCTCGCCTTTGATGTTTATCAAATCAATCTTAATGTATCCCACCAATCATCCCATGATTGGCTCTCAGGGCATACATACCAACAATACCCATATGTGAGCAAGGTTTGAGATTCATAATCAATGTACCCATAGTAAGCATGTTTTATTAATCAAAGCAGAAACATCAATTCAAAATAGGTTACTAGAATGAAAAAGTTAAAATCTTGATTCAACATACATTCAATTTTTTTATTTTGATCTAGCATGAGGACTTGCAACATATTTCAACTAGATTGATCATTAACGACGTGATCTTTAGCATAAAAACTCATCTTATGTCATTTAAGCAACATTAGATCATTCTAGGGTACAAAGATGGATCACGTTCGAATCCTTTATGCATATAAATGTTCAAGATACCTATAACAGGCTATGATCAAGTTTTAGGGCATAAAAGATTAAGATCATGCACTCAAAGGCATAAGCCACTTTAAAATATTTGAAAAGAAATATATTTGTTATAACATTATAAGTACAAGTTAACATAGGTTCTATGAGTATTTTTTAGAAAATATCTCATTTGCATGATCAAAACGACATATTCGAAGTCCTATTTCAAAAAAAGGAGTCATAGAATAAGAATTTTAGACGATTACTATCAAATGATCCCATTTGAATTGTTGGTCTTCAAACTGAGGTTCAAGATGCATTAAATGTGAGGGTACCCCATTGACCTGACTTCATGGGCCCTGTTCCACACTATCCCCATCCGGTGACCTGGTTGTTGGTAACCCATTCACTGTAGTTCTACTACCACTTCACATCGACCATGATCATGCACCAATGATCTATAGACTCTTTCAATCACTCTAGACTGTAGCACAGTACTGCACAACACATCATGAGTGATCCATGGTCTCGTGGCAAATGAGGTTGGTGGAAATCCCACTGGGTCATGGAGTGTAGGGTTTTGGGTCTATGAGGACCAAACATAGGTCCTTGTCTCCTTATAGCGGATCCCATGGAGGTTTCAAACTATTGTGGGGTGGACAAGGAGACTGACCACACCTTGTCAGAGTTGGGTGGAGCTGAAAATGTGAACGAAGATGAAAAGGGATAGAGGAGGAGATTTTGAGCATGAAAATTAAGGAAATGAGAGGGTAATGGAAGAGTGAAGTAAGACTGATCCAAAGGGGCTTTTAATTGGTGAAAATAAGTGATATTGGAGGTGTTTGGTAGAGACAAAGGGGGTAGGTGAGGCTATAGTTCCATTGGCATCGGTGTCGTACAAAGGAGGAAGACAAAGGCATAGTCGTTGAAAGGAGGGCAAGATATGAGGCTAAGGGATCCAACAGATATCATCTGTGTCTCACTAAAACATGTATTATGATTGATCTATGATGGGAGTCTTGAATTTCCAAGGAATGGGGAGGATAAAATGGGCCGCACATTCAAAAATTGGGCTCATTTAGGTCTAAATCTGATTAAATGGGCAATAAAACAAAGTTAAACCAAGGAGATTACAAATGATCATATCTCCCTCATCCTAGCCCAAATTGAGTGAAACTTGGTGTGTTGGAAACATGAGAATGTCCTTTATACAAATAGAATAGTTTTAGGATAGGAACAGACCCATAGATGGAATCGAAAAGGGGTGAGAGAGATGATGAACAACTAGGATAAAACCTTGGT
This sequence comes from Alisma plantago-aquatica, assembly GCA_963693085.1. NCBI lineage: Eukaryota > Viridiplantae > Streptophyta > Magnoliopsida > Alismatales > Alismataceae > Alisma > Alisma plantago-aquatica. The sequence continues at coordinate 22,101,861 of OY856410.1, forward strand.
TTTATATTAAATTTGTATGTCACTACTTGCCATCTGGATACAACATAAACTCAAAAGGTATCAAAACAACTCAAATCATAGAATTGAATGCTAGAGTCATAAATTATTACAAAGGTGTGCATAAAATTTACATTAAGAGAGAGAAAATTCAAGGTTATCATATTCTCCTCACCTAAAAAGAATTTTTGTCCCAAAATTAACATAATTTATCAATCGAGGGTGAGGTTTCTTATTTCATATGATAATACTCTTGGTATTCCTTCAACTTCAGCATTATATAGCAATTCAGCAATCGATCATCAGAGTCAGAACATAATCACATAGATAATCAAATTGGGAAGATCATTACATGAGTCACAAATTTGGAGAGATTATCCTATGGATCACCCATTTGGAGAAATCACATTTAGGTTAAACATATAGATGTACTTGAATCAAGAGTGAATAATGACTTCCATTCTTAACATTTACTATCCTGGCATTTACATTGGCCTATGTGGGGAGTTTCATCCATGATTGAGAACTCGTACTCCAACTATTAGAAACAAACTTCATATTTCAACATCATAATTTCGTGCTAAAAAATGGAAGGTCCCACCCTAGTCCACATGGGAGCTCACCCCTAAGTCATAAATGGAGCAAATAAACATAATAATCATTTCATTTTTTAGATTTTGGGACATGAAAGTCATCAATCATGTAATGAGGGTAATCTCAAGATCCAAATAAGGTGATCGTAGGAGTTGAATCAATATCAAGATCAATAATCATGAGTCAAGATTTCATAGACCAATATCATGAGTCCAAGTTTAGACATCAACATCATAGGTCAAACATTTAAAATATAGGTTTCACTTAGACCAAATGTATGATCATTCATCCATATGAAACAACTGGGAAACATTTGAGCAATATATTGAGGCATTAATATCGAGTTCATCATCATGGTATTCAAGTTGTTGAATGATCTATACCTATGTATTTGTAGTAAGTCGGCCACAAGTTACAGTCAACATCATCATATTTCAAGATCATCATCAAATTGAGATTTAATATGGAATATCAATATCATCTTAAATTTGACGTACTAGAGATTCAAGTCGAGATATAAAAATTGGGTGGAAGGGTTACCTTCCCAAACTCTAAATAATCAACAAGATGAAAATTTAGGGGCAGTCATAATAGGGATGTGGCCTAGGTTATGGGAGTCATAAGTCAAATACCACCCTAATCTAGCACATTAGACTTAGTTAGTCATAAGCCATCAAGAATATCCCAATAGGGAGAATATTAATTATCTAATCGTACTTCATGGGGTCCTGATATCAAAGATCAAGATCATAATTATATGAAACCATAATTCAAGATTTTGCAAGATCTAGGACATAATTGCATTCTCTTTCTTTCATGACAATGTAAGGTATATTTTGGAAATCAAGAAGTCTATATGATACATATGATAATATACAACTACATAAAATAAAATATACAAGAATAATAACAATAGATAATTCAAATGAAATATATGATACATATGATGTTCAATGCAACACACAAAAAATGGTATTATATTATGGAGCATTCTATATATATGTTTAAAAATCATTATAATTTGACAAAAATCATAATAACATAGCGATATTATTACCTTTTTATTTAGTTTAGGGACTAACACAATCTGACAAAAATCAAATATAATATGATTTTTATATGTTGTATTTAAAATTATATGTATCATATATTTCATTTTGATCATCTATTGTTATTTTATGCTATGTATTTTACTTTATATAATTTACATGTTTATTTTTTTATATTATAGATCATTTCTTTAATAAATATATTTATGTATATTTTGTGCATATCAACATGTGTTATATTTTACGATATTATTTTTTCTTTTGTTTTTAAGTTTATAAATATTTATCTATATTCTGTATTTATATGATTTTAGATTTTTTTATATAATTTTAATATTGTATCCATTAATTGAAAATAAAAAATTACGTTTATAAATATTATGTATTAGTGAAATATAGTATTATTTTATTATTTTGTTATTCCAGGTATTATTCAAAATATACAATTAAATTTATATAATTTGATGTAGAATATGGTCTTTTAGTAGTTTAAATATATATTTAATAATATATATAATTACATATATAATATACATGATATAAGAAAACAATATGTCCCCATTATATGAAAATAAAACATGTCATTTAGGAAATTAATTTTTGAATCATGCTTTATTGGTAATTAAAATTGCAAAACATGCTATTTAGGTTTTTTAAGGTCTAATTATGGAGCAAGAGCTCAAGGAAGTGAACTGCCAGAAATTGAAGAAAGATCCTTTCATCCAGAAACCCAAGGAGAACTGTCAAAAAATGAAGAGAAGGTCAAGATTCCACTAGTAAGCATTTTACATTTTAGATTGGTTTTAACCTTAGCATCTTTAGGGTATTTTATTTGGTGGGGACTCGATTTCTCTCTATGTCTCTCTTTCACGCCTTGCATTTTGACCTTTTATCTCCCTTGTCTATAGGGTTGGCGGGAAGTTCTCGTCTTCCAGGAGGAAGGTGTCGACAATCCCAACAAGGAGAACATCGATGTCAAGGAGGGTTCAACTCTATTACAAGGCACGGTGAAGGTGGCTAGAAGCACCGAGGATGGTATTGTTTCTCTCTCCCCCACTTCCCTTCTCGTTGCCCGCACACTATCATAGTTTGTTTGATCTTTGTCTCCTCATCCAGGAGCTCAAGGAAGCCCAGAAACACGACAAGGCCAAGATGTTGATTCAAGTTCAGAAACAAAAAAGAAGGCCAAGATGAGATGCAAGTCCAGAGACAAGAACAAGTCCATAAACAAAAATTGAAGGCCAAGATGTAGATGGAAGTTGGGTCTGTAAGTATTCTATGTCACAATTTTTTTTAATCCTTGTTACCGGTGCATGGTTAGGGTATTTTATATGATTTTACGGGTTGGGGTCTTGGGTTTTGAGTGGCGACAGTTCTTGGCTACTCAACAATTCATAATTACGGGAGGACATGAACAATCATACGAACAGATAGGAACGTGGATTACTTCCGACGCCTAAGTCATTGGCGCCATCTACATAAATCCTTACAAATAAATCCCAATTCAACGATTCACAATTACACCTTGTTTAGAAGTTAATAGTTAAACTAAAACATTCTTTTTTCTCATTTCACTTGGCAGGTCGATCCTAACTAAGCTTCAGAATAATGAGGAAGACAAATTCTTATGTTAGGCTTGTCACCTAACTAGACTGATGATGTATTTTGATTAGCTTTTGCTACACGCTTGCACGATTAGCATGGTTGTATTGTATGATAGGGGATATTATAATACGCGTGTATGGAAGTATATATTTTTATGTAATGTGCATACTTAGTTTCTCATATTTTATGGTATTGGATTGTATTTTAATTTCCATTGTGCACGTTTTATGTTTCGTTTGTGGGATCTGAACAATGGAGTAGATCACCGATTTTTTTTAAAATAATGAGAATTATTCAAAATAATATTGTCTGTCCAAAATTAACTCGTGTTGTTCGGTCGACGGACAAAAACCCAGCTAAATAAACTTGCCCCAAATATCATGTATCCACAATAATAAATATTTGAAATTTAAATATTATTGTAACTACCTGCATTTTAAAATCTAGTTCTACCAAACAAAGTAATTCCAGTGTTAATATTCATAACTATGTATTGTCTGATACCATGTCGACCACACAAAGTAATCTAGAAGCACAAATTTCGTTAATTGCTTGAATTTAAATCACTTAACTGTTAATTACTAAAGTAGTTTTAATGGGGTCACCCAAACGGCCCCTAAAAGGCTTTCAAATTCAGTCCAGAAACTCTAAAAGACAATCCCTGGGCGTTTCTGTATCATTATGGACCGTGACATCACTTTCTGTATAAGTGACCTATATGCCCACTTTAATAATGCTTAACTTTTGTAAAATTATCATTAGGAATTTAGAGCTATAAGTTCAGCTCAAAACTTCATTGACGGACGAAACGAGAGCCAGAGTGTCTATAACCCTACAGATAAACGAAAGTCAATTGTGTGTTTTTTTACATCCTTGCCTCTGTGCTGGCTTGGTAGACTGTCCAATGTATAAAAGTAACTTTTTTAATGGTTAAGTAACTTGGCTGTCTTCTTCCATTATTTTTCTACATGTGTTTCAATCTATTTTTCTTTTACGGCAATCAATCATGGGTTGTGTACTAGAAGCGGGCTTCAAAAGCATTGGCATTAGCCGCATTACCATATACCACCTGCTATACTGCCACGTTTCATATACTTGCGTTTGTGTTTTGCCACCGTACTGGCCACCTCCTTTCTCCAATGTGAGTTATATGCATTGTTCTTTAATCCTCGCCATACTGCTATACGGGTCTCCAAAATTTTCTTGGCAGGGGCGGTGTACGGATATTTATAAACCAACTATTGATTCAAAGGTTTTTAAAATTGTACTTCTTCCCTTCATCATCTACTACAAGACATCTTTACAAGGTATATATAATTCAATTCCATATTGTATTTGTGTCAGACTTCTTCAATATCTACTTCCCTAGTTGATTGGACTTTGAATCCCATGTCCCCTGATCAAGCTTATTGTCATTAGGTGATTCGACAAACCACACTTGCCGCGGTCCTTAATTTGCCCTCTCCCGGTCAAGGAACTTCTTAAATCTGTTAATGGAGATAATATCCTTGAAGGATAATTTTGGTAATAATACACTAGGCAATAAATTAATTTGTTCTATGTTAACGCATTGTATGTAAAATTATCGTAAAAGCTAATTATATACTTTTGTAGGGTGGGGGTAGTTTTGTTAATGACACACATGGTTAATCGAGTTACTCTCGATTAAACTATAGATTGTCACAAGTTATCTTTCAAATGATCAACCTCAAGAAATGTATTTGGTACCTAGATACCTATCAATCACATGATGAATCACTACTCTAGAAAAGACCTTTGGCGTCGGTTATTTAGAGCCTTTAGCGTCGATTTTCAAACGACACCCAAGTGAGCGCCGCTATAAGTCGACACCTTCAGCGTCGGTTTCTAACCGACGCCATAACCCTTCCCGCCACCGAAAATGCGCCAACAAGGGAACTATAGGTGTTGGTTCTTAACGAAAACCGACACTATATCATGATCAACAACATCGGTTATTAAACAAACACTGACGCCATAACCCTTCCTGCCACCGAAAACGCGCCAACAAGGGAACTATAAGCGTCGGTTAGTACAGAACATCGACCCTATATCATGGTTAAACACGTCGGTTATTAAACAATAACCGACGCCATATCCTTGCTAGTACGGTTGTGCCTGGCCACAATAGGCGTCGGTTCTTACTGATAACCGACGCCAACCATGAAAGAGACGTCGGTTTTTTTACTAATAACCGACGTCGTATGTCTTTGGTGGCGGTTTTATACAAATAACTGACACCTATGTTCTGATTTTTTTTTCTTATCAGTTTGCAGGTCTGCTGTATGGCTGGTCGCAGGATGCAAAACCTGTATTTAGTTCTGAACTGCAGGTTTACAACATCTATTGATATCAACCAACAACAGGCCACAAACCTACAAAGTCATTCACATTCAGACACATGTATTGATCAAATACATATAGAAACATGCAAAGTCATTTACATTCACATTCAGTTCCATTCATTTCATCTCTTTTCACATTCAGACATTCATGTATTGATCAGTAAAAGACATCCACACATATGACAATTCAGAAAAAGTCATTCACATTCACACAAAAATAATTATGAGAACAAAGTTTAGAAATATTATTCTTTATTCATCATCGTCATCATTGTCATCATTGTCCCAATTATATTTAAAAATTCCCACTCTTTGTAGGGCTTTTTCCCATTCTTCTCTTACAACATCTAATTCCTCCCTCGTATAGGGAGTATGTACATCTAATAACTTTCCACCTGTGCTGAAGTCAGTTTTAAACACCTACAAAGAGAATGACGTATATATATAATTAATAATATATAATAAGATTGATATATCTCGTATTATCTAATGAGACTATATATAATACCTGATGTATAGTATCGATTTCCATTATGACATATTTGATGATTAGGTCCATAAATCGCATCACATAGTAGGCACATGCCCAACGGTTGTCTTGTGTAGCACACTATAAATTGAAACATACAAAATATTCAAAAATACAAATAAGCATAGTTCACATAAATAAAATATACATTGGATTCGGGAAATTACTTTCACATTCTTTCAAACTAGTGGTTGATTCTTTTTTCTGGGGACCTTTCCTCCAGCTTTTTTGAACTCTTGTAAAGCCCTACATGTTAATGTAACACATTAAATTGCATAATTAAATAGTAATGTAATAACAGATGTTAACGGATATAAAAATATAAAATATTTCTCACGAGAATAATGACCTTTTCATTGTGTGTCCATATAATGTATTCAATTCATTCCCCATAGGATCTAGATAATAGACAGTGAACGTCTTGGGGACAATAACTAGTAACTCCCAATGCCTACCACTATACGTAAGAAAGTTAAAAATTAATAACTCAAAATCCACAATAAAAATATAATTTTCTTAAGTCCAAATTATAAGCAAAGTAAACTTACTCGACATTGAATGGGGCTATTATCACCTTCTTATTTTTACCAAAATATTAAAAAGCATCACAGCAGTATGAAGTAACTGAAGAAGGGTTTGTATCTACAAGACTAATTAAAGATGGAACCAAAAATCCCACATGGGAAAATATAAAATATGTACATATCATGTGTAAGTGGATGCAAAACATGTATTACGTATGAATTAATATATAAGAAACCAAATCACCGTATATAAAACAAGGTATACGGATGTATAAACAAGATCTCACCATATCCACACCTTTATCATAGATGTGTTCAGCCAATCATAACGAAACAACTCCAAAATAACTTGTAAAAATAGCTTGTTTTCATATGATTGACCTGCATTAATACCTATGCATTAATATGTATGCAAAACTTATATAAATAGATTATTATCGTATGATTGAACTACATCATCCTCCGGAATTGTAACATTTATAGGGCAATTTCGATCATGTTCGTCGATCCATACTGCCATACCCCTACAATTAGGACCTAACAAGGCATGTAGGTCCCTTGGAAGCCAACTTGGTAGTTGAGGAGGTGGACGTGGAGGCCGAGATGTAGCGGGTGTCGTCTTTTAGACCTGTATATATAATTTTAGATCAATTGACTCATATATACACACTAAAAAATTAATGTAATGTAAATTTACCATACAATATTAGTATATACAACATCCACTTTGGGCCACATTATCACTCTGCCTTCTGCCTCACCAAGCGTTTCAGAATCTGGGTGGGCATATGGCAGTTGAAGATCCCTCCAATCGGGGAGTTTATGTATTGGGCTAACACGAACCGCACCAGCTGGTACTGGAGTCCCATGAAACATCTCCCCTGGAAGGTCTGGGTAAGCTTGTGCCTCTGCAACGATATATTCTTTACTTTTTAGACGACATGGCTTCAACCCCTACAAATTTACGTAAAGAATGTTATATACATATGTACATAAATATATCATCTTGAAAAGACTAACTACTATGTCATAAAAATTCTTACAGCGGATGTGCTAGGGGGTGGGTCTATAGGATTACTCACAACCTCTACAGTAGGAGTAATAGAAGTGCGGCACGTCACAGGTACCGTCTGAGTGGCCGTCTGAGACGTCTGCCACTTCACCATTGCTTCTTGAACTTTCCTCACAATTAATTCATCTACCTATACATGGATAAAAGAAACGTAGTCGATTATTGAATTCCTTTTCACAATAACATTCTAAAAAAAGAATAGGTTACCTCAACTTGTAAAATTCCCGCTTTTAGGACAGGTTTGCGCTGGGATGGCCCAAAGAACGCTTTGATGCCCACACCAACACATGCACCCCTAACACGTCCAAGATGTTCTGGGTTACCCAGAGAAACTGTCAATTCATCCCTTGTGTCCTCAGGTATGAACTTGCCTTCCTTTCTCTGCTCGTGCAGCTCCCGCTAATCGCCATCAACAGAAATTGGTAAGTAAACATAACAATAATCAATATCGATCAATTTCTCTAAGAGTTGAATTTTACCATTTTTGCAGCCGCCTCAGTAGTTTCAGGCTTCATTATATCTCCCTTCTTGTTTTGACTCTCAGCTATCCACATAACATGGTGAGGCAGAGGTGCAGGACCAATAGTAGACGACTCCTGAGTAGCAGCAGACTGAGCAGTAGACTCAGCCTGTAGTCTTTGGCGAACGCCTACATAGCCTCTTGGACCCATTGTGTGGTCATGCACATTCAGTGCACGCCTTTCTCTTTGAGCATCACTGATAGCCTTGTTAGTAAGCACATTGATTTGGTTAGTAACACTAAAGGTTAATCTTGAATAGGTAAATACATAAGAACGTATATTAATTAAATTGGGAGTGGTGCTTAATACCTTGAATTCATATGTTTTTCTTTGGGTAACAAAGTCCTCCCAGTCTTTGGTGTCCAGGTAGTTCCATTGCTCAATGGCTGTCTTTTGTCTAAATTTATTTTTTAAAGAGAATACAAACAAAAATTATTAGTGTAGAGTTAGTCAAAAAGTGATCAATGTCTAGATTTAGAAATCAATCAAGAACCTCTTCTCATCATCGCGTATGTAATCTCAGGTGAGATTTGTCCTATAGTTCCTTAGGACCCTCCCACAGCGTTGCATCACGTATTTACGATGCAACTTTTCATCCAGATCAAATATACTCTGCAAAATAGAATTGCTATTAACTAGTATCCTAAAAATTAGTAATCTACAAAAATAGAATTTCGAATAATAATAACTCACGCATAGTTCCTTCCATATTAAGTCTTTCTTCCCCTTAGGAACATTATGCCAGGATTCAAAAATAGGACTACAATGGCTGCGAGTAAGAACCCCAAGATATGAAATAAATGAGTTGTGGTTCACTCCAATTGGATTTCCTGCATGATTGAAATCCACAACCATTTTTGGTCCATTGCCCCTTTGTTGTACTAACTTGTTCATCATTGTGATGCCCCTCACCTTCTCAATTATTTTTTGCTGCTCATCATGTGTCCCAATTTCTTCAGGGGGTACATCACCAACCTAAAATTTGATACAAAAACACACTTAGAGGATATAACTATAAATGAACATATAGATAGAAACCTCAGGGATATATTTTTAAAACTTACATTGTGAGGTGGCGCATTGACGTCCTCACCCTCACGGTAATCATCAGCACAGTCATCAGGAGAATGCTCAGCCATCTGAAAGTTCGCATTCACATTGTAAAGTTCACATTGTAAAGTAAAGTTCACATTGTAAAGTTCACATTGTAAAGTTCACATTCACATTGTAAAGCAATTCACATTGTAAAGTTCACGTTCACATTGTAAAGTTCACATTCAGAAAAATAAAACATATAAAAAAAATATAAACATGCATGCCTCTAATATTGCGATCTTTTATCAATTAACAATCCTTCATTGTGATCTCCACACACATACAAGTCATCATTAGCTTCAATATTTGGTGGTGTTGGCAACCCAATTGAGAATGGACTGGAGTCATCATACTTATCATAGTACTCTTCTTCATCTATAGGATCTTCAATGAACTGTCTTTTACCAAGAAGAACAACCGATCATTTATCATTTGCAAGATCATCGATATAAAATACTTCTTTCGCTTGTGATGCCAATATGAATGGTTCACCCTTCTCGCCAATATTTTCAAAGTTCACTAATGTGAAACCCAATTCATCCACTATAACTCCTTTGGTGTTATCAACCCAATTACATTTAAAGAGTGGAATTCTAAAATCTACGTAGTCAAACTCCCATATGTCTTCAGTGATACCGTAATATGACATTTTAGCTTTATGTGGACTCTTATCCTTTGCACTTGCAAAAAACAATGAAGACGCTTGAAGGGTGACCCCACTGTTTTGGACGACACTTTTATCATCTTGACGCTTTGTGTAATATGAGAATCCATTTATGTCAAACCCTTCATAAGACATAACATTCAATTTTGGTTTAAAGGAGAGGCATTTGATAGTTTCAGTAAGATTATCTGGTATTTGAGATAGTTGATGTAAGACTTTATCTTCAAACCACTTAATAAATGTCTTGTTATGCTCTCTAGCAAGCCACATTGAATTGGCTCGAGGATATTGTCTCTTGATGAAACTGGTATGTTCCTCGATATAAACACTCACTTCGTCGATGTTGTGTAAAATATACAAGTGACCTTGTTCCAACTGCTCACAGTTGATTACTTTCATCCGTGATCCCAAAACTCCTTTGCCAAAATGCTCCTCAATATTCTTGTCATTAACAGGAGCGTCATTAGCACTCAAAAAGTCATTGCAAAAATCCATAACCTCTCTCACCACATAACCCTCAATAATACTCCCTTCAGGCCAATAACGGTTTCGAACATCACCTTTAAAAATGCTCATGTATCATTCAAAGGGATACATCCACTTCAAGAAAACTGGTCCCAACATTTTCACTTATGTAGTCAAGTGGACAACAAGATGTACCATGATATCAAAGAACGAAGGAGGAAAATACATCTCAAGCTGACATAGGGTAACAACCACTTATCTTTGCAATTTATCAAGAGTATCAGGGTCAATAACTTTGCTACACAGACTGTTGAAAAAGAAACAAAGTCTGGTGATTGCAAACCTTACATGCTTCGTCAATATAGATCGAATTGCCACAAAAAATATTTGTTGCATTAGAGTGTGACAATCATGAGATTTAAGACCTATCAAATTTAGATCTTTCATTGATACCAATGTATGGATGTTGGATGAGTAACCCTGTGGCACCTTAACATTTACCAAACATTCACAAAAAGCTTTCTTCTCCTTTCTCAACAATGTGTAACAAGCGGGAGGTAAGTATGTTCTCTGATCACTACTAACTACTTCTATTAATTCTATCCTTATTCCCATTTCACGTAGGTCCATTCTGAATTTTATCCCATCTTTAGTCTTACCTGGTATATTCAACAGAGTACCGATGACGCTATCATAGTTATTTTTCTCAACATGCATGACATCAATACAATGTCTGGCTGCCAAAGAACTCCAATAAGGAAGATCCCAAAATATTGACTTCTTCTTGAATAAAGATTTGTCACTCCGTGTGGCCATCGTACATTGTGATCTCTTACCAAATTCATTGGCAAAGTCTTTTACTCTTTCATAAACATCCTCCCTTGGTATAGGTTTAGGTGCACTTCGTTCCTCATTTTGTCCATTGAATGCGTTGCGCAACCTATGATACAGATGGAATTTTGGAAGAAACCTTCAATGACCAAGATATATAGTCTTTCCACCATGTTTTAGTCGTATTGAATCAGTGTTCTCTTCACATATAGGACACACTTTAGATCCTTTGACAATATATCCAGACAAATTCTCATATTCTAGAAAGTTATTAACAGTGTAAAACAACATAGCGTGCAAACAAAATGTCTCTCTTCGTGAAGCATCATAGGTCATCACACCTTCACCCCAGAGTTTCTTCAAGTTATCAATCAGAGGTTCAAGATAAACGTCGATATCATTTCCAGGTTGTTTAGGGCCCGATATCAACAATGACAGCATAACATACTTATTTTTCATACACAACCAGGGAGGAAGATTGTATATAACAAGCATAACTGGCCAAGTGCTATGTCGGCTGCTCAATGTCCCGTACAGATTCATCACATCTGTACAAAGCCCAAGTCTTAGATTCCTGACTTCTTCACCGAATTCAGGGTACAATAAATCAATCTTCTTCCACTGTGGGGAATCATATGCATGTCATAGGATCCTATCATTATTTTTCTTAGCATCTGCATGCCACCTCAAATTCTTCACATATATCGGATTGGCAAATAAACGTTGAAACCGTGGTATTATAGGTAGATACCACATCACCTTGGCAGGAGAACCAGTTTTGGACTCCCCTGAAGTCATCAATTTATACCTTGACGCACCACATTTGGGACAATCTTTCAAATCCACATAGTCCTTTTGAAATAATACACAATCATTCGGGCATGTGTGTATCTTCTTGGCCTCCATTCCCATTGGGCACAATAATTTCTTTAACCGGTATGTTGAGATTGGCAGCTCGTTTCCTTCAGGAAGAATTTCTTTCAACAAAGACAACAATGATGTGAAGATTTTGTCACTCCATCTATTGTTAGCTTTCATCTTATACAATCTCAACACAGCGCTAAGCTTTGTCAACTTGCAACCTATGTATAACAGTATCTCAGCATCATGCACAATGTTTCTAAACATGGGAGGTAGATCGGTGTGCTCTACCCCACAACTATCCAACATCGCATCAACGATGTCTACTGGAACTGGTTCATTGACATCAACGTCATCAGAGGCAATTTCTTCTTCCACACAAGCACTACTATCGACATCCACTGATTTCAGGTTTGAAATATCTCCATGCCAGTGCCATTCTGTATAGCCTTGTATAATCCCATCGCACATGACATGACTTTTGATTTCGTCACCAGTGCTGACTTTCAAGTTGTTACCGTAATGTCTACATGGATAGTAGAACCTATCTCTAGGTTGTTTCCTATGTTCCTCGACAAATCTAATAAACTGATCAAGACCAAAAATAAACTCTGGGGTGTGGCGATTTAGAATGGACATCCATGATCTATCCATTCTATGATCAAAGAGAAAATAAGTATATGTTAGAACAAGATTAGGGTCTAGGGTTAAAAGATTAAGGTTTATGGTTAAAACTTTAGGGTTTAAGGTCTTATATATAATAAATGTGTATCACCTATCTAATTCTTGAACACCTAATCTCACTAGTAATTGTATAATGTGTATTGGGTTTTCAAGAAAATTTCGGCAACATTTCCCCACTGTTCTCCAAGTACATATGTACTTAGAGAACAAACGGGGAAGTGCTACTGAAATTTTATTGAAAACCAAATACACATTATACACTTACATCCTAAGTGAGATTAGGTGTTTAAGAACAGTCCCAAACCAGGGACTATCCAAAAATTACTCCTAAAAAAATATAACATCACTCATGTACGACCTTCAACCACCTAGTCTTCAACGGTGTTTGTAGAGCTCCTGGTCTTTACCCGGATTGTGGTTGACGGTCGTCCCTCTGAGTGGAAGAAATCTCATGCCTCTATAGATAGTCCACATGGACTACCAGGAACTATAATCATCTTGATGGACAGACTAAAAGGAGTAGTTCCCTTCTATCGACATACTTGTCACCGACACACTCTCCCACCATCAGTCACTTTTCTGCAGTTGTCTATCCCTCGTTGTTCCTCCCTTGATGGGTATAACTTGTTGGGGCTTTCTCGGTTACCAAAACCAGAGAGGAAAACAACTTTGCAGAGAAACTGATGTTCTGAGTTGTGTGTTCTGAGAATCCCCATGTACCCCTCTATTTATAGTAGAGGGTAGGGTAAGGGGTCCCAGTCTGTGCAGGAGTAGAAGGGTCCGGATTTTCCACAAACTGATTGCACTGCGGCAGGTGAACAGGTCAGTTCATAACTGAACCGGTCGTTTGGGAAGGTGAGCTGATCGGTTCACCAAGTGAACTAGTCGTTTCACTTCCCATACATGCCTGAAACTAAATTTCCTTATTTGTTTCTAATTAATGCAAAGATTAATTCTTATCGCATTCGAATTGAAAAAGTGAAATGAGGATCTTTTCTTATGAATCAAGAAACCCAACACTTGCTCATTTGGTTCAAGTGAACCGATTGTTTCACTAGAGTGAACCGGTTGTATCACTGACCATGAGTCGGTCAGTTTACCCAGTGAACCGGTCGATTCATGATCCATTTTGTGCATAACTCAGTCAATGTAGTTCTCAATCAATCTGACACTCTAATCAATTGGTTCAACACTTGAACTTGATGATTCTGAGTCAAGTCTATTGATTGAATGTTTAATTGAGTGCCTAAACACTTTAGTAATCAATCTAAACATCATTCATGGATAAACTCCTCTTCTATATTAATCCTATATGTGTGACCCTATAGGTCCCATTTCACGTTGGCAGTGAATGTCCATAACTATCTTATGACTTCATAAGCAAAGAGTGGTGCCTAGTCGCACATCAGTGCTACCCAGGTGAAAAGGAAAGCTGGAGAACAACTTTCAACCTACAATCTGTTATTGGTGTTACAGTGAATGTATAGTTTCTTTGTCGCTGATATCCAGATTGAACTTGAGACATGGACTTGTCATCCTCTACAAATGTTCAATCCATGTTTCTTGAACCAGAGCAGACTATTTGAGATATATACAAGATCAGTATCATATATTGACTCGCATGTACATGGCCATTATTTCTCAGTCTCTCTTATCAAGTGACCAGGATATCATACTCCCTTAGGAGGGACAAATTCCATATCTATCACTCACAATAAAAACCCCATGTGTCAAAGTCACCTAATCATCACCTTTATAACAATCCATATTTTAAGACTGTGTTTGATGATATTAAAGTGTACCCAATGACATGTGATGAGTGTAGTGATTTCAGGTCTAAGAACCACAGTCACCACCAATACAATAAGCGATGATCCTACTAACCAAGTATGGTTTCCATGCATCACTCATATGGTGGGTCTGTTTGATACGTTGTTCTCTAACATGTATCTATGTGCTTGGTTTGATATCATATATCATGACTGATGAGATTTTATCATCAACCAACACACACTTTAGTCTTATGTATTATTGATGTCTATGGATATTTTCTTAATAATCGACTAGGGACATAACAAGAATGTATGCTCTTAACATTTGTATGATCTCATCATTCAGGTCCATAACCCGAAGACATACATCATTGAGTAATACAATTCCTTAGACATCTAACATGTTATATCATTATCTCAAAACAGATTAAATGTATAGATGGAAATTGCCTTTAATATTATTCAAATCATTTACAAAGTATGCCATTACAATCATCATATGACTAACTCTATGGGCATACATACCAACAGACTCCCACTTGCAATTAGATCCAATCACCCATGAATCTCAATCCTTGTGATCTAGCATGGCCATCATGCTTCTGATGTGAAAGTGCCTTAGTCAAGGGATCAACAATATTGTCTTCAGTTGGTACTCTACAAATCTTCACATCTCCTCATTGTACAATATCTCATATGAGATGGAAGCACGATTGTATGTGCTTGATCGCTGATGTGATCTGGGTTCTTTAGCTTGTGCAATAGCTCCATTGTTGTCACAATAAAGCCCAACTGCATCACAGATGCTAGGAACCACCCCAAGTTCAAAGATTAACTTCTTGATCCACACAACCTCCTTTGTTGCATTGGATGCAGCAATATACTAGGCCTCTGTCATAGAATCCACAACTGTCTCTTGCTTAGAACTCTTCCAGCTCACAGCTCCATTGTTGAGGCAAAACACAAATCTTGACCGTGATCTATAATCATCTTTATCAGTTTGGAAGTTTGCATCGGTGTAACCCTTTACCACCAACTCTTCCTCACTACCGTAAATGAGGAACCGATCCTTAGTCCATCTCAAGTACTTTAGGATGTTCTTCATGGTTGTCCAGTGAGCATCTCTAGGATCTGACTGGTATATGGTCATCATTCTAAGTGCATATCAGACATCGAGATGAGTGCACAACATTGCATACATGATAGATCTAATTGTTGATGCATATGGAATCCCATTCATGTGTTCCCTCTCTTCACAAGATTTGGGACATTGAGCTCTAGAGATGGGAACTCCATGTACCATGGGTATGTTTCCTCTCTTTGAGTTCTCTATGTTGAACCTCTTCAACACTTTGTCAATGTATGTGCTTTGACTTAGTCCAAGAAGCCTTCTGGATCTATCTCTATAGATCTTGACCCCTAAGATATAGGAAGTTTCTCCCAAGTCTTTCATTGAGAATGCATTTCCAGGCCATGTCTTTACCTTTTTTAAAGCAGGGATGTCATTCTCCATCAATAGTATGTCATCTACATATAATATGAGGAATGTAGTCATGCTCCTACTAACCTTCTTGTACACACAAGGTTCATCTTCATTTTGACTAAAGTCAAACTCTATGTTCCTCTTGTTCATCTATTGTTCAATGTATTCTTGTTGGTCTCGAACCACTTTGAGATCCACTTTCCTCCCACTGCTTCCTTTAGAAATAAATTTCTTTTCTAGGAATATAGCATTCTTGGCAACAAACACTTTGTTGTCGGTTGGGTGGTATAAGTAGTATCCCCTTGTTTCTTTGGGATATCCAACAAAATAACACTTATCGAATTTGGGTCCAAGCTTTTTAGGAAATGTTTTCTTGACATAAGCTTCACATCCCCGAACCTTCATAAAAGACACATCGGGACACTTCCCGTACCATATCTCATATGGTGTCTTTTAAACCGATTTAGATGGTATACGGTTAAGTTTAAACGTGGTAGTTGTTAGAGCATGTCCCCAGAAAGAAGTTGGGAGATCGAAAAAACTCATCACAGATTACACCATGTCCAGTAATGTGTGATTCCTTCTTTTTGATACACCATTATGTTGTGGTGTTCCAGGTGGAGTCCATTGTGATACAATACCACAGGCTCTCAGAAGGTCCTCAAACTCTTGGCTTAAGTATTCTCCACCTCGATCAGATCAAAGTGCTTTAATACTTTTTCCAAGTTGGTTTTGTACTTCATTCATGAAATCCTTGAACCTTTTAAGAGTCTCTGACTTATGTTTCATCAAGTAAATATATCCATACCTACTGAAGTCATCAATAAAGGTAATGAAGTACTGATACCCACCTCTAGCATTTGTTCTAAAAGGCCCACATACATCAGTATGTATGAGTCCTAATAGATCACTCGCTCTTTCACCTTTTCCTGAAAAGGGAGCCTTGGTCATCTTTCCCAATAAACAAGATTCACATGCCTCTAATGATTCAAGATCAAAAGAGTCCAGATAACCGTCTTTATGGAGTCTATATATGTGATTCTCATTTATGTGCCCTAGAAAACAATGCCATAGGTATGTTTTGTTTGAGTCATTGAGTTTTCATCTTTTGGTGTTTATGTTGTATATACTTGTCTATATATCTATCAAATATAGACCATAATACATTGGGGCACTGCCATAAAAGATCCCATCTTTAGAAATGGAAAATTTTCCATTCTTAATAAGAAATTCAAATCCATCCTTGTCCAAACAAGATACAGAAATGATATTCCTATTAATGGAAGGTACATAATAGCAATTTTGTAACTCTATTATCAGCCCACTTGGTAGAGATAACTCATAGGTTCCTACTACACTAGTAGCAACTCTTGCTCCATTAGCAACACATAGTTCAACCTCTTTCTTTTGCTAAAGGCCTACTTCTTTTCAGATCCTTCACATTTGAACAAATGTGTGATCCACATCCGGTATCCAATACCCATGATGAAGAAGTAGTAAAGTTAATTTCAATTACGTATACACTGGAAGTAGAGATCTCTATCTCTTGCTTCGTCTTCCTTTATTCCCTTAATCCTCTTAGTATTTTGAGCTGAAGATTTGGACTTTAGCTTGGCAGGAGAACGCTTCTCTTCCTTGCCTATGTCCTTGGACTCCATTCCACTTATCGTTATCATGGAACTATCCTTCTTCATTTGTGCTTCAACATTTGTCAAAATGTCAAGCAACTCTGACAGCGGTTTATCCATGGTACACAAGTAGTAATGCTTGATAAACATGCTATATGATTTAGGCAACACAAAGGAAATCCCAGTTTCTCTAGACGTTCTATATTCCCAATCATATTGAACACATAGGGTCTAACTAGATCTCCCTCCGTTATTTTGCATTCAAACAACACCTTAGGCGTACATAGAGCGGATTCTACAGCCATTGGTATCTTAGGAATTTGAAGAACACTTCTCATAGTCCTTAACCAGTTATCAAAATATATCTCAATTGAATTGTCTAATTTCAACCACTACTACAGAAACAACATTCAGTGTCGCTTTTCTGGGCGTCGGTTCTTTAGGAAAACCGACGCCTACAATATTAGACGTCGGTTATTTAGGCAAACCGACGTCTATATTTGAAGACCAGCCAGACACAGGTACCGCTTTGAATACAACGTCAGTTGTTAATAACAAACCGACGCCTAAAGTCGCCCCACAAAATCCAATTTTCACGCAAAAAAAAGTGTCATTTTCAGCGTCGGTTATGTAGATAGAAACCGACACCTATGTGTGATGAATATTTGCGTGAAAAGTGTCACTTTCAGCGTCGGTTATCCTTTGATAACTAACGCTGAAAGTGCTTCCCGCCAAACAATTTTGTGAAAATATCGTCTGATTGGATGTCGGTTGGTTCAAACAACCGACGCTAAAGAGGTTTAGGCGTCGGTTGTTTGAAACAACCGACGCTATTTAGGAACTTAATATCCCACAATCGCCCGACTCTTCCCCTTTCTTCTGTTTCATTGCGAGCCGATTTCCCTTTTCTTCTCTGTTGTCGCCCGACCACGCCGCCGATTTCTCCTCCATGAAAGCTCCTTCTTCCTCCACGACAGCGCTGCCGCGCCCTCTTTTCCGTCGCCACTACTGCTGCCTCTTCCCCTTCTCCGCGCCCCCTTCTCCGCCGCGCCCCCTTCTCCGCAGCCACTGTTGCTCCTTAGTCTACCTACCCTGCAACCTGGAGCTCGCCGCCGCGCTGCCTTCCTCCTTGCCGCCGCCCGCCGACGCCACTGCTCCTTGGTCTGTCTGCCCTACCACCTGGAGCTCGCCGACCACCGCTGCACCTGCCTGCCCTGCCGCCTAGAGCTCGCCGGTCACCGCCACCACTGCTGGGAGGTCAGTTGTTGTTGCTCGCCTAATATTGCATCTAAATCTAGGTTTCACCACTTCCCTACTATGCTTCCTCCAGTACTGCTCCGCCAGATTGTATTCACCTATTCAAGATTAACATTTAGTGCTACTAACCAAATCATTAATATGCATACTAACTAGGCCCTCAGTGATGCACAAAAAGCAAGGCGTGTACTGAATGTGCATGACCACACTATGGGTCCAAAAGGCTATACAAGCATTCGCCAAAGACTACAGGTGGAGTCTGCGGCTACTCAGGAGTCTGCTCCTACTCAGGAGTCTGCCACACCCATGCCTCGCCATGATATCTGGATAGCTGGGAGGCAAAACAAGAAGGGTGAAATAAAGAAGCCCGTAACTACTGAGGCGGCTGCGAAAATGGTAAAATACAACTCTTAGAGCAATCGTTTGAATATTGATTATTTGTGGTATTAACTTACCAATTTCTGTTGATGGTGATTAGCGAGAGCTGCACGAGCAGAGGAAACAAGGCACGTTCATCCCTCAAGGCACAATGGATGAATTGACAGTTGCTCTAGGTAACCCAAAGCATCCTGGACATGTTAGGGGTACAGGCGCTGGTGTGGGCATCAAAGCATTCTTTGGGCCATCCCAGCGCAAACCAAGAGTGGGACTTTCTCAAGAAGAGGTAACATATTCTTTTTTAGAATGTTACTGCAAAAGGAAATTTAATAATAAGAAGCTAATGTTTCTTTTATCCATGTATAGGAGAATAAGAGAGTCGAGGATATAGTTGCTAAGAAGGTCAACGATGTAGTTGCTGAGAAGGTCAAGGAAGAATTGCTGCAGTGGCAGGCATCTCAGGCTTCCAATCAGCCTATGGCGACCCACTCTTCTCCTGATGCACAGACTGCGAGTAATCCTGGAGACCCATCGCCTAACACGTCTGCTGTAAGTATTGTTTATGACATTGTAGCTAGTCTTTTCAAGATGATATGTTTTCAATATGATATGTATATATGTATAACATTCTTTATGTAAATTTGTAGGCATTGAAGCCATGCCACTTAAGAATGCAAGACTATGTTGTTGCAGAGGCGCAGGCTTACCCATCCCTTCCTGGGGAAAAGTTTCACGGGACTCCAATGCCACAGGGCTACGTTCGTGTGGGCCCATTACGTGTGTTACCCGATTGGAGGGAAGCTACATTGCCATATCCCCACCCGAATATTGATACACTTACTGAGGCAGAAGGCGGGGTCATATTGTGACCCAAAGCAGATTTCGTCTACACTACTGAAATTGTAAGATAAATTTACATTGATTTAGACTGTTAATGTGTATATATGAGGTCAACTGATCTGAAATTATATATACAGGTTAAAAAGAAGACACCAGGAGCACCTAGGCCTCCACCTCCACTTCCCGCATTACCAACTTGGGTTCCAACTGACCTAACATACTCGTTAGGTCCTGCTTGTAGGGGAATGGCATGTTGGCTGCGGGAACATAATATACATTGCCCCATAATTGTTTCTTTAGATGCAGATTATGCAGGTCAATCATACGATAGCTCTTTATTTATACAATATATTATTGAGTTGTTTATGTATGCTTGGCTAAATACATCAATGATAGAGACATGGATAAGGTGAGATCTTGTTTATACATCCATATACCTTGTGTAAGATCTGGTGATCTGGTTTCTTATATATTAATGCATATGTAATACATGTTTTGCAGCTACTTAGTCGAAGATCATTGCAAACAATTTGCATTTGATCATGTGTTCAACAATACTGTATAGATGCTTTTACAATTTTTGGTCAGCAAAAGAAGACGATAATAATAGCTCCATTCAATGTCAAGTAAGTTTACTTTATTTATAATTTGGACTTAAGAAAATTCCATTTTTATTGTGCATTTTGAGTTATTAATTGTTAACTTTTTACCTCTAGCGGTAGACATTGGGAGTTACTAGTTATTGTCCCTGGGACATTCACTGTTTATTATCTAGATCCCGCGGGAAGTACATTAAACACTAAAATTGGACACGTAATGAGAATGCCATTATTCTGGTGAGAAATATTTCATTTTTGTATCTGTTAACATCTGTTATTACATTACTATTTACTTATGCAATTTACTGTGTTATATTAACATGTAGGAGTTTAGATGCATTCAAAAAGGTTGGAGGAACGGTCCCAAGGAACAAGAACCAGCCAATAAATTGGCAGAACGTACAAGTAAGTTCCTGACCCCAATGTATATATTATTGATGTGAATTGTGCTTAGTTGTATTATTTTGTATGTTTCAATTTATAGTGCGCTATACAAGACAACGGATGGGCATGCGCATACTATGTGATGTGATTTATGCAGATAATTATCCGACATGCCGCATTGGACATCGATACCATACATGAGGTATTATATATAGTCTCATTAGTTAGTATGAAATATATCAATCTTATTTTTATATTATTACTTATATATATACATCATTCTCTTTGCAGGTGTTTAAAACTAACCACACTATAGGTAAATGCTTAAAAAATATACATGCTCCATATACAATGGAAGCATTAAATGAAATAAGAGAAGAATGGGCAAAAGCCATACAAGCAGTGGCAACTGTAAGATATAATTGGGATGTTGATAGTGATAATGAATGATACTTTGTAAATGAATATTTCTGAATGTTAATACATGTATTTGAATGTTTCTATATGTGTGAATGTGAGAATTGAATTGATGTCTGAATATATCTACTTGTGTGAAATTTTCCTTGGGACTTTTGCAGGTTTGTGGCCTGTTTGTAGGTTGATATCAATGGATGTTGTAAACCTGCAGTTCAGAAAAATGAACTGCAGGTTCTCATCCTGCTGACCAGCCACAGCAAGCCTGCAAACTGATATGAAAAAAAAAATAGATATAGGCGTCAGTTATTTACAGAAAATCGTCAGCAAAGACCTACAGCGTCGGGTTTTTTAACAAAACTGACGCCTAATGTGGCCACGGCCGTACTGGAAATGGCGTCAGTTGTTCGTGTCAAACCGATGCCTATAATACATATAGGCGTCGGTCTTTTAGTAGATAACCGACGCCAAAAGGGTTCATGCCACAGAAAATGGCGTCATCTAGGACACTTTCTGCGTCGGTTACCAATTAAACACTGACGCTATATTCCATATAGGCGTCGGTCTTTTGGTAGATAACCGACGCAGAATGTGTCCTAGATGACGTCATTTTCTGTGGCGCAAACCCTTTTGGCGTCGGTTGTTTATAAACAACCGACGCCTATAAGTTAAATAGGCGTCGGTTAAAAAACCGACGCCGAAGTGTTCGACCTTTAGCGGCGCCCACATAGGCGTCGGTCGGAAACCGACGCCAAAGGGGGTTAAACAACAGATGCCAAAGGATGTTTCTGTAGTAGTGAATGATGATTTCTTTGCCATTTGATTCTACAAGAGAATACATTTGCACTTTGTCAAAACTCCTTTTGATTTAATTTTATTTGAATAAAGTTGACGATATTTAATTAGGCCTTTAATTCATTATTCCTCCCACTATTTTTTTCAAACGCATTGCCCTCACCATCAATTTGGAAGATTGTAGCGTACAACCTTCTAGTGAGCAAGATCTTGATCTCCTCGAAGTCATGGACCAGATAGGGTTGTCACCCACAACTAGATTCTTTCAGGTAGGCAACTTTTGCCAATTGCATCTTATGCAACTCTTGATAGATGTCATGCACAACTCTTTGTCATGTACATCTCCATGCCTCAAGGTGCTTGATCCGATCAAGGTCACCTAGTTAAGTCCAACCCAAATGCCAACACAATGAATATGCACCCTGCTAGGGCAGACCCACATATTCACCATCACACTTCCATGAGATAGACAGTGCACCACGCTAGGGAGTGCCCACACTTAGTCGATCAAGTTTTTCATGTGTGCTACTTTTTGGAAGGCATCTTAAACTTAATATTTATATTGAGGGTTTTGGTATTTATATACATATACATATCCAATTACCACATATATATAGTACATATCATATACATGCTATATCCCACAAGAAAACATACGAAGCGATAAAGCGATGATTATGACCATCCTATTTGTAATTCCTTGAGCCACAAAAAATTACGGTCATGTAGGTCTACATCACATGCATCAACCTGTTGTTGATGAAGATATGTGCTTGGGCCGTTCCGGGTTGATCAACTCATCCTATGACTGATCGGCTTGCCTCCTGGCCAGTCGGCTGGTTATCACAAACAGATCGTCTGACCTCTAGACGGTCAGTTCGTCGGGTCATCGTGCTCCTCGTTAGGCCACCATCTGCTTGTCTCACACCATCAGTCGATCGTCTCGGTCTTTCAGCTGTCTGTATGGGTGCCTACCAGTCTTCGACATAACATGAAATAAAACTATCCTACTTTTACATATTTCTTTGCGAAACCCCGAGTTACATTTGGGGGGAGCAAAGGTAGAAGAGAAGCCTCGAGTTATCTCGAATTGCACCCATAATAGAAGAAAGGACTCAGTACACAAACCGAGATGCAAACAACCACAACCAAATCAACCAAGCACACTCATAGTGGTTTATAGGCCATAACCACACTACACATCCACCATGAAAACCATTTTAGGGCGACACATATCGATTGCATATATACCATATCATATATGTATATAGGGATTTGTGGTGTTTAATAGGATATGCACATCAACCAGTTAAATTATTCACATCAAATGCAATGAATAAATGGCAAAAAACCAAAATCTGATCATATCAATTAATCCTAAAAAATAGTACGTTGATGTGGCTCTAGTACCACTGTTGGATTTTGTGGGACAGAACAGACAACGGAAACAAAAATTTTATCTAACCACAAATCCATAACCAGTAGACCGCATCAACAACTATGCAATAGGAAGGATGGTTAAGCGAGATATACTTGGTCTCGGGATTTGCTCAGCAATAATACCTCGCAACTACTGCGGCCTTCAATCACCTAGTCTTCGACGGCATCTGTGCAGCTCTTGATCTTGACCCAGACTATGGTTGACGGTCGTCCTCCTGAGCGACAGAAATCTCCTCCCTCTATAGATAGTCCACATGGACTACTAGGAACTCTATTTGTCTTGATGGACAGACTAGAAGGATTCATCCCCTTTTGTTGGTGTACTAGTCACCGACACACTCTCCCACCACCAATTTCTTTTCTGCAGTTGTCTTTCCCTTGATGTTCCTCCCTGGACAGGTAGAACTTGCTTGGGCTATCTCGGTTACCAAAACTAGAGAGGAAAATAACTTTGTAGAGCAACTGATGTTCTGATTTGTGTGTTCTGAGAATCCCCATGTACCCCTCTATTTATAGTAGAGGATAGGGTCAGGGTTCCTAGTCTGTGCAGGAGTAGAAGGGTCTGGATTTTCCACAAACTGATTGTACTATAGCAGGCGAACCAATTGGTTCATAACTGAACCAATCGTTTGGCCAGGCGAGCCGATCATTTCACTTCCCATGCATGCCTACAATTGACTTTCCTTATTTATTTCTAATTATTGCAAAGATTAATTCTTGTACCAATAGAATTGAACAAATGAAACGAGGATGTTTTCTCATGAACCGGGAAACCCAACACTTGCTCATTTGGTTCAAGTGAACCGATTGGTTCACTAGAGTGAACCGGTCATCTCACTGGCCATGAGTCGATTGGTTCACCCAATGAACCGGTCGGTTGGTGATCCAGTTTGTGCAAAACTCAGTCAATGCAGTTCTCAATCAATCTGACACTCTAATCCATTGGTTTAACACTTGAATTTGATTATTCTGAGTCAATTCTATTGATTGAATGTTTAATTGAGTGCCTAAACACTTTAGTAATCAATCTAAACATCATTCATGGATAAACTCCTCTTCCAAGTTAATCCTATGTGTGTGACCCTTTAGGTCCAATTTCACGTTGGCAGTGAATGTCCATAACTAACTTATGACTTCACAAGCAAAGAGCAGTGCCTAGTCGTACATAAGTGCTACCCAAGTGAAAAGGAAAGTTGGAAAACAACTTTCAACCTACAATCTGTTATTGGTGTTACATTGAATGTATAGTTTCTTTGTCGCTGATATCCAGATTGAACTTGAGACATGGACTTGTCATCCTCTACAAATGTTCAATCCATGTTTCTTGAACCAGAGCAGACTGTCTGAGATATATACAAGATCAATATCATATATTGACTCGCATGTACATGGCCATTATTTCTCAGTCTCACTTATCAAGTAGCCAGGATATCATACTCTCTTAGAAGGGACAATTCCATATCTATCACTCACAGTCAAAACCACATGTGTCAAAGTCACCCAATCATCACCTTTATAACAACCCATATTTCAGGACTTTGTTTGATGATGTCAAAATGTACCCAACGACATGTGATGAGTGCAGTGATTTTAGGTCTAAGAACCACAGTCACTACCAATACAATAAGAGATGTCCTGACTAACCAAGTGTGGTTTCCATGCATCACTTTTATGGTGGGTCTGTCCGATACATTGTTCTCTAACATGTATCTATGTGCTTGGTTTGATATCATAAATCATGATTGATGAGATTATGCCATTAACCAACACACACTCTAGTCTTATGTATTATTGATGTCTATGGATATTTCCACAATAATAACCGGCTAGGGATATAACAAGAATGTATACTCTTAACATCTATATGATCTCATTGTTCAGGTCCTTAACCTGAAGACATATGTCATTGAGTAATACGATTCCTTAGACATCTAACATGTTGTATCATTATCTCAAAATAGATTAAACATATATATGGAAATTGCCTTTATTATTATTCAAATCATTTACAAAGTATGCCATTACAATCATCATATGATTGGATCTATGGGCATACATACCAACATAAATTGCATATGTATATCATATATATCATATATATATATATATATATATATAAGTTTGGGATTTTATGTGGTAATTAATTAGATATGCATGTTAATCAATATAAACATTCATATTGTATGCAATAAGTAAAAGGTGAAAACCAAAATCTTATCATATCGATTAAATCCCAAAATATAATAAATTGATGAGGCTATGAGACCACTATAGGGAAATATGACATCTGGATAGGCAGTGGAAACAAAAAATATGTTGCCACATTCCCCTTTAACAGATGATCGTGTCAATAACTATGTAATGGGAATGGATGGTTTTGAGGTAATGTCTGATCTTGGAGCATGTCTAGCGATAATTTCCTCAATATAGTAAGCAGATTTCTTCAAGTTGCACCCGGACAGTGTTTGTAGTAGCTCTAGGTTGATTACTATGGACAGTAGCTTGACCTTATCCTACTAGTGGTAGGAAACAACCTCCTTCCCCCTATTGTAGTCCACATGGACCACCAGGAACTCATGTCATTCTAGAAGAACTGACAAGAAGGAGTTATCCCTTCTGGTTGGTGTACTAGAACCAACTTGCTCTCTCAAAATTGTTCTCCCTTGCTATCCCTCCATTTATTGGGTAGGATTTACTCAGGTTCTCTCAGTTACCACAATAAGAGAAGACAACAACTTTCATAGGCAATTGAGTTGTGTCTGAAGAGCCCTCATTACCCCTCTATTTATAGAAGGGTTGGGGTCGGGGTTCCCAGTCTAAGTAGGAGTGGAGGGGACCAGAATTTCATGAATTTTGCATCCTTTGCAAGCGGTGAAACGATCAGTTCATATGTGAACTGATCGGTTCTACCCTTGAATTGTTCATTTCATAAATTTTTCCAATTGAATTGTATTGGAAATTATTATAATATTTAATGCACAACATTATGTCAGCACCAATCCTTGGATAAATCAAATTGATCCACCAATCGATCAGTTTATAACCTGAGCCAATCAATTCATGGTCCTGTGTTCATCGGTTCACTTCCTAAATCGGTCGGTACATGGTCCAAATTGCCAATATTGGTTCAATTGACCCAACACACTGAAACAATCAATTCATCTCTTAAACCGGTCAGTTCAATGTCTAGTTAGTCAACATCCAACCAATGTTGTTTAAATTAAATACCTAACTCTTTAGTAATCAGGTTTAAACTATATTTATGAATGAACTCCTCTTCCAAGTGTATTATATGTGTGCGACCCAACAAGTTCCAAGTTACGTTGGCAGTGAATGTCCTAAACTGATTTATGACATCATAAGCAATGAGCATTATCTAGAAACACATCATTGCTACTCAAGTAATTCACAAAGTTGGAGAATGAATTCAACCTACACTCTGTGATTGGTGTTACAATAATTGTAAAATTCCTTTGTAACTAATATCCAGATTGAACTCTAAGCATGGAATTGTCATCCTCTCAATGTTCAATCCATGTTCCTTGAACTAGAGTAGACTATCTAAGATAAATGTGACCTTAATAGCATATATTGATTCACATGTGCATGTGCATGCTTTTCTCATTCTAGCTTATCAAGTGGCATGGATATCAAACTCCTGTAGCAGGGACAACTCCAATTTGCATCACTCACGGTCATGTCCATGTGTCATAGTGCACCTGATCATCACCTTTTTGGCAACCCTTATTCAAGGCCATGTTGGACAATGTCAAAGTACAAAGAATGACATGTGATGAGTATAGTGACTTCAGTTCTAAGAACTACAATCACCACCATCACTATAAGATGTGATTTCGACTACCAATTATGGTTACCATGTGTCACTCTCAAGGTGGGTTTGTCTGATACAATGTTCTCTTACAAATATCTATGTGTTTGGTTTGATATCATATATCATGACTGATTAGATTATGTCATCAACCAACACACACTATACTCTTATGTGTCATTGTTTTTAATCAGCCTTCCACAATAACATCTGAATAGGTACATAACAATAATGTACATACTCTTAGCATATGTATGATCTCATTGTTTAGGTCATCAACCTAGAGACAAATGTCACTGAGTAATATTATTATTTAGACATTCATTATGTGCCATCATTATCTCAACACTGATTGAAACATAATAAATTGGAAGATTGCCTTTATTATTAATCAAATCATTTATAAGATATGCCATCACAATCATCATATGATTGGATTAATGGGCATACTTACCAACACCATTTTCCTCCCTTATCTTGTTCTTTCTTCTACAGAGACCCTAGGCCATAATTTTATGAAGAAGAATTTTTTGGAGGTTAAATATTGAAGATATGGTGGATGTGTTTTGCTCTAGGGTTTGGATCAAGCTTCTCTGAGGATGTTTGAAGCTTCCTAGCCTAGTTTCTTGCCCTAACCAAGTAAGATCTTCTTATCTACTCTATCTTCCTTGTTGTTCTCTTCCTTCTTTCCTTATCCATGAGTGGAACTATAGAATTTCTTGATGGAAGGTTGTGCATGGGGTTAAGAGACCCTTTCCTTCTTGCTTTTGCCCTAGATCTGCCTTGTTCTTGAGCAAAATGAGCTACCTTGGAGTTTTGTAAGTGCAAAGCTAGGGTTTTTCTTGAGTCGCCTTGATATTTAGACGTTCACCTTCATCTTGAGGTGAGTTATATAACTTTCATCCCGTTTCTTGCTTGCTTTTAACTTGCTCTATATAGATCATGCCCTAAAACTTAGTATTATAGTGAAAGATTATCTTAGTTGCACTATTTTACATACATGCATGATATATGTGTGTTGTTAAGTTATAGTTAGATCATGCAAATGTTCCTTCTAGTACATGCATGATCTACCTTGTCTTTAGAGGTAAGAAAGGATGGTTTTTACTTGGTGTGAATAACTAATTTTCTCTCTTGGTATAAAACCTGATGGTGATACTTTGTGCTAAAATTGGTGGTCTTACTTGGTCTCTAAAATGATGGTTCTTCATGTATTTGGAGTAATGGTTTGTTTAAGAGAGTAGATGGTGATGGTGTTACCTAAAGTTAGAAACTTTGACACTCCTTGATATATGAACCCATGATTATGCAAGTCAATAATCCAGTGACTAGGTTAAGTAAAATGAATTGATGGTATTTTTTTATCCTTGAAGCAATGGTTTTACTTGAGTAAAGGAAAATTTGTTGTTTCTTTGTAATAACTCTACCTAGTATTTAAAATGATGGATTTGTTTTTGGTTAAGTTCTTTGATGAACCAATGGATTGTTTTTGGTTAAGTACTTAGATAGTCTGATGTTTTTAATCTTGGTTAAGTACTTTGAAGAATCGATAGTCTTGACTTTGGTTGAGTGCCTTGATGAACCGATGCTTTGATTTTGGTTAAGTATTCTAATTGATCGATGGACTTGTTCTTGAACAAGTACTCTAAATGATCTGATGATCTTGATTTGACTAAGTATCCCAATGCACCAATGAGTTTACTTGGTGATTAGAATGATGATTTATCTAACATGGTTTTGTTGTCCACTAATGATCTGAAGGTCTTGATTTTGATTAAGTGTCTTAATAATTTTATGGTATTGTTTTTGGCCAAGTTCTTCATTACCCAATGGCCATCTTTTTGGCTAAGTTTTTTAGCAATCCAATGGTCTTGGATTTGTCTAAGTACATCAGCAATCCGATGGGATTTCTATGTATAAGAAGTGGTGTTTTTGGCTAAGTATAAGAATGAATCAATGGTACTTCTACATGAGTTAAATTAATCGACGGGTTATGTAAGTTTGTCATAGAAAGGATGGTTTTCCCTAATGTTTACCTTAGTGTACTAATGAAATGATGTTTTTCTTTGTATTGCCTAAGGGTGATAATGAGCAGATGGTTTCTCTATGAATGTAAATTTGTGATGAAAATCCAATTTATAATTGTTAAATCATTCTTATAATGTTTGAGTGATGAAGGTTTCATATCTTTACCTTCCTCTAATGATGAAATGATGAATAGACACAAATCATATTGCTAAATGTAACTCTACTATGCTAATCTTAGGATTGTCGTGACACTTATGATTGATGAACCCTGATGTTAGATCTGGAAGTAATAACTGTGATGATGACATATTTAACCCTATGTAGGGTAATGAGTGATAATGATGCACTTGAGATAATAGTGTTTTTTTAGCCTGAGTGGCTTTTGGGCATGCTTGAGCCCTAGTAAAAATATAGTCTCTTCATGGATGGCTTTTGTGGTGTGTTGTGAAACCTAATGGGAGTTGGATCCATCTCAAGGATGATAATGAACTTGTATATTGTGATGTTGTGATTAGGAATATGTCTCATATGTTTTATATCTTCTGGAGTTGTTGTAACCATGTTTGCTAGAAATGAATTAGGGTTTATATGTCAAACTTGGTTGATGCAGCCTTAACTCACCTAATTGGCAATAATTAATCAAGTGAAACAATAAGTATGTAGTGTCTTGTGCCATATATCCATTCTAGCGTCAGGACTTGCTGGATGGTAAAACAAGTATTCCAAAAGGGAAGCTCTGAGTCATATATTGTCGAGTATGTTTGTGTGCATGGAGAGTACATCCTTGTCATCCTGATCTTAAGTTTTTTAGGGTAGCTAAGGTCATTCCTCATATTAAGAGAGGTTGAGGCTATGTCTCGAATACTTGTATATGTGATGTGATTGAGGACAGGCACAGTTGTACCTCAGAGGTTGTGCCTTAGATGATAGGGTTGTATACCCTGATTTCTAGTGCCATGACCTATATACCAAGGGCGTACTTGGTTGTAGATTGACTAATATGTCGTTGCGGGAAGCTTGACTAATATGTTTCTGTAATTGACTCATACTGATTGAGGGGAAGAGATATTAGGATTTTGGGTCTCCTAGATCTTGTACGGAACAGATTACGACTTCGAAGTGGTCAGTTGGATGTTTCAATGGTATACCTAAAAGTCCCCAGGGTTTAATTATATATGCAATCTAGTCGTGTAGCAAATCTATCAGGGTTATACAACGATTCACATTGGTTGATAACCCTTTCATGTGTTTTTATAATTCTTAGATGATATAAATTTTGGTAAAGTAAATTAGTTGTGCTTATAATGTTAACTGTATTCATGACGTTGTCTATGTTGTTAGATTTTCTTAAGATGTTACTTATGCTTACGTCGTTAACTATGATTATGATGTTAGCAATGCTAATGATGATAGTTGTTCCTACGATGTTAACAACCTTGAAATGTTATTAACAATGTGAACCTTTCAATTAAGATTTTGATTACGACTGTTCTTAGTAAAGCTTCTATATCTGGCATTTTGAATTCTATTACATTGTCTGTTATAGGTGTTTAATTATGTAGTTTGCTATTAGTAATAAACATTGCTGAGATTTATATCTCTCTCTAGGACATGGGTCTCACCTCATGGGTCACCATATCTTTTTATGTGGTCGTCAGCAGCGCCAGCAGACCCGTGGAAACACTAGGGAGCTATTTAGAAAAACCTTAGAAGAAGGTTGTTTAGATGTCTAGTGGGTCCTAGAGTCGTCCCTATACACTCAGGTCTGTACGAGAAAGTTTGTATACAATGTTTTAACTGACTCAAGATTTTGATAGAAATCAGATGTTTTAACTGACTCAAGAGTCACCATAGTGAATAAGATTGAGAGATGGCAAAATCTCGGACGGGCGATGGAGGAGGCGATTCCTCAGGGGGAGGTGGCGGCGGATCTTCCCAGGGGAATCCTGCTGCTCTGGTGGATCTAGAAGAAGGTGGACTGGGAGGAGGGGTTGTTAGGAGACGAGACTTCAGGCGACCTCCTCCTGGACCTCGTCGTCCTTATGCTCAAGTCCCTGTGACAAGAAGACCATTACAGGTGGGAGTTGAGAAGGATCCGCGTCAATGGACAGATCTGTTCAAGAGACCGTCGAAGGATGTTGATCTAGGTGCGCTGTCACCAAGGCAGGTCGAGGTTAGGGAAGGAGCCATTGTTTACTCGAAGGAGATCCCTGAAAGAAACGCAGTTAGATGGAAGTTGTCCGCGGCTGGCTATGTAGTGGATCTGAAGCCCCACTGGCCGACATTGCAGTCATACCTTCAGGGTTTATGGAAGATCAAGGGCACGATTGAAGTTATCTCAAGAGATAGTGGTTATTTTGTAGTGAACTTCTCGAAGGCTGAAGATCTTGATACTGCCATTGATGGAGGTCCATGGTTCATAGCGGGGAAGCCGCTTATCATGAAGAAGTGGGCGAGAGGTTGTTCTTTGGATAAATTGAAGCTTACTGAGGTCCCGGTGTGGATTCGCTTGTTCGATCTACCACTGGAGCTCTGGGATGAATAAATCTTTGCTTTGATAGGCTCTTATATCGGAACTCCTCTGAAGGTAGACAAGGCAACTTTGGACTTCAGAAGACTGGAATTCGCCCGCATGTTGGTCCTCATTCCGGCGACCTCAAGCTTCTTGTCCACAATTCCACTCCTTAGCGATGATGGGATAGAAGACAGGGTGTCTGTTCACTATGAATGGGTGCCTACTAGATGCGAGGTGTGCGGTACGTTTGGGCACGAAAATACTGGATGTGAGAAGATAGTTGAGAAGGTGAAGAATGTGAAGGTTTGGGTGCCCAAGAGAAGTTTACACAAAGTTGCTGGGGAGGAGAAGAATGTGGTAGAGGAAGTTCAGATTGAAACAAAGCAGTTCCTTGATGCATCTGATGATCCGGTGAAGGAGGTTGAGATGACTCTTGAGTCTTTAGCTCTTACTCTGCTTGATGTTGAAGGTGATGTGGAGGCTGCTGTTTAAAGGTGTGAGGAGGTGGTTAACGAAGTGAATGCTGCTCTAGTAGAAGAACTTATCACCCCTATTAGTAGTGTGGAAGGGGAAGATGGGTTCATTCCTGTAGTTAGAAGTAATAGAAGGAAGACTAAATCTCCACCAAGGGGGCCAACCAAATCCATTGATGTAGCTTATCGCTATGGTGTCAACCTCTCCCCTAATGCGTTCCAAAATCTGTTTATTGATGGAGGTGGGAGTGGTGGTTCTCAGAAGGAAGGAGTCACTATTGAAGGGAGGGTAGATGTTTGTCGAAATGTCATTGGGACTGGCAGGCTTCTAGTCACCCGCCTTCCTAATGGATAGTTCTTTAGCCATTGCTTCCTGTAATGTGCGAGGACTGAATCACTCAGGAAGATAGTCTGCACTCCAGGAAAGTATGGGGAGGAATAATGTGGCTATTGGATGTATTCTTGAAACTAAGTTGAGAAGGAAGAAGGTTGGGAGGACTTTGGACAGACTTTTTGGTGAAGGGGCTTGGATGTCCAACCATAATAGTCATGCTCTGGGAAGGATCATTCTTGTGAATAGAAGGGAGGATGTTCATATGAGGAGTGTAGGTGAATCTGACCAGCACATACATGTTCATGTCTCGTATCCAGGGGAGTTTCTTCTTAACTGCTGTTTATGCTCATAACAATGTTGGTAAGAGAAATGGTCTGTGGGAAGCTATGAAGGTTCTTAAAGATTCTGTCAGTGGTCCGTGGGTTGTCTGTGGAGACTTTAATGCCATCAGGTTTTCCCATGAGAGATTTGGTGCTCATGAGCCTTGTTATAACTCGATGACTAGTTTCAATGATTGTGTGTTGCATACCTCCCTTGTGGAATTGGACCTTAGGGGCTCGAAGTTCACCTGGGACAACAGGCAGGAAGGTGATAAGTTGGTGATGTCTAAGCTTGATAGGGTT
Source organism: Alisma plantago-aquatica (assembly GCA_963693085.1). Lineage (NCBI taxonomy): Eukaryota > Viridiplantae > Streptophyta > Magnoliopsida > Alismatales > Alismataceae > Alisma > Alisma plantago-aquatica. The sequence goes on from OY856410.1 coordinate 22,135,507, forward strand.
TTTTATAATCTTGATCTGTTGGATTCCTTTCCTGATTTTTGGGGTGAAGTGGTTGCTTCTATACATAGTGACCATAGAATGATTCTGATGTATATGGGAAAGGGAAGTAGAAGAAGGAAGGCGCCTTTTTGTTTCATTAATGCATGGTGTCAAAGGGAGGACTTTGCTGAGGTGGTTATGCAGGCTTGGAAGACTGAAGTGGAAGGGAATCCTATGTATCGTGTTTGTAGGAAGTTAGATAATGTCAGGTTTGAGTTGTCGAAATGGAATAAAAAGGTGGTTGGTGATCTTACTGAGGTTGGATACCACAAGGAATATGAGGCTTGTATTGCTCATAATATTGCAGATCAAAACCCACATGATGCTATGGCTGTTCAGGAGGCTAATATGAAGAGGAAAGAAGCTGAGAAAGCATACAAAGCTGAGGAATCCTTTCTTAAACAAAAGTCAAGAGTCAATTGGCTGAAGTTGGGAGATAAAAATTCCAAGTTCTTCTATTCATCTATCAATACAAGAAGGATGAGGAATTCTATTAGATGCCTTATGATTGATGGTGTTGGTGTTACTGATGAGAACCTTATTCATGATGAGTTTGTTAAGTATTATAAGGAGTTGTTTCATGATGATGGGAATGAAGATTTTATTTGGGATGATGATTGGAAGCTTCCTCAACTTTCTGATGAACATATTGTGACTATTGGTGCTCCTGTGACTAAGGAAGAAATTGAAAAAGTCATCCAACAAAGTGATGGTGAGAGGGCCCCTGGTCCAGATGGTTTCAACTTTACTTTCTATAAAGTTTGTTGGGGTATAGTTGGTGATGATGTTACTAAAGCTGTTCAAAACTTCTTTAGAAGTGGCAGGCTCCTTAAGGAGGTTAATAGGACTTTTATTACTCTCATCCCGAAAGGTGGAGATGCTATGAATGTGAAGGATTGGAGGCCCATTTCTTTGTGTAATTCTCTATATAAGATTATTTCTAAAGTGCTTACCAACAGGTTGCATCCTATTCTCCCTGATGTTATTGATAAAGCTCAATGTGCGTTCATCAAAGGAAGATCTATATCTGATGCCACATTGCTGGTCAATGATTTGTTGAATGTGATTATGAAGAGTAACGTTCCTGGTATTTGTGTGAAGGCTGACTTGATGAAAGCTTATGACTCCATTAGATGGAGTTATCTCTATTGGATTCTTGTCAAAATGAAGTTTCCTATCTGTTGGATTGGGTGGGTCTTTGAAATCCTTCATTCCATCAGATTCCAAATTCTGATTAATGGACAACCTTCTGAGGGTTTTGTGCCTAACAGGGGTATTAGGCAAGGGGATCCATTAGCTCCCTACCTTTTGTCATTGCTATGGAAGGCTTATCTGCTATTCTGAATTTTGCTGTCAGGTCGAAGATGATTATTCCTTTCAAAGCTGGTGAAGGTGTCAGTATCACACATGTTCTTTTTGCTGATGATGTAGTTCTGTTCTCTGCTGGTGATGAGAAACCTATTGAGGCTTTGTCTAGAGTCCTCAAGGAGTTTGGAAAGGTTTTGGGGTTGTGTGTCAGTAGTCAGAAATCCTCCTTTTTTGCCAATAAACAGGTTGATACAAATATGGTTGAAAAAGGTCTGAATATCAAACATGAGGTTCTCCCTGTCAAGTACTTGGGACTGCCTTTATTTGTGGGGAGGCTATCTAGAAGTCTCTGTTCTCCTATTATTGATAAAATCAAAGGGCGCCTTGAAGGATGGAAAGCTAGACATCTTTCTTTTGCTAGAAGACTTGAGTTAATCAAGTCTACCCTTTCTTCTTTTCAAGTCTACTGGGCTACTTCTTTCCCATTGCATGTGGCTGTCACTGAGGAGATAGATAATTTGTGCAGGGACTTCTTGTGGGGGGTCCAGATATGGAAAGGAAGAGTCACATTGTAGCTTGGAAACAAGTTTGCTTGCCTAAGGGTGAAGGAGGTCTGGGGCTGAGGAAAGCTAGGGACATGGTGGAAGCTTGTAATTTTCTGAAATTGTGGAATGTGGCTATGAAGAAGGACATGCTGTGGGTGTGTTGGGTGCATGGTAGATATTTGAAGGGTGACTCGATTTGGAGGTGCTCCCTCCAATGCCTCTTGGGTGTGGAAGTAATGTCTTTGTCACAGAGAGAAAATTGTCAGTTCTGTTTTGTTCTCTGTGGGTAATGGAAACCTCATCAAGTTGTGGAGGGATCCATGGTTTGAAGGTAGTTACTTGGAGGAGGCCCTTGGGAAAGGGTGTATTATGAGGAGAGGCACAGGGAAGTTTGCTAACTTGTGCACCCTTATCAGCAATGGTGACTGGATTGATCATAGATCGAGACATATTTCTCAAGTCATCAAGGTCATTAAGGAGGCTGGATACTGTGTTAAGGAAGATGAGGATAGTATTCTCTTGAAAGGGAGTGCTCCAATCAGAATTCGTGATTTCTGGGAGGCTACTAGATAGAATGAGGATGTCCCTTTCTGGACCAAATGGTTATGGAGTTCCAGAGTGGCTATGAGGCATAAAGTGCATGGATGGAAATGCTTCTTAGATAAGCTGCTCACCTTGGATCATATCCGTTCAAGAGGCTTCCAATTCCCCTCAAGGTGTGTGCTATGTGAAGAAGACTCTGAAAGTTTGGATCATTTTCTGTTTAAGTGTGATTATACACAAATTGTTTGGAGGAAGGCAGTTGAGGTAGAGTATCTGCCTAAGTGTCCTTCTTCTTTTGATGAGGTCTGCTCTTGGTCTTCAAAGAAGGTGAAGACTACAGTTCTGATTATATTCCATAGCATTTGGGTGGAAAGGAATAGCAGGATTTTTGGTGGTTTTAAGAAGTGTGCAGATAGTAGATGGATTAGTAGTAGAAAAGACATAGACATTTTTGTATAGTTGTAGTTTCTGTTTTTACCTTCTTGATCTTGGCTCGCATAGTTGTATATACTTTTTTAGTTTAATAGAAATGGCAACACGCTTGTTCTGATAAATATATATATATATATATATATATATATATATATATATATATATATATATATATATATATATATATATATATATGTGGATATCACCTTCTGTGTACATGTTGTGAATGAGACCACGGAGCAATTGTAAAAGATACTTGTCATATTAGATCAATATATGCAAGATGTCGGGCCTTTATGTAAATGTCCTTAGATATGTTTGTGAAGAATAAACCAGTTTCAACTTGCCCCTTTTTATGGATGTTCTTAATTAGTGATCAGTCACGATTTGTATTTGAGTAATCTTGTTCAACATAACGAAGTGTTACAAATATGTTCTATAATCAACATCACTTATCATAATACGCTCATATTAACATAATAATTTAGCTATGTGCTAACATGTAAGTAAACTCATAACATATGTCACACATAATTCCTTTTTCAACTAATATGAAAATAATGGCTAACATATGTTTAATAAGAGGAACAATTGGTGTTTCCATGTCCATAAATATGAATAGTTTACTATTATCTAAATAATATTGAATTAATGGACTAAATAGGTTAAATAAGAAAATTATGGAATCGTGTGCATAATAATATAAGGAAACTCTTTTGGAAATGAATTGAAGATAAATAGACTCAACTAAATGAACATTGATAATACATATATATTATTTTGATAAATATAATGGTAATCAGCTAAAAATCCTAATTGTATTAAAAATCATAAAAAAAAATTAAAACAAAATCTAATGGTAAAACTATGATCTTTGGATCCCAATTAACTTGGGTGCCAAATTTCACATTATTTTAACAGTCCTAGCCATCCTAATTTCATTAAAACAAAATCTACATGTCTTACTAAGTTAACATGTAAACTTTTACCTTGTTTGGGAAATAATTGCTTTCCCAAGTTGATTGGGAGAGAAAAAGAACATCTATTAATAACACTTTAACTAAATGATATCAAGATATAGGTTCTTGGTTTAATATCTATCGTGATATTTGGTTTTTTCTAGATTATTTGACATTACTTAGATTCCCACCGTGTGGTTCCTTCTGTATCCTATACTTTTAGTTTTCCTCCACTTACCTATGTGAACATGTGTCTGATTTTCTCAAGCAATTCTCTCCTCATCTTTCTTTCTTTTCCCCTACAATTTCTTCTACTTTTATTCTCTTCTGTTCCCTTCCTCCTTCCCCTCTTTCTCACTCTTGCTACTTTTTCTTGAAATAATATACCCACTGCATGTCTCCAACCCTATTTCACGGTTGTATATATGCATACAGATACCAACCAAATGTTGCATCGAGACCCTAGAAACCATCTCCTACCGACTCTCTTGCTTGTCTTCTTTCTCAAAACCCTAGAGACACTTGAGGTCTCTATGTTTTTGTCTAAAGGCTTCTTGCACCTTCTGATTAACCTCCAAGATTCCTTTCCACCCTTCCGTTTCTATCTTTTCACCTCTGAGTGTATCACCCCAACCCATCTACTTTCTTTGGCGACCCTGCAGTCGATGATGCATTATGAGCCCTTTTAGGAGTTGTTGAATGCTCAGAGTATATCTATAGGCATCTAAATATCTACATATAGATTATTTTGACCCCTCATCATCATTGGAACCCTTTTCCTATGACAAGAAGGCTGGAAACCATCGGAGACCTAATGGGAAGTGCCCATGGGTTCCTGGAAGCTAGCAGATCTGATATAGTATCTAGACTTCCAAATCAGAACCTAGTCTCTATTCGGAAAGCTCCCTCTTCTTGCAATGATTGCATGACCCAACTTCTGTGGTTTCGAGGATGGCCAAGATGAAGCCTTCATTCCCAGTTCATCAAGCTTGTTGGTACATGGATGGCTCCTATATCTCTATATATGATGTTACCGATTAGAACTCAACTATGATCTTTGAATGTTTGATTTTCTCTATTCATCCACATTTTTTCTTCAATGGTAGTTCCAAAGCAACCAACTTGTTCTACGATTTCATGGTTTCTTACCTCCTTGGAATTAGTGTGACGGATCGAGAGTTTGGTTTTCTCATTATCGATTTCACCATACATTTCATCAGGTTTAGTAGGCTTGTTCTCTCTGGTTGCCCACGGAGCCAATGGGTCCTCTTTTACCTACACTTTCTGACGCAATTTTACTACGCGCTAAAACGCAAGTGAACGCGTCGAGTAGTACAGGCCTTTGTGAGGCCCGAGTCGAACACAGGGATATTCAGAAATGTTGGAGACTCCTACTAACTATTTGCGATCAGCTAAGCCGAACAACAAATTGAGGGTTGTTGTTAAAATTAAAAGAGAATAAAAACAAAAACGAAACAAACGATCGATTAAATGTTAATTTAATCAATTCAAAAGGGTATCTTTAGGATTGCAGTTTCACCGCGGGTTTTCATTATATTAAATTCTATATAGCTACTCAATTTTATCTCTCTATCCAGGTAGTGGCCTGAAAACAGAATTGCCACTGTCGTGGTACAATTCACTACCTATGTTTAGGTCGGTTCCACCGTCGTAGCAACCTATACCCTAAACTAGGTGCATTATGAACGATCTCTCAGTATCCACCATTAATATTACACCACCTTGTTCAAGGGATTTATTGATTAATGTAGATTTCGTCTCTTTTCAACCGTTAATCCTTCTTTCAAAGTGATTAAGGGCATTAGGTTATTATTATGGTGATCAAGCATAACAATATATTGAGAAAACAAAACTATACCACGGATTTGAGGGATAAAATATGATTCACTATTATAAAATCGTCATACAATGAATTCTCGGGCTACTCCCGGTCCTAAAGATGAAGGGGATTAGCCCCGCATGTTCATCTCACACAAGTACACGGTAGAAATAGGGGAAAATATGTGAAAATTGTGGAATGAAAGGGAAAACCCCTGAACGGAGAAGAACCGGTTGATCCTCGGTGTAGAATGTGTGCTCTACTGCCTCTCGGTGGTGGAATCCGTCTCCTTCAGCCTCCGGATCAACAAGTATGAGCTTCTAGCCTCCGTTCTCCTCTCTACCGCTCCTCGGTACTCGTGCAATGACTAATGAGATGATCCCCATGTATGGGCGGTCGTCCTTAGGTATATCTCGGTCATTAGGTCACTAATTAACCGTAGCCGTCCGATTGAGATCATTAGAAAGCCAACTCATATCCTACGGTATCGACCCGCTACAGTAGCGGCCAGCTGCAAACCCTTCCTTTGTCGCGCCCGACATCAACTCGATACCATCGACTCGGGTCGATGGTATCGACTTCCTTTAGGCGTCGGTTTTGTCATTTTGCATCGCTGTAGCCTCCGTGTGTCGATGGTATCGACTTGGTGTCGATACTATCGACTGCTTCTTCATCAACAAGCTGATGGTATCTCGATACCATCGACATCAAAGTCAATAGTATCGACTTTTTCCTGCTTCTTTCGGCTGGCAACCTATAACCATGTCGATGGTATTGACTTCCGTCGATGGTATCGACGGAAGAAGATACTCCTTTTTCCTAAAATTTAAACATGAAACCAAATCAATTCACACAAATAATAATAATTTGATAATTAATGTTCAAAACGATAAATTGAAGGGGATTTGACATAAAATAGCAGCAAAGACCAAAGTGGATGAATTATGCGATATTAACCATAGAAATGACTAATTAAAGCATAAAACACATATGAAACAGGTCTATAAATGCGACTCAAAATCATCGCATCAAACTCCCCTAAGCTTGAACATTGCTCGCCCTCGAGCAACTAATCCTTAGAATAGAATTGCTAATGTCAACTGAAGAACAACACACCGCAACCAACATCCCATATGACTCCCACCAGACATTCACAAACCGGCCCTTTCTAACCACGAAACGGTAATTACCCTGAAGGTGACAGTAATCATCCATAAGAGAAATCGACCTCAAAACTGATGAACACTATCACATAAGGCAGTTAACATAATAAAACTCGCCGGTTCAGACTTGGTGCATCTTGTGATCTTCTATGCTACGTTGCTCGCCCTAACTACCATCTACATGGAAGCATCTCTCCTGATATTCATTAGTGAGGAGAAATTCACGGTGGCCTACCAATCCGAGCAACGGGTGGATGAAGATGGGTGGTTCATGGAAGAAAGTGGAAGTATTACACAGTTTCAACATGCATAAAACAAAAATGCCCTAAATGATGCCAATGCACATGAAAAATGCCCTAATGCCTAAAATTGGGTGGAATGATGCATGTACTAACTATCCATCTCAAAACGAAATGGACATCTAATTAAGCTACATCATGTACTCAATTATCTCGAAATGCAGGTGATATTATGTTCCTTTCTCCTTCTTATTCTTGTTGCTTCTACATAACTCTTTTTTTTCATTATACAGATTTTCTTTCAGATTTTTTTCTTTCTTTTTTTTCTTTTTCAACCCTTTTTATCCATGATTTATAATGAATATTTTATCGGGCTTATTTTTCTTCCTAATACAGAAATTTGCACTATTGAGAAGGTATGGAACAATTTAATTCACCATTGGAGAAAAATTGAGATACATGATATACTTTATGCATGAAAATTATGAGTGCAACTACATGGCATGCTCCTAAGGATAATGTGCATGCATCACTATTCTGTTTTTTTTCTTTTGATGAGAAACATATGGAAATAAATTCAATGCAAGACCTATCTATATGCAATGCTGTCAAAGAAGTTAAAACTGTAAAGTACTTCCAAATCTTGGTGGATTGTTAAAACAATGAGGTGGAAAGATCACAAGACTAGATGACTGAACCTTAGAAAGATATTATGTGTCCCTCCTTACTGACCTGTGTAGTAGTTAAGAGGTTTCTCTCCCCTACTTCCAATTAGAGTCACATTACCATTTGGTCAGTTTAGGCTCAAACAACCATTTCCGTCCACTTTCATGAATCATTGGGAGTACAGTTGTGAAATTTTGTTGTACAGTTGACAAAACCAATCATTTTCATAGAATATGTGCCCAAGGTTAAACAAGACAAACTTTCCAAACACACAAAAAAAATTTAAATTTCCCTTGATTTTCCCATGCACAAATAATGAGATGACACAACTTTATGACATCCACAATTACACCAGATAGCATGTGGATCCTACAAAAGATAAAATTGCAAGAAACAAATAACAAGAACAAAAACAATAAAGTGAAAAACTAAAAACAGTAAAGGATAAAGCTGTTCCAACTACCCCCCCTAAGCTCGAATTCGACTATGGCCTCATAGTAAAAAACAAACTTAGAGATTGGAACAGTGATACCGGATCAGTCCTGTGGTGGTGGAGGCGGGTATTGCGGAGCCGTAGGGTCCCAAGAAGGATACTCCCCCTGGAAGCTTGGATCAAACTGGGCCCTAGGTGGAGGTTGTGAATAGCCTCCAAAGTAACTCTGGCTCCAATAATGGTCGTAGAAGGGCTCCTGCTGCATCTCCATCTGATACAACTGATCATGTATCTGTTGTTGGTTGTCAAGGAGGAGCTTTGTCGGCTTGTATGGCTCGGGGGAGTGCTCGGCGCAAAGGGAGGAGATCTCTCTGAAGGTGTGACGTCAACTGACGTAATGAATCCCCTTATATAGACTTGGCCGGCGCTACTGTTGACCCGTCGATACCATCGACGCAAGTCGATGGTATCAACAGTAGTCGATGCTATCCACCCCCATCGCGAGTATCGACGGTGCCGTGATCGCCGTTGATCTGCTTGCTCAGATCGGTGACGTGGACGGTCGATACCATCGACGGATGTCGATAGTATCGACCCTCGGGTTAGGGTGAATCCTCGCGAGGCCCGGCCGCCGCCTTTCTCCCTTGGATGGGTCGATACCATCGACATACCCGTCGATGGTATCGACATTGCTGAGCCGATTTCGTCTGTAAATCTTCAGAGATCTCGATGGTATCGACTGGTATGTCGATACCATCGACTTTATTTTCTCGAACTGCCTGTTGGATGGTCGATACCATCGATGAGGCCGTTGATGGTATCGACGCAGAACAAAATCCGTAGTCGTCAACCTGTACCATGGTCGATACCATCGACCAGTGTGTCGATGGTATCGACTCTGCCCCAGCCTGCACAAATAACAAACTGATCACGATATCTTTTTTATACTAAAAACTAAGTAAAAACAAATTAAACTATGAATGTAAATGAACAAAACTAATGTACCAATGGTTGGGTTGCCTCCCAACAAGCGCCCTTATTTAACGTCTTAGGCTAGACAGCTTTCGGCACCTCATGCATCTGGAATGGAAATGAGTTTGACCTCAGTCACCTTCTTCTTGTAGTTCTCACCAAAATAGAGCTTCAACCTTTGTTCATTTACTAAGAACGTGGTATCACCATCACGCACAAAGACCGCGTCGTGTGGTTTGACCTCCTCTACCACGAACGGTCCACTCCACAGGGATTTTAGCTTCCCGGGATGCAACTTGAGTCGTGAATTGAACAACAAAACATTGTCTCCTTTTTTGAACGTGCGCAACTGGATGTGGCGGTCGTGGATAAGCTTTGTGCACTCCTTGTATATCCGTTGGTTCTCATATGCTGTCATCCGTAGTTCGTCCAGCTCGTTCAATTCTAGCAATCTCTTCCTTCCCGCTTCATTGTAACTCAAGTTAAGCCTTCTCAGCGCCCAATGCGCCTTGTGCTCCAACTCTACCGGTAGGTGACAAGCCCGGCCATACGCCAACCTAAAAGGCGTGGTGCCTATAGGTGTTTTGTAAGCCGTCCTGTATGCCCACAAGGCATCCGGTAATAGGGCACTCTAGTTCTTCCTCATGGACGCCACCGTACGCTCTAAAATCGTCTTTATTTCGCGATTGGAGACTTCCACTTGCCCTTGGGTCCGCGGGTGATATGGGGCACCTATGTTGTGCTTGACCCCATATTTCTTCAATAAAGTTGAGAACTTCTGATTCCTAAAATGCGTACCCCCATCACTGATTATCATTCCGGGTACCCCAAACCTGCAGAAAATGTTTTCTTTTACGAACCTACACACTACAGTGGAATCGTTAGTCCTTGTGGGTATTGCTTCCACCCACTTCGACACATAATCAACAACTAACAAAATATATAAATTGGAGTTTGAGGAAACAAAGGGTCCCATGAAATCTATGCCCCACAAATCAAATACCTCCACTTCCTGAAACACATTCAGGGGCATCTCCTGTCGCTTTGAGATATTACCTGCTCGTTGGCAAGAATCACATTGCCTCACAAATGCGTAGGCATCTCGAAACAAAGTTGGCCAATAAAGGCCGCTCTCCAAAACCTTAGCTGCCGTGCGCAAGCTTGCGTGGTGTCCTCCCGTAGGTGATGCGTGGCAATGATGGAGAACGCTCTCGTACTCCACCTCAGGCACACACCTGTGTAGGATACCGTCCCTGCATTGCTTAAGAAGAATTGGATCATCCCAAAATTAATATCTCAAAGAATGGAAAAATCTTTTCTTCTCCTGATATGACCAATCTTCCGGGATGATCCTGCAAGCCAAATAGTTTACAATCTCAGCAAACCAAGGATCCTTACAAGTAATTTTCAAAATCTGTTCATCCGGAAACGTCTCGGTTATGGGTATATGTAAATCTTTTTCATCCACCCTTTCTAACCTAGACAAATGATCAGCAACAACGTTTTCAATCCCAGATTTATCCTTGATTTCGATGTCAAATTCTTGTAAGAGTAAAATCCACCTAATGAGTCTAGGTTTTGCGTCTTTTTTCTCCATTAAGTATTTGATTGCGGCATGGTCAGTCCATACAACTACTTTAGATCCAACTAAGTACTGCCGGAATTTTTCAAAAGCGAACACAACGTCGAGTAATTCTTTTTCAGTAGTTGTATAATTCAATTGGGCGTCATTCAAAGTCTTTGAAGCGTAGAAAATCACGGCGGGCTTATTGTCCACCCGCTGCCCCAACACGACTCCTACCGTAAATTCCGTAGTGTCACATATTAGTTCGAACGGTTTCGTCCAATCCGGCGTTTGAACAACCGGTGCAGAAATTAGTTTTTCTTTTAACACGTCGAATGCATGTAGACACTTATCATTGAAATCAAATACAGCGTCTTTCTCCAAAAGCTCGGATAGAGGTTTCGCGATTTTAGAAAAATCTTTAATAAATCGACGATAGAACCCGGCATGTCCTAGGAAACTTCTTACCCCTTTAACAGAATTTGGTGGGGGCAACTTGGAAATGACCTCAATTTTGACCGGATCCACCTCTAAACCTTTGCTAGACACCTTGTATCCTAGCACTATCCCCTCAGTCACCATCATGTGACATTTCTCCCAGTTGAGGACCAAATGTGTGTCCTCACAGCGCTGTAAAACTTTGTCCAGATTATAGAGACATTCATCAAACGATGCACCATACACTGAAAAGTCATCCATAAAAACCTCGAGACAGCGCTCTACCATGTCAGAAAATATGGCGAGCATACAACGCTGAAATGTCGCCGGTGCATTGCATAAACCAAACGGCATTCGGCGGTAAGCAAAAGTCCCATAGGGACAAGTGAACGTAGATTTCTCTTGATCCAAAGAATCAATCGAGATCTAGTTGTACCCCAAGTATCCGTCTAGAAAACAGAAGTGCGATCAACCTGCAAGACGCTCTAGAATTTGATCAATGAAAGGTAAAGGAAAGTGATCCTTTAGCGTGGCAGCGTTCAAACGGCGGTAATCAATACACACTCGCCACCCGATTACCAATCGGGTGGTGATAGGTTCATTCAACATATTTTGGGTGACAGTAATTCCCCCCTTCTTAGGGACTACCTGTGTGGGACTCACCCATGTCGAGTCTAATATGGCGTAAATAATACCTGCAGCAAGAAGTTTAATAACCTCCTTCTTCACAACCTCCATCATGCTTGGATTGAGACGTCGTTGAGGTTGAATCACGGGCTTGGCTCCCTCCTCGAGCCGAATCTTGTGCTGACATAGAGTAGGGGAAATCCCCTTAATATCTGCAACGGACCACCCAAAAGCTCCCCGGTGGTTCTTCAGCACCATCAACAATTGTTCCTCCTCAGCTACACTTAAATAAGTAGAAATGATCACAAGTAACTTGTACTCCACAGCTAGGAAGACATATTTGAGATGCGGTGGAAGCGGCTTTAATTCTAGATCTGGTGGGCTGATCAAAGATGATTGAAGTGGCGGGGGAAGTTCACCTAGATCTTCATAATGCCTCGCATAGAAGCATGGAAACATCTGAAGCATTTTGGCGCACTCCTTGAGTGATTTGCTCCGCATCCAATCATGTGTAATATTCACCAAACAAGCCTCTAATGGTAATTCTGGATATGTGTCAAGAACAGAAATAGCAATAACATCATCTTCCATGGAAGGCGGAATGTCCTCCTCCTCATCATTCGGGAATCCTACAAATTTGCACAGAGAAACTACTTTGGTCTGCTCCATGATATCCACAGCCAAAGTTCCATTGTCCACCTTGCTCATCACATGAGCCATGTCCAGAAATGGCTTCCCAACACAGAGTGAGATGTTACAATCCAGATGTTTTACCATATTGCATTGTTCCTTTGCTTTAGATGACGCAGTACTAGAAGGCATGACCATCTCAAAGCGGTCATCGGCTATGCCCAAGGTTAAGCGACCTCTCCCCATCTCTAAGGTCATGTCGGCTGTAGCTTGGAAGGGACGTCCAAGTAACAGCTCGTTGCCATGTTCATCCTGCATCTCCATGACTACAAAATCTGTCGGGAAGACAAACCTATCCACCTTTACTAACACATCTTCACAGATTCCATAAGGCTTCACCACAGAGTTATCTGCCAATTGAATCGTCATATTGCTTGGCCATGACTCCTTCAATCCCAGTTTTTTGAATGTCGAAAGGGGCATCAAGTCGATGCTTGCCCCTAAGTCACATAGTGCTTCACCGAATTTAACCTTCCCAATATAACAAGAAATGTTAAAGCACCATGGATCTTGCCTCTTTGGCGGCAGAGTGCCCATGATGAAGGCACTCACTTGCTCCTTTAGCACAACGACCTCTGTATCCAGAATTTTTCTCTTCTTAGTAATGACGTCTTTTAGAAATTTTCCGTATGAAGGAATTTGCTCAATGGCTTCCAGTAAAGGGATATTTACTGAAAGATTCCTAAAACTGTCCAAGAACTTCTTGAACTGTACATCTGCCTTCCTTGCCTTAGCACTGTTTGGATACGGGACCGGAACAGCTTGTGCCCTTTGATGAGGTGGCACATAAGGTGTCTTTTTCTAAGGTTCTTCCTCTGCAACCCGCTCTTCAGTATCTTCCACGGCTGTGTCCTCAACCTGCTCTGTGATTGGTGCGGGTTGCTCCTCATTGGTTTCAACTTCTACTTCAGCTTGTGGTGTGCTTGTTTCCTCAGCTCTTGGATTCAGCACTTTCTTGCCGCTTCTAAGCAGAATAGCCTTTGCTTGCTGGTTTCCCCCGGGAACATTGGTATTCCCCGGAAAACCTGGATGTGCCAGTTTCTTCAAACTGGCAATCTCGGCTGCCATCTGTGCCATGGATGTCTCAATGGTCCTCATTTGAGCCCCATGGCTCTGCAATGTTTGCCCGAATTGATTCATGTACTCTCCTTGCTGCTTGATTTGCTGGCCAAATGTATTCATGAGCTCTTGATTTTGCTTTATAACCTGATTGAGCAGCTCCGTGCTCTTGTCTTCTGCGACTGGTAAGGGCTTGGCATCCGGATCCTGCAGAAAATTGTTTGGATCCTTCAGCGAGAACTTTTTGTCTTTTCTCCATGAATAATCATTGTTCCTATAACCTTGCTGTTGTCTCATGTATTTGACTTGAGCCTCATCCCCGGACTCATTATCCTCCTTTTCCAGTAGCTTCTTTGCGAGAAGATCCATCTTCTCATTTAGCTCTTTCATTGCCTTGGACTCACCTGCTACTCGAACTTGCTCTACTGGGCCTCTTTCTCTCTCACCCCATGACTGCTTTCTAGCCATATTCTTTAGTATCTCCCAGCATCTGGTGTCTGTATTGTTCAGAAAAAATCCTGAACCAGCGGAATCCAGATTACTCCTATCGTGCTCGGAGAGAGAAAAATAGAAGATCTTCACCTGCGTCTCTTTATCCAACCCATGATGTGGGAACCTCCTCAGCATGACCTGAAATCTCTCCCAGGTCTCAGAATATGTCTCACCGGCATGTTGGGTAAAGTTATGAATTTTCCGGATCATGTCGTTAGTCTTCTCAGGAGGGAAGAACCTCTCAAAGAAAACCTCCACCATATGGTTCCAGGACTCCACAAACTCATCATCCAAATTATGTAACCATTCTCTCGCGGCTCCAGCCAGTGAACTCGGGAAGAGCTTAAGACACAATGCATCCTGTGGAAACCTGTCGATTTTAACCATGTCACAGTTCTCAACAAACTGGCTTATGTGCGCGACGGGGTCCTCATTCTTGAGCCAATGAAAAGCATTGGATTTCACCAAATTTATCAAAGTCGGGTCAATCTTATAAGTAGGTATGTTGACTGCCTGCTTCTTTATAGTCCCTTTTGAAGCTGATGAGGAAGAGGCCTTGATCTTCTCCCATATAGTTTGTGGCTCGGCCATCTCTTCCTGTTCAAGTTTGGAATCCACCTCTTCTTGTTTCTCTTGCTCTTGATTATCCTCGTCCTCAGGTCCCGACTGCGGAACCTCGGTTGCGCGACCTGCGTAGTCAGTACTACGCGTCTGCACCATGCACAGTACCTGAAATAAGAAAATTCAAGTTCAGTACAGTGCTATAACGAGTATAAAAATTATCGAACAATTTAGAAATATTTGAAGTGGTTTCAAACTAAATAAAAAAAATGTGTCCTAGAATGGCCGCTCGTAGCACTCAGAGTGCCAACAATTCGCCGTATCCCCGGCAACGACGCCAAAAACTTGACGCAATTTTACTATGCGCTAAAACGCAAGTGAACGCGTCGAGTAGTACAGGCCTTTGTGAGGCCCGAGTCGAACACAGGGATAGTCGGAAATGTTGGAGACTCCTACTAACTATTTGCGATCAGCTAAGCCGAACAACAAATTGAGGGTTGTTGTTAAAATTAAAAGAGAATAAAAACAAAAACGAAACAAACGATCGATTAAATGTTAATTTAATCAATTCAAAAGGGTATCTTTAGGATTGCAGTTTCACCGCGGGTTTTCATTATATTAAATTCTATATAGCTACTCAATTTTATCTCTCTATCCGGGTAGTGACCTGAAAACAGAATTGACCACTGTCGTGGTACAATTCACTACCTATGTTTAGGTCGGTTCCACCGTCGTAGCAACCTATACCCTAAACTAGGTGCATTATGAACGATCTCTCAGTATCCACCATTAATTTTACACCACCTTGTTCAAGGGATTTATTGATTAATGTAGATTTCGTCTCTTTTCAACCGTTAATCCTTCTTTCAAAGTGATTAAGGGAATTAAGTTATTATTATGGTGGTCAAGCATAACAATATATTGAGAAAATGAAACTATACCACAGATTTGAGGGATAAAATATGATTCACTATTATAAAATCGTCATACAATGAATTCCTGGGCTACTCCCGGTCCTAAAGATGAAGGGGATTAGCCCCGCATGTTCGTCTCACACAAGTACATGGTAGAAATAGGGGAAAACATGTGAAAAACGTGGAATGAAAGGGAAAACCCCTGAACGGAGAAGAACTGGTTGATCCTCGGTGTAGAATGCGTGCTCTATCGCCTCTCGGTGGTGGAATCCATCTCCTTCAGCCTCCGGATCAACAAGTATGAGCTTCTAGCCTCCGTTCTCCTCTCTACCGCTCTTCGGTACTCGTGCAATGGCTAATGAGATGATCCCCACATCTGGGCGGCCGTCCTTAGGTATATCTCGGTCATTAGGTCACTAATTAACCGTAGCCATCCGATTGAGATCATTAGAAAGCCAACTCATATCCTACGGCGTCGATACCATCAACGAGAGTCGATGGTATCGACCCGCTACAGTAGCGTCCGGCTGCAAACCCTTCCTTTGTCGCACCCGACATCATCTCGATACCATCAACTCGGGTCGATGGTATCGACTTCCTTTAGGCGTCGGTTTTGTCGTTTTGCGTCGTTGTAGCCTCCGTGTGTCGATGGTATTGACTTGGTGTCGATACTATCGACTGCTTCTTCGTCAACAAGCTGATGGTATCTCGATACCATCGACATCAAAGTCGATAGTATCAACTTTTTCCTGCTTCTTTCGGCTGGAAACCTGTAACCATGTCGATGGTATCGACTTCCATCGATGGTATCGACGGAAGCAGATACTCCTTTTTCCTGAAATTTAAACATGAAACCAAATCAATTCACACAAATAATAATAATTTGACAATTAATGTTCAAAACGATAAATTGAAGGGGATTTGACATAAAATAGCAGCAAAGACCAAAGTGGATGAATTATGCGATATTAACCATAGAAATGACTAATTAAAGCATAAAACACATATGAAACATGTCTATAAATGCGACTCAAAATCATCGCATCACTTTCCCAGAGATGTGGGAATTTTGGAGACAGAGCGGAGTTTTTTTGGGTTTGCTATTTGTTAGTATCACAAGGGTTGAAGATGGGGTGGCAAGAGTCCAGTTTTGCCTTAAATGGCTTCGTTTTCCTTTGTTAACACTTAGGGGTATTTTAGTCTTCCCGTACATTGCTGGTTTTAGCCACGCGGGTGTTTGGATTTGTGACAAATGACCAAGTAGCCCTTTCACATGCTTAGGATGCAAAATCTAATGTAGGGGTATCCAGATCATTTGAATCATTTTTATTTGTAAAAAATACTTAAATACATATATCTACGTGATTCACAATTAATTATTAAAATTCAGAATAAATAAATAAAATATGGTAATCATGATGTTTTTCTCTACACAATGATATAAGTGTCATCACTTAGATCAAATATAATTAATATGTGATTTTTTATAGAATTATTTAATTGGTTAGAATTTCTAAAATTCATAACTTGTAATCTATAAGCTAGAAGAAGAAAGTAAAATACGCTATGAACTCAGAAAAATATTATATATAAGATCACATAGTTTTGAAAACATAATTCATTATTCATGAAAAGTTGGGTTTTAGGTTTTATCTAATTAAGGTAAACCTAAACCTAATCTCATATATGCCTTTAATTGGTTGCTTGTAGACTAAGATGGAATTAGGATTTTGACCTTAGAAATATGTAGGCTTCATATGAGGTATGTTTCATTCCATATTATTCATATTGAGTAATCACCTACATTCACTCTTTCTCTTGGTCCTTTGAATCACAATGCCCTAAAACTTTTCTCTCTCTCCTCTAAGAGGTTGACTCATTTGAGTTTGATATATATATATATATATATATATATATATATATATATTGTTAGACATTCATATTGGACTCTTATTTGTATCATGTTCTTCTTATTCCTTGTGGAACCTTAGTTTAAGAATATATATTAAATTTGGACTCTTATGCATCTTAATTGTGGAGATTACTAAATATTGGTTTATGGATCCACTGACTCCACATGATAAAAATATATCTGATCTTATTGTTGCAAGTTGTCTAAACTTATTCTTGCCTCTACATTGTGCACAGATTAGACTAATTTTATTTATTATAGTGGTACATCTTTACAACCATATTTTTTGACGTATGTATTCCGTATCGAGTGCACGTATTCCACTTGTATTTATATAAAAGGGCACGCATGTTCTGCCCAGGGTGTGTATATTCCACCCTATACTTTTAGGCTGAGATCCTATGGTGCCACATCCCTATTTGAAATAACCTTAGTCTATGTTGTTTATGTAACATCCCTAACCTGGGTTATATTCTAACCCCAGATGTTTTGCTTAATAAGGATGATTAGATGCTTGTGCTTATCCTTTAAAAAATAATTAAGGCTCTTGAGAAACTTATGTTTCAATTTTGGCCCTGTTTGAACAATGTTGAAGCAATGTTTGCTTATTTTGGACTAAAGTGCAAATTACCCAAGTTGAGGGGTTAAATTGAAAATTTTGCATGATAAGATGTTCCTCTGATGTTGATACATCATAAGAATGAATATGATATAGTGGTATGGTTTCTACAAGCTTGATCACCAAGATTAAGCTTGTAAAGCAATCTTTGTGCATTAAAACCTAGTTTTGGTGTAGAGTGCAATTTACCCAAAACCTAGGGTTCAATATGCAAGTTACCACTTCAATAAGGTCCCTAATGTTTCTTGGCATCATGTAGAGCAAATAAAATGAGAGGGTTCCTCATTTGAATTAAGTTGGAGGAGAGAGAATCTTGATATTAAAATAATCAAGATTTAATCCTAATTGAAACCCTAATTCAATTTAGGGCAAAAATGAATGTATTAATTAAAGGGCCTTCAACCGAAATTAAAATGGTTGGATTTAGATGTGTGTGGATGAGCTTAAATCCTTGAAAAGGCACGAGCATATCCTAAGGAGGTGAAATTCCACTCACCATTATAATAACAAAAAGAATTTCCACTCAAATATGGATATTCTTATTATAAGGGTTAAGGTGCTTAATTTCTTTTCCCTTAATTCATGTATAATGGAAGGGAGCTCGGTGGGAATAGAGATTCCCTTGCATGCAAAAACCAAGGGGGAAGTGGTGGCAACAATTTTGGAATTAAAAGACTTTTATAAAAGATTTTCTCTCTCATCAATTTTCTTATAAAAGTACCCTTTCCAAGCCAAAACAAAGGATTTTTCAGATTCTTTTCTTTCCCCTTGCTTGGAAAACTACCAAGGAGCATGGGAGGAGCAGGAGGACGACCCCGAACCTGTTGGTAAGGTTCTTGACCTCCTTTCACCTTGAATCCATGGTGAAAATCGAAAATCAATGCATGAATTCTTCATAACTCGATCCCCTCTTCAATTCTAACCAATTATTTTCACTCAAAGCTTGAGGACGACCCTTGGAATAGTGAAAGGAGTTGCATACACCATTTTTGTCGTGAGATTGGAGCTTTGGAGCTCAATTGGAGGTGGGTTTTATAACTTGAACCCTTAATTTTATTATTGCAATCAATTCCTTATCAATTGGTGATCATTTCTACATTTTCGAAATTAAGTTTGGTTGATTGATGCAATCTCCATGGAAATCACAATAGATTTCGTGAGTTTGGAGCTTGATGATGATGACATCATCATAAGCACACACCTCCCTAAATATCTAGGGCAAACGGTTTCAATGTTGAGTCCAAATGGTTTCACCAAACCGTTTGGTGACCAAACGGTTTGCAAACTGTTTGGTGGTTTGAGTTCCAAACCGTTTGGAATGGTTGACCATTTGAGATGGTTGACCGTTTGAAGATATATGTTGTGGTACTTGGATCTTGATCCAATGGTTCCAATTGGTTTACCTTGATGGTTTCAAATGTGATTGATTCCTTAATTGCAAACCCTAATCGGCTAAGTGCTGATTTTGAAATTGGTTGAGATGATGTTTTGGGTTGTTTAACCCAAACGGTTTCAAAACCGTTTGGGGATCACCAAACGGTCTCAAGACCGTTTGGTGGTCACCCAAGACCATTTGGAGGTCTAGGGTTAAGTATGTCTAAGTGTTTTAAGGTCCAATGGTACCAAATTGAATTGCAACTAAGTGTTGATTTGATAATCAATCCAATGGTCCAAAACCCTAATTGGATGTCATGGTTTTGATGATGAGATGGGAAAATGGTCTCAAGACCATTTGGAGATCAACCAAATGGTCTCAAGACCGTTTGGTGGTCATCCAAGACCGTTTGAGGTCAGGTCATATCATGTGATGATGATAGTTCATTGATTTCATTTGATTCGATTCCACAATGTCAACCATTGATGGATCCTCGATTTCAAACCCTAAGTGATGGCTTCTTGATTATCAAACCTAGTTCAATTGCATTCAAAACCCTAAATTTAAGGTCTAATTGAATGGTGATTCATTGGTCCAATTGATGAATACCTTAGTGGTTCAATTTATAATTGGTCCATGGATTGAAACATTGAGTCGATTGAGTGTTGAAGTACCTTTTTGGTCCATGCGGTTTTGAGAAGGTTTGGACCAAATGGTCACAAGACTGTTTGGGTCTAAACGGTCTCAAGACCGTTTGAGTCCAAATGGTCTCAAGACC
Source organism: Alisma plantago-aquatica (assembly GCA_963693085.1). Lineage (NCBI taxonomy): Eukaryota > Viridiplantae > Streptophyta > Magnoliopsida > Alismatales > Alismataceae > Alisma > Alisma plantago-aquatica. The sequence goes on from OY856410.1 coordinate 22,155,675, forward strand.
ATTTGAGACCAAACGATCTCAAACCGTTTGGAGACCCAAAGTGCAAACAGTTTCAATACTTACTTTGTCTAATTGATTTCAAGTACAACTTGTTCAAATGGTTTTCAACAAATTGATTTATGAGAACCAAGATCATTGAGGGTCTAAGTAATTAACATTGTGAAGATCAACATGGTTAATCCATTTGAATATCTCATGTAATTGAAGGTCCAATATGGTGAACCTATTTAGATACTTAATGCATTTGAAGATTTCAATGGTTAACCCAATTGATCACTTTGTGGATTTGAAAGTTTAATTGGTCAATTCTTTTGAATTCCTTATATAATTGATGGTTTAATTGATTAGACCATTTGGTCATCTAATATGATCAAAGGTCAATCAGCTATGTGATTATTAAAGATGTAGACGCATGATGATTGTGAAGGTTAACCCTAGCTATGTGTACTCAAGAGAAGAGTTGACCTAGATCAATCTTGGAGTACTTAACATCCTAAAGAGGATGAAAGAGAGAGAATGAGAAGAGATGAATGCTTATATAATTAATCCCTAATTCTCTCATTTTGAGTAAACTATGTGATAAGGGTTTGATCCATAATAATGAGAATCATGAAACCCTAATCAATGAGCTCTAACCCTAATTTAGAGTAATACTAAGTGAAACCCTAATTAGGATGAATAGTGAACCCTATTTGTGGGTTATTGAATGTAGCCCCTTTTATGAAGTGAAATTTATGTGTGAAACTCTAATTAGAGCAAATCTATGTGTGAAACCCTAATTTAGGGCAAAGCTGAGTGGTATCATAAATCCAGGGTGATGATGTAACCCTAACTTAGTGTAACAATGAAGGAAACCCTAATTTATTGGGAATTGTATATCCTAAACCTAATTTGGGTATGAGGTAAGAGAAACCTTACTTGGATGTGAATAGAAAACCTTAATCCCTAAAATGCGGTAAGGTGCATGAAACCCTAATATAGGGTAGTGCCACTAATCCTATGTGAGGACCTATTACTGGGTGTTGTGTTGTGAAATTCCTAATTTCACATAATACTATGTGAATCCTTGATAAAGAAGGATGATTATGTAAAACTCTATTGAAGAGTAATACTATGTGAGATCCATAAATGTATGGAATATGCTATGTGAATCCTCAAATTATAAATATGGAGAATATTATTCCTAATAATGGAATAGTGATTAATGTTATGACAAATGTAACACCTAGAAAGGTTAATAATGAATATCCTTATATTAATAGTTCCTAACTCAAGGATGATTCCATAGTATTAGCAACAGTTATATAACCTAAGTGAGTGAATAATGACTAATACTTTACATGATAAATGTGATGAACTGGTGCATAAAGTATTTGGATGGGGAATACCCTAATGCAAGCTAAGTGTATTAACTCAAGTAAGATAAGGTGTTGAGGTAAGTGATACATCAAGATATGATCGATATCACAATCAACACCCCAATGATAGTATACCTTGATGAGTTATAAGTCCAGGATAATTGGATGAATGACACATGAGATGTGTCATGTCAATGGTTACATTGAGATGTAATGCACTCTGTTGAAAGTAGGCTAACATGCCTTATGAAAAGTTTAATCCAAACCTATAAACTATGATGTAATCATATTTTGGTAAATATGAGAAAGAAACTCAAGCTGTGTGTTGATAATTCATTTAATGGTGAATGATGAGAATAAATAAGTATGATTGAATACTTATGTTATCCATATTGATTTCCTTGCTAGGTGAACCCTAATACATGGTAATGCTATGTGAAACCCTAATACAAGTTAATGCTATGAGAACGCTAATACAGGGTAATGCTATGTGAAACCCGAATACAAGTTAATTCTAGGTGAACCCTAATACATGGTAATGCTATGTGAAACCCTAATGCAGGGTGGTGTTATGTGAAGTTCTAACATAGAGTAATCCTATGTGAAGCTCAAATACAGACTAATGGGTTATGAATGTAGTACGATAACCCTTGTATTGCATGGTACTGATATGTAATTGTATCATGATTACTAATCATGCATATATGTTGAGATGATAAGCATAGCCAGGTATGAGCTATGATGCTCTACTTATTGAGAATGTTTTATAGGCCTTATAAGCCTTCATATGCTTTGTGTAGTAAGAATCATTGAACTTTGTGTACTATGTGCAATATATGTTGTAGCAAGAATCATGATGCCCTTGGTCATATGATCTGAAGGTATTAAGATATCTAATAAAGTGGTAATTAGTATCCTATGGTGAGTTATGGGTTCAAATACCCAGATGCTATAATCATGATGATGAACTTGTCAAGAAGTGGAATTGTACTTGGTGAGTTGAGGGACTAAGATCCCAACACTTTGTGAAAAGAGTATGGCTACAGGCCATGACTCCACAATGACAATGCCAGGCATTAGATATATGATCTAAGCCATAAGAGAGTTAATGTTGTGGTAATGATTCTATAGTGAATAAACGTTATACATGTTCTTCATATTCCTTAAAGGATAAGTGACATGTTGTTCTATCAAATTATAGATGCATTACTTTTGATAAGAATGATGTTCTAATCTACTAGACATTGAATTAACTGCTGCCAAACGAATATGATTCCTTTGTGTATATTATTCTTCTTAAGCTGCAATAATAATGTATCTGGTGGAGAGTTATATCTCTCGTTGGGGAAATTTGCAATTGTCTCACCCCAGTGGGAATCATATTTTTAGGTGGACACAGACGAGGAGGCAGAAATCCTTCAGTAGGTGAAGGACAACAACAATAACAGCAGGGACAGCAGTGAAGTCTTAGGTGGAGACACTGGTTGTTATGCCTTGTATAGATGTAAATAGAGTCCTATGTGTCATCTCTGTACTCTCAGATCCTAGTAGTAGTAGTTAGTTCTTTCGAGATTTTGGCTCAGTGCCTCGAGATTTTCATACTGCCTGTGTTTAGTTTAACAGGGCAGCTGATACTTGTAATTCACAGAAAGAGATGATACAAGTTATATACTTTTTAAAAACAGAATGTAAATCTGTTACTTTTGTTCTATGTGAGAAAGTTTTTACTTGATGGATCTTTTGATAAAAAGATTTTAATTTTTAGTGATTTTTGGTAATCCTCTGCTTAGTGAACACTTCTGCATTAGTTAATTATGTTTTTATGAGTTGTATGCCACAATTTAGTGGTATCAGAGCTCTAGGTTCGCTGAGTCTATAGAGACATAGGACTAAGGTTGAAGAGTCTATTCTAAGTGTCTTCTAGTTTATCTGATAGTATCTTCTACTCACATAGGAGAAGAAGAACTTGAAGATGTCTGGACCACGTGAAGAACATGCTGCTGAGGGCAGTATTGTTGCACCAGGAGGAGGTGTAGGAGACCATGATAGAGAGGAGCCCGTACCTGAACAGCCCCAGTTCAATCAAGCTGACATGGGGAACCCATCCCTTCAAGCCATGTTTGGGCAGTTTATGGCTGCCATGACTCACATGACTGATAGGATGCAAATACCTGCACCTACAACATCAGCTCACCATGAGGGCTATGGAGTCGGCAAGACTTTTGAGAGACTTTTCCGGGTTGGGGCCATAGATTATGCCGGTACATCTGATCCAGAAGATTCTGATTTGTGGCTGACATAACTGGAAAAGGCTTTCAGGATCCTTGATATTCCTGAAGCTGAAAAGGTAAGACATGATGTATACCTCCTAAAAGGGAGTGCTGGTCATTGGTGGATGATAGAGGAAGATAAGAGACCAGGTGAAGAAATTGGATGGGAGGTTTTCCGATGAGAGTTCATCAGTAGATACTTCCCTAAGACTTATCTAGATGATAAGATATCTCCATTTGAGAGGATCAAACAAGGACAGATGAACGTTAGCGAATATGAAGTTAAGTTCATGGAGTTGTTGCGGTTTTGTCCGCAAATGGCAGTTAGTGATGAGGAAAGAATTCGGAATTTTGAGAAGGGGTTGAACGTTGAACTAACCACTCATGTGTCTACTTTAGAGAACAGGGAGAGGTTTTCTACCTTTGTGGAGTCGGTAAAGAGGATAGAGAGGTCTGAAATCGAGAAACGGCATACTAGTGGCAAGAAGGTGTACACTCAGACTCAAAATCAAAGGTCCAAAAGTTTTAAGAAGCTGAGATTTTCTGCAACGGCAGCATCATCGAGATTCCATACCCAGACACAATGGATGTCAAGTAGGGATAGGGATCGTAGTAATGTTCCAAATAGAGCCTCCAACATAGCATCAACATCGGTAACTGGAACTCACATACCCTATTTTCCACTGAGGATCTGTTATCAATGTAGACAATCGGGACATCTAGTAAAGGATTGTCCAGGCAAGAATTCAATGATGACTCAACCTCAGGGGCAGAGTCAGCAAGGATCACAAAGGAGGCAGTTTTCTAGTAATAATAGAGGACGTCGACAGACGTCCCAGACAGGTCAGATGAAATAAATTCATTCTGATATTGCATTTCCTAATTCTATGTGTTAAAGATATAAAAGTAGTTATTTTTTTGAACTTCCTTTGACTAGTCCTATAAGGACACAAGGAAGACGAGAATCTACATCTTATTCAATATTTCTTAAAATGATTTATAATCTCTCTTATATTTGTGATACAAGATGAGATATAGAAGTGATGCCTGGAGAAAATCTAGGAAATGGAAAAATCCTATGTGTATAATAATATGAAAAGTGAGGAATATGATAGCAAATAAAGTGCATACTACCTAATCTCAATACTTATATACCCTGGCCAGGTATATGATTATTGAAGATAAGGCAAGTATGAAACTCTTAGATTGTTATCTTTTTTATTACTCTGATCAAGTAGTCATTCTGAAACAATCTAGAGAGTATAATGCAATTAAAAAGGAAAAGCTATGTGAACATTCCCAACTAAAAGGGAAAGCTATGTGAACATTCCCAACTAAAAAGGAAAAGCTATGTGAACATTCCCAACTAGAAGGAAGAGCTATGTGAACATTCCCAACTAAAAGGAAAAGCTATGTGAACATTCCCAACTAAAAAGGAAAAGCTGTGTGAACATTCCCAACTAAAAAGAAGAGCTATGTGAACATTCTCAACAAAAAGGAAAAGCTATGTGAACTTTCCCAACTAAAAGGAAGAGCTATGTGAACATTCCCAACTAAAATTGAAAAGCTATGTGAACATTCCCAACTAAAAAGGAAAAGCTATGTGAACATTCCGAATTAAAAAGGAAAAGCTATGTGAACATTCCCAACTATAAAAAAGAAGAGCTATGTGAACATTCTCAACAAAAAGGAAAAGCTATGTGAACATTCCCAACTAAAAAGGAAAAGATATGTGAACATTCCCAATTAAAAAGGAAAAGCTATGTGAACATTCCCAACAAAAAAGGAAAAGATATGTGAACATTCCCAACTAAAAGGAAAAGCTATGTGAACATTCCCAACTAAAAGGAAGAGCTATGTGGACATTCCCAACTAAAAGGAAAAGCTATCTGAACATTCCCAACAAAAAGGAAAAGCTATGTGAACATTCCCAACAAAAAAAAGAAGAGCTATGTGAACATTCTCAACAAAAAGGAAAAGCTATGTGATGAGTGCATATTCATCATGGAATTCAATTATCTTTTTGAAACAAATTCAACTCTATTCATACCTTTTTCACTCAATATGAATCATAATGTGTAAAACTACTTAGATGATCCAATTATCAAGGTTTTAACTAAATATTGTTCATTTAATACAGGTAACCAAGCAATTCCACGCATGCGGTCCCAAGACAGTTTGAGCCCATGTGGTCCCAAGACCGTTTGAGCCCACGCGGTCCCAAGACCGTTTGAGCCCATGCGGTCCCAAGACTGTTTGAGCCCTTGTGGTCCCAAGACCGTTTGAGCCCTTGCGGTCCCAAAACCGTTTGAGCCCTTGCGGTCCCAAGACCGTTTGAGTCCATGCAGTCCCAAGACCGTTTGAGTCCATGCGGTCCCAAGACCGTTTGGGTCCATACGGTCCCAAGACTATTTCCTGGAATGCACGAAGATCGAATGCCGAAACCGATTGCTAAGGTCGACCGCTGCAAACCGCATGACCGATAGTGGACTCAAGACCGTTTGGGTCCATGCGGTCTCAAGACCGTTTGGGTCCATGCGGTTTCAAGACCGTTTGGGTTCATTCGGTTTCAAGACCGTTTGTGTCTATGCAGTCTCAAGTCCGTTTGGGTCCATGCGGTCTCTAAGATCGTTTGGATCCATGCGGTCTCCAAGACCATTTTCCGCGATCGTGATGACCGAATGAAGATCAAATGCCGCGCACTCAGGACCGATTGCTGCATGCGAAGCAAATGGTCTCCAGACCGTTTGGAAGCAAACGGTTTCCAGACCGTTTAACACCAAACGGTCTCCAGACCGTTTGGAGGAGATATTTTCAGCAACTTACCCAAATTGTTTGGGGACAGATCTGAGCCTATAAATAGGACCCCAAGGGTCCTCATTTGGGGGCGTCAGATCCAGACGCCACCAGGCTGCCTGAACGTAGATCCAGATCCAGTTCATGCGAGTTTCCATTCCACCTACTTCCCGTGTTGCAACCAAGGAGGCTGAGAAGAGAAGGAAGACGGAGCAAAGGGTGTATCTTCTTCACCGAGCTGCGACTACCTTCTGCACCGAGCTCATGGCGAATCTCTCTTTCTTTCTCATCCTTCTTGTTTCTCGCATCATGAGCGAGTAGTATCTTTTCGCTGGGGTGCGGGGACTAGCCCCGCTACCCATGTAAACCATGTTCTTTTGTTAAACTCTCCATGGCAATGTATATAACTCTCCATTTCGTTGTTAACTGTTATGTTTGTAGTTTGGTTAATTGCTTGCTTTCATCTTTGTGCTCCCTATGTTGTGATAACATCTATATATAGGTTTGAATGTCATTTAACAAGTTAGACTCCCCAACTAGAAATAGAAAGGGGATTCCTTGAGGTCGTAAGTGTATGATCCACGAGGGGACGAGCCATCTAGCCTTCGGTGACGCTTCTGTGCGCCTGACGCCTGTATAGGGGGTTCACAGCCTTAGTTGGATTTTGTATCTTCTTATTAATCATCGATGTTAGCTAGTATGTTAATCGCCTACTTGCTTATCGGTTAATGCGGCTGACTCCCAAACTAGAAATAGGATGGGATTTCATCGAGGTCGTAAGTGTATGATCCGCGAGGGGACGAGCCATCTAGCCTTCGGTGACACTTTTGTGTGCCTGATGCCTGTATAGGGGGCCCGCAACCTCCGTGGATCTCTATATCTTCAGAGCCGTAAGTAAAGTGATCTGGATGGTGATGAGACATGTGATGCCTAAGGTGATGCTTACGCAAACCTGACGCCCGTATGGGGGGTTTTGCAGGAGCTCTACTTGGATAGGCATATCTTGCCTGGATAGTTTGCGATTGAATATGTTTGCATGTGTAATGGTGGTGAAACCCGGTACCATCCCAGCGATTCCATATCATTGATCTCAACCCAACTTTAATTCAGCTTTTTACTTTCTTGCAATTAGTTTAAGTAACCTCAAAATCAACCTATCGTACTAAATATTAGTTTTATTTGAGTTAGATTTGACTGACAAGGATTCTTAAAAAGGTTGTTCTTTGGGTTCGATCCTCAACTATGCTGTGATAAGACTCGTCCGCTTGCGGGTGATATTATTGCACTTTGGTTTTGGTAAAAGCTCAGGGATTCCAACCCCGAGTGAGTTTGTTAGTGCGTTCAAAATACCACGTCAAATTCTGGCGCCGTTGCCGGGGGAACGGAATCAGTCAGTCAAATCTAGTTCTTTTAAGACTAATCTAGGATTTTGCTTTTTCTTTTTTGAAACAATAGATCATCTACTTGAATTTGACTCTACTTTGTGGATCTCATTTTCAAAATCTTTCTATTTTCAGGTACAACCCCAAGGCATAGTGTATGCACCGTTCGGACAGCCCCAGACTCACAACGAGCTTTGATCCCGAAATAGACAGAACTTTCCATCATCAGATCAGAGAGAATCAAGCAAAGATGGCTCAAGAAGAAGAGGTATCCCGAAGAGTGGCTCAATCCATAAATGCACAAAGAGAGAGGCTCATGCAAGAAGCCAGGGCTACGGTTCAACAAGAAATCCTAGCAGCACAAGCAGCAGCGCAAGCAGCCAAACTACAAAAGGATCTTAGAGAGTTCTCAATCCTGAAAGTTGTGAATGTTTATTATCCAGTTCAGCCTCCTCCCATCAATGCTGCCAATTTTGATATTAGGGCACATTGGATTACTTTGCTTCAAAACAACCCGTTCTATGGCAAACAAGTAGAGGACAGCCAAGGACATCTTCTGAGATTCATCGACCTATGTGCTATGACAAAACAAAATGGAGTCTCCGATGATGCCATTTGACTCCGTCTCTTCAAGTATTCCCTTGCTGATAGAGCCATAAGTTGGTACAATTCTTTACAAAGTGAAGTACCCATCACCACGTGGGAACAACTCCAAAATGCATTTCTGGAAAAGTTCTACCCTCCGTCTCTTACATACAAAATTAGGGGCCGGATAACAAATTTCACTCAAGTCCCTGGGGAAACTCTCGCTGAAGCGTGGGATAGGTACAAAGAGCTCCTACGCAAATGTCCACACCACGGAATTCCTAAGAATCAACTCATAGAAATCTTCTATATGGGTGTGGAGGACGATGTCAAGATGTTTCTAGATTCCTCATCCGGAGGAAACTTCATGCGTCAAAGTTATGACAGTGCATGGAGAGTCATCACCCTGGGACCAGACAATCAAGCCAATTGGGGGAGATCTGTAGGTAAAGGAGTCTTGAAAGTAGCCATGGCTGAAGTTATTCCAGAGTACAAGTCTATCGCTAAAACTTTGAAGGTCATAGTTGTCAAGCAAGATCATATTGAATCATCTCTAGCTGCTATTGGAAGAGGACATTCACCCACTCGGCAACCGGAACAAGTCAAGTCCACTTCCCTATTCCGTGAAGCATGTAAGAGCACCGATCATTCCACTTTATCGTGCAATGTTCTCTATGACGTTGTTCTGAGCAATGTATGTGGACAAGGAGATAATGGTCAGATGGAGAATCTTAATGCTATCAACACCATTCCTGGGCAAAGTTATTACAATCCAAATCAGAATAGGAATCACCCAGGTTTTCAATATGGAAACCCGTCTGGAGCAGTAAACTCGCATCAGTTTGGTTCAAACAGTCAACCAAGAGGCCCATCAGGATTCCAGTACAATCATCAACAGAATTTTGGGAATCAAGGAAATTTCAAGGGAAACTTTCAGAATAGGAACTATAATAACTATCACAACAACTCTCAATATCAGAATCTTAATCAACAACAAGGACAACAAGCAGGACCCACCTCTTTTGATGACAAGCTATCAACCATTGAAAAAATGTTGCAAACTCAGCAAACTATGATAGCAAACCAACAAGCTCAGCAGAAGGCTATTGAATCTCAACAAGCTCAACTTGCAGCTAGCATAAAGCCACCCGCTGGAGTCTTTGCCGGTCAACCCGAGAACAATCCCAAGCATCCTCAACAGTTGAAGGTAGTCACCACCAGGTCAGGAAAATACTATTCAGATCCCCCAGTGGAGACACCTGTGGTTATTACAGACGAAGATGAACCTATGATTGTCCAACACTCAACAACACTAGAGTCTCAATCAAAAGAAGAGAAGACGGATAAGGGAAGTCCTGAGAAATCTACAGATGAAGAAACAGAAACACCAGAACCTGATATTCCTATATATAAGCCTCATATACCCTTCCCATCCCACCTAAGGAAAACCAAACTCGATACTAGATTCAATAAGTTTAAAGAGGCTATGAAGAAACTTCATGTTAACATACCCTTCTTAGACGCTCTGGATGAAATACCAGCCTGGACTAAGTATCTAAAGTCACTCCTCACAAGGAAGTATATAACTGAGGAATATGAGACAGTAAAACTGGCTACAACTACATCAGATATCATATTGAGCAAGATGTCAAAGAAACAAAAAGATCCAGGATCCTTTGGAATCTCATGTCACATTGGCGACTCATCATGCAAGAAAGGTTTGGCAGATCTCGACGCAAGCATCTCTATTATGCCACTAAGCCTGTGTAAAAGACTAGGGTTTGCAGAATTGCTTCCTATTGGCATGACTATACAACTCACAGATAATTCGATAAAACGGCCGTTAGGAATCCTCGAAGATATCCCAGTCAAGGTGGGTAAGGACACATATGTTCCTTGCGACTTCATCATTATGGATATAAAGGAAGATACCCGATATCCTCTCATCTTCGGTCGTCCGTTCCTCGCCACTGTAAGAGCCCTAATTGATGTTGAAGCTGGTACCTTACTGCTCAGATTAGGCAAATAAACTCTCGAATTCAAAGTTTTCGAAAGTATGAGAAGACCAAGTATGCAGGAAGAAGTCTATCTGATTGACTGTATTGAACAGATGTCACTCCTAACCCTAGAGCATCATGAATCAAATGATCCCTTGGAAATTGCTCTATCAAACCAATCTATTGATGAACCAATCGACAAACGAGCAAAGGATTACATCGAATCCCTCGACCCTGCTAAAGAAGACGTTGAAGCCACTAGTGAAGACCTCAAAGCTATGGAAACTACAGAAGAAACTAGCGAAAAACTAGAGGCTCCCGAAATGAAACCCCTACCTGAAGGACTGAAGTACATGTTTTTAGATGATCTCAAGGTTTGCCCAGTTATTATAAATTTCGATCTAACTGTTGAACAAGAAGATAAACTCCTGAATAAATTAAGGGAAAGGAAGAAAGCCATCTGGTATAAAATGAGTGACCTAACTAGGGTCAGTCAAGCTTTGTGTATGCATAAGATCCCTATGATGGAAGATCACAAGCCGACTATTGAGCATCAACGGAAGTTGAATCCTAATATGAAGGAAGTGGTCCGTCGTGAGGTCATTAAACTGCTCACAGCTGGAATAATCTACCTGATATCAGATTCGCCATGGGTGACCCCAGTACATGTAGTCCCGAAGAAAGGAGGAACAACTGTTATACGGAATGAAAACAACGAGCTCATCCCCACTCGAACAGTCACAGGGTGGAGGATGTGCATAGATTATAGTAAATTAAACAAGGCAACTCGAAAAGATCATTTTCCTATGCCCTTCCTTGATCAAGTCCTAGAAAGGTTGGCTCACCAAGAATATTTCTGTTATCTTGATGGTTACTCTGGATTCTATCAAATACCCATACATCCAGATGATCAAGAAAAAATGACTTTCACTTGCCCATTTGGAACATACGCATTTAAAAGAATGTCGTTTGGTCTATGTAATGCACCCGCAACTTTTCAACGTTGCATGGCTGCAATTTTCACAGGGCTTATTGAAACTATTATGGAGGTCTTCATGGACGATTTTTCTGTTTATGGAGACTCATTTGATTCATGTCTAAAGCACCTCTCCCTGGTCCTCAAACATTGTGAAGAAGCGCATCTTGTGCTAAATTGGGAAAAATGCCATTTCATGGTAAAAGAAGGCATTGTCCTGGGCCATAGAGTCAGCAATAGAGGAATTGAAGTAGATAAATCCAAGATCGAAGTAATTTCTGAATTGGCTATTCCCACAAATGTGAAAGAAGTCTGTGCTTTCCTTGGTCATGCCGGATTTTATAGAAGATTCATAAAGGAATTTTCCAAGATAACTAAGCCAATGACGAACATGTTACTAAAGGATACTGATTTCAATTTCAAAAGAGAATGTGTCAAAAGCTTTAACACACTGAAACAGGCCCTTACAACCACTCCCATCACTAGATCTCCAGACTGGGACCATCCTTTTGAAATTATGTGCGATGCCAGTGATTACGCTGTGGGTGCTGTTTTAGGGCAATGTATAGAAAAGAAACATTATGTGATCTATTATGCATCAAAAACCCTCGATGAAGCCCAGAGGAATTATGCAACTACCGAGAAATAACTTCTAGCAGTCATATATGCCTTTGACAAGTTCATGTCATACCTTATTGGCTCGAAAGTCATTGTCTACACCGACCATGCTGCTATTCGTTACCTTCTGGCAAAGAAAGATGCAAAACCAAGGTTGATTATATGGATCCTCTTACTTCAAGAATTTGATTTAGAGATAAGAGATAAAAAGTGTACAGAAAATGTTGTAGCAGTTCACCTCAGTTTCATCCATACTTCAGATACTGAGAAGATTCCGATCAATGATTCCCTTCTAGATGATCAGCTAATGAGAGCCTCAGAAGTTGTACCATGGTATTCAAATTTTGTAAACTACCTTGTTGCTGGGGTCATCCATCCTCAATGCACCGCGAATGCACTGAGGAAGTTCATGCATGATGTGAGGCAATATCACTGGGATGAACCATATCTTTTTAAGCTATGTGCTGATGGTTTGTATAGACGTTGTATCGCCGAAGAAGAAGCTAAATCTATTTTGGAACAATGTCACTCAGGACCTGTGGGAGGACATATGAGCTCTAAAAAGACTGCTTTAAAGGTTTTTCAATGCAGATTCTTCTGGCCAACCATATCCAAAGACTCTTACGATTTTGTCCTATCGTGTGACAAATGTCAACGAACAGGTAACATAACAAAGAGATATGAAATGCCTCTAAATCTATGGCAAGAAGTTGAGATATTCGATGTTTGGGGGTGGACTACATGGGTCCATTCCCATCTTCTCATGGATTTTCATACATCCTAGTGGTGGTAGACTACGTCTCAAAATGGGTTGAAGCTATACCTACCGTCACTAGTGATTCCAAACCCGTCATCAAATTATTCAAAGTTATTATTTTTCCCCGTTTTGGAGTTCCACGTACTGTGATATCTGACGGAGGGTCCCACTTCCTTGAAAGAAGCTTCAAAGCTTTACTGAGAAAATACGGTGTAACACATAAGGTAGCCTCACCTTACCATCCACAAACAAGTGGACAGGTTGAGGTTTCTAATCGTCAACTAAAGGCTATTCTAGAGAAAACTGTTGGACGTAATCGAAAGGACTGGTCAGCGAAAATCAACGACGCCTTATGGGCTTATCGTACTGCTTATAAAACTCCCCTTGGGACTACACCTTTTCGGTTAATATATGGAAAGGCTTGCCACCTTCCGGTCGAACTGGAACACAAGGCATGGCGGGCAATTAAACAATTAACCTTCGATATGAAAGAAGCAGGCCAGACCATGATTCTACAACTCCAAGAGCTGGATGAACTCAGGATGACAACCTATGAGAATGCACGAATCTACAAAGAATGCAAAAAACTTTGGCACGATGGACATCTGAAAAGAAAGGACATACAAGTGGGAGACCAAGTTTTGGTATTCAACTCAAGATTAAAGTTATTCACAGGCAAACTCCGTTCCCGCTGGTCTGGACCTTACATTGTCAAAAGCATCTCCCCACATGGTGCTTTCTCTTTATGGAGTGAAAAGTCAAGCAAATTTATAGCAAATGGTCACCGCTTGAAAAGATATTTCACCTCGATTGACATAGGCCCCGACACAATGCGGGAACTCTCCAATCCAAAGGACCCACCGTGAAGCTGAAGCATTTAGTTGAGCCATCGACGTAAAACAAAGGAGCTTTTCGGGAGGCAACCCGATCAATAAATTTGTTTTACTTTTCTTTTCAAAAAAATTGTTTTTACATTTTAATTAACTTTTCCTTAAATAAAATTCTCTTCGTGAGATGCTACTTTTTAGATCTAACTGCCCTTTACCCTTGACATTTTCAGATAAGAGGATGCGCGCTGATCAGAATGCAACCACACCCCGTGATCCTTCTGACATGATTTTTCCCCTCCATCTTGGATTTAGGGTTTTCTCGGGATGAGCAAATCTCTAAGTTCGGGTGGAGGGTGGGTGGTACGTACCTCATTTTCCATATACACCCTCTTTTCATACTGAAGTTTTCACTATCACATTCTTGATAAAAAATTTCAAAATTTTCAAAATTCTTTATTTGAAGAAATACTTTGACACTTTTTGACAACTCCTGATTTCATTGAAAGTCACTAACTAATTTGCTATGCATTTTCAATCATTATAACCTCCTTATTCGAAGTAAATCCTCAAAAGGACTAATTTCTGAAATAAGCCTTTTGCTTGAAATCACCTTGTGAAGCTTATGATTCCTAACCTCATGATACTTTTTGCAAAAATGATTTGTATCTATCAAACTGATAGGGATCAAACACGTCGTGCTTCCTAACTGACTAGTGGAACAATAACATAGAATCTCCACTGGATCCTCATCAAGTCATTATTTGAGCAGAGTATGACAAAGAGAACAACCCGGTACATTGAATTGTAAATCAAGTTGCATTCTGATCTGAACTCTCTTCTACACTTCTTCCATCATCTTCGTACCCCTCCATTCATCAAAAAAGAAACAAAAATAGCCGTATTTGTGCCAAACCCTGAGTTCGGGGTGGCACACCACTTCCCTCCTTATCCGCTTCTTCCATACCCCCCGCAAATAAATAGGGGCGTACCACCAAAAATGCAATCTCGAGTCGAATAGAGGAGAGATTTGCAAATAAAAGATGCCAAAGTGCACACAAAAAGAAATGAAATCTCGAGTCGAATAGAGGAGAGATTCACACACAAAAATGCAATAAATGAAATTGCAAAATAAATAAAAATCTCGAGTCGAATAGAGGATAGATTTACTTCTTCTTTCCATACCACCTTTCACTCCTTTTTCTACCTATGGCACAATTCATGCCCCCTTTATCTTGAAAAACACCAGTGTCAGATCGGATGCACACTTGTCGATTCTGCGGGAATCTCTGGACTCGTATAAAACTCTTTGACATGCTTGTTGATTGGAAAAAGTGAGGAGGAAGTGATATTGGAAAATGAACTCAGGAACGAAGATATGGTAAGATGTGTTTAGTGGTCCCAGGAGGTTGAGATACTAAGTCAAATTGAGCAGAAAGAAAACATTCGTGATGTAAAAATGAAGCAATCACACGAATTGAAAGTATTCATTTGGCGACTGTTTCAGATTTTGAGTTACTCGAGGATGAGCAACGTTTAAGTTCGGGGTATTTTGATGAGTGCATATTCATCATGGAATTCAATTATCTTTTTGAAACAAATTCAACTCTATTCATACCTTTTTCACTCAATATGAATCATAATGTGTAAAACTACTTAGTTGATCCAATTATCAAGGTTTTAACTAAATATTGTTCATTCAATACAGGTAACCAAGAAATTCCACGCATGCGGTCCTAAGATCGTTTGAGCCCATGTGGTCCCAAGACTGTTTGAGCCCATGTGGTCCCAAGACCGTTTGAGCCCATGCGGTCCCAAGCCCGTTTGAGCCCTTGCGGTCCCAAGACCGTTTGAGCCCTTGCGGTCCCAAGACCGTTTGAGTCCATGCGGTCCCAAGACTGTTTGAGTCCATGCAGTCCCAAGACCGTTTGGGTCCATACGGTCCCAAGACCGTTTGCTGGAATGCACGAAGATCGAATGCCGAAACCGATTGCTAAGGTCGACCGCGCGAGCTGCAAACCGCAAGACCGATAACGGACTCAAGACCGTTTGGGTCCATGCGGTCTCAAGACCATTTGGGTCCATGCGGTCTCAAGACCGTTTGGGTCCATGCGGTTTCAAGACCGTTTGGGTTCATGCGGTTTCAAGACCGTTTGTGTCTATGCGGACTCAAGTCCGTTTGGGTCCATGCGGTCTCCAAGACCGTTTGGATCCATGCGGTCTCCAAGACCGTTTGCCGTGATCGTGAATACCAAATGAAGATCAAATGTCGCGCACTCAGGACCGGTTGCTGCATGCGAAGCAAACGGTCTCCAGACCATTTGGAAGCAAACGGTTTCCAGACCGTTTAACACCAAACGGTATCCAGACCATTTGGAGGAGATATTTTCAGCAACTTACCCAAACCATTTGGGGACAGATCTGAGCATATAAATAGGACCCCAAGGGTCCTCATTTGGGGGCGTCGGATCTGGACGCCACCAGGCTACCCGAACGCAGATCCAGATCCAGTCCATGCGCGTTTCCATTCCACCTACTGCCCGTGTTGCAACCAAGGTGGCTGAGAAGAGAAGGAATACAGAGCAAAGGGCGTATCTTCTTCACTGAGCTGCGACTACCTTCTACACCGAGCTCATGGCGAATCTCTCTTTCTTTCTCATCCTTCTTATTTCTCGCATCATGAGCGAGTAGTATCTTTTTGCTGGGGTGCGGGGACTAGCCCCGCTGCCCATGTAAACCATGTTCTTTTGTTAAACTCTCCATGGCAATGTATATAACTCTCCATTTCGTTGTTAACTGTTATGTTTGTAGTTTGGTTAATTGCTTGCTTTCATCTTTGTGCTCCCTATGTTGCGATAACATCTATATATAGGTTCGAATGTCGTTTAACAAGTTAGACTCCCCAACTAGAAATAGAAAGGGGATTCCTTGAGGTCGTAAGTGTATGATCCACGAGGGGACGAGCCATCTAGCCTTCGGTGACGCTTCTGTGCGCCTGACGCCTGTATAGGGGGTTCACAGCCTTAGTTGGATCTTGTATCTTCTTGTTAATCGTCGATGTTAGCTAGTATGTTAATCGCATGCTTGCTTATCGGTTAATGTGGCTGACTCCCAAACTAGAAATATGATGGGATTTTATCGAGGTCGTAATTGTATGATCCGCGAGGGGATGAGCCATATAGCCTTCGGTGACGCTTCTGTGTGCCTGACGCCTGTATAGGGGGGCCGCAACCTCCGTGGATCTCTGTATCTTCAGATCCGTAAGTAAAGTGATCCGGATGGTGGCGAGACATCTGATGCCTAAGGTGATGCTTACGCAAACCTGACGTCTGTATGGGGGGTTCTGCAGGAGCTCTACTTGGATAGTCATATCTTTCCTGGATAGTTTGTGATTGAATATGTTTGCATGTGTAGTGGTGGTGAAACCCAGTACCATCCCAGCGATTCCATATCATTGATCTCAACCCAACTTTAATTCAACTTTTTACTTTCTTGCAATTAGTTTAAGTAACCTCAAAATCAACCTATCGTACTAAATATTAGTTTTATTTGAGTTAGATTCGACTGACAAGGATTCTTAAAAAGGTTGTCCTTTGGGTTCGATCCTCAACTATGCTGCGATAAGACTCGTCCGCTTGCGGGTGGTATTATTGCACTTTGGTTTTGGTAAAAGCTCGGGGATTCCAACCCCGAGTGAGTTTGTTAGTGCGTTCAAAATACCACGTCACTATGTGAACATTCCCAACTAAAAAGGAAAAGATATGTGAACATTCCCAATTAAAAAGGAAAAGCTATGTGAACATTCCCAACTAAAAAGGAAAAGCTATGTGAGCATTCCCAACTAAAAGGAAAAGCTATGTGAACATTCCCAATTAAAAGGAAGAGCTATGTGAACATTCCCAACTAAAAGGAAAAGCTATGTAAACATTAAGTTAGGTGGAGACTCGAGGGCATGATTAATGAATAACCTGTCCCTCATTTTTTTTCCTGGGATTTCGGGGACGAAATCCTTAAAAGGGGTGGATAATTTGTAACATCCCTGACCTGGGTTATATTCTAACCCCAGGTGTTTTTCTTAATAAGGATGATTAGATTCTTGTGCTTATCCTTTAAAAATTAAATAAGGCTTTTGAGAAAATTATGTTTCAATTTTGGCCCTGTTTGAACAATGTTGAAGCAATGTTTGCTTATTTTGGACTAAAGTGCAAATTACCCAAGTTGAGGGGTTAAATTGCAAATTTTGCATGATAATATGTTCCTCTGATGTTGAGACATCATAAGAATGAATATGATGTAGTGGTATGGTTTCCACAAGCTTGGGCACCAAGATTAAGCTTGTAAAGCAATCTTTGTGCATTAAAACCTAGTTTTGGTATAGAGTGCAATTTACCCAAAACCTAGGGTTCAATATGCAAGTTACCACTTAAATAAGGTCCCTAATGTTTCTTGGCATCATTTAGAGAAAATAAAATGAGAGGGGCTCCTCATTTGAATTAAGTTGGAGGAGAGAGAATCTTGATATTAAAATAATCAAGATTTAATCCTAATTGAAACCCTAATTCAATTTAGGGAAAAAATGAATGTATTAATTAAAGGGACTTCAACCAAAATTAAAATGGTTGGATTCATATGTTTGTGGATGAGCTTAAATCCTTGCAAAGGCACGAGCATATCCTAAGGAGGTGAAATTCCACTCACCATTATAATAAGAAAAAGAATTTCCACTCAAATATGGATATTCTTATTATAAGGGTTAAGGTGCTTAATTTCTTTTCCCTTAATTCATGGATAATGGAAGGGAGCTAGGTGGGGATAGAGATGCCCTTGCATATAAGAAACCAAGGGGGAAGTGGTGGCAATAATTTTGGAATTAAAAGACTTTTATAAAAGATTTTCTCTCTCATCAATTTTCTTATAAAAGTACCCTTTCCAAGCCAAAACAAAGGCTTTTTGGGATTCTTTTCTTTCCCCTTGCTTGGAAAACGACCAAGGATCTTGGGAGGAGCAGGAGGACTACCCCCAACCTGTTGGTAAAGTTCTTGACCTCCTTTCACCTTGAATCCATGGTGAAAATCGAAAAGCAATGCATGAATTCTTTATAACTCGATCCCCTCTTCAATTCTAACCAATTATTTTCACTCAAAGCTTGAGGACGACCCTTGGAATAGTGAAAGGAGTTGCATCCATCATTGTTACCGTGATCTTGGAGCTTTGGAGCTCAATTGGAGGAGGGTTTTATAACTTGAACCCTTAATTTTATTATTGCAATCAATTCCTTATCAATTGGTGATCATTTCTACATTTCCAAAATTCAGTTTGGTTGATTGATGCAATCCCCATGGAAATCACAGTAGATTTCGTGAGTTTGGAGCTTGATGATGATGACATCATCATAAGCACACACCTCCCTAAATATCTAGGGCAAACAGTTTCAATGTTGAGTCCGAACGGTTTCACCAAACCGTTTGGTCACCAAACGATTTGCAAACCGTTTGGTGGTTTGAGTTCCAAACCAATTGGAATGGTTGACCATTTGAAGATATATTCTTTGGTGCTTGGATCTTTATCCAATGGTTCCAATTGGTTGACCTTGATGGTTTCAAATGTGATTGATTCCTTAATTGCAAACCCTAACCGGCTAAGTGCTGATTTTGAAATTGGTTGAGATGATGTTTTGGGTTGTTTAACCCAAACGGTTTCAAAACTGTTTGGGGATCACCCAAACGGTCTCAAGACCGTTTGGTGGTCACCCAGGACCATTTGGAGGTCTAGGGTTAAGTATGGCTAAGTGTTTGAAGGTCCAATGGTACCAAATTGAATTGCAACTAAGTGTTGATTTGATAATCAATCAAATGGTCCAAAACCCTAATTAGATGTCATGGTTTTGATGATGAGATGGGCAAACGGTCTCAAGACCATTTGGTGGTCATCCAAGACCATTTTAGGTCAGGTCATATCATGTGATGATAATAGTTCATTGATTTCAATTGATTTGATTCCACAATGTCAACCATTGATGGATCCTCGATAGCAAACCCTAAGTGATGGCTTCTTGATTATAAAACCTAGTTCAATTGGGTTCAAAACCCTAAATTGAAGGTCCAATTGAATGCTGATTCATTAGTCCAATTTATGAATACCTTATTGGTTCAATTTATAATTTGTCCATGGATTGAAACATTGAGTCGATTGAGTGTTGAAGTACCTTTTTGGTCCATGCGGTTTTAAGAAGGTTTGGACCAAACGGTCTCAAGACCGTTTGGGTCTAAATGGTCTCAAGACCGTTTGAGTCCAAATGGTCTCAAGACCATTTGGGACCAAACGATCACAAACTGTTTGGAGACCCAAAGTGCAAACAGTTTCAATACTTACTTTGTCTAATTGATTTCAAGTACAACTTGTTCAAATGGTTTTCAACCAATTGATTTATGAGAACCAAGATCATTGAGGGTATAAGTAATTAACATTGTGAAGATCAACATGGTTAATCCATTTGAATATCTCTTGTAATTGAAGGACCAATATGGTGAACATATTTAGATACTTAATGCATTTGAAGATTTCAATGGTTAACCCAATTGATCACTTTGTGGATTTGAAAGTTTAATTGGTCAATTCGTTTGAATTCCTTATATAATTGATGGTTTAATTGATTAGACCATTTGGTCATCTAATATGATCAAAGGTCAATAAACTATGTGATTATTAAATATGTAGACCCATGATGATTTTGAGGTTAACCCTAGCTACGTGTAATGAAGAGAAGAGTTGACCTGGATCAATCTTGGAGTACTTAACATCCTAAAGAGGGTGAGAGAGAGAGAATGAGAAGAGATGAATGCTTATATAATTAAGCCCTAATTCTCTCATTTTGAGTAAAATATGTGATAAGGGTTTGATCCATAATAATGAGAATCATGAAACCCTAATCAATGAGCCCTAACCCTAATTTAGAGTAATACTAAGTGAAACCCTAATTAGGATGAATAGTGAACCCTATTTGTACTACAGAATAGGCCTTTGGCATCGGTTGTTTATTCCCTTTTAGCGACGGTTCTAAAGTGACACCTATGTGGGCGCCGCTAAAGGTCGAACTCTTCGGCGTCGGTTTTATCACCGACGCCAAAAGGCTTCGTGCCACCAAAAACGTGCCAGTAGGGCACCGATAGGCATCAGTTGTTTATAGTAAGACGACGCCATAAGGCTTCGCGCCAAAAAAAGGGTGTCATCTAGGACACTATATGTGTCGGTTTGCAACTAAAACACCGACGCCATATTCCCAGACGCCACGGCCGTGCTTCCCTACACGGCCGTGTTTAGTACTATAGGCGTCATTGTTATACTAATAACCGATGCTTTTTCCGCCACGGCTGTGCTTTCCAGCACGGTCGGGTTGTTTGTCACATTAGGCGACAGTTTTTATCCAATAACCGACGCAGTAAGCCTTTGATGACGGGTTTCTATAAACAACCGACGCTTATGTTTTAATTTTTTTTTTCTTATCAGTTTGCAGGCCTGTTGTGGCTGGTCAGTAGGATGAGAACCTACAGTTCTGTTTTAAACTGTAGGTTTACGACATCCATTGATATCAGCCAACAAACATGCCACAAACCTGCAAAATCAACAAATATACTTTTCACACAAGTAGATACATTCAGACATCAATTCAATTCTCACATTCACATATGTAGAAACATTAAAATACATGTAGAAACATTCAGACATGTATAAACATTCATAAATATTCATTTACAAAATATCATTCAACATCTCTATTAGCATCCCAATTATATCTTATAGTCCCCACTGTTTGTATGGCTCTTGCCCATTCTTATCTTACTTCATTTAATATTTCCATCGTATATGGAGCATGTACATATTTTAAGCATTTACCTATAGTGTGGTCAGTTTTAAACACCTGCAAAGAGAATGATGTATATATAAGTAATAATATAAAAATAAGATTAATATATTTCATACTAACTAATGAGACTACATATAATACCCTCATGTATGGTATCGATGTCCAATGCGGCATATTGGATAATCATCTGCATAAATCGCATCACATAGTATGTGCATGCCCAGCCGTTGTCTTGTGTAGCGCACTATAAATTGAAACATACAAATATTAAAAAATACAACTAAGCACAGTTCACATAAATAATATATACATTGGAGTCGGGAACTTACTTTTACGTTCTCCCAAATTATTGGTTGGTTCTTTTTCCTGGGGACCTTTCCTCCAGTCTTTTTGAATGCATCTAAACCACTACATGTTAATGTAACACAGTAAATTGCATAATTAAATAGTAATGTAATAACATATGTTAACAGATATAAAAATGAAATATTTCTCACCAGAGTAATGGCAATCTCATTACGTGTCCAATTTTAGTATTCAATGTACTCCCCATAAGATCTAGATAATAAACAGTAAACGTCCCAGGGAGAATAACTAATAACTCCCAATGCCTACCGCTAGAGGTAAAAAAGTTAAAAATTAATAACTCAAAATCCACAATAAAAATGTAATTTTCTTAAGTCCAAATTATAAGTAAAGTAAACTTACTTGACATTGAATGGAACTATTATTATCGTCTTCTTTTGCTGACCGAAAATTGTAAAAGCATCTATACAGTATTGTTGAACACTATCAGGGTCTTTAGCTACCATACTAATCAATGATGGAATCAAAAATCCCACATGGTCAAATGCAAATTGTTTACATTGGTTTTCGACTAAGTAGCTGCAAAACATGTATTACGTTTGCATTAATATATAAGAAACCAGATCACCGGATCTTACACAAGGTATATGGATGTATAAACAAGATCTCACCTTATCCATGTCTCTATCATTGATGTATTCAGCCAATCATATATAAACAGCTCAATAATATCTTGTATAAATAAAGAGCTTTCATATGATTGACCTGCATAATTCGCTTCTAAAGAAACAATTATAGGGAAATGTATATTATGTGTCCATAGCCAACATGCCATTCCCCTACAAGCAGGACCTAATAGGTATTTTAGGTCAGTTGGAACCCAACTTGGTAATGCAGGAAGTGGAGGTGGAGGCCTAGATGCTCTGGGTGTCTTCTTTTTAACCTGTATATATAATTTCAGATCAATCGACCTCATATATACACATTAACAATCTAAAGTAATGTAAATTTATCTTACAATTTCAGTAGTGTAGACGACATCTACTTTGGGCCACAATATCACCCCGCCTTCTGCCTCAGCAAGTGTATCAATATCCGGGTGGGCATATGGCAATGTAGCTTCCCTCCAATTAGGGAATACACGTATCGGGCTCATACAAACATAGCCCTGTGGCATTGGAGTCCCGTGAAACGTTGCCCCAGGAAAGGACGCGTAAGCCTGCGCCTCTGCAACAACATAGTCTTGCATTCTTAAGCGGCATCGCTTCAACGCCTACAAATTTACGTAAAGAATGTTATACATATATACATATCATCTTGAAAACATATCATCTTGAAAAGACTATCTACAATGTCATAAACAATACTTACAATAGACGTGTTAGGCAATGGGTCTACAAGATTACTCTCAGTCTGTGCATCAGGAGAAGAGTGGGTCGCCATAGGCTGATTGGAAGCCTGAGATGCCTGCCACCGCATCAATTCTTCCTTGACCTTCTTAGCAACTATATCCTCGACTCTTTTATTCTCCTATACATGGATAAAAGAAACATTAGCTTCTTATTATTGAATTCCCTTTTGTAGTAATATTCTAAAAAAAGAATAGATTACCTCTTCTTATGAAAGTCCCGCTCTAGATTTGTGTTGGGATGGCCCAAAGAATGCTTTGATGCCCACACCAGCGCTTGCACCCCTAACACGTCCAGGATGCTCTGGGTTACCCAGAGCAACTGTCAATTCATCCTTTGTGCCCTGAGGGATGAACGTGCCTTGTTTCCTCTGCTCGTGCAGCTCCCGCTAATCACCATCAACACAAATTGATAAGTTAACACCACAAATAATCAATATTCAAACGATTGCTCTAAGAGTTGTATTTTACCATTTTCGCAGCCGCCTCAGCAGTTACGTGCTTTTTTATTTCACCCTTCTTGCTTTGCCTCCCAGCTATCCAGACATCATGGCGAGGCATGGGTGTGGAACATGTAGTAGAGGACTCCTGAGTAGAAGCAGACTCCGCCTGTAGTCTTTGGTGAACGCTTGCATAGCCCTTTGGACCAATAGTGTGGTCATGCACATTCAGTGCACGCCTTGCTTTTTGTGCCTCACTTAATACCTTGAATTATTCAGATTTTCTTAAAGCAACAAACGTGTCCCAATCTTCTTTGTCCAAGAAGTTCCACTATTCAAGGGCTGACTTCTTCATCTTATCACCATCTTTTATGTATTCTCTGTTGAGATTTGTCCTATAGTTCCTTAGCATTGATGGAGCTAGAACTTACACTAAAATATTACTCTTCCAATGGAAGTCCTAATATGCACCAAAAACCCTAGGGAGTTGATGTTCTCTCTAGGTTTACCTACAACTGGTGCTAGATAAATGCTCCAACCCCACAAGAGTGTGGAAGCCTTATCATAGTACAGATTTAGGATCGAACCCAAAGGACAACATTAAGAATCTGAGTGTCTTTTTCTCATTTCATACTGATCTAAGTCAATCATCTAAGACCAAAAGTTTGATTTGAGTTATTTAACCTAAAACATGCAAAAGTAAAGGCAAGAATAAAAACTAGTTTAAGGATTAAAATCTAAGATTTAGCAAATGATGATGGATCACTAGGGTGATCCGGGTATTCACCACCACTACACATGTATTGTACATGTACCAACCATAGCAAGACTTATAAGCAAGATACATGGATGTTGTACAATACCGATGTCTTATAGGACAAGAGTAATGCACACAGCCTTCACGGGTTGAGTAACCCTCATCCGGTACATTTCTACGTGTCAAAGAAGAGATGTAACCTCCGAAGAGAGAACCTTACTCAACCTCATGAAACGTGTATCGAAAAACTAACAAGCGAGCGATAATTACCAATTCGATTAGTATCCTTATAGACTATCCCTCTTTTGAGGAAATAGCTACGAGAAACGTGGGAGTGTTGCAACGTCAGCCATTCCCGAACGAATGGTCAAATACCTTACACCACTCCCTCCGCGGAATGTGTTCCTCGACCCAGCAAGGTTGCACTTCTGTACGTCAACTGATTCCATTTCATAGTGCGGAAGTGCAACGATGGAGGTGAGTTTACTCCATCCCTCAGGAAGTGTTCCTAGATACCGAAACAGATGCACGGTGGATACACACACCAGAAACCAACACTAAATCAGTATTCGAGTCCTAAGAGTGGTCGTAGACAAACCACAATGAAAGACAATAGATGCATACAAGAACGCGGCTAACATTCAAGCATGTATGAAATGATTTAGTATTGAATCAGAAAGATAATATCTTTTAGTACAGATTACAAAACATGGACAACGGGGCTAGTCCCCGTGCCCTAGTGGATGGAACTACTCGCTCCTCATGCGAGAAACAAGAAGAATAAGAAAGAGAGAGGAATCCGCCATGAACTCGGTGCAGAAGGTAGTCGCAGCTCGGTGAGGAAGATATGGCCTCCTACGTCGTGTCGGAGCAGATCTGGACGTGAACGGGAGTTGCCAAGACAGACCAGACAGTCACCCTCACTCCATCTTCTTCCTCTCCTCCGCCTCCTTGGTTGCAACATGGACAGTAGATGAAATGAAATTGGCGCGGACTGGACTGGTTTGGGATCAGACCTGTGTACAGGCATCCTGTCGACGTCCTCCCACCCCCCCCAAGTGAGGACCCTTGGGGTACTATTTATAGGAACAGGGCATACCCTTAAATGGTGGTAAAATATTTGTTCCAAACGGTTTCCTGCAACAGCTCATACGGTTTGTGTTTGCTACTTTAGAAAACGGTCTTCAGGTTATTCATTCGGTCTTCATGTGATGCTCCATTCGATCTTTGCTCATTTGGTTTCGGTCTCTCGGTTTCCCAGGAGTACACTTCATTTGGTTTTTACACATTGCAATCCATACGGTCTTCGGGAGCATTCGTTTTTGACTTCCAAACAAACTCGCTCATTCGGTTTGGAGGCGTAATGCTCCATACGGTTTCGACGCTCTTTGCTCATACGATTTCGTGCTTTAATTAGCCATTCGGTTCCGTGGTCATGTGTTGGATTTGGTTCTTTGTTTTCTCCGCTAGCTTTTCTTTCCACCACATTTCACGCTGATTTTGCTTGGCTTCTCGGTTTTGCTACCTTTTGCATTGATTTCTCCGCCTCAAGCAGTTTCTCCAATTTTGGTATTGCGCTGATCATTTTCTTGGTCTTCACGTTCTTTGCTTTTCTCGTCATTTGCTTTGCTTTCCTCGGTTTCTCCGCCATTCCATTCGGTTTCACGTCAATGCCCATTCGGTTTGGCAGCATGCACCAATTCCATGCGGTCTCACATGGCAATTGGCCATGCGGTTTGCTCATGTGAATGCTCCATGCGGTTTTGCTCAGTTCTTCACGTGGCAAGTGCAGCAAACAATATTGTGCATATTTATCAAACGGTCTCCCTTAATTGCAACAGCAAACGGTCTACATATTTCCTTCCTGCGGTCTTCATGTCTCTCTCATTCACGTGTACTCATTCGGTTTGGTCTCCATTCAAGCAAATGGTTTTGTAGCAAAAGCAAACAACAACATTTGGTCATTGCATGTAAATCCTTGCGTGCTTCTTTTCATCTGGTTTGATAATGCACGTGCAACCGGTCATAGTTATCAAACGGTTTGATCCACGTGTTCATACGGTTTGGAAAACGGTCTTGCATGTGTATTTGCATTGGCTAATGGCCATTCGGTTTTCAATCAGCAATTTGCCATGCGGTTTGCAACCGGCAACTGGCCATGCGGTTTTGCTTGCACTATTTGTTCGTGTGAATGGTTTGCATGCAGCTCCTATGCACGTTGCTATTTCGATCTTGATTCTCCACTAGCCAAACGGTCTTTACAGTAGCGAAACGGTCTTCATGCATGTGCTAATCCAAACGGTTTGGAATGTATGCGACCATACGGTCTTCATTGCTAATTCAGTCATCACTTCTCGGACGTTCAAACGGTCTGAGACGGTTACCTCTCCAAACGGTCTTGTATTTGACTTTCCATTCGGTCTTTACAATCGCAGCAAATAGTCTTGAGACCGCTTGGGATGAAACGGTCTTCAGACCGCATGGACTCAAACGGTCTTGAGACCGCATGGGCTCAAACGGTCTTGAGAGCGCATGGGCTTAGACGGTCTTAAGACCTCATGGGCTAAAACGGTCTTGAGACCACATGGGCTCAAACGGTCTTGAGACAGCATGGGATCAAACGGTCTTGAGACCGCATGGGCTCAAACGGTCTTGAGAGCGCATGGGCTCAAACGGTCTTGAGACTGCTAGAGTCAGTGTTGTAGGGGTCATGATCGTTGGTGATAGTTGAGGATGCCTTGCAGAGGAGAGAGAACGTGAGTAGGGGAACATGAGATCAAATAAGCTGGAGACTAGGGTAATTTGAGCTAGTAATGCATGATTTACACGAGACTGAAAGGATACTTAAAGTAGGCTAAAACGAGGGTAATACAGTCGATATGAGGCACAAAAATCCTTAGAATTGGCAACTGAGAGGGTGAATCTGGAGGATTTATCACCACACCGAACTTAAGCGTTGCTCGTCCCGAGGAACGAAAAATCCCAAGACAGCCACCAAAACGCATGCATGTTGGTCTCGTAATTACCCCACCTTCGTGCAAGTGTCAAAATTTTCACAAAAAGGAGAAAAGGAAAATGAGGTGAAACAAAATTAGGATAAAAACGTCAGAAATCCTTTGAATTCGTGACTGAGGATGAGTCTGGAGGATTCATCACCACACCGAACTTAAGCGTTGCTCGTCCCGAGAAACGGTAAACTTAAAACAGTCGCCAATGAAATCGTTCATCTCGTGATTGCCTCATCCTATTGTCATATCATAATTTTGTTCATGGCTCAGATCGATACAGCATCAAAGCTTTCTTAGATCACCGAATACATCTTATGATATCCTCATTTCTGAGTTCACTTCACTGAAGTATTTCCTTCTCACTCTCTGTTGTATCAGTCATGTTTAAAAGTTTTATGGGACTTTGTAAATACCCATAGAATCAACAAAAAGCATATGATCTGTCACTGGTGTTGAAAAAGGAGAGAATGGGGGTATGATCAAGAGATGAGAGTCTCTCCTCTGATTGAATCAAGACTCTTATTATTAGTTGACTCATCGAGATACTTTGAATGATTTATGCACGACTCTGGTTGACTTAGCCTTACACCCGATTTTTTTTTCTTTTCTAAAGGTAACTCAGAAGTGTGTATAGGTTGGCTTAAGGCTTTTGGCTATTTTACCTCTTTGAGAGGAGGTAAGGGGTTATTTTTGGATCCTTAGGTTCTCACTACCAGTCACGACGCATCTGCCTTTGTGAGGGAAACTAATGTACCGGTCGGGCAAGACCTTTATCGGTTATCCTTATTCAGGGCACAACTCTCATGTTTTTATTCACACTCTGGATTTTATTCATTCTCACCTGGCTTAGGAGAAAGGGTATTTTTGGTTTTTTGCATATTTGGGCTGCCAGGCCTCTTTTTGGAATCGGGGTAGAGTTTTCACCAACCTCGGTATGTGCACAATCATCATTGTATACTCTTTGAAGTGAAATGAGAAGGTGGTACGCCCCTGTTATGTATTGAGGGGTATGGAAGAAGCGGTAGTGGAAAAAGAGGTGTGGTGTACCACACCGAACTTAGAGTTTTGCAGAGGTGTGATTTACCACACCGAACTTAAAGTTCGGAAATGTTCTAGTTTTCACTAGAAAGAAGTGTGGCGTGCCACACCGAACTTAAAACTTTGGCATGGTTAGTGAATAGAGGGATATGAAAATGAAGGAATAATTGTACAAGAGAGTTCAGATCATGATGCAATTTGCTTAGCGATTCCATGCGACGGGTCTCTTTTCTCCATCACACTCTACTCAAAAAGAGACATGATGAAACATCAAATGAGAAATCCATACAACAGATCCATTAATCAGATAAAGGTGTGATG
The DNA here is from genome assembly GCA_963693085.1 of Alisma plantago-aquatica. Taxonomy (NCBI): domain Eukaryota; kingdom Viridiplantae; phylum Streptophyta; class Magnoliopsida; order Alismatales; family Alismataceae; genus Alisma; species Alisma plantago-aquatica. The sequence goes on from OY856410.1 coordinate 22,184,383, forward strand.
TATTTGATCTATCTCAGTCTTATTGAAGTGTATCATCTTTTCCTATTTGAGGGTATGACATTAGGATTCATAGACTATTCAAGATGAAAAACATGCATTGGCTAGTTTTAAGCATTCTTTTCTTGGAAATTTGCAACGAAAAGAGGTGATGATCACAGATTTGAAAAACAAAAGCTGACTAGATAAAGGATTTATTTTTGGAAGACTACAGAAAGGCAGAAAAATTATGAAAAAGAAACTAGAATGGAAAAACAGGAAGCAATAAAGATAGAGGGTGGAGTGAAAGTCATACCACCCGCCCTCCACCTTGAACTCATGAATTCGCTCTTTTCTGAACAAATATTAGGTTCGAGGTGGAGGGGAAGGGTTGCACAATGTTAACCAGGCGGTCCTCGTAGTTGGAAGAAGGTGCGGAAAAGATGTCTCGCGATAGCTGGTGCCGAGAACGAGGAAGTGGCCCGAACAACCTGTTGACTGGGTGGTTGTGGTGACTCGAACGAGTCTTCTGGATGACTTGGATGCACATTTCTTTCGCCTCATTGTCCATCTAGAAGAATCCAGAGACCTTCCCCCATCAGTGAGGGAGGTGAAATATAAGCAGTCGAAACTGGGGGACTATGCGAGAAATCAAGGTTATGCCCACTTGTGCCCTCCAGTTGTGGCTCACCCTCGAAGTTCAAAGTAAAACTGCTTTCTTCAAAATCTAGGGCAGTTGATTGAGGGTCGGCCACTTGAACTTCCTCCTGTCCAGGATCAGGTGGTGGATCCGGTTCCGGCTTCATTTTGTCACCTGGCTTTTCTTGTGTGGGATATGGTAGCCAGAATGATGTTTCTTCATCAGAGGAGTTATTTTGAGAAGTATCATCATCTTTATCAATGTTGAAATTGGTAAGAGCGTCGTTCTTCTTTTCAAGGTTTTGTTCAGAATTTTCCTCGTAGAACATCCTTAGTTCATCCAAGTAACTAGAAGAGGATTTGAATGGTAAAATGAACTCTTGCTCGGGTAAGGAAATAATGGGTTCCTGAGATAGAGGTTCCAATGATGTATCTTCATGGGAGGGATTAGTCCATGATATATCATTTTGAAGGCTAGAATCTCACGGTGACTCCGTTTCTTCGATGTTGGGACTAAAGTACTCCATTTCCGAGTCAGATTGTTGTTTGAGTACTTCTATATAGTGCTACTCCGGTTCTATTGAGTGCTCGGGAGGAGTTGCTATGGGAAGATTGAAACATGGCTCAAGTGAAAGACATATCTTAGTTTCTTGAATGTTAGGAGGGTCTTCTTCATAGGGGTGAGTTTCTCTAAGTGGATGGGTTTGTGACTCAATGTCCTCCCACGAGCCCTTTTTGTCATTACAAGAGTCTACGGAAATATCGTAATCCATTCCGAAATTAAGAGGTGGTTCATGTTTCTTTTCTGTCGACTCGTTCAAGTGACTAGAAGGAGGTTCATTAGAAAGATCATGCTCTTGTTTGAGGACTGGCTCCGTCTGGACTTTTTGTGGTGATAGTAACTCAGGTAACATCATCTCATGAAAAGGACCTGTCATAGGATTGCCATCTTGAGACCTTTCATCCTCCCTTGATTCTGTTTCATGGTTCATTTCTGAATCAAGATATTGATTAGTTCTAAGATCAGTCGAATGATTAGAAATCTCTTCATAAGGATAGTTCAGATCTTGTTCCAAAAATGGAGATATTTGATTCTCATGCGTAAAAGATATATCTTTATCTGAATCGGTCACGTATCCGTCCGAGTCTGACTGTGAAGGAGTGTAGAGTCCTTGTGACATTAATCCTTCTTTTATGGATTTTATTGATGAGACAGCTGAAGTTGAAAAGATTTTGTCATTGAGGGAATCGATTATCGCCAATTGCTCTTCAATGGTTGGATTTGAGTCTATGAAGTTAGAAGGTGGGTAGGTATTGAAGTTTATCCCCCATTGATCTCCTGACTGTAGAAAATCCTCATATTGGTTACTCAATCTTTCACCTTGCACTGATGCTTGAAGATCATTGGAAGGCATATCCCACATGATTTCATAATCATCGTCGTAATTGATTTCAACATGTGGACTAGGGATGTGCTTAGTTGAAATAGGTGGATGTTCTACATGATGCTCAGGAGCATTGACAAGTTGCATAAATTGATCAAAATCGGCTATCAACTTCTTAGTCGTGGTTGTCTGATCAGCTAGTTGTTGAGCCACCGACGTCTGTAAAGCACGTAGTTCTTCCATCAATGTGTGTCGATCTTCATAAAAAAGGCTCTTCACTGCACCCGTTGGGTTGATATTGATAATAGCTCTCCTCATCATTGTATTGAGTTGCATTGTTTTCCAGGTTCCCTCCTTCATTGCAGTCTACACCTTGAAATCCACCATAGTTAGGTTTTTCGTAGTATCCTCCAGGGTGATACGAACTATAACTTACGTTATATCCATAGTTGTATGAAGAGGCTGCTTTGAGTTTCCCAGCTATCCCATTCATGATTACTTGACGCAGGGCCAATACATAGAGAGGAGGGACATTGAAGCAGTAAATCGATGTATGAGAATAGCCACCACATAGTTGACATCTGACGGTTGGTGGTGTCGATTGCTTCATTTTGAAGAGAGTTGGTACCTGAAATCAAAGAAAGAGTTTATCAAGCTTGACCAACCACTTCAAATCCAAGAAGATATGAGAGATTAAGCCCTTCACTTTTTAGGGTTTTGAAAAGAAAATGGAAAACCCTAGAGAAACCTAAATCAACACAGAATTCGAAAAAGATGATTCTTATACCGTTGTCCCTGGAAACGACGCCATTTTTTTATGGAGCTAGAACTTACACCAAAATATTACTCTTCCAATGGAAGTCCTAATATGCACCAAAAACCCTAGGGAGTTGATGTTCTCTCTAGGTTTACCTACAACTGGTGCTAGATAAATGCTCCAACCCCACAAGAGTGTGGAAGCCTTATCATAGTACAGATTTAGGATCGAACCCAAAGGACAACATTAAGAATCTGAGTGTCTTTTTCTCATTTTGTACCGATCTAAGTCAATCATCTAAGACCAAAAGTTTGATTTGAGTTATTTAACCTAAAACATGCAAAAGTAAAGGCAAGAATAAAAACTAGTTTAAGGATTAAAATCTAAGATTTAGCAAATGATGATGGATCACTAGGGTGATCCGGGTATTCACCACCACTACACATGTATTGTACATGTACCAACCATAGCAAGACTTATAAGCAAGATACATGGATGTTGTACAATACCGATGTCTTATAGGATAAGAGTAATGCACACAGCCTTCACGGGTTGAGTAACCCTCATCCGGTACATTTCTACGTGTCAAAGAAGAGATGTAACCTCCGAAGAGAGAACCTTACTCAACCTCATGAAACGTGTATCGAAAAACTAACAAGCGAGCGATAATTACCAATTCGATTAGTATCCTTATAGACTATCCCTCTTTTGAGGAAATAGCTACGAGAAACATGGGAGTGTTGCAACGTCAGCCATTCCCGAATGAATGGTCAAATACCTTGCACCACTCCCTCCGCGGAATGTGTTCCTCGACCCAGCAAGGTTGCACTTCTGTACGTCAACTGATTCCATTTCATAGTGCGGAAGTGCAACGATGGAGGTGAGTTTACTCCATCCCTCAGGAAGTGTTCCTAGATACCGAAACGGATGCACGGTGGATACACACACCAGAAACCAACACTAAATCAGTATTCGAGTCCTAAGAGCGGTCGTAGACAAACCACAACGAAAGACAATAGATGCATACAAGAACGCAGCTAACATTCAAGCATGTATGAAATGATTTAGTATTGAATCAGAAAGATAATATCTTTTAGTACAGATTACAAAACATGGACAACGAGGCTAGTCCCCGTGCCCCAGTGGATGGAACTACTCGCTCCTCATGCGAGAAACAAGAAGAATAAGAAAGAGAGAGGAATCCGCCATGAACTCGGTGCAGAAGGTAGTCGCAGCTCGGTGAGGAAGATATGGCCTCCTACGTCGTGTCGGAGCAGATCTGGACGTGAACGGGAGTTGCCAAGACAGACCAGACAGTCACCCTCACTCCATCTTCTTCCTCTCCTCCGCCTCCTTGGTTGCAACATGGACAGTAGATGAAATGAAACTGGCGCGGACTGGACTGGTTTGGGATCGGACCTGTGTACAGGCATCCTGTCGACGTCCTCCCACCCCCCCAAGTGAGGACCCTTGGGGTACTATTTATAGGAACAGGGCAGACCCTTAAACGGACTTGGATCTTCTTTAAATAGTTTGGTAAAATATCCATTCCAAACGGTTTCCTGCAACAGCTCATACGGTTTGTGTTTGCTACTTTAGCAAACGTTCTTCAGGTTATTCATTCGGTCTTCATGTAATGCTCCATTCGGTCTTTGCTCATTCGGTTTCGGTCTCTCGGTTTCCCAGCAGTACACTTCATTTGGTTTTTACGCGTTGCGCTCCATACGGTCTTCGGGAGCATTCGGTTTTGACTTCCGAACAAACACGCTCATTCGGTTTGGAGGCGTAATGCTCCATACGATTTCGACGCTCTTTGCTCATACAATTTCGTGCTTTAATTAGCCATTCGGTTTCGTGGTCATGTGCTGGATTTGGTTCTTTGTTTTCTCCGCTAGCTTTTCCTTCCACCACATTTCACGCTGCTTTTGCTTGGCTTCTTGGTTTTGCTGCCTTTTGCATTGATTTCTCCACCTCAAGCAGTTTCTCCATTTTTGGTATTGCGTTGATCATTTTCTTGGTCTTCACGTGCTTTGCTTTTCCTGTCATTTGCTTTTCTTTCCTCGGTTTCTCCGCCGTTCCATTCAGTTTCACGTCAATGCCCATTCGGTTTGGCAGCATGCAGCAATTCCATGCGGTCTCACATGGCAATTGGCCATGCGGTTTGCTCATGTGAATGCTCCATGCAGTTTTGCTCAGTTGTTCACGTGGCAAGTGCAGCAAACAGTATTGTGCATGTTTATCAAACGGTCTCCCTTAATTGCAACAGCAAACAGTCTGCATATTTCCTTCCTGCGGTCTTCATGTCTCTCTCATTCACATGTACTCATTCAGTTTGGTCTCCATTCAAGCAAACGGTTTTGTAGCAAAAGCAAACAACAACATTTGGTCATTGCATGTAAATCCTTGCGTGCTTCTTTTCATCCGGTTTGATAATGCACGTGCAACCGGTCATAGTTATCAAACGGTTTGTTGCACGTGTTCATACGGTTTGGCAAACGGTCTTGCATGCGTATTTGCATTGGTTAATGGCCATGCGGTTTTCAATCAGCAATTTGCCATGCGGTTTGCAACCGGCAACTGGCCATGCAGTTTTGCTTGCACTATTTGTTCACGTGAATGGTTTGCATGCAACTCCTATGCATGTTGCTGTTCCGATCTTGATTCTCCACTAGCCAAACGGTCTTTACAGCAGCGAAACGGCCTTCATGCATGTGCTAATCCAAACGGTTTGGAATGCATGCGACCATACAGTCTTCATTGCTAATTCAGTCATCACTTCCCAGACGTTCAAACGGTCTGAGACCGTTACATCTCCAAACGGTCTTGTATTTGATTGTCCATTCGGTCTTTACAATCGCAGCAAATGGTCTTGAGACCGCATGGGCTCAAATGGTCTTGAGACCGCATGGACTCAAACGGTCTTGAGACCGCATGGGCTCAAACGGTCTTGAGACCACATGGACTCAAACGGTCTTGAGAGTGCATGGGCTCAGACGGTCTTGAGACCGCATGGGCTCAGAAGGTCTTGAGAGCCCATGGGCTCAAACGGTCTTGAGACCGCATGGGCTCAAACGGTCTTGAGACCGCTAGAGTCAGTGTTGTAGGGGTCATGACCGTTGGTGATAGTTGAGGATGCTCTGCAGAGGAGAGAGAATGTGAGTAGGGGAAAATGAGATCAAATAAGCTGGAGACTAGGATAATTTGAGCTAGTAATGCACTATTTACATGAGACTGAAAGGATACTTAAAGTAGGCTAAAACGAGGGTAATACAGTCGATATGAGGCACAAAAATCCTTAGAATTGGCGACTGAGAGGGTGAATCTGGAGGATTCATCAAGCATCTTTCCAGTGTGTTGCATCACACTTTTACGATGCAACTTCTCATCCAATGCAAACAGATTCTGTAAAATAGAATTGCTATTAACTAGTATCCAAAAATAGAATTGCAAATAATAGAATTTGTAATCTACAAAATAGAATTGCATATAATAATAACTCACGCATAAATCCTTCCATATCATGTCTTTCTTCGCCTGAGGAACTTTATGTCAATTATCATACTTAACACCACAATGGCTTTGAGTGAAAACCCCAAGATAGTTTACAAAATTATTTCGGTTCACTCCAATTGCATTTCCTCCATTATGAAACTCCACAGCCAATCTGGATCCACTGCCACTTAGCGTTATTAACTTCTTCAACAGAGTGATGCCCCTTTTCTTGTTAAGTGTTTAGTGGTGCACATCAAGTTCCTCCAATGCTTCAGTGGGTACATGTGCATCATCAACCTAAAATTTGACAAAAATAAACACACTGAATTAGCCCAATATAGAAATATGGGATATATGACATAACTAGAAGATAATGAATTTTATAGAAATACAGGATATGTTTTTAGAACTTACATTGGTATCCTCTCCATGCTCATCATGGACAACATGCTCATCATGGACTTCATTCTCATCATGGACATCATGCTCATCATGGTCAGCCATCTGAAAATGTCATTAAAAAGGAAAACATTTAGCATTTGTATTAACTAGAAGATAATGAAACATCAAATCTGAAAATGATATTGATATTAAAAAAGCAAACATTTAGCTTCAATAAAAAAAATATAAACATGCATGCCTCTAAAGTTGTGATCTTTTATCAATTAACAATCCTTCATTGTGATCTCCGCGCACATATAACTCATCATTAGCTTCAATATTTTGTGGAGTTGGCAACCCAAGTGAGAATGGACTGGAGTCGTCATACTTATCATAGTACTCTTCTTCATCTGTAGGATCTTCAATGAACTGTCTTTTACCATGAAGAACAACCGACCATTTATCATTTGCAGGATCATCGATATAGAATATTTGTTTCGACTATGATGCCAATATGAATGGTTCACCCTTCTCGCCAATATTTTCAAAGTTCACTAAAGTGAAACCCAATTCATCCACTATAACTCCTTTGGTGTTATCAACCCAATTAAATTTAAAGAGCGGAATTCTTAAATCTATGTAGTCAAACTCCCATATGTCTTCAATGATACCGTAATATGACATTTTAGCTTCATGTGGACTCTTATCTTTTGCACTTGCAAAATACATAGTCGACGCTTGAAGAGTGACCCCACTTTTTTGGACGACACTCTTATCATCTTGGCTCTTTGTGTAATATGTGAACCCATTAATGTCAAACTCTTCATAAGACATAACTTTCGGTTTTGGTTTAAAGGTGAGGCATTTGATAGTTTCTGTAATATCATTTGGTGTTTGAGATAGTTGATGGAAGACTTTATCTTCAAACCACTTAGTAAAAGTCTTGTTATGCTCTCTAGCAAGCCACATTGAACTTGCTTGAGGATGTTGTCTCTTGATGAAATTGGTATGTTCCTCGATATAAACACTCACTTTGTCCATGTTGTGTAAAATGTACAAGTGACCTTATTCCAACTGCTCACGGCTGATTACTTTCACACGTGATCCCAAAATTCCTTTACCCTCCTCAATATTCTTGTCATTAACAGGAGTTTTATTACCACTCAGAAAGTCATTGCAAAAATCCATAACCTCTCTTGCCACATAACCTTCAATAATACTCCCTTCAGTCCGATAACGGTTTTGAACATCACCTTTAACAACGCTCATGTATCGTTCAAAGGGATACATCCAATGCAAGAAAACTGGTCCCAACATTTTCACTTCCCTAGTCAAGTGGACAACAAGATGTACCATAATATCAAAGTACGAAGGAGGGAAATACATCTCAAGCTGAAATAGGGTAACAACCACTTCTCTTTGCAAATTATCGAGAGTATCAGGGTCAATAACTTTGCTGCATAGACTGTTGAAAAAGAAACAAAGTCTGGTGATTGCAAACCTTACATGCTTCGGCAATATAGATCGAATTTCCACGGGCAATATTTGTTGCATTAGAGTGTAACAATCATGAGATTTAAGACCTATCAACTTCAGATTTTTCATTGATACCAATCTACGGATGTTGGATGAGTAACCATGTGGCACCTTAACATTTACCAAGCATTCACAAAAAGCTTTCTTCTCCTTTCTAGACAACATGTAACAAGCAGGAGGTAAGTATGTTCTTTTATTACCCATTTCACGTAATTCTGTTAATTCTGACTTTCCCATTTCACGTAGGTCCAGTCTAGATTTTATCCAATCTTTAGTCTTACCTGGTATATTTAACAGAGTACCAATGACGCTATCACATACATTTTTCTCAACGTGCATTACATCGATACAATGCCTGACTGTCAAAGAACTCCAATAAGGAAGATCCCAAAATATTGACTTCTTCTTGAATGAAGAATTATCACTCTGTGTGGCCATACTACATTGTGATTTCTTACCAAATTCATTGACAATGTCTTTTACTCTTTCATAAACAACATCCCCTGGTATAGGTTTAGGTACACTTCGTTCATCATTCCATCCATTGAATGCTTTGCGCTTCCTACGATACAGATGGAATTTTGAAAGAAACTTTTGATGACCAAGATATACAGTCTTGCCGCCATGTTTTAGTCTTATTGAATTAGTGTTTTTTTCACATATAGGACATGCTTTAGCTCCTTTGACACTATATCCAGACAAATTCCCATATGCTGGAAAGTCATTAATAGTGCAAAACAACATAGCGTGCAAACGAAATGTCTCTCTTCCTGAAGCATCATAGGTCATCACACCTTCAGCCCAAAGTTTCTTTAAGTCATCAATCAGAGGTTCAAGCTAAACATAGATATCATTTCCGGGTTGTTTAGGGCCCGATATCAACAACGACAACATAACGTACTTATTTTTCATACACAGTCAGGGAGGAAGATTGTATATAACAAGCATGACTGGCCAAGTGCTATGTTGGTTGCTCAATGTCTCGTATGGATTCATCCCATCTGTACTAAGCCCAACAAATACATGTGATGTCATTCTTATAAATAATAAATGTGTACCACCTATCCCATCCTTGAACACCTAATCTCACTAGTAAGTGTATAATGTATATTGGTTTTCAAGAAAATTTTGGCAACATTTCCCCACTGTTCTCTAAGTACATATGTACTTCGGGAACAAATGGGGAAATGCTACCGAAATTTTCTCGAAAACCCAATACACATTATATACTTACATCCTAACTGAGATTAGGTGTTCAAGAACAGTCCTAAACTGAGGACTATCCAAGATTTACTCCTAATGAGTAAATCTTGGATGGGTTTCTAGGCCAACAAACACAGTAATATATATGTACATGTTAGGGTTTCATCCCAATTGATGTTAGGGTTTCATCACAATTGATGTTAGGGTTTCATCAATGTTAGGGTTTAATCAAATCAAATTAGGATGCTAGAATGGACAAGTTTAAATCTTATTTCAACATGCATCAAAATTTACTAAATTAGGTCAAGCATTAGGATTAGAAGCACAAATATATGCAAGCAAAAGATTTGTTCATATCCTAGGATTTACATAAAGCATTACATAAAGATGTGTTCATATCCTTACCAACAGCAAACACGGCCGTGGCTGTGTTGGCCTACCATGGTCGTGCTGGGCAGCACGGCCGTGGTAGGCCAACACAGCCACGTCCGTGCTTTCTGTTGGTAAGGAGCTAGGGAGAAGGAAGAAAAGAGACTAGGGCTACCTGGAGCTAGCGTGGAGAAGAGTGGCGGCGGTGTGAGAGCAACGAGTAGATAAGGAGGCGACGAGTGGCGAGAAGAACGACACTAGGAGAAAAGCAGAGCAGAGCAGAGCGGCGAGCAGCAGTGGCGGCGAGTGGCAGTGGCAGTAGGAGAAAGAGGACGCGGCAGTGGCGGCGGCGAGCAGAGGCACACCAGCAGCAGTGGCGGCAAGCAGCAGCGGGGGTCGTGGGGTGATTTTAGGCGAGCGGTGAGCAGCTGAGAAAATTATCGCAATGAAACAGAAGAAAGGGGAAGACGATCGGGTGATACGGGTCTATTAAGTTTGTAAACGGCGTCGGTTATCTACAACACCGACACCTTTTACTCTTAAGCGTCGGTTGATATTAAAAAACAGACGTCCAATTAGACAATCTTTACCCTAAATTATTTGGCGGGAACCATTATCAGCGTCGGTTATCAAAGGATAACCGACACCAAAATTGGAACTTTTCACGCAAATTTTCATCTTATATAGGTTTCGGTTAACAGTTAAAAAACCGACGCTGTACGTGACACTTTGGGGCAATTTTTTTTCACTCAAAAATTGGATTTTGCGGGCGATTTTAGGCGTCGGTTTTGTTTTACCCAGCCGACGCTGAATACAAATCGGTACCCGTGTCTGGCTGGTCTTTGAATATAGACGTCGGGTTTCCTAAATCACTGACTTTGAATGTTATAGGCGTCGGGTTTCCTAAATAACCGAAGCCCAGAAAAGCGACATTGAATGTTGTTTCTGTAGTAGTGGTAGCCCCTTTTCTGAAGTGAACTTTATGTGTGAAACTCTAATTAGAGCAAAGCTATGTGTGAAACCCTAATTTAGGGCAAATCTGAGTGGTATCATAAATCCAGGGTGATGATGTAACCCTAACTTAGTGTAACAATGAAGGAAACCCTAATTTATTAGGAATTGTATATCCTAACCCTAATTTGGGTATGAGGTAAGAGAAACCTTACTTGGATGTGAATAGAAAACCTTAATCCCTAAAATGGGGTAAGGTGCATGAAACCCTAATATAGGGTAGTGCCACTAATCCTATGTGAGGACCTATTACTGGGTGATGTGTTGTGAAATTCCTAATTTCACATAATACTAGGTGAATCCTTGATAAAGAAGGATGATTATGTAAAACTCTATTGAAGAGTAATACTATGTGAGATCCATAAATGTATGGAATATGCTATGTGAATCCTCAAATTATAAATATGGAGAATACTATTCCTAATAATGGAATAGTGATTAATGTTATGACAAATGTAACACCTAGAATGGTTGATAATGAATATCCTTATATTTATAGTTCCTAACTCAAGGATGAGTCCATAGTATTGGCAACAGTTGTATAATCTAAGTGAGTGCATAATGGCCAATACTTTACATGATAAATGTGATGAACTGGTGCATAAAGTATTTGGATGGGGAATACCCTAATACAAGCTAAGTGTATGAACTCAAGTAAGATAAGGTGTTGAGGGAAGTGATACATCAAGATATGATAGATATCACATCCAACACCCCAATGCTAGTATACCTTGATGAGTTATAAGTCCAGGATAATTGGATGAATGACACATGAGATGTGTCATGTCAATGGTTACATTGAAATGTAATGCACTCTGTTGAAAGTAGGCTAACATGCCTTATGAAAAGGTTAATCCAAACCTATAAACTATGATGTCATCATATTCTGGTAAAGATGAGAAAGAAACTCAAGCTGTGTGTTGATAATTCATTCAATGGTTAATGATGAGAATAAATAAGTATTATTGAATACTTATGTTATCCATATTGATTTCCTTACTAGATGAACCCTAATACAGGGTAATGCTATGTGAAACCCTAATATAAGTTAATGCTATGAGAACCCTAATACAGGGTAATGCCATGTGAAACCCTAATACAAGTTAATGCTAGGTGAACCCTAATACAGGGTAATGCTATGTGAAACCCTAATACAGGGTGGTGTTATGTGAAGTTCTAACACAGAGTAATCCTATGTGAAGCTCAAATACAGACTAATGGGTTATGAATGTAGTATGATAACCCTTGTATTGCATGGTACTGATATGTAATTGTATCATGATTACTAATCATGCAGATATGTTGAGATGATAAGCATATCCAGATATGAGCTATGATGCTTTACTTATTGAGAATGTTTTATAGTCTTTATAAGCCTTCATATGCTTTGTGTAGTAAGAATCATTGAACTTTGTGTACTATGTGCAATATATTTTGTAGCAAGAATCATGATGCCCTTGGTCAGATGATCTGAAGGTATTAAGATATCTAATAAAGTGGTAATTAGTATCCTATGGTGAGTTATGGGTTCAAATACCCAGATGCTATAATCATGATGATGAACTTGTCAAGAAGTGGAATTGTACTTGGTGAGTTGAGGGACTAAGATCCCAACACTTTATGAAAAGAGTATGGCTACAGGCCATGACTCCACAATGACAATGCCAGGCATTAGATATATGATCTAAGCCTGAAGAGAATTAATGTTGTGGTAATGATTCTATAGTGAATAAATGTTATACATGTTCTTCATATTCCTTAAAGGATAAGTGACATGTTGTTCTATCAAATTATAGCTGCATTGCTTTTGATAAGAATGATGTTCTAATCTACTAGACATTAAATTAACTGCTGCCAAACGAATATGATTACTTTGTGTATATTATTCTTCTTAAGCTACAATAATAATGTTTCTGGAGGAGAGTTATATCTCTCGCTGGGGCAATTTGCAATTGTCTCACCCCTGTGGGAATCATAATTTTAGGTGGATGCAGACGAGGAGGCAGGAATCCTTCAGTAGGTGAAGGACAACAACAACAGCAGCAGGGACAGCAGTGAAGTCTCAGGTGGAGACACTGGCTGTTATGCCTTATATAGATATAAATAGAGTCATATGTGTCGTCTCTGTACTCTCATATCCTAGTAGTAGTAGTTAGTGCTTTCGAGATTTTATCTCAGTGCCTCGAGATTTTCATACTGCATGTGTTTAGTTTAATAGGGCAGCTAATACTTGTAATTCACAGAAAGAGATGATACAAGTTATGTACTTTTGAAAAATAGAATGTAAATGTGTTACTTTTGTTCTATGTGAGAAAGTTTTTACTTGATGAATCTTTTGATAAAAAGATTTTAATTTTTAGTGATTTTTGGTAATCTGCTGCTTAGTGAACGCTTCCGCATTAGTTAATTATGTTTTTATGAGTTGTATGCCATAGTTTACATGCACTGTTGAAATTATTATGATATAGTTTTAAGGTAAGAAATCTCTTATTGTTTATCTTCCTTAAATGTCTTTGATTTGATATCCAATTGGTAGAGATTTTTCCTCTTCTACAGGAAGTATTGTTATATTTAATGTCCTTATTTCATAATGTTTCTTAATTCCTTATTAGCATGCACATACCAGCTTTTCTGTAGAAAATTTTCAGTTTGTCTTCTCTTCCGGGGCATGCTTCGAACCCCAGCTGTAGGACTTAGAAGACTGGATATGGTGACATAGACCAGCTAGGTGTAGCTCTTGGGAAGATAGAATTGAGATAGATGGATATCCCTCTACTTAGATGCTTATGTTCATTTAAAACACAACTGGGAGAATATTATGTACACTTGATAAATTGAACATAGTCATGATTTATATTCATTTGTCATACTTATGTTATTGTGTATACCATCATTTCATAAATGAAAAATTTACACCTAATCCAGCATACCTTTTTAGTGTGTTTGGATTAGAAAGATTTATTCATCAAATTTTAGTAAAAAGTAGGAACAATTCAACTCTCACATATTTATATTCTTTTCAATTCACTCGTACCATAAAAGTTCAAACTAGAAATTACTAAGCTAAGAACAGTATAATAGTAAACTGGACACATTTTTACTTATGTAAGTCATTAGAAAAAGGTGAATTTCCACTCACCTTAGGTTTGATTCAAGCAACTGATCTTGAGTTTAAACTATATAGACTCAGATTCCAGTCTACTGAGCTTTTATTTGAGCTCTAAAACTCTAAGAACAGCTTGATAAGGGATTTACATGTCAAGAAATCTATTGGAGGTAGAAGACAAAGGATAAAGATCAAGAAAAACTTTTAGTTAATGAGTCAGAGAGTCTTGAGCAAGGGAGCACAAAGAGAACGAAGAATCAATGATCAGAAACTACTTACCAAATCGAATCTACAACAAAACCTTCAATTTTTCCTTTTCTTCGTATTCTTCACCAAAGATATCCCTAAAAGCCTCTTCCACGTTCATCTTTTTTGTGGTTTAAGGATTTTCATAGAGAATTGAAATATGAATTCAATGAAATAAATTTCATCAAATTCTGATAAGTATAACAGAAGTTAGGGTCATTTTTGTGATTTGTTGTTCCTAGGAGATGTCCATGTCACCATCGATCAAACTCTCAGTCAAACCTTTAGTTTGTAGCTTCAGAAGCTTGCTATTAGAAGAGCCACCTTTGTAACCCCACCATTAGTTTGTCGTCTGATGGTAAGCTTGAGTGAAAACTAAAAGTGGCATAACTTTTTCATTTTAACTTTGATTTACTTTAGTATTTTTACTTTGATTTCATAATTGAATTTCCATTCCTACAAGAAAATTTTGATCAAGTTATTAACTAATATTTATTAATTAGCTAATTCTTTAAATGTCTATAATGCTCTTCGAAATACATATGTGGGTATTATTACATCAACTAGAGTTCAAACTTTGATGTATTCTCAGCACATGTTTTCTTTAACTTATCAAAGAAAAAGTTTAAGCTAAACCAAAATATAAATCAACCAGTTGATAATGTAACATGTTAATAAGAGTAAATAAATGTGTAATTAATACCAGAATTATCTTAAAATCTCTAATACCAGCAAAACAAAGTATGGATTTCAACATCTAGACTTAGAATTGTCTATCTTGATATGTTATTAGAGATTTTATTTTATTTTTTTATTCATTTCAGACTATATTTTCTAAATAATGCTATGTGGACACTGTTTTGAAACTCAACCAAGTCATTCTCCACCGTAAAACAAAGGGTATAACAAATAAAAAATATTACAAAAGGTATAACAAATAAAATATGCTATTTTATTTAGATACACTTTGTTTTGTGGTGGAAAATGACTTGAATTCCATTCAAGATTTCAAAATATATATGCATAGCAAATCCCTTTAGTTTTTTTCATGTAAGAATGTTGCGAAAAGATTTCCTGCAACACTTGTGATAAAAAATGGGGTTGTATTACTTGTGCGATGATGAAAAGGCGCAAGTGTGAGGCCATCTGCCATCGCTCACACATGGTCACTAGCATCTGAAGAAGATGAGAGTTGAGCTTCTGCACTAGTTTGAAGAGAAAATAACACATTTTAGTTTTTTATGGTGACCAATGACCTTTTAATTCTTCTGAACCTAAACTATTCAAATTCACCAAAACAATGCCAGGAAGAGCTCTACTAAGAAAATTCCTCCAAGAAATGTTATGGAGAAGGCATCCGACCTACAAATCGATTCAGTGGGAAAAAATGATATATTTCTAGGCATTGTGGAGAACTATTTTAATAAATTACACTTTTTCTTAATCTTCCAAAAAATAAACATGTGGTGAATGTTGGGAGTTTATCATTTAGGGCCATGCTTGGTGGGGTGTAGCAAGTAGACCTGTAAATAGATATCCGGAATCTGCACATTCGATCCGGATTCGACTCCGAAATTTAGAAGAAAAAAATTAATATCCACTAAATTTGGATCACAATTCGGGTATCAAATTTCATATTCAAAATTTTTGAATCAGATATCGAATATCACCATATCCACACTGGAAAAAATGTGATGTCATCCATCCACTCACTTTGTTGCATTGTTCATCATGGCATCCGACTGTACAAGATTCTTATCAAGCCATATGTTGATTTGTTCCTTCTCCAACTTGAAAAACACAACACCAAACGACACCACGGTATACACCTATAGGAACAACACAGACGATATGTGGTATTTCAACAACCCTTTCCCTGACCCAGTCTCAACGAGTAGGAGCGCAACGAGGCCTAAGCCCGCCACATACCCGTTGAAGCGCTCATTGTAGGGGTGAAACCGACCTCGACTTTCACTTTCCCACCAACGGTCATGGGGTTGTGGAGCGGGATGGGAGGGAGCATCAGTGACCTAGAGGACTTGGAGTTGTTTTTGTTGCTGCTTCACCTTGATCTCACTCATGATGACGTTGTATGTGACATTGTATGAACAAAGGTATCACATAGGTAATCACACCCTCTTTGTGTTTGGGTTTTAGAAGGAGATTCATGTTTATTTTTTGGATGATCTAGGCTTGGTTGAGTGGGTTTGAATTTGGATCCGAAAGTTAGGCTTATGTGGTACTCTAGTGGTGACATTCAAACAAGGTCTCATAAGACGTAGTATCACAACATTATATGACCATTTTGGATGGATGTTTTCCCATTACATGAAATTCTATTTGAATTATAACAATATGACCTTAACCATGGATGAAAATAGGATCTTTATTCAAATACGAATATCAATTATTTTGGTTCTAGAATCATTTATTCACTCAGAATTCCTCATAGTTTGTTGAATAATTGCAGAAGATCATCTTGTCATGTCCTGACATTCCATCATGATAATGTTCATATTTATTTATCTCAATCCAAATACAATATGTATTGTCTTATGGTAATATTCAAGTAACTAACCTTTTTCTTGTTAGTAATAGAACTCAATTAACATCGAATTTTTAATTGTCAAGTATATTTTTCTTCTGGACAACAATGTATGGTTTGGTTACTTGTGTGTCTGGATAATCTTAGTTTTGGGCGTACCCAACCCTGCTTCTAGATTGAAATTCTAAACTAGAACTACTATAGATATGACATATTTTGTTGGGTTTTTTAAAGGAAAACTGATGGTATTATCTATAGCGTCGGTTTCAAGTTGACCACCGTCATGGATTGACTGGTTGAAAAAATATAGGTTGTATGACTTTACCATCGGCCGCTTCTCAAAGAAACGGATGCTATATATCACCCTGGAAAATAAATTTTTAGGAAAAAATTTTGTGAGCATTTCATTTGCCTTTGAAAACCTTACATCGTCTGTTCTTTTATATATAATTGACGGATAAAGAGGTACACACACCACCTCTCCCACGGGAAATAATGGAGTTTCTCGTCAGTTTTTTCCACGGTATCCAAACGAGAAAGATGTTTGCGCCATGTGTCCTGTGAAATTTTTTCCACATCCACTTGATGTTTCTTGTTGATTATTCTAACTGTAACCGACGGAGTAGGTATAGTTGTGTTGTGAGATTAGGTGTCATTACGTTTTAGACAACCGCCAAGAAAATTTGTGTTTTTGCTATCGGTTGTTCGTCTACAACTGATGACCTAAATCCTAGGTTGTCGATCTTTTTAACAACTGACGGGATACGTCTTACTTAATCCCATAAGAAACATTTTCCCCTCTTTCTCCCTACCCATGTTTCTCTAGATATCTACCTTTGGTAGTTTTCTAGGGATTTTCCTCCTCTTCCACCTCCACTGTTGATGCTTCCCGACGCATCCACTGACGATTGTGCATCCTCCAACTACTGCTCTAACCGACAACGCCACTGCTCCAGCCAGTGCTCCAGGTGACGGCGCTACTGCTTCTCTAGTCGTGGTCCTCATCGACGATGCCACTCCTCTAAATGTTCTTCACCGACGATACCACTACTTTCTCCTCCCCTGGTTGTGCTCCTCTAACTCTAGCCATAGGTGGCATCTTCTTCATATCTTCTTCCTTCCTACCTTAGTTCTCCATCTCCCTTCCCCCTCTCTTCCTTCCTCCTCTCTCCTCCTTCCCCTGCCCAATGATTTCTTCTCAATATTGAGAAGAAATTGTGAATGGTAGGGGAAGGAGGAGAGAGAAAGAAGGAGGAGAGGGGGGAGGGAGATGGAGATATAAAATAATGTTAGTTGTTAGCAATTATGTTAGTATGGTGATAATGATAATGTTAGCTTATGTTAGTATGGATAAATCACCTTCAAGTGGATCTCATCTATGCTCTAATGATTACGCTTGCATGAAAATGACTCTAAATTAACTTGAATTGACAATGTCGATGTTTATGTTGACTATCTTGCTTGAATCAAATGATTTCCCATTTTTTATGTAGATATCCTAATATTTAGATCCTCTATTCAATTGTGATGTGTACACTATGTCTAAATGAATTCATGTCGTATGATGTATCATGGTAGTGAACATGCATGACCTAGTTTGAGATATTGAAACTAATATGTGAATAAATCATGATTTGTGAATTCAAATATGTGAATAAACCCCAATTTGTGAATTCAAATATATAAATAAACCATATTTGTGAATAAACCCTCTTAATGTAGGTGAGGCATGCACATATTATTTGATGTTGTATATGTAGGTGATTGTCAATCATGCGGAACAGATCAAATGTATAGAGGATATAAGTTATTAGTATTGGATCATATTAATGAAGTAGTCTTTATTTGATAATACAAACAATCAAATTTAATTAGAAGTTTCATTCTCTTTGCAATTTTTTCCTAAGGCTGAACCATATGCATTAGAGAAGTTGATGACTTATGTGAATAATTGGCAAACTGCTTCATCGAAAATGTGGAGTTGAATGAAAATTTGATGATTGATTGATATTTTGTAGTAGTTAGGATTTTGATGTAGGAACTTTTTATATGTATTTGTGAGTGTGAATTGAATGTTCATATGTATTGTTACACATTATGACTTAAGATCTGAGATGACAACTGATGTTGATATGCATTTTGTGATTGTGGATTGAATGTTAAGTGCATATGTGTGTGTGAATTTGAATGTGAAGGCATGAGGAAGAGAATGATGTTTATTCGTGCATATATGTATGAAATTGAAGTGTGGTTGAGAAATGAAACAACTAAGTTGTGAGTTCGTGGATTTGTGTGCAATTTGAATTGAAAAAAAATGATGCAATGTGACATGTTTGCACCTACTTTGTATAATTTATTTTTTTCTTATAGGTGTGTTGGTCTATTATTGAGTTGCGATGCTTGTAGAGAGCCTATTGTTCTTCAGAATTTTTAGTTCTGAAGAACATCAGGCTCCAGACAGACTAGCAGGCTAGACAACATGTTTGCAGACCTGCTATATAAAAAAAATACACATTTCACATCGGTTATTTGTAAATAACCGACTACATACTATTTCTTCGTTGGTTATTTACAACCAACCGGTGCTATATACCTAAAATTTTCATTGTTTAATCACTAATAAAAATTCAGTGTCGGTTATTTTTCATTACCCTACAGATGAGGAAATAGTAACAACGTCAGTTGTTGTTCTTGCAACAGACGAGTAAAAGTCAAAGCAGATCACAAATATGCCACCCACTGTGTTACGTTGTTGGTTCCCCCTAACAACGAACCCACGATAAAAATTATTGTAGTCGGTTTTCCTAACCGACTACGAATGGTTGAATTTTACCGTCGCCCACTTGGTCCTAAAACAACTGACATCATATCCCCATTTTGAAGTAATGTAGGGTTGGGATTGTCTCTATGGTTGAGGTCATGTGCAGTTATCCATCTAATCCATATCATATGCCCAAACGTAGGCAGATTAAAAAGAGGATGTGTTTCCTAATTGGTTTACGATCAAGCTATCCAAGTGAGAATATCATTTTTACGACTTGTATCTATAACTAAAAATAGCGTCAACAATACACCTATGCGAGTAGGATACTTCTTTGTGCGCGTGCATGCATATAGGTATGTAAATGAATATGCAGACATAAATATATAATGTAAAACATCCAAGTATGAATTTAGTTTTTTAAAAGAAAAGTGTGAATTTAGTTTATACATTACATTTTTAGATTTTCTCAAGTGGGATGGAGATTGGTGACCTGTTATTCTTCTGAGTCTAAATCGTTCAATCTAATTGTCTGCTAATGCTATAAAAATTGATGTTTTATTCAAGCAGTGGCTGGGAGAGCTGCCAAGAAAATTCCACCTAGAAATGTGATGGAGAAGGCAACCGACCTACAGATCGATTAACTGGAAGAAGAAAAAAATGTTTTTCTATGCATCATTAGAGAGCGGTTTTAAGATAATACAATTTTCTTGTGTCTGATCTTCCGAAAGATAAAATATGTGGTGAATTGGAGTTTATAGGTTGGTTATAGTCGAATGTTTCACACAGACACAACGTTGAATAGCTCGATTACAACTAAATGGGACGGGGGGGCATGGCACAAAGAAAAGGATTGAATTCCCAACTCAGGGCTCGTTTGGTTAGGTGGTTGCAACAAGCACAAGGGGTTTAAAATAGGAAAAAGATAGCAATTAAAACACAAAGTCAACCATTTGATCTCACATAACGAAGATGAATTTTTTTTTTTTGAGTTAGAAGGAAACTTATAATCTCCCCTCCCCCCTCCTTCAAATAGGTGCCAAAGCCTGAATGACCTAAGGGATTGTAAATACAATGCACAACAGGAGGTATCGAATCTGGGTCCCCCGGGGAGGACAGGCCGGGCAGAACCATCTGTGTAGCTGGATGAAGATAAATCTTTCATTCTGTAAGGTTACCACCATCGCAGGTAGCTTCCACATTCAGATACTTTGATAAGGTTACCACCATCGCACAACACAGCAGGTCCTAGAGTACACGAACTAACAGCTTAATTTTTAAGTTGCGCCTTACACCGGCGTGCTTGAGAAAAAGGTGTGGAATAATTAGCAAATGCGGGAAATGAACTGCACCCAAAATAGGTGCAATATGTTTTCTTCTAATTTGTTGTGATTGTGCATTTTGTTTTCCACATACAATTTCAAGCCGCATTAAACTAAACGGTCTGAGTTCTAAAACATATGTAAGTGCATCGTGTTCTTAGTTTGAACTCATAGGAACCAAACATGCGCTAGACTACACAAAGTCACAAGATCCATCCACACTCACTTGGCTCCATTTGTCGCGGCATCCAACCGCACCAGCTTCTTATAAGGATATCCGCCCTTTCTCCAACTTGGCAAATACCAAACAGAGCGTGACAATGGGTGGCAGTTTAGCAAGAACTTTCCTAACACAAACTTAACGAGCAGCAGTGCAATGACACCTAGGCCCGCAGCACACGGTTGAGGCACTCGCTGTAAGGGGTAAACCCGACCTTGATCTTCACTTTCCCACTATTGATTGTAGGGTCGCGAAGTAAGATGGGAGAGAGCATCAGTCACCCGGACTTGGAGCTGATGCAAATGTAATTTTTGGCTAATACTATAAACCAGGAGATTATCAAAGAAAATCAATATAAACTTTCCTAAAAACATCTTTGAAAATTTTTATTAATTAGATATTGGAAGGTAGATGAGGAATTTTTAAGCTCAAAAGGCATCACCATATATGCATAGTGACCTTGGTGTGTCCTAAAAGTAGTTTTATGAATATTGTCCTCTACTACACACGCACACCCAACTCCATTGGCAAGCTTAGAGAACAACATAGAATCACGTAGCTCATTATGTAATTCATCAATTCTTGGTATGGAAAACTTGTCAAGAATTGTAAGTTTATTCAAACCATATAATCCACTCACATGTTTCAAGAACCATCGGATCTATGCACTAACACGATTACTGTTGAAAATGGGCAATTAATATTCATGATCAAGTCAGGTTGTAATTGCTCCTCTAGTTATTTTTCAATTCATTTTTCTAAAAGTGCGGATATTTATATGGCCTTTTTGACATTGACTTGCTCCCTTCTAACAACAAAATTTTGTGATTAAGACGCCTCTTTGGTGGAATACCAACTGGTTCATGAAAAACATCATAAAATATATTCAAACTCCGTTGTACTCCTTCCACCTAGTTTATTCTTCCCTTGTCTACTTCATATGTATTCACCTCAATAGCCATGAATTGTACCACTTCTATTGTTTTTGTTTTTTCCTAATGTTCGGGTGAAGCAAGCTACATTCACTACCTCGGTATTCACTTTTTAGTCCTTTCAATGTCACTACCACCTCGTGATATTTAAACTTCCTAATTGGGGGTACCAAGAAGTTCTCTTGCATGAGAAAACTTACAATTTTAAAATCCACCCCAGAGAATCTTCCTTCGATTTTTTATGAGGGATATCTAGTCAATCAGAATAGAGGTGAAAGAGGGTCTTAATTCTCGTTGTGTCCTTTATATGGAAATCAGAGGCCAAGGGGTCATTCATTTGACTCGTACTTATGAGAATTTGACTCCACGATAGATTAAACAAAAATCTATTGAATTAGCCTATTTCTTGCGTGTACCATATTTTCACCATTTTATGTAGTGATGGTGTCTTCTTGGTGCACATTGACCACACAGTACCCTTTCCTCACTACTCTTGTATCTAAGAAATAATGTATATTGTGTGTGTCCATCAAAGACATCGATTCCATGCCATGGATTCTTATCTTGACCCTTGTAGTCTATGGAGCATCTTCACCTAATAAAGACTATTAAGAAATTCGTGGAGTATGCTCAATATATTCCCATTGTTAACCTTTCTCTTCATATTCATCATAATCAAACTCCACATCTTGAACAAGTATAGGTCACCCTTCACTTTGCACTTATGATATCCTCCCCCCCCCCCATATTTTTATTGCAATGAAAAATTGAGGTTGTTTTGTTTTGCAAATTTTGTCCTCTTATTTGTCCAATCGTATAGATCCATGAACGCTCTTTTTTCCATTGTTTTTAGATTCTAAGTTGTATCCTTGTTGTATGCTTCTTCATCACATACTTTTATTCTGTTGATAAAGCCAAGCGAACAGATTCAATCATGGATCTAGGGCGGTGTGCTCTTATATGACATCTAATTTTATCCTTCAAACCATTGACGAGTGTGTCCACTATAAAGGATTCATCAATCCTGACAATCTATTCAATCTCTTCCCAAACTTAGAAAAGTAAATCTTAACCGACACAATCTGATTCAACTTTGTAAACTCTCCAGCAGCAGCATCATATGGATTTCCAATCCTCATGTGGAGTTTCGACTCGAACTTTCCGCAATAAGAAAAATGAGAGATATTGGAGACCCAATTCCACCATTGAGGTAACCCTCTTCAATCAAGTAATACACAATGAGGTGTAATTATTTTAGGTCAGAATCAATACTAAAAAAATTGAAGAATTGTCAAGCCCGAATAATCGAGTAATTGCCAAGCCTGGATAATGCAGTCCATAAGAGTTGATTTCCCATCATAGCGGAAAGTTATTGTGATACCATTTGATAAGTCCAAGAGGAAAACTGCTAGATATATTGATGCAAATGTCGTATATATAGCATGGGTAAGCCCAGTGCAGCTAGTACATGTGAGAGTAGTAGTTTTGTCTCTAATGCAAATGGAAAAAGAAGTTTTATCCCACATTACTCACTCCTAAAACTTTTGTGGTCCTTATATGTAGGATCACATGTGAGTGTCCAAGGGTCCTAGGAGGAGGGTATGCTCACCTCCTTGGTGGGTATGGTAACCACAACACATGCATGCACATGCACACGCGCGCACCACGCCATGCCTGGCCGGGTTGGGTCGGGCACAGGCTCTGGTTTGTAGATTGTGGAGAATTATTCCGTCTTCTTTTTGCACTAGGATATAACTACGTAATTAATTATTAACTTAATTATTTCTTTTATATTCAGATTTATTAATACTAATTGAAAAGTGTCTCTTTTGTAGAATTTTTTGCAATGTGTACAAGAACAATTGAGTGGTCGCATCTTAACAGGAATATGATTATTGGGGCGTATAAGTCTATAAATATGTCTCCAGTCATTAGGGTTAAACACATCTTTCGAACACACAGTCGTCAGTCGTTCGAGTGTGTGTTTGTGAATCCTAAAGTCGGAGTCTTTCGGCCGCCTTCATTCTATGGTGTTACATATAGATCTTTCTCCTGGACATAGCAAGAACGTTCATCCTCTTCCTTCAAAGGCGCAACCTGTCAGGCGGTGGTTCATACGGTTGATGAGCTGCATTGGTAATACAACTAGTTCGTCTGCATCTTTCGTCGTCAACACGAGCAAAATGTCTCTTTTCAAGTTTGTGACCGGGTCAACTAGGAGAACGACATCTATCCACAAAAATTGCAAGGCGCTGATTTCTTTAAGTATATCACGATTCGTACCTGGATCTTATTTAATTTTGTTATCCTACATTGATTTATTCTAAGTTTTCTTATCGAGCATAAATTGTTAGTCGTTGTTGAATGTAACTACTTAATTCAAAATTAACAATAAGAACCACTTCAAAAGTTGATAGGGGGAAGCCCTTGAGTATTGTCTATTGCCCTTTGGTTGTCTCATACCACCAATGTGGAACTCCTTTCAACTCCTGTTATATACCCACACAGCATCGTCACTCGCTAACATCTGAAAGAAGCCAAAAGTGGACATTTTGCGCTGGTCTGATGAGAAACCGACATCTCTCAATTTTTCAGGTAGGGTGCAGATCTCTAAACCTTCATTGGTCAATCGGGCGCTGATTTGTTGTTCCTTGGTAGACTAAGAAGCACGCTACTCCGGGAATGTCTGGGTGTCGCGTGGTCAGGCGTCCCTTCGCCTCTTTCTCCATCAGTATTGAGACCGAAACTTTGTTCCCTTCTTTCTTCCATGCATTTATTCCTTTGGGATTTTTATACCACAGCCCCGATTAGTATTTGGTGCGTAATAATAATTATTGAAACTTCTATCTCTTAAGGCCCTATTTGGGAATGGACTGGGATTATTGAGATTATGAAATCCGAACTGGGATTAGTCCAGTCATCATCTGGATTGGGATTGGGGTTCCCCACTTGGTCCTGTTTGTCAAACCAATCCGGCTGGCCTCGTAACTTGTGTTTTTCAGTCTGCTATATAAAACAAAATACACAAAAGACAGAGCCTAAGCTGGACTGGGATTCCTAATCCTACTGCTGGCAGGACTGAGATAGTCCAACTTATGGGATTACGGAATCTCGAAACGGGGATTCTAGCCAAACGTGCAAGTGCAAAACCGGACTGGATCGGTACTGGATTTGCTGATGTGGCGTAGACGTGGCCTAATAAGACAAGCCCCAGTCTCATCTCAGTCTGTTTCCAAACAGGCCCTAAAAGATTATCCTAGACGGATGCGTAAATAGGGTTATGAAACCTTCCATCCCAGAAACAAACGCTCGTCACACTCACTGCGGCGGCCAAAGAATCAATTTTCGGCTTGTGTATGATCCCTTCCGACTAGTTCCGATGCTTAACACATATTACTTCTTATAAATAACGATTTGTTTGTTTCTTTCAATTATACATAGTACAGGCAATTTGTTGTCGACAAATCAATCATTTTTAAGAAAACAACTTCATATATGCAAGAAGGTGTGCTGTTTGCGGCTGAATATGCAGCAATAATGGAGGACAAATTCCAGTAAAACAACTTCGATATAATGTTCTTTTGGCTAAGCAGTATGGACGTGCCTTGTATTTAATTCAGGTACTCTCAAGAACATATTTCCTGTTCTTACTACATTTCAATTTTAAGAAGTGTACTCATTCACAAAGAATTTTTTCTACATATGTGTCCAATACGAAATCTAGTCAGTTGATACAGTAATCAGTTGCAAAATTATAAGAAAGAAGAAGAGTTGTTTCTATACTTGGAACAATCGTACGTCTACTCATAAGGTATGAAAACTATGTCTAATATTGTATGCTTTACTATAGTATAACATCATAACCAACAATTCACATTTATATTATTTTAATATTTTTATATTTAAACTTACTTCATTTTATAAGGAGCAACAAATATCCGAGGATGATGCTGGCATATCAAGTAGCATAGATACAAGGTATCGATATCTATATATATTATTTTTACTTTACAATGTTGTAAGATAATATTTTTATATTTAAACTTAGTTCATTTTATAAAGAGCAACAAATATCTGAGGATGATGCTGGCATATCAAGTAGCATAGATACAAGGTATCGATATCTATATATTTTATTTTTACTTTACAATGTTGTAAGATAATATTTTTTTAATCTTTAGATCAACAAATGTTGAAAATGATGATTTACCTATCAATTATTCAATTGAATTGTCCCACGAATCACCTAAATCAGCGAGGTGCAAATTAGATTTTGAGATTCCTGAATTGGACATAGAATTTGAATCAGAACAAGTTGCATGTGAATTCTATAATTGTTACGCTCGGAAAGTTGGATTTAGTACTCGTAAAAGTAAATGTCATAGAAATGTAAATAAGGATTTAACGTATAAAAAATTGTGTTGCTCTAAGGAGGGGTTTAAATCTTTTGATCATAGAAGAGTTGTTGTAAAGAAGCGAAGACAAGAAACAAAGACAGGTTGTAATACTTTTACGGATATTCATCTTAAAGATGGAAAGTGGAAAGTCATAAAACTTGAACTAAATCACAACCATGAACTCGCTTCTACCCCTGAGTGTCATATGCATAGGTCTCAAAGAAATTTTTTTGAAACTCAGGCTGCACAAGCTAATATTGGTGTCTGTTCTAGAATTCGTGTTGGACAAAATTATGAAATATATGGGTAGACAAGATGTTGGAATTCAAAATCTTGGCTTTCTTGAAAAGGACTATAAGAACTATCAAAGTAGTAAATGTAGAAAGAATATTAAAATGGGGGATGCAGTTGCTATAGTTGAGTACTTAAAAAAGAAGAGAGTTGAAAATCCTAGTTTCTTTTATGAAATGCAATATGATGAAGAGAATAGAATCACTAATATTTTCTGGGAAGATGCCATATCTATAAGTGATTATTATAGTTTTGGTGATGTGATTGGAAATGATACAACATACAGAACTAATGTAGAATGTCGACCATTTGGTATATTTGTTGGTGTGAATCATCATAGACAAACTATAACTTTTGGTTCAACATTATTATATGATCAGACTATTTCTAGCTTTAGTTAGTTATTTAAGACATTTTTACAAGCAATGTGTGGCAAGGAACCACAAACAATTTTAACTGATCAGGATAAAGCCATGGAGTCTTCCATTAATGAATTTTTGCCGCATACTCATCATCGACTTTGTGTTTGGCATGTCTATCAAAATGCTCTCAAACATCTTAGTGCTCAGTTTAAAATTATTGTCGATGGAAAGAAAACATTTGGTCATGATTTTAGTAGATGGTATATGATTATGAAGATGAGATGAGTTCCTAAATGCTTGGGATGAAACGCTAGAAAAGTACAATCTTTAAGAAAACAAATGGTTAAAGAAAATCTTTGATGATAGGGAAAGATGGGCAATGGTCTATTGTCGGAAATTTTTTGCCGTTGATATGAAGTCGACACAACGAAATGAGTCATTAAACTCTAAACTAAAGCATTTCTTGCTACCTCATTATAACTTGTTGGAGTTTTTCGAACACTTCGACTGTGTCTTACAAAAGAGGAGATATAGAGAATTAGAAGCTGATTTTCAGATGAAGAATTCCTTGCCACAAGTTTTCCTTCCTTCAGTATTTCAAAACAAATGGTTAGCATATACACACCAGATTTCTTTGAAAAGGTTCAAGAAGAATATGTTCATTTTGTTAATTATTCATTACAAATGATTGATGATGGGTCAATTAAAATTCTCAAAGTTAGAATGATTGGGAAAGATAGGAAACATTTTGTTGACATTGATGTTGTGAATCAAACAGTTGGTTGTAGTTGCAAAAATTTTGAGTTTTCAGGAATCCTTTATAGACATGTGTTTCGAGTCTTCCATCATTTTGAAATTACAGAACTTCCTACAAGATAAATTCTTAAAAAATGGACTAGAGATGCCAAAAGTCAGCAAGCCATTAGATTGGCGTGGCACTACCATTGATGTTGATCTAAAGGCTATACTTGCAAAACGTAATAACATTTTATGTTAAGCTTACATCAAATTAAGTGAAGAAGCATCGGAGTTTGATGAAACATTTGACATAAGTTTGAGACATGTGGAGAAATCTCTTGAAGAGGCACGGGAATATAAAGAAAATATGAAATTAAAAGGGAAGCAACTGGTCCAATGCGTCCTTGATGAGCAACATGGTGAAATTAGTGTTGAACTCAAAAGAAGGGATAGACAGAAAGGAAGTAGAAAATGCAAAAAGAGTTTCATTAAGAAGGCAAGGAGGAAAGATATTCCAAAGGTATTGCTTTCAATTTTATCATTCATATATCTTTGATTTTAATTTTAATTAGAAAAATTGAAGATTTTTCTTTGATTTTGCAGGACCAAGAAATTAGTCAAAATGTTGCTATAAGTAAAGATCTGATAAATAATACAATAGATATTCAGACTTCTACACATATGTGTTTCTTCATCCGTAATATTTTGATAAATCATGCACATGTGACTAATGTTTATTCAATCATATACTATAAGGTTTTAACCTTAGATCTTTACACAATAACATGGGAGTCAAAATATGTATAGATATGTCTCAGACAATGACCAATATAATAACTCTCACGGTGGAAGTATGTTACAATTATTAATGGTGAGATAAAAAAATATTTCCTAGTTGTTATTTCATTTATTTACAACGTTATGGTACATTTTTAGGGAGTTGAGCAAACGGTTCCTGTAACTTCTGATAAGCAAATTGTCTCTATAACTTTAAGGATTGAGCTGGCACGCTCAATGGGATCCACTTCTAAGTGAGCAACAAGTAATGCTTTTTCATCGATTGAAGCAATTGCATATTTTCCTATCTTATTATTGCGAATTTTAGTTTAACGTGTCTAATGTATGGAATATTTTCTTGACTACATCTTAAACCAATCATTACCTTGGACATACAAAGATGAATCACACAATAGATAAGGAGGTCTTTGTTGCAGTTGCCTTGATGAGGACGAGACAAGAAACTAGTGACACTAAGTCAATTATTTTAAGATATTTGTTTTTGTTTTTATTGCAAGAAAATTTTTGTAAGAAGCATAGGTTATGCAAAAAGAATGTTCCAACTGTTGAAAATGATGTGGTGCGGCATTTAGATTTCAATATTGTTGTTGAGAAAAATAGTACATCTGTAATTTTTCACCATACACATGTATATCAAAATTGAAAGTGCACGATAGTGAGATGTTATAGAATTAGAAATCATAATTACATGATCACAAGTAAAAGATTGTGATTGAGCAAACGGTATGACCAATGATTTTTGACCGGAACAAATATCGTATTTTTTATTTAAATGTACAAAATTAGTGTTCCGGAGAATATGTTTTTCCATTCAAAAGGGACAGGCGATGCAACTTATTTCCCGCCTGCCTTCTTTTTATTGTAATTGAACTGTATTTTCTTCTAGTCATTTAAATACATGTTTAAAAAAAAACCAAAATCCAGAGTGATGTGACATTTTAGAATTAAAAACTATATTTTACACGAGTCCCTTGTAAAAGATTGTGATTAGGCTAGTATGGTCACCCATGATTTTAAACTTTGTATAAACGTTGGTGGCGCATGATTGAGTTTTTGCAAGATGAAAACCACATTTTAGAATAGAAAAGTGTACCAAGCAATGTGGTGCACCTTTATAGTTACAAATATAATATAAGATATTTTAAAAAAATAATGGGCATGTAGGACGGCTGCCCATCAAAGTCACATTATTGACTGACTTATGCGCACACATTTTATTCTACTGGTAATACGATTAATTAATTGAGATATGGTTGCGGTTAGCTAAAAATAGTAGTCCTAAAATACTACATTAGCAAGCAGTAAACTTTTACAAATTTTTTGCACTCATTTGCAATTATCTAACTGAGATTATCTACCAGACTAATTTTACGCGGTGGCTCACCTTAGATACATGACCGTGGTGAAACTAATTGCGATGCCAAACGGAGCTCATGTCCCGTGGCAATTGGCAAACCACATGCTCTACCCCGAGCTAGTCATGTATCATATTATTGCTAATAAAATCCAATACTATATATTGTAGATAACCGGAGAAATATATCAAACAACTAATACATTATCAATCGGTGACAAAACATAACATTTAAGCATCTTGCGGCTGAATTTTAGTCTTGTTTGACGGCTTGAACTCCACTAAACACGTTGCCCGATTACGTCATAATTGCTTAAGCATATCCATCGACAATCTGTTTGGTTATCCATTACTAAATTTATCAATATCCATATGGTGTTAAATACTTGACAACTTGTTAATCCTCTGCGCTCTGGTGCTGACGGATGGGGCTGTAGCCTGTAGTATAAAAAGCCCGAAGGAATAAATGACTGAGAAAGAGGCGAAGGGACGCCTGCCCACGCGGCCCCAGATAGTCCTGGAGCAGCGTGCTCCTCAGTCTAACTGTAAATCCGTGCCCTGGCCAATCTAACTGTCGGGCTAACAGTAACACTAAAAAAAATCAAGGTTTTCAAAACTTTCCGTCAGAGAACGATTTGGTATTAAAACTAACTGTCAGGCTAACACTAGAAAAATCAAGGTTTTCAATGTAAGTGCAGATGCATTAACTGGAAAAAGCAAAGTGATATTTTTGCTTCGCATCGTTGATTTTGCCGTCAGAGAACGATTTGAACAAATTACAGCTTTTTATTTTTCTGATCTTCCCAATTATAAACATGTGACGAATTGGAGTTTATCGATTAGTTTACAGTCGAATATTTCACACGAACAGATAGCAGAGTGTACAGCTCCATTAGAACAAAAACGAACAAAGTGGGAGAGGGCAGCAGAGAGGAGGAGAAAAAGAAGTAAAAAAAAAAAAAACGATTTGATCCATCCACTCACTCTGCGGCACCATTCGCCGCCGCATCCGGCCGCACAAGTTTCTTATCAGGCCAGATACTGATCCGCTCCTTCTCCAACTTGACAAACACCGCACCAAGCGACGCCACTGTATACACCTGCAGGAACAGCACGGACGGCAGGTGGTAGTTCAAAAGTCCTTTCCCTGACCCAAGTTCGACGAGCAGCAGCGCAACGAGTCCCAGGCCCGCCGCAAACCCGTTGAGACGCTCGCTGTAAGGTGTGAACCCGACCTCGACCTTCACTTTGCCACCGGCGGCCGTGGGGTCCCGGAGCGGGATGGGAGGGAGCATCAGTGACCCGGATTTGGAGTTGCCGGAGCTGCTGCTTCCGGGCTTGCCCTTGCGCTGGCGACGCTGCTCCGCCTTCTTGCCCGTGCCGCTGCGGTACTTGACGCGGACTTGTGCTAGGCGGGACTCGAATGGGTCGTCGGTGGCTGATGCGGCGTCGGTGGGGGTCTCGTCGGGGGTTGCTGATGTTGGGTCGTCCCCGGCGGCGCGTGGTGGTGGAGGAGTGCGGAGAGAAAGGGAAGGGTTGGTGCTTGGTTTGGAAGAGGCGTGGGAGAGTGTGGACGGGAAGGGGTGGGAGATGGGTACAATCCGTATGCTACCCATTTTTTTTCGTGAGGTGGTGCTCCTTTGTTTCTTCGCGGTTCTTCCCTTTTCCCTCTTGCAATGTTGCTGGAGCTGCTGTGGATTACTCCATCCTACAGGTCTTCCTTGTGATCATCTCGAATGAGATAAGAGGACATTTGTTCTGGTTAGGCATGACCTTACGTGGGGTCTTTGTCACCTCATGTCAGACGAGGGTGTGGACCGTGTGGTTTCCGGAAGAATCTGGGATCTGTTCAGCGTCAAGAGTTGGGCCTTGGCCTTCTACAGTCGGACGTCCTCATTAGGCCATGGACTGCTTCAACTTGAATTTTTGTTCAGACAGGGGCTTCACGGGTTGCAATTTGTTTTGGTAATGTAATTTCATTTATCTGTCACCCATACCTTACAACGTACGGTGTAAATTAGAGTATCCTTACCCATTTCTTACTTAAGTATAATTTATCTCATATGGTTATTTTGGGTCGGTAACTGACTGAAAGTTGTTTTACTATTCATACAAGGTATAAACTTCGAAACATATGTATTGCGCGAGCTTGAAAATATGAAATTACTTCAAAGTACGTAAATGTGATGCACCATTTCTCTGTCTAATAAAAAAATATGAGTGAATAGGCAATCAAGTTGTGAGTAAATTAGACACAAAAATGCATAGATCTTATTTCGACTACTAGCAAACCATTCAACTGTAGAAGACGATGAACAAGATCAATGAAAAGAGAAAAGAAAAAAGATATAAAGGAAGCTGATTCTAAATCCCACATATCCAAAGGAGCAATGATTGATTCCTAGCATCGACACATCATGAATCCTTTCTAGCATCAACATGTCAAACTATGTCCTCTACCTCCTTCAACTTTTGTTTCATGTACTCTGAACCCTACCAGTCGTGAAAGGACAGTGTACCGCGACTTGGAGACCGATGGGATTTGCTTTCCACTACAATTTCATTATAGCCTTATTACAATACAAAATGATTAATTTATAATCTGACGTTGCAAAAGCAAAATTGCATGCAACATCACTGACGACTGGTGGTAGTTTAGCTACTCGTGTAGGAGTATACTGCCACATGTTGCATGCAATTAATTTTTGATGTGATAATGTAAAAGTGAAACGGCCTCCAAGCCTTCACATGACCATTCATATACAGTAAGACAATGGCCAATCATAATTTGTAAAATTAAAGGTAAAAGTTCATTCAACCCCTCCATAACCTTTTATATAGGTGGTATTAGAATACAGAATGACTCATTTATTATTTAGAAGAAACAAATATGGATCTTTACCTTCCTGTATAGTATAAATTTCAAGTATTTGCAAGTTATGTTATTATATGATAACAATCACATGCACGGTCCAAAGTCCTAATTCATAAGTGATTATCAATCACATACATGATCCAAAGTCCTAATTCCTAAGTGATCATTCTCCCTTTGGAATATGGCTTGATCTTGTCTCTAAAATATATTTTTTGTTAAGTTGGTAATGTTTTCTATTCATCCTACCCTCTCTTAGTAGGATAAATCAATCCAAAATATTATAACTCCTCTTAAAACACACAGATAACAACCTTAATGCCCTAATGTATTGTAACATTAAA
Organism: Alisma plantago-aquatica; assembly: GCA_963693085.1. Taxonomy (NCBI): domain Eukaryota; kingdom Viridiplantae; phylum Streptophyta; class Magnoliopsida; order Alismatales; family Alismataceae; genus Alisma; species Alisma plantago-aquatica. The sequence continues at coordinate 22,217,420 of OY856410.1, forward strand.
AGGACTTGGATCTACAAAAAAAACTCATCAAATTAGGAGTATAGCAACCATTTGCATAGAAACTCTTATTCAAGGTCACGTTGAATGGTGTTAAAATTAGTTTGAACTTTATGTGATTATTGTAGTGACTTCAGATCTAAGAACCACAATCGCCATTATCACATTGAAACATGATTTGGACTACCATTCAATGGTTTTCATGCATCATTCTCAAGGTGGGTCTGTCTGCTACACTTATTCTCTAACAAGTACATATGTGTATAACTTGATATCCAATATCATGACCAATGAGATATTGTCATAGGTCAACACACATTCAAGTCTTAAGTATTATTGTTGTCTATACAGTTTCCATTATAATATCCTACTAGGGACATGACAAGAATAGACATAGTCTATTATACATACGACCTCACCTCAGATCCTAAACCCAAACCATATGTCATCGAGTAATATTATCCTTCTGACGTCTATGTTATATTATCATATCATATTTGAACAAACATAATAAATTGAAATTCCTTTATTATGAATAAAATAAATTAAATAATATCCTGATACAATCATCACATGACTGGATCTTAGGTCATACATACCAACAGACTCCCACTTGCACTTAGAACCAATAACTCATGAATCTAATCCCAACTGATCTAATATGACTATTATGCTTTTGTTTTGAAAGTGTTTTTAACAATCGATCATCAACATTGCTCTTAGTCGGTACTCTGCATATCTTCACATCCCCTCATTATACGATCTCTCGTATGAGATGGAAATGCTGAAATATGTGCTTGGAACACTTTTGTGATGTGGGTTCCTTGTCTTATGCAATACCTCCTTTGTTGTTACAGTATAACTCTACTATGTCATCAATGGTTGGAACCATCCCAAGTTTGCTAGCAAACTTCTTGATCCATACAACTTATTTGGTTGTGTTGGAAGCAACAATGTACTCAGCTTCTATTTTAGAATCAGCAACTATGTCTTGCTTGGAAATTTTCTAGCTTACATATCTGTCATTGATGCAAAACACAAATCCAAATTGTGATTGATAATCATCTTTGTCAGTTTGGAAGCTTGCATCTATATGTCCCTTTAAAATAAATTCAACCTCACCACCATAAATAAGGAACTAATCCTTAGTTCTTCTCAAGTACTTAACAATGTTCTTTATAGCAGTCTAGTGACCTTCGTCAAGATCTAACTAATGCATGCTCGTCATGCTCAAAGCATATGAGACATTGGGATGAGTAAATAACATTACATACATGATAGATCTAATTGTGGATGTGTGTGGAATCTTACTCATAAGTCCCCTTCCTTCAAAAGAACTGGGTCATTGGGCTCTAGATAGACTAACACCATGAGACATTGGGCTTTAGAGTCATGTATGTTGAACCTTTTCAGCACTTGTTCTATGTATGTACTCTGGCTTAGGACAAGAAACCTTCTGGATCTATCTCTATAGATTTTGATTCCTAAGATATAGGAAGCTTCACCTAGATCCTTCATATAGAAGGTACCTTCCAACCAAGTTTTTACAATTTGTTGGGTAGGGATGTCATTCCCTATCAATATTATGTCATCTACATACAATACGAGGAATATAAGTATGCTCTCACTAGCCTTCTTCTAAACACATGTTTGATCTTCATTTTGACTAAATCCAAACTCTTTGAATGCCTCGTCAAATTAAAGATTCCAATTGTAAGATGCTTGCTTCAATCCATACATTGACCTTTGTAGCTTATAGACTTTATTGGATTCATTTGGAAGTATAAAACCTTTGAGTTGTCATGTACACATCATTAAGAAGATTCCCATTAAGAAAAGCTATTACAACATCCATTTGCCAAATTTTATAGTCATAATAAGATGTAATGGCAAGCATGGTCTATGTAGATTTAACCATGGCAACTGGTGAAAAGGTTTCATCATAGTCAACACCTTGAACTTATTTAAAACCATTTGCAACTAATCTACCTTTATAGGTTTGTACATTTCCATCCATGTTGGTCTTCTTCTTGAAGACCCATTTGTACCATATGGGTTTTATCCCTTTAGGTGGATCCACTGAGGTCCATACCTTGTTGTTGTACATGGAGTCCATCTTAGATTTCATGGCTTCAAGCCATTTCTCAAAATCTAGTCCTCTAATGCCTTTAAGTATGTTGTTGCCTCATTATCATTTATGACTAACTCATCGCCTTGTTGAGTCATGAGATATCAAAATCTCTTTGGCTCAAGCTGTGTCCTACTAGATCTACGAGGTTCATGTGCTACAACAGGAACTTGAGATTCCATAACTGCTAGTGATTCTTCTTTTTTCTTTTGTACCTCTGCAGGTTCAATGTTTTCTTGTTGGTCTCAAACTTCTTTGAGTTCTACTTTCCTCCCACTGGTTCTTTTAGAAATCAATTCCTTTTCAAGGAATACATCAGTATTGGAAACAAACACTTTATGTTTAGTTGGAATATAAAAGTAGCATCCCTTGGTTTCCTTAAGATATCTAACAAAATAACATTTATCCAATTTTGGTCCAACCTTTTCAGGAAACTGCTTCCTAACATAATCTTCGCATCCCCAAATCATCATAAAAGACACATTAAGATGTTTCCTAAACCATATTTCATATGGTGTATTTTGAAGCAACTTAGAAGGTATGTGGTTAAGTGTGATTGTTGTGGATTCTAAAGCTCCTATAAGGAAGTAATTGATCGTACCGTATCCAACATGGTGTAATTCCTTCTTTATGATGCACCATTATGTTTTCGTGTTCTAATTGGAGTCCATTGTGATATAATACCATAGTCTCGTACAATGTCCTCAAACTCTTGTCTTAAGTATTCTCCACTTCGATCAGATCAAAGTACTTTAATACTTTACCAAGTTAGTTTCGTACTTCATTCATAAAATCCTTGAACCTTTCAATGGATTCTGACTTATGTTTCATTAAATACACATAGCCATATCTCTTGAGGACATCAGTAATTGTGATGAAATACTGGTAACCATCTCTAGAATTTGTACTAAAAGGTCCAGATACATTAGTATGTATGAGTCGCAATAGATAACTTGCTCTCTCACTATTTCTAGTAAAAGGTGTTTTTGTCATCTTTCCCAAATAAACAAGACTCGCATATCTCTATTGATTCAATGTCAAAAGAGTCTAGATAATTATCTGAGTATAGAAATGCATATCTCATTTATGTTCCCTAGACAACAATGCCAAAGGTATGTTTTGTTTGAATCATCAAGTTTTAGCCTTTTGGAATTTATGTTATCTACCTTTGTCTCAAGATCTAATATGTAAAGACCATAAGACATAGAGGCATTGCCAACCATTCTTTATATGAAATTTGAATCATCTCTTATCTGAACAAGAAATAGAAATGATGTTCCTATAAATAGTAGGTACATAATAGCATTTCTCTAACTCTATTGTAAGATCAATGGGCAGATATAAACGATAGGTGCCTACTATAGTGTCAACAACTCTTTCTCCATTTGCAACGTGTAGTTCCACCTCACCCTTCTTCAAGGGTTTACTTCTTTTCAGATTGTGTGTATTAGAGTATGCATGAGATCCACATTGAGTATCCAATACCCATAATGAAGAAGTAGACAGATTTATGTCAATAACATATATACATGAAGTGGATATATCCATCCCCTGCTTCTTTTTCATGATTTCCTCTAAGTAAAGAGGGCAATTTCTTTTCTAATGTCTAGTTGGTGACAGTGGTGACAGTTTCCTTCCTTACTCGCCCCTCCCTTTGTCTGAAGTGCAGAAGACTTGGTGATTTTTGCTAGCATAAGAACTTTTCTTAGTTCTACCTTTTGCCTTGGACTTCCCTTTTCCCTTGTTGACAATGAACATAGATTTGGGTTTGTCCTTCTTCATTTGTTCTTTGGAAGTTATTAACATGCCAAGCAACTCAAACAACGGCTTAGAAAAATTGTTTGTGTTATACTTCATGACAAAATTGGCTATATGATTAAGGAAATGATCGTAGAATCGCATCCATGGACAACTCTTGGCCTAAAGAAAATCCCAACCTATCTATATTTTCCTCCTACCTAATTAACTTGAGAATATGGGGCCCCATTGCATCTCCCTCTAACATATTTCACTCAAAGAGCACCTTGGAGACACCATCACTCTCATGCCTGGATTTTTCCTGGTACATGTTCTCAAGGTGTGTCACAATCTCAAGAATACCCATCTTCTCATGTTGCTTTTGAATCTCATAGTTCATGGAGCATAGCATGAGGTACTTGATTTCTATGGCATAATCACAATGCTTACAATAAGCCTCCCTCACAACTCTAGGTGCATTGGGAGATGGCTCCTCTGGTACTGGTGTGTCTAGGACATAAAGCTTATGCTCATGTGTGAGAACAATTCTCAAAGTCCTAAACCAATCATGGGATTTTTTATTGTTCATTTTGTCCTTCTCAAGAACCAATCTTAACGTAATGGTGTTGTTGTTTACCATTTGTTTCTACAAAAGAAAATTTGCATAATCAAAACAATTTTTATTTCATTTGATTTTATAATGTTGATGATATTAAGTAGGCCTTTAAATAATTAGCGCTCTGACTATTTTAATAAAATTAAATAGACCTCATTATTAGTATAAAATGACTACATTGTACAATCTTCTAGTGTGTCAGGATCCATATTTCATCAAATCATGAGTCAGTTTTGGTTGATCACCCACAACCTAATTATTTAGGTAGACAACATTTGCCAATTTCATCTGATGCAACTCTTAACAGATGGTATGTAGAAATCATTATCATATTCCATCTCTATACTTCTAGGCACTTAATCATATTAAGGTCGGCTAGTTTAGTTGAAACAAAAGCCAACATAATAGAATATGCACCCTGATTTGGCAGGCCTATATATCTATTATCACACTTCCATGAGAAAGATAGTGTGCAACGCTTTGGCATGCCCCCGCATATTTGATCAAGCTTTTCATGTGTGCTTCTTTTGAAAAGCAACTAAAAATTAATATTTATTGAGGGATTTTATTTATATATATAAATATACACATAGACAATCACCACATACATGTAATATGTATCATGTGCATATATATCCACAAATGATACACGCAATCAAAAATATACAAGCAACTATCATGGCCATACTAATGCAATTCTTTGGAGTCAAAAAAAATATTGACCACCTAAGGTCAAACATCATATGTATCAACCTACAAAGGAAAACTTGGTGTTAGAAACATGTTTGTTGGTAGACTGGACTCTTTTAGTCGATCGGTTGGGCCTTTTGCTGCTTAGGTCAACTGAACCCTTCAGTTAGTAAATTGGTCCTTCCAGTCAATTAGTTGGACTCCTGCTCATCTTTTTGACTGAACCTTTAGTTGATCGGTTGGGCCTCCAATCGATCTCCTTGGTTCCTACTCAATCAATCAATTGGTCTTCCATTCAGTCGGACGAGCTCCTACTCAGTTGGTCGGTTGGCCTCCAATCAATCAACTCGCACGTGAAAAACTATACCTCCTTTTTATCGAGATCTCTAAAATAATGTTACTTCATATATACTATTACATAATGTAAAGTAAATAACTTGAGTTATATTAGAGGGGAGATAAGGGGTTAAGCATTGTACTATATTTGGATATAAATGAGGAGGCCCGGTATGCAAACTAAACTTATAAGATAGGAAATAAACCATTCACACAACATCCAAGGGGATTTGGGGTTTTGGACATAACCATACACACATTCACCAATGGACACAATTTAGGGCAACATGTATGATTTGTTTATATATATATATATATATATATATATATATATATATATATATATATATATGCGTTCATTCATTGCCTGCGCGGGTAGCCTAGGATTTTGCTACCCGGGATCCAAAAAAGTAACTTTTCTTGCCACAAAAGTAACTCTGCTATCAAAAAAGTAACTATGGTGATAAGAAAGTAACTACACAACTAAAAGAGTAACTCTGTACAAAATATACAGTAGATATATATAAGGACGGATTTTTTTATTTTGGTGGGGCAAATGATATTATTTTTGGATGAAATTTTTTGGGGAGCTAGATACAATGCTCCTCTGCAATTGCGAAAAAAAATAAAAAAAGTGGTCGGAAGGGTGGGCGGGTAGCTACCCGTGCGGGTAATAAAGATGGGCCCATATATATACATATATATAGGCCGTTTTTTAATACTCGCACGGGTAGCCTAGAGTTTCACTGCCCAGCAGACAAAAAAGTAACTCTCCTGACCATAAAAGTAACTCTGCTGTCAAAAAAGTAACTATGGTGATAAGAAAGTAACTACACGACTAAAAGGGTAAATCAGTACAAAATATATAGTAGATATATATGTAATCATGATTTGATATCTACTGTTACAAACGTAACTATCTATACATGAAACTTAGCAGTTTGCAAGGTAAAGTAACCCTCTACATGTCAAAAGTAACCAACTCAAAAAAAGTAATGAAAATAGGGGGCAGGTAGCTACCCGTGTGGGTATTAAAGATGGGCTCATATATATATATATATATATATATATATATATATATATACATATAGATATATACATATATACACATATAGATATATACATATACATATATATACATATATACATATAGATATATACATATATACATATATATACATATAGATATATACATATATATATATATATACATATATACATATAGATATATAGATATATATACATATATATATACATATAGATATAGATATATATATACATATATATATATATATATATATATACACACACATATAGATATACATATATATGTACATACATATACATATATATATATACATATACATATATACATATATATACATATATATACATACATACATATATATACATATATATATACATACATGCATGCATATATATGTATATATGTATGTGTGTGTACATACATATATATATAGCCTTTTGTTTGACGATGTGCTAGCATCGTGGTCGCTTTCCTTCTCTGTCTCTCAGGGACGATGATGGCTAGGATTCACGTACAAGAGCATATATCACATCTCAAAATCCAACTGTCACAACCCTATAAATAGCATAGGGAAAGGAATCCAAGTTTCCCAAAAAACCCTGGGGAAACAAAAGTTTGCAGTTGCATTTAAAGAGTACTTCTCATGCACTATTAAAAGAATATTCAGGAATTAAATAATCAACCAATTAATCATATTATATGATTAACTAATTTTGTCATCTGACTCTACTCAGTCGCTCAAGATTAGCCAGTCGACTTCATAATTTAAATCTAATTAATTGGCTTAAATAGGTTAACCAATCAACTCATATTATATTCCAATATTATTCCAACAGATTACTTAAATGTTTTAGTAATAAATTTGATTTAGAACTTTTCCTATTATGTCCACAATTATACTCCTATTCTAATACATCCTATGCATATGACCCAGTAGGCTCCAAATTACATTGGCAGAGATATTCCTAGTCATATTATGGTTTCACAAACAATGATTGGTATCTAGAAAGACTTCATTGCTACCCAAACAATTGGATAAGTTGGAGAACAACTTCAACCTACAATCTATAATTAGTGTTACAGTGACTGTATAGTTCCTTTGTCTCTGATATCCAGATAGAACTGGAGGCATGGAATCGTCATCCTCTTCAACATTCAATCCATGTTCCTTGAACTAGAGTAGATTGTTTGAGATATGTGAAAGCTCAATATCACATATTGACTCACACCAACATGGCCATTGATTTCTCAGTCTCACTGATCAAGTGGTCGGGATATCAAACTCATGAATGAGGGACAAATCCCATTTACATCACTCGCAGACATCCACATGTGTCATAGTGTACCCGACCACCATCTTTATGGAAACCCTTATTCAAGATCACGAGGATGATGTCAAAGTACACTGAATGACATGTGATGAGTGTAGTCATTTTAGGTCTAACAACCACATTCACCGCCATCACTATGTGAGATGACTCTGACTACCAATCGTGGTTTCCATGTGTCACTCTCAAGGTGGGTTTGTTTGATACACGGTTCCCTAAAAAGTATCTATGTGCTCAGTTTGATATCGGATATCATGACTAATGAGATTTTGTCATAAACCATAATAAGTGGGACCCGGTAGGGGACACTCCTTACTTAATTTGAGAAAATAAATTTGTAAATAGCCCCATGAATACAATTATGACCAAATAAAAGGCGTGCAATATTGTTTTCTCAAACAGATGAGTACAAAAACATAGTTTGTGGCAGCGGAAAATGAGATTCTAACCATTATATTAATTCATTGTTCATCTTATCATTGAGCCTTATTGCAAAGTCTAAACTAGGAATCTAAATAATAGGATCATATTGTGGTGAGCAACCTTCCCATCTTAGAACTCATCCTTACACTTGGTCCTGAGAAAAGTCATGTCCTACCTGAACCACGAGCTGATCTAACTCTGGGTGGGTTGAAAAACAACACCTAGGAAAAAGGAAAATAAATGAAAGTACATCAGTGAATTCTTAGTATGCACAGAGTACAAATAATTGGGCATTAATTGAAGTGAGAGAAAATTTGAAATAAAGAGAATTCGATAATGGGATGTCCAATAGAGAAGAGTTCATAAAACATATTTAACATGATCAAAAGATGAGGCAACTATTATAAGGATATGGTTAATAAAAAATTTCTTACCATACTCATGAACATAATCACAAAGATACCTAGTTGCATGGTGATAAATTAATAGTAACTAGTATATATTGCAAAGTAGGGTAGGAACCCATATGTAATCCATACCAAAAGGGCAAGAGGACTAAAACCTCAGTGCCAAACAAATATAGTAAGTTGCAGGGGAATATAACCCAGTGTATAGCATGAGAATAAAACCCAGTGCCTAATATCATATGTGGCAAGGGAATAGAACCCAATGCCTAGCAGGGGAATAAGACCCAGTACCCATAAACAATATAAGTGGAAGGGGAATAGAACCCAATGCCTATATGGATTCACTACTTATAGATATGACTAGTCAATTATCCATGAAAATAGGACAAGCAAGAACAAAGTATGTTTACTTTCATGTAAAGAAAAATTGTATCAAGGTTTCCTCATATGGGGTCGAAGGACCCAAAACAATGGCAGGAATAGGTCAGAAGACCATCAATGCGTCTAAACATTAACAAATATGGATATTAACAAGGAAGGGTTCTTTCAAAAGATCATAGGATTGTCCACAATTTAGTCGATGCCTCATATGGGAAAAAGAAGTTTATTCATGATATTATGCACAATTTAAAATAGAGTGGATGTACATACCTTGGCTTGAGTACTAAGTCAGAGATTAGATCCTAATCCTCCAAGTCTATACTCAACACAACCTACATATAGGTTTAGATCCATTAGTTAGGGTTTATGTGTATGTATTGGAAAACCCCTAGAAATTCAAATCCATCGGTAAAACCCTATGTAGGCTCATGTTAAAGACCTAACAATAAGTTCATAGTCTCTTAATGAATTCTTGACTCAAAATTACAATTTTATTATCCATGGTGTTCACTTTGGTTTTTCTTTAAATCATATGTTAGATCAAAACTCTAATACTCAAATCTTTGATAAAACCTATATTGATACTTGATTAGACATCAGACGGTAAGTTTAGGGTTATGATTATAGATGTAAGTCCAAGATCTTATCTTTATTTTTTTAAACACATCTTTAAGTAATAATGTAATGTTATAAAGATTTAAAACCCTAAAAATTCCATCTTTATAACTCATGAATAGGCAATAAAAACTAGACTAAATGATAGAGAAAATTCTATGAATTCTAAACATATTTTTTTGCAATTTTTAGAGCTTCCAATGAAAAGTTATGATTTTTATAAGATTTATCCGATTTATTGATTTATTAAGGAAATTTATACAAGAAAAGATTGGTTTGCCCCTAAATATATAATGGAACTATAGATTTGTGACAGGGGAAGGATGTCCTTTTCTCACCCGTGTTACATGCTACATTCAAAAAATGTGGTGAATTACCAAAACACCCTTGTGGTTAAACAGAGACTGATAGAGTTGAGAAGGGTAGATAGGAAATTTTCTGAGGGGTTATCTTCCCCCCTGACCCCAAAGAACATGCAGTGGATCCGCAATGATAGAAATTGGGAAAAACCCAGATTGTCGCTATTATGATTTAAAAACCACATCGTTCTTGAAGAACAAGGTTCAAGGAAACTCTCCATGGAAGGGATTGGGTTACGGTGAAGCCAAAAATCAGAAATAGTCTCCACAAGAAACTCAATTTGTTAGCAGATGAAACAATGGCATGCAGAGGAATTGTACCTAGGGAAAGTTTGCACTCGTTACCCCCAAAACCAATGGAGAGACCTCCTATATATAGGGATGGGTACAGAAGCAAAGACCTCCTCGACATGAGAAAACTTACATGCCAAGATTAGGAATTTCCAAAATACACCACAATATGCCTTATATTAGGCATGGTTCAAAGCAAAAATGAAAACCAAACTTGTAGGTGAAAAAATCGTGTGAAACGATCCACTGAGATGAGAGAAATTAGAATTTAAAGTCACCCCAAAATTGGTGTTGGTTTCCTTTCTATGTCACGAGCTAGATGAAGACCTTTGCATCGCCTGATCAAAATCCAATGGTTGTAATTGGCACACTTATATATATATATATATTACATATATATCCATGACATTAATTGTATTCCAATTCAAGTTCAAATAAAGTGGTGTGTTTTTTATTTCTTTTCTTTCCCAATCAAATTAAATTAGTAAATAACTTCCAAATAAGGTGAAAATTGGTAGGTAAGGTAATAGGGTCCCAAAAAACCAAACTTGGAGTCAAATTTTCCTTTTGGAAAACTTTAATGCTTGAAACTCCCAATTTGAGGAAAAGTGTATTTTCTTTGTATAAATGCATTCCTTTATTATTTCTTAACCAAATTTCTTGTGTAACTCTAAGGGCCCTGACCCACATTTTGGTCTAAACATATTTGTTTTGCTTAAGCATGTTGCTTAGCTCCGTGCTCTAATCATCTAAGATGTAATTAGGGCATGTTGGAGGTTTGTGCTCCTTGTTTGAGCCTTTTTGGTTGATGCTTGTGTTTTGTGCTGAGGTTTTGGTGCAACTTGCATTTTACCCAGAGTAGGAGTTGATGTGCAAGTTTGCCACCTCTAGAGTGTTTCTTCTCTATATTGGCAGCATCTACAGGAGAGAGGAAGTGTTGGGCGCCTTGTTTTGGCCTTAGTTGAGTGGTGACATCCTTGGTGATGTTTTGGACACATGTTTGAGGTGTGCTTTGCTCATGAGAGTGTTGTCTCGGGCTTGAGAGCCTTGGTGAGACCTTGTATCAGTTTGTGGTTGCCTTGAAGAGGCTTGGTATCGGTTGTGGGTGTCATGAGGGACATCCTTTTAGTTTGGATGATGCTTTGAGGACCACCACATCGATTTGTGACCTAGGGTTCCATCCCTATTGTTTTGTGAAGGAGGTAGATGGGTGTGTCGACCTTGACCTTCCTTAGTGACTAAGTGGGAGAGACATAATCTCTATCACCTTGTTGTGTCGTGTGGCATGTGGCCTTTCTTCTTGGACATGTGTCATCTAAGGTTCTAAGGTGGTGACACCTTCCCCTTTCTCTCTCTCTCTCATCAGCCATGTATATAGACCCCTCTTTTCCCATGTAAGAGAACCTTTTTAGAGATCTTTGTTTTCTCTCCTTGGTGGACGACCTTGAGCTTGAAGATCACTCTCCCTTAGAGCTTGGTGGGCAAGCCAAGAGCTTTTAGTGCTCTCCTTCATCTTCTTCCTTGGTAAACCATGGTTTCCTAGTTTTCTTTCTCTTTCTTCTTTCTTCTTCTCGACCATGGACCTTGGTACCTTCTTTCCTTTCTTTTTCTTTCTTGACCATGGTTATATCTACCTTCACGGAGGTGTTGAGGAGGTTGAGCTAGGAGGACTTCTTCTACCTTGATATTGTGAAGCTTGGAGCTTGACCTTGGAGCTTATAGCTTGGTAGTTGCTCTTAAGGGGGGTTATATAACTCTAAACCTTCTTTGTTATTATCACCTTTCTACTTGTTATCTTGTTAGTTGTTCTTAGCTTGTCTTTGTTTCATGCTAGTAGCTTTTCTTAGTAGCTTTACATTCTATTTTGGGAATAGAACCTTGATAAGTTTTTTCCATAAGTTTCTCTCTTTCTTTGCCTTGGTAGTATCGTCATCTTGAGGTAGAAGATGACTAAATTGATATAAGTTGCTCTTTTCAAACCGACATGATGTGTTAAACTGATATGCATGCCAACCAACATGCTAGGCCAATACACTCTTATGTAAACTGATACACCTCTTATGATGTTGGTTTGTCATGATATCATGATGGCTAGTAGAGGAAAGGGTTGAACCTTGATGCTTTTTGTTGAATATGGAAGTCTATATGGGTAACCCTAATCCTATACATGTGCAACCCGACACACCTTGAAATACGATACAACCCAACCCTAATGGATGATATCATCTAAAGATCTATGTGGCTGATACCCTAGTTGAGTGGGTAGGCCGATACCCTAATGGATGGTGAGGTCAATATCTTATGAGATGGTATAATTGATACACCTTCTCTTGTACCTCTAGACTAATATCCTTTATTGTGCTTTGTCCAACACACTCTCATGGAGGTTGTGAGCCCAATACAAGTGATGTTGAACTGATACAAGTGATGCTACACCAATACTCATCTTTTGGTTGGTAGGTCGATACCCTATCTACAGTGGTTGCCCAATATCTATGCTAAACCAATAACCTATCCTAGTGTGGTGGAGGATAACCTATCCCAGTGTGGTGGCCGATCCTATCCTAGTGTGGTGGTCGATATCCTATCCTAGTGTGGTGGTTGATATCCTATCCTAGTGTGGTGGTCGATATCCCATCTTGGTGTGGTAGCTGATATCCCATCTTGGTGTGGTGGTCGGCACCCTAACCCTAATTGACATCTTGTGGTATGTAGGGAGGCATCTTATTGATGCTAGGGTTACATGGTATGATGTGATACCCTATGGTGTAATCATGTGTATTATGTTTAAAGCTATACCTCCTTACATGTTTCACAATAATGATATGACATGTTTCTACATCTTATAAATATACTTCATAACAATGAAGGGAGTGATAACCTAAGGGTGGTTGGTACACCAACCTTGTAAACCCTAATCGGGTGAAGTGAAACCCTAACTGCTATGGTGTAAAGTGTATGATGTGAATGTATAGCATGAGTTCCATGAAATGATGATGCTTTGCCTTCTTGTTATCAGTTCAAACCATACAGGTGATACTGATTGATGTACATGGCCTTGTATGAGCTATGGTAGTTATGATCTATTGAACATTGTACCTTGTAATGAACATGTGGTCCTTGTGATGGACATTTGGTCCTTGTGATGGACATGTGGTCCTTGTGATGGACACATGATGAATAATAAGCACAAAGAGACATGATGTGATGAGATCACACCAAATGTGATTCAAAATATTTCAGTCATAAGCAATGCCCTATTTATGTAGATCTTAATTAAAGGATTATACATTGTAACATGATTGATGCTTAAAGATGTTTAAATTGACCTAATTAATCAAGTGAAATTTAATAATGTAGTTTGCCATGTGCCATAGATCACTTTAGTGTCAGTACTTGCTGAATGGTGAAACGAGTTTAACTCGGAGCGCATATTGTTGAATATGTGGGGTACAAGTTGAGGTATCTCCTTGTGTCCTGAATGTATATGTATCACAGGATTGATTGTAAGTCATACATGGAAATGTATCATAGGACTTACCATAATTCAGATCATAGAAGAGCATTGCTGCAAGTCGTAGCTCAATTTCACTAGCATCGTGACATGTATCAAGGTGGGCTAAATAATCATAGTTGGACTAGAATGTCCCTAGAAATAGTTGACTCATGATGTCACTGCATGTTTACTTGTACAGACAGAGGAATGTGAGGTCGTGGATTTTGACTCTTCCATTAGACCTTGTATGGCACTGATTATGACTATATATATATATATATATATATATATATATATATATATATATATAGAGAGAGAGAGAGAGAGAGAGAGAGAGTCAGGCTAGTATATACTCGAGTGTACCAGAGGCACCGTACACCTCTATCATTTTTGAAGATGTAGTAAATTTTTGAAAAATTTAAACCATTGATCTTCTTAATTATCATAAGAACATACTATATAAAAAAATTTATCTCATTTGGACACTTATAGGTCATGCATCTAAAGGCGGAAAAAATCATGTATTTCAAATTAGTTTTGTGTGTCAATTTTGTTGTCCTTGGATGAGTGACTTACACTCATCCAAATGAGTTCAAATTTTGTATGTGACATATTATTATTGTAACCATGAAGACAAATGGATTAGATTTTGAAAAAACATGGTCTAGATAGGCAAACACCATTGGGGTGTACGGCATGATCTGTACACTCGAGTGTGTTCTAGCATTACTATATATATATATATTGTTGGGTTTTATGTGGTCAGAGTAGGCAGAGGAAAATTTTTTTTACTTGACCATAAACCCATAACCACCAGATCGCATCGATATCTATGTAATGGGAAGGATGGTTTTAGTGAGTTATACCTGGTCCTGAGGCTTGCTGAGCGACTATATCTCTCAGCAAGTGTGGTCTTCAACGACCTATCTTTGACGGCATCTATGCAGCTCCTAGTCTTGACCTGGACTGCAGTTGACTATCATCCTCTTAAGCGGAAGAAGTCTCCCGCCTCTATAGATAGTCCACATGTTCTATCGGGAACTCTAGTCATCCTGAAGAACGGACTAGAAGGAGTTGTCCCATTCTATTGGCGTACTAGTCACTAACACACTCTCCCACAACCAGTTGCTTTTTTGTAGTTGTCTTTCCCTCGTTGTTCCTCCCTGGATGGGTAGAACTTTCTTGGGCTCTCTTGGTAACCACAACCAGAGAGGATAACAACTTTGCAGAGAAACTAATATTTTGAGTTGTATCTCTAGAGAAGCCCCATGTACCCCTCTATTTATAGTAGAGGGTAGGTCAGGGTTCCCAGTCTGTGCGGGAGTAGAATGGTCCAGAATTTCCATGAATAATTTGCACTGCGACAGGCGAACCGGTTCTTTCATAAATGAAACGGTCATTTGGCAAGGTGAGCCGATCGGTTCACTTGTGAACCAGTTGGTTGGGAGTGTGAACCAGTCAGTTCACTTAGTGAACTAGTCATTTCACTTCCCAGGCTTGTCTCCAATTGAATTTCCTTATTTGTTTCTAATTAATGCAAAGATTAATTCTTGTCCCAATCGAATTGAACAAGTGAAATTAAAAAACTTTTCTCACAAATCGGGACAACCCAACATTGCTGATTTGGTCCAGTTGAATTGATCGGTTCACCAAGGTGAACCGGTCATCTCACTTACCATGAGTCGGTCGGTTCACCCAGTGAACCGTTTGGTTGGTGGTCCAAATTGTGCAGAACATAGTCAATTCAGATCTCAATCAATCAGACACCCAAATCAGTTGGTTCAACACTTGAACTTGATGATTCTGAGTCAAGTCTATTGATTGAATGTTTGATTGAGTACCTACACACTTTAGTAATCAATCCAAACATCATTCATGGATAAACTCCTCTTCTAGGTTAATCCTTTGTGTGTGACCCTATAGGTCCCATTTCACATTGGCAGTGAATGTCCATAACTAGCTTATGACATCACAAGCAAAGAGTGGTGCCTAGTCACACATCAGTGCCACCCAAGTGAAAAGGAAAGTTGGAGAACAACTTTCAATCCTAGAGTGTGTGATTGGTGTACAGTGAATGTATAATTCCTTTGTCTCTAATATTTTGAATGAACTCAAGGCATGGAGTTGTCATCCTTTCAACGTTCATTCATGTTTCTTGAACTAGAGCAGACCGTCTGAGATATGTGTGACATCAATATCATATATTGATTCACATGTGCATGTGCATACCTTTCTCAGTCTTGCTTATCAAGTGGCCTGGACATCATACTTTCTTAGGAGGGACAAATCTCATATCTATCACTCACAGTCTATCTCATGCATCAAAGCCACCCAATCACTCACAGTCTATCTCATGCATCAAAGCCACCCAATCATCACCGTTATAACAATCCATGTTTCAAGATTACGTTTAATGATGTCAAAGTGTACCCAATCACATTCGACGAGTGTAGTGATTTTAGGTCTAAGAATCACAATCACCACCATCATATGAGAGATGATTTTGACTACCATGTCACGGTTCCATGTATCACTCTCATGGTGGGTCTGTTTGATACACTGTTCTTCAACATGTATCTATGTTCTTGGTTTGATATCATATATAGACTAATGAGACATTGTCATCAACCAACACACACTCTAGTCTTGATGTGTCATTATTGTATATCAAACTTCCACAATGACATTTGACTAGGGACATAACAAGAATGTAAATACTCTTAGCATCTGTATGATCTCATTGATCAGGTCCTTAACCCGAAGACATACTTCATTGAGTATTGTCATTCTTTTGAAATTCACTCTGCTCCATCATTTATCTCATAATCAATTGAGCTAGAATAAATTGGAAGCTTGCCTTTGATACTTATCAAATCAATCATGATGTATGCAAATACAATCATCATATGATTGGCTCTCATGGCATATATACCAACAGACTCCCACTTGCACTTAGAGCCAATCACCTTTGAATCGTATTCTTAGTGATATCTAAACATGTCCCACATGTTTCTATTGTGCTAGTGCTAATCTAGTGGGTTAGAAACACTTTGCTTTAGCCGTTATATTGCTTGTTTCACATCTCCTCATTGTACGACACTTCATATGAGATGGATTTGTCATAATATGTTGTCTGATATTCCTTGCATAATAATTATCTCCATAGTTTGACTTAGTATTTCTACTTTGTCATCAATGGTTAGAATATCTATAAGTTCATCTGTACAAACTTCTAGATCCATATAGTATCCTCTACTTTTCATAACACAAGGATACTCAGCATTCCTTTTAGAATTATATGGCTTTTAATTTTACACATATTCACTTTTATATTTTGTGATCATTTTTTTGTCATTTTGGAAGCTTGCGTCAGTGTAACTCATTTACACTCAACTCTTCCTTTTATTACCATATAACTAGTCCCTTAATACTTCACAAGTACTTAAATAAGTTCTTTATGGTATTCTAGTGACTCTCATTGGAAGTAGATAGACATCCACTCATCATGTCCAATACATATGAGATAACTGGATGAGCATATCATATTGTCATGTCCAATACATACAAGATGATGAATGCATATATATTTTCTTGTCATGTCCAACACATACAAGATAATGGGATGATTACATACATGATAGATCCAATTGAGAATGCATAAGGCATCTATCTATGTGTTCCTATTCTTCAGAAGAATTTGGGACACTAGGCATCTGAGAGACTACTCCATGTAATATGGACAATTTTTCTCCCACTGAATCTTTGCATACTGAACCCTTCAGTACAGACTACCAACGTATGTTCTCTCTTTATTAGGTCATGATAATTTTGAGAACTATCTCTATAGGTCTCTATTCCTATCACATAGGACATTTCTCTTTTCCCTTAAAGAAGGTATTTCCACACCAGTTTTGTTTTATTCATCATCATGTGGAATATGAATATCCTCCCACTAAATCTTTGTAATCACATATCCCTTCTTTATTTTGATATATCAAACAAACCTTTTGACTATATAATCAAAGTAAAGACTCCAATTCTGAGGTGCTTGTATTTAATCAATCATATTGATTAATCTCTTATAACTTATAGACTGCATTTGCATTAATGGAATTATAAAAACCCTTCAGGTTGTGTCACATACACAGCCTCATGTTATTCCTACTAGGAATGTGGTTTTAATATCCATATGCCAAATTTCATAGTCTTGAAGTTCCAATAGCAAGCATGATCCTTTCTTTAAATGTCATCCATGTCAGTTTTAACACTTAAGACCCAATTGCACTTATGGGTTTTATCCCTATAGGTGCTACCATTAAGGTCATACCTTATTTGGTTCACATGGAAGTCATTTTGGATCTTATGGTTTCAAGCATTACTCAAAATCTAGTTCCTCAACATCATCTACATAGATTATTGGCTCATCATCATATGACCAATTAATCACCTTTGAGTCTGTAGGATATCATTATCCATCAAGGTCAATGTGTTTTCTACTAGATATATGAGGTGTATATGTTACATAAGGAACTTGAGATTCCACAACACTTGTGATTCTTAGTCTCCATTATGTAACTTTATTTAGTGTAAAGCATGTTCTTTAGAAGAATTCTAGAAGATCAATTATTTGCTTGATGATCATTCTCTTACTATTTTGAGTGTGATTCCTCCTTTGATTTATACATCATTATGCCTTAATCATGAGTTCTCTATGATACACTATCATAGTTTAAGTATCTCATTCATTGATCATATCAAAGAGTTAATACTTTTACCAAGTTTGTTCTTCATTTATGGTATTCATGTACATTTCAAGATATTCATATTGGTATTTCATTAAATACCATATTTGAAGTATTAGCATTTACTCTAATAGGTATGTATATACATAAATATGTATTATACGTAATAGAATAGTCATTCTCTCACTACATCTAGTGCAGATTGACTTGTCATCATGCCCAATAAATAAGACACTCATATCTCTTAATGGTTCATTAACCAAGAGAGTCTAGGTTTATTCATCAACATGGAACCTAGAGATGAGTTTCTCATTCATTTGTTTAGATGATAATTCTAATTAATTGTTTGAGTCATGAATAACTTTTAGGTATTATTATTTTATCTCATGCATACCAAGTACCACAAGGTAAATAAGGCATTGCCAAAAACATCATATCTTTGAAATTGAAACATGAACTTTATTGATAGACATTCTTGTCATTACAAGATGCAGAAATAAAATGTTGTTATTTATTGGCAAAATGAAATAGTAGTTCATAACTGTATTACATGCCTTTTGGGCTGAAATAAACTAAAACATACTACTATCTATGGCAACGACATTTGGTCCAATGTTGATGAGTGTTCCTTCTTGGTCCTTTCATAAAGGCCATCACTTCTTTTCAGATCTTGCACAACATATATGTTAGATCTATATCTTGGTATCATATACCTAAGATAAAGAGGCATTTTAAGTTTATTTCATGATAGTTTAGGTGGAGATTTCCATCCCCTCCTTCTTCTTCTTTAGTTCATCTATGTAGAGAGGGCAATTTCTCTTCCAATACCCTGTCTCATGACAATGGTGACATTTGCCTCCCTTTTTCACCCCTCCCTTATCTTTGAGAGTTGAATATGACTTGGGCTGCTGGATAGCATTAGAACCTTTCTTTGCTTTACCCTTGCCCTTGCCTTCAGACTTTCCCTTCTTTTTGCTGATCATCATCACAGATTTGGGTTTGTCTTTCTTCATTTGTGCCTCGGTTGTCCTCAACATGCCTAACAACTCTGTCAGTGACCTGTCAAAGTTGTTCATGTTGTATTTCATCACAAACTGACTTTAGGATTCTGGAAACAATTGTAGTATCACATCAATAGTCAACTCTTGGCTCAGAGGGAATCCCAGTCGAGTTAGGTTGTAAGGCCCCTGAACTTTCTTAATGAGTTTAATAAGATTAATTACCATAATTGAATACTTATAACCCTAATATAACCTTTTGATATGCTTTGAAATCATAAGACAAGCTTAAGTTTCAAATTTGGTCCAATTTAGACATTGTTTGAGCAAGTTATGCAATTTTATGTACATTTTGGATCTTTCTACAATTTACCTAATTGGGAGGTTTTTATTGCAATTTTTCACATAAAGTATGTTCCTTATATGTTCTCTCATAATTCTTGAGCTTTTTGAGTCATGGGATCCTAGTTGAGCCATGGTTTGAAGGTGTTTTCCTCAAGGGTATTTTAGGGTTTACCCTTTCATAGATGAGCTACCTTTAGTAGCTATCAACTAATGAATTACTTGATTGGCTTGGAAATTCGACAAAGGAGAGATAATCAGGTATATATGGACGGTGAGGGAGCTTCTTGTGTGTTCGTGTATATTCTTAATTGTTTAAGGCCATGGACACTTGGAAAGATACTAGAACTTCAACTTTTTCTTTTTCTTTATCTTAAAGTTTTATATACTTATCCCTAAGCACCAAAACAAACCATTTTATCTCCACCACTTCCCTCCTTCTGTGAAGCTCATTCTCCCTTTGTGCTTCTTGGAAGTTCTTGTCCAACAAAGAAGAAAGTTGGGATCTTCTTGGGGAAAAAGCTCTAGGGTTGCAATTGACTTTCTTTTAGGGTTTAAAAAACTTCCTTCTAGTGATCTTGACCTAAAAGAGTAAGAATCCCCTTCTTTCATCCATTTATTTCTTTTTTATCCTTCCTCCTACCTTTCTCCAGGTTGGAACCTTGTTGTTCCATGGTAGAAATTGCTCTAAATATCTAAAACCCTACCTTTCTTGCTCCTTATGCTTAGGGTTTACTCATTCGATGAAGAAAGGTGCTAGATGGATGAGTTCACAGCTTATGTTTGGATTTTCTACCCTACTTGCTCATTTTTTCTTCTGTTTGGGAGTTTATATTCTAATTATAGGCAAGTTTTATAAATTGCTTTTTATTACTTACCATAAGCTTGCTAGCTCATGTTCTTGCTTGAAAATTATGATCCATGCACTAAAAAGCTATGCTTGACTTGGATTTTGATTTTTATAATGTTCCCTATTCTGATTTCAGTTCTAGATGAACCTTTATTTATGTGTACGTTTTTCATAAGGTATAATATGACTTGTATCAGGTTGGTTTGACAACCTATGGTGCTAAGCACCTATCAACCAATGGTCAATTTTAGGGTTTGAAGTTGATTTCTTCTATAAACCCATGACCCGATCGTGGTACCATTGCAACAACCCTATGGTGTTGTCTTCATGACAACTAATGGTGGTGACCAAGGGTGTCATCTAACATTTACCCCTTAAGTCAAGTGTTGGCCTAATTAGAATCTTAGTGATTAAAAACTAAGTACCCTAATGATGATATCAATCAATGGTGATAGTAGTTTGATATTCTATGGTGATTAATGAATATAGTGTTGATCTAACAACCTAAGGTGACTTAATGGTCACTGCTGATGGTGAATCAGGTCTCAAAAACCTATGATGAGTTAAGCTTGTATTTGTAGCATCAATTAATCCTTAAACCAATGGTCTCTTTGGTCATTTGATGCAATGGTCGGGCCTATACTCCAATTAATGGTTTTAATATATGAACTTAACCTAATGGTTGATATCTAATGTTTCTTCATCCAATAAATTGGAATGATTCCTAAATGTAGTATGTTGGTCCTAATAAAGTGATTTAAATGGTTTCCTTTATGAGATTAACTTAAGAAGCTCATTTACTGACGATTTGTTTTAAATAAACAATCACTTGTGGGTTTTACCCTACTCTCATTGGAACTTTTTATGTTGTTAATCAAGGGATGTCTAGGGTTAGATGGTGAATCTTTCTAGAGAACAACTCAATGACTTCATAGTTCAAGATGTTTACTTATGTAAATGACCAATGGCTTTACCTTTCAACATTTAATGGTTAGAAGTTGATGCATCAATATTCCCATTGTTTTGAGTGAAGCCTATAGTGTAATGTTATGATTCTAATTATGAGAATTTGATGGTTCAATGCCTTAAACTTGTAGTATTACCCTTACCCTCGTATGATTATGATTGATAATCACCATAATGAATTAATGGGTAACCCTAATGATGTATAGCTTATTATACCTAGCTTTAATATAACTAAATAATGGTAATTGCGTATGAATAGTACTTGAATGATTAATACAATCATGGAGTACTCTCTGATTGTTGTTGAAACCTTAGTATGCAATAACCCGATGGTTACACCTTGATTTATGTGTGGATTCATACTTGAGAATAGTATGGAATGTGATGGTGATGCTTTGCTTTATTCATCCATGATCCAATGGGAATGTCGTGAGTTAGATTTTGGGTATAAGCATTGATTAGTAACATTATTATAATTTATCTTGTTGAACCTAACTCTAATGTAAATAGATCAAGATGAGTATTCATGTTTAACAATCTTATATGATGGAATTATGGTGAAATAACCTCCTTAATATGATCATAACCTTAATGTGTTAATTGGTGGTTATCATAGCCACATGGTTGATACTTTCTTATGATAAACATTTGCATTATCAATATGATGAGGGTTAATCATATCTAGATTCCTTGCATGCTTATGTAATAAAGGAATGTTCTTAATGTTTATATAACCCTACTATGATTGTTTATGAATATGCCCTATGTCATTAATGCAATATTGTGTTGATCCAGTGTATTATATGTAAGTGATGTTGTTGAGCCTTGTTATAAGGCATGGAAAGATAATGATGATCTTATAGGGAATAATATGATGGTCTTAATGACCTTTGGGCATGGTTGAGCCCTAAATGAGGTGTAATCCTCTTGTGTTGATAAGGGTTGATACCATGTGATATTGTGAAAAGGATTTATATCTTGTGATAGTATGATGACTAGTGTAGTCTCATGAATGGCAAGTGAATAGTACCATGTGATGATGAGATGAGAAGTTATGGTTCACACATTTTATATCTTTTTGAAGTTGTGATATTTATATGCTTTTTAGAAGTGAATTAGGGTTTGTATGTCCACTTGTTTGATGCAGCCTTAATTCACCCAATTGGCATAACTAATCAAGTGCAACTCTAATCATGTAGTGCCCTGTGCCACAGAGCCATCTTCAGTGTCAGAACTTGTTGGACGGTGAAACAAATATTCCTAAGAGAAACTCAGAGCGCCTATTGTTGAGTATGTGGGGGTAGCAAGTTGAGGATATATCCTTATCATCCATAATGTAGGTTATGTAGGATGGCTATGGTCATGCCTCAAACATTTGATGTGATTGAGGACAACTGCAGTTGTACCTCGGATTAGAAGGTTTTGTATACCCTAGTTTCTAGTGTTGTGACTTGTACCAAGGGCAGACTAGTGGTTAGCAGCTTGACTATATGTCGCTATAGTGGCAGCATTAACTGATATGTCACTGCCTTTTTACTTGTACTAACCAAGGGGAAGAGATCTTAGGATATCGGCACTCCTAGATCTTGTACAGAACTAAATAGCCCTTCACAGGGGTCAGTTGAACTTTGGATGGTACACTTCAAATTCCCCAGGGCGTAATAAAAGATGTAATACAACCTTGTAGCATATTAGTTTAGGGTTATACATGATGTTTCAAATTGGATGATAACCCTTGTTTGTTCTCTTTACATAAAGATCATGTGTAGTGCAATTAAGAGATAGTAGCTATACTTATGTTGTGGATATGCTTAAAATTGTAGATGAGTACATATAGTAGTCATGCTTATGTTGATAAGTATACTACTACTGCTGATTATAATCATTATTCTAGCTATCTCATGTTGTTAGTTATGTTTAGCATGCTAGCCATGCCTTCTTTGTAACTAGAGATGCATATACTGCCAATCTTGCTTATCCAGATAGTTGTGCTTATGTTGTAGCTCTTTTTATGATATTGATATGTTCAACATGTTAGACATGCTAACGTTGTTAGTTATGCATATGATACTAGACTTATTCATGATGTTAGAGATGTTCATGCTGCTAGACTCCTTATACTATTAATAGGGATATGAGAATAGTCTGGCTAATAAAGATAGTTATTATTTGCTCCTTTATGTATTTTGTTAATCATCGGTGATGTTGAGCTTATTTGTTATATATGATCAAACTGCTTAAATTGTTTCATTACCTAAAAATGTTGGAATGAAAAAACGTTGTTGGAGGTTATGTCTCTTGTTGGGACATGGGTCTCACCCTTGTGGTTTGCCACATTTTTTTAGGTAATCAGAATTGACGAAAACAAACATGTGGCAGTAAAGAGGATCTATAGTAATGGATCTTTTTAGAAAGTTGATTAGATGTCTAGTGTGTCCTAGAGTAGTTCATGTACTCTCAGGTCCAGGCAGGATAAGTTTGTATATGGTGTTTCGAACAAATTAGACTTTTGTTAGCATATTAATGCTTGTTTGTATGGCATATACAAATATTGTTCTCTTGTGTATATATGTTGTGGCTAAGGCGATAGAACAATTTGTATCAAATTCTTGTCATAGTATGGATATAGGAAAGATATTGGGCTCTTACGCAAATGTTTCTGAGCAGGTGTTGATGTTGAAATTGGTTTTAATTTACCCATATTTTTGGGTATGTGGTTAATTGGTGATTTATTGTGTTTATGTTTTGAGTAATCTCATTTTGTGTAATGGGTTATAACATAGGTTCTCCACATACCCAATCATCTTGAGTGTGTGAGGGCCTACTGGAACTCCTTCTATCATGACACACTTGAACGATGCATAGGAGACATCATATCTCTCTTGTCGTACTTGGTCTTGATACATGTTCTTGAGATGTTGAACCATCTCAATGACGTCCATGTTCTTATGTTGTATCTGCAACTCATAGTTCATTGAGCACAACATCAAGCACTTCACATCAATGGCATCCTCATTATGCTTCTTGTAAGCATCATGTTCAGTCTTTGGTGCGGTGGGAGTAGGTTCATCTGGTTTTGGTGTATCTAGGACATAGAGCTTTCACTCTTGAGTGAGAACAATTCTCAACGACCTAAACCAATCATGGAAATTGTTCCCATTTATTTTGTCCTTCTCAAGGACCGATCGCAATGAAAAGTGACTGCTATTGGTAGCCATTTATTCTACAAAAAGGAAATTTGCAATTTTAATCCAAACTCTTTTGATTTGATTTGATTTGAAAATTGAATATATTAATTAGGTCTTTAATTAATTATCGCTCCTACTATTTTGATCAAACTGATAGCCCTCACCATCAATTCAAAAGATTGCAGTGTACAACTTTCTAGTGAGCAAGATCCTGATTTCCTCTAAGTCATGGACTAGCTAGGGTTGTCACCCACAACTAGATTCTTTTAGGTAGGCAACTTTTGCCAATTGCATCATATGCAACTCTTGATAGATGTCATGCACAACTCCTTGTCATGTTCATCTTTATGCCTCAAGGTGCTTGATTTGATCAAGGTCACCTTGTTAAGTTTGACCCAAAAGCCAACACAATGAATATGCACCCTACAAAGGCAGACCCACATATTCACCATTACACTTCCATGAGATAGACAGTGCGCCATGTGAGGGCATGCCCACACTTAGTCGATCAAGCTTTTCATGTGTGCTGCTTTTGGAAGGCATCTTCAACTTAATATGCTTGTTGACGGGTTTTAATATGCTTATATATGCATATATGTATCCAATCACCACATATATAATATGTATCATATACATTCTATATCCCACAAATGAAAACATGCAATAACAATAAAGCGATGATTATGGCCATCCTATTGTAGTTCTGTGGAGCTATAAGGAATTACAGTCATCTAAGATCTACATCACATGCATCATGTTGTTGATCAAGATCTGTGCTTAGGCCATTCTAGGTTGATCAGCTCATCCTATGACTGATCGACTCACCTCCTAGCCGGTCAGTTGGTTGTCACCAACTGATCGTGTGGCTCATCCAGATGGTCGGTTGTCCAGGTCATCGGGCTCCTCGTCAGGCCACCAACTGATCCTCATTCGGTCATCTCGGTCCATCAAGCGATCATCTTCAGTCTTCATCATAATAAGAAATAAAATTATCCTACGTTTACATATATCCTTGTGAAACCTCGAGTTATATTCGAGGGGAGCAAAGGTAGAAGAGAATCTTGAGTTATCTCGAGTTACATTCACAATAGAAGAATAGGGCTCAGTGTGCATACTGAGATGTAAACAACCATAACCAACCACACACATGCACATAGGGTTTATAGGCCATAACCATGCTACACATCCACCATCAAAACCAGTTGCTTTTCTGTAGTTGTTTTTCCCTTGTTGTTCCTCCCTGGATGGGTAGAACTTGCTTGGGCTCTCTCAGTTATCACAATCAGAGAGAACAACTTTGCAGAGAAACTAATGTTCTGAGTTGTGTATCTCGAGAATCCCATTGTACCCCTCTGTTTATAGTAGAGGGCAGGGTCAGGGTTTCTGGTCTGTGCGGGAGTAGAAGGGTGCGGAATTTCCATGAATAATTTCCACTGTGGCAGGCGAACCGGTCATTTCATAAATGAAACAGTCATTTGGCAAGGTGAACTGATCGGTTCACTTGTGAACCGGTCGGTTGGGAGTGTGAACCGGTCGTTTCACTTCCCAAGATTGCCTCCAATTGGATTTCCTTATTCATTTCTAATTAATGCAAAGATTAATTCTTGTCCCGATCGAATTGAACAAGTGAAATGAAAAACTTTTCTCATAAATCGGGACAACCCAACACTACTCATTTGGTCCAGTTGAACCCTCACTTACCATGAGCCAATCAGTTCACCCAGTGAACCGGTCGGTTGGTCATCTAGATTGTGCAGAACACAATCAATTTAGTTTTCAATCAATCTGACACCCAAATCAGTTGGTTCAACACTTGAACTAGATGATTCTGAGTAAAGTCTATTGATTGAATGTTTGATTGAGTACCTAAATACTTTAGTAAACAATCCAAACATCATTCATGGATAAACTCCTATTCTAGGTTAATCCTTTGTGTGTGACCCTATAGGTCCCATTTCACAATGGTAGTGAATGTCCATAACTAGCTTATGACATCACAAGCAAAGAGTGGTTCCTAGTAGCACATCAGTGCTACCCAAGTGAAAAGGAAAGTTGGAGAACAACTTTCAATCCTACAGTCTGTGATTTGTGTTCCAGTGAATGTATAATTCCTTTCTCTCTGATGAATGAACTCAAGGCATGGAGTTGTCATCCTTTCAATGTTCATTCATGTTTCTTGAACTAGAGAAGACTGTTTGAGATATGTGTGACATCAATATCATATATTGATTCACATGTGCATGTGCATGCCTTTCTCAGTCTCGCTTATCAAGTGGCCTAGACATCATACTCCCTTAAGAGGGACAAATCTCATATCTATCACTCACAGTCTATCTCATTGATAACACCAATTTTTGTGATGTTTTTGCCCTTTATTCTGTTATCAAAACTGCCCTTTTCTGCTATTTTCCTCTCTTTTATTAGTACTTTCGCAATAATTGGCCAAGCAACGCTCTTAATCCAATATTTCTATCTTTTGCAGAGTTTTTCCTCATTTTGGTACAATAAGGCCGTCCCGACCCACAAATAAGTCCAAGTCTGTTTCGGCCTTCCTGACGCCCGATATGATCTCTGCCCGACAGGGTGGAGCAACATAATTACGCATGACAAAGGGATGCCGCGCAAGAAGAAACTGACAGATGACACGCCTGCTACCCGATAGGGAGCCAAGCTCGCCACGACAACCCAGCTTGTCGAGCGACACAGCCACCCACCGGCAGGCGCGCTGCCCGTCTCATGACCGATAGCCGACACCCCTGCACCAAGCGAAACCTATATCAGCCGTCCAACGACCCGTGCATAAGGAGGACGTGTGGCGCTTCGAGCACCATAACTTCTCCCAACCAGATGCCTATAAATAGCAGCTACAGGAAGTCGAAAAGACAGGGCAGACAGTTGGGACTTTGAGCGATCTTCCGAGGAAAACTGTGAGAGCAAGAGTATCGATCCCCAATGCTCGTGTCGGGCAACTCTAGGTGAGCTCTTCCTCATCTCGAGAGGGAGGGGATGATTCACTTAGGACCATCCCGGGCGACACTGCGGGCCGATATCGACCGACGTAGATGAGCGACACAAGTGCCCAACAGTAGAATGTGTCGCTCCATGCCCGACACGATATCGAACCTGATACGCTTCGCCCGTCACACGTGCCGCCCGACATAAGCGTATCATCCAGGGTCCTTGAGCGATACATACGGCCGTCGCAGCGTGCCGCCCGAGGGGGTGTGCCGCCTGACACTACTGTATCGGGCTAGGCTCCTGGCCGGTATCGGGCTGGAGGGTCCACTGTAGTCTATCGTCCTTCTACATCAAGAAGGTGATACCTATCTTTACTTCTGTTATTTAATTCTTTAATTCCTGCATTGTAATCAAACCCTTATATGTTTATAGAAATAGAAAAGCTCAATTACTTGTTGCTCTATGCTTGGTGCAATGTGTTGGATGGCTGCTATGTTTGATATCTGAACCCTAGCTTGCATGTTTGGATCGTGTTTCACTTAGCTACCGAATCGTGTTTTCCCGTTGCAACAACTTCGAGAGATGTGTTGTGGCTCTAGTGTTTGGTCCGACTCTGGATTACGAGAGTGCCTAGAACGGAGTAGCTTCAG
This sequence comes from Alisma plantago-aquatica, assembly GCA_963693085.1. Taxonomy (NCBI): domain Eukaryota; kingdom Viridiplantae; phylum Streptophyta; class Magnoliopsida; order Alismatales; family Alismataceae; genus Alisma; species Alisma plantago-aquatica. The sequence goes on from OY856410.1 coordinate 22,245,966, forward strand.
TAACATTCCACTCTAACTTAAGTCCAGCAACCTCGAGAGGGGTGTTGATTCTTGGTTAGAGGTACCCTCTCTGAGAGGAGAGGTACAGGATGTTCCTGGTGTTGCTTGTTTTACCGAAGTCTTATCCTCTGCACCCTACTTTAGCTCTAGTTTTATCTTTCTGTTTCTATTGCATGAAAACTCCTAAAAACTGCTAATTGACTAAAAACCTTAAATCTCTCTAGTAGCTCCAGTTGGAGATAGTTTTCTTGCTTTGTTTGTGACATCTTGATGTTTCCCTTTTAGGGAATTTATTATCTCTTTATACCTTCCGGAGTGTAGCGTGTCGATTCTGGGTTCTCAACACTACCCCCTTGTCCCTGTGTTCGACACCGTATATCTACTTCGACCCCGTAAGAAAAGTTGCGGGGGCCTAGAAGGATTCAGGTTTATAAATGTAAAAGCTCGACTACCTCAAATCCGTCTCCACTTTTGGATGCGCGATTTAGGTCGGTCAACTTTTTGGCGCCGTTGTCACGGACAAGGCAAAAACGGCACTGTTGACGAACCCGAATCCACTAACTACACTCCCGTGCCTCAAGCTTAGAGATGAGTTTGACCACACTCTTTTTATTTTTCTCCTTATTGTTATTCTTTGCCTAAAAGTAAAAAATTCAATTTTCTAAACTTGGTTGTTCGTGCCATTCCAGGAACCCTGAAGAATAGTAGTATGTTTCCCTAAGTTCTGATGCCACTCGACTGTCCAATCAAACACAATCATCAACGCCATGCCTCCCCGCGTCAACCCACAACACTCTGAAGGGGAACGGGAAGGAAGATCTGGGCATGAATCACCTCCACCAGATGGCAACGACCGCTATGACAGCAATAATTGGCTTGAAGATCAGGAGTCAGAACGCTCTGAGGAAGAACACCCTCAAGCTAGGCATCGCCACCGCCACCGAAATCGGAGGAACCAAGATCAGGCACATCACTGACGAGACGATGATAGTGACAATTTCGAGGAGGAAGAGAAGACGCTGAGAGAGTTGGCATCAACAAAAGCCAACAACTCCAGATGTCCCGTCATCACCCCGCGATTCAACGCAGCCAATTTTGAGCTTAAGCCTTCTATGATCTCTATGATTCAGAACAAAAGCTTCAGGGGAAGTTCAAAAAATGACAACCCCTACCATTACCTCGATGCCTTCAAGAACATCTGCGACACGATAAAGATGCGGGGGGTCCCCCAAGAGGTGATTTATTGCAAAGGCTTCATCTTTTCCCTGGAGGACAAAGCACTGTCCTAGTATCTCGGGTTATCCCACCGGTCTTTGAACGGATGGGGAGTGTTAGCTGACGCATTCGTAAATAAGTTCTACCTCACCGAAAGGACGGTCAGAAACCGGCATAAAATAACCTCCTTCATGCAAAAGCCGAACGAAAGCCTCCACGATGCCTGGGAGCGATTCCAGGAGTACCAGAGGGATTGCCCCCATCATAACTACAAGAAGGGCTTCCTCGTCACCACCTTCTACAATGGCTTGACTCCCAATGAAAGGGTGTCACTGAACGCGGCAGCAGGCAGTGACTTCCTAGGGAAGAAGGCAAAGAAGTCCGAGACGATTATCAAGAACATGGCCGAGCTAATGGCCGGTGCTGAGTTTGATCGATCTGATAGAGGACAAGCAAGGAAGGTAGGTGAAGGGTCCGCCCTAGAGTCTAAGGCACTGGAGTCAATCACTTCACAGATATAGAGAATTGCTACTGATGTTAAACAATTACGAGAAGCTGGTAGTAAAGGTAAGAAGCCAGTCGAAAAAGTGATGAAATGTGTTACGTGCGGAAAAGGAGGTCACAGGGTGGACAATTGTGTCTACACCCGACCAGAAGCGGATAGCAACTCCGACTTAGAAGACGAGAGGACAGAGAATGTCTCCTACATGAACTTCAAGAGGCCAGATCACCCTAGTTTCAATTATGGTAACAAGGATGCAGTAGAAAACTCGCATCAGCTGCACACCTCGGCCAAGCCAGTGCAAACTTTTGAGAAGAGAGGAGGATCTGGCCAATATGCCAAAAACAGCCAATTCCAACCAACAAAAGGCAATTTCCAAGCACCAGGAAAGTACCAAGGACCAACCCGAGAACAGGACAAAGGAGCAAGCCAATCTGATAAGGTTGGCCAGTTGTTTGATTTCGTTAAGAAACATGATACCATTAATAACCAACTAGCGCAAAGTGCGCTATCCAATTTTGGTGTTTTGAACTCGTTGCAGGTACAGTTGGTAGACATGCAAACACATCAATGCCAAATCAACCAGCAGCTAGCTCAGCTCGCCGATATCATGAAGAACCCGTCGGGGAAGATCCAGTCCAACACTGAACCAGCTAAAAGATCGGGACAGTGACGGCGGAGAAGAAGGATGAAGAAGAAGCCAAAAGACGTCCAGCTGAGGACGGAAAACTCAGCGCTTCTCGGGAGACAACCTGAGCTATTTTTAAATTCCTAGTATAGGGTGCTTTTACTTTCTAGCAAAATGAACATTATGAACATTATGGTCTGTAATAAGGCCCGAGTCAGTGCACGCGCCGAGCGTACCGACTCCTCTGTTTTATGGGCCACCGCTGTCATTCTGTCTGAGGTCAGGGACTCTACCCTTGGTCGATGATGTTTTACCCTTTAATCGTTTTTTCTAGTTTTAGTTTTTGGCCGCCTGCACTACTACAGAACCTACCTTTAGTGTCGGTTATTTAAAGCCATTAGTGTCGGTTTCTAAGCGACACCTATGTGGGCGACACTAAAAGTCCACCCATCAGGCATCAGTTCCAAAACCGACACCCAAACTCTTCGTGCACCACCGAAAACGTGCCATCATGGGACTATAAGCGTCAGTTATTAGTTAAAAACCGACGCCCAAACCCTTCGCGCCACAGAAAGGGTGCCATCTTGGGAACTATCAGTGTCAATTATAAGTAAAAAACCGACACCATATATCTTCGCCCCATGGTCGTGGTGTTAAGGACATAGACGTCGGTTTATTGTAGGAACACCAACACTATATCTTTATGTGTCGGTTATTTACAAATAACCGACGCCTATTGGTTTTTTTTTTCCTGTCAGTCTGCAGACCTGCTGTAGCTGGTCGCAGGATGAGAAACATGTTCAGTTCAGTTATGAACTGCAGGTTTTACGACATCCATTGATATCAGCTGACAACAGGCCGCAAACCTGGAAAATTAACAATAAAAAAGTAGCACATGCATTTAGCAATGCAACCTGCAGTTCCATTTTATTTTCACACATTTATAAACATTCACACATGCTAGCAATTTGTAGTTCCATTCATTCACATTCACACATGTAGAAACATTCATATAGCAACCAACACTTTCATTCATTTTCACTCAGACAGATGTAGAACATCCATACATGTAGAAACATTCACACATATATTATAATTCAGAAATTCATTTACAAAGTATCATTGTTTAGTCATTATTCGCTATCAGGATCCCAATTATATTTTAAAGCCCCCACTAATTGTATGGCTGTTGCCCATTCTTCTCTTACTTCATTTAATTCTCCCATTGTATAGGGAGCATTAACATTTGATAAGTCCTTTCCTGTAATGGGGTCAGCTTTAAACACCTGTAAAGAGAATGATGTATATATATAATTAATGAGCTATAAATAAGATTGATATATTTCGATCATATTATCTAATGAGACTATATAATACCTGAGCAATACAATCGATGTCCATTGCGGCATATTTGACAAGCATGTGCATATATCGCATGACATAGTATCCACATGCCCATCTGTTGTCTTGTGTAGCACACTATAAATTCAAACATACAATATATTAAAAAATACAACTAATTAAGCATTGTTCACATAAATAATATATACATATATTGCAGTCGGGAACTTACTTGCACGCTCTTCCAAATTATTGGCTGGTTCTTTTTCATGGGGACCTTTCCTCCAGCCTTTTTGTACTCCTCAAAACCCCTACATGTTAATGTAACACAGAACATTGCAATTAAATAGTAATGTAATAACATATGTTAACGGATATGAAAAATGAAATATATCTCACCGAAATATTGCCATTTTCATTATGTGTCCAAATCTTGTATTCAATTTACCCCCCTTAGGATCTAGATAATACACAGTGAACGTCTTGGGGGCAATAACCAATAACTCCCAATGCCTACCCCTAGAGGAAAAAAAGTTAAAAATTAATAACTCAAAATCCACAATAAAATGTAATTTTCTTAAGTCCAAATTATAATAAGCAAAGTAAACTTACTCTACATTGAATGGAGCCATTATCACCGTCTTCTTTTTTACAGCAAAATTTGAAAAAGACTCACAGCAGTATTGTTGAACTGATGTAGGGTCTTTAGCTACTAGACTAATCAAGGATGGAATCAAAAACCCTACATGTTCGAATCCAAAATCTGCACATATGTTGTCTAAGTAGCTACAAAATATGTATTAATTACGCATGCATTAATAAAGAAGAAACCAGATCACCAGATCATACACAAGGTATATGGATGTATAAAGAATATCTCACCTTATCCATAGCTCTATCACAGATGTATTTAGCCAATCATATTGAAACAAATCCAATATATCTTGTATAAATAGTTTTGTTTCGTATGAATGACCTGTAGAATCTGAATCAGAAGAAACAGTTATAGGGGAGTTTATATCATGTTCCCCTAGCCATACTGCCATACCCCTACAGTTAGGACCTAACGGGACAGGTAGGTCCTGTGGAACCCAACTAGGTAATGCAGGAGGTGGAAGTGGAGGCCTAGATGTTGTGGGTGTCTTCTTTTTAACCTGTATATATATATAATTTCAGATCAACTGCCAACATATACACAGACTAACAATTGAACGTAATGTAAATTTACCATACCTTATCAGTAAAGAAGACATCCGCTTTTAGCCACAATATCACTCCGCCTACTGCCTCACCAAGCGTTTCACAATCTCGGTGGGCATATGGCAGTGGAAGTTCCAGAAATTGGGGGAATATATGTATCGGGCTCACCCGAATCCAACCAGCTGGTACTGGAGACCCATGACACGTTTCCCCTGGTAGGGATGGGTAAGCCGACGCCTCTGCCACGACATATTCTTTACTTTTTAGACGGCATGGCTTCAACCCCTACAAATTTTTGTGTAAAGAATGTTATATACATATCATCTTTTTTTGAAACGACTACAATTTCATATATACGTATCATCTTGAATTAAAAAACTAGTTACTATGTCATAAAAATACTTACAGTGGATGTGCTAGGTGGTGGTTCTATAGGATTACTCCCAACCTCTGCAGTAGGAGTAGGAGTAGAGTCTGCAGTAGGTATTGTCTGGTAAGTGGCAGTCTGAGATGCCTGCCACTTTTTCATTGCTTCTTCGAGTTTCCAGTCAAATAGCTTATCCAACTATACATGGATAAAAGAAACGTCAAATTCTAATTTTTGAATTCTCTTTTACAGTAACATTATAAAAAAGAATATGTTACCTCTTCTTGTGAAAGTCCCGCTTTTGGGACATGTTTGCATTGGGATAACCCAAAAAAAGATTTGATGCCCACACCAGCGCCTGCAGCCCTAACACGTCCAGGATGCTCTGGGTTACCCAGAGGAACTGTCAATTCATCCTTTGTTCCCTCAGGGATGAACTTTCCTTATTTCCTCAGCTCGTGCAGCTCCCGCTAATTGCCAAAACAAAAATTTGTACTTAAGTAAACAACACAAATAATCAATATTCGAATGATTGATGTAAGAGTTGTATTTTACCATTTTTGCAGCCGCCTCAGCAGTTGTGGCCTTAGTTATTTCTCCCTTCTTATTTTGCCTCCCAGCTATCCAGACATCATGGCGAGGCAGAGGTGTGCTACCTATGGTAGAGGACTCCTGAGTAGCAGCAGACTGAGCAGCAGTAGCCTCAGCCTGTAGTCTTTGGCGAATGCATGCATACCCCTTTGGACCCATTCTGTGGTCATGCACATTCAGTGCACGCCTTGATCTTTGTGCCTCACTGAGGGCCTAGTTAGTATGCAAATTAATGATTTGGTTAGTAACACTAAATGTTAATCTTGAATAAGTGAATACAACATATATTAATTAATGAGATTGAGACGGATGCCTAATACCTTGAATTCATCAGTTTGTCTTGAAGCGACAAACGCATCCCATTCTTCTTTGTCCAGGAAGTTCCACTGTTCAGTGGTTGTCTTCTTCCTCTTGTCGGCTTCTTTTATGTATTCTCTGGTGAGATTTGTCCTATAGTTCCTTAGGACTCTCCCACAGCGTTGCATCACGCATTTACGATGCAGCTTTTCATCCAATTCAAATATACTCTGCAAAATAGAATTGCTATTAACTAGTATCCAAAAATTTAGTAATCTACAAAATAGAATTGCAAATTAATAATAACTCACACATAAATCCCTCCATATTAAAATTTTCTTCTCCTTAGAAACTTTATGCCAAGAATCTAAGAGACAACCGCAATGGCTACGAGTAACAAACCCAAGATATGAAATAAATGAATTGTGATTCACACCACATGCATTTCCTGCATTATCGAAATCCACAACAAGTTTGGGTCCATTGCCCTTTTGCGCAATTAACTTCTTCATCATAGTGATGCCCCTTCTCTTGTCAACTTTTTGGTGTTGTTGATCAAGTGCCTCAAGTGCTTCAGATGGTACCTGTGCATCATCAACCTAAAATTTGACAAAATAATTCACATTTACAAGATATAACTATAAATGGACATATAGATATAAATATATGATATATTTTTAAAACTTACATTGTGAGGCGGCGCATTGATGTCCTCACCCTCACGGTAGTCATCAGCACGGTCATCAGGAGAATGGTCAGCCATCTACAAATTCACATTCAAATTGTAAAGTTCACATTGTAAAGTAGTAATTCAAAGTGTAAAGCTCACATTGTAAAGTTCACATTATTACAACAAATTATATATCACAACAAAATTGTAAAGCTCTATGATCAAAGAGAAAACAAGTATATATTACAACAAGATTACGGTCTAGGGTTAACAAATACATGTGATGTCATTCTTATATATAATAAATGTACATGTACCACCTATCCCATCCTTGAACACCTAATCTCACTAGTAAGTGTATAATATGTATTGGGTTTTCAAGAAAATTTCGGCAGCATTTCCCCGTTGTTCTCCAAGTACATATGTACATAGAGAACAAACAAGGAAATGCTGCCAAAATTTTCTTGAAAACCCAATACACATTATACACTTACATCCTAAGCGAGATTAGGTGTTCAAGAACAGTCCCAAACCGGGGACTATCCAAGATTTACTCCTAATGAGTAAATCTTGGACGGGTTTCTAGGCCAACAAATAATGTGTTGTCATTCTTATACCTAAAATCCTAGTTCTTCAAGTTAGGGTGATTATTGATGTCTTTAAAAGCATGATTGGCAATTTAGGGAAAAGTTCATCATTTACATTCCAAGCATGTCACATGTGTGCATTACAGTTCATCATTAAGCAAGAAGGGTGATTAGGATTCTCAATATACTCAACAATAAAACAAGTTAAACATGTGTGCATTACAGTTCATCATTTACATTCCAAGCATGTCACATGTGTACATTACAGTTCATCATCAAGATATCTATAACTTACTTAAACATTCAATTATGAAGTAAATATATACTTAATTCAGAATAGCATGACGTACAAAGTTGCAGTCAACATCATTATGCTTTATTCTATCATGGACTATCAGATTGGTATAGCACATATGTATCAGTACATAATTAAATAAACACAATCAGTAAATAACTTTAAAAAAAATTCCACTAGCTTGGTGAAATCAGTTAATAAATAAACACAATCAGAATATTTTTCATGGCTTTTGGGGTGACTTGGTGAAATCAGTGCATGTTTTGGGCATCCAGTAGATGGATCCAAACCCCAGCAGCAACCTAGACGTGCCCTGGCGCCGCCCAAGCATCCGCCCAGAGGCCTAGCTAGGCAGGGCACCTGGGCTTGGGACCCTAGGCGTGCCCTGGCACCTGCTTAGGCGCCGCCTGGGTAAGTTCCAGGTCGGCGGTGGCAGAGAAAAGCAAGGCGGAGGATAGAAAAGGCGGTGAAGCTTTTGTGGGTTACCTTGTAGGAAGCTGGCGGAGGAGAAAAGTTGCTTCTACCGGCGGGGGCGGCGGTGACGAGGAGAGCACCGTAGCTGCTTCTACCGGCGGCGGCGATGAGAGGACAGGCAACGACCGGCGGCGGGCAACGACCGGCGGCGGCGACGAGAGGATAGCAGCAACGCAGCGGCAGCACCGAGCGACGACGAGCAAGAAAATCGCCGGACCTAATCAGGAAATCGGGAATGAAACAGGGAAAGGCTAGGGGAAGAGTCGCTCACGCTAGCGCGAGCTATTAAGTTGACAATAAGCGTCGGTTATTAAAAATAACTGACATCTAAACCAACAGTGTCGGTTCTTTTCCAAAAACCGACAACTATACTAGATTATAGTCGTCGGTTTTTAACTAAAAGACAACCGACAACTTTTCTTGTCTTGCGAATACCCTTAAGTCGTCGGTTATTTATTTATGAACCGACGCCATATGTCAAATTGTGGAGGTAATTTTTTCGCTGGAATTTTGGTTTTGGCGGTTGATTTTAGGTGTCGGTTTTTTAATAAGTAACCGACACTTAATAAAAGTGGTACCCGTGTCTGGTCGCCCTTCATAGATTGGATGTCAGTTTATTTTATCAACCGACACTGTATAGTTTAGGTGTCGGTTTATGTATACAACCGACACCTTCAAAAGTGACTTTATAAGCCATTTCTGTAGTAGTGCTGCCTCAACCGTATCGGGCAGCAGATCAACTGGAGCACGGTCACGCTTGTATCAGGCTGCGGTTTCTTGGGCACCGCAAGAGCCGTGACGGATGGTATTCCCGAGCAACAACCGTATCATGGATGGGGATAAACGCCCTTAATTAGACTGACGGGACCGTCGTCTCGGGAACGACATGTCTCAAACAGCCGATGCGTGCCCCAAAACTGCCCGATTTACCCCCATCTGAGTTTGCTATATCTAGTAAAGTGGTTTCAACGTGTCGGGCTGCTACACCTACTCTTTTCAGCCACTTGTAACACATGCAGTAATCCGCCCATTTTGCTCACGTGTCGGCCATCTTGACTTCACCCTTGTATCGGGCGATGGCTCCAATGAGCAAAGGTATAGCCCGAAAGACTTATCACCCGACATGAGTTTTTCTTATCGCGCGCTACTTATCGAGTTTACGAGCCTAGTCGATTTTGTATCGCCTGATGCAGTTAAGCACGACATAACGACCGACGGTGTTTTCCCGATACACCATATCGGGCGACACGTTTTTCTTTTGTGACATCCTGTCGGGCAATTGCTCTTTGGCGACCTTATCGCCCGATATATCCGTATCGGGCGGTATGTTGTGCCGTGCAGCTATCCTCGTATCGCCCAATCTTGTATCGACTCAAGTTTTCTTTTGATGGACGATACCCGAATTTTGAAATAAGTCAAGTTTTATCGAGTTTCTTTTGCTTTTCCTATCTAACATTTAAATGGTTAATGAACTTGATAACAGGTAGAATTGCGGCCGCAGCTGAAGCAAAAACTGTTGGACAAAAACGTCAGAGCCCCGAAGAGGAGAACTTCCTTATCATAGTCTGTCTTCTGTGGTGGTTTAGGACAATCTATAGAGACAGCACGAGTCTTCTGCCGGTGGCCTCCGGATGGAATCTGGGCATTCTGGTTTCATCTTCTTAAAGAGGGGGGAAACATCCACAAGTGTTTTCAAGAGGTCTCTATCTACCATGCACAAGCTTCGAGCCTCCTCGAGAGCTTTGCACTTATTCTGGCTACTTCCAACTAGGGAAATAAAAGGGCTGCAGCAAAGAAGTATATTGCAGCTTCTCCAAGGCACAAGCGAACCCGCTAGATAACCTTCATTGGGCTAACATGGCCTCACCCTATATCCTTCGCTACTCTGGGACAGAGTGCGGAGTAAGTTTGGGGGGGGGTACCCATGTACCAGTGAAGGAGGTATAAAAATTTTCTTCCTCTGTGCCATTTTGTTCTTCTCTTATATTATGTGTATGTACCCTATGCTCACATGAAATGTCATGCTCTTATAAAAATTTTGAAAAACATTTCTTGTTTTATTCCCTTACATATGTACAAAGTTGCTATAATAGTGAAAACATGTTGCAACTTCTTGCAAAGTTTGTTTTCTATGTGCTTAACGTGATACAAGTTCTATTATATCTTTTTGATAATGCTACTTCAAACAAACAAGAAGATTACATTTTTCAATGCCAAAAATTTTGAAAAATATAATAACCTCGCAAACAGCTAAGAGACGAGTATGGAGAAGGAAAAAGCTGCCCAAACAGCAAGAATCTTTTTGTTTCCCCTCACCCAATGAAAATCCCAAAAAGAGACAGAAGCCTTATGAGAGTGAATAAAAGCATGAGAGTTGTGCCCAATAAAAGAAAAGAAAAAAATATATATACCCACTTGTTTTTCAAAAGTACCCATCTTTAGGCATGGTAGATCTGGGGCAGTGGTACGTAGGATGTGAAATCATTGTTCTAAAGCCAACTGGCTTGGACTGCAGGGACCACTTGCCCGTTAACGGACCCTTACCTGGATGGACTGATGGGAAACAAGATGAAAAACCCAAAAAGCCTTAGCCTACCCTATACACAACTTTTTGCCCTGAAAATAAAGCTGTTTGGTGTGTAAGCTAACTTCGGAATCATACAACAAAGTCTCGATGAAGCTATAGAGAAGAATCTTACTTAAACAATAAGGCAGGAAAAACAAAGTTTTTTGTTCGTAGTGGGGCAGCATTATCTCAAAAGGCATTACTATACTTGTTTTACCTCTTGGCCTGAAAGCTATACCAAGCAAAAAGAAGCACCACAAAATAAAGTTTAAATATTGATTGAGGACAATCAAAACGCTAAGTTTGGGGGAGTTGATAACACTAATTTTTGTGATGTTTTTGCCCTTTATTCTGTTATCAAAACTGCCCTTTTCTGCTATTTTGCTCTCTTTTATTAGTACTTTCGCAATAATTGGCCAAGCACCGCTCTTAATCCAATATTTCTATCTTTTGTAGAGTTTTTCCTCATTTTGGTACAATAAGGCCGTCCTGGCCCACAAATAAGTCCAAGTCTATTTCAACCTTCCTAACGCCCGATACGATCTCTGCCTGACAGGGTGGAGCAACACAATTACGCATGACAAAGGGATGCCGCACAAGAAGAAAATGACAGACGACACGCCTTCTACCCGACAGGGAGCCAAGCTCACCACGACAACCCAGCTTGTCGAGTGACACAGCCACCCACCGGCAGGCGTGCCGCCTGTCACGTGACCGATAGCCGACACCCCTGCGTCGAGCGATACATGTATCGGTCGTCCAATGACCCGCGCATAAGGAGGACACGTGGCGCTTCGAGCACCATAACTTCTCCCAACCAGCTGCCTATAAATAGCAGCTACAGGAAATCGAAAAGACATGGCGGACAGTTGGGACTTTGAGCGATCTTCCGAGGAAAACTATGAGAGCAAGAGTATCGTGCCCCAGTGCTCGTGCCGGGAAACTCTAGGTGAGCTCTTCCTCATCCCGAGAGGGAGGGGATGATTCACTTAGGACCGTCCCAGGCGACACTGCGGGCCGATATCGGCCGACGTAGATGAGCGACACAAGTGCCTGACAGTAGAATGTGTCGCTCCATGCCCGACACGATATCGAACCTGATACGCTTCGCCCATCACGCGTGCCTCCCGAGAGGGTGTGCCACCCGACATAAGCGTATCGGCCAGGGTCCTTGAGCGATACAGACGGCCGTCGTAGCGTGCCACCCGAGGGGGTGTGCCACCCGACACTGCTATATCAGGCTAGGCTCCTGGCCGGTATCGGGCTGGAGGGTCCACTGTAGTCTATCGTCCTTCTACATCAAGAAGGCGATACCTATCTTTACTTCTGTTATTTAATTCTTTAATTCCTACATTGTAATCAAACCCTTATATGTTTATAGAAATAGAAAAGCTCAATTACTTGTTGTTCTATGCTTGGTGCAATGTGTTGGATGGCTGCTATGTTTGATATCTGAACCCTAGCTTGCATGTTTGGATCACGTTTCACTTAGCTACCGAATCGTGTTTTCCCGTCGCAACAACTTCAAGAGATGTGTTGTGGCTCTAGTGTTTGGTCCGACTCTGGAGTACGATAGTTCCTGGAACGGAGTAGCTTCAGTAACATTCCACTCTAACTTAAGTCCAACAACCTCGAGAGGGGTGTTGATGCTTGGTTAGAGGTACCCGCTCTGAGAGGAGAGGTACAGAATGTTCCTAGTGTTGCTTGTTTTACCGAAGTCTTATCCTCTGCACCCTGCTTTATCTCTAGTTTTATCTTTCTTTTTCTATTGCATGAAAACTCCTAAAAACTGCTAATTGACTAAAAACCTTAAATCTCTCTAGTAGCTTCAGTTGGAGATAGTTTTCTTGCTTTGTTTGTGACATCTTGTTGTTTCCCTTTTGGGGAATTTATTATCTCTTTATACCTGCCGGAGTGTAGTGTGTCGATTCTGGGTTCTCAACACTACCCCCCTTGTCCCTGTTTTCGACCCCGTATACCTACTTCGACCCCGTAAGCAAAGTTGTGGGGGCCTAGAAGGATTCGAGTTTATAAATGTAAAAGCTCGACTACCTCAAATCCGTCTCCACTTTTGGACGCGCGATTTAGGCCGGTCACTCATGCATCAAAGACACCCAATCATCACCGTTATAACAACCCATGTTTCATAACTGCATTTGATGATGTCAAAGTGTACCCAATCACATTCGACGAGTGCGGTGATTTTAGGTCTAAGAATCACAATCACCACCATCACGATGAGAGATGATTCTGACTACCATGCCATGATTCCATGTTTCACTCTCATGGTGGGTTTGTCTAATACACTGTTCTCCAACATGTATCTGTGTGCTTGGTTTGATATTATATATCATGACTAAGGAGACACTGTCATCAACCAACACACACTCTAGTCTTGATGTGTCATTATCGTCTATCAACCTTCCACAATGATATCTGGCTAGGGACATAACAAGAATGTACATACTCTTAGAATCCATATGATCTCATTGTTCAGGTCCTCAACCTGAAGACATATGTCATTGAGTATTGTCATTCTTTAGACATTCACTCTGCTCCATCATTTATCTCATAATCAATTGAGCTAGAATAAATTGTAAGCTTGCCTTTGATACTTATCAAATCAATCATGACGTATGCCAATCCAATCATCATATGATTGGATCTCAGGGCATACATACCAACATATATATATATATATAGTCAGGCTAGAATTCACTCGAGTGTATTCGGAACAGAATACACTCAAGTAGTTTTTCATGATGCAATATTTTTTCAAAATCTAATATGTTAATGTTCTTAATCATCTTTTGAATAACTCATATAAAAATTTTGAGTGCATTTGGACATTTATAGGTCATGTTATAAAGACCGCAAAAATTATGCATTTCAAATTAGTTTCATGCGTCGATTTTGTTGCCCTCGGATGAGTGACTTAGACTCATCCAAATGGGCTCAAAATTTGTATGTATCCTAATTATAGTATGACAATGAAGATCAATGGTTTACATCTTGCAAAAAATAGTCTTGATATGAAAACACACTTGAGTGTATCCGTGTTATCTATACACTCGAGTGTATTCTACCCTGACGATATATATATATATATATATATATATATATATATATATATATATATATATATAGTGGTCAGTTAGATTTGGATGGTACGATTCAAGTCTAAAAGGCATAATGAATATGTAATCAACCGTTTAGTATAATTGTATAGGAACAAATACGAAAACATTGGTTGAGGCATTGCTTGATCTTTATACAATGTTGTTGATAGAAAGTATACTTGTTGATAGAAAGTAACAAAAATTTCTCTTCCTATTGATAATCATTATCTACTTCATCTCAGTTATGTTATACTGCTACTCAATTTATCTTATCTATGATAATATAGAGCTGGTGGAGAGTTATATCTCTTGTTGGGACTGTGTGTCTCACCCTGTTGGTTAACAACCTTTTTAGGTGGAGGAGCACGAAGAGGTAGAGATGGTGTAGAGGAGGTTGAGAAGTAGCCAGAGGAGCAGTAGTTGTTAAGGTTGGAAGTGCTTCTGGATGTCTTTTGTGGATAGAGTCCTAGAGTTGTCCCTCTACACTCAAGTCCTTGGGAATGTTTTGTAGATGTTTTGTGAATGTGTTATCTTTATATGCCTTTGTATACAAAATATGGTGGGATCTTGTATATGTTCTAGAACGGTGCTTTTATTGTAGGTTGACAGCATGCCTTGTGAATGCTTTGAGGCATGAAAGGACTCATGTGTAAAGGTTCTTGTTATATGGTTGTTTATGAAAAAGGTTTTATATTTTTAGTGTTTTCTGCTAATAAGTTTGTTAATCTCTTTTCTGTGGTTATGTTTTGAATAATCTCGTTTTGATGTGGTTCGGGGCATCAAAGCTTGGTTGGTATTAGAGCTTGAGGTTTGCTGAGTCTATAGGGACCTAGAACTAGGGTTCGTGTCTGTTCTAGTGTCCTTTGGTCTATCTTATAGTCACTTCTGCTACTGCAAAAGAAGAAGAAAAGTTGAAAGATGTCTGGAGATGCTTCTGAGAGAAGTGTTGCTGCACCAGGTGGTGGTGTAAAGAACCAGGCACATGAAGATTGGGTGTCTGAAGTCCCCTAGTTGACCCTGTCATGATAGAAAATCCTACATTTCAATTGCTTTTTGGGTAGTTTATGGCCATAATGACTCATATGGAGGACAGGATGCATGCACCTCAGCCTAGGGCACTTGTTCCCCATGTTGAATCCTCGAAAATTAGGAAGACTTTCGAGAAGCTTCATCGTGTTGGGGAAGTTGAGTATGCTAGAACAGTTGACCCGGTGGATGTGGATCTGTGGATGATAGAGCTTGAGAAGGCCTTTAAGATCCTAAGTATCCCTGAAGAGGATAAGGTGAAGCATGTGGTGTACCTCTTGAGAGGGAGTGATGGCCATTGGTGGGCCATAGAGGAGGAGAAGAAACTCGATGTTGTGGTTGGTTAGGAGGAGTTCTGATAGGAGTTTGTGAGTCAGTACTTCCCAAAATGTATCTGGATGAGAAGATTAGTCAGTTTGAGAGAATTTGACACGGATCTATGACGATAAATGAGTATGAGGCAAGGTTTATGGAGTTGTTGAGGTTTTGTCCTCACATGGCTGTGACGGAAGATGAGAGGATTCATCATTTTGAGAAGGGGTTGAATGTTGAGTTGTCTACCCCAGCTGATGCTTTGGAGAATTGAGAGAGGTTTACTACGTTTGTGGAATCTATTTGGAGGATAGAATGATCTGTGAAGGAGAAGAGAGAGGCAAGTACCAAGAAGTGATTTACTCATTTTTTAGGGCAGTCGTCGGGTGGCTTCAAGAAGCTGAGTTTTCTACAACACCAACATCGCAGAGGTTCAATTCTTTGACATAGTGGTCACAAAGCAAGGGCAGAGGCCGTAGTTTTCCACCCTCTAGGGCCCATAGTGTTACATCAGCTTCGGTGATAGGTCCATCGAGTCCATAGTCTGAGAATTGGGCTTGTAACAATTGTGGGAAGATAGGACATTTGAAGTGAGAATGTTTGATGAGGGGTGAAGAAATAACCCAGCAACCAAGGCAGAGTTAATAGGGCTTGTAGAGATAGAAGAAAAGTGGCATAGGAGGATGAGGACATGTCTGCCATGACATTCACCTTTCCTAGATGATAATCAATCATTTAATCGTAATCCTTAATCAACTCCATCCAACATCATTGTCTCATGTTCAACTCTTGCTGTGAAAAGATATACTTCATGTTCTTGTGATCTGTAAACATCTGACACTTCTCCCCATACATATAGTGTCTCCAAATATTCTAGGCATGAACCACAATATCTAGATCCAAATCATGAGTTAGATAATTCTCCTCATGTTTCTTAAGCTGTCGAGAAGCAAAAGAAATGACTTATTTATCTTGCATCAACACACATCCCAAACCATTCTTAGATGCATCACAAACGACTATGTATCCTTTTCCTTGCTCTGGTAAAACCAAAACCGGTGCACTTGTCAGCTTCTCCTTCAATGTCTGAAAAGCTCATCAACATCTATCATCCCAAATGAATGACACATCCTTACTCGTCAACTTAGTGAGGCATAGGGTGATAGCACTGAAGTTATTGATGAACCTCCTGTAGTAGCCTGCCAACCCTAGGAAATTGTGCACTTCTGTCAGCGTCTTCAGTTGCTCCCATTCTATCATAGACTCTACCTTTTTAGGGTTCACACGTACTCCTTCTGTAGATATAATATTCCCTAAGAAAGCTACCTCCCTCAACCAGAACCCACACTTACTGAACTTACCATAGACCTGGTGTTGTCTCAACATTATCAATGCCTGACACAGATTTTATTCATGCTACTGACTATCCTTACTATATTTCAAAATGTCATCTATGAAGACAACCAAAAACTGATCAGGAACAGTCGAAACACCCTATTTGGCCTAACATGTTAGAGTTTTAACATATATGGTGTTGGTCTATTCAAACCCTTACTTGGTGGTTACTTGGTTTTTGAAAAGATTGAAAAAATACAAAACTTTTCTTTTATATTCATAAGTTAAATATATGGGATTAAGAGAGAGATTTCTCCCTCCCCTCTCCCATGCCCGTGGAGGAGGATGAAAGCCTGGGAGGGTGATAAATCAAGGCGGAAACTGGGATTCGAACCCGGGTCCCTTCATGAGGAAGTTAAATATATATATATACATATATATTGTCATTGAAAATATATGATAGAAATCTTGAGAAAAATGCACCAAAATCAATACGACACCAAGTCACCCACCATAAACTCTTGACTAACATTTGAGTCCATATACTAACCTTCACATCACTCTTACATATATTTCTTTCCTTCTATACTCCAATTTGAATAATCATAAACTGGTTCAAGATAAAGGTACTTGCACATGAGAAGAGTATAATTGCATATTACCTTCAAGTACTACCTGAGCACCTCCAACATCTATAGCTTCTAGTGAAAAATCTCATCTGGCACGTCTATCTATAGGAGGTCCCCTATTATTATCAAGGTTGTTCCTCGGGGTTGATGTGGCAGCTCTGCTGGTACTTGGCATTGTTGAAGTTGAGGGCATTTTGGCCGAATATGTCCAGCTTGACCACTATTGTGGCAGGTAGGGTATAGTTTCCCATCTGGGTTGTACACTTCCTTGGAGGATGGTTTCGATGGAAACGGTTACATCTAGAAGGTCTCTATTCTTCACTAGCATGTGCACATGTTCACGTTCTCACTGTGTATCGGGGCCTAAAATCCAGGGTATGTCTCGACAACTAAGGCTTTATCAACCATCTGTTAGAAGGTGAGGGGAAGATGTGAGACTAGGGAACAACCTACATGATAATTGAGTCCTTGAAAAAATTGGTCGACCCTTCGATCCTCACTCATCCAGTAGCATAACGTTCAAGCAGAAGAAATTTTTTATACATATGCAGGGACGAAGAGTGATCCTTGTTTCAAACTATAAAACTTTTCTTCTTTCATCTTTAGGGCTACAGTGCATATGTACTTCCCATGAAACAATATCAGGAGCTGCTCCCATGTCACAGTAGAGATGTCATGAGTCCTTGTGATCCTGTTCCACCAAAAATGCATTGGTCTGTCTAGAACATACGAAGCAAACCTGACCTTCTGATGAGGAGGGCATGTAATACCCTCAAAAGTCCACTCAATCGCTAGAGCCCAGCCATCGGCCTTATCGACCATGTCTAGTTCCCCTTCACCCTTGAAGGAGGGGGTTGCATCTTCATGAAGTTCGTCTGAGAGTAATCATTTGGCTTATCTGGTATTGGAGGGGTGTTCAACTTCCCCACCATGGTCGTGGTGAGAAATTGTCATAGGTAGGCTAGCTCCTTCTCAGGGGTGAAACCAGTCAAAGTAGAGGTGATGGTGTCGACGACCCCATGAGCAGAGTTGGAGTTGTTCCTAGGAGGGGGATCCATTCAAAATTGAGGGTTCTCCATTATGGAGAATTCATCTGAAACTCCAAACTGAGGTGTAGTGCCATTATCTCAAAATAGGTTAGTATTCCTGAAATATAGACATAACTTATAAGGGAAAGGGTTCCAAGGATGAATGTCTGAATTAGTTAGATTTTGAAGCAAAATTATTCTCTAATCCATCTTGTAAGGAGTGGGACCCAATAGGGGGTACTCCTTATTTAATTTAAGAAAATAAATTTGCATATAGCCCATGACTACAATTATAACCAAATTGAAGGGGTGTGATTTTTCTCAAATAGTTGAGTAAAGAAACATAGTTTGTGGCAGTAGAAAATGGAATTTTAACTATTACATAAATTCATTGTTCATCTTATCACTAGGCCTTATAGTAAAAGTCTAAACTAGAAATCTAAATAATAAGATCATGTTGTGGTGAGCAACCTTCCCATCTCAGAACTCATCCTTACACTTGGTCCTGAGCAAAGTCCTCTCCACCCTGAACCACGGGTTGAGCTAACTCTGGGTGGGTTGAAAAACAACACCCAGGAAAAAGGAAAATAAATGAAAGTATGTCAACGAATGTTGAGTATGTACAGAATAAAAATAATTGGTATCAATTAAAGTGAGAGAAGATTTGAAATAAAGAGATGACAATAAAGGGATGTCCAATAGAGAAGAGTTCATAAAAAAAATTAACATGATCAAAAGATGAGGCAATTATTATCATATGAACATAATCAAAAAATACATAGTTGCATGGTGATAAATAAACACTAACTAGCATATATTGTAAATTAGGATAGGAACCCATATGTATTCCATACCAAAATGGGAATATAACCTAGTACATGGTAGGGGAATAAAACTCAATGCCTAATATCATGTGGTAGTGGAATAGAACCCAGTGCCTGGCAGGGGAATAAGACCTTGTGCCCATTAATAATATAAGTGGCAAGAGAATATATGGTTTTCCCTTAAACCATATAGCTGAAATATAAGTGTGTGATAGGGCAAGGATGTCCTTTTCTCACCCGCGTTACATGCTACATTTAAAAAAAAATTTTGGTGAAATACCAAAACACTCTTGTGGTTAAATAGAGACTGATAGAGTCGAGAAGGGTAGATAGGAAATCCTCTCAGGGGTTATCCCCCCCCCCCAATCCTAACAGACATGTAGCGGAGCCACGATAGCAGGGCAAACCCCAGATGATTGTTGTTACAAGTTAAAAACCACGTTGTTCTTATAGAACAAGGTTTAGAAAAATTCACCGTGGAAGGGATTGGGTTGTAGTAATGTCAAAAATTGGAAGCAGTCTCTGCAAGGTAAGAACAGATACTCAATTTGTTATCGAACTAAACAATGGCATGCGGAGGAATTGAAGCCAGGGAAAGTTTGCACTCGTTGCCCTGAAACTAATGGAGAGGCCTCCTATTTGTAGGGATGGGTATAGAAGCAAATACCAACCCAACTTGAGAAGACTTGCATGCCAAGATTAGGCATTTCTAGTATACACCACAATAGGCCATATATTAGGCATGGTTCGAAGCAGAAACACAAACCAAATTTTTAACCAAAGCAATCGTGTGAAATGATCGACTGAGGTGAGAAAAATTGGAATTTAATGTCATCCCACAACTGGCACTGGTTTCCTTTCTCAGTGGCGAGCTAGATGAGGACCCCCAGATCATCATATTGAGATCCAACAGATGTAATTGGCACGCCCATCATATATATATATATATATATATATATATATATATATATATATATATATATATATATATATATATATATATCTGTGTGTGTGTGTGTGTATAATATGTGTGTGTGTTGTGTGTGTGTGTGACATGAATTGTATTCTAATTCATATTTTAATAAAGTGATGTGTTTTTTTAATTTCTTTTCTTTCCCAATCAAATTGGATGAGTAAATAACTTACAAATGAGTTGAAAATTGGTGGGTAACGTAATAAGATCCCAAAGAATCCAAAATTGGAGCCAATTTTTCCTTTTGGAAAACTTCAATGCATGAAACTCCCAACTTGAGGAAAAGTGTTTTTTCTTTATATATATATATATATTCCTTTATTATTTCTTAACCAAATTTTGTGTGTAACTTTATATTAACCAAAACTATCCGTAGAAGAAAAAAAATCTAAAAGACTAATTTTAAACTTAAATATCTATATGTGGCAATTTGGCACAATCAATCTCAAAACTAATGAATAAACCCAATTTCTTGTATGAAGGCTTCAAATCTTTGTATCTTTGTCATAAACTCTCATATTTGAAAGATAATAACATCATAGTACACACTAATCTAATAAGAAGGGTTCAACATAAAAGGTTAAAATAAAAAGAGTAAAAGGTGATAATTTTCCTAAATTTGAGTATGTTACATCAACCAACACACACTCTAGTCTTAAGTGTTATTGATGTCTATTAACCTTCCATGATAACATCTGACCATGAAAATAACAATAATGCATATATTCTTAACATCCATATGATCTCAACGTTCGGGTCATCGACCTGAAGACATACGTCATTAAGTAATATCATTCCTTACAAACATATTATGTATCATCATTATCTCATAACTGAATAAAACAAAATAGATTGGAAGTTTGCCTTTATATTTAATCAAATCTTTTACAAGATATGTCATTACAATCATCATATGATTGGATCTTTGGGCATACTAACCCACACTTTTCTCCCCTCGGATGCCTACAGCTTCCCCTCTCTCTTCTTTTCTATGGTTCCGCTCCAAAATATGTAAAATGTTCATTGATAATTACCCCAAGTCAGTGATGTTCTTATCTAAAAGTGTGGGACGATTTATCTTCAGATTTGAAAAGAAATTGTAGGTAACATAACGTGTTGGAAAATCAAAATGGTGTCTTACCTATGGTTTTGAAGTGGAACTTCCTTGATTTTTGATGACACAACATGTTGTTTAACCAACACAATGTGTTGGTGTGAGTCATGGAACTCTAGAACATTCTAGAATGAGGAAACTTGACATGTTAATATGTCAACACGGTGTGTTGTTGGGATTTAGTAACTCCTGACTTCTCATGATCCAGATTCTACACAACAACACATTGTGTCAAAATCTCATTGTGTCAAAATCTCAACATGGCATGTTACTAAAAAATGGTGTGTTGATATCTCAACACGGTGTGTTGTTGATAGTTTCAGCAACATTAATTTTTTGAATGTTTAAATGATTCAGGAATATGTTGATGGAATATATGATGGTGTTTCTCTCCCCATTTTGATGCCAAAATGTTTTACCTGCAATTAAAACCATGGATTAAGTAAAGATAATAATAAAGTGGAAAATCTAGCATGATTAATAGTGATATATGGGTGAAAATGATTTGAAAATGCAACTAGAAGTAGACCAAAAGATGATATAGAATGTGCATATAAAATTTCTCTAAGCTTAAGCTTTTTCTTGTCCTCCAGCAAAAAGAAACATGGATTCATATAAGAAGAAAAGCATGAAACATACATAAATTCAATGAAATGGAAGAATTCGATCCTAATATGTCAATCATTTTCAAGATACTGAAACTAGGTATGAATTCATTTCAATCACTCAAAGTTGGAAGTTTAGTTCAAAAAGGTAGTCAAATTGCTTTGAAAAAAGAAACATGATAGCAATGAATAGAGGTATGATGACAAAGTCAAAAATATAATGAATATGTAACCAAACCCTTATGATGAAAAAGATGAATAAAATTAGAATTTTGGTTTAACATTAGCAAATCTACAATGACTCCTTCATAAGCACAAAGGTTTTAAAATTAAGAGCTTTGGGTATGACATTTGGCTGCTAATGTAGGCTTACACACGTGTGAAATGTCATTTGGGGTTTATTTACCCTCTTTATAATGTAATTCATTATCATCATTGGGTTAGGAGTTTATGTTGGTGACTTAGGAATCTTTTGTATGGATGTAGAAAAAATAATTTTGAACAAACAAATGCCCCTTTTAAACATGATTCAGGTCCCACTTTGTATCTCGCAGTCTTAGGCTAGTCAAATCTTCTAATAATAGAAGGGGCATGCAGATAGGTGATTCAAAACCTAGAATTCTTTTATTTGTAAAAGTTTTCATCATAGGGGTGGTACAAAATATAGTAAAGATTTGGGAAAATCATCAAAAATGCAGCACAAGGCTGTAGAGTTGATAAATTCAAAGCTTTTCAACAATTACACGCATTGAGCTGAGAGTGAGAAAAATGTAAAACATGATAGAGAAAAAATACCATGGCAACATGAGTGTTTGGCCAATTGTTTTCATAAAATTACTAGTTGTGCATGCTAGGGTTTTCCAACTATTATCTCAATGAGTACAATGGTTTTTCTAAAAGGGAGTCAATTTTTACCCAAGCAAAAGCAAGTCTTTAGAGTCATGCTTAGATTTCTAGTTAATTAGGAAAGAAAAATAGAAATGGAACAGAAAAAAATAGAAAACTACATATACCATCTTTTTGCTCTCCCCCTAACCCTAAATCTATATTGTCCTCACTGTAGAAATCAATCTCAAAGAGGATTTCTAGTGGGTACATGTCATGGTGGATATGTCAAAGTGGAGGGCATGTTCTCTTATTTGAGAGTGAAAATTTTTGCACTAAGGATATACACCTCTTCGTCAATATATTTTTTATTTGGGACAAATATCTATGCTTATGATTTGCAGTAAGAATAGTCTTCTGGATATCAATGTTTTGTCCCTTCATTCTCTTCTTCAAAATAACCAGAATCATATTTAGAGAGAATTTTCTCATCACTAAGCATTGTGTCTTAGATGTTTTGAAAGGGGGGCATTTGTCTTGTTTGAAAAATCATATTATGGAGCAAGTGCTGCATATTTCTTCCTCAAACCTTCAATTTCGATATCTTCATTGATGTCATAGCTTCATTTTTTTTTGAAGTCAACGCCTTTCATTCATATAGAAAAAATCAAGGTACAAAGAAAACATCATCTTCAGCTGTTGTTTTCCAGCTTATGGGCAGGAAAGACCAGTTCCTGACATGACCAACTGAAACTAATGCCTCCTTTGCAATCAGGTAGGCTACAGAGTTATAAATTATTTTCACATGAACAAAATGAACAGAGGTGAAAAAAGAAGTGAGGAAGCATATATCATCCGCCAACATCCCCAATTAGTCCAGTATCCTCCTAACATCCATCAGAGTCGTGATCTGTTTCAATGAGTCTGAGCAAAAAACCAATTGGTCCCCTTAGTCTAGCACCATCTGCCCAAGTTGCATCCCTTCCCTAGCTGTTATGGCTTCCGCAACATCCGAGTTCCACTCCACCTGTACCCTCCTTTGCATAGCACCCAAGAAGCCTCCCCTCCCATCCCGTATCACCGCCCCCAAGCCACAGCCGTCGACCCCTCTGGCTGCTGCGTCAATGTGCAGCCACCTCCAGTTGATGTCCACCCCCATACCTCCCAGATCGCCAACCTTTGATACCCTCCTACACATGCTCCCCTCCCGGTCCACCACCCCAAAGTTGTTGGGTGTTGCTCCCCCGCCCCCATTTGCTCTCCTGTAGTCGTCAATCATGGCTCTGTAAGAGAAAAGGATAGGGCAAGGGGAAGGAGCTTCATTCGTAAAAATCTTGTTGTTTCGGCAGGTCCATATCGTCCACCAAACAACCATAAGTTCTTCCAACTCTTCCGCCATGCAGCTATCCCAAAGGGCAACCAAATCATCATGCAAGTTACCTCCCAAGTTCAGGCACTTCATCCTATCTAGCCAATTGAGTTGTCTAACTATTTCTGCCCGGATGCAGTGTCCAAGCATATGGGGGATGGTTTCTTTACATGTTGCGCATATTGGCCACGTGCCATCTGCCATAACATATCTGTCTCGTAGCCTCCCCGTTGTTGTTATGTTGCTCGTCGCTATCCTCCATAAGAAATGAGATAGTTTCAGGGGCCATTTCTTGTTCCAAATGAATTTCCAAAGCACATGGGGGACCTGCCCCTTCTGCTGATGCACACCCCCTCTTCCGAGCAAACCCAGTCAATAGGCCAACTGGACCGTGAATACTCCATCCTTGCTTGGCCACCAGAAAATGCTATCATCAACCTCCCAGTTGGATAGGGGGATTGACATAATCTTTGTCGCCATGTCCCTGGGAAAAGTCTCTAATAGCTTGTCTACATTCCACTCTTTCCTATTGCTCCATATCAAATCACTGACCATGCATATGCTCAGATCAGCCCGTGCTCTAGCCATGTCGACTCCCGCATAGTCTTCGTCAAACCACGTGTCATCCCAAACTTTTATACTCAGACTGTTGCCAGCTCGCTTCATGATGCCCTCCATAAGAAGAGCTTTAGCTCCCCATAAACTACGCCAAGTGTAGCTCGAGATGAGGCCCAGGCATGCCTCTAAGATATTGTTGTTTGGTTAGTACTTTGCTTTCAAAAATCTTGTCACCAGTGTCTCCAGTTTTGTATAAAGCCTCCATAGTTGTCTAGCAAGCAGCACCTGGTTGAATACCGACATATCTCTAAACCCCATTCCTCCTTCTCTTTTTTATTTACACAGCCCTGCCCAACAAACCCAGGATATCTTCTGCTTGCTCGCCTTTACTCCCCACCAGAAGTGCGCCACCATAGAATTCAGCTCGTCAATAACACCCACCGGAAGCTGGAAAATGCTCATGACGTATGTCGGAATCGCTTGTACCACCACCTTGATGAGGACCTCTTTCCCTGGCTTTGAAAGTAGTTGTTCCTTCCACCCTTTGCAGCTTGATGCTTACACGCTCCTTGATGTACTCAAACACCATCTTCTTAGACCTCCCCATAGTCGTAGGAAGACCCAAGTAAGATGCTTGTATGTCCACCTCCTTCACACCCAAGATATCTCGTAGCTCCTCTCTTTTGCATCTAGGTATCTTTTTTCTAAAAGTAATTTCAGACTTGGTGAGGTTGACTTTTTGGCCCGATGCCTGCTCGTATTGGCTGACAATCTCAGCTATTTTCTGGCATTTATTCCTTGTCCCTCTAGCAAATAAGAAACTATCATCTACAAAAAACAAGTGTGAGATCTGTGGGGGCCCCCGGCAAACGCTCATACTGTGAATGGTATCTGCATTTACCACGAGGTTTAGAAGGGTGGAAAAAACATCAGCACATATAATGAAAAAGTAGGGAGATAGCGGGTCACCCTGGCAAAGTCCTCGTGACGGCTGGAAGGCGTTTGATCTTTCCCCATTGGCTGTAAAAGTGTGAGAGACTGAGGAAACATAATCTAACACCCTATTCCTCCATATGTCGCTAAAACCAAACTTCCCCATGACTCTATCCTGAAAAGTCCACTCCACTCTATCATATGCTTTCATCATATCAAGCTTCAGCGTAACATGACCTTTCTTACCTCCTTTACCTCCCTTCATAGCATGAAAACACTCATATGCAATGAGAGAATTATCTGTTATCATTCTTCCTGGCACAAACGCACTCTGATTTTTTGAGATGATTCCATCCATGTAGGGATTCAACCTATTTGTCAGCACCTTGGTAGCAATTTTCTAGATGACATTACACAAGCTTATAGGTTTGACATCAGCAACAACTTTAGGCTTCTTAACCTTAGGGATCAGCACCACCGAGGTATCATTTAACCCATGAACTGAGTACTCTCCTTTCCACCATCCTTTGATATAGTTGGCAACATCCTTCCCAATCACATTATAGAATTTTGGTAGAACATTGGCTTTAGCCCTTTCAGCCTCGTGCCTTATTTGGGTGCATCTGAAAGACTTCCACTTTGATTTCCTCCTCATTTAGATCTGCCTCAAGCACCTCTGCAATGGAACCATTAATTTTGCTCTCAATTCCTGCCATAGCCTCCTCTATGCCCACGGTCATCCCCACCTGAAAAAACTTGTGGAAAAAAATTTCAATGATGCCCAAGATGTCTTTATCCTCCATCCTCCATATCGCACTGTCATCATGCAACCCCACTATGGTATTTTGCTTTTGCCTCTATGAAGCTTTATGATGGAAATAGGAAGTATTTTTGTCCCCCTCCTTCATCTCCTTGATCCTCACTCTTGTGCACCAATATGATTCATCATCCCAGTGAAGTTGCTTAAGCTCTTTATCAAGTTCCTCATATCTTTGGAGTGTCCTAGCATCCAGCCATTTTTTCTGTTCCTCCCCAAGAAGCCATTCATTTGTCTTGATCTTTTTATTTGTAGCACCATATTTCATAGCAGTCCAATTTGTTAAGTCCCCACTAACCTTGTTCAATCTCCCCTTCAGATCCATTGTCTCAGATGTGTCCCATGACTCATTCATGGTCCGCTTGCACCCCTCATCAGTCAGCCACATCAGTTCAAAGTAGAACCATCTCTGTCTCCACCTCCTCTTCTCTTCTCCCACCGCCGCATGTAGCACAATAGGAGCATGGTCTGGCAAATAGAAAGGAAGATGGTGCACCCAATTGCCCGTATACGCGTTGTGCCAATCATCACTGACAAGAAATCTATCAAGGCATTCCTCCACTAGAGTTTGCATGGTTAGACCTTGCCACCAAGTGTATATGTTTCCAGAGAAACCAATATCCAGTAAAGTGCAGTCATCAATGACATCCCTGAAGGCCTTCATAAATATGTCTGGTTTTTTGGGCTTCCCCTCTTTTCCCCATTGTTGATAATCTCATTTAAATCACCAAAGAACACAGCTTTGCCTGTCACACTGCTAGAAACCTATCGCATCAAATCCCACATCTTGTACTTCTCTGCCTGTACCGACCAGCCATAAATACCACATGCAAACCACCTTGTGTCAGTCCTCTCATCATCTATAATACATTTTTACATGTCTAACTGAGTACCCTGTGATGTCCACATTTACCCCACACCACCAGAAGCCCAGGCCACCTGCTCTGTCTGTACTTGAAATGCACAAACCATCCACAAAACCGCACTTTCTTTTGATTGTTTCCAGCAACTTGTCCTCTAACATAGTTTCCATCAGGAACACTATGTTGGGCCTCTCACTCCAGCATAGAGATCAGAGTGCATCTACCGCTTCCAGGCGGCCCAGACCCTGGCAGTTCCAGCTGAGTATTTTCATTGATGTTCATGGGGTTGGGTTGGCCTAACACCCGCTACTTGGTGGTTCACACCCAAAACTATATTAACATCCTCCATGTTGATCATACTACCTTTTCTTGCTTTCTTAATCTGCATATCTACGTCAAACTCGTGCACATTAGGGTCGATCATCACCCTCTCTAGACTATTTGATTCCATTGATTCCCTGCCTCTCTTTGAAGCACCCAACCTTGTGATCACCTGGCCTCTATTAGGGCAATCCGCCTGCAATGGTACTGGAATAGCACCCCCAGTAGTCTTTACACCCTTTGATCTAAGACGTAGCTTCTTCTCCACTCTTGCCTTCCTCCATTGCTTCTCCATAGCCTCCCCTTCTTTCCCCAAGAACATTTGGAGGTCATCCGGTAACGCAATCTTGGATACATTCATTCCCGGTCTCAGTGGTAGCACCATTCTCATCCTTCCCTTTAAAGTTGACGTTCGTTGCTCCACCCCATTAGCAATCTTTCCCCCGCACTCGACATCCTCCACTTGTTGCCCCATGCTATCCTCCTCCCCGACATTTGGATGTTGGGTCTTCGTATCCTTCCCCTTGCTTAGCGTCAAGTTCTCCACATCCACATGGTCATTGCCCCCTCGATTCCGAGCCTTGTGTGCCTGGGAGTCAATATTTATCAGTGCTTCTTTGTTGTACATGCTTCGCGGGGCATATGAAGGTCGAGACGTGTCCTCCTTGTAACTGGACTCCCCATTGTCCTCCTTGTTGCCTTGTGTCGCCCCCTGCCCTATGTTTTCGCTTGCCGCCTTTCCACCCTGCCACCATTTATCCCCCTTGTCCATGGACTGTGCCTCCTCCACCACTTGTGCGTACACCCTAATTGTAGATGTTGTATCTAACATTACCGTCCTAGAGATGTTGCGTGTTTGGAAAAGTACCTTCCTCACCCTATTGCTCGAGCCCCCTAGGAACTCCTCCTCCAGCGCCATCCTCGGCCTCCTCGGAGAGGCCTTGAGCCAAGATCCCCAACCCCACTGGTTCTCACCCTCCTCGTCAAACTCCACACAGTCCTTGTCAATATGGCTCATCATACCGCAGATAAAGAAGAACAACGGCAGCCTTTCATACTTCAACTCGACTTCGACTAACGCTCCATTACTCCCCCTCACGTTCTGGATCTGTTTGAGTGGTTTGTTGGCATCTATTCCCACTCAAACGCATGCCTCTGTCTCCCATCCTAGCACATCACAATCAAGCTTGATCACTTTCCCAATCTTCTCCGCCATCGTCTGGATGGTCGTCTCTGTGTGAAACCCTAACGACACATTATAAAGCCTAACCCAGAGATGGCATTCCTTGAACTGTATCCTCCCCAGCTGATCTGTCGGGTCCACCTCCTTGATGAGAAGCATCTTATTGTCAAAATTCCAAGGACCTCCATAAATAACCATCTGCTTATCTTTCCAGTGAGTAAATTGGATAATGAACGTTGCCGTGTCAATTGACCTAAACATGATTCCGCCCCATATCCCCCAAGCCCGGGCTAGGGTTCTCTTCATGGCCCCAAAATTGTAAGATCAATCCGTGTACAAGCGCCCAATTAGTGCCAACTCCACATGCTCCGGGACTCCACCTCCCTCTGCCTCCTCTATCTCCGCCCCCTCCTACTCTTCATCTGTGATCCTAAGTCTCTCACACTGGTTGGCCAAGGACTCCGTCATGCTGAGCGCACCGAATGTAGCCCTGAGTGAGATCAAACACCCACAGACGCACTTGAACTTGCAAGAGAGAACGAAGATGGGGACAACCACATAGGGGGATGACTGCCACAGCTACAAAATTCTAGTCACCTTGTGCGTCGCCATAGAGACAACAGGGTGTGCACAGGGAGAGAGAATATTTTTTATTAAATTTATTTAGTAGCAAAGGAAAAAAATGATCTGATGTCATAGCTTCATTATATTTCCTCTTTGATGGTGAAAACGATTCTCCTATAACAACTCCAATCCTAAAATCTATTGAGCCCATTTTTTAGAATTCATCTCCGACTGACTATGTAAGGACCCTAAGGGTGATATTTGGTTGGAAATTACTTGTTGGGAAATTTTATTTTCCAACATTTGTGCTTGAGTGAAAACTCCTTCCACCGTAGAAGAGAGTTGGTGAATGACATCCTTCATGAACAATCCATGTTGATGGAACTCATTATTTGCTTCCTTTGAGTTGAAACATAATTTCCCAAGAGTGATTTCAAGTTGGACTATTATGACAATGTTTGAGCTTAGTTGCTAAATTAGGGTTTTAGATTATTAAATGTGTAATTATATTGATCATAAATTAAACCTAATTAATGATGGTAGCACAATTATAATTTTGTAAACCTAATAAGAAACTCTAAGAATTCTTCAGAATTGAAGATTTAGGGTTTGGGAAATCTAAACCCTAATCAGCTAAAATTAGGGTTTTATAGCATATGAGTATGATATTTGATCATTATAGAAGTGCAGTAAATGAGTTTTCATATTTTATATATATTTCAAATTTATTTGAAATTTGTATATAGTGTTTATAACTCAAACTTAAGTGGTCTTGAAAAATATCAGAATTTTTATGATGTGTGATGAACATGTTGTCCGGCCGAGTTTCCTCATGACAAACTCAACCAACCAGGCATTTTTAATGTAGGAAAACAATGTTGTGTTTTATTTTTAATTATTTATTGGTAGATTTGAATAATAAAAAAGTCTTACTGAAGCTGTGAAACTATGTGTTAGACAACATGATATTTTTTCAAAAATTTTGGAGGATCTATAACATGTTCAGTAAATGATTTACAATAATATTTTTATGACACAATTTTTTTCTGAAATAAAAGAAAGTGTAAGGAAGGGTCAATTTGCAATCGACCCAAGTACCTTAATTACTCTATACGATCAACCTAACACACTAGGATCTCCTATATCTCCTGCTTCATTCCATATAAAGAAATCCTAGAGAGAGAGGGAGAATTAGGGTTTGGATGGAGAAAGTGGTGAAGATCATGATATAGGGTTTTCTTTTCCTAGAGTTAATGAAATCAAGTAATTTTGCCATCTTGAAATAGTTTTTCTTGGTTATTCTTCTCTCACATGTCAAGATTTCATTCCTCCTCTAATTTAATTCAAAATGATATCAAATATCCCTCTTTTCTCACTCTTTATCTATAATTCTCCATTACTAGGGTTTTCGAGTTGGATGCCTTATAATTTCAGATGTTGGGTTACATTTTTAAGGTGTTTTCACACCCTAGGTAGTGGGTACTTCCTTTAAATTGTAGATTGCACGAATTTGCTTTACATCCTCAATAATCTTCAATTCCTTTGTATACGACTAAAAATTCTAAATCTGCCTTTCAGTTTAAGCTTATGAAAGATGATCTAGAAATTGATTATTTTCCTGTTGGTATGAATTTTAGATGATATCATATCAGAAATATATACAAATTATCAAAAATAGAATTCCTAAAGTTATTGCAGAAGTTATAAGAATATATTGAAATCTAGGGTTTTTGGTTACATGTCTGAAATTTTTGTATAAATAAGAACTTACCTATTTGAATCTCCATATTATAGGTGATTGTTTTATCTAAATGTTTAGTACATACATGTCATATTCTATTCGAAATTCATTTGATATTATCAGTGTTGGATTAATATCTCAGTTAAGTGGGTGAAACCTTATATGATTGGAAAGATGTAAGTTTGTGAATAGACATCATGAAATTCAACCTAAGTGATTCATTTTAATTTTATACATTTATTTATTCAAGGTTATCCTTGATGATTGACATTTCTATGAATGGCGTGGAAATCTTAGTTTAGTTCATTCTTGGGTTTCATATATATGTTTTGTTATGTGTGATATGTTGAAAGTAGTCTTTTATCAGTGAAAGATTATGATGCATCAAATCCTTATGCAAGTCATGTGGTATGTGAATAAGGCAAATGAAACCCTAGGGATAGGGTATTCAGTGAATCAAGTATTTTCAGTTCAATGTACTTTGGTATTGCTATATAATAAGAATTTATATTTCATGTATTCATTATTCTTTATGTCCCTATATATTCCATGTGTACATGGGATTAGTCCCACATTGTGTAAACGGGTACCGTCCACCACCCATGTTCATACATATAGGTGTGCACTGTCAATACAAAATGTATCTTATCTCACATTTTACCCTATTTCTCAAGAGAGGGTGTTTAGCAACAACAGTAGCTGTCATATCTATCGATGTTGACGTCATTCTCACCAGGCTCCTTTGTTGTGGCTATCTCTCCTTCTCCATCATGGAAGTTCATCTATTTCTTCATCGTGGAAGTCGTATCCACTGTGGAAGTCTTTCTCCTTCCACCATGGATATCACCTCCACCTTGGTAACCATATCCAAGTGGTGGAAGTCATATCGACCTTTTCAAACATCATTTTCAAAGATATCACCATCCAAAGGGTCTCCATTTCCTTCCCAAAATCTTCATCGACGTCATAGTGGTAGATAGATATGAACCTAGAAGGTTTTCTCGCCAAGACAATTCTTCCAAGGTGCAATTTTTGGGGATGAAGACCTAATATTTTTAAGCCAACGGTGCGACACACAATGTGTTATCAACAACCAATGACTCATCTAGTTATTCAAAACATGTCATGTGTTTTCCCATACACGTCATGTAAGGCACCTGTCAAATCTTTGCCTTCTTCAAACACGCCATGTGTTATTCCACACACGTCGTGTAAGGTATCTACTACCCTATTCTACCTCCTACATTCATCATGTCAGAAAAGAAGGAAGTGATGGATCCTCTCCTTATTCGATATCAAGTCATCACTACTCAGTACCTCAATGAAAGAACTTCACTCAATGGAGTCAATCAGTGAAAATCGGGTTCAAAGGACAAGGAAAATCCAAATGCCTCACAGAAGATCCTCCTACTAATAACACTCTAGAATAGTGGGAGGAAGTCAATGTCCATCTTCTCTCCATCTTATGGAATTCCATGGAGTCACAAGTAGCTAATCTCATGAGTCACTTTGACAGATGCAAAGATGTCTGAGATCACCTTAATCTCATGTACAAGTGTAAAGAGTGGGACCCAGAGGGGATCCACTTCCTACTAAAATTTGAAGAATAAAACATCCATTCCAAAAACACTCAAAAGGTATGCTGGAATAGGCATAAAATTTTCATATCTCAAATAATGGTATACAAAATACCAAAGTATAGAAGTAGAATAAAAGTTTCTTGACTATAATTAATTTTACAAAAGAACATCATCATCTCCCATATAGGGTTTACATGAAAGTTACAACATAAGAATCTAGATAGAGGGAAATATGAACCATATCAAGTTTGTCTCCAAGCATCAATTTCATGAGTTAGGTCCATGCTGAAAGTCATGTACTCCTTATCCTTAACCTGAGTTGGTCCTCCTTGATCTTATTCCACTCCTTATCCTAGGCATGGTGGTTGGGATCACCTAGTAAGAGGATAAAACAAGGTATGTGTCAAATAAAAAACACGAATAAGATAAGATCAACAAAAGATAATAAAGGGTGTATGTTCATCAAGAACAAAGAAAGTCAAGAGTATGAGGCACATATCAAATAAGAATCTTGCCATAACATATACTAATAAAGCAGCATGCATGATAAATAGTATGACTACATTAACTAAGTAGGGTTGAGGCACTTAACAAACCTCAATCAGTAGGTGACGGGAGAATTAACACATTCCCAATCACCTACAAAATATATATATGAAAGTCGGGAGAATAAACACATTCCCCTGGGTGAAATAGCACATGCCCAAACTATGGATGGTTGTATAGAGGTACACTGAATTAGCTAACAAGTCAACCAAATATCCATGCTAAAAGAAATTATATGGAAAGGGAAGATTTAACATCAAATAATAGATATATGGCTTGTGGGTCAAAATCCAAGAAAATAATGAAATAACTGCACCAAAAAGAGCAAATATAGGAATCGAGGTTTTATTCCATGCCTCATTGGGAAATTAGGGTTTGGCATAACAAACATGGCCAACTTAAGGGATAAGATGCACATACTTCAACTTAGAGTCCTAGTTATCACTTTTCAACAACTTAGTAGATTCCAAGATCACCTTAACCTAATAAAAATTTATTCACATGTATTATGGTTTTATAAAGCATAATGTGTAAAGAAACCCCTAATTTCAAACCTTTTTGGTAAACCAAGGATTTTGTTCACAAAACCTAAATCATTTGATTCCTTATATTTTTCTAATCAAGAAAAGATATTAATTTACATAATTAGAGATTATATGAATTAGTTACAATTTTTAGGGTTTTTATATAACTTATAAGATTCCCAAATATCAACCTTCGAAAACATGGAAACTAGATTCTCAAACTATTTTTACTAGAAATATACCATTTTTCTGCTTCCAAAACATATTTATTTTCAATTTTTGGACAAGCAGAGTAAAAGAAATGATTTTTACAAAATTGGCCAATCATAAAATTCTAAAAATCCACATCAGCATGTAATATTGCAAGAGAAGGGAGAGCATTGGTCCCAATCACAAGCGGCCAACTCATTGGTCAAAGGCCAATTTAGCTGTGCCCAAAGCAAGAGAAAATAAAACCAAAAACTATCGTGCCCTAGCACGGGAAAATAAGGAAAGAAGAAATGAGGAGGGGTAGTAGAGTAATTAGACTAGATGGATTGTTCTCCCCTCTTATGACACCATGAACAATAGTCTAAAGCTACTTGGTCCATGCAAAATTGGGCACGTCCACAAGGCGTGATGATTTGAGAAAACAAGAACACTAAAAGAACGAGCGTTCAAGGTACTTACCGTGAAGGACGATTGATTGGAGGAGTTGAGAAGGGAGAGCACTAGCCGCTACAACTCTGAGCATAAGCCAAGTTCATCGGCAACCACACACATGGGAAAAGGGGAAATTGAGATAAGAGAAAGTTCACAAGGTAGCCAAGGAAGGTTGGGGTAAAGCTACATATAGATGGGGATGTGTGAAACCAAGAGGAGGGAAGTGGCTGTAAAAACGTGTTGCCTGAGATTTGGGTATTTCCTAAATTCTTGATGAAATCGCATGAGTAATGACTTAAAAGATGCGGATTTTGATTTAAAAAATATTTGCGGAAGAATCATGGAAAAAGATTAAGAATCAAGTGAGATATTTGCAAATTAAAAATAGCAAAATCGACGGCATGTTTCCTTCTTTGGACTGAGCTTGATGGCGACTCGCAAGCTGTCTGATCAAGATCCAAAGGTCGATGGTCCACATGACAACTTAAATCATAAAATCCTTAACCAAATCAAAATCAAATAAAGTCATGCATTAAATTTATTTCTATTTTCTCTCTCCTCAATTAAGAGTGCAAACAAACTCCAAATTAAATGAAACTTTACACCTAGCCTATTTAGGACATGTAGTATCTGGAAATGACATTAGTTTTCACTTTTTAGGACTCTTAATATTTTATTTAATTCTTTTAAAGAAAATCATATTTTCTCTTTCCTACTGCATTATAAACTTCTAGAATTGCTCAATTTTCATGAAATTTCACCCTCAAGCAAACTTAAGCATGTTGAACATGAATTTGCCATTCATTTCCCCTCTAGGAATTATTTAACACATTATTTAATATTTTGGGCTTTATTTGCACTTTCTCTCTTGTAACATATTAGAACATTAAAGATTTTCCAAATTAGATAAAAATATACCCATAGGCAAATTTTAACATGTAGATTACAAATTTGACATTATTTTCCCCTATTGGAGTCATTAAATGATTTATTTCATATTTTTGGAGAAAATTTACCTTTTATTTTCTAAATAAAATAGATATATTTATTATTATCCCAAAATTGTGAAACTTGGCCTCCAATCCATATCAAATCCAAAGAATTCGAATCTAAAGTAATTTTCATTAAATGAGTCTTCCTTTTATGAGTTTTATCTACCTTACACATTATTATCACTATTTGTCACATTAAGTTATTTAATGCTACATTATCATGTTTAAACCCTTATTATTTATTCCTTTTTATCCTCCTTGATCTACAAGGCCAAAGAAAGTTCTAGAACAAAAATATTTTAACAATGTATCACTTAAGTGGTAAATTGCATTTTAGGCCCTAATTGAAATACTAACTAAGGTATTTGTGCATAAACCCATACATT
Organism: Alisma plantago-aquatica; assembly: GCA_963693085.1. NCBI lineage: Eukaryota > Viridiplantae > Streptophyta > Magnoliopsida > Alismatales > Alismataceae > Alisma > Alisma plantago-aquatica. The sequence goes on from OY856410.1 coordinate 22,281,508, forward strand.
GGCATGAATAGTGATCAAATATATTCCAAGCCACTAATAATTCCACAAATTCAACATCAAGGACAAAAAGGATAGAAAAGATAGGAAAAACTTAGGAAAAAGGCTAACTAAGAATATATCCAAATTCAGGTCATTACAGCACTCTGCCCCTTAAAAAGGATTTCATCCCCAAAATCTCAAGCAAAAGGAGAAGGGTGAGTACGCTACATCTCACCTCTAAGCTCCTAGGTTGTTTCTTCCAAACAATGGTACTTCCACAAGACTTTCACTAGCTCAATCTCCTTGTTCTTCAATTGCTTAACTCGGGAGTCTAGAATCTTCACTGGCTAATCCTCGTAGGTAAGGTTATCAGGGATCACTAAAAGTTCCAGTATTAAGATTTCCTTTTATGTGACATAATACAATTAACATTTTAGGCTTAAATATAAATATATTTATTATTATATTACATCATCCTTATTATTTTTTTAATTATGTCTTGTTATATTCACTTTGTTTCAGTAAGATTTATATTTCATTATTATGCATGAAACCCTATATATTTCTTAGTTATCTCATTAAGAGTTTTAGCACAATCAGAGTTTACTCAATTATCTCAATATACTTGATTATTATCCTTAATAATTTGGATTTAGTTCTCCATTACCTTCATGTTATCACCACATTGAATTATAACACATTATTTTGCATGAAATAAGACATTTTATATAATATGTTATCAAGCCTACAATTAATCCAAATAATGTCACGTTAATTACTTATATCTATATTACACATCTATACATTGTCACATTACATTTCTTCCTTACATGAATGTCCTCATAAATTATTTAGTCATATTTATTCACTTCCAATTATTGGTTATGTCCATTTATATGAATCCACTTACTTCTTATCCATATTGGAGTCATTATATGATTTTAGTGAACAAGGTGGAAGATATTACAAATTAATGAATAGGTCACGTACCAAGTCATGGTTAGGTGATTAATTAGGTGTGTTTTAGAGAACAAAATGATATGCATTACATGTTGATAGTTTGATTAATCTATGATTAGGTGGTTATATACCATTTATGTGCATCAAGGTATGTTATTTGATTATGGCACATAATTTCACTAATGTATCATGAATGTCATTAAGGATGTATAGGTTAAGGTTAGATGATTAAAACTTAGGGTTTAGGTTAACATGATCATTATACTTTACTTATACCTTCTTTGCATGCATTAAGTCTAGAGTTAGGTTCCAATTATATCAGTCACCATATCATTAGGGTTTATTGGTTGATGACATGGTCAACATGATGCGTATTCACCATTAAGATTAATATATGAGTCACTCATATTATGTACATTAAATATTCATTAGGGTTCAAACATGTGACCTATTCATTAGATGACTATTATATGTTTGTCGGTATATAAACAAACATTTGGGGTTTCTACTATAACTTGTTTTGGTCAATTCTAAGGATCCAAGCTCATTATCCTCCTAATCATAGAGTTAAGGTTTCTGGAGTCAGAGTAGCTAGATTTTGATATGTTGCATGAGTCCATCCCCTTAAAAAGGATTTCATCCTCAAAATCTAATCACCCAAACATCATCAACCAACTACTCCCCACCCCTTAAAAAAGTTAACTTAACAAGCCATGCTAACAACCTTAAGGTATCATGGTTACTTATACATCTTTTAGTTGTGAGTATTTTAGGGATTTATGTTGTTTATGTATCCAAATAAAAAGTCACAACCAACTATAGTTGAGTTTTATGTCCTTGTGTCTCTAACCTAACAACCCTAAGGTTCTCTTTAACAACCAAAGGTCATAAAGGATAGGTAAACTGAACCACATATTCCTAGTCACTTCTTCAAAGCCAAACTAGGGTTTAGGATATCTATTCCAACTAATTCTAGGGTTTTTCCACTAAAACCTCACATATTCATTACCAAAACCAATGTGAAAACAAGTCACCAATTTCCATAATAAGACTCCCTTATCTTACTACTTCCTCATCCGTGTAACCTAATTTAGTCCTCAAGTCAAACCTTATAGCATCCAAAGATACATGTCACCATTAACATATATAGTAGGGTAAGATCATTTAAAACCTCATCACATTATGGTTAACTAAACATGTTTCTAATGTGAAACTCTTATGATCCTAAATCAACCTTTAATCATCTCAAGAGTAGAATAGATCAATTCTAGGGCAAACATGTCAGTTAAAGGGAAACTATGTAAGGCAAGGGTTCTAATTAGGGAGACAAAATTGAAATAGTCAGATCCCGACTACCATGTGCTTTGATACATGTTGTAAAGAGTTGGACCCAGAGGGGATCCACACCCTACTAAAATTTGAAGAAGAAAACATCCATTCCAAACACACTCAAAAGGAATGTTGGAATAGGTGTAAATTTTTCAAATCTCAAATAATGGTATACACAAGACTAGAGTATAGCAGCGGAATAAAAGTTTCATGACTATAATCAATTTTACACAAGTACATCATCATCTCCCATATAGGGTTTACATGAAAGTTACAGCATAAGGATCTAGATAGAGGGAGACCTAAACCATATCAAGTTTTTCTTTAAGCATCAACTTCATGAGTTAGGTCCATGTTGAAAGCCATGTAATCCTTATCCTAAACATGAGTTGGTCCTCCTTGATCTTATTCCACTCCTTGTCCTAGGTCTGGGTGTTTGGGATCACCCAATAAGAGGAGAAAACAAGGTATGTGTCAAATAAGGAACAAGAACAAGATAATATCAAAAAAGATAATAAAGGGTGTATAATCATCAAGAAAAAAGGAAGTAAGGACTATGAGGCACATATCAAATAAGAATCTTGCCATAATAGATAATAATAAAGAAGCATGCATGATTAATAGTATGACTACATTAACTAAGTAGGGTTGAGGCACTTACCAAACCACAACCAGTAGATGAGGGGAGAATAAACACATTTCCAGTCACCTACAAAATATATATAAAAGTGGGGAGAATACACACATTCCCCTGGACGAAATAACACATACCCAAACTATGGTTGGTTGTATAGAGGTACACTACATTATCTAACAAGTCAACCAAATCACCATGCTAAAAGAAATAATATGGCAAGGCAAGATTTAAGATATAATAATAGAGATATGTCTGGGTCAAATCCCAAGCAAATAATGAAATAATTGCACCCAAAAGAGTGAATAAAGGAATCAAGGTATTAGTCGATGCCTCATTGGGAAATTAGGGTTTGGTATAACAAACATGCCCAATTTAAGGGATAAGATGCACATACCTCGACATAGAGTCCTAGTTATCACTTTTAACCAACTTAGTTGTAAGGATACGTTACACTAAATGAGATTACTCAAAACACAAAACACAATAGATCACCAATTAAACACATACTCCAAAATATGGGTAAATTAAAACCAATTTCAACATCAAAACCTACTCAGAAACATTTACATAAGATCCAAATATATTTTTTATATCCATACTATGATAAGATTTTGATAGAAATTTTTCTATTACCTTAGCCACAACATATATACATAGGAGAACAATATTTGTATATGCCACACAAACGAGAATTAACATGCTAACAAAATTTCGATTCGTTTGAAACACCATATACAAACTTTTCCTATCTGGACCTGAGAGTACATGGATGACTCTAAGACACACTAAACATCTAATAACTTTCTGATAGATTCATTACTATAGCTCCTATTTGCTACCAAAAGTTTGTATTTGTCACTTCTGATTACCTAAAAAGATGTGGCAAACCACAAGGGTGATACCCATGTCCCAGCAAGAGATATAACCTCCAATAATATTTATTGATTCCAACATTTTTAGGTAATGAGACAGTTTAAGCAGTTTAATCATATATAACAAATAAGCTTAACAGCACTACTGATTAACAAAATACATAAAGGAGCAGATAATAACTATCTTCATTAGCCAGACTATTCTCATATCCCTATTAATAGTATAAGGAGTCTAGCAGCATGAGAATCTCTAACATCATGAATAAGTCTAGTATCATAAGCATAGCTAACAACATCAGCATGTCTATCAAGTTGAACATATCAACATCATAAGTATAGTTAACAATATAAGCACAACTATTTGCATAAGCATGATTAGTAGTGTAGGCATCTCTAGTTACAAAGGCATAGCTAGCAATATAAGCATAGTTAACAACATGTGATAACGAATTTCATAATCATAGCCAATAGTAACAATATCTCTATCAACTTAAACATGACTATTGTATGTACATATTTATAACATGAGCATATCCACAACATAAGAATATCTACTATCTTTTAATGCATTAAACATCATCTCTATGTACATAGAACAACAAGGGTTATCATCCAATATGAAGTGTCGTGTATAACCCTAAATATATTTTCTAGACAGTTGTATTACATCTCCCCTGGGGAGTTTGAGTCATACCACTAAAACTCCAACCAACCCCTACAAAGGTCTATTCATTTCTGTAAGTGTTGGTATCCTAAGATCTCTTCCCCTCGGTCAGTACGAGTAAAAAGGCAATGACATATTAGTCAAAGCTACCACTACAGAGACATATAGTCAAGTTGCTAACCACAAGTCCACCCTTGGTACAAGTCACGGCACTAGAAACCAGGGTATACAAACCCCCCTAATCTGAGGTACAACCGTAGTTGTCCTCAATCACATCAAATGTCTGAGGCATGACCATAGCCATCCTCCATAACTTGCATTGTGGATGAGAAGGATAAATCCCCAACTTGTCACCCCCACATACTCAACAGTATGTGCTCTGAGTTTCCCTTAGGAATACTCATTTCACCATCCAACAAGTTCTGACACTGAAGATGGCTCTATGGCACAGGTCACTACATGATTAGAGTTGCACTTGATTAGTTTTGCTAATTGGGAGAATTAAGGTTACATCAAACAAGTGGACATACAAACCCTAATTCACTTCTAGCAAGCATATATCTAAATATCACAACTTCAAAATATATAAAATGTGTGAAACATAATTTCTCGTCTCATCATCACATGGTACTATTTACTTTCCATTCATGAGACTACACTAGTCATCATACTATCACAAGATGTAAATCCTTTTCACAATATTATAGTATCAATCCTTATCAACACAAGAGGATTACACCTCATTCAGGGCTCAACCATGCCCAAAGGTCATTAAGACCATCATATTATTCCCTGGAAGATCATCATTATCTTTCCATGACTTATAACAAGGCTCAACAACATCACTTACATATAATACACCAGATCAGCATAATATTGCATTAATGAGCTATGAGACATTCATAAAAAATCATAGAAGGGTTATATTAACATTAAGAATATTCCTTTATTACATCAACATGTAAGGAATCTAGATATGATTAACGCTCAGCATATTCATAATGCATGTGTTTAGCATAAGAAAGTATCAACCTTGTGGCTATGATAACCACCAATTAATACATTAAGGTTATGATCATATTAAGGAGGTTATTTCACCATCATGCCATCATATAAGAAGGTTCAACATGAATACTCATGTTTATGTATTTGCATTAGAGTTAGGTTCAACAAGATAAACTATATTAATGTTACTAATCAGCACTCATACACAAACCCTAACTCACGACATCTGCATTGGATCATGGATGCATAAGGTGAAGCATCACCATCACATTCCATACTATTCTCAAGTATGAACTGTAACATACTGAAATTCCCTATGTATCTCTTTGTATTCTTTTTCAATAAGATGAGTCCTTCATTTTTGTCTCGTATGTATTTAGAGTTGAATTAGTAGAATTATGATGGCTATTGGATAAATATTTCCCATATATTCTTAATAAAGGGTTTTATACACAAATACCTCAACAAATATTTTTAATAAGGGTCTAATATGCAAATTTACCACTCATGTGACATATTAATAAAATATATTCATTCTAGATCATTCCTTATCCTTATGGAGTAAGGAAGAGAAAAAGGAATGAACAATGTTGCTTTAAACATGTTAATGTGATATGGAATTAATTAATATGAGAAATATTTGTAATATTGGATAATGGGATAAAATTCATAAAAGGAACACTAATTGGTTAAAAATAAGTTGAGATTCATTTTCCTTGGGTTTGGTTTGTCTTGTAGGCCAAGTTTCATAATTTTGGGACATTAATAATTATATCTCTTTTATTTTGAAAAGAAAAGGTGAGTTTTCCTCACAATATTAAATAAAATATTAAATGACTCCAAAAGTGGAAATTAACCTTAGGGCTAATTTGGTTGGGTGTAGAACCAACCAATGCTAGGAATACAAAAACAGGAAATCTGAAACGATGAGTTGGAAGGACAACTTTTTCGTTTGGTTTTGCTTAACTTGAATGCAGAAATTTGATTTGTTTTTGTCTGGTTGTGTGCAGTTTGGCGTGTCCGCATGATCTGTATGTGAATAATTACAAGGCTGGACAGTTCATGTTTGCTCTGCAAGAAGAAAACAACTGCCTCCTTGGTCCGCATAAGAGGCAGCAGTGGAAAAATGGTCTAGTTGGGCGCGAGAAAGCTTGAAAGAGATGAAACTGCGCCCAATTTTGGCGCAGTTGGTTCCCTCATATTTGTACGTCGTCAAAAGTCAGGCTGCAGTTTGTTTTCTTAGTGCGAGATGGAACCGCATCCAACCAAACTCAAATTGTTTGAATTCGCATGTACTTGCAACTGGATGAGCTACTTTGCAGCCCAACCAAACGAGCCCTTAGATTCGTGATCTACATATTAAAAATAGAGTTGTGGTGAATTTTCATGTAATTTGGTAATCTTTAATATACATGTTAATTTAGGAGAGAGAAAGTGTGTAGAACCTTCAATTTGATAATTAATTAAATAAATTGCACAAACATGATCAATTAATGGCAAAATAGTATCTAAGACATTAATTGGGACAAGTGGGTAAAATCTCATCATATTTGGATAACCATAGAGTCATAAATTAAGGAGGAAAAAGAAAATGAGTTATGAATTATTTAACCCATTAAAAGTCCTCAAAAGGCAAAACTAATTCCATATTCGGATTCTACGCATCGAAATCAGTCAGGGTGTCAATTTTTATTAGATTTGGAAACCATTTGCACCCTCAAAAGAAGAAAAATAAAATCATTAAATAATGTATCTCTCACTTTAGTCGAAATAAGAATTGGATAAGGAATTAAATGTCATGCGCTTTAGACTTATTCTGTGCGATTGGACAGCTAGGGTTCCTTTGTGGACCTGGATCTATTGATTTGATGGTAGGTAGCCATATCCTACCTTGGTTTAGGCAAGGAAGATAGAAAATAGAAAATAGAAAATTAAATTTTCATTTTGTATTATCTCTCTCGTTACTTGACCAAATCACGAGATTTTTGGTTCGTTGGACTCCACTTTTGATTCTACACAACTTTATCCTAAATTTTTTGGTGTTTTGATGAAAATTTGGGAAAGCCTCAAATTGGCTGAGACTTCTCTCTCTACCCAAACTTGTAAACCCTAACCTACATATCCTCGCCTATATGTACCCCTACCTTTGGCTTCCTGGGTTTCTTGGAAACTCAATGCACACTTCAATTTCTTGTTTCATCATTGTTTTGACCTTTGATGAGTGGTTGAAGGTGTGCAGTTTGCGGTAGATATATCTTCTTACTCTCTTCAGATCCGCCCAAATAAAAGGTACCATCTTGTTCAGTTTCTTGCGCTCTTCATTTTGAGTACTTGTGTGTCGATTTTTGTTGAGTGTAGCTATTTTTCCCAAAACCCCGCAAGTAGCATGTGTTGTGTGCCGACCATGGCGTCAAGGGATGGGGGGAAAATGACCCCATGTGAGTTTCCACTTTTTCCCTACGTTCTCTCCCTTTTCCTTCTCTGCTTCGCGCCAGGGGCAGCTTCATCTTTTCGATTTGTTTTGATCCGCGTCTTTGACTGGCCTTGACCGGTGCTAGCTTAGCAGCCAGCGAGGCGGGCCACTAACTTAGCCATCGATTATTGGGCCAAGAAGCAGGCCCTTCCCCTCTCCCTCTCCCTCTCTCTCTCGCTCTCTCTCTCTCTCTCTCTCTCAGTTTCAAACGCATATGCCTACGTGGCAATTTATCATTGGTATGTTTTAGAAACTTCATGTCTTTTTATTCGTTAGTCAAAAAATAAAAGTAAAATATATTTTGGAATCAAAAAAAGATGAGCTATCTAATAAAAATATTTTTGACGCTTGATTCTGAGTTTTTTGACAAAGTATTTTTGGGAATGGTTTAATTAACTAAAAATATCTTTAAAAGTCTATATCTTCAAACCACATAAAATTATATGTTGCTTTGATCAGAAGAAGCTAACTAAGACAGCAGTGATGGTTTCAGGACCTAAATCGATGTTTTGTAAAAAAAGTTGGTAGTTGTGGGGTTTTAAGTCCTTAATGAATGTGCATAGTTCTAGTATATGAATATGATAATGATATTAGGACAAGTGGACCCTGATCTCATTTGAAGGTTCTGAAATGTGGTTTCTAGGACTCTAAGGAAGAGGTATGTGCATCTAACACACTTTAGTTGGGAAATTTTATGCCTTAACCCATTCTTTCCTAATGAGGCTTAATTTGACCTAATCTTCTATTCTTGAAACTCTAATTTCTTGTGCCTCAAATTAGATCATTGTTTCTTATTTTTTGTGTTTTAAGCCCCACTTCCATACTTATTGAATCACATGATTATTCTTGCCATAAATACTTTTCTAGCATGTAGATTTATGTTCTATTTAATTTAAAGTAGTGGTACTTATGTACAACCACCCACAGAGGGCGTGTATTTATTCACCCTGGGGAATGTATTTATTCTCCCATATTATTGTAGGTAATTGGGAATGTCTTATTCTCCCCTCACCTAAGGTTAGAGGTCTGGTAGGTGCCTCAACCCTACTTAGTTAGGTAGACATAATTATCTTACATGCAAATCACTTTTAATATAATTGTTAATGGCAAGTTTCTTTTGATATAGCCTCATACTCTTGATATCTTCATCTTATGATGAACCCTAGCCTTCTTTTACATGCTTTACTTTTCTTGTTATCCTAGACTAGTTTTGTGACACACATACCTTGTTTTTCCTTTCCTTTTTGCTGGGTGCCTTCCCAACCACCCAGGTGTTGAGCAAGGTGATGGAGAAGACAAGGAGAACATAGCTTTGGCTTGGACCTAGCTGATGAAGATGTTGCTTGGAGACAAGATTGTAGTAGTCTAGACTTCCCTCTATATAGATCCTAATTGTGTATCTTGATGTAAACCCTAATGGGAGAATTAGATGTATTTTTGTAAACCTTTATATGAAATTGAATATAGTCAGTAATTTTTATTCCACTGCTTTCCAATGGTCTTTTTGTATACCAATATTTTTAAATTTGGAAAATTTATGCCCATTCCATCATACCTTTGAGTGTGTTTGGAATCGATGTCAATTCTTCACATTTTTAGTAAAGGGGTGATTTCACTCTTTTACATGAACCCACACATAAATTAAGGTGTAACCATTGGGTTATATCATACTAGGGTTTCAACAACAATAAAAGAGTACTCCATGATTGTATTAGTCATTCAAGGACTATTCATACCCAATTACCATCATTTAGTTATATTAAAGCTAGGTATACCAAGTTATACCTCATCAGGGTTACCCATTAATTCATTATGGTGATTATAAATCATAATCATACGAGGAAAAGGGTAAGACTACAAGTTTAAGGCATTGAACTATCAAATTCTTATCATCAAAATCATAACATTACACTAGATGCTTCATCCAAAACAATGGGAATATTGAGGCATCAACTTCTAACCATTAAATGTTGAAAAGGTAAAGCCATTGGTCGTTTACATAGGTAAACATATTGAACAAACCACCCATGAATTCATTGAGTTGTGCTCTAGAAAGAATCACCATCTAACCCTAGACATCCCTTGATTAATAACATAAAAAGTTCCATTGAGAGTAGGGTAAAACCCACAAACGATTGTTTATTTAAAACAAGTTGTCTCTAAATGAGATTCTTAAGTTGATCTCATAAAGGAAACCATTTAAATCACTTTATTAGGACCAACATCTTACATTTAGGCATCATTCCAATATATTGGATAAATAAACATTAGATCTTAACCATTAGGTCAAGTTCATATATTAAAATCATCAATTGGAGTATAGGTTCGACCATTGCATCAAATGACCCAAGAAACCATTGGTTTAAAGCTTAATTGATGCTACACCTACATTCTTGACTCACCATAGGTTGTGGATACCTGATCCACCATCAGTAGTGACCATTAAGTCACCATAGGTTGTTAGATCAGCACTATATTCATTAATCACCATCGAATATCAAACTAATATCACCATTGATTGATAGCATCACTAGGGTACTTAGTTGTTAATCACTAAGCTTCTAATTAGGCCAAGACCTGACCTCAGGGGCGAACGTCAGTTGACACCCTTGGTCACCACCATCAGTTGTCATAAATACAACACCATCGGTTGTTACAATGGTACCACCACTGAGTCGTGTGTTTATAGAAGAAATCAGCTTTAAACTCTAAAATTGACCATTGGTTGATAGGTGTTTAGCACCATCAGTTGTCAAACCAACCTGATCCAATTCATATTAGACCTTAGGAATAATGTAAACATGATCACATGTTCATATAGAACTGAAATCAAAATAGGGAACATTATAAAAATCGAAATCCAAGTCAAGCATAGCTTTTTAGTGCATGGATCATCATTTAAAAGCAAGAACATGAGCTAGCAAGCTTATGGTAAGCAATAAACGTGGAGAAAGTTATAAAACTTGCCTATAATTAGAAGATAAAATACCAAACAGAAGAAAACACGAGCAGGTAGGGTATAAACTCCAAGCATAAGTTGTGAACTCGTCCATCTAGCACCTTTCTTCATCAAATGAGCAAACCCTAAGCATAAGGAGCAAGAAAGGTAGGGTTTTAGAGCTTTAGAGAAATTTTTACCATGTAATAGAAAGATTCCAACATAGAGAAAGGTAGGAGGAAGGATAAAAAAGAAATAAATGGAGGAAATAAGGGGACTCTTACTCTTTTAGGTCAAGATCACTAGAAGGAAGCTTGTTAAACCCTAAAAGAGAGCAAAACAAAACCATAGGAGCTTCCACCAAGAAAATTGCCTTCTTCTTCTACCTTGGATAGGTACTCCACATATAAATAGATAGGGAATGAGGTTATTAGAAGGATAGGAGTGGTGGAAAGCAAAACTTTCATTTGGGAGCTCAAAAATAGATATATAAAGCTCTAGGATAAGGGAGAGAAGAAAGCATGAGGTGTCTAAAAAGCTCTCCATGCATCCATGGCCTTAAACTATTAAGGATACACAAGCAGCCACACAAGCATATCCCCCACCATCCATAGAGACCATCTTAGCTCGCCTTTGTCTAATTTCTAAGCCAATCAAATAAATCATTGGTTGATAGCTTCTAAAGGTAGCTCATCCATAAAGGGGTAAACCCTAAAATACCCTTGAGGAAAACACTTCCAAACCAAGGTTCAAATAGGTGCCCCATGGATCAAAAAGATCAACAATGATGAGAGAACATCCAAAGAACATAATTCAAGTGATAAATTGCAAAGAAAACCTCTCAATTGGGTAAATTGTAGAAAAGTCCAAAATGTGCATAAAATTGCATAACTTGCACAAACAGTGTCCAAATTGGACCAAACTTGAAACTTAAGCTTGTCTTATGATTGAAAAGCATATCACAAGGTTATATTAAGGTTTAAATTAAATTATGATAGTTAAGTATGTTCAATACTTTAAGCAAGGTCAGTGGTCTCTCAACCATAAACCCCTAACAGGGATTTCGCCCCCGAAATCCAAGGTAAACAAAGATGGATACTTATCATGCACATCATCCTCAATATTCCACATTGTTACTTTCATCACATGATGATTTCACATCATTCTCATAGAAGATGTATTCTTCTCCCTCAACTCTTGCATGTGTCACCTTGGTTCAACATAAGAATTGTTGTACCACATGTACATGTATGGTAGTACCTTTCAACGTTGGGACTCTATTGTCATCATAAACTATTATATTTGTTGTATCACACATCACTCAGAGGTGATACTCTCTCGATCTTACCAAACATATAGCATCATGTATCTCTTATCATATGTAACTTTATAAGGTTTCATCTCTATGCCCCTCTAATGATTGTTGTAATTAACAACTCAATCAACCATGTACACATCTCCTAATTTTCAAGAACTATGAAGCATATTTTTTAGAGGATTCTCTCATCATCTCAATGGTGAACTGACCATCTGTTTGGTTGAAGAATCATACATTTGTCTATAACCATTAACAAATATAACTTCCCGATTGATCTTGTTACGAGTAGAACAATGACATTGTCTTCATCTTATCGGGATTCCCACAACACACTTAACAGAGATATCATAGCTCCAAGAGGATACTTTAGTCAACCCCAACTCATTCTTTTTAGACTTGTCACACATAAGTATAGTTACTTCAACATTCTTAAGGTTTAGCAAAGATGTTGAGCGTGTTACTGACCATCTCTGAAATACCTTGAGATGACATTATTCAAATCTTGTTACAACTTGTAAGACATGACCTAAACACTATGTTCCTCCTATTCATAAATTCTATTGGTACATTGGTTAGTCTAAAGGACATAACCATAAACTCATCACGGTCATGTAACTTATGTCATCCATTCTAACTCTTATGTCTAAAGGATATTTTATCTTAAAGGAACACGATAGCACATGTCTACTGATCAACAAACCATCTATCTTTGATAGTGGTCTTGCCCAGCTATCATTGAACCATACACAACATTATAGAATCACTTCTATTTTTCCTTCCAAACAACATTTACAGGCTCATCATCAACTTTCTTTCTCTCTCTTTCTAAGGGAGAGGAACACTTGGAATGTTCATTTAATAAACATCTCCAACCTTCACATACTTCCCATGTTGTTGATACATCTTAGATACTAGTATTCATTACCTTGGTATCCACCACATGTGATATAAGGAACTCACATCCTTATTTCATTCACTTTTACCAACATAACAAATATCATAACATATAAGAGGAGTCTTCCTAATTATTGGAAGGTTTAAAAGCAAACTCATTACAAACTTTATGATCTTGGAACCATAGTCCAAGAAACCTTATGCTATAATAAGCTATCCACCCTCATGTTTACAACAAATCCACACACACCAAGCGGCAATGATCCATTTGAAAGTTGTTCCCTAGAAAGTAAGGACACAAAGGTAAACACACTTCCCACATCATAGCAACATTGTTCAAGGGTCACTAGCAAAAAGGTAACCGATTCTATTTTCATTATGCAAGTTACAGCTTCTTATGTATCATTTTACCTTTTTCATTTCGGGTTCCTTGCCATTAGCATAGGAATCATCATGATTAGCATATCTCACTACTCCTTCCTGGATGACTATTTATCACACTTGGGTATGTTTTCTTATTTTATTATGTTTTTCAACCACTTATCAATAGGTAAATCATCATATTCCACATTTTCATCATTAGACATGGATCATCTCCCTTAATTTATTTTAAACGCCATACTGATTTTACATTAACACTTTCTTACACACATAGGCTAGTCTGAGGTTAACTCGGGTTCTACCTTATTACTTTGTCATTGTTCTCATTTATCTTCTCATATTATACTTATCATTGGAGTTCTCTCCATTTTATGTGGATTTAATACCTAGAAACACTTTATAAGCACAAACTTATCTATCTTTTACGTTATTATCTTCTTGAATCACATCTTCAAGAACTCCGCTTTTGCTTATTTGTATTCAGATTTAGATTTCATGGTGTTGTATCTTTATCTTATAGTTACCAGACATTCAATTTTTGATAGATAATGATGCAATCCTAATCTTCTTTAAGGTAGGATTGAGATATTTACATCATGATTTCTTATTCAATATTCTCTTTAGATTGTCTCAAAATGACTACTTGATCATAGTAATCAGAAAGATAACAATCTAAGAGTTCCATACTTACCTTTTCTTCAATAATTGAATAGTTGACCAGGGCATCCAAGTGTTGAGATTAGGTAGTATGCACAATATTTTCATGCCATGTTCCTTACTTAAACATCATCATGGTCCCAAGTCCTAGTTTCCATGTAAACTCGATGAACCTAAAGATCTGATACCAACTTGTAAGAACTCATTACACTAAACGAGATTACTCAAAACAGAAAACACAATCGATCACCAATTAACCACATACCCCAAAAATATGGCTAAATTAAAATCAATTTCAACATCAATGCCCGCTCAAAAACATTTGCATAAGAGCCCAATATCTTTCTTGTATCCATAGTATGACAAGAATTTGATACAAATTGTTCTATCGCCTTAGCCACAACATATATACATAGGAGAACAATATTTGTATATGCCACACAAACAAGCATTAACATGCTAACAAAATTCTAATTTGTTTGAAACACCATATACAAACTTTTCCTGCCCAGACCTAAGAGTACAGGGAGGACTCTTGGACACACTAGACATATAATCAACTTTCTCACATATTCATTACTATAGCTTCTCTTTACAGCCACAGTTTTGTTTTCATCACTTCTGATTACCTAAAAAGATGTACTGTATATTTGTAATTTTTCACATGCTATTTTATATTGCTTTTTGTGCACTTGCTGTTCATTTTCATATTTTGTGCATGATTTATTAATATTAGCCTATGTTACTCAATTGCATCAAATAAGTATAATTTTAATTTTTTTAATGATTTATTATATTCCAAGTACTTATGTACATTTTTGTGCCTTTTAGGTACCATAAAAGTGTCACAGATTTGATACTACCGACTTCACAAGTTGGTACTACCGAATTCACATCAGTAAATGACTCTAGAAATTGCACAAACTCAGTACTACCGAGTCCAAAAGTCGGTACCACTGACGTTGCATCAGAGATGGAGCAAATTCGACTTCCAGACTCGGTACTACCGAGTTCTAAAGTCGGTACTACCGAATTTGCCCGATAAGGCAGTATGAAAATCAAGTTTTAATTTGACGATTGAGGATTTATTTCACCCTAAGTCACTTCTATGATTTAAGGGGAGTTCGGCCAGACCTAATCTATCATGTTCTATTCCATTGCACTACGGCTACAGCACATGTGAGGAGAACGAGGAGGAGAACTACATATTCAGGAGGTTCTGGGCATGTTTGGCGGGTAGAAATTGTAGATTGTGGATTCGTTTGTTGGTGTGGAGCGTTCTAACCACGTTTCTCCAGGGGTTCATCCATTTTTCTATGTTTTTCACATTTTTCCTTCTTTCTAGAATGTTTTTGTCCATGGAAACTATGAGGGGCTAATCCCTGTGTTCTTTAGGACCTGGGAGTAGCCCACTTGTACATTGTATATAGATCTTTTGCATTAGTATATTGTTTTCTCCTTATTCTTGGGCATTTTGCTATGAAATCATATTCAATTATCTATGTTGCATACCATAGGTGATTAATTAGATCTTTGATAACTTTGTGAGGAGGATTAAGGATTGGAAATCCATAGTAACACATGTTTATATCACCCTTTGGGAAAAGTGGCTTACGAATGTGAAGAGATTACCTAGAGATTTTTCGTAAAGCACCTAACTAATCAACCAATTACTATGGAAATAGGATTGGCATTAGCATAAGTAGTGAACTACACTGTGGGAGTGGGTAGTTCTTGCTACAGGCTGTTTGTCCAAGAGTGGGAGGAAAATATATTAATCTTAAATTAAAATTGTAGTTTCAATCATGGTGAAACCATGATCCTAGATAATTTCTTCTCATTACGATCACAAACCATTAATTTAGTTTTCTTTCTTGTAATTAGTTTAATAACTCTCAAATTAAAGTTTTCTTCGACTTAGCTGATCAAAAGCAGTTAGTAGTAGTTTCTTGAATTATGTTTCCTCGTGTTCAATATCCGAGCCTCTTTGGCATGTATTACTTTGACACGTACACTTGTGTTTAACATGTATGACATTTTAGTCGTGTCAAGTTTTTGGCGCCATTGTCAGGGAAACAGCATATTCAAGCACTATGAGTGTTGTGATCGGCCACTCTAGACCACCCTCTTTATTTTTATTTTATTCTTTCTAAAGTGGAACAACAAATATTTTTTTGATTCAATCATTAGTATCTCGTTCTCACATTGAATTCACAAATTTCAAGTGCTAGTGCATGGTTCATACATGAACCACTAATTACACTCCCAGAGAAAATCCACAACCAGAAAGTATGGGTGATGCAGAAGAATAACAAACCATCTGGGACAAGATCAAGGCATCATCCTCAATAGCTCAGCATGGGCCAATCAAGTGGCAAACGATAAATGTGAGAAGCTATAAGATTGATCCTGGGCTAGTGGCATTGGTTAAGAAACATGCTTTCCATGGCCACAGTATTGAAGACCCAATGACTCACATCAGCAATTTTGTTGAAATTTGTGACATGGTGAAGATAGACAAAGTTCTTGCCACTGTGATATACATAAATTGTTTCCATCATCCTTGGCGGACAGTGCTAAGTCCTAGTTTTGTAACCTAAAGTTAGAATCTATAGAGACATGGGACCATATGATAGACACTTTCTTTGAGTGCTATTTCCCTCCACAAAAGACAAATGAATTGACATGAAAGATTTACAACTTCAAGCAACATGCTGAAGAGTCATACTCAGAGGCTTGGGAGGGCTTTCATAACATGTTGTGGAAGGTGCCTCGCCATGGTATAGATTTATATGGCCAAGCAAAGACCTTCTACTATGACCTACATCAGGGTGAGAGGACCACTCTGGACAGTGCAAGATCTAGATTTTTCTTGAACAACAAGACTTCTAGATGCCATGAGATCTTAAAGAAAATAGCTAAGAACCAGTCATGGGTGAAGAAAAAGAATGTCCGGCAACCATTAAAAGCGCTGAAGAATCTAAAGTCATTTTGGCATTGAATGAGAAGCTTGACCTCATCGCCATGAAGTTGTGCCAGAAGGATGTAACATCATCTGGGGGTGAAGAAGAGAATTGTATGTATATGCACCAGCAGTACCAGCAAAACAGGGGCCCTAGCAAGATTGACAAAATTGAGAACGTGTTAGGAAAGTTGGTGAGCCAAAATGAAGTACTTATGGGTCAGACACAGAGGGAGCTGCAAAGCCAAGGTGCCCAAATCTGCAACATTGAATGTCAAATTTCTCAGTTAGCAGCAGAAGTAGCTTCCTTGAAGATGTCCATTCATCAAGGAGCACCTGGGAATGTAGTTGTAGCACATCAACATCATCAAGCAAAATTCCTCTCTATTGTCGAAGAGTGAGAACATATCGAAGAGGCACACAAGAAACACACTCAGGAGTATGATTGGGAGTATGTGCCTAAAGTCCCATTTCCTCACAGTCTATTTGGATTACCCAAGAGGATGCAGAGCTCCAGTGGATAGAGTACCGGAAGGTTCCATTTCTGTTAAACCACCGACTACAGTTCTAGAGAGGGTACCTATTTGATTCAGCCCTATTTTCGGGCTTAATCTTGTGTCTTTTTGCTCTTCAATCACATCTATACCTGTTAGATTGCATGTCATTCCCCCTAATATGCTGATTTGTGTAAAATGCACTTATGGGCATTATTTGCATGTTTTTTAGGCATTTGGACCACGTTTGATGGAAGAGAGAGAGAAGGGGCGATCCTAGGGTTCCTCCGCACTTGGAGAGGCCCAGAGTGAAGTCTGATGCTCCCTCGACCTACCCATAGTGGCCAAAGATCAATTGAAGCAAATATGTCCAAGAAAAGTCAAAGACCCAAGTCAAAGTGCAGCCCCAGGACTCAGCACGGTCGTGGTACAACAAAACGGCCATGCTAGGTCACATAGAAATCGACAGGTTCAACCTCCAAATCAAGCAGAAGGCAGCACGGCCATGGTGGAACAAAACGGCTGTGCCAGTGACAGACACCACGGCCGTGCACCACAAAATGGCTGTGGCGCAGCAGAGCAAAACGGTTGTGCAGCAGTACCATGACCACATCAACCAGGCCCACCACGGCTGTTCCAGCCACCACGGGCGTGGCACACCACCTCCACCACGGTCGTGTTAACCCACCACGGCCGTGGCCGTTTTGACAAAACCCTATAACTGTGCAATTTTAATTCCCACGATCGTGCCCCTACACCACGGCCGTGGCCTACCCTTCCCACCACGGTCGTGGTACCCCACCACGGCCGTGCTACTCACAGAATCCAGCCATTTTTCCACTACTTTCCCCATTTTCCCCTAACTTAACCTACTGCTTCCCCCACACCTATATATACCTAGGTGGTGGCTGGGGCACGAACTTGGCTACCTTCTACCCCTTCCTTGCTCCCCAAATCACCACCCACTCCATTCCACTCAACCTCCACCTCAAATCCACTCCATTTCACCATTTCCACTACATAACCCCCCATATCTAAGCCTTCCATCCACTTCCCACCATCATCCCACTCCATTCATCCAAGAAGAAGAAGGAGGAGGACCTTGCAGCTGCTGGAGAGGAGCAGTCCTTCATCTACACCGAGCTCCATGGCTTCTTCTACCTCTTTCTTCTCTCTTTTTGTATTTTGCTTTGTTATGAGTAACTAGGTCCCTTGGGTGGGATGTTTGGGGGGAAATATGTTACTTTGATACCATGTTGGGGGAAAATGACATGTAAACTTTGTAATTTCATTTGTTAATGATTATATTCTATTTGCATCTCTTTCTCCATGAATTGCTTGTTGGTTTGTGTGTGAAATCACCTAGGAATTTAGGCAAATTGCTTATATGTGTGAATTTTGGGATTTGCCCCTAGGTCCAATTCTTGGATCCCTAGGTTGCCTCCCATCTTCCTACATCCTAATCAATCTCCCTAAACCTAAGTGAGAGATCTAAGTAGCTAGATTAGATAATTCTAGTGCAATTAGCATGGAGCCTTCTCAAGGCTAGAATGTGGGGGAATTGGGGTCCAAAACCCTAATCTCACCTCCCCATTACTACCCTCGGCCCCTAATTGCTCTAGGAATGTCTAATATAGAAACCTAGACTTGATTAGACTCTAATTGGATTGAAACTAACCCCTAACCCAATTGAGCCTCGTAAGGGTAGTAGGGGGTGTTAGGGACTAGTTCCCTTATACACAACCTAGCATATCCATGGCCAGTTAGTAGCTTAGGTTAATCCATTAGACTCTAACTTGTTGTTTGGTTTGGATAATCTAAATGGAATCATAATGTTCATATGTCACCCCCAACTTAAGTGATAAGTTCATACCCCTAAACAGCTCACACATCTCTTTACTGCTTAAAACCTTAGTTTTGTGCTTGCTTAGCTTAGTTAGTTCTTTTGTTTCTTAGTTAGCTTCTTGCCTTGCTCTTGCCTTGTTTATGCTAGTTTAGTTCTTTAATTGTTCTTTTGCTTCTCTATTTCTTGCCTTAGTGTAAATTGCCTTTTCCTACCTAGCTTAATCTTTCCTTGCTTGCTTAGTCTTAATTCAGTCTAGGGTTAACATAGATTTCATTCTTTCCTTTAAATTGCTTGTTTATCCTTAGTTAACAATCCAAATCAACCTTCAAACCCTTAACCCTAGTCTCCACAGTAGGAACCTAGACAAACTAACCTAGCTCTAGTGCCCCCTCTTTTCCCTGTGGATCGACCCTATACTCGCCACCTTCCTATACTACGACATGACCTCATGTGCTTGCGGGTGTAGTGTTTTAGTGTGAGTAGGTGTTAAGTTAGGTTTATAAATTTCGAAAGCAAGTTCCCATCCCGTGTGTTCCGACCTCGTGGGGTGCATCTAGTCGGGTCAAATCGGCTAGTGTGTTGCACCTCTAGCGGAATCGCACCAAGCTTTCTGGCGCTATTGCCGGGGATTAGAGGCACTCGGCCTAGCTAGTTAGTTTTGCTTTGACTTTTCCTAATGACCTCATCATTGCTATTCTTTATTCATTACTCTTTGCATTCTTTGTGTATATTTGTTTACTAACTTGTTTTCTTTTGTTTGGTTGTGCTTTGTGCATGTAACACGCCATTCGGGAGGAAACAAGATGGAAGACCAAAGTGCACCTCACAAGCCGCTTCAAGACTACCTCATGCCTAGCAACTACAAATTGCCAATTGCTAGCAGGGTTGATCAAATGCCAGGGGAGCAATTCTCTATTCCTCCAGGTCTTCTTGGGATCCTGCCCATCTTCTACAGCTCGGAGAGTGAGAACCCCTACAAGCACATAGACTCCTTTCTTGAAGTATGCTCCACCTTCAGGACGTCGATGCCTAGTGATGATACAATTCGGTTGACCTTGTTCTCCTTCTCCCTCAAATATAGAGCTAAAGACTGGTATGACTCAAGAAAGGACATCATGAGTTGGGAAACAATGAAGAATGCTTTCTTGAGACAGTTCTACTCTATAGCAAGGTTGACACAAATGCGGCGTTCCGTGACAAATTTTAGTCAAATGGGAGATGAGCAGTTTCATAATGCATGGGAGAGATTCAAGAAGCTGTTAAGAGAGTGTCCTCACCATGAGATCCCTTTGTGGCAGCTAGTTCAATCATTCTACTCTGGTTTGTCTCTAAAGGACCAAGACACATTGGACTCTTCTTGTGGAGGAGTTTTCATGGCTAGGCCACCTGAGGAGATATGGCCTTTGTTTGAGCAGTTGGCTGAAGGATCAAGAATTCGAGCTTCTAGCATGATGAATGAAAGGGGTATGCCTTTGGTGTGACACCTCCTACTCATGATGACTCAAGCCCGCAAGTGATGAAGATTCTTGGTGACATGGTGAACTTCATGAAGAACCAGGTGACAAATGCTCCTTTCCTCCCGGTCAATTCTA
Source organism: Alisma plantago-aquatica (assembly GCA_963693085.1). Taxonomy (NCBI): domain Eukaryota; kingdom Viridiplantae; phylum Streptophyta; class Magnoliopsida; order Alismatales; family Alismataceae; genus Alisma; species Alisma plantago-aquatica. The sequence continues at coordinate 22,302,509 of OY856410.1, forward strand.
TTGAGTTCTATGGGGAAGAAAACAAGACACCTCACTCCTATAGCTACCAGGAACCACAAAGTCCCACATACAGCTCAAGGTTTGAGGAAGAGGTTCTTTCTAGATTGAGAGTGTTTGATGATGTTCAAAGGGATGTTGCAAGGTTAGAAGAGAGAATAGAGCAACTATCTTCTATAATCGCTCTCCAAGAGGAAAAATTATCTTCAAGACCCATCGTGAGCCACCATGAAGCAAGTGGACCCATACCATCTTCATAAGTTTTCTACAGTCCACCCCCCATGCAAGTGCACCCCATTCACTCCTTCTAAGGCTATCCCCAGCCTTACACTCCTCCACCACCTCCCTCACCTCAAATTTCACAAAACTTCACTTTCCAGCCCCAATTCTCTCCTCCTCCTCAATTCCCTTCTCCACCTCAATTTCAACCCCAAGTGCCACCTCCACCTCCTCCACAGCCACAACATGCTCCCCCTCCCCTTCATGAGCAAGGTAGTGCTATGACAGTTCTAAGGAGTGGGAAAACTCTTGAGCAGCCCACAAGTCAAAGAAAGGTTGATGAAGCAAAGCAAAGGCAGCCAAGTGGTGATACTGTGATTGATATTGCTGAAGATGATGTTGTGATACCGTATGTTGAGTTTGGGATTCCATGTGATCCACCACATATCCCTTTTGCAGGTCCTACCATCCCTAGCGTTCCGCCTCATGTTCATGTAAGTGCAGAAAAAATTAGTGATCCTCCATTTGTAGAAGCACTAAATGAGCCACCGGAATTGAAAAGGAGGCAAAAGCACAATGTTGACATTCTTGAGGTGTTTTGCCAAGTAAAGGTGAACATTCCACTTTTGGATGCTATCAAGAAAATCCCATCATATGCCAAGTTCCTCAAGAACCTATGCACTGTGAAAAGAAGGTCAACGGGCAGGATTCCAAAGAGGGTGAGACTGAATGAACAAGTGAGTTCCATCATACAACACTCACTTCCCATGAAGAGAAAGGATCCAGGAGCCCCCACTCATACCTAGTTACATAGGGGGACATCGCATAGATAGGTCCTTGCTTGATTTGGGATCTAGTGTGAATTTGATGCCATATCATGTCTATGTTGAGCTGGGCTTAGGAAAGTTGAAGCCGGCACATTTCACTCTCCAGTTGGCAGATAGATCCATAAAAGTGCCTAGAGGTAGAGTGGATTATGTCTTGGTAATGATAGACAAGGAAAAAGGCGTGGTGTTCCCGGCGGATTTCATTGTACTTGATATGGAGCCGGAGGATAGGAAGATTCCCATCATCTTGGGGAGGTCGTTCTTATCTACAGCTGATGTCGACATTCATGTACGTAGTGGCACCATGACAGTCTCATTCATGGACATTAAGATCAACATTAACATGTACAAGACCCCAACCCGGTGAGTCCGAGATAGGGATATTGGACATGGTCACTTCACAAGTCCAAATGCGCATTTGAGAGAAGGACATCAAGGTGAAGAAGTTAATGATGATTATTGTGATCAAAGGGATGAGGAAAACAGATTGAGTGCAAAGGAAGGATGCATGTTTTGCAAGAATGGACACATGAGAATGCCAAACGGATGAAATTTGAAGAATCACCAAGAAGCCTAGCTGAAGGCAAGAAACTCAGCGCTTGTGGGAGGCAACCCACCTAGGTTTGGGAATTTTAGACCCAAACTACATTTTTGATACTTTTTCTTTGTTTTTACATTTTTCCAAGAAAGCACACACTCATATTTGATAGTTTTTGTATAGTTTTGATATGTGCAGGCGAGAACAGAGTGAAACGAAGAAGAATAGATGAAAGTTTGACAACGCATCAATAGAATATCAACTTGAGATCTATTTTTGATGTTTGAACAAGATTCGAGTCTCCTACTGCTGTTACAGTGCCCAACACAGCCGTAGTACATCAACACGGCTGTGGTGGTGCACTCACATTCAACAAAGAAATGATTAGAAAATTGCGAAAATCGGCTAAGTTTCGAACCAGGTCAGCACGACCGTGGTACACGATGCCACCACGGCCGTGCCGCGCAGCACGGACGTGCAGCAGCCCGATTCCAGCATATTTAAGTCAAATCTGCAAAACTTTTTTTCACTTGCTCATTTCTCTGAAGAACAGAACGGTCGTGCCCTGCGCCCTAGCGACTGTGCAGCGCCCCGCCCGCCCATTCCAACCCTCGAATCCCCACCAAATCACCCCCAAACCATTCCCAATCACTCCCCTACCATTTCCACTACCTTAATCTCCAGATCCCACCCATTTCCATCCACAAACGCACCACTCTCTTTCCATTCCGCCCCAACAGCCCCGTTCTTCGGAGAAATCCGAATTTTTCTAATTCCACCTCCATTTTTGAGCAAGAATGAAGAAGTTTGCAAGGAAGGCAGTAGAGAAGACTAGGGGTGTCATCCCCTACCAAAGGAAGCCAAGGAACAGCCACCCCCAGTTGACGGAGGCGGAATTGGATGCCATAGTGGATCCTATCACTGAAGAAGCCACCGTACAGCCATAGTGGGGGACACCATCTTCGTCGCAGCCACCGTCGTCTGCCTCCCGACACTCCGTCTCATCCGAGAGACCTTCCGCCTCAGCCGCGCGGCCGTCAATTTCAGTCGCACGGCCATCCGTCTCCTCCGCGGCACAACCAGAGCCCGAGTCGCGGCCACGACTATGACCCCGTCGACGGCTCGTGCTAGCTGATGAAGATGATACTGACATGCCTGAAGTTGAGCAGCAACCAAGCCCGCCACAACGCCCGTTTTCACAGCCAGAGGTTACTACAGGCAGGGCAAAGGAGCCCAAGCACCCTGGGTGCCTGACACGTAGAGTGTTAGCTACTCGATACGCATGCCAAATGTCAATGGAGGCAATGGGGTTCTTTGTCTGTTTTCAAGAATTGATGGAAAAATTGGGGCTTTTTGAAATATTGACACTGCAGCAGGAGTCATACATTGAGTTAACGCAACAGTTCTTTGCCATGCTAGAGAAAGCAACAAATGATGGTGAGAATGCAATTAAGGTAACGATTGGAGATAAGAGGTGGAAAATAACCTCAGAGATGCTAAATCAGATTTTTGCCCCAAGTGGAGAGATGGTTGCCCTCCTAGATGGAGGAAGGATAGAAAATGACCCTAGTTCCACGTATCCAGCCATGTGGAAGTGCTTCACCGGCCAAAGTACATTTGTAGCAGGGAAATCAAAGACAAGTGGTATTCACTGCCCATTTCTCCACTATGTTCAGAAGGTGTTGGCAAACACCATCTTTGGCAGGTACGAAAATCAAGGCAGCTGCACCAACAAAGATCTTTTTGTGCTTGGTTGGATGGCAAAGGAGAGACATGTGAACCTGGGGGCGTTATTGATTGATCACATGAGGACAATCCCATCCAAGAGCACAAATCCATTTATAATGGGAGGGATTGTAACATCTATTGCCACTGCCTTGGGGCATGACATGACAGGATATACAAAGGAAGAGGGTGGCAAGTTGGTTGATTTGCACTACCTGGCTCGCTCATCCATGATTACGGTTACGGATCAGAAGATCATTTACCAAATCAACCCACCTTACCCAGGAGTCACATTGGAGCTGCCTTACCATACTCCTCCCCTATGGCACAGTTTGGACCAATGCTAGATTTTCTAGAAAAGTTGAGGAGGTACGAGGAGGAGAACCCCAAAGGAGAGGAAATCCCCAAGGTGAGGTTTGTAGGGAGTCCAGGAGAGCCTTCACAGGCGGCAGAGTAGAGGCGGACGGCAGAGGAGAGAGCGGCAAGACGGGTGAGGCAAAGAGAAGAAAGAATGGGAGCGTCAGAGCCACAGCAGCCTTCAGTGAATGCATATGATATGGGTACCATCCATGCACAGCTGGAGGGCATTCAGGCGACGCAGGACAGAATTCTACAGGCACATGAGGGCTTTCAGAGGACACAAGATGCCATGTGGTTGGACCACCAGCATATGCATTACTAGGTCAACCACCTTTATCAGTTTCACAATGCCCAGGCCCAGAGGAACCCACAGTGGGGTGAAGACTGGTGGAGTTCTTTATCAGCTTTTCAGGACAGCTATCCGCCTCCACAGTCAGACTACTAGGGCGCCTTCTACAGGCAGGGAGGAGCACCTCCACCACCTCCGCAGTGACCATCTACCCTATCACCCTAGACTTTAGTGTCATGCTGAGGACAGCATGGTTCAAAAGTTTGGGGTGGTAGGGCGGTATGCCCTCATTCTTCGTTCACTCATTTTTGCATCTCATCTGCTATTTTACTTTTTGTGAGTTGCTTTTCATTTCTTTTTCTTGACCTGCTATCTAGTCTAGAATTTTACTGCTTTGCACACCTGCATTCCATGTAGTTTACCTTATTGTCATTTTTTGTGTAATTTTTGAAAAAATTGCTCTTTTTGCCATGCATTGCATATCATGTAGATTTTTGGTAATTTTTGCATGTTTTAGCTAGGATTTGCTTGTTTGCTGTTTTAAGTTCAATAATATAGGCTTAGATGTGATTGAAGGAAACCCCGCTCCATTTTGGCCAATTTTGCCCAAATTTGGAATTTCTTGTCTAAAAGTTGTGTTTTGACCCAATCTCTACTATTTTGAATTAAAATGTGGACCTTTGACAAATGCAAGTGAATCACCATTGTTTGTTGCTAAGTGGTATCAATGTTTGACTCTTTACATGTGCATCACCTCTCTTAGGATTGTGATTGAATTGGTTGAATTGTGAAATTGAGCAAGCTTTGAACGCTTAGTGTTTGTGGAATTACTTGTTTGATATATCAATTTCATTTTGTTCATTCATGTGGTGTGATATCTTGGATGAAGTGTTGGATTAATTTTCATGCAGGATGTCTTATGTGGAAAATCATACCAATGACCCCCCTTTGACCCGACTATTCTTCCACCATCTTCATACCCCTCCGCCTCATAAAAAGATGCCAAAGTGCACATATTAGCTGTGGCCACCTCCAAAAGTTTGGGGTGGCCACATCTTGATCTCCTTGCTTCACTCTATCCACCATTTGCCCTATCTACACCAAGGGCAAGAAAGAAAAAAAATGCAAAATGCAAAAATAAAATAAAAGGATGCTCCTGTTTAAGAGCATTCAAATAAAGAAAAGATGAGTGTGTAAAAACACTCCAAAAATCTTACCGCAACCCTTTCTTCCACTTTCATACCCATTGAGCTAGGAAACATCAAACTTAGCTCAATTTACCCTTTTCCGTAGCCACGTGGGTCATTTGGTGTGATTTGAGATATAAGACTGAATGCATGAATGTGAAACAACACTCCTAGTCATTCTTGATTAACGCCACCATGAAACGGTTTACCCAAAACTTAATGGAAGAAATATGGATAACTTGTATATTCTATGCGCTATATTTGAAGTTCATATGCTTTGTGCTTTTTTTTCATGATTGGGCTGTGAAAAAAGGAGAGGAGAGAGGTGAAATGCATGTACTCAGTCATTATTGATCCCATTCAGCAACAATCGTCTTTTATATTGCATTTGTCATTTCTTTTTGTGAAAGTTTGTAGAGAGATTGAGTAGGAGCATACTTGAGGACAAGTATGTTTTAAGTTTGGGGTGGTGATTCAGCCCTATTTTAGGGCTTAATCTTGTGTCTTTTTGCTCTTCAATCACATCTATACCTGTTAGATTGCATGTCATTCCCCCTAATATGCTTATTTGTGTAAAATGCACTTATGGGCATTATTTGCATGTTTTTCAGGCATTTGGACCACGTTTGATGGAAGAGAGAGAGAAGGGGCGATCCTAGGGTTCCTCCGCACTTGGAGAGGCCCAGAGTGAAGTATGATGCTCCCTCGACCTACCCATAGTGGCCAAAGATCAATTGAAGCAAAGATGTCCAAGAAAAGTCAAAGACCCAAGTCAAAGTGCTGCCCCAGGACTCAGCACGGCCGTGGTACAACAAAACGGCCATGTTAGGTCACTTAGAAATCGACAGGTTCAACCTCCAAATCAAGCAGAAGGCAGCACGGCCGTGGTGGAACAAAACGGTCATGCCAGTGATAGACACCACGGCTGTGCACCACAAAATGGTTGTGGCGCAGCAGAGCAAAATGGCTGTGCAGCAGTACCACAACCACATCAACCAGGCCCACCACGATCGTTCCAGCCACCACGGTTGTGGCACACCACCTCCACCACGGCCGTGTTAACCCACCACGGCCGTGGCCGTTTTGACAAAACCCTATAACTGTGCAATTTTAATTCCCACGACCGTGCCCCTACACCACGTTCGTGGCCTACCCTGCCCACCACAGCCGTGGTATCCCACCACGGCCGTGCTACTCACAGAATCCAGCCATTTTTCTACTGCTTTCCCCATTTTGCCCCTAACTTAACCTAGTGCTTCCCCCACACCTATATATACCTAGGTGGCAGCTGGGGCACGAACGTGGCTACCTTCTACCCCTTCCTAGCTCCCCAAATCACCACCCACTCCATTCCACTCCACCTCCACCTCAAATCCACTCCATTTCACCATTTCCACTACATAACCCCCCATATCTAAGCCTTCCATCCACTTCCCACCATCATCCCACTCCATTCCATCCAAGAAGAAGGAGGAGGACGACCTTGCAGCTGCTGGAGAGGAGGAATCCTTCATCTACACCGAGCTCCATGGCTTCTTCTACCTCTTTCTTCTCTCTTTTTGTATTTTGCTTTGTTATGAGTAGCTAGGCCCCTTGGGTGGGCTGTTTGGGGGAAAATATGTTACTTTGATACCATGTTGGGGGAAAATGACATGTAAACTTTGTAATTTCATTTGTTAATGATTATATTCTATTTGCATCTCTTTCTCCATGAATTGCTTATTGGTTTGTGTGTGAAATCACCTAGGAATTTAGGCAAATTGCTTATATGTGTGAATTTTGGGATTTGCCCCTAGGTCCAATTCTTGGATCCCTAGGTTGCCTCCCATCTTCCTACATCCTAATCAATCTCCCTAAACCTAAGTGAGAGATCTAAGTAGCTAGATTAGATAATTCTAGTGCAATTAGCATGGAGCCTTCTCAAGGCTAGAATGTGGGGGAATTGGGGTCCAAAACCCTAATCTCACCTCCCCATTACTACCCTCGGCCCCTAATTGCCCTAGGAATGTCTAATCTAGAAACCTAGACTTGATTAGACTCTAATTGGATTGAACCTAACCCCTAACCCAATTGAGCCTCGTAAGGGTAGTAGGGGGTGTTAGGGACTAGTTCCCCTATACACAACCTAGCATATCCATGGCCAGTTAATAGCTTAGGTTAATCCATTAGACTCTAACTTGTTGTTTGGTTTGGATAATCTAAATGGAATCATAATGTTCATATGTCACCCCCCAACTTAAGTGATAAGTTCATACCCCTAAACAGTCCACACATCTCTTTACTGCTTAAAACCCTAGTTTTGTGCTTGCTTAGCTTAGTTAGTTCTTTTCTTGCTTAGTTAGCTTCTTGCCTTGCTCTTGCCTTGTTTATGCTAGTTTAGTTCTTTAATTGTTCTTTTGCTTCTCTATTTCTTGCCTTAGTGTAAATTGCCTTTTCCTACCTAGCTTAATCTTTCCTTGCTTGCTTAGTCTTAATTCAGTCTAGGGTTAACATAGATTTCATTCTTGCCTTTAAATTGCTTGTTTATCCTTAGTTAACAATCCAAATCAACCTTCAAACCCTTAACCCTAGTCTCCGCAGTAGGAACCTAGCTAAACTAACCTAGCTCTAGTGCCCCCTCTTTTCCCTGTGGATCGACCCTATACTTGCCACCTTCCTATACTACGACACGACCTCGTGCGCTTGCGGGTGTAGTGTTTTAGTAGACGTAGGTATCTAGTTTAGGTTTATAAATTTTGAAAGCAAACCCCAATCCACCATGCATTCCGACCTCGTGGGGCGCATCTATTCAATCGAGTAGTGTGTTAGCACCACTAGCGAAATCGCACCACTATTCAACAAGAGCAACTGAAGGTTTTACTATGCAGTGGAATAGTCACAGTCAATAAAGGGGCACCCATAATTCATAAGGAACAGCCACCAGTAATACCATCCATAGAGGATGTGCCTATTTCTACTCCAGGTAGTGGTGCTGAAGCAAGCTTTGGGGAGAAAGTTCATAAAGGGCCATATATGCCCCCACAGAAGCGAGCAGAGAAGTTAGATGTGCCATACCCAAATAGTCTGAAGCGGAGAAAAAAGGAAGCACAGTTCAAAAAGTTTCTGGACAACTTCCAAAAGCTCCACATCAATTTACCATTGGTGGAGGCGATAGAGCAAATTCCTTCTTATGGGATATTTTTGAAAGATATCATCAAAAAAAGTGGAGGATTAAAGACACTAATGTTGTACAGAATGATGAGGTGATGAGTTTACTTATCAAGGGGAAGCTGCCAAGGAAAAGGAAGGATCCAGGATGTTTCTACATCCCATGTTCTATAGGTGGAAAGCATTTCAAGTAGGCACTATGTGATTTGGGAGCAAGCATAAATCTTATGCCTCTTACTACCTTCCAAAAGTTAGGATTGAAAGAACCAACAAGGACATCTATGACAAATGAGTTGGCGAACGGATCTATTGTGAGGCCATATGGGATATGCAATGTGTTGGTTAAAGTTGACAAGTTCATCTACTCGGTTGACTTTGTGGTGATGGATATGAAGGAGATACAAGGATTAGATATGCTTTTAGGAAGGTCGTTCCAAGCTATGGCTGATGTGATCACTTCCATTGGTAGAGGCTATTTGACACTCGGGATAGATGATGATAGAGTGGAGTTTAGATTGCCGGATGAATCTTCACCACCGTCTCATTACAACTTGAGTTGAGGAGGACCATTCATGTTGAGCCTAGGACATTAAACAAGGGCACTTATGGGAGGCAACCCATTTTTTTTTGTCATTTACTATTTATTTAGGTGTTTATCTTAGTTTTATTTCATCTTATTTTGTTATATTTTTATTTGATGTAAAGAAGATACCTTGATGCTTTTATTTGATGTGAAGATAGGGTCAAAGTTGATACTACTGAGTCCAAACTCGGTACCACCGAGTCCTTATCACTTAAAATTATGTAATCTCTATAGAAAGTCGGTATTATCACTTAAAATTTTGTAATCTCTATAGAAAGTTGGTACTACCGAATTTTTTCCCAGAGAATCACCTGGATCCTGGACCAAAGTCAGTACTACCGAGTCTAAACTCAATACTACTGAAATTTTTCAGCAAAAAGGTGACAAAAAGATACAAGAAGAAGCTATCGACATCATTGATACACATGTCGATGGGCACTAGTTTTCAAAGCTCAAAGAAGGAGAGAGAATGTCATATCTTGATGCCAAAAAGACACAAATTAGGGTCACCGACAAGAGGGATACATGCTTGCACAACTTGATACAAAGATCCACCAATCATCCACCTCCACCATCCTAAAGAGCATCTAGTATACCCGTTCCACCTCTAGGTTTGGATTTTTGACAATGAGGACATGGTCAAATTCAAGATTAGTGGAGGTAGGTGTTGTAACGGCTTTATCTTCCCTTTTTACTTGCTTTTAACTTTTATTTTTGTAATTTTTAGGATCCACAGTCTATCTAGTGTAAAGTGGAGCTTAAATTTGGTTTGTTCCTGGAAATTATCATGTGTGCTTTCAAGTTTGCAAAGGAAATTGAAAATATTTTTGTGTGCTTAGTTGTGAGTACTTGAGTAATCTCACTTAGGGGAAGTGTATGGGTTAGTCATCTTAAGGACATTTGATTTGAATGGACATCTTAATTATTCATGAAATGTGTATGAAGATGGGGTTTGATCTTGAATTGATCAAACAGTTGATGGGACCTTAAATTGAAATTTAAGAAAGAAATCCTTAGGTTACCCTGTACATAGGTCATTAGAGAGGGACATATCATAAATTCATGAAAGGCTTTGTCTCTTAGTTATATGATTCCACCCATCCTCCTCTCATTTTTTGACTCACCACCTTAAGATGAACAAGTACTCCAAATTATTTTCTCTTGTTGCATTTCATAGCATAGTAGGTGGCATGATAGTTAGTTTGTTTTTATTGCATTCGTTAAAAAAATGAAAAAATATACTAAGTTGTGTACTTAAACAATTTATGTACACATCATTCTAGTTGCATAAACAAGTACATGTAGATTGCATGCACTTTTCATCATTCATTTATATATCATGTGGGCATCATTTTCCTTCAAAATTTGAGTGCAGGGATATACATCCATACCCTCAAAAGAAGAAAAAAAAAAGAAAAAAATGAATGATATGTAGTAAAGCCCAAGCATAACACTCCATCATGCTAACATAGTGGGTCAATGAAAAAAAAAGTTTTCTAATGTTTTAAAGTTAAGAGGGAGAAAGGATGCCCTCAACTCTTCACAAAAATGAGGGAAACATACACATGATGCATTCTTTTATTTAAATTTTGTCTGTTGATTTGATGACATCTTTTGACTCATGCATCATTCTACAAATAAAGTAGGAATTAGGACTCATGCATTTTTCATTCTTTTCACCACATTGGTTCATCATGTTTTATTTTTGCATAAATGATTTGGATGAACTTGTAATTCTTCAATTGTCACCCATTTCATATTGTTCATTTCTCTTATTGATAGGCCACTTATATGATTATTCTCCTCATTCATTTTTATATGGAGAACTTCTTCCAAGTAGATTGGTAGTTAGGAAAGAGCAATGTAGAATAGGGAATCACATAATGTACCAAGTGAATGCCTGATTGATTATGATGTTAACTGCTCTCTTGATAGTGTTCATTGATCTAAGGGTGGACAACTTCTATAGAAATTTTTGGTCACTATAGAGCAGGTGATTTTTCAGTGATTAGTGAAGTCCGGTTTGGGATCTCTAAATGGGAGTAGTTGAAAAATGAAGTTCATGTTATTTGTCCTTTTGCTGACTTGTCTCAAACAGATCTGATAGTGTGTTGCTCGAGGACGAGCAACATTTCAGCTTAGGGGTGTTTGATGCATTGTATATTTTTTGCTTTTCACATGCTATTTTATATTGCTTTTTGTGCACTTATTATTCATTTTCATATTAATTTGTGCATGATTTATTAATATTAGCCAGTGTTACTCAATTGCATCAAACAAGTTTAATTTTAATAGTTTTAAAAAATTTATTATATTTTAAGTACTTATGTATATTTTTGTGCCTTTCAAGTACCACAAAAGTGTCACAGATTCGGTACTACTGACTTCACAAGTCTGTACTACCGAATTCACATCAGTAAAAGACTCCAAAAATTGCACAAACTCGGTACTACCGAGTCCTAAAGTCGGTACCACTGACTTTGCATCAGAGACCGAGCAGATTCGACTTCCAGACTCATTACTACTGAGTTCTAAAGTCAGTACTACCGAGTCTGCCTAATCAGGCAGTCCGGAAATCAAGTTTTAATCTGACAGTTGAGGATTTATTTCTCCCTAAGTCACTTCTATGACTTAAGGGGATTTCAGCCAAACATAATCTATCAAGCTCTATTCCATTTCACGGAGGCTATGGCACAGGAGAGGAGAACAGGGAGGAGAACCGCACATTCAGGAGGTTATGGGCACGTTCGGCGGGCACAAATTGCGGATTGTAGATCCGTTCATTGGTGTGAAGCGTCCTAACCACCTTTCTCTAGGGAGTTCATCGATTTTTCTATGTTCTCCACATTTTTCCTTCTTCCTAGCAAGTTTTTGTCCGTGGAAACCATGAGGGGCTAATCCCCGTGTTCTTTAGGACCCAGGAGTAGCCCGGTGGTACACTGTATATGGATCTTTTGTGTTAGTATATTGTTTTCTCCTTATTATTGGGCATGTTGCTATGAAATCGTATTGAATTATCTATGTTGCACACCATAGGTGATTAATTAGATCCTGGATAACTTTGAGAGGAGGATTAAGGATTGGAAATCCATAGTAACACATGTTTTATATCGCTCTTTGGGAAAAGTGGCTTACGAATGTGAAGAGATTACCCAAAGATTATTCATAAAGCACCTAACTAATCAACCAATTACTATGGAAATAGGATTGGCATTAGCATAGGTAGTGAACTACACTGCGGGAGTCGGTAGTTCTTGCTACTGGCTCTTTGTCCAGGAGTGGGAGTAAAACATATTAATCTTAGATTAAAATTGCAGTGTCAATCGTGGTGAAACTGTAGTCCAAGATAATTTCTCCTTGTGATCACAAACCATTAATTTAGTTTTCTTTCTTAAAATTAGTTTAATAACTCTCAAATCAAAGTTTTCTTTGGCTTAGCTAATCGAAATTAGTTAGTAGTAGTTTCTTGAATTACATTTCCCCATGTTCAATATTCGGGCCTCTTTGGCATGTATTACTTTGACACGTACACTTGCATTTTACATGTACAGTTTAGTTGGGTCACAAACCACAAGGGTGAGACCCATGTCCCAGCAAGATATATAACCTCCAACAACGTCTATTGATTCCAACATTTTTAGGTAATGAGATAGTTTAAGCAATTTAATCATATATAACAAACAAGCTCAACAACACTGATGACTACCAAAATACATAAAGGAGCAGATAATAACTATCTTCATTAGCCATACTATTCTCATATCCCTATTAATAGTATAAGGAGTCTAGCAGCATGACCATCTCTAACATCATGAATAAGTCTAGTATCATAAGCATAGCTAACAACGTCAGCATGTCTATCAAGTTGAACATATCAACATAATAAGTAGAGCTAACAATATAAGCACAACTAGCTGCATAAGCATGATAAGCAGTATAGGCATCTCTAGTTACAAAGGCATAGCTAGAAATATAAGCATAGCTAACAACATGTGATAACAAATGGCATAATCATAGACAACATTAATAATATCTCTATCAACTTAAACATGACTATTGTATGTACAAATTTATTACATGAGCATATCCACAACATAAGAATATCTACTATCTTTTAATGCATTAAACATCATCTCTATGTATAGAGAACAACAAGGGTTATCATCCAATATGAAGCATCGTGTATAACCCTAAACAGATTTGCTAGACGGCTATATTACATCTTTTATTATGCCCTGGGGAGTTTGAGTCGTACCACACAAAGTACGACCGACCCCTATAAAGGGCTATTCGGTTCCGTACAAGATCTAGGAATGTCGGTATCTTAAGATCTCTGCCCCTCGGTCAGTATGAGTAAAAAGGCAGTGACATATCAGTCAAAGTTGCCACTACAGCAACATATAGTCAAGCTAATAACCACTAATCTTCCCTTGGTACAGGTCACACAACTGGAAACTAGGGTATACAAAACCCTCTAATCTGAGGTACTTCTACAGTTGTCCTCAATCACATCAAATGTCTGAGGCATGACCATAGCCATCCTCCATAACATAATTGTGGATGACAAGGATATATCCTCAACTTTCCACCCCCACATACTCAACAGTATGTGCTCCAAGTTTCCCTTAGGAATACTCGTTTCACCATCTAGCAAGTTTTGACACTAAAGATGGCTCTATTGTACAGGCACTACATGATTAGAGTTGCACTTGATTAGTTATGCCAATTGGGTGAATTAAGGCTGCATAAAACAAATGGACATACAAACCCTAATTCACTTCTAGAAAGCATATAAATATCACAATTCAAAAGATATAAAACATGTGAAACATAATTTCTCATCTCATCATCACATGGTACTATTCACTTGCCATTCATGACACTACACTAGTCATCATACTATCACAAGATATAAATCCTTTTCACAATATCACAGGGTATCAAATCTTATCAACACAAGAGATTACACCTCATTCAGGGCTCAACCATGCACAAAGGCCATTAAGACCATCATAATATTCCATTTAAGATCATCACTATCTTTCCATGCCTTATAACAAGGCTCAACAACATCACTTACAAATAATATACAAGATCAGCACAATATTGCATTAATGAGCTAGGAGATATTCATAAATAATCATCGCATGGTTATATTAACATTAAGAATATTCCTTTATTATATCAACATGCAAGGAATCTAGATATGATTAACCCTCATCATATCCATAATGCACATGTTTAGCATAAGAAAGTATCAACCATGTGGCTATGATAACCACCAATTAACACATTAAGGTTATGATCATATTAAGGTGGATATTTCACCATCATGCCATCATATAAGAAGGTTAAACATGAATACTCATCTTTATCTATTTGCATTCGAGTTAGGCTCAATGAGATAAATTATATTAATGTTACTAATTAGCACTCATACCCAAACCCTAACTCACAGCATCCCCATTGGATCATGGATGCATAAGGTGAAGTATCACTATCACATTCCATACTATTCTCAATTATGAACCCAAACATAAACCAAGGTGTAATCATCGGGTTATAGCATACTAGGGTTTCAACAACAATAAGAGAGTATTCCATGGTTGTATTAGTCATTCAAGGACTATTCATACCCAATTACCATCAATTAGATATATTAAAGCTAGGTATAACAAGCTATACCTCATTAGGGTCACCCATTAATTCATTATGGTGGTTATAAATTATAATCATATGAGGGCAAGGGTAAGACTACAAGTTTAAGGCATTGAACCATCAAATTCTCATCATTAAAATCATAACATTATGCTACACGCTTCACCCAAAATAATGGGAATATTGAGGCATCAACTTCTAACTATTAAATTTTGAAAAGGTAAAGACATTGGTCATTTACATAAGTAAACATCTTGAACAAACCACCTATGAAGTCATTGAGTTGTGCTCTATAAAGAATCACCATCTAACCCCAGACATACCTTGATTTACAACATAAAAAGTTCCATTGAGAGTAGGGTAAAACACATAAGCAATTATTTATTTAAAACAAGTTGTCAATAAATGAGCTTCTTAAGTTGATCTCATACAGGAAACTATTTAAATCACTTTATTAGGACCAACATATTACATTTAGGCATCGTTCCAATTAATTGGATGAAGAAACATTAGATCTTAACCATTAGGTCAAGTTCATGTATTAAAACCATCAATTGGAGTATAGGTCTGACCATTGCATCAAATGACCCAAGAAACAATTGGTTTAAGGCTTAATTGATGCTACAAATATATGCTTAAGTCACCATAGGTTGTGGAGACCTAATCTACCATCATTAGTGACCATTAAGTCACCATAGGTTGTTAGATCAGCACTATATTCATTAATCACCATCGAATATCAAACTAATATCACCATTGATTGATAGCATCATTAGGGTACTTAGTTGTTAATCACTAAGCTTCTAATTAGGCCAACACCTGACCTAAGGGGTGAAATTCATGTGACACCCTTGATCACCACCATCAGTTCTCATGAAAACAACACCATCAGTTGTTGCAATGGTGTCACCATTGAGTCATGTGTTTATAGAAAAAATTAGCTTTAAACCCTAAAATTTACCATTGGTTGATAGGTGTTTAGCACCATCGGTTGTCAAACCAACCTGATACAAGTCATATTATACCTTAGGAATAACTTACGCATGATCACAGGTTCATATAGAACTAATATCAGAATAGGGAACATTATAAAAATTGAAATCCATGTCAAGCATAGCTTTTTAGCGCATAGATAATCATTTAAAGCAAGAACATGAGCTAGCAAGCTTATGGTAAGCAATAAATGTGGAGAAAGTTATAAAAATTGCCTATAATTAGAATATAAAATCCCAAATAGAATAAAACATGAGCAGGTAGAATAGAAAATCCAAGCATAAGCTGTGAACTCGTCCATCTAGTACCTTTCTTCATCAAATGAGCAAACCCTAAGCATAAGGAGCAAGAAAGGTAGGGTTTTAGAGCTTTAGAGCAATTTCTACCATGGAACAGTAAGATTCTGACCTGGATAAATGTAGGAGGAAGGATAATACAGAAATAAACGGAGGAAAGAAAGGGATTGTTACTCTTTTAGGTCAATATCACTAGAAGGAAGCTTTTTAAACCCTAAAAGAGAGCAAAACAAAACCCTAGGAGCTTCCACCAAGAAATTCGCCTTCTTCTTATATCTTGGATAGGTCCTCCATAGATAAACAGATAGGTAATGAGGTTATTATCATGAGAGAAGTAGTGGAAAGCAAAATTTTCATTTGGTATCTCAAAAATAAATATATAAAGCTCTAGGATAAGGGAGAGAAGAAGCATGAGGTGTCTAAAAAACTCTGCATGCATCCATGGCCTTAAACTATTAAGGATATACAAGCAGGCACACAAGAAGCTCCCCCACCATCCATAGAGATCTGCTTAGATATCCTTTTTCGAATTTCCAAGCTAATCAAATAAATCATTGGTTGATAGCTCCTAAAGGTAGCTCATCCATAAAGGGGTAAACCCTAAAATACCCTTGAAGAAAACACTTCCAAACCAAGGTTCAACTAGGCGCCCCATGGCTCAAGAAGCTCAAGAATGATGAGAGAACATCCAAAGAACATAATTGTAATTATAAATTGCAAAGAAAACCTCTCAATTGGGTAAATTGTAGAAAAGTCCAAAATGTGCATAAAATTGCGTAACTTGCACAAACAGTGTCCAAATTGGACCAAAATTGAAACTTAAACTTGTCTTATGATTACAAAGCATATAACAAGGATATATTAAGGTTATAAACATGAAATTATAAATGTTAAGTATGCTCAATACTTTAAGTAAGGTCAGGGGTCTCTCATTAGTAGATTCCAAGATCACCTTAACCTAATTACAATTTATTCACATGTATTAGGGTTTTATAAAGCATAATGTATAGAGAAACCCTAGTTTTAGACCTTTTTGGAAAACCTCAGATTTTGGTTACAAAACCTAAACCATTAGATTCCTTGTTTTACTGGTCAAAAAACATATTTATTTACTTGATTTAAAGACTATGAATTGGTTACAATTTTTAGGGCTTTTATATAATTTATTAGATTCCCAAAAATCAACCTTCAAAAACATGTAAATCAAACTCTCAAACTACTAGAAAGATATCATTTTTATTATTCCAAAACATATTTATTTTTTATTTTTGGACAAGCGGAGTAAAAGATATGATTTTTACAGAATCGGCGAGTCACAAAATTCTAAAAATCCACATCAACATGTAATTACATGAGAGAGAGAGAGAGAGGTTGGGCCGCATGACTTGGCCCAATCATGGGTAGCCAAGTCAGTGGTCAAAAGTCAAGTCAGCCACACCCAAAGCAAGAGAAAACAAAACCAAAAGACCATCATGCCCTTGGATGGACAAATAAGGAAAAAAGAAATGAGGAGGGGTAGTAGAGTAATTATATCATAGGGATTATTCTCCCCTCTCATGATGCCATGAACAGTAGACTAGAGCTACTTACTCCATGTGAAATTGGGAAATCCGTAAGGCATGATGATTTGAGAAAACAAGAACACTGAAAGAAAGAGGAGGATTCAAGGTACTTACTACTAAGGGTGATTGATCGGAGGAGTCGAGAAGGGAGAGCACCAGCCGCCTTAAGTCTGAGCACAAACCAAGTTTGCCGAAAACCACACATGCAAACAAAGGAGAAATTGAGACAAGAGAAAGTTCGCAAGGTATCCAAGGAAGGCTGGGGTAGAGCAATATATAGATGGGGGTGTGCGAAACTGAAAGGAGGGAAGTGGCCACAAAAATGTGTTGCCTAAGATTTGGGTATTTCCTAAATTCTTGCCAAAGTATAGCAATAGAATAAAAATGTTGACTATATTCAATTTATCACAAGGTTATTACAAAAGTACATCATAATATCCCTTAAGGGTTTACATGTATGATACAACATAAGGAACTAAGTAAAGGGAAATCTAAACCATAACAAATTTGTCTCCTAGATTTAACTCCTTAAGCTATTCCAAAACTTCATGTCTTATCATCCAAGTCCTTCACCTAGGGTTGGAAGCATACCCCAGCAAGAAGAGAAAATAGATGACATCAGCAAAGGCTGGTATGTGGATACTAAATGGGAAAATTGAACTATATATGGAATAAAGGACAACAAATATAAAAGGCTTCCCATAGAAAGGATAAGGACCACCCAAATGGGTATCAAGAGAAAAGGAATTGAAATCATATGATAACAAAAGAATACTTGCCATTAATAAAACATAAAGATTTTGCTACACAAGCATATGTAAAGAATTAGGGCACACACCCCATATCATCAACATGCATCATGTGAGATAAACATAGCCCTAGAACAATATAAACACAAATGCAGCCAAGTCTCATAAACTTGAAACCTGATAGCAAAAGGAATACTTCCAATCTCCCAAATATAAAAAACATGGGCCAAGAATCACACATCTTGCCCTGGGTATGAGGTTCCTTTCCATTTCAAAAGTGTAGGAAATATCACATCTGCTCGGTAGGAAATAACACATCTGCCATAAAAACCAATGCAATTACACTACTCTAGTGCTATTGAATCACATAACATGTTAAATGTAGAGGAAAGTATATAGTATAGTCAGAATATATAAACTAGTCACCACATAAGTGACCAACATATACATCCACCTCATAAGTGGGAAAAAGACATCACATGTCATATTTTAGAGTTCCGTCATGAAAAAAGCATAAGATAAGAGTTCAAAAGAATATCCATGATCACATGATCAATATCAAATAAGGTAGTTCACATGAACCATGATTTTCAAAAGAAAAGACATTATGTATAGGATAATGTCCATAGGACAAAGAGAATGAATAAGCATAGGTGAATTGCTCAACATAGAAGAATAGGGCATACATCTTACAACAAGAGAAAGAAATTTCTAAACATAGAAGAATAGGGGATACATCATACAACAAGAGAAAGAAATTGCTCAACATAGAAGAATAAGGGATACATCATAACTCAACTTCAGAGTCTAAACAGTCCAAGTCAAGCCTAGGCCTCCAAAGAACCTCTAGGGAAGATAGACAGGTACAATAAGTAAGGTTCCCATATTAGAGAGGTTGGTTTCTCCAACAAAGCTCCTATCTCGAGCAAGAAGCACCTTCTCCACTTTAGAGGTGAAAAAACCCTAACAAAAGAACATGGAGATGGGGTGTTTAAGGGCTCTTGGTGGGGTTTCACCATGGAAGACCAGGGTTCCAACCTGTAGGAAGGTGGAAGGAAGACTTACAAAATGAAAATAGGGAAGGAAAGGAGGAAACTTACTACTTTTGGTCGAAATAACCAAGGAGGAGCTTTAGAAACCCTAAATAGAGCAAATTTGGAACCCTAGGAGCCTTCTTCACCAAGGTAGCCACCTTCTTTTACCTTGGGATAGAACCTCTGTGGTCAAACATAGTAGGATTTATGATCTAAGCTAGAGGAAAGAAAGAAGAGCAAGAGCTTTCGAATTTGGAGTTGAGAAGGGGTAGATATGGCTATATAAAGAAAGAGGTCAAGTATGAGATATCTATGAGACTTTCCATGTGCTATGTATAAGGGTGTCCATGGACATGCAAGACTTTATGGATAAGTTAGAAGTCAAGAATGAGATGTCAAGTTAAATTTCCATGTGTCCAATGCTAAGGGTGCTTATGGACATGCAAACCTTTATGGATAAGGAAGAAGTCAAGCATGAGGTGTCCATGGAGCTTTCCATGTGTCCTTAACCTAGGGATTTCATGGCCATGCAAGAGGACAGCTCATAGAGACTTCTTGAATACCAGATGTCAATTTATGGACACTTATTGGCCATCCCAGCCAACCTCCAATCAAAGAAATAACCCCATTGGTTGATAGCTTCTAAAGATAAGCTCATTTATAAAGAGAGTAATCCCTAAAATGCCCTTGGAAAGAAACACCTTCAAACCAAGGTGCAACTAGGCGTCCTATGGTTCAAAAACTCAAAAATGGTAAGGGAATGTATAAGGATTATAATGCATGTGAGAATTTGCAAATAAAACCTCCCAATTGGGTAAATTTCATAAAAGTCCAGAATGTGCCTAAAATTGCATAACTTGCACAAACAACATCCAAATTGAACCAAACTTCATCCACAAGTTATTTTTGATGTTTTGAATAAGAATTTTCCATTATTTCTATATTTTTAAGTTATATAATCACATTATTCATTACTCATGCCTTTTACTCATTTTCTCTCTCCTAATATTTCAAGGTTGTCCAAATTAGATGAAATTTGACATGTAGGCTAATTTTGATATGTAGATTTCAAAATTGAAGTTTGTTTCCACTTTTGAGACTTATTTTTATCTGATATGTCATATGGCCCATTATCTAAACTATTCATCCAATTAAGTTTCTTATCTTCATATTGCCACCAAAATGAGTTATGTGGCATATTTTATGTATCCATTATAAACCTAAGATTAATGTTAGAACATTAGGTTACATTAAGGTGATCTATACATGCATTAGCTCATAGGGGTTATACTAAACATCTATTTAGGTCTAACCTTCAACCTTGTTTGGCTAAGTCCAAAATGTCAACTTCCAGGGCAGGGTCTGAGATCTAGTATGTTACATAAGTGAGATATTTGCAAATTAAAAATACCAAAATCGGTGATTTGTTTCCTTCTTTGGACTGATATTCATGATGACTCATGAGTCATCTGATTGAGATCCAATGGTCAATGGTCTGATGACAAATCAAATCACAAAATCTTTATCCAAATTTAAATCAAATTAAGTGATGCATTAAATTTATTTCTCTTTTTTCTCTCTCCTCAATTGAGGGTGCAAACAAACTCCAAATTAAATAAAATTTGACACCTATTCTATATAGGACATGTAAATTTTGAATATGGTATTAGTTTTTGCTTTGATGACTTTTAATATTTTATTTAATTATTTTAAAGTAAATCATATTTTCTCTTTCCTAATGCATTAGAGACTTCTATAATTACCCAATTTTGGTGAAACTTCACCATCAAGCAAACTTAAGCATGTTGGACACTAATTTTCCATTGATTTCCTCTCTAGGAATTATTTAACACATTGTTTAATATTTGTGCTTTATATACACTTGCTCTCTCCTCAACATATTAGAACATTAAAGATTGTCCAAATTAGATAAAAATATACCCATATGTAGATTTTAACATGTAGAATATGAATTTGAGATAGTTTCCACTATTGGAGTCATTAAAGGATTTATGTCATATTTTTGGAAAAAACATACCTTTTCTTTTCTAAATAAAATAGATATAGTTATTATTATCCCAAAATTGTGGAACTTGGCCTCCAAGCCATATCAGATCCAAAGAATTCAAATCTAAAGTTATTTTCATCCAATGAGTCTTACTTTTATGAGTTTTATCTCCCTTACACATTATTATCACTATTTGTCACATTAAATTATTTAATGCTATATTTTCATGTTTAAACCCTTATTATTTATTCTTTTTCTCTTCCTTGCTCCACAAGGCCAAAGGAAGTTCTAGAACAAAATTATTTTAACAATATATCACTTAAGTGGTAAATTGCATCTTAGGCCCTGATTGAAACACTAACTGAGGTATTTGTGCATAAACCCATACATTGGCATGAATAGTGATCAAACATATTCCAAACCACTAATAATTCCACAAATTCAACGTCAAGGACAAAAAGGATAGAAAATATAGGAAAAACTTAGGAAAAGGTTCAAACTGAGAATATACCTAGATTTCAATTTGTTACACGAATCAAACATCTCCCGCATGTAAGAGATGATTGTGGAGTTGTAAAATCTTCAACAAGATGACAAATATCTGACTCAATATTTCGGGGAGGTAACTCATCACTGAAAATCTCCATTCTCTTCTTCTGCTAACAGCGGACCTCAACGTACTTCAAAAGTAGTGAGAACAAATGGCTATCATTAAATTGTCAGTTGGATTTCAACATGAATATGAAGGAGTACGCAACCAAATTCTTGTTGAGTATGAGCTTCCCACGCCTTCATTGAACAAGCTCCACATTCCACCTCAGATAAATCTAACATGGCCTCGACCATGAAGGGTAACATCAACATTGGCCCTTCTACTCATGGATGAGGATGAGGATGATGCGGAGGTCGTAGAGGCAGGACTACTGGAGGATGTGGACACCCACAATGCTCTCATTGTGGCAATATGGAGCATTTAACTTCATGGGTATCCTCCCAAAACCACATCTACAAATGTGGCATCCACTGATGACACTTAATGAGATACCAGCCATCAAATTTAGGTAACAGATGATGAGTCTCAACAAGCCTCCTCCTCGATTACTTCAATGGCTTCCTTTGCGCAACACCCTAGTGGACCTACTGCATGCATATCTCAATCTTCTAATGCAGGTTTGTCTTCTTACATTCTTAATTCAGGCACAACAGATCACATTATAGGTAAAGCCCATCTTATATCCAATATATCCACCAAGAAAACACCTCTTTCACCTATCACCATTGCTAATGGATCCAAAGTTCCAGTACATGGTACATGGATTATCGAACATATACCTATAGTCACCTTGAAATCAACATTATTTTCTCCTGAGTTTCCTTTCAACTTACTATACATTAGTAAATGAATTTGTTCTCTTCAAGCCACAGTTACACTTAACCTTGATGATTGTGTGATACATGTTATTCAAACACATAAGGTGATTGGTGGTGGTCTGAACTTGTAGGTCTCTACTATCTTGGTATGGCATCCAAGGTGTGTGTGGCAGCTTCTCCTCTTTATATCCATAGTCAGCTCAAACACATGCCCTTGGATAAACTTCAAGTTCTCCACACCTAGCTATCTAGACTTAGCACACTCCAATGTGAGTCATGTCAACTAGAAAAGCATCATAGATCCACCTTTAAATCTAGGGATCAAATGACTACTCAGTCAAGTTTTGACATTATTCATTATGATGTATTGGGCCCATGTCATGTTCCATTTAAACTTGGTCAAATATTTTGTCAATTTCATTGATGATTTCTCTAGTGTCACTTGGTTGTATTTGATGAAAGATCGTTCTGAGATTTTTCAGTAATAAAGAACTTTTTTGATGAGATCAAAACCCAATTCTCTCAAGCTATTCATATTTTTCAGGACAGATAATGCCAAAGAATATTTTAGTAATTCTCTTACTCAATTCTTATCTTCTAAAGGAGTTATACAGCAGTCATCATCTCCTCACACACTTCAACAAAATAGGGTGGCTGAGAGGAAAAACTATCACATCATCAAAATTGTTTGTACTCTTCTTTTGCATATGAGTTTTCCAAGGAATTTTGGGCCAATGATGTCCTCACTACCACATATCTCATCAATCACATGCCATCGTCCACCTTAAAAAAATGCATTCTCTTTCAACTTCTATGTCATGGTTAGCCCATTTATTTTGTTCATCCTAAAGTTTTTGGATGTGTCTGATTTTTGTTCATAATGTTGGGACGGGTCATGATAAACTTAGCCCAATGGATTCTAAGTGTGTATTCCTTGGTTATTCTAAGATATAGAAGGGATATCAATTTTATGATCTGGTTAATCACCATTTTCAGCTGATGTCACATTCTTTGAAAACATACCATACTTTGAAGATCCCCAGTCTGTGAGGGGTCTTGAAGAAGATCTTCTATATCCGGTTGTCATTGAGATCTCGTCACCTACACTTCCTATCTATAGAGAGTCTTCTCCACCTATATTACAAGGAGAGAGATCTCCCATCACTTATTCTTACACACGTCATGTGCCAGACACCATACAAGATCAGGGATCAGACAATGTAAGTGTCAACACACCTTCAATCATCATCGGTCTAGAGCTCCAAGTAACAATGATAGTTCCCTTGATCTACCAATTGCTATTCAAAAAGAAAAATAGTCATGCACTCTTCATCCCATTTCTTACTTTGTTTCATATGACTATTTATCTACCCCATATAAATCTTTCTTATCATCCATAACTGACACTTCAATTCCTAGTTATGTATATGTTGCCATGAATCACCCAGGATGGCATTGTGCTATGAAAGATGAGATGAATGTTGTTCATCAAAATCACCTGGAGTCTAGTTCCTACTCCAATACACAAGGTTGTTATTGGGTGCCAATGGGTTTACTCAGTAAAAGTCGGACCTATTGGTCTTATTGATCGTCTGAAGGCTTATTTGGTATACAAGGGATACACGCAAGTATATGGTGAAGGCTATCTTGAGACCTTTTCTCCTTTTGCTAAGATGACCTCTGTTTGGCTTTTTATTTCTCGAACAACTCATTTTCTTGGCCCTTGCACCAACTTAATATCAAGAATGTTTTTCTTCATGGTGACATGTATGAAGAAATCTATATGGAATAACCACCTGGGTTTGTTTATTAGGGGGAGTCACATCTAGTTTGTCATCTTCATAAATCTTGATATGGGCTCAAGCAATCTCCTAGAGCTTGGTTCAGGAAATTTAGTCAAGCTCTACTTGAATCTGGTCTTCTAGAATCACGTCTTGATCATTTAGTCTTTCATCAATAATGATCTTCATGTTGTGTTCTCCTTATTGTCTATGTTGATGATATAGTCATTATCGGAGATGATTACCATGGTATCCTAAGTCTTAAATAGTTTCTTCAAAACAAATTTCAAACTAAAGATTTAGGCCTCCTAAAATATTTTTTGGGTATTGAGGGTGCTAGATCTAATGATGGAGTAGTCAACTCACAAAGGAAATATACTCTTGATCTCTTAGAAGAGAGTGATATGCTTGGACCAAAGCCTACAGATACACCAATGGATCTCAAAGTCAAGTTACACAGGGAGGAGGAGGAGAAACTTGAAGATCAATGGAGATATAGAAGATTGGTTGGAAAATTAAATTATCTTACTATCACTCATCCAGATATATCCTTTGCTACTAGTGTAGTTAGTCAATTCATGGACAAACCTTGTAGTAATCATATGTAGGTTGTCTACCAAATTCTTCTCCATCTTAAAAAGATTCAAGGAAAAGGTATATAGTACACCGGTCATGGATATCTCAAAGTGCATGGAATCTTAGATGCGGATTGGACAAGATGTGTCATAGATCGTAGATCAAGTTTCGGATATTGTGTCTTTGTGGGGGGCAATCTCATATCCTGGAAAAGTAAAAATCAAACAATGGTAGCTCGATCTATAGTTGAATCTGAATACAGAGCAATGGCTCATGTAGCCAGTGATCTCCTATGGACCAAGAATATTCTAGAAAAATTAGGACTTATTCAGTTTGAAGCAATGGAACTCATGTCTGATAATCAAGTTGTTGTCCACATTGCTTCTAACCCAATTTTTCACAAATAGACCAAACATATTGAAATTCATTGTCATTTCATTCGAGAAAAGGTACAAGATCACCAAATTATACTTGTTCTAGATTGTCTAGAAGATCAAGTGGCAAATCTTTTCACAAAATCCCTCAATGGATGTCGAGTAAAATTTCTATGTAACCATCTTGGTGCTTATGACATCTACGCACCAACTTGAGGGGGAGTGTTGTTGGCTAAATTGGACATTATTATACCCTTTGTTTTGATGATGACAAACATTTCATTCTTCTAGATCTAACATGTTATTTGAGAGTTTTAGGGATAAATAAAAAAGGAAGTGGATAGTTGAATATCAATACAAATTGGAAGATCAACATGCCTAAATTACTTTTATGATTGTACTCAATGTAAAAACTTATACAATTATATAATGTACAAGTACTTAGAAATCATGTAAATCAAGCGTTAGATCTTCCCTATCCACTCACAACACTTAGATAGATCCTCCCCTAAGATAGAAGCACAATTACACATTGATACATGCACTTAGTAGATGATTTAACACATTGCAACAGGAATTCTTTCGGTCGACAAAATCCTTGACCGAGACACTCTCGGTCGACAATGTTCTTGACTGAGAATAGATCCTCCTAGCCATTAGAATGAGTTAGCAAAGTAGTTGGGAGTTGGAATCCAATGTTACAACACATTGACCTCAATCTCCCATTCGGTCGAAGAAAAGTTCGACCGAGACACTCTCGATCGATAAACTTCTCGACCGAGAGAAGTTTTGGACTGCACTTTTTTAGCAATAAACAACTAGTTATTGCAATGTAATTAGTGGATACCTAACGGCTAGTTGAGAACTAAGAACACCCTAGAAAGTGTTTAGAACATCCCTAAGTACTTGTAACCTATTCCTATAAATAGGAGAGGCCTTAGGACACCCAAAGTATCACTTGTGCATACAATTACACTTGAGATTCATTCTTAGTGAGCAACAAGCTGAGCTACACTTGCAATCTGTTCTACATTAGTGTCCTATAGCTTATTATCTCCTAGACACCACACCACCACGTTCATCAACAGTGGATAGGAGATTAATACACTTGATATAGGATCAAAGCATTGTACTCATTGGTAACATTGTTTCTTTCTTCCAATCTTGTTCTCTTTTATTGTATATTGTTCTCCTTGACTACTCCTAGGTTGGAGGTTGTTGAAAGAAGGTTCGTGGAGCTACTTCAGGTAGTGAAGGCTGCTCTCGGTGACTTGGAGCTACTTCATAAGGCTGCCTCAAGGATTGAAGCTACTTCGGGTGAAGGCTACTTCAAGGGTGAGCTTTGAGTTACTTTAGAAGGTTGCTTCTAGGAGGATTGAGGCTACTTTAGGTGAAGGCTACTTCAAGGGTGTAGAAGGAAGGTGATTGTATTTTATGTAACATCCTTGTGAGGTAATAAAATAAATCACTTTCAAAATCCCAGTTAGAAACAATCGGGTAGTGGACTGACTACCTTAGATTTCTAAGGTAGGAACCACTTTACATCCTTGTGTCTTCCTTATTTCCTCCTACTTCTTGCTCAAAGTATTTTAACTATTTAATTAACTTTAAAACTCCAAAAATCTCTATTCACCCCCCTCTAGATCTTTCAATTGGTATCAGAGCAGGTCTTCAAGGAGCCTTAACAGGTCTTCAAGCATGGGGGATGGTGTGCTCAACAACCTGAACTTGGAGGGAACCTATGTATCTCATCCACCACCATTTGATGGATGCAACTACAACTATTGGAAGAGAAGGATGCAATTTTACTTTCAAGGCATCATCTAAGAGCTTTGGATGATGGTATCTACTCCATATGAGCTTCCGGAAACCGAGTATGTCACATGGGATGCCAATACAGTAAAACAAGCTCAACTAAATGCCAAGGTTGTAAGTATTTTATATTGTTCTATATCATTAAGTGAATTCAATATAATTTCTTCATGTGAAACTGCATATGATATTTGGCATAGACTTTCTATTACACATGAGGGAATTGTACAAGTTAAAAATTCTAAGATTAGTATGCTTAAACAGAAGTTTGAACAATTTCGTATGGAACCAAATGAGTCTATTAGTGAAATGTATGCAAGATTCTCTACTATCATTAATGGTTTGAGTGCATTAGGAAAATTCATAACTGAAGAAGATCAAGTATCCAGGATTCTTAGGTGTTTTCCTCCAAAGTACAAACCAAAGGTGATGGCCATTGAAGAAGCCAATGATCTCATATGATTGAGGATGGAACAACTCATTGGCAACTTAGAGACCCATGAGGTCACCCTTGAAGAAGAAGAAAGATTGGCGGCCGAACACAAAAGGAGAAGAGAAAGGACATTGCATTCAAGGCAACAACTAAAATTAGTCATGATACAAGTGAAGAAGGCAGTGAAGAAGAAACTCTCATTGTAAATGGTAAGCAGTATAGAAGATTTAAAACTAACAAAATTACTAGTGTTTCTTATTCTTCTAGGTGATTTGAATGTGGCAAAAAGGGACATTTAAAAGGTGATTGTCCCAAACTCAAGAAGGTAAATAAATCATCTCACAAGAAGAAGGAAAAAGCCTAAAAAGCTACATGGGATGACTCAAGTGATGATAGTGAGGATGCAGAAGAAGAAGTGGAGTGCCTTATTGCTACAACAAATGAAGAAGAATATGAGGTAAGTCTTTTTTATTTATCTAAAGAAGAGTTAGTTGCTAGCATTGATGAATTACATGATAAATATATTGATTGTAAAAAGAAACTAAAAAGAGTTACAAAAACTAATGAAGAATTATATGCTCGATTAAATGATCTTGCTTCTGAAAAGGAAAGTATTATTTCTAAAGATTCTACTTTGAAATCCTCTTTTAATGATTGCAATATGAAGTTGCTTACTCTAGAAACAAACAATGATTTTCTTTCTCAAGAAAAGGTTGAACTACTTGCAAAATTAAATGATATTCAAACCCAACATATCTTGTGTACTCATTCAGATTATGATGATATTATCAAAGAAAGAGATAGTTTGTTATCTAATCTAGATCAAGCAAAATTAGATATTAAAAGGAAAATGGATGAAATTGCTAAGTTACAAAAGGAAATTAGTAGTTTGAAAAATAATGGTATTCTTGATAATATCCTAAAGATTTCTTTCATCCAAATTGGAAGAAGAGGTTTAGGATATGATCCAAAAGGAAAATTTCATCCTAAATCTAGAAGAACACAAGCACCCAAGACCAAGGTCATATTTGTACCGAAGAACAACTTAACTCAAAGGAGAAATGAGATTGATTCCATTTGTTGTCACTATTGCTTGCATCTTGGACATTATTCTTTCTCATTCCCATATAAGAAAAAAGAAGTTGATTTAGTATGGGTTCCAAGACTTCAAACCTAGGAAATTTGAATATGATTAGTTGAGATTTGACCTAAAATGTTACCTTGATATTTAAAATGTCTTATCTCAACTAAACTAAGCTTTAATTTGCATATTTCTATAAAATTATATTGTAAGTAACCTATGTTTTCCTTGAAAATAACTATTGAAAACAAAATAGAAACAATCTCGGCCGATAACAACTTTGACCGAGACACTCTTCGGTCGAGAAAGTTGTCAACCAAAGAAGGATCTGTCTCAAATTAGTATTTTCTGGAGAAACAGTACATTATCGATCGAGAACGTTGTCGACCGAGAACATTTCGATCGAGGAAACAGTCGATCGAGAACATTTCGGTCGAGGAAACAGTCGACTGAGAAGGTTACTGTCTTAAGCCTGCAAAAACCTGAGAAACGCCCGGCTGACAAATACTTCGATCGAATCTCACTCGATCGAGAATGTTGTTGACCAAGGGAAACTCTATCAGAATTGTTTAATAAGAATAAGATATTTCAAATTGCAATTAACTTTAGTGACTCAAATATGTAATGAACTTTACATATTACATTTCTTTAAATATTTGAATGACTCTAATCAAAAGGAAGAATGTATGGGCATCAAAACTTTATACTTTGCAAAAGTTGTCCCAAACAAGCATACATGAGGAAAAGATTGGTTTTATTCAAGAAAATAAAAGTAATGATGGCAAATATATTGGTATAAGAAACTTTGTTCAATATTAACATAATCAAAATTGAAAACAAAAGGAGTAATCATACTAGGAACTTAGTTAAAATGTAATCATGACCATTTTGTGAGAAAAATTAAGGGTTGGGCATTCTAAGAAATTATGACAAGATAATCTTGCTCACATAAATTAAGATCTAAAAAGCAAAATCTTAAGGTCTTATCTTAGACCATTCAACATTCACAAGTTCTTATATGAGCAAAATAATGATCATACACAACAAGATCAAGTCATATTCTAGAAGTGGTTCATTAGATAACTCATGAAAATGCATATATTGGATATCTACAGAACTGCCTCTCGGTCAAAAAAGAGTTCGACCGAGGGGCGCCCAAGTCAAATTCATAGTCGACCTAAAATAAGTGTGACAAAAAGCTTATTTGTAAATCATTCACCTGCACTCAACCTTAGTATATTTGCTCAACATGTTAAAAACAAATTGATTCATTACTTTACTTATTTAATTGAACTTCAAAGCTAGTTATAACCTTAGTATCCTTAAAGAAATCTTGGTTATAAAAAGGAGCCTACAACATTCTTGTATATGATGATCTTAATTGAATTCTCTAAACAAATTAGGGCTTAACATCCTGTGTATTTGGTTAGAGATATATTCATTGATCCTACTATGATCCTAAAGGAATTGCATATCATTTCAGGTCTTAACATCCCTTGTAAATGGTTGAGAAACTAATAAAATATATTTATGAACCTAAAGGATTCTCATGTCATTTCATGGCTTAACATCCCTTGCAAATGATTGAGAAATAAATCATGATTTTTGAACTATGGCTAAATTTGACATTCTTGTTATAGTATACAATTAAGGGGGGTATCCTATTCAGGGGGAGAAAATTGGTTATATGGTTATATTTTTGAAATGACAAAGGGGGAGAAGTAATATAAATCAAAAACAAAAATAATTTCCCCAAAATTATTTAAGTTTCATAATCTCTTGGCTTTATATAAATTGTTGCTATATTCCCTAAGAGTTGGATATTGTGTTCTATACCTCTTTGGTAATAATTAGCACACACTCCTTGAATAAAAAAGAGAATGTCTACAAAAGGTAAATCTCAGGTATGAAACTCATGCTTTTTAAATTCCCTTGATTTATATTTTAGGAATGTCTGTCATCTTCAAAAAGGGGGAGATTGTTAGCTAAATTGGACATTATTATACCCTTTGTTTTGATGATGACAAACATTTCATTCTTTTGGATCTAAATTTTTATTTGAGTGTTTTAGGGATAAACAAATAGGGAAGTGGATAGTTGAAGATCAATACAAATTGGAAGATCAACATGCCTAATTTACTTTTATGATTGTACTCAATGTAAGAACTTGTACAATTATATAATGTACAAGTACTTAGACATCATGTAAATCAAGTGTTAGATATTCCCTATCCACTCACAACACTTAGATAGATCCTCCCCTAAGATAGAATCACAATTACACATTGATACATGCACTTAGTAGATGATTTAACACATTGCAACAGGGATTCGTTCGGTCGACAAAATCCTTGACCGAGACACTCTCGATCGACAAAGTTCTCAACCGAGAATAGATCCTCCTAGTCATTAGAACGAGTTAGTAAATTAGTTGGGAGTTAGAATCAAATGTTGCAACACATTGACCTCAATCTCCCATTCGGTCGAAGAAAAGTTCGACCGAGACACTTTCGGTCGACAAACTTCTCGACCGAGAGAAGTTTTGGACTGCACTTTTCAGCAATAAACAACTAGCCACTGTAATGTAATTAGTGGACACCTAACAGCTAGTTGAACACTAAGAACACCCTAGAAAGTGTCTAGAACGTCCCTAAGCACTTGTAACCTATTCCTATAAATAGGAGAGGCCTTAGGACACCCAAAGTATCACTTGTGCATACAATTACACTTGAGATTCATTCTTAGTGAGCAAAAAGTTGAGCTACACTTGCAATATGTTCTACATTAGTGTCTTATAGCTTAGTATCTCCTAGACACCACACTACCACGTTCATCCATAGTGGATATGAGATCAATATGCTTGATATAGGATCAAAGCGTTGTACTCATTGGTAACATTGTTTCTTTCTTCCAATCTTGTTCTCTTTTATTGTATATTGTTCTTCTTGACTACTCCTAGGTTGGAGGCTTTTGAAAGGAGGTTCATGGAGCTACTTCAGGTAGTGAAGGCTACTCCCGGTGACTTGGAGTTACTTCAGAAGGCTGCCTCAAGGATTGAAGCTACTTCAGGTGAAGGCTACTTCAAGGGTGAGCTTGGAGTTACTTCAGAAGGCTACTTCTAGGAGGATTGAGGCTACTTCAGGTGAAGGCTACTTCAAGGGTGTAGAAGTAAGGTGATTGTATTTTATGTAACATCCTTACGAGTTAATAAAATAAATCACTTTCAAAATCCTGGTTGGAAACAATCAGGTCATGGACTGACTACCTTAGATTTCTAAGGTAGGAACCACTCTACATCCTTGTATCTTCCTTGTTTCCTCCTACTTCTTGCTCAAAGTGTTTTAACTGTTTAATTAACTTTTAAACTCCAAAAATCTATATTCACCCCCCTCTATATCTTTCAAGTGTTAGGTGAATAATCATTCATCATTTTCCTTTATTTTTTGTTATTTATGTCCTTGTATATTCCATGTGTGTATGGGCTTAGTCCCACATTGTGTAAACGGGTATTATCCATGACCCTTGTCCATATATATAGGTGTGTCTATCAATACTAAATGTATCTCATCCCACACTTTACTTTTCTTGTTTATAGGTAAGTGGTGTTGCTAAGATTACATTATAACCTTTGATAATTTATGAAAAGAATTGTTTATAAGGTTAAACTAAAAAATGTTGATTTTATGATTGCACTATGAATTTAAATAGTGATTTAGACATTTAGATGTCCTAAACATTACAGAATCATTGACAGGGGGTGTGCGCTAAGGGGAGGAAATGTGCTTCTCAGTTGAAGGTATTTTGTACAGGTCGAGGTAAGCCGAAGTGCACCAATCGGGTGTGGCGGTCTATGCTAGTGAGGGTGGAGTCCTTAAATGATTGGTTTACATCACCAACCAGGGATGTTCATGATATCTGAGTTATCTATTTAGTGGACATTGTTGGTAGGTCCACTGATGTAAAGTTGCGTTAATCAATGGACATCTTCAGTAGGTTCACTGGTTCATAACAAGACTGAGTATTGTGACTCCCAACTTAAGTGCCCAGGTTGATAGGAGGATTTGAGATATCCAACCACTCCTATTAGCCACTGAGATCCATACATTGTGAGGCTTGTTGTACACAGGGTCTTACTTGAGAGATACACTTAGGAGCCCATGTATGCTTCTAAATCTTGTACATTAAGATTGTAGCTTGCGACAATGCTTTCACATGTTTTGGTACACTTCATGTGGGTTCATGAATAATAAGATAAATGAGAGATTAATCAAGTGTGTCAAATGATTGATTTATTCCTTGGAGTTTCCTAGAGTAACTTGATATTTGTATGTTTTTGAATTACTAGTTTCCTTTGTGATTGTTTTATAATGTTTAGTGATTGATTTATTCTTTGTAGTCATCTAGAGTAACATGGCATACATATGTTTGTGAATGACTAGTTCTTTTGTAGATCGCCACTATTCTACTTTATATTCAGTTGCTCAATAAGATATCTTTGATTATGTAAGTGCTTTAAATTGTTTCTTTGAAGTACTCATCCATTGAGCCCTCTACTCACAATTTTTTAGGGAAACCATGTGATTTGAAGATGTCAATGCTAGAGTAGATATGCCACAAGAGCTAAGTTCAGTTGGTCCATGTCACATTAGGTCCTTGTATAGAAGTGAGAGTTTTGTAAATTATAATGTGTAACTTTGTTTCCTTAACAATAGAGAATTTATTCAGTTATCATGCCATATGTACATGGAAGTGTGAGAAATAGAATGAATGTTTAGATATGTTTCGAAATCAGATTAGAGTAATCATGTTTTGAAGTCTCTTGTATAGTTAGTTTATGTGATTGAATGTGATAAAACAAAGAGTTTGAGAAAAAGAAGGGTTAACAATGGTCTTTGTATTATGTTAAACCCTCGACTTATTCCCTAATCTCATGATTAATAGTTATCGTGGGATGTGGTTTAACATGGACTTTGATTGATGTTGTTTTTTCTAAACATGTTAACGTTGAGGAGTTTGGGTGGTGTTGTTGTTGCAATAGGATAAGTCAGGATGATCTCTCCAGTCTGGATTATATGTGTTCAAATGATGATTATAAGACTAATTGCTCCCATAATCCTCTAGCACATCATATTGTTCTATGATTTCCTCAAATAGAATGAAAGAAGAATAGCTTGAGGAAGATGTCTGCTCAATAAATTCACTTTCTTTACAAGTTAGGTTGACTGATTGAATGGGGTGGGTGCTCAACTTCTCAAACATTTGAGACAAAACGTCTAGTGTGACACCTCCCATGCCACAAGTCATGAGATAACCCAAAACTAACCGCAGAGACAAACTTAAACAAAAAAATTATCGAAAAGGAACACTGGAAATTAAAACCAATGTCATTCAAATCCAAACAACAAAAGCCTTTACATATGAGTCTTGTCATGTCACAAGATACTTACCATGCATGCCATCAGCATGTTACAATAAAACTTGTTCCAAATGCATATACATATATACATGTTCACTGTATCCATACATGAAAATGATATACAAGCCAAAACACGTCTACGAAACACACCCAACAACCATCCCAAAGACCTAAGTGTACAGGGATGACTCTAGGATCCTAACAACAAAAGAACCACCAGCAACACTTCCAACCTTATTGATTGTTGTCCATCTTGTTGTTGCTCAACCTGTATTGCACGATCTCTACCTCCTCATACACGTACACCTAAAAGAATGTGGGGAACCCACAGGGTGAGATTCCAAATCTCAATAGGAGATATACCTCTCCACCAACACTATTATTTACTGGATCAGATGATCAAAGAATAGCAGTAAATCTACAACCATGATAAGAAGGTAATCATTACTAACAGAATGAGCAATTGCCATTAGATTATGAAACATCTTAACATCATAAAAAGGAATATGAAGAACGTGTATATCCACTACCAACCATACTGTATAAAACCAAGAAAGGCCTCATCCAATGTTTCTATATTTGATCCTAAACAAGTATGCTACACGGGTGATTACATATTTTATTATGCCCCAAGGATTTGAGTCGTACCACTCAAATTCAACCGACCACTGCTAAGTCAAAATCAGTGTCATACAAGGTCTAGTGGAAGAGATGGAATCCACGACCTCACCCCCTTGGTTAATACAAATGAACATGTAGTGAAATCATCGATCAAATTTCTACCAACGATATATATTCTAGCTGTACAAACCTAGCTCACCTTGGTATAGGTCACAACACTAGTGAAACTGAGCTACGGCACGCAGTCGCACTCCTATCAGGGTATGGCCCGCAGCCAATCCTATATCACATATCACTAAGCTACGGCCCAAAGTCACACTCCTACCAAGGTATGGCCCACAGACAATCATGTATCAAATAACCTGGACGTAAGGGGATATTCGTCCTCACCCCCGCATATTCAAAAATATGCGCTCTGAGCTGATCTTGTTTCACCATTCAGCAAGTACTGACACTGAATGGATCTATGGCATAGGGCAAAGCTACATGATTAGCTTCCACTTTATTAGTTAGGTCATTTAAGTGTCTTTTAGCATCAATCAAGTTACAATGTATAAAACCATAACAAATTCTACAAAGATAAGGGCATAGCATTCTTCCCGCAGATACAACACATAGGGTGTGAACTTGTTACACTATTGCCACATGATGCTTGTATTATTTCCATTCACAGCGTCATCAACAAAGCCACATGCCATGGGATATAAATCCCTCAACTTTATCGGTAGGAAACATCCTTTCCTACCAGAACAATAACCATTGTTAGGTCATAGGATCCAACCACCATATTCATGTATCACCTGCATAATCAACATGCCTCACAAGGGCATATTCAATCCTTGTCTCACTTAATAGCCATCATATCACACACTAGCTATGATAATCAATTCTACAACACCTACATGGTTAGAAGATCACAATCGAGAGATATATTCACATAACATCATATCCATACATGATAAAGGTATAAGCAAGACTTATTCACTTTTAGGGTTTAGGGTTTCCACTTTTGCTTATTATGGTCCATAAGGTTAGGGTCAACCAACCACCCTAGAACAACCACCCTCCACCATCATGGAGTGTGTTTGGATTAGGCAACATCATTAGAGAGGATTAGAGATCATACAACACATCATAACATATAGGTATACATGATTAACGTTAGATGTTCATGTTGACTCAAGGTCAATTAGGTCAATGTTGACTCACGTCTAAATTGACTAAACCCTTGTTTTGATGATGACTAACCATTCCACATATTGGTGTCTAATGCTTCTACATTGAGTGATTTCAGATTAGGTTTAGACACACTCCAAATGCCCTAACTTGCGCATATCAAATTGGAGAAAAGACAAGTCAAAATAGCTACAAGTGTGCAATTTGGGATCTCTATGTAAATGACCTTAGAATTGCTTTGTAATCACTTGTAATGATTGTATGACTTGTAATTAAGCTTAGAAAAATTATTGGGACACAAAAATGCATCATTTGTACAGTTTTACGAAAATTCCAAAATACCCATAACAGGGATTTTGTCGGCCGAATTCCAAACTCGGCCGATCCATATATTCTGGAATTTTCTGGGCAATCGGCCGAGTTACCAACTCAGCCGATCCCTGTTCGGTCGAGTTTCTATGGTGGGAAACTCGGCCGATCCACTGATCGGTCCAAGTTGAAAGTCGACCGATCGGCCGAGTTTCTCCAAGGGAACTCGGCCGACAGTCTATCTTTCAGACTTGTCGCTTAGTGGTTCGGCCGAATTACCTTTATAGAAACTCGGCTGATCGGACTGTACTGGAATGCAGAAAAAGCATTTCCAACCGTTGGAGACTTTGTTGGGACCCAAAATAGATCCGTTGCAACTTGTAAAACGGCTATTTTTCGTTCCTAAGTGTTCCCAAAGGCTAAGAGGCATCCCCAGCTATAAATAGGACCCCTTGGGCTTCATTCCAAGGTTGAGCATTCATTGCAAACTCTTTGTGAGGTTCCTATTCTATAGTTGAGTGCTTCCTACAGCCTCCTCTCTCTCTTTAAGCTTAATCACTTGCTACATCCATTAGAGTGAGTAGGAGATTTGTAAGAGAGCTAGTATCATTTGTATATCTTGTGAGGCTCTCACTTCCACCACCTCCCCATCTCTCATTTCCTATATTGAAGATGAAGGTTCTCTCTCTTGTCCAAGAGAGGTGAAGAAGAACAAGGGAAGGAGTCCCTTGGTGAAGATCAAGGCCGAAGACTTGGAGCTAGAGTGGGTAAGCCCTTGGAGAAGGCAGAAGACTCAAGCTCAAGTGGGTAAGTCCTTGGTGGAAAGCTTCTCCGAGTGAAGGTGAAGTCAAAGGCGGAAGATCCAAGAAGAGTGGGTAATTCCTACAAGGCCGAAGACTTGTGCAAAAGTGGGTAAGTCCTTGGAGAAGGCCGAAGACTCTTGCAAAGTGGGTAAGTCCTTGGTAAGGTTGAAGACTCTTTGTATTGGATAGGTAAGTCCTTTGTTGGGTCATGTATTGTAAGTCTTATGAATGAATATAAGAGTGCAATTGGTTGAAGTCCTAGAGGTTGACCTCTCTAGGCAAGTGGACTGACACACTTCTAGTTTGAAGTGTGGAACCACTCTAAATAGCTTGTCTAATTGGTGCATGTTCAATCTCTCTTATCCTTGCTATGCATGATTTAGTTGCACTCAAATTACCTATTTAGCAACCTTATCTTGTCATATATTTTGAAGGTTTGATGAATTTTGTTTAAGTGCTTTCAGCTCTATTCACCCCCCCTCTAGAGCACCGAAGTCACCCATCTAGGATCCAACAAGTGGTATCAGAGCAGGTCTTCTCCAAGCATACTTCAACAAGTAGGAGAAGATGGGTGACTATCAAGGAGGGAGACTCTCGACCAGCCTTCCAATCTTCAATGGGAGCAACTTCCTCTATTGGAGAAGAAGACTTCAATTCTTCATCCAAGGATCAAGTCTCGAGATGTGGCAAATGGTGAACAGCCCATACATTCTACCAAAGACAAACATTGAAGAATGGGATGAAGCCACCTTGATGAAAGCAACCTTAAATGCAAGAGCCATGCACATCCTTTATGCCTCCATGACCCCCACCGAGTTCAACCGGATTTCCTCTTGTGAGACGGCCTATGAGGTATGGAGAAAGCTTTGCATCACCTATGAAGGGACAGATCAAGTGAAGGAAAGCAAAGTCTACATGCTCAAAGGGTTGCTTGAGAACTTCAAGATGGGAAAGGAGGAAAGCATAGCCAACATGTACTCAAGGCTCAACACCATCTTAAATGGTCTTGCTGTTCTAGGACATCCCATGTCTAGTGGAGAGATCAACTCAAAGATCCTTAGAACTCTCCCCAAGAGATGGGAATCCAAGGTGACTTCCATTGAAGAAGCAAGGTCGCTTAGGGATATTCCTATTGAAGAGCTCATTGGAAATCTACAAGCACATGAAGCCACACTTGACAAGAGGGAGGAAGTAGAAAGACAAGAGAAGAAAGAGCTAAAGAGAATGAAGAAGGCTGAAATGAAGGCTCAAATTGAAGCTATCATGGAACAAGTCTCTCCATCCTCTCAAGCTAAAGAAGATGCCATGTACTCCAAAGGTCGACTCTACAAAGGCAAGTCCTCCTCCATCAGGTGCTTCACATGTGGGAAGAAGGGTCACTACAAGGAAGATTTCCCACAAGGCAAAAAGACCCATCTTCGCAAGAAGAAATGGCAATCAAGCTCAAGCGGCTCCTCCAACTCAAGCTCAAGTGAAGATTCATGTGAAGGATCAAGCTCAAGCTCTAGTGATGAAGGGGAATGCCATTTTGCTCTTATAGCATCAACAACTGAAGACTCAAGTGAGGTAAATCTAGACTCTTTAGATAAAGAATCTTTAATTGCTATTATTCATGATATTTGTGCCTCTTATAAGTCTTCTAAAAAGAAAAAGAAAAAGCTTGCTAAAATTGTTGATAATTTGCATATAGAACTAGATGATCTTGAATATGCTAATTCTTGCTTGCTTATTGATAAAAATGATTGTCTTAGCCAAGTAGACTCTCTTAAACTTGAAAATGCTAGTTTACTTGATAAGATTAAATTTCTAGAAGCTCAACCTCTCATGCCTAGTTCTAGTGAAGAGCATACTTTAATTATTGATTCTCTCATGCATGACATTGATGTTCTTAAATCTGAAAACAAGGACAAAGATTTTGTTTTGCATGAATTAGAAATAGAAAATGCCTCCTTGCTTGCTAAAATCAATGGGCATGAATCTAGTTCTAGTTATACTAATAAAGAGAATGATGTTGCTGCTCTTCATATTGATAGAGATTCTTATTTAACTAAAGCTCTTTGCTTAGAAAATGATCTTTTGCATGCTAGAGATAATATCAATAATTTGTCTTCTACTATTGCCTCTCTTATGCATGATAATGATAGTTTGAGATCATCTTTGCAAAGATTCTTAGTTGGTAAGAAGAGTCTTAATGACATCCTACTCAATTCTACTAAACAAATTGGTAGACATGGTTTAGGATATGATAGTAGTCAAGGGAACAACAAAGATAAAGGACCTCCAATATTCCATGGAGAATCCTCTAGTTCCAAGACTATGGGCACATGCAACTATTGCAATGAATTTGGTCATTATTCTACTTGTTGTCCTTTTAGGAAAGCACCCAAGAGCAATAGGACTTGGGTTGCTAAGCTAACCCCTCCGGACCCAAAAGCATGATTGGGGACCATTTCATCTTTCTTCTTGTAGGTACTTGCAAATGGATTGACTTGAGCTATTGAATTGAAAATTGACTTCTCAATCCACATGAAAGAAGAAAGGTGAGATGTGTAGAGGGTGACAACAAGTGAAAAAGCATTGGTAAGCACAAAGGTAAAGGTTTTATTGCTTATAACCATTTCTAACTTGTTTTTGTCAAGTTAGTGTGCACTATACTTATGGTTTTTGAGTCAAAAGTGACATTTTGTGATTCTCTTCACACTCTTGCTCAAAAACTATTTCTAATGCTTCTATAGTGCACTACTAACTTGCTTAGACATGTTTGGATATGGTTTGTATATCTAGCATGCCTCTAGATATGTTTTATGAAAAATATGTGCTTTTTTCTACAGTAGTTTTGTCGGCCGAGTTTTGTCCTGTCTAAAACTCGACCGATAGGCACCAATGGGTGTTGCCAACAGCTGTGATCGGACGAGTTGCCAATACACAGAACTCGACCGATTACACTGTGCACAGAATATACATTTGGCTTATTGAGTGAGAATTTCCCTCTCAACTAGATTTTCTCAACCAATAGCCTTATTCTTTGGCACTCTCATTTGGTACCTTTATATATGCATATTGCCATGTTCTAAATTGCCTATCTTGCTTACAACTCTATCTCTCTAATTGCTCTAAATTGGTATATCTATATGTTGCAATTACTTGCTTTGAGTTGTTTTGCAGGTTTTGATGATGATCTCTTTGGATCTCTTAGTTGTGTCTAAAATCGCTTCCGTTGTGCTCTAACTTGCTACATCTCTCTAGGTGTATATCTTGTTTTGATACAACCTTGACGTTCATAGGGGTAATCATCTTATGGTAAGGATGCATATCTAGTGAGTTATATCCTTTCATGCGTCTAAAATTGCATATCTCTTGGTTTGGATATATCTCTATATCTACTCATAGCTTGCTTTATCTTGTGTATCTCTTGCTATGATCTAGATCCTACTAGTAGTCCTAACTTGTGATGTCATCTACTAGTAGTTCATATACATGTAGTTCTAGCCTTGTTTAAAATTGCCATCTTTGATCATATATATGTTATGATTGTATCTTATCTCATACATACTCAAGATTGTTCCTTGAATTGCATATCTACTATCTTGAGTTGCTTGCATAACATTGTGATGCAGGGTACATAGATCTACATTATATGTAGAAATTGGAGTATTTTTGGATTTTATGCAGGTTTTGCTCCAATTTCAGTTTTTGCTGCAAGTATAGTGTTTTTTATGCAGAAACACCCTTCTGAGCAAGACTCGTCGCTTTGCCATGAGCTCCGATGGTTTTTGGTCAAATTCCATCATCTTGAGGGTCAAAATTGTGATTTATTGTTTTTCTGCAGCACTTTATCTTGCATTTTTGGGTTGTTCAAGTATATGCTTTAACTTGCTTTTCTTTCTATGCTTGGACAAGCCCCTATATGTGCTCTTCTACTCTCCTTATATAACTTTTGTTATCTTCTTTCTCTTAACAAGTGGGGTTTCTTAGTTTCTTCACACCCCCACCTTTTTGAAATGACAAAGGGGGAGAAAGATATGTCTTCTTTTGACAACAGGGAGAAGGCATGTCTTACATGAAGCAAAGAAGCGTGTCCATGTAAAGGGGAGAAGGTAAATGGGAGAAGACATATATGTGTAGAACATATATGAGTAGAAGACATAGTTTCTATAAATGTTATGAAAGCTAACCATGCAGGAGAAATAGCATCAATTGAGGGGGAGTATGAGAACTCCATGCGCATCAATTGAGGGGGAGCATATGAGCTCAATCCTATTGAAACCCCTAGGTTTCTCCGAAGGTATGATTTTACGTACAAGCTTTCAATACATTTATGGAATGGTTTGTCATCTTCAAAAAGGGGGAGAATGTTGACTCAAGGTCAATTAGGTCAATGTTGACTCACGTCTAAATTGACTAAACCCTTGTTTTGATGATGACTAACCATTCCACATATTGGTGTCTAATGCTTCTACATTGAGTGATTTCAGATTAGGTTTAGACACACTCCAAATGCCCTAACTTGCGCATATCAAATTGGAGAAAAGACAAGTCAAAATAGCTACAAGTGTGCAATTTGGGATCTCTATGTAAATGACCTTAGAATTGCTTTGTAATCACTTGTAATGATTGTATGACTTGTAATTAAGCTTAGAAAAATTATTGGGACACAAAAATGCATCATTTGTACAGTTTTACGAAAATTCCAAAATACCCATAACAGGGATTTTGTCGGCCGAATTCCAAACTCGGCCGATCCATATATTCTGGAATTTTCTGGGCAATCGGCCAAGTTACCAACTCAGCCGATCCCTGTTCGGTCGAGTTTCTATGGTGGGAAACTCGGCCGATCCACTGATCGGTCCAAGTTGAAAGTCGACCGATCGGCCGAGTTTCTCCAAGGGAACTCGGCCGACAGTCTATCTTTCAGACTTGTCGCTTAGTGGTTCGGCCGAATTACCTTTATAGAAACTCGGCCGATCGGACTGTACTGGAATGCAGAAAAAGCATTTCCAACCGTTGGAGACTTTGTTGGGACCCAAAATAGATCCGTTGCAACTTGTAAAACGGCTATTTTTCGTTCCTAAGTGTTCCCAAAGGCTAAGAGGCATCCCCAGCTATAAATAGGACCCCTTGGGCTTCATTCCAAGGTTGAGCATTCATTGCAAACTCTTTGTGAGGTTCCTATTCTATAGTTGAGTGCTTCCTACAGCCTCCTCTCTCTCTCTAAGCTTAATCACTTGCTACATCCATTAGAGTGAGTAGGAGATTTGTAAGAGAGCTAGTATCATTTGTATATCTTGTGAGGCTCTCACTTCCACCACCTCCCCATCTCTCATTTCCTATATTGAAGATGAAGGTTCTCTCTCTTGTCCAAGAGAGGTGAAGAAGAACAAGGGAAGGAGTCCCTTGGTGAAGATCAAGGCCGAAGACTTGGAGCTAGAGTGGGTAAGCCCTTGGAGAAGGCAGAAGACTCAAGCTCAAGTGGGTAAGTCCTTGGTGGAAAGCTTCTCCGAGTGAAGGTGAAGTCAAAGGCGGAAGATCCAAGAAGAGTGGGTAATTCCTACAAGGCCGAAGACTTGTGCAAAAGTGGGTAAGTCCTTGGAGAAGGCCGAAGACTCTTGCAAAGTGGGTAAGTCCTTGGTAAGGTTGAAGACTCTTTGTATTGGATAGGTAAGTCCTTTGTTGGGTCATGTATTGTAAGTCTTATGAATGAATATAAGAGTGCAATTGGTTGAAGTCCTAGAGGTTGACCTCTCTAGGCAAGTGGACTGACACACTTCTAGTTTGAAGTGTGGAACCACTCTAAATAGCTTGTCTAATTGGTGCATGTTCAATCTCTCTTATCCTTGCTATGCATGATTTAGTTGCACTCAAATTACCTATTTAGCAACCTTATCTTGTCATATATTTTGAAGGTTTGATGAATTTTGTTTAAGTGCTTTCAGCTCTATTCACCCCCCCTCTAGAGCACCTAAGTCACCCATCTAGGATCCAACAGTTCATACATATTCATAACCACCTACCATCACCACATGTTAACC
This sequence comes from Alisma plantago-aquatica, assembly GCA_963693085.1. Classification (NCBI taxonomy): domain Eukaryota; kingdom Viridiplantae; phylum Streptophyta; class Magnoliopsida; order Alismatales; family Alismataceae; genus Alisma; species Alisma plantago-aquatica. Next base: position 22,345,463 of record OY856410.1, read on the forward strand.
ACTTAGACATATGGGTAGCGGCCACCCACCATAGTATGTCATGACCACGACATACACCATGGGTAACTCAACCTACTCCCTCACCATGTCACGACCACCTTCTTCATGTCACGTCCGCGGCATTAGGGTTAGGGTTTCACTTCACCCTTCCCTCATCATGTCGCGGCCAGGCTCCTCAAGAACCTCTATGTCATGACTGCAACACCTCAAGACCAGCATGTCACAACCGCAACTTCCCCTAACTGCAACCACCACTCTAAGGGTTGTCTCGGCCAAGCTAAGGCAAGAAGCTAAGGATTTCAAGGTTGCTATGCTCTGAAGGTCTCGATCCAATGCCACTAGGCCAAACGCCACCACAACAAGGGACATGTCTACCAATGCCAACTAGGTCATGGCCATCCTAAGGATTACGTCACAACCGTGACGCCCGTAGCCATGCATCAACCACCAAACCTCTGTGACCACACCCAGGATAAACACCTAGGTCACCAAAATAGGTCCAAAACTAAATAAGGACCGCGATCATCATGGGAGGAGACTCAAGCAAACCGATCTCCACAAACTATAAGGCAAAGTCCAAGAAAAGCATGACTAAAGGAAGAGAAACCATATCCAAGATAACCAAAACCACAACTAACCTCTCACTTACTTCTAGGTGTATAAATGCCAAACATGGGCACTAGATCAAGAGTCAAACGTGAGGAAGAAACTCCATATCGTCATCCCTACCCAAAGCTGATACAAGAAGGTTAGGGTTTCATGTTACTTCCAAACCAAGCATGATAACTTTTGTCAAACAAAAACTAGGGTTAAGCTTCATATGTTAGCATGATGTAGGAACATATAACAAGAAGTGCAATAATAGAGAGGGTTTAGTGTTATATAACCCACCTTAAGGAGATCGCCACCAAAGCCCTAAGATCAAGAGCTCCAAGCACACAATCTAAGGGTAGAAGAAGCTCCACTAAAAGCTCCACCCTCATCCACAAGAGCACCTCAAGAAGGAATTAACACAAAGGTCAAAGGATAGCTCAAGAAGAGAGAGAAAAAACCCAAAACTAAACCAAAGAAAGAAAGGAGAAGACATGCTAACTTGCATCCCGAAAGCTATGGTTGAGGAAGATGATTGGCTACTTCTTATAGAAATCCATTGGATATGATTTATTGCCATGTATTCAATAATGACATAAGCCTCCCTACATTATTTGTTCTTCAAAGCACCATTTGCAGCAGCATCAATAGACATCCTTGTATTGTAGAATAAGCATGAAAAATTTACAATAGAATCCAGTTTCTTAAGCCAAGGTGTGGTCAAAGACATTGAAGGTCTTTGAATCTTTCCTGTGTGTCATACAAGTTCTCTCCATCCCTTTGAGAAAATTTGGTGAGCTGACTCCTCGATTGTGCAGTCTTTCTTGGTGGAAAATATTTGGCTAAGAAAACTTTTAGGAGTTCCTCCCAGCTGTTGATGGAGTTTCTTGGCAATGAAGAAAGCCATGTCTTGGGTCTATCTCTTAAAGACAAGGGAAAAAGAAGAAGACAAATTGCATCATTAGGAACATCATTTATCTTGAAAGTGCTTAGGTATTGTAGAAATCCAACAATGTGGAGGTTTAGATCTTCTATTGATGTCTCTCCATATTTGTTGTGTTGTATCATATGTACAATGGTGAGGCTGATAGAAAAATCATTTGCCATGAATTTTGGTCTATTAATAGCCCTGTTTATATTTGTAGCAGATGGAATAATGAAGTTCTTAAGGGGACGTCCGTCTTCCATGATTTGCTCTTCTTGTTGAGTTGGGTATTTGGGTGAAGATGGTGGTGATGAAGGTTGTGATTCCTCCAATTCTGATTGAGGTTCACTCCTCCTTTATTTCTAAAGGTTACTTATAGTGTGCTCAATTTTAGGGTCTAGAAATGTGGAAAGTTTGATACCCCTTTCAGAACGCAAGTCATGCATGTAAAAGAAGGCGAGCGAAGTACAAGTCTTAAATGTATCGATGCTCCCTGACAATGGTGCCAAAAGCTTATTAGTCGTGTGCACAAGTCTTAAATGTATAACTTAAGCACTATCTTGCAAGTATATGGGTGTGTATAGTATATTCAAGATCGTCCAAGGAGCAAGGTATTGTTAAATTCAAGAGAGATGAACTTATACAATCTAGATACTTTTAGCAAGAGAGGTTTTATTATGTTAAATGAACAGTTTAAAAGAAAACAAACTAAGACAAAATCACTTATATTAAGGGTCAAATTGGAGTAAGGATTCTTGAGAACAATGTTTCACATCCACATCATAACATGAAGAACATCAAAAATCAACAATAGTAGAAGCAACACAAGGGAGGTTTGTATCCTACACCCACCTCTCGGTAGTGTAGAACATTCCTAACTTTATATACCACTCTCGTTGATATACCCAAATTTGGACTATAAACATTTGTTCCCCAACACATATTAGCCACTTTGATGGTCAAGGTAGTTCATCTAAGGTACATCTCCTTAGTCTTGCGCATATTTTCCATATTATACAAAGATTATAAATCATACACACAAAGTGGACAACAAAGCATGTAAGAAGAAATCAACATCAATGAACCGTAGAATAATGAAATAATTAGTGTTATATATGAAAATTGTGTTTAACATAGTTATGAAATGGGAGTTACTTTCCCATGCCCAAGAAAAGAATATCTACTCGTCCATGGTTGTAAGAAGTAGATACATCAGTATAAAATAGTGTTAGGCGTCATAAAAGAAGAAAGTAAATTTGGATGTTTGTGGAAGAAGTATAAAAGAGTTGGAACTCCTATCAAGGAGTCCAAACTCAATCCTTGTTGTTGGAAACTCTCTAAAAAAGATTCACTCCAGAGTGGAGAGTAGAGAACGGTGGAGATCCTTGCTATAATTGTTGGAGAAGAAGGAAGAAGAAGAAGTTTCCCTCCCGAGAAACCACCTTTTCTCCCCTTGGATGCCTCCAACTTCCCTATATCTTCTCTGTTATGGTTCCACTCAAAAATGTCCAAAATATTCAATAATAACTATCCTAAGTTGATTACATTTGTATTTAAAAGTGTGGGACAATTTATCTTCTAATTTGAAAAGAAATTGTAGGTAAACAGTGTGTCGATAAGTCAACACGATGTGTTACCTATGGTTTTAGAAGTTGAAATGCCTCAATTGATAATGACACAACGTGTTGGTTGGCCAACAAGGTGTGTTGCTACAAGTCAAGAAACTTTGGGAAAATCTGAAATGAGGAAACACGACATGTTGATATGTCAACACGGAGTGTTGGGATTTAGTAACTCCTAACTTCTCTAGATCCAAATTTTGCACTACAACATGAAGTGTTGAAATCTCAACATAGCATGTTGCTAAAAACACGGTGTGTTGATATCTCAACACGACGTGTTGTTGATATTTTCAACAACATTGATTTTTTTAAATGTTTAAATGATTGGGGAATGTGTTGATGGTGTTTCTCTCTCCCATTTTGATGTCATAATGTTGTGCCTACAATTAAAACATAGATCAAGTAAAGATAATAGTAAAATAGAAAATCTAGCATGATTAAGAGTGATGTATGGGTGAAATTTATTTGGAAATGTAACTTAAAGTGGTCCAAAAGATTATATAAAATTTGCATATCACATTGCTTTTCAGACACTTTTGGCAAGTACCTTGGAGTTAATTTGGTTCACTAAAGGACTACTAGATTGAGCTATAATCAAATCCTATCTAGTCCTCAGATTAAATTGAAAGCATGGGCCGGTACACTCTCTCATTGATAGGTCAAATCTTCTTGGCCAAGTCCATTGTGTTTGTGATCCCTAGCTATACCATGCAAGTGGCAAGGATTCCTTTTGTAACTTATAACTTCAATGATTAACTTAGTAGATGATTTGTCTAGAATGGATGGTGAAAAGAAATATACCTTGCACTGGTCTCTTGGAACAAGGCCACCTACATTGAGCAAAATGGAGGTTTTGCTATTAAAGTTATGCTTACTTGGAATTAAAGATATGCTTACTTGAAACAAAGCTCTCCTACTCAAAATTGTTTGGGAATATTACAGTGGAGGAGAAACCAAATGAAGAGAATTTGTCCATCAGAAATACTTCAATAGGAGAAGGTTACCTTGTGCTATTACATCTTTGGGACAAACTATAGTTAAGATGATCGATTTCATTGAAAATAACAATAGGATATTTTAGGTGATGGCGAGTCTATTTCTGTTTGGGACAATAATTGGGTCCCCCACTTATAGAATTTGAGATACCTTCTCCATACCCCAATTCCATCAGACTTCATGACCTAAGGTGTCTATCTTGAAGAATATATAGGGAAATTGGGACATCGATTTTTTGTATCTTTATCTACATACTCGGGCGGTGTGGAAAATCTCCAAATTGCGTCCCTAGAGGCCAACTTTGAAAAATACAAGATCTCTTGGATTCATACCATTGATGGTCAATTTACCACTCAATCCGCTTATGCGATATTAAAGTCTAGCTCTGAAATACAGATTATGGGACCTTGGTAGATAATTTAAAGGTGCAAGTTTGACATTCTTATGACCATTGTTCCAAGAATCTCTCCTCATTAATGTCTTCAAAAAAAGAAGAGGCATTACTGATGACAACCTCTGCGGCAAATGTAAATCCATACCTGAAACCATTATGTATGCTCTAAGAGATTGTCCTACAGCCTTGGATATCTAGAATCTCAATACTTGTTGGATGATTGATGCAACTTTCTTTGATGTTGGTCCCGAAGCCTGGTTGAAGAGGTATTGTGGCTCCAAAAATGGATCAAAATCTACTACCTATTGTCAGTATTTGTGGTATGTAAGAAATAAACAAGTCCCCCAATGCAATTATAGTCCCCCACATGCCACCACATATGCATTCTGAACCATATAAAGGATATCGAGGAGGCTCGATGGTCTAGCAGAAAGAACAATGTTATTGATTCGTACTAATAGATTCCACTATTTGTACGGCTCCTTAACCTTGATTAACTTATGAACATAATTGTTTGGCTTAATTGGATGTTAGTCTCAAAATATAATTAGGCCATGTTTGTTCTAGAAATATATCTTTGCAATATGTAGATCATTATGCAATTATCTTTTTCTTGGGATGTAAATATAATTTAAACACTTGCTTCAGTTGACTCATGATGTCCTTAAGAATCTTATAATTTCATATACCATTTGGATGCTTTTGAACTTTTCTTTCATGGGATATATATATATATATAAACTTAGTGAGGTGGTAGTGCAATCTTTTCATTAGCCAATGGATTTTCAATGCCCAATGGTTTCTAGGTGCCCGATGGTTTCTTAGTGATCGGTGTTTTCTCAGTGATCGGTGAGTCTTTGGTGCCTGATGGAATTTTTGGCTAATTATCTAGGGAGTTCATGGATCGATGAAGTTCCCAGTGACCAATGAGTTTTGGTCAACGGGTGGGTAGTTGTTCTTGTGCCCGAAGAGATCCCTGCCTGACAACAAGACTGGTCTGCACCAAACCCCCACTCACTTATAAATACCCCTCTCTTCTTTTCTCTCTCTCTCCTCTCATGTCTTGTGGCTTGATGGTGTAATCTAGAGGTTGACAAGAACCCATAAGGGTCAACAATCACAGGTTTTTGATGGATGCATGTTCAAGTTCTAGTTCTCCTTGGACTGATTGAAGGCCATTGATCTTGTTCCATGCTTCATTTGTGTAATATCCTTACTTTTTTGTCCATTTTTGTTGTTGTTGTTCACCATCTTTTCTCTTATAGTTGAGTTCCATGGTGGTTCTTTTTGATAAACCCACCATAGGGTTTAAGTACTCTCCTTTCTTTCTTCCTTGCTCTAGATCATCTTATTTGTGTAGGTAGGAGATGTTTTCAATGTTTTCATGGTTTGAAATTAGTGCCTTGTTGCTGATTTCAAAGCTTTACCCTTCTAGACTTCGATTTACTCCTTTACCATGCGAGTGTTATAACCTTAAACACATTTCTTGCCTACTTTCTACATGCATATCATTTTTTTAAATAGAGAACACACACAAATATTCGGGACTTCACTTTTCCTTCTCATATCAAGGACAAAGTACATAAGAGCAAGATTGCCTCCACAACCCGGAGTGCCTTGCTTTTTATAGCCTTCACAGACATAACCGTTTCAGGCAGTTACAACCATCATCTGCTCTAGGCAGTTACACATTATACCCATGTCCCTATAAGGGTGGGGCGGTTACAACCCACGTAACCCACGTCCCTAAAAGGGCAGGGCGGTTACACATTACATAACCCATGTTGCCCACATCCCAACAAAGATGGGACGGTTATAACTCACAATCTCGAAGAATCTCTTGGAAGCGTCCCTTCGCTCCACTATGCGATCCTTCTATCTCTTGCTGCTATAACCATCAAAAGTTATGTTGCCTTTGTCCCGCTCGCGTCCACTCCCGCAAGATCATGCTCCGTAGTGAGCTTTCGCCGAGCTCTGACCTAGGCTTGACCCGTGCGTCCGAGCTAGCTCTGAGCTCGACCAGCTCCACCTGAGCTTAGGGTCAGCTCCTGGGAATCTCCTTGAGCTGTGACTAACTCCAACCGAGCTTCGTCCAGCTTTCATTGAGCTCCGACCCATGGTATGAACCCAATGCCATGCCTTCCTTGGTCGGGCTCGCCCCTTAGAGATTTAAGGGGGTAACATGCCTCCCCAACCTGTGGAAACTAACGTCCGCGTCGGACTAATCTGAGAGTGGTGGGCATCTATGAGGTCCTTGAACTGCCATAGTACTCCAACCTTTTCCCAAGTAGCATCTACTTCCGGAAGACCCTTCCATTTGATGAGGTAGCTCGTGCGTCGAGTCTTCTTGCTTTGGCCTTCAACCTTGTGATCCAAAATTACTTCCGCCTCGTTTGAAAAATGAACTCGAACAGTTGGAGGCACTCTCTTAGGATCGTTGCATGAGGGGTCGTTCTCGTCAGCATGATATTTCTTCAAGAAACTCACATGGAACATGGCATGGAGTTGTAGTCATTTAGGGAGTGCGAGTCGATATGCCAATCGAGTCACTTTTTGGACTATTTCAAAAGGTCCATCATACCTTGGAATTAGCCCTTTCTGTGCAGACTTCTTTAGGATCTTCTTCCAAATTTGGGGAGTGAGGCATAGCAACACCTTCTCTCCTACTTCATATTCCACATCTCGACGACTTTGGTCCATAGCTTTCTTTGCCTTACGTTGTGCACACGCAAGATAATGTCATGCTTCTTCCACCAGATCTGAGCTTTGTTTTGCATATCGATAAGTAGTAGGGCAGCGAGTATCATCATACTTTGCTACTTCATGAGGTGTCAGTGGTTGTCTTCCAAGCACTATCTCGAATGGACTTTTCCCCATTGATGCAGAAGATTGAAGATTGTAACAATATTGGGCCGAATGCAATAGATCCACCCAATTCTGTTGATTTTCCATAACGTAATGGCGAATATATTCCTCTAATAAGGCATTGAGCCTTTCAGTCTGCCCATCTGTCTGAGGATGGTTTGTTGTGGAAAATCAGAGCTCTATTCCCAACAGTTTGAAGAGTTTTGTCCAAAACCTTCCTATGAAACGAGTATCCTTATCACTCACAATGTTGCGTGGGAGTCCCCAATATTTCACAATGTGTTGTAAGAATAAGTTGGTTGTCATCTCGATTGAACACTCCTTAGGTGCAGGGATGAATGTTGAGTACTTAGAGAAATGGTCCACAATGACCCGAATGGAACTCATACCCTTGACTTGAGGTAAGCCAGTGATAAAGTCCATGTTGTTGCTCTCCCAAGGTCCAGCATGTATAGGCAATGGTTGCAGTGTACCTGCAATTTTCCTCCTCTCAACCTTATCTTGTTGACACACCAAGCATGGGCGTACATAAAGCTCCACATCTTCCTCCATAGTAGGCCAATAATAGCTTGACGATAGTAACACCAGGGTTCACTCTTGACCTAGATGCCCTTCCCACAAGGCATTGTGTGTATCTCAAAGTAGTTCTTTCTGTATCCCTCCTGTCTTAGGGATGTAAGGTTGCCTACCTTTAGCATAGAGGAAACCTTCCTCAAGCCAATATCTCTGAGATATTTCCTCCCGCACCTGCTCTTGAAGCCAGGATGTGACAGGATCCTTGGCTATAACTTCGCGAAGTCTTGCCAACATATCACTGGAAATAGTCGTAACTGTTGCCAGTTTGTGCTCGAGGTCACCGCGTCGACTGAGTGCGTCAGCCAGTTGATTTTCTTTACCCATCCGGTACTTGAGACTGAAATCGAACTCAACAAGAAAGTCATTCCATCTTGCCTACTTTGGAGTTAGCTTCTTCTGAGTGGAAAAACACGCAGTTGCCACGTTGTCTGTCTCCACAAGAAAATGTGATCCGAGCAGATAGTGTCGCCAAGTGTGCAAGCAATGTACAACTGCGGTCATTTCCCTCTCATGAACCGAGTATCTCTTCTCGGTGTCAGTAAGTTTTTGATTCTCATACGCTATCAGATGTCCTTCTTGGAGCAACACACCCCCTACATTGTAATCGGAAGCATCAGTAATCACTTGAAATGGTGTAGAGAAGTCTGGCTGCTTCAAGATAGGCTCCTCTGTGACCGCCTTCTTCAACTTGTCAAAGGCCCTCTGGCACTCCTCCGACCAAGACCAAGGTCATTCCTTCCGCAGAAGATCAGTAAGGAGTGCAGCCTTCTTGGAGTAACTCTCGATGAACTTATGATAATAGTTCGCAAGTCCTAGAAAGCTCCTTAATTCTCCCACATTCTGGGGTTCGGGCCAAGTATCAATTGCCTCGATTTTCTTTGGGTACATCTTGATGACACCTTCGCCAATAATATGACCTAGGAACGAGATGGAAGTGCGACCAAAAGCACACTTCTCGCCCTTCAGGAACAACTGATGTTCTCTGAGTTTTCCCAAAATGAGTCACAGATGCTCCAAATGTAGTTCCAAGATCCTCGAATAAATGACCAAGTCATCCAAGTATGCTACTAGGAACTCATCGATGTATTCTCAAAACACATTGTTCATCAGCGTGCAGAAAGTAGCAGGGGTGTTGGTTAAGCCAAAGGGCATCACCAACCATTCATAAGAGCCATATCGGGTGACACATGCCGTCTTTGATTCATCTCCTCTTACAATTCAAACTTGGTAGTACCCAGATCGGAGATCCATCTTGCTAAAGAAATGGGCTCCTCCCAGACGATCAAACTATTCCTCCACGTGAGGGACGGGATACTTGTTCTTAATTGTTACTTTGTTCAATGCACGATAGTCCACACACATTCGCAAAGATCCATCAGCCTTTTTCTGAAAGATGACAGGTGCACCATATGGGGCTTTACTTGGTCGAATCAGACCTGCCTACAGTAGTTGGTCTAGTTGCCTACGCAATTCCACCAAGTGATTTGGCGGCATCCAATACGGGGCTAATGCTGGTGGTAAAGCTCCTGGGATCAATTCGATGGAGTGGTCGATATCCCTCTGTGGCAGCAGCGTTCGGGGCAGTTCTCCAGGCATCAAATCATCATAGCCCTCGAGTAACCTCTCAAGTTCTCGAGGCATAGACTCTGAGTCAGGACTCGGGTCCTCTCGCAAGGTGACCAGATAAGTCAGCTCTCCTCGGCGCAACCCATTATTCAATTGGATTGCCGATAGCATCTTCTAACTTGGTAGACTCTGACGAGAAAGTACGAATGTTGGAGAAATCCCTTCTTGAACGAACAAGCCATTCAAGTGTGGAATTGGGTATACCTTCATCCTACGCAGCAATTCGATCCCAATGATGACCTTAAAATCATTCAGAGGCATCACCATCATACTGTAGATGCCGCTCCATGGTCCCAACTCCAACTGGCCTTGTGCGATGCCAAGTACACTCATAGCGTCTGATTTCACGACTTTGACCCGAGATGGGTCTCGTGATATCTTCAAATGGAGTCCTTCTAACTCCTGGTTCGAGACAAACATGTGGGTTGCACCAGTGTCCACCATCGCCTCCACCACTACTCCATTGATTTTTATCTCAATGTACATCAGCTCCGAGCCTGATGTTGTTGCCTTCATAGCATTCAGCAACTTGAGAGGGTTGACTCTTTCCAGAGATGTCTCCCCCCCCCCGGTTGTATCCTCTCGCAAGAGGGCGTTTAGTCGTTCTCTTTTCAGACATGCATATCGTTAATCTTTCTTTAGAAACTCTTAACATGCTAAAACATGGTCTTCTAAGTATTATTTTACATAACAAGATGATGATGCAAGTTCTTAAAATGTACTTAGTCTTCATGACCAATTTCCTTCCATATTTTGAAATCTTCTTTGAGTATTGAAGGTCTAGAATTTCTAAATATAAGTGTTTGAACTTCCAAGATACCATGTATGTGATACTTTGGTACCCAGGAGATTAAGTAACTTGACCTACATGCTATGACTTACAGTTTGTTGAGCATCTTATACAATGGCAGGACCTAAAATTCTATTATGATGTTGTAATGATTGTTGGATGAAACCCTAGTATTGAAAGTGGCTTGAGTTTTATAAGTCTTGAGTGTATGAACACCTATGCTTAGAGTGATATGAAATTGTTTTATACATTTTATATCTTTCGGGGTTGCAAACCTCAATTAATTTGTATTAATCTTCGAAACCATCCAACTGAAGGGGGTTATGAAAAAAAGGAGGAAGGCTTCACTTGCTCAATTTGCTTGGATGCTCGTTTAGTAGATAGCAAGTTGAGTGTAGGAGAATTCCTTTTAGTAGAGTGAGACCTTCCCCACGAGCTCGTCAGTCAAGCATGGAATGAGCCTTGTCTATGTCTACGAGCCTCCTCTTGCTTCTATAGAAGCAGAATGTCTATAGGCATCCTGGTATGGTAAGAAGACTCCGTCAGGAGGCCAGCCACTACATGGGAGCAAGGGAGAAGCCAAGCCATCAAAAAGGCAAGAAACCCTCCTCGTAATAGCAAATGATCCACCTATAGCACTTTTTTCTTCTTATGTGGGGGGGACAAAATAAGACAAGTCCGCCTTCAAAAGAAAAGCCCCCCACTGTCCTCATAGGGTGTTTGTACCCATAATCATTTCCTACCTCACAGATGTAACTTGATTGATGTAGTAAAAAATTTAACTATCTTAAGGTAATCAAGTGTAACCCTAATATAGGTGTGCCCTATGATTGTAGAATTATTCCAATGTTAGAACTTGCTGGATAGTGAAACGAGTAATCTAAAGGGAGCTCAGAGTCATACATTGTTGAGTATATGCAGATGTAGGGAGGATATATACATATCATCCTTATTCTATGGTTTTGGAGAGCAGTTGAGGTCGTATTTCAGATTTTGATGTGATTGAGAGAAACTACTGTCGTAACTTGGATTTGAGGGTTTATACCCTAGTTTCTGGTGTCGTAGAATGTGTTGTCTAGTACTTGGGTTGATATGCCACTACGGATGTTACTCATAATGAGTGGGTGGAAGAGATCTTTAGGATTCCATTCATCCTAGATATTAGACGTGGATGATCTTAACTTTGTAGTGGTCAATAGTTTGACCGGTACACCTCAAGATACACATGGCTTAATAAGATATGTAATTCAATTGTGTAGCATAAGTGTTAGGGTTACTTGGTGTATCACATTTGAGGATAATCCTTGATATGTTTCTTCTGATTTATAGGTGATATATAATGTGGTAAGAGAAACCAATTGTACTTATAACTCAAGCTATGTCTGGTCTGTTGTTTAAATTAGATGATCTTTCAACTATGTAAAATTGTCTGCCTAAACTATTTAGGGTACCTAATATTCTTATAAGCAATAAATGTTATTAGAGGTTATATCATATCATTGGGACATGGGTCTGATCTCGTGGGTTTCCACACCCTTTTAGGTGACCAACAATGCTGCCAGGTGAAGAGTGGCGATGAGGTGCAGTTTGAAGATTGTAGAGTCAAAGAGGTTGGATGGGTAGTATAGAGTCCTAGAGTTGTCCATGTTCTCTTAGGTTTGGGTAGGGGAATTTGTACATCATGTGTATCAACTCAAGTTTTTGGTTGTAGGCCTTGGTTCATGTATAATGTAAATGTTGTAAGAGTGCATACAGCATATTTTGTATATAGGTTATAGTTGATGCCATGGAACTCATGTAAAGGTACCTACTATGAATAGATGTGATGTTGGACCTTTGTGTATATGTTTTCTTCAAAAATGTCTGAAGTTTTAATCAGTCCTAATTTGTACCTTTTTTATAATATGATTACTTAATTAGTGTTTGATTGGTGTTTTGACTTTGAGTAATCTCTTTTAGTGTGGTGGGTTGCCACATTTGGTGGTACCAGAGCTATAGGTTGGTTGAGTCCATAGGGACATGGGACCTAGGTTGTTGTGCCTATTCTTATGTATCCAACACAACTAACCATGGCCTATGGTTGTGCTGATATGTCTAGAGAACGGAAAGAACATGTTCGGAGTAGCTTTGTGGTGCCAGGAGGTGATGGCAAGAGATGGGTACATGATGGAAGGATACCTAAGATTGGGCCAGAATAGCATTCCCACCTCCACTAGACCCTTTGACCATAGTTGATCCAGCTTTCAGACTACTTGTAGATAGCTAATGGTGACAATCTCACATTTGGCAAATGGGATACATGTGCCTCAACCAAGGGCACCTACTGCATATGCTTAATCTCAGGGTCAAGGGAAGACCTTTGAGAGGTTGAAATGTGTGGGAGCCACAGAGTATGTGGGCACAACAAGCCCAGTTGAAGGTGTTCAGGATTTTGAATATACACAAGATGGAAAGGTGTAACATGAGATCTATCTTTTGAAAGGTAGTGTTAGCCACTGGTGGGCCAATGAGGAGGATAAGATACCATGTGAGGTGTTCCGCTGGGAGGAGTTATGGTGAGAGTTTGTGAGTTGTTACTTCCTAGAGATGTATATGAATGAGAAAATGGCTCAATTTGAGAAGATTCTGCAGGGATTATGGTTTGTAAATGACTACAAGGTGAAGTTCATGGAGTTGTTGAGGTTCCGTTGTCACATGGTAGTCATAGAGAAAGAGAGGATCGGAAGTTTCAAGAAGGGCTTGAATGATGAATTGGCACAGATCACGTCAACCATGGAGTTTCATGAGAAATTTTCCACCTTTATGGAATCTGCAAGGTGGATAGAAAGGACAGTCATAGAATGTTGAGACGCTAGTGCCAGAAAAAAGTCCGCTCAATTCCAGGGATGGCCCCAAAGGGGTGATCGGACTTTAAATTTATAACCCAAAACCTTCAAGGACCCCCACAACTTTATTATGGGGTCAAAGTAGATATATGGGGTCAAACACAGGGATATGGGGATGTTTAGGATGCTTAAGATCTCACTCTTAAGTCAGTTAAGAGAATCTGATAGTTGATAAGAGTATGGAGCTAGAACTAGTCTAGCAGATTGTCATGAAGTAAAACAAAACAAATAAAAGAAAACAAAATAGAGTCTGTAGGATTCTACTATTTAGAGAGAAGGAGTTCTCGGCTATGTAACCACAAGTTGGGTAGTCTATGGACCCATTCTTGGGTGTAGACAACCCTCAAACACCTCAGCAAGCAGTCTATATCCAAACATGGTACCTACTGTGGTATCTGTTCCTGTGGGGTCATCCCACTCGCTTTCGCATAGCATGACTAAAACCCATCAATGATATGAAGCCTCTCTCAAGGATGAAAAATCAACACCCTAGAATATTCTAGATACCCTATCAGGTTTAGAATACTCTAAGATGCTAGGATCAGGTGTGATCTGGGCAGAACCTGGTAGTGGGCCCGACCATGCTAGGCTGGGCTCGGCCTTGCCCAGATCTACGGTTCTACAGAGATCACCTTGAACCGTCCTCCTTTCAGATTCTGATCTGAACCACCTTCTCTTATCTATTTATACAACAAATATCTCGATATAGGTAGAAATAGAAGTTCAAGCAAGAAAGAGATCAACCAAACTAGCAATCATAACCAGAAAGAGAAGATAGAATAGTAAACGTACTAGATCTGAAATAAAACTGCTTGCTTAAGGTAAAAGTACATAAACATGCCCAAAACAGGCTACACAGCCAAGAAGAAGTGAAACCACCTCTCTACTAAAATTTTGAACAATAAAACCTCCAGTACAAACACACTCAGAAGGTATGATGGAGTGGGTGTAAAATTTTCAAATCTTTATTAATGGTAATCAAAAGACCAAAGTATAGCAGCGGAATAAAAATATGACTATATTCAATTATAAAACAAAGGGTTACAACTTACATCATAAGGATCCATGTAGAGGAAATCTAAACCACCTCAAGATTGTCTCCAAGCTTTAACTTTACAATCTAAGTCCAGGTCATCAAGCCTTGTCATCCAAGTCCTCCACCTAGGGTTGGAAGCATACCCCAGCAAAAGAGAAACAATAGGAGACATCAGCAAAGGTTGGAATGTGCATACTAAATAGGAAACTGAGCAACATAATGAAATAAGGGACAACAAATAATGTAATAGTTCCCATAGAAAAGAAAAGTACCACCCAAGTGAGTATCAAGAAAAAAGTATCACAACAGAAGGGATACTTGCCATAAAAACAACATAAAAAAGATTGTGCCATATAAACATCCACTACCACGGTGGGAAACAAGCACCAGTAGGGCACACACCCCACAATCTACATTAATAACCTGCATGCATGTGAGATAAACATAGCCCTAGAACAATATAAATAACAATTGGTGGCCAACCATCATAAAGTTGAAACCTGATAGAGAAAGCAATACTGCCAATCTCCCAAATATATATAAACATGGGTTCAGAATCACACATCTTGCCCTAGGTATGAGGTTCCTTGCCATCCCAAAAGAGCAAGAAATATCACATCTACTCGGTAGGAAATAACACATCTACCATAAACAAAACCAATACAATTACACTACTCTAGTGCTACTGAATCACATAGCATGCAAAATGTAGAGGCAAGTATAAAAGTATAGTTAGAATTATACAATGTTGCCATCACACAATGGACAACTCCAACAAATATACATCCACTTCCAAGTGGAAATAAGATATCACATATGTACAAATAAACACCCACATCATAGTGGATACATACCATCAACAAGTCTAACATGCACCAAGGCATAAGATAGATATCAAGAAAATATCCAAGTCAATAACAAGCAAGATAGTTCACATGAACCATGATATCAAGAGATAAGAGATATTATGTAGGCCAAATTCAAGAGAATGAAAAGATAGGTGAATTTCTCAACATAGAGGAATAGGGGATGTGACATACCTCAACTTAAGATTCAAACGATCCAAAGTCACATCTAGGTCATGGCTAGGCATCCAAAGAACCTATTAAGCATGTATATAGATCTTGTATCAATTTCATATTCATTATTCAAACCCTAAAAATTACCTTTTTCATTTTATGTGAATTAGGTTATGAAAATTGTGCCACTTTATATATTAGGTATATTAGGATTCCAAAACATATTTTCTATTTTTTTGACTTATAAATAATTAGTTATGATTTTTACAAGTTAATTCACCATTAATTAGATCCATTAAAAACACATGTTATTAATCTTTAGATTCAGTTATCAAAACATATACCATTAGTTATATCTTATTTTTCTGAATGCAAAGAGTATTTATTTGTATTTTTCTAAGTCACAAATAATTAGTTATTGATTTTCTAGTTTCCGACCAATGGAAATTCAAGGAAAAGCAAAGTCAAAAACACATAGGCGAGAGAGAAGAGATTGGGCCTCGCATGACTTGGCCCAATCAGAGGCGCCCTCGTTAGTGAGATCAAGGGTCAGACTGACCCAGCCAAAATAAAGGAAACTAGGGGCGAAAAGACTAAAATGCCCCTCACTCGACTAGTAAAGAAAGAAGGGAAACGAGAGGGTAGAATAGGCAAAAGAGTAGAACTCATCTTCCTCCTTTGCTTTCTCTCACATAAGGGAGGCACAACAGCAAACACCACAAATCCAAAGGATGACTTGGCGCCATGGTGCAAAATAGCCACAAACCAAACTCGGTCGAAGATCGTTGGTCCCTTGCCAGACTCGTCGATCTAAAGCAGCGGCGACGGCGAGGAAAATTGGGGCTCCAAAAACATGTTCCCACCATGACGAGAAGGAAAAAGGGGAATTCAATGATTACCCATAATTGGAGAAGCCAATTGTCTGATCAAGACCGTAGGGATTAGAACAACTACTATGCCTAGTTCCACATGACCTGGAAGGACACCAACCCACCGCCGAGGTCGATGAAGCTTCAGTGGGTGTTGGGAAAGGGGACAACGATCATAACTGCACGTGAATCGCTTGAAGGTAAAAAAATACTTCATCAAGCCTACGCAAATGTATAGAGACAAAAAAGATGAGGCTCGATCCCCCAGGGTGATGGGAAGAAGAAAAGAAGGGAAAGTAGCAGAGCAAGAATAGGGGAACTCGGGGCGCTGAGCCACAACAGGGAAGAGGTAGCCAAACCCCTACTTTTATAGGGTCTCTGAGCATGGAAGAGGGTAAGGAAGGTGAAGTAAGAGAGATCCAGAGAAAAGGTAAGGAGAAGAGGGGGGATTCAGAGAAGGAAAGCAAAGATCCTAACGGCGACTGGGAAGGAAAGGGGTCGGGGTAGGAGAAAACCCAGCCACCCTCAGATGTCGATCGGACGGATGACAATAGAGCTAAAATCGTGACACAAAACAAATAGCAAGCCCAAGAAAAAGAAGCGTGACAAAAAAATAAGCAAAACCTTATAGGAATCGAAATCGAAATAAAGTGATCCCTTCAATTAATTACTCTTTTTCTCTTTCCCTATTTGAGGATGCAAACAAATCCCAAATTGAATGAAAGTTTGCATAGAGTCTAGTTAAAGCATGTAGATTCTGAATATTAAATTAGATTTTCCTTTTGAGAACTTTTAATGCATTTATTATTCCAAACTATATTTTTATTTCTTCTTGTGTTAATGACATTAGGATTATCCAAATTAGGTGAAACTTCATCCACAAGTGTGTTGAATACGAATTTGCCTTTATTTCCAACTTTTAGAATTATATTTCACTTTATTGAGCATTAATGCTTTTTATCAACTTTCTCTCTCCTAAACTTACTTATTATATCAAGGTTGTCCAAATTAGATGAAAATTGACATTTAAGCTTATTTTGATGTTTAGATTACGAATTTGAAGTCTATTTTCTCTTTTGAGACTTTCTTACATAGGTTATGTCATCTGGACCATTAGAGGCCCATTAACTTCATTATGCATCCAATTAAGTTAATTATCATCTTATTATCACCAAATGAGTTATATGACATATTATATTACATTATCCATGCATTAGATTATTAGGATCACTCTAACCTCAACTGTGTTTGGTCAAACCCAAAAGGTCAAACTTCCAGGGTAGGGTCCAAGATTCAGTATGTTACACTCAACTAGCCATGGAAAAGCATAGTTGGCACGGAACAAAGATGGAAGAACATCATTTGTACATAAACAAAGGAGAGTAGCAGAAGAAAGGAGAAGAAGAGATTTAGCCCATAGAGGAGAGGTGGCTCTCGCTCCTTATCCTCCGTATAGGTCGGATCTCTCCTTTGGGTAATCCTCCTTGGTCTTTTGGACTCCTTGGCCTCCTTTCTCTTTGATTATGCAGCTTGGTGGGTGTATGGAGGTGGAAGATGGTTGGGAATGGTAGTATATGGGTGAATGGTGGTGGAAAATAATGGTGGATGGAAGAAAACTAGAGGAACGGATTTAGGACGAGCACTTCAGCCTTTTCGGACCTTTGAACTCTCACACGGGGATCTATGAACCAATAATGTGTGGAACCACAAGGTGGAACCTCCCAAAATTTGGAACCCCTCTCCAGGTCGCGAGGGGTAGGTATTTATAGGTGAAGGCGGAAGACGGTCGTGACACCTGATTCAGTCGTAGCCCTGGTTTTGGCCCGACCGTGCCAGGCTAGGCACGATCATGCTGAGGGTCATGGTTAACACAGACACCGCGGTCGAGGTGGATCCCTTGGTCGAGACAGATGCCTCGGTCGAGGCAGATCCTATGGTCGAGGTGGTTGTGTCGCAGTCGTGGTCATGTGCCATGGCCGCACTGGTGTACCGCGGTTGCGGCCTTGGCCTCGGTCCGACCGTGCCAAGCTGGGCTTGGTCGTGCCAAGTGTCGGTCAATACAACATCTTGTCCGTGGTTGTGGCATTGTCTTCTTGGCTATGGTCACGGCATAATGGACCAAATCCACCTTGCGTGGGGGGCGCTATTTACTGGTGGTCAATGGGCCCACGTCGATGAACCTTCTGATTCGCGAGGATGCATTCTAATAAAAGACTGGCCATCGAAAATAGGATCCAATATATTAAAAGTTTCTTGGGCCCGCTAGTTGGATAGAGGGACCACCGTCTCCTAAGTTGGTGCACATAGTGTGATGCTTAGCCCACCGCGGTCACAATGAATGAAAGTCTAGCTACTGCAAAAACCATGTGTTGGGGAGAAATCTTAGAGAATAGATGTCTTCTCAGGTTTGGT
This sequence comes from Alisma plantago-aquatica, assembly GCA_963693085.1. Classification (NCBI taxonomy): domain Eukaryota; kingdom Viridiplantae; phylum Streptophyta; class Magnoliopsida; order Alismatales; family Alismataceae; genus Alisma; species Alisma plantago-aquatica. The sequence continues at coordinate 22,364,069 of OY856410.1, forward strand.
GCCTACAAGTCCCAAAATTGGCTAGTTGAGCAACTTTATCTATGAAAAGACATAAATTACTAAAAGATAAGGATCTAGGGTTATTTTGGGAATATTAAAGCTATAATTACACAAAACCACAAATAAATGATTCTCATAGATGCATGGATTTGGGTGTTATCAACCATATGGGGCAGTTTCAAGAAGCTGAGGTTTTCTTCGCCGCAATACCAACAATCTCAATAAAATTTGACATTTTTTTAGCCAAAGACACATGTGCAGTCACAGTGATCCCCTAACCAATTGAGAGGTTGTGGTTTCCCACCAATTAAAAGAAATAATTCAGGATCGGTGTTTGTGATAGGGCCATCTAGGCCACAATATCGTATAAGGACTTGTTTCAAGTGTGGACAAGTGGGTCATGTGAGATGGTCTTGCCCTATAAGGAATCAAAAGGTTGCACAACAATTGAGGTAGAGCCAATAGGGTTTACAACAGAAATAGTTCAGTATTGGTGGCGATAGGGGGCATGGCCAATCATCACAAATAGGGTCTTCAAGACCAGCTAGTAGAGGTTGAGGATGACAACAGACAACTATTAGATTCTACGCCATGAATCATCCAAAGGAATGGTCAACCCGCGGGTCATGACAAAAGATGGAACTTTTTCATTCTGGCTTATTTGCATCTACATACGCATCTATTTGGTTGACCCAGGTGGGACACACTCATCTATCACCAGAGAGGTGATAAATAGTTGTAATTTGCATGTCTATAGTAGAACTAATAATCTTTTGTTAGAAACCCCTTTAGTTGGTTCCTCCATGTTGTAGTAAGTGTGTCTATCTTGTGTTCTTTCCTTCTCAAGATGCATCATTCAAGTGGATCTTATGCCACTTGATATGCACGGGTTTGATGTGATCCTAGGGATGGATACCTTAGATAGGTACAAGGTTGTTTTTGACTGAGGTTTCAAAGTTGCAAAGTGTTGTGAGGGGGCATCTCTTGGACTTCTAAATGAGATAGGAAGATTCTTCCTACCTATCTAGCATTGACAGTGATACCATAGAAGTTATTGAGACAAGGAAGTGAAGCTTTCTTGGTACACATAGTGGATACCGTGGTGAGGAGTGCTAGTATCCAAGACATATATGTAGTGAGGGAGTTTGAAGATGTTTTTACCAATGAGTTCCCAAGTGTTTCACCACTGGTAAAGATTGATTTTTAAATCATTCTAGTTCCTGATATGCATCCCATAACTAAGGCACCTTATAGGATGGTTCCAACTGAGATGTAAGAGTTGAAGAAGTAGTTGCAACAGATGTTGGAGAAAGGCTTCATACAACTAAGCACTTCCCCTTGGGGTGCTCTGATGTTGTTTGTGAAGAAGAAGGACATTTATATGAGGCTTTTCATAAATTACCAATAGTTGAACAAGGTCATAGTGAAGAACAAGGTCGGGAATATCACTATTTGAGGATCAAGGCAAATGATGTATCTAAGACTACTATTCGAACCAGGTATAGTCATTATGAGTTTGTGGTTATGTCATTTGGGCTAACCAATGTGCCATTGACATTCATGGACCTGACAAATAGAGGTTTATACCATACCTTGATCAAATTGTGGTGGTGTTCATAGATGATGTCCTGATATACTCCATAGACAGGCAACAACATGGATAGATTCTTCATCAAGCGTTGGAGTTGTTGAGGTAACATAGGTTGTATGTTAAGTTTAGTAAGTGTGAGTTTTGTTTTATCGAAGTGTCTTTTCTTGGTCATCTTATCTCTATAAAATATGTTTGTATGTATCCTAAGAAGGTGGAGTATGTTTTGGAGTGGGAGCATCCCAAGACACCAGTTGAGGTTCAAAGCTTCCTAGGTTTGGCTGGTTACTACAGGAGATTCATCAAGAACTTTAGTGTAGTAGATCTACCTTTGACCAAGCTAACTAGGAAATGTGTTCCTTTTGTTTGGAATGACAAGTGTCAACATTCTTTCTAGTTGTTGTAAGAGAAGTTGACAAGTGGGGCCAGAACCTATGAAGTGACACATCATTCTTTGTGATGCCTCTAAGAATGGGTTGAGATGTGTGTTGATGCAGGACAAGAATGTGATTTCTTTTACTTCACAAAATCTTAAGAAACATGAGGAGAACTACCCAAGTCATGACCTAGAGTTAGAGGTTGTGGTTCTTGCCTTGAAGATTCATAGGCACTATATGTATGGAGAGAAGTGTCAAATATTTACAAATCACTAGAATGTACAATACATCTTCTTGAAATAAGAGTTGAACATGAGGCAAAGGAGGTGGATGGAGTTGATCAAGGATTACAGTTGTACGGTATATTATCATCCAGGAAAGGCAAATGTAGTGGTTTATGTGTTGAGTATAAATGCATCCTCGTCATCATCTACAAATCAATCACAATTGTACTCCATGGTCTATCACAAGTGTGATATGTTCGTGTTGCGTAGATAGATGGATATACAACCAAAAGTATCTTTGTTGGTAGGTTTTTTGGCACAGTTATAGGTCAAACCAACATCGAGGCAACATAACATAGATGCACATAACGATGATATTGTGACACAAAACATCATCTTAGACTTTGACAATAAGAGGCATGATGGGTTTCATGAGACATAGGATGGGACAGTTTGTTTCAACAGTCATTGGTAGTTCCTAATGCTCGAGGTTTGAGGAAGATGGTACGTGAGGATTCTCATTCCTTAGTGTATGCGATGCATTGTGACAATACAAAGATGTATCATAATCTTAAGGATTTGTAGTGATGGCTAGGTTTTAAACATGATGTGGCTGAATTTGTGTTCAAGTGTCCAGTTTGGTAGCAGGTCAAAGTAGAACATTAGAAGCATGTTGGGATGTTGCAGTCCTTGTCAACTCCTCAATGGAAATGAGACCACATAACTATGTACTTTGTTATTGGTCCACCTAGGACAACCAAAGGTCATGATCCCATTCAGATGATTGTTGATTAGTTAACAAACTCAGCTCACTTTCTATCGGTCAAGATTGTCTACACAAAAGAGAATTTGGCACGTATCTATCTCATGAGATAGTTTGTCTGTATGGCATATCAGTATCCACAGTATATGTTAGGGGTCCTTAGTTTGCGAGCAGGTTTTGGGAGCGTCTATGCATAGTGTTGGGGATACAATTGAAGATCAATATAGCTTTTCACCCACAAACAAAAATCCAATCCGAAGGAACCATACAGACATTAGAGAATCTATTGACAGCATGTGTACTTCAATTTCTTATAAATTGTTATGTTCATTTGAGTTTGATTGAGTTTGCCTACAATAACAATTACCATATGAGCGCATAAATGGCACCGTATGAGGCTTTGTATGGTAGACATTATAGGTCTCCTTTATGTTGGTATGAATCCAATGAATATTAGTTATTAGGTCCAAAGCTAGTACAACAGACCACAGAAAGTATCAAGGTGATTCAGCAATAGCTGAAGGAAACACTAGATAGTCAGAAGTATTATGCAGATAATTGCCATAAACCATTAGAGTTCCAAGTTGGAGATCATGTGTATCTCAAGGTTTCCCCTTGGAAGGACATGTTGAGGTTTGGGAAGAATGGTAAGTTGGATCCTAGGTTTAGGAGACTGTACCCTATCTTATCTCAAGTTGGGAAGGTGGGTTATAGGTTAGAGTTACACTGGTTACATGACGTGTTTCATGTCTTGATGTTGAGGAAGTGTTATACTGATACAGATCAAATGTTGTATCCCATAGAGGTAGAGTTGGAGGAGGATGTTACCTACGTTCAAGGTCCAGTTTTGATCTTAGATAGGTGAGTTTAAAAGCTTGGGAAGAAGGTCATAGCTTTAGGGAAGGATTTTTGGCATCATCATGATGTAGAGGAAGTCATGTGGGAGTTCGAAGATGAGATGCATAGGGAGTACCCTTCTTTGTTTACCTAGGATTTTGGGGATAAAATCCTTGTTAGTGGTTTATAGGTGTAAGGCCCCTTAACCTTGTTTAACTTATGAACATAACTATTTGGCTTAATTGGATGTTAGTTTCAAAATCTAATCAGACATTGTTTGTTCTAGAACTATGATCTTTGCAATATGTGAATCTTTATGCAGTTACGTTTCTAGATCTTTGCAATATGCAAATATTTACGCAAATACCCTTTTATGGAGCTATAAATATAATTTAAACACTTGCTTGAGTTGCTTCATTATGTACTTAAGAATCTTAAAATTTTATAAATCCTTTGGACTCTTTAGAACTTTGTTTTATATATATATATATATATATATATATATATATATATATATATATATATACACACACACTTAGTGAAGTGGCAATGTAGTGTTTTCATCAATCGACAAATTTGTTGTGGTCTATGGTTTATCAGTGCACGATGGTTTCTCAATGACCAGTGAGTCTTCGGTGCCCGATGAAATTACTGGCTAACTAACGAGGGAGTTTCATCAGATGACGAATTTCTCGACAACCAACAAGTTCTGGTCAACGACCAGTCAGATGTTCTTGCACCTGATGGGATCGCTTCCTGATGATGAGATTGATCTGCACCAAAACTCCACTCACCAATAAATACCCTCTCTAATGTTCTCTCTCTCTCTCTTCTCATCTATTGCAAGCTTGATGTTGAGGTCTAGAGGCCAATGAGATCCCATCGGGCAGTGATCGCAGGTTTTACGTGGATGCATGTTTGAGTTGGGGTTCTCCCATTGGCACTATTCCTTGCTCCATTCATGTAAGATCCTTACTTTCATGTCCATTTTTCTAGTTATTCTTCACCTTCATTTCTCATGTAGTTGAGTTCCATGGTGGTTCTTGTTGGTAAACCCACACATTGGGGTTTAAGTGCTCTCCTTTCTTCTTTCCTTGCTCTAGATCACCTTGTTCATGGAGGTAGGAGATATTTTCAACATTTTAGTGGTCTGAACTTGGTCGCTTGTTGCTAATTTGAAGCTTTCCCCTTCTTAAACTTCGATTTTCTCCTCTACTAAGTGAGTGATATAACCTTAAAAGTATTTCTTACCTACTTTCTACATGCATGTTGTTAATCTTGCTTTAAGAACTCTTAGAATGCTAAAACATGGTCTTTTAGGTAGTGTTTTACATAACAAGATGATGTGCAAGTTTTTAAGCTTTACTTAGTCTTCCTAATCAATTTTTGTTTAGTATTTTGAACTCTTCTTTGAGTGCGAAAGGTCTGAAATTTTTTAGTGTAAGTGCTTGAACTTCTAAGGCACCATGTATGTGACACTTTGGTACCCAAAAGATCAAGAAATTTTACCTACGTATTATGCCTTACAGTTTGTTGAACATCTTATGCAATGATGGGACCTGAAATTACTGTTATGATGTTGCAATGATGGTTGAACGAAACCCTAGTATTGAAAGAGACTCAACTTTTATAAGTTTTGAGTGTATGAACACCTATTCCTAGAGTGATATGAAATTGTTTTATACATTTTGTATCTTCTGAGGTTGCAAACCCCAAAATTTGTACAATCTACAGAGTGTTTCTATGTAACTTGATTATTGTAGTAAAAATATATAACTATGTTAAGTAATTAAGTGTAACCCTAATCTCATAGTGCATTTGACCATAAAACTATTTTAGTGTTAGATCTTGTTGGATAGTGAAATGAGTAATCTAAAAGGATCTTAGAGTTAGATATTGTTGAATATATGTGGGTGTAGGGAGAATATATCCATGGCATCCTAATTCTGAGATTTTGGAGAGCGTTGAGTCTATGTCTTGTATTTGGATGTGATTGAGAGTGACTATTGTTGTAATTCGGATTTGATGGTTTATACTATGGTTTCTGGTGTTATAGCCTATTTACCCATGACAAACAAGGTAGTTCGGTAGTTCGACTACTATGCCACTACAGATGTTACTTGTACTGACTGAGGAAAAGAGATCTTTAGGATTTTGGTCATCCTAGATCTTATAAGAGTCTGATTTTGACTTTGCAGTGGTCAGTTAGTAGTTTGAGTGGTACACATTAAGCTGCACATGGCTTAATAAATTTTGTAATTCATCCATATAGCCTAAATGCTAGGGTTACTTGGTGAATCACATTGGATGATGATCCTTGCTATATTTCTTTTGATTTATAGGTGATATATAATGCAGTTAGAGAAAGCAATTGTACTTATGACTTAAAGCTATACCTAATGTAAGGACCCTGACCTACGTTTAGGGTTTACCCTATTTGTTTTGCTTAACCTTGGTGGTTTGATGCTTGCTAATCACCTTTGAATGGTGATTAGGGTTTTTGTTGTGCTTTGTTGAGAGATTGAGGGGCTACTTGCAAATAACCCAAGTCTAGGGTTTTGTGTGCAAGTTTGTCATCTTGTGAGATGTTTTCCCCTCTTTGCTTCCTCTAGGGTTGAGAGGAAGTCTTGGGCGTGTTGTTTGAGTCTCTTGGGCCTTGCTTGAGCTTGTTTGGGCTCTGAGGTGCTTTGTTTGGGCTTGCTTGAGCCTTGTGTCGGCCAAGACCAGCTTGTGTCGCCCAAGGAAGAGTGTGTGTCGACCTAGAGGTGATGTGTCGACCTGGAGTGGTGTGTGTCGCCCAGCAGAGCTGCTAGTTGTGTCGCCCATGGTGCTTGGTCTTGTTTGGTGGACACTTGGTGCATGTTTTGGACAAGTGTCTCTTGCCTTGCTAGAGTGTTGGCTTGAACCCTAGGACAAGTGTCCCTTGGGTGGACGACACTTAGCATAGGTCTACCTTGGTTTATCCTCCCCTTCTTTCTATATATGTGGCTCTTTCCCTTGCCTTAGCTTCCTTTGCTCTTTTGGTCTCTCCTCCACCTTGAGTGCACGAAATCTCTCTCCTTCCTTGCTTGTGTCGGCCGAGACACTCTCCTAGAGTTGCAGTGGTGGCTGATACCCTCTCTTGGATCAGCTTTAGTGGATGACATCCCTTGGAGCTTGAAGTGCATCTTCTTCCTTGGAGCTTGGAGCTTAAGGCGGGTTGCATAACTTCTAACCCTAACTACTTTACCTCTAGTTATGTTCTTGTTGCATGTTAGTAGCTTAGCTTAGCTCCTTGCTTTTTATACCTTGCTTGTGTACCTTTGGTGGTTGATCCCCTTCTAGGGTTTAGGGTTCCTTTGTGCACCTTGCTTTCTAGGGTTTAGGGTTTCCTTGTGTTGGAGGTAGGTGATGACCCTTGGTTGGGCGATATCCTCTCCTACCTTGATGTTGGGCGATATCCTCCCTTGGTTTGAGTGTGTTGGGTGACACCCTTGTTCTGTGATGGGCGACATAGTGGTGTTCTTTGTGTTGGCCGATATGGTGACCCCTGTTGGGCGATACCCTACCTTATTTGAGTGTGTTGGGCAACATCCTCTCTTGTGATGGTGTTGGGCGACATGGTCCTTTGTTCTTGAGTTGGGCGAGACCCTCTCTTGTCTTGGTGTTGGGCGAGATGAGTGCCTTATGATGGGTGACATGGTGAGTGCTCTTATGTAGAGCGATACATCTTGTTGTGTTGGCCGACATGGTGAGCATGATGGGTGAGATGGTCCTTCTTGTGTTAAGAGACATCCTCTTCCTCATGGTGGATGATAGACCTAAGTTTCTTGGGGGTTTGTTGGTGCTGGCCGACACCTATGCTAGTCGATAGCCTTAATGGCCGATAGCCATGATGGGCGACAGCTTGAGTGGTGCTGGCCGATAGGGTTGGATGTGTGTCGGCCGATAGGCCATGATAGGTTTTAGTAAGGGTTGATAAGAGTTATGGTGAGAGTCTTGTAATCCTAGTAACGGTCCTTTGTGATGAGGAAGTGGTTAGCTATGCACCAATAAATGGTGGTGGTGTCTTGTTAAGTAATAACCATATTGAGTATGAAGCCTTGCAATAATAACAGTACTAATACTAGTAATAATGCCAATGATAATGTTGTTGATAGCAATGATATTAATAGTCGTGTGATGATGGTAATGCTTTGCTAGTAATGAAAGTAATAATGTTGCTAAGTGACAGTAACATTAATAGTTGGTTTAATGACATGGAAATAAAGATAATAGTGGATGATAATGCTGATAATATTAATGGTAATAATGGCAGTAGTGATGATAATGAGGAAGGTAATGGTAATAAGATGCATGATGTGATCCTTATGCTTATTTGTTAATAATAAGATGATAGTAATAATGTCGATCATAATAATGATGACAATAATGATAGTAATGATATGCATGAAGTAATCCTTGTACTTAATTATTAAATGAAAATGGTGTTAGTTACCCTAGTAGCTTGCTCAATAATATGGTAATAATAGTGGATGGTGACATAATGGTAGTGGTAACAATAGTACTTGTTCTGTATGTTTGGACACCTTGATTACTTGTATAATCTTGAGATAAGAGTAAGCATGTATATGGCTCGTTAATGATGTGACTTGATAACCAAATAGTGTAAGAATGGCAAGTAGAGTATCTTGAATGGCATTTCATGATGATAGCATATTCCTTATGTTGAATCTACAATTATGGTGTACTCTAACCATGCAGGTGATGATTAGCCTTGAAAGAACTATGAGACACATGTGATGAGTAACATCACTTGATAATTATATGTATAATGTGTTAAGTTCCATGATGATGATGTGAGCCTTGAGAGGCATTGACAGTACATGATGAGGGATTGAGATCCCATGGTATGTGATGATCCTCGGGATGGATCGGGATGGTTGGCAAAAGGCCAAGTGGTAACATGTGATGTTGGATCCTTGTGATGGATCAGGTTGATGTGATTAAATAATAATATAATGTTGTTTACTTTCCGTTATATCTTGCATGTTATACAACTTGGTTGAATCCTGCAATCCATCTAAAAGATACTAATTAATCACAGTAAAATATATCATGTAGTTTGCCCTGGCCATAGATCCATCATCGTCAGGACTTGGTGATGGTGAAACAGGTTCTCCTACGGGTTAACCTGGAAGCGCATATTGTTGAATATGTGTAGGTTTCTCCTAGCCTGAAAATGAGGAGGTAAGAGTGTAACTTCAGTTACAGACTCAGATATGTACATAGAGCATGGTGAACAGGCCCATGGCTCAGGATATGTGATGTGAGGAGCATGAATGCATTCATGGCTCAGAGCACGGTGAACTGGCCCATGGCTCAGTTTTACTAGCGCCGAGACCTATACCAAGGCGGACTAGAGTGAGGGTAGCCTATGGAGCTGACCTTGTGGCTTAGACCACTTCAGCATGTGACTGCAGTCCTTCTTGTGTTATACTCGTGTACTGACCATGAGGTGGGAGGTCATGGAGTCTGGCTCTTCCATTGACCTTGTATGGCACCGGCTTGGGTTTCGTAACTGAAGGTTGGATTTGAACGGTACGGTTCAAATCCTCAGGGCATAATAATACGTAATACAGCCGTTTAGTACTTATTACTTAGGATAAATACGAAACATTGGTTGAGGCCTTGTTTGTGTAATATCCTTGTTATATCTTGTAGGTTATGTGGTAATATGTCTTAGCTTGACAATCAGGTTATGTGACATTATATCCTGTTCTGATAATCATGTTATATTGTGATATATCTTATCTTGTTAATCGTGTTCCTTTGAGAGATATCTGGTTATCTGCTTTTGTACAGCTGGTAAGCTTGTCGGTAAGAATAGCTTTGCTTTATATAGACTGCTCTTGTTACACCTATTATTAGATATCTGCTGTTATAGTATATCTTGCTGAGGTTCTGTAGTTGCGGTGGGGAGTTATGTTTCCCACTGGGACAATTGTTCAATTGTCTCACCCCACTGGTTTAACACCCTTTTTAGGTGGTCGAGGTAAACGTGGTCGTGGTCGTGGTGTTGCGGCCGAGCAGCTTGAGGAGCAGTAGAAGGCAAGCGTTGGACATGCTGTTGTTTTGGATGTTTTGTAGTAGAGTCTAGAGTCATTCCTGTACTCTCAGGTCCTTGGCAGTGTTTTGACGATGTTTTATGATGAATGATCGATGATGTTGGTATATCGTGCTGTTGGCCAGATGTGGGCTTTTTCTGTATAAGAACAGGTGGTGAACTCATGTGATGGATGAGTAGCTGTTTCTGTAAGCTGTAGACACGTATCAGATCTCGTGTATGTGTATATATATGACATGTTTCTGTGCAGGATGAGGACTGGAAAGTGATAGTTTCACAGTTTATCAGTTTTCCGCAATCGGTTTTAATTAACTCGTGTTTTCATAATCTGTGGTTATGGTGATTTCCACACGTTTTCGTGTAACACCTCATTATCTGTGTGATAATGGGATGTGTTGCCACAAGTTTTGGTATCAGAGCTTTAGGTTCGTTGAGTCTACAGGGATTTAGGACTAGGTTGAGTTGTTCTTATGAGTGTCCAGGTTTTCTTACAATATCTTCTGCCCTCAGCAGAAGAAAAGTCAAGATGTCTGGAAACCATGAAGAACACTCTGTTGAGTACAGTGATGCTGCATCGGTTGATGGAGCAGATGGACAGGCACATGAAGATCGGGTACCTGAGGTTCCCCAATTTAACCCAGCCATACTTGAACATCCTGCTTACCAACAGCTTATGGGGCAGTTAATGGCTACGATGAATCTCATGGTTGAGTGATTACCAGTACCTCCTCCGTGAGCACAGGTTCCTCATGGAGAAGCATCGGGTATTGGGAAGACCTTCGAGCGGCTTCGCCGAGTTGGAGCTTCGGATTATGCTGGGACGGCTGATCCAGCGGATGCAGATCTGTGGCTGACAAGTCTCGAGAAGGCTTTCCGGATCATTGACATCCCCAAAGCAGACAAGGTAAAGCATGTTGTCTACCTTCTGAAGGGTAGTGCTGGTCACTGGTGGACCATCGAGGAAGAGAAGCAACCTGGTGAGGTGATCTGTTGGGAAGTGTTTCGACGTGAGTTCATCGCCAGATACTTTCCAAAGACATACCTGGATGAGAAGGTGAGTCAGTTCGAGAATCTGAGGCAAGGAACGATGAACGTCACCGAGTATGAAGCCAAGTTTATGGATCTATTGAGGTTCTATCCTCACATGGCGGCAACATACGAGGAACGGATCAGACGTTTCGAGAAGGGTTTGAGTGCTGAGTTGACAACCCTGGTGTCTGCGTTGGAGAACCGAGAGCGGTTTGCTACGTTCATGGAATCTGTTCGACGGATCGAGAGGACAGTACGGGAGAAAGGAGAGTCTATGTCCCTTAAAAGACATGCTCAGTTTCAAGGATGGAAGTTTGGTGGCTTTAAGAAGCCCAGGTTTTCAGCACCGTCAGCGATGAGAAGTGCTGGTGTACCATCTCAGTGGTGCGAGTAAAGGGAAAGGTTATGTTTCTTCACCATCTAAGGTGCATAGTTCAGCTTCTGTGGCAGTAACAGGGCCAGCTAGGCCACGGTTTGAGGACAAGTCATGTCATCTGTGTGGACAGGTCAGGCATTGGAAGTTCAATTGCCCGAATAGAGATGTTGAAGTGACACAGTAGCCGAGGCAGAGTTTTCAGAGGTCAGAGAGACCATAGGCTAGTAGTAGTAGAGGTCGAGGACGCGGTCAAGTGTCTCAGGCTGGATCGTCTGCTCAAGGAAGCAGAGGTCGTGGACAGCAAGCAACGGCTCGATTCTATGCCATGAGTCAGCCGGAGGCGATAGTCAACCCGCGAGTGGTGACAGGTCAGATGGAATTATTTCATTCTGATATGTCTTCTTCTTGCTTTATATCTGTTCTGGTTGACCCGGGTGCTACACACTCTTTTATCGCCTATAGTATGCTTGAAAACTGTTGTTTACCTGTTAGTTGTAAGAAGGATAGCTTGTTGTTAGAAACCCCTCTTGATGGTTCCTCTTTGCTTCGAGAAGAGTGTCCATCTTATGTTTTGTCTTTCTCGGGACATCATATTCAAGTGGATCTTATACCACTTGATATGCATGGTTTCGATGTTATCCTTGGGATGGATACCTTGGAGAAGTATAAGGTTGTCTTGGACTGTGGTTCCAAGCAGGCAGTGTTTGATGTTGCTGGAGAGAAGTGGATCTTCCAGGGAGATAGGAAGATTCTTCCGACGTGTTTGGTATCAGCTATGGTGGCAGATAAGTTGTTACGACAAGGATGTGAGGCGTTCTTAGCTCACGTGGTGGATACCGTTGTGGTTACCAAGGCGAAAGGTCCTAGTCTCGAGGAGGTGTCAGTGGTTCGAGAGTTTGCAGATGTGTTTCCTGGGGAGTTTCCTGGTGTTCCTCCACCCCGAGAGATTGATTTCGAGATCAATCTGGTTCCAAGGACACAGCCAGTTGCACAGTCAGTGTATAGGATGGCTCCAGCAGAGATGGCAGAGCTGCAGAAGCAGTTGCAAGAGTTGTTGGAGAAAGGTTTTATTCGACCGAGTATGTCGCCGTGGGGTGCTCCCGTGTTGTTTGTTAAGAAAAAGGACGGTTCGATGCGGTTGTGTATAGATTACCGGCAGTTGAACAAGGTCACGATCAAGAACAAGTACCCGTTTCTGAGGATAGATGATCTGTTCGATCAGTTGCGTGGTGCTACAGTGTTTTCGAAGATCAATCTACGGTCTGGATATCATCAGTTGAGGATAAAAGTGGATGACATACCAAAGTCAGCTTTCAGGACGAGGTATGGTCATTTCGAGTTCGTGGTTATGTCGTTTGGGTTAACCAATGCACCTGCACCTTTCATGGACCTGATGAACAGAGTGTTTCGTCCATTCTTAGATCAGTTTGTAGTAGTCTTTATAGATGACATCCTGATCTATAGTCGGGACAGGCTAGACCATGAACAACATCTTCGTTGAGCGTTGACTCTTCTTTGTCAACATCAGTTGTATGCCAAGTTCAGTAACTGTGAGTTCTGGTTGGATGAAGTGACTTTCTTGGGTCACGTGATATCTGCTGAAGGAGTCAAAGTGGATCCAAAGAAGGTGGAATCCGTTGCGGATTGGGAACAACCGAAGACACCGACAGAAGTTCATAGTTTCCTTGGTTTGACAGGATACTACCGGAGGTTTATCAAGAACTTCAGTGTGATCGATTTGCCAATGATGAAGTTGACCAGGAAGGATGTACCTTTTGTTTGGGATGCTCGATGTCAGCAAGCTTTCCAGAGTTTGAAGGGGAAGCTGACTAGTGCTCCAGTGCTAGTTCTGCCAGAGTCTGGGAAAGGCTATGTTGTTTTCTGTGATGCTTCCAAGAAAGGTTTAGGTTGTGTGCTGATTGCAGGAAGATCATGTAGTGTCTTTTGCCTCGCGACAGCTCAAGAAGCATGAGGAGAACTATCTGACTCATGACTTGGAGTTGGCAGTAGTGGTTCATGCGCTAAAGATTTGGAGACACTATCTCTATGGGGAAGTGTGTCAGATCTTTACAGATCATAAGAATCTGAAGTACATCTTTACGTAGCAAGAGTTGAACATGCGACAGCGTCGATGGATGGAGTTGATCAATGATTACGACTACACTATCGAGTATCATCCTATTAAGGCGAATGTGGTAGCTGATGCGCTTAGCAGGAAGTCTTCTTCTCTTTCTTCAAAGAAGGCACAGTTGAGTTCTCTGGTATGCCATAGGCACGATATGTTTGTTTCTCTACGACAGATGAATGTGCAGATGGAAGTTTCTTTGTTGTCTGGTCTTTTCGCACAGATGCAAGTTAAGCCTACATTGAGACAACAGATCAAGGATACACAGCAAACAGATGATGCGGTATAGTTGATCAGATCAGAGTTCGATAGCGACAAGCGTGATGGGTTTCGTGAGTCCGAGGATGGACTAGTTTGCTATCATGATAGGATGGTGGTTCCAGATGCTGATGATCTGAGGAAGTTGGTGCTTGAGGAAGCACATACGTCGATGTATGTGATGCATCTAGGTGTCACCAAGATGTATCATAATCTGAAGGACTTGTATTGGTGGCCCGGTTTGAAGAAGGATGTAGCTGAGTTCGTGGAGAGATGTGTGGTGTGTCAACAAGTGAAGGCTGAACATCAGAAGTCGGCAGGTACGTTGCAACCGTTGCCGATACCGCAGTGGAAATGGGATCATATAAGCATGGATTTCATAGTTGGTCTACCCCGGACAACTAGGAATCATGATTCCATTTGGGTGGTAGTGGACATATTGACTAAGTCTGCCCATTTCCTACCAGTGAAGACGACGTATACAGCTGAGAAGCTAGCTCGAGTATATGTGGATGAGATAGTACGTTTGCATGGTGTGCCAGCGACGATAGTTTCTGACAGAGGTCCTCAGTTTATGAGTCATTTTTGGGAACAGTTGCACAAGGCTTTGGGGACGCAGTTGAGGTTCAGTACAGCCTTTCACCCGCAGACCGATGGACAGTCTGAGAGGACTATTCAGATTTTGGAAGATCTCCTTCGAGCTTGTGTTTCCCAGTTTCTAGGCAACTGGGATGTACATCTGAGTTTGATAGAGTTTGCCTACAACAACAGTTATCAGCTAAGCATCGACATGGCTCCTTATGAAGCTTTGTATGGAAGGAAGTGCAGATCTCCTTTGTGTTGGTATGAATCAGGTGAGTATCAGTTTTTGGGTCCTGAGTTAGTTCAGCAAACGACAGATAAGATCAAAGTGATACAGCAACAGTTGAAAGTGGCACAGGACAGGCAGAAGTCTTATGCAGACAATCACTGACGACCTTTGGAGTTCCAGGTAGGAGACAAAGTGTATCTCAAAGTCTCGCCGTGGAAAGGTGTGCTAAGGTTTGGACGGAAGGGTAAGTTAGCACCCAGGTATATGGGGCCTTACTCCGTCAGAGCACGTGTTGGCAAGGTGGCTTACGAGTTGGAGTTGCCTCCAGAGTTGCACAGGTTGCATCCAGTGTTTCATGTCAGTATGCTGAAGAAAAGTCATCCGGATTCAGGTACAGTGATACAGCCAGTTGAGGTTGAGCTTGATGCAGATGTGACCTACAAGGAAGGTCATGTGGCGATCCTTGACAGAAGGATCAAGAAGCTGAAGAGGAAGGACATGTCTCTTATGAAGGTTCTTTGGTAGCGTCGTGGCATCGAGGAAGCCATGTGGGAGCTTGAGGAAGAGATGAGGAGGAAGTATCCCTCGCTTTTCTCTTCAGATTTTGGGGATGAAATCCCTTAAAGGGGGTTAGCTTGTAAGGACCCTGACCTGCGTTTAGGGTTTACCCTGTTTGTTTTGCTTAACCTTGGTGGTTTGATGCTTGCTAATCACCTTTGAATGGTGATTAGGGTTTTTGTTGTGCTTTGTTTAGAGCTTGAGGGGCTACTTGAAAATAACCCAAGTCTAGGGTTTTGTGTGCAAGTTTGTCATCTTGTGAGATGTTTTCCCCTCTTTGCTTCCTCTAGGGTTGAGAGGAAGGCTTGGGCTTGTTGTTTGAGTCTCTTGGGCCTTGCTTGAGCTTGTTTGGGCTCTGAGGTGCTTTGTTTGGGCTTGCTTGAGCCTTGTGTCGGCCAAGACCATCTTGTGTCGCCCAAGGAAGAGTGTGTGTCGACCTAGAGGTGGTGTGTCGACCTGGAGTGGTGTGTGTCGCCCAGCAGAGCTACTATTTGTGTTGCCCATGGTGCTTGGTCTTGTTTGGTGGACACTTGGTGCATGTTTTGGACAAATGTCTCTTGCCTTGCTAGAGTGTTGGCTTGAACCCTAGGACAAGTGTCCCTTGGGTGGAAGACACTTAGCATAGGTCTACCTTGGTTTCTCCTCCCCTTCTTTCTATATATGTGGCTCTTTCCCTTGCTCTAGCTTCCTTTGCTCTTTTGGTCTCTCCTCCACCTTGAGTGCACGACACCTCTCTCCTTCCTTGCTTGTGTCGCCCGAGACACTCTCCTGGAGTAGAAGTGGTGGCCGATACCCTCTCTTGGATCAGCTTTGGTGGACGACATCCCTTGGAGCTTGAAGTGCATCTTCTTCCTTGGAGCTTGGAGCTTAAGGCGGGTTGCATAACTTCTAACCCTAACTCCTTTACCTCTAGCTATGTTCTTATTGCATGTTAGTAGCTTAGCTTAGCTCCTTGCTTTTTATACCTTGCTTGTGTACCTTTGGTGGCCGATCCCCTTCTAGGGTTTATGGTTTCCTTGTGCTGGAGGTAGGTGATGACCCTTGGTTGGGCGATATCCTCTCCTGCCTTGATGTTGGGCGATATCCTCCCTTGGTTTGAGTGTGTTGGGCAACACCCTTATTCTTTGATGGGCGACATAGTGGTGTTCTTTGTGTTGGCCGATATGGTGACCCCTGTTGGGCGATACCCTACCTTGTTTGAGTGTGTTGGGCAACATCCACTCTTGTGATGGTGTTGGGCGACATGGTCCTTTGTTCTTGAGTTGGGCGAGATCCTCTCTTGTCTTGGTGTTGGGCGAGATGAGTGCCTTATGATGGGCGACATGGTGAGTGCTCTTCTGTAGAGCGATACATCTTGTTGTGTTGGCCGACATGGTGAGCATGATGGGTGATATGGTCCTTCTTGTGTTAAGAGACATCCTCTTCCTCATGGTGGACGATAGACCTAAGTTTCTTGGGGGTTTGTTGGTGTTGGCCGACACCTATGCTAGCCGATAGCCCTAATGTCCGATAGCAATGATGGGCGACAGCTTGAGTGGTGCTGGCCGATAGGGTTGGATGTGTGTCGGCCGATAGGCCATGATAGGTTTTAGTAAGGGTTGATAAGAGTTATGGTGAGAGTCTTGTAATCCTAGTAACAGTCCTTTGTGATGAGGAAGTGGTTAGCTATGCACCAATAAATGGTGGTGGTGTCTTGTTAAGTAATAACCATATTGAGTATGATGCCTTGCAATAATAACAGTACTAATACTAGTAATAATGCCAATGATAATGTTGTTGATAGAAATGATATTAATAGTCGTGTGATGATGGTAATGCTTTGCTAGTAATGAAAGTAATAATGTTGCTAAGTGACAGTAACATTAATAGTTGGTTTAATGACATGGCAATAAAGATAATAGTGGATGATAATGTTGATAATATTAATGGTAATAATGGCAGTAGTGATGATAATGAGGAAGGTAATGGTAATAAGATGCATGATGTGATCCTTATGCTTATTTGTTAATAATAAGATGATAGTAATAATGTCGATCATAATAATGATGACAATAATGATAGTAATGATATGCATGAAGTAATCCTTGTACTTAATTGTTAAATGAAAATGGTGTTAGTTACCCTAGTAGCTTGCTCAATAATATGGTAATAATAGTGGATGGTGACATAATGGTAGTGGTAACAATAGTACTTGTTCTGTATGTTTGGACACCTTGATTACTTGTATAATCTTGAGATAAGAGTAAGCATGTATATGGCTCGTTAATGATGTGACTTGATCACCAAATAGTGTAAGAATGGCAAGTAGAGTATCTTGAATGGAATTTCATGATGATAGCATATTCCTTATGTTGAATCTACAATTATGGTGTACTCTAACCATGCAGGTGATGATTAGCCTTGAAAGGACTATGAGACACATGTGATGAGTAACATCACTTGATAATTATATGTATAATGTGTTAAGTTCCATGATGATGATGTGAGCCTTGAGAGGCATTGACAGTACATGATGAGGGATTGAGATCCCATGGTATGTGATGATCCTCGGGATGGATCGGGATGGTTGGAAAAAGGCCAAGTGGTAACATGTGATGTTGGATCCTTGTGATGGATCAGGTTGATGTGATTAAATAATAATATAATGTTGTTTACTTTCCGTTATATCTTGCATGTTATACAACTTGGTTGAATCCTGCAATCCATCTAAAAGATACTAATTAATCACAGTAAAATATATCATGTAGTTTGCCCTGGCCATAGATCCATCATCGTCAGGACTTGGTGATGGTGAAATAGGTTCTCCTACGGGTTAACCTAGAAGCGCATATTGTTGAATATGTGTAGGTTGCTCCTAGCCTGAAAATGAGGAGGTAAGAGTGTAACTTCAGTTACAGACTCAGATATGTACATAGAGCATGGTGAACAGGCACATGGCTCAGGATATGTGATGTGAGGAGCATGAATGCGTTCATGGCTCAGAGCACGGTGAACAGGCCCGTGGCTCAGTTTTACTAGCGCCGAGACATGTACCAAGGCGGGCTAGAGTGAGGGTAGCCTATGGAGCTGACCCTGTGGCTTAGACCACTTCAGCATGTGACTGCGGTCCTTCTTGTGTTATACTCGTATACTGACCACGAGGTGGGAGGTCGTGGAGTCCGGCTCTTCCATTGACCTTGTATGGCACCGGCTTGGGTTTCGTAACCGAAGGTTGGATTTGAACGGTACGGTTCAAATCTTCAGGGCATAATAATACGTAATACAGCCGTTTAGTACTTATTGCTTAGGATAAACACGAAATAGTACTTATTGGTTGAGGCCTTGTTTGTGTAATATCCTTGTTATATCTTGCAGGTTATGTGGTAATATGTCTTAGCTTGACAATCAAGTTATGTGACATTATATCCTATTCTGATAATCATGTTATATTGTGATATATCTTATCTTGTTAATCGTGTTCCTTTGAGAGATATCTGGTTATTTGCTTTTGTACAGCTGGTAAGCTTGTCGGTAAGAATAGATTTGCTTTATATAGACTGCTCTTGTTACACCTGTTATTAGATATCTGCTGTTATAGTATATCTTGCTGAGGTTCTGTAGTTGCGGTGGGGAGTTATGTTTCCCGCTGGGACAATTGTTCAATTGTCTCACCCCGCTGGTTTAACCCCCTTTTTAGGTGGTCGAGGTAAATGTGGTCATGGTCGTGGTGTTGCAGCCGAGCAGCTTGAGGAGCAGTAGAAGGCAAGCGTTGGACATGTTGTTTTGGATGTTTTGTAGTAGAGTCTAGAGTCATCCCTGTACTCTCAGGTCCTTGGCAGTGTTTTGACGATGTTTTACGATTAACGATCGATGATGTTGGTATATCCTGTTGTTGGCCGGATGTGGGCCTTTTCTGTATAAGAGCAGGTGGTGAACTCATGTGATGGATGAGCAGATGTTTCTGTAAGTTGTAGACATGTATCAGATCTCGTGTATGTGTATATATATGACATGTTTCTGTGCAGGATGAGGACTGGAAAGTGATAGTTTCACAGTTTATCAGTTTTCCACAATCGGTTTTAATTAACTCGTGTTTTCATAATCTGTGGTTATGGTGATTTCCGCACGTTTTTGCGTAACACCTCGTTATCTGTGTGATAATGGGATGTGTTGCCACACCTAATCTATTGTATAAACGTACATGATTTTTCAACTTTGTAATAATATATGCCTTAACTGTTTAAAGTACTGATGCAACCCTATATTAGGCCTCCATCTTGTTGTTGTTTTTTTTGCATCTTAATCGCATCAAAAACATGTTAGAATGCAAGTTAGTTCCCTCAATATGCATATGTCTGTCAAATGCACTTATGAACACTCTTTGCATATTTTTCAAGTACTTGGACCACGTTTGGATGGATGAGAGAGATAGAGGGAGTCCAAATAAGATGCCAAAGCTTCCCCAACCTACCCCTAGTGGCCAAGGGTCAAGATAAAGCAAAGAAGTCTAGGGATCATGAGGTTTGAACCTCAAAGTGCAAGCAAAGCCCTCAGCACAGCCATGGTGACATGGAACTACCGTGCTACAAACATCAAAGTCATAGGAAAAATCTCAATTTTGAAGCAGTTGTAGAAAATCCTCCACCACGACCGTGTTGCCCAGTACGACTGTGTTACCACTTTCCCAGCATGACCATTTTGCCACCTACCCAACACAGCCGTGCCACATATCACACACCATGACCATTCCACATATCACCCACCATGGTCGTGCTACCCAACATGACTGTGCTACCCAGATCCCACCACGGCCGTGTTGACTAGAACAATTGTGCTACCAGCCTTCCTAGAACCCAAAATTTTACTATAACCTTTGCCAATTTCCACCTTGCCCATTCCATTCCACCATGAGCGTGTAGAACTCTACCCACCACGGTTGTTCCATCGCCTAAAGCTGTGGCGATTGTCATCAAACCGACAAACAAATCATTACTAATTAAGTGGAATTATCATAAATAACAGATTAACAAAAATCACTAAAATTTAAAATCATTTTGCAAGGAGATCTTTTTCCAGAAAACTCTTACTAAAAGATCCAAAACTCTTACATACCGTGATTTTCATTGTACAACATTGTTTCATCTCATCTCGAGGATGACATATATCCATTGCTCTATCAAAATATATACTGGAGCAACATAAAACCCCGAGGCATACAAGCCAAAATCTCATATTGTTCATGAAACCATTACAAACCAACTCCAAGGACCTGAGAGTACAGAGACGACACATAGGACTTCTATCTACAAGACATGATAGATAGTACACTCAACTTGAGTTATCACTGCTGCCTCAGTTGCTGTTCCTCCTCTACAGTAAGGTCTCCACCGCCTCGTACACGTCCACCTAAACAAATGTGGATCCCACGGGGTGAGACAATTGTCCCAGCGAGAGATATAACTCTCCACCAACCATATTATTATTATTAATGAACATTATAAAAACTGAGCAAGAGTTCTTTTATGTTAACATGTAGGATTAATCATTGTATGAACAGAATAAGATAATCTCCTTTCTCAAGGAGAACTATAACATATTAAGTTCTGGGTATTTTGCCTTTTGGTCCTCTTTTCCATCTTTTCCTCACATTTCTATCCTCTTTGGCCATTCTATTTAATTTGTGGAGAATATAATGGCCTAATGAGCATTTGTTCACCTTTTCTCTCAATATTTGGGTTTTATGCACAAATACCTCAGTGAAAGCTTAGTAATGGGTCTAATATGTAAAATGTCCACTCGAGTGATAAAAAGAATAAATAAATTCGTGCTAGAACTTTCTAGTATATTTTTGGATATGAAAAATAAAGGAAATTTCGAATTGTGCATAAAGGGGATGATAAATGTCATAATTGGAGAAAATAGGGAATATATTGAATAAAGAAGGATAATAAGGAATATGTTGTTTCAAAAATCATAAATAGAATCCACAAGATAATTTGATGACAAAATTCGTTTCCTTGAGCCATAAGATACTTAATGGCCAAGTATCATCTAATTTGGATAATTAATAAATATATAAAAGCCTTATTTACAGGATAATGGGAGATGAGCAGATAAAGTAAAATAAAATATCAAATGTCCTCAAATTGGAAAACTAACTCCAAATTCATGATCTAAACATAGAAATAATCCTCTGGGAAAATTTGCAAATAAGATAATGTTTGAATAATGAGTAAAAATAGGAGAGAGAAAGTGTATAGAATCTTCTATAAATTAAATAAATAAATAAATAATCTCAAATAGTAAAATTAATGGCAAAATGGTGTTACAATTGCTTAGAGAGACTTATGGATGAAGTTTCACGAAATTTGAGGAATCTTATCACCACTAATGAAGGAGGAAAGAGAAAATAATATTTGAATTATTTAACCTTCTCCAAAAGGTAAAACTAATTCCATTTTTGGATTTTACACATCAAAATTAGTTAGAGTGTAAATTTTGAATATTTTTGGAAATCGTTTAATCCCTCAAAAGAAGAGAGAAAAATTCATTAAATATTAACATATCACTTTATTCGGATATTAATGCAAATCGGAATCAATGTCACACTGACATTGGGCTCTTTGCTCATGATCCGACAGTGGAGAGTGAACTGTGGACTTGTGTCCACCGATCAGATGGGTCCCAGTCATCTCCTACCTCGGCTCGGCTGGGGGAGAGAGAAATAGTAACTCGATTTTTTCTTTTTGTGATATCTCCTCCGATACTCAATCAAATATAGAAATTTTCGTTGCTTTGGACTCCCCTCGAGTTTTTGTATCGGATTATCCCAAAATTTTTGTGTTTTTGTGAACACTCAAAGAAACCCCAAGCCACACGGAGCTCTTCTCTCACCCATATATCTAAACCCTAAAACTCACCCTCTCATCTATAAATACCCCTACCCATGGCTGCGTGTGAGTCTTTACAACTCAATACACCTTTTAATTTCAAGTTTGATCAACGTTTTAGCCACCAGAGAGTGGCCAAATCTGCTAGGTTTGCGGCGGGTATATCCCTCACCTCACTTTGTCTCCTGCTCGATTGAAGGTATCATTGAATTCGTCTCATCTTTATCTTTCTTTTTCATACTTGAACATCGAATTCCATTATGTATTTCAATTTTTCCCAAAATCGCAAGCAGCAGTAGCTGCTGCTCGTCAGCCCGTCGTACGGGTGAGTAGGGGGAGATGACACCCCACATTTTTACCATTTTGTCCTTCCCGCCTTCCTCTCTCTTCTCTTTGTTCTTCGCGCGGGGTGTTTTGGCCTTTTGCCTTGTTTGACCCGCATCTGATCTGCTTTGGCCAAGGTCAGTGAGGCGGGGCCCCCGTCTCTCTCCCGCTCGCTCTTTGTGTTTGTGTGTGCTTTGCCTACGTGGCAAGTTAGGATTGGTTGATATCAAATAATTAGTATAAATTATTCCAGTGGTCAAAAATGGAAAATAAGTAATGTTTTGAAATCAAGAGAACGAGATCTATCCATTAAAAATATTTTCAAGGTTTGATTATAATGTTTGCGAAAAAGTGTTTTAGAGTGATTTAAATTACTTAAAAATCATGAAAAATAACCCTAAAAGTCAATATCTTCAAAATTCATCATATTATATGTTATTTTGATCATAAAATCCTAACTAAGACAATGGTGATGTTTTAAAAATCCAATTCAAAGGTTTGTGCAAAAAGTTAGTAACTTTTGGGTTTTGACCTTCTAATGAATGAACTTACATTAATGCATGTATATGATTATGTAATAGGGGAAAATGGATTCTGGTCTTAATTAGTAATCTGAAAGTGAATCCTAGGGTCTAAAGGAACGAGGTATGTGCTATGTATGTGCATCTACACCTTCAGTTGAGAAATTTATTATACCATTACCTATGTTCCCTAATGAGGCTTAATCTGACCTAATCCATTATTCTAGAAACCTAATTTATTTATGCCTCAAAATTAGTTGTAATATTATCTTATTTGGGTTTTATACCCCACTGCCATGTTATATAAATCCTTTTATTAATCTTTCCATAACACTTTTGCTAGCATGTAGCTATATGTTCTATTCAATTTTAAAGTAGAGGTACTTATGTACAACCACCCACAGAGGGCATGTATATAGTCTCCCTAGGGGAATGTTTGTATTTCTCCCCATAATATTATAGGTGACTGGTAATGTCTTATTCTCCCCTCACATATAGGTTAGAGGTCTGGTAGGTGCCTCAACCCTACTTAGTTAGGTAGACATATTAATTTACATGCAAATCCTCTATTTATATTTGTCATTGGCAAGTTTTCTTATTTAAAGCCTCATACTCTTGATGTCTCGTATTTTGATGATTCCCTTGCCTATTTTACTTATTATATTTATCTTGTCACCTTTAGAATAGTTTTGTAACACATACATTTTCTTCCTTTTCCTCTTGTTGGGTGCTTTCCCAACCACCCAGATGTGGAGAAAGGTGATGGATAAGGCATGAAGATCTTAGCGTTGGCATGGACTTACCTGATGGATATGTTGCTTGGAGACAAAAGTGGAGTAGTCTAGACTTCCCTCTATCTAGATCCTAGTTGTGTATGATGATGTAACCCTAAAAGGGAGATTTTTGATGTATTTTGTACAATCTTTTATGAAATTGAATATAGTCAGAAATTTTTTTATTCAACTGCTTTCCAATGTGTTTTGTTTACCATATATTTTAGTAAGGAGGTGATCTCACACTCTTTACAACATGGTATCAGAGCCAGGTTAGTCAGAATCTGATTGTTTCAATTTTGTCTCCCTAATTAGAATATATGTCTTACATAGTTCCTTTAGGTGACATGGTTACCCTAGATTTTATCTACCTTGATGAAAGGTTGACTTAGAACCCAATAGTTCCACATTAGAATATTGATGAATAAAACCCTAAAATACTTATAACAAAAACATGCATAACATGATGTTGTTTAGGTTTGCCTTTAGGAAACTATTAGGGCATGAAGTTGAAGCAAAGGTGTCTAGAAAGGATCAGGGTTTTGGGGGCTGGCAATATTTTCCTCTGTACCACTAGCTTGGTTTACAAGGACTCTCGTGCTAATATGATACCGGTCTGGCCTGAGCTGATATGAATTGTCCAAAATAGCTTTCTTTTAGGTAATAGTGACCTTAGCTTCTATGTTGTATATCTTTGGGAACCTTAGGTTTTAGGTGTTTGATGACTTGTTTGAGGATGAATACCAAGATAGTTTTCTTATGTCCCTAGAACCTAGACTTTGAAGTTTGGGGTTAAGTGAGTTGTCAGAGTGTGCAGTGGAAGTGTGAAGGATCTTGTACATGGTGCAGTAGACTCAACCTTTAACCCTAGTTAGTTTGGCTTGATAGGTCGAACCCTTTAAGGGATGGAGTATAGTTAGTTTGATGATGTTGGGTGGTTAGATTTTGAGGACAAAACCCTCTTTAGGGGGATGGAACCCTATGACAGCTCGATAGCTATCTATCTTTAGAAACCCTAACTCCATGAATAGGAGGTTAGTATGCTTGGATCCTTGGTCTTGACCAAACAAGTTATAATGGTAACCCTAACATGTTTGTTCATATATTAATGATCATATAATGATCATCTGATGAATAATTTATATGTTTGAACCCTAATGAATATCCAATGCACATAATGTGAGTCACTCACATATTAATACTAATTTTGGATACACATGATGCTAATACTGTCATGAACCAACAAACCTTAATGATATGATGAGAAAGAAAAGTGTAACCTAATCTTGGCAATAATTCATGCTATAATGAAATATAATGATCAAGTTGATCCTAAACCCTAAGTTGTATTCATATAACCTTAATATATACATCCTTAATGATGTTCATGTTAAAATAGTGGCATTAGGTGTCATAATCAGATATCATACCTTGATGCACATTAATGATATATATTTACCTAATCGTAGATTACTTAAGTCATGAATATGAAATGCATATCACCTAATGTAAACCAATTCATTAATATGTAATATGTCTCACCTTGATTACTAAAATACATGTAATGGCTTCAATAGGAATGTGAAGTGATTGCATTCACATAAACGTGCAAAATCAATAATATAAATGAATGAATATGAGAAATGATTAATGATGGCATTAATGTGAGCAATAAATATAATGTGACAATGTTTAATATGAGTATAAATAACTAATGTGACATTAATTGGAATAATTGTATGCTTAACCACAAATTGAATAGAATGTCTTATTTTGTGTAAAATAATTTGTTAATTAATAAAGTGGTAATATGAGGATAATGAAGTATAAATCTGAATTATCAAGGACAATGATCAAATATAATAATGAATGTTGAGATAAGTGAGTAACCCCTAATTGTGCTAAAATTCTTAGTAAGGTAAATGAGAAATATACATATGTATATATATAATGTTACATGAATGATAATGAAATATAATTCTTTTGGAAATAAAGTGTATATGACATGACGTAATTAATATAATGATGATAATGTGATATCATAATGAATGTAATCCTAATGAGCCATAAATGAAAATAATGTTAAGTATCCTAAAAAGAATATCTTAATAATGGACCATAGGTGATCCATGAGAACCTGACTTATGATTAGTTTATGTATGTGAAGTTTCTGAACCCTTAGGTGTAGTTGAAGTATAAGTTTTGGAATGTGATGTGAGGTTGCACACTCACCCTTCCCTAATTGCTAGTGATTTCGGGGATGAAATCCTCTTTAAGGGGTGGTGTTGTAACATACTGAGTTTTGGGCATTTTGCCTTTTGGTCCTCTTTTCCATCTTTCCTCACATTTCTATCATATTTGGTCGTTCTATTTAATTTGTGGAGAATATAATGGCCTAATGAGCATTTGTTCACCTTTTCTCTCAATATTTGGGTTTTATGCACAAATACCTCAGTGAAAGCTTAGTAACGGGTCTAATATGTAAAATGTCCACTTAAGTGATAAAAAGAATAAATAAATTCGTGCTAGAACTTTCTAGTATCTTTTTGGATATGAAAAATAAAGGAAATCTCGAATTGTGCATAAAGGGGATGATAAATGTCATAATTGGAGAAAATAGGGAATATATTGAATAAAGAATGATAATAAGGAATATGTTGTTTCAAAAATCATAAATAGAAGCCACAAGATAATTTGATGATAAAATTCATTTCCTTGAGCCATAAGATACTTAATGGCCAAGTATCAATTAATTTGGATAATTAATAAATATATAAAAGCCTTATTTACAGGATAATGGGAGACAAGCAGATAAAGTGAAATAAAATATCAAATGTCCTCAAATTGGAAAACTAACTCCAATTCGTGATCTAAACATAGAAATAAGCCTTTGGGAAAATTTGCAACTAATTTGGATAATGTTTGAATAATGAGTAAAAATAGGAGAGAGAAAGTGTCTAGAATCTTCTATAAATTAATTAAATAAATAAATAATCTCAAAGAGTAAAATTAATGGCAAAATGGTGTCCAGCCGCTTAGAGAGACTTATGGATGAAGTTTCATGAAATTTGAGGAATCTTATCACCACTAATGAAGGAGGAAAGAGAAAATAATATTTGAATTATTTATCTTATTAAAAGTCTCCAAAAGATAAAAATAATTCCATATTTGGATTTTACACATCAAAATCAGTCAGAGTGTAAAATTTGAATATTTTTGGAAATTGTTTGAGCCCTCAAAAGAAGAGAGAGAAATTCATTAAATATTAACATATCACTTTATTCGAATATTAATGCAAATCGGAATCAATGTCACACTAACATTGGGCTCTTTGCATGCGATCCGATGGTGGAGAGCAAATTGTGGACCTTCGTCCACTGATCGGATGGGTCCCGGTCATCTCCTACCTCGGCTTGGGTGGGGGAGAGAGAAACAGTAACTCAATTTTTTCTTTTTGCGACATCTCCTCCGATATTCAATCAAATATAGAAATTTTTGTTACTTTGGACTCCCCTCGAGTTTCTGCATCGGATTATCCCAAAATTTTTTTGTTTTTGTGAACACTCGAAGAAACCCCAAACCGCACGGAGCTCTTCTCTCACCCATCTATCTAAACCCTAAAATTCACCCTCTCATCTATAAATACCCCTACCCATGGTTGCGTGTGAGTCTTTACAACTCAATGCACCTTTTAATTTCAAGTTCAATCAACGTTTTAGCCACCAGAGAGTGAACGAATCTGCTAGGTTTGCGGCAGGTATATCCCTTACCTTACTTCATCTCCGGCTCGATTGAAGGTATCATTGAATTCGTCTCATCTTTATCTTTCTTTTGCATACTCGAACATCGAATTCCATTGTGTATTTTGATTTTACCCAAAATGGCAAGAACCAGTAGCTGCTGCTCATCGGCCCATCGTGCGGGTGAGTCGGGGGAGATGACACCCCACGTTTTTACTGTTTTACCCTTCTCGCCTTCCTCTCTCTTCTCTCTGTTCTTTGTGCGGTGCATTTTGGCCTTTTGCCTTATTTGACACGCATATGATCTGCTTTGGCCAAGGTAAGTAAGGTGGGGGCCCCGTCTCTCTCCCACTCGCTCTCTGTGTTTGTGTGTGCTTTGCCTACGTGGCAAGTTAGGATTGGCAGATATCAAATTATTAGTATAAATTATTCCAGTGGTCAAAAATGGAAAATAAGTAGTTTTTGAAATCAGGAGAACGAGATCTATCCATTAAAAATATTTTTTAGGTTTGATTCTGATGTTTGTGAAAAAAAGTGTTTTTAGAGTGATTTAAATTACTGAAAAATCATGAAAAATAACCCTAAAAGTCAATATCTTCAAAATTCATCATATTATATGTTATTTTGATCAGAAAACCCTAACAAGGACAATGGTGATGTTTTCAGAGTCCAATTCGAAGGTTTGTGCAAAAAGTTAGTAACTTTTGGGTTTTGACCTTCTAATGAATGAACTTATCATTAATGCATGTATATGATTATGTAATAGGGGAAAGTGGATTCTGATCTTGATTAGTAATCTGAAAGTGAATCCTAGGGTCTGAATGAACAAGGTATGTGCCATGTATGTGCATCTATACCTTCAGTTGGGAAATTTATTATGCCATTACCTATGTTCCCTAATGAGGCTTAATCTGACCTAATTCATTATTCTTGAAACCTAATTTGTTTATGCCTCAAAATCAGTTGTAATATTATCTTATTTGGGTTTTATACCCAACTGCCATGTTATATAAATCCTTTGATTAATCTTGCCATAACACTTTTTCTAGCATGTAGTTATATGTTCTATTTAATTTTAAAGTAGAGGTACTTATGTACAACCACCCACAGAGGGCATGTATATAGTCGCCCTAGGGGAATGTTTGTATTTCTCCCCATAATATTATAGGTGACTGGGAATGTCTTATTCTCCCCTCACATATAGGTTAGAGGTCTGGTAGGTGCCTCAACCCTACTTAGTTAGGTAGACATATTAATTTACATGCAAATCCTCTATTTATATTTGTTATTGGCAAGTTTTCTTATTTAAAGCCTCATACTCTTGATGTCTCATCTTCTGATGATTCCCTAGCCTATTTTACTTATTACATTTATCTTGTCACCTTTAGAATAGTTTTGTAACACATACATTTTCTTCCTTTTCCTCTTGCTGGGTGCTTTCCCAACCACCCAGATGTGGAGCAAGGTGATGGATAAGGTGATGCAGCCCTATTTTAGGGCTCCATCTTGTGCCATTTTGTATATAAGTTGCATCTAAACATGTTAGATTACAAGTATTTTCCCCCAATTTGATTATCATTGCAAATACGCTTATGGATGTTCGTTGCACTATTTTCAGGTGTTTGGACCACAATGGATGGACGAGTGTGATGGAGAGGCCCAAAGAAGGCCCCAAAGCTCCCCCAACCTACCTTAGTGGCCAAAGAGTCATCACCAAGCAAGGACATCCGAATTTGACAAAGTTTGAAGCTCATCAGCCTGCTCAAGCCCTCACCACGGCCGTGGCCACTGCCCACGGCTGTAATGTTTATTGCCAAGGAGCAGCAGTTCCAACAGGAGAAATGGCCAGAATCATCACGGGCATGGCCCTCGGCCACGACCATGACAAACCAGATTCACCACGGCCGTGGCCACTGCCCACGACCGTACTGTTTATTGCCAAGGAATCAACAGGGGAAAGTTTGCCAGCTGCCATGCCCGTGGCCGCACACCACGCCCGTAGCCCAGCCACTTCACCATGGCCGTGGCCCCTCGCCACGGTCGTATTGAGCCACTCCTTTCATTTCCAGTTCCCCTTCACCATAGTTGTACCACCTGACCACGGCCATGTTTTACCCTCTTCACCACGGCCGTGGCCATTCATCACGGTCGTGGTGGCCTTCATTCCAGCAGACTTTTCCACTGTTTTTCCTTTTTTACCCCCACTTAACCCTAGCTCCTATATAAGCACTAGTGGCTCCTAGGGCTCGAGGACAGCACCCAAAAAGCACTCCTAGCCGACCCTAGCTGCTGCCATTGCATCCTTTGCTCCAATCCACCCATTTCTTTGCAATCTACCCCATTTCCATCCATTTTCCACTCATTTCCACCATAGAAACCTAGTTTCTCTAGGTTTCTATCCATCCATTCCACCATTTTCATGCACCCCTGCACCTTTGGAGGAGGGAGGTCGTTTGCAGCTGCTTGGAGGTGAAGACGGAGGCCACTACATCGAGCTTCATGGTGTTTTCCCTTCTTCTATCCCCTTCTTTTCCTAGTTTGATCATGTATAGCTAAGCCCCCTTGGGTGGGCTGTTTGGGGCAAAAATGTGACTTTGATACCATGTTGGGGGAATATAATTTGTAATGAACATATTTCATTTCTATGATGATTGCCTTTGCTTATATCTCATTTCCCATTACTTGTGCATGTGGTTGTTGTTTAATTACATTAATTGCTTGCCTTGTGGTGTTTGAAGACATTTGTCCCTAGGATGTTTTGGTTTCTATGTAGCTATTATAGGATTGGCTCCTAGGTCCTTAATTCGGATCCCTAGCTAGCCCCCTATCTTCCTACATAATCACCTTCTTCCTACATGCAAATGTGAGTTCTAAGTGACTAGTATAAGTGTGATTAGTGCAATTGCCTAGGATTTCCTAAAGGCTGAGGTGGCTAGTGGCATGAGGTCAAATACCCTCATCTCTACTCCCATCCTTACCCTTGGTCCTAAATTGACTAATACCACTTATCCTAGAGACCTAGACTTGGTACGTCCTATGAGAATTACACCTAGCCCTAGTTCTCCAATTAGTAGCTTAGGGTAAATTCTCATAGCACCCACCTTGTTGTTTGGTTTGGTAATCTAGAATGAGATATGTTAATTGCTTATTATGGTGACATCCCCCAACTAATGTCAAGGTCACATTCCCAAACGGCCCACCTCCTTCATCTAATTGCTTAAAACCCTAATTGCCTAACTTGCTTGTTAATGCTAGCTTAGTTCATTTGCTTTAGTCTAACTTAGTCAATTGCCTGGTTTTGGTAGCTAGTGTTAATTTAGGTCTTTCATGTTGCTTAGTGATTAACTTAGGTTCTAAATTGCTAGTTGCTTGCTTAGTCTAGCGTAGTTCGTTCTTGATCTTGTTTAGATAGCTTGTTAACTTAGATTGCTAATTAAGCCTTTTGATAACTTAGTTTCACATTGCGTTTCCTACTTGCTCGTCTAGCTTAATCAATCAACAATCAACCTTAAAACCCTAAAAACCCTACTCTCTACACTAGGAACATAGCTCACGCTTTCTAACTCTAGCGCCCCCTCTATCTCCGCGGTTCGACCCCGTACTTGCCACCTCACCTATACTACGACACGACCCCGTGCGCTTGCGGGCGTAGTGTCTTAGTAGACGTAGGTAGTTAGTCTGGGACCTTACAAATTTCGAAAGCTAAAGATCCCATCTCATCCCGTGCCTCCCGACCTCGTGGATTGCACTCGTTGCAAGCCTCTAGCGGGAGCGTACCAATAAGGCATGAAGATCTTAGCGTTGGCATGGACTTACCTGATGGATATGTTGCTTGGAGACAAAAGTGGAGTAGTCTAGACTTCCCTCTATCTAGATCCTAGTTGTGTATGATGATGTAACCCTAAAAGGGAGATTTTTGATGTATTTTGTACAATCTTTTATGAAATTGAATATAGTCAGAAATTTTTTTATTCTGATACTTTCCAATGTATTTTGTTTACCATATATTTTAGTAAGGAGGTGATCTCACACTCTTTACAACATGGTATCAGAGCCAGGTTAGTCAGAATCTGACTGTTTCAATTTTGTCTCCCTAATTAGAATATATGTCTTACATAGTTCCTTTAGGTGACATGGTTACCCTAGATTTGATCTACCTTGATGAAAGGTTGACTTAGAACCCAATAGTTCCACATTAGAATATTAATGAATATAACCCTAAAATACTTATAATGAAAACATGCATAACATGATGTTGTTTAGGTTTGCCTTTAGGAAACTATTAGGGCATGAAGTTGAAGCAAAGGTGTCTAGAAAGGATCAAGGTTTCGGGGGATGGAAATATTTTCCTCCGCACCATTAGATTGGTTTACGAGGACTCCCGTGCCATATGATATCGGCCTGGCCTGAGCTGGTATGAATTGTCCAAAATAGTTTGCTTTTAGGCAATAGTGACCTTAGCTTCTATGTTGTATATCTTTGGGAACCTTAGGTTTTAGGTGTTTGATGAATTGTTTGAGGATGAATACCAAGATAGTTTTCTTATGTCCCTAGAACCTAGACTTTGAAGTTTGGGGTTAAGTGAGCTGTCAGAGTGTGCAGTGGAAGTGTGAAGGATCTTGTACATGGTGCAGTAGACTCAACCTTTAACCCTAGTTAGTTTGGCTTGATAGGTCAAACCCTTTAAGGGATGGAGTATAGTTAGTTTGATGATGTTGGGTGGTTAGATTTTGAGGACAAAACCCTCTTTAGGGGGATGGAACCCTATGACATCTCGATATCTATCTATCTTTAGAAACCCTAACTCCATGAATAGGAGGTTAGTATGCTTAGATCCTTGGTCTTGACCAAACAAGTTATAATGGTGACCCTAACATGTTTGTTCATATATTAATGATCATATAATGATCATCTGATGAATAATTTATATGTTTGAACCCTAATGAATATCCAATGCACATAATGTGAGTCACTCACATATTAATACTAATTTTGGATACACATGATGCTAATACTGTCATGAACCAACAAACCTTAATGATATGATGAGAAAGAAAAGTGTAACCTAATCTTGGCATTAATGCATGCTATAATGAAATATAATGATCAAGTTGATCCTAAACCCTAAGTTATATTCATATAACCTTAATATATACATCCTTAATTATGTTCATGTTAAAATAGTGGCATTAGGTGTCATAATCAGATATCATACCTTGATGCACATTAATGATATATATTCACCTAATCGTAGATTACTTAAGTCATGAATATGAAATGCATATCACCTAATGTAAACCAATTCATTAATATGTAATATGTCTCACCTTGATTACTAAAATACATGTAATGGCTTCAATAGGAATGTGAAGTGATTGGATTCACATAAACATGCAAAATCAATAATATAAATGAATGAATATGAGAAATGATTAAGGATGACATTAATGTGAGCAATAAATATAATGTGACAATGTTTAATATGAGTATAAATAACTAATGTGACATTAATTGGAATAATTGTATGCTTAACCACAAATATAGAATGTCTTATTTCATGTAAAATAATTTGTTAATTAATAAAGTGGTAATATGAGTATAATGAAGTATAAATCCGAATTATCAAGGACAATGATCAAATATAATAATGAATGTTGAGATAAGTGACTAACCCCTAATTGTGCTAAAATTCCTAGTAAGGTAAATGAGAAATATACATATGTATATATATAATGTTACATGAATGATAATGAAATATAATTCTTTTGGAAATAAAGTGTATATGACATGACGTAATTAATATAATGATGATAATGCGATATCATAATGAATGTAATCCTAATGAGCCATAAATGAAAATAATGTTAAGTCTCCTAAAAAGAATATCTTAATAATGGACCATAGGTGATCCATGAGAACCCGACCTATGATTAGTTTATGTATGTGAAGTTTTTGAACCCTTAGGTGTAGTTGAAGTATAAGTTTTGGAATGTGATGTGAGGTTGCATACTCACCCTTCCCTAATTGCTAGTGATTTCGGGGATGAAATCCTCTTTAAGGGGTGGAGTGTTGTAACATACTGAGTTTTGGGCATTTTGCCTTTTGGTCCTCTTTTCCATCTTTCCTCACATTTCTATCCTATTTGGTCGTTCTATTTAATTTGTGGAGAATATAATGGCCTAATGAGCATTTGTTCACCTTTTCTCTCAATATTTGGGTTTTATGCACAAATACCTCAGTGAAAGCTTAGTAATGGGTCTAATATGTAAAATGTCCACTTAAGTGATAAAAAGACTAAATAAATTTGTGCTAGAACTTTCTAGTATCTTTTTGGATATGAAAAATAAAGGAAATCTCAAATTGTGCATAAAGGGGATGATAAATGTCATAATTGGAGAAAAAAAGGAATATATTGAATAAAGAATGATAATAAGGAATATGTTGTTTCAAAAATCATAAATAGAAGCCACAAGATAATTTGATGACAAAATTCATTTCCTTGAGCCATAAGATACTTAATGGCCAAGTATCAATTAATTTGGATAATTAATAAATATATAAAAGCCTTATTTACAGGATAATGGGAGACGAGCAGATAAAGTGAAATAAAATATCAAATGTCCTCAAATTGGAAAACTAACTCCAAATTCGTGATCTAAACATAGAAATAAGCCTCTGGGAAAATTTGCAACTAATTTGGATAATGTTTGAATAATGAGTAAAAATAGGAGAGAGAAAGTGTCTAGAATCTTCTATAAATTATAATAAATAAATAAATAATCTCAAATAGTAAAATTAATGGCAAAATGGTGTTCCAGCTTCGCTTAGAGAGACTTATGGATGAAGTTTCATGAAATTTGAGGAATCTTATCACCGCTAATGAAGGAGGAAAGAAAAAATAACATTTGAATTATTTAACTTATTAAAAGTCTCCAAAAGATAAAAATAATTCCATATTTAGATTTTACACATCAAAATAAGTCAGAGTGTAAAATTTGAATATTTTTGGAAATCGTTTGAGCCCTCAAAAGAAGAGAGAGAAATTCATTAAATATTAACATATCACTTTATTCAAATATTAATGCAAATCGGAATCAATGTCACACTGACATTGGGCTCTTTGCACGTGATCCGATGGTGGAGAGCAAATCGTGGACCTACGTCCACTGATCGGATGGGTCCCGGTCATCTCCTACCTCGGCTTGGCTAGGGGAGAGAGAAACAGTAACTCAATTTTTTCTTTTTGTGATATCTCCTCCGATACTCAATCAAATATAGAAATTTTCGTTACTTTGGACTCCCCTCGAGTTTTCGCATCGGATTATCCCAAAATTTTTGTGTTTTTGTGAACACTCGAAGAAACCCCAAACCGCACGGAGCTCTTCTCTCACCCATCTATCTAAACCCTAAAATTCACCCTATCATCTATAAATACCCCTACCCATGGTTGCGTGTGAGTCTTTACAACTCAATGCACCTTTTAATTTCAAGTTCAATCAACGTTTTAGCCACTAGAGAGTGGTCGAATCTTCTAGGTTTGCGGCAGGTATATCCCTTACCTTACTTCGTCTCCGGTTCGATTGAAGGTATCATTGAATTCGTCTCATCTTTATCTTTCTTTTGCATACTTGAACATCGAATTCCATTGTGTATTTTGATTTTTCCCAAAATGGCAAGCAGCAGTAGCTGCTGCTCATCGGCCCATCATGCGGGTGAGTTGGGGGAGATGTCACCCCGCATTTTTACCGTTTTGCCCTTCTCACCTTCCTCTCTTCTCTCTATTCTTTGTGCGGGGCATTTTGGCCTTTTGCCTTATTTGACACGCATATGATCTGCTTTGGCCAAGGTAAGCAAGGTGGGGCCCCCATCTCTCTCCCACTCGCTCTATGTGTTTGTGTGTGCTTTGCCTACATGGCAAGTTAGGATTGGCTGATATCAAATAATTAGTATAAATTATTCCAGTGGTCAAAAATCGAAAATAAGTAGTGTTTTGAAATCAGGAGAATGAGATCTATCCATTAAAAATATTTTTGAGGTTTGATTCTGATGTTTGTGAAAAAGTGTTTTAGAGTGATTTAAATTACTTAAAAATCATGAAAAATAACCCTAAAAGTCAATATCTTCAAAATACATCATATTATATGTTATTTTGATTAGAAAACTCTAACAAAGACAATGGTGATGTTTTCAGAGTCCAATTCGAAGGTTTGCACAAAAGTTAGTAACTTTAGGGTTTTGACCTTCTAATGAATGAACTTATCATTAATGCATGTATATGATTATGTAATAGGGGAAAGTGGATTATGATCTTGATTAGTAATGTGAAAGTGAATCCTAGGGTCTGAAGGAATGAGGTATGTGTCATGTATGTGCATCTATACCTTCAGTTGGGAAATTTATTATGCCATTACCTATGTTCCCTAATGAGGCTTAATCTGACCTAATTCATTATTCTTGAAACCTAATTTGTTTATGCCTCAAAATCAGTTGTAATATTATCTTATTTGGGTTTTATACCCAACTGCCATGTTATATAAATCCTTTGATTAATCTTGCCATAACACTTTTGCTAGCATGTAGTTATATGTTCTATTTAATTTTAAAGTAGAGGTACTTATGTACAACCACCCACAGAGGGCATGTATATAGTCGCCCTAGGGGAATGTTTGTATTTCTCCCCATAATATTATAGGTGACTGGGAATGTCTTATTCTCCCCTCACATATATGTTAGAGGTCCGGTAGGTGCCTCAACCCTACTTAGTTAGGTATCATATTAATTTACATGCAAATCCTTTATTTATATTTGTTATTGGCAAGTTTTCTTATTTAAAGCCTCATACTCTTGATGTCTCATTGTTTGATGATTCCCTAGCCTGTTTTACTTATTACATTTATCTTTTCACCTTTAGAAGAGTTTTGTAACACATACATTTTCTTCCTTTTCCTCTTGTTGGGTGCTTTCTCAACCACCCAGATGTGGAGCAAGGTGATGGATAAGGCATGAAGGTCTTAGCGTTGGCATGGACTTACCTTATGGATATGTTGCTTGGAGATAAAAGTGGAGTAGTCTAGTTTTCCCTCTATCTAGATCCTATTTGTGTATAATGATGTAACCCTAAAAGGGAGATTTTTTATGTATTTTGTACAATGTTTTATGAAATTGAATATAGTCAGAAATGTTTTTATTCCGTTGTTGTCCAATGTGTTTTGATTATCATATTTTAGTAGAGGGTGGTGTATCCCACTCTTTATAAGAACACTGCCTCTACCAATGGTAGAGTTATAAATCATCTATCTGCTTTGCAAGGAATGTAAATAAACATAAATAACATCTATCAACTAAGATGTATAACTGAATCGCGCAACAAGCAATGCTTTTCCGTTTTCAATCCTTAAGTAGATATGCTACACAGCTGAACATATTTTAACAATCACACTTATGCCCTGAGGAGATGAAGCATACCCTGTTCATCTCCAACCGACCACAAATTACTCACAAGTCGGTACCATACAAGGTCAATGGAAGAGTCAGTTACCGTGACCTCCCTTGTCTCGATCAGTACGAGACCACTTAGGTTTAGTAGGACATCTTGTGTCAGCTGCAATATAGTTGTGCCAGGGTATGTAGGCATCCTCTCTTAGAGCTACAACGTCAACTGCGTTCTCTTAGGGGAAACATCTACGACAACCGTCCCCAGTTATTGAGTTATGGTCACTTAGGCACCATACTCCGAGCCATGGTCACATAGGCACCATGCTCTTGAGCCATGGTCACATAGGCACCATGCTCTAAGCTACGGGTCAGTTCACCGTGCTCTGTTGATACATTCTTATGAGATTATTGAGTCATGGACACTTAGGCTCCATGCCTCCACATATTCAAAAATATGCATTCCGGGTTATGCCGCGGGAAACCCATTTCACCATTCAGCAAATTATGACGTTGATGGATCTATGGTCAGGGCAACATTTTATGGTTTCTAGTGATATATTATGTGCATTACATCATTCTTTTAGCATCAACTAAGTTATCATTATTAATCACAACAAATACTACAAAGAAAGGTGTAATACATCTATCACGTACTTTTCAAATCTTTAAAACACATGATACTTGGGATCCCAGTCCCTTATCACATTACTGGAAATTCTCATCCCTTCACATCATCATTATCATGATTGTTGGATCTGGGTATTCAAATCCTTAAGTCATCACATAGCATTATTACCTCTGTAACAGGTAACCATTACCTCTAGGTCCTCAGACCAAGGTATTCATTTCACTTGTTGTACAAGTATTCACATGGCTCACAATGCCATTATACATCTTGTCACCTCTCACTAGGCAACAACTTATTCACATGGCTCACAAGGCCATTACACATCTTGTCACCTCTCATTAGCCAACAACTTATTCACATGGCTCACAAGGCCATTACACATCTTGTCACCTCTCATTAGGCAACAACTTATTCATATGGCTCACAAGGCCATTACACATCTTGTGACCTCTCATTAGGCAACAACTTATTCATATGGCTCACAAGGCCATTACACATCTTGTCACCTCTCATTAGGCAACAAATTATTCATATGGCTCACAATGCCATTAATCATTATACTTTTTATACAAGTATTTAACATGCCTCACAAGGCTTATGTAATAAGAGAAATACAACCTTCCCATCATTAGGGTTAGGGTTTCCCTTTATAGCTGAATAGGGTTTCATGTTTATATTATTAATCCAAACCCTAATTCATTGCTCCACACATCTAGGAGCATACATTGATATCATAAGTATTCAATCATACTTATATATTTTCTCATCATTTATCATGAAATGATTAACAATAGAAGCATGTGTTTCTCTATCATCCTTACTAGGATATCGAATACATCATACTTTTGATTCAATCCTCCTTTTTGAAGAATATTAGTCCATCATTAACAATTCACATTATCTTTCATTTAACACCACGTTCAACATATGTCACTCAATCAATCACACATGATTGAAGTGTCACTTCCATATTGGTATCAAGATGTGTGTGTTATCATATTATACTTTAAACCACATCCTTTAATTTATGTCATATATTCATATCGGCATGTGGTATAACCACATCACCATGTCATGTTTTGAGGGTGTAAACCCTAATCAGCATATTATGTACTCACATCAGATGGACTATCACTTAGATCTTATTACTTCAGATTAATTTTGTATCAGGTATGAGCTAGATGCTTTAACCCATATCAGATATAAGCTTTGTGTTTAGTTCCATATCGTGCACAAGATTTGCCCCATATCGGGCATCCATATCGGGTATCATATCGGGCATCCATCTTAGGTAGCATATCGGGTTACCATTTTAGGTAGACCCTAAAACTCATATCCCCTTCATTCCTTCAAGGATCATCCTTATCATATAATTACTTAACAAGCTAATGGTCTTATTAAATTCTCATACCATCATTCATTACACAAAGGGGGGGTATATCGGATTCCAATCCCTCATCTAGGGTTTTCCACTAAATTGGTTACATTATGCCATATCATGCATGAAGTATGAGTTTGAACTTCATATAGTTTACAAGGTAAAAGTAGGTGTTATTCTTTATCAATCTAGAGATATCATTCATCTCATACATGTGGTATCATCCACCACTCATCTCGTTTTACCCATCATCTTGGGTTTCCAACTCTATGTTGATTAGAGTGTTCACCACTCCTATATCGTATAAGAGGTGTAGTCTAGATTTGTATTGTGCATAAGGATAAATAGATATCTCTCATATCATGCAACAAGCATGATTCATATCGTGTATGAGCTAGCCTCCATCTTCATATCGGGTTAACCCCCTCTTGGGTTTCATATCGGGTTGAAGTGTTTCGAGCATACCGGGTTACACTTTGTTCTTGAATCCATACTGATACCGTGCATAAGTATTTTATTCATTTATTCATATCATGCACCAAATGTGTGCTTCATGATATCATGAACAAGTGTATAATTACATGATCATATAGGACAAGAAATACTTGCTACCTCCACTCATATCGGGTTACTCAAATTAGGGTTTCAACATATCAAATTCCTTGAAGTGCCTACTTGACACTATATCGTGCATGGAGACCTTACTTGCCTCCCTATCGTGCAAAGGGTTATGGTTAACACCATATCATGTTCCAAGATAGTAGCTTCATCTCCATATCGTGCAAGGGGATGTAATCTCACAAGCATATCACAAGTATAATACACATATCGGGTTAGAGCTACTTGTGTGTATGCTTAAACCCGATATCACTTTATAAAGTGATACCATCTTCTTCAAGCTATAGACCTCTATATAACAGTTAAAGCTCATGTCAATAGGTCTATGAAACTACTAGAACTCATAATTTCATAATTTATTTCAGAAGATTTTGGAATTAAAAGTAGTTCATTTAAGCATAGCAATTTAGGTGATGAATAATAACATGATAGGGTTCAAGTTATATAACCCTCCTTGTGAGTAGCTTCAAAAATCCATGCTCCAAAGCTTCACATACTAAGGTTTAATAAGAGTTTCTCCAAGGTCCAGGCTCGTTCACAACTCCTCCATGGTCAAGAGATCACCGTAGTTAAGCACTTGGTGAAGAAGAAAAGAAAGGAGTATTCATAACCCGATATAATACTTCAACCAAGGTTGAAGGTGACCAAAGCCTTACCTAAAGCTTGATGGTCGAGCTCTCCTAGCTCCTTGAGCTGATTTGAATGATACCTAAGGGTCTTTGCATGATATCTCCAAGGGGAGTGGTTATGAGGATCGTAAAGTTTCATAAGTTGGTGAAAGGTGAAGTATATATACTTGGTTTCATGAGATAAAGCATATAAGAGGTGTCTTCACCTTAAGCTACTAGATGACACATGGCCATGCATGGTTGACACATGGACATGCATGAAAACACGTATATCGTGCCATGAAAGAGTCTTGGGGATAACCTAGAGACAATATCTTGACCCTTACTTATCTTATTGGGCAAGTTATATCATCTTTATCTCATTAAATAATTAACCTGATACACTTTTTGTGAGGAGCTTTGCAACTCGACATGAGCCATGTCCTTGAGGTGATATGCCTGTCATGGCCTTTTCCAAGTCTCAACAAACTTATAGGAGGCTCCTAGTTTGGCTCCTTGGCCGATAGGACTCCTTATATCAAGTCTACAACTTGATACAACACATATAAGGCTCTTACCTTCAACTCATTCTTAGTCTTTCATTACCAAGAGTATCATCACTCAATGGTGATTCAAACATAGTGCCCCCTTATTTCTCTTTCCTCCCAAATATACATAGAGTAATTAGGGTTACACTAGAGGTGGTGATTTTGCATTCCAGCCCTATTCATTGGGTAAATTACAATTTGTACCAAAATTGGTGCACACAACACAAGCATTATTCAACCAAGTTATAACTTGGGATTTGGGGCTTTCTACAAGTCACCACTTAGCATCATTCTCTTTATTATGATACTAAAATACTTAGAACACATTACACATGTGATATTTTGCAATGTAACCCCTCATCTTGGGTAAATTGCACTTTTCACTCAGACTTTCATATAATGCACAAATAGTTTGCAATTAAGCTCAAACTTGAAAACAAACTTCACCAGAAGCCTTAATTTCTTTTTACAAGATTAGAATCAGTTTGTAAATATCTTACTTAATAAAAACTTCTAGGGTTAAGCCATAACCCAGGTCAGGGGTATTACAAAAACCCTAGTTTTTCTACACTATTTTGCCCATTTTACCCCCACTTACCCTAGTGCTTCCCCACCACCTATATATACTAGAGTGGTGGTCATAACACTAGGTTAGACACAGCTACAACCTCCCTAGAGATTTTATTGCAACCCCCTTTGCATTCAAGATCTCCACCTACCTTCCTCCATCCATTACTCCATTTCCACCTTCCCTTACCCCAAAACCCAAGTTTTTCTAGTATTTCCACCATAATCCCCCACCTTTCCATTGCATTTTCCATCTTGGAGGGAGGTGCACGAGCTTCTACAATGAGGAGGTGAAGAAGGAGGCTCTTCTACGAGCTACCATGGCCCTCTTCCTTTTTATTCTTTCCTTTTTGCTCTTTTGTTTGATAATGAGTAGCTAAGCCCTCTTAGTGGACTATTTTGGGGATACAATGTTACTTTGATACCATGTTGGAGTAAAATAACTTGTAATGAACATATTTTCATCCTTTGATGATTATCTCTTACTTTTATCTCATTTTCCATTATTTTACTTGTAATTTGTACTTCTAAACACGGATTGTGCATTGTATGATGCTTGATAACACTTAGACTCTAGGGTAAAATGAAAATGTATGTAGCTATTTTAGGAATTGATCCTAGGTCCAACTAGTGGATCCCTGGATAGCACCCTATCTTCCTACATACAAATCTCTACTCCTAAAACTAAGTGTGAGATCTAAGTAGCTAGTGTAAGAGTTATTACTGAAAATTGGCTAGAGTTTTCTAAAGGCTAGATTGTAGTAACATGAGGCAAAACACCCTCATCTCTACTCTCCCTTCCTACCCTTAGATCTCAATTTCCCTATTAACCCTTACCCTAGAAACCTATATTAGTTAAATGCAATCAAAATTTCACCCAGACCTTGTTCTAATTGAGCCTCGTAAGTCTATATGGGGTGAAAGGGTGTAGTTCCCCTCCCACACTCTATTCTATCCATGGCCAACCAATAGTCTAGGGAAATTTCATTACATTTAACCTATTGTGTCGTTTGGCAATTCAGAATGAGAATACAAGATTCACATGTTATATAAAACCTCAACTTGGATTCTTGTGACATTTCCCTAATGAAACACTTTCCCTATAACTTGCTAAAACCCATCTTTTTTACCTAGCATGCTTATGCTAGTGTAGTTGCTTGCTTTAATTGCTCCTTATTTAATTTTTTTGGTTACCGAGAGAACCCACCTCGGGCAAACCTGACATGATAATTTCTCAAGGCATGAGAGGGTGTGGTC
Source organism: Alisma plantago-aquatica (assembly GCA_963693085.1). Classification (NCBI taxonomy): domain Eukaryota; kingdom Viridiplantae; phylum Streptophyta; class Magnoliopsida; order Alismatales; family Alismataceae; genus Alisma; species Alisma plantago-aquatica. Next base: position 22,406,387 of record OY856410.1, read on the forward strand.
AAGTCACCCCCCTCCTGTGCCTAATCAATGTGGATTGTCATAGTTGCTCCTTATTTAATTACTTAGTTCTTTTTAATTAATCTTTTCTAGGGTAGTTAGTTCATCCTTTGTGCTTGATTAATCTATTTAGTTGTAATCTAGGTCTCTAATTGCTCTAGTTCCTTAATTTATAGTGTAGTCTCTTGCTCTTGCTTAAGTAGTAGCGTAGTTGCTCTCTTTGCTAGTTAGCATTGCTTGTTTAGGGTTAACTCAGGGTTTCTGCTAGTCTAGTTTCCTTTCTTGCTTTCGATTGCTTGCTTCATTAGTATAATCAATCAAACCAACATCAAACCTTACAAACCCTACTCTCTGCAATAGGAACATAGCTCACCCTAACCTATCTCTAGTGACCCCTCTCAACTTGCAGATCAACCCTTATCTTGCCACTTTCCTATACTATGACACGACCCTGTGTGCTTGCGGGTGAAGTTTGGATAGTATAAACGAACGTGTTAGACTAGATCCCTTATAAATTCAAAATATTCATGTGTGTTCAAGCCCTAGGGTCGCATCTAATAAAACCTAATTGGTTAGGTGTTACCCAAGGCAAAGAGCAACGCACCAAGCTTTCTGGCGCCATTGTCGGGGATGGAAAGCACCATAGCTACCTAGTAGTTGTGGTGTTGACTCTCCCCTTTGGCATCATCCTTTGCTAGTTTGCTTTGTTGCATTTGAGAAACACGCCAATCTTTCTAGAATTTTTGTTGGGAAAGAGGCGCTCGACCTAGCTAGTTAGTGTAGATTTGCTTTTCCTACTACCCTCACCATTTATATTATATAATTCTTTGTGTTACTTTTGCATCTTGGTTTGCAATCTTTTCCTCTTTTGTTTGGTTGTGCCTTGTGCATGTGACAGGAAACCCTTTGAAGTTAATATGGTAGACCAAGATGCATGAACCCCTTCAATTCCTCAACCACCCTACATGATGAAGATATTGGCATATATGGTAAATCTCATGAAGACTCATGTGGGAGGTTCTTATAATCACTCTACCAACTCCACAGAGGATCTTTGTGAATATGTTCAAGTTCTACAACCTTGTGGCATCCAGAACAACCAAGGCTCCATGTCAAGCTCTTACAATTCAGAATGGTCATCCAAACCTTTCATGGGAGCAACAAGGAGACCATGAGCCAAGAGATAGCTCCAGGTTTTAAGAAGAAGTTCTTGCAAGGTTAAGAGGCCTTGATGAAGTGAAGAGAGAGGTGTCCTTTCATGGATAAACCATTGATCTACTTGAGCAAAGGCTAGACCATATTTTCATGTCACTTGCCCGCCTGAAGAGGGAAGACCCCTTTCCCAAACCATGGGCAACCCAAACAATGCAAATGGTTCTATGGGTACTCCTCAAGGAATCTATGCTCCACCATAATGGCAAGCATCTACCTTGCAGCAATATCAAACTCCCCTTAATCCTTATGTTCCACCACCTCCACCACCTTCGTACAACTTTCAACACACCTCACAACCACCACCACAATATCAACCACAAGAACCACCCCCATACCAACCACCTTCAAAACAATCTCCACAACAACCATCCTACATCTTTCAAATTCCTAATCCACCACACCAAAGACCATCACCACCACAAAAACCATCACATGCTCCCCCTCCTCCCCATGAGCAAGTGAAGATGGTTCCCGTCTTGAGGTGTGATAAGGTGGTTGAGAAGTCTAAAAATGAGGGAAGAAAATTTGACAAAGATCGTGATGGAGAACCCTTTTCGGAAAGTCTCGATGAGAGTGACAAGTGCACTAGAGATTTTTCTATACCACCTTCTATTAAGAGTGCCAATGGTGATATTTCAAGGTTCTCAAGTGTCCAATATGATTAAGATCCCTCTCTTTGATGCCAATGAAGACCCATTACTCAAGGGAATGCAAAACTATGGCATGAAAACTATGAAGGTCTTAAGGCTGATTAAGGTAAGCACCTCATTGCTTGACATCATCAAGCAAGGGCAAACTTATGTGAAGTTCCATAAGGGTGTGTATACCTTCAAGAATAAGATAAGAGGGAAGCCGCCTAAGGGGATCATGTTGAAAGAGTTGAAAAGGTTTTGTTGATGAGGATTCTTACTTTTAAATATATGATGATGACCTCAAATGAGAGAAAACTGCTGAAAAACACTTGAGAAGCTCACATGACCATTGGGAGGAAGATCAAACAACAAAGGCATTTTATAGGATTTCCTATGATGAGGATGGTAACATTTTCCTTTTAGACAATGGTTGATGATGGAGGAACAAAAATCCTGGTTGAAGGCTCCAAAACTTAGCGTGAATGGGAGGCAACCCATGCGGTTTGAGATTCTCAAAACACTTTTATTACACTTTTGTTGTTTTTCCAAGAAATACACACACACCACACTTGATGGTTTCTCTATTTGTGAATCATGTTAGAGTAGGTACAATGGAGGAAAGATGACACATGAAGGAGCTAGCGAAGGAGAAAATAAAAAATTTAAATGGAAAAAAAGAATGAAGATAAGAGAAAAAGCTACAGGAAAACGGTCCTTCCACACAACACGGCCGTGTGGTTGGCAAGTCAAAACAACCTTGTTGTTCAACATGACTATGGTGGTCATGCTATGTTCATCTAATGATAAGTTGATCACTCCATTTCTTAGCATTTGTCTACCACGACTCAATACATTGTACCCTATTATTCTAAACTTCTATTTCATGTTGAGGACAACATGATTATAAAGTTAGGGGTGGTAGGGCGGTAATTCCTTCTTTCACTGGATTTTCTCTATGTATCTTGTTCTAAATTTTTGCCAAGATGATCAAATAGTTTGACTAACTCTCATACTTGTTCATCTTAACCTTGTGTGTTTGCATACATGCATACATGTAGTTCTTTTTCATGCATTTTTGAGTAATTTTTCATTTTTTAAAGCCATGAATTGCATCTCATGTATATTTTTGGTAATTTTGTGTGTTTAGCTAGGATTTGATGCTTTGTGCTTTCTATTAACGAAATGTAGGTTTAGATGTGATTGAGTGCAAATTGGCACCAGATTGACCAATTTTGCCCAAATTTAAAATGTCTTGTCCAAGAAGCATGTTTTGACATGATCTCTTCTTATTGGATTGAAAATGATGAGATTTGATATATGCATGCTATTTATCATGATCTATTCTAAATGGCCTCGGTCTTGACTTTTTACATGTGAATCACCTATCTCATGCTTGTGAAATGTTTGGTTGAATTGTGATTGAAGCAAGCCGCAAATGCTTAGGGTTTGTATGAAATCGTGATAAGAATGTGGTTTTTTATATTTCTCATTTATGTGGTGTGTCCTTGTTTGATGAAATTGTTGAACCAACTCTCATGCATGATATTTCATGTTGATATTCACACTAGTAACCCCTCTTTGACTCACTTTTCTTCTACCATCTTCTTACCCCTCCGCCTCATGAAAGGAAGTCAAAGTGCACATATTCAGCCTTGGCCATCTTGAAAAGTTTGGGATGTCCATATCTATACCCTCGCTTCATTCTCATCACCATGTTCCCTAGATTCACTAAGGGAAAAGAAAAAAGAAAAAAACAAATGCAAAAAGAAAATAAAAGATGCTCATGTGTAAGAGCATTTAAATAAAGAAAAGATGAGTGCTCCTATGTAAAAGCACTCCAGACTCTTATCGCACCCTTCTTCCATTTACGTGCCCATTGAGCTAGGAGGCATCAAACCTAGCTCATTTTTCCTTTTCTCACAGCCACGTAGGTTACTTGATGTGGATGGACATATGAGATTGCAAGCATGATAAAACAACAAAATTACTCATTTTTTATCTTCATCGCAATGAAACAATTTACCCAGAGTTATATGATAGCCACATCGTTTGTTTGTTTATTATATGCTCTATATTTGAAGTTTGCATGATCAATGCTTTAATCATGTTTGTTTTGTGAAAGAGGAGAGGATAGAGGTGGAATGCAGTACTTAGTCATCTTTGAGCCCATTAAGTCAATATACATCTGTTGCAATGCATTTGTCATTTTTTATTTGTTGAAAAATTGAAGAGAGATTGAATCGGAGAATACTTGAGGACAAGTATGTTTTAAGTTTGGAGTGGTGATGCAACCCTATTTTATGTCTCCATCTTGTGTCTTTTTGCATCTTAATCACATCAAAACATGTTAGAATGCATGTTACTTCCCTCAATATGCATATTTTTGTCAAATCCACTTATGGACACTCTTTGCATTTTTTTTAGGTACTTGGACCACGTTTGGATGTACGAGAGAGATAGAGGGGTCCAAAGAAGACCCCAAAGATTGTCCAACCTACCCATAGTGTCCAAGGGTCAAGCTAAAGAAAAGAAGTCCATGGATCATGAAGTTTGAACCTCAAATTGCAAGCAAAGCCCCCGACACAATCGTGGTGACACGAAACGACCGTGTTGCAAACGTCAAAATCACAGGGAAAATCTCAATTTTGAAGTAGTTGTAGAAAGTACTCCACCATGGATATGTTGCTCAACATGATCATGTTGCCACCCTCCACCACGACTGTGCTGCCCAACACGACCTTGTTGCCACCTACCCACCACGTTCGTGCTACTCTGCATGGTTGGGGCACATATCACCCACCACGATCGTGCTACCCAACACGTTCGTTCCACATATCACCCACCATGGTCGTGCTACCCAACATGGCCGTGCTACATAACTCCCACCACAACCGTGTTGACCAGCACGATCATGCTACCAGCCTTCCTAGAACCCAAAATTTTACTGTAACCTTTGCCAATTTCCACCTCGCTTGTTCCATTCCACCATGAGCATGCTAAACTCTACCCACTACGGTCGTGTTGCCCATCACGACCGTGCTGCCACCTAAAACCCTAGTTTTTCTACACTATTTTACCCATTTTACCCCAATTTACCCTAGTGCTTCCCAACCACCTATATATACTAGAGCGGCGGTCATAACACTAGGTTAACCACTCCTACAGCCTCGCTAGAGATTTTATTGTAACCCCCTTTCCATTAAAGAGCTCCACCTACCTTCATCCATCCATTACTCCATTTCCACCTTCCCTTACCCCAAAACCCTAGTTTTTCTAGGATTTCCACCGTACTCCCCCACCTTTCCATGCCATTTTCCATCTTGGAGGGAGGTGCACGAGCTTCTATAATAAGGAGGTGGAGAAGGAGGATCTTCCATGAGAAACCATGGCCCTCTTCCTCTTTCTTCTTTCCTTTTTGCTATTTTATTTGATTATGAGTAACTAAGCCCTCTTGGTGGGTTATTTGGGGGATAAAATGTTACTTTGATACCATGTTGGGGGGAAATAACTTGTAACTAACATATTTACATTCTATGATGATTGTCTCTTGCTTCTATCTCATTTCCCATATATTTTACTTGCTATTTGTGCTTCTAAACATGGATTGCTTGTTGTATGATTCTTGATACACTTAGACTCCAGGGGAAACTGAAGTGTATGTAGCTATTTTAGGAATTGCTCCTAGGTCCAACTAGTGGATCCCTAGCTAGCACCCTATTTTCCTACATACAAATCTTTTCTCCTACAACTAAGTGTGAGATCTAAGTAGCTAGTGTAAGAGTGATTAGTGCAATTACCTAGAGTTTTCTAAATGCTAGATGGTGAGTAACATGAGGTGAAACACCCTCATCTCTACTCTCCCTTCCTACCCTTGGGTCTAATTGCCCTAGTAAGCCTTACCCTAGAAACCTAGATTAGTGAAATCTAATAGAAATCCCACCTATACCTTGGTCCAATTGAGCCTCATAAGGCTAGATAGGCGGTGAATGGGCATAGTTCCCCTCCCACATTGTAATCTATCCATGGCCAACCAATAGTCTAGGGTGATTTCATTACATTTAACCTATTGTTTGGTTTGGCAATCTAGACCGAGAATATAAGATTTGCATGTTATAAAACCCTCAACTTGGATTCTTGTGACATTCCCCCAAATGACCCACTCTCCCCATAACTTTCTAAAACCCATATCGTTTACTTAGCTTGATTATGCTAGTGTAGTTGCTTGCTTTATTCGCTCCTTAGTTAATTGCTTTGTTCTTGTTAGTTAGTCTTTGCTAGGCTAGTTAATTCATCCCCACAATTTCTTAATCTAGTTAGTTGTAATCTAGATCTCTAATTGCTCTAGTTCATTAATTGCTAATGTAGTATAGTCTCTTGCTCTTTGTTCAGCAGTTGCTCTCTTGGCTAGTTAGCATTGATTGTTTAGGGTTAACTTAGGGTTTCTGCTAGTCTAGTTTCCTTTGTTGCTTTCAATTGCTTACTTCATTATGATAATCAATTGAGCCAACAACAAACCCTAAAACCCCCACTCTCCACATTAGGAATGTAGCTCATTCTAACCTAGCTTTAGTGCCCTCTCTCTCCTTATAGATCGACCCTTATCTTGCCACCTTCTTATACTAGACACGACCCCATGCGCTTGTAGGTGAAGTGTGGATAATATAAATGAACGTGTTATACTAGGTCCCTTATAATTTCGAAAGATCCATGTGTGTTTGAGCCTTAGGGTCACATCTAATCAAACCTAGTTGGTTAGGTGTAACCCAAGGCAAAGAGAAACACACCAAGTACTCGAACTTTCCTATAAGCAATATGTGTTATTAGAGGTTATATCATATTTTTAGGACATGGGTCTCACCTTGTGGGTTCCCACACCCTTTTTATGTTATTAGTAGTGATGCCAGGCACACAGTGGTGAGGAGGCACAATTTGAAGATCTGTAGAGTCAGAAAGGCTTGCTGGGTTGTGTAGAGTTCTATAGTCATCCATGTACTCTCAAGCCCGGGCAAGGAAATTTGTGTCATATATATCGACAAAAGTTTTTGGTTGTAAGCTTTGGTTCATGTATAATGTAAATGTTATAATTATGCATATAATATTTTTTTAATACATGTTATGACCGAGGCCATGGAACTCATGTAAATGTACCTGCTATGAATACATGTGACATTGGACCTTTGCTTAAGTGTTTCCTTCATAAATGTCTCTAATTTTATTCGCTCTTAATCTTATACTTTTTTATCATATAATTAATTAGTGTTTGTTTGGCATTTTTATTTTGAATAATCTCATTTAACGTGGCAGGTTGCCACACTGCTAGTCGCCTCCCGAGGAAGGCTGAGTTGAATTCTAGTCTAATGATATCTACAAGAATGGCATAGTGATTGTGGCTATTGTGAGGAAATATAATGGTGTCTACATTGTTGCGATGACGTCCAAGATTCTTTCCCAGTCAGTTCTTGAGGTCGAAGTTTCCCCTATGCCTCTCCTTCAAAATATCCAGCAATATGGGAATCAACAAGATTGCTTTTGAATCTAATAATAGGAGGATATGTGAATTATTGAACAATGACAGAGATGTGGAAGCTATTTTGGAGAAATGGGGGTCAAAGCTATTGTCCCTCAGCAAAAGAGATTGGACCTTCTAGATCAAATTAATCAAGCACCTGAGCAATTGTGAAGCTATTTATCTAGCCAAAACTCACTTAAAAATCATGTATTCTCAACCTTTTCTACTCTTCCTGCTAAGTGCCCCCTGTCCCCTATTCTACTGAATTTGTCTATTACAATTTCCCTCACGTCCCCACAATCACACTAGTATATGTAATCATATTTCTACTATTATGTCATCACTTGTAAGAGGAGGACAAGGCGAATAGACACCTCCTGGCTTCAAAAAAAATGAATGGCATCCAATGGAACATGCTATCAATCTAGCATTGTACTACTTCTAGTTCTTGCATAGTGAGCAATGGGGTCAACAAAATTCGGTATGATTTCCTTTCAAAAAAGTTAATACATTGTCACGCCCATGTCGACCTATTGTTATTAGGTATGGGTGCGGTAGCACGCGACTTGCAACCCGAGATCCAATATTTCACACCGCGTCGAATACTGACTGCATAGGGTCATCAATGTGGAGGGTAAGGCTCTACCCTTACCCTTACCCTCCAGAGGGTAGCAGGTAAGATTAGGGACAATTACCTTCTTAATAATACCCTTACCCTCCCCTTACCCTTGCCCTCTTCCCCATAGAGTAAACAAGGAGGGTAGAGACTAAACATGTAATTTTGATATAGAGATGAGGAATGCCTAGGGATATAAATTATAACTCACATCGTTTTTGACTTATTGTTGGGTTTTGTGGGACAAAGAAGGCAATATAAACAAAAAAAAAATCTTACCACAAAACCATAACCACATATCGCATCAATGACTATGAGATAGGAAAGATGGTTTTAGCGAGGTGTACCTGGACCTGAGGCTTGCTCAGTGACAATACCTCACAACTAGTGTGATCTTCATCCACCTAGTCTAGGACAATATATGTGCAGCTCCTGGTCCTGACTCGGACTGCGGTTGACCGTCATCCTCCTAAGCAGCAGAAACCTCCCCCTCTACAGATAGTCCACACAGACCACTGGGAACTCTAGTCATCCTATCCTAAAGGATACTAGAAGGAGTCATCCCCTTCTGTCGGCGTACTAGTCACCAACACACTCTCCCACCACCAGTTGTCATCTTGCAGTTGTCTTTCCCTTACTATGCCTCCCTAGTCAGGTAGCACTTGCTTGGGCTTTCTCAGTTACCAGAACCAGAGAGGACAACTTCGCAGAGCAACTGATGTTCTGAGTTGTACTTTTTTAGAAGCCCCCAATACCCCTCTATATATAGGAGGGGTCAGGGTCAGGGTTCTAAACCTCGGGCAATGTAGGACTAAAGTGGGAGTAGAAGGGTCCGGAATTTCCACAAACTGATTGCACTACGGCAGGAGAACCGGTCGCTTCACAAACGAACTGGTTGGTTGGGAGTGTGAGCCAGCCAGTTCACCCAGTGAACCAGTCATTTCACATTCCTGAATGACCTGCAATTGACTTCCTATTTTCTTTTCTAATTAATACAAAGATCAATTCTTGTCCCAATCGAATTGTACAAGTGAAATGAAAATATTTTCTTACAAATTGGGACAACCCTACCTTGCTCATCTGGTCCAGCTGAACTGATCGGTTCACCATGGTGAACCGGTCATCTTACTGACCATGAGCCGATCAGTTCACCCAGTGAACCGATTGGTTGGTGGTCCAGGTTGTGCAGAAATCAGTCATGCAGTTCTCAATCAATCTAACACTCTAATAAGTTGGTTCAACACTTGAACACTATGATTATGAGTTAAGCGAATTTATTGAATGTTTAATTGAGTACCTAAACACTTTAGTAATCAATCTAAACATCATTCGTGGAAAAAAATCCTCTTCCAGGTTAATCCTATGTGTGTGACCCTATAGGTCCCATTTCACGTTGGCAGTGAAAGTCCATAACCACTTATGACTTTACAAGCAAAGAGCGGTGCCTAGTCGCACATCAGTGCTACCCAAGTGAAAAGAAAAGTTGGATAACAACTTTCAACCTACAATCTGTTATTGGTGTTACAGTGAATGTATAGTTCCGTTGTCACTGATATCCGGTAATGAACTTGAGGCATGGACATGTCATCCTCTATAAACATTCAATCCATGTTTCTTGATCCAGAGTAGACTGTCCGAGATATTTGTAAGCTCAATGTCACACATTGACTCACAAGCGCATGGCCATGCTTTTCTCAGTCTCACTCATCAAGTGGCCAGGATATCATACTCCCTTAGGAGGGACAAATCTCATATCTATCACTCACAGTCAAAACCCCATGTGTCAAATTCACCCAATCATCACCTTTATAACAATCCATATTTCAAGATTGTGTTTGATGATGTCAAAGTGTACCCAACAACATGTGATGAGTGCAGTGATTTCAGGTCAAAGAACCACAATCACCACCAAAACTATAAGAGTTGATCCTGACTAACCAAGTGTGGTTTCCATGCATCACTCTTATGGTGGGTCTGTCTGATACACTGTTCTCTAACATGTATCTATGTGTTTGGTTTGATATCACATATCATGACTAATGAGATTCTATGATCAACCAACACACACTCTAGTCTTTTGCGTTATTGATGTCTATGGTTATTTCCATAATAGCAACCGACTAGGGACAAAAAAATAATGTATACTCTTGACATATGTATGATCTCATCATTCAGGTCCTTAACCCGAAGGCATACATCATTGAGTAAAACAATTCTTTAAACATCTATCATGTTATACCATTATCTCAAAACAGTTAAAACATATATACGGAAATTGCCTTTATTATTATTCAAATCATTTACAAAGTATCCCATTACAATCATCAATGACTTGCTCTATAGGCATACATACCAACAGACTCCCACTTGCACTTAGAGCCAATCACCCAGGAACCTCAGTCCTTGTGACCTAGCATGTCCATCATGCTACTTCTGTGAAAGTGCCTTCATCAGGGGATCAACAATATTGTCTTTAGTTGGTACTCTACAAATCTTCACATCTCCTCACTATATAATCTATCGTATGAGATGGAAGCGCCTCAGTATGTGTTTGGACACTAATGTGATCTGGATTCTTTAGCTTGAGCAATAGCTCCATTGTTGTCACAATAAAACTCAATTGCATCACAGCTGCTCGGAACCACCCCAAGTTCAGAGATGAACTTCTTGATCCACACAACCTCCTTTACTGCATGGGATGCATCAATATACTCGACCTCTATAGTAGAATCTACAACTGCCTCTTGCTTGGAACTCTTCTAGCTCACAACTCCATTGTTCAGGCAAAACAAAAATCCTGACTGCGATCTGTAATCATCTTTATCAGTTGGAAGCTTGCATCAGTGTAACCCTTTACCACCAACTCTTCCTCACCGCCGTATATGAGGAACTGGTCCTTAGTCCTTCTCAAGCACTTCAAGATGTTCTTCATGGCTGTCTAGTGAGCATCTCTGAGATCTGACTGGTACCTTCTTATCATGATGAGTGCATACGAGACATCGGGATAGGTGCACAACATTGCGTACATGATGGATCCAATGGTTGATGCATACGGAATCCCATTCATACGCTCCCTCTCTTCACAAGATTGGGGACATGGAGCTCTAGAGACAGTAACTCCATGAACCATGGGTATGTTTCCTCTCTTTGAGTTCTCCATCTTGAACCGCTTCAGCACTTTGTCAATGTATGTGCTTTGATTTAGTCAAAGAACCTTCTAGATCTATCTATATAGATCTTAATTCCTAAGATTTAGGATGCTTCTGCCAAGTCCTTCATTGAGAATGTATTTCTAATCCATGTCTTTACCTTCTCTAAGGCAGAGACATCATTCCCCATCAATAGTATGTCATCTACATACAATGAGGAATGTAGTCATGCTCCCACTAACCTTCTTATACACACAATGTTCATCTTTATTTTGACTAAAGCCAAACTCTTTGAATGCTTCGTCAAATCGAGGATTCCAGCTCTGAGATGCTTGCTTCAATCCATAGATTGACCTTTGTAGCTTACAGACTTTATTGGCATTCTTTAGATCTATAAAACCTCCAGGTTGTGTCATGTACACATCCTCCACTATATTCCTGTTAAGGAATACAATTTTAACATCCATCTTCCAAATCTCATAGTCATAGTAGGTTGTAATAGCAAGCATGATCCTGACAAACTTAATCATGGCAAATGGAGAAAAGGTTTCGTCATAGTCAACACCTTGAACTTGTCTGAAACCCTTTGTAACCAATCTGCCTTTATAAGTTTGCACATTGCTATCCATGTCGGTCTTCTTCTTGAAGACCCACTTGCACCCTATGGGTTTTACCCCTTTAGGTGGTTCCACCAAGGTCCATACCTTGTTGATATACATGGATTCCATCTCAGATCTCATGGCCTCAAGTCAGTTCTCAAAATCTGGTCCCTCCATAGCTTCTAGATAGGTAGTTGGCTCATCATCTATGACCAACTCACCGCCTTCCTGAGTTATAAGATATCTAAATCTCTCAGGTTCAAAGTATGTCCTACTAGATCTATGAGGTCCCTATGTCATTTGAGGAGATTGAGTTTCCACAACCACTTGTGAATCTCTATCTTCCTCTTGTACATCCATTGGTTCAATATTTTCTTATTGGTCTCGAACCTCTTCGAGTTCCACTTTCCTCCCACTATTTCCTCTAGAAATAAATTTCTTTTCTAGGAACACAGCATTCCTGGAAACAAACACTTTGTTGTCAGTTGGGTGGTATAAGTAGTATCCCCTTGTCTCTTTGGGATATCCAACAAAATAACACTTATCGGATTTGGGTCCAAGCTTATCAGGAAACATTTTCTTAACATAATCTTCACATCTCCAAATCTTCATAAAAGACACATCGGGATGCTTCCCGTGCCATATCTCATATGGTGTCTTTTGAACCGATTTAGATGGTATGCAGTTAAGTGTAAATGCGGCAGTTTGAAGAGCATGACCCCAGAAGGAAGTTGGAAGATCGGCAAAACTCAGCATAGATTGCACCATGTCTAGTAATGTGTGATTTCTTCTTTCTGATACACCATTATCATGTGGTGTTCCAGATGGAGTCCATTGTGATATAATACCACGGGATCTCAGAAGGTCCTCAAACTCTTGGCCTAAGTATTCTCCACCTCGATTGGATCGAAGTACCTTAATACTTTTGCCAAGCTGGTTTTTTACTTCATTCATGAAATCCTTGAACCTTTCAAGAGTTTCTTACTTATGTTTCATCAAGTAAACATAGCCATACCTACTGAAGTAATCAGTGAAGGTAATGAAGTATTGATACCCACCTCTAGCATTTGTTCTAAAAGGCCCACATACATCAGTATGTATGAGTCCTAATAGATCACTAGCTCTCTCACCTTTTACCTGAAAAGGGAGTCTTGGTCATCTTGCCCAACAAACAAGATTTGCATGTCTCTATTGATTCATAATCAAAAGAGTTCAGATAACCATCCTTATGGAGTCTAGATATGCAATTCTCATTTATGTGCCCTAGATGACAATGCCAAATGTATGTTTTATTTGAGTCATTGAGTTTTTTCATTTGGTGTTTATGTTTTATACACTTGTCTGTAGATCTATCAAGTATAGACCATATGACATTGGGGCACTGCCGTAAAAGAGCCCATCTTTAGAAATGGAACACTTTCCATTGTTAATCAGAAATTCAAATCCATCCTTGTAACATCCCTGACCTGGGTTATGTACTAACCCTAGGTGTTTTGCCTAATAAAGTTGATTAGATGCTTTCTCTCATATTTTAAAAAGTAATTAAGGCTCTTGAGGAACTTGTATTTCAATTTCAGTCCTTTTTTAATAATGTTGAAAATTTGTTTTGTTAATTTTGGACTAAAGTGCAAATTACCCAAGTTGAGGGGTTAACTTGCAAATTTCACATGATAAAATGTTCCTCTGATGTTGATAAATCATAAGAATGAATATGATGTAGTGGTATGGGTTCCACAAGCTTGGGCACCAAGATAGAGTTGTTGGACAATGTTTGTGCATTAAAACCTAGTTTTTGTGTAATGTGCAATTTACCCAAAAGCTAGGGTTCAATATGCAAATTACCACTTCAATAAGGTCCCTAATGTTTCTTGGCATCATGTAGAGAAAAGAAAATGAGAGGGGCGCCTCATTTGAATTAAGTTGGAGGAGAGAGAATCTTGATATTAAAATAATCAAGATTTAAGCCCAATTGAAACCCTAATTCAATTTAATGCAAAAAATAAATAAAATAATTGAAGGGGCCTTCATACAAAATTAATATGGTTGGATTCAGATATGTGTGGACATCCTTAAGACTTGAAAAGGCACGAGCATATCCTAAGGAGGTGAAATTCCACTCACCATTATAATAAGAAAAAGAAATCCCACTCAAAAATGGATATTAATATTATAAGGGTTAAGGTGCTTAATTTCTTTTCCCTTTATTCTTGGATAATGGAAGGGAGCTTGGTGGGGATAGATATTACTTTGCATACAAGAAACCAAGGGGGAGATGGTGGAAACAATTTTGGAATTTAAAAGACTTTTATAAAGTATTTTCTCTCTCATTGAATTTCTTATAAAAAGACCCTTTCCAAGCCAAATGAAAGGCTTTTCCATTTCCACTTCTTCTCGTTGCTTGGAAAACGACCAAGGGAGTGTGGGAGGACCAGGAGGACGAACCCCAACCTGTTGGTAAGGTTATTGACCCTTTTCACCTTGATTCCATGGTGGAAATCAAAAATAAATTATAGATTTCTTCTTATTTCGATCTCCTCTTCAACCCTAGCTAATCTTTTCAACCAAAAGCTTGAGGACGAGTCTAGGGGGAGTTGCAAAAGATTCATCCACCATTTTTGGCATGATCTTGGAGCTTTGGATCTCAATTGGAGGTAGGTTTTATAACTTGAAATCCTAATTTTGTTATTGCATTCAATTCCCCATCAAATAATGATCATTTCTCTATTTACAATCATTGATTTGGTTGATTGATGCTATCTCCATGGAAATCACAGCAGGTTTCATGGGTCTAGAGCTTGATGATGATGACATCATCATAAGAACACACCTCCCCAAATATCTAGTCCAAACGGTTTCAATCAAATGTCCAAACGGTTTCACAAACCATTTGGGAGCAAACGGTTTCAAACCGTTTGGAATGAAACGGTTTCACTAAACCGCATAGAAGCAAACGGTTTAAGACCGTTTGGTGATGTTGACCAGGGTTGACCATTTGGGGATTTTTTTATAATGAACTAGGTTAATGACCCATAAATTATTATTGATTAACTCCAATTGGTTCATGAGTTGAAGGTCCATCAATCACCTAAACCCTAATCGGGTTGAGTGCTGATTTCATAAGTGATTGAGTTTGAAACTTGGGTTGATTGACCCAAACGGTTTCAAAACCATTTGGGAATCACCCAAACGGTCTCAAGACTGTTTGGAGGTCAACCAAGACTGTTTGGAGGTCTAGGGTTGAGTATGGTTAGGTATTTAAAGATTCAAACATATGGTATAAACCCTAATCGGCGAAGTGTTGATTTTGCAATTGAATAAGTTGATGCTTTGGGTTGATTGATCCAAAAGGTTTCAAAACCATTTGGGGATCACCCAAACGGTCTCAAGACCGTTTGGTGATCACCAAAGACCATTTGGAGGTCTAGGGTTAGGTATGGTTGAGCAATTGAAGGTCCAAAGATATTAAGTTGAAGTATAATCAATTGTTGATTTGGTGACCAATCCTAGGATCCAAACCCTAATTGAATGACATGGTTAATGATGATGTGATGGGAAAACGGTATCAAGACCATTTGGAGTTTATCCAAACGATCCCAAGACCGTTTGGGGGTCACCCAAGACCGTTTTAAGGTCTAGGGTTGACTATGGTTAGGTGTTTGAAGATCTAAAGGTACTAAGTTGAAGTGCAATCAATGGCTGATTTGGTGATCAATCCAATGGTCCAGACCCTAATGGGTTGACTTGGATTTTTATGTTGACATGGGAAAATGGTCTCAAGACTGTTTGGAGGTCATCCAAATGACCTCAAGACCATTTGGGGTCAGGTCATGCCCAATTTGGATGAAGGTTCAATGATTTCAAAGTAACCAATCTCACATTGATTAATGTTGAAGGATCAACGATTCCAAACCTTAAACCAATTGATTCAAACCCTAATTGATGATCAATTGAGGGTCAATTAAGGGTCAAATCAGTTGAAGGTTGACCTAATTAACTCAATTGAGGTATGGTGATAGGTCCATTTTGTAACATCCCTCACCTGGGTTATACTTTAACCCTAGGCGTTCTGATTAAGAAAGATGATTAAATGCTTAATCTCATCTTGTGAAAAGTAATTAGGCCTCAAGAGGAACATATGTTGCAATTCTAGTCATGTTTGAATAATTTTGAAGAAATGTTTGCTTATTTTGGACTAAAGTGCAAATTACCCAAGTTGAGGGGTTTAAGTGCAAATTGTGCATGATAATATGTTGCTCATGTGTTTAAGCATCATGAGAGTGAAAATGATGCTGAGGTGTGGCTTATGGAAGCCTAAATATCAAGAAAGAGCTGATAAAGCAATGTATGTGCATGAAAACCTAGTTTTGGTGTAATGTGCAATTTACCCAAAACCTAGGGTGCAATATGTAATTTACCACTTCAATAAGGTCCCTAATGTTTCTTGGCATCATGTAGAGCAAATAAAATGAGAGGGGCGCCTCGTTTGAATTAAGTTGGAGGAGAGAGAATCTTGATATTAAAATAATCAAGATTTAATCCTAATTGAAACCTGAATTCGATTTAGGGCAAAAATAAATGTATTAATTAAAGGGCCTTCAACCAAAATTAAAATGGTTGGATTCAGATGTGTGTGTACATCCTTGAGCCTTGCAAGGACCATGAAAATATCCAAGGGAGTGGATAACTCACACACAATTTTATAAGAAAAAGAAATATCCACTCACATATGGATATTAATATTATATGATTTGAGGTGCTTGATTTGCTTTTCTTTAAATCATGGATAATTTAGAGGAATAATAGGCAAACAAGATAGCCTCGTTCCTAAGGAATATGAGGGGGAAGAGGCGGTCATATTTTTGGGATTAAATGGATTTTTACAAAGTATATTCTCTCTCATTGAATTTTTATAAAAGGACCTTTTACAAGCCAAATGAAAGGCTTTTTCGACCCCACTTCTTCTCCTTGCTTGGGAAACGACCAAGGGAGCTTGGGAGGGTCAGGAGGACGACCCCAAACCTATTGTTAAGGTTCTTGATCCATTTCACCTTGATTCCATGGTGGAAATAAAAAATAAATTATGGATTTCTTCCTATTTCAATCTCCTCTTCAATTCTAACCATTCCTTTTCACTCAAACCTTGAGGACAAGCCTTGGAATGGTGAAATGAGTTGCATCCACCATTTTTGCCGTGAACATGGATATTTGGAGCTCAATTGGAGGCGGGTTTTATAACTTGAACCCTTGATTTTGTTATTGCATTCAATTCCTTATCAAATAATGATCATTTCTACATTTACAATAATTGATTTGGTTGATGGATGCAATCACCATGGAAACCACAGCAGGTTTCGTGAGTTTATAGGTTGAAGATTATAAGCACACACCTCTACAAATATCCAAGGCGAACAGTATTGATTGAGTTGCTCAAACGGTTTCCCAAACCGTTTGGGAGCAAACGGTTTCAAACCGTTTAGAAGCAAACGGTTTCACCAAACCGCATGAGACCAAACAGTTTTAGACCGTTTGGTGGTGTTGACCAGGGTTGACCATTTGGAGATTTGTTGAAAATGATCTAGGTTAATGACCCATCAATTATGATTGATTAGTTCCAATTGGTTCATGAGTTGAAGGTCTATCAATCACCAAACCCTAATCGGGTTAAGTGCTGATTTCCAAGTTGATTGAGTTTGAAACTTGGGTTGATTGACCCAAACGGTTTCAAAACCATTTGGGGATCACCCAAACGGTCTCAAGACCGTTTGAAGGTCACCCAAGACCGTTTGGATGTCTAGGGTTGAGTATGGTTAAGCAATTGAAGATCCAAAGATACTAAGTTGGAGTGTAATCAATTGTTGATTTGGTGATCAATCCAATGATCCAAACCCTAATTGGTTGACTTGGATTTTGATGTTGACATGGGAAAATGGTCTCAAGACCGTTTGGAGGTCATCCAAACGACCTCAAGACTATTTGGGGTCAGGTCATGTTCAATTTGGATGATGGTTCAATGGTTTCAAAGTAACTAATCTTACATTGATTAGTGTTGAAGGATCATCGATTCCAAACCCTAATCCAATTGATTCAAACCCTAATTGATGACCAATTGAGGGTCAATTGAGTGTCAAATCAGTTGAAGGTTGACCTATTTAACTCAATTGAAGCATGAGGATAGGTCCAATTGATGATTGGTTCCATGAATTCAATGATTGAAGGAATCAACATTGGAAACCCTAATTCAATTTGATTGGTTGAGACCATATTTGGTCCATGCGGTTTTGAGGAGGTTTGGACCAAACGGTCTCAAGATAGTTTGGGACCAAACGATCCCAAACCGGTTGAGCCCATGCGGTTTCAATAAGTTGCTTTAGCAAACGGTTTCAAGTACTTGCTTTAGCAAACGGTCTCAAGCACCACCTTTACCAAATGGTTTCAAACCGTTTGAACTTTGAAAGACCAAGACCGTTTGGGGATCAAGTAATCAAAGTTGATTGAGGATTCAATTGATTAATCCACTTGGACACCTATTGTAATTGAAGATTCAATTGGATACCTTATGTGATGGAGGTCCAATGTGATTGAATCTCTTGAGAATTAAGATGATGAATGATCCATTGATCCAATGATGATTAGTAATGATAATCAATGAAGGTACAAAGGTTGAAACCCTAATAGTACCTAAGTGATTAGTGCCAATTAAGGGATGAACCCTAATTGCTTATAGGATCAATGACTTGGTACACTATGTTAATCATAGTTGTATGTACTTGATTGAAGGGATGATATGACCTTATCAAGTTGAGAAGATGTTAGCATGAATTCATACATAAATATGATTCGTGTGGATATTAAGGGTTATGATCCTTAAGTAAACAGATCATAAAACCCTAATCATGAACATAAACCCTAGTTGACAGGGTTATTGAATTCTAACCCTAATTGAGTGCAATTCTAAATAAAACCCTAATCCAGGGTGAGGATGTAGCCCTAATCTAGGGTAATGATATGTGAAACTCTAATTTAGGTAAATGAGATGTAAAACCCTAATTGGGATAAATAGTGAATCTCTAATTATGGATAATTGAATGAAATCCTAATGGAGATGAATAGTAGACCCAAATTGTGGATGACTATGGTGGAAATCCTAATTAAGGATGACTCCATGTGAAATCCTAATCCAGGGTTATGTCATGAGAAACCCTAAGTTAGAATGATGTATATGGGACATTTATATGGTGATGTGATGTGAGAATCATACGTAGGGTGATGTCATGTAATGACATGAGAAACCCTAGTTGAGGGTGATTCCATGAGAAACCCTAGTTGAGGGTGATTCCATGAGAAACCCTAATTAAGAAGTAACACCACATGATGTTCTAATGCTATGTTGTGATGAGAGGCCCCAAGTAGGGTGAATGTATATGAGACTCTAATGTGAAGTCATAATGCATAAAGCCCTAATCCTGGGCAATATGACAATGAATCATAATCCTAATTTTAAGTAAGGGTATAAAGAAACCCTAGTGATGAGATAGAAGGAATGGCCTTATAAAGGTGAAACATTTCATGTGGTTGATTATAAACAACCTTATTGTAAGCAATGTTTTTATCATTAGACAAGTCCATATCATTAAAGATAATTGGACAATTCTAATGTGTGGCCTATGCATTATATGCTAAAGGTGAGTGATTAGTGATGAGATGTATTAAGAGGGGAAAATACCTTAATACAAGACAAGTTGGTTAACTCAAGAAAGTCTGAAATGATGAGAAAGTGATACATCA
This sequence comes from Alisma plantago-aquatica, assembly GCA_963693085.1. Taxonomy (NCBI): domain Eukaryota; kingdom Viridiplantae; phylum Streptophyta; class Magnoliopsida; order Alismatales; family Alismataceae; genus Alisma; species Alisma plantago-aquatica. The sequence goes on from OY856410.1 coordinate 22,425,889, forward strand.
AGATATGATAGTTATCACATTCAACACTTCAGGGTTTATATACCTTGATATACTCCAAATCCAATATAATTGGATAAGAAACTTATGAAGTGTGTTATGCAACTATTACAATGAAATGTAATAAGTTGTTGCACTTTGATGAGTGTTAATTAATGTATCTTGAAAATGGGGTTAATCCAATTGATGAGTATGATGTAGTCATACCATGATGAGGATGAGAAATGAACTCATACCTTGAAGTGATAATTATTAATGCTATATGATGAGAGTAATGATCTTGAACAAATCATTTATGATATCTTTGAATGCCCCAGAAGTATGGAATAATGAATTGCGGGTTGGACAGATAATATAATCTTGAAACCCAAATTAATGAGAAATGGGGAACCCTAACCCTAATATGGGTAAAGGGAATGAAAAGCCCTATTTAATAGTAAACCCTAATTCCTGGGAAAGGAATAATGGTGTTACTATTGTATCACATGATGTGATGAATATCTTGTATGACTATCATCATGTCTAATAACCATGCAGATGTTATGAGATGATGAATATAGCCAGGTTTGAGTTGTGACATTTATGTAATAAATGTTGATTGGCCTTTTGTGCCTTGATGTTGTTGTTGCTTAATAAATGTAACAGTGTGCATGGATTTTATGAGTCATAAGAGTAAGTTGTTTCCTAGAAAGAGGTGACAAGATATTATGTGGCCTTGTGAGCCATGTGTGACACTTGTGTAACAAGTATCATGAATGCCTTGGACTGATGACCTGAAGGTGATAGTTACCTAATAGATGGTAATGATGCTCAATGATGAGTTAAGGGTTTGAATACCCAGAACCATATGATTATGGTGATGAGAATGTGAAGGGATGAGAATTCCCAGTATTGAAATGAGGGACTGAGTTCCCAAGGTCTTTGAAAGATTGATAAGTATCTGATGAAAGTAGTACATGTCTATTTATAGCATTGTTGTAATAAGTCTTATTTGTGAACTTGACTGATGCTAAAAGAATATGAAAATGTACTTAATTAATCAAATGAAATCTTTTCATGTAGAGCCCTGACCATAGATCTATCATCGTCAGGAATAGGTGATGGTGAAACAGGTGCTCCGCGGCAAAACCCGGAACGCATATTTTGAATATGTGGGGGTAAATGGGTGAAAAATATCCTTATGTCCGATGAAGAGATTGAGGGAAGGTAAACAACAAACCTCTCAATCCTTCATGTGTCGGGATGAATGTATCACTAAACTCCCGATGATTGGGATAGATGTCGTAGACATCTCCCCAGAATACTTATGTCGGGTCGATGAAGATAAACAACAAATCTCTCGATGGCCGATGAGAGTGCAGTTGATGTTGTAACTCTATAGAGAAGTTCCAGTATACCCTGGAAAGCTATTTTGAGCAGTTAACATAGTCCTTCTTGTTGTCCCGCACTGACCAGGATGTGAGAGGTCATGGGAATCCGGCTCTTCCATTGACCTATGTATGGTACCGATTTTGACTTCGCAGTGGTCGGTTGGAGTATGAGCGGTATACCTCATCTCCTCAGGGCATAAGTGTGTTTGTAAAATGAAATCAGCCGTATAGCATGTTTGCTTAAGGATTGAATACGGAAATTCATTGGCTGATGTTACATTTCTATTATATATCTGTAGTTCATTGATGTTATTCATATTTGTTTGTATTCATTACAAGTAGATGAATGAACTATGAGTCTACCATGAGTAGATGCAATGTTCTCCTTGGAAAAGGAGATTACTTCACTCTATTCATACAGTGATTTACCTACTATTGAGTATATATAAATCCTTTTGCTCAGTTCATTTTAATAAACTGCTATAACAATGTTTTGGCGGAGAGTTATATCTCCCACTGGGGAAATTTACAATTGTCTCACCCTCGTGGGATCCAACTTTTTAGGTGGATGCAGACAAAGAAGCAGAAATCCTATTGCAGGGAATGAACAACAGCAGTAACAGCAGGGACAACAGTGAGATCTCAGGTGGAGATATTGTCTGTCAAGTTATGTAGTTAGAAAGTCCTATGTGTCGTCTCTGTACTCTCAGGTCCTCATAGTTTTTATTCATTGTTTAATGAATCAATCTGAGGTTTTGGCTTGATGCCTCGAGATTTGTATGTTGTCTGTAGATGATGTTTATAAGGCAGCTGATGATGTAGTCTCTGAAAAGAGATGGTACATGTTATGTACGTTTGAACCAGAATGTAAATGTTATACAATGGTTCTTGATGGAAAAGATTTCCTATGTGTGGATCTCTTTGCAAAAAGTTTTAATTTTTAGTGATTTTCGGTAATCCGCTGCAAATGATTCACTTCCGCTTAAGTTAATTTTGTTTTTGTGAGTTGGATGCCACAAATTAGTGGTATCAGAGCTCTAGGTTCGATGAGTCTACAGAGACATAGGACTAAGGTAGTAGAGTTTGTTCTGGTGTCATCCAGTGTATCTGATAGTGTCTTCTGCTCATATAAGAGAAGAAGAACTTAAAGATTATTGGGTCACATGAGGAGGTTGTTGCTGAAAGCAGCAATGTTGCACCAAGAAGAGGTGCATGGGAACAGGCAAGAGAGAGACAATTGCCTGAGAATCCCCTAGTTGATCTAACTATAATAAGAAAATCTTTCTTTAAGTATTACTGTTGAAGAATTTAGGGCAACAGTAATGCATATAGTGGATCAAGCATGGGCATTGTAACTTAGATTTCCAGCCTCCAGTTATAATGTTTTAGATATCAACAGGATTTGTAATCAGCATCTGCAGGTTGAAGCAAAAAGAAATGATGAATTTCTGGACTTAAATTGAGTTTGTGCTCAACCTTAGCCTGTTGAATCAATCTTTGAGGCAGAGTTAGCCTGAGGCAGTGAATAATTCATGAAATATGACAAGTTAGACAGGATAATGTCATTCAAATATGTCATTTTATGAATTCATGGATTAATTGAGAAAGGAAATGATTGAACTTTCCTTGATTAGTCCTGTGAGGACTTATGTTTTGCATAGTAAAACATTACCAATGTTTTATGTTGTTCTTACCTCTATAAGAAAAGATGAGGTACAGAAGAGATGCCTGGATAAAATCCAGGGATGTTAAACCTTATGCTTGTGATAATATGAAAAGAAGGAATATGATAGTATACAAAGTGCATACCACTTAATCTCAGTATTTATATACCATGTCCAGGTATACAACTATTGATGATAAAGTGGGTATGGAAACTCTTAGATTGTTGTCTTTTTTATTGCTCTGATCAAGTAGTCATTCTGAGACAATCTAATGAGTATTATGAAATTAGGAATATGGAATGAATAAATGTGTCATATCCTATGCATAAGAAAGAGAGTCTGAGATAATCTCAGATGAGCATGTTGTATGAGGAACTAAAAGTGTACTCCTCATAAGATAAGAATAAGAATGAGGGAGGTGAACCTGTTCAATAATGTTGCCAGCATAATAAAGATCTTTCCCATAATGAGGAAATGGGAAATGTGATGAGATCATGAGATGATCATAAACATGCTAGATAATAATAAAAAAGGGATAATGACATGCAATCATCCTTAAAAATTCCAAAGCTAAAGGCAAGGAACCTAGGATGAGATAAAGAGTAAATGGTTCATGAATAGTTGAAAATACATGAATTAATAAGAGGAATATGAATCCTTGTTTTCTTTCCTTTCCGGGACATGGAAATCGAGTGGGTCTTAGGACACTTGATGTGCATAAGATAAATATGTTCATGTGATGGATACTTAGAAAAGTATCAGTTTATCTTGGACTTTAATTCCAAGATAAGGACATATGTAACAATTAATGTTCCAAGATGAAAGGAAGAGAAATATGTGATGTGTTTTCAACACATGTGATAGATACCAAGGTGAAAGATTCTGGTATCTAAGATATATCAGATGGTTTAGGTTGGCTACCTGGAGTGGTAAACTACGAAATTAGTCTGATTATATAAAATAATATGAACATCATATGTTAGGGGTTTATGCTCTGCATAAACATGATATTAATAAAGGATGTATGATGCTTCTCTGAATAAGAAAAGTGTTATTTGACACAAAGTTGACTCCACAGTCAATGATGAGGGACAGTGGAGCATGTGCCTTGTATGTTGATTCTATGAGAATCATGTATGGAAACACTTTGTGCTGATCAAAGTTTTATGGTGTCTCCATAATAAGGAGATGTTATGTGAAGACTAGATAGTATGATGAATGAAATAATATCTGTCTTCCTTTATCTGGATTTTGAGGACAAAATCTTTATTAGGGGTTTATAATTTGTAACATCCCTGACCTGGGTTATACTTTAACCCTATAACCCTAGGTGTTTTGATTAAGAAAGATGATTAAATGCTTAATACCATCTTGTGAAAAGTAATTAGGCCTCAAGAGGAACCTATGTTGCAATTCTAGTCCTGTTTGAATAATGTTGAAGCAATGTTTGCTTGTTTTGGACTAAAGTGCAAATTACCCAAGTTGAGGGGTTTAAGTGCAAATTGTGCATGATAATATTTTCCTCATGTGTTGAAGCATCATGAGAGTGAAAATGATGCTGAGGTGTGGCTTATGGAAGCCTGAATACCAAGAAAGAGTTGATAAAGCAATGTATGTGCATGAAAACCTAGTTTTGGTGTAATGTGCAATTTACCCAAAACCTAGGGTGCAATATGTAATTTACCACTTGAATAAGGTCCCTAATGTTTCTTGGCATCATGTAGAGCAAAGAAAATGAGAGGGGCGCCTCATTTGAATTAAGTTGGAGGAGAGAGAATCTTGATATTAAAATAATCAAGATTTAATCCTAATTGAAACCTGAATTCGATTTAGGGCAAAAATAAATGTATTAATTAAAGGGCCTTCAAATAAAATTAAAATGGTTGGATTCATATGTGTGTGGACATCCTTGAGCCTTGCAAGGACCATGAAAATATCCAAGGGAGTGGATAACTCACACACAATTTTATAAGAAAAAGAAATATCCACTCACATATGGATATTAATATTATATGATTTGAGGTGCTTGATTTGCGGCAAACAAGATAGCCTCGTTCCTAAGGAATATGAGGGGGAAGAGGCGACCATATTTTTGGGATTAAATGGATTTTTACAAAGTATATTCTCTCTCATTGAATTTTTATAAAAGGACCTTTTACAAGCCAAATGAAAGGCTTTTTCGAGCCCACTTCTTCTCCTTGCTTGGGAAACGACCAAGGGAGCTTGGGAGGGTCAAGAGGACGACCCCCAACCTGTTGGTAAGGTTCTTGATCCATTTCACCTTGATTCCATGGTGGAAATTGAAAATAAATTATGGATTTCTTCCTATTTCGATCTCCTCTTCAATTCTAACCTTTCCTTTTCACTCAAACCTTGAGGACGAGCCTTGGAATGGTGAAAGGAGTTGCATCCACCATTGTTGCCGTGAACATGGAGATTTGGAGCTCAATTGGAGGTGGGTTTTATAACTTGAACCCTTGATTTTGTTATTGCATTCAATTCCTTATCAAATAATGATCATTTCTACATTTACAATAATTGATTTGGTTGATGGATGCAATTACCATGGAAACCACAGTAGGTTTCATGAGTTTAGAGGTTGAAAATGATAAGCACACACCTCTACAAATATCCAAGGCAAACGGTCTTGATTGAGTTGCTCAAACGGTTTCAAACCGTTTAAAAGCAAACGGTTTCACCAAACCGCATGAGACCAAACGGTTTCAGACCATTTGGTGGTGTTGACCAGGGTTGACCATTTGGAGATTTGTTGAAAATTATATAGGTTAATGACCCATCAATTATGATTGATTAGTTCCAATTGGTTCATGAGTTAAAGGTCTATCAATCACCAAACCCTAATCGGGTTAAGTGCTGATTTCGAAGTTGATTGAGTTTGAAACTTGGGTTGATTGACCCAAACGGTTTCAAAACCATTTGGGGATCACCCAAACGGTCTCAAGACCGTTTGGAGGTCACCCAAGACCGTTTGGAGGTCTAGGGTTGAGTATGGTTAAGCAATTGAAGATCCAAAGATACTAAGTTGGAGTGTAATCAATTATTGATTTGGTGATCAATCCAATGATCCAAACCCTAATTGGTTGACTTGGATTTTGATGTTGACATGGGAAAACGGTCTCAAGACCATTTGGAGGTCATCCAAATGACCGTAAGACCATTTGGGGTCAGGTCATGTTCAATTTGGATGATGCTTCAATGGTTTCAAAGTAACTAATCTTACATTGATTAGTGTTGAAGGATCATCGATTCCAAACCCTAATCTAATTGATTCAAACCCTAATTTATGACCAATTGAGGGTCAATTGAGTGTCAAATCAGTTGAAGGTTGACCTATTTAACTCAATTGAAGCATGAGGACAGGTCCAATTGATGATTGGTTCCATGAATTCAATGATTGAAGGAATCAACATTGGAAACCCTAATTCAATTTGATTGGTTGAGACCATATTTGGTCCATGCAGTTTTGAGGAGGTTTGGACCAAACGGTCTCAAGACCTTTTGGGACCAAATGATCCCAAATCGGTTGAGCCCATGCGGTTTCAAAAAGTTGCTTTAGCAAACGGTTTCAAGTACTTGCTTTAGCAAACGGTCTCAAGCACCACCTTTACCAAATGGTTTCAAACCGTTTGAACTTTGAAAGACCAAGACCGTTTGGGGCTCAAGTAGTCAAAGTTGATTGAGGATTCAATTGGTTAATCCACTTGGACACCTATTGTAATTGAAGATTCAATTGGTCAATTCAATTGGATACCTTATGTAATGGAGGTCCAATGTGATTGAATCTCTTGAGAATTAAGATAATGAATGATCCATTGATCCAATGATGATTAGCAATGATAATCAATGAAGGTACAAAGGTTGAAACCCTAATAGTACCTAAGTGATTAGTGCCAATTAAGGGATGAACCCTAATTGCTTATAGGATCAATGACTTGGTACACTATGTTAATCATAGTTGTGTGTACTTGATTGAAGGGATGATATGACCTTATCAAGTTGAGAAGATGTTAGCATGAATTCATACATAAATATGATTCATGTGGTGATTAAGGGTTATGATCCTTAAGTAAACAGATCATAAAACCCTAATCATGAACATAAACCCTAGTTGACAGGGTTATTGAATTCTAACACTAATTGAGTGCAATTCTAAATAAAACCCTAATCCAGGGTGAGGATGTAGCCCTAATCTAGGGTAATGATATGTGAAACTCTAATTTAGGGAAATGAGATGTAAAACCCTAATTGGGATAAATAGTGAATCTCTAATTATGGATAATTGAATGAAATCCTAATGGAGATGAATAGTAGACCCAAATTGTGGGTGACTATGGTGGAAATCCTAATTAAGGATGACTCCATGTGAAATCCTAATCCAGGGTTATGTCATGAGAAACCCTAAGTTAGAATGATGTATATGGGACATTTATGTGGTGATGTGATGTGAGAATCATACTTAGGGTGATGTCATGTAATGACATGAGAAACCCTAGTTGAGGGTGATTCCATGAGAAACCCTAGTTGAGGGTGATTCCATGAGAAACCCTAATTAAGAACTAACACCACATGATGTTCTAATGCTATGTTGTGATGAGAGGCCCCAAGTAGGGTGAATGTATATGAGACTCTAATGTGAAGTCATAATGCATAAAGCCCTAATCCTGGGTAATATGACAATGAATCATAATCCTAATTTTAAGTAAGGGTATAAAGAAACCCTAGTGATGAGATAGAAGGAATGGCCTTATAAAGGTGAAACATTTCATGTGGTTGATTATAAAGAACCTTATTGTAAGCAATGTTTTTATCATTAGACAAGTCCATATCATTAAAGATAATTGGACAATTCTAATGTGTGGCTTATGCATTATATGCTAAAGGTGAGTGATTAGTGATGAGTTGTATTAAGAGGGGGAAATACCTTAATACAAGACAAGTTGGTTAACTCAAGAAAGTCTGAAATGATGAGAAAGTGATACATCAAGATATGATAATTATCACATTCAGCACTTTAGGGTTTATATACCTTGATATACTCCAAATCCAATATAATTGGATAAGAAACTTATGAAGTGTGTTATGCAACTATTACAATGAAATGTAATGAGTTGTTGCACTTTGATGAGTGTTAATTAATGTATCTTGAAAATGGGGTTAAGCCAATTGATGAGTATGATGTAGTCATACCATGATGAGGATGAGAAATGAACTCATACCTTGAAGTGATAATTATTAATGCTATATGATGAGAGTAATGATCTTGAACAAATCATTTATGATATCTTTGAATGCCCCAGAAGTATGGAATAATGAATTGAGGGTTGGACAGATAATATAATCCTGAAACCCTAATTAATGAGAAATGGGGAACCCTAACCCTAATTTAGGTAAAGGGAATGAAAAGCCCTATTTAATAGTAAACCCTAATTCCTGGAAAAGGAATAATGGTGTTACTATTGTATTACATGATGTGATGAATATCTTGTATGACTGTCATCATGTCTAATAACCATGCAGATGTTATGAGATGATGAATATAGCCAGGTTTGAGTTGTGACATTTATATAATAAATGTTGATTGGCCTTTTGTGCCTTGATGTTGTTTTTGCTTAATAAAAGTAACAATGTGCATGGATTTTATGAATCATAAGAGTAAGTTGTTGCCTAGAAAGAGGTGACAAGATATTATGTGGCCCTGTGAGCCATGTGTGACACTTGTGTAACAAGTATCATGAATGCCTTGGACTGATGACCTGAAGGTGATAGTTACCTACTAGATGGTAATGATGCTCAATGATGAGTTAAGGGTTTGAATACCCAGAACCATATGATTATGGTGATGAGAATGTGAAGGGATGAGAATTCCCAGTATTGAAATGAGGGACTGAGTTCCCAAGGTCTTTGAAAGATTGATAAGTATCTGATGAAAGTAGTACATGTCTCTTTATAGCATTGTTGTAATAAGTCTTATTTGTGAACTTGACTGTGCTAAAAGAATATGAAAATGTACTTAATTAATCAAATGAAATCTTTTCATGTAGAGCCCTGACCATAGATCCATCATCGTCAGGAATAGGTGATGGTGAAATGGGTGCGCCGCGGCAAAACCCGGAACGCATATTTTGAATATGTGGGGGTAAATGGGCAAAAAATATCCTTACGTCTGGTGAAGAGATTGAGGGAAGGTAAACAACAAACCTCTCAATCCTTCATGTGTCGGGATGAATGTATCACTAATCTCCCGATGATTGGGATAGATGTCGTACACATCTCCCCATAATACTTATGTCGGGTCGATGAAGATAAACAACAAATCTCTCGATGGCCGATGAGAGTGCAGTTGACGCTGTAACTCTATAGCGAAGTTCTAGTATACCCTGGAAAGCTATTTTGAGCAGTTAACACGGTCCTACTTGTTGTCCCACACTGACCAGGATGTGAGAGGTCATGGGAATCCAGCTCTTCCATTGACCTATGTATGGTACCGATTTTGACTTCGCAGTGGTCGGTTGGAGTATGAGCGGTATACCTCATCTCCTCAGGGCATAAGTGTGTTTGTAAAATGAAATCATCCGTATAACATGTTTGCTTAAGGATTGAATATAGAAATTCATTGGTTGATGTTACATTTATGTTATATATCTGTAGTTCATTGATGTTATTTATATCTGTTTGTATTCATTACAAGTAGATGAATGAACTATGAGTCTACCATGAGTAGATGCAATGTTCTCCTTGGAAAAGGAGATTACTTCACTCTGTTCATACAATGATTTACTTACTGTTGAGTATATATAAATCCTTTTGCTCAGTTCATTTTAACAAACTGCTATAATAATGTTTTGGCGGAGAGTTATATCTCCCACTGGGGCAATTTACAATTATCTCACCCCCGTGAGATCCAACTTTTTAGGTGGACGCAGACAAAGAAGCAGAAATCCTATTGCAGGGAATGAACAGCAGCAGTAACAGCAAGGACAGCAGTGAGATCTCAGGTGGAGATACTGTCTGTCTAGTTCTATAGTTAGAAAGTCCTATGTGTCGTCTCTGTACTCTCAGGTCCTCAGAGTTTTTAGTCAGTGTTTAATGAATCAATCTGAGGTTTTTGCTTGATGCCTCGAGATTCGTATGCTGTCTGTAGATGATGTTTATAAGGCAGCTAATGATGTAGTCTCTGAAAAGAGATGGTACAGGTTATGTACGTTTGAACCAGAATGTAAATGTTATACAATGGTTCTTGATGGAAAATATTTCCTATGTGTGGATCTCTTTGCAAAAAGTTTTAATTTTTAGTGATTTTCGGTAATCCGCTGCAAATGATTCGCTTCTGCTTAAGTTAATTTTGTTTTTGTGAGTTGGATGCCACACATTTGATGAGTGATAACATGATTACAATCAATGAAGGAATCGATCTTGGAAACCCTAATTTAATTGGAATGGTTGAGACCCTTTTTGGTCCTTGCGGTTTTGAGGAGGTTTGGACCAAACGGTCTCAAGACCGTTTGGGACCAAACGATCCCAAACCATTTAGGTGCATGCGGTTTCAAAACCGGTTGAGTTCATGCGGTTTCAAAAGTCAACTTTGGGCAAACAGTCATCACCACCTACTTTACTAAACAGTTTCAACCCCAGCTTTGGCAAATAGTCTCAGTGGTTTGTGCAAGACCATCTGGAGGTCTAAACGGTCTTAGACCGTTTGGAGGCTTTTTGTGCAAGACCATTTGGGGTCTATGTAGCCAAGACTATTTGGTGGATAATCAACCAAAATCGCATGAGTGCTTAAAGAGGTCAAAGGACAAGTTGATCAATTGACTAATACATGATGTAATCAAAGATGATTATAGTGTTTGTATCCTAATAAGATAGGGTGATTAGTACCCTTTAAATAATCAAGCATTAATGATCATGGTGATGATGACATAACCCATGATGTCAAATCTTATTCAAGATTGAGTTGACTTAGCCTAATCAAGGTTGAAGTAAACATCATCTTATAGAGGATGAGAGAGAAAGGACCTCCTACATGAATGTTAATCATGTAATGGATTTCTATTATAGATGAATGTCTAATTAGGGTATGATCCATGATAGTGAGATCATGAAACCCTAATTATGAAGGATAATGAAGCATAACCCTAACTGAGGGAATTAATGGAAGTAATCCCAATACATGATGATGGTATGATCCTAATTCATAGTGATGACATGACAAACCTTAATTCAAGGTACTTTGATGATCACTCCTACTTGGGGTGAATAGAAAACCCTAATTATGGGTTGTTGGTAATAAACCCTATTCTAGGGTGATGTAACGTGAATAGTAAACCTTAAATATGGAATGTTGTTAATAAACCCTAATCTAGGGTGAAGTGATGTGAATAGTAAACCCTAATCGTGGGTCATTGAATATAAACCCTAATTGAGGGTGAATCCATGATAAATCCTAATTGAGTGTAATGCTATGAGAATCCTTAATTAAGATTAATGTTATGAGAAACCTTAATCTAGGGAAATGTTATGTGAAACCCTAATTAAGAGTAATATTATGGAAACCCTGAAGAATGATGTGAAGTGAGACTTAAATCCAGGATGTTGCCATATAGAGATATGTGCAACCATAGTCATGGTATAATGGCCAATATACTAAAGTAGGAAGTGGTATTTATAATCAAGTAAGATGAGGATGTTATAACCATGAAGAGTAAAGTTGATGAACTACATGAATGATAGTGTTGATACCCTAATGAATAAGGGTCTAAAGGACAAGATGATGCCTAGATCATTATATATCTAATTTCATGTATGTGTAACAATCCTATACATCTTACAAAGATAAGGATATGAAACTCTTAGGAGTGATGTACGCAATATTATACAATGGAGTGAGTAACATCCTATGGGTTGAGATACTTAAATTGGTTGATACTGATTTATTCTATATCAACAATGCCTAACCATTGGATAAGTCCATATCATTAAAGATAGTTGGACAATTCCGATGAGTAATATATATACACCATATGAAGAAAGTAACAAGTTAGAGGATAAAGTATTAAGAGGGAAATACCTTAATACAAGGTTAGTTGATCTATTTAAGTAAGATGTAAATGAGAAGAAAGTGATACATTATGACATTATAGATATCACATTCAACATTTCAGGGTAGACATTCCTTGATGAACTTCTAATCCAATATCCTTGGATAAGAAACACATGGAGTGTGTAATATATATAATTGTTACAATAAAGATGTAATGAACTCAATGTACTTTGATAAATGTTGATTAATAAACCTTGAGAATGGGACTAAGCCAAATCAATGAGTATGATGCAATTATACCATGACAAGGATGAGAAATGAACTCATACCTTGAATTGATAATCATTAATGATATATGATGAGAATATTGATCATAAGCAAATATTTATGATATCTTTAAATACTCCCAGAGGTGTGGAGAAATACATTAGGGTTGAACTAATAATGTGAGCATGAAACCCTAATTAAAGCATGATGGGAAACCCTAACCCTAATTTTGGGTAAAGGGAATGAAAAGCCCTAATTGATAGATAACCCTAATCCTGATAAAGGATGGTGGTGTTACTAATGTTTCATATGATGTGACAAATGACTTACATGACTGTTATCATGTCTATTAATCATGTAGACATCATGAGATGATGAACATATGAGCTATGACTTTCATATAATAAACATGTTGTATGGCCTTATGTGCCTAATCTTGTTGTTGCTTAGTAAAAGTAACAAAATGTGCACGAACCTTATGAGTTCCATGAGTAAGTTGTTGCCTAGTGAAGGGTGGCAAAACATTTAATAGGCTTTGAGAGCCATGTGAGATACTTGTGTAACAAGTATTATGCATACCTCGGTCTGAGGACCTGGAGGTAATGGTTACCTAACAAGTGGTAACAGTGATAGTGATGAATTGAGGGTATGAATACCCAAAGTTGATAAGTATGATAATGATGTAGTTGAGGGATGTGAACTTCCAAAAGAAATGAAATGAGGGACTGAGATCCCAATGTCCTATAAGGACTGAGAAAGTGATTGGTGAAAATAGTACATGTTTCCTTATAGCATTTGTCTGAATAAGTTATGTTCGAGAACTTGACTGATGCTAAAATAATATGCTACTATACTTAATTAATTAAGTGAAATCATATCATGTAGAGCCCTAACCATAGATCCATCATCGTCAGCAATAGGTGATGGTGAAATGGGTACTCCACGGCAAAACCTGAAACACATATTTTGAATATGTGGGGGTAATGGGCGAATATATCATGACGTCCTAATGAGGGAATTGAGGAAAGGTAAATAACAAACCTCTCAATCCTTCATTACTTGCATCGGGATGGATGTATCATGAATCTCCTGAAGATTGGGACAGATGCAGTACACATCTCCCAATAATGTTAATGCTAGATCGATGGATATAAACATGAAATCTCACGATCACGAAGAGAGTACAGCACGCCACTGTAACTCTAATAGCAAAGTTGCCACACTACAAAAAAATGATGATATAGCTACAATTATTCTAACTACATATATTATATTTATAGCTAAAACTACTTCTCGTTATAATTTATAAAAATGTAAGTAAAAGAATTATAGTTAATTGTAATGGCTACAAAATTTGCTACATATATAACTTGAATATAAAGTAATACTCTTCCCAACCCATTCCCTGATAATCAAAATGTTTGAAAATTTAGATTTTGTTTTATGTGCACTACTCTTTCCCACGCACCCCTATTGGCGTGAGTTTGTGCGCAACACCCCTATCATCCCGATAACGCCCCTAATATCCCCCCTACCCATCGGGACCTCCGCCTCTCTCTCTCTTATCCTCCTCTGTCGCAACCCCTACCTGATCGCTCATTCTCCCTCTCATCTTCTTCTCCTCCCCCACACCCTTATCTATCATGCTATGTTTACAACCAACCTTACAGTCTGCCAGACAGGAGGCGCTGGAAGATTTGACCCAAACAAGGAAACACAAAGTTGGAGGTGAGGAGCAAGGTCGAAGCATGAATAATGGGTTATACTCTAGCCAAATCATCTATGCTTTCTACATAGTCCCTCCTTCCCAATTCAATAGTAGTTATTTTATACTCGAAAAGCCAAACAAGAGGCTAGTTCGCAAGCCGGCCGGCAAAGACAACGGGAGAGAAAAGGATGTCGGAGTGGAGGAGGCTTGTTTATCGGGTCGTTGAAGATGGCTTGAGTGTGGCGGCATGTGTGCCCCTGTCTGTGAGTACCCGCAATGTGAAATACTCCGTGCTTGTTTTCCAATCTCGAAGGTTGTAGACAGAGGATCATCCGCCAATAGAGAGACAAGAACATGAGAGAAAAATTGCCACTGCTCATCATCTACCTCCTAATCCTATAAGTCTTTTTTGCCTCCATTGATCCCCAATTTCAGTCCATCATATTGTCTATCACCAATTCTGTACCGCTCACCTCCATCCGCTGCACACTCTTGTTGACCTGTTGTCCATGGAAGATTTCCATGCCGGCTTTGTCTCCAGCCAAGGCGCCATTCATGAAGAGACGCTCTGTACCAGTTGCATCTGACAGCATACACCAGCTACTTTCCCCCTTCTAGACCACTGATTTTCTATTGGCTATTGCTGAGAACAAGAAGAACTACAAACGGCTCCTTGCTGAAGATCAACATCAAAGGTGTGAGAAATAACTGTGCATTGGCTGACTACATGCTCTGATGACCTCTACTAGGGTTCTGCTCGATTACATATTTCATTTTATGTTTTATTTTTTGTTAAAATACCCATTTTTCTACTGTATTTGGCAAGGAAAACATAAGAATTCAGTTATCTCAAGATATTCTTTTTCTATTCATGAGTTGGTTGAACCTGCAGGTGATCAACATCCTTTTTTCATTAAACATTTTTATTTATGAAATGGTTTCAGCATCTAATTTGTAGATCTGGAAATTCACTTCCTCTATAGGATTTCTTCTATTATGCATCCAAGAACATTACAAATGACATAGTTGAACATTAAAATATGTTTGTATTATACCCCACCAGTTCTGGGAACCCTCCAACACAAACATTCTTTGTCACAAATTGACATTCATTAGAACGACCAAGGTAGCCTCTGGAATGCCAGTAGGGAGGCTACTCTTCCTGCTGAGTCTGTAGAACCGGATGAGCTAGTGATCCTGACAGGTTATCTATCCCTTAAAAAAACTATGTCTCATGTCGGTGATTAGATTTGTAGAAAAAGTAGAAGAACATGAATAGTAGTCAGTAGTCATGAAGTGATATTACTGTCTTTTTCTGTCACTTTATCATGGGAACTAAACCATATAATCCAATTATATATAGAACTGGTGGGATAGCTTGACACTTATGAATATACTAATCAAGTCAAACTAAAAATCCTGATTTCATGCCAATGAGCTGACTGACTGCTTGTGACTGAGTTCTCTGGTTGTGTTTTGTGCACTTACTCCACTGACTTCCTATGATTTTCTACTGATGGTTGAACAATTGCGGTATAGAGGGATGTGGGCACAAAAAACATGTTATTCACGGCTACGGTTCTGGTTGAGTAGGTTAGCATCTATTTTTTTGTCCTTCCCTTTTTCTGATGATAGGGATGGATGACTGGTGATAGAAAGAATTGGATATGGAGTGATTTTGGTTATGATATCAGATAATGATGGTACACTTATTGAAATCTGGACACCAGATTATTCACACAAACTAAATCAAGTTCGAGTCTACTCTCTAATGTAATGAGTGATGCAGGAGCACCTTCATTTGGCAAATAAAACCTAGCTATCAGGCACTATCTAACTTGAGGTTTAAAGACTATATCTTAAAATGACATAAAATAAGATCTAGATAGATGGTACTCATTAGTACTTTAAAACTTATGATCTACTGCATCATGTACATGATAACATGTTTTTTTTCATATAGTGATTTGTGGTTGCATTTCACCATTTTAATAGATCTTCACTGTCACCAGGTTGGAACCGTACTTCTCAGTTGTGCATTCTTGTATGCCATCTTTTGGGCATTCATCTCCAAGAGGTGGTTCCATGAAAGTGTGATGATTGTGGTAAGACTTTACTGAATGAAGCTTTGTTTCTTTTTCTCTTTTAGAGTTTTAGTGTGAGTTGGGGGTGGGGTGGGGTGGTTGATGTGGCTTTTGAATGCACTAACAAATTCACTCGGGGTTTATATCCCCGAGCTTTTACCAAAACCAAGTGCAACAATACCACCCGCAAGCGGACGGATCTTATCGCAGTATAGTTTAGGATCGAACCCAAAGGACAACGTTTTTAAGAATCCTTGTCAGTTAGATCTAGCTCAAGTAAAACTAATATTTAGAACAATAGGTTGATTTTGGTTTGATTAAACTAATTGCAAGAAAGTAAACGTGGAATAAAAGATGGGTTTAGATTAATGATATGAAATCGCTGGGATGGTACCGGGTTTGACCACCGCTACACACACAATCATACTCTCTCGCGAACAATCCAGGCACAAAATAACACTCCAAGTAGAGCTGCTGCAGAACCCCCCTTACGGGCGTCAGGTCCGCGTAAGCGTCACCATAGGCAGCCGATTTCTCATCGCCATCCGGATCATACGTCTTACGGCTCTGAAGATACAGAAATCCACGGAAGCTGTGAACCCCCCTTACGGGCGTTAGGCGCACAGAAGTGTCACCGAAGGTTAGGCGGACCGTCCCCTCGCGGATCATACACTTACGACCTCGATGAAATCCCATCCTATTTCTAATCAGGGAGTCAACCGCGCAAACCGCAAAGCAAACAAGCGACTATTGTACGTGTAAACATCGACGAAAAGCACGAAGATACAAAATCCAACTAAGGCTGTGAACCCCCCTTACGGGCGTCAGGCGCACACAAGTGTCACCGAAGGTTAGGCGGACCGTCCCCTCGCGGATCATACACCTACTACCTCAAGGAATCCAATCGGAAGTTCTCGTCAAGGAGTCTAACATGCTAAACGACATTCATACCTATGCATTGAAGTTCTCGCAACATAGGGAGCACAAAGATGGAAACACGCACATAACCAACTCACAAGCTTAACGATAAACGACAAAATGAAGAGTTATATACATTGCCATGGAAAGTTTAACAAGAGAACATGGTTTGCATGGGCAGCGGGGCTAGTCCCCGCACCCCAGCGAAAGAGGACTACTCGCTCATGATGCGAGGTACAAGAAAGATAGAAGAAGAAGATAGATCCGCCATGAGCTCGGTGCAGAAGGTGGACGCAGCCCGGTGAAGAAGATGCGCTCTTTGCTCCGTCTTCTTCTCCTTCTTAGCCTCCTTGGACGCAACACCAGCTGTAGGTGGAGTGGAACTTGATCGGGATGGTGCTCTGGCAGCCTTTCGGCGTCCGGAACCGATGCCTCAAATGGGGACCCTGGGGGTCTATTTATAGTTTTAGATCTGACGCCAAACGGTCTGGGGACCGTTTGGGCGCCAAACGGTCTTGAGACCGTTTGGGCGCCAAACGGTCTCGAGACCGTTTGGGCACCAAACGGTCTTGAGACCGTTTGGGCATCAAACGGTTTGGAGGTCGTTTGAGCGCCAAACGGTCTTGCTTTGATCAGTCTGGCTTTGGTGTGGTCGCGCGGCTTTAGTTCTTCAAACGATCATTGTGCTTGCATCGAACGGTCTTGGGACCGCGCGAGACCAAACGGTCTTGGGACCGCATGGGACCAAACGGTCTTGGGACCGCATGGGACCAAACGGTCTTGAGACCGCATGGGACCAAACGGTCTTGAGACCGCATGGGACCAAACGGTCTTGGGACCGCATGGGACCAAACGGTCTTGGGACCGCATGGGACCAAACGGTCTTGGGACCGCATGGGACCAAACGGTCTTGGGACCGTATGGGACCAAACGGTCTTGAGACCGTATGGGACCAAACGGTCTTGAGACCGCATGGGACCAAACGGTCTTGGGACCGCATGGGACCAAACGGTCTTGAGACCGCATGGGACCAAACGGTCTTGGGACCGCATGGGACCAAACGGTCTTGGGACCGCATGGGACCAAACGGTCTTGAGACCGCATGAGACCAAACGGTCTCGAGACCGCATGGACTTCTTGGGCAACTGGTTTCGTCTTGTTTCTTTGTGTATTCCAGCAAACGATCTTGAGACCGCATGGATCCAAACGATCTTGAGACCGTTTGCATGGAGTTGCCTGCTGTACCTGCATAAAATGAAAGATATTTAGTTAAAACCTTGATTATTGAATTACTTAGTAGTTTTGTGCATTATGATTCATATTAGGGTGAAAAGATGTGGAAAAGATATTAAATTGTTCCAAAAAGGTAATTGAAAATTATGATGAGTATGCACTCATCAAAACACCCCGAACTTAAATCGTTGCTCGTCCTCGAGTAACATAAAATTTGAAATTGTTGCCTAATGAAATACTTTCGATCCATGTGATTTCTTCATCTTCACATCACAAGTGTTTTCTTTCTGCTCAGTATGAATGAGTACCTCAACTTCCTGGGACCACTAAACACGTCTTTCCATAGCTTCGTTCCTGAGTTCGTTTCCCAACAACGCTTCCTCCCCGCCTTTTCTAACACCAAGCATGTCAAAGAGTGTCGTAGGAGTTCTGAGATACCCGCAGAATCAACAAGTATGCATTTGATCTGACACTGGTATTGTTAAGGATGGTAGGGCATGTATTGTGCCCTTAGGTAGAAAAATGAGTGAAAGGTGGTATGAAAGGAAGAAGAAAATCTCTCCTCTATTCGACTCGAGATTTTTATTTGTTTTGCAATTTCATTTATTGCATATATTTTTTTTGTGTGCGCTATGGCATCTTTTGTTGCAGATCTCTCCTCTATTCGACTCGAGATTGCATTTATTTTGTGTGCACTTTGGCATCTTTTTATTGCAGATCTCTCCTCTATTCGACTCGAGATTGCATTTTTGGTGGTACGCCCCTACTTATTGGAAGGGGTATGGAAGAAGCGGATATGGGGAAAGTGGCGTGCCACCCCGAACTTAGGGATTTGGCACAAGTTTGGCTATTTTGGTGGTATTTATGGATGGAGGGATACGAAGATGATAGAAGAAGTGTAGAAGAGAGTTCAGATCAGGATGCAACTTGATTTACAATTCAAAACCGGGTTATTCTCTTTGTCATACTCTGCTCAAATAATGACTTGGTGCGGATCCGGTGGGGTTTCTGAGCCATTGTTCCATTAGTCAGTTAGGAAGCGCAACGTGTTTGATCCCTATCAGTTTGATAGATACTTGTCATTATGTAAAAAGGATTATGATGTTAGGAATCATAAGTTTCACAGGATGATTTCAGGCAAGTTTCAAAAGTCAGTCCTCTTGGGGATTTGTTTCGAATAAGGAGGATGTTATGATAGAAGATGCATAGCAAACAGTTAGTTACATTTTTATCAATAAAAGACAAAATTCCATCAAGTATCTGTTCACAATTTTGAAAAATTTTATGATAGAGACATATTGAGTATAAAAGAGGGTGTGTATGTGGAAGTGGAATACGTACCACCCACCCTCCACCCCGAACTTAGAGATTTGCTCGTCCTCGAGCAAACCCTAAATTCAAGATGGAGGGGAAAGGAAACACCAGGTATGACTGCCGAGAATGAATTCGTTGTGATCAGCACCAATCCGATCTCGTATCCTGAAAGAAAACTATCCATAAGGCAAATTTTATTTAAGGAAAATTAACTATAAAACAAAATTGGGAAAAGAAAGGTAGAACAGATTTATTGGTCGGGTTGCCTCCCGACAAGCGCCTTTGTTTTATGTCGATGGCTCGACAGAGTCCTTCGTCGTCATGTGGGATCCTTAGGATCGGTGAGTTCCAGCGTTGATTTGGTGCCTATGTCTGTTGTGGTGAAATATCTCTTCAGGCGGTGGCCATTGGTTATGAATTCACCCGACTCTGCACTCCATAAAGAGAAAGTGCCCTGAGGAGAGATGCTTTTGACAATGTATGGTCCAGACCAGCGTGAGCGAAGTTTTCCTGGGAATATCCTTAATCTTGAGTTAAAAACCAGAACTTGGTCTCCCACTTGAATGTCTTTTCTTTTCAGATGTCCATCGTGCCAAAGTTTTGTATGTTCCTTGTAGATTCGAGCATTTTCATAGGCCGTCATTCTAAGTTCATCCAGCTCGTTGAGTTGCAGAATCCTGGCTTGCCCTGCTTCCTTTATATCGAAATTTAATTGTTTAATTGCCCACCATGCCTTATGTTCTAATTCGACCGGAAGGTGACAAGCTTTTCCATATATCAAACGAAAAGGAGTAGTACCAAGGGGAGTTTTATAAGCAGTGCGATAAGCCCATAGGGCATCGTTGATTTTTGTCGCCCAATCTTTTCGATTACGCCCGACGGTTTTCTCAAGGATAGCCTTTAGTTGTCGATTAGAGACTTCTACCTGTCCACTGGTCTGTGGATGGTAAGGAGAAGCTACCTTGTGTGAGACGCCATATTTTTTTAATAGAGCTTCGAAGCTTCTTTCGATGAAATGGGAGCCTCCATCAGAAATCACGGTTCTCGGCACTCCGAACCGTGGGAAGATAATATCTTTGAATAGTTTGATGACTGGTTTCGAATCACAAGTGACGGTTGGTATAGCTTCAACCCATTTGGAGACGTAGTCCACCGCCACAAGGATGTAAGAGAATCCATTAGAAGATGGGAATGGCCCCATATAGTCTACTCCCCAGACGTCAAATATCTCTACTTCTTGCCATAGATTCAGTGGCATTTCATCTCTCTTGGTTATATTGCCAGCTCTTTGACACTTATCACATGATATGACAAAATCATAACAGTCCTTGGATAAAGTTGGCCAGAAAAATCCACATTGCAAAACTTTTAAGGCAGTCTTTTTAGAGCTCATATGCCCACCCACGGGTCCTGAGTGGCATTGTTCCAAAATGGAATGGGCTTCTTCTTTGGCGACGCAACGTCTATACAATCCATCCGCGCAGAGTTTGAAGAGATATGGTTCATCCCAATAGTAATGCTTCACATCATGCATAAATTTCTTCAGACCGTTCCCTGTGTATTGAGGATGGATGACTCCGGCGGCAAGGTAGTTTACTAAGTCTGAATACCATGGTTCAGATTCTGAGACTCTCATAAGTTGATCGTCTGGTAGAGAGTCGTTTATCGGAATTCCTTCAGCATCCAGAGTGTGGATGCGACTCAGGTAATCTGCTACGACATTCTCCGTTCCTTTCTTATCTCGTATTTCTAGGTCAAATTCTTGTAGAAGGAGTATCCATCTGATCAGCCTTGGCTTAGCATCCTTCTTTGCCATAAGGTAACGGATGGCAGCATGGTCTGTGTAAACGATTACCTTTGAACCAGTAAGGTAGGATCTGAATTTATCGAAGGCATAGATGACTGCTAAAAGTTCCTTTTCAGTAGTGGCATAGTTCCTTTGAGCTTCGTCGAGGGTTTTCGATGCATAATAGATAACATAATGTTTCTTCTCAATGCATTGTCCTAAGACTGCACCCACTGCGTAGTCACTGGCATCACACATAATTTCAAAGGGGTGCTCCCAATTTGGAGCTCTAATAATGGGGGTAGTCGTAAGGGCTTTCTTCAGCGTATCGAAACTTTTGATGCATTCCTTATTGAAATTGAAATTAGCATCTTTGAGAAGTAAATTGGTCATCGGCTTTGTTATCTTAGAAAAATCATGTATAAACCTTCTATAGAATCCAGCATGACCGAGAAAAGCACGAACTTCTTTCACATTTGTGGGTATTGCCAATTTAGATATGACTTCTATCTTGGCTTTATCAACTTCAATTCCTTTGTTGCTAACCTTGTGGCCCAAAACTATGCCTTCCTTTACCATAAAGTGGCATTTCTCCCAATTTAGCACCAGATGTGCTTCTTCACAGCGTTTGAGTACCATGGAGAGGTGCTTAAGACAAGAATCAAAGGAGTCACCATATACAGAAAAGTCGTCCATGAAAACCTCCATAACTGTTTCAGTAAGCCCTGCAAAAATGGCAGTCATGCAACGTTGAAAAGTTGCAGGGGCATTACACAAGCCAAATGGCATCCTTTTAAAAGCATATGTCCCGAAGGGACAGGTGAAAGTTGTTTTCTCTTGATCATCTGGATGTATGGGGATCTGATAGAATCCAGAGTAACCGTCCAGGTAACAGAAGTATTCTTGGTGAGCCAATCTTTCCAAAACCTGATCGAGGAAGGGCATAGGAAAATGATCCTTCCGAGTGGCCTTGTTTAATTTTCTATAATCAATACACATCCTCCACCCAGTCACTGTTCGGGTGGGGATGAGCTCATTGTTTTCATTTCTTGTGACAGTGGTACCTCCTTTCTTGGGTACAACATGAACTGGGCTCACCCATGGTGAGTCCGATATCGGGTATATTATTCCAGCTGTAAGGAGTTTGATGATCTCACGACGGACCACTTCCTTCATATTCGGGTTTAATTTTTGTTGATGCTCGATTGTTGGCTTATGGTCTTCCATCATGGGAATTCTGTGCATGCACAAAGCTTGACTGACCCCTGTGAGGTCACTCATTCTGTAGCCTATGGCTTTCTTGCTATCCTTTAATATTTCCAGAAGTTGCTCTTCTTGTTTGGTTGTTAAACCAGAGTTTATAATGACAGGACAAACTTTGAGATTGTCTAAAAACATATACTTCAGCCCTTCAGGTAGGGGCTTCATTTCAGGAGGTTCTGGTTTTTTACTGATTTCTTCTGGGGTTTCGGTAACCTTTAATTCCTCATAGGTAGCTTCATGATTCTCCTCAGCAGAGTCGGGAGGTTTGGCGCAATCCTTATCTTGTTGGTCAGTAGGTTCATCATTAAAAAGGTCATATAGAGAAGTTTCCAAAGGATCGCATGACTCGTGATATTCTTGAGTAAGTTGTGACATCTGCTCAACACAATCTATCAGATAGACTTCCTCCTGTATACTTGGTCTTCTCATGCTTTCAAAGACCTTGAATTCCAGAGTTTCTTTTCCTAACCTGAGCAGTAAGGTTCCGGCTTCAACATCGATAAGAGCTCTAGCAGTAGCGAGAAATGGACGACCGAAGATAATAGGGTATTTGGTGTCTTCTTTTATGTCCATGATAACAAAATCACATGGGACATATGCGTCCTTGCCTACCTTGACCGGGATGTCTTCGAGAATTCCTAGCGGTCTTTTTACTGAATTGTCCGCAAGTTGGATTGTCATAGCAGTTGGAAGCAATTCTTCGAATCCTAATCTCTTGCATAGACTCAGCGGCATAATAGAAATACTTGCGCCAAGATCTGCCAATCCTTTCTTACATGATGAATCACCAATGTGACATGAGATTCCGAAAGATCCTGGATCTTTTTGTTTCTTTGGCATCTTGCTTAGTATGATATCAGATGTAGTTGCAGCCAATTTCACAGTTTCACATTCTTCAGTGATGTACTTCTTGGTGAGAAGCGACTTTAGATATTTGGTCCAGGCTGGTATCTCATTAAGAGCATCTAAGAATGGTATATCAACATGGAGCTTCTTCATAGCTTCTTTGAATTTGATGAATCTAGTATCAAGCTTGGTTTCCCTTAGACGGGATGGGAAAGGAACACGAGGCTTATATACAGGAATATCCGACTCTGGTATCTCTACTTCTTCATCGGTAGATTTCTCAAAATTCCCCTTATCATTATTTCTCTCCTTCAGTTGCGGTTCTGATGTTGTTGAGTTTTGGTTAGTCAAGGGTTCATTCTCCTCAGGGATATCTATAGTTGTCTTTGCT
The DNA here is from genome assembly GCA_963693085.1 of Alisma plantago-aquatica. Classification (NCBI taxonomy): domain Eukaryota; kingdom Viridiplantae; phylum Streptophyta; class Magnoliopsida; order Alismatales; family Alismataceae; genus Alisma; species Alisma plantago-aquatica. The sequence continues at coordinate 22,449,791 of OY856410.1, forward strand.
GGTGGATCCGAATAGCTTTTCCCTGATCTTGTGGCGATAACCTTCAGCTGCTCCGGATGTTTCGGATTGTTCTCAGGTTGTCCAGCGAAGATCCCAGCTTGTGGCTTAATACTAGCAGCAAGTTGAGCTAGTTGAGTTTCAATAGCCTTCTGCTGGGCTTGTTGATTGGCTATCATCGTTTGTTGTGCTTGCAATAACTTTTCAATGGTAGATAGCTTGTCATCAGAAGGGATGGGTCCTGTTTGACCCTGTTGTTGGTTCAAGCTTTGATACTGAGAGTTGTTCTGATAATTGTTATAGTTTCTATTCTGAAAGTTTCCCTTGAAGTTTCCTTGATTCCCAAAGTTCTATTGCTGGTTAAACTGATACCCAGATGGGCCTCTTGGTTGATTATTTGGAACAAATTGATGTGAGTTCATAGCTCCTGAAGGATTTCCGTACTGGAAGCCTGGGTGATTCCTATTTTGATTCGGAATGTAAAAGTTCTGCCCAGGGTTGGTGTTAATAGCATTAAGATTTTCAATCTGGCAATTATCTCCTTGTCCACAGGCATTGCTTAAAACAACATCATAGAGAACATTGCATGATAGTGTTGAATGGTCGGTGCCTTTGCACGCTTCACAAAACAAAGAAGTGGACTTGACTTGTTCTGGTTGCCTAGTTGGAGAATGTCCTCTTCCAATTGCAGCAAGGGATGATTCTATGTGATCTTGCTTTGCGACCAAGACTTTCAAAGTTTCAGCTATAGATTTGTATTCTGGGATAGCATCAGCCATAGCTACCTTTAGGACTCCTTTACCAACAGATCTACCCCAGTTGGCTTGGTTTTCTGCTCCCAGGGTGACAACTCTCCATGCGCTGTCGTAACTTTGCCGCATGAAGTTCCCTCCGGACGAGGAATCAAGGAACATCTTAACATCATCTTCCACACCCCTATAGAATATCTCGATCAGCTGGTTCTTAGGAATTCCATGGTGTGGGCATTTTTGTAGGAGCTCCTTGTACCTATCCCAAGCTTCGGAAAGAGTTTCACCTGGGACTTGAGTGAAATTTGTGATTCGTCCCCTGATTTCGTATGTAAGAGATGGGGGGTAGAATTTTTCCAGAAAGGCGTTTTGAAGCTGCTCCCAGGTGGTGATGGGTACATCACTCTGCAGTGAGTTGTACCAACTAATGGCTTTGTCAGCCAGAGAGTACTTGAAGAGACGGAGTCGAATAGCATCATCAGAGACTCCATTTTGCTTTGTCATGGCACACAGGTCAATGAATCTGAGAAGATGACCTTGGCTGTCTTCAGCTTGTTTACCGTAGAATGGGTTGTTCTGAAGCAAGGTTATCCAATGTGCTCTAATCTCAAAGTTGGCAGCTTCGATGGGAGGAGGCTGCACCGGATGATATACATTTGCGGCCTTTGGGATAGAGAACTCTCTAAGATCCTTCTGAAGTTCCGCTACCTGCGCTGCTGCTTGTGCTGCTAAGATCTCCTGTTGAACCGCAGCTCTAGCTTCTTGCATGAACCTCTCTCTCTGTGCATTGATGGCTTGAGCTACCCTACGGGCTACTTCTTCTTCTTGCGCCATTCTGGCTTGATTCTCTCGGATCTGACGATGGAAGGTTCTATCGATCTCGGAATCAAAGCTCGCAGTCAGTCCGAGACTATCCGAACGGTGCATACACTAATCGTCAAGAGCACCTGAAACTTAAAAAGGTTTGAAAGTGAGATCCTTGGAGTAGAATAAAGATCAAGTAGATAAGCGATAGTTTCAAAAAGAAAAAACAAAATCCTAGATTAGTCTTAAAAGAACTTGATTTGACTGACTGATTCCGTTGTCCCCGGCAACGGCGCCAGAATTTGATGTGGCTTTTGAATGCACTAACAAATTCACTCGGGGTTTATATCCCCGAGCTTTTACCAAAACCAAGTGCAACAATACCACCCGCAAGCGGACGGATCTTATCGCAGTATAGTTTAGGATCGAACCCAAAGGACAACGTTTTTAAGAATCCTTGTCAGTTAGATCTAGCTCAAGTAAAACTAATATTTAGAACAATAGGTTGATTTTGGTTTGATTAAACTAATTGCAAGAAAGTAAACGTGGAATAAAAGATGGGTTTAGATTAATGATACGAAATCGCTGGGATGGTACCGGGTTTGACCACCACTACACACACAATCATACTCTCTCGCGAACAATCCAGGCACGAAATAACACTCCAAGTAGAGCTGCTGCAGAACCCCCCTTACGGGCGTCAGGTCCGCGTAAGCGTCACCATAGGCATCCGATTTCTCATCGCCATCCGGATCATACGTCTTACGGCTCTGAAGATACAGAAATCCACGGAAGCTGTGAACCCCCCTTACGGGCGTTAGGCGTACAGAAGTGTCACCGAAGGTTAGGCGGACCGTCCCCTCGCGGATCATACACTTACGACCTCGATGAAATCCCATCCTATTTCTAATCAGGGAGTCAACCGCGCAAACCGCAAAGCAAACAAGCGACTATTGTACGTGTAAACATCGACGAAAAGCACGAAGATACAAAATCCAACTAAGGCTGTGAACCCCCCTTACGGGCGTCAGGCGCACACAAGTGTCACCGAAGGTTAGGCGGACCGTCCCCTCGCGGATCATACACCTACTACCTCAAGGAATCCAATCGGAAGTTCTCGTCAAGGAGTCTAACATGCTAAACGACATTCATACCTATGCATTGAAGTTCTCGCAACATAGGGAGCACAAAGATGGAAACACGCACATAACCAACTCACAAGCTTAACGATAAACGACAAAATGAAGAGTTATATACATTGCCATGGAAAGTTTAACAAGAGAACATGGTTTGCATGGGCAGCGGGGCTAGTCCCCGCACCCCAGCGAAAGAGGACTACTCGCTCATGATGCGAGGTACAAGAAAGATAGAAGAAGAAGATAGATCCGCCATGAGCTCGGTGCAGAAGGTGGACGCAGCCCGGTGAAGAAGATGCGCTCTTTGCTCCGTCTTCTTCTCCTTCTTAGCCTCCTTGGACGCAACACCAGCTGTAGGTGGAGTGGAACTTGATCGGGATGGTGCTCTGGCAGCCTTTCGGCGTCCGGAACTGATGCCTCAAATGGGGACCCTGGGGGTCTATTTATAGTTTTAGATCTGACGCCAAACGGTCTGGGGACCGTTTGGGCGCCAAACGGTCTCGAGACCGTTTGGGCATCAAACGGTTTGGAGGTCGTTTGAGTGCCAAACGGTCTTGCTTTGATCAGTCTGGCTTTGGTGTGGTCGCGCGGCTTTAGTTCTTCAAACGATCCTTGTGCTTGCATCGAACGGTCTTGGGACCGCGCGAGACCAAACGGTCTTGGGACCGCATGGGACCAAACGGTCTTGGGACCGCATGGGACCAAACGGTCTTGGGACCGCATGGGACCAAACGGTCTTGAGACCGCATGGGACCAAACGGTCTTGGGACCGCATGGGACCAAACGGTCTTGGGACCGCATGGGACCAAACGGTCTTGAGACCGCATGGGACCAAACGGTCTTGAGACCGCATGGGACCAAACGGTCTTGGGACCGCATGGGACCAAACGGTCTTGGGACCGCATGGGACCAAACGGTCTTGGGACCGCATGGGACCAAACGGTCTTGGGACCGTATGGGACCAAACGGTCTTGAGACCGTATGGGACCAAACGGTCTTGAGACTGCATGGGACCAAACGGTCTTGGGACCGCATGGGACCAAACGGTCTTGGGACCGCATGGGACCAAACGGTCTTGGGACCGCATGGGACCAAACGGTCTTGAGACCGCATGGGACCAAACGGTCTCGAGACCGCATGGACTTCTTGGGCAACTGGTTTCGTCTTGTTTCTTTGTGTATTCCAGCAAACGATCTTGAGACCGCATGGATCCAAACGATCTTGAGACCGTTTGCATGGAGTTGCCTGCTGTACCTGCATAAAATGAAAGATATTTAGTTAAAACCTTGATTATTGAATTACTTAGTAGTTTTGTGCATTATGATTCATATTAGGGTGAAAAGATGTGGAAAAGATATTAAATTGTTCCAAAAAGGTAATTGAAAATTATGATGAGTATGCACTCATCAGTGGTCTTGGTGAAGGCTTGAGGATATAAAATATGATGGGTTTGATATGGTTACATGTGGGTTGCTCATGGAGATAGAAGTGGTGAAGATGGTGTCCCTATGCTGCTGAAAATTCCTCACTTGTTTGATCCTTGGGGAGGTTACAACATCATCGGTTTTGGAGATATCCTCCTACCTGGGTTACTTATTACATTCTCTTTAAGGTCGATTTGCTTCAGTTATGGTATCTTGTACTATCGGTAATTTCATTCCAGACTGTTGGTCTAAAATATTTCATCATCCCTCTCTTTCTCTGTGTTTTTCTGTTCATAACCAAGACCAGTTCCAACAGCCATATTATGCCTTCATAACTCAGAGCCTGCTTGATTCATTCCTCGTGTGTAGCATAACTTGAGCCTAATGATTTAGGAATTGAATTCTAAATTAGAGTCTTGAATGTACCTTGAATTGGTGCATGGTTCATGTTATGCTTGACATGTGGGTTTTTATCTTTTGTTGCAAACCAAATTCCACAGTAGCAGCTATTAAGATCAAGTCATGCAAATAAGATGATTGCAGTACGCTATTACATGGTGAATTTCCTATCATGGTGATGTTATCATTTTCTAATGCTTCTCAAATATTGGTTATGATTTTTCTGGATGAGGCTTTATAAAAAGCTATTTCCTTTACATTCTTTCCTTGTTGCATTGTAGATTGGCCTTAGATGTTGATAAGTGTGCTCATCTAAATTTGTACCAGCCACATCACAAACTACAGATGTCAGAATTTGTTGCTCAGTAGACTGACCACGGATGTTACTTTCACTACATCCTTTTCTTGTTGCTCAGTAGACTGATAAATGTCATTTCCTTTCAGATTCAACTAGTTGTCATGAAGTTTGATTATACAATCTGAATTATCATCAACTCCTCATTGAGCCATTTGTTCTGATTTACCAATTCTTTTCCCTGCAGAAGTTGAGCAGATGTGGTCTTAGAAAGACAAACTTAGCTTCAGATGCGTTGACATGGTGAATACGAAATGCTTTAAGCAATTATTGCTTCTAATAGATCAGGTTTGTCCTAGATATCTATGTTTGTCATATCTTGACTGCAAAGACCTTATTTTTTATAAATTACGTTAATGTTATAACTAACAAGCTGGGTGGTCCATTCCTGAACAATGGTATTGTCTTCTGAGAAGTATGTTGGAGCATGTGCTTGACTTCTGCTTCTAATTTAGAAATATCACGTTGAAATATCTTGTGGTGGGTATCACAACTAATCCTTGTTATTCTAGTTTATAGATAAATAGAACAGTCCAGAAACTCTAGTTCATCCTTGTGGCCAATCCTACTAACACTGTTTCTTTTTGGCTAACATCTCTATTGGGAACCTCGACGTCATAGTTATCTTTGGTGTGGCACAAACACAAAGAATGAATTTTATCTCCAAGCAACGTCATAATACTTTTAGCATCTACTATAGTAGGATTCATAATCTGGATTAATATTTTTCTAAAGCAGAGTAGTATATCTCATTTTCACTCTGAACATTGTAGGAAACAACCAGATGGTTGGTTTGAAGAGAATGAACCTCTTAGTCCTTGCTTCACTGAGTATGGGGTAAATGGGATCTATTGTATCAGGGGTTAAGGACTTAAAGCCACCATATCACTGTTTATTGTTAAGTGCACAAGCATTGACATGCCCTAATTCTTTTATTGATCAAATAATGCAAGAGACGATCTTGAAAGTGTATCGTAGACAATTGATCACCTTATGCAATAGAAAGTGTATGCTGCCCTATACATTGGTAATAAGTGCAACAAATATTCATTGGTCATGTCCTTGTAGACACATTGTTACTCCTTTCTAGGATGATTTAATAAAAGAGCTCAAGTTATAACTGCAAGTCTTGCCTACTATATCCCGTATAATGTGGAAGCATGATAGCAGAAAATTTTGTTCATTTAAATTCATTACTGCTACAGTTTAAGAGTTTTTTCAGATTTAATTATAAGACCAGATTTTAAAGGGCGATCACCTACTCCTCTGCTAGCGGGGCTTTTAGTTTCTAATGTATCATAGATTTGTTATAATAAGGATTTTTCTAGTGTATTTTTCTGTTAAATTTTAGAGTGCGGATGATAATTGGTGAGTCAACACTGGTGGAAACAGACCAGTTAATTTAACAAATTGAAACTTTGAATGCTAGACGAGGTGAATTCTTTCTTCATTTTGTTAGAAGTATGATAAGACTTTTTTGTTGGATCAGATCCTACAACAAATGAAGGTAGCCAAAAGAGGACATCAACGTAGAATACAAGATCATGCTAGCAAAGTCTTCGTGGATAAAACTTTGCTAAAGGTTGTTTCAAAAAGACATACTCTTAAATATTGTTATATTCTTTCTACTTGTTTGAAGACTGTTTTTTTCATTTAAGGTAATTGGTGGATAAGAGTCCCCCATCTATTGCAATGTGAACATGTGCAGTCTAAAAACTACCTATCAGAGGTGCACATGTTTCATATTGTGCTGCATAGCACACTACTCTTTGTTAGATTGTTATTATATTTGGTTAGATCCATGGATTAGAGGTATTTAAACAATTGCTTCTAACTTATGCACATATCAACACATGATCTCAATGTACCTAAAACCATTGAATGCTTGTCCTCCTCTTTCTTATTTTTTCACATATCAACACACGATCCTTGACTACCCTTTCATAGCAAGCCTTCTTACATTCATTTACAGGTTGAAAACCATTCATGTACATGTTTGAACCAATTGAAATTTGTGACAGGTAAAATTGTGTGTAGCACGACCGTCGTGGGCTGCACAGCCGTGGTGGGCAGTGGGTAGCATGGGCGTGGTGGCTAGCATGACTGTGCTGAGCTCTTGCTACCATGGGCGTGCTAGCTAGCACGGCCGTTCTGGGCTCTGGCTACCATGGGCGTGCTGGGCTCTAGCTACCACGGGCTTGCTGGCTAGCACGGTTGTGCCAGGCTCTGGCTACCACGGGCATGCTGGCTAGCACGGTCATGTTGGGCTCTAGCTAGCATGGGCCTGCTGGCTAGCACGGGTCTGCTGGCATTCTGGGTCATTTTCTGAAGTTATTGTTAGTTATTTGTTTATATTATGCTAATTATTGTAATTTAGTATGCTTATGATTTCTGCAAAGCACTACAAATATCATCCACCATCTGTATAGAAGCAATTTGAAGACTCTTATCTTTTGATTTGAAGGATTTACTTGATTCGATTCATATCTTCTTTTACTGACCAGTTAGTATCCATTTAAATTCTTGCAGTTCACAAATTGTCGTCAGGGCAACTAGACTATATATTGAATTGTAGAAAACTGAAGGCATGAAGCCCATAGATACTTCTCATTCACTTCATACTTCTCATTCACTGGGAGAAGACGGCTTATGTAATAGGTAAGTTATGAGTAGGAGAAACTATGTTTGCTTGTTTCTTTCATGAGCTATATCTCAAAACTTGTATGTTTCTTTGTAGGTATCCATGGTGGTTCGCACAAAGTGGATGCTACTATCAACTTGATGGAGCTTGAGATCCACAACATACAAAAGTAAAGAACGTATGGATTATGAGAGGAAATGCCAATATGTTCTGATCCAGGGGATTCGCCAACCAAAACTACATACATGAACCTCTACATGACGTTGCCAACAGGAAAGGCTGCAACTCTTGTGCTTAGTCCTATGTGTTGAGGGAGTTGATGAGGACATGTCACATACCTTGTTTGGGATTGGAAGATTCACCACTAAAGCTAAGATTCATAGGGTTGTTGAACTCATTGTGAATTAGGTGAAGGAACTAAGGGAGATTAACCCTCTTTATATTGTGCTTTGTAGTCTGCAGTGGATAGATGTAGTCAGAAGAAGATATTTTTTACATGTGTATTTTTTCCATGCATATTGTAAAACAGGGGCTAGGTTAATGTCCTCCCCATGTGTACTCATTGTTCAAATATAAATAAAAGTATCATTGTTGACATTGTAAGCACAACTCGATCTTGATTAACATTCATCTTTTTTCTTATTGAAACCCCTTCTATATTGGCAAGCGACTGACTGGATACATAATGTATCTCACTACATATGTATGTATAGTACATGGTGTCTTTCACTACACACTAGCTATAATTAAATGTATAGCAACTGCTAATTTTTTCTATACATGAACTACAAATACAAATTGTAACCAATGTCATCTCTCCCTACATATCATAGGTACAAATTGAATTGTAGTCATATATTTGGCTACAATTGAAACTACATGTTTATGTGTAAGGACAGTTTTACCTACAATTAGGGTTTCATATGAATTTGTAGCCAGAGGAATAACTAACTACAACTTTCAAAAATGTAGCCTAAACAATTAGCTACACGGGTATTAGCTATATATTATAAATGTAAGGATAAATGTAGCCAAATCTTTTAGCTACAAATTTTGGGGTTTTCGCTACAATTTTTTTTTGTAGTTAAAGACCATATTTTTCGTAGTGCCAGTATACCCTGGAAAGCTATATATATAACAGAGATACAAGATATCCTGCATGTGATCTCACGCTGACCGAGATAGGGGAGGGCTTGGTAGCCGAATCTACCTTTGACCTTGTATGGTACCGATTTCGACTTCGTAATGGTCGGTTGGAGTATGAGCGGTATATCTCATCTCCTCAGGGCATAAATGTGATTGTAAAATGTAATCAACCGTATAGCATGTTTGCTTAAGTATTGAATACGGAAATTCATTGGCTGATGTTATATTTCTTTTGTGCATCCCTAGTCGATAAATGTTATTCATATCTCTTTACATTCAATGCAAGTAGATATGTGAATTATGAATCTACCATGAGTATATACAATGCTCTCCTTAGGAAAAGGTATTACTTTGCTCTGTTTATTCAATGATTAATGTTGTTGTTAATTTATAAGAACTCCTGTTTAGTTTTAATTATAGTAAACCGTTATAACAATGCTTTGGCAGAGAGTTATATCTCCCACTGGGGCAATTTACAATTGTCTCACCCCCGTGGGATCCAATGTTTTTAGGTAAACGCAGAAGAAGAAGCAGGAAAACTTTAGCAGAGAAAGAACACCAGCAGCAGTATCAGGGACAGCAGTGATAACTCAGGTGGAGGCACTGGCTGCCAAGTGTTGTATAGTTAGAAAGTCCTATGTGTCGTCTCTGTACTCTCATGTCCTCGGAGTTCATAGTTAGTGTTTTAATGAATCGATCTGAGATTTTGTCTTGATGCCTCAAGGTTTTTATGTCATCTGTATATAATGTTGAATAGGGAAGCTGATGTTGTAATCCTCGAGAAAAGATAATACAGGTTGTGTACTAGTGGATCAGAATGTAAATATTATACTTTGGTTCTTAATGGAAGAGTTTCCTATGTTTGGATCTCTTTGCAAAAAGTTTTAATTTTTAGTGATTTTCAGTAATCCGCTGCAAATGACTCGCTTCCGCTTAATTAATCTTGTGTTTTATAAGTTGGATGCCACAATTTAATGGTATCAGAGCTCTAGGTTCGCTGAGTCTACAGAGACATAGGACTAAGGTAGTAGAGTTTGTTCTAGTGTCTTCCAGTGTATCTGATAGTGTCTTCTGCTCATATAGGAGAAGAAGAACTTGAAGATGACTGGGTCACATAAGGAGTTTGCTGCAGAAAGCAGCAATGTTGCATCAAGAAGGGATGCAGGGGATCATAGCAGAGAAGAACATACACCTACACATCCCCAGTTTGACCTAGTCATGATAGAGAGCCCAACTTTCCTTGCCATGTTTGAGCAATTTAGGACAGCTATGATACATATAGTAGATCGTGCATTAGCAATGCAACCCACAATACCAACCCCCAATGATGAAGTATTGAACTCCAATAGGTTTCCTGCTCAGCCTCAACCTGTTGAAGCAATGAATAATGATGAAAGGAATAGAATACAATCTGAAACTAGGATCTGCCATATGTGTAGGAAGCCTGGACATATCATACCTAATTGTCCAGAAAAGGAATATAAAGGAAGAATTGAGAAAAGGCCTATCCAAATCCAGGAACAGAGGCCTGGTAGTTCCAAAAAGAAGAAGTTTTTGGTACCTCCAGTACAACCAGGGCCTAGTGCACCAAGGAAATGGTTATCTAGAAAGGGGAAAGAAGCCTCTAAACCACATCTAGCACCCAGGATTTGCTACCAATGTAGACAGGAAGGACATCTGGCAAGAAATTGCTCAGCCAAAAATGTTATGGTGAATCAACCTATGAGGCAGAGTCATCCTGAGGCAATGAATAATCCACGAATCATGACAGGTTAGATAAAATAAATGTCATTTTAATATGACTTTTATGGTTTCCTGAGTTAAAATGAGAAGGTAATTAACTGAGTTTTCTTTGATTAGTCCTATGAGGACTTATATTTTGCATAATAAACATTATAGATGTTTTATGTTGTTCTTACCTCTATGAGAAGAAGATGAGGTATTGAAGAGACGTCTGGATAAAATCCAATAATGTCAAGTCTTATACTTGTGATAATATGAAAAGGAAGGAATATGACAGTATATAAGTGCATACTACCTTATCTCAGCATTTATATACCCTGGCCAGGTATACAACTATTGATGATAAAGAAAGTATGGAAACTCTTAGATTGTAATCTTTTTTATTGCTCTGATCAAGTAGTCATTTTGATACAATCTAATGAGTATCATGAAATAAGAAATATGGAATAAATAAATGTGTCCTGTCCTAAGCATAAGAAAGAGAAATCTGAGATAATCTCATATGAGCATGTTTGTATGAGGAAATAAAAGTATATTCCTCACAAGACAAGAATGGGACCAAGGGAGATGATCCCTGTCCAATAAATATGTAAGTATAATAAAGATCTTTTCCATAATGAAGAAATGCAAAAAATATGATGAGATCATGAGATTATCATAAACATGCTAGATAACAACAAGGAAGGGAATAATGTTATGTAATCATCCTTATGAATTCCAATGCTGAGGGCAAGGAACCTAGGATGAGATAAAAGAGTAATGATTCATGAATAGATGAAAATACATGAAATAATAAGAGGAATATGATTCCTTGATTCTCTTTCCTTTCATGGACATGGCAATCAAGTGGGTCTTAGGACACTTGATGCGTATAATATAAAGATGTTTATGTGATGAATACTTAGAAAGGTATCATTTTATCTTGGACTTTGGCTCCAAGATGAAGATATATGTGACAATTAATGTCCCAAGAGGAAAGGAAGATAAAGATGTGATGTGTTTTTAGCACATGTAATAGGTATCAAAGTAAGAAATCCTGGTATCTAAAGAAATATCAAATGATCTATGTTGACTATCTGGAATGGTCAACTATGAAATCAGATTTATCATGCAAAATATTATGAACCTCACATGTTAGGGGTTTATGCTTTGCACAAACATAACAATTAATGATGTCTTTGAGATAAGTTCTTAATTGATAGGTAACATCTCCTTATGATAATAAAATATACAACTAATGAAATAGTTAGTACAAATAATAAGGAAAGTGTTACCTGACATAGAATTTACTCCACAGTCAATAATAAAGAACTATGGAGTAAGTGTCATGTATAAAAGATTATATGAAAACCTTGTGTGGGATAACTTTGTATTGATCAAAGCTCTATATTGTCTCCATAATAATGATATGTTATGTGATGTCATGATGATATGATGCATGAATAATATATGTCTTCCTTTATCTGGGATTTCGGGGACGAAATCCTTGTTAGGGGTCTATAATTTGTAAGATCCCTGACCTGGGTTATGTACTAACCCTAGGTGTTTTGACTAATAAAGTTGATTAGATGCTTGCTGTAAAGAGGCGAGATCACCTCCTTACTAAAATTTAAAGGAAATACAACATCCACAAGTTATAAAAAAAATTGAGACTTTTGAGGATGGTTGCATAATAATCCAATTAAATAAGCATGATTCTAGATACATAATAAAATGTCAATAGCAGCGGAAAGAAAGGAATATCAAGCCTTCTAATGGCTTTATTGTTTATTACATCATTGCTTTCTAAAAGAAAAGATAAGATAGAACAGAGGATCTAGCTATAGCAACCTAGCCATCCTTCTTCGCAAGCAAACGAACACAGCAAGGAATCTTTCTTTAAGTCCTTCCTTCTCCTTGAATAGCTCCAACACCTGGGTGGTTGGGAAGGCACCCAGCAAAAGGGAAAACAAGGAAAAAGTATGTGTTATACTACTAATCTATGCAAGGCAAAGAAAAGATTTAACAAGTAAACTAGTCAAGTATTTGGTGTAAGAGGATATCAAAGAGTATGAGGTTTTCATGAAAGAACTTTCCATTAACAAAGAAAATAAAGGATTTTAGCATGTTTATTAATATGTCTATCTAACTAAGTAGGGTTGAGGCACCTACCGAACCTCTAACCTTAGGTGAGGGAAGAATTATAAACATTTCCAAATCACCTACAAATTTTTAATGGGGAGAATAATAAACATTCCCCTAGGGCGATTTTATACATGCCCTCTATGGGTGGTTGTATAAAAGTACCACTACTTAAATTTAAATAGAACATTTAATTTCATGCTAATAAGAGACTTATGGCAAGAATAAGCAAAAGATATTCAACATGGCAATGGGGTATGAATACCCAAACAAGAGAGTACTATAACTGATATTTGAGGCAAATAAGACAATTTAGGTTTCAAAGATATTCAATGGTTTAGATCAAATTAAACCTCATAGAAGAAATCTAGGTATTGGATTAAGTATTCCCAACTGATAGGTAGATGTACAACATGACTCATAACAAGCACATACTAATCCATACTAAACACATACCTTTGCCACAGGTGTCCTAAGTTCCCTTTTTCAAATCTTCTCACAAACTATAGACCCAAACTTCCTAATACATCATTTAATTCATTTATTAGAATTGCATGTATTCACTTAAAAGATTTAAAACCCTAATTTACTAACTTTTTGTACAAACTCTCGATTCAGACCTCAAAAACCTCATAATCGTCTTAGTTAGGTTTTCCTGATCAAAATAACATATAATATTGTATATTTTGGAAATATAGATTTTCAGGGTTAATTTTAGAGATTTTTAAGTTAATTAAATCGACATTAAAAACACTTTTTCGCAAACCTCAAAATCAAATCTCAAAAATATTTTTATTAGATAGATCTCGTTTTCCTGATTTCAAAACACTATTTATTTTTAAATTTTGACCAACGGATTAATTAATAAAAATTATTTGATTCTGACCAATGGTAGCTTGCCATGTAGGCAAAGCTAACCGCAGTCCGCGGTCGCGGGCGGCTGAGAGCGGCGACCCGCGTCTCAGGACCGCGCGCCACCGGTCGGGCGACCCGGCGCTTAAACAGAGAAAAAGACCGTTGTGTCCTTGGCGAGAAATCAAAAGAAGAAGAGGACGGAGGGGCAAAACGGTCAAAAGCCCATCGTCTTCAAGCTCGGTCGCGCGCGAGCTGCTAGCTCGGCCGATTTGGGTAAAATCGCTATACTCGACCAAATCGCGCGTTCAGGTAGTCGAAAGAAAGAGCATAACGAGACGAACTCGAAGGTACCTTTAATTTGGACGGAGATGGAATAGGCAGAGAGCACTAGGTGCCGCAAGACAGGAGCAACCGGCGGCTCGTTGGTGGTGCAAACGTCGACGAAATCCCAAATTAGAGGCACGAACAGGTTGCTAAGGTGATTGCGGTTGTGAGGGTGTAGTTATTTATAGGCAAGGAACCCTAAACTAGGATGTGGGTAGGAGCAAAGGGAAGTGGCCGGCGGCTACTTTGGGCGTTTCTCAAATACGCGTTAAAGCTTGCAAAAGTTGGGATAATCTTGTGCGAAATCTCGCAAGGAAACCAACGCAACAAAAATCAAGGAAAATCGTTGAGTAAATCTCAAGTTATTACGATTTTAAGAAAACAAAAAATCCAAGTCTGTTGCCTAATCCGACTCAAGGTAGAAGATGACCGCGCACCGTTGGATCGATGGACGCGGGTCCATCAAGCAACCTGGGCCGTTCGATCGCGCATTAGGTGAGGGAAATATCCCTCAGCAAAAGTCGATTAAAACCATTATATTTTAAATGTTTTTCTCTTTCTTATTTTGGAGGCTCAAACGTTGCCCAAAAATTATGAAAATTTATATTCTGACTTATTTCGACGCGTAGAATCCGAATATGGAGTTAGTTTTTCATTTTGAGAAAGTTTAATAGGTGAATTAATTAATATGTCATTTTCTCTCTCCTCCCTCAAACGAAGTGATAACATTATCTAAAATTAATGTAACTTCACCCTTAAGTCTTCTTAATGGTTTGAAACACGATTTTGCAATTATCTTCTCAAGTTGACATTATCTTTTTATTTATTAAATTAATTAGAACATTCTACACTCTTTCTCTCTCCTATTTTCCTATTTATTTATATATCATCCAAATTAGTTGCAAATTTGCACAGAGGCTTATTTTTATGTTTAGAATACGAATTTGAAGTTATTTCCCTGATTTGAGATCATTAAATATTAATACTTTTTATTGGCTTATTTCCTATTTTCCTTTGATAATGTTATTAATATTTTTATTTTAAATAATACTTGACCCTTAAGTTACTCTTTACTCAAGGAAACGAATTAAACTATCAAATTATCATGATGGTTTCAAATTATCTTGTTTGTTACAAAATCTTTGTAATTATCTTCTTTACTCATATTTTCTCATATTTCCTTTACTTATTATATTTATCTTCTTTCTTTTATAAAATTCGGATTTCCTTCTTATTTCTTATATTCTAGGAAACACTAGAAGATTCTAGGACGAATTATTTTATCCCCTTTTTATATCTTAAGGTGAAATTGCATATTAAACCCCTTGTCTAAAACTAACTGAGTCATTTGTACATGAAACCTTGAAATAAGAATATATGGGAAATATTTAACCAATAACTATCTAAATTTCTTTTAAATCAAGACCAAGGACAAAAGGAACGAAAATGGAGATTAAAGCTTATAGAAAAGAGTACAAAGAGGTACAAAGGAGTTTTCAGTATGTTACAGCACTCCACCCCTTAAAAAGGATTTCGTCCCCAAAATCTCATACAAAGAGGGAAGGGTGAGTACGTAACATCTCATCTCTCAACTCCCAGGTGGTTTCTTCTAAACCATGGTATCTCCACAAAACCTTCACTAACTCTATCTCCTTGTTCTTCAGCTGCTTCACTCGGGAGTCAAGGATCTTCACATGTAGTTCTTCATACATCAGATTCTCATTAATCTCCACAGGTTCAATGGAGAGCACATGAGACGGATCCTTAATGTACTTCCTCAGCACAGAAACATGGAACATATTATGAATCTTATCATAAGCAGGAGGCAAAGCTAGGCGATATGCACAATCTCCCACTTTATCTAAGATCTCAAATGGTCCAACATAGCGAGGGATCAACTTGCCTTTTACTTTAGATCTTGCAATAGAACGTATAGGCTTGATCTTCAGAAAAGCATAGTCACCCACTAAGAAGCTTACATCAGACCTCTTCTTATCAGCATACATCTTCTGTCTGTCTTGAGCAGCTTTCATCCGTTTCTTTATCAACTGTATCTTCTCAAGCATCATCTGCATGTCATCAGTCTTCACTAGGGAACGATCACCAACATCATCCCAGTGCAAAGGTGAACGACAAGGTCTACCATAGAGAGCTTCAAAAGGTGGCATACCAATGCTGGCTTGGTAGCTATTGTTGTAAGCAAACTCTGCTAATGGTAAATACCTATCCCAAGCACCACCCCAATCCATCACACAAGCACGAAGCAAGTCCTCCAGAATCTGAACTGTTCTCTCGGACTGACCATCAGTTTGTGGATGGTACGCAGTGCTGAAACGCAGATCAGTACCCATCTCTTCCTGAATCTGACCCCACAAACGAATAGTAAATTTCGGGTCTCGATCAGAAACTATCACAGCAGGGACACCATGCAGACGAACTATCCACTCCACATACAACTGAGCCATCTCAGAAACTTTATGTGTGGTTTTGAAAGGCAAGAAATGAGCAGATTTAGTAAACCGATCAATCACCACCCAAACAGCATCATAACCTCTCTTGGACTTAGGGAAACCAGTAACAAAGTCCATTGTGATCTTCTCCCACTTCCATTCTGGAATCTCAAGGGGATGAAGAAGACCACCAGGTCGTTGATGTTCAATCTTGACTTGCTGACATGTCAAGCACTTTGCCACAAACAAAGCTATATCATTCTTCATATTCTTCCACCAGAAACTTCGTTGTAGGTCCTTGTACATCTTGGTTGTGCCAGGGTGATTAGTGTACTTGGAACCATGAGCTTCGCTCAGAACCTTCTGTCTCAGATCACCAACATCAGGTATCCACAACCTTTGTCTAAAGCGGATAGCACCATCCACTCCGACAGAGAAGTCAGATCGCGGTTTCTCAGCTAAAGCTTTCAACTCTTCAAGCTCGGAACTCTCCAACTGTGCAGTCACAACATCTGAGATCCAGGTTGGTGTAACAGACAAACTGGCCATATGAACACACAACTTATCTTCATCCACTGAGTCAACAGGTTGAGGTTTCCAACTGGCAACAAGTTCGAGGTTTTCCCACACCGAACATCTCAGAGCAGCACAAACAGCATTCTTCTTGCGACTTAAAGCATCAGCTACAACATTTGCTTTTCCAGGATGATAAGTGATGGTGAATTGTAATCTTTAAGATATTCCATCCACCTATGTTGTCGCAAGTTCAGATCCTTCTGAGTGAACAGATATCTCAGACTCTTGTGATCAGAAAAGACTTCAAACTTTTCTCCATAGAGGTAGTGTCGCCAGATCTTCAAAGCATGAACTATGGCAGCCAGCTCTAAATCATGCGTAGGACAATTAGCTTCATTAGGCTTCAACTGTCGAGAAGCATAGGCGATCACCTTTCCGTCTTGCATCAGAACACACCCTAAGCCTTGTCGGGATGCATCAGTGTAAATGACATAAGGTATACCCTCAACAGGCAGAGCAAGCACGGGAGCAGAAGTCAGACTCATCTTCAACTTCTGAAAACTATCCTCACATTCAGGGGTCCATGTGAACTTGACTTCCTTCCGAGTCAGCTTGGTCAAAGGTAAAGCCAACTCAGAAAACCCTTTGATAAACTTCCGATAGTAACCAGCTAGACCAAGGAAACTACGGATTTCAGACGGGTTTCTCGGAGCACTCCATTTGGTCACAGCTTCCACCTTTGCAGGATCAACAGCTATGTGGCCGGCAGAAATCACATGACCAAGAAACATCACTTCCTTTATCCAGAACTCACATTTCGAGAATTTTGCATATAATTGATTTTCTCTCAATGTGTTGAGTACAATCCGCAAGTGTTCGCGATGTTGTTCCAACGTCTCGGAATAAACCAAAACGTCATCAATAAACACCACCACAAACTTGTCGAGGTATGGGCGGAATACTCGGTTCATCAGGTCCATAAACGCAGCAGGGGCATTTGTCAAACCAAAAGGCATGACCAAGAATTCATAGTGCCCATAACGAGTTCTGAACGCTGTCTTCGGAACATCATCATCCTTCACCCGCATCTAGTAGTAGCCACTCCGCAGATCCATCTTGGAGAACACTGTGGCTGACTTCAGCTGATCGAATAGGTCATCGATGCGTGGCAACGAATAACGATTCTTTATTGTCACCTGGTTGAGCATGCGGTAGTCCATACACATCTGCATCGAACCATCTTTCTTCTTCACAAACAGAATAGGGGCTCCCCAAGGCGAAACACTGGGGCGAATGAAACTCATGTCAAGAAGCTCTTCAAGCTGCTTCTTCAACTCCGCCAGTTCAGCAGGTGCCAAACGGTAAGGTGGCTTCGATATCGGTGAAGTTCCAGGTATGAGCTCGATGGAAAATTCCACCTCATGATTTGGTGGCAACCCGGGCAACTCCTCAGGAAAGACATCTGGGAAGTCCTTCACCACATCAACATGGTCTAGGGCAGGAGGTGTAGCTTCGAGAACTATGGAGGCTAGGAAGGCTCTACACCCTTGAGAGACGAGCTTTAGAGATTTGATGGCAGAGATGACGAACTGTCATTCTCCTCGCTTCTTGCCCTTGACACACACTCTTCCTTCATCAGGATGGAACAGACTAACCTTGGATTCCTCACAGAACAGAACAGCTTTAAACTTCTTCAACCAATCCATACCAAGGATGATGTCAAAGACAGTCATATCAAGCAACACAAAAACGGTGGGAAACATTATCCCGGATATACAGAGGTTCAGGGTAGGAGTTTGGAGATACGAGGAGCAGATTTTTCCACTAGGAGTTTTTACATCTAACACATGATCCATGAATTCAGATTCAATTTCAAGCATAGAGGCAAACTGGCTAGATATGAAGGTATTGGAGGAACCAGAGTCAAACAGAGCTTTTAAAGGATGCAAATTGAGGTGTAGTGTACCTTCAATTACTTCATTACCATCACCATCTTCTTCAGCATTGAGAGCAAACACTCTCCCATTCCGCCTCTCAGCTGGCGGACGTCTCAGATTCTGGTTGTTGTTGTTATTGTTGTTGTTGTTTCACAGTGGAGGATTCTGTCTCGGCTGTTGTGGTTGCTGAGCAGGATTCTGCCCTTGCTGGAAACGAGGGCAGTTAGGTCGGATGTGCCCAACTTGGCCGCACTCATGGCAGGTTGGGGGAGGACGATTGCCAACACGAGCAGGTGCGTTGTTGATGGGACATCTTCCAAGAGGATGGTGGCGATTGCATCTGTTGTAGCGATCTCGACCACGGTTCTCATGCTGGTTCGGGTTCTTCCTTTTGTTGTTGTTGAAGCTACTAGAAGCCTGGAATCCCGGATATGACTCGATGGCGAGAGCTTTATCCACCATCTGCTGAAATGAGAGTGGCAACTGTGGAACAAGGCTTCGACCAACATGGTAGTTCAGGCCTTCCAAGAACAGGGTTGCTCTTCTATCAGCTCCAAGGTCGGTGGCGTAACGCTCCAGCAGCAGAAACTTCTGAACATAGTCGGCCACACTCATGCTTCCTTGCTTGAGACTGTAAAACTCAGCCTCCTTCTTCCTCAGGAACGCGGGGCAGATGTACTTCTCTCTGAACAGCTTCAAGAACTGAGCCCACTCCATGGAGGAGGTGTCTCGGGTTCGAGCAACTCCATTCCACCAGACACGCGCCGGTCCATCCAGCACGTACGTTGCAAACCGAACCTTCTGGTGAGGAGGGCAAGCCATACCCTCGAAGGTCCGATCCAGGGCCAGCACCCAGTCATCTGCTTTGTCCACCATGTTAGGCTCACTTTCACCCTTGAAGTAGGGTGGCTGCATCTTGATGAAGTCGGTGAGGGTGAACTCCCTCGGCTTGGTAGCAACAGCAGCTATGGTGTTGAGTTGTCCCATCATGGTGGAGGACAACAGCTGTCGCAGCATCGCCAGTTCTTGCTCAGGGGTGAAAGCAGGAACACCAGAGTTCGATTGATTCACAGCAGGTGTCGCAGGAGTGTCGGGGTTGTCGGTGTTGGACTCCTGGTTTGAGTTGTCAAACAGGTCACCTCTCCTGAAATTAGGGTTAACTTATTAAATTTTCAGGAGTAAAGGATCATAGATGAGAGGGAAAAGAAATAGATATGAGAAAAGGATAACTAGAATGCTATTGCCTAAAAGCATACTATTTCGGGCAGTTCGTATCGGCGCAGGCCAGGCCGGATCATATGGGCACGGGAGTCCCCGTATGCCAAGCTAGTGGGTCGGAGGAAAATCTTGCCAGCCCCCATGCCCTGATCCTTTCTAGACACCATTGCCTCAACTGCATGCCCTAATAGTCACCAAAAGG
Source organism: Alisma plantago-aquatica (assembly GCA_963693085.1). Classification (NCBI taxonomy): domain Eukaryota; kingdom Viridiplantae; phylum Streptophyta; class Magnoliopsida; order Alismatales; family Alismataceae; genus Alisma; species Alisma plantago-aquatica. The sequence goes on from OY856410.1 coordinate 22,469,808, forward strand.
CTCTGATACCATGCTGTAAAGAGGCGAGATCACCTCCTTACTAAAATTTAAAGGAAATACAACATCCACAAGTTTTAACAAAAATTGAGACTTTTGAGGATGGTTGCATAATAATCCAATTAAATAAGCATGATTCCAGATACATAATAAAATGTCAATAGCAGCGGAAAGAAAGGAATATCAAGCCTTCTAATGGCTTTATTGTTTATTACATCATTGCTTTCTAAAAGAAAAGATAAGATAGAACAGAGGATCTAGCTATAGCAACCTATCCATCCTTCTTCGCAAGCAAACGAATACAGCAAGGAATCTTTCTTTAAGTCCTTCCTTCTCCTTGAATAGCTCCAACACCTGGGTGGTTGGGAAGGCACCCAGCAAAAGGGAAAACAAGGAAAAAGTATGTGTTATACTACTAATCTATGCAAGGCAAAGAAAAGATTTAACAAGTAAACTAGTCAAGTATTTGGTGTAAGAGGATATCAAAGAGTATGAGGTTTTCATGAAAGAACTTGCCATTAACATAGAAAATAAAGGATTTTAGCATGTTTATTAATATGTCTATCTAACTAAGTAGGGTTGAGGCACCTACCGAACCTCTAACCTTAGGTGAGGGAAGAATTATAAACATTTCCAAATAACCTACAAATTTTTAATGGGGAGAATAATAAACATTCCCCTAGGGCGATTTTATACATGCCCTCTATGGGTGGTTGTACAAAAGTACCACTACTTAAATTTAAATAGAACATTTAATTTCATGCTAATAAGAGACTTATGGCAAGAATAAGCAAAAGATATTCAACATGGCAATGGGGTATGAATACCCAAACAAGAGAGTACTATAACTGATATTTGAGGCAAATAAGACAATTTAGGTTTCAAAGATATTCAATGGTTTAGATCAAATTAAACCTCATAGAAGAAATCTAGGTATTGGATTAAGTATTCCCAACTGATAGGTAGATGTACAACATGACTCATAACAAGCACATACTAATCCATACTAAACACATACCTTTTCCACAGGTGTCCTAAGTTCCCTTTTTCAAATCTTCTCACGAACTATAGACCCAAACTTCCTAATACATCATTTAATTCATTTATTAGAATTGCATGTATTCACTTAAAAGATTTAAAACCCTAATTTACTAACTTTTTGTACAAACTCTCGATTCAGACCTCAAAAACCTCATAATCGTCTTAGTTAGGTTTTCCTGATCAAAATAACATATAATATTGTATCTTTTGGAAATATAGATTTTCAGGGTTAATTTTAGAGATTTTTAAGTTAATTAAATCGACATTAAAAACACTTTTTCGCAAACCTCAAAATCAAATCTCAAAAATATTTTTATTAGATAGATCTCGTTTTCCTGATTTCAAAACACTATTTATTTTTAAATTTTGACCAACGGATTAATTAATAAAAATTATTTGATTCTGACCAATGGTAGCTTGCCACGTAGGCAAAGCTAACCGCAGTCCGCGGTCGCGGGCGGCTGAGAGCGGCGACCCGCGTCTCAGGACCGCGCGCCACCGGTCGGGCGACCCGGCGCTTAAACAGAGAAAAAGACCGTCGTGTCCTTGGCGAGAAATCAAAAGAAGAAGAGGACGGAGGGGCAAAACGGTCAAAAGCCCATCATCTTCAAGCTCGGTCGCGCGCGAGCTGCTAGCTCGGCCGATTTGGGTAAAATCGCTATACTCGACCAAATCGCGCGTTCAGGTAGTCGAAAGAAAGAGCATAACGAGACGAACTCGAAGGTACCTTTAATTTGGACGGAGATGGAGCAGGCAGAGAGCACTAGGTGCCGCAAGACAGGAGCAACCGGCGGCTCGTTGGTGGTGCAAACGTCGACGAAATCCCAAATTAGAGGCACGAACAGGTTGCTAAGGTGATTGCGGTTGTGAGGGTGTAGTTATTTATAGGCAAGGAACCCTAAACTAGGATGTGGGTAGGAGCAAAGGGAAGTGGCCGGCGGCTACTTTGGGCGTTTCTCAAATACGCGTTAAAGCTTGCAAAAGTTGGGATAATCTTGTGCGAAATCTCACAAGGAAACCAACGCAACAAAAATCAAGGAAAATCGTTGAGTAAATCTCAAGTTATTACGATTTTAAGAAAACAAAAAATCCAAGTCTGTTGCCTAATCCGACTCAAGGTAGAAGATGACCGCGCATCGTTGGATCGATGGACGCGGGTCCATCAAGCAACCTGGGCCGTTCGATCGCGCATTAGGTGAGGGAAATATCCCTGAGCAAAAGTCGATTAAAACCATTATATTTTAAATGTTTTTCTCTTTCTTATTTTGGAGGCTCAAACGTTGCCCAAAAATTATGAAAATTTATATTCTTACTTATTTCGACGCGTAGAATCCGAATATGGAGTTAGTTTTTCTTTTTGAGAAAGTTTAATAGGTGAATTAATTAATATGTCATTTTCTCTCTCCTCCCTCAAACGAAGTGATAACATTATCTAAAATTAATGTAACTTCACCCTTAAGTCTTCTTAATGGTTTGAAACACGATTTTGCAATTATCTTCTCAAGTTGACATTATCTTTTTATTTATTAAATTAATTAGAACATTCTACACTCTTTCTCTCTCCTATTTTCCTATTTATTTATATATCATCCAAATTAGTTGCAAATTTGCACAGAGGCTTATTTTTATGTTTAGAATACGAATTTGAAGTTATTTCCCTAATTTGAGATCATTAAATATTTTATTTCTTTTTATTGGCTTATTTCCTATATTCCTTTGATAATGTTATTAATATTTTTATTTTAAATAATACTTGACCCTTAAGTTACTCTTTACTCAAGGAAACGAATTAAACTATCAAATTATCATGATGGTTTCAAATTATCTTGTTTGTTACAAAATCTTTGTAATTATCTTCTTTACTCATATTTTCTCATATTTCCTTTACTTATTATATTTATCTTCTTTCTTTTATAAAATTCGGATTTCCTTCTTATTTCTTATATTCTAGGAAACACTAGAAGATTCTAGGACGAATTATTTTATCCCCTTTTTATATCTTAAGGTGAAATTGCATATTAAACCCCTTGTCTAAAACTAACTGAGTCATTTGTACATGAAACCTTGAAATAAGAATATATGGGAAATATTTAACCAATAACTATCTAAATTTCTTTTAAATCAAGACCAAGGACAAAAGGAACGAAAATGGAGATTAAAGCTTATAGAAAAGAGTACAAAGAGGTACAAAGGAGTTTTCAGTATGTTACAGCACTCCACCCCTTAAAAAGGATTTCGTCCCCAAAATCTCATACAAAGAGGGAAGGGTGAGTACGTAACATCTCATCTCTCAACTCCCTGGTGGTTTCTTCTAAACCATGGTATCTCCACAAAACCTTCACTAACTCTATCTCCTTGTTCTTCAGCTGCTTCACTCGGGAGTCAAGGATCTTCACAGGTAGTTCTTCATACGTCAGATTCTCATTAATCTCCACAGGTTCAATGGAGAGCACATGAGACGGATCCTTAATGTACTTCCTCAGCACAGAAACATGGAACATATTATGAATCTTATCATAAGCAGGAGGCAAAGCTAGGCGATATGCACAATCTCCCACTTTATCTAAGATCTCAAATGGTCCAACATAGCGAGGGCTCAACTTGCCTTTTACTTTAGATCTTGCAATAGAACGTATAGGCTTGATCTTCAGAAAAGCATAGTCACCCACTAAGAAGCTTACATCAGACCTCTTCTTATCAGCATACATCTTTTGTCTGTCTTGAGCAGCTTTCATCCGTTTCTTTATCAACTGTATCTTCTCAAGCATCATCTGCATGTCATCAGTCTTCACCAGGGAACGATCACCAACATCATCCCAGTGCAAAGGTGAACGACAAGGTCTACCATAGAGAGCTTCAAAAGGTGGCATACCAATGCTGGCTTGGTAGCTATTGTTGTAAGCAAACTCTGCTAATGGTAAATACCTATCCCAAGCACCACCCCAATCCATCACACAAGCACGAAGCAAGTCCTCCAGAATCTGAACTGTTCTCTCGGACTGACCATCAGTTTGTGGATGGTAAGCAGTGCTGAAACGCAGATCAGTACCCATCTCTTCCTGAATCTGACCCCACAAACGAGAAGTAAATTTTGGGTCTCGATCAGAAACTATCACAGCAGGGACACCATGCAGACGAACTATCCACTCCACATACAACTGAGCCATCTCAGCAACTTTATGTGTGGTTTTGAAAGGCAAGAAATGAGCAGATTTAGTAAGCCGATCAATCACCACCCAAACAACATCATAACCTCTCTTGGACTTAGGGAAACCAGTAACAAAGTCCATTGTGATCTTCTCCCACTTCCATTCTGGAATCTCAAGGGGATGAAGAAGACCGCCACGTCGTTGATGTTCAATCTTGACTTGCTGACATGTCAAGCACTTTGCCACAAACAAAGCTATATCATTCTTCATATTCTTCCACCAGAAACTTCGCTGTAGGTCCTTGTACATCTTGGTTGTGCCAGGGTGAATAGTGTACTTGGAACAATGAGCTTCGCTCAGAACCTTCTGTCTCAGATCACCAACATCAGGTATCCACAACCTTTGTCTAAAGCGGATAGCACCATCCACTCCGACAGAGAAGTCAGATCGCGGTTTCTCAGCTAAAGCTTTCAACTCTTCAAGCTCGGAACTCTCCAACTGTGCAGTCACAACATCTGAGATCCAGGTTGGTGTAACAGACAAACTGGCCATATGAACACACAACTTATCTTCATCCACTGAGTCAACAGGTTGAGGTTTCCAACTGGCAACAAGTTCGAGGTTTTCCCACACCGAACATCTCAGAGCAGCACAAACAGCATTCTTCTTGCGACTTAAAGCATCAGCTACAACATTTGCTTTTCCAAGATGATAAGTGATGGTGAATTGTAATCTTTAAGATACTCCATCCACCTATGTTGTCGCAAGTTCAGATCCTTCTGAGTCAACAGATATCTCAGACTCTTGTGATCAGAAAAGACTTCAAACTTTTCTCCATAGAGGTAGTGTCACCAGATCTTCAAAGCATGAACTATGGCATCCAACTCTAAATCATGCGTAGGCCAATTAGCTTCATTAGGCTTCAACTGTCAAGAAGCATAGGCGATCACCTTTCCGTCTTGCATCAGAACACACCCTAAGCCTTGTCAGGATGCATCAGTGTAAATGACATAAGGTATACCCTCAACAGGCAGAGCAAGCACAGGAGCAGAAGTCAGACTCATCTTCGACTTTTGAAAACTATCCTCACATTCAGGGGTCCATGTGAACTTAACTTCCTTCCGAGTCAGCTTGGTCAAAGGTAAAGCCAACTCAGAAAACCCTTTGATAAACTTCCGATAGTAACCAGCTAGACCAAGGAAACTACGGATTTCAGACGGGTTTCTCGGAGCACTCCATTTGGTCACAGCTTCCACCTTTGCAGGATCAACAGCTATGTGGCCGGCAGAAATCACATGACCAAGAAACATCACTTCCTTTATCCAGAACTCACATTTCGAGAATTTTGCATATAATTGATTTTCTCTCAATGTGTTGAGTACAATCCGCAAGTGTTCGCGATGTTGTTCCAACGTCTCGGAATAAACCAAAACGTCATCAATAAACACCACCACAAACTTGTCGAGGTATGGGCGGAATACTCGGTTCATCAGGTCCATAAACGCAACAGGGGCATTTGTCAAACCAAAAGGCATGACCAAGAATTCATAGTGCCCATAACGAGTTCTGAACGCTGTCATCAGAACATCATCATCCTTCACCCGCATCTGGTAGTAGCCACTCCGCAGATCCATCTTGGAGAACACTGTGGCTGACTTCAGCTGATCGAATAGGTCATCGATGCGTGGTAACGGATAACGATTCTTCACTGTCACCTGGTTGAGCATGCGGTAGTCCATACACATCCGCATCGAACCATCTTTCTTCTTCACAAACAGAACAGGGGCTCCCCAAGGCGAAACACTGGGGCGAATGAAACCCATGTCAAGAAGCTCTTCAAGCTGCTTCTTCAACTCCGCCAGTTCAGCAGGTGCCAAACGGTAAGGTGGCTTCGATATCAGTGAAGTTCCAGGTATGAGCTCGATGGAAAATTCCACCTCACGATTTGGTGGCAACCCGGGCAACTCCTCAGGAAAGACATCTGGGAAGTCCTTCACCACATCAACATGGTCTAGGGCAGGAGGTGTAGCTTCGAGAACTATGGAGGCTAGGAAGGCTCTACACCCTTGAGAGACGAGCTTTAGAGCTTTGATGGCAGAGATGACAAACTGTCGTTCTCCTCGCTTCTTGCCCTTGACACACACTCTTCCTTCATCAGGATGGAACAGACTAACCTTGGATTCCTCACAGAACAGAACATATTTAAACTTCTTCAACCAATCCATACCAAGGATGATGTCAAAGACAGTCATATCAAGCAACACAAAAACGGTGGGAAACATTATCCCGGATATACAGAGGTTCAGGGTAGGAGTTTGGAGATACGAGGAGTAGATTTTTCCACTAGGAGTTTTTACATCTAACACATGATCCATGAATTCAGATTCAATTTCAAGCATAGAGGCAAACTGGCTAGATATGAAGGTATTGGAGGAACCAGAGTCAAATAGAGCTTTTAAAGGATGCAAATTGAGGTGTAGTGTACCTTCAATTACTTCATTACCATCACCATCTTCTTCAGCATTGAGAGCAAACACTCTCCCATTCCGCCTCTCAGCTGGCGGACGTCTCAGATTCTGGTTGTTGTTGTTATTGTTGTTGTTGTTTCGCGGTGGAGGATTCTGTCTCGGCTGTTGTGGTTGCTGAGCAGGATTCTGCCCTTGCTGGAAACGAGGGCAGTTAGGTCGGATGTGCCCAACTTGGCCGCACTCATGGTAGGTTGGGGGAGGACGATTGCCAACACGAGCAGGTGCGTTGTTAACGGGACATCTTCCAGGAGGATGGTGGCGATTGCATCTGTTGTAGCGATCTCGACCACAGTTCTCATGCTGGTTCAGGTTCTTCCTTTTGTTGTTGTTGAAGCTACTAGAAGCCTGGAATCCCAGATATGACTCGATGGCGAGAGCTTTATCCACCATCTGCTGAAACGAGAGTGGCAACTGTGGAACAAGGCTTCGACCAACATGGTAGTTCAGGCCTTCCAAGAACAGGGTTGCTCTTCTATCAGCTCCAAGGTCGGTGGCGTAACGCTCCAGCAGCAGAAACTTCTGAACGTAGTTGGCCACACTCATGCTTCCTTGCTTGAGACTGTAAAACTCAGCCTCCTTCTTCCTTAGGAATGCGGGGCAGATGTACTTCTCTCTGAACAGCTTCAAGAACTGAGCCCACTCCATGGAGGAGGTGTCTCGGTTCGAGCAACTCCATTCCACCAGACACGCGCCGGTCCATCCAGCACGTACGTTGCAAACCGAACCTTCTGGTGAGGAGGGCAAGCCATACCCTCGAAGGTCCGATCCAGGGCCAGCACCCAGTCATCTGCTTTGTCCACCATGTTAGGCTCACTTTCACCCTTGAAGTAGGGTGGCTGCATCTTGATGAAGTCGGTGAGGGTGAACTCCCTCGGCTTGGTAGCAACAGCAGCTATGGTGTTGAGTTGTCCCATCATGGTGGAGGACAACAGTTGTCGCAGCATCGCCAGTTCTTGCTCAGGGGTGAAAGCAGGAACACCAGAGTTCGATTGATTCACAGCAGGTGTCCAGGAGTGTCGGGGTTGTCGGTGTTGGACTCCTGGTTTGAGTTGTCAAACAGGTCACCTCTCCTGAAATTAGGGTTAACTTATTAAATTTTCAGGAGTAAAGGATCATAGATGAGAGGGAAAAGAAATAGAGATGAGAAAAGGATAACTAGAATGCTATTGCCTAAAAGCATACTATTTCGGGAAGTTCGTATCGGCGCAGGCCAGGCCGGATCATATGGGCACGGGAGTCCCCGTATGCCAAGCTAGTGGGTCGGAGGAAAATCTTGCCAGCCCCCATGCCCTGATCCTTTCTAGACACCATTGCCTCAACTGCATGCCCTAATAGTCGCCAAAAGGCTCTGATACTATGTTGTAAAGAGGCGAGATCACCTCCTTACTAAAATTTAAAGGAAATACAACATCCACAAGTTTTAACAAAAAATGAGACTTTTGAGGATGGTTGCATAATAATCCAATTAAATAAGCATGATTCCAGATACATAATAAAATGTCAATAGCAGCGGAAAGAAAGGAATATCAAGCCTTCTAATGGCTTTATTGTTTATTACATCATTGCTTTCTAAAAGAAAAGATAAGATAGAACAGAGGATCTAGCTATAGCAACCTAGCCATCCTTCTTCGCAAGCAAACGAACACAGCAAGGAATCTTTCTTTAAGTCCTTCCTTCTCCTTGAATAGCTCCAACACCTGGGTGGTTGGGAAGGCACCCAGCAAAAGGGAAAACAAGGAAAAAGTATGTGTTATACTACTAATCTATGCAAGGCATAGAAAAGATTTAACAAGTAAACTAGTCAAGTATTTGGTGTAAGAGGATATCAAAGAGTATGAGGTTTTCATGAAAGAACTTGCCATTAACAAAGAAAATAAAGGATTTTAGCATGTTTATTAATATGTCTATCTAACTAAGTAGGGTTGAGGCACCTACCGAACCTCTAACCTTAGGTGAGGGAAGAATTATAAACATTTCCAAATCACCTACAAATTTTTAATGGGGAGAATAATAAACATTCCCCTAGGGTGATTTTATACATGCCCTCTATGGGTGGTTGTACAAAAGTACCACTACTTAAATTTAAATAGAACATTTAATTTCATGCTAATAAGAGACTTATGGCAAGAATAAGCAAAAGATATTCAACATGGCAATGGGGTATGAATACCCAAACAAGAGAGTATTATAACTGATATTTGAGGCATATAAGACAATTTAGGTTTCAAAGATATTCAATGGTTTAGATCAAATTAAACCTCATAGAAGAAATCTAGGTATTGGATTAAGTATTCCCAACTGATAGGTAGATGTACAACATGACTCATAACAAGCACATACTAATCCATACTAAACACATACCTTTGCCACAGGTGTCCTAAGTTCCCTTTTTCAAATCTTCTCACGAACTATAGACCCAAACTTCCTAATACATCATTTAATTCATTTATTAGAATTGCATGTATTCACTTAAAAGATTTAAAACCCTAATTTACTAACTTTTTGTACAAACTCTCGATTCAGACCTCAAAAACCTCATAATCGTCTTAGTTAGGTTTTCCTGATCAAAATAACATATAATATTGTATATTTTGGAAATATAGATTTTCAGGGTTAATTTTAGAGATTTTTAAGTTAATTAAATCGACATTAAAAACACTTTTTCGCAAACCTCAAAATCAAATCTCAAAAATATTTTTATTAGATAGATCTCGTTTTCCTGATTTCAAAACACTATTTATTTTTAAATTTTGACCAACGGATTAATTAATAAAAATTATTTGATTCTGACCAATGGTAGCTTGCCACGTAGGCAAAGCTAACCGCAGTCCGCGGTCGCGGGCGGCTGAGAGCGGCGACCCGCGTCTCAGGACCGCGCGCCACCGGTCGGGCGACCCGGCGCTTAAACAGAGAAAAAGATCGTCGTGTCCTTGGCGAGAAATCAAAAGAAGAAGAGGACGGAGGGGCAAAATGGTCAAAAGCCCATCGTCTTCAAGCTCGGTCGCGCGCGAGCTGCTAGCTCGACCGATTTGGGTAAAATCGCTATACTCGACCAAATCGCGCGTTCAGGTAGTCGAAAGAAAGAGCATAACGAGACGAACTCGAAGGTACCTTTAATTTGGACGGAGATGGAACAGGCAGAGAGCACTAGGTGCCGCAAGACAGGAGCAACCGGCGGCTCGTTGGTGGTGCAAACGTCGACGAAATCCCAAATTAGAGGCACGAACAGGTTGCTAAGGTGATTGCGGTTGTGAGGGTGTAGTTATTTATAGGCAAGGAACCCTAAACTAGGATGTGGGTAGGAGCAAAGGGAAGTGTCCGGCGGCTACTTTGGGCGTTTCTCAAATACGCGTTAAAGCTTGCAAAAGTTGGGATAATCTTGTGCGAAATCTCGCAAGGAAACCAACGCAACAAAAATCAAGGAAAATCGTTGAGTAAATCTCAAGTTATTGCGATTTTAAGAAAACGAAAAATCTAAGTCTGTTGCCTAATCCGACTCAAGGTAGAAGATGACCGCGCACCGTTGGATCGATGGACGCGGGTCCATCAAGCAACCTGGGCCGTTCGATCGCGCATTAGGTGAGGGAAATATCCCTCAGCAAAAGTCGATTAAAACCATTATATTTTAAATGTTTTTCTCTTTCTTATTTTGGAGGCTCAAACGTTGCCCAAAAATTATGAAAATTTATATTCTGACTTATTTCGACGCGTAGAATCCGAATATGGAGTTAGTTTTTCATTTTGAGAAAGTTTAATAGGTGAATTAATTAATATGTCATTTTCTCTCTCCTCCCTCAAACGAAGTGATAACATTATCTAAAATTAATGTAACTTCACCCTTAAGTCTTCTTAATGGTTTGAAACACGATTTTGCAATTATCTTCTTAAGTTGACATTATCTTTTTATTTATTAAATTAATTAGAACATTCTACACTCTTTCTCTCTCCTATTTTCCTATTTATTTATATATCATCCAAATTAGTTGCAAATTTGCACAGAGGCTTATTTTTATGTTTAGAATACGAATTTGAAGTTATTTCCCTGATTTGAGATCATTAAATATTTTATTTCTTTTTATTGGCTTATTTCCTATTTTCCTTTGATAATGTTATTAATATTTTTATTTTAAATAATACTTGACCCTTAAGTTACTCTTTACTCAAGGAAACGAATTAAACTATCAAATTATCATGATGGTTTCAAATTATCTTGTTTGTTACAAAATCTTTGTAATTATCTTCTTTACTCATATTTTCTCATATTTCCTTTACTTATTATATTTATCTTCTTTCTTTTATAAAATTCGGATTTCCTTCTTATTTCTTATATTCTAGGAAACACTAGAAGATTCTAGGACGAATTATTTTATCCCCTTTTTATATCTTAAGGTGAAATTGCATATTAAACCCCTTGTCTAAAACTAACTGAGTCATTTGTACATGAAACCTTGAAATAAGAATATATGGGAAATATTTAACCAATAACTATCTAAATTTCTTTTAAATCAAGACCAAGGACAAAAGGAACGAAAATGGAGATTAAAGCTTATATAAAAGAGTACAAAGAGGTACAAAGGAGTTTTCAGTATGTTACACTTGCTCTCATATTTTAAAAAGTAATTAAGGCTCTTGAGGAACTTATATTTCAATTTCAGTCCTTTTTGAATAATGTTAAAATTTTGTTTTTCTTTAAATTTGGACTAAAGTGCAAATTACCCAAGTTCAGGGGTTAACTTGCAAATTGCACATGATAAAATGTTCCTATGATGTTGAGACATCATAATAATTAATATGATGTAGTGGTATGGGTTCCACAAGCTTGGGCACCAAGATAGAGTTGTTGGACAATGTTTGTGCATTAAAACCTAGTTTTGGTGTAATGTGCAATTTACCCAAAACCTAGGGTTCAATATGCAAATTACCACTTCAATAAGGTCCCTAATGTTTCTTGGCATCATGTAGAGCAAAGAAAATGAGAGGTGTGCCTCATTTGAATTAAGTTGGAGGAGAGAGAATCTTGATATTAAAATAATCAAGATTTAAGCCCAATTGAAACCCTAATTCAATTTAATGCAATAAATAAATAAAATAATTGAAGGGGCCTTCAACCAAAATTAATATGGTTGGATTCATATGTTTGTGGACATACTTAAGCCTTGCAAAGGCACGAGAATATCCTAAGGAGGTGAAATTCCACTCACCATTATTATAAGAAAAAGAAATCCCACTCAAAAATGGATATTGATATTATAAGGGTTAAGGTGCTTAATTTCTTTTCCCTTTATTCTTGGATAATGGAAGGGATATCGGTGGTGATAGAGATGACTTTTCATACAAGAAACCAAGGGGAAGATGGTGGCAACAATTTTGGAATTTAAAAGACTTTTATAAAGTATTTTCTCTCTCATTGAATTTCTTATAAAAAGACCCTTTCCAAGCCAAATGAAAGGCTTTTCCGTTTCCACTTCTTCTCCTTGCTTGGAAAACGACGAAGGGAGTGTGGGAGGACCAGGAGGACGAACCCCAACCTGTTGGTAAGGTTCTTGACCCTTTTCACCTTGATTCCATGGTGGAAATCGAAAATAAATTATGGATTTCTTCTTATTTCGATCTCCTCTTCAACCCTAGCTAATCTTTTCAACCAAAAGCTTGAGGAAGAGCCTAGGGGGAGTTGCAAAAGCTTCATCCACCATTGTTGGCGTGATATTGGAGCTTTGGATCTCAATTGGAGGCGGGTTTTATAACTTGAAACCCTGATTTTGTTATTGCATTCAATTCCCCATCAAATAATGATCATTTCTCTATTTACAATCATTGATTTAGTTGATTAATGCTATCTCCATGGAAATCACAGTAGGTTTCATGGGTCTAGAGCTTGATGATGATGACATAATCATAAGCACACACCTCCCCAAATATCTAGACCAAACGGTTTCAATCAAATGTCCAAACGGTTTCACAAACTGTTTGGGAGCAAACGGTTTCAAACTGTTTGGAATGAAACAGTTTCACTAAACCGCATAGAAGCAAACGGTTTAAGACCCTTTGGTGATGTTGACCAGGGTTGACCATTTGGGTATTTGTTCATAATAAAATAGGTTAATGACCCATCAATTATTATTGATTAACTCCAATTGGTTCATGAGTTGAAGGTCCATCAATCACCTAAACCCTAATCGGGTTGAGTGCTGATTTCATAAGTGATTGAGTTTGAAACTTGGGTTGATTGACCCAAACGGTTTCAAAACCATTTGGGAATCACCCAAATGGTCTCAAGACCGTTTGGAGGTCAACCAAGACCGTTTGGAGGTCTAGGGTTGAGTATGGTTAGGTATTTAAAGATTCAAACATATGGTATAAACCCTAATCGGCTAAGTGTTGATTTTGCAATTGAATAAGTTGATGCTTTGGGTTGATTGACCCAAATGGTTTCAAAACCGTTTGGGGATCACCCAAACGGTCTCAAGACTGTTTGTTGATCACCCAACACCGTTTTGAGGTCTAGGGTTAGGTATGGTTGAGCAATTTAAGGTCCAAAGATATTAAGTTGAAGTATAATCAATTGTTGATTTGGTGACCAATCCTAGGATCCAAACCCTAATTGAATGACATAATTAATGATGATGTGATGGGAAAATGGTCTCAAGACCGTTTGGAGGTTATCCAAATGATCCCAAGACCATTTGGGGGTCACCCAAGACCGTTTAGAGGTCTAGGGTTGACTATGGTTAGGTGTTTGAAGATCTAAAGGTACTAAGTTGAAGTGCAATCAATGGCTGATTTGGTGATCAATCCAATGGTCCAAACCCTAATGGGTTGACTTGGATTTTGATGTTGACATGGGAAAATGGTCTCAAGACCGTTTGGAGGTCATACAAATGACCTCAAGACCGTTTGGGGTCAGGTCATGCCCAATTTGGATGAAGGTTCAATGGTTTCAAAGTAACCAATCTCACATTGATTAATGTTGAAGGATCAACGATTCCAAACCCTAAACCAATTGATTCAAACCCTAATTGATGATCAATTGAGGGTCAATTAAGGGTCAAATCAGTTGAAGGTTTACCTAATTAACTCAATTGAGGCATGGTGATAGGTCCATTTGATGAGTGATAACATGATTACAATCAATGAAGGAATCGATCTTGGAAACCCTAATTTAATTGGAATGGTTGAGACCCTTTTTGGTCCTTGCGGTTTTGAGGAGGTTTGGACCAAAAGGTCTCAAGACCGTTTGAGTCCAAACGGTCAAGACCGTTTGGGACCAAATGATCCCAAACCGTTTAGGTGCATGCGGTTTCAAAACCGGTTGAGTTCATGCAGTTTCAAAAGTCAACTTTGGGCAAACGGTCTTCACCACCTACTTTACTAAATGGTTTCAACCCCAGCTTTGGCAAACGGTCTCAGTGGTTTGTGCAAGACCGTTTGGAGGTCTAAACGGTCTTATACCATTTGGAGGCTTTTTGTGCAAGACCGTTTGGGGTCTATGTAGCCAAGAACGTTTGGTGGATAATCAACCAAAACCACATGAGTACTTAAAGAGGTCAAAGGACAAGTTGATCAATTGACTAATACATGATGTAATCAAATATGATTATAGTGTTTGTATCCTAATAAGATAGGGTGATTAGTACCCTTTAAATAATCAAGCATTAATGATCATGGTGATGATGACATAACCCATGATGTCAAATCTTCTTCAAGATTGAGTTGACTTAGCCTAATCAAGGTTGAAGTAAACATCATCTTATAGAGGATGAGAGAGAAAGGACTTCCTACATGAATGTTAATCATGTAATGGACTTCTATTATAGATGAATGTCTAATTAGGGTATGATCCATGATAGTGAGATCATGAAACCCTAATTATGAAGGATAATGAATCATAACCCTAACTGAGGGAATTAATGGAAGTAATCCCAATACATGATGATGGTATGATCCTAATTCATAGTGATGACATGACAAACCTTAATTCAAGGTACTTTGATTATCACTTCTACTTGGGGTGAATAGAAAACCCTAATTATGGGTTGTTGGTAATAAACCCTATTCTAGGGTGATGTAACGTGAATAGTAAACCTTAAATATGGAATGTTGGTAATAAACCCTAATCTAGGGTGAAGTGATGTGAATAGTAAACCCTAATTGTGGGTCATTGAATATAAACCCTAATTGAGGATGAATACATGATAAATCCTAATTGAGGGTAATGCTATGAGAATCCTTAATTAAGATTAATGTTATGAGAAACCTTAATCTAGGGTAATGTTATGTGAAACCCTAATTAAGAGTAATATTATGGAAACCCTGAAGAATGATGTGAAGTGAGACTTAAATCCAGGATGTCGCCATATAGAGATATGTGCAGCCATAGTCATGGTATAATGGCCAATATACTAAAGTAGCAAGTGGTATTTATAATCAAGTAAGATGAGGATGTCATAACCATGAAGGGTAAAGTTGATGAACTACATGAATGATAGTGTTGATACCCTAATGAATAAGGGTCTAAAGGACAAGATGATGCCTAGATCATTATATATCTAATTTCATGTATGTGTAACAATCCTATACATCTTACAAAGATAAGGATATGAAACTCTTAGGAGTGATGTACGCAATATTATACAATGGAGTGAATAACATCCTATGGGTTGAGATACTTAAAGTGGTTGATAATGATTTATTCTATATCAACAATGCCTAACCATTGGATAAGTCCATATCATTAAAGATAGTTGGACAATTCCAATGAGTAATATAAATACACCATATGAAGAAAGTAACAAGTTAGAGGATAAAGTATTAAGAGGGAAATACCTTAATATAAGGTTAGTTGATCTATTTAAGTAAGATGTAAATGAGAAGAAAGTGATACATTATGACATTATAGATATCACATTCAACATTTCAGGGTAGACATTCCTTGATGAACTTCTAATCCAATACCCTTGGATAAGAAACACATGGAGTGTGTAATATATATAATTGTTACAATAAAGATGTAATGAACTCAATGTACTTTGATAAATGTTGATTAATAAACCTTGAGAATGGGACTAAGCCAAATCAATGAGTGTGATGCAATCATACCATGACAAGGATGAGAAATGAACTCATACCTTGAATTGATAATCATTAATGATATATGATGAGAATATTGATCATAAGCAAATACTTATGATATTTTTAAATACTCCCAGAGGTGTGGAGCAATACATTAGGGTTGAACTAATAATGTGAGCATGAAACCCTAATTAAAGCATGATGGGAAACCCTAACCCTAATTTTGGGTAAAGGGAATGAAAAGCCCTAATTGATAGTTAACCCTAATCCTGATAAAGGATGGTGGTGTTACTAATGTTTCATATGATGTGAAAAATGACTTACATGACTGTTATCATGTCTATTAATCATGTAGACATCATGAGATGATGAACATATGAGCTATGACTTTCATATAATAAACATGTTGTATGGCCTTATGTGCCTAATCTTGTTGTTGCTTAGTAAAAGTAACAAAATGTGCACGAACCTTATGAGTTCCATGAGTAAGTTGTTGCCTAGTGAAGGGTGGCAAAACATTTAATAGGCTTTGAGAGCCATGTGAGATACTTGTGTAACAAGTATTATGCATACCTCGGTCTGAGGACCTGGAGGTAATGGTTACCTAACAAGTGGTAACAGTGATAGTGATGAATTGAGGGTATGAATACCCAAAGTTGATAAGTATGATAATGATGTAG
This sequence comes from Alisma plantago-aquatica, assembly GCA_963693085.1. Taxonomy (NCBI): domain Eukaryota; kingdom Viridiplantae; phylum Streptophyta; class Magnoliopsida; order Alismatales; family Alismataceae; genus Alisma; species Alisma plantago-aquatica. Next base: position 22,486,272 of record OY856410.1, read on the forward strand.
TTGAGGGATGTGAACTTCCAAAAGAAATGAAATGAGGGACTGAGATCCCAATGTCCTATAAGGACTGAGAAAGTGATTGGTGAAAATAGTACATGTTTCCTTATAGCATTTGTCAGAATAAGTTATGTTTGAGAACTTGACTGATGCTAAAAGAATATGCTAATGTACTTAATTAATTAAGTGAAATCATATCATGTAGAGCCCTGACCATAGATCCATCATCATCAGCAATAGGTGATGGTGAAACGAGTGCTCCGTGACAAAACCCGGAATGCATATTTTGAATATGTGGGGGTAATGGGCGAATATATCCTGACGTCCTAATGAGGGAATTGAGGAAAGGTAAATAACAAACCTCTCAATCCTTCATTACTTGCACCAGGATGGATGTATCACGAATCTCCCAAAGATTGGGACAGATGCAGTACACATCTCCCAATAATGTTAATGTCAGATCGATGGAGATAAAAATGAAATCTCACAATCGCGAAGAGAGTATAACACGCCACTGTAACTCTAATAGCGAAGTTGCCAGTATACCCTGGAAAGCTATATATATAGTAGAGATACAAGATATCTTGCATGTGATCTCGCGCTGATTGAGATAGGGGAGGTCTTGGTAGCCGTCTCTACCTTTGACCTTGTATGGTACCGATTTCGACTTCGCAATGGTCAGTTGGAGTATGAGCGGTATACCTCATCTCCTCAGGGCATAAATGTGATTATAAAATGTTATCAGCCGTATAGCATGTTTGCTTAAGGATTGAATATGGAAATTCATTGGCTGATGTTATATTTCTTTTGTGCATCCCTAGTCGATAAATGTTATTAATATCTCTTTACATTCAATGCAAGTAGATATGTGAATTATGAATCTACCATGAGTAGATACAATGCTCTCCTTAGGAAAAGATATTACTTTACTTTGTTTATTCAATGATTGATGATGTTGTTAATTTATAAGAACCCCTGTTTAGTTTTAATTATAGTAAAGTGCTATAACAATGTTTTGGCGGAGAGTTATATCTCCCGCCGGGGCAATTTACAATTGTCTCACCCCCCGTGGGATCCAATGTTTTTAGGTAAACACTGAAGAAGAAGCAGGAAACCTTTAGCAGAGAAAGAACAGCAGTAGTAGTATCAGGGACAGTAGTCATAACTCTGGTGGAGGCACTGGCTGCCAAGTGTTGTATAGTTAGAAAGTCCTATGTGTCGTATCTGTACTCTCAGGTCCTCGGAGTTTATAGTTAGTGTTTTAATGAATCGATCTGAGATTTTGTCTTGATGCCTCAAGGTTTTTATGTCGTATGTATATAATGTTGAATAGGGCAGCTGATGTTGTAATCCTCGAGAAAAGATAATACAGGTTGTGTACTAGTGGATCAGAATGTAAATATTATACTTTGGTTCTTAATGGAAGAGTTTCCTATGTTTGGATCTCTTTGCAAAAAGTTTTAATTTTTAGTGATTTTCAGTAATCCGCTGCAAATGACTCACTTCATCTTAATTAATCTTGTGTTTTATAAGTTGGATGCCACAATCCTTGTCCAAACAAGATACAAAAATGATATTAATAGCAGTTGTGTAACTCTATTATCAGCCCACTAGGTAGAGATAACTCATAGGTTCCTACGGCACTAGCGGCAACTCTTGCCCCATTAGCAACACATAGTTCAACCTCGTCTTTCCCTAAAGGCCTACTTCTTTTCATATCCTTCACATTTGAACAAATGTGTGATCCACATCCGGTATCAAGTCCCCATGATGAAGAAGTAGTAAAGTTAATCTCTATCACGTATACACCTGAAGTACAAGTCTCTATCTCTTGCTTCATCTTTCGTGATTCCTTCAATCCTCTCCATGTTTTGAGAGTATAAGACATGGATTTCAGCTTGGCGAGAGAACCCTTCTCTCCCTTGCCTTTGTCCTTGGATTCCATTCCACTAATCACTATCATGGAACTATCCTTCTTCTTATCAGCTTCAAACAATGCCTTAAGTGTACATAGAGCGGATTCTAAGGCCACTGGTATCTTAGGATTGTGCAGAACACTTCTCACAACCCTTAACCAGTTATGGAAATTTATCTCAATTAATTTGCCTGATTTAAAAGATGATTTCTTTGCCATTTGATTCTACAAGTGAAAACATTTGCATTTTATCAAAAACTCCTTTTTGATTTGATTTTATTTGAATAAATTTGACGATATTTAATTAGGTCTTTAATTAATTATCACTCCCACTATTTTGATCAAATTGATAACCCTCACCATCAATTCAGAAGATTGCAGCGTACAACCTTCTAGTGGGTCAAGATCCTAATTTCCTCTCAGTCATGGACCAGCTAGGGTTGTCACTCACAACTAGATTCTTTCAAGTAGGCAACTTTTGCCAATTGCATCCTATGCAACTCTTGAAATATGTCATGAAAAACTCCTTGCCATGATCACCTCCATGCCTCAAGGTGCTTGATCCAATCAAGGTCACCTTGTTAAGTCTGACCCAAAAGCCAACACAATGAATATGCACCCTGCTAGGGCAGACCCACATATTCACCAACACACTTTCGCGAGATAGACAGTGCACCACGCTAGGGCGTGCCTACACTTAATTGATCAAGTTTTTCATGTGTGATTCTTTTGGAAGGCATCTAAAACTTAATATTTATTGAGAGGTTTAGTTTTTATATACATATACATATACAATCACCGCAATAAATAGTATGTATCATATCCATGCTATATCCCACAAGAAAACATGTGAAGTGATAAAGCGATGATCATGGCCATCCTATTGTAATTCCTTAAGCCACAAGGAATTACGGTCATCTAGGTCTACATCATATGCAACAACCTATAGAAGATGAAGTCATGTGCTGTAGCCGTTCCGAGTTGATCATCTCATCCCATGACCGATTGGCTCACCTCCCGACCGGTTGGTTGGGTGTCACCAGTCGATCGTCTGGCTCCTCTAGCCAATCAGTTCGTCTGGTCGTCGTACACTTTGTCAGGCCACCAGCCACTCGTCTCGGTCCACCAACTGATCGTCTCACTCCATGAGACAGTCGTCTCGATCCTCCAGTCGCTCATCTGGGTGCCCACCGTTCTTCGACATAACAGGAAATAAACTATCCTATTTTACATATTACTTTGGGAAACCCCAAGTTAGATTCGGGGGAGCAAAGGTAGAAGAGAAAGCTTGAGTTATCTTGAGTTATATCGGGAATAGGAGAAGGGACTCGGTATGCAGATTGAGATGCAAACAACCACAACCAACCATGCACACATAGGGGTTTATAGGCCATAATCGCGCTACACATCCACCAAAAATCGATTTAAGGTGACACATATCGATTGCATATATATACCGTATCATATATGTATATTGGGATTTGTGGATTTAAATTGGACATGTATATAAGCCAGTTAAATATTTGCATCGCATGCAATAAATAAAAGGCATAAAACAAAAAATTGATCATATCAATTAATCCTAAAACATAGAACATTGACGTGGCTCTGATACCGTTGTTGGGTTTTGTGGGACAGAGAAGACAACGGAAACAAAACAAATCTCACCACAACACCATAACCAGCAAATCGCATCAATGACTATGAGATAGGAAAGATGGTTTTAGCGAGGAGTACCTGGTCCCGAGGCTTGCTTAATGGCAATACCTCATAGCTAATGTGGTCTTCAACCACCTAGTCTTGGATAGTGTCTGTGCAGCTCCTGCCTCCTGACCGAGACTGCGGTTGACTGTTGTCCTCCTGAGTGGTAGAAACCTCCCGCCTCTACAGATAGTCCACACAGACCACTGGGAACTCTAGTCATCTTGTTCTAAAGGACACCAAAAGGAGTCATCCCCTTCTGTCGACGTACTAGTCACTGGCACACTCTCCCACCACTAGTTATCATACTACAATTGTCTTTCCCTTATTGTGCCTCCCTAGTCAGGTAGCACTTGCTTGGGCTCTCTCGGTTACCAGAACTAGAGATGACAACTTTGCAGAGCAACTGATATTCTGAGTTGTACTTTTTTATAAGCCCCAGTACCCCTCTATATATAGGAGGGGCTAGGGTCAGGGTTCTCAGCCCCAGGTAATGCGGGACTAAAGTGGGAGTAGAAGGGTCCAAAATTTCCACGAACTGATTGCACTGCGGCAGGCGAACCGGTCATTTCACAAACGAACTGGTCGGTTCACCCAGTGAACCGGTCGTTTCACATTCCTGACTAGCATGCAATTGACTTTCCTCTTTTATTTCCAATTAATCCAAAGATCAACTCTTGTCCCAATCGAATTGTACAAGTGAAATGAAAATCTTTTCTCACAAACTGGGACAACCCTACCTCATTCATCTGGTCCAGCTGAGCCAGTCGGTTCACCAAGGTGAACCAGTCGTCTTACTGACCATGAGCCGATGGTTCACCCAGTGAACCATTCGGTTGGTGGTCCAGGTTGTGCATAAATCAGTCATGCAATTCTCAATCAATCTGACACTCTAATCAATTGGTTCAACACTTGAACACTATGATTCTGAGTCAAGTCAATTGATTGAATGTTTAATTGAGTACCTAAACACTTTAGTAATCAATCTAAACATCATTTGTGGAAAAACTCCTCTTGTAGGTTAATCCTATGTGTGTGACCATATGGTCCCATTTCACGTTGGCAGTGAAAGTCCATAACTACTTATGACTTCACAAGCAAAGAGCGGTGCCTAGTCGCACATCAGTTGTAACATCCCTGACCTAGGTTATGCTTTAACCCTAGGAGTTTTGATTAAGAAAGATGGTTATATGCTTAATCTTATTTGGTAAAAAGTAATTAAGGCTCAAAAGGAGCTTATGTTTCAATTTTGGTCCTGATTGAATAATGTTGAAGCAATGTTCGCTTATTTTGGACTAATGTGCAAATTACCTAAATTAAGGGATTAACTTGCAAATGTTACATAAAAATATGTTCCTATGATTTTGAGACATCATAAGAATGAATATGATGTAGTGGTATGGTTTCCACAAGCTTGGGCACCAAGATAAAGCTTGTAGAGCAATGTTTGTGCATTAAAACCTAGTTTTGGTGTAAAGTCCAATTTACCCAAAACTTAGGGTTCAATATGCAAATTACCACTTCAATAAGGTCCCTAATGTTTCTTGACATCATTTAGAGCAAATAAAATGAGAGGGGCGCCTCATTTGAATTAAGTTGGAGGAGAGAGAATCTTGATATTAAAATAATCAAGATTTAAGCCTAATTGAAACCCTAATTCGATTTAATGCAAAAATAAATAAAATAATTTGAAGGACCTTCAACCAAAATTAATATGGTTGGATTCATATGTGTGTGGACGAGCTTAAGCCTTGCAAAGGCACGAGCATATCCTAAGGAGGTGAAATTCCACTCACCATTATTATAAGAAAAAGAAATTCCACTCAAAAATGGATATTAATATTATAAGGGTTAAAGTGCTTAATTTCTTTTCCCTTTATCCTTGGATAATGGAAGGGAGCTCCGTGGGGATAGATATGCCTTTGTATACAAGAAACCAAGGGGGAGAATGTGGCAATAATTTTGGAATTAAAAGACTTTTATAAAGTATTTTCTCTCTCATTGAATTTCTTATAAAAATACCTTTTCCTAGCCCAAACAAAGGCTTTTTCGACCCCACTTCTTCTCTTTGCTTGGAAACTGACCAATGGAGCTAGGGAGGACCTGGAGGACGACCCCCAACCTGTTGGTAAGGTTTTTGATCCCTTTCACCTTGATTCCATGGTGGAAATCAAAAATAAATCATTGATTTCTTCTTATTTCGATCTCCTCTTCAACCCTAGCCAATCTTTTCAACCAAAATCTTGAGGACGAGCCTAAGGGGAGTTGCAAAAGCTTCATCCACCATTTTTGTCATGAGCTTGTAGCTTTTTATCTCACTTGGAGGTGGGTTTTATAACTTGAAACCCTAATTTTGTTATTGCATTCCATTCCCCATCAAATAATGATCATTTCTCTATTTACAATCATTGATTTGGTTGATTGATGCTATCTCCATGGAAATCACAGCAAGTTTTGTGGGTCTAGAGCTTGATGATGATGACATCATCATAAACGCACACCTCCCCAAATATCTAGACCAAACGGTTTCAATCAAATGTCCAAACGGTTTCACAAACCGTTTGGGAGCAAACAGTTTCAAACCGTTTGGAATGAAACAGTTTCACTAAACCGCATCGAAGCAAATGGTTTGAGACCGTTTGGTGATGTTGAACAGGGTTGACCATTTGGAGATTTGTTCATAATGAACTATGTTAATGACCCATCAATTATTATTGATTAACTCCAATTGGTTCATGAGTTGAAGGTCCATCAATCACCTAAACCCTAATCAGGTTGAGTGTTGATTTCATAAGTGATTGAGTTTGAAACTTGGGTTGATTGACCCAAACAGTTTCAAAACCATTTGGGAATCACCCAAATAGTCTCAAGATCGTTTGGAGGTCATCCAAACGACCTCAAGACCATTTGGGGTCAGGTCATGCCCAATTTGGATGAAGGTTCAATGGTTTCAAAGTAACCAATCTCGCATTGATTAATGTTGAAGGATCAACGATTCCAAACCCTAAACCAATTGATTAAAACCCTAATTGATGATCAATTGAGGGTCAAATCAGTTGAAGGTTGACCTAATTAACTCAATTGAGGTATGGTGATAGGTCCATTTGATGAATGATAACATGATTACAATCAATGAAGGAATCGATCTTGGAAACCCTAATTTAATTAGAATGGTTAAGACCCTTTTTGGTCCTTACAGTTTTGAGGAGGTTTGGACCAAACGGTCTCAAGACCGTTTGGGACCATACGATCCCAAACCGTTTAGGTGCATGCGGTTTCAAAACCGGTTGAGTTCATGCGGTTTCAAAAGTCAACTTTGGGCAAACGGTCTTCACCACCTACTTTACTAAACGGTTTCAACCTCATCTTTAGCAAATGGTCTCAGTGGTTTGTGCAAGACCGTTTGGATGTCTAAACGGTCTTAGACCATTTGGAGGCTTTTTGTGCCAGACTGTTTGGGGTCTATGTAACCAAGACCATTTGGTGGATAATCAACCAAAACCGCATGAGTACTTAAAGAGGTCAAAGGACAAGTTGATCAATTGACTAATACATGATGTAATAAAAGATGATTATAGTGTTTGTATCCTAATAAGATAGGGTGATTAGTACCCTTTAAATAATCAAGCATTAATGATCATGGTGATGATGACATAACCCATGATGTCAATTCTTCTTCAAGATTGAGTTGACATAGCCTAATCAAGGCTGAAGTAAACATCATCTTATAAAGGGTGAGAGATAAAGGACTTCCTACATGAATGTTAATCATGTAATGGACTTCTATTATAGAAGAATGTCTAATAAGGATATGATACATGATAGTGAGATCATGAAACCCTAATTATGAAGGATAATGAATCATAACCCTAACTGAGGGAATTAATGGAAGTAATCCCAATACATGATGATGGTATGATCCTAATTCATAGTGATGACATGACAAACCTTAATTCAAAGTACTTTGATGATCACTCCTACTTGGGGTGAATAGTAAACCCTAATTATGGGTTGTTGGTAATAAACCCTATTCTAGGGTGATGTAATGTGAATAGTAAACCTTAAATATGGAATGTTGGTAATAAACCCTAATTTAGGGTGAAGTGATGTGAATAGTAAACCCTAATCTAGGGTGAAGTGATGTGAATAGTAAACCCTAATCGTGGGTCATTGAATATATACCCTAATTGAGGGTAAATCCATGATAAATCCTAATTGAGGGTAATGCTATGAGAATCCTTAATGAAGATTAATATTATGAGAAACCTTAATCTAGGGTAATGTTATGTGAAACCCTAATTAAGAGTAATATTATGGAAACCCTAAAGAATGATGTGAAGTGAGACTTAAATCCAGAATGTTGCCATATAGTGATATGTGCATCCATAGTCATAGTATAATGGCCAATATACTAAAGTAGGAAGTTGTAACACCCCTGACCTGGGTTATGCTTAGGGTTGTAAATGGGTACGGGTAGACCCGCGGACCCGCAAATCCGGACCCTTAAAAAACCCGTCATGGGTCTAATTTTTTATACCCGCATGCCCTTGGACCCGTATACCCTTGGACCCGCATATAAGCGGGTCCAATAATGGGTATGCTTGGACCCAGACCCGCTAGACCCGTGTACCCGCTATACATAAGTAACTACTTAAATAATATGTATATATATATTATACTTTAGTAGTCTAACTAATGTAATTCTTGAGATTATATCCTACTCTAACCACAATAAGGTTGAGACTAGTCATACAATTAATAATTAACTATTCCAGTTACAATAATGAACATCATATGTGAACTTAAAATCAAAATGTCTACTAATTTACATTACTTTCTACATAGGTTAAACGTTATGATGATGACTACAGATATGTAAATAATTAACTCAATTAATGTTAATGTATAAAACATAGCATTATCTAATATAACTATTGCATGTTAATATACTATATAATAACAATATCTTGTTACATTAAAATGTATAGAACATAATAATTTCTCTTACATAAAGAATATGATGTTTTATAGAACCGCTTACCTGCATACCCGCACCGCATACCCACTATAATTGCGGGTACGGGTATGGTGCGGGTCCAGGTTTTGTATTATGCGGGTCTAGAACTAAAACCGGACCTGCTAAATTAGATGGGTATGGGAATGGGTATGGCCAGACCCGCACCGTACCCGCACCGTTTACACCCCTAGTTATGCTTAAACCTAGATGATTTGCCTAATAAGGTTGATCATATGCTTAATCTTATCTTGTGAAAAGTAATTAGGGCTCATGAGGAACTTATGTTTCAATTTTGGTCCTGTTTAAACAATATTGAAACATTGTTTTGTTAATTTTGGACTAAAATGCAAATTACCCAAGTTGAGGGGTTAACTTGCAAATTGCACATGATAAAATGTTCCTCTGATGTTGAGACATCATAATAATTAATATGATGTAGTGGTATGGTTTCTACAAGCTTGGGCACCAAGATAAAGCTTGTAGAGCAATCCTTGTGCATTAAAACCTAGTTTTGGTGTAATGTGCAATTTACCCAAAACCTAGGGTGAAATATGTAATTTACCACTTCAATAAGGTCCCTAATGCTTCTTGGAAACATTTGGAGTAAATAAAATGAGAGGGGCGCCTCATTTGAATTAAGTTGGAGGAGAGAGAATCTTGATATTAAAATAATCAAGATTTAAGCCTAAGTGAAACCCTAATTCAATTTAGGGCAAAAATAAATATATTAATTAAAGGTCTTTCAACCAAAATTAAAATGGTTGGATTCAGATGAGTGTGGAAATCCTTGATATATTCAAGGATCACGAAATATCCCAAGGAGGTGAAAACTCCACTCACCATTATTATAAGAAAAAGAATTTCCACCCAAAAATGGATATTACTATTATAAGGGTTAAGATGCTTAATTCCTTTTCCATTAATTCTTGGATAATGAAGAGGTTTTGCAAGATAATTAAGATGGCTTCGTGGCCAAGAAATGGAGGGGGATTTGGTGGAAATTATTTTGGAATTTAAAGAAAATAATCCTATTTTCTCTTTCCTTGAAAATCCCTTATGTATATCTTTTTCCAATACACATAAGGATCGTTTCCTTAGTATTCCTTTTCTCACCTTGCTTTGGCCGACCAAAGGAGAGCTCAGGAGCAGGAAAAGGATGAATCTAACCTGTTGGTAAGGTTTTGATCATCTTCTACCTCAGATTCATGGTGAAAACCCTAAATCAATGCTTGATTATTGGTTTTCTTCACCTGATTTCCAATTCTAGCCAACTTGTTCATCCAAAAGCTCAAGGACGAACCTTGGACAGTTGTTGTAACTTCATCCACCATTAGATCCATGGATCTTGGAGCTTGGGATTAGTTCTAGAGGTGGGTTTTATAACTCAAACCCTTAAGCATTAGTATTGCACTTCTTTCTTTAATAATCGTTGGTTACTTTTCTTCTTTTGATACTCTTTTGAGTTCTTGCTAAAACTTCCGTGAAGAACAACAACTGTTCTTGGATACATGAAGGAAGAAGATTATGAAATCACCTTAGATGATTATCCAAAGAACTACTTTACCAAACAGTTTCCTTTTTGTTGCTCAAACGGTTTCCCAAACCGTTTGGGAGCAAACAGTTTCAAACCGTTTGGAATGAAATGGTTTCATCAAACCGCATGGAGGGAAATAGTTTCAAACCATTTGATGGCATTGACCAAGGGTTGACCATTTGGAGAACTGTTGAAAATAATATAGGTTAATGACCCATCAATTATTATTGATTAACTCCAATTGGTTCATGAATTGAAGGTCCATCAAATACCTAAACCCTAATTGAGTTGAGTGCTGATTTCATAAGTGGTTGAGTATGAAACTTGGGTTGATTGACCCAAACGGTTTCAAAACTATTTGGGGATCACCCAAACAGTCTCAAGACCGTTTGGTGATCACCCAAGACCATTTGGAGGCCTAGGGTTAGATATGGTTAAGCAATTGAAGATCCAAAGATACTAAGTTGAAGTGTAATCAATTGTTGATTTGGTGATCAATCCAATGATCCAAACCCTAATTGGTTGACTTGGATTTTGATGTTGACATAGGCAAATGGTCTCAAGACCATTTGGAGGACATCCAAACGACCTCAAGACCGTTTGGGTTCAGGTCATGTCCAATTTGGATGATGGTCCAATAGTTTTAAAGTAACTAGTCACACATTGATTATTGTTGAAGGATCATCGATTCCAAACCCTAATCCAATTGATTCAAACCCTAATGGATGACCAATTGAGGGTCAATTGAGGGTCAAATCAGTTGAAGGTTGACCTATTTAACTCAATTGAAGTATGATGATAGGTCCAATTGATGATTGGTTACATGAATTCAATGATTGAAGGAATCAACATTGGAAACCCTAATTCAATTTGATTGGTTGAGACCATATTTGGTCCATGCAGTTTTGAGGAGGTTTGGACCAAACGGTCTCAAGACCATTTGGGACCAAACGATCCCAAACCGATTGAGCTCATGCGGTTTCAAAAAGGTACTTTAGCAAATGATTTCAAGTGACCAACTTTAGCAAACGATCTTGAAGGTCACCTTTAGCAAACGATCTTGAGGGTTACCTTTATCAAACGATCTTGAAGGTCACCTTTAGCAAATGATCTTGAAGGTCACCTTTAGCAAACAATCTTGAGGGTCACCTTTAGCAAACGGTTTTAAGGGTCACCTTTGGCAAATGATTTCAACCTCAACTTTACCAAACGGTTTCAAATATGTAACCAAGACCGTTTGGAGGTTTATTGAGCAAGACCGTTTGAGGTCTGATTGGTCAAAGCCATTTTAGGTCTAAGTGACCAAGACCGTTTGAGGCCTAAGTGACTAAGACCCTTTTGAAGTTCAAATTGGTTAAACCCTTTGGACACCTAATATGATCAAGGGTCAATTAGATAATTGATTATTAATGATGTAGATCAATGATGATTATGAAGGTTAACCCTAGCTCTGTGTACTCAAGTGAAGAGTTGACCTAGATTAATCTTGGATTATTTATCACCCTAAAGAGGATGAGAGGGAGAGAGAATGGGAGAGATGATGGCTTATTTAATAAACCCTAATTCTCTCATTATGAACAAACATGTAATCAGGATTTGATCCATATTATGAGATCATGAAATCCTCATTGAAATGATTGATGTACCTTGATCCTAATTTAGGGCAAGGTTATGTGAAACCCTAATTTAAGGGCAAAGCTCAGTGAGACCATAATCTAGGGTGATGATGTAACCCTAACTTAGTGTAACAATGTAAGAAGCCCTAATTTAATGGGAATTGTACATCCTAACCCTAATTTGGGTATGAGACAAGAGAAACCCTACTTGGATGTGAATAGTAAACATTAATTCCTAAAATGGGGTAAATGTGCAGGAAACCCTAATATAGGGTAGTGCTATTAATTATAGGTGAAGTCCTATCACTGGGTGATGTGTTGTGAAATCTTAATTTCACATAATACTAGGTGAAACCCTGATATAGAATGATGTTATGTGAAGCTCTAATGAAGAGTGAGTCTAGGTAAAATCCATATATATGTAAGATGCTAAGTGAACTCAAATTATAATTGTGGAGATCCTATTCTTATTAATGGAATAGTGATTCATGTATTGACAAATGAAATACCTAGAGGGGTTGATTATGGATATCCTTACATTAATAGTTCCTGACTCAAGGGTGAGTCCATATAATTGGCAATGATTGTATCTTCTAAATAGATGAACCATGACCAATACATTGCATGATGAATGTGATAACCTAGTGCATAAAGTATTAGGATGGGGAATACCCTAATACAAGCTAAATGGATAAACTCAAGTAAGATGAAGGTGTTGAGGGAAGTGATACTTTAAAATATGATAGATATCACATCCAACACCCCAATTTTGGTATACCTTGATATGATATAAGTCCATTATAATTGGAATGGATGACACATGAAGTGTGTCACGCCAATTGTTACATTGAGATGTAATGCACCTTGATGAATGTAGGCTAACATGCCTTATGAAAGGGTTGATTCAAATCAATAAACTATGATACAATCATATTCTGATAAAGATGAGATAGAAACTCATACTTTGTGTTGATAATACATTCAATGATGAATGATGAGAATAAATAAGTATGTTTGAATACTTATGATGTCAATATTGGCTTCTAGTTGTGAGAAGCAATGAAATAAGACTGATCATTAATACTATGATCTTAAGAACCCAAGTGGTTATTTATGGAAAACCCTAATGAAGGGTGCTGATATAAAAAGAGATACCATGAACCCTAAAGAGGGAATAGTGGTATTACTTAGTGTTGTATGATACTGATATGAAAGTATTATAATTGTTATCATGAATACTAATCATGCAGGAATGATGAAATGAAGAGCATAGCCAGGTATGGGATATGATACTTTGTTTATTGAGAATGTTTATAGGCTTTATAAGCCTTCATATGCTTTGTGTAGTATGAATCATTGAGCTTTGTGTACTATGTACAATACATTGTGTAGCAAGAATTATGATGTCCTTGGTCAATTGATATGAAGGTATTAAGTTACCTAATAAATGGTAATAAGTATCCTATGGTGAGTTATGGGTTCAAATACCTAGATGCTATAATCATGATGATGAGCTTGTTAAGAAGTGGAATTGTACTTGGTGAGTTAAGGGATTAAGATCCCAATACTTTGTGAAAAGAGTATGGCTACAGGCCATGACTCCACAATGACAATGCCAGGCATTAGATATATGATCTAAGCCTGAAGAGAGTTAATGTTGTGGTAATGATTTTGTAGTGAATAAATGTTATACATGTTCTTTATATTCCTTAATGGATAAGTGACATGTTTCTCTTTCAAGTTATAGCTGCAATGTTTTAGATAAGAATAATATTCTAATTTGTTAGACATTGAATTAACTGCTGTCAAACAAATATGACTCCTCTGTTCATATTTATCTTCTTAAGCTGCAATAATAATGTTACTGGCGGAGAGTTATATCTCTCACTGGGACAATTTACAATTGTCTCACCCCCGTGGGAACTACATTTTAAGGTGGTCGCGGACGAGGAGACATGAATCCTACAGTAAGAGAAGAACAACAACAGCAGCAACAGGGACAACAGTGAAGTCTCAAGTGGAGACACTGGTTGTTATGCCTTGTATAGATGTGGATAGAGTCCTATGTGTCGTCTCTGTACTCTCAGGTCCTCGGAGTTGTAGTTAGTGCTTTCGAGATTTTGGCTCAGTGCCTTGAGATTTTCATATTGCCTGTGTTTAGTTTAACAGGGCAGCTGATGCTTGTAATTCACAGAATGAGATGATACTAGATATGTACTTTTGAAAAACAAAATGTAAATGTGTTACTTTTGTTCTATGTGAGAAATTTTTCATTTGATGGACCCCTTGATAAAAAGGTTTTAATTTTTAGTGATTTTCGGTAATCCACTATTTAGAGAACGCTTCTGCATTAGTTAATTATGTTTTTATGAGTTGGATGCCACAGAAGTGGTATTTATAATCAAGTAAGATGAGGATGTTATAACCATGAAAGGTAAAGTTGATGAACTACATGAATGATAGTGTTGATACCCTAATGAATAAGGGTCTAAAGGACAAGATGATGCCTAGATCATTATATATCTAATTTCATGTATGTGTAACAATCCTATACATCTTACAAAGATAAGGATATGAAACTCTTAGGAGTGATGTACGCAATATTATACAATGGAGTGAATAACATCCTATGGGTTGAGATACCTAAAGTGGTTGATAATGATTTATTCTATATCAACAATGCCTAACCATTGGATATGTCCATATCATTAAAGATAGTTGGACAATTCCAATGAGTAATATATATACACCATATGAAGAAAGTAACAAGTTAGAGGATAAAGTATTAAGTGGGAAATACCTTAATACAAGGTTAGTTGATCTATTTAAGTAAGATGTAAATGAGAAAAAAGTGATACATTATGACATGATAGATATCACATTCAGCATTTCAGGGTATACATTCCTTGACGAACCTCTAATCCAATATCCTTGGATAAGAAACACATGGAGTGTGTAATATATATAATTGTTACAATAAAGATGTAATGAACTCAATGTACTTTGATAAATGTTGATTAATAAACCTTGAGAATGGGACTAAGCCAAATCAATGAGTGTGATGCAATCATACCATGACAAGGATGAGAAATGAACTCATACCTTGAATTGATAATCATTAATGATATATGATGAGAATATTGATCATAAGCAAATACTTATGATATCTTTAAATACTTCCAGAGGTGTGGAGAAATACATTAGGGTTGAACTAATAATGTGAGCATGAAACCCTAATTAAAGCATGATGGGAAACCCTAACCCTAATTTTGGGTAAAGGGAATGAAAAGCCCTAATTGATAGATAACCCTAATCCTCATAAAGGATGGTGGTGTTACTAATGTTTCATATGATGTGACAAATGACTTACATGACTGTTATCATGTCTATTAAGCATGTAGACATCATGAGATGATGAACATATGAGCTATGACTTTCATATAATAAACATGTTGTATGGCCTTATGTGCCTAATGTTGTTGTTGCTTAGTAAAAGTAACAAAATGTGCATGAACCTTATGAGCTCCATGAGTAAGTTGTTGCCTAGTGAAGGGTGGCAAAACATTTAATAGGCTTTGAGAGCCATGTGAGATACTTGTGTAACAAGTATTATGCATACCTCGGTCTGAGGACCTGGAGGTAATGGTTACCTAACAAGTGGTAACAATGATAGTGATGAATTGAGGGTATGAATACCCAAAGTTGATAAGTATGATAATGATGTAGTTGAGGGATGTGAACTTCCAAAAGAAATGAAATGAGGGACTGAGATCCCAATGTCCTATAAGGACTGAGAAAGTGATTGGTGAAAATAATACATGTTTCCTTATAACATTTGTCTAAATAAGTTATGTTTGAGAACTTGACTGATGCTAAAATAATATGCTAATGTACTTATTTAATTAAGTGAAATCATATCATGTAGAGCTCTGACCATAGATCCATCATCGTCAGCAATAGGTGATGGTGAAACGGGTGCTTCGCGACAAAACTCGGAACACATATTTTGAATATGTGGGGGTAATGGGCGAATATATCCTGACGTCCTAATGAGGGAATTGAGGAAAGGTAAATAACAAACCTCTCAATCCTTAATTACTTGCACCGGGATGGATGTGTCACGAATCTCCCGAAGATTGGGACAGATGCAGTACACATCTCCCAATAATGTCAATGCCGGATCGATGGAGATAAACATGAAATCTCACGATCACGAAGAGAGTGCAACATGCCACTGTAACTCTAATAGCAAAGTTTCTAGTATACCCTGGAAAGCTATATATATAGCAGAGACACAAGATGTCCTGCATGTGATCTCGCGCTGAACGAGATATGGGAGGTCTTGGTAGCCGGCTCTACCTTTGACCTTGTATGGTACCAATTTCGACTTTGCAATGGTCGGTTGGAGTACGGGCGGTATACCTCATCTCCTCAGGGCATACATGTGATTGTAAAATGTAATCAGCCGTATAGCATGTTTGCTTAAGGATTGAATACGAAAATTCATTGGCTAATGTTATATTTCTTTTGTGCATCCCTAGTCGATAAATGTTATTCATATCTCTTTACATTCAATGCAAGTAGATATGTGAATTATGAATCTACCATGAGTAGATACAATGTTCTCCTTAGGAAAAGATATTACTTTACTATGTTTATTCAATGATTAATGCTACTGTTAATTTATAAGAACTCCTGTTTAGTTTTAATTATAGTAACCTGCTATAACAATGTTTTGGCAGAGAGTTATATCTCCCGCTGGGGCAATTTACAATTGTCTCACCCCCGTGGGATCCAATGTTTTTAGGTAAACGCAAAAGAAGAAGCAGGAAACCTTTAGCAGAGAAAGAATAGCAGCAACAATATCAGGGACAACAGTGATAACTCATGTGGAGGCACTGGCTGTCAAGTGTTGTATAGTTAGAAAGTCCTATGTGTCGTCTCTGTACTCTCAGGTCCTCAGAGTATATAGTTAGTGTTTTAATGAATCGATCTGAGATTTTGTCTTGATGCCTTGAGGTTTTTATGTCGTCTGTATATAATGTTGAATAGGGCAGCTGATGTTGTAATCCTCGAGAAAAGATAGTACAGGTTGTGTACTAGTGGATCAGAATGTAAATATTATACTTTGGTTCTTAATGGAAGAGTTTCCTATGTTTGGATCTCTTTGCAAAAACTTCTAATTTTTTAGTGATTTTCAGTAATCCACTGCAAATGATTCGCTTCCGCTTAATTAATCTTGTATTTTATAAGTTGGATGCCACATCAGTGCTACCCAAGTGAAAAGGAAAGTTGGAGAACAACTTTTAACCTACAATCTGTAATTGGTGTTACAGTAAATGTATAGTTCCTTTGTCACTAATATCCAGTAATGAACTTGAGGCATGGACATGTCATCCTCTACAAACATTCAATCCATGTTTCTTGATCCAGAGTAGACTGTCTGAGATATTTGTAAGCTTCATGTCACACATTGACTCACAAGCGCATGGCCATACTTTTCTCAGTCTCACTCATCAAGTGCCAGGATATCATACTCTCTTAGGAGTGACAAATCCCATATCTATCACTCACAGTCAAAACCCCACGTGTCAAAGTCACCCAATCATCACCTTTATAACAATCTATATTTCAAGACTGTGTTTGATGATGTCAAAGTGTACATGACTAACCAAGCATGATTTCCATGCATCACTTTTATGGTGGATCTGTCCGATACACTGTTATCTAATATGTATCTATGTGTTTGGTTTGATATCACATATCATGACTAATGAGATTCTGTCATCAACCAACACACGCTCGAGTCTTTTGTGTTATTGATGTCTATGGTTATTTCCACAATAATAACCGACTAGGGACAAAACAAGAATGTATACTCTTGACATTCGTATGATCTATCGTTCAGGTCCTTAACCCGAAGGCATACGTCATTGAGTAAAATAATTCTTTAGACATCTATCATGCTATACCATTATCTCAAAACAGTTAAAACATATAGACGAAAATTGTCTTTATTATTATTCAAATCATTTACAAAATATATCATTACAATCATCATATGACTTGCTCTATGGGCATACATACCAACTCTTGCATTCACATAAATGTGAATATAAGAAGACAAATGTTAAAATTATGTGACAGGGAGTTTAATTGTTCTGTCAGGTCGACTTCCTTAGGGAAGTTTCTCGACACTACTGATCTTCACATCAACAACCACTCACTTCTCATGATACTGAGATGAAGAATGCGACCAAAGAAGGGACACCTACATAATTTCAAAACACAGATAAGAAAAAAGGAAAAACCTACATGATTAACCAATCAGAGAAGAGGCTAAGGGAGCTTGCGCCATCTTTTTCCCATTGTTATGTGTATCTGTCAACTGGTTCAATATTTAATAATAATATATACTACAAATATTTGTGTGTGAGTAAGAGTGGATTAGGTAAGCTGCAACATGGGTGAAAATTTAATTAGAAACTTCTATATAATATTATATATTTTTGTTAAACAAATGTAAATAAAAGGATAAAAGAGTATGGATAATATCCATTTCTTATCCTCAATTTTAATATGACGGGACGAAAAAGAATAGATGTAGAACGAGTGACAAAAATCTTTAACTTATCTTATCCTATACAAAATATAAATAAAGAATAAACATGTAATACCCTCCCATTGACAACCCTATGGCTGCTTGAGAAGAATCGGCGGTGGGCTCAGACCCTCCTCCCAAGAGCGGATTACTCTCCCGTGTCGCACAAAATCTACCATTGACCCACCCTCAACCAACACAGGCGGTTGGATCCCGGACCTTAGACCCTGGACCCGGCTGATTTAAAATCCAGATCCAGGTTTATCGCCATTCCGTTTTCTCAGTGTTAGGGTTCTCTTTCGCGTGCTCCAGGTGAGACGACAGCACCCTTATCCCAGGTCTCGCTTTCTCCGATCTCTCTACGCTTAAAAACTTTCTCTACTCAATTCAATTCCACGTAACATCCATACCAACCTTCTGCGGCGTTGTCGTCACTTATCCTTCTTTCTCCTTCTGGATAAATCGGGTTTCCCCTTCTCTGCAGGAAAATCTGTTTCTAAATTAGGGCCTGCTGCTTGGCGGGAGGTTAAAAGGGCGTAAATTAACAGGTGAGAGGCATATATCTGGCTTTAGCTATCTGATTGCGCATCTCTGTCCTGCCAGATCTGTTTTTATGGTCTCGGATTTTTTCTTCTGCTAGCACAGGTCGGTCGAGCTAAGTTAACAGTTGCCGCTGTATACGTATCGAGTTTAAAATGATTTCGCTTACTGGTTGCGCTCAGTTTTTAAGCAAAAAAAGCATTTTGGATTACGGATCTGACGGGTACATTATTCAATCAACGAAGATTTCGATGCTATATAATTTTTTTCAATTAATTGACTGGATGTTTGATTGTCTGTTTCGCCGCTTTAGCTCTGATTCACTTCTAAACTTAGAACCTCTAGCTATTGCCAGCATCAGATATCGTCTTCGATTCTAACACAAATTTCAAATCTAAACACTTTGGAAGGATCGTCAATTGATTATATTATTGAATTTGGTCGCAAGAGCTTTACATTAGCGTGGTTTTAGAAGTACAAAGTCATGGAATATGGACTTTTTTTAATTTCTCCACCGTAAGAGTTAGCGCTTGTTTTCTGCCACAGAGGCTGTTTTAAAAGGGCTATTTTATTTGATAATGTTACTGGTCGTTTTTGTACATTCAATGCTGGTGAAGATTTATTTTAGTCTGTTCGAATCAGTATAAGATAGAAGAAGGTTTTCGCTTATTATTTAAAGCTCGGATTCATAAACTATTGTAAAGGTTATGATATATCTATATGGATTTTTGTTTCTCCTAATTGTTCTTGATCGACCCTAGTATCTATATAGTTATTCATCTTCGAGAAATCTTTGTGAGTTTTTTAGACTTCTATTTTCCTGTTCCAGTTTTTTTGTTCGTATATTCTCTTCTGAAGTTTTATTGATCTTCAGTAGCTAGTTCTTCATTCTCGAATATACACCTATGCACGAGTCTGAATTATCTTAAAAAAAAGCTTTGCTGTGAGCAGTAATACATTGTACCATTTGAGATATGCTTGATAAATTTCACCTGTAAAAACTGACAACGTGACATTAACCAAAAACCTCAATTTCGAGTAGATGTATTTTGTAGTGTTGTACACTGTGATAAAACTGTTTCAAAATCTAGCATCAGTCTTTATCTTTTAATGAAAAAAAGGACTACTTTTTATTTGATGGAATCAGTGAAAGGGGCCAATCGTGGGAGTTTTAGACCGGAATGTAAATGCCATATCTTGGTTTCTCTCTGCAAGAGTTATAGTTGCTGAAAGCTGGTAGGGCAGTTAAACAAAACTCATTCCTGGTTTTGTCAAATCCATTGAAAAGGCAGCTATAGCAGTTCTGGTCTTTTACGTAATGCTAGGAGCTGTGAATTAGCAGTGGAATATCTAGCTGATTCTAACATGGTTGGAATTGAGGCATTATATAACGAATTCAGACAATGAGGACCACTCTTAAACACTGGAATGGTTAAATTTATTTTTCTCCTTAATCCATCAACTAATCATATTCCTGCTGTGTTGAGCAGTTGACCTTTAAGCTTCGGACAATGAGGGCTACTTCTTAACACTGGTAGCTTGAAAAAAAATACAAGGCTTGCCTTTTTCTGTCTTGTTGAAATTAAAAAATTGTTCTATATCCTGATCCAAAAGTGGCATTTCCAGTCTGACCTTCTACAATATCAACATGCATTTTAAATTCACCACCCATATTATTTCATGCTTCCATCAAAGTTATCGCCTAGGAAAATGTGTACTATCCACATCTAGTCCTGTTCTATTTGAATATAGGCTACATGTCTCCTGCTGTAGTTATTATGAATATGCCTATGTTATGGGTATCTGGATTTGGTATATGGAATATATAATCTCTGTTCATGTGGTTGTTATATAAATGATGTTAGCCTATTACTGTGTTTTTTAATCCGTGTACTATGTGACACTTTCAGATAGTCTTTTATGACAGTGGTAGCTAATATGTTTTGAAGTGGATGGCTTTTTCATTTATAAAGATTGGTTATACGGACTCAATGAAAAATTTCTCTTCATTTTCTTCTGCACTCGTTTTACCAACATTTTATAGCTTCTCTCCTGACCTGGTGTGATTTTCAGACAGAAAGATGCCTCGTTATGATGACCGGGATAGGCATGGAAATACCCGCCTATATGTTGGCCGGCTAGCTTCCCGTACTCGAGCACGTGACTTGGAAGACCTTTTTGGCAGATATGGGAGGTAATAACTGTAATGAAAGGCAATCCAAAGCCAATTCAAGAAATCATCAGTTTGTTTTAGCATTCAGCCAACAATAGCACCTTTTAGTTTCTAAATAATTATGGCTGTAGATATACATAAAAGATTTCTCTGATTTAAAGCCATTGCACCTGTGATACTTAACTGTCTGATTGGCATTAACAGGCCATACCCTTGCCCGTCCTGTGGTTCTTTCTGTCACGTAATTGTTATTATGAAGAGTTTCCTTCAGACTTTATGAGTCTCTGGTTTCTTCACTTTCTTTTTAAGCCCCCTGATTTCACTGTTCATTTATTTTTAGAAGGTTGGGTGTAGGCTATTTTTTAACCTGAGTGATCTTGTTGAAGGTTGGGAGTTTATTACCCTACCTGGAGCCTGGAGGTCCATGGTGGGAGGGTGCCCTTGGTGAAAATTGGTGGATATTCTTTCAAATTCGATAGGAGATTATGGCGGTCCTTGTTGTAGATTTTTTGAGTCTTTAATTGAGATGCCAAGAATTGAAAGTGGTGTTTAGTACGCCGTCCGAAGGCGGAGTAGCTCAACTTTCGGTTGTTAAGTCCTGATGGCCTTACTGTTTGTGGCAACCATTTCCGCAGAGTACGAGATGTGGATATGAAGCGTGACTTCGCTTTTGTTGTATGTCCCTCTTTAATCCTTTCACTCTTTACTTCAGTTTCTTATATTCATTCAGAAGTTAGGTCTGAGATCATCTAACAGTGTTGTTATAATGATGTTTTTGGTACAATGTTTGTTATCCATGTTACGTATGTAGGATTTTAGAGAACCACGTGATGCAGATGAAGCAAGATATAACTTAGATGGCAGGGATATTGATGGAAGTCGAATAATTGTGGAGTTTGCAAGAGGGGTATGTGATTCGTTTGTGTTTATTGTTGGTTTTCGTTTTTGTTTTGATTCTCATTTTTCTCTCTTTCAGACATGGATCCCTTGTGTTCCGTGTGTTAACTTGTATCTTGTCTTGTGAGGCTTGTTTTCATAGATTTGTATTAACAATTAAACCGTATATTACTTGTGAATGGTGAATAAAATTGTCTTGGCTTTTGCTTTAATAGTTTTGTATTTGCATTTTGGAGCTTTTCAGTTGGTTCTATTGTTGTCGCTTTTTTGAAATGATGTGCATGCATTAGTTATATTATGTGATACATTGCTACAACTGATTTAAGGGTTTCAATATTTTAGTGGTCTAGTTCATTTTATTGCTACAAACATGTCTTTTTTGTGTGACAAAAGGGAAGTTCCGATTGTGTTGATCTACTGGCCCTTGTTCTCAACAGTTCCAATTTCTGAAAGGCGCCACTACTAGCTGAATTTTAATCGCAATATAGATTGATGTCAATTGCATTGTAAAATTTGGAGTGATATAGTTTACTTGATTGCTATTCATTTTCGGAGTATGTAGATTTAATCAAAGGTCAAATTACATACATACTCCCAAGCATTGAGAAGATGGGAAAACACAGAAGAATTGTGTATGTCAGAGGGCTGCTCTTATTCACTGGTTCAAACCTATATTGTAACTTTCAATGGTCAGATTTAATATACATATAGCCAACAGAGTATAGTTTTAATATTCAGTGAAGCCGTTTCTAGCACTATGCAAAAAACTATAGTTTTATTTATAGTAATTGTAATTATCCAAAATATATACAAATAACTTTAATACCAAATTAGGATGTTTACGTCTGAATTTGGTTATATTGAATTAGTTTAGGTCATATAGGGTTGAAACAGTTCTGATCTAGGCCAAATAAGGTCTGATGTGTCTGGGCTAGGTTTTGACGTGACCAAATGAGGTCTGAGCTAAATTTTTTGTCTGATTGGCCAATTTTTTGGTTGTAGACAGTGAAGGGCAAACAAGGGGAGGTTAGGTCTGATTGGATGATGTTAACTGAAATTTTGTATGATTTGGGGCAAGTTAAAATCAAAAGACATGAAAAATGAACTTCACTCGAAATTGTGGTAAGAAGTACTATGAATTTGTTATTTTCTTTTGCTTTTATCTGGTTGGAAGGAATTGAACCTCAAACTAAGCTGCTGTCAGCATTTTAATCCCAACTCCACCAAGGCTTGACACCAGCGAAAACTGAAAACCAACACTGTCGAATTTGTGTGCAGATGGTTTTACATTTCTACACCGGGATCCAGCTCATGCAAAAATGGTTTTCCTGCTCGTCATGTGAAGTACACACAAATATTGTGTTTAGGAAAATGGCGTAGTTTATTATTTCAGTTCAGTTCTGCGTGGCACCAAACAAGTCCTGTAGGAAATATATATGTATATTGGTGTGTGCATATAACTAGAATTGTATAAGAAAACTTAATCAAAGATTTGTAAAAAGTAAGCATTTTTCACATGTTTTGGAAGCAAAGCACCACCCTTGTAAGATGTATTTCTTATAAATTCACTACTTAGTTATTCAGGTGTCACAGAATTTGGTGGAGACTTTTGAGTTTGTAAAAAAAAAGATGGATTTCATCGCTGTTAATTGCTCAGGTTATTGTTTTTAGATCCCCATTAAGAGGTTGTATAGATGAGAAAGTTTAAATGAATAACCTGTATGGAGCTGTTTCTGTGCAAGCTTTCAATTTGTCTAGAAAATGTGGAAGAGTGCAAAGATCCTTTGATTTCAAAGGACACTTTATATGCAGTGGAGTTGCTTGAAATGAGCGTCCTTGTAGATTCTTGGCTAAATTGTAGTTATGAAGCGGATATGGTGACAGTTGGAAGATTTTGACTGAAAGGTACACTTGGTGAAACATCATATTTTCCATACAACACATTGGATTTCTATACCCTAATGTAAGGCTAAGTTGTTAGATTTGATGGACAATGAGAAGAAGACTGTGATACAATATGAATAGGGTGGTTATAAGCCTATGGAATGAGGATTGTATGGGTGTTCATAATTGACTTTATCCCAATGGATTTGGCAAGAGTAGGAATGGCCTTCCAGATAGATGTAGATAAATGAGGATTAGGGAAAGGCATCTGACATCTCCCATGAAAGTGATCCCTTACTTTTAGGAGTTTTCCCATCACAAGGGACCAAGATGGCCAAGGAAGATATACACATCTTTCAGTATCACAAAATACTGTGAAGTTGTATTTGATATTATGTCAAATCACATTAATGTGGGTTGGCAAGAGTAGGAATGGCCTTCCAGATTTGATATAATGTCAAATCACATTAATGTGGGTTGGCAAGAGTAGGAATGGCCTTCCAGATAGATATATATAAATGAGGAGGATCAGGGAAGGGCATCTGACATCTTCCATGAAAGTGATCCCATAATTCCCATCACAAGGCACCAAGATGGGTGAGAAAGGTATACATCTCTCAGTATCACAAAATACTGTCAACTTGTATTTGATATTATGTCAAACCACATTAATGTGGTTTGCACAGCTTTCAATGTTGTGATTATTATTAAATAGTTTGTGGACATTTTCCATGTCTAGTCATTATTTGAGAAAGCATCCTAGGGACCTAGTTTTGGCCTTAGACGGCCAGCTAGACGGCTGCAATTAACTGCCATTTTTTCTTGCTTAGCCCCTCCCCCCCCCCCCCCCCCACACACACACACCACACCACAACACAACACACACACAGTTGACCTTTTAATTGACCATTTATGCTGTTCGATGGGCTGCTATTCGGAAAATGATTTCTAAAAATAAATCACTTATGTTGAGGTCTATATATATATTGAGAACACTATGCAATAACCATAAATCTACAACACAAAGCAATACAGCAATGGATTCTATTATACATAATTAATGTTACTAATAACTTCTTATGTGCTGGCAGTAGTTATCATATAAATTATATAGGTTGTATGTACTTTATTGTGTTCAAACTTATAATTCTACATATGTAAATATATAGATCGTATGTACTTTAGCGTGTTTTAAGTTTATTAAATATTATCTTTGTTTTTTATTTTTAACATGGTTTTATGTTTACATATGTATTTAAGTATAAATTCCATGGAAAATACATATATAAATATCAGTCCACTTTTTTTTTAAACAAAAGCCCCTGATTCCGTGCCTAAGAGATTTCAGGGTCACCCCAGCTCACCTCCTGTTTTTCTTTCTAAGACATCAAAGCCGATGAACTTTCTAATGTCACATAAAAATATCTGTATGGAATGGTTTGTTTTTATAGAAGAATAGCACGATTTTTTTTTTAAAACAAAAGCCCCTGATTCCGTGCCTAAGAGATTTCGGGGTCACCCCAGCTCACCTCCTGTTTTTCTTTCTAAGACATCAAAGCCGATGAACTTTCTAATGTGACATAAAAATATCTTTATGGAATGGTTTGTTTTTATAGAAGAATAGCACGATTTGTTCAAGTTGCTAATTCATCTTAAGTGTATGGAAGAATATCACGATCACTATCGATTTTATATTATAATATCGCAGAGTTCTTATAATTTTCCAGTTGCCTCTTGCAATGGATATGGACTCCCGGAATGGATGACAATCACAATAGGAACGGACATTATTGAAGGATGGCCAGAAGAAGAAATCTTCAATTTGATAGGGATTCTTCCTGAGCCTATGAGAGATAACCCTCCCCGGAAAAAAATAAAATAAATTTTCCGTGTTGGTGTCAAGCTCATCTCAAGTCCTCTTGGAGAAATTTCGTCCAGCAGAAGTTAGAACTTTGTCCAATGAGAATAAAGAATTAGACACCAGAACGTCAGCTGGACCCTTTGATGACGATGCGTTGCTTCACACTTGTTTCAACTTCTCCACTTTTCACTCTCCATGCTGATGTCACTGATCAAATCGGTAAGTTGGAACCTCAGAGATCCCTCCAGGGCCAGTTGTCTAGTCCTTTCTCATGACGTCTCTTGAGGTATGAGCATTCCATTGCCACTGCCCTGGACTGTAGCTGTGCGTTTGATTATATGGATTTTGTGAGGTTCAGAATGCTGGCTATGGTGACATGGTGGGAGTCATCCTCCTGGTGCTCCTAGACCCTAGACTGAATCGAAGTTACCCTTTCAGTAAGTTTTTTACTTGGATGTATCAACAGTTATGAGGATACATTTATATAATGTAATTCACATACAAAACCCTTTTTAGATGCTTCTTTATATAATGAGCTTTTTTTAATCTTAACACATGATCAACCAAACTTAAAGCTGTCGTAACAATCCTTGTTTCTGGACGATTGAGATTAATAATAATGAATGGTAAGGAATGCCGGCCATATTTTGAAAATCAAGACTAGTTTTGCTCACCTAGACGTTTTTTTAGAACATTAAGTTTTGGACCCACTATATGACCATCTGACATTAATAAATAATTGTACGCTTGAGATAAATAATTGAATTTTAGGAATATGCTTGATGGCTCTATAACATACAATTACATGCACAAGTGAATAAAAGTAAGTTCTTGTTTAATCTGTAACCATGACATAGCTAGACAGTAATATGATCATTCTAATAAAAATGTATCTCTATATTTCCCCGAGTGAAGTTAGACCGCCAGAGCAACAAAGTCGAGCGATATCAGACATCTGGATAAAACAATTAGGATCAAATTTCCACATGAGGCTCATTATCTAGTTCCTCAGGGGTATGTCTTAAGTGGTTAGTGGCCTTGCTCGTTTTGAAAATTCTTTTCAATTATATAGGGTCCTCGTGGTGGTGGTGGCGGCGGCGGCGGTGGCGGTGGCGGTGGTGGTGGAGGCTCTCGTGAGTATCTGGGACGGGGTCCTCCTCCCGGAACAGGTCGTTGCTTTAACTGTGGAATTGATGGTCACTGGGCTCGTGACTGCAAAGCTGGTGACTGGAAAAACAAGTGCTATCGTTGTGGTGATAGGGGTCACATTGAAAGAAACTGCCCAAACAGCCCCAAAAATATAAGGTGACTACCATGCTTAATGTTTCTCTTCCTACTTTTTTTCCCCTATCAAATAGTGGTTGTATTTTTATACTGAGGTGATGTCTTATGCTCTAGCACCCGGCGAGATAGAAGCTACTCGAGATCAACATCCAGGTCACCATCTCCTCGCCGCGGTAGAAGCCGTAGCCGTAGCTACAGGTTAGTTTACACTGTTCCTATTATCTCTAATTCAACTGTAGAAATGAATCATGCTTTGCATGAAGTAGAACAAAAATTTGTCCCATTAATATATGCTGTGGATCTAGTTGACTCTTTAAATTCGTCAGCAATTATTTCTTTGAATTGTACACTTAATAAGTAATTCTAGCAGATTTGAATTGGTTTTTATTAAAAGAGTGATGGTATTGGTTCTTCGTCTCCTAGGAGCCGTTTGGCTTGAAGACTTTGAAATACAATATTTTAAATATAGGTAACATAATGCTTACGACTTTTAGAAAGGAGGATGTATTGGTTAAATCCAACGGGTTGGATGATTTAGTGATTACTTGTATGTAAAGTTGTAAACAGGCTGATTTTGGGATCATGTTATCTATATGCCGTGGCAGGTTAGATAGAGACTTCAAAATTGAGTAATGTCAGAAAATTTGGGATCATGTTATCTATGCCGTGGCAGGTTAGATAGAGACTTCAAAATTGAGTAATCTCAGAAAATTTGGCAGTCTGAAGCATCATATCTATATTAATCTAATCTGCAGAGGTTAGATTAACGTATAAATTGTTGGATCCTATCCTCTTTTAGTTGTGGTAGTGCATATGTTGTAAGCAGTGTTGAACTTTATGTTGTCTTGCTTCCATAATAGAATGACGGCCTTTGAGTTGTATTGTTCTATTTTTCTTCTAATAGATTGCAAGAACTATTGTTTTAGCTTTTACGGGGAACAACTTGGTCTTGCTTTATTGTTTCGTTTCTGTAATCAAAGTTCTTCATGTTAATACTGTTGCTGTGTAATGCAGCCGATCTCGGTCACCTCCAGCCAGAAGGGAGAGGCGCAGTGATGATAGGAGGTCAATGAGCCGTGATTATAGCAGAAGCCCAAAAAAGCATGCTTCTTCACCATTGAAGGCTAGGAGCCGCAGCTACTCACCTGATACGAACAGAAGGCAGAGTGTGAGTCCTCCACCTAAAGAGCGCAAACCTTCAGTCGAACGGAATGGATCTGACTATAGCCGGAGTCCCAGAAGGGACCAGACTAGCAGGAGCCCCAGCAGAAGCCCTGTCCCAGCTGACCGCAAGCAGCGGAATGGTTCTGAGTATAGTCAAAGCCCGCGGAGGGAGCGTGACAGCAGGAGCCCTGTGGATGATAGGAGCCCATATGATGACCGTAGACACGGGAGCCCCGAGGCTGCAAATGGGCGAAGCCCCAGCCCTAGGGGGGAAAATGGTGATGACCGGTCTCCTAGTCCTAGGCGCAGCGAATAATCACTTTGGTGGAGCTGACATTGTTGTCATTGAAATTGCGACTCAGATTTTGTTATCTCGTGACTAGTTTATTTTGGAACATTGTTTTTTTTGGAGCTTGCTTTCTCTTTAGGACATAATATTCCGTGACTATTTGTTTTAGAATCTTCAGTTCGAATTGTTTGTCCTTAAATTGTTTGTCTTATGGTGATTTATATATATATATATATATATATATATATATTTCGAAACTTGATATTATTCGATTCTGATTTTTAGCCAGGTTGTTTTGTGAAGTATTTTGCTTTTATGTGATGCTGCAGTGAGCCATTCATTTGCCTCCCATGTTGAAGGTACACGAAGGATCACGCTTGATGATAAGATTTGCGATATCTGCTAGTGGGTGCCGTTAGCTTTCGAAAGTCCCCGCTTTTAAAAGTCGTCACATAAGGTTATCTTGAATTGGTCTGTCGAGAATGGAATTGCCGCCAGATGGCATGGCATTTTGGCAACATTTGAGAAAGATGATGTGTAAACATGCAGCGATGTAATTTTCTTGTCTAATTGAGGCAGAATTGACACTGATTGTCTGGGTGGGCTATTGTTCTGGAGTGGACATCAATGACGGAGGTCTTAGTTACCGTTTTGTCTGTGTAACGTTGGGGTGGGGATACCAAGAAAGTTATCATATGCGTTGGTAACGTTGGGGTGGGGACATCGAGAAAGTTATACAGTTAAGTGTTTGTAACGCTTTGACTGGGGATACCAAAAGCGTAGGATAACATTATGTTGTTAATGTGTTCAAGCTGACGTTTGGGTGAATGCCAAACGAAAAATGGTCAACTTAATAATACGTAATCGTTCAAATACTCCTTGGCTAGTGTAGGTGTTTTGGACAGACTCCAATGTAACGGACAGCATAATCCTAATGCAGTGGGCTTTGGTTTGGGTTGAAATTGGGTCCTGTGGCACAATCCTAAGTACAGTCGTGAAGGCTAAGTTCTTTAGAGAACGTCTATGATGTGTTCCGAATATATGTTGTATTGCTTTTCTTCTTTTCGATCATCGAATCATCCCTCTTTCGGAGTGAAGTTCCACAAGACGGGTATTATGATAGTAACAATGAGTTAGCCGGTGGAGACCATGTCGTCGACTGTGATTATGTACCCTAGTCCTGCACAGAATGTGCTGTACATTTGTCGTGACTTGTTAAGAGTTGAGACGGAGACTCTGAAGACGGAGATGCTCAAAAAAAGAGAGCGACTCACCCTGAAATCATAGAGAAATGATATCTGAACCAGAAACCATTTTTGTCCTTATGAATGCACAAAAATAAAATAGAGATTTCCCTCATTGGTTTTGTTGTTATGTATGCATAAAGACAAAGATGGTCTCATATTTGGTCTCATTTCTGGTCTTTATAGCAAATTTCAAAATTATATGGTTTTCCCTTAGGCTCTTCCAGCAGCATCCATAATTATATATTTTCATCCGCGCGTGTCCACATTTGGTAAGACCAACATCGCTCATATAGCGAATACGCCATCAGAAAATGGGTAAGGCCTATCATGTATTAAATCCCGTAATTTAGAAAGTCAGTACCCGAACACAGTGTAAATGTCTGATTCTAGCGGATTGAAATGTCAGTCTCGGATTATACTTACGAAATTTTAGTAGCAGCACTTCGGCGGGTCAATCTTACGAAAGTGATGTAATAGAACATTGTTAATTGGAAATAGGAAAGAAATTGTCGGCATGACGGAGGGGGCCGTTGTGCATCCGTGTGTATCCTACTTAGAAGACTCTACTGGCATATCATGCATTTGGTATGCGCATTTACCCTCTAAAGTTCAAACAACATTATGTAGCCTTGAAATTTCAAATGTAGGGGTAAAAAGCAACTTTTAAGAAGAATAGAATGAATCATCATCATCATCCTCATCATCATCATCATCTAAGCCTCAATCCCATCTATATTGGGGTAGGCTACATGGATCCTTCGTTTCCATATTCAGCTCTATCATGGGCCACATTTTGTTTGAGATGTAGAGATTCAAAATCTCTCTTTATAAGCTCATCCCGTGTTAATTTAGGCCTTCCTCTTCTTCTATTTATAGTGTTTGGCTCAATAGTATTGCTTCGTATAAGCACACTAGTAGGTCTGCGTTGCACATGCACGTACCATCTAAGTTTGCCCTCGCAGAACTTGTCCTCAATGCTCGCCACCCCCACTTTATTCCTGATATAGTCATTTCTCAAGCGATCTTTTCTTGTCTTCCCACACATCCATCTCAGCATACACATTTCAGCCACGTTCATCTTGTTGAGACATTGTTTCATCACCGCCCAACATTCACTCCTATAGAGCATGGCTGTTCGTATAGTTGTTCTATAAAACTTACTTTTTAACCTGAGAGGGATCTTCTGATCGCATAATACTCCAGTTGCACTCCTCCATTTCAACCATCCTGTAGTGATCCAGTGACAAACATCATTTTGGACATCCCCGTCTATTTGAATAATAGAACCCAAGTAACAAAATTTATCACATTTTGGTATATCTACTATGTCGAACTTGGCTCCATCATTCACACTACGACTTTGGCTGAAATTGCAATGCATATACTCAATTTTTCTCCTGCTAATCATCAATCCATTTGCTTCCAATGCCTTTCTCCAACGTTCAACTTTATCATTCAATCCATCTTTAGTTTCGTCAATCGAAACAATATCATCAACAAATAACATACACCAAGGAATATCATCTTGAACATTCTTTGTCAACTCATCCATAACGAGAACGAATAGATATGGGCTGTGTGCGGATCCTTGGTGTACCCCAACTGTGATAGAAAAAGTTGGTGTCTCTCCTCCAGGAGTCTTGACACTTGCAGTAGAGCTATGATACATGTCTTTGATCAAGTCAATGTATTGGATAAACACACCCTTTTTCTTCAAAACCACCCATAACACTTCTCTAGGTACTCGATCATAAGCCTTCTCTAGATTGATAAACACCATATGAAGATCTCTTTTGCTTTGTCTATACTTCTCCATAAGCCTCTTTATCAGAAAAATAGCATATGTTGTTGATCTTCCAGGCATGAAATCAAATTAGTTGTTTGATACCTGCGTTATAGATCTTAACCTCTGCTCAATAATCCTCTCCCAAAGCTTCATCATGTGACTCATCAACTTGATACCTCTGTAGTTTGTACAACTCTGAACGTCACCTTTGTTCTTGTAGATTGAGACTATAGTACTATTTCTCCACTCATCTGACATCTTCTTGGTCTTCATGATATTGTTAAAGAAATTTGTTAACAACGTAACTCCCTCATCCCCCATACTCTTCCATACATCAATGGGAATATTGTCTGGTCCACATGCCTTTCTCATTTTCATCTTTTTCAAATCATTCTTGACCTCAAATGGTGAAACTCGTCGTGTATAAATGATATCTCTTGTATTCATGTCACACGAGTCGCTAACATTATATGCAGTATCTCCATTGAAAAGCTTATGGAAGTAATTTCTCCATTGGTTCTTGATATCATCGTCCTTCACCAATACTCTACCATCTTCATTCTTCATGCATTTTACTTGACTCAACTCTCTTCCTTTCCTTTCTCTTATACGAGCCATTATATATATATCTTTTCCCCCTTCTCTAGTGTCCAACTTCTTATACATATCATCAAAGTATCTAGACCTTGCCTCCTGAACAACCTTTTTAGCTTCTTTCTTTGCTTGCTTGTATCTTTGGAACGTTGCATCATCTCCAGATTTGGGCAAGCTCCTATAGATCTCCCTTTTCAGTTTAATAGCCTTCTGTACTTCATCATTCCACCACCAAGTCTCCTTATGTAGAGGCCCACAACCTTTAGACTCCCCCAAAACCTCTTTGGAAATTTTTGTTATGCAGGAGCTCATGTTATGCCACACAGTGTTAACATCAAACTCCAAATTCCAAGTTACCTCCTTGATGAGTTTATCATGAAAAGTCAATTTGTTTTCTCCTTTAAGATTCCACCACTTGATCCTACTATCTTAGTTTCTGTTATGCTTGCCTTTATTGATCTTCATGTTTATATCCAAAACCACCAACCTATGTTGGGTCGTGAGTTCTTCGCCAGGAATCACTTTACATTCCTTGCATATGTTACAATCCACCCACCTTATAAGGATGTAATCAATTTGTCTACAGTTGTGCCCACTCTTGAAAGTAATCTTATGAGATTCTCTTTTCTTGAAATGGGTGTTTGCCAAAATCATATCATATACAACTGTAAAATCTAATATCCTCTCTCTTTCTCCGTTCCTACTGCCATATCCAAAACCACCACGAACTCTCTCATATCTGGCATTGCTACTCCCCACATGGCCATTTAAATCACTCCCAATAATAATCTTCTCCTCGATCGATATTCCTTGCATCAATTCATCCATGTCATCCTAAAAATCCTTCTTTGCATCCTCGCTAAGGCCAACTTGGGGGGCATAAGCGCTAATAATGTTAAAAATATTTCCCCCAAGAACAACCTTGATAGCTATGATTCTATCACCCATCCTTGTAATCTTGACGACGTCATCCTTCAACATCTTATCAACAATAATACCTACGCCATTTCTATGTTTATCAATACCTGTATACCAAATTTTGTATCCGGTGTCTCCAATCTCTCTACAACGTTCCCCTGTCCACTTGGTTTCCTGCTAGCAAGCTATATTGAATTTTCTTCTCATCATGGTATCCACTATCTCCAAAGTTTTTCCTGTCAAAGAACCAATATTCCAAGATCCAACTTTAATCCTTTTTTGTTGAACTTGCTTCTTTACTTGCCTTTGTCAAAAATGTTGCCCCTACACATTTTTCACTGCATCTGGGCAATGATGTGACGGGACTAGCTTCTTTACCCACACCGTCCAAGATGTGGAAACACTTGCACATTTTTCACTACATCCATGCGAGATGCAGTGGGACTAGCTTCTTTACCCACACCCGTCTAAGATGTGGAAACCCTTGTTTGTCCTTCAACACAACCGAGCATCGTTGTGTCGAAACCCCTTGCATATTTATCATTGTACCCGGGTGCCGATGCAGCGTATCGCTAGGTAGGGACGCTCCAACGATATCCTTATAAGGATCCATGTCATAGAAAGAGTGATAAAGTTTTTATAGGCTGACTGTCAACCTACCACCAACCCTCCTTTACCCAAGCTTGGGACCGACTACATTTACACAAAATATAAGAAGAATAGAATGAATCTTATGAAAATATGCATTAAGGTGGATGAGATTACTTGGTGTAAGTCATTACATAACAATTGGAGATAGCACATATATATCGAAGAAGCCACTATACTTTGGGTTTAGGTGCATTACCAAAATCATGATATGCTTACAAAAAAAAAATGGCATATTTTTAGAGAACGTATAGGGTCAAATCTCTATTTTGAAATCCTTGCCATATATTTGGATCATTGTTCCCATTATGTTGTATTTATTCCATTTCTAGTTGTTAGTCTTATCCGTACACAAGGCGCCAAATTTGGGAATCACAACACCTTATGGATGTATAGGTGCATGAAATGGTCACCAAATAAAATTATGATGATAAGTAGGTTATTCATCCATTCCCCAAGATACAAAATATTAATTACAACCAACAATCCCACATCAAATCACTCGTCTCAAATAGAAGAGGGTTAAGAAGATTAAAAGCAATTAAAAGCAAGGTAGCTTCGTGGGAAGCCAATCTTTTATCTTTTATTGGGAGGAAGGTCCTGATTGAACACATTCTATCATCTATTTTCATATATTCTATGACAGTCTTGGATATTTAAACATTTTTAAGAGGAACGATTCTACATTGTCATACTTTTTATAGAGAATCAAAGTCTCAATCTAGAATAGCCTGAGAGGCATGGGATTTACCACTAGATCGACCCATGAAGGGGGTTTGTGTCTTACTTCTTTACATCTTACTCCAAAGGCTTATGGATATAAGTCCTTCTGAGAAACTCATCTAATTGGGCCTCTTTCTGTTCTTAGAAGTATGTCGTTCCTTACAAAACCACCTGGGACATTATTGATGCCGCTTGAAGTTTGACTCTTTTGCATCACCTTTTGGAGGAGATTTTGGAAGTCTTTCCCTAAGGTTCTCCCACCATTATGATGGGTCATTGGTAAAGGGGACATATCTTTCTAGTTTGATTCTGTGACTCCTGCATATCTTTTCAAACTATAGAACTTATGTGAATATGATATTAAGGTTTGATGACTGTGGCTTGATGGCTGTGGGTGGGATAGGGATTGCTTCAAGCCATTCATAATGAAAAACACCTAGATCAAGTTTTCGTTCCCTTCAATCTATATCACATATGGATGGTAAACGTATATGGCCTCTTAATTCTCTGGGGGACTTTTCTTTGAAGTCAACTAAGAAAATGATCTCTAACTCCATAGGAAACTTAATGAAGACGTCATGGATATAGGAAAACTATTCATTACCCAGGGAAAATGTGATCATATGGAAAATTTCTAGAACAATTTTACCTAAATGATGATAATAGAAGATGCATAATTCAAATGGTTTTGTGCTGTGTGTTGTGATACAATCAAGAGGATGAATAAATGCAAAATTTCCTCTTGCATAGTGACATTGCTGATTTCCTATAGGGTAAGTCTATGAATCTGAATGAAAAAAATCTTACTAATCTCAACCATTATGATATATGTCTTATACAACCAAGATATGATTTGGAAAAATTCTTGTACCACCTGCATCCTTATGTCAGGTGGATGAATGAAGTTATATATGAGTACTCTATTCTTGGATCTCACATTTACACATATATTGATTTTGCTACACATTCTCTTGGTTATAATGGCACGTGTTGTCTGGAGAGCCTGATTATTACTAAGGTTTTACAGCTACATCAAGACATTAGAAGAATGACACTTCAAATAGAAATGGCATACCTTATATTATAATATACTAGATATATACATAGTTGCAACTTTGTGTATAGATGGGTCTTAGTTGATGGGACTCCACAAATTTTCACCTTTCTTTAGTTTAAGATTGTTTTTGTCTTTGCTTGAAGAAAAACCATATTTTATGAGCGGATATGTAATACTTGGATTGAATTTGACTACATGAGGAGGATAGGATGAATAAGAGTACCCCTTATCTTACTTCAATTTCCCCCTAGATCATATTATTTTATCCATTGCTAACAAAGTGTCTTTCATCTTGTTCTTAAAATTGTAAGTTTGAGTTTTTATGTTCGCAGTAGCAGAGAAACAACCACTGCAAAACTTTAATAGGTAGAAGATTACAGAAATGAAATGAACATGATACCATATGTGTTGCTAATTGAAACCAAAATGGTAGTGGTAACCCAATAACAATCAAGAACAATCAAGAATTTTAGAGGGTGTGTTTAAATATATCTATATCATATCAAGTTAAATATAACTTCTTGGAAAATAAAACCAAACAAATTTAAGAGAGACAAGATGACTCAACGATTTAGACTCCTTTTAGATAAATCCTACATATGGATACATAATGAATACACCTAGAATAAAAAATGCATATTAATATTTATATGATTAAGGAACTAAAAATCATACTATTTTGTGGTATCAAAGAATGGAAACATTCAAAACCTCTACCTTGTAGGATATAGGAAATATACCCCTCACTTCCTTTCCTTTTTGGGTAGTAGGAAATAATCCAATCACTTCTTGTCCTTTTGAGTTCTAGGAAAGAACCCAATTCTAAATAAGCATACAAACTCTTCCACTAAATGTTCTACTTCTGTCTTCTTGTAAAAAGAAAATTGATCATATGGAAAGAGGATGTGGTACTACTTGATGATATAGCACGTTGTTTAGTCTTGTTGAAGTAGCCCTGAAGAAGATTTTATGTTGTCAAAGTGTATTCCTTTTAAGAGCTCCCGATGATTTATTTGTCGTAAGGGTTAATTTTGTAACTATCATTTATATCAAATACATAAATTTATAAGCAACAAAGCATTGTTAATGTTTTATTGTTTGGGACGTGAATAATTATAGAATATATGTTTATGATTTAGTATCAACCACTCACTATAAATGGTTGTTTATTATTTTCTGTTCATACTTTCATAATAATAAAAATGTGTACCAAGAATTTTGTGATGCATACTAACAACAATTGGAAGAACACATAGATATGTAGACAACATCATTTTTATTCCTTTAAAACAAACCTATTCAACTCTAAGAAGATCTATGTCCTGAAGATGTCATGGGATGAGTTGATCAATTCGGAATGGCTACAACACAAGACTTCATCTTCTAAAGGTTGTTGCATATGATGAAGTCGATGCTCAATCCATATGTCATGGAAGCTCTTGAATTGGATGTTCAATCCATATGTCATGGAAGCTCTTGAAGTGGATGCTCAATCCATATACCAAGTATATCACCAATAAAAGCACAAAACACACAAATCCTAATACATCAAATGTATAAGGACTCTCCAAAGGTTTATATCAAGTGTATGATAGCTAGAGGGTCTCTTGTTACTATTGGGAAAAGTTGAGAGTTAAACAACTCATTCATTTGAAATACTCCTTAAACCAACAAAATTATAGTACTGGGAGGGTTCTTAGATAGCTTATGTTTAGGATGTAGAAAATGTGTGTCCAGACTATATTGTAGTGGTTTCTTAAAGGTCCCATATTTATAGAATATAGTTAAAAATTAAGGAATGACCATTGTGGTTGTTAAGAGGGACTTTAGAGATCAACTAAAAATACGAGGTGGTGTAGTGTAGATCAGTAGGAGTCAGAAGCTAGATTTCATTAGGAGTAGATCAATCGAGGTATTGAGAGGAACAATTAACTTAATTTTATGGTCTCCTATCCTCCCTATGGTCTTGGAAATGTGAGAATGAGGATTGAGAGCAATTTTATAATAAGTTGTAATTGATGTATATTAAAGTCAGAACCTGTTTCTTTCAGTTAAATATGACGTAAGAATAAAACTCAGTTGTGATCTCATGATGTGTATGCAAAATCAGATGTTATCTATTAATTTAATATGATGTTTCATTAGTTCTATTAACTTCAAGAAACAAAAATTTAATGCCAATTTTAGTAAGTGAATAAAAGTGGACAATTAGCCTAATCCCTCATTTACGAGCTAAAATACTACTTAATTAGGTAGTTATGGAGTGATTTACTTGAACCCCTTGGGTCTCATGTATCTTTACAACATCTCTACCTGACTTTGCGGCTGATTTAGAGCTCTACCATGCATATGTTTAACTAAGGTGTTATAAACTTTGATTTGTATCTATCATTATTTATACCCTTTTTAGGAAAAATCATCATGATTTTATTTCCAATGATTTATCTCAAACATAGAGGTTTCTATTCTTAGATGCATATGTTATTAAATTTCTTGTAAATGTATCTATCTTGAAATTTCTTCAACCAAGGTCTCACATAATTATGTATGTTGAAACGACAACATTGTGATTAGTTAGTAGTAAGGGCTTACATGAATTATACCCATACCATACTAACATACATAATTATTTAAGTTGAGGTCCATTTATCAAGCATCGAGTTACAACATTTTTTCAAAAACCAAAAATCTGGTTGTTCAACTCATATTTCCAGGGAAGTCCATTCTAGGATGTTCTTTTAGTTTTGATAAGGAGGCCATGATCTCTAGCCACAAATATTACCCACAAGTTTTGGGTTATTTATCCTTCATAGGTCTTTCCCCTACTCAAGATGACCCACAAGTGTGAACACCATTCCCAAAAGTGAGTTGAGTATTTTACACGTTTCCTAATGTAATAAATTATATACTATGTTTCACATATGTACATAATGATTTATGTGTACCACACATACTTCCATGACATGCGTTACATTACGTACTTCCATGTATGTGAAACCATTGGTACCTAGTAATGGTAACTAAACTCAAATGCCCATATTCATTTCAATTTTCTCTTTCTTTTATCCTCACTAAGGGTCTTCTTGTGTAGATATATTATTTTCCTCCACTCTTTATACATACCCAAGATTAGGGTTAAAGGTTAACCTCTACATCACTGGGTCTTCTCTTTTCTCTAACCCACTCAGGTTTCTCATAGATGGCTAGTTTATCTCAACCATCCCTAGGTCTTTGTAGGTTTAATCCTTATAAGAGGAACATATATTTTATGAACCACCTTTCATATATATTTTATTAGTTAGTATTACATGTACTTAAATTGAAAGAGGATGCCTTAATCATACTTCTTCCTAAGATCCTAACTTGAGATGATGAGACAAGTGAGTTCTAGGGCTTAGAAATCTAATAGATGAGAGCACGACAAAATTTAAGATGAAAGAATTAGAGGTATTTTATTTTGGGTAAAAACCTCAAACTTTGGCCACACTGAATTCATAGTGGCTCGACAATCCTTGTTAACCAACTAGTTGTGCAAAGAAAACTCTTTCCACTCCCAGGATGTGATCCTTTCTAGATACCATTATCTTTGAAAAATACCCTAATAGTTCAACTTATAATTCTATGGTATATCCACAACTATTAATTATTATAAGTTATTTATTAAATCTAGGATCTGATACCAATCAGGATGACCCTATCCCCATTTTATCCTCCATTGAAGGCATACAATCGAGACAAGAATCATCACTCTAATTTCCAAGATCTAAATTTAAGAAACCACCAACAATAGTCAATAATTTTTAATGATAACATTGTTTGATAACAAAAGGAAGATAAACCATCTTCTAAGGAGATGCACAATGTTTTTGAAGGGAAAATACTACATGAGAGGAAAAATAACTCTATATATAATCCTCTAGTAGTCTTTACATTTAATATCTTTTGATTCATTCTCCTAAAAGTCCAATTTTCAATATCCATATCAGACAGCTAACCATAAACACCATTATATACATACACAATGTGACGACCCTAATTTTCCTCTCTCCTCATGTACGTTCTATGCAAATCATATTTGCACAAATTTCTCACTCTAGCTCCCAACTTCAAGATTCGAGTTGTTATGACACTTTTTGAGGTTGTCTCGTGTACACATGTCCTGTGGTAACACACATTTTGCTTCTAAACCTATGCTTCATGTCCTTAACATGTAGATACCTTGCAAATCATTTTGAACCTAATTAATGTCATTGTATTTCTCTCTAATGTATTTCATAATGTGGAATTTTCAATTATCTTTCTAAAGGTTAAACAATTTGCTTAATCTAACCATCTAGCTCAAGTGATGGCTCTTTAAAGTTGAGTGAACCATGTACATTAATCAATTTTATGTGTCTTTTAGCCCAATTGGGCCTAATGCAGGATGCAACCTAGTTAAGGTGGGTGCCCCCTTGCTCTCGCCAAGTCAGTGATCCACTCCCTGTTGACTTGAGAGTTCTACATTGTCTATATTTTGATAATGACTTAACCATTCCATTCCTATGTATCTAATATGTTTGTTCAAGATTGATTCCAGGCTTTAGGTACATGAAAAGATCAATTTACACAAGCCCTTGCTAGTTCAAGTTCAAGTCAAATGCAATACACTTGTGTAATTTGGGAAATCACTCCAAACGATCTTAGATGATTTTTGTAATCACTTGTATTGATGATATGACTTGTAACTAAGATGAGAAAAATATTAGAGACACTTAATACCAAGGTTTAATCACTCAAAAGTCAACTTAGAAAATTTGTCACAGACTGCTCATTAGTCGAGTTGGAAACTCGACCGATCCTGTGATGGATTTTTTGAAGATGACCCATCGATCGAGTTGTACACTCACAGAACTCGAACGACCGACTCACTAAGAATATCTAATTTTAGCTCATCGGTCGAGTTTACCAAAACAAACTCGACCGACAATTTGAAAATTGACTTTGTCTTTTAGTTGATCGGTCGAGTTACCTTTATTGAAACTCGACAGAATGTACTGTATGGAAAATGCAGAAAAAGTGATTATAACCGTTGGTGAGTTATTTTGGGTGAAAATAGATCTGTTGAATTGTGGAAAATGACTATATTTTGACCCTAAGTGATCCCCAACTGAAGGAAACACCCCCAGCTATAAATAGGACCCCTTGGAGTTCATTCCAAGTTTGTTCATTCATGCTATTATAAGTCTTTGCTATAGTTGAGTGTGTTGCAACTCCTTGGGCCCCTTTCTCTCTCTAGTTTACACTTCATTTTGTGACTATGAGTGAGATAGGTCTGTTGTAAGAGAGCTACTCCCTTGTGCATGTAAAGCTCTCATCTAATCCATCTTCCCAACCCCTTTCCTCCATGAAGCAAAGGTGAAGCAAGTCACTCCGAGTGAAGGTGGAGCTGTTGCTGTTCCTCTTCAAGGTTGATGCAGAGGTGATGATCTTCTCCAGGTGAAGGATAAGGCAAAGGCTGAAGATTCAAGAAGAGTGAAAAAGTCCTTGAAGGCGGAAGACTTATGCTAGAGTGGGTAAGACCTTGGAAGAAGGTTGAAGACTCTTGCAAAGTGGGTAAGCCCTTGGTAAGCTGGAATACTCTTTGTGCTTGGATGGATAAGTCCTTTGGTGGTCTTGTATTGTAACTCTAATTGGTGAATATATAGAGAAAAGCACTTGAAAAATCCTAGAGGTTGACCTCTGTAGGTAGCAGACTGACTCTCTCCTAGTTTGGAGAGTGGAACCACTCTATATGACCTTATCAAGTACTTGCTATCAATTTCTCTCATCCTTGCTATGCTTGTTAGTTAGGGCCTCA
Organism: Alisma plantago-aquatica; assembly: GCA_963693085.1. NCBI lineage: Eukaryota > Viridiplantae > Streptophyta > Magnoliopsida > Alismatales > Alismataceae > Alisma > Alisma plantago-aquatica. The sequence goes on from OY856410.1 coordinate 22,527,551, forward strand.
AATTGCACTTAAGCGATTGGTTTTAATTTGATATAGTTTGAAGGTCTAATTTATCTCGTGAGAATTTTTGAAGCTCTATTCACCCCCCCTCTAGAGCCATAGATCCAACACTCCCTTCTTTCAGACCAATCACTAGTCTTGGTTTTGTTTCTCTTGAAAGCCGACCTATATATCCAATAGCCATGGATCAGGCCCTCCATCTACGGATGTCAACAAGTTGGATATGGGTAGGGTAATGCTCTACCCTTACTCTTAGCCTCCAGATGGTAGTGGGTAAGGGTAATTACCCTTATCAACAATCCTCTTACCCTCATGTTACCCTTTCCCTCTTTCTCACAGGGTAAACAGGGAGGGTAAAGGGTAAATGGGTAATCTTGATATAAAAGCATTTCATTAAAAGCTAACTTATTTTAAGGTGGTTCATAGGGTGATAAATATTAATTTACATCTTCATTGAATGTATTTTCAAAAATTTGAATATAAACATGACAATATTATACTTGCACAATTTGTTTAGACATCGGTCCAAGAATAACTTACTTTAAGGTCACACGACCATCCTTTTCCCATTGTTCCATAGCCCTATCAATTATTTAACATTTAATAATAATATACTACAAGCATGTGAGTGTGAGTAGGGGTGGGAAGTAAGCCACAACCTGTAAGATTTCTTATTGGAAAAAATAGGGTGAACATTGAAATGGAAGCTTCTATATAGTTATATATCTTTTGTTAAATAAATGCGGGTAAAAGGGTATGGATTATGTCCATACCTTACCCTTCCCTTTTAATCTGGCAGGGAAATGAGGAAAGCGTAAACGGTGAATGGGTAACAAAAACCTTTATCCTTACCCTACATGGTATGGATAAAGGATAAATGGGTAATACCCTCTCATTGACAGCCGTACCTCCATCCAACAACTATGCTTCATCTCCTACACCCTTAGTGCCGGTGCCAATGGTGCTGCTGTAGTCCAACCACCCCAATGGCACCCACCAATATGACTCCTTTCCACGCCCTTTCCATCAATTCATTTTAGCTTTGTGTCCCTTTCTTCTTTTCATTCATTTCCCCTCTTTTCCCCATTATTCACTCATCCTAGTCCCTTACCCCTCTTCTTTCTTCTCTAGCCGTCCATGGTGGTGCCGCCACCTCTAGCCCTTTTGGGCATTCTTGTTCCAGTCCTCTAGATGAGTTCGGACGTCACTAGCAAGCTTGGGTGCTTGTTCCATGGTTGGGTGGCACCTCATAAGGATATTCTACCCTCCCACGACCTTCCCTTCAAGCAGCCACGACTGGCCCTCCACCGGGCTGTGTAGTGCTAGATCCACATCGGGTGTAGGTGGGCGACGTCCAACGATCGTGGGCAAACACACATGGGCAATGAGCGGCAGTGGTGATATGGAACTGAGGCTAGGGTGATAGAAAACCTGAGGCACTAGGGAAAGGCCCACAAAGCCCAAAAATGGAGGAGCACCACCCAGGCGTCACCCTCAACCCCTAGATTAAAGACCAAGGGTCCTAATCATCCAAAAAAGGTAGAATTTCAAAAAATCACATATTTCCCATGATAGCTCCATATACAGACTTCAATTATACCATTTTGATCACAAAAATGAGACCTTTCCAATAAAAATACTTCCATAATCTAAATATTCTTTCTTTTCTACTGATATCATCTAAATCATGCTTTTGAAGTCATTTTATGATGCTTATCCTATTTGCATGCATGATCTTAATCTTTTATCTACCAAAACATTTTGAAAGCCTAATTTCAATACCTTGAACAATTCATATGCATAAATATTTGAACTTAACCATGTTTGCACCCTTAAGTGGTCAAATGTTATTGAATGACCTAGAATGGACTATTATGCTAAAGGTTAGTTCCTCAATGCTTAACCTTTCCGAATGTGCCTATAATCCTCATGCTTGACCTAAATCATTAAATTTTGATGCATTTTAATTAAGACTCGAACTTGTTCATGCATGTACCCTGTTGGGTTTTGTGGAGGAAACATACGCGGCGGAAGCAATAAAAATATTTTCACACAACCCGCAACAGGATCTCATCGACAATAGTATATTCAGAAAGAGTGTTCACGGGATATATCTTATCACGGAGTAAGTTCAGCAACGTCCCACTGTATGATGGTGTGCAATGCTCTTGGATTATATGGACAATACTTCTCTCACGTCCTCCGAATGCATCCCAGGAAGATCTGGCTGCGTTCCTCTTATGCGGTGATCTACGCCGCTCGTAGCGCATATGGATGGTCATTGACGTCCTCCGAACGCAGACGTCTCAGCGTCTGCATCTCTACTTTGTCCACACGGATGGATTAAAAGTCTACGTCGCGCTTCCTAAGCCGGTAGAAAAGAGTAGCCCCTGTGCGATGATGTGCTAGTATCGCGGTGCTCTCCTTTCTCTCCTAAGGACAGTGATGGCTAGGGCTTACGTACATGAGCGTAAATTGAAAAGCCTCTCTCAATCTCTTGTAAAGACATTGGCCGTCAATCCCCTTTAAATAGGAGACAAAAGGAAACATGGCTTCCCAAATCCTTCGGTAAATAGAAAGACTTTGTTTATTAAATACTTGTGTATTAATTAAAATATTATGGAATTAATTAATTAACCAATTAATCATATTAATTGATTAATTAATATCGGACTCCATGCAATCCTTCGGGATGGCTCTATGATAATATATACCAATAGACTACCACTTGAACTTAGACCCAGTCACTCCAATTAATTGGCTCAAACATTTTAATATATTCCAATATTATTCTACTAGATTACATAAACATTTTATTAATCAGTGTGATTCGGAACAATTCCAATCAAATCCACAGTTATACTCCTATTCCAACACATCTTATACGTGTGACCCGGTAGGCTCCAAATTTTGTTGGCAGTGATATCCATAATCATATTATGATTTCACAAGAGATTGGTATCTAACAAGACTTCATTGCCACCCAAGTGATTGGAGAAGTTGGAGAACAACTTAACCTATCATACATGACTGGTATTATAGTGATCGTATAGTTCCTTTGTCACTGATATCCAGATTAAACTCGAGTCATGGAATTATCATCCTCTTCAACGTTCAATCCATGTTCCTTGAACTAGAGCAAAATGTCTGAGATATATTTAAGCTCAATATCACATATTGACTCACATCAACATGACCATACATTTCTCAGTCTTACATATCAAGTGGCCAGAATATCAAACTCCCATAGAAAGGACAAATTCCATCTACATCACTCATAGTCATCCCCATGTGTCATAGTGCACCCAAGCACCATCTTTATGGCCATCCTTATTTAGGACCACGGTGGATGATGTCAAAGTACACAAAATGACACGTGATAAGTGTATTGACTTTAGGTCTAAGAACCACAATCACCACCATCACTTTGAGATGTGACTCTAACTACAATCACGGTATCCACGTGTCACTCTCAAGGGGGTCTGTCTGATACACTGATCTCTAACAAGTATCTATGTATTTGGTTTGATATCTCCATATCATGGCTAATGAAATTCTTCCATCAACCAACATACATTCTAATCTTATGTGTTATTGATGTCTATGTATATTTTCACCATAGCAACCGATTAGGGACAAAAAAAGAATACACACTCTTAGAATACATATGATCTCACTGTTCAGGCCATCAACCCAAAAACATATGTCATTGAGTATATTATTCTATAGACATCTATAAGTTTTGTGGTCATCTCACATTATAAAACACAAACATATAGATTGAAAACTTGCCTTTATTGATACGATCAATATAGTATTACAAATCATTTACATTTTATCCCATTACAATCATCAAATGATAGTATCTATGGGCATACACACCAACTGATTCCCACTTGCACTTATACCCAATCACTCATGATCTAGATCCAAGTGATCGAACATGTCCGTCGTATTTTTGTTGTGAAAGTGCTTTTGTGAGCGGGTCAGCCACATTGCTTTCTATAGGTACTCTGCAAATCTTCACATATCCTTGATGTACAATCTCTCGTATGAGATGGAACCGCCGTAGAATATGTTTATAACATTTGTGCGATCTTGGTTCTTTAGCCTGTGCAATTGCTCTGTTGTTATCGCAAAACAACTCAATTGCATCACTAACGCTTAGAACCACTCCAAGTTCCGAAATGAACTTCTTCATCCACACTGATTACTTTGCAACATTAGATGCGACAATATATTTGGCCTCTGTTGTAGAATCTGTAACTGTCTCTTGCTTGGAACTCTTCCAGCTCATAGCTCCATTGTTCAGGTAAAACAAAAATCTAGATTACGATATATAGTCATCTTTGTCAGTTTAGAAGATAGCATCAGTGTAACCCTTTACCACAAGCTCTTCCTCACCACCGTATACCAAGAATTGATCCTTAGTCCTTCTCAAGTACTTTAGGATGTTCTTTACGTCTATCCAGTGACATTAACCTAGATCTGACTGATACTGGCTCGTCATGCTCAAAGCATACAACACATCAGGACGAGTACATAACATCACGTACATGATAGATCCAATTGTTGATGCATATGAAATCTTACTCATGTGTGCCTATTCATCACATGAACTAGGACATTGGGCTTTAAAGATCGTAACCCCATGGGACATGGGAAAGTTACATCTCTTAGAACCCTCCATGCTAAATCTCTTTAGCACCTTATCAATGTATGTGCTCTAGCTTACGACTAGAAGCCTTCTAGATCTATTTCCATAGATCTTGATTCCTAGTATATATGATGCTTTGCCTAAATCCTTCATAGAGAAGGTCTTCCCTAGCCAACCTTTTATTGTCAAAAAAGTAAGGATGTCATTTCCCATCAATAGTATGTCCCGTGCTCCCACTAACCTTTTTGTAAACACAAGGTTCATATTCATTTTGACTAAAGTCAATTTTTTTGACTACTTTGTCAAAATGTAGATTCCATCTTCGAGATGCTTGCTTCAATCCATAGATTGACCTTTGTAGCTTACAAACTTTATTGTCTTCCTTCAGATTGATAAAACCTACAGGTTGTGTCATGTACACACCCTCGAGTAAATTCCCATTAAGGAATGATATTTTAATATCCATCTCATAGTCATAATAAGCTGCAATGGGAAGCATGATTCTGATGGGTTTAACCATAGCAACTGATGAGAAGGTCTTGTCATAATCAACACCTTGAATTTGATAAAATCCTTTCACAACTAATCTACCTTTATATGTTTGAACATTTCTATCCATGTCAGTCTTCTTCCTGAAGATCCACTTGCACCCTATGGGTTTTACCCCTTCAGGTAGATCCACCAAGGTCCATATCTTATTGGTGTACATGGATTCCATCTTAGATCTCATGGCTTCAAGCCATTTCTCAAATTCTGGTCCCTTAGTAGCTTCTAGATAGGAAGTTGGCTCATCTTCTATGCCCAATTCATCATTGTTTTGAGTCACGAGAAATCTAAATCTCTTAGGCTCAAGTCATGTCCTACTAGACCTATGAGGTTCATGTGCTACATTTGGAACTTGAAATTCCACAACAGTTTGTGAGTCTTCATGTTCCTTATGTACCTCCTCGAGTTCTCTACTTTCTTGTTGATCTCAAACTTATTCGAGCTCTACATTCCTCCCACTTATTCCTTTGGAAATAAATTCCTTTTCAAGAAATACAGCAGTCCTAGCAACAAACACTTTGTTTCCAATTGGTGTGTAGAAGTAATATCGCCAAGTTTCCTTGGGGAATCTAACAAAATAGCAATTTTCAAATTTGGATCCAAGATTTTAAGAAGTTGTTTCCTAACATAAGCTTCACATCCTAAAATCTTTAACATAGACAAATTGGGATGATTCCCATTCCATATCTCATATGGTGTCTTTTGAATCGATTTGGAAGGTACACGGTTAAGTGTAAATGCTACGGTTCAAAGAGCATATCCCCAGAATAATATTGGAAGTTTGGCTGAACTCATCATTGATTGTACCATGTCTAATAATGTATGATTCATTCTTTCTGAGATGCCATTATGTTGTGGTGTACCAGATGGAGTCCATTGTGATACAATACCACAGTCTCTTAGAAGGTCCTCAAACTCTTGGCTTAAGTATTCGCCACCTCGGTCTGAATAGAGTGCTTTAATACTCTTACCAAGTTGCTTCTCTACTTCATTTATGAAAGTCTTGAACATTTCAAGAGTTTCTGACTTGTATTTCATAAGATATACATAGCCATACCTACTAAGGTCATCAGTGAAGGTATTGAAGTATTGATAGCCTCCTCTAGAATTTGATGTAAAAGGTCCACATACATCAATATTTATGAGCCCTAGCAGACCACTAGCTCTTTGACTGTGTCCAGTGAAAGGATATTTGGTTGTCTTGCCTAATAAACAAGCCTCACATGTCTCTAATGATTCAAAATCAAAATAGTCTAGATAACAATACTTATAGAGTCTAGATATGCGCTTCTCATTTATGTGCCCAAGATGACAATGCCATGAGTATGTTTTGTTTGAGTTTTCAAGTTTTATCCTTTTAGAATTTACGTTGTATATGCTACTCTCAAGTTTTGACAAGTAGATACCATAAGACATAGGGGCATTTCCATAAAAGATCTCATCTTTAGAAATAGAAATCATTCCATTCTTAATTTGAAATTCAAATACACTCTTGTCCATACAAGATACAGAAATAATATTTGTATTAATGGCAGGTACTTAATAGAAATTCTCTAATTCTACTACAAGGCCCGTAGGAAAAGATAAACTAATAACTCTAACTGCGGTGGCAACAACTCTTACTCAATTAGCAACCTGCAACTCAACTTGGCCGTTTCGTAAAGGCTTACTTCTTGTCAGATCCTGTATATTTGAACATATGTGTGATATACATCCGATATCCAGTACCCATGATGAAGAAGTATTTAAGTTTATCTTAATAATGTATATACCTAAAGTGGAGATCTCTATCTCCTTCTTCTTCTTCCTCAGTTCCTCCAAGTAGAGAGGACAGTTTCTTTTGCAATGTCCAGCCTGGTGAGAATGGTGACAACTGCCTTCTTTGGAGATCCCACCTTTAGCTTTGAGTGTGAATTACTTTGGCTTATGCCCATCTTTAGAACTTTTCTTAGCCTTACCTTTGCCTTTTGACTTTCCCTTTGTCCTGCTGATCATCATCATAGACTTGGGCTTGTCTTTCTTCATCCGTGCTTCAACTGTCCTCAACATGCCCACCAATTCTGACAATGGCTTGTCAAGATTGTTCATGTTGTAGTTTATAACAAAATGACTATATGATTCAGGTAATGATTGTAGAATTACATTAGTGGCCAACTCTTGACCTAGGGGAAATCCCAGCTTGGATAGGCTTTCCACGTACCCAATCAATGTGAGTATGTGGGTACCAACTGAGTCTCCCTCTTTCATCTTGCTTCTAAACAAAGCCTTAGAGACATCATATCTTTCCTGTCTTGCTTGATGCTAATACATGTTCTTGAGATGTGTTACCAACTCCATGACATTCATGTTCTCATGCTTCTCTTGCAAGTCATAGTTCATTGAACACAACATCAGACACTTGACATCTACGACATCATCAAGGTGCTTCTTGTAAGCCTTCTTTTTCAGCCTTGGGCACGACATCATCAAGGTGCTTCTTGTAAGCCTTCTTTTTCAGCCTTGAGCATATTTGAGGCAGGTTCCGATGGCTCTGGTGTTTCAAAGACATAGAGCTTATGCTCCTACGTGAGAATAATTCTCAGCGTCCTAAACCGATTTTGAAAGTTAATTCCGGTAAGTTTGTCCTTCTCACGGACCGATCACAATGAGAATGTGTGAGTGTTGTTTTCCATTTAATTGCTACAAAAGAAAAAGTGTGTTTAGTCCAAATTTTTTTTGACTTGTAAAGATTTGATAAACAATATTAATTAGGCCTTAGATTAATTACGCTCAAACTATTTTATTCAAATTGATAGCCCTCACCATCAACTCGGTAGATTGCAACGTACAACCTTCTAGTGAGCCAAGATCCAAAATAATTAGATCAATGCCCAACCAACGTCGGTGTCAAAGACCAAATATTGAGGTAGGCAACTTTTACTAATTGCATCATATGCAACTCTTGGATAGATGATCATGCAAAACTCCTTTCCATAATGCATATGTGTGCCTCTAGGTACTTGATCCTATCAAGGTTCCTTAGTCATGTCCAACACATAAGCCAACATGATGAGTTTGCACCCTACGGATGCAGACCCACACACCCACCATCACACTTCCATGAGATAGATAATGTACCATGTGGTGGTGTGCCCACACATAGTCGATCAAGATTTCATGTGTGTTTCTTTATGGAAGGCAACTAAAACTTAATATTATTAATTGAGGGGTTTTACTAATACATATACATATCCAAACACCACATACTTATAGTACGCATCATATACTACTATATCTACAACCACAAACGATAGACATGCAATCACAAACACAAAAACATCAGTTATGGCCATAATATTATAACCCTTTGGAGCCACAAAAGATTATGGTCCACCTAAGGTCTTATGCATCTCATGCAACAATACATGTGAATCAATCTGTAAGGATGAACATTACAATGAATAACTTCATGGATGCTCCGTGAGGTTGAAACATCAATTTGCTTCTCCATGAATGCTCCTTGGAGTTGGATGTTGGGGTTGCTTCTTAGAATTGGATCTTCAGGTTGCTTCTCCATGGACGCTCCTTGGAGTTGGATCTTCAAGTGGCCTCCTTACATCAAGTTTACAAAGACTAAAACTAATCTATCTCTATGACATCGTATGAGTACAAATATAAAGAGAAAGAATTAGTTACACTTTGAAATAAGAGATGAGGCTTGACATGTAAACCAAATACTTTATATAAAGGAACCATGTACAACCGTTATACATCCATATCATTCACAAACAAACATATCCAAAACATTCACAACCACATTCATTCACAAAAGGGGATTCTAGGCCATAATCATGCATGCATTCACCATAGAAAACATATTTTAAAGGTAACATGTATGATATCATAGGTATATCTACATATAGATATATACATATTAAAGTTATAGTCCTTTTAATTTGGGACATTCCCCATTAAATAAATTTTTGACTCCCATGCAACTATGCGGGGTATACATGGGCAGCGCCCCTGTGCGGGGATCCCGCTGCCCGGTCAGTGGGCGGGGGTCGAGGAGAGGCTGCTCCTCCCAGGGTCTCAGGGGAAGGTCTATGAAATTTTACTTTTGTGCACTTAGGAAAATCTGTATTTTCCATAATCAACCCCGTCTTAAATGTCAAAAACAAAAGCCTACGATGTATGTGGAATTATGTTTGGATATGCACATTACCAGTTTTAGTTTACATCATATTCAACATAAACAATTGTATACAATGATTCGATCATATCGAAATGAATCCAAATACACCATAGATTGATGCTGCTCTGATACCATTGTTGGGTTTTGTGGAGGAAACATACGCGGCGGAAGCAACAAAAAAATATATTTTCACACAACTCGCAGCAGGATCTCATCAATAACAAAGTATTCAAAAAAGTGTTCACGAGATATACCTTGTCGTAGAGTAAGTCTTGTGATGTCCCCCTGTATGATGGTATGCAACGCTCCTGGCTTACACAGACGATACTTCTCTCTCGTCCTCCGAATGTGTCGTGGGTAGATCCGGCGGTGCTCCTCTCATGTGGTGATCTATGCCGCTCGTAGCATATATGGATGGTCATTGATGTCCTATGAACCCAGGCTTCTCAGCATCTGTGTCTCTACTTCATCCACACAGATGGACTGGAACTCTACGTCACACTTCCTAAGCCTCCAGGAAAGAGTAGTTTCTGTGTGATGACATGCTAGTGTCACGGTGCTCTCCTTTCTCTCCTGAGGACAGTGATGGCTAGGGTTTATGTACGTGAGCATAAACTAAAAAAACTCTCTCAATCTCTTATAAAGACATCGACCATCAATCCCCTTTAAATAGGAGACGAAAGGAAGTAGAGTTTCCCAAACCCTTTGGTAAACATAAAGACTGCATTAATTAAAACACTCATAGATTAATTAGAATATCCTAGAATTAATTAATTAATCAATTAATTACATTAATTGATTAATTAATATATGATTCCATGCAATCGCTCGGGATGGCTCTATGGACATATATACCAACATACCCTACTTTGACTTAATAATGACATCAAACCTCCAAACATGCTTTATATGGATAGTTTCATGTTAAATTTCAACCCTTACTCCTATGTGGGTCGTCAGTCTCGGTGAGACCAGAAGCTGCACACACAGCGTCCAAGACCAGAGGTGAAGACCGTGCAAGCCGTGAGGTATTGTCGTCGAGCAAGCCTCGGGACAAGGTATGATTCCACAAACCATCCCTTTCCTATTGTATAGACGTTGACGCGTTTCCTTGTTCTGGGTTTGGGGAGGAGAAATTTTTTGTTTCCGCTGCCTTCTCTGCCTCTCCTATAACCCTACAGTGGTATCAGAGCCATGTCAACTGCTCTATACATTAGGATTATCGATATGATCGATTTTGGTTTGTCGCCTTTATTTATTGCATACGATGCGAATAAAATTGGCTTTATGCATGTCCAATCCTAAATCCACAAATCCCAATTTACATATATGATATGTATTATTAATGCACTCGATACGCGTCGCCCTTAAACGAGTTTTGTGGTGGATGTATAGCGTGGTTATGGCCAATAATCCCTATCTGTGTATGGTTGTATGTGGTTGCTTGCATCTCGGTCTGCGCACCGATCTTCCTTCTCCTATTCCTGATGTAACTCGAAATAAATCGAGATTTTCTTTCCTACCTTTTCTCCCCTCAAATGTAACTCGAGGTTTCTCTTTTTACAATGTAAAATAGGATATAATTTTATTTCCTGTTATGTCAAAGAACGGAGGACATCCTGACGACAGCTGAGACGATCGGTTCAAGGCGTGAACTGATCGGTTGACGTTCGAGACGATCGGTTCAAGGAGTGAGCCGATCGGTTGATGACCGGTTCAAGGAGCGAGACGAGCGGGTGGCAGCCATGATGAGATGCACGACGACCAGGCGAACCAATCAGTTGGAGGAGCCAACCGATCGGCTGGTGGCACCCAGCCGACCAGCCTGATGGTGAGCCGATCAGTCATGTGATGAGTTGATAAAACCCAGAAAGGCAAAGCACATAGTTCATCTTGTACATGTTGCATGTGATGTATACCTAGATGACCGTGGTTCCTCTTGGCTCGAGGAATCACATTAGGATGGCCATAATCATCGCTTTTATCATTTCGCATGTTTTCTGTGGGATATAGCATGTATATGATACGTACTATATATTGTGGTGATTGGATATGTATATGTATATAAAACCAAATCCCTCATTAAATATTAAGTTTTAGATGCCTTCCAAATGCGACACATGTGAAAAGCTTGATCGACCAAGTGTGGGCACGCCCTAGCGTGGTGCACCGTCTATCTCGTGGAAGCGTGAAGGATGGATATGTGGGTCTTCCCTAGCAGGGTGCATATTCATCGTGTTTGCTTTGGGCCAGACTTAACAAGGTGACCTAGATAGGATCTAGTACCTTGAGGCATGGAGATGATCATGGCAATGAGTTGCATATGACATCTTATCAAGAGTTGCATATGATGCAATTGGCAAGAGTTGCCTACCTGAGAGATCTAAGTTGTGGGTGACAGCCCTAGTTGGTCCATGACTTAGAGGATTTTAGGATCTTGCCCACTAGAAGGTTGTACGCTGCAACCTTCCGAATTGATGGTGAGGGCTATCAATTTAAACTAAAATAGTGGGAGCGATAATTAATTAAAGGCCTAATTATATCTTCAACCATTCAAATCAATCAAACAAGTCAAAAGGAGTTTTGGACTAAAATTGCATATATTTCCGTTTGTACAATAAATGGTTGATCAACAATAATCACTTATTTGCGATCAGTCTTTGAGACCAACAAATTAAATGAGAATTTTTCCACGACTGGTTAGGACATTGAGAAGTGTTCTCAATCATAGAGTGAAAGCTCTAAGTCCTAGTTATACCAGAACCAGATGAACTCGATCCCACCATATCAATGGCTGAAAGTATGCTTATGGAAGCATACCGAGGAAGACATTGATGAGGAGTGCTTGATGTTGTGTTCTCTAAACTATGAGTTGCAGAGACAACACGAGATATATGATGTCTCCAAGACATTGCCTAGTATGTCATGATAGAAGGAGATCCAGTAAGGTATTCACACACTCAATATAATTGGGTAAGAGGAAAGACCTGACTAAGAAGGATTCCCTCTGAGACAAGAGTTGGCTATTGGTATGATACTGCAAATGTTGCGAGAATCATACAGTTCATGATAAACTACAACATGAAAAACTTTGACAAGCGTTGACAAAGTTGTTGGACATATTGAGGCAAATATGAAGAAAGACTAACCCTAATCTTTGATGAGATCAATGAAAGGTAAGTCTTAAGGGCAAGGGCAAGGGCAAAGTAAAGAAGTGTTCTGATGCTAGCCAGCAGCCCAAGCCGTCTTCAACCTCAAGGCACATGGGGAAAGGGTGTATGAGGGAATTGCCCTCTATATCTGGAAGAACAAAAGAAGATGAAGGAGGGGATGGAGATCTCCACCTAAGGTATCATGAAATGAACCGCTTCTTTATCTGAGGTATATGATACCAAGATATGGATATGTCATATATGATATGCAATATCCACAAAGAAGTGACGGCCTTTGTGAAAGGACCAAGAAAGGAGTACCCATCATTGGAGCAAGTGTTGCTGCCATAGATAGGAGTACCTTTCAGTTTATTTCAGCCTAAAGGGAACGAAATAAAGTTGAGAACTGCTATTTCATATTTTCCAATAGATAGAAACACTTTATTTTTGCATATTGTATGACAATGATCAATAAAGAGATGTTTCAATTTCTAAAGATATGATCTTTGTAGCTATGCCTTGTTTATCTTGTGGTATTTGATATGCATAAGATAAAATGATACGTAAAAGTTATAGGTAACTCAAACAATCAAATTAGCATCAATCATGAGAAATTCATTTCTAGTTTCCATGTGATGGATAAATCTAGACTCTTTTGGTTAGAGAACCAATAAGAGACATGAGTATCTTGGACATGATTAATCAATCTTCACTAAAGGTAGTGGGAAAATGATTATCCTATTAGGTATGATACATGTGATGTATTTACATACCTATTGGAATAAATGCTAATACTTCAAATGGTGTTTAGAGAAATACCAATATGAATATCTTGAAGTGTTCAAGATTATCATAGATGAAGTGCAAATTTGGTAAAGTGTTAATTCTTGATGAGATCAATGAATGAAATACTTGGACCAAATGTTTGAGATCCTTATGAGTGATTATGATAATGTATCATAGTGAACTCATGATTAAGGCATGGTGATGTCTAAATCAAGAAGGAATCATACTCTAAGGGGTTAGATAATGATTATCAAATAACTAAATTCTTCTTAAATAAAGAATACACCACACTAATAAAGGACATTAAGAATCACAAGGAGTTGTAAGTTCTTATATCCTTGACAGATACACCTCGTTTATCTATGTGATGAGTTGTTCATGTGATGAGTCAACTATCTAGATGAATATGAGGAACCGAATTTTGAGTTATGGTTTATGACCATTACATCCTAAATGACATCCATGTGAACCATAAGGTATGACCTTGATGGTAGCACCCATTGGATGAAATCCATAAGTGCAAATGAATCTTAAGTGTTAAGACACATGGATAACATTTTGAGAAGGATGATGCTTGTTGATTGCAACTTAATGACTAAGACATTTGGCATATGGATACTAAAACCTCATTCCTATGAGGAATAAAACAAGGATGTGTACGTGACACAACCTATAAGGTTTATGAATCCACTAATGCAAATGAAGTCTATAAGTTACAATGGACTAATCAATGTGATTTATTGACTACAAGCAACTCAGAATTGGATCTTTACTTTGATGATATAGTCAAAGGGTTTGATTGATATGTCAAAGATAAAGAAGGGATCTGTGATTTAGTGGGAGCGTATTCACATTCCACATGTTGATGTGAAATGGAAATGTTCTAGAATGGAAATCCAAAAGTGGAAATTATCTTTAAGGAAGATAGAGATGTTTCCTATGTGATAGGAATAGAGATCTATAGAGATAGTTCTCGAAAACCTCTTGACCTGAAAAGAGAAAGCATACATTGGCAATCTGTACTGAAGGGTTCAGTATGCACAGATTCAGTGGGAGAAAACTTGTCCATGTTACATGGAGTTAGTATCCCAAGGCCAAGTGTCCAATTCTTATGAAGAATGGGAACACTAATAATAGATATGGATCTATTATGTATGTAATCATCCCATTATCTTGCATGTATCGACATGGCAAGAACAGAATGCATTCATCATCTTGTATGTAGGACATGGCAATATGATGTGCTCATCCTGATAACTCGTATGTGAGACATGACGAGTGGATGTCTGTCTACTTCCAGTAAGGGTTACTGGAATACCATGAGAACTTGATAAGTACTTGAGAAGTACTAGTTCTATGGAAATAAAGAATATTTCAATGTAAAGAGTTACATTGATGCGAACTTCCGAAAGGACAGAAAATTAATCACAAAATATATATAGGATATATAAAAGTGAAAGTTTGTTGATAATTGGAAGTATTCCAATAAAACCATTTAAAAGGGAATGTCGAGTATCTATGCGTTAGAGAACAACAATGGATACTATATGGATCTGGAAGTTCATGAGATGAATTTATAGATATTTTGCTCATTGATGACAAGTATGGAATCCTTGATCATGCAATATGGCTAAAGGTTAGCAAAGAAATACTAGATCGCATATTACGGCAACTCCATCTCATACGTGTGACGTACAATGAAGAGATGAGAGACATGCAATTTAAACTAACTTTGGCAAGGTGTTGCCATAACTCACTATGTTCGCACTAGAGCACAATAACATGTGGGACATGTTTGAAGATCACTATGAATATGATTCAAGAGTGATTGGCTCACAGTGCAAGTGGGAGTCGGTTGGTATGTATGCCCTGAGAGCCAATCATGGGATGATTGGTGGGATACATTAATATTGATTTGATAAACATCGAAGGCAAGCTTCTAATTCTTTCTGGTTCAGTCATATGAGATAGTGATAGAACATATTGAATGTCTAGAGAATGACAGTACTCAATGACGTATGACTTCAGGTTCATGACCTAAACAATGAGATCATATGGATGCTAAGAGTTTGAACATTCTCATTATGTCCCTAGTCAGATGTCATTGTGGAAGGTAGATAGACAACAATGACACACAAGACTAGATTGTGGTGTTGGTTGATGACAGAATCTCATTAGTCATGATATAGAGATATCAAACCAAACACATATGTACTTCTTAGAGAACAAGTGTACCAGACAGACCCACTGTGAGTTTGACACATGGAACCATGACATGGTAGTCACAGTCAGTACTCACAATGATGGTGGTGAGTGTGATTCTTTGACCTAAAATCACTACACTCAACACATGTCGTTGGGCACACTTTGACATCATCAAACGCAGTCCTGAAACATGGGTTGTTATAAAGATGATGATTGGGTGGCTTTGACACATGGGGATTTTGAGGGGTGAGTGATAGATATGGGATTTGTCCCTCCTAAGGGAGTTTGATATCCATGGCCACTTGATGAGTAGGATTGAGAAAGGCGTGCGCGCATGCGTGAATCAATATGTGATATTAATGTCATACATATCTCTTCCAATCTACTCTAAGATCAAGAAAGTGAATGAACGTTGACAGGATGACTGTTCCATGCCTCGAGTTCATTTGGGATATCAGTGACAAAGGAATTATACATTCACTGTAACACCATTCATAGATTGTAGGATTGAAAGTTGTTCTCCAAATTTCTATTTCACTTGGGTAGCACTGATGTGTGACTAGGCACCATTCTTTGCTTGTGAAGTCATAAGTGTTATGGACTTTCACTGCCAACGTGAAAAGGACCTGTAGGGTCACACACATAGGATTTAACCTGGAAGAGGAGTTTTGTCTACATACAATGTTTAGATTGATTACTAAAGGAGTTTAGTAGTTCAATTAAATACTCAATTAATTGATAGCTCAATGTCATAATGTTCAAGGTGTTGGACACATTGATTGGAGTACCAGATTGATTAAAACTGCAATTGACTGATTCTGCACAATCTGCACTCCCAACCGATTGGCTGAGCTTGGTGAACCGATCGGTTCAGATGGTGAGTCGATCGGCTGATGGACAGGGTGAAACAATCGCTTCAAATGTTGAAACGATCGTTTCAACTGGTCCAACCGAGCAAGTTGGGAAAGTAGGATTGGTGAGAAATTTCTTTTCGTTTCACTTGCCCAATTTGATTGGAACAAGGATTGGTATTAGGTACCAATTAGAAACAAAAGAGGAAAAGTCAATCGGGAACTGACCAGGACCACGAACCGACCGGTTCAGAAGTGAACTGATCATTTCATGGGTCCCAACCGATCGGTTGAGGTGTGAACCGACTGGCTCAGGTCCCCAACCGACCATTTTAGAAATGAAACGATCGGTTCAGGTTGCGCAGTTGGTTGTTTTTGTGGAAAATCTTGAACCCTACTACTCCTTCTTTAGTCCCACATTCCACGGGATAGAGAACCCTATCCCATGACCCTCCTATATATATAGGGGTATTGGGGGCTTCTCAAAGTACAACTCAGTGCAACCCGTTGCTCTGTAAAGTTGTCGTTCTCTCTGGTTTTGGTAACCGAGAGAGCCCGAGGAAGTGCTACCCGATAAGGGAGGCACAACAAGGAAAAGACAACTGCAGAAAGTGACTGGTGGCAGGAGAGTGTGTCAGTGACTAGTACGCTGATAGGAGGGTGCAACTCCTTCCAATTCCTTGTGATACAAGGAGATTGGAGTTCCAGGTGGTCCGTGTGGACTACTTCAGAGGCGGGAGATTTCTACTGCTCGGAGGACAGCTGTCAATCCTGACAGTCCCGGTGAGACCAGGAGTCGTCAGTCCCGATGAGACCAAGAGCTGCATACACACCGTCCAAGACCAGAGATGAAGACCGCGCAAGCCGCGAGGTATTGTCGTTGAGAAAGCCTCGGGATAAGGTATGATTCCACAAACCATCCCTTTCCTATTGTATAGACGTTGACACATTTCCTTGTTCTGGGTTTGGGGAGGAGAATTTTTTGTTTCCGCTGCCTTCTCTGCCTCCCCTATAACCCTACACTATGTACATATATACCAACATACCCTAATTTGACTTAATAATGACATCAAACCTCCAAACATGCTTTATATGGATAGTTTCATGTTAAATTTCAACCCTTACTCCTATGTGGGTCTTTGATGTCCAAGATGGGCGGTTGGACTCAAAATCATTAATATTACATGCTTTATAACCCTAAATTCCGTGTTGATCATTCTTGTACACTTATGTGACTAGATGCCCTAATCTTGACTTGAAATAGGGTCTAGTATGCATGATGATAGCTAACTTCCACTCGTATGAAAATGTTACCTAATGATCATTCATATTATATAATGATATCAAATCAGTATCTTGGTGATGTTCATGACAGCTAACTCAAGCAGTCCCATCTATGCTCTATGATGACTAATTGCATAATAATGACCATGTATGACTAGTTTGAGTATGTTGATGCTCATGTTGATTAAACTTGCTCAAATCTTATGATATGCCCCATTTAATGATCTAATAACCCTTATCTTAACTCCTAATCTTAGTTGTGATGTGTCACCCTAAGTACTAGATGAATCCATGGTGTACAGTGTAACTTGATAATGAACTCGCATGACTGGTTGAAATGTGGAAACCTATGTTGAAGATATGATACCTAGATCTAGGTGACACATCCAACCACCACAGTTATGAATACTAGACCTAATATTGTTGCTATTAATATAATTGTACTCAGTTGTAATCTCAGGGTCTCTTGGTTGACTTAACTGCCAAGATCTAGACAAGCTTGCAATATATGGTCTTCTAAATTGATGGTTAATCTTGTACTCTACTCGTAAGGCACACTTAATCTCTTGACCCTACTTTGTTATTGGCTTGTTTGTATGTATGCTCGTATGAATTCTTAGCTAGGTAATTACTTGTTTGAGCTACTTGTTCCCTATGATTACATTCATTTTGCTTGAGATACATTGAACAAACATCAAACATAAATGAACCTATCAATTATACAAGCCTTGTGTACCTTCCTGTATTCTTGGGGTAAGGGAACAAGGTTGGGTGTCTTACTTGAGATGTCAAGATAATGAGGATGATGTCGATAAAATGGTAGCTAATCTTGAGCACCCTTATGCACCATTCCAATGGGAAGCTAGTCAATGACCATAATATGTTGTTGAGTATAATGGAAATACACCTAAATTATGCTTTGTATAAAACAATGTCGTTAAGAGTTCTGGCCTTGTTTCTACTTCTTGTTTATTATGATTTCTCTAGCCAAGCAACTTCTACACTACTCTTAAATAGTGGTTACATGTTTTTCATAGTGTGCTAAAGCAAAGCATTAATATGTTCTATTTATCAAATTTGTAATTCCCAAATGAAGATCCGCTACACTCAAGACTCTCAGCTCTAAAATGGAACACCAATGGGGTATACTTGAATCTAGAAATGGATACATATCTCTATCTCCATGTTTAGTATCTTGTCATCTCTTTAGTTTGTTATTGCCTTTTCATATATATTGCTTGTGTGAAACTATGTGCCATTCTATGGACGGACGCCCAAGGGCACTCACCTTTGTCTATGTAGCTATTAGGAGTGTGGACCTAGGGTAAAAAATGGCTCCGTGACACACAGTCAATATATTACTTAATTGTATACATGGTTGAAGAAAGAAATTGTGTCCATATATGATTAACAACATACATTGCATATTAATCAATTATCTGCAATAATAGAACTTGCATTTCATTTAATTCTCTAACCCATATTTGATTTACCACATAAGGTATATCCATGCCTCTATCAAACATTGGGATTTTAGATATGGAGTATTTTCATTCAGGGGTACATTAGTGGGTTTCCAAATCATTGCATTCATATGTGATACATATTGGATGTTATAGATGAACTGGAATTTAGTCAACTGAGAAGTTTAATTTAATGACCAAACATTCAAAAAACATCCTAGAATCATAATCAGTCTCTTGTAACAATTTAACATAAAGTAGACACATAACCTTTTCTATTAAGGATACAATCGATATTAATCCAAGCACTTCAAGTTTCATGTAATCCAAACACGAGGTAATCCAAACATCTGAAAATTACCACACAATGCTATGGAGTTACACTCATATTTAATAATATGGATTAGGGTTTTGTCCTAGAGGTCTTGATTCCAGGTTGAGTTAAAATAAATATTCACTCCATTTACTCGCTTTGAGGAAAATTAGAAGTATTGAATTGATATATATGAAAATTTGCATATATAACCCTATACGGAATGAGTTAGGATCTCAAGCATACATTGTGTCCTAGTTGAGTTCCAATAATATCAAATTGTGTTTCTCAATTATATATATGGAAATCAAATTTCCTCATACTACTTCTTACTTGTTCAATTATTGACATTTCAATGTATATAATTTTAAACATATCCAATTTCTACCAATTTGAGTCAATTGAGTGCAATTCCGATTAATGTTGAATGTAAGTTTTCATAGAAAAATCAAACCTCTCAACTTAGATGTTAAACACCTCAAGTTCATATTCTAATAAATGATATTCTAAAAAATAAATCAAACTCAAATCATTCAATCCCCTTTCAACTCATGAATCCTAGAAAAGGAGAATATAAAATTAATAATAAGAAAAGAAGACGATTTTTGATCCTTTTGCTCTAAATCTAAGGGAGTCCGATTATCATACATTAGGGAGAAGAAACACAGTGAAAGATTAGTTAGTAATAATATTTTTACTTAAGTTCACCAACTCTGGGAAGATAAAAACCTAAAATTGATCCTCCAACTTTAACTTCTTAAAGTCCTTAAAATCTCCTTCTCTCTTAAGGATTTTAGATCCTTAGAATGTTTTCCAATGAATGAAAGGTGCTCGGGTCATATTTATTTCATGTAACCAAATTTTAGTGCATGGGATACTTATTTATAAACCTTTCACACCTTTTTCTATTTTCTAACAATGTAGTCGACTAAGAAATTTCTCATCCGTTGTTGATAATCTTGATTCCAGGCACTCATCTTGATTGAGTTCATCCATAAAATTCAACCAACCATGTTATTTTTGTTGAATAAAATGCTGATCATTTCATGCATCAAGATTGATATCTTACTTCTTTAAAACGCTTATTAACTTTTAAATATATCTGTTATGGCATTTGTATCACCAAATTAACTTGTTTCTTTTATTAGTTAAATTATATTTAGACGTTTTCAATCATTCAAATTTGTGTAAATAATCATGTATTCAATTTACCCACAACACTAATTTCAACAAACTTGGATTTTCAATCTAACCCTTATAACCTAACTATCTTTAGTTATATAATAACAAATTAAGTAATGGTATGCATGAATATGCAACTTAAATAAGAGATATACAATCAACATTTAATGACTCTTAGGAATGATTAAAATTAAGGTTTAAGATAACTTATGAATGGATCCTTACCAAAGGTGCTTAAGTTAAGCACATTACATGAATGAGTATGCACTAATAAACAATCTCAAATAATATTAAATCAGTTTTGAAGTCATTCTCTTTATCATAACATCCATTAACTAGTTGTGCCTTCTAATATTCCTTTCAGTACTTAGTTCATGACATAGATCCATATTTGTACACCATGTATTAATGTGGTTAGGAAATCAGTTCAATTGTTGATACTATTTGATCAGACAAATTTAATCATCAATATCCAACATTTTAGAGGAGCAATTTGTCAATAAAATTATTTATGAATGTAAAAAGAGAAATCATTACATAAAGTTTAAATTCTACCACGTACGTTAGTGCTAAGTTATTAGTGACACTTTAGTGAGGTATTAACTTGTAGCTCATGATCATGGATGAGTATTAATGCTTTATGCAATCTAATTGGACATCAACCCACACGGTATAAATAATTTATGGATTACAATAAGGCCTAATTTGGTTGCATGGAACTCCAAAACATGACAAACCAACTGCACTGTTTTTACAACTCAATCCGTTTGGTTGAGTGTTGCTGCAAATCTCAGCAGGAAAACGAAATCTCAATCAGCTCTCAATTACACGGCAGACCAGAGAAATGAAACCGCCCATGTTTTGGGCACGGTTCCAACTCTCAGCCGTGCTAGCTCATGTATCTATAGGATTACTTTGCTTTTTCTCCTCCTGGGACGGGTACAACTGTCCTTGATACTAGTAACAAAAAAACTACACGGGTAAAAAACATCCTACCAAATGAAAACAAACTAACACAACCGGTCTGGAACACGTTAAAACCAAACGAGTGAAGTTGAGTTCCAATTCACGCTGTTTATTTTCCTGTTTCCCAACTACTCATATGTGTTGAATCTACCTCCAACCAGACGAGCCCTAAGAGTTATACACAACCAACAATGACGAACGACCCAACTTATTAGACACGGGCCCAGACAGATTCACCTATAGAATAAGTGTATATTGTAATTTAACTCGATCTGACTGGTTAACTAGTCACTCAAACTATCAAACTATGACCAAACTTATTAAAGAAAAGATGGAGTTATGATACCAAGCAATGTCGGTCGATAACTTTTTTTGTCTCTCAACCCTATGGGCTCTATTTCAGGTGTTCTTGTGATGTATCTTTTTATAGAAATTATTATTTCCACTACACCGTAAAGGATATGTTTGAAATAAATTAAACTGGGTAGTTCAGCTGGTTCTACTTTGGTAGGCGGTCCAAGTTCAGTTACTGTGCCGAACAGTATTAATAAGCTTCATCTTGGAATTTTTGTATGATTTTTGTAAGAAGGAACTAATAATTCCACTACTTGGATTGTAACATAATGTATTTTTTTTCACGACACCAGTTCCCAGAAAGTATCTTCATGGAACAAATAAATGTTGAAGGGATGACTTACGCAGAAAATTGTTAATTAAAGCAATGCTATCTATATGACTTGAGGTCGAAGCATGTGGTGGTCTGTGGCCCCCCACCTCGAGTGATTCGGGGTAAAGGCTAAACTTGATGGGGGTCCCGCACTGCAATTTATGGCTTACCGCGTCTTGGAATAAAGGCTGGGAGTGGGAGGGGTCGGTGTGTGCAGCAGCTCACGCAGACGTGACGAGCCATGAGTCCGCGGAGGAACCGCGTATGCACCGCAGGTCAAATCTCCCTTTCCTCGCTGATATATTAGAAACACCATATCTGTACTGGGCTTTTTCTTCAAAAGGCCCGTCGACTTTACACAATCTCGCATAACTCCTCTGGTCTGCTAGTTCTTTATAGCTTATGTATAGTTCGCTATATGATACGTGTCTTCTCTTATAGAAGTCTAAAAAGAAAAAATCGGACGTAACATCCAAGTAGACCTGTAAATGGATATCCAGAATCTACCATTCGATCTAAATTCGAGTCTGAAAAAAAAATCGACATCTACATGATCCGAATTGAATTTAGGATATCAAATTTTATATTCCAAAATTTTGGATAGATATCAGATATAGCTTGTATTCGCTCCAAAAAAATCTGAATCCGACAAATATATATATTATTAAATATATAATATTTATATATAAATATATAAAATATAGATATTTTATGATATATATGTATAGTAATATCAATATTTTCTATGTATAATATATTTATAACAATACGTCTATGATTTCTGATCTGGTTCAGATATTATTTATCGGATCAAATTCAGATATTATTACATGATATCTGTCGGATACCAGATCAGATATCAGATTGAATTTCTTTTTCATATTCAGATATTAGATATAGTAGTATTCGCTCCGTATTCGATCTCTTTACATATCTACATCCAAGTTGATACAAAATAATCAACTCATTGCCAACTATGAATCTAAATTAATTTTGAGTTCGTTAGACCTGATTTTACAAGTGAAAAAAATTAAAAATCAGACCTGATTTTGTACTGTCTGTCCTGGAATTAAACTAAAGTTTATAGATTTTTTAATAATACAAGGTGCATAATTATGTATACCATGATCTAAGAATTCAAATTGTCTAAATTTGCCATCAGACCAATCTTGATGAACTTAGGGCTGTAAATGGGTATGATATTATCTATTTATCCACTACCAATACCCTGTAGGGTAGGAGAAGGGTGAATCTATTTTTTATCCACCACCCGTTTATTCTTTACCCACTTTATCCGCATCTAAAGAGGGTAGGATAAGGGAGAACCGTTATCCTACCCGCTTTACCTATTTACCCATTAATATAAGGTTGAATTTATAATTATAGATTATAGTATATGCATTATTCCCGACCAAAACCCGCAACAAGCAACACCATTACTTCTCAATTGTACTATTAGGATTCCCAAAATTTTAATAGAAAATGGGTATCATTAAACTACCTTTTATAGTCATATATTTGAGAGAAAATGGATTCATCAATAAGAAATAATACATAAAAAATAATAGTTTGTCTTTCGAAAAAAATCAGGTTAAATATTGCTATTTTTGTTGTATATCACAAAAAATCATAATAATTATTGTAAAAAACTATGTTAAAGAGTGTCCAGTGTTTGATGCAGGAAATATCATATAAAATATCTTATATTATTTGCATGTTCTTTTACCTATTTCACCCTCATTCTATCCATTTACCTTCAGGGAAAAGGGCGTGGGTAAGAGTAGGATAAATGTTTTTAGGCAAATGATAATTATCCTACCCGCTATCCGCATCTTTATATCTACTCTACCCATTTACAACCCTAGATAAACTGCATGGTACCTTAATCATGAAGAAATGTAGAAAACTAGTTTTTTTGAAAAAAAATCCAACTTAGATCGGGAAAAAAAATTAAACAAAGTTGATTTCAATCTGTCGACTCATTCCAAAATCAACAAATCCAATCTCATAAGAACCCGTTTTCCAAATTAGGATGGCTCGACTTCACTAGTTCCAACATTACTTCAACAAGACAACAATCCTAGTCTCGAAAGTAATCAGCAAGGAGCAAGTAAGGTGTTGGCTATTGAAAAAAGAACGATCATAATCGTAGAATGGATGCGTGGGTCTCTTTTAGGAATTATACCAGTCTAGAAGGGAGTTTTAAGAATGGACCCTCTCGCTTTCAAGTCTTTCTTTTTGTTTCAAAGGATTAGATGCCTGGCCCCCCTGGCGCACCTTCGCCGAGCTTATCCTTACCGTATTTAAGTCCCGCTGCGACACGACTTCTCAACACAAGTAATTGGGAACCGCAGCACAGACAGAGGGAAGCGAGGTCGTCTCTCTCGATCTCAAGGTGAGAAAATTTTCTGGAACCCGAACACGATCCAGTTGCCATCCTGTTCTCTCTCAACCGCTTGCTTTCTCCATCTCGCCTTCCTCCCTTTGTTTTCTCCGCCGCCGCTCGCGGTGTCTGATCTCGCTTGCCGTTTTGCCGGTGAGCTCTGCCTGGGTCCGGCATCTGTGGAGTATCGGGGTTGCGGTTTTGTTGTGGCTCGGCGATTTTGTTTTCCTTGCCGGACGCATGGTTATGTTTTGTTAGCAGAGGATATGGCATCTGCTTGCCCCGTTGACCGGTGAACAGATCTGAGGTTGTGGCGGTGGAGTAGCCGAGGCGAGGTGGTTGCGGGGTTTATATTCTAGGCGTCTGATCGAGATTTGACGATACCTAGGCTCCAATTTGTGGGAGGTGTTCGGTTGTGGATGATTTAGTGAGTGTCTTGCTTTGCATGCCCCGCTTGCGCTTGGGTTGATCGCTTAAAATGTTTATGCTGCTGAAACGAGGACTCGATGATCATCATGATCAACGAATCATCTATTCAAACTTGGGATGTTTTGATTCCAACCTCTTATTATCTGTTCATAAATGTCATCTAGCCTGCATATGATACTCAACTCACGCCTCACGCCTCACGCCTCACCGGGGGGGGGGGGATCAAGCAGCAATTGGCCCGCGACCTGCAGCTTCTGCTCGATGGAAGCATACTTTCCCCAGCCCCATTGTTGTCAAACGTCTCACTCTGCTACTACGCTTTGTGCAAGATCGTCTTGTTGTTGCTTGTAAATTTTCTCAGTCCCACAACCAGACATCTCCAGAAATTTTCTTTAACGTTTCCCCCCAGTTCATTAGTTTCCAATCGCAAAACTCTCTGTACAAACCGGCCACCGAGTTTTCAAGCCTGTAGTTTGCAAGCAACACAGAACGAGGCGTTGAGGCCACTGACCTTCCAATATTTTCTGAATCCTGATAGATTTGTCTTCTCACGCAACCTGATTTCAGTCAAATGACCCACGCTGCTTCTACACGGCACCTAGCCGTGATTGAGATCTTGCTTTTTGTGCAGCATCCCATTTTTTATTTGCTTGTCAACTTGCATAGTCCACTAATCAGGCATCTGAAGATTTTTTCCTTCATGAGTTGCCAATCCCATAACTTGTCTATGCAAACAGCGGCACCTGGTCTTGAATCCTGTCGTTGTAATTTTGTAAACACTGAACAAAGGGGTTGAGGTCGCTGACCTTCCCATAATTTCTAAATTCTCATAGATTTTATCTTCTATTTTCCAGAATAGAAGATGGGAGGCGGGAAGGAGAAGGACCAGTACAAGGATTCCGAATCCAGTGACAAGGGCGTCTTCTCTGCGCTCCAGCATGGCTTAGCTGGTTATGCTGGTGGCCACTCTGGCGGTCATGGGGGTTATCCTCCTCAACAAGGATACCCTCCTCAGGGTTATCCTCCTCAGCAAGGATACCCACCTCAGCAGGGATACCCTCCTCAAGGATACCCTCCCCAAGGGTACCCACAGCATGGTGGTGGCTACCCTCCCCAAGGGTACCCTGGTCATCAGCCCGCACCTCAGCATGGTGGTATGGATTAGCTTTAAATTTTGCAGTAACCTTTTCATTTATAAACAATTTCCCTTTTTGGAATGTAATAGCAATTACAATTTGTCGTCATTAGTAATTCTTAGTTTCTCCATGTCAGTTGATACACTGTTAGTTCATGGTAGTGTGATTGTGTATGGAATTGGACAGCGAAGAGATCAAGCGTGGTATTTCACCTTTGCTGGAAATCCTGTTAGCTATTTCTTCAAACATATTGGCTGCAGTGGCCGGCATGTGCTATTGTGCTGTTTATTAGTTGGTTGGAAATAATTTCATGCACATTTTTAATTCCCGTGGTTCTCATCTATTTTCGCACCCATTTCACTCGTTGCTCGATTGTTCATCTTCTGTCCAGTTTTAAGTACTTAACCCATGAAACTTTTTAGTCCCTATTTTGTAACTTCATTTCCCACTCCTTTCAGGTTCACATGGCCCTAACATGGGAACAATGCTCGCTGGTGGCGCCGCCGCAGCCGCTGCAGCCTACGGCGTCCACCACATGACACACAGCGGTGGCTCTCACGGTGGTTCTCATGGTGGAATGATGAGCCACGCAGGAGGGTTGGTGCCTGGGATGATGGGAGGCCACGGCGGGATGATGGGAGGCCACGGCGGCAAGTTCAAGCACGGCAAGCATGGCAAACACGGGAAGCACGGCGGCGGCAAGTTTGGGAAACATGGAAAGGGTGGCAAGTTCAAGAAGTGGAAGTAAAATGAGACCCATGAGCGGTCAGATGAAGCGAGCTTTTATATCTTAAACTAAGGAGCGAGCGAGTCAGCTGTTTTTATTTCATTTTAAATGTTTACCGAAACAGTATTTTACATGCATATGGTGTTCTGAGTTTACAGTTGCTCCTCGCCCTTTTTATCTTTTAAATAAAGAAATACAGATCATCCTTTTTGGTGCCTTCTATATCATGTACTACAAAGACAAAGCCTCATGATTATTCATGATGTCATACATCATTCAGATGATTACTTCTGAGCGGTGAGATCCATTCGTTACAAACGACACACTTAAAACTGGCTCACGTTTTCCACCCCCATCTATATGATATTTGCAAATGTGTAACAGTCTGGACTTCATTGGTTCCGGTGGTTTGATGATCGATCCAGCCTTTGGCCCTTCAACTTTTCCCTCAACCGGTTTACAGTCAACAGGTTAAGATCTGGTCAAATTGCTTGTGCCAATGTCCCAAATCTTCATTTATTAATTCCGGCTTAAATTTCATTTTGCACTACCATCTCTTTGCATGACGTTGCATTATGATTTATTCAATTTAAATACTTTGTGTTACGCAATTGTTATTCACTTTAAAGTTTATATTATACCCGTAAGCTTGACTGGGTGATATAATGAAAGTTATGTAATAATAAGTGTATAGCGTCTTGAGCAAACATTGACACTTAAGCAAGAGCAACACTATAGTGGCAGAGCTAGAAAATCTACATAAGGGGGCACCGTTAATGCAAATACTTTCGCAGTCGTATCAAGTAAGACAAAATCCAAAAAGTCTGAATCAGATTTATACAAGCTAGTGTGAAATTGCAAAAATTGGGTAGGGTACTTGCCCATCTAGACCTAAATCCACAACATTGTTGATGGGGTGTCGAATTCGTAAGCACAGGGCTCGGTTTTTGTTTTCCCTAAGTGTGTATGGGAGTTTACAGGGAATTAGATGTAATCGGGATCCTTAAAAAAAAAAAATCGTAAGCATCACCCTTTTTTGTCTAGGAGCAAGTTTTCCCTATCGATGCCATATCAAGGCACAGGTAGCTGACTGGATTTTGCAACTGCAAATTTATCCTGAAAATCTTCGTCGAAAAATATGAGTTCAAGAACTGGTTACTATAAATTATATAAATTTATAAAATATCTGAATGGTACCTCTAGATTTTGTGTTGAATTAGTGGGGGTCTTCAACGGAAATATCTTATGAATATAATATCTGCTAGACTTTAATTAAATTAACACACAATCAGCCGGATTAATATTGTATTCTAGATGTCCTTATAAGTTTCCTTTATTTACATCACAAATGACTTGTATTATTCTTCAGATTTGTATCTTAATAAAAAACTGACTAACCTGCAATTATGTTGATAGACGAATCCATCATTTCAATCTTCTAGTTAGTGTGGTAGCTTTGTATTAGTTATACTAATGGTTGGAGGTATATATTGGTTTTCTAACCCAATAACGCAAAAGATTGCAGAGCATTTTCTAGAAATGAGTTCCTCTCTTTGGATTCATTCCATCGTATAATATTAAGTAAATCATCTTGACGACTTTGTTCACTTAGTTCAGCTAACCCAACAACATATAAATCTCGTCATGATTCTCCACTACGACGTGGATCTGATTTTCGGGCTCTCAAAAGAACCGACTCGTTTCCTCTCTATCTTGCAACATCCATATCTACTACCTAATGGAACTTCACCAAGACCCTGATGCTTATGTGCTTTCTGTTGCCAAGTAGTCGTGGTATATTTTTCAAAGCAACCAAGAGGTCATGGATGCGTGGATGGAATCCTACAAAGAAAGCCGAGTTGCCTACAAGTTTCAAGAAAAATAGAGGGAATACTCGAGGTTCGAATGCTCTATGTTATATATCATTTTCAAAATCACATTAGCGAAACTCAAACTGGCCTCACTATTGTTAATCTTATTTTTTTGTAGTTCATCCATGTTTGGGTTGATTATCCTTGTTTAATAAGTCTAATTATGATTTTAATGATTCATTGTGGCTCATTGTTTGACTAGTCTTGTACTTGAATGCACTTAGTAGAATAATTTTTGAGCAAACTCAAATGTCATGAAGCCATGGAAGCGTTCCTAGTCATTCAGATCCAGTTTTTAAAGAGATGTTAGGGAATTAGGCCCAATGTATTTTTAATAACCTATTTGATGGCACTCTTCAAAACCACATTGACCATTGTGAAATCATCTGGGTTATCATTCAATTGACCTTCTTAATTCAAATTTTCTTGCACTGTCAATTAACTTTTTCGTGATTTCTATGATACTGTTTCAGCCAATCTAATGGAAAATACATCAAATCACATCCTCTCTCTTCCACCTCACCACAACTATACACATCTCTACAATCGATTCCGATTACTAAGATGCAAAAACTACATCCGTTGTATTACACTTTAATTGCATCATGATTCTTACAATTAGTTTTATACCAACTAAAGACCATGAATGCATGGACGAGTCCCTAGACATAATATCAAGGTTTTGATGAGATATTAGGATAAAGAGGTGGTATTAATGCATTTTGAAGTGGTCTATTTGTTAGTTTTAATATCCAAAATTTAGGTGATATATGTATCAATTTTGATAACCAAAATTTTATAATTAATTTAACCATCTTTTTGTCATGTTTGAGTTCAAAAGGGTTCACTTGCTTACACTTACTCATCAATACTGCTACTTGTTAACTTTGTTTAGTAAATTGTTTTTGTGGTGCATTGTGACTTCATACCTCTGAATCCTTTCAACATTCTCCTTATATAAAGGGTCTAGTAACTTTTTTGACCTTCTTCCTATATAAAGGGGCTTGTAACTTTTTTTAAGCCTCTAAACTGTATATTCAACATGGTATTAACATTAATCGATCTACCATACAAGAAAATATGGATGGGTCTAGACGAATATTCATGTCAACACAAGTTTGATGGGTCTATTAACAGACCCAAGTCTCGACTAATCACCAAAATGTGTACATAGACTTATGGATAAGATATTTTTTCCCTTCCATAACCAATATAAGTTCTATTGTATTCTCACTTTCCCCAAAATCATGACTAGTTTCTATTATTTGAGACGTGAAAAGTTGCTTTCTACATGGAGAATAACTTCACAAAGTTTGGACCGAGAAGCCTTTAGGGTATTGTGCTTAAGCTGAATTTCATACAAGAGTTTGTGTATTGAAAAGGGAAGTATGTGAAATGAAATAGTAACATCAATAGTGGTTGACAAAACGATCCCTATTCTTAAGAAACATGGATACACCATCTTCATCTAGTGACCATTCACTCTTTTATTCTGATGCACAAATACGACTAACAATTTTAGTAGTTGAGGTTAAATATATAGTAAATGGTTTGTTTTTAAATGTCCCTTATTTAAAAATTTCCCAGATGTTGGGTCAATGGGCTCTAGAGGGAGGAAGGGGGTGAATAGAGCAAAAAATAGTTGAACCAAATTCATTAGACCTTCAAATTATATCACAAGATAAGGTTGCTTACATGGAATTTGAGTTCAACTAAACATATATAGCAAGGATGAGAGAGAGAGAGATTGAACAAGCACAAGAACACAAGCTATGTATAGTGGCTCCAAACTCCAAACTAGGAGATGTACATCCACTACTTAGAGGGTCAATCTCTAGGATTTGTAACCATTGCACATTTCTTATACTCCATTATAAGAGATACGATATGACCACCTTGTTCTAAGGTCAAGGGTACCTAGCTTTCCTTTTAAGAATGAAAGGAGCCAATAACCTTATAAGGACTTACCCATCCAAGAGCAAGACTCTTTTACCTTCACAAAGAATTACCCACTTTTGCAACAATCTAGGCGCCTTCACCGAGGAGATCTACTCTTGCAACCAGTATTTGGCCTTACAAGATTTATCCACTATTCTCTTAGATCTTCAACCTTCTTCTTCAACTTCACTAAGGAGAAGCTTTCACCATCTTTGCTTTGAGAAAGGAGATTGGGAAAGGGAAGTTGAGAGCTTCATAAGGTGTACAATGGAACAACTCTCTCACAAGTAACCTATTTCACTCAAATTGATGTAGATTAGTAGTAAGCTTAAGAGAGAAATGGGCTCTTAGTAGACAAAACCACTCAACTATAGCTAGGAGCAAAGAAGGAAAACTTGGATTGAAGTTCAAGGGTTCCTATTTATATTTGGGGGTGTCTACTAGCCAGTAGATGCATTTAGAAACAAATTCTAGCCATTTGGGGTGTTAAAATAGATATATATTCGAGTTTTGCAACACTCCAACAGGTAGAAACACTTTTCTGTACTTTTTCATATAATATTTTTGGTCGAGTTTCCATAAAGGTAATTCAACTAATAACACTATGCAAGAAAATAATTTTGAGTTATTGGTCGAGTTTATCCTAGATGAAACTCGGTTGACGGCTTAAGATTGTTTTATGTGTGCAGGGTGTTGTTCGAGTTGTCACACTGCGATTTATCAAGCTCCACATAGCTTGTCGGTCGAGTTGTCTCCAAGACAAACTCGACCGACAAAGCGACATGTGATGAAATTTGATAAATGCTATTAAAGTGTTTAAACATTCATTTTAAGTGCATTTTATATTTTTCTCAACTTAGTTACAAGTCATAGAATCAATACAAGCAATTTATGAAATTCTCCTAATTGATTTAAGACCTTTTCCATAAAATTGCACTTGCATTGATTTTGACTTGTTTTTCCCCAAGCTAGAGTTTCGTTGAATTCATTCTTTTCATGTACCTAATACCTGTAATTGATTTCAAATAGACATATTAGATACATATGAGTGGAATGGTTAAGTCATCATAAAAATATGGATACTGTATAACTATTAGGTTGTCATTCTCCTAACGGTTAGGTCAACATTATCCCTCTTTTTGAATATGACAAACCATTCCTCAACATATTGAAAAGAACTCATATATTTAAACTTTTACCTTGTCAATGTAGGGGGATACATGAATGTACAATAGCAATTTGCTCCCCTTTAATTCATGCTCACCTTTACCTGTATGGTTAGTTCCTCTAAAACCATAACCATAACATATATGTGCTATTTGAGTCCACTTTCATAGTCACAAGATATTTCAGAAAAATAACTAGAAAAGGATAAAATTCAATATGTACCAGGCTAATTCCCCCCTGTCATATCAAAAAGGGAGGGGGTAGAAGAGCTAAAACAAGTCTTATCCATGGCACAAACACCACTTACATCCACCACTTGCAAACACCACATACAAGCCAAAGAGAGAACAAACAAACTAGAGTCATAATAAAAATATGAAAGCACACACCAATAACTCATGAAATGTAGAAGAGCATAGAGTTAAAGGTACATATGATAAGATTACAACAAAAGGAAATTCATCCATGATTAAAACTATAAAAGACGAAGAATCCGACTAAATAAAAAATAGCATCCTCAGATATAAGTGCCCAATGTAAAGTACATGATAGCCTACAAAAAGACAAGTACATGAGCACTCTAGAACCTAAGAACTAAACATCAAGCTCATCAAGGTCGATCTCCTCATCATCCTGACAATCCTCATCATTGACTAGCTCGGAAGGTGCAACAGTGTTACGAGTAACAGTGTCTCATCACCATGACCATCAGAACCATTGTCCTCATCACCAGCATCCTTGTCGCCATCCTCATCAACATCGTCATTATCAACCATCCCGTCATCCTCATCAAGAGCAAAGGAGAGAGTACCGAGCCATCAACATTTTTTTGCTCTTCCCACGAAATGCCACAGTCAAGCAATGCTTTGGCTTGATCATAATTGGGTATAGAAACCCAATCAAAGCAACATGGACAACATGAAGTGCTAGAAACAAGTGGCAACATGCTGAGGATGAGAGGAAACAAGGGTAGGTCCCTCACTAGAGGTAGGAGGTGGAATGGAAGTAGCAGACTGGTGGGCCGGGTAGAACTAATCATATGCAAAGGAAGCATAGTCAGTGGAAGAGAAATACTGGTAGGAGGTATAAGGGTGAGAGTAGGAAATGTTTATAGGGATAAGGGTGAAGGTGATTTTGAACCTACGTTTGGTATGCATTCTGATGTATCATGTAACCCATAAGGGTTTCATTGGACACATGAAACGATTCATGTGAAAGTCTAGGAGGAGGTGGAGGGTAGGTAGAGGAAGAGGCACCATGGGTAGAGGTGCTGGTGGGATGGAATGACTTCTTGACTATGATTTCACTAATGTAAACCCCTTTTCTATGAGATTTGTAGCGAAGACCCTTGAAGAGATATTTCTTAGTATGATGCTGAAACATACCACATATCAAGTTTGGGTAGGGTGGGTGGGAGTCTAGGGCATTCTTCTCAATGTCAAAATAGGTCATATGATGGAGAATATAGCGAGCCCATATGACTTTGACATCTTGGAGGGGACAATACATAAGAACTATAGAGTTCTCTGCTATATCCATTTGATTTTTCTTAGGGAGGATATTGCAATTAACTATAAGTGCAGTGAGACTGTCTTGACGTTAAGAGAAGATGAGAGTAGGATGGCCTTCTTCCTATAAGGTGCCTCGAGTTTCTTCAAGGTTTTATGGATGTCGTCTAGGGTTAGATCAGAATCAAAACTCTTTAAAAACTTTTTGGGGTTGAGGAGGTCATGGTATTGGGGATAGGATGACATTTAATCACACAAGGATGAGGAATTAGATAAGTATTTATTGAAAGAATACCCAGAGATGGTAAACTGAGTCCCCGTAATCATGGATGTTAGGACGACCC
Source organism: Alisma plantago-aquatica (assembly GCA_963693085.1). NCBI lineage: Eukaryota > Viridiplantae > Streptophyta > Magnoliopsida > Alismatales > Alismataceae > Alisma > Alisma plantago-aquatica. The sequence continues at coordinate 22,561,300 of OY856410.1, forward strand.
AGGTATTGGGAGGTGGCACTAAAGTTGTGCAGTTTCAAGTGAGATTTGCATAATATTCATGGACCACTTTCATGCTATATTAGAAATTTGAATAGCATGAGTTCTCTACACAGTACACCTAGGTTTTGTGTTGTAAAAACTTTCTGAACCTCTTTCAACAACTCATTTCTAGTCTCTAAAATAGGTCTAAAGGGATAGGAATTTGTAGTTAGCAACTCCTTATACATATTAACAACTTATTAACTGATAAAGGAGTACTTCCATGCCCTCTGAGACGTGAAGTGGCAGAGGAGGTCGGAACACCATCTAGACCAGTCCTCTTTCTCCCGTTAGACTCCATGGAGAGGAGAAATAGAGAGAAGAGAGGAAGCTACTTGATAAAGAAGAAAGATGGACCATCAGACAACCATCAAACAAGAAGGGTTGGCTAGGGGAAGTGAGACAGGGCTAGAGAAGGCTAGGAGATGGATGGGCTAGGTCTAGGGTTTAAGGGAAAACAAGAGGGAAGCTTGGTCAGTCATGTTTCCTCTAGTTGAGAGTGGGGAAAATGGCCAACAAGCATTTTATATTTCCACACAACAATGTTGTTGGCCGAGTTTTTGATTTGGGAAACTCAGTCAATACTGCAGTCAGTTCAGTCCTTGGCTATCTTTTCTATCGATTTCCCCAAAACAAACTCAGCCGACACGTGTATCTGTAAACACGATATTAGAAATTTAATTCTAGAGTCATAGACTACTATATAAATGTATTTCTCTAGCCTATCATGTATTTTGAACATATAGAGGCACTTTTTACTCATCATATGCTACTATTTTGTGATAAAAAAAGTGTTTGATATTCAAAGCAAAAACATCAAAAACAAAGCATTGAAACTTGGTATTTGTAAAAAAAACAAGAGCATGATAACCATTTTATGAGCAATATAATAGAGATAAGTGTACATCTTAGCTATAAGGCATAGAATTATTATGAAGAGTGGTTATAAGAAGTTTTGATCTAATAAAAGTAAATTTCTCTCTAGCTAGAGGTTTAGTGAAAATGTCCGTGAATTTATTTTCAATATCCACATGAGTAACATAGGTATCTTTCTTAGCAATGTGGTCAAGAAGGAAGTGATGGTGGACCTCTATGTGTTTAGATCTATGATGCAATATAGGATTGTATGATAGATTGATTACACTAGTATTGTCACAATAAATAGGAGAATCATCATAGAAAACATTGAAGTCTTGGAGCATTTACTTCATCCATTGGACTTGGTCACAACAACTTCTAGCTAGAATATACTCAATCTCGGTAGTTGAAAGAGCCATTGTGCTTTGTTTCTTAGAGAACTAAGAAAGCAAGCTCGGTCTTAGGAGGAAGTAAGTGCCACTTGTGCATTTTATATCAATTAAGCACCCAACATAATCCACATCACTATAATTTGTAAGAGTAAAATCCCTTGACTTAGAATACCATATTCCAAAATTTTGAATTTTGGATAGGTACCTTAGAATCCTCTTAACGACTACAAGATGAGATTTTCTAGGGCTTGATTTAAATCTAGCACACAAGTCAACACTAAACATAATATCAGGTCTAGAGGTAGTCAAGTATAGTAAGCTACCAATCATACATCTATGGATCTTCTCATCTACCTTCTCACCTTCTTCATTTCGATTAAGTTTGGAGGTGTTGGATTGGGAGTATCCATTCACTTAATGTTATCCATCCCAAAGAGATTCAAGAATTCACTTGTGTATTTGCCTTGGTTGATGAAGTTTCCATCCTTTGTTTTCTTGATTTGAAAGCCAAGGAAGAATGTGATCTGCCCCATCATGCTCATTTCAAAATCACTCTGCATAAGAGTACTAAACTCCTTGCAAATATCAAGATTAGTCCCGCCAAAAATGATATCATCAACATAAATTTGAATTATCAAGAAATGGTTAGAAGTGTGCTTAAGAAAGAGTGTAGAATCAACTTTTCCCATGACATAGCCATTATCTATCAAAAAGTTTTTTAATTTTTGATACCAAGTTCTAGGGGCTTGTTTGAGATCATAAAGAGATTTTTATAACAAATGTTCATGGTCAACAAGCTTGTCATGTTCAAACCTGGGAGGTTGAGCTCACAGAGACTTCCTCCTATGTTCTACCCTTCAAAATACACTTTTTAAATACATTTGATATAGCAAGAAAATTTTATGACTAACAAAGGCAAGTAGCATTCTAATAGATTCAAGTCTAACAACAGGAGCATAGTTTTCATTAAAGTTAGTACCTTCTTGTTGATTATAAACTTATTCTAATACCCTTGCTTTGTTTCTTACCACCTTACCGCTTTGATCAAGCTTATTCTGGTAGACCCACTTTGTGTCAATGTTGTTTCTATCACTTGGTTATAACACTAGAGTCCACACTTTGTTCTTTTCAAACTGTTCTAGTTCCTCTTTCATTGCTAGGATCCATTGATCATGTTTAAGAGCTTCTCTAACATTCTTTGACTTAAGTTGTGAGATTAAGGCGATGTTGGCTTATTCTTCATTGAAAGCATCCCACATCTTCACTCTTTTAAAGGGATTGCCTATGATGATCTCTTTGGATGATCTTTAGAAAATCAGAGAGTAGGATCCTTCTTTTCATCCTCTTTTGGTCCTTCATCTTCTACCACATTTGTTCCTTTGTTATTGATGTTGAGTTATTTCAATCTAGGAATCACTTTATCTACAACATCATCATTTACAATATTCTTATGAATAGAGTTGGTTAGTCTTAATAAACTTAACATTGATAGATTCTTCTACTTTAGACAGTTCAATGTTAAGTACTCTAAAAGATCTACTTGTAGTTCTATAGCCCAGAAAGAAAGCCATATAAGATTTTGCATCAAATTTGTCAATATAGTCTTTGGTGTTCAAAACAAAGAATGAACAACCAAACATATGAAAGAAGTTGATTGAAGGCTTTCTACCACACCATAACTCATAGGGGGTTTTCTAAATCAAAGGATGAGTGAAAACCCGATTTAGCACAAAACATGCAGTGCTAACGACTTTAGGCTAAAACTTCTTGGGAGTGTCATATTCCAAAAACATTGTTCTAGTAATTTCTTGTAAAGACCTATTCTTTCTCTCAACCACCTCATTTTGTCGAGGCATACATGGGGAAGAAAAATTGTGCATGTAACTGGATTTCAAGTCATTTTCAAACTCTCCCCCATGGTCACCACAGATAGACATGATACAACAAGAAGCTTTGTTTTCAATTCGTTTGCAAAAATCCAAGAATACATCAAGAGTATCAATTTTTGAAGACAAAAAGAAATACCATGTGAAATGAGAGAATCGTCGACAATCACAAGACAATATTTACTACTATGAAGCGATTGTGTTCTCATTCATCAAAATATGTCAATGTGAAGAAGCTCAAGAACCCCCTTGGTACTAAGGACTCCTTTGGATTTAAAGGAGGATTTAGTTTGCTTTCCTTATCTACAAGGTTAGAATGACTCATCCTTTTAAAAAGTCCAATTTTAGAAGTCCTTTGACCATGTCCTTTTTGCTCAACTTCTTCCATTGATGCATATTTACATGACGAAGCCTACAGTGCCACAAATATACATCATTTTTATCAACTACTAGGCATTTACTAAGAATAGGCTTAAGAGAATCAAGAACAATATATTTGGATTTTCACTTCTAGTTTCCTTGCATATGACATTGTAGGAGAGGGAATCTAGAAGCAAGCATTCATGTGAAGTAAAGAGAACAAGATATCCATTATCACAAAGTTGGCTAACACTAATTAAATTGTGATGTAGGCCAACCACAAGAAGAACATTCTTTATGCATAGTGAATCACCTACATCACCCTCACATATTACTTTACCTTTCTTGTTGTCTCCAAATGTCACCAGACCTCCTTTCTTTTTTGTAAGAGTGTTGAAGTGGTGTCTATCACCAGTCATGTACTTGGATCATCCACTATCAAAAATCCATTTTCCTTTATCCTACATAGAAAGGAGATGCCGATGCCCAATTTAAACTTTGAGATCCAGAGTTAGTTTGGGGAATCATTCATGTTTGGGTTGGTCCCCTTCTTCTTGTAAGGACCAAACGTAGAATAATGATCATCACACTTACAATGAGAGAAAACCATTGATTTCTTAGAGTTAGAAGTCTCTCCATGGTATATTGGAGGACCCTTGTTCTTTTTATTATGTTTTCCCTTGTTCTTAGGGGCTCCCTCATATACCAAACCATTACTATACACTTGTTTGGTAGGGGTGTTCTATGACTTCATTTAGGGACTTTTTCCCTTTGAGGAATCATTATGAAGAACCTCTAAGCATCTGATTATCATCATTAAGAGTTATGACAATAGAGGAAAGGCTAAAAAAATAATGTTGAGCATGCAATAAGTCAACCTCCGAACAGAGGACTTTAGTCAAGTAAGATTTTTTTTTCAAGAGTTAAGGTAGCTACTTATTTACTAGGAAAAATAGGTCTAGATTCAATATCATTTACTTTAACAAGAAGCTTAGCATTTTTAGTTCTAAGAATGACAAGTTCATCAACATAGACTTGGTTTTCATCTTTAAGATCATTCATTTTCTTGATATAAACACCATTTTGAGTTTCAACACCATTATATTGAAGTTCTAGATCAAGTAATTGTCCTTGCAAAGAGTCTATGTTGTGAAGATGAACCTTTTCATTTTGTTCAAGAATTTCAATTCTAGCATTTAGATCATCTATGATTTTCCCTAATCTCTTCTTTTTAGATTTTTACTTAGAGTAAGAAGAACAAGAAGCATATAGATCATCTATGATTTTCCCTAATATCTTCTTTTTAGATTTGTACTTAGGGTTGAATGGGTCGCGGGTGGAGCGGAAAGGGGCGAGGGCGAGGGCAATTTCCTGGGTGTGGACAGGGGTGGGGAAACGCCGACGAGTCATCTTCGACTCCTCCATCCTATCAATCAGGGGCAAATGGAGAAGGAGGTTCTTCCATCTGTGAGATCTCCCCAGAAGCATCAAGGGTTCATCCACACAAAGAAACAGAGGCGATTTACGCGTCCTCCGCCAACCCCCCAGAAGAGCTACCCCGTGGATCTGTTGAAGGGTCGTCTCTGTATTGTCTCGCAGACTGGTTACAGATTAGTAGGCTGGATCGAAGTGAGATTGACACCGAGTTGCTGGAGTTCACCGAACCAATCATGAAGGAAGGTGTCACGGAACCGGAATCCCAGTCCCATGAACCAAACGTATACCAAAGGCAAAATGCAGAAGCGTAAAGCTTAGCACACATGAACAGATAACAAGATAAATGCACCAACATAATCTCAACAATCAACAAGATATATTAAGAAACATCATTATATTACATGATTTCAATTACATATTCAAGAGTCACTTTATACAAGTCTGCTCATGTATACTATATCTGGATCTTACAACAAGTACACCTAGCATAGCTCACCAAGCCCTTCATCCTTCTAGCCATCTCTGAACCTAAAAACAACATACGAGAAATGGGTCAACACACGAGGTGTTGAGTATGGGGCCGAAAGATACACATATATATAAGCTTTGCATAATTTTGAAAAGATTTCAAGACTAAATGAACAAGAATAAACATGTTAATTGTTTAACAAATGCGAAACCATATTTTATGTCATTTCACTCCATTATACCAACAATATCAAACATGTTTAAGGCCTTTGACCATCTTCCCGTCGGAAGGGTCCGTAAGGGTGCTCAAGCTTAGCTACCCTTTTATACGAGAGGGACCTCAAGGTCGTAACCAAGAGCCCTTTATCAACAATATTATAATGGAGTTCCATATATATGTGTGTTCAAGTTATAAAACAGACGAAGCAAACATCGAGTATGACATATCAATACTACATGGCAATATTTGAGAAAATAGACAAACAAGCATATAATATATGTCTTTTCAAGTAAGAAAGCGGTAGTCATATAACTAGATAAGGCCCATACCTGATTCATAGATTCATAACCTAACTTATCCTTCACCATCTAGCCACATGCCAAACCTAATTAAGAACAAGATTACATATATGCATTAGATTCTCATCATTAACCCTAATCAGATGCATTTTAGGGTTTGGCCAAGATGGGTTCCAAGGTTGGTTATTGGTTCATTAGGTGACCTTATACTAATTTAGAGTCCATCATGTGGGTGTGGTTCAAGTTTCATGCCATTATGACGTTCCATGCTCTTTCTATAAACATACCAAGGTTTAAGGCATTTACATGCATTCTAGGGTCGAAGGACTCACAATAGAGTAATCAAGGTCAAAGATCATCAAGGTAGGAGAACCCATCAGCAAACAAGGTTTAGATCAGCAACATAAGGTCAAGGAAACATATAGCAAGATTAGGTGGTTGTCCATTACCAACAAAATTAGCAATTTGGGGTAACGTTCATCATTAAAGTCCGAACTAAGCACATATGTACAAAAAGGGTCATGATGAACAATAGGGAGAGTAGGACCTTCATTTAGTTCAAATATATATCACAAGTACTGATTTAAAGATCGAGGTTGATTGAGCATCAAGATTCAATCATTAATCATAATCATGTGTTAAGCATATTCAAAGTAGTCAAAGGTTACATCTTTAGCAATATAAGGAAACTAGAAGAAGATTCAGGGTCTGGAAATAAGCTCATGTTGTAGGCCTTTTCGAGAGGATAAGTTTGATATATAATTTTGCTATATTTGGCCTTAAAATGAGGAAGTTATGATTTTTTGTAAATTCTACATCGAAACTATATGGATTTCCGATTGGGTGTTACCTTCATATTTATTGATTAACTCCAGTCGTGGATGGGCGATCCAATGGTATCTGCACACCACGATCCAAGTGCCCGTGTGATGGGTTCTCCCTGGACGTGTGGCCTCATTTGATTCGCCAGCATCCCTGCTTGGCTTTGTCGGGTTGCTCGCCACCATACCTGGCCGCTCCCATGCGGTGCCACACCGCTCACCACCGTCGAGCTCCAGCGTCGAGCGTTCACCCCCGAGTCTGCACGCTCCAGACGGATGGCGTCGGAACAGAGCGTCAGCCGACCATGGCGCCGGTGCACCAGATCTTCCCACTCAAGGGAGATGGTCAGCTGGCCGCCCTACCCTGGCCTCGTGGATGCTCGGTTCGCATGATAGTAGCCGGTTCCCAGTTGGCCCTTCCCTCACGCACTCGCCATGGTCCTCTGTTTCAAGGACCAGAACATGGGAAGCAAAAGGGCAGCTTCGTCCCCTCCCTATTCCAACATCATGGTGCCTGCAATCACCCAGCCAACACCCGTGCGTGTGGTTTAGCTCCATGGGTAGTGGGGTACCCTTTGATGTTGCCGAGAAGCAGCCCAGCAATTGTCACGCAAGGGGGAAGGTCGGAAGGGGGGCGTTGGAGCAGTAGGGAAAGAAGCGTAACAGGACGAGATGAAAAAGGAAGAGGGAGGGCAGCGGCACAAGGAGAATGAAGCAAGGGAGAAGTGGAACTAGGGTTTAACCAGGGGAGTTTATAAAGCATCGTGAATGCTAGGGTTTAGACCCCATCAAACCGGAGCATCCTTCCGTTTGCCCATTTTGGAAAGGAAGGAGGAGGCGGCTCGTTACCTTGGATGCTTTCCTGAAGGAGAAAGGGGGTGGGGGCACGCAAGGGTAATACATCGACTGGGCCCATGGATTGGCCGGCCCAACAAGCAAACAATAGTACCAAAGCACTTAAAATCAAGGTAAATCAAAGCATCTTCAAGCTTTCATAACTCATGCTACAAAGGTCTAATTGGGTTTATTTTTGTGCCGTTGGGTTTGTAATTGAATCCACTACATTGTGGTTCGTATTAGAAAGACAAAAGATCATAGTGTTGAGATTCAAAAATTAAATTCAAGAAGGTGACATGATATAGCAAGATGCTTAGTTAAAAGTACAAATTAAAGTTGCACATTGCAAAACTGATCATGGTAGTCGCCAAATTGGAGTATCACAACCATCCAATTCTATATTTAAAAATCAAATTGAATAAGAGACACTTGATGAGAGAGGAGTACAATAGAGGAGCGAGAAAATCGAGGTTGTCACAGAAGGCAAGGGATGTGCATCCATCTCGAGTCCAGACAATGTTCTCCCTGACTGGGATGAGTTTGTTTCTATCCGATTTGTGGGCAGAAAACCTTATGCATGTCAATTGTCCGGCTGGATTCACAGAGCGTGGAGACCAAGCGGCCCGGTCAAGGTAGTGTCTGAGGAAAGGGAGGGGTATATCGTCAATATGCCATCCCGCGGTGACAAGGAGAGGGTTCTCGAAGAGGATCCTTGGTTCATGGACGAGTCATTGATTGTGGCTCATGTGTGGAAGCCTGGAGCTCTTCTTCAACCTCTTTTTTTTGAGCAGGTACCTGTGTGGTTCACGATCGAGAATGCATGTCTTCCCTGGACTCGCAAACATATATCGAGCGTCGCAAGTACCGTAGGAATACTCATGGACTTCGACGACAATTCTGTTGCTGCAGGGTGTCTAGAGGTCGTCCGTGTCTGTATTGAAATGAGTTATGACTCCAAGTTTCCCAAGGAGACATTAGTGGATGTTGACTCTATGCTCAAAACGTTGAAGGTTGAGGTGGTTGCAAAATCAGTAATCTGCCCCAGCTGTAAAAGATTTGGGCACAAAGCAACTTCTTGTCCATTGAAGACGAGAAGGCCTCCTCCGGGGAAGGACCTGTATGTTCATATGGGGAAGGCCTCAAGTGTTCGAGCTAATGTCAAAGTGACTTCCAAGGAGAAATCTGAGGAGGGACAAGGAAATAAGGTTGTCATTCAATTGGAGAAAGAGACATCTGCATCTGTGGTTGAGGACGAAGTTAATCTTCAAGGTCCATGTATTCAACAGGTAGGAGGCGATGCTCTTTCTGTGGCTGCTGAGCAACAACTCAAAGTCCAAACCTATTTCCCAGAACCTGAGATGCAAGGGGCGTCCCCAATTTTCAATGTTGGGAGCCTTAAATCTTGATTGGGAGCTGGAGCTAAGCAGTATAAGCAAAGGGGCAACGAGCTCTTCCTCGTGCCAGGTTAACAAGAAATGGAATAGCAGTGGTTTCTCTGTTGATTATTAACAGGTGAAGGAAAAGCTATTTGAAGGAGATGAAGAGTCCAACATGGATTCAAAATCTGACCTGGATTTTGATCCCTGGGAAGCTGACTCACTGGACTACACTAAGCTCAGGCCAAACAGGAGGAAAAAAATTGCCAAAGAGGAAAAAGGATGGAGGTTAAATCTTTATCCTGGTTACTCGCTCAGTTCCTATTCTCATCTGTTCTGTTTTAGAATCTGAGGATAAAGTTAGCTGATCTATTGGCTGGTTGTTTCATCCTGGTTGTCCTCCACAATTTTCTGTTTGTGTTCATAATGCCAGTGCAAGGGGAATTCAGGATTTAGCTTCTTTAACAATGGATGCAGTTGTACTGATTGCCATGGATTATTCTACAGTTGTGGGTAATGATGTAGGAAGATGTATTTGCTAGTGCTACGTTGTGTCAGCATTTTGACAAATTATTTGGTCTCAGCTGCTGAATCAACAATGAGCATGATTACATGTCTAGCTGATATACATTTTCTGACAGGGGAATCTCCATATTTTGTGGGTGAGCGTATTGACAGTGGAGCTCTTCTTCTGTGTAGTTTGTGTCTATACCAGTTATGTTTGTTTGATTGTTTCCTTTGTTGATCCAAGGCTGAACCTTATTTTTCTATTTTAGGTCTTCTGCATAAGATCTTAGTTGTTGTAGTTTTTTTCTGGTAGTCCTCTTTGTAGGGTTAAGGGGTGCACTCTTTTGTACCTAAAGTTTTGGAACAATATTATAGCAACATAATTTTTTTCCGACCAAAAAAAAGAAGAAGAACAAGAAGCATGAATCATATTAATTAGAGAATCTTTAGAAAGTTCATCCAAGCTTACCTCACTTACCTCACCTATGTCTTCACTTGTTGTGTAACAAACTGAAATATGGGTATATTATCTTTTTGTCCCTTTTCCTATATTTTCTATCCTTTTTGTCCTTGATGTTGAATTTATGGAATTATTAGTGGTTTGGGGTGAATTTGATCACCATTTATGCCAGTATATGGGTTTATGCACAAATACCTCCGTAAATGTTTTTAATCAGGATCTAATATGCAAATTTACCACTTAAGTGAGATATTAATAAAATGAATTCATTCTAGAACATTCCTTAGCCTATGGATCAAGGAAGAGAAAAAGGAATGGATAATAATGCTTTAAACATGTTAATGTGATATTGGATTATTTAATATGAGAAATAGTGGTAATATTGGATAATGGTCTAAAATTCATAAAAGCAAGACTAATTGGTTAAAAATAACTTGAGATTCGTGTTATTTGGGTTGATTTGGCTTGGAGGCTAAGTTTCTTAATTTTGAGCTAATAATTATAATTACATCTATTTTATTTTGAAAAGAGAAGGTAAGTTTTATCTAAAATATGAGATAAATCATTTAATAACTTTGAAAGTGTCAAATCATATTAGATTCGTAATCTACACATTAAAAGTAGCCTTTGAGTGAATTTTCATGTAAGTTGGATAATCTTTAATGTACACGTGTAGATTAGAGAGGAAAAAATATGTAAATGCCCAAAATGTTATATAATGAGCAAAATAATCCCAAAGGATAAAATTTATGGCCAAATGGTGTACCATATGTGTTGGTTTGCTTAAAGGGGAAGTTTCACTTTAATTGAAGGTTTCTAGAAGTCTCTAAAGTGATAAGAAAGATAAAATATGGTTTAATGTAGAATAATTTAAGAAAATATTTAAAACCTCAAATTTGAAAACTAATGCTATAATTGGATTTTACGTGTTCAAATTAGGCTAGGTGCCAAATTTCATTAAAACTGAGTTGGATTGCACCCTTTTTGGAAGAGAGAGAAATAATTACATCATTAAATCACCACTTTATTTGAATCATAATAGTATTGCATTTAAATGTCATGCATAGGTAGTGGTCATGCATGAGTGGTACTATTGGATCCGTGATCCAACGTCTAGCAGATCATCTCCTACCGCAGTCGAAAAAGGCAATAGAACAATTTCTTTTGGAAATTTGGGATCGCGATTTCTCCCTATATTCTCTATCTTTTTTTGAGATTTTTGTTGCTTTGGAACCAGGAGACGAATCCACATCTAATGATGCTAAACATGCACCGTTTTGTCAAGAAATTGGGAAATGCCCAATTCTTGGTCCGCAAGTTACTTCAATCGACTTGCTTTCTTTTGTTTCTCAAACTCACGCCTATAAATCACTACCTAGATATCTGTCTGACCTTGTGGAACTCTCCTCTATTCTCAATTTCTCATGTACCTTTGTGTTCCATTGCTGGTAGCTCATGGTTCATCATGACTTTGCGACATTTCTCTCTCGACCTCAGTGACACCCACATCCTAATTGACAACTACGGTAAGTTCATGGGACTTTGGATTTAATTTTTGTACCTCTATTTTGTCGAATAATCGTGTTTTGTGATTTTACCCAAATCCGTGCAAGGCAGGAGCCAAGATGCTCACAGCCATGGTGCTATGCGTTGGAGGGGATGATACCCCCAAATGGTTTTTCTCGTCTACCCTCCTCTTTTCCTCCTTCTGTGTGTTTTCTCACTAAGGGCAAACATGTCTTTTCTCCCTCCTTTGGTTTTTTGCTTTAGGCAAGTTGGTGCTTTGCTTGCATGGGCCCAGGCTGGGTGGCCTCATGTAATTGGTCCAACTCAATGCTATTTCTCCCTTGTAATTTCTCTGATGATTTTTGGCATTTCTCAATTTTTTCGGTCGGTCAACTTCATAAAAATCATAACTTTTGCTCTGGTTGTCCAAATAATAAAGTAAAACATGTTTTAGAATTTTTTAAATGTATTCTTTCTAATAAAAATAGTTTAAAAGCCTAATTTCCTTGTTTTTTATGATGGATTTTTGAGAATCTAATAAATCATATAAAAGCCCTAAAAATTACAACTTAATCATATTAACTCCAAAATTAACATAAAATATGTTTTCTTGAACAGAAAAACCTAATAAGTCGATTGGTGAGATTTTTAGAGTCAAAATATGAGTTTTGTTAAAAAGGTCCAAAATTAGGTTTCTCATCATTAAGATGCATTATGTATTCTAATATATTTAAATAAATTGAAATAGGTAAAGTTGAACTTAGATCATGTAAAAGTGGTGAAAGTTGGTGATTGAACTCAAAAAGTGAGGTATTTGCATCCTTACACCTTAAGTTGGGAATATTTGAAAACCTAACTCTAATTTCCCTAACGAGGAATTATATGAACCCTAATCACTCTATTCATATTTCTTTTGCTATATTTTCCTCAAAATCAATATTGTAAATTCTATTTCTTGGGCCTTATACCCCATTGCCAGGTTTCAATTATATGATGCTTATACTTCCCATAGTTCTCTTTAGCATGTTGATTTTATTAAACTATTTAGCTAATGTAGTGGTACTTTTGTTCAACCACCCATATACATGGCATGCATTATTTCGCCCTGGGGAATGTGTTATTATCCCCCATATAAGCTATTTACAGGTGACTGGTGTTATTCTCCCTCACCTATTGGTTGAGGTTAGGTAAATTCCTCAATCCTGCTTAGTTAAGGTAGTCAATATTAATCATGCATGCAAAAATTTTACTATTTTTCTTTACCTTTTGTCTTTGTGTACTATTGACACATACCTTATTTCTCTCTCTTGCTGGGTGACTTCCCAACCACCTAGGTAAAGTATAAGGTGTTGAACAAGATCAAGGAGGACATATGTAATGCCTGGGCCCACTGCCCATGGTTCTAGTAGAGTTTCAGGAATGACGATTGGCCCCACAAACAACCACTAGCCTTAACTGCACACTTTGTCCACACTAACGCGCAAGCTAGGATCAACTTCCCGACTGGTCACCCATCCTAGTACTACTCCAAGCTGAGCACGCTTAACTATGGAGTTCTTTAGTGATGGGCTCCCGAAAAAGGAGGTGCACCTTGGTGATATGGGTAGTCCAATCATTCCTTTTAAGATCGTCTTATCTAAGGCCTCAAATCCTGGGACGTTACAATATCCCCTACTTAGACTCTTGACGTCCTCATCAAGGCTCAATTATATGGCCTCATAATCTTTCCCCATTTTAGTGTAGACCCAAATGTCCCATGTACACCCAACTCCTGATCATGAATACCATCGCAAGGACGGCTCCATCAACTCGGATAGCCCTTTCCAACATGCCTGGACACTACCAGCGCATGGGCGGCTCCATCAACTCGGATAGCCCTTTCCAACATGTGTGGACTGTATGGCTCAAAGACTAGCATGCCACAGACCAATGTGGGCCCCACCTACTGAAGGGGAATTGGCTCTGATACCATTTGTAACGCCTGGGCCCACTGCCTATGGCTCTAGTAGAGTTTTAGGAATGACGACTGGCCCCACAAACCACTACTAGCCTTAACTGCGCACTTTTTCCACATTGACGCGCAAGCCAGGATCAACTTCCCGACTGGTCACCCATCCTAGTGTTGGTATGTATGCCCTGAGAGCCAATCATGGGATGATTGGTGGGATACATTAAGATTGATTTGATAAACATCAAAGGCAAGCTTCCAATTCTTTCTGGTTCAGTCATATGAGATAGTGATAGAACATATTGAATGTCTAGAGAATGACAGTACTCAATGACATATGTTTTCAAGTTGAGGACCTGAATGATGAGATCATACAGATGCTAAGAGTTTGTACATTCTTGTTATGTCCCTAGTCAGATGTCATTGTGGAAGGTAGATAGACAACAATGAAACACAAGACTAGATTGTGGTGTTGGTTGATGATAGAATCTCATTAGTCATGATATAGAGATATCAAACCAAACACATAGGTACTTGTTAGAGAATAAGTGTACCAGACAGACCCACCGTGAGTTTGACACATGGAACCATGAGATGGTAGTCACAGTCAGTACTCACAGTGATGGTGGTGAGTGTGATTCTTTGACCTAAAATCACCACACTCAACACATGTCGTTGGGCACACTTTGACATCATCAAATGCAGTCATGAAACATGGGTTGTTATAAAGGTGATGATTGGGTGGCTTTGACACATGGGGCTTTTGAGGGATGAGTGATAGATATGGGATTTGTCCCTCCTGAGGGAGTTTGATATCCATGGCCACTTGATGAGAAGGATTGAGAAAGGCGTGCACACATGTGTGAATCAGTATGTGATATTGATGTCATACATATCTCTTCCAATCTACTCTGAGATCAAGAAAGTGAATGAACGTTGACAGGATGACTGTTCCATGCCTCGAGTTCATTCGGGATATCAGTGACAAAGGAATTATACATTCACTGTAACACCATTCACGGATTGTAGGATTGAAAGTTGTTCTCCAACTTTCTTTTTCACTTGGGTAGCACTGTTGTGTGACTAGGCACCGCTCTTTGCTTGTGAAGTCATAAGTGTTATGGACTTTCACTGCCAACGTGAAATGGACCTGCAGGGTCACACACATAGGATTTAACCTGGAAGAGGAGTTTTATCCACAAACAATGTTTATATTGATTACTAAAGGAGTTTAGTAGTTCAATTAAACATTGAATCAATTGATAGCTCAATATCATAATGTTCAAGGTGTTGGACTGATTGATTAGAGTATGAGATTGATTGAAACTGCAATTGACTATTTCTGCACAATCTGCACTCCCAACCGATCGGCTCATGTGATGAACCGATCGGCTCAGGTGGTGAGTTGATCGACTCATGGACAGGGTGAAACGATTGCTTCAAGTGTTGAAACGATCGGTTCAACTGATGCAACCGACCAAGTTGGGAAAGTAGGATTGGTGAGAAATTTCCTTTCGTTTCACTTGCCCAATTTGATTGGAACAAGGATTGGTATTTGATACCAATTAGAAACAAAAGATGAAAAGTCAATCGGGAACTGACCAGGACCACGAACCAACCAGTTCAGAAATGAACCGACCGTTTCATGGGTCCCAACCGATCGGTTGAGGTGTCAACCGACCGGCTCAGGTCCTCAACTGACCATTTTAGAAATGAAACGATTGGTTCAGGTTGCACAGTTGGTTGTTTTTGTGGAAAATCTCAAACCCTTCTACTCCTGCTTTAGTCCCACATTGCTCGGGATAGAGAACCCTGTCCCATGACCCTCCTATATATATAGGGGTATTGGGGGCTTCTCAAAGTACAACTCAATGCAACCAGTTGCTTTGTAAAGTTTTCGTTCTCTCTGGTTTTGGTAACCGAGAGAGCCCGAGCAAGTGCTACCCGATAAGGGAGGCACAACAAGGGAAAGACAACTGCAGAAAGCGACTGACGGCATGAGAGTGTGTCAGTGACTAGTATGCTGACAGGAGGGTGTGACTCCTTCCAATTCCTTATGGGACAAGGAGATTGGACTTCCAGGTGGTCCGTGTGGACTACTTCAGAGGCGGGAGATTTTTGCCTCTCGGAGGACAGCTGTCAATCCCGACAGTCCCGGTGAGACCAGGAGTCGTCAGTCCCGGTGCGACCAGGAGCTGCACAGACACCGTCCAAGATCGGAGGTGAATACCACACAAGCTGTGAGGTATTTTCACCGAGCAAGCCTCGGGACAAGGTATGATTCCACAAATCATCCTTTCCTATTGTATAGACGTTGACGCGTTTCCTTGTTCTGGGTTTGGGGAGGAGAACTTTTTTGTTTCCGCTGCCTTCTCTGCCTCCCATCAAACCTAACACCTAGTACTACTCCAAGCTGAGCACACTTAACTATGAAGTTCTTTAGTGATGGGATCCCAGAAAAGGAGGTGCACCTTGGTGATATGGGTAGTCTAATCATTCCTTTTAAGATCGTCTTATCTAAGGCCTCAAATCCTGGGACGTTACAACATAGCTTTTATCATGGACCTAGTTTTGGAGATGTTTCTTGGAGACAAGTTGAAGTAGTTTAGACTTCCCTCTATCTTAGATCCTTATGTTGTAATATCCATGTAAACCCAATGTGGGAGATTATGATGTACTTTTGCAATCTTTTGGAAAATTGAATATAGTCATTAATTTCATTCCGCTGCTACACTTTGGTTGTTTTGAATACCATTATTGAGATTTGAAAATTTTACACCTATTACAGCATACCTTTTGAGTGTGTTTGGAATAGATTTTTATTCTTCAAATTTTTAGTAAGCAATGGATCCCCTCTGGGCCCCACTCCTTACATGTTGAGTCCATGAGTGCAAGATGACACACTCCTTCATTTGAGATAGAATCACTTAGGGAAGACTCCTCCCAAGCGGCATGGGAAACATCTTTGCCTCTTCTTTGTTTCTTTCTTCTCCTTCTTCTTGAATTTTATCTACTTATTGTAGTCCTCCTTCTTCTTAAAGCTTCTCTTTTGATGTGACTTCTTTGAATTGCGACAATCATTCTTGTAATGTCCCTTTTTTCCACATTCATAATATCTAGGAGCAGAGGAGGAGGAGGGCTTTCCCTTGAATTGTTTCCCTTTGGAATAATGGGCTTCATGATCACTAGGGGATTCATCTTTACTAGAGGGGGGAGTAGGTTGGAAAGCAATTTGTTGTTGTAGTACGACGGATTCCACTTGAGCATTGAAGTTTGCATCCTTTATCTTATTGGATTCCTTCTCTTCTAGCTTGTCTTCTTATTCTTGAGTGTCAACTTAGTTCAAAAGTTGGAGATTCCCAATGACTTATTCCTTAGGAATATCACCAAGTCTCTTTGTTTCTTCAATGGAGGTCACCTTGGATTTCCACCTCTTGGGAAGAGATCTAAGAATCTTGGAGTTGACCTTCCCTTGGTCCATGGGTTGTACCAATGCTACAAGCCCATTCACAATAGTGTTGAGTCTAGCATACTTCTCAACAATTCTTTCTTTCCTTCCCATTTTGAAGTTCTCAAGAAGTCTGTTGAACATGTATAACTTTCAATCCTTGACTTGCTTGGTACCTTCATTGGAAACACAAAGCTTATCCCATATCTCATGAGATGTATCCCAAGCGGATATCTGATTGAATTCAGTGGGAGTGAGGGTTGAGTAGATGATGCTTATTGTCTTGGCATTTAGTTGAGCCTTCTTCATGGAAACTTCATTCCAAGTAGCCATATCTCCCTCCGGTTCTTTTTATGGAGCATCAATTACTCTCTACATCTTGTAGCTCATCCCTTGAAGGTAGAACTGCATCCTTCTCCTCCAATATAGTAAGTTTGTATCGTTGAGTATGGGAGGATGCATAGATAATCCACCTTCTATGTTAAGGGAACCCAACAGATTCTCACCCATCTTCTCGTCTTGTGGTAGCACTTGGTTGGAAAAGACTTGCTCTGATACCACTTGTTGGATCAATGGGTTCTGGGGGGTGAATAGAGATAAAAAATCTTGAACCAAATTCCTTAGACCTTCAAATTATATCACAAGATAAGGTTGCTTATATGGAATTTGAGCGCAACTAAACATACATAGTAAGGATGATAAAGATTGAACAAGACAAGAACACAAGCTATTTGTAGTGGTTCCAAACTCCAGACTATGATTTGTACATCCACAACCTAGAGGGGTCAATCTCTAGGATTTGCAACCATTGCACACTTCTTATATTCAATTATAAGAGATACAATATGACCACCCTGTTCCAAGCTCAAGGGTACCAAGATTTCCTTTGAAGGATCAAAGGAGCTGATAACCTTACTAGGACTTACCCTATTGGTAAGGTATGTCTGTAGAGTCAATCTTATGATGATTGACATATCATAATTACCTAAAAGGATTTGATTAATACATATAAATGCAAGCTTCCAATTCATTCTGTTTCATTCAGTTATGAGATAATGAAGAAATATTATCAATGTCTAGAGAATAATATTACTCAATGACATATGTATTCAAATTACTACCCTTGTGGATGAGATCATACAGATGTTAAGAGTACATATACATATTCTCATTATGTCCATGATTGTTTGTTATTATGGAAGGTTGATAGACAACCATAACACATAAGATCAGAGAGTGAGTTGGTTGATGACTAAATCTCATTAGTCATGATATGGAAATATCAAACCAAGTACACATATACACGTTAGGGAACAATGTATCAGATAGGACCACCTTGAGAGTGACACATGGTTGTGGTGGTCACATTCATATCTCATAGGAAGGTGGTGATTGTGATTCTTAGACGTGAAATCACTACACTCGTCACATGTCATTAGGTATTCTTTGACATCATCAAACACAGTCCTGAAATATGGGTTGTTATAATGGTGATGATTGGGTGACTTTGTCACACGGAGATAGACTGTGAGTGATAGATATGAGATTTGTCCTATGATATCATGGCCACTTGATAAGCGAGACTGAGAAAAACATGCACATTCAAATGTGAATCAATATATGATATTGAGGTCACATTATCTCAGACAAACTTCTCTTGGTTCAAAGGAACATGGATTGAACATTGAGAGGATGATCTTCCATGCCTCGAGTTCATCCTAGATATTAATGACAAAGGAATTATACAATCACTGCAACACCTTACACAAATTGTAGGTTGAATTATTCTCCAACTTTCCATTCACTTGGATAGCACTGATGTGCGGCTAGGCACCACTTTTTGCTTGTGATGTCATAAGCTAGTTATGGACATTCACTGCCAACATGATATGGGACCTATAGGGTCACACACATAGGAACTCATCTAGAAGAGGAGTTAATTGGATTGAGTACTAAAGTGTTTAGGTATTCAAATTACATAACATATCAACTAATTGACTAACTGGTTTGCCTAACAACCCTCTCACTGAGTGATACGGTCATTTGGGCAGCCAGACGGGCGTCACAATTGTTGAGACAGTCGTTTGGGTTGTCAAGTTGGTCAAAGTTCGTATTGGCTAAGTTCTCCCATTGAACCGACCGGTTCAATGTGATTAAACCAGCCGACTAATCTCAGACTCACTAGATGACCGTCTGGGCGAGTGAGACGGGCATCTCACCTGGGTGAGACGGCTCGGTTGGTCTGAACAAATATTCTGGATGCTTCTCGAATAGTTTTGATCATCTTTACAAATTAATATGTGATATTAATTGGAATCCAAATTGCCAAATCCGTATCCAACTGGAAAACTACCAAACACCTATGTGGCAGTGTGAGAGGACCATGTCACACACCAGACGACCGTCTGGGTGTTCCATATGAACGTTTGGGGTCTCGTAGGTTGTTAAAATTCAAGATCTTTCGATCCCTTTCACTCCTGCACATACCGGTATAGACTGGAAACCCTGAACCTAACCTAACCTATAAAAAGAGGGGTACTGGGGGCTTCCCAAGACATAACACTGACAACTGAGAACCAGTTCCTCTGACAACCATTGTCCTCTTTGGTTGTGGTAACCGAGAGAGCCCAAGCAAGTTATACCTGACAGGGAGGGATAACTATGTGAGAGAAACAACTAGTGATCATTGTTAGTGGGAGAGCAGGTTGGTGGCTAGTACACCAACAAGATAGATAACTCCTTCCTGTCCATCCTTTGGCTGCTGCTTGAAGAGAAAAGTCAACCTGTAGTCTATGGAGAGACCACCAGAATCACTGTAGAGGTTGCAGAGACAGATGTTCATGGTGAAGACCAGGAGCTACACATCCACTGTCTAAGAACAACTAATCAATTGTTACAAAGAATCAGGTTTTGTCACTGGACTTGTTCTAGGACCAAGTAGAACTTGTTAAAACCATCCTTCCTATTTCGTAGTAGTTGATGCGATCTTGCTATTATGAGAATACAGATAGATAAATTTTTTGTTACCGCTGCTATACTCTATGCCCGTATTTCCCTACAGTGGTATCTAAGCCACACCAATTTATTATGTTTTAGGATAATCGATATGATCGGATTTTTGATTTTATTATTTATTTATTGCATACGATGAGAATATTTAAACTTCTCTCATATGAGTATCCGATGGAAGACCACATAATCTCAAACTATATATATATATATATATATATATATGCAATTAAATGCGTCACCTTAAAAGTGGTTTAATGGTGGATGTGTAGTGTGGTTATGGCCTAAACCCTATATTTGTGTGTGTGTGTATATATATATATATATATATATATATGCAATTTACATGTGTCACCTTAGAAGCGATTTAATGGTGGATGTGTAGCGTGATTATGACCTAAACCCTATATTTGTGTGTGGTTGGATGGTTTGATTCCTATTTATCTCGATCTGCGTACTGAGCCTTTACCTCCTTCTTCCCAATATAAAGTTAATACTTTCCTACCTTTTCTCCCCTCGAATGTAAGTCAAGTGTAATGCCTGGGCCCACTACCCAAGGCTCTAATAGAGTTTCAGGAATGACGACTGGCCCCACAAACCACTACTAGTCTTAACTGCACACTTTGTCCACACTGACGCACAAGCCAGGATCAACTTTCCGACTGGTCACCCATCCTAGTACTACTCCAAGCTAAGCATTCCCTCTTCCCAATATAAAGTTAATGCTTTCCTACCTTTGCTCCCCTCGAATGTAAGTCAAGTGTAATGCCCGAGCCCACTGCCCAAGGCTCTAATAGAGTTTCAAGAATGACGACTAGCCCCACAAACCACTACTAGCCTTAACTGTACACTTTGTCCACACTGACGCGCAAGCCAGGATCAACTTCCTGACTGGTCACCCATCCTAGTACTACTCCAAGCTAAGCATGCTTCACTATGGAGTTCTTTAGTAATGGGCTCCCAGAAAAGGAGGTGCACCTTGGTGATATGGGTAGTACAATCATTCCTTTTAAGAGTGTTTTATCTGAGGCCTCAAATCTTGGGATGTTACAATCTCCCCCACTTAGACTGTTGACGTCCTCGTCAAGGCTCAACTATATGGCCTCATAATCTGACCCCATTTCAGTGCAGACCCACAATGACCCATGGACACCCAGCTCCCGATCACAGAATACCAGCGCAAGGGTGGCTACGTCAACAGGCATGACGACTGGCCCCATAGACCACCACTAGCCTTAACTGTGCGCTTTGTCCTCACTCATGCGCAAGCCGGAGTCAACTTCCTGACTGGTCACCCATCCTAGTACTACTCCAAGATGAGCACGCTTAACTATAGAGTTTTTTAGTGATGGGCTCTCGGAAAAGGAGGTGCACCTTGGTGATATGGGTAGTCCAATCATTCCTTTTAAGAGTGTTTTATCCGAGGCCTCAAATCATGGGACGTTACATCAAGATTTCTCTTATTCAATGTAATAATGTAGCAATATGATAGTTTCTTTTCTTGAAATGATGCTGAACATGTTCATCGCTGGGTGAGACGACTAGTTTGTGAGACGAGCCTACCGTCTGGAGGACTAAGGAGGACAAAGCGATGGAACTAGACGACCGCCTGGTGGATCCAACCAACCCTTTGGAAGGAATCCAGTCATCAGTTGGATAGAAGTCCAGATGACCGTCCCAGGAGGCCCAACTGACCGTTTGGAAGGAGTCCAAACATTGGTTGGATAGGAGGACCAACCGACCGGCTAAGAGGCAATACGACTGGTTTAAGTGTTGGACTGATCTACCTAGATTGGCAAGCACAGGTCTAAACTAACAATAGGTTCATACATGTGATGTGATGATTGACCTAGGTAGTAGTAATTCCTTGTGGCTCCAAGGAATTACAAGTAGACACACTAAAAAAAATAAGGCTTTCAGTGAAAGACAATTGTGAAGTATGAGAGACCTTCAAAATAAATATCTATTATTGAGGGACCCATCCTAACTAACAAGTCTTTGTCCGTCAACCGTGTCCTTAATAGAATGCCAAATTTCTGATGACCCCTTTTCCTTCAAAAATAAATTATAAACTATAATACTCCCTCACAAAAATAACAGGGTTCCCTCCTTTATTTCCCTCCAAAATCTGCTTTATACATTAGACTAGTAAACACACACATGCGCATGCACGTGTCAAATTAAATATGTTGAATATATAGTTGAAATTTTATGACACAACAATATTTTTATTGAAGTCCTTGATATTTTTCAAACATTTAATGTAAATTGAAAGTGCCAATAATCTGAGATGACTTTTCATTATCATATACTATTATTACGTGAAGGTATTGTATGGTTAGTGTAGCATGGAATTAATGTAATAAAAATAACAAAATGATATAGAGTATAATACTTGTCAATTTAGTATATGTAAATGTTTAGTTAGATTTCATTTGTACTCACAAATTCTTTTTGTATGCGACTAATAATTATTTATTATATAGTAAAAATACATTTACATAATGAATATATTTTCCAACCCAAATGAAACTTTCATTAGCATGACAACTATTAATGAAGTGTACTTGTTTTTTTTTTTTTAATTTTTAAGTTTCAAAGAGACATGGTTTAAATTAGCTATCATAAAAACACATTTGTTTTGTATAAGAAGCGAAAGGTCTTTAACTACACATCATTTTCCAAGAAAGAAGCATTTTGAAGTTTTATTTGAGAAACATTTCTATTATATTCATAGTACAACCACTTTAATCCCACATAATAATAACTAAAAGCTTTCATACTTTTGAGATACAAAGCAAGGCACCCAATATATTTGTTTTTAGTCTTCAAGTAAGGTGTTGTATTTGGCGAGTTATGTATATTGTATTACTTAAAACAAGAGAAATATTATTGAATGTGGTTATTGAGGAGAACTCTATCATGGTTAGTAGAGGGATCACAACTCATTTTGGATTGTAATCCACCATAAGTAATGACAAAAATAAATGATAGTGTTTCTGATTACAGAGAAAATAGAAAAGAGAAGAAGGTATATAGATATTTAGATTGAATTCAATTTGTTGAGATCTTGGATGGGTCTATCATGAGAAAAGGAGCGGAATGGGTGGGGTTACTTTGAAAAAATGATAAAAAAATCATCTAATAAAAATACATTAGGTTGATCATGGGGATAAGAGTGGGATGGGTGGAGTTGCTTCGATAAGTATTAGTGGATTGCATTTTCTACTATTTCTGGTATATTCATAGCACGACCACTTTCGTCGCACATAAGAATAACTAAAAGATTTCTTACTTTTGAAATACAAAGCATGGTACCCAATATATTTGTTTTCAATTTACTTATAAGATGTTGTATTTTGTGATATACCTATATTGTATTTTTAATTAAAAAAGAACACAGAGGAAAACAAGAGAAATATCACTGAATGTGGTTATTGGCAAGAAATTTATCATGGGTAGTGGAGGGATCACCACTCTTTTTGGATTTTGATCAACCATAAGTAATAAGAAAAATAAATGATAACGTTGCTGATTAGGGAGAAAATAGAAAAGAGAAGAAGGTATTCAGATATATTGATTGTATTCAATTTGTTGAGATCTTGGGTGGGTCTATCATGGGGAAAGGAGTGGAATGGGTGGGGTTGCTTCAATAAAATGATAAAAAACCATCTAATAAAATATATTTAGGAATATCTTGTCTATGTCAATCATAAGGATAAATGTAGGATTGGTAGGGTTGCTTCAATAAGTATTGGTGTGTTACATTTTTCATTAGAAAAGACAAAAAAGGAGAAATAACACTGAATGTCGTTATGGGGAGAAATCCATAGTGAGGATGTGGAGGGATCACGACTAACATTAGTTCGTGATCGACCAAAATTATTTTGAGAGAAATAAATGACAATGTTGTGATTAGCAAAGTAAAATAAATAGAAGAAAGCATTGAGTTATACAGATTGTATTCAATTTTCATTTTACTAAAATAATGAGAGCTGGAATATGAAACACAAAGAGTGATGGGAATTGTTGAAATATGTGTTGGATTGTGGGGATGGGAATGAGATGGTGGGGTTGCTTCCATACAAATTAGTGAATTACATTTACAATTAGAAAAATATAATAAGAAAATTAAGAGTAATAGCATTAAATCTGGCTATTAAGAGAAATCTATCCAGAAGAGGTGTAGGAATTATTGGTTAGATATTTTGTGGAAAATAGTTGACAATGTTGGATATTTGTGGAATAAAAGGAAAGAGAAGAGAGTATTCACTTATATGGATCACATTCAATTTTCATTTTACTGAGATAATGGGAGTTAGCATGTGAAATGACAAGAAAGATGGAAGCTAGAAGACTGCATGGGATTGAACATTAGTTATATTAGATGTATCAATTTTCATTTATAGACACTTCTATCTGAAATAATTTTTTCATGGTTATGAATCACCATAATTAATTGAGGAAAATAAATGACGATGTTGTGATTAGCAGAGTAAAGGAAAGAGAAGAAAGTATTCAGTTATACAAATTGTATTCAATTTTCATTTGACTAAATGATGATAGTTGGAATGTGAAACAGAAAGAGTGACGGGAATTGTGGGAACATTCTTTCAATTTTGGGGATGGGAGCGGGGGTTGCTTCCATACAAATTAGTGGATTACATTTTCAATTAGATAAAATACAAAAAGAAAATTAAGAGTAATGTCATTAAATGTGGTTATTAAGAGAAATATATCCTAGGAAGGTGTAGGGATTATAGGTTAGGATTAACTTTTGGAAAATAATTGACAGTGTTGGTTATTAGTAGAATACAAGAAAGAGAAGAGACTATTCAGTTATAAATAAAAATCTCATTGGTGATTAACAAAAATTATGTGGGTTCAAAATAAAGAAATATAAAGGATAGTTAAAAAGAGATGAGAAAGATAAATCGTAAACAAAAAGAAAATGAAGATAAAGCACTGGAAAGTAATGGATGAAATTAGGCTATATCTTAGAAATTAGGTGGTGTTTGTTACTAGGTGAGGACAACAGTAATAGGAAAATTGAAGTAGATGAGAGAAGTGAAAGAATAACGAAGAGGAAAAAAGTGAGGATCAAAAGTCAACGAGAGTGCACTTTTTATTAAAATTGAAGCCTAATTTGTTTGAATTACAAAAGAATTTAAAATTTTAATATTGGGATTAATGGATTCTATATTTTTATAGTAGCACAGACCTTAACAATTTTAAGGAATGCTTAATCTAATAAATTGATAATGTGTTATGCATTGTTAACTATTTAAAGAAAGCTTTATTTAGTCGATGATTTTTCTAAGCATCATAATGTAATATAAAATAAGATATCAATTTTTAATTAAAACCATATAGCTATACAAATTTGTAGAACATAATATTGGAAATTCAAGGATTACAAACTAAATAATTAGTTAATGGATACATGAATGAAGAAATGGAGATGCACATTTGCCTTTTTCTCAAATAGAACCAACACCACCACCTTCGTAATTTGTCATATGGAAATGATTCAACGTAGTTTCTTTAAGCTAGCCATAAAATGTATGTATTTCCTTTCTCTTCTATCTTCCTCCCTTTCTTGTGTACATTTTCCCTATATAAGAGATGTCGTTAATTTTTTTAGCTAGTCTAATAAAAAAGTTTCCATAAACTTGAACAAAGATAATAGTTCATTTTTTTGTAAGTTGACACAATCCAGTCTGCATGATTAGCATGGGAGAATAGTGGAAGGAACAGTCCCATCAAAAATAACCAAACACACATTTTATTTTTTGGGTCTCTTAAAGCCCACCTTGAAAATGTTAATTACACCTTCATATTACCAAACATGCCATTTTAATGGTTTGTTTAATGGCTTCGTTATATGTAAATTAACCATAATGCATATAGAGGGCTCTATGACAGGATGTGGGGACAAGAAGGGAGAGTCGTGGGGTTATTCGATGTGAAATGTAGCTCGATACATGAGGCAGAGGTATAAAGTTGGCTTGCATGTTACTACTTTAGTCAGTTTTCAAATCTTCATTTCGCATGATCCAAGAAGTATTCTGTAACGTCCCTGGATTTTCACCTTCTCAAAACCCCATGGAGATGAGAAGACAAAATCTAAAAATGTTACACAATCATTTCAGAGAGCGATGCGGAAGCGACATACACATACATAAATATTCAACTATAATGCATACACCATAACATTCTCAACATTCAACATGTATATTAATTACAACATGAATTATTATAGATTACATTTACACCTTGAATAGAAAATTTTACACAAGTCTAAACATGTATGCTAACATGATCTACACAATAGGTACAACTTGGACAACTGCTCACTTCCTGTCTTTTATCCCACACTAGCTCTGAACCTAAAACATACGTGAAACAACGAATCAACACACAAGGTGTTGTGTACGTGGGTAGAAAGATACAAAATAATATGTTTGCGTAATTGAAATAACTTGAGAAAAAAAGAGTAAAAGAAAACATTGTTTAAAGCGATAATCAGGAAAACATATATTTTTAGATGTCTTTTGATGCGTTTGTACTAATAAGCAGTGTCGCACTTCATTTTTCCCCGCCCCTTGGGCTATGGGGACCGAGTGCCGACCTTATATTAAGAGGAGAGAGAGGGAGGTGTCACACTTCATTTTTCCCCACCCCTTGGGCTATGGGGACTGAGTGCCGACCTTATATTTAGAGGAAGAGAGAGAGGATTGAGAGAGAGAGAGAGCATATATCCAGTCAGTAGCTACAAACCATCTATATTCTTTGTTGTTCTTATTGACATGGCAAAGATACTATAATCATAGTACATCCAAGCAATATTCTCAAATAAATACAAGCAATACATCATAGCTATTGCACATAAGAAAACTAGTCATATACTTAGATAAAGCCCACATACCTGAGTTCAGAGATTTCTAATCATTCTTGATCATCTAGATATCTGGTCATCACCTGATTAATAACAAATTAATCATCATTAATAGATGGTTCATTATGTCACTGATATTTTAGGTCTAAGTTAGGGTTTAGGCCAAACTTAGGTTTAAACTGACCTAAGCTTGTATCTGATATTTTTCTACTGACCTACATGTCATAATTAGGGTCTGGTTCAATTTTCATAATTTTCTAATGATATGTCTATTTTATAGAATTAAAATGAGGTTTAAACCATATAATTATGCACTAGTTAATAAGGACCTAATATTTAGAAATAATAATCAGATCGGAGTCCATATGAAGTTTCCAAGTGATATTAGTGCTCATTAATAATTTTCTCTAATTTTATGTCCACCATTTGCCAATTATTTGAGGCCAACTAACCCTAAAATGGAGCATAAGTATATATATTAGAAACATGCTATAATGTTATCCAAAAGTCTAATTTAGGGACCTAGTAACAAAAGGGACATTTTTCTGAACATTTTGGTATTTTATTTGTATTTTTCGGGCATTGTATTGATTTATTATGAATTATGCAACATCTGGTCATTTACTTAAATGTTTACCTTTACTGGCCAACAAGATGGCGCCACGTGGTGTTATGGTGCATGGCTCACTCCTAGAACCGGTGGGTCTGGTTTGAATGAACCACCCGGTTCACCCTCTGAACCACCCGCTCCCTCTCCTTTCTCACATCGCGTTTGACGTGATTTCTTCCGCTCAATGCCCGTCTGTGAGCACCGCCGCTGGGAGGCTCTGGTGATACCAAGCAGTCTTCTCATCCTACTGAGTGTCGCATTAAGGGAAAACCTCGGCAAGAGATCCCTGATGGGGTCATAGGTGTTCACTATTGAGAACAACACTAACGAGCATCAATACTAATGCATCTACCTTAATCACTCCTTTTGCAATCGTCATCCTCGGAAGATTCGTTCTTCTCATCACGGTCGCTCAGATCATCTTCCAAACCCTTCTAGCATCACCAACACATGGAGAGGAGGTAGAATGCTCCCATCCAAGCTCCTTTGCTGACCCGCCTCCAGGATGAGATCAAGAGTCTCATCAGGAGCCTCCAGCCCGCAAAATAGGGGCACTACCGTGGTGGATGGGCTCCGACATGGGATCAGGTGAAGCAAACAGTCCTCGTGTTGAAGCTCGTGGCTGTAGAATGTAGGATCCTTGAGCACACACCGGTGAATATAGGAGATCAGGAAAGAGGGGCATGTTGTCGCAGCTTATCAACGCCTACTGAGAGGTTCATTGCTTGGTGAGGACTCCTTCTTGGATCCATGGTTGATGAGGGTGGCGTAGGATACATACATGCTACCCCGCACTTACTGGAGGGTGCACCAATCTCTATAGATTGGTTGCAACCTCAATTGAATCTTCAAATCATCTAACAAGGCTCCCTTGTCTACTGCCTTGCATCGGTTGTTCCTCCTTCAACCTCAAGATATCCAACCTGTAGTTTTCATGGTATGTATGTTGGTGGTCGGTGGTGGAAACTCCCATGCCTACAATGGTTTTTCAAGTGATGTAGCCCTATGCGACAACCTCCTGCTCGCTTCTTTTTCTCCTCTAGAAAATACTTGTAGTGGAGAAAAGACAGGGAGAAGTCAGGGTTGTTTCCTAGATCACGATTTGTGAGGAAAACTCCCTGTGATCGTCCCAGCTTCATCAGATCAAGAGAACCCATTTACCACAATCTCTTCCTGCATTTATGGAGGTGATGGACGACCATATCACCATCTTGGCAAGGTGCCACATGATTGGGAGGAAATACCACAAGACATGCTATACAAGAAAAATTGTGTTCTAATTGATCAGATATCCTAGTCACTTACTCACAATTTCAACGATCAATATCTCTCAAATGGTTGGTCAAAAACCAATGAAGTTTTAATGCATGATTCTTCCACATGTAATCTAACTTGTTTGTCTAACTATATTAATTAAGTACCCTCATAATTACATATATAAACCTTGAATATAAGTTAACCAAACATCACCCCATGAGAAAGCCAGTCAAACTTATATCAATTGACAACATAAAATTTTCAAGGTTCATCATCAAATTATTTCATACCAGATATATCTTAAAATGCTAGATTGGGTATCGAATCCTCAAAATTGGGTTCACACATTCTCCCCACCTTATATGGAATTTTGTCCTCGAAATTCAATTATTGTCATACTCAAGGTGATACCGTAGAATCCAACTTCATATATGTCACCACTTCTAGGTGAAAAATACTTTCATAATTCTGGATATACCCTACATTGTCATATTGGGATGTAGAGTTTCTAGGGTGTACCCACGCCACCTTAAATAGGTTGAAGCATCATTTCAGAGATGAGAAGACAAAATCTAAAAACATTAGACAATCGTTTCAGAGAGCGACACAGAAGCGACATACGCATACATGCACATACAACTATAATGCATACACCATATCATTCTCAACATTCAACATGTATATTAATTACAACATGAATTATTACATATTACATTTACACCTTGAATAGAAAATTTTACACAAGTCTAAACATGTATGCTAATAGGATCTACACAATAGGTACAACCTGGACAACTACTCACTTCCCATCTTTTATCCCACGCTAGCTCTGAACCGAAAACATATGTGAAATAATGAATCAACACACAAGGTGTTGTGTACGTGGGTAGAAAGATACATAATAATATGTTTGCATAATTGAAATAACTTGAGAAAGAAAGAGTAAAAGAAAACATTGTTTAAAGCGATAATCAGGTAAACACACATTTTTAGATGTCTTTTGATGTGTTTGTACTACTAAGCAGTGTCACACTTCATTTTTCCCTACCCCTTGGGCTATGGGGACCGAGTGCCGACCTTATATTTAGAGGAGAGAGAGGGAGGTGTCACACTTCATTTTTCTTCGCCCCTTGGGCTATGGGGACCGAGTGTCGACCTTATATTTAGAGGAAGAGAGAGAGGATTGAGAGAGAGAACATATATCCACTCAGTAGCTACAAACAATCTATATTCTTTGATGTTCTTATTGACATGGTGAAGATACTATAATCATAGTACATCCAAGCAATATTCTCAAATAAAGACAAATAATACATCATAGCTACTGCACACGAGAAAACTAGTCATATACTTAGATAAAGCCCACATACCTGAGTTTAGAGATTTCTAATCATTCTTGCTCATCTAGATATTTGGTCATCACCTGATTAATAAAAAATTAATCACCATTAATACATGGTTCATTATGTCACTGATATTTTAGGTCTAAGTTAGGGTTTAGGCCAAACCTAGGTTTAAACTGACCTAAGCTTGTATCTAATATTTTTATACTAACCTACATGTCATAATTAGGGTCTGGTTCAATTTTCGTAATTTTCTAATGATATGCCTATTTTATAGAATTAAAATGAGGTTTAAACCATCTAATTATGCACTAGTTAATAAGGACCTAATATTTAGAAATAATAATTAGATCAGAGTCCATATTAAGTTTCCAAGTGATATTAGTGTTGACTAATAATTTTCTCAGATTTTATGTCCACCATTTGCCAATTATTTGAGGTCAACTAACCCTAAAATGGAGCTTAAGTATATATATTAGAAACATGCTATAATGTTATCCAAAAGTCTAATTTAGGGACCTAGTAACAAAAGGGACATTTTTCTGAACATTTTGGTATTTTATTTGTATTTTAGGGCATTGTATTGATTTATTATGAATTATGCAACATCTGATCATTTACTTAAATGTTTACCTTTGCTGGCCAACAGGATGGCGCCACGTTGTGTTATGGTGCATGAATCACTCCTAGAACCGGCGGGTCTGGTTTGAATGAACCACCTGGTCCACCCTCTGAACCACCTGCTCCCTCTTCCTTTCTCACATCACGTTAGACGCGATTTCTTCCGCTCAGTTCCCGTCCATGAGCGCCGCTGCTGGGAGGCTCTGGTGATACCAATCATTCTTCTCATCCTACTGAGTGTCGCATCAAGGGAAAACCTCAGCGAGAGCTCCCTGATGGGGCCGTAGCTGCTCACCATTGAGAACAACACTGACGAGCATCAATACTAATCCATCTACCTTAATCACTCCTTTTACAATCGTCATCCTCACCAGATCCATTCTTCTCATCACGGTCACTCAGATCGTCTTCTAAACCCTTGTAGCATCACCAACACATGGCGAGGAGGTAGAATGCTCCCATCCAAGCTCCTTTGTTGACCCGTCTCCAGGATGATATCGAGAGTCTCATCAGGAGCCTCCAGCCCGCAAAATAGGGGTGCTGCCGTGGTGGATGGGCTCTGACATGGGATCAGGTGAAGCAAACAGTCCTTGTGTTGAAGCTCGTGGCTGTAGAATGTAGGATCCTCGAGCACACACCGGTGAATATAGGAGATCAGGCAAGAGGGGCATGCTGTCGTAGCTTATCAACGCCTACTGAGAGGTTCATTGCTTGGTGATGACTCCTTCTTGGATCCATGGTTGATGAGGGTGGCACATGATACAGACATGCTACCTCACACTTACTGGAGGGTTCACCAATCTCCGCATATTGGTTGCAACCTCGATTGCATCTTCAAAGCATCTGACAAGGCTCCCTTGTCTACTGCCTTGCATCGATTGTTCCTCCTTCAACCTCAAGATATCCAACCTGTAGTTTTCATGGTCTGTATGTTGGTGGTCGGTGGTGGAAACTCCCATGTCTACAATGGTTTTTCAAGTGATGTAGCCCTATGCGACAACCTCCTGCTCGCTTCTTTTTCTCCTCTAGAAAATACTTGTAGTGGAGAATAGACAGGGAGAAGTTAGGGTTGTTTCCTAGATCACGATTTGTGAGGAAAACTCCATGTGATCATCCCAACTTCATCGGATCAAGAGAACCCATTTACCACAATCTCTTCCTGCATTTACGGAGGTGATGGACGACCATATCACCATCTTGGCAAGGTGCCACATCGTTGGGAGGAAAGACCACATGACATGCTATACAAGACAAATTGTGTTCTAATTGATCGGATATCCTAGTCACTTACTCACAATTTCAACCATCAATATCTCTCAAATGGTTGGTCAAAAACCAATGACGTTTTAATGCCTGATTCTTCCACATGTAATCTAACTTGATTGTCTAACTATATTGATCAGGTACCCTCATAATTACGTATATAAATCTTGAATATAAGTTAACCAAACATCAACCCATGAGAAAGCCAGTCAAACTTACATCAATTGACAACATAAAATTTTCAAGGTTCATCATCAAATTATTTCATACCAGATATATCTTCAAATGCTAGATTGGGTATAGAATCCTCAAAATTGGGTTCATCACATATTCATAAGATAATGTTGCCGAAGATAAGTAAAAAAGGGAAGTTAGTTTGAGGGAAAATTGGAGTAAGCTAGAGAACACATGAACCTTGTAATGATGGTGTTGGCTTAATTATTACAACCCCGATGTAATCAATGGAGATCCTTCTGAAAAAGAAATAAATAGGTAAATTAAGATTTTCGATAATGATTATAATAGGTAAATGGACTTGCCTTTTTAGCCAATACCTCGAGATTATAGTGCACATTATCATCGTCGTGGTTGGTTTTTAAGACGGAAATGATTTTGTCACGCGCGGCTAGTGGAAGCGCTCCTTACACATGGGGAGGGAGTGGTTTGGTGGGGGAAGAGGCTGATTTGGGGGTGATGACATGGCATATTCTAATTGGATGGGTTGGTAGAGGTTGTTTAATATGCAAATAAATTTATTTTGCTTATAACTTTTGAACCGTGATGAATTTTTTAACAAAACAAAAACCATTAGATTTGTTATGAAAAATCCATTCCAACAAGACTAATATTGATATATTCTTAACAAAAAAAATAAAAATGACATGAATAGATTATTCTGGATGCCAATTAACTATTTTGGGCGTCAATTAACCATCTTTGGTGCCAATAGCCATTTATGGGTGTCATTAGCTATGTATTGGTGTCGTTGTAATTCTAGGTGTTAATGAACCATTTTGGGTGTCATTTAGTGGTCTTAGGTGTCAAACAGACATATTTGGGTGTCGTTATATTGTTTTGGTTGTCAATACCTTATTTGGGTGTCATTTTAAACTTTTGGGTGTCAATGAACCATTTTGGGTGTCAATTGCCTTATTTGGACATCATCTTTATACTTTTGGGTGTCAATGAACCATTTTGGCCGTCAATTACCTTATTTGGGTGTCATCTTTATACTTTTGGGTATCATTGAACTATTTTGGGCGTCAATTAACCATTTTTGGGTGTCAATAAACATTTATGGGCGCCATAGCATCCAAAAATGTCTTATTTGGGCATCATTTTAAACTTCTAGGTGTCAACAAATCATTTTGGGCGTCAAATACCTTATTTGGGCACCATCTTTATGCTTTTGGGTGTAAATGCACTATTTTGGGCTTCAATTAACCATTTTTGGGTGTTAATAACCATTTATTGGTGCCTCTTTATTTGGGCGTCATCTTTATACTTTTGGGTGTCAATGAACCATTTTGGGCATCAATTAATCATTTTGAGTGTCGATAACCATTTATGGGCGCCATAGAATCCAAAAATGCCCTATTTGGGCATCATTTTAAACTTCTGGGTGTCAATGAACTATTTTGGGCATCAATTACCTTATTTGGGCACCATCTTTATGCTTTTGGGTGTAAATACACTATTTTGGGTGTCAATTAACCATTTTTGGGTGTCAATAAACATTTATGGGCGCCGTAGCATCTAAAAATGGCTAAATAACGTCAAAAAATTGTTAAATAGTTGTTTTGGTTGTCAATTCCTTATTTGGGCATCGTCTTTATACTTCTGGGTGTCAATGAACTATTTTGGGCGTCAACTAACCATTTTTGGATGTCAATAACCATTTATGGGCACCATAGTTGGTTGTCAATTAACCTATATATATCATTTTTGTATTTTTTATCTCAAAATTTTTCAATATTAAGCTTGTTATTTTGCATTTTTCGTAACGAAACTGACAGTTTTTGTTTTATTAAAAAATTCATTACGGTTGAAAAGTTATAAGCAAAATAAATTTATTTGTCTATTGCATAATTAAAAAAAACACCCAATCATTATCCGCCATGTGGCGACGGTTTGGGAGGTGGTTTGTCCGCGCATAAAACTGGGCGTCACCCAGCATTAGCGTCTCCGAATCTTAGTCCTTTTTAAAAACCATTATCCATCCTTCATGTCTACATCTCACGATCTTAGCCCTGTTTGCGGGCCCTCTTTGCCATCCCCCTGGTGCCTCCTCACATTCAACAATCGTCTGTAGATCTGACAGCCTTATTTCCTGCGTCATCTAAGTCTTGATGAGTAGTAAGATTCACATCACCACCATGCCTACCTCAAAGACGCACCTGGCCTTTTGTTCCACTGCACCTTGTTACGCAACTACACCACTAGTACAGAAACATCATTCAATATCACTTTTCTGGGCGTCGATTATTTAGGAAATTTGATGCCTATAACATTCAACGTCGGTGATGTAGGTAAACCGACGTCTATAGTCAAGACACAAGTATCACTTTGTATTCAGCGTCGGCTTGGTAACAGAAAACCGACGCCTAATATCGCCCGCGAAATCCAATTTTCGAGTTTAAAAAAATTGGCCCCAAAGTGTCACATACAGCGTCGGTTTTTTAACATCTAACCGATGCCTATATAAGATGAAAATTTGCGTGAAAAATTTCAAGTTAGGTGTCGGTTATCCTTTGATAACCGACGCCGATAATGGTTCCCGCCAAATTTTTTAGGGCAAAATTTGTCTAATTGGACGTCGGTTTTTAAAGAACAATCGACGTCGAAGCGTTTAGGTGTCATTTGTTTTAGATAACTAGCGTCGTTTACCAACTTAATATACCCACGAACATCAACTGTTCCCCTTTCTTCTATTTCATCGCAAAGCAACTGTTCCCCTTTCTCTACTCTTACTGCGTCACCACCCGCCCGCCCACTGTTGCTCGCCACCTGCTACTTCTCGCTCGCCGCTGACGCTGCCTGTTGCTTGCTCGCCGTCAACGCCGGACGCCGCTGCTGCTGCTCTGCGTCGCCGCTCCATCCTCTTTGTCTCCGGCCTCCGTCCTCCTTGCAGTCACTGCTGCCTGCTCCGTGCTCGCCGCCGTCCTCCCTACCGTGCCACCTGCCTGCCTACTGCCCGCCGTAGCCTCCAGGTAGTCGTAGCCTCTGTTCTTCCTTCTCCCTAGCTCCTTACCTATAGCAAACACGGCTGTGACTGTGTTGGCCTACCACGGCCGTGCTGCCCAGAACGGTCGTGTTGTCCAGCACGGCCGTGCTACCCAGCACGGCCGTGGTAGGCCAACACAGCCACGACCGTGTTTGCTGTTGGTAAGGATATGAACAAATCTTTATGTAATGCTTTATGTAAATTCTAGGATACAAATCTTTTGCTTGCATATATTTGTTCTTCTAATCCTAATGCTTGACCTAATTCAGTAAATTTTGATGCATATTGAAATAAGATTTAAACTTGTCCATTCTAGCATCCTAATTTGATTTGATTAAACCCTAACATTGATGAAACCCTAACATCAATTGTGATGAAACCCTAACATGTACATATCTATTATTGTGTTTGTTGGCCTAGAAACCCGTCCAAGATTTACTCATTAGGAGTAAATCTTGGATAGTCCCCAGTTTGGGACTGTTCTTGAACACCTAATCTCACTTAGGATGTAAGTGTATAATGTGTATTGAGTTTTCGAGAAAATTTCGATAGCATTTCCCCGTTTGTTCTCTAAGTACATATGTACTTAGAGAACAGCGGGGAAATGCTGCCGAATTTTTTTTGAAAACCCAATACACATTATACACTTACTAGTGAGATTAGGTGTTCAAGGATGGGATAGATGGTACACATTTATTATATATAAGAATGACATCACATGTGTTTGTTGGCCTAGAAAGTGAACAATCATTGTTCTTTATATTACTTGTACATTGGTATAAATTAGAATGAACAATCACTAAATTATATACTATTTGTAAGGAGTACGGCTTCATTGTACCTCCTAATCTGACAATATTTTCCATGTAGCGCATCACATTCTAGCCGCAGGCCCAATCGTTATTTTGTATTGGACACTATCAAATGTTACCACCATAGAAATGCTTAATAAAGGCACTTTCATTTCATGTCCCGCACTATCTACTTCAACATCGGATGGGTCTAGATAATATACAGTTAGCGTGGCTGGGACGATTACCATCAGAATCCCGTGTCTACCCCTAATTGCAAATAAGCCAAACAAATAGAAAACCGGATGGGTCTAGATAATAGGAGTAAATCTTGGATAGTCCCCAGTTTGGGACTGTTCTTGAACACCTAATCTCACTTAGGATGTAAGTGTATACCCTAATCTTGTCCTAATATATACTTATTTTCTCTTTGATCATAGAATGGATAGATCATGGATGTCCATTCACAATCGCTACACCCCAGAGTTTATATCTGGTCTTGACCAGTTTATTAGATTTGCCGAGGAACATAGGAAACAACCTGGAGATAGGTTCTACTGTCCATGTAGGCATTGCGGTAACAACTTGAAAGTCAGCACTGGTGATGAAATCAAAAGTCATGTCATGTGCAACGGGATTGTACAAGGCTATACATAATGGCACTGGCATGGAGAGATTTCAAACCCAAAACCAGTGGATATCGATAGGAGTGCTTGTGTGGAAGAAGAAATTGCCTACGATGACGTAGATGTGAATGAACCAATTCCAGTAGACATCGTTGATGCAATGATGGATAGTTGTGGGGTAGAGCACACCGATCCACCTCACATTTTTAGAAACATTGTGCATGATGCTGAGATATCGTTATACACAGGTTGTACTAAGTTTACGAAGCTTAGCGTTGTGTTGAGATTGTATAAGCTGAAAGCTAACAATAGATGGAGCGACAAAAGCTTCACTTCATTGTTGTCTTTGTTGAAAGAAATGCTTCCTGAAGCAAACGAGCTTCCAATCTCAACATACCAGGTAAAGAAATTGTTGTGCCCAATGGGAATGGATGCCAAGAAGATACACGCATGCCCCAATGATTGTGTATTATTTCAAAAGGACTATGTGGATTTGAAAGATTGTCCAAAATGTGGTGCGTCACGGTATAAATTGACGACTTCGGGGGAGTCCAAAACTGGTTCTCCTGCCAAGGTGATGTGGTATCTACCTATAATATCACGGTTTCAACGCTTGTTTGCCAATCTGATAGATGCGAAGAATTTGAGGTGGCATGTAGATGTTAAGAAAAATAATGATGGGATCCTACAACATGCGTCTGATTCCCCACAGTGGAAGAAGATTGATCTATTGTACCCTGAATTTGGTGAAGAAGTCAGGAATCTAAGACTTGGGCTTTGTACAGATGGGATGAATCCGTACGGGACATTGAGCAGCCAACATAGCACTTGACCAGTCATGCTTGTTATATACAATCTTCCTCCCTGGCTGTGTATGAAAAATAAGTACGTAATGTTGTCATTGTTGATATCGGGCCCTAAACAACCTGGAAATGACATTGATGTTTATCTTGAACCTCTGATTGATGACTTAAAGAAACTCTGGGGTGAAGGTGTGATGACCTATGATGCTTCACGAAGAGAGACATTTTGTTTGCATGCTATGTTGTTTTGCACTATTAATGACTTTCCAGCATATGGGAATTTGTCTGGATATAGTGTCAAAGGAGATAAAGTGTGTCCTATATGTGAAGAGAACACTGATTCAACAAGACTAAAACATGGCGGTAAGACTGTATATCTCGGTCATCGAAGGTTTCTTACAAAATTCCATCCGTATCGTAGGAAGCGCAAAGCATTCAATGGATTGAATGAGGAACGGAGTGCACCTAAACCTAAACCTAAACCAGGGGAGATTGTTTATGAAAGAGTAAAAGACTTTGTCAATGAATTTGGTAAGAAATCACAATGTACTATGGCCACACGGAGTGACAAATCTTTATTCAAGAAGAAGTCAATATTTTGGGATCTTCCTTATTGGAGTTCTTTTACAGTCAGGCATTGTATCGATGTCATGCACGTTGAGAAAAATGTATGTGATAGTGTCATTGGTACTTTGTTGAATATACCAGGTAAGACTAAAGATGGGATAAAATCCAGACTGGACCTACGTGAAATGGGAATAAGGTCAGAATTAACAGAATTTTGTGAAATGGAAAATCGGAGAACATACTTACCTCCCGCTTGTTACACATTGTCTAGAAAGGAGAAAAAAGCTTTTTGTGAATGTTTGGTAAATGTTAAGGTGCCACAGGGTTACTCATCCAACATCCGTAGATTGGTATCAATGAAAGATCTGAAGTTGATAGGTCTTAAATCTCATGATTGTCACACTCTAATGCAACAAATATTGCATGTGGCAATTAGATCTATATTGCCGAAGCATGTAAGGTTTGCAATCACCAAACTTTGTTTCTTTTTCAACAGTATGTGCAGCAAAGTTATTGACCTTGATACTCTCGATAAATTGCAAAGAGAAGTGGTTGTTACCCTATGTCAGCTTGAGATGTATTTTCCTCCGTAGTTCTTTGATATCATGGTACATCTTTTTGTCCACTTGACTAGGGAAGTGAAAATGTTGGGACCAGGTTTCTTGCATTGGATGTATCCCTTTGAACGATACATGAGCATTTTTAAAAGTGATGTTTGAAACTGTTATCGGCCTAAAGGGAGTATTATCAAGGGTTATGTTGCGAGAGAGGTTATGGATTTTTGCAATGACTTTCTCAGTGGTAATGATACTCCTGATAATGACAAGAATATTGATGAGCAATTTGGCAAAGGAATTTTGGGATCACGTGCGAAAGTAATCAACCGTGAACAGTTGGAACAAGGTCACTTGTATATTTTACACAACATGGACTAAGTGAACGTTTATATCGAGGAACATACTAATTTCATCAAGAGACAATATCCTCGAGCCAATACAATGTGGCTTGCTAGAGAGCATAACAAGACATTTATTAAGTGGTTTGAAGATAAAGTCTTACATCAACTATCTCAAACACTAGATGATATTACTGAAACTATCAAATGCCTCGCCTTTAAACCAAAATTGATTGTTATGTCTTATGAAGGGTATGACATTAATGGATTCACATATTACACAAAGCGCCAAGATGATAAGAGTGTCGTCCAAAACAGTGGGGTCACCCTTCAATCATCGACTATGTTTTTTGCAAGTGCAAAGGATAAGAGTCCACGTGAAGCTAAAATGTCATATTACGGTGTCATTGAAGACATATGGGAGTTTGACTACATAGATTTCAGAATTCCGCTCTTCAAATGTAATTGGGTTGATAATACCAAAGGAGTTATAGTGGATGAATTGGGTTTCACTTTAGTGAACTTTGAAAAGATTGGCGAGAAGGGTGAACCATTCATATTGGCATCACAGGTGAAACAAGTATTTTATATCGATGATCCTGCAAATGATAAATGGTCGGTTGTTCTTCATGGTAAAAGACAGTTCATTGAAGATCCTATGGATGAAGAACAGTACTATGATAAGTATGATGACTCCAGTCCATTCTCAGTTGGGTTGCCAACACCAACAAATATTGAAGCTAATGATGACTTGTATGTGCGCGGAGATCACAATGAAGGATTGTTAATTGATAAAAAAATCGCAATATTAGAGGGATGTTTATATTTTTTTATATCTTTTATTTTTCTGAATGTGAACTTTACAATGTGAATTACTTTACAATGTGAATGTGAACTTTACAATGTGAATCACTTAACAATGCGAACTTTACAATGTGAGCTTTACAATTTGAATTACTTTACAATGTGAACTTTACAATGTGAATGTGAATTTTCAGATGGCTGAGCATTCTCCTGATGACCGTGCTGATGATTACTGTGAGGGTGAGGACATCAATGTGCTGCCTCACAATGTAAGTTTTAAAAATATATCATATATTTATATCTATATGTCCATTTATAGTTATATCTTGTAAATGTGTTTATTTTGTCAAATTTTAGGTTGATGATGCACATGTACCATCTGAAGCACTTGAGGCACTTGATCAGCATCACCAAATAGTTGACAAGAGAAGGGGCATCACTATGATGAAGAAGTTAATAGCGCAAAAGGGCAATGGACCCAAACTTGTTGTGGATTTTGATAATGCAAGAAATGCATCTGGTGTGAATCGTAATTCGTTTGTTTCATATCTTGGGTATGTTACTCGTAGCCATTGCACTTGTAAGATAGATTATTGGCATAAAGTTTCTAAGGAGAAGAAAGACGTAATATGGAAGGATTTATGTGTGAGTTATTATTAATTTGCAATTCTATTTTGTACATTACTAATTTTTTGGATACTAGTTAATAGAAATTCTATTTTGCAGAGTATATTTGAATTGGATGAAAAGCTGCATCGTAAATGCGTGATGCAACGCTGTGGGAGAGTCCTAAGGAACTATATGACAAATCTCACCCGAGAATACATAAAATAAGGTGATAAGAGGAAGAAGACAACCACTGAACAGTGGAACTTCCTGGACCAAGAAGAATGGGACGCGTTTGTTGCTTCAAGACAAACTGATGAATTCAAGGTATTAGGCGTCAGTCCCAATCTCATTAATATATGTTGTATTCACCTATTCAAGATTAACATTTAGTGTTACTAACCAAATCATTAATGTGCATACTAACTAGGCCCTCAGTGAGGCACAAAAATCAAGGCGTGCACTGAATGTGCATGACCACATAATGGGTCCAAAGGGGTATGCAGGCATTCTCCAAAGACTACAGTCTGAGGCTACTGCTCAGTCTGCTGCTACTCAAGAGTCCTATACTATAGGTAGCACACCTCTGCCTCGCCATGATGTCTGGATAGCTGGGAGGCAAAATAAGAAGGGAGAAATAAGGAAGCCCGCAGCTGCTGAGGGGGCTGCAAAAATGGTGAAATACAACTCTTACAACAATCGTTCAAATATTGATTATTTGTGGTGTTTACTTAATTACAAAATTTTATTTTGACGATTAGCAGGAGCTACATGAGCTGAGGAAACAAGGCAAGTTCATCCCTGAGGGCACAAGGGATGAATTGACAGTTGCTCTGGGTAACCCAGAGCATCCTAGACGTGTTAGAGCTGCAGACGCTGGTGTG
This sequence comes from Alisma plantago-aquatica, assembly GCA_963693085.1. Classification (NCBI taxonomy): domain Eukaryota; kingdom Viridiplantae; phylum Streptophyta; class Magnoliopsida; order Alismatales; family Alismataceae; genus Alisma; species Alisma plantago-aquatica. The sequence continues at coordinate 22,602,362 of OY856410.1, forward strand.
GGCATCAAAGCTTTTTTTGGGCCATCCCAGCGCAAACATGTCCTAAAAGCGGGACTTTCACAAGAAGAGGTAACATATTCTTTCTTTATAATGTTACTGTAAAAGAGAATTCAATAATTAGAAGCTTACGTTTCTTTTATCCATGTATAGGTAGATAAGCTAGTTGATAGGAAACTCGAAGAAGCACTGAAAAAGTGGCTGGCATCTCAGATTGCCACTTACCAGACAGTACCTATGGCGTCTCACTCTACTCCTACTGTAGAGGTTGGGAGTAATCCTGTAGACCCACCACCTAGCACATCCGATGTAAGTATTTTTTTGACATAGTAACTAGTTTTTTAATTCAAGATGATATGTATATATGAAATTGTAGTCGTTTCAAAAAAAGATGATATGTATATATGTATATAACATTCTTTACACAAAAATTTGTAGGGGTTGAAGCCATGTCGTCTAAAAAGTAAAGAATATGTCGTTGCAGAGGCGTCAGCTACCCATCCCTACCAGGGGAAATGTTTCACGGGTCTCCATTACCAACTGGTTAGATTCGTGTGAGCCCGATACATATATTCTCAAAGTGGATGGATCTTCCATTGCCATATGCCCACCCAGATTGTGAAACGTTTGGTGAGGCAGAAGGCGGAGTGATATTGTGGCTAAAAGTAGATGTCCTCTTTACTGAAAATGTATGGTAAATTTACATTACGTTAAATTGTTAGTGTGTGTATATGATGTCAGTTGATCTGAAATTTTATATATATATATATATATATATATATATATATATATATATACAAGTTAAAAAGAAGACACCCATAGCATCTAGGCCTCCACCTCCACCTCCTACATTACCCAGTTGGGTTCCACATGACCTACCTGTCCCGTTAGGTCCTAACTGTAGGGGTATGGTAATATGGTTAGGCGAACATGATATAAATTGCCCTATAACTGTTTCTATAGATTCAGATGCTGCAGGTCAATCATACGAAAGCAACCTATTTATACAAGATATTTTGGAGTTGTTTCGATATGATTGGCTAAATACATCTATGATAGAGCTATGGATAAGGTGATATCTTCTTTATACATCCATATACCTTGTGTAGGATCTGGTGATCTGGTTTCTTATTTATTAATACATGCGTAATTAATACATATTTTGTAGCTACTTAGACAAGATATGTGTAGATTTTACATTCGAACATGTAGGATTTTTGATTCCATCTTTGATTAGTCTAGAAGCTAAAGACCCTCCGTCAGTTCAACAATACGGCTGTGAGGCTTTTACAAATTTTGCTCAAAATAAGAAGACGGTGATAATAGCTCCATTCAATGTAGAGTAAGTTTACTTTGCTTATTATAATTTGGACTTAAGAAAATTACATTTTTATTGTGGATTTTGAGTTACTAATTTTTAATTTTTTTACCTCTAGTGGTATGCATTGGGAGTTACTAGTTATTGTCCCCGAGACGTTCACTGTCTATTATCTAGATCCTAAGGGTAGTAAATTGAATTCAAAATATGGACACATAATGAAAATGGCATTATTCCGGTGAGAAATATTTCATTTTCATATCTGTTAACATATGTTATTACATTACTATTTAATTATGCAATGTACTGTGTTACACTAACATGTAGGGGTTTAGATGAGTTCAAAAAGGCAGGAGGAAAGGTCCCCAAGAAAAAGAACCAGCAAATAACTTGGAAGAATGTGGAAGTAAGTTCCCGACTGCAATGTATATATTATTTATGTGAACAGTGCTTAATTAGTTGTATTTTTTAATATTTTGTATGTTTGAATTTATAGTGTGCTACACAAGACAACGAATGTGAATGTGCATACTATGTGATGCGATTTATGCACATGATTATCAAATATGCTGCAGTGGACATCGATACTATTCCTGAGGTATTATATAGTCTCATTAGATAATATGAAATATATCAATCTTATTTATAGCTCATTAATTATATATATACATCATTCTCTTTACATGTGTTTAAAACTGACCACACTACAGGAAAGGCCTTACCAGATGTACATGCTCCCTATACGACGGGAGAATTAAATGAAGTAAGAGAAGAGTGGGCAACAGCCATACAAGTAGTGGGGGTTTTAACATATAATTGGGATGTTGATAGCGAATAATGACTAAAGAATGATATTTTGTAAATGAATTTCTAAATTATAATATATGTGTGAATGTTTCTACATGTCTGGGTATTTCTACATGTGTCTGAGTGAAAATGAATGAAACTGTTGGTTGCTATATGAATGTTTCTACATGTGTGAATGTGAAAATGAATGGAACTACATATTGCTAGCTACATGAATGTTTCTAAATGTGTGAAAAATTAAATGGAACTGCAGGTTGCTAAATGTGTGAATATTTTTGTTGTTAATTTTGCAGGTTTGTGGCCTGTTGTTGGCTAATATCAATGGATGTCGTAAAACCTGCAATTCATAACTGAACTACAGGTTTCTCATCCTGCGACCAGCCACAGCAGGTCTGCAGACTGATAGAAAAAAAAAACAATAGGCGTCGGTTATTTGTATAAAACTGACGCCACATAGTTATAGTGTCAGTTTCCCTACTTGTAACCGACGTCTATTTCCTTAACACCACGGTCGTACTGGGGTATATGGTGTCGGTTTCTTAGCTAATAAACCGACACCTATATGAGGCCAGACACCACGGCCGTGGCAGCGGGCCAGACAGCACGACCGTGGCAGCGGACTAGACACCACGGCCGTACTGGCCAGCACGGCCGTGGCAGCAGCCCGGACAACACGGCCGTGCTGGCCAGCACACCGTGGCAGTGGGTGATATGGCGTCGGTTATTACTAATAAACCGACGTTGATAGTGCCCCAGATGGCGTCCTTTCTGTGGCGCGAAGGTATATGGCGTCGGTTTCTTATCTAATAACTGACGCTGATAGTGCCCCAGATGGCGCCCTTTCTGTGGCGCGAAGGTATATGGCGTCGGTTTCTTATCTAATAACTGAAGTCTATAGTCCCCTGCTGGCGCATTTTCGGTGGCGCACGAAGGGTTTTGGCGTCGGTTTTTGAACCGACGCGTAATGGTTGGGCTTTTAGCGTCGTCCACATAGGTGTCACTTAAAAACCCACATATGTGTCACTTAGAAACCAACACTAAATGCCTTAAATAACCGACACTAAAGGTCGGTTATGTACTAATGCACCCAGTGGCGGACGGATGTGGAGGTCACCTGAGGCCATGGCATCACCCTCCACCAACAATAAACCCCAACACTAATGACTGATATTGCATTTGGCCTCACCCACTCATTAGTGTGGCTAATTGTATAACGCACAATCTGCTTAGGCATCATGAATCCCAGTGATTTAAACAACCATTGGTCTACGTGCGAGAGCTAATAGGCACTTTGGAATTTGAGGAGTCCAAGAAATTAAGAAGGGGAAGTAGAGACAAAGAGTCATAAATACCAAACTGGGTGGAAACATGTATCGTCATTCGTAATGACGGAGCTGTCCATAAAAATACTAATAGCCCAGGTTATTACTCCCAATCTTTAAACTATTAATTATCCGAGACTCATCAATTTGTCTTCTTTTACAATCACTGCATCTCACAATTACTAAACATTGAATGCATGAACAATCAATGTGAGAAGAAGAGGTAGTGATCACGTAAGAGAGAGAGAGAGAGAAATGTTATTGCTGTTGTCATAGTCAAAAGACATTAAGCAATAAATATATGGTCCGGTTAAGGGCATGTTTGGTAGGGTGTGGTTTGATTTCCTAAATTTAAATGTATGTTTTTCTATTTAACTTTTTATTTGGTAGGATGCAGTAAGGTGTAGTTGGTTGTTTTTCAACTGCAGGGTTCGCTACCAATTCCTGAAAAAGGTACCGCGCCCCATCACAGCGCAGTACGGTGATTAGCTGCTTATTTAGAACACTGTGCTACCGCTCCCTGTCTTGTACATGCTGGGCCCCACTACTTCTGCTTCCAGGCTGCTTGGCCTTTCTCTGCTCGCGTACGCATGCAACGCTACACAATCCGTAAAGTTACATCTCCAAATATGAGCGATCAATTTCAAGGAATACGAGATACATCAAATCAAATAAAATTTGTGTGTTTTTAAAAAATATGCATCTCATTTCCATGCGTTTAAACCCCTACTTTTCCACTAACTACACCCTACCAAACTAGTCCTTATTTTAGTTTACACAAAATAAATAGATAATTATTGAAGTTTGAGTCCTACTAAATTTTGGACTATGACTATGATACAACATACACAAAGAAAACCTGGAGGTATACTCGAAATTTACCTATCAACCTATCAACTGGGCTAGTACAATCAAGCTCTCTACATTAGTATCTACAAATATAACATTGTATTTTTGCTACGCGTATTAATGTATATATGTGAAGTCATAGTTATACTGACTTAGTGAATCGGTAATAGCCTAATATTAAATGTTTTAATTATTTTTAAGTACACACAATAAAATTGCTACACATAATGATACACAAAATATAGATAATAAAACTGACGTATTAACAAAATTACATGTTTCTTTTAATAACTACTCTTTTGAAAATTATAGTTGGAAGAAATGCATATAATTGACAATAAACAATATGTAGCATTACGCAAAAAACTGGTCAATACTGATTGTTTATGAGGCGTTAATATTGATCGTTAATGAGGCATTAATAAGAAACTAAAAGACCATTATAGGCTATTAATGGAATTTTGTGGCTATCAAAAGTGTGCTATACCATATGTTGTGATCTTTTTGCTAATTTTAATATGCTTTTTGCTTCCTTCTCTTTTAAATAAAAATTAAATAAATTTAGTGTCTTAGTATGACCATATATATGGACTATTTTTATTTTATCAAAATTATTGAAGACTAAAAGACGAGAGAAAAATGTCTATAGTAGGTTGGCCTCACCCACTCTACATTTCTGGGTCCGCCTCTGACTGCACCCAAATTGCCGTCCCACCGTACTTGGCTCTTGTCCTACTCTCGATTGTGGCGCCGACACCTGAGCTACCGTTCCACCTACATAGTCACTCCCTCTGCGCGCCTTCTCGCTACCACCACTGTCTCTATCGCCACTCTAGAAGTATCACGTTCCACAATTGCCAAAGTATATTTCCATAAAGCCAGTGGAGACCGAACCTCCTGCGGCATCTTCATCTTCATCTCCTCTTCCTCCATCTTTGGTGATTTCGTCCTCATCATGATCACTTTAACACCCACTACCTCCACCAATCTGCAACAAAACTTGATCATCCATATTCCACCAAATAATAGAAACAGCAACATCAGGTCCAAGAACTGGAGGAGGCGTTCAGGGTACTAAATGGGTACGTCGTTGCGGCAGATGCTTAGCAGCCTTTCCTCGGTCCCTGATTCCCGATAGTTCACGGTCCCGCGGCTGCCCTCTGCCCTGAGCAAGGACATGGCCGGTATGGTGGCTTCCATACGGCTCGCCACGTTGCGAAGGTGTTGTTATCCCTACTCCTGGAAGCGCCCTTCTGCGGAGGTCAGTGCGGCAGAAACACAGTTACCATTATGACACGACGGCTGGACGGATTCTTGCGGTGCTGGAGTTGATGTGTACGGCATCCTTGTGTGGAGGTAGGTGCAACTGCAACGTAGTTGCGAGGACGACATGGCTGGACGGATTCTTGCGGTGCTGGGGAGGACGGTAGTGAATGATCGGGGTGCTGAGAACATTATACAGTGGGGAATGGGCAGTTGGCGCATCGGCGGAGATACAGGACATTGTTGCGATAGATTCGTGGGGGGAGGGAAGGGTTGACTAAAGATAAGATAGACACAATGACTTTGAGAAGATAATTAAGGATGATAGGATAATGAACAACAAGAGAGCAATAGCAGGGACAGGGAGACAGTTGAGATCCTATTGAGGAACCGTTTTAAAAAAAGTGAGAGTATAAGAGTTTAAACATGGAGCGAGTGGGGGCAAAGAGTGGATGGTGCGTTTCGAGCAGGTTGCGGCAGATAGTGGATGGCGTGTTTCGTTTTGAACATACGGTGAGGCTGACTCCCCTGCGAGTCTGCTCTCTACGAATAGCGCTGGCGCTGGCGTGAGTGTCTTCCGCTGGTATTTATCTGTTGTTGCGTTCTTGTGTGCGGTCTTGTACGCACTACTGAATTACTCTCGCGCACACGTCAACACGGCTATTGTTGTTGCGTTCTGTCCGGAGTGTCCGAGATCTGTTGTCTGTCTCCAAGATATTACCTTGTCCAGCTTCATCTGATTCCATCTCACGGCACGACAAACACGGAAGAATTTGTTTCAGCGGCACAGTACTGCGGTAGTGACATCCTTGCTACCCGTGATTAAGGCTACACGATTTTCTCACAACATTAAGACCATATTGGAAATTAAGCTATCTGCAAAAGATTCAGGTAATAGATTTATTCATTGGTGGTGCCATGTCTCTCTTCGTATAGTTATTCATGTAACTATATTAGTGACATCTATGAGATCTATCTTCTATCAAATGTACTGCTTTTATATTAATAGTTGCTCTTTTTGACCGGCTTCAGGAGACACTGGCTTAGTTACGACTTTTTCATTATCAGTTTTTTTATTCTTTCCTAAGAAAACGTAAGTGTTAGTATCTTTATTTGTGTTTCTTTGTGTGTTAAAGAAGAATGATAGGGTCACGATAAAAGTTGTTGTTGTCTTTTGAAAAAATGGGATATCTAGATTTGTAAGGTGCGTAATGTGACTTACAGATGTAGGTTTGTTTGAGTGCTCTTTACTACTATGTCACTCTTCATAACACTGAAGTCAAAAAACTTCCGTAATTCATCCAATTTTCAAACTTGAATCTTTGACTATCTTTTACATGTATTCATCTTCTATTCTTTTTGTGTTTTATTGCTTGATCTACCTTATTCTAGACTTGATAACTATATCTGTAACGAACCCACCTCCCGGTAACCCCCAATTAAGGGAGACCCGAATGATAGAGCCGTTATTCAATTAACATGATCAAAGGTTCGACAAATAATCAATAACAATTAATAAACTTTACCAACTAAACTGAAAACTGGTATAAAATAAAACTTTGTTTACCTTTTAAAATCTGGGATCTCTAATCTTCTATCCATGATGATACTAATCTAACTAATCCTACTGTGCACGTTACTTCTCTTTTAATTCCACATATGCCACTTTACTGTTTGTTCTTTTCCTTTGTACCTAAAACGCCGACAAACAAAACGTCGGTCAGCCGAAGCTGGTATGTGGGGGAAACAATAATTGTGCAACTATGTTAACAATGTAATCAACCAAATATCATTTAACAACCAAGATTACGTTTTAAGCAATACTACTCAATCCTTGCCTATCCCCTTTCTCTGTAACGTCCCTGCAGTGGACATGGATACCACCTCTCTCATATGGTAGATCCTTACCCCCATGGCCCTACCACACCGGTAGCCAATACCTAGGGTTATGGAGTCGCATGGTCCTACCCAAAGGTAGACCAATCCCTGACTCATGATGACTTGATGGACCTACCCCATTGGTAGCTATTTACTAAGTCATTTAATGACCTGATGGACCTACCCATTGGTAGCCATTTACTAGGTCAATCTATACAGCTACAGAGGGGACTAGGATCTGAGCTAGTAGGCACATCTCTTATGTGATAGTCATATTCACATTATAATTTGCATGAATTAAATGCAACCAACAGTTTAATTTAAGTCATCGATAAAACCTCGAAAATCCTCAGGAATCTAATTCGGGATATTCATAAGCGTAACCACATACATGTACATGTAGATTCAGGTGCAGGAATAATCCAAACAACAACGATCCTGCAAGCATTCAATAAGATCCTGAAACAATTATACAATTTCCTTTTATTACTCATGTCATTAAGATCTATTAAATCTAACTCGCCTCTTAGGGTTTCTAGTCCACTTTTAGGGTTTCCATTGCAATTAGGGTCTCCCTTCATCGTTTATTATTTTGAACCCTAATTTAACACAATTGATCACAAACCCTAATTATTTCCACATCTAATTATCAATTCCAGATTAAAGGCATAATTAACCATTAATCAAGATCATTAAGCCTCTTTTTATTAAGGCTACTATTTTTATCCTTTTAATCCATGACAATATCATTATATGTATTTTTCATTAATTCATAGTTCATTATCATCCAAATCACATATGAACTCGATTTGCAATTAATTCCACCTTTTATTCATGAGAAAACCCTAATTACCACATTTAGGGTATTTATCCACAAATTAGGAAGTTTAATGCTAAAAATAGTTTAGATTCAACATAATCCAACTTTAATCATGAAATTAATCAATTAAAGCCATTAATAGTTGATTTAGTCAACATTAGGGTTTCAAGGCCCATTAAAGTATATTCATGCATATGAAACTCTAAATTAACTAACTACATGCAAAGTCCATCCTTTTTCTTCCTAATGTTCTTTTTTATCATTAACAGGCTAATATCAACTTCAATCATCTATTAAACCCTACTAATCACTTTAATCATACCAAAATAGGGTTCTTTAATCATTAATACAATAAAGTTGATATCTTCCATTACTTTTCACATTGCATAAGGAATCCGGCTTCAATTATATTTTATTTAGATTCCCCTCGATTTTCTGATCAACTTTCATGTATAACATGTCCTTATTCGACCTACCATTTATTTACTATGAATTTAACAAATTTCACTTACTGTAGCAAATCAAGAGCCGCCACGTAGCCGTCTCCATGCAACGTCGCTCAGTGGTTTTGAAAAAAATGACGAAATGACAGCCTTGCCCCCACGCCAAACGCCAACTCTTCACACCCCACGGGGGTATAATTGTCCAACACTGCTGGACCGTCTTCCACCTCGCGAGGGTCCAGCCTGCCACCGATTGGAGTCGGTCACGGAGCCATTTCCTCCTTCCCCATGGTCCGAGGATCAAAGGGGACCAACGCCCTGTCTCTGCCGCCTTCCACCACGCTCAGAAACACCTCGACCCCATGCCGATATGCCCAAACTGAAGAGGGTCAGAGCTGCGATCTGCAGCTAGGTTAGAGACCCCTTGCAGGCATTGCGTAGGGTCAGAGGAACAAGTCGAGGGCAGAGCTTCCCTAGATCATATGCGGAAACGCCATGCCCACCCCTTGCAATCCTTCACGACTCCCTGCTACTCTAGGGATAGAGCTAACTTGAAGGTTAGGGTTTTGAGCGAAATCTAGGTGAAGAAGAGGATGGGAAAGAGAGAGAGATGTGGGATCTCTCCTGAACTCGAACCAAGGCTTATCCCTTTATATAGGGGTGAGTAGAAAAGCCTTAGGTTGGCTATCCACGAATTACTAAGTCCTTCTCTCAATAGGAACCTTTTTTCCTTTAATGAGAGGAAAACTTTTCTCTCCTTCGTATTTCCTTTTGCTATTCTTTTCTCTTTAAATATTGGGATTTCGCAAATCTTTCCCATCATTCTCTCGTATGCTTTACTTCAACTTCATAAGCACGAATTATTACTTTCTTTTAGTAGGAAAGAATTTCCTTTTATCAATATCACAAAAAAACTCATTAATAAAACAACACATTATCCTCTTATTTTGCCTTTTTAGTATTTTCTATTTCTTTCCTCTTTATTGGGGCTCCTTGTACCCCAAGAAACTCAAAGAATTCGAAATTACTTTTTAAGGAATACTCATTACACTTCTAATTACATCCATATGCATTATTTCATATTAACTTGTTTGTTTCTCATTAAAATATCTCTTTTTGAGGTTTTCTCTTTATTTCTCTTTTATTTTCCTCATTGGTATTCCTTTCAAAATTAGGAATCCTTGGGATACGAAATTCCATTAAGGATAACTCAAATATGCCTCTTTTCACTTATTTTCCACATATTACTATTATTTCCAATTTATTTCTTGATAAGGAAATATTTAATTGATCTTTTCTTTTATTATTGCATTCTCTATGCAACTTTGGACTCCTTGAAACCCAAGGAACCCATGTGGCACGAAATCCCTCTTTGGATTTTCCTTTTAGAGGTTTCTACACTTTACTTTCCTCTATTTTCTTATTTACTTAATAATAGAGTTTCTTTTGTCCTTCCTTTGTCATCGGGCCCAATAGCCAATAAAGCCTACAAAACAATTATCAAGGCCATTGTAAATAAAAACCATTTTTTCAAAACAAATTATATCCTTATTTGTTCCAATATCTTTAATATGAGAAATTACATTTCTCAACAAAAGAACCCAAAATTGGGGTTGTAACATCCTTCCCCTCTTATAAGAATTTTGCCCTCAAAATTCCATAAAGCAAGCAAACAAACTGGATACTCCTTTCTCATGTCCATCATGGCTCCCATGTGGCTTCACCTTTCCATGGTGCTTCCTAAGAACCATCATCATTTCATATTCTTCCATCTGAGTTCTTTCTTACCTTGGTATATCGTACCCTCATAGGTGACTCAGGACATTTCAGCCTTTCAAAAGCTGAATAGGTTCAAGGCTCAACACATGGCTTGGGTACCTCACATAGTGCTCTAGATCAGACCCATGGAACACATTACACATCATGCTATCCTGAGGGATAAGACAAAACACAACCATATCCACCGATCCATCTCAAATGGACCCCTATATCGGGGACTCAACTTTCTTAGTCGTAGCTTAGAGGGGTCAGATTTTCACATCACATATTCTCCCACAATGAACTGCATGTTAGTCTGCTTTGCATCAGCTCGTGACTCATGTCACCACTAGGCCCTCTCTCAGCCATTGCACGATCAAAGCGACTTCATCTGCACACATTGTGGTCCTTTTATGACCTTCTCGAGGCCTCCTTCACCAACATCATCTTCATGAAGCGGTGACCGACACAACCTCCTTCTTGCATCCCGATAAAGGCTATGGTGGTTAACATTGCATCTTAAGAATCGTCTCTATGTATCACCCTGAATGAGCACACATGCTCTCATCAGACCCTCTAGTCTGGATCATACTTTCCATTAGTATGGGGTGATAAACTGTACTATTATCGAGTTCTTCATGTATCTACTTCCACCTCATGGAAGTAAACCTTGGTCATAGCTAAGAACTTTTAAACTCCCATCAGGGTGTGGTTGAACCACCCTTCTCTTAAGTAGTTCAACCGAATCTGTCCAGTGACAGTGCTCTTCCTTTCTCATGTCATCTAGGTAAGGCGATCTACCATAACCCATATTGCACCTCGACCCTCCTTGGTCTAGGGGAGACATACCACAACATCCATAGTGATGAAGTCCCATTCCCTCTCGGGGACTCTTTATACTTTATATCCATGCACTGGGTTACTGGTGTTCGTCCTTCACCTCCTATCATGCATGGCAACATACCACATGCAACTTCACCTTAGACATCCAAAATACTACTGTCACTTACTATCTTTTTTAGTATTATGATGTTTAGTGATCTTAAAACCATGATCTCCGATATGTCATGATTCCTTAAGATCGATACCTCGGAAACCCTAAACCACTCTCATTAGGGTTTTACTACCTTCCTATCCAAAGAAGGGTATCCAGGGTTCTACAACCATCCGTCTACCTCATCAAGGACTAGGCTGGCTATCCAGATAACCCCTAATCTTGTTCAACAGATCTCGTAGGTCTGAGGGTTAGCCAAACTTATATATTTTTCTCGACTTAAGGTTAGCATAGAAACCTCACTTCTTCTAGCTTCCAGCTAAACTAGGCAGCTATATCTCAACCAGAACATTCGTTACCACATCTTAGCCTTAGGTGTTATGTATTGTTGAGGACATACACCTCCATGTATTATACTTATCATCTCATCTCAAACTCTAAGTTTGTCTTCATCAGGAAACTCTGAGCTCATCCTCATGGTGATCAAACTCAAACTGGTATAACTTGCAAACTCCACCTAGATCTTGGTAAAGCATCCTCATAAGATGGCTACACTATTCCTCTTAGTGTTTGTAAACCATCCATGTATCATTCACTCCACCAAGATATGTTAACATCTCTGTCCTCATACCTTGTAGCAATGTTTCAACTCGCATCATCTTTTATCCTTGGTGTATGGCATGCGTACTGTCCTATCTCTCACTCCCATAACAAGAGGAAATAAGCATTTGGCTGCAATCCAAATACATAGTTCTTCCTGTTCCAAGTGTAGAGATGGTACATCCCACCTTGCCCGTACACTTTCAAATCCAAGTTGAAACATGCAGCTTATGTCTCTATATGACAAACATCATGATATCCACATAACTTCCATGGAAAATTGGTCTCATACTTACTTGGTCTGAGCACAATCCTAGGTCATCTCCTCTAGGTCTATAGGGAGCCAGCACTTTTGGGGTCATCCCTTTTCCCTTATGCATCAGAGAGTGCCCTATTCATCTGCCCTTTGGGTCCCATGAGTTTATGAAGGTGATCAATCTCCTAACCCATGGCCCTCAGACAATGATAGCTGTTACCTCCCGACCCTATGGTCATGTGCACTAGGGAATTAGGCAACTCCTTCTTCCATCGGTCTTATCCCTACCTGACCCTAGGATAGACTTAGGATTACATTGTAGTACATGTTCAACTTAGAACCTTACCCAATCCTTCCTCATCTCTCTCTGCATTCATGACTGACTTTCATCCTTTCATAGGGATCATGGCGACCTGTCTTCCATGGTCAGGTCCCATACCGGTTACCTCCATGGTAACACATCCACATGCACTTTAGAGATGGCTATGTATGGGTCTACAGGTTCATTTTCACGCCATGTACTTTTCACTTAGCTTCTCAAGATCCTATGAAACCTCTTTAGGTCACCTCAAAACCAACAGAACTGGTATACACCCTACCAAAGGGGTCCCTCTCCCAGGATGGGAGGAAAATACAACTCGTGACAACAAGGTCACAAACATCCTTATGTTTAGGGTATGCATCCACCTGAGCATGCTTAGCCCTAGAAAGATACTAAGGCATAGGAAAACACTTACCAAACCATACTAGGTCACACTTGTTCGCATCCTCAACATCGGACCAACTTAGTTGTGAGGGGTTCGTCAAACATACCCTTAACTTAAGGGGTTTCCTTTACATGAGGAGTACCATGCTCGGAACTATAGAGACTCAAATCTCATCATGAGCATTGGATACATTGCTTCCCCTCTTAGGCCTAGGAACCCCATGTTCTCCTTTGGTATCCAACTGCATGCTCGATCTCTTAACCACAAAACAAACATGTCCAAGGTATGTCATGTACTCCCATGATCCTTTTATATGAGCAACACCTCAGAGTTGAGTCCTCCTTAAGGACAACTAACTAGGTATAAAGCCTCACAACTGATTATTTAAACCTCCTCAGGGTCTAAAGCACTCTTTGTCTCATCTCAGTAGGTAACTACTTATACCAAAGGCACATAGGTACCAGAAGCATCATACTCCCTCTAAGGTTTGGTTCCTCTAAAGGCAACCAGGATATCATCAGCCTTCAGGGATCAAACATAAGGCAACCACTATCATCCACTCAGGTCACAACATCATCAACTACCCACTGTTCCTTATGACTCAGAATCTAAGCTTCCAACCTTCTTGCTTGAGGTATGCTTTCTCTCTAGAGCTAATCCTACAACCAACCTCTCTATAAGAGGTCCTTTCTTCATGAAGGATCAAGCTCATAAGCATATCCCTACCTGGTGAAGCCTATGTTCACACTCATGCTTACTCACGATTATCCATTATAACTTATGCTTATCTCATAAGCCACCCATCATGATATCTTAACCAGGGTTTCACCAAGCTATACCTTACTTGCCTAAGCCCATAGGGTAACTATAGCTCCTTCTCTAACCCCATCCATAAAGGAGGTATCAGTCACTCAAACATGTGCGATCCTCCCAGGGTTGGGTCGCCAAAGGTAGTAGGTCATCTACCCTCTTATGGAATCCCAAAGGCATGTCCACCCACACACTTGGTCAACCATGACATCATGTCATCTCTATCTCTAACCTTCACTTAGGGTTATGGTTAACATCGTCCTCAAAGGATGTGCTAGGTCTCTACTTTTAATGGAGGTCCCTACCTCTAAGACTAACTCTCTCTACACATCCTCCTGCCAAGGAGGTCTATCCTCAGGTCTCTCCTGAGGGTAATGACAACTCGTGTCATACGACCTAAGCATGTATCTATTCCTTTATGCTTACTCTATTAATCTTATGTCCATGACATCTTATTTACGTGCTTTTTATTAATTTGGTGGAGGATTTCTTAGACCTTATTAACTTTACCCATACCTCAAGAGGGTGAGGAGAAGAGAGAAAACCCTAATCCTTAAAGTCCTTAATAGAATTTGAGTTGAGAAGGGATGAACAAGATGAGAGAGTCCTAAAGGTATCTTATTTCGAGTCATACCCTAAGACATCGGCCAGGCAGTCACACAATCCAGGAGTCCTTGTATTCAGACTAGCGGTGCGGAGGAAAATATTGCCAGCCCCTGGACGTGATCCTTTTCTAGACACCTCAGTCTTTCGGACAATCCTCTAATTACTCCCTTGGTTTCTACGGAATTTGTAAAATTTAATAATTATTAAAGATTAATTGAGGAACCTATGCTCTGATACCAATTGTAACGACCCCACCTCCCGGTAACCCCCAATTAACGGAGACCCGAAGGATAGAACCGTTATTCAATTAACAGGATCAAAGGTTCGACAAATAATCAATAACAATTAATAAACTTTACCAACTAAACTGAAAACTGGTATAAAATAAATCTTTGTTTACCTTTTAAAATATGTGATTTCTAATCTTCTATCCATGAAGATACTAATCCTCCTGTGCACGTTACTTCTTTTTTAATTCCACATATGCCACTTTACTGTTTGTTCTTTTCCTTTGTACCTAAAACGCCGACAAACAAAACATCGGTCAGCCGAAGCTGGTATGTGGGGGAACAATAATTGTGCAACTATGTTAACAATGTAATCAACCAAATACCATTTAACAACCAAGATTACGTTTTAAGCAATACTACTCAATCCTTGCCTATCCCCTTTCTCTGTAACGTCCCTGCAGTGGACATGTATACCACCTCTCTCATATGGTAGATCCTTACCCCCATGGACCTACCACACCGGTAGCCAATACCTAGGGTTATGGAGTCGCATGGTCCTACCCAAAGGTAGACCAATCCCTGACTCATGATGACTTGATGGACCTACCCCATTGGTAGCCATTTACTAAGTCATTTAGTGACCTGATGGACCTACCCATTGGTAGCCATTTACTAGGTCAATCTATACAGCTACAAAGGGGACTAGGATCTGAGCTAGTAGGCACATCTCTTATGTGATAGTCATATCCACATTATAATTTGCATGAACTAAATGAAACCAACAATTTAATTTAAGTCATCGATAAAACCTCAAAAATCCTCGGGAATCTAATTCGGGATATTCATAGGTGTAACAACATACATGTACATGTAGATTCAGGTGCAGGAATAATCCAAACAACAACGATCATGCAAGCATTCAATAAGATACTGAAACAATTATACAATTTCCTTTTATTACTCATGTCATTAAGATCTATTAAATCTAACTCGCCTCTTAGGGTTTCCAGTCCACTTTTAGGGTTTCCATTGCAATTAGGGTTTCCCTTCATCGTTTATTATTTTAAACCCTAATTTAACACAATTGGTCACAAACCCTAATTATTTCCACATCTAATTATCAATTCTAGATTAAAGCCATAATTAACCATTAATAAAGCTCATTAAGCCTCTTTTTATTAAAGCTACTATTTTTATCCTTTTAATCCATGACAATATCATTATATGTATTTATCATTAATTCATAGTTCATTATGATCCAAATCACATATGAACTCGATTTGCAATTAATTCCACCTTTTATTCATGAGAAAACCCTAATTACCACATTTAGGGTATTTATCCACAAATTAGGAACTTTAATGCTCAAAATATCTTAGATTCAGCATAATCCAACTTTAATCATGAAATTAATCAATTAAAGCCATTAATAGTTGATTTAGTCAACATTAGGGTTTCAAGGCCCATTAAAGTATATTCATGCATATGAAACTCTAAATTAACTAACTACATGAAAAATCCATCCTTTTTCTTCCTAATGTTACTTTTTATCATTAACAGGCTAATATCAACTTTAATCATCTATTAAACCCTACTAATCACTTTAATCATACCAAAATAGGGTTCTTTAATCATTAATACAATAAAGTTGATATCTTCCATTACTTTTCAAATTGTATAAGGAATTCGGCTTCAATTATATTTTATTTAGATTCTACTCAATTTTCTGATCAACTTTCATGTATAACATGTCCTTATTCGACCTACCATTTATTTACTATGAATTTAACAAATTTCACTTACTCTAGCAAATCAGGAGTCGCCACGTAGCCGTCTCCATGCAACGTCGCTCGGTGGTTTTGAAAACATGATGAAATGACAACCTTGCCCCCACGCCAAATGCCAACTCTTCACACCCCACGGGGGTATAATTGTCCAACGCTGTTGGATCGTCTTCCACCTCGCGAGGGTCCATCCTGCCACCGACTAGAGCCGGTCACTGAGCCATTTCCTCCTTCCCCATGGTCAGGGGATCACAGGGGACCAACGCCCTATCTCCGCCGCCTTCCACCACGCTCAGAAACACCTCGACCCCATGCCGATATGCCCAAACTGAAGAGGGTCAGAGCTGCGATCTGCAGCTAGGTTAGAGACCCCTTGCAGGCATTGCGTAGGGTCAGAGGAACAAGTCGAGGGCGGAGCTTCCCTAGATCATATGCGGAAACGCCATGCCCACCCCTTGCAATCCTTCATGACTCCCTGCTACTCTAGGGATAGAGCTAACTCGAAGGTTAGGGTTTTGAGCAAAATCTAGGTGAAGAAGAGGATGGGAAAGAGAGAGAGAGAGATGTGGGCTCTCTCCTGAACTCGAACCAAGGCTTATCCCTTTATAGAGGGGTGAGTAGCAAAGCCTCACTACTATAGAACCTACCTTTAGTGTCGGTTATTTAAAGCCTTTAGTGTCGGTTTCTAAGTGACACCTATGTGGGTGACACTAAAAGTCCAACCATTAGGCGTCGGTTCCATAACCGACACCCAAACTCTTCACGCGCCACCAAAAACGTGCCATCATGGGACTATAGGCTTCGGTTATTAGGTAAGAACCCGACAACCAAACCCTTCGCGCCACAGAAAGGGCGCCATCTTGGGCACCATCAGTGTTGGTTATCTACAAATAACCGACACCATATATCTTCGCGCGGCACCATTAGTGTCGGTTATCTACAAATAACCGACAACCAAACCCTTCGCGCCACAGAAAGGGCGCCATCTTGGGCACTATCAGTGTCGGTTATTGACAAATAACCGACACCATATATCTTCGCGCCACACGAAATAGACGCCGGTTATTTGTAAAAAACCGACACTATAACATTATGTGTCGGTTATTTACAAATAACCGACGACTATTGGTTTTTTTTTCTGTCAGTCTGCAGACCTACTGTGGCTGGTCGCAGGATGAGAAACCTGTTCAGTTCAGTTATGAACTGCAGGTTTTATGACATCCATTGATATCAGCCGACAACAGGCCGCAAACCTGCAAAATTAACAATAAAAAAGTAGCACATGCATATAGCAATGCAACCTGCAGTTCCATTTTATTTTCACACATTTATAAACATTCACACATACTAGCAATCTGTAGTTCCATTGATTCACATTCACACATGTAGACTTCATATAGCAACCAACACTTTCATTCATTTTCACTCAAACACATGTAGAAACATCCAGACATGTAGAAACATTCACACATATATTACAATTCAGAAATCCATTTACAAAGTATCATTGTTTAGTCATTATTCGCTATCAGGATCCCAATTATATTTTAAAGCCCCCACTAATTGTATGGCTGTTGCCCATTCTTCTACTACTTCATTTAATTCTCCCATCGTATAGGGCTCATGTACATCTGGTAAGTCCTTTCCTGTACTGGGGTCAACTTTAAACACCTGTAAAGAGAATGATGTATATATATAATTAATGAGCTATAAATAAGATTGATATATTTCATATTATCTCTTGTCGGCTATATAATACCTCAGCAATACAATCGATGTCCACTGCGGCATGTTTGACAAGCATGTGCATATATCGCATGACATAGTATCCACATGCCCATCCGTTGTCTTGTGTAGCACACTATAAATTCAAACATACAAAATATTAAAAAATACAACTAATTAAGCATTGTTCACATAAATAATATATACATATATTGCAGTAGGGAACTTACTTTCACGTTCTTCCAAATTATTTGCTGGTTCTTTTTCGTGGGGACCTTTCCTCCAGCCTTTTTTACTCCTCAAAACCCCTACATGTTAATGTAACACAGAACATTGCAATTAAATAGTAATGTAATAACATATATTAACGGATATGAAAAATGAAATATTTCTCACCGAAATATTCCATTTTCATTTTGTGTCCAAATCTTGTATTCAATTTACCCCCCTTAGGATCTAGATAATACACAGTGAACGTCTCAGGGGAAATAACCAATAACTCCCAATGCTTACCCCTAGAGGAAAAAAAGTTTAAAATTAATAACTCAAAATCCACAATAAAATGTAATTTTCTTAAGTCCAAATTATAATAAGCAAAGTAAACTTACTCTACATTGAATGGAGCCATTATCACCATCTTCTTTTTTACAGCAAAAATTGAAAAAGCCTCACAGCAGTATTGTTGAACTGATGTAGGGTCTTTAGATACTAGACTAATCAAGGATGGAATCAAAAACCCTACATGTTCGAATCCAAAATCTGCACATATGTTGTCTAAGTAGCTGCAAAATATGTATTAATTACGCATGCATTAATAAATAAGAAACCAGATCACCAGATCATACACAAGGTATATGGATGTATAAAGAATATCTCACCTTATCCATAGCTCTATCACAGATGTATTTAGCCAATCATATCTAAACAACTCCAAAATATCTTGTATAAATAGTTTTGTTTCGTATGACTGACCTGTAGAATCTGAATCAGAAGAAACAGTTATAGGGGAGTTTATATCATGTTCCCCTAACCATATTACCATACCCCTACAGTTAGGACCTAACGAGACAGGTAGGTCCTATGGAACCCAACTAGGTAATGCAGGAGGTGGAAGTGGAGGCCTAGATGTTGTGGGTGTTTTCTTTTTAACCTGTATATATATATAATAATTTCATATCAACTGCCAGCATATACACACACTAACAATTGAACGTAATGTAAATTTACCACACCTTTTCAGTAAAGAAGACATACGCTTTTTCCCACAATATCACTCCGCCTACTGCCTCACCAAGTGTTTCACAATCTGGGTGGGCATATGACTGTGGAAGTTCCAGAAATTGGGGGAATATATGTATCGGGCTCACCCGAATCCAACCAGATGGTACTGGAGACCCGTGACACGTTTCCCCTGGTAGGGATGGGTAAGCCGACGCCTCTTCCACGACATATTCTTTACTTTTTAGACGGCATGGCTTCAACCCCTACAAATTGTTGTGTAAAGAATGTTATATACATATATACATATCATATTTTTTTGAAACGACTACAATTTCATATATACGTATCATCTTGAATTAAAAAACTAGTTACTATGTCATAAAAGTACTTACAGTGGATGTGCTAGGTGGTGGGTCTACATGATTACTCCCAGCCTCTGCAGTAGGAGTAGGAGTAGAACCTGCAGTAGGTATTGTTTGGTAAGTGGGAGTCTGAGATGCCTGCCACTTTTTCATTGCTTCTTCGAGTTTCCTGTCAAATAGCTTATCCACCTATACATGGATAAAAGAAACGTCAAATTCTAATTTTTGAATTCTGTTTTACAGTAACATCTACAAGGAAAAAATATGTTACCTCTTCTTGTGAAAGTCCCGCTTTTGGGACATGTTTGCGCTGGGATGGCCCAAAAAAAACTTTGATGCCCACAGCAGCGCCTGCAGCCCTAACACGACCAGGATGCTCTGGGTTACCCAGAGCAACTGTCAATTCATCCCTTGTGCCCTTAGGGATGAACTTTCCTTGTTTCCTCAGCTCGTGCAGCTCCCGCTAATCGCCAAAACAAAAATTTGTACTTAAGTAAACAACACAAATAATCAATATTCGAATGATTGCTGTAAGAATTGTATTTTACCATTTTTGCAGCCGCCTCAGCAGTTGCGACCTTAGTTAATTCTCCCTTCTTATTTTGCCTCCCAGCTATCCAGACATCATGGCGAGGCAAAGGTGTGCTACCTATGGTAGAGGACTCCTGAGTAGCATCAGACTGAGCAGTAGTAGCCTCAGCCTGTAGTCTTTGGCGAATGCCTGCATATCCTCTTAGACCCATTGTGTGGTCGTGCACATTCATCGCGCGCCTTGATCTTTGTGCATCACTGAGGGCCTAGTTAGTATGCACATTAATGATTTGGTTAGTAACACTAAATGTTAATCTTGAATAAGTGAATACAACATATATTAATTAATGAGATTGAGACTGACGCCTAATACCTTGAATTCATCAGTTTGTCTTGAAGCGACAAACGCGTCCCATTCTTCTTTGTCCAGGAAGTTCCACTGTTCAGTGGCTGTCTTCTTCCTCTTGTCGGCTTCTTTTATGTATTCTCTGGTGAGATTTGTCCTATAGTTCCTTAGGACTCTCCCACAACATTGCATCACGCATTTACGATGCAGCTTTTCATCCAATTCAAGTATACTCTGCAAAATAGAATTGCTAGTAACTAGTATCCAAAAATTTAGTAATCTACAAAATAGAATTGCAAATTAATAATAACTCACGCATAAATCCCTCCATATTAAATCTTTCTTCTCCTTAGAAATGTTATGCCAAGAATCTAAGCGACAACCGCAATGGCTACGAGTAACATATCCAAGATATGAAATAAATGAATTGCGATTCACACCACATGCATTTCCTGCATTATCAAAATCCACAACAAGTTTGGGTCCATTGCCCTTTTGCGCAATTAACTTCTTCATCATAGTGATGCCCCTTCTCTTATCAACTTTTTGGTGTTGTTGATCAAGTGCCTCAAGTGCTGCAGATGGTACCTGTGCATCATCAACCTAAAATTTGACAAAATAATTCACATTTACAAGATATAACTATAAATGGACATATAGATATAAATATATGATATATTTTTAAAACTTACATTGTGAGGCGGCGCATTGATGTCCTCACCCTCACGGTAGTCATCAGCACGGTCATCAGGAGAATGGTCAGCCATCTACAAATTCATATTCAAATTTTAAAGTTCACATTGTAAAGTAGTAATTCAAAGTGTAAAGCTCACATTGTAAAGTAATTCAAATTGTAAAGTTCACATTGTAAAGTAATTCAAATTCTAAAGCTCACATTGTAAAGTTCACATTCACATTGTAAAGTAATTCACATTATAAATTAAGCTCACATTGTAAAGTTCACATATTCAGAAAAAATAAAAACGTATAAAACAAAACATATATACCTTTAATATTGCGATTTTTTATCAATTAACAATCCTTCATTGTGATCTCCGCGCACATACAAGTCATCATTAGCTTCAATATTTGTTGGTGTTGGCAACCCAACTGAGAATGGACTGGAGTCATCATACTTATCATAGTATTGTTCTTCATATATAAGATCTTCAACGAACTGTCTTTTACCATGAAGAACAACCGACCATTTATCATTTGCAGGATCATCGATATAAAATACTTGTTTCGCCTGTGATGCCAATATGAATGGTTCAACCTTCTCGCCAATCTTTTCAAAGTTCACTAAAGTGAAACCCAATTCATCCACTATAACTCCTTTAGTGTTATCAACCCAATTACATTTGAAGAGCATAATTCTAAAATCTATGTAGTCAAATTCCCATATGTCTTCAATGACACCGTAATATGACATTTTAGCTTCACGTGGACTCTTATCCTTTGCACTTGCAAAAAACATAGTCGATGCTTGAAGGGTGACCCCACTGTTTTGGACGACACTCTTATAATCTTGGCGCTTTGTGTAATATGTGAATCCATTAATGTCATACCCTTCATAAGACATAACAGTCAACTTTGGTTTAAAGGTGAGGCATTTGATAGTTTCAGTAATATCATCTGGTGTTTGAGATAGTTGATGTAAGACTTTATCTTCAAACCACTTAATAAAAGTCTTGTTATGCTATCTAGAAAGCCACATTGTATTGGCTCGAGGATATTGTCTTTTGATGAAATTGGTATGTTCCTCGATATAAACGTTCACTTCGTCCATGTGGTGTAAAATATACAAATGACCCGGTTCCAACTGCTCACGGCTGATTACTTTCACACATGAACCCAAAATTCCTTTGCCAAATAGCTCATCAATATTCTTGTCATTATCAGGAGTGTCATTACCACTGAGAAAGTCATTGCAGAAATCCATAACCTCTCTCGCCACATAACCTTCAATTATACTCCCTTCAGGCCGATAGCGGTTTCGAACATCACCTTTAAAAACGCTCATGTATCGTTCAAAGGGATACATCCAATGCAAGAAAACCGGTCCCAAGATTTTCACTTCCCTAGTCAAGTGGACAACAAGATGTACCATGATATCAAAGAACGAAGGAGGGAAATACATCTCAAGCTGACATAGGGTAACAATGTTGGGTTTTAGGGGAGACAGAGAAGGTAGCGGAAACAAAAATTTTCTCCCCCAACCCACATTGAGGAAACGCGTCAACGTCTATATAATAGGAAAGGATGGTTTGTGGAATCATACCTTGTCCCGAGGCTTGCTCGGAGACAATACCTCACGCAATGCGCGGTCTTCAACTCTGGTCTTCGACGACATCTTTGCAGCTCCTGGTCGCACCGGGACTGACAACTCCTACTCGAACCGGATTGTCGGATGACAGTTGTCCTCCTAAGCGGCAGTGTCCTCCCGCCTCTGTAGTAGTCCACACAGACCACCTGGAACTCCACACTCCTTGTCCCACAAGGAAGTGGAAGGAGTCGCACCCTCCTATTGACGTACTAGTCGCCAACACGCTCTCCTGCCTCCTGTTGCAACTGCAGTTGTCCTTCCCTTGTTGCACCTCCCTTTTGCGGGAAGCACTTGCTCGGGCTCTCTCACGGTTACCAAAACCAGAGAGAACGACAACTTGCAGAGCAACTGGTTGCACTGAGCTGTGTTCTGAGAAGCCCCCAATACCCCTATATATAGGAGAGTCATGGGACAGGGTTCTCCATCCCGGGCAATGCGGGACTAAAAGCAAGAGTAGAAGGGTTCGGAATTTTCCACAAAAAGCAACCACCTCGCATCCTGAACCGATCGGTTCACAAGTGAACCGGTCGGTTGGGGACCTGAAATGATCGGTTCACCACTGAACCGATCGTTTGGGACCCTTGAACCGATCGGTTCACTCATGAACCGGTCGGTTGGGGTTCCAGGTTGGTTCCCGATTGACTTTCCTTCTTTTGTTTCCAATCGGTATCGAATACCAATCCTATTTCCAATCAAATTGGATAATTGAAATGAAAGGAAAATTCTCACCTATCCTACTTTCCCAAGTTGCTCAATTGTACCAGTTGAACCGATCGGTTCAACACTTGAACCGGTCATTTCACTCTGTGCATGAGCCGATCGGTTCAACAATTGAGCCGACCGGTTCAGCAACCTCAGCCGACCGGTTCATCACATGAACCGATCGGTTGGGAGTGCAGGCTGTGCAGAATCAGTCAAATGCGATTTCAATCAATCCGATACTCCAATCAATGCGTCCAACACCTTGAACCATATGATATTAAGCCATCGACTGATTGAGTGTTTAATTGAACTACTAAACTCTTTTAGTAATCAATCTAAACATTGCTTTGTGGACAAAACTCCTCTTCCAGGTTAAATCCTATGTGTGTGATTCTGCAGGTCCATTTCACATTGGCAGTGAAAGTCCATAACACTTATGACTTCACAAGCAAAGAGCGGTGCCTAGTCACACATCAGTGCTACCCAAGTGAAAGTAGAAAGTTGGAGAAAAACTTTCATCCTACAATCCGTGAATGGTGTTACAGTGAATGTATAATTCCTTTGGCACTAATATCCCGAATGAACTCGAGGCATGGAACAGTCATCCTGTCAACGCTCATTCACTTTCTTGATCTCAGAGTAGACTGGAAGAGATATGTATGACATCAGTATCACATACTGATTCACACATGCGTGCACGCCTTTCTCAATCCTACTCATCAAGTGGCCATGGATATCAAATTCCCTCAGGAGGGACAAATCCCATATCTATCACTCACCCCTCAAAAGCCCCATGTGTCAAAGCTACCCAATCATCACCTTTATAACAACCCATGTTTCAGGACTGCGTTTGATGATGTCAAAGTGTGCCCAACGACATGTGTTGAGTGCAGTGATTTCAGGTCTAAGAATCACACTCACCACCATCACAGTGAGTACTGACTGTGACTACCATCTCATGGTTCCATGTGCAAACTCACAGTGGGTCTGTCCGGTACACTTGTTCTCTAACAAGTACCTATGTGTTTGGTTTGATATCTCTATATCATGACTAATGAGATTCTATCATCAACCAACACCACAATCTAGTCTTGTGTGTCATTGTTGTCTATTTACCTTCCACAATGACATCCGACTAGGGACATAACAAGAATGTACAAACTCTTAGCATCCGTATGATCTCATCGTTTAGGTCCTTAACCTGAGAGCATACGTCATTGAGTTCTGTCATTCTTTAGACATTCAATCTGTTCTATCACTATCTCATATGACTGAACCAGAAAGAATTGGAAGCTTGCCTTTGATGTTTATCAAATCAATCTTAATGTATCCCACCAATCATCCCATGATTGGCTCTCAGGGCATACATACCAACAGACTCCCACTTGCGATGCGAGCCAATCACCCTTGAATCATATTCATAGTGATCTTCAGACATGTCCCACATGTTACTGTGCTCTAGTGCCAACATAGTGAGTAATGGCAACAGCTTGCCAAAGTCTGTACAAATTGCATGTCTCACATCTCTTCGCTGTACGTCACACGTATGAGATGGAGTTGCCGTAATATGTGATCTAGTATTCCTTTGCTAACCTTTTGCCACATTGCATGATCAAGGATTCCAGACTTGTCATCAATGAGTGGAATATAAGTTCATCCTATGAACTTTCAGATCCATATAGTATCCATTGTTGTTCTCTAACACATAGATACTCGACATTTCCCTTTTAAATGACTTTATTGGAACACTTCCAATTATCAACAAACTTTCACTTTTATACATCCTATGTATATTTTGCGATTAATTTTCTGTCTTTTCGGAAGTTCGCATCAATGTAACTCTTTACATCAAACTCTTCCTTATCTCCATAGAACTAGTACTTCACAAGCACTTATCAAGTTCTCATGGTATTCCAGTAACCCTTACTGGAAGCAGACAGACATCCAGTCGTCATGTCCCACATACGAGTTATCAGGATGAGCACATCATATTGCCATGTCCTACATACAAGATGATGAATGCATTTTATTCTTGCCATGTCATATATGCAAGATAATGGGATGATTACATACATGATAGATCCATATCTATTCTTAGTGTTCATATTCTTCATAAGAATTGGACACTTGGCCTTGGGATACTAACTCCATGTAATCATGGACAAGTTTTCTCCCACTGAATCTGTACATACTGAACCCTTCAGTACAGATTGCCAATGTATGCTTTCTCTTTCCAGGTCAAGAGATTTTTCGAGAACTATCTCTATAGATCTCTATTCCTATCACATAGGAAACATCTCTATCTTCCTTAAAGATAATTTCCACTTTTGGATTTCCAATCTAGAACATATCCATTTCACATCAACATGTGGAATGTGAATATGCTCCCACTAAATCACAGATCCCTTCTTTCTCTTTGACATATCAGTCAAACCCTTTGACTATATCATCAAATTAAAGATCCAATTTTGAGTTTCTTGTACTCAATCAATCACATTGATTAGTCCATTGTAACTTATAGACTTCATTTGCATTAGTGGATTCATAAACCTTATAGGCTATGTCACATACACATCCTGGTTTTATTCCTTATAGGAATGCGGTTTTAGTATCCATATGCCAAATGTCTTAGTCATTAAGTTGCAATCAACAAGCATCATCCTTCTCAAAATGTTATCCATGTGTCTTAACACTTAAGACTCATTTGCACTTATGGATGTGATCCAATGAGTACTACCATCAAGGTCATACCTTATGGTTCACATGGATGTCATTTAGGATGTAATGGTCATAAACCATACTCAAGATTCGGTTCCTCATATTCATCTTGATAGTTGATTCATCACATGAACAACTCATCAATTAGATAATTGAGGTGTATCTGTTAAAGATATAAGAACTCACAACCCTTATGATTCTTAATTTCTTTTATTAGTGTGGGGTATTCTTTTATTAAGAAGAATTCAGTTATTTGATAATCATTCTCTAACTCTTTAGAGTATGATTCCTTCTTGATTCAGACATCACCATGCCTTAATCATGAGTTCACTATGATACACTATCATAATCACTCATAAGGATCTCAAACATTTGGTCCAAGTATTTTATTCATTGATCTCATCAAGAATTTATACTTTACCAAATTTGTACTTCATTTATGATAATCTTGAACACTTCAAGACATTCATATTGGTATTTCTCTAAACACCATTTGAAGTATTAGCATTTGTTCCAATAGGTATGTAAATACATCACATGTATTATACCTAGTAGGATAATCACTCTCCCACTACATTAGTGAAGATTGATTAATCATGTCCAAGATATTCATGTCCCTTACTAGTTCTCTAACCAAAAGAGTCTAGTTTTATCCATCACATGGAAACTAGAAATGAATTTCCCATGATTAATGCTAATTAAATTGTTTGAGTTATCTACAACTTTTAGGTATCGTCTTATCTTATGCATATCAAATATCACAAGATAAATAAGGCATTGCCACAAAGATCACATCTTTATAAATTGAAACATCTCTTTATTAATTGCCATCATTGTCATACAATATGCAAAAATAAAGTGTTTCTATCTATTGGCAAGTATGAAATAGCAGTTCATAACTGTATTACATGCCTTATTGTCTGAAAATAAACTAAAGTACTCCTATCTTTGAAGGCAACACTTTCCCCAAATAAGAATGCTTTACACTTTACATCTTGATATCATATATCTCAAAAGTGTTACAAGTTTATTTACATGACACCTTCAAGTAGAGGCTTCAGTCGCCTCCTTCTTCTTTTGTTCTTCCAGGTAGAGAGGACAATTCCTTTTCCAATGTCCTGGCTTTTGACAATGGTGGCAATTTCCTTTCTTGGTCACGCCTCCCTTGGCCTTGAGAGCTGAAGATGGCTTGGACTCCTGGCTAGCTTCAGAACCTTTCTTAGCTTTGCCCTTGCCCTTGCGCTTGGACTTGCCTTTCTTGCTCGTGATCACCATCACGGACTTAGGCTTGTACTTCTTCATCTATAACTCGGCTGTCCTCAACATGCCCAACAACTCTGACAGTAGCCTATCAAAGTTGTTCATGTTGTAGTTCATCACAAACTGACTGTAAGATTCTGGCAACGATTGCAGTATCACGTCAGTAGCCAACTCTTGGCTCAGTGGAAATCCCAGTCTCTGCAGGTTCTCCACATACCCAATCATCTTGAGTGTGTGAGGACCAACTGGATCTCCTTCTGTCATGACGCACTTGAACAGCGCCCTAGAAACATTGTACCTCTCTTGCCATTCCTGATCTTCATACATGTTCCTGAGATGTAGAATCATCTCTATGACACCCATGTTCTCATGTTGCCTCTGCAACTCATGGTTCATTGAACATAGCATCAAGCACTTTGCATCAATGACATCATCAGAATGCTTCTTGTAAGCATCCCTTTCTGTCTTTGGTGCATTAGGAGCGGGTTCCTCTGGAATTGGAGTATCCAGGACATAGAGCTTACACTCTTGAGTGAGAACAATTCTCAATGTCCGATACCAGTCGTGGAAGTTTGTCCCATTTAGCTTGTCCTTGTCAAGGACCGATCGCAAAAAAAAAATTGTTGTTGTTTGTTGCCATTTGAACTACAAAAGGAAAATATGAAATCTTAGTCCAAAACTCCATTTTGACTTATTTGATTGATTTGAAAGTTTGACGATATAATTAGGCCTTTAATTAATTATCGCTCCCACTATTTTAGTTCAAATTGATAGCCCTCACCATCAATTCAGAAGATTGCAGCGTACAACCTTCTAGTGGGCAAGATCTTGAAATCGTCTAAGCCATGGACCAGCTAGGGCTGTCACCCACAACATAGATCTCTCAGGTAGGCAACTTTTGCCAATTGCATCATATGCAACTCTTGGTAAGATGTCATATACAACTCTTTGCAATGATCATCTCCATGCCTCAAGGTACTAGATCCCATCTAGATCACCTTGTTAAGTCCGACCCAAAGCAAACACGATGAACATGCACCCTGCTAGGGCAGACCCACACATTCATCCTTCACGCTTCCACGAGATAGACGGTGCACCACGCTAGGGCGTGCCCACACTTGGTCGATCAAGCTTTTCACGTGTGTCGTATTTGGAAGGCATCTAAAACTTAATATTTTAATGAGGGATTTGGTTTTATATACATATACATATCCAATCACCACAATACATAGTACGTATCATATACATGCTATATCCCACAGAAAACATGCACAATCGATAAAAAGTGATGATTATGGCCATCCTACTGTGATTCCTCGAGCCAAGAGGAATCACGGTCATCTAGGTCAACATCACATGCAACCTGTACAAGATGAACATCTGTGCCTTGCCATCCGAGTTGATCAACTCATCACATGAATGATCTGTACTCTCCAGTCGGTCGTCTGGGTGCCACCAGCCGATCGGTTGGCTCCTCCAACCGATCGGTTCGCCTGGTCGTCGTGCATCTCGTCATGTCTGTCACCCGCTCATCTCGCTCCTCGAACCGGTCATCAACCAATCGGTTCACTCCTTGAACCGACCGTCTAGAACGTCAACCGATCGGTTCACGCCTTGAACCGATCGTCTGAGCAGTCATCTTTATGTCCGCCGGTCTTTGACATAATAGGAAATAAAAATCTATCCTATTTATTACATTGCTTTAAAAAGGGAAACCCCGAGTTACATTCGGGGGGAGCAAAGGTAGGAAAGAATCTTGAATTATTTCGAGTTACATCAGGAATAAGAGAGGGAAGATCGGTGCACAGACCGAGATGCAAGCAACCACACACAACCAATCATAGATAGGGTTTTATAGGCCATAATCATGCTACACACATCCACCACAAAACTCATTTAAGGGCGACGCGTATCGAGTACATTAATAATACATATCATATATGTAATTAGGGATTTGTGGATTTAGGATTGGACATGCATAAAGCCAATATTATTCGCATCGCATGCAATAAATAAAGGCGACAAACCAAAATCGATCATATCGATATTCCTAAAATATAGAGCAGTTGACGTGGCTCTGATACCACTGTTGGGTTTTAGGGGAGACAAAGAAGGTAGCGGAAACAAAAATTTTCTCCCCCAACCCACACCAAGGAAACGCGTCAACGTTTATATAATAGGAAAGGATGGTTTGTGGAATCATACCTTGTCCCGAGGCTTGCTCGGCGACAATACCTCGCACAATGCGCGGTCTTCAACTCCGGTCTTCGACGGCATCTGTGCAGCTCCTGGTCGCACCAGGACTGACAACTCCTACTCGAACCGGACTGTCGGATGACAGTTGTCCTCCTAAGCGGTAGTGTCCTCCCGCCTCCGTAGTAGTCCACACGGACCACTTGGAACTCCACACTCCTTGTCCCACAAGGAAGTGGAAGGAGTCGCACCCTCCTGTTGACGTACTAGTCGACAACACGCTCTCCTGCCTCCTGTTGCAACTGCAGTTGTCCTTCCCTTGCTGCACCTCCCTTTTGCAGGAAGCACTTGCTCGGGCTCTCTCATGGTTACCAAAACCAGAGAGAACGACAACTTGCAGAGCAACTGGTTGCACTGAGCTATGTTCTGAGAAGCCCCCAATACCCCTATATATATAGGAGAGTCATGGGACAGGGTTCTCCATCCCGGGAAATGCGGGACTAAAAGCAAGAGTAGAAGGGTTCAGAATTTTCCACAAAAAGCAACCACCTCGCATCCTGAACCGATCGGTTCACAAGGGAACCGGTCGGTTGGGGACCTGAACCGATCGGTTCACCACTGAACCGATCATTTGGGACCCTTGAACCGATCGGTTCACTCATGAACCGGTCAGTTGGGGTTCCAGGTTGGTTCCCGATTGACTTTCCTTCTTTTGTTTCCAATCGGTATCGAATACCAATCCTATTTCCAATCAAATTGGATAATTGAAACGAAAGGAAAATTCTCACCAATGCTACTTTCCCAAGTTGCTCGATTGCACCAGTTGAACCGATCGGTTCAACACTTGAACCGGTCATTTCACTCTGTGCATGAGCCGATCGGTTCAACAATTGAGCCGACCGGTTCAGCAACCTCAGCCGACCGGTTCATCACATGAACCGATCGGTTGGGAGTGCAGGTTGTGCAGAATCAGTCAAATGCGATTTCAATCAATCCGATACTCCAATCAATGCGTCCAACACCTTGAACCATATGATATTAAGCCCTCGACTGATTGAGTGTTTAATTGAACTACTAAACTCTTTTAGTAATCAATCTAAACATTGCTTTGTGGACAAAACTCCTCTTCCAGGTTAAATCCTATGTGTGTGACCCTGCAGGTCCATTTCACGTTGGCAGTGAAAGTCCATAACACTTATGACTTCACAAGCAAAGAGCGGTGCCTAGTCACACATCAGTGCTACCCAAGTGAAAGTAGAAAGTTGGAGAACAACTTTCATCCTACAATCCGTTAATGGTGTTACTGTGAATGTATAATTCCTTTGGCACTGATATCCCGAATGAACTCCAGGCATGGAACAGTCATCCTATCACCGTTCATTCACTTTCTTGATCTCAGAGTAGACTGGAAGAGATATGTATGACATCAGTATCACATACTGATTCACGCATGCGTGCACGCCTTTCTCAATCCTACTCATCAAGTGGCCATGGATATCAAACTCCCTCAGGAGGGACAAATCCCATATCTATCACTCACCCCTCAAAAGCCCCATGTGTCAAAGCCACCCAATCATCACCTTTATAACAACCCATGTTTCAGGACTGCGTTTGATGATGTCAAAGTGTGCCCAACGACATGTGTTGAGTGCAGTGATTTCAGGTCTAAGAATCACACTCACCACCATCACAGTGAGTACTGACTGTGACTACCATCTCATGGTTCCATGTGTCAAACTCACGGTGGGTCTGTCCGGTACACTTGTTCTCTAACAAGTACCTATTTGTTTGGTTTGATATATCTATATCATGACTAATGAGATTCTGTCATCAACCAACACCACAATCTAGTCTTGTGTGTCATTGGTGTCTGTTTACCTTCCACAATGACATCCGACTAGGGACATAACAAGAATGTACAAACTCTTAGCATCTGTATGATCTCATCGTTCAGGTCCTTAACCTGAAAGCATACGTCATTGAGTTTTGTCATTCTTTAGACATGCAATCTGTTCTATCACTATCTCATATGACTGAACCAGAAAGAATTGGAAGCTTGCCTTTGATGTTTATCAAATCAATCTTAATGTATCCCACCAATCATCCCATGATTGGCTCTCAGGGCATACATACCAACAAACAACCACTTCTCTTTGTAAATTATTGAGAGTCTCAGGGCCAATAACTTTGCTGCAGAGACTGTTGAAAAAGAAACAAAGTCTGGTGATTGCAAACCTTACATGCTTCGGCAATATAGATCGAATTGCCACGGGCAATATTTGTTGCATTAGAGTGTGACAATCATGAGATTTAAGACCTATCAACTTCAAATCTTTCATTGATACCAAACTATGGATGTTGGATGAGTAACCATGTGGCACCTTAACATTTACCAAGCATTCACAAAAAGCTTTCTTCTCCTTTCTAGACAACGTGTAACAAGCATGAGGTAAGTATGTTCTTTTATTACCCATTTCATGTAATTCTGTTAATTCTGACCTTATTCCCATTTCACGTAGGTCCAGTCTGGATTTTATCCCATCTTTAGTCTTACCTGGTATATTTAATAGAGTACCAATGATGCTATCACAGATATTTTTCTCAACGTGCATTACATCGATACAATGTCTGACTGTCAAAGAACTCCAATAAGGAAGATCCCAAAATATTGACTTCTTCTTGAATGAAGAATTGTCACTCCGTGTAGTACATTGTGATCTCTTACCAAATTCATTAACAATGTCTTTTACTCTTTCATAAACAACCTCCCCTGGTATAGGTTTAGGTGCACTCCGTTCCTCATTCAATCCATTGAATGCTTTGCGCTTCCTACAATACAGATGGAATTTTGGAAGAAACCTTCGATGACCGAGATATACATTCTTACCGCCATGTTTTAGTCTTGTTGAATCAGTGTTCTCTTCACATATAGGACACACTTTAACTCCTTTGACACTATATCCAGACAAATTCCCATATGATGGAAAGTCATTAATAGTGCAAAACAACATAGCATGCAAACGAAATGTCTCTCTTCGTGAAGCATCATAGGTCATCACACCTTCACCCCAGAGTTTCTTTAAGTCATCAATCAGAGGTTCAAGATAAACATCGATGTCATTTCCAGGTTGTTTAGGGCCCGATATCAACAACGACAACATTACATACTTATTTTTCATACACAGCCAGGGAGGAAGATTGTATATAACAAGCATGACTGGCCAAGTGCTATGTTGGCTGCTCAATGTCCCGTACGGATTCATCCCGTCTGTACAAAGCCCAAGTCTTAGATTCCTGACTTCTTCACCAAATTCAGGGTACAATAGATCAATCTTCTTCCACTGTGGGGAATCAGACGCATGTCGTAGGATCCCATCATTATTTTTCTTAACATCTGCATGCCACCTCAAATTCTTCACATCTATCGGATTGGAAAACAAGCGTTGAAACTGTGATATTATAGGTAGATACCACATCACCTTGGCAGGAGAACCAGTTTTGGACTCCCCCGAAGTCGTCAATTTATACCGTGACGCACCACATTTTGGACAATCTTTCAAATCCGCATAGTCCTTTTGAAATAATACACAATCATTCAGGCATGCGTGTATCTTGTTGGCATCCATTCCCATTGGGCACAACAATTTCTTTACTGGTATGTTGAGATTGGAAGCTCGTTTCCTTCAGGAAGCATTTCTTTCAACAAAGACAGCAATGACATGAAGCTTTTGTCGCTCCATCTATTGTTAGCTTTCAACTTATACAATAGCTTTCAACTTATACAATCTCAAAACAGCGCTAAGCTTCGTAAACTTAGTACAACCTGTTTATAACGGCATCTCAGCATCATGCACAATGTTTCTAAAAATGGGAGGTGGATGGGTGTGCTCTACCCCACAACTATCCAGCATCGCATCAACGATGTCTACTGGAAATGGTTCATTCACATCTACGTCATCGTAGGCAATTTCTTCTTCCACACAAGCACTGCTATCGACATCCACTGGTTTCGGGTTTGAAATCTCTCCATGCCAGTGCCATTCTGTATAGCCTTGTATAATCCCGTTGCACATGACATGAGTTTTGATTTCGTCACCAGTGCTGACTTTCAAGTGGTTACCGCAATGCCTACATGGACAGTAGAACCTATCTCCAGGTTGTTTCCTATGTTCCTCGGCAAATCTAATAAACTGGTCAAGACCAGAAATAAACTCTGGGGTGCAGCGATTGCGAATGGACATCCATGATCTATCCATTCTATGATCAAAGAGAAAATAAGTATATATTAGGACAAGATTAGGGTCTAGGGTTAAGAAATACATGTGATGTCATTCTTATATATAATAAATGTGTACCATCTATCCCATTCTTAAATACCTAATCTCACTAGTAAGTGTATAATGTGTATTGGGTTTTCAAGAAAATTTCGGCAGCATTTCCCCGCTGTTCTTGAAGTACATATGTACTTAGAGAACAAACGGGGAAATGCTGCGGAAATTTTCTTGAAAACCCAACACACATTATATACACTTACATCCTAAGCGAGATTAGGTGTTCAAGAACAGTCCCAAACCGGGGACTATCCAAGATTTACTCCTAATGAGTAAATCTTGGATGGGTTTCTAGGCCAACAAATAATGTGTTGTCATTCTTATACCTAAAATCCTAGTTCTTCAAGTTAGGGTGATTATTGATGTCTTTAAAAGCATGATTGGAAATTTAGGGAAAAGTTCATCATTTACATTCCAAGCATGTCACATGTGTGCATTACAGTTCATCATTAAGCAAAAGAAGGGTGATTAGGATTGTCACCAAGAATATAGCTAAACTATTAAACAATGATTATAGCTAAACTATTAAACAATAGACTTATATATAATAAATGTCTATAAACTACAAGCAACATGGTTAATCCTAATCAACAGAGCATTATTAAATAATAAATCAAGAAATCAATAGTTTCAAACAAAAGGTCTAGGAATCTTTACTAGACATTATATGTAACCCTAATCATCATATTTAACATACTACATTATTATGAACATCCGGATCAGATTAAGATCATACTATGTTATAACCATTGGTTTAATAACCCTATTTCCACATGTACATGTTTATCAACTTTAAAACCCTATAATTCATGAAATCATTCTAATTCAATATTTTAATATGTTGGGATCACATAATTATATAATGACATCAGAATATATAGAAGAATCATAATTAACATGATTAACAACATACCTTTGTAACAAAAAGAATAATAGAGCTTTAAGTATATTTTATTCACAATCTATGCATTTTTCTGATCAAAACCATATACAATATGTCTATAATTGGAGCTAGCATTTATTTCCTATATTATTGGCAATATTAATGTGTGAATCTGACCTGGAGAGGAGCTGTGGTCGAACCTGGAAGGTAGGGCTAGGGCTAGATGAGTTACGGCCGGTCTGGAGAGGAGCTGTGGTCGAACCAGATGGCGGCGCAGAGTGGGTGACGACAGAGCAGGCGGAGAAGATGGTTGCGGTGGCACGACGGCGGTGGAGAAGAAGCTAGCTGTCGGCCTGGCGGCGGCGGCGTGGAGGCACCGGAGGAGAAGGCGGTCGGCGGGCGGGCGGCGACTGCTTCTCGCAGCGACGGAGACGACGGGCGAGCATGGAGGAAGGAGCGGCGGCGACGGGCGTTGGAGCACGAACGGCAGGGAGGCGCGCCGGCGGCAGGGAGCAGAAATCGCCGGAGGTTAGGGAAATCGGGAATGAAACAGGGAAAGTGAAGAATCGGTCGGGCTAGTTTGTTATTAAGTTGCAATAAGTGTCGGTTATTTAAAAAAACTGACAACTAAACCTATAGTGTCGGTTATTTATTTATGAACCGACACCTATACTAAGTGTCGGTTATTTATGAAAACCGACAACTAAACCAATAGTGTCGGTTATACAGTTATGAACCGACACCTATACTAAAATTTTGGAGCCAATTTTTTTCGCTGGAATTTTGGGTTAGGCGGTTGAGTTTAGGTGTCGGTTGTTTATTAATTAACCGACACTTAATAAAAGAGGTACCCGTGTCTGAATGACCTTCGTAGATTGGATGTCAGTTTATGTTATAAACCGACACTGTAGACTATAGGTGTCGGTTTTTGTATACAACTGACACCTTAAAAAGTGACTTTATAATCCATTTCTGTAGTAGTGGCCTTAGGTTGGCTATCCACGAATTACTAAGTCCTTCTCTCAATAGGAACCCTTTTTCCTTTAATGAGAGGAAAACTTTTCTCTCCTTCGTATTTCCTTTTGCTATTCCTTTCTCTTTAAATATTGGGATTTCAAAAATCTTTCCCATCATTCTCTCGTATGCTTTACTTCAACTTCATAAGCATGAATTATTACTTTCTTTTAGTAGGAAAGTATTTCCTTTTATCAATATCACAAAAAAATTCATTAATAAAGCAACACATTATCCTCTTATTTTGCATTTTTAGTATTTTCTATTTCTTTCCTCTTTATTGGGGCTCCTTGTACCCCAAGAAACTCAAAGAATTCGAAATTACTTTTTAAGGAATACTCATTACACTTCTAATTACATCCATATGCATTATTTCATATTAACTTGTTTATTTCTCATTAAAATATCTCTTTTTGAGGTTTTCTCTTTATTTCTCTTTTATTTTCCTCATTGGTATTCCTTTAAAAATTAGGAATCCTTGGGATACGAAATTCCATTAAGGATAACTCAAATATGCCTCTTTTCACTTATTTTCCACATATTACTATTATTTCCAATTT
Organism: Alisma plantago-aquatica; assembly: GCA_963693085.1. Classification (NCBI taxonomy): domain Eukaryota; kingdom Viridiplantae; phylum Streptophyta; class Magnoliopsida; order Alismatales; family Alismataceae; genus Alisma; species Alisma plantago-aquatica. The sequence continues at coordinate 22,638,976 of OY856410.1, forward strand.
ATTTCTTGATAAGGAAATATTTAATTGATCTTTTCTTTTATTATTGCATTCTCTATGCAACTTTGGACTCCTTGAAACCCAAAGAACCCATGTGGCACGAAATCCCTCTTTGGATTTTCCTTCTAGAGGTTTCCGCACTTTACTTTCCTCTATTTTCTTATTTACTTAATAATAGAGTTTCTTTTGTCCTTCCTTTGTCATCGGGCCCAATAGCCAATAAAGCCCACAAAACAATTATCAAGGCCATTGTAAATAAAAACCATTTATTCAAAACAAATTATATCTTTATTTGTTCCAATATCTTTAATATGAGAAATTACGTTTCTCAGCAAAAGAACCCAAAATTGGGGTTGTAAGGTTGTAAAAATATCACTATGTATAAAAATATATGAAAATATTTCCATTTAATACAAATTTGTACATAAAACCAGTGGTTGTTGAAGAAGAAAGTGAGCATCATAATTTGATTTCAACAGATTTCTGAAGCGAAGTCTCGAAGCGGAAACGATAGGATTAATTTTAGAATATTATTTTAGATCTCAGATTCCACACTATAACCCTAGCTTTGTTATGTTGTTAAAAACCTACTTAACTAGATGTCCTTGTAGGCCAAGTCGCAATGATTTTTATAAAAACTTTTAGTCTAAAGGACATCGATCTAAGAAGTTGGTTTGCTGAACATTTTAAATGTTCATATATTCTATTACCATAGATGTAACATTTACGTGACGATAAATGCAAAACATTGTCTGTTGAATAAGTGGGGGAGTTTTATGTACAGTAACAAATACTAACATATAGCGTGACATGAATTGTATAATGTAAAGATTCCAGAATATGTAACCATGATGGTTATCCACTTCTTGATTATGTCTATAAATTCGTACATCTGTTATCTTATTTCATAAACTGACCAATATTTTGATGTAGCAGATAACTTATTTATGGGTGTGCCTCACTCAATTCAAAAACCTGACTCTACCACTGAGTATTATGGTCTGTTACGGTCATGGGGTGTTTATATCTTCTCTATTTAATCTTGTGGTATTATGAGAGTACTCGACTTCACTTTAGGATGTGCTTGGTACATTCGATGATATGAAAGGGTATCCACTCCGAAGACTAATTAAGTTTGTTAAAAGTAATCTCATTATACCCCAAGGTCAATATTTCATTGTAAAGTGATCGACATCAATGTTCTCTCATTTATTTGATTTATTAAGGAACTTCACTTGAATTGTTTTTGACATGGAACTTGCATTGGCTTTTATTTAGCCTTAGTAGATCAAATCTATTTTCAAACACTAACAAGTACCATCTCAACAATGTGAATCTTGTCATGAAGAAGGTAAAAATGTTTGTTAGATAGGATCATATTGCTTTTCCATGTGTGACTTTTTGTCTGTCTAAATAGTATTCTAAATTTGTAATCCTCACATGATTTATTTTTAATATTTTTATGTTGTGTTTGCTACATGGTGAACAATATATGGTCAAGGGGAAAAGAATGGGGAAAAAGGAAGGGAAGGTGACAACGATTGGACAATTGATAAAATGCGTTGTTTGGTAACATGTTCCTGAGGAAACAGATAGGGATAAAAAAACATAAAAAACTATTATTTGTTATATGTGTACGGAGACAGGGAGAGGAAATATTTTTATAACTAAACACCCTACACAATTATGGATCTTATTTATTTGAAAGTTCTTTGTCATATGTATCTAAATAAGTAGTGCATCCTTAAAGAAAAATTTTGCCCTATGATACACCATGCTATTCCAAGGGACAAAAACATGCCAAATATTCTCATAGATTTACCATAGAATATTTCTCCTTCTTCGTCACTATGGTAAACAAACAATATTTTGTATTTGTTTCCTTGTTCTTAAATATGAAAACCATAGTTAAAATACTCTAATTTGAAGGTGTGTTAAAATAAAATTGCCCATGATATTTCATCACTGGATGTTTGAATAACATCATATTAGGATTAACTTTAAAATAATGAGCTTACTTATTGCATGAATTTTTAACCTATTATATTTTATTCTCATGTAGATGGATTTTCTAGTAGATCGGAGTTGGATGTATATAGGGAATAGAGTGCTAAGTGATGTATTCAAGGCAGGGTTACAAAAATTCATTGAATTTGCTTTAATCCACAAAAAACCAACTAGACAAGGAAAACTAGTATGTCCTTGCAAGGTATGCTTAAATAGATACCTTAAAAAGGAGGAAGATATATTCTCACATGTATTACAAAAAGGTTTTGTGCATAGCTATGACGTTTGGAGAGGTGATTGGTAGGAGCACGCCAACTTTTGCACCAAACATACCTAGCACCCAAAATATGCAACAAATGTTGGGGGATATGTTTGGTATGGCTAACACAACAAACGACAATTCTTCTGACATAGTAGAGGAACCTGCAAATCTAGTTTCTCAACAATATAAAAAGCTCCTCAAGGAGGCTGTTAAACCTCTTTATAGAGGTTGTAAAACTCATTCAAAGCTATCATATTTGGTTCCTTTTCTATATCTGAAGGAGGAATCTGGATGATCAAACAACTCTTTTACAAAGTTGTTACAGTTGATTATCTCAGGATTTCCAGAGGAGAATCATCTATTCCCAGAGACTTACTATGAAGCAAATGCAATTGTGAAAGATTTAGGTCTAGATCATGCTACAATCAATGTTTGTATGAATGATTGCATGCTTTTCCACAAAGATGCCACTTCAAAAGACAAGTGTGCTATTTGTGGTACTTCAAGATGGAATGAAAGGCAATACAAAAGACAAGGAAAGAAGGTAGAGGCTAAGGTCATGTATCATTTCCCTTTGATCCCTGGATTATAGAGGTTGTATATATCCTCTTCTGTTGCCAAAGATATGATTTGGCCATTTGACAGAAAAGGAAAGGATGGTCGTGTTCATCATCCTTCAGACACAAATGAATGGTTGTCTATGGATGCTAGGTATCCAGACTTTTCTACCGAACCACGCAATATTAGATTGGTGTTAGCTACTAATGGTTTTAATCCATTTGGCATTATGAGTGCATCACATGGCATTTTTCCTGTGTTGGTGACATACTTGTCAAGGCGCCCCAGGGCTGTGCCTAGGCGAGGACGCTTTATTATATTGCTACAGTGACCTAGTTTTGTGGGTCTTGTTGTATGTTTACTTATTTTAATGTTTGATATGGCTACACCAATGCTCAAAGTTAATAGTGTTGCCTAATTTATGTGCCAAATATCACTTTTTAATTGGATCTAATACTCTTTTTTGGGTTTGACTGGATCTAATACTCTTTTTTGTTTGATTAGATCTAATACTCTTAGTACACATTTGATTTTTCTTAGTTTGCACCTTCAATTCAGATTGTACGAAGTAGCTATGCTATGAAGGATAGTGATTACATTGCTTAATATTTGTAGCTATGTATGACAATAAATAAATATTTATATGTTGATCACTCTTACATTCTTTACAATAATTCTTTTCGTGTCCTTGAGATTATTGTCAAATGATAATATATTAGAAATGTAATTGGTTATTTTTTCATACAATAAAATATATATATATATATATATATATGGAGAGATCGACTATAAATATGTAGATAACTACATATATAACTACACAATGTGTGTATATGAGTGGGGAAAACCCATGACACATGTATATATACATAAATTATAATTTTTAAAGGTCACCTAGGCGACACCTAGGCACAAGGCGTTCGGCCCCAACGTCGTGTCGCCTTGCTGCCTTAACAAGTATGGTTGGTGACACCTCTCAATCTTCCACCCTGGCTTCTTATGAAAGAACAATTTATTATGATGTCCCTGTTGATTCCAGGTCCGCATATGGTTGCAAATGACATCGACATATACTTAGATCCATTAATTGAGGAGTTATAGCTACTCTGGGAACCTGGAGTCAAAACTTATGATGCACATATCAAAAAGAATTTCACTATGCAGGAAATAATTTTATGGATAATCAATGATTTTTTAGCATATGGTGACATGTCTGGTTGGAGCACCAAAGGGAAGAAAGATTTAGGATGTCCATGTTGTAATGTGGAGAATTCATCAAAATGGTTGGAATTTGGGAAAAAAAATAATGCTATGGTTTCCATCGACATTTTCTTCCTATGAATCATCCCTATAGACGTGACAAGAAATTTTTTAATGGTGAACAAGAGTTCCACCCACCGCCTAAACCACTATCTGGTGAAGATATACTAAGGCAACTTGAAGGATATCAAAATGTCTCATTTGGAAAAAACAATAAGCGTAAGAGGATTGGTGATCAAGTTCTGCCATTACCACATGGTTGGAATAAGATAAGCATCTTCTTTCGACTTCCATATTGGAAGTATTTATTGGTTAGACACAATTTGGACATGATGCACATAGAGAAAAATGTGTGTGAGAACATTTTAAACACATTATTAGCAGATTCTAAGAAAAGTAAAGACAACTTGAAAGCTCACCAATATCTAAAAAAATTGGGAATTTCGAAGAGATTTATGGCCTGTAGATGCAGGTGATCTATATTACTTGCCACCGACATCTTACACAATGAGCACTGTAGAGAAAGAGAAGTTCTTATCTGTGTTGGAAATGCTGAAATTCCTGATGGCTATTCATCTAATATATCTAGGTGTGTTAACAAAAAAGATAGAAAATTGACTGGATTGAAAAGTCATGATTGTCATGTTCTTATGCAACAACTTTTACCAGTTTCCTTGTGACATTGCATAAGCTTAGATGTGTATAGGCCTATTTCCAAACTTTGTTCATTTTTCAACAAGCTTTGCTCAGATGTTATAGATGTTGAAGAATTCAAGGACTTGGATAAAGAAATTGCTATCACACTTTGCCAATTGGAGAGAATATTTCCTCCTTCTTTCTTCACCATTATGATGCATTTTCCCATCCATCTAGCTTATGAAGCCAGAATCACATGATCTGTTCGATATAGATGGATGTACCCAATAGAGAGGTACTTGAAGAAATTGAAGAAGTATGTCAGAAATAAAGCCAACCCTACAGGGTCTATTGTTAAAGGCTATTTGGTTGAAGAAAGTTTGGCATTTTGTGCTAGGTACTTACCCAATTTTGAGACAAAACTCAACCGCACTCCTTGTAATGTTGATGGATCTCCAATTAGAGTGGGGGTGTCAAGGAATTTTGACATTCACATTTTCGAACAAGCCCATCGCTATGTCCTTTTCAACAAAGATGAATTTGATATTTATAGAAGGCAAAACTAATATTATTGAATTCTACATTAAAATTATGTTGAATTTGTTTTATATTAACTTGTAAGTTTATGGAAACAGTAAGCACATGTTTTACTTTAAGAAATGGAACCCAACATCGCACCAAGAAATTTAGAAATGAAACATGCAAGGGAGTTTTCTAAGTGGTTGAAAGAACGTGTAAGTATTTTAATAAAAGGTTAATTCATATTTCTTCAAATAATGGATCTTATCTTAATGTTTTATATTTTACAAAATTGGTAATGCATATGCTAGAGAATAGGTCAAGAAATATCAGTAAGGAGTTGGGATGGATATCCCAGGGCCCTTGTACTGAGGGAATGTCTTATGAAGGATTTTCAATCAATGTATGTCATTTTCATTCAAAGCATATTGAAGCTACATGTAGTACACAAAATAGTGGAGTGTACTTGTCTGCAGACACGTCAAGTTATTTGGGTGGTAGAGATAGAAACCCTATTAATGCTTAGGTCACATATTATGGCTACTTAGAGGAGGTTATAGAGCTAATTTATGGCCCAGGAATAAAAGTTCCATTGTTTATATGTTCTTGGTACAATGAAAGCACTTCTAATAGATTGCGAATTGATGAATATGGATTCACACAAATTAACACTTCTAGGATAAAATGAAAAGAGGAACCCTTTATCCTGGCTTCTTAGGCATTACAATGCTATTATGTGAGGGATCCAAATGATGATGATTGGTGCACAGTGCTCAAGAATCCCCCTAGAGATTTTTCTAAAGTACCTCTTATCAAGAATTGTTTGACTGATCTACAAGTTCAATCTACTGGGAATAGCATAATGGATGATGTGTCCTGGAAGAGGATTGACATTTCAAGATCTTTTGTTGATACAACCAATAAAAAGAAAACAGGATGGGGCTTTTAGAGTTGTTTATTTATTAGAACTGATTTCATATTTAGTACATTATGTATTTCATTACTTGCATGTATTTATCAAAATACAACCATAGCACATCATCTATTTCATTACTTGCATGTATAGTTTGAAAGTTAGTGTGGTAGTTTATTTTCTAGTTTCTCTTATTTTCTCAAACAAGCAATGGAATGATGGAAGTCCTACATGTTAACAATACCTTTTGAATCTATTCACTAAAATTTTAATAAAAAGTTGGCCATCATCAATTATATGGCATTGTTATTTGTAGAATAGCAGGAAGAAGAATCACTAGATCCACAAGTAACATCCTACCAAGCCAACCTTCTTTCCCCCCTCCCTCCACTATTGAGCAATCACATGATGTAGCACATACTCCACCATCTACAAACTCTTCCAATAATGTTGAACATGATGTTGTAGATGAAGAAAACTTGGAGAATGAACAGGAGAATAGAAAGTTTGGATGTGGCCCTACAAGTGAGCAAAGCCTACTTCCGAAGGCTGAGGAACCACATCACAAGGTCCAATGGGATTCTTATGGAAGTGTATTCGGGGAAAATGGTGTCAAACTGAACCTCTATTGCCATATGTTAGCAAGAAAACCACACATATGGCATCTAGACTTGAAGTAGAATGAACAACCACAACAATCTTTTGCAGATAGAAAATCATTCATTGAGGTAAACTTCTTCATTGTGTACTTCTAGTTTGTGTAATTATTAATGTCAAAGTAATAACTTTTGTTATTTTTGAAATACTTTGACTTAGGTAGTCATCCCAATGCATGGAATCACATTGATGAATATATTAGAAAAGGAATATCAGTGTGGAGGGCACACGTAAAGAAGGATATCTATGAAAAGTACAAGACTGGCCCAGAATTGATGATGAAGATAATTGAGAAAAATTCATGGAACAATTCAAAAATCTTGTAAATGAATGGAGAACCAAAAAGTACAAAGTATAATCTTTTTGGATCTAATAATTTTCTCCAGATTTACTTGTCTATTTCATATAATGTTTTATTTCTTATTTTTATAGAAAATTTCTGAGATCAACAAGGCAAATAGAGCAAAAAAAGTGATGGATCACACCACATGGTCTAAACCATGGAGCTGTTATCGGGAAGAAATGGTATTTTGTTAATATTGTTTCATGAATAGCCTTATATCTTTTAATATTGACAACAAACATTTTATCAATCATGTATAGGTCAGTGAAGAACAACCCAATGTACCACTTAATAAATTTTTGGAAAAGGTTTATGGAAAAAGCCCACAAGTGGTTAGTTAGTATGAAATTTTTGATTTCCTTCATATCTAGAAAGCTTTGCATGTTTTCTTATATCAAGTTAATTTTTCTTTGTATGGTCCTTTATAATCACAACAAGAAATATTTGAAATTTTGGAAAATCAAGTAGCAAAACAAGAAGAATAAGATCCCAGACAAGTTGAGGGTGAAGCGTATTTGCAAAATTTAAGACCTGCAAAAAAATTTAGGATTCGTGGTATCGGAACTAGCCACAAAGATGTAGGGCATAGAGGAAAAGCTGCCCAGATTAGATATGAAATGCTACTTGAGGAATACAATGGAAAGGATGTATGTTTCATTACTTAATATCTTAATTTTTAGTCAAAACTAATCTTAGATCTATCTTTGTAATTATTTTCCATTTCAGGATACACTTAAGGAACTGACTCAAATAATGATTAGTTTGAAGAAGGATGTCTCTCAAGTAATGAATTGGTATCAACAATCATAGGTAACTTTTAGTTGGACTCTCTACATCAATGTAATAGTAATATATTATTATGACAAAAGTATTTTGTTTGTTCTAGGGTGGTGGTGTTAATACTCAATGTGCAACAGAATACCCCACAAATTGGGTAATGTTGAAGGGTTTCATGTTTCATATGCTACAAATAGGGTTGTTGCAGGTGTCTTACATAAGCAAGGTGGCACAAATAGACCAAGTGTAGGTTCATTTCACATACAAGACAATACAAGTGGTGTAGATGTACCCATGATTCCCAGGAAACAAAATTCAAGCGGTGTTGGCTTAAGCATGCTTCCTAGAAAAAGAAATTCAACTGAGACTAGAATAGACATGCTGCCCATGCAAGGTAGTCAAGACAGACCTACTACAAATTTGTTTCAAATGCAAGGTGTTGAAAGTGGGTCTTTTGGAGGCATGTTCCCCACACAAACTACTACAAATGGACACCCATCAAGATTTCAGCCACATGTACCTTGTAACAACTATAGAGTAATTTGGATGTTTATAATCACATAGAAACATTGATATATAATTGTACTTTCTTAAAGGCTAATGTTGAAAGTTGGTGCCCTCCTTGTGATAAAATTCCACAAAGTCACTCTCAAATGCAGAACACACAAAGCACATCATCTTGAGTGTCCTTCACATCTAGAGTTCACAATTCAAATGAGGTATTCAACATTCTCTGAACAATGTTATTTCCTATACCATCTTTTAGTACATTGTGTATTTGCTATGTATATGCAGACCTCTATTCCATTGTAAATATACATGCATAAGACTTGAATGCTCATGGCAGCACACGAGTGGATAATCATATTATAAAGATGAAGCACGTTTAAAACCTACTTGGAATTTTTTTTCGGTTATCTTTATCATCCTTAAGATACATATGAATGTTAGCTTATCTTTTTCCTATTTATATTTGTAGGGTATGTTTTCTTTTAGAGATGGATTTCAACCCTCAATGCACCATGGATTACAGCAGAATCATATTATAAGGGTACTTATATTATTGTACTATGATTTATGTATTTATCAGCCTTTCGAGTTCTATTGATATAATGTTGGTGCCATTTTTAGGAGCAATTTGGAGCTAATCCTTAAGGGGTGAGATTCATGAAGAGTACCAAATGATTTGAAGGAATTTGAAGACATTATAGATCTTAGAAGTTTCACGATGTGTTGCATGTTATCAATATCAAATTTTATGTATTTTGAGTTCTATTAACATTAACCACACAATGTATGGATAATATTTTGATTCAATCATAAATATTTATTTTTGCAATTCAACATTCTTGTGTGAAATTTTACCATGTGAATGTTGTTACGATGTCATGTGAATATTACATTAATATTGCTCAATATTTAAAATGTAAAACTTTCATATAATAATTGATATTTGTTATAATAATAACTACATAAAATAATTACATTAAATTAAGTAAATATATTAGTAATGTCTATAAATTTCTCATAATATAATGATGAAGGTTTAATCCCTCAAAAATGTAATAAAGAAGAACAAACTTGTCTATTAAAATTGCATTGATGACGACCATATAGCCCCTCAAAAGTATCATTAAAGAAGGCATTAGCCCTCAAAAATATATTTGTTAGGATCATCAAGTCCCTAAAAAATGTATTCATGAGAATTAAACAAGCCCTCAGAATTGTATTTGTGAAGAATAAATAGTCCCTCAATATAACATTTGTGAGGGTCACGTAGTCTGTGACAATTGTATTTTTGAGGGCCACTAGTAATTGTCACAGGGGTTCACTTCACAGACCATTTGTAAGGGATAACCCCACAAATGTTCCTATTTTTGAGGGCTTGTAGAGAGGAGTTTGTCATAGGATTGGATTATGAATAAAGGCTATTTTTTTTGTAGTGACATGGCCATAACCATTGCCTTTTGTTTTATGTTGCATATTTATGTTGTGGGATATGAATGTATATGATACATACTATATATGTGGTGATTGGGTATAGTATATGTATATATATGATATATATAAAAAACCCTCAATCAAACATATTAAGTCTAAGATGCTTTCCAATAGCAATACACATGAAAAACTTGTTCGACCAAGAATAGGTTACGCCAAAGTGTGGTGCGTCGTCTACCTCATTGAAGTGTGATGGTAGTAATACAGGTGCCGTCAAAGTAGGGTGTATTATTATCATATTTGCTATTGGGTCAAGCTTAACTGGTGACTCTCAAAGCGTCTGGGCCCAGAGGCATGTAGATAATTATGGCAAAGAGTTGCACATATCATCTATCTAAGAGTTGCATATGATGCAATTGGCAAGTTTGCCTACCTATATAGTCAGGTTGTGGGCAATCATCCAAAGCTAACTCATGACTTGATGAAATATGGATCTTGGCTCATTAGAAAATTGTTCCTATAATTTTCCAAATTGATACTTGAGAGTTGTCAATTTGATCAGAATGATGAGAAGGATAATTAATTAAAGACCTAATTACTATTGCCCAAATTTAATCAAATCAAATCAAATCAAATCAAAAATGAGTTTTGACAAAATTGCAAACTCTTTTGTAGAATCAAATGGCAACAAAAAACAATCATTTTTCTCTATAATTGGTCTTGAGAAGGACAAACTTACTAGGAACAACTTTGACGACTCGTTCAGGACGTTGGGAATTGTTCTCATAAAAGAGTGAAAGCTTTATGCTCTGGAAATGCGAGAACAAGAGGAATCGGCTCAGAATGCTCCACAGACTGACAAGGACACTTATAAGAAGCATACTAAATATGATGTGGATGTCAAATGTCTGATGTTATGCTCCATGAACCATGAGTTGCAAAGATAGCATTAGAACATGGGGGTGATTGAGATGGTCACAAATCTTAAAAATATGTACCAAGATCAGTTAAGACGGGAGAGATATGATGTCTCCATGGCATTGTTCAAGTGCATCATGGTAGAAGGAGATCCAGTAGGTCCTCATGTACTCAAGCTCATTGGGTATGTAGAGAACTTAGCTAGACTGGGTTTCCCTTTGGGTCAGCCACTGACCTGATTTTGCAGTCTGTGCCAACATCATATAGTCAGTTTGTCATGAACTACAACATGCATGAATTTGACAAGCCGTTGACAGAGTTGTTGGGCATGTTGAGGAAAACTGAGACACAAATGAAGAAAGACAAACCCAAGTTCGTGATGGTGATAAACAAGACAAAGGGGAAGTTTAAAGACAAAGGCAAAGCTAAGAAGAGTTCTAAATCTAGCCAGAAGCCCAAGTCTTCCGATCTCAAGGCAAAAGTGGTGTAAAGAAACAAAGAGGTGACTGTCACCATTGTCACCAGCCTGGACATTGGAAGAGAAATCGCCCACTCTGGTTAGAGGAGATAAACAAAAAGTAGGAAGGCACGGATGCATCTACTTTGGGTATAAACAATATAAGATAAATTTGATTACTTCTTAAGTTTGGTATATGATACCAGATAATAGATATGACATACTGATGTGCAGGATCTGACAAGAAGTAAAACCCCTCATAGAAGGACAAAGATGGACAAGGTGGAGCAAGTGTTGTGGAAGCCATAGTATTCATTTAAATTTATCTTAGCCCAATGGGTATGTAATAGTGTTACTCGAACTGCTATTTCATTATGCCATTAGAATAGAAACATTTTCTATATGCATCTTGTATGGACAAGGATTCTTATAAATAAATATTTGTAAGTGCTTCTATTTCAAAAGATATGATCTTGTATGACATCGACCCAAAAACATCTTGTGATATTTATGTGTAATGATCCAAAGATGAATGTTTATAATGTTTATACCAAAAGTTTATAATTGATAACTCAAGACAATCATTAGCATTGGTCATCTTGTGCGAATATGAGAATTGCATGCATAGAATACATATTGATGTTGAACTAGATTCCCTTGGTTATTGAACCTAAGGAAAGATGATAGTCTTATTCACGCACAATATGACATGAAGTCCTTCAATGAACGTAGTGGGAGGATAAAGCTTTCATTAGACCTCATGCATATGATGCATAAAGATCTTATGAATGAATGCTATGGATTATTGCTTATACCTCATTTCATTTACTGGTAATATGATGATATGTACTCAGTAAAGTAGAAACATAAATCTCTTGAAGTGTTCACAGAGATTATTAATGAAGTATGACTTAGATGAAAGTATTAAGAAATTTTGATGAGATCAAATGTTGAAATACTTTGTCTTATATTCGTCTTATGCATTGAAAGATTGAGTCAGATGATATTCGACCTCGTAGACAAGGGGGAGTGGAAACCTATCAGACTGGGTTGATGTGGAATTACAATGTCCCACTTATGTTTTGCAGATGATTTGATAGTGTTTGGAGAGGCATCTTGTACCCAGATACGTACTATCAAAAGATGTTTCAGACAGTTTGAGAAGGCATCAGGACAGGCAACATCAATTGTGAAAACACAAATATTCTTTTCTAGAGAAGTGCCCAAGACCCTGCGAATAAGAGTTAATAAAATTTGTAAGTTCCAAGATACAAAGGACCTTGGCAGATACCTGGGAGTCCCTATTATCCATTATAAGGTTACAAAGATGACCTATGCAGGCATTTTGGAGAAAGTGGAAGGGTGAACCAAGGGTTGGGTTGCAAGAACATTGTCCCCGATGGGTCACTACTACCTAGCCAAAGCTTCCCTTGAAGCAATCCATCCTTTGTCATGAAAACTGCAATTCTGCCAGTGAGTTTATATAATCGCATAAACAGTTGTATATGCCAGTTTATATGGGGAGGCAGCCACAAGGAACAACCTATGTCACTGGTGGCATGGAACAAAATGACGCGTGGTAAGATGGAAGGGGGCCTTGGGATGAAGTTGATGAAAGAATGGAACGCGGCCCTCATTGCAAAAAATGCCTGGGATACAACTGAAAGCAGACCGTCTCGTTGGTGCAGATACATGAAAAAGAAATTTGATGATTATAGAAATGGCAATGGGATGAACATGTCCAGACTAGCAAGAGCCACCTATCAAGCTAAACAATTTATTCAGGAGCATTCTGTGATTGTGCCCGGAAGCAGGGAAACTATACAATTTTGGCACGATAACTGGGTGAGTCCCGGTACCAAACTAGTTGAGTTGGTGTTGCATGCCATTTCAGAGGCCATCTCTGACTTATCAGTGGCGAGCGTAAGAATGGACAACAGAGACTGGGATGAGGACTTACTTCAGGTGTGGCTGCCAGTAAATATTATCCAGCCGATCCGGAACATCAAACCTCCTGCTATAACAGGGGGAGAGATGTAAGGGTGTGGACCGACACTGAGAATGGGTCTTTTTCTACTAGATCCACCTATGAGATACTAAGAAAAGACTGGGATGTTAAGGTGGACGGAGAATGGGAGAAGGTATGGAAGGTGAAAGTAGTTGCAAAGGTGAGGATGTTTTCATGGTTGGCCATGCATGGAGCCTTACTTACAAATACAAAGAGACTACAATGCCATTTAGCTATAAGCAACCTATTCAAATAGTGCAGGTTGGAGGAGGAAACCATGGCCCATGCCCTGAGAGATTGTCCATACTCAAAGGAGGTGTGGGAAGCTACAATTAACATCCAACATCACACTGATTTCTTCCATATAGATGCGAGCAACTGGTTCAGGGAGCAAAGTCGGACCGAGGTTACAAAGTTTTTTAATCACCTGTTGGATGTTGTGGAGGGCCCAAAATGAATAGGTATTCTAGCAAATTAAAACCCCCAAACAAATCCTCACTCAGTGAATTGCAAATGAGGTCTGTCTGAATGACCTTGCATGGGGGAATGATCGCTCCAACATAGAAGCAAAGTCCCTGGACAAAGTAGTATGGGGAAGGCCGCCAGAGGAGTACATAAAGATTACACTGATGCGGCCTGGACCAAAAAGAAGGCCACAATCACGGTGATTGCATGAGATAGGGAAGGAAAATGGTTGGGAGGACATGTGAGAGAAATAGCAGATAGGTTTTCCATGCATGCAGAAGCCATTGCGTTAGATGTAGCATGTGAAATTGCTATGGTCAGCAACATGTCGAAGGTTATATTTGAAACCGATTGTAAGGGATTTATAGATATGGTTCACCGATCAGCAGAAGAGAGTCCCATGTTTGGAACTATCATAGATCAGATACAAAGGCGTAAAGTGACTAACATGGGTTGGATAGTGAAGTATGAAGGAAGGAAGGGCAAATGTGTCACAGACACATTAGCCAAGCATCACCAGAAACACATGACAGGATGCTACGACTATAGTCGACCTCCTGAGTGTATTAGTTCTATTTTGAGAGATGATAAATGTAATGGTAGTAGTACTACCACATTTCACTTTCACACTAGCATGTTACCATGTAATCATTTTCTGTATTGGTGTGCGAGAGGAGGGCAAGATGAATAAATAACCTCCTGACTTACCCCAAAAAAAATCTTGAGAACCTTCTAGAAAAGAACTGTAATAGTGTATCACAAGTCAAATTCATCTGAACATGAGGATGTGTCAGAATGAAGGGATTGTACCTTGATGAGTCATGATATAATTATCATTTATATCGATCTTCTTATATCCTCTCTAATATATACATGTCACTAAATAATGTATCATCTAATTATTTTCTAGGACATCATATATGATATGATTTGGGAATGTCCCAATATGTCTAAAGGATTGAAACTTATGTTGAGAAAGTAGTTTCTTGAAAAGGTCTATCCAAAAATCATAATTGTTGAATGATACTATTAATCCCAATCCAATAATAAAAGTGTTTTATTGATAGGATAACTGAACTCCTAAAGAATTAGTGGGAGTCAGAGTAAATCTTGAAATTTTCAAGGTCAACAATGGTTACAATGAGAACTGTGAGAATCACAAGTTGTTGTGGAATCTCAGGTTCATCATGTAACACACACAAAAAACAGTTCTAGTAGAGCACATATAAGATTGAAAGTTGTGAATCCAACAATTTAGATGGGTTGATCATACAAGATGAGCCAATTAGTCAAGTAGAAGCTATTTCTAAGTAATATGGGATCCATGTAAGCTAACAAGGTAGGACCTTGATAGCGCCACCTAAAGGGGTAATACCTAGAGGGTGCAATAGGGTCTTATGTCAAAGACCAACATGGATAACTTAAAAGGACAAATTGATTGTAAAGATCTTTCACGTCAATTCAAGTTGTTGAATATGATAGAAATTTCTTTACCAATTATCATGTTTGTTGTTGTAGTGGAAATAGATTAAGATATTTGGCATATGAAGATAAAAAATTGGATTCTTTACAAGGAATATATCACAGGATGTGTACGTGACACAACCTTAAATGTTTTACAACTTCAAGAATGCAAATAAAGTTTATAAACTTCAAAGTTCAATCTGGGATTGAAACAAGCAACTTAGAAATGGGATTCTTTGATTTGTTAAAATAGTCAAAGGGTTTGAATTGAGCCAATGTAAAAGATGAACTTTGTGATTACAAAAGATTTAGTGAGAGCATATATAAATATTCCAAATATTATGAGGAATGGCATCTCAATATTGTGAATACTGAGAACTGGCATGACAAACCCCTTCTGCAATGAAGGATAAAGTGAGACATCTTATGAGATAAGGATTAATACCTATGAGATAGTTCTTACATGTTTCACATTGGAAGTTTTATCATGTACAATAGGATGTGTTCAAATAGTTAAACACAAATGGATTCAATAAGGGATAATCCAGATTAGTCTTTTATGAACCATATGTTCCATGTAAGGAGTGGAACCCGAAAGGGGATCCACTCAAATGATATAATACAAGAGACATGTAATAATAAAGCAGTGGAAACAAAACTATTACAAAGTTACTTCATAATTCATTAATACAATTGTTCCTCACCATAAAAGGTGATTTTACAAAAACTTGAACTAAGTACAACTAAAGCCAGTAGCAGAGGGTAACCCAACCATTCCAAGCCATCCTTAAGTTCATATCATGTTAGTGATCTTTTTGAGCTCTTATCTTCCAAAGTACCTAAACCTGGGTGGAAGGGAACATCAACTAGAAACATAGGAAACAACAAAGAGGTCAGCAAAGGCTGAGTATGTACACATAATAAACTTTGGGCATTATATTGGGGTAAAAGTGCAAAAAGAAATGTTCCCACAAGTAGGGGCTATTTGCAATCAGGTATGTTCAGAAATAAATATAACAAAAGAATGAAGCAAAAGAAATGAGTCATATTAAATTCTTATTAGAAGCATGATAATAAAAGTGTGTCTTGCCATAACAATCATCCACAGATTCATATTAAAACAACAAACATTTGCATGCATAACAATGTAGACTAAATATACCTAAAATAGGGCCATAACACCATAGGATCATGGCCTAAAAGAAATAAGGGTGGAAACGCACACCCTGGGCAGAGTACATAAGTACCACTATTCTGGATATTCTAGTCAAACATGTAGCATGCATAAAATAGAGAGGCAAGACTAGCAGTTCAGTCAATTCTTCATAAAATGGAAATCATAGCAAGGGGGTCCAAGAGCCCATATAAACAGAGTAATTCACCAGCCACATGAATATAATGAATAAGGAACATGCGATATGAATGTCCAAGTAAATGAATTTCAAGTGGAATTAAAAGTTCAAGAGATGCCTCATTAAAAGAAAAGTAGGTTTCAGTCAAATAATGCCCAAATTAAAATAGAGGATGTACATACCTTATATTCGCGACAAACCCTATTTCTAGGGGTGAAATTCACCATCCAAATGTCTCCAAGGTTTGTTGATGAATGAGCTACACAGTAGAATAATATTTGTCACTATTTGGCTTGTAATCCAAAGTTGTTCAATTCATGTTATTTAAATTTTCTATATAGGTTTATTGTTCCACTTCTGTTAGCATCACAGTTCCTTATATTTCCATCTATGTCATATTGTAATCAAGGTTACATATCTAGGTATATGATCATCTTTTACCGATTAGATCCCTAATTGTCATACTCTCTATAAGACAATATAGTTCTATTTAGATAGTAATATTGAAGATTTATATTGTAAGATATATATATATATATATATATATATATATATATATATATATATATATATATATAAAATGTGAAAGCACCCTTAATAGGAAAATCTAGGGTTCAAATCCAACACATTCCATATGTGAGTAAGTTTGTAGGAATACAAATCCACTCGTAGTTATATTTGTGATGTTAGTATTCTTTATATTTATTCTTTCTGTATATTGGACTATTAGAATTGTACCAATCTGGATAACTATATCCCCTATATCCATGTTGCATTTTTAGTTGCCATTATATGTACACACATACCTAGTGTTTAAGAATCCATGTTTGAATCATAATCTTATACTAAATTCTTCTTTCTAGTGACCCCAAGATTTACTGAATCTCCACTTAACCCCTGACCCATAAACATATGAATACTAATATGACAAATACTCAAGTATATAGGTCAATTAGGTTAGATAATTATAACACTCATCTATTGAACATGCTTTATAACATTTAAATTGTTGAACGATACAAATTCTATCATCCTACATACATTATATATTGCATGTTTGCTATTGTTAATACATGATGTGACTTGTATGTGCATTCACTGATATGATGTATCTGTATGCATATGGGTTCTAGACTAGTTGATTGAGTCTACTAAAGTGACCAATTTTATACTCCTCAATCATTCATATTCGTATATACTGAATTCCAAGAGAAGAAACTGACCTTTTGCAGCTCTGAATGACCAGTATGTGGATGAACTTCTACGAATCTCTGTGAACCAGGCTGCTAGGCTATTGTTGATTTGTTGGATGTTGGTTAGGTGTCGGTTGGAATAAATACTTGTGTGCAGGTGTGAGGAGACCATGGGTTCATGGAGGAATTTGAGAGATTGATGGAGTGATGAGGCCACAGCTAATGAGGTCATAGTCTTCAATTACAGGTTGTAGGTGATGCAGAAGGAGGAGAAGATGATGGTGGTGATGGTAGATATTGCGGCAGGTGACGTTGGAGGAAATGGAGAAGAGGAGAGGAAGATGAATGTAGGTAGAAAGAGGATGTCAGCATCTCTCTTGGAGGTTTTAGTCGATGAGGGCATGGCAACAATAGCTTTGTGCTGCGTTGCAGCTTGACGACAATCTTGGTGCAGCATGTTGTGGTGATGTTGCCCTTGTAGGTCGTTGCTTGCTCTCTGGCTTGCTGCAGGGACCGCCAGTGCCAGTATGAGGAGTGGCAGGGGATTAATAGTGAAGATAGACATGGCTGTGTGACTTCATGTGGTGTCTTGGTAATGACTCAACCATGGTTTGAAAAGTTTCGCTGCCGCCAAGAACCTGGGAGCAAGGTGAGAGGGAAGAATTAGGGTCAGTGATGGCAGCAGTCACACCGAGTAGTGGAGGTGGATGGCGAGACTCGCAAACCGGGCGATGTCGTGCCTACATTCAGGATTGAGAACTGGCGGGGTATATGGGTGGTGATCTCGTTCCTGGAAGCAACCTACAGGCTTCCAAGGTGGAGAACTCTTGTGGCCATGGGTGGCAGTGCAAGGAGGGGGAAGGAGGAATGGCGGTATGGAGGCATCGATGTGCGGTTGTGCTTATGTGTTGATGCCACAACAGGCTGTTGAAATGGTCGTCGATCGTCTATCCAGCCATGGCGGCTGTGTGGAAGCCGACTAGGCTTCTGGGTGCTATTATGGGAGAGAGGGAAGGATGAGGCAAGGATGAAAGCAAATAGGAAGGAAGAATAGAGCCGCCAAAGTAAGAGAAGGGAAGCGGAAGACTAGTTCTACTGCAAAACAAATGTGAGAATGAGGGAGAGAAGACAGAAGCGGAGGAGAGAACTTCGGTCGTTTGTTACTGATATGACGCAGTCACAGTGGGGAAGAGAAATAGTAACACAGGAAGGGAGTCCTGTTACATGATTAATGAAATATAACCTTGTTCTATCTATAGTTGTTAAATGCATTAATATAAATTAAAATCTTATAATTCAATCAACTAAATGGTAGTGTAAACAATGTCCTATTTATAAGAAATTTGGTATATAGGATAACTATGATGAGGGGAGTCTAGATTAATCATCATTTTTCCCTTTGGAAGACGTTCCATAGTAGATTACATTATTTTATATTATGCATATTTAATGTATTTACTCATCTTAACATTATGTTATGTATCAATTTGATTCCTTTCATCTTATACCCTAGGTATATTTTAGGGTGTTAAATTAGAGTCAAACATGATATTTGGTATATGTGTTCCTTGAGTCTTGTTATTGAGCGTATTATGATTATTTTACCTTGCATGCCAAATACTAAGCGTATTTATATATCCATAACACCAATTATTCTTAATTAGCTTTGTATTGTCAGAAATATACGATATGTTAACATAATGGAATAGGACCTTAAAGTAAGAGAGATTTAATACATACATCTGTATTCGAGTATGTTACAACACTCCACCCCTTAAAAAGGGATTTCGTCCTCGAAATCCATCCACTTTTGGTATGTTGAGTTATAAACTTAACCAAGTCATACATTTCTAGTATACTTAATGTAGGGGGTCATATCATATTATTCATGTCACACTTATGGTCTACTCTTAAGGTGAAACCATATGTCTCCATATATCATGCATCCACTAATCTAATTATGTTAGATGTTGGGCTAGAAAACTTACAACAAAACCTTGGATTTGTTAACCAGTTTGTATCTATTAGGGCTAACTGCAGTGTTATCATAGTTTCTCCATTCTTTGATCATGGTCCACATCATTTCCCTTATCATCATTATCATCGTCATTATCATCAACATCTCATCATCATCAAAAACAACAACATCATCATCTACTCATCATCAACGTCGTCGTCGTCATCATCATCATCACCTAGAAGGGTGAACCTAGGTCTTACATATCCAAAGCTTCTTTGTACTCTTTACACCACACTTAATCCTAGGGTACTGGGTCGATCATTACAGTAAAAAGCTTCTTCATTGAAGGATTTCTCTACAATCAAACTTTCTTACGGCGGTGACTTGGTTCGAAAACTATCAATAAAATCAAATTTTTTTTCTTTTGTATATATAAATTAATATGGAAAATAAGTTTGACGAGGAAAATCTTGCGACGAAAAATCCAAAATTGGCGCCAAAAATCGACCCGAGAACCAAGTCAACCACTTTCCAATATGCTACACACTTGGTGTTACACTACCATCAATTCATTCTAATAAAAGAGTCTATTCGCTAAAACAAATTAAAGGGCATGCTAACATATCCTAATCCTACGACATAGGAGGTGGGAAATATTTTACTATTACACTTTGTCTACTTCCACCAGACCTATTAGAACACACCATATATTATTCTTCACTTTACCCTTATCATGATCTACACATCTTCATTCCACAAAAGGGTCTAACTCTGTGGACACCTAAAAGGGCATACACCTACATATCCAATACTTAAGCATAAGAAGAGGAAGGGTCTTTTATTATGCACGGTCAACTTCTATTAAACCTTAATAAGATAGGACATTAGAATTCCCCACGTCACCCTTAAATATGATTCAAACTGCCACATCTCGAGACCTAAGGAAGTCATAAGACTATCTAGTGTTATGGGGAGAGAAATAGGGGTTACATATCACTATCTGGTTTACATCCTTAATTCTTCACATATAAAGGTACCCTACATAGTCAAGATACTCATATTAATCACTACACTGAACAAGTATACTATAGGAGATGAGAAGGGTGAATACTATGGAAATCTACCAAACTAATAGCTTTCTACAACTAATTCTCATGTATGGGGCATAACAATCTCAATGAAGATGGTACCCAACTCTTAGATGAATTTAGGTTGAGCTATGTGAACTATACTCCCATAAGGTTGGGAAAAAGAAACTAATGACCACAATTATAACCCCTATGTAGGGAATTTATGTACTCTTTAAAGGGTGTAGGACTAACTAGGGTTCCGAAAAATTGAGTCTCGACCACACATGGTTTGGGGAGTGGAAATCACCAAATTAGATAGGGATTGAAGCCCTATTTGGTTTCCACTACTCAAGATTAGATATGTCAACTATATGTAAGGGTCGCCTATGTACCTAATGAAGGAACAATATAGGATAACTTGAAATAGTCAAGTTGCCGACTGCTTTGGCTCTGATACCATTTTGTAAGGAGTAAAACCTGAAAGGGGATCCACTCAAACGATATAATACAAGAGCCTTGTAATAATAAAGCAGCGGAAACAAAACTATTGTAAAGTTACTTCATAACTCATTAATACAATTGTTCCTCACCATAAAAGGTGATTTTACAAAAGCTTGAACTAAGTACAACTAAAGCCAGTAGCAGAGGGTAACCCAGCCATTCCAAGCCATCCTTAAGTTCGTATCGTGTTAGTGATCTTTTTGAGCTCTTATCTTCCAAAGTACCTAAACCTGGGTGGAAGGGAACATCACCCAGAAACATAGGAAACAACAAAGAGGTCAGCAAAGGCTGAGTATGTACACATAATAAACTTTGGGCATTACATTGGGGTAAAAGTGCAAAAAGAAACGTTCCCACAAGAAGGGGGATATTTGCAATTAGGTATGTTCAGAAAGGAATATAACAAAAGAATGAAGCAAAAGAAATGAGGTATATTAAATTCTTATTAGAAGCATGATAATAAAAGTGTGTCTTGCCATAACAATCATCCACAAATTCATATTAAAACAACAAACATTTGCATGCATAACAATGTAGACTAAATATACCTAAAATAGGGCCATAACACCATAGGATCATGGCCTAAAAGAAATAAGGGTGGAAACACACACCCTGGGCAGAAATGCACGCCCTATATAAGTATGGTTGTACATAAGTACCACTATTCTGGATATTCTAGTCAAACATGTAGCATGCATAAAATAGAGAGGCAAGACTAGCAGTTCACTCAATTCTTCATAAAATGGAAATCATAGCAAGGGGGTCCAAGAGCCCATATGAACAGAGTAATTCACCAGCCACATGAATATAATGAATAAGGAACATGCGATATGAATGTCCAAGTAAATGAATTTCAAGTGGAATTAAAAGTTCAAGATATGCCTCATTAAAAGAAAAGTAGGTTTCAGTCAAATAATGCCCAAATTAAAATAGAGGATGTACATACCTTATATTCGCGACTAACCCTATTTCTAGGGGTGAAATTCACCATCCAAATGTCTCCAAGGTTTGTTGATGAATGAGCTACACAGTAGAATAATATTTATCACTATTTGGCTTGTAATCCAAAGTTGTTCAATTCATGTTATTTAAATTTTCTATATAGGTTTATTGTTCCATTTTTGTTAGCATCACAATTTCTTATATTTTCATCTAGGTCATATTGTGATCAAGGTTACATATCTAGGTATATGATCATCTTGTACCGATTAGATCCCCAATTGTCATACTCTCTATAAGACAATATAGTTCTATTTAGATAGTAATACTGAAGATTTATATTGTAAGATATATATATATATATATATATATATATATATATATATATTAAATGTGAAAGCACCCTTAATATGAAAATCTAGGGTTCAAATCCAACACATTCCATATGTGAGTAAGTTTGTAGGAATACAAATCCACCCATAGTTATATTTGTGATGTTAGTATTCTTTATATTTATTCTTTCTGTATATTGGACTATTAGAATTGTACCAATCTGGATAACTATATCCCCTATATCCATGTTGCATTTTTAGTTGCCATTATATGTATACACATACCTAGTGTTTAAGAATCCATGTTTGAATCATAATCTTATACTAAATTCTTCTTTCTAGTGACCCCAAGATTTACTGAATCTCCACTTAACCCCTGACCCATAAACATATGAATACTAATATGACAAATACTCAAGAATATAGGTCAATTAGGTTAGATAATTATAACACTCATCTATTAAACATGCTTTATAACATTTAAATTGTTGAACGATACAAATTCTATCATCCTACATACATTATATATTGCATGTTTGCTATTGTTAATACATGATGTGACTTGTATGTGCATTCACTGATATGATGTATCTGTATGCATATGGGTTCTAGACTAGTTGATTGAGTCTACTAAAGTGACCAATTTTATACTCCTCAATCATTCATATTCGTATATACTGAATTCCAAGAGAAGAAACTGACATGTTGCAGCTCTGAATGATCAATATGTGGATGAACTTATACGAATCTCTGTGAACCAGGCTGCTAGGCTATTGTTGATTGGCTGGATGTTGGTTAGGTGTCGGTTGGAATAAATACTTGTATGCAGGTGTGAGGAGACCATGGATTCATGGAGGAATTCGAGAGATCGATGGAGTGATGAGGCCACAGCTAATGAGGTCATAGTCTTCAATTACAGATTGTAGGTGATGCGGAAGGAGGAGAAGATGATGGTGGTGATGGTAGATATTGCGGCAGGTGACGTTGGAGGAAATGGAGAAGAGGAGAGGAAGATGAATGTAGGTAGAAAGGGGATGTCAGCATCTCTCTTGGAGGTTTTAGTCGATGAGGGCCTGGAAACAATAGCTCTATGCTGCGTTGCATCTTGACGACAATCTTGGTGCAACAGGTTGTGGTGATGTCGCCCTTGTAGGTCATTGCTTTCTCTCTAGCTTGCTACAGGGACCGCCAGTGCCAGTATGAGGAGTGGCAGGGGATTAATAGTGAAGATAGATATGGCTGCGTGACTTCATGTGGTGTCTTGGTGACGACTCAACCATGGTTGGCAAAGTTTTGCTGCCGCCAAGAACCTGGGAGCAAGGTGAGAGGGAAGAATTAGGGTCAGTGATGGCAGCAATCACACCGAGTAGTGGAGGTGGATGGCGAGACTCGCAAACCGGGCGATGTCGTGCCTACATTCTTGAGAACTGGCGGGGTATCTAAGTGGTGATCTCGTTCCTGGAAGCAACCTACAGGCTGCCAAGGTGGAGAAGTCTTGCGGCCATGGGTGGCAATGCAAGGAGGGGAAGGAGGCATGGCGGTATGGAGGCATCGATGTGTAGCTGTGCTTATGTGTTGATGCCACAGCAGGCTGTTGAAATGGTCGTCGATCGTCTCTCCGGCCATGGTGGCTGTGTGTAAGCCGACTAGGCTTCTAGGCGCTATTGCGGGATAGAGGGAAGGATGAGGCAAGGAGGAAAGCAGAGAGGAAGGAAGAATAGAGCCACCAGAGTAAGAGAAGGGAAGTGGAAGACTAGTTCTACTGCAAAATAGATGCGGGAATGAGGGAGAGAAGACGGAAGCGGAGGAGAGAACTTCGGCCGTTCATTTTTGATATGACGCAGTCATAGCGGGGAAGAGAAACAGTAACACGGGAAGGGAGTCCCGTTACATGGTTAATGAAATATAACCTAGTTCTATCTATAGTTGTTAAATGCATTAATATCAATTAAAATCTTATAATTCAATCAACTAAATGGTAGTGTAAACAATGTCCTAAATTTGGTATATAGGATAACTAGGATAAGGGGAGTCTAGATTAATCATCATTTTTCCCTTTGGAAGATGTTCCATAGTAGATTACATTATTTTTATATTATGCCTATTTAATGTATTTACTCATCTTAACATTATGTTATGTATCAATTTGATTCCTTTCATCTTATACCCTAGGTATATTTTAGGGTGTTAAATTAGAGTCAAGCATGGTATTTGGTATATGTGTTCCTTGAGTCTTGTTATTGAGCGTATTATGATTATTTTATCTTGCATACCAAATACTAAGTGTATTTATATATCCATAACACCAATTATTCTTAATGTGCTTTGTATTGTCAGAAATATACAATATGTTAACATAATGGAATAGGACCTTAGAATAAGAGAGATTTAATACATACGTCTAGATTCGAGTATGTTACATTACAATTCTTGTGAACAATGGAAGCAACATTATTAAGATTACATAGGTTGGTATCACAATGGATGTATCATGATTGCTATGAATGTAATTATCCCATATAATCTTATATGTATTGGACATGACAAGATGATATAAACTCCAATAAGGATCATTGGAAAGTCATTGAAGATATCCATTAGTACTAGAGAAGTGACCAAAGATAAATTGCTAATCAATAAGGATAGCAATAAAAGGAAGATTTGGATGTAAAGAGTTACATTGATGCAAGCTTCCATAATGACCAAGTGATCACAATAAAATATGTTTGATTTTAAGTGGAAAAGGAGATGATTAGTTGGAAAGGTTCTGAACTAATAACCATTAATGATATTTTATAATAGAAGTTGAGTATACTTGTGTTATGAACACAGAGTGATACCATGGATCTAAAGGTTCATGTGATGAAATTGTAGATGTTCCAACCTTTGGTGACACAATAGTGATACTGTGACTACAATGGAGCTAATTTTTAGGCAAGGAATATCAGATACCATATTAAGGTAGTTCTGTCTCATACGAGAAATCATATAATGAAGAGAATAGAAACGTGCAATATCCTGACTATAAGAAAAATGTTGCTAACCCGCAAAATCAACACTAGCGCAGTAGAAGCATGTTGGACATGTTTAGGTCTCTAAGGATGAGATCCGTTGGAGATTGGATCTAAGTGCAAGTAGAATCCTGTTAGTAAGGTATGCATGTATATCCAATCATATGATGATTGACATGGCATAATTACCTAAAAAGATTTGATTAATACATATAAATGCAAGATTCCAATTCATTCTATTTCATTCAGTTATGAGATAATGAAGAAACACTATGAAGGTCTAGTGAATAATATTACTCAATGATGTATGATTCAAGTAACTACCCTTGTGGATGAGATCATATGGATGTTAAGGAGTACATTTACATATTCTCATTATGTCTCTGATCATTTGTCATTATGGAAGGTTGATAGACAACAATAACACATAAGATCAGAGTATTAGTTGCTTGATGACTAAATCTCATTAGTCATGATATGGCCATAAACCAAACACGCATATACATGTTAGGGAACAATGTATCATATAGACCAGCCTTGAGAGTGACACATGGTTGTGGTGTTCATAATCATCTTTCATAGTGAAGGAGGTGATGTGATTCTTAGACATAAAATGACTACACTCGTCACATGTCATTGGGTACAATTTGACATCATCAAACGCAGTCCTGAAACATGGGTCGTTATAATAGTGATGATTGGGTGACTTTAACACATGGGGATAAACTGTGAATGATAGATATGAGATTTTCCCCTCCTACTGGAGTATGATATCCTGGCCACTTGATAAGAAAGACTGAGAAATGCATGCGCATGTACATGTGAATCAATATATGATATCGAGGTCACATTATCTCAGACAATCTGCTCTTGGCTACGGAATTTGGATTGAATGTTGAGAGGATGAACTTCCATGCCTCAAGTTCATCCTAGATATCAGTGAGAAAGGAATTATGCAATCACTACAACACCTTATATAGATTTTAGGTTGAAGTTGTTCTCCAACTTTCCATTCACTTGGGTAGAACTGATGTGTGACTAGGCACCACTCTTTGCTTGTGATGTCATAAGCTAGCTATGGACATTTACTGCCAATGTGATATGGGACATGTAGGGTCACACACATAGGAACTCATCTATAAGAGGAGTTTGATATTGAATGACAATTAGATTGATTACTAAAGTGTTTAGGTGTTCAATTCACACAACATATCAACTGATTGGCTGAATGGTCTGCCAAATGACCATCTCACTGAGTGAGACAGTTGTTTGGGCAGCCAGACGGGCGTATCAATTGTTGAGACGGTTGTTTGGGTTGTCATGCTGATTAGAGTTAGAATAGGTAAGTTCTGCCCTTGAACTAACTAGTTCACTGTGATTTAACCGATTGACTCATCTCAGACTCACCAGACGACCGTCTGGGTGAGTGAGACGGGCATCTCACCTGGGTGATATGGCCTAATTGGGCTGAATGAATATTTTGGATGTTTCCCAAATAGTTCCAATTGTACTTTGCTTGGGGTACAAGCAAATTAATATGTGATATTAATTAGAATCAAAATTGCCAAATTTGTATTCAAATGGGAAACCGCTAAATGGATGTTTGGCAGTACAAGATGACTATCTCGCACACTAGACGACTGTCTAGGTGTGCCAGATGACCGTTTGGTGTCTCGTGGTTGCAAAATTCAAGATCTTCTAGTCCCTTCCACTCCCACACATTCTCATACAGATTGGGAACCTTGACTCTAACCTCACCTATAAAAGGAGGGGTATTGGGGGCTTCGCAAGATACAACACAGACAAATGAGAACCATTTCCTCTGAAAACTATTATCCTCTCTGGTTGTGGTAATTGAGAGAGCCCAAACAAGTCCTACCCGACAGGGAGGGATAGCTATGGGAGAGAAACAACTGGTAATCATTGTTGGTGGGAGAGCATGCTGGTGACTAGTACACCAACAGGAGGGACAACTCATTCATGTTCATTCTTAGTGAAAGACAAGAGTTTTAGTTGGTATGTGTAGACTACTTTAGAGGCAGGAGTCCTTTGGATCCTGCTCAAAGAGCAAAGTCTGCCTGGAGTCTGTGGCAAGACCACCAGAGTCTCTACAGAGGTTGCACAGACAACTGTTCATGGTGAAAACTAGGAGTTGCACATCCACCGTCCAAGAGCAACTAGTCAGCAGTTGCAAAGAAGTGAGTTCTGTCGTTGGACTTTTTCTAGGACTAGGTCTAACTCGCGAAAACCATCCTTCCTATTTTATAGTAGTTGACGTGATCTTGCCCTTATTGGAATACGAATAGATTAAAAAAAATACGTTGCTATACTTTATGCACATATTTATCTACATACCCATCCGAGAGAAAGAGTGTTCTACCATCATAAGGACTTATCAACTTTTGCAAAGAGCTAGACACATTCACTAAGGAGATATACTCTTGCAACAAGTCTTTGGTCTTGAAGGATGTACCCACTCTTCTCTTGGATCTTCAACCTTCTTTTCACCTTCACCAAGGAGATGCTTTTAACATCTTTGCTTTAAGAAAGGAGATTGGGAAAGGAAAGTTCAGAGCTTCACAAAGTGTATAATAGAGCAACTCTCTCACAAGTAACCTATCTCACTTGGATTGATGTAGATCAATAGTAAGATTGAGAGAGAAAGGGGATCTTAGTAGACAAAACCACTCAACTATAGCTAGAAGCAAATAAGGCAAACTTGGAATGAAGTCCAAGGGCCCATATTTATAGTTGGGGTGTCTACTAGCCAGTAGATGCACTTAGAAATGAATTATAGTTGTTTGGGGATGTTGTAGTAGATATATTTTTTAGTTTTAAAACACTGTGATGGTTATAAACACTTTTCTGCACTTCTTCATACAATATTGTCGGTCGAGTTTCCATAAAGGTAATTCAACCAATAGCACTATGCGATAAAACAAATTTGAGTTGTCAGTCAAGTTTATCCTAGATGAAACTCGACTGATGGATTAAGATTGTTTTATGTGTACAGGGTGTCACTCGAGTTGTCACTAGGAAAAACTAGGCCAACACTGGGATTTATCAAGCTCCACACAGCTTGTCGGTCGAGTTGTCTCCAAGACAAACTCGATCGACAAAATAACTTGTGATAAAATTTGATGAATGCTAGTAAAGTGTACAAACATTCATTTTGAGTACATTTTATATTTTTCTCAACTTAGTTACAAGTCACATCATCAATATAAGTGATTTACAAGATTTTTTTAATCGATTTAAGGTCTTTTCCACAAAAGTGCACTTGCTTTGATTTTGACTTGTTTTTCACCAAGCTAGGGTTTGCTTGAATTTATTCTTTTCATGTACATAATACCTGAAATTGATCTCAAATAGACATATTAGATACATATGAATGGAATGGTTAAGTCATCATCAAATATGGACAATGTATAACTGTTAGGTCAACACTAGACTCATCTTCACACAAAATACCTTGGGATGATAAAATATAGGCATAGAATTCCTATGGTACAAGAAAGGTATTAGATGTCCCAACATTGATATGTTCTCAGTGTTCCTAAAGAGATTGGTATGATATATAATAAATTTCATCTAGACCGTGAGTTATCACATTAACATAATAGAATGCACAATAGAAGTTATTGTGAACTTGAAAATCACTTGAAGGTGGTAAAAAAACTCATTTATTTAAAACTTACACAACATGATATTGTTGGTAGTATGCCCTAAGAGCTAGTCATATTATGATCATAATGACACACTTTGTAATTTGTTTGATTATTAAGGAAATTCCAATCATTGTGTTTGCTTCAATATGATATAATGAATAGTTATAATAATGTACTAAGAATGTATGACCCAATGACATGATTTTAGGTTGAGTACCTAAACTTGAGATCATGTGTATGATAAGAGTATCCATCCTTGTATAGGTCCCTAGTCAGATATTATAGCGGATAGTAGGACAATAATAACACATTAAGGCTAGTATCTACGATGACTAATGACTACATATCGTTAGTCATGATATTAGATATCAAGGCAAACACATATTTACTTGTTATGAACAAGTGTACTAGACAAACTCAACTTGAGTATAATACATGGATGCCACAATCACATCTCATGTGACAGTATTGATTGTGGTCCTTAGACCTAAAGTCACTACTATGAGCATATTTTGTTCAGTGTACTTTTACACTACTCAATATAGTTTTGAATAAGGGTTGTCATACAAGTGGTTCTTGGGTAAACTGTGATAGATTTGGATTTTTGTGAGTAATGGATATGAAATTTGTCCCTCCTTTAGGAGTGATATCCCAAACACTTGATGAGTGAGACTATGAAATGCATGGCCATGCTCATGTGAGCCAATATATGATATTGAGCCCATATATATCTCAAATAGTCTATTCTAGATCAAGGAACAATGATTGAACATAAAAGGATGATGTTTCCATGCCTCATATTCAATATGAATATCTAAGACAAAGGGACTATATGTTCACTGCAACACTGGTCACGATACTAGGTTGAAGCTATTTTTCAACTTGTTCAATTACTTGGGTGGCAATAAAGTCTATCTAGATACCAAACATTGTTTGTGAAGTTATAATATGATTACAAAATTCACTACCAACATAATGTGGAGCCTTTAGGGTCACTGACATATGATTTACATGGAATAGGAGTATAATTATGGACATAAGATTAACTAGTTATTAAAAGGTTTAGGTAATCAATTAGATAATTGGTGTACCTTTTGAAAGCCCAATCGATTGATTGAAGGGTCCAATATATTGACCAGGAAGAGATCCACCCAATTATTTATTTGGCTAGCCTAATTGCCTTACTAGACAAGATCAACCAATTGGTCGACTGGCTAGTCTAGTTGCTTGACTAGACTGGATCAACAGATCAACCATTTGGATCCACAACATTCTGACCTACTGACTAGGAATCCTCGACATGCTACTGTAAAGCAGCCTTACCCAACACAATCACCCGATTAGACTAGGCCAATCATTCGGCTGGTTGTCCATGAGCAAATCGCTAAAAATAGCCGTTGCCTTTTGGTTTCCCATGGTTTATTTGTAACCCTACTACCCTGCCTCTCCTATATAAAGGTTCATGATATCCAATTTTTTTATACACATTTGGACCAAGGAACTCCAGCCCATTACCCATTAGGAGAGAGAGGAGAGATTATGTAGTGCTAGGATGTTGTCAACAGAAAGGCTGCTCCTTACACCCAAATGTAGGAGTGTGATGTGGAGTTATCATGATCCACATCGATGTTATATAGGCATAGATGCTTTAGTGACTATTTTTGGAGAACATCATTGACATATTCTTATATCTTCTATTTTTTGTGCACATTGTCCGTGGATCTACTCTATGTAAGAGGTATATCTTACATTCCTTTCTTCTTAATATATTGTTATTGACTATATCTGGTCGTAGGAAACATGGATTATCATATAATTATATTATTGATTCCACTGTATCTATCACCTCCAAAACTCCTATAATAGTACCAAAGCCACATCAATCTAAAATATATTAGGGTCTATAATCAATATGATTGGATTTGACTTTATGTCATTTTTGTCATTACATATGTTGTGAACGATAAAAGGCTAATGTGCATATCTCATTAATTTCACATATATTGCAATGAAAAATTTTGATTTGTGGGATAGGATCGACTATGCAAATATGTTATTTTCCTAGTGCGTGTAATTAAAATTGTATATTTTTTCACGGGTGTTGGCCCTATGATCCCATGAGGGGCATCATCCCCTCCATTTTTGTCCACTAGTTGGGTAGTGAGATCCATGTGTGGAGATTCTATTCCTATGTACTATGTCTAGTCTATGTGAATGCTAAAGATTTATTCATGGGGATTGTCCCACATAGAAAAAGATACAATCTTTGATATATATAAGTTATGGTATATCCATAAATTAAACATGTCACCAGCGGAATATGTTTTTCTTGGTGTATGAGTGCATGATTCTGGTCAAAGATCCCTTTTTGTATGCATAATGTGGATGTGAATTAAGCATTTTTTGGTTGACATGTATTCAACTTGTATGTAGAGCCTCATCTTTTACTCTACATGTAAAGGTTTCTAATTCTTCTTACTCCCCTTGAATGTAACTTGAGGTTTTTACATACATTAATGTATTAGATAGGAATAAGATAAGTATTGGAGGACTTGGCAGGACAAGGCATATGTGGCAATCCGAGGAGCATCCATGGATCCATTGTTGTGATGGAACACAAATGCAGGTTCACAAGTTGATGGTGCAAATGATGTAAGACCCCTGACCTTGCTTTTTGGTTGATCTTGCTTACTTAGCATAATTAGATGATTAAAACCTTAACCTAACATATGATGTGCTTTGATATCATGTGACATGCTTATATTTTATGTTTGGGTTAGTTTTTATGTTGTTTGTGCTAATTTTTGCATATATGTGCTTGTTTTGGACCAGTTTGCAATTTACCCATATTTAGGGTTTTTCTTGCAATTTGTCACATGCTTGTTGATCCTTATATGTTTTAAAATCATGTTTAAAAGAGTGGTTCCTTTTATCACCTTGTTATACCTTGGCTTGATGTGGTGACATCATGTGTTGAGATTACGGTTTGCTTGGATGCTTTAGTTATGGTTGACCTTGATGTATGTTTGACCGGTGAGCTTGTATTTTGGTGGTCACCAAGAATCTTGTTATCCATGATTCTTGGTGGTCGATGATGTCAGATCTGTGCCCCTAGTTTTGGTGGTCGATGGGCCCTTGAACCCTTTTTGGTCGCCAAGAAACCCTAGGGTTTGGTTCAAGAGATTGTTTGTGTCACAACTTGTCGACAAAAAAAAACGTTACTGATTAAGAGGAATTAAACATTAGCAGCGGATTACTGAAAATCACTAAAAATTAAAACCATTTACAAAGAGATCCATTTCAGGAAACTATGATAACAAGAACCAAAGTAATATATACATTTTGGTCCACAAAGTACATACCATGTACCTTCTCTTCTTGAGGATTACATACAACAACCGCTCTGTTAAATCTACACATAAGAAACATAAACCTTGATGCATTCAATACCAAAATCTCAGATCGATCATAAAAACACTAACTACTAACTCCTAGGACCTGAGAGTACAGAGACGACACATAGGACTCTTATCTACAAGACATGACAGTTAGTATCTCCACCTGAGTTGTCACTATTGTCCCTGATGCTGATGTCCTTCCCCTGTTGTAGGGTTTCTACCTCCTCGTCCTTGTCCACCTAAAAATGTTGGATCACAGTTGGTGAGACAATTGAAATTGTCCCAATGAGAGATATAACTCTCCACCAGAAACATTAATATTGCAGATAGACAATAATAAACTGAATAGAGGAATTTCTATTGAACAACAGGATTTAATCATTATTAAGCAGAATGCAGCAATATCATCTCTTAAAGCATTACATCTATAAGTGATAAAGCAGTAAAGCATCTATCCATTTAAATAAGGAATATGAAGAACATGTATAATATTTATCCACTTTAGGATACAATAAGAAATGTAACATCAACCAATAATTTCCATAATTCGTCCTTAAGAAGATATGCTACATGGCTGATTACATTTTATAACCATTCTTATGCCCTGAGGAAGTGAGCCGTACCACTCAAATCCAACGTTCGGTTGTGAAACCCAAAACCGGTGCCATAGAAGATCAAAGGAAGAGTCGGACTCCTCGATCTCATCCATCTCGGTCACTGCGAGACCATAAGTAGGACCACAATCTCTTGCTTAAGTGACCTCAGTCATAGGGTTAGCTCCCATGGGCTACCCATTCTCTAGCCCACCTTGGTACAAGTCCCGACGCTAGTAAATCTGAGCCACGGGCTAGTTCACCGTGCTCTCTGAGCCATGAACGCATTCATGCTCTATCACACTGAGCCATGGGCCTATTCACCATGCTCTTATACATATCTAGAGTCTACAACAGATGTTGCACTCTAATCCTCCTATTTTCGACTAGGAGAACCTCATATATTCAACAATATACTCTCCGGATTAACTAGCAGGAGAACCCATTTCACCATCATCAGCTACTAACGATGATGGATCTATGGCTAGGGCTCTACATGATAATATTCCACTTGGTTATTTAAGTACATTACCATATTCTTTTAGCATCAGTCAAGTTTTTAAGAAAGAATTATTATAAAAATTGCTACAAAGAAACAATACTCCTATTAAGTACTTTTCAAAACTTTATAAAACATTGGGATCTCAATCCCTTGTCTCATTACAGGGAATTCACATCCCTCAACAACACCATCATCATGTTTTCTAGATTTGGGTATTCAAACCCTTAGTTCATCAGTGAACATGGTTACCACTATCAGGTAACTATTACCTCCAGGTCATCTGACCAAGGTATTCATGATACTTGTTACACAAGCATCTCGCATAGCTCACCAGGCATATTCAACTTCTTGTCACCTCTCACTAGGCAACAAATATAATAATGGCTCATAAGGCCCATTAACATCATAGCTCATACATGGTTATGCTCATCATCTCATGATACCTGCATGGTTAGTATACTTGATAACAATCATAAAAATTACATATCAACATCATGTAATACAAAGATAACATCACTATTCCCTCATTAGGGTTAGGGTTTCTCATCTTTATCAATTAGGGTTTCACATAATATCTCCCTACATTAGGGTTTCACATCAATTAGAAGTTCTCATACCATCACCCTATATTAGGGTTTCACATAACATTACCCTACATTAGGGTTTTACATAACATCACCGTATATTAGGGTTAGGGTTCCCCATTCCATTTCAATTAGGATTTCTCAACCCAATATCCAAAATTAGGGTTAGGGTTTCTCATTCTTCTCGATTAGGGTTTTAATTCTCCATTTATTAGGGTTTTATGATTACCCAATTAATCCAAACCCAAAGTCAGTGTTGTTGGGTTTTATGGAGAAAACATGCGCGGCGGAAGCAACAAAATCCACGCAACCCGAAACAAGATCTCGTCGACAACATCATATTTGGAAGGAGTGTTTGCGGGATATACCTTATCGCGAAGCAAGTCCGGCGATGTCCCGCTGCATGATGGTGTGCAACGACGCTTGGCTACACATACGGAACCTCTCTCCTGTTCGCTGTCGCAGGAAGATCCGGCGGCGCTCCTTTCGTGTGATGATGTACGTTGCTCGTAACATGCACAAATGGTCATTAATGTCCTCCGAACGCAGGCGTCTCAGTGTATGTGTCTCTACTTCATCCACGCGGATAGACTGGAACTCCACGTCACGCTTCCTAAGCTGGCGGGAAGGAGTCGTGGTTGTGCGGCGCGTTGCTCTCCTTTCTCTCCTAAGGACGGTGACGACTAGGGTTTATGTATGTGAGCGTAAATCGAAAAGCCTCTCTCAATATCTTATATATATATCGACCGTCAATCCTCCTTTATATGGATAAGAAGGGAAGTAGGGTTTCCTAAACCCATCGGTAAACAGAAACATTGTGTTAATTAAATGCTCGTGTATTAATTAGAATATTCTGGAATTCATTAATTAACCAAATAATCGCATTATTTGATTATAAATATCGGACTCCATTCAATCGCTTGGGATGGATCTATGGGCATATATACTAAGAGACTCCCAGTTGCACTTAGAGCCACTCACTCCAATATTATTCTAATCGATTACATAAACATTTTAGTAATCAATGTGATTCGGAGCAATTCCAATCAAATCCACAATTATACTCCTATTCCAACACATCCTATGTGTGTGACCCGGTAGGCTCCAAGTTACGTTGGCAGTGATATCCATAATCATATTATGATTTCACAAGCAATGATTGGTATCTAGCAAGACTTCATTGCCACCCAAGTAATTGGAGAAGTTGGAGAACAACTTAACCTATCATTCATGACTGGTGTTACAGTGATTGTATAGTTCCTTTGTCGCTGATATCCAGATTGAACTCAAGTCATGGAATTGTTATCCTCTTCAACATTCAATCGATGTTCCTTGAACTAGAGCAGACTGTCTGAGATATATTTAAGCTCAATATCACATATTGACTCACATCAGCATGGCCATGCATTTCTCAGTCTCGCTTATCAAGTGGCTGGAATATCAAACTCCCATAGGAAGGACAAATTCCATCTACATCACTCACAGCCATCCTCATGTGTCACAGTACACCCAAGCACCATCTTTATGGCAATCCTTATTCAGGACCACGGTGGATGATGTCAAAGTACACCGAACGACATGTGATAAGTGTAGTGACTTCAGGTCTAAGAACCACAATCACCACCATCATTATGAGATGTGACTCTAACTACCAATCATGGTATCCATGTATCACTGTCAAGGTGGGTCTATCTGATACATTGTTCTATAACAAGTATCTATGTATTTGGTTTGATATCTCCATATCATGGATAATGATATTGTTCCATCAACCAACATACATTCTAATCTTATGTGTTATTGATGTCTATGGATATTTCCACAATAACAACCAATTAGGGACAAAATAGGAATACATACTCTTAGCATACATATGATCTCACTGTTCAGGTCATCAACCCGAAGACATATGTCATTGAGTATATTATTCTATAGACATCTATAAGTTTTATGGTCATCTCACAATATAAAACACAAACATATAGATTGGAAACTTGCCTTTATTGATATGATCAACGTAGTATTACAAATTGTTTGCATAGTATTACATTATAATCATCAAATGATAGTCTCTATGGGCATACATACCAACAGATTCCCACTTGCACTTATACCCAATCACTCATGAATCTCAATCCAAGTGATCGAACATGTCTGTCATGTTTCTTCTGTGAAAGTGCTTGTGTGAGTGGGTCAGCTACATTGCTTTCTATAGGTACTCTGTAAATCTTCACATCTCCTAGTTGTACGATCTCTCATATGAGATGGAACCACCATAGAATATGTTTGGAATGTTGGTGCGATCTTGGTTCGATCTTGGTTCTTTATCCTGTACAATTGCTCCATTGTTGTTGCAAAACAACTGAATTGCATCACCAACGCTTCGAACCACTCCAAGTTCAGAAATGAACTTCTTGATCCACACAGCTTCCTTTGCAGCATTAGATGCAGCAATATATTCGGCCTCTGTTGTAGAATCTGCAACCGTCTCTTGCTTGGAACTCTTCCAACTCATAACTCCATTGTTCAGGCAAAACACAAATCTAGATTGCGATCTATAGTCATCTTTGTCAGTTTGGAAGCTAGCATCAGTGTAACCCTTTACCACGAGCTCTTCCTCACCGCCGTATACCAAGAATTGATCCTTAGTCCTTCTCAATTACTTTAGGATGTTCTTTACAGTTGTTCAATGACATTCACCTGGATCTGACTGATACCGGCTCGTTATTCTCAAAGCATACGACACATCAAGATGAGTACATAACATCGTGTACATGATAGATCCAATTGTTGATGCATATGAAATCTTACTCATGCGTTCCTGTTCATCACATGAACTAGGACATTGGGATTTAGAGGTCATAACCCCATGGGACATGGGTAAGTTACCTCTCTTAGAACCCTCAATGCTAAACCTCTTTAGCACCTTGTAAATGTATGTGCTCTGGCTTAGGCCTAGAAGCCTTCTAGTTCTATCTCTATAGATCTTGATCCCTAATATATAGGATGCTTCGCCTAAATCCTTCATAGAGAAGGTCTTCCCTATCCAACCTTTTACTGTCTGAAGAGTAGGGATGTCATTTCCCATCAATAGTATGTCATCCACATACAATATGAGAAATATGATTGTGCTCCCACTAACCCTTTTGTAAACACAAGGTTCATCTTCATTTTGACCAAAGCCAAAATTTTTGACTACTTCATCAAAATATAGATTCCATCTCTGAGATGCTTACTTCAATCCATAGATTGACCTTTATAGATTACAGACTTTATTGGCTTCCTTTGGATCAATAAAACCCTTAGGTTGTGTCATGTACACATCCTCGAGTAAATTCCCATTAAGGAATGTTGTTTTAACATCCATCTGCCAAATCTCATAGTCATGATAAGATGCAATGGCAAGCATGATCCTGATGGATTTAACCATGGCAACTGGTGAGAAGGTCTCGTCATAATCAACACCTTGAATTTGACGGAATCCTTTCACAACCAATCTACCTTTATAGGTTTGTTCATTTCCATCCATGTCAGTCTTCTTCTTGAAGACCCACTTGCACCCTATGGGTTTTACCCCCTCGGGTGGATCCACCAAGGTCCATACCTTATTCGTGTACATGGATCCCATCTCAGATCTCATGGCTTCAAGCCATTTCTCAGATTATGGTCCTTTAGTAGCTTCTAGATAGGAAGTTGGCTCATCTGATATGCCCAATTTGTCACTGTCTTGAGTCACGAGAAATCCAAATCTCTCAGGCTCAAGTCGTGTCCTACTAGACCTACGAGGTTCCTGTGTTATATTTGGAACTTGAAATTCCACAACAACTTATGAGTCTTCATGTTCCTTATGTACCTCCTCAGGTTCTCTGCTTTCTTGTTGGTCTCGAACTTCTTCGAGCTCTACATTCCTCCCACTAATTCCTTTGGAAATAAATTCCTTTCCAAGAAATACAACAGTCCTAGCAACAAACACTTTGTTGTCAGTTGGTGTGTAGAAGTAGTATCCCCGAGTTTCCTTGGGGTATCCAACAAAATAGCATTTTTCCAATTTGGGCCCAAGCTTTTCAGGAAATTGTTTCCTAACATAAGCTTCACATCCCAAAATCTTTAACATAGACAAATTGGGACGATTCCCATTCCATATCTCATATGGTGCCTTTTGAACCGATTTGGAAGGTACACGGTTAAGTGTAAACAATGCAGTTTCAAGAGCATATCCCCAA
The DNA here is from genome assembly GCA_963693085.1 of Alisma plantago-aquatica. Taxonomy (NCBI): domain Eukaryota; kingdom Viridiplantae; phylum Streptophyta; class Magnoliopsida; order Alismatales; family Alismataceae; genus Alisma; species Alisma plantago-aquatica. Next base: position 22,677,484 of record OY856410.1, read on the forward strand.
AATGATATTGGAAGTTTGGATGAACTCACCATTGATCGTACCATGTCTAATAATGTATGATTCCTTCTTTCTGACATGCCATTATGTTGTGGTGTACTAGGTGGAGTCCATTGTGATACAATACCACGGTCTCTCAGAAGGTCCTCAAACACTTATCTTAAGTATTCGCCACCTCGATCTAAACGGAGTGCTTTAATACTCTTACCAAGTTGCTTCTCTACTTCATTCATGAAAGTCTTGAACATTTCAAGAGTTTCTGACTTGTGTTTCATAAGATATACATAGCCATACCTACTGAGATCATCAGTGAAGGTAATGAAGTATTGATAGCCTCCTCTAGCATTTGATCTAAAAGGTCTACATACATCAGTATGTATGAGCCCTAGCAGATCACTAGCTCTCTCACTATGTCCAGTGAAAGGAGTCTTGGTCATCTTCCCTAATAAACATGCCTCACATGTCTCCAATGATTCAAAATCAAAAGATTCTAGATAACCATCATTATGGAGTCTAGATATGCGCTTCTCGTTTATGTGCCCAAGACGACAATGCCATAAGAATGTTTTGTTTGAGTTGTCAAGTTTTAACCTTTTAGTATTTACATTGTATATGCTAGTCTCAAGTTCTAACAAGTAGATAACATAAGACATAGGGGCATTTCTATAAAAGATCTCATCTTTAGAAATAGAAATAATTCCATTCTTAATGTGAAATTCAAATCCACTCTTGTCCATACAAGATACAGAAATAATATTTCTATTAATGGCAGGTACATAATAGCAATTCTCTAATTCTATTACAAGGCCCATAGGCAAAGATAAACTAATAACTCCAACTGCGGTGGCAGCAACTCTTACTCCATTAGCGACCCGCAGCTCGACTTGGCCCTTTCATAAAGACTTACTTCTTATCAGATCCTGCATATTAGAACATATGTAAGATCCACATCCGGTATCTAGTACCCATGATGAAGAAGTATTTAAGTTTATCTCAATAACGTATATACCTGAAGTGGAGATATCTATTGTGACAACCCCGGATTTTTGAAAACTTAATCTGATGTGTGATGCCCAAATTGAAACCCTCACCTCGGCGAGAATCCCAATTTAAACATCCCACACAAGGCTAAGAAGAAGAAAATCAGAGGAAGTCATAAGGAAACAATCAGTAGCACATGCACATGAACAATAATAAAACCATACACATGTTCACCATCCAACATATAATTACAACATGAATTGTTACAACATTTGATATTACATATTGAACAGCAAACTATACATATACATGTACTACAACTAAACAACATGATCTTAAGACAATAGGTCACAGCTCGCCACACAACTCTCACTATCCTGGATCTTCAAGAGCATAACCACAACATAAACAAAAGATTACATGCGGTACACGTCAGCACAATATTCAAGAATATTGTACTGAGTAAGCCTACGTGTCTTTTCTATACCTCTCATCATATCTTGGCAATAAGATAAAACTAATACTTGGAAGTAACATAAGAATATAAGGAAAGCGTATACTTGCACAAAGATATTCATTAACAAAAGAGAACACATATTTTAAGCACATTTTCCATTATATATCCATGCATTTGCCACCTGAGGGAATAATGCATCATCTCTGCTACCAAAGAGAATGAGATGTAAGGCCTTATGATCTACTACCAAAGAGTTCGATCATTGTACAATGTGATCTGCTACCAAAGAGAATGATCACTTTCCAGCACTATGCTACCAAAGAGAATTAGTGCTTTCATATAATGGAACAAATAAATTATGTTTCATGTGTTCATAGCAATAAGTATGGAAAATCATGCAACATATCATACAAGAACAATCATTTCATCCAATATCATATGCCAAGTATTTTACTACACATATAACACAAGCATATCGTATAATAAGCCAAGTAAGAGGTAATGGCGTACCTTGATCAAGAGATAAACTTAAATCATATATTCCTCATGTCATCTATATCTTGGTCAACCCCTGATTAAGACAAGATCATATACTATCATTAGGTTCTCATCATCTTACATATCATCTTAACCCTAGTCGTGTTCATAGGGTTTTACTTATCTCGTTAGGATATTCTCATGATTACTTGTATTCTTGTCTTATATTTATCTTACTGATGTCATATTCTATACTAAGGTTTTAAATACTGATATGAGATTACTCTGTAAATTTTCATCAATTATTGTGCATGTATGTATTTACTACATTTAACTTAGGGTTATTAGCCCTAATTAGCCACATAAGCGAATTACATGATTTTGTACATCAACATGACCATATCTGACATAATATGGATTCTATACATAATTATGGACTTACATACATATTCTCATAACTTTGGGTCTTCGTTAATTATTTATTAGATATGAAAAGACCATTTTACATCTCACATGATATCACTGATATTAGTGCATAAAAAGCCTGATATTACACTTTTATATTATTCTACACATTTTTCTGAGAATTTTTGTACCTTATTTATAGTTTTCTGATAAGCAGGCTATTTATTGCGAATTATAGAAGATCTGAACAATTACTAAGATTTTACCTTTTCGGACCACTCAGACATCGACATGTGGCACTAAGAGCTGGCGCAGCTCCTGCCTTGGGTCATACGATTTAGGGTTTATCCTAGCGGTTCGCCCGCTCTCCTCTCTTTCTTTCTTTCTCATCTTGACGCCCTACTATTCTGTGCACGAGCCGCCTGGAAAACGACCGCCTCCGCAAAGCAAGGCAGCGACCGACCTCTATTCCTCACGATCTACACAAAGTGCCCAGTGCGAGAACTCTGTTCTCCACATAGCGCCACCGCCTGGCCTAGCTTGGGTGAGCAATCACGGAGAGCTTCCTGATCGCAACTCAAGGGCCATGGCCGCCGCCTGAACTAGCTCCGCCGAGGAAAAATAGAGAACGTGCTCCACTTCGTGAGTGGCGCTGCATCTCCAAACTCCGATGATAGGTCGACTACTTCCAGATCTTCTCACTCACCTCTAGTTTCGCGCATCTGTAGTGCTGCACCTGCGTCTCCTCCTCTATAACTACACTGACGCACCACCTCTCTGCTCGACATCTTCGTGTGTCCGTGCTTGGAACCATCGTCGATCCTAGCTCTGGTGTGCGGTCAGCTACCAAAACCTTTGGCGCATACAGACAAACCTACACATGTGGTGGTTGACGGCGTGAGCCAAAACTCCGGCGAGGCTAGCGGCAGCTGATCTCCTCCGAACTCCCTTTCCTCTATGTTCTCACGCATCACAGCCGATGCCCGCCGTTAAGCTTGCGTCCGTGGGGTGTCTTCTATGTTAGCACCTCCACTGGATCGGAACACAGGCAAGAGTTCTGCCATGGCATCCTTTCAGGTCTATCATTCTCAACAAAACGCCCACCCGTGCTGCCACTGAGCACTCTCCACTTTCACGTTCTCACAGTCACGCTCAAGGCCTGACGCCTGGTGGTCGCCTTTCCGATCCAGGCCACCGCCAGATCCTGATGCCGGTGTGCATCGTCCGTTCTAGCATGCGTGGGTGCCGCTTCCATGTCCATGGAACTCCGTCTAGGTTGGCTCGCCGCCATGGGTTGCTAGTGGAGGTTCCTCCTCCTGTTCTCCCCTACGATTCCACCTCTCTTATCCTACGCCACCTAAAGTTTGCGGTGGAGATATGAGGGAGACCGAGCACTCAAACTCATTGAACCTAGATTCATATTATACAGTTGAGGGTGTCATAGAGTCTTTGCACTGTCAAAAGTAACTGCCCCCAGCCTCTCACTCCAATCATACAATCGCAGATCGTGGATGAACGTGATCTTTTACCTTGGCTGAACTTCCTACTCCATCGTCATGGATCATATTACCAAAAAGCTAATCCGTGGCACTCCTCAAATGATAGGGAAGGTGCAAAACATAACCGTGACACATTTAATTAATTATGCTCCCACTATTTTATTCAAATTGATAGCCCTCACTATCAACTCGGAAGATTGCAATGCACAACCTTCTAGTGAGACAAGACCCAAAATAATTGGTACAATGCCCAGCCAACGCCGCCGTCAAAGACCAAAAACTAAAGTAGGCAACTTTTGCCAATTGTATCATATGCAACTCTTGGATAGATGATCATGCACAAATCCTTGTCATGATGCATCTTTGTGCCTCTAGGTACTTGATCCTATCAAGGTTCCCTAGTTAAGTCCAACCCATAAGCCAACACGATGAGTGTGCACCCTGCGGAGGCAGACCCACACACCCACCATCACACTTCCATGAGATAAACACTGTACCACGCGGAGGCGTGCCCATACATAGTCGATCAAACTTTTCATGTGTGTTGCTTTATTGAAGGAAACTAAAACTTAATATTATTAATTGAGGTTTTTTTTAATACATATACATATCCAAACACCACATACTTATTGTACGTATCATATACTACTATATCCACAACCACAAACGATAAACATGAAATCACAAACACAAATACATCAGTTATGGCCATACAATTGTAATCCTTTAGAGCAACAAAGGATTACAGTCCACCTATGGTCTTATGCATCTCATGAAACACCTTTGAATCAACCTGTAAGCATGTAATGATCAACATTACAATGAACAACTTCATGAATGCTTCGTGAGGTTGGAACTTCAAGTTGCTTCTTAGAATTGGATCTTCTTGTTACTTCTCCATGGACACTCCTTGGAGTTGGATCTTCAGGTTGCTTCTTGGAATTAGATCTTCACGGTGCTTCTCCATGGACACTCTTTGGAGTTGGATCTTCAAGTGGCCTCCTTACATCAAGTTTACAAAGACTAAAACTAATCCTATCTCTATTACATCATATGAGTACAAATATAAAGGGATAGAATTAATTACACTTTGAAATAAGAGATGAGGCTCGGTATGCAAGCCTAATACTTTATACAAAGGATCCATATGCCACCATTATACATCCATAGCATTCACAAACAAACATATCCACAAGATCGACATCCACATTCATTCACAACATTCACAAAAGGGGATACTAAGCCATAATCGTGCATGCATTCACCACATAAAACATATTTTAAAGGCGACGTGTATGCTATCATAGGTATATCTACATATATGTGTATACATATTAAAATTGTAGTACTTTTAATGCGGGACATTCCCCTTTAAATAAATTTTTGACTCCCATGCAGTTAGTGTTGTTGGGTTTTGACACGCGTAAACCGTACGTGCAAACACAAGTGTACGTATCAATGTAATATAGGCCTTGTGACGCCCGAGTCGAACTCAGGGAAACGTGAATTTTAGTAGACTACTACTAACTGGTTGTGATCAGCTAAACCGATTAAAATAGTTTGAGAGTTGTTGTAAAATAAAAGAAAATAAAATAAAACAAAACAATCGATTAACGGTTTAGTTAAATCAATTCAAATGGAGATCTTTAGGATTGCGGTTTCACCACAGGTTTTCATTGTATGAATTTCCATATAGTTACTCAGGTTCATCTCTCAATCCGGGTAGTGGCCTGTAGTCAGAATTGCCCACTGTCGTGGTACAATTCACTACCTATGTCTAGGTCGGTTCCACCGTCGTAGTAACCTATACCCTAAACTAGGTGCATTAAAATCGACCTCTGGGTTTCCACCATTAATCTTACATTACCTTGTTCAAGGGATTTGTTAATTAGTATGATATTCGTCTCTTTTCAACCGTTAATTCTTCTTTCAAAGTAATTAAGGGCATTAGATTATTATTATGGTGATCAAGCATAATAATATAATTGAGAAAAAAAATTCATACCACAGATTTAAGAGATTAATGATGAATTACTATGATAAAAATGTCATACAATGCTTCCCCGGGCTACTGTCGGTCCTAAAGATAAAGGGGATTAGCCCTGCATGGTTGACAATGGAAAATACATAGGAATAGAGAAGAAAAACATGGAATACATGGAACAAACTCATGTAACCCCTGATACAAAGGTGTTCCTAGAGATCCTCCTCGAGAAACGTGCATTTTGCAGTCTTCTGGCAGCAAAATCGCCCGTCAGAGGTGCCCGGATCGCTCGGTTGACGACGTTCATCTCTTGTCTCCTCTCTCTCTCCCTCCTTCTTGGATGTCGTGCAACACAATATGAGATCCTCTTAGGGTCGACCGTGCTCTTCTTAGGTCATAGGACCACTTTACGGCTCTGAAAAAGCTCAATCGTTGGATTAAAACGCTCCGTTTTAGTGCTAAAAATTGCCAAATCCCGACGTTGTCGATAGTATCGACCCCTGGTCGATGGTATCGACCATGATACAGGTTTTTCCTTCCAAGATCGCATTTTGGGGTTGCTTTCTGATGAAATGTCGATACTATCGACACCAGGGTCGATAGTATCGACTCTGGACAATGCAAAAGTGCCTGAAAAAGTGCCGAAACATGTGTATAAGTCCGGGGATTATATAAAATCATATAAATATGATAAAGAAGTATAATTTGATGCAAAAAGAGTTTAAAGTCCAACTATAGTGAATTATGCAAATATAATCAAGAAAATGACAAATACATGCATAAAACAGGTATAAAATAAGCCTATAAAAGTGACTCAAAACCCATGCATCAAACTCCCCCAAGCTTAAACCTTGCTCGTCCTTGAGCAACAAAACTTTGGATCTGGTTGAGATAAGTCAGCAATAGGACATAAATACATGAAATGAATCTACATCATCCCCACTTTCTTTCCACAAACCGGCCCTCATTGACCACTGAACACTAACTGCCATCCATGTGACCAAAGACCTATGTAAAAGATGTTCGTCCCCCAATCAATGAAACACTATCAATTAAAGCAGTTAATATGATAAACTCATTTGGTCCATACTTGATGCATCTTGTGATCTCCTATCTACGTTGCTCATTTCCTAACTACCATCTAAATGGAAGCAGATCTGCTGATATTAATGATTGAGGAGAATATCATGGGTGGCCTACCGATTAGAGAAACGTGTGGATTGGATAGGTGGTTGTGGAAGAGATGGAAACACATAACAATCAATCATGCAATACAAAAATTAATGACCTATCATGATGCAAAATGCAAGTGAAAATGTCCTAATGCTACATTTTAGTGGAATGATGCATGCACTATCATTCCGTCTCAAGGTGAGATGGAATATCTAAGAAAATTACACCATGTGCTTATTCTTCTTAGTTCTCAGGTGAGAACATGTTCCTTTCTCCCTCTTCTTCTTTATTACTTCTCAATTTTTTTTTTCTTCTTTTTTTTCAATTTTTTTTCAAGCCCTTATTTTCATAGATGACAATGAATTATTTGTCAGGCTCACTTCTTGTTACATAAATTATACATTTGAAGCATTCAGAAGATATGGAACAAGTTCACCACCTTTAGTGTTTCAGAAGACATAAGATGCATGATGTACTATATGCACAAAAGATGTGAATGCAGCTATAAAATGATAGTTATGCAATTAAATGACACACACCTAAGGATAATGTGCATGTATAACTACTCTATCTTTTTTTATTCATTTTCATACAAAAAAATATATGAAAATATCTGTAATGCAAGACCTATCTACATGAGATGTAATTAAAAAGTGAAAGACAGTAATGTGCTCCCATTTCTTATGGTGGAGTGTGAATGAAATTGCGGTGGATCAGATCACAAGACTAATTGACAGAACCTTCCGAAAATATCATATGTCCCTCTCTAAAGACCTGTGTACAAGGTAACTGAAGGATTTCTCTCTTAAACTTTAGTCTAAGGTCATGTTAGCATTTGGTCGGTTTGGGCTTAAACATCCTTGTCAATCACTTTTCCTTGGACAATAAAGATGGTCATTCGTGTCCCCATGTCCTGAAGCTGACTCACCCAAGCACTTCCTCAGTTATGCAACTCAATTATTAACAATAATAAGCTCAAAAAGTTCTCAAATTGCTCATTTTTTATGTGCACACAACCCAAGAGTAAAACTCCCAATTGAAACCATGCATTTATTGCTCCACATATTACACTAGATAGATGTGGATCCTACAAAAGCAGTAAACCTAGAAATAAAAACAACTAATATCTCAAAAGTAAAAGCAACTAGAATAAGTAAGTTAAAACTAAGATAGAGGGTTGTTCCAACACCCCCCTAAGATTGAATATGACAATGGCCTCATAGTCAACATTCTCACTTAAGAGGTGGAACAACAATACTGTTCGCTTTGAAGTGTGGTGAAGAAGGATGGTTAGATGCTCAAGTGGACCAAGTGATGCTTGCTATCTCCCTCCTTTGTGTGGCCTATTTTTGTGTCTTAGTGGTCCTAAGATGTGACTTGCTTCACCCATCTTTCCTCTACAAAAAATGGTTCGAAAAAATCTCGTTTCGATACCTTTTACGGCCTATTTTATGTAGCTATCCTGCAGGTGTCGATACTATCGACACAAGGTCGATGGTATCGACCCAGACTCAGAGATTTTGTTGAATCGACACATCTAAAAGCCTGGGAACTCAAAAGTGTCGATACTATCGACCCTAGGTTCGATGGTATCGACTTTACTGTCACCAATTTTACTATAAATCTTCAGGAATCTCGATACTATCGACACTAAGGTCGATGGTATCGACTTTTCTTCAGTGTTTACTGATCCAAACTCGATACTATCGACATGGGTGTCGATAGTATCGACCTTAACATTCTGCACACTTTAAAACACGAGTTAGGGTACCATATTTACAAAAATTATCAAAACCTAAGCAAAAAATAAGTACATAAACATAAAAGAACATAACCAAACATAAAAATGAACTGAAAGTTGGGTTGCCTCCCAACAAGCGCCCTTGTTTAATGTCCTAGGCTTGACATAAAGATACCTTTAACCTGGGTTGTCAAGAGATGTCTCCAATGAGTCATGTGGTAATTTGAATTTAACTCTATCATCACCAATCCCAAGTGTCAAGTAACCTCGCCCAATGGAAGCGATTACATCAGCCGTAGCTTGGAACGACCTTCCCAATAGCATCTCACCTCCTTCCAACTCATGCATGTCCATGACCACAAAGTCAATAGGGAAGATGAATTTGTCGACCTTGACTAGCACATCCTTGCATATACCTTGTGGCTTCACAATGGATCCATCCGCCAACTCAATAGTCATGGCAGATTTCTTTAGTGTCTTCAATCCAAGCTTTTGAAACGTGGACAGTGGCATAAGATTAATGTTGGGCCCTGAGTCACACTGTGCTTGTGGAAAATGTTGGCCGCCTATGGAACATGGGATGTAGAAACATCCTCGATCTTTCCTCTTCCTTGGTAGCCGTCCTTGGATTATAGAACTCATTTTTTCATCAATAACACAAATGTCAGTGTCTTTTATCCGCCTTTTCTTGGTTATTATGTCCTTGATAAACCTTCCATATGCTGGAATATGTTCTATCATTTCCACTAAAGGAATATTAATATGGAGCTTCCTAAACATCTCCAAGAATTTCTTGTAGTGCCTATGCTCTTTATTCGGCCTCAGACTATCCGGGAAAGGCACATTTGGGTCCTTTGCTTGCTTGTGTGGTGGCACATATGGAACTTTAGGGGTCTCCTCCCCTAAGCTTGCTTCAACGCCACCTTCTAGGATAGGATTTGACACATCATCTGTGGATGGCATGACTTGTGGCTGCTCCCCTCTCTCAGTGACTGTAGCTTCACCATGACGCATGGCCTTCACCTGCTCATCTTGCCTAGGTGCGGGCGCGGCCGCGATGTGCTCTTGGTGGATTTTTTTGAATGGACAACATCCACCCAGTAGTCCATAATGACTGCGAGGATACGGTATTCTTGGTGTAGCCTCCGTATCAAAAATCACTTTGCTTTTGTCCTGGACCTCCACCACCGGGGGCTCTGCCTCAGAATCACAAATATATATTTCACTTGATGATGTGCTTGAGCAACTTCTACATTCCCTGCCTGTCTTTGTTGATTGGCATGCTTCATGGCCGCCACTTCATTGGAAATTTGGGTCACGGTCATCTCTAGTGCCCTCATTTGTGCTCCATGACTTTGCAATGTCTGCCCAAATTTATTCAAAATGACGCCCTGAGACTGTAACTGCTTGGCGAATGTACTCATCATCTCTTGATTTTGTTTCACCACCTGGCTAAGCAATTCATTGTTCCTTTCCTCTAGGCTTGGTTGCAGCTTCTGAAAATTTTGTTCCTTCCTCCAATCATAATTGTTATTTCTATATCCCTGTTGATGCATATACTTTTCATGTGCTTCATCATCAGGTCCATTGTCCTCTTTCTCTAGGAGCTTCTTGTCTATAAGATCCAACTTGTCATTAAGCGCTTTGATGGCCCTTGCTTCATGTGTAATGCCAACCTGCTCGGGTGCATCTCTTTCACCCCAAGACTGCTTTTTGGACATGTTCCTTAGAATCTCCCAACACCTTGTGCCTGTGTTGTTCAAAAAGAAACCAGAACCTGCTAAGTCCAAATTTCTCCTATCATGTTCATTTAGGGCGAAGTAGAAAATTTTAGCTTGCTTCTCCTTGTCGAAGTCGTGATGTGGACACTTCCTTAACATGATCTGGAAGCGCTCCCAAGTTTCAGAGTATGTTTCACCGGATCGCTGGCTGAAGTTGTGTATCTTCCTCACTAGATCGTTTATCTTTTCAGGCGAGAAGAACCTCTCAAAGAACACCTCAACCATGTGATCTCAAGATTCAATGTACTCATCATCCAGATTGTGCAGCCATTCCCAAGCATTGCCCGCTAAAGAACTGGGAAAAAGTTTCAGGTAGAGTGTCTCTTACGGGAACCTGTCAATCTTTATCATATCACAATTTTCCACGAACGTGCTGATGTGGGTAACGGGATCCTCATTTTTAAGTCCATGGAAAGTCTACGATTTGACCAACTGAATAAGCCCTGGATCAATCTTGTAACTGGGTATGTTGATAGCTTGTTTCTTGATTGGCCCCTTCTGCGCAGAAGAAGAAGAAGCCTTAATCCTTTCCCAGATCGTCTACTCCTCATTTTCCGCTCCGTCACCCATTATTACTTTACTAGTACCTGGAATTTCAAAAGGCAGTATATGAACCAGTACTAATAATTAAAACAATGAATAAGATTCACAATTCAGTTCAAAAGATGAAAAGAAAAAAAAATTACAGGAATTAAAAGTGGCCTAGTGTGGCCGCTCGCATCACTCGTAGTATTAAAATTCACCGTTTCCCCGGCAACGGCGCCAAAAACTTGACACGCGTAAACCGTGCGTGCAAACGCAAGTGTACGTATCAATCTAATATAGGCCTTGTGAGGCCCGAGTCGAACTCAGGGAAACATGAATTTTAGTAGACTACTACTAACTGGTTGCGATCAGCTAAACCGATTAAAATAGTTTGAGAGTTTTTGTAAAATAAAAGAAAATAAAATAAAACAAAACAATTGATTAAGGGTTTAGTTTAATCAATTCAAATGGAGATCTTTAGGATTGCGGTTTCATCGCAGGTTTTCATTGTATGAATTTCCATATAGTTACTCAGGTTCATCTCTCAATCTGGGTAGTGGCCTGTAGTCAGAATTGCCCACTGTCGTGGTACAATTCACTACCTATGTCTAGGTCAGTTCCACTGTCGTAGTAACTTATACCCTAAACTAGGTGCATTAAAATCGACCTCTGGGTTTCCACCATTAATCTTACATACCTTGTTCAAGGGATTTGTTAATTAGTGTGATATTCGTCTCTTTTCAACCGTGAATTCTTCTTTCAAAGTAATTAAGGGCATTAGATTATTATTATGGTGATCGAGCATAATAATATAATTGAGAAAACGAATTCATACCACAGATTTAAGAGATTAATGATGAATTACTATGATAAAAATGTCATACAATGCTTCCCCCGGCTACTCCCGGTCCTAAAGATAAAGGGGATTAGCCCCGCATAGTTGACAATGGAAAATACATAGGAGTAGAGAAGAAAAACAAGGGAAACATGGAACAAACTCGTGTAACCCCTGATACAAAGGTGTTCTTGGAGATCCTCCTCGAGAAACGTGCATTTTGCAGTCTTCCGGCAGTAAAATCGCCCGTCGGAGGTGCCCAGATCGCTCGGTTGACGACCTTCGTCTCTTGTCTCCTCTCTCTCCCTCCTTCTTGGATGTCATGCAATAAAATATGAGATCCTCTTAGGGTCAGCCGTTCTCTTCTTAGGTCATAGAACCACTTTACGGCTCTGAAAAAGCTCAACTGTCGGATTAAAACGCTCCGTTTTAGTGCTGAAAATTGCCAGATCCCGACGTTGTCGATAGTATCAACCCCAAGTCGATGGTATCGACCATGATACATGTTTTTCCTTCTAAGATCGCATTTTGGGGTTGCTTTCTGATGAAATGTCGATACTATCGACACCAGGGTCGATAGTATCGACTCTGGATAATGCAAAAGTGCCTGAAAAAGTGTCGAAACATGTGTATAAGTCCGGGGATTATATAAAATCATATAAATATGATAAAAGAAGTATAATTTGATGCAAAAAGAGTTTAAAGGCCAACTATAGTGAATTATGCAAATATAATCAAGAAAATGACAAATACATGCATAAAACAGGTATAAAATAAGCCTATAAAAGTGACTCAAACCCCATGCATCAGGTTTTGTGGAGAAAACATGCATGGCGGAAGCAACAAAATCCACGCAACCCGAAACTGGATCTCGTCGACAACAGCGTATTTGGAAGGAGTGTTTGCGGGATATACCTCACCGCAGAGCAAGTCTAGCGATGTCTTGCTTCACGATGGTGTGCAATGACGCTTGTCTACACGGACAGAAATTCTCTCCTATTCGTTTTCGTAGGAAGATCCGGCGGCGCTCCTTTCATGCGATGATGTATGTTACTCGTAACACGCACGAATGGTCATTGATGTCCTCCAAACGCAGGCGTCTCAGCGTCTGTGTCTCTAGTTCATCCACGCGGATGGACTAGAACTCCACGTCGCACTTCCTAAGCTGGTAGGAAGGAGTCATGTTTGTGCGGCGGCGTGCTAGCGGCGCGTTGCTCTCCTTTCTCTCCTAAGGATGGTGACGACTAGGGTTTACGTACGTGAGCGTAAATCGAAAAGCCTCTCTCAATATCTTATATAGATATCGGCTGTCAATCCTTATTTAAATAAGATACAAAGGGAAGTAGGGTTTCCTAAACCCATTGGTAAATAATAACGTTGCGTTAATTAAACACTCGTGGATTAATTATAATATTCTAGAATTCATTAATTAATAGATAATTGCATTAATTGATTAATAAATATCTGACTACATTCAATCACTTGGGATGGCTCTATGGGCATATATACCAACAAGTGCTTCCACATATCTTGGAGCACATAGCATTATTTAAGTATTAAATCATACTTGTCATTATTCCATGTACTAGGAATACACATCACCATCAAACGTTATTCAATTGACTTAACCTTTCACTAAGTGTATACACCTATGCTTATCATAGTGTATTGAATTTATTACTTTCATAGGCATTGAAGGATAATCACTCTAATTATACTAATCATCTAAGTACTTTAGAGGTACTTCCATTGGAATCATACTTGAAACACTCTTCAACCACTTATGGGGCTATTAATACTTCCAAACATTTTAAACTAGTTGAACCTGCAAACGGTTTGGAACCGTTTAGACCTTCAAACGGTTTTAAGGTCACTTGACCTCCAAACGGTCTTGAGGTTACTTGACCTCCAAACAGTCTTGATCCAATTCTTCAAACGGCCTTTGGAACAAACCTCTAAATGTTCTGAAGACCGTTAGACCTTAAACGGTATTGACCTCAACATCCTTAAACGGTCTTGTCCAAAATATTCAATCGATTTTGAAACCGTTCGATCTTATTAGGGTTTGAAATCGTTTGACCCTTAAACGGTTTGAAACTGTTTGATCAAATAAATTTTGAAAATGTTTAACCTCAAACGGTTTGAGACCATTTGGTCCTCAAACAGTTTGAGGCCGATTGGTCCTCGAACGGTTTGAGACCGTTTGGTCACAATCACAACAACTTGAAACCGTTTAACCCCTAAATTAGGGTTTTGTCATCAATTGACCTAGGGTTTTGAAACCAATTGAGTTCTAATTGATTGGTCATCCAAGGTTGAGACCATGTGAACTAAATCATATTGAAACATTTAGACTTTTACACCTTCTTGAAACCATTTAACCCCTAACGGTTTGAAACCGTTTGACCTCTAACGGTTTTGAAAACTGTTTGGTCACCAAACGGTTTGAAACCATTTGACCAACACAATGAAACTATTTGCTTCAAATTTTCTTGAGGTGTATGCTAAGATTATGTCATCATCATCAATCTTCAGACCTCCGAATACTACTATAAAATATATGAAAAATTCATCAATTGATCAAGAAGAAAACAAAAGATCAACATATGATGAGGAATTCAAATCAATAATAACATTGATGGGTTCAAGTTATATAACTCACCTTAAAAGTAGCTTCAAAGCTTCAAGCTTCACGTATCTAATGGTAAAATAAGCTTCTTCAACTATCCAAGGTTCGTTTCCAATTCTTTGAATGTAAAAGATCGCTAAGGTTGAGAATTGGATAGAAGAGAGAAGAAAATCAATATTGAAATCCGATTTCAACCATCAATTCAAGGTTGAATATGATCATGGAGCTTACCTTCATCTTGGGGAACGTTATCCTCCTTATCCTAAGATCCTTGGTCTTCGTCCAAAGCAAAGGAATAAAGTGGTTTGCAAAATAGCCTTTCAAGTAAGGATAAAATCGAGTATATGTAATTGATTTTCTAGGAGAGAGAAAGTAGAAGAAATTTCATCCACTTTCTTACCACATGCCCCCTCCCTTCCTCGCCTTTGAAGCCATCTTTCTTTCTTCCTCAATATCCTCTTATTTATCCTTGAATTAAAAGCAATCACTTAAGAACCTTAATTAATATAATACTATTATCCATTTTAGTGGACATTACTTTTTAATTAACAAATGTGAGTGGATTTCTTCACCTACTTAGGATATTTCAGTGAAACTCAAGGCATTTGGACGTCCTCCTACTATAGGATTTCAACCATAGTCTTTTTATTTGATGAGCACTTCATTTAATATATTTATTTTTGCTACAATATAAATTAGGGTTTCAATTATGCTTAAATCTTGATTATTTTATTGTCAATATTATCTCTCCTTAAAAGTAGTTCAAACAAGACGCCCCTTTCTTTTTATTTTCTATAAATGATACCAAGAAACAATAGGGACACTTTTGAAGTGGTATTTTGCATATACAACCCTAGGTTTTGGGTAAATTGCAAATTACACCAAAGCTTAGCATTTAATACACAAGCATTACTCAAACAAGCTCTTCTTGGGACATAGGCTTTCACAGCCATACCTCAGCATCACTCTCATCCTTATGATGCCATAACACTTGAGGAACATTTATCATGTAACATTTGCAAGGTAATCCCTTATATTGGGTAAATTGCACTTTAGTCCAAAATAAGTAAAATATTATTTCAACATTATTGAAACATGACCAAAATTGAAACATAAGCTCTCCTTTAGTCTTAATTACTTTTCAAAAAATAAGGACAAGAATCTAAATGACTTACTTAAGTAAAACTCCTAGGGTTAAGGCATAACCCAGGTCAGGGATGTTACAATTTGCTATTCTGATCTTCAATGGTTATTCAGTTTTGTGAGTGCCCTGGTCATCAAGATTTCCCATCGGTTGTTGAAGTTTTTTTGACTAAGTCAGTCACCAATTTTTCTTGGTTTTAACACCATAGTTGCATGTGTGTAAGGACCCTGACCTTCGTTTAGGGCTTACCCTATTTGCTTTGCTTAACCCTGGTGCTTTGATGCCTGCTAATCACCTTTAGTGGTGATTAGGGTTTGGTTGTGCTTTGTTGAGAGTTGAAGGTGCTACTTGCAAATAACCCAAGTCTAGGGTTTTGTGGGCAAGTTTTCCACCTTGTGAGGTGTTCCTCTCTCTATTTGCTTCCTCTAGGGTTGAGAGGAAGGCTTGGGCTTGTTGCTTGAGTTCTTTGGGCCTTGTTTGAGCTTGTTTGGGCCTTAGTTGAGCTTGTTTGGGCCTTGCGGTGCCTTGTTTGGGCTTGGTTGAGCCTTGTATTGGCCTAGTAGTGTTTGTGTCGGCCAAGTTGAGTGTGTGTCGCCCATGGAGCAACATGTTGTGTCACCCATGATGCTTGACCTAGCTTTGACCTTGCTTAGTGGACACTTGGTGCACATCATGGACAAGTGTATAAGGCTTGCTAGAGTTGGTGGCTTGAGCTCTAGGACAAGTGTCCCTAGGCAAGTGACACCTTGCCATGTTCCACCTTGTTTTCTCCTCCCTTTCCTTCTATATAGGCAGTTCCTTCCTTAGCTTAAGGTCCCTTTGGTTCCTCTCCATCTTCTGCACGACACAACCCCTCTTCCTTGCTAGTGGTGGCTGACATCCCCTTGAAGAAGAGAGTGGTGGTCGATACACCCTTGGAGGAGCAAGTGGTGGTCAACATTCCTTAAAGCTTGGAGTTCTTCTTCTTCCTTGGAGCTTGGAGCTGAAGGCGGGTTATATAACTTCTAACCCTAACTACACTACTCTCTTTCCATATATGTTTCTTTGTCCATGATCTTGTTTACATGTTAGTAGCTTAGTTCTTACTTTAATAACCTTGTTGGCCGATCCTTGTGATCTAGGGTTTTTGGGTGAGCAATACTCCTTTCTCCCCTTGGTCTAGAGGAGTGAGTTTGAGCTTCTAGTGCCATGAGCAACACCCCTCCTTCTTAGTCGATTGAGGTGAGCTTGTGTCCTAGTTGCTTGAGTAACACTCTCTTCTCACCATGGGCTAGAAGGTGAGCTCGGTTAGTGGTGACTCTTTTCTAGGGTTTCTCCTTGTAACCGTTTGGTGATAGAAGAAGTGCAGGACCCCTCCTTCTTAGTTGATTGAGGTGAGCCTTCTCTTGACCCACTAGAGTTTCGGGTATCCTTGTGAGAGGTTGTAGATGATCTTGAGAGTTAACATCCTTGGTCGAAATGTGCATGGGGAGGTGCTGCCCGACAACCTTCTTGACCAAGATTCCCTTGCACGGCTCATGGGTAGGCGATATACCTTTTGGTTCCTTTGGTGATGGGCGCCACAACCCTGCACGGATGACCCTTGATGCGCGTCGTTGTGCTGTGGCGGGTGAGCGCACTGCCCCTGCACGCCCAGTAGGCTACTCGCCCAGCAGAGCGCGTTATACCCCCTGCACGGCACGCCAATGAAGCACCTTGCCCGGTATACACATTTCGGTTAAGTAGATAGTTTTGTGTTGTGTTGGGCGCGCGAGCAAGTCTTTGGGTGCCCGACATCAGCCCTGCACGCCTGGATGAGGTGCACACCTTTTGATCTTCCCCGGAAGAGCTGCACACCCGGCAGAGTGCTCGCTCGGCAAGAGCACATTTTACCCTTACACGACACACCTTGTATCGCCCAACCGTGTTGCCCGATACTCCTCTGCACGACACAAGTTCCCGACACGCCTGATGCTTGTGCTGCTCGCCCGACATATGTTGCTCGGCACAGTGCGCGGGTGAGTTACCTTCCATGTGTTGCACGCTGCACGCTCGCCCTTGACCCAGTGTTGCGCGTTGCACGTGGGCAGTGTGAGCTGGTTTGCCCGATACAGTTTAGGTGAGAGTGAGCCCTGCCCGGTATAGTTGTAGTGAGTGTTTTAGCACTTCTTGTGAGGGTCTAGTTTGTCATGGAAAGATAATGTGTCAGCTATACTTTTATTAATCTATGGTGACTCGTTGCATGATAATGTTCTTCATGATAAAGCTTGTTCATCAAATCTTAATATGGTTGTACACACGAGTGTGAGCACCTTATTTGTCTTATAATGACCAGAGTAATAAGGAGCATGCATTAGGGTTTTCTAAATGCTATGACTTACACCTGAGATCATGAGATGAGGTATGATTATGAAAAGGATACAACCACTAATGTTATTTTATTTTGAAAATATGCTTAACCCTAAATGTCACCCTGTATTCCTGTTGATTATTGAATAATGATAACCATGCAGGTAATGCATAGCCAAATGAGAGGCTATGAGGAATGATTATTTGTGAACAAGGAGATGACAGGTGTATTATGAATACTGTTCCATGGTGATGATGATGATATAAGCCTTGAGAGGCAGTGGCACTATGTGATGAGGGATTGAGATCCCATGGTATGTGATGATCCTAGAGATGGATCTGGATGATTGGCAAAAGGCCAAGTGATAACATGTGATGTGGGATCCTTGTGATGGATCAGTATGATGAGAATTGTAGTGAAAGCATAATATTGAGTTTATGTTGTTTTATAGCTTGCATGTTATACAACTTGGTTGAATCTTGCAATCCATCTAAAAGATACTAATTAATCACAGTGAAATCTATCATGTAGTTGCCCTGGCCATAGATCCATCATCGTCAAGACTTGGTGATGGTGAAATGCGTTCTCTTGCGGGTTAATCGGGAGCGCATATTTTTGGATATGCGAGGTTTCTCCTAGCCTCAAATAGAGAGGTAAACGAGTGCAGCTGCGGTTGCAGACTCGGATATGTGATGAGCATGGTGAACATGCCCATGGCTCCGGATATGTGATATGATGAGCATGAATGCGTTCATGGCTCAGAGCATGGTGATCAGGAAGGTGGCTCAGTTTTACTAGCGTCGTGACCTGTACCGAGGTGGGCTAGGCAGAGGGTAGCCTGAGGAGCTGACCCTGTGGCTAAAGGCCACTTGAGCATGAGACTGTGGTCCTGCTTGTTTCTCGTGTACTAACCATGAGGGGTGAGGTCGTGGATTTCGGCTCTTCCATTGACCTTGTATGGCACCGGCTATGGGCTTCGCAGCTGAAGGTTGGATTTGAACGGTACGGTTCACTTCCTCATGGCATAATAAAATGTAATCCAGCCGTTTATTACTTACTGCTTAAAGACAAACACGAAACATTGGTTGAGGCCTTGTTTGTGTAGTTACTCTCTTTATATCTTGCAGTTACTTATATGTTCTTCAATGGTATTAGAACTTGGATATTCTGTCTTGTTAATCATGTTTCACATGTAATACTTGGATACATCTGGTAAGCTTAGATAGCTTTATTTCATAGACTGCTCTTGCTATATCTTTTATCAGTTAGTTATCTTATGTATATGTATACCTGAGGTTTTGTAGTTTTGGTGGGGAGTTATGCCTCCCGCTGGGACAATGTTCAATTGTCTCACCTCGCTTGTTTACACCTTTTTAGGTGGTTGAGCTAGACGTGGTGGTGGTCACGGAGATGTGGCCGAGCAGCAAGAAGATCAGTAGAAGGCAAGCGATGGATATGATGATGTCTTGGATGTTTTGTGATAGAGTCTAGAGTCATCCCTGTACTCTCAGGTCCTTGGCGGTGTTTTGGCGTTGTTTCACGACGTACGGTTGTAGATGTTTTGTATATCCTGCTGTTGGACGGATGTGGGCCTCTATGTATATAAACAGGTGATGAACTCATGTTATGGAGATGTATATAACATGTTTTCTTGCAGGATATGTATATAACATGTTTTCTTGCAGGATATGGACTCGAATGTAATTGTTCCTCCGTTTAACAGTTTTCCGCAATCGGTTTTAATTAACCCGTGTTTTTGATAATCTGTGGTTATGGTGATTTCCGCACGTTTTCGCGTAACACCTCACTGTCTGTGTGATAGTGAGATGTGTTGCCACAAGTTTTGGTATCAGAGCTCTAGGTTCACTGAGTCTACAGGGATCTAGCACTAGGTTGTGTCTGTTCTTATGAGTTTTCCAGATTTCCTCACAAACATCTTCTGCCCTCAGCGGAAGAAAAGCCAAGATGTCTGGAAACCATGAAGAACACGCTGCTGAGCACAGCGATGCTACATCTGTTGATGGAGCAGTAGGCCAGGCACATGAAGATCGGGTGCCTGAGGTCCCCCAACCTGACCCAGCCATTCTTGAACATCCTGCCTACCAACAGCTTATGGGGCAGATGATGGCTACGATGAATCTCATGGTTGGGCGATTACCAGTGCCTCCTCCGCGAGCACAGGTTCCCCATGGAGAAGCATCGGGTATTGGGAAGACCTTCAAGCGGCTTCGCCGAGTCGAAGCTTCGGATTATGCTGGAACGGTTGATCCAGCGGATGCAGATCTGTGGCTGACCAGTCTTGAGAAGGCTTTCCGGATCCTCGACATCCCTGAAGCAGACAAAGTAAAGCACATTGTCTACCTTCTGAAAGGTAGTGCTGGTCACTGGTGGACCATCGAGGAAGAGAAGTGGCATGGTGAGGTGATATGTTGGGAGGTGTTCCGACGTGAGTTCGTCACCAGATACTTCCCGAAGACGTCTCTGGCTGAGAAGATCAGTCAGTTTGAGAGTTTGCGGCAAGTAATGATGAATATCACCGAGTATGAAGCCAAGTTTATGGATTTATTGAGGTTTTGTCCTCACATGGCGACGACGGATGAGGAGCGGATCAGACGTTTTGAGAAGGGTCTGAGTGCTGAGCTGACGACACCAGTTTCTGCATTAGAGAACTGGGAGCGGTTTCCTATGTTTGTGGAATCCGTTCGGAGGATCGAACCATCTGTAAGGGAGAAGAGAGAGTCTATGGCCAAGAAGAGACCTTCTCAGTTTCAGGGTCAGAGGTTTGGTGGCTTCAAGAAGCCCAGGTTTTCAGCACCGGCGGTGATGAGAGGTTCTAGTGGACTGTCTCAGTGGTCTCAGAGTAGAGGAAGAGGTTATGTTTCTTCACCATATAAGGCACAAAGTTCAGCTTCTGTGGCAGTGACAGGGCCATCTAGACCACGAGTTGATGCTAGGACATGCTATGCCTGCGGTCAGATAGGGCATGTCAAGTCGAGTTTTCCCTACAAAGATGATGAGGTGACACATCAGTCGAGACCGAATCTTCAAGGGTCGGACCATCAACAGCCCAGTGGTAGCAGAGGACGAGGACGTGGCCAAGCATCTCAAGATGGATCGTCTGCTCAAGGAAGCAGAGGTCGTGGACACCAAGCAACGGCTCAATTCTATGTCATGAGTCAGCCGGAGGCGATAGTCAACCCGCGAGTAGTGACAGGTCAGATGGAGTTATTTCATTCTGATATGTCTTCTTCTTGCCTTATATCTGTTCTGGTTGACCCGGGTGCTACGCACTCTTTTATCGCCTATAGTATGCTTGAGAACTATCGTTTACCTGTTAGTCGTAAGAAGGATAGTTTGTTGTTGGAAACCCCTCTTGTTGGTTCCTCATTGCTTCGAGAAGAGTGTCTGTCTTGTGTCTTGTCTTTCTCGGGACACCGCATTCAAGTGAACCTTATACCACTTGATATGCATGGGTTTGATGTCATCCTTGGGATGGATACCTTAGAGAAGTATAAGGTTGTTCTAGACTGCAGTACCAAGCAGGCAGAGTTTGTCGATGTTAGAGAGAAGTGGATCTTCCAAGGAGATAGGAAGATTCTTATGACATGTCTGGTGTCAGCTATGGTGGTAGATAGGTCGTTACGACAAGGATGTGAGGCGTTCTTAGCTCATGTGGTGGATACCGTTGCGGTTACCAAGGCAAAAGGTCCTAGTCTGGAGGAGGTTCCAGTTGTCCGGAAGTTTGTAGATGTGTTTCCTAAGGAGTTTCCTGGTGTTCCCCCACCCCGAGAGATTGATTTTGATATCAATCTGGTACCAGAAACGCAGCCAGTTGCACATACACCCTATAGAATGGCTCCAGTTGAGATGGCAGAGTTGAAGAAGCAGTTACAAGAGTTGATGGACAAAGGTTTCATCCGACCGAGCACATCGCCTTGGGGTGCTCCCGTGTTGTTTGTCAAGAAGAAGGATGGTTCAATGTGGTTGTGTATAGACTACCGACAGCTGAATAAGGTCACGATCAAGAACAAGTACCCGTTGTCGAGGATAGATGATCTATTTGATCAGTTGCGTGGTGCTACAGTGTTCTTGAAGATCGATCTACGGTCCGGATATCATCAGTTGAGGATCAAGGTGGATGACATACCAAAGTCAGCTTTCAGGACGAGGTATGGTCACTATGAGTTTGTGGTTATGCCGTTTGGGTTAACCAATGCACCTGCTGCTTTCATGGACCTGATGAACAGAGTGTTCCGTCTGTTCTTAGATCAGTTTGTTGTATTCTTTATAGATGACATCCTGATCTATAGTCAGGACAGGCTAGAGCATGAGCAACATCTTCGACGAGCGTTGACTCTTCTTCGCCAACATCAGTTGTATGCGAAGTTCAGTAAGTGTGAGTTCTGGTTGGAAGAGGTGACTTTCTTGGGCCACGTGATATCTGCTGAAGGAGTCAAGGTAGATCCGAAGAAGGTGGAATCCGTTGCAGAATGGGAACAGCCGAAGACACTGACAGAAGTTTGTAGTTTCCTGGGTTTAGCAGGATACTACCGGAGGTATATCAAGGACTTCAGTTCGATAGCTTTACCAATGACAAAGTTGACGAGAAAGGATGTGCCTTTTGTTTGGGATGATCGATGTCAGCAAGCTTTCCAGAGTTTGAAGGAGAAGTTGACTAGTGCTCCAGTGTTGATCTTGCCAGAGCTTGGGAAGGGCTATGTAGTTTTCTGTGATGCTTCCAAGAAGGGCTTAGGTTGTGTGCTGATGCAGGAGGATCATGTGGTTTCTTTTGCTTCGCGACAACTTAAGAAACACGAGGAGAACTATCCGACTCATGACTTTTTATTGGTGGCTGTGGTTCATGCGTTAAAGATTTGGAGACACTATCTTTATGGGGAAGTGTGTCAGATCTTTACGGATCATAAGAATCTGAAGTACATCTTTACGCAGTAAGAGTTGAACATGCGATAGTGACGATGGATGGAGTTGATCAATGACTACGACTGTACTATCGAGTATCATCCTGGTAAGGCGAATGTGGTAGTTGATGCGCTTAGTCGAAAGTCTTCTTTTTCTTCCAAGAAGGCGCAACTGAGTTCTCTGGTATGCCATGAGCGAGATATGCTTGTCTCTTTGCGGAAAATGAACGTGCAGATGGAAGTGTCCTCGTTAGTTGGACTCTTAGCACAGATGCAAGTTAAGCCTACATTGAGACAGCAGATCAAAGATGCACAATAGACAGATAATGAAGTACAGTTGATCAGATCAGAGTTTGGCAGCGAAAAGCGAGATGGGTTTCATGAGTCTGAGGATGGGCTAGTCTGCTATCGTGATAGGATGGTGGTTCCTGATGTTGATGAGCTGAGGAAGTTGGTGCTAGAAGAAGCACACATGTCGATGTATGCTATGCATCCAGGTGTCACCAAGATGTACCATAGTCTGAAGGACTGGTATTGGTGGCCCGGCTTGAAGAAAGATGTAGATGAGTTCGTAGCGAGATGTGCAATCTATCAGCAAGTAAAGGCTGAGCATCAGAATTCGGCAGGTACGTTGCAACCTTTGCTGATACCGCAGTGGAAATGGGATCATATAACCATAGATTTCGTAGTTTGTCTACCCATGACTACTAGGAATCATGATTTCATCTGGGTGGTTGTAGACAGATTGACGAAGTCTGCTCATTTCCTACATGTGAACACAACGTATACAGCTGAGAAACTTGGTCGAGTATATGTAGATGAGATAGTTTGTTTGCATGGTGTGCCAGCGACGATAGTATCTGACAGAGGTCCTCGGTTCATGAGTCGTTTCTGGGAACAGTTGCACAAAGCATTGGGAACGCAGTTGAGGTTCAGTACCGCTTTCCACACACAGACAGATGGACAATCTGAAAGGACTATTCAGATTCTGGAAGATCTCCTTCGAGCTTGTGTTTTGCAGTTCCTAGGCAGTTGGGATGTGCATCTGAGTTTGATGGAGTTTGCTTATAACAACAGTTATCAGCGGAGCATTGACATGGCTCCTTATGAGGCTTTGTATGGGAGGAAGTGCATATCTCCCTTGTGTTGGTATGAATCTGGTGAGTATCAGTTGTTGGGTCCTGAGTTAGTACATCAGACAACAGAAAAGATCAAGGTGTTACAAAAACAGTTGAAAGTGGCACATGACAGGCAGAAGTCTTATGCAGACAATCATCAAAGACCTTTGGAGTTCCAGGTAGGAGACAAAGTATATCTTAAAGTCTCGCCGTGGAAAGGTGTACTGAGGTTTTGCCGGAAGGGTAAGTTGGCACCTAGGTATATGGGGCCTTACCCAGTTATAGCACGTGTGGGAAAGGTAGCTTACAAGATAGAGTTACCTCCCGAACTGCACAGGCTACATCCAGTGTTCCATGTCAATATGCTGAAGAAAAGCCATCCAGATTCAGGAACAGTGATACAACCAGTTGAAGTCGAGCTTGATGATGACGTAACCTACGAGGAAGGTGTTGTGGCGATCCTTGACAGAAGTGTCAAGAAGCTGAAGAAGAAGGACCTGGTTCTTGTGAAGGTTCTTTGGCAGCATCGTGGCATTGAGGAAGCCACGTGGGACCTTGGGGAAGAGATGAGGAGGAAGTATCCCTCACTTTTCTCTTCAAATTTCGGAGATGAAATCCCTTAAAGGGGGTTAGATTGTAAGGACCCTGACCTTCGTTTAGGTCTTACCCTGTTTGCTTTGCTTAACCCTGGTGCTTTGATGCCTGCTAATCACCTTTAGTGGTGATTAGGGTTTGGTTGTGCTTTGTTGAGAGTTGAAGGTGCTACTTCCAAATAACCCAAGTCTAGGGTTTTGTGGGCAAGTTTGCCACCTTGTGAGGTGTTCCTCTCTCTCTTTGCTTCCTCTAGGGTTGACAGGAAGGCTTGGGCTTTTTTCTTGAGTTCTTTGGGCCTTGGTTGAGCTTGTTTGGGCCTTGAGGTGCCTTGTTTGGGCTTGGTTGAGCCTTGTATCGGCCTAGGAGTGTTTGTGTCGGCCAAGTTGAGTGTGTGTCGCCCATGGAGCAACATGTTGTGTCGCCCATGATGCTTGACCTAGTTTTGACCTTGCTTAGTGGACACTTGGTGCACATCTTGGACAAGTGTATAAGGCTTGCTAGAGTTGGTGGCTTGAGCTCTAGGACAAGTGTCCCTAGGCGAGTGACACTTTGCCATGTTCCACCTTGTTTTCTCCTCCCTTTCCTTCTATATAGGTGGTTCCTTCCTTAGCTTAAGGTCCCTTTGGTTCCTCTCCATCTTGTGCATGACACAACCCCTCTTCCTTGCTAGTGGTGGCCGATATCCCCTTGAAGAAGAGAGTGGTGGCTGATACACCCTTGGAGGAGCAAGTGGTGGTCGACATTCCTTAAAGCTTGGAGTTCTTCTTCTTCCTTGGAGCTTGGAGCTTAAGGCGGGTTGCATAACTTCTAACCCTAACTACACTACTATCTTTCCATATATGTTGCTATGTCCATAATCTTGTTTACATGTTAGTAGCTTAGTTCTTGCTTTAATAACCTTGTTGGCCGATCCTTGTGATCTAGGGTTTTTGGGTGAGCAATACTCCTTTCTCCCCTTGGTCTAGAGGAGTGAGTTTGAGCTTCTAGTGCCATGAGCAACACCCCTCCTTCTTAGTCGATTGAGGTGAGCTTGTGTCCTAGTTGCTTGAGCAACACTCTCCTCTCACCATGGGCTAGAAGGTGAGCTCGGTTGGTGGTGACTCTTTTCTAGGGTTTCTCCTTGTAACCGTTTGGTGATAGAAGAAGTGGAAGAACCCTCCTTCTTAGTTGATTGAGGTGAGCCTTCTCTTGACCCACTAGAGTTTCGGGTATCCTTGTGAGAGGTTGTAGATGATCTTGAGAGTTAACATCCTTGGTCGATATGTGCATGAGGAGGTGTTTCCCGACAACCTTCTTGACCTAGATTCCCTTGCACGGCTCATGGGTAGGCAATATACCTTTTGGTTCCTTTGGTGATGGGCGTCACAACCCTGCATGGATGACCCTTGATGCGTGTCGTTGTGCTGTGGCGGGTGAGCGCACTGCCCCTGCACGCCCAGCAGGCTACTCACCCAGCAGAGCGCGTTACACCCCCTACACGGCACGCCAATGAAGCACCTTGCCCGGTATACACAGTTCGGTTAAGTAGTTAGTTCTGTGTTGTGTCGGGCGCGCGAGCAAGTCTTTGGGTGCCCGGCATCAGCCCTGCACACCTGGATGAGGTGTACGCCTTTTGATCTTGCCCAGAAGAGCTGCATGCCCGGCAGAGTGCTCGCCCGACAAGAGCACGTTTTACCCTTGCATGACACACCTTGTATCGCCCAACTGTGTCACCCGGTACTCCTCTGCACGGCACAAGTGCCCGGCACTCCTGATGCTTGTGCTGCTCGCCCGACATATGTTGCCTGACACAGTGCATGGGTGAGTTACCTTCCATGTGTTGCACACTGCACGCTTGCCCTTGACCCAGCGTTGCGCGCTGCACGCGGGTAGTGTGAGCTGATTTGCCCGATATAGTATGGGTGAGAGTGAGCCCTGCCCGATATAGTTGTAGTGAGGGTTTTAGCACTTGTTGTGAGGGTCCAGTTCGTCATGGAAAGATAATGCGTCAGCTATACTTTTATTAATCTATGGTGACTCATTGCATGATAATGTTCTTCATGATAAAGCTTATTCATCAAATCTTAATATGGTTGTACACATGAGTGTGAGCAACTTATTTGTCTTATAATGACCAGAGTAATAAGGAGCATGCATTAGGGTTTGCTAAATGCTATGACTACACCTGAGATCATGAGATGAGGTATGAATATGAAAAGGATACAACCACTAATGTTATTTTGTGTTGACAATACGCTTAACCCTAAATGTCACCCTATATTCCTGTTGATTATTGAATAACGCTAACCATGCAGGTAATGCATAACCAAATGAGAGGCTATGAGGAATGATTATTTTTGAACAATGAGATGACAGGTGTATTATGAATACTGTTCCACTGTGATGATGATGATGATATAAGCCTTGAGAGGCAGTGGCACTATGTGATGAGGGATTGAGATCCCATGGTATGTGATGATCTTGGAGATGGATCTGGATGATTGGAAAAAGGCCAAGTGATAACATGTGATGTGGGATCCTTGTGATGGATCAGTATGATGAGAATTGTAGTGAAAGCATAATATTGAGTTTATGTTGTTTTATAGCTTGCATGTTATACAACTTGGTTGAATCTTGCAATCCATCTAAAAGATACTAATTAATCACAGTGAAATCTATCATGTAGTTGCCCTGGCCATAGATCCATCATCGTCAGGACTTGGTGATGGTGAAACGGGTTCTTCTGTGGGTTAACCCGGAGTGCATATTTTTGAATATGCGAGGTTTCTCCTAGCCTCAAATAGAGAGGTAAACGAGTGCAGTTGCGGTTGCAGACTCAGATATGTGATGAGCATGGTGAACAGGCCCATGGCTCCGAATATGTGATATGATGAGCATGAATGCGTTCATGGCTCAGAGCACGATGATCAGGCCCGTGGCTCAGTTTTACTAGCGATGTGACCTGTACCGAGGCGGGCTAGGCAGAGGGTAGCCTGAGGAGCTGACCATGTGGCTAAAGGCCACTTGAGCATGAGACTGCGGTCCTGCTTGTTTCTCGTGTACTGACCATGAGGGGTGAGGTCGTGGATTCCAGCTCTTCCATTGACCTTGTATGGCACCGTCTATGGGCTTCGCAGCCAAAGGTTGGATTTGAACGGTACGGTTCACTTCCTCAGGGTATAATAAAATGTAATCTAGCCGTTTAGTACTTACTGCTTAAAGACAAACACGAAACATTGGTTGAGACCTTGTTTGTGTAGTTACTCTCTTTATATCTTGCAGTTACTTATATGTTCTTCAATGGTATTAGAACTTGGATATTCTGTCTTGTTAATCATGTTTCACATGTAATACTTGGATACATCTGGTAAGCTTAGATAGCTTTATTTCATAGACTGCTCTTGCTATATCTTTTATCAGTTAGCTGTCTTATGTATATGTATACCTAAGATTTTGTAGTTTTGGTGGGGAGTTATGCCTCCCGCTGGGACAATGTTCAATTGTATCACCCCACTGGTTTACACCTTTTTAGGTGGTCGAGCTAGACGTGGTGGTGGTCGCAGAGTTGCGGCCGAGTAGTAAGAAGATCAGTAGAAGGCAAGCGATGGATATGATGTTGTCTTGGATGTTTTGTGATAGAGTCTAGAGTCATCCCTGTACTCTCAGGTCCTTGGCGGTGTTTTGGCGTTGTTTCACGAAGTACGGATGTAGATGATGATGACTCCTCTTCAATCGATGATGATTTCATGGTTCTCTTCAGTCGCCAAGTTTGGATCTATGTGGTCGCTAAGGTAACCCACTTCAGCGGTCCATGAAGGGATTGAACGCTAATGTCTTCATTTTCCAACCATGGCCATTGTTTAGCAGTGATGATATGTTTTGACCTAAGTGGTCGCTAAGGTGGTGTGACCTATGTTCAGCGGTCAATGACACCACCTACCCTATGCGACCAGTGGTGTTTTCTGGTCTACTTGGTCATTGTGTTTGTTGATTCTATGTTGAGTATGTTTGACCTAATTGCTTCCAAGATTGTTGGAGATGATGGTAATTAGGGTTTATCTTAGTTTTCTATTCTAAAACCCTAACTCGGCTTGCCTTGTTGAACTTAATCCTAACTCAATTCCATAATTTCGTTACTTAGCTTTCTTGAGTAATTAGCATGATGATGAAGTACTTTCTCTCTCCTAGTGTTGTAACCCTAATTATTGTTATGTGAACATCATGGCTCTAGAATGTAATGTAATGTCAGCTTATGTGCCATATGTATGTAATTATGATGGGTATTAATGATATATGAAGAGATGATGGTATTCTTGCATGGAACAATGTGAATGGTCTTATGACCTTGGACATGGCTTTGTGCTCTAGCTAAGGTGATCTCCTCTTAATGATGTGATAAGGGATTGATATACCATGATGATGTGATGATAATGGTCTCATGTACGGTAGTGAAATGGTACCATGTGTTAGTGAGATAAACTCTATAATTCATACATTTTATATCTTCTAAGGTTGCAATCTAGCCATGATTTTGTAGAATTCTTTTAGGGTTTGTATGTGACTTCATTGTTGTGGTTAATATATACCTAATTGGCATTAACTAATCAAGTCAAACACTAATGATATAGTTGATATGTTCCATATATCCATTCCAGTCCTAGGACTTGTTGGATGGTGAAATTAGTATTCCTAAGGGAATCTCAGAGCGTATATTGTTGAGTATGTGAGATGCAAGTGACTGTGTGTCCTTGACATCTTAATTCCAAGTTTTTGAGGATGGTTGTGGTCATGCCTCAGTATGAGAACGACTGTGGTTGTATCTTAGTATATATGATGTGATTGAGGAAAGTTGATGTTGTACCTCGAATGTTTGGGTTTGTATACCCTGGTTCACTAGTGTTGTGACCTTTATACCAACGATGGACTAGGTTGTTTTGCAGCTTGACCTTATGTGTTGTTGCAATGGACTCATACTGACCAAGGACGGATGAGATCTGAGGAATCCAACTCTCCTAAAAATATTGTATAGAACCAATTTTGATTTAGTAGTGTCCAGTTGGAATTGAGTGGTATACCTCAATTCCTCGAGGCATTAATAAAAGACGTAATACAGCCGTGTAGAATATCTATTTAAGGGTTGAACACACATCACATTGGATGTTAACCCCTACCTTGTTTCTTATACTACTTAGTTGTTATATAATGTGGCAAGAGAAATTAACTATGAAGTAGGTGATAGTCTTTCATGTTCTTTGTATTCCTTCTAATCACATATGTTGATATGCTTATCTAATTAGTTTGCATAATCTCCCTAACATGTTAGAATAGCTTATTAAGTTATCAATTCTTAATTTTCTTAACCTACTTATTTAGCCAAATCTGCTCATCCTATTTAATAATGATACCTATTGTAAGCAAAAATCTATTGGTTGAGAGTTATATCTCTTATTGGGACACGGGTCTCACCTCGTGGTTCACCACATCTTTTCAGGTGGTCTTCAGTAGTGTTGTCATGATTGTGATGTTTAAAAAGAGCAGGTTGGAGATTAGTAGATGCATAAGGTTGGATAGTTTTAGTTGTTTTGGTGGAGTCCTAGTGTCGTCCTTGTACTCTCAGGTTTGGTCAGGGGATGTTTTGTAGATAATACGTTCATCGACACGTGGTTTTGACAGTATGCCATAGTTTGTATATGGCATGTATATGTAAAAAAAAGATTTTTTGTATACAAGTTTTTGGTGGTGGCACTAGACACATGTGTAAATACCTGATATGGTATGTGTTGAGATGTAAGATGTTGGACCTTTATGTAATGTTTCCGCTCATGATAAGTAATGTTGAAATTGGTTTTAATTTACCCAATTTTCTAGTGTATGGTTAATTAGTAGTTGATCACATGTTTTGCTTTGAGTTATCTCGTTTGTGTGGCGTTGGGCGTCACATGATAGGTTGGTATTAGATCTCTAGGTTCACTGAGTCTATAGGGACATAGGACTTAGGTTTGTGTCTGTAACGACCCCGCCTCCCGGTAACCCCCAATTAAGGGAGACCAAAAGGTCGGTGTCGTTATCCAATTAACAGGATCAAAAGTTCGACAAATAATCAATTACAATTATGAAATTCTACTAACTAACTAGAATTTGGTATAAAATTAAAACTTTACTTCCTTTGAAAACCTTGGAAATCTATCTATCCTAGTCTTGAATTATTCTATCTAATCCTCCTTGCACTTTATTTCTTTTTCCGCAATGTGTCACTTTACTGTTTGTTTTTTCAATTGTTGTTCCTAAAACGCCGACAAACAAAACGTCGGTCAGTATATCGAAATATACTGATATGTGGGAACAACCAAAATCTTGCAAATATGGCTAACAATTTAATAATCACAATCAAATTAATTAACAAGCTACACTTTTCAGTATGACATTCTCCACCGCTTTTGCCCTAACCCAGGCATACCCACCTTAGGGTGCCCTTTGCCGATGACTTAAGGCCACCTTCTCAATCCCGAGCTTGGTGCCTGGGGGTCACCACTCATGGTGCCCACTAGTCATGCAATATCATAGGCCACCTTCTTGGTGCCTGGGGTCACCACTCAAGGTGTCCATTGGTCTACCCATTTGGGCCTGACCTTTGGCATCATCCATCAGGGTGGCATGTGGGTGCGAGAATACATACTTATATTTTTAATGCGATAATCATAGTGACTTTATGATTTGCAAGTATGAACATACAACAGATAATCTGCATTCAATGTGATTAATCATCCAGAATATCCTCGGGAAACTAAGGCGGTTATCCATAATTAACCACATACCTGATCGAGAGCAACTTGATTGTCCAAGCAATAAGGATAAAGAACAAGCAACAAGCAATCAACAATATCCTGAAATTAATGCATGGGATCCAAGTGTTATAGTTTATCTAGAACATTCTAAAGCTAGACTTGGATTCCACCTTAGGCTTTCTAGACCACATTAGGGTTTTATTAGGGTTTTTGCCTCCATAACGATTTTATCATATTAAATGCTCTCTTAGTTCATAAACCCTAATTTCAACATCATAAGCCCAATTAAAGTCGATTATTTCTCTTTTATACCAAAACTACCTTCTTTATCCTTTTAATTTATTTCAAGGTCATTATACTCAATTATCACCTTTAGTTTCTTTCAGATTAACAACTCATAATTCATGATGGTCTAATCCCATATGAACTCTATTTATTATTAATTCTACCTTAATTCAATCGAAACCCCTAATTTCAATATTAAGGTTATTTATCCACAAATTAGGGATTTTAATGCTCGAAATAGCTTAGATTCAGCATATTCCAACTTTAATCATGAAATTAGTCAATTAAAGCCATTAAGAGTCAAAATTACCAACATTAGGGTTTCAAGGCCCATTAAAGTATTATTCATGCACATTAAACTCAAAATTAAACTAATTATATGCAAAGTTCATCTTTTTCGATTTTAATGATCCTTTTTATCATTAACAGGCTCATATCAACTTTATATATTCATTTAACCCTTTCTAACTCATTAATCATCAAAGGTTAGGGTTTTTCATTGATTAAACTATTAAAGATAGCATCTTTATATACTTTTTGAATTGCAAACAGAATCAAGCTTCAATTTTATTTTTATTAGATTCCCCTCGTTTTACTGAGCAATTTTCATATGTTATACGCATCCATCCGAGCTACGGTTAATGAGATATGATTTTTACAAAATCTTCTTACTTTGGCCAATCAGGAGCCGCCACGTCGCCTTTTCCCATGCAAAGAGCTCGCTGGTTGAAATCATAACCGAATACCAATATGCCCTTGGCTAAGTTTCCGACTCTTCCATGGTCGGGGGGCATAACCGTCCAATGGCCCGTCTTCTACCTCCCGCGCGCGCCCTAGCGCAGGCCGTAGGAACAGGGAGCGGGTGCGGTTGCGCCTTCCCTCTCTGGACCTCATCGGCCTCCGGGGATGGCTCCCCTACCTCCTCCGCCCTCTTCCGAGTCTACAGATGTCCCCAGCTAGGGTCGAGGTGGCTGAGATTGGGTTGGGTGAACCTGCAACTCGCAGTTGCCATTACAGTCGTGTTGTTGTTGCCGCATGCAGCTAGGGTGAGAGATCGATCGCCCAAGCACCTCTTCGATGACTTGGGAGCGGAAAACTTCCATCACAAATCCTCCACAGACCCGTTGCTCCAAGGGATAGATGTTCTCTCCTTGATTAGGGTTTTCTTTCTTATGAAAAAGAAGATGGAGAGGAGAGGGTGGAATTTGTGAGATCTTACTCCAACTCGGGTCAGAGATCAACCCTTTATATAGGGGTGGTTTTTCACGCCCTAGGACTCTTGCCCATGAAGAAACAAAGTTCTTTTCTAATAGGAATCCAATTCCTTCATGGAGAAGTGAGATTCTCTCTCCTTCTTACCTCTTTGATCCTTTATTACTTGGGTATTTAGGAATACGAAAATTCCTTCTCATTATTATCTTTATTCATACCTTTTAATATATTGGCCACAAAAATATATTTCCTTAAGTAGAAAATACTTTCTTTTTAGCAATGCCACCAAAATTCATTAATAATGCATTACATTATTCTATTATTTTGCAATATTGGTATTTTCTCTTTCCTCTTTCTTCATTGGGACTCCTTGGATCCTAAGAAACTCAAATAATTCGAAATTCCTTTTTAAGGAATACTCATTATCCTTCTACATGCATCAATATGCATTATTTCACATTATCTTGTTTATTTCTTCATTAAAATATATCTTTTTGAAGTTTTCTCTTGGTTTCTCTTTTATTTTCCTTATTGGTATTCCTTTCAATATTAGGAATTCTTGGGATACGAAATTCCACCAAGGATTACTCCATTATACCTCTTTTCACTTATTTTCCACATTTCATCAATATTTTCAATTTCTTTCTTAATAAAGAAATACTTAATTGATCTTTTCTTTTCTTATTGTTCTCTTTAGGCAACTTCGGACTCCTTGGAACCCAAGGAACCCAAGAGGCACGAAATTCATTCTTGGATTACATTCCTTTGCCTTCTAGAGGTTTCTACCTCATCTCTCTTTTCTCAACAATTCAATTATTCATTAATTAATTGAATTTCCTTGTTATTGGGCCCAATAGCCAATAAAGCCCACAAATCAAACAACAAGGCTATTTTAAACGAAATCCATTTATTCACAACAAATTATATCATTATTTGTCCAAATATCTTTAATATGAGAAATTACATTTCTCACCAAAGGAACCCAAAATTTGGGGTTGTAACAATGTTTGTTCTTACGTAATCCAAAATATCTTATTATTGCTTCTGCTTATGCAAAATATGTATGGAGAACGTGAAGAACTTGTGGAGAATGGTTATGTGGTGCTAGGTGGCATCAGGAGGCAGACACATGAAGATAGAGTGTTAGTGATGGGACCGGAGCAGCTTGTGGTGCCTCAGTTTTTCCCAACAACCATGGCCAATCCAACATTACAGTCCATGTTTGGACAATTGATGGCCACAATTACACATATGGCAGATAGAGCACCCATACCACAACCTAAGGCAGTTGTTCCCAATGTAGAATCCCAGGGTTCGTAGATGATGCGATGGTTTTGAGTCGCATTTAGAGACCTATTTCAGATGTGTTTTGTGCCTTAATTACTCATTTTCATGGATATTATTGCATAATTCACTTTATTTGGTCTTTGCCATCATTTTATATCAAATCCCCTTTGTTTTACTATTTTGAGCATTATTTATCATCTTATTATAAATTGTGTGGATTTACTTGGTCTTGTTGTGAAATTTCAGGAAAAACAAGTATCTGCTTCCGTCGATACCATCGACGGAAGTCGATACCATCGACCAAGCCACAGGTTGTCAGCCGAGAAGAGCAATACAGAGTCGATACCATTGACGAAAGTCGATGCCATCGACACAAGGAGAGCTACAATGTTGCTAAACGACAACAACCGACGCTAAAGGAGTCGATACCATCGACACCCAAGTCGATGGTATCGAGATCACCACAGGCGCTCAGAATAAAAGAAAGGAAAGCTGCCGCTAATCCGCTGGGTCGATACCATCGACCCGCGTCGATGGTATCGACGCCGGCAGATATGCGTTGGATCTGTTTTGATATCAATCGGACGGCTGTCATTATTTGACGACCTAATTAGGGACTTATACCTAATGACGGCCACCCAGACGTGATTATCATCTCATTTTGGATTGCACGAGTGCCGAGGAGGAGAGAAAGGAGAACGGAGGCCGAGAAGCTCATTCCGGGTGATTCGGACGCTGCCGAAGACAATTTCCACCACCGACAGGCAGGGAAAGCTTGTGTTCTACGCCAAGTTTAAGCGCGTAGTAAAATACACGTCAAGTTTTTGGCACCGTTGCCAGGGATACGGCGAATTATTGGCACTTTGAGTGCTAAGAGCGGCCATTCTAGGCCACATTTTTTTATTTATTTTAAAACAATTTCAAACAAATTCCTTTATTTCTCTATAATTGTGTTGACTCGTTCAAAGCATTGTACTGAACCCCTATTTCCATTCTTTTCAGGTACTTTGCATGGTGCACACACGTAGTCGAGACTACGTGAATCACACACCTGAGATCCCACATCCGGGACCAGAGGACGAGGACTACTACGAGCAGGAGTACCAAAGTGATATAAATTCTGAATCAGAGCAAGAACAAGCAGAAGAAATGGCTGAAACACAGACAATATGGGAGAAGATCAAGGCGTCTTCTTCCTCAGCATCAAAGGGGCCCATAAAGAAGCAGGCGATCAACATACCGACATACAAGATCGATCCAGCACTGATTAACCTGGTTAAATCAAACGCATTTCACAGATTAAAAAATGAAGATCCAGTGGCCCACATTAGTCAGTTTGTTGAAAATTGCGATATGGTGAAGATCGACAGGTTCCCGCAAGATGCGTTGTATCTCAAGTTATTCCCAAGTTCCTTGGCTGGAGTAGCAAGAGAGTGGCTTCATAACCTCGACGACGAGTTTGTTGAATCATGGGATCACATGGTGGAGGTTTTCTTCGAGAGGTTCTTCCCTCTTGAGAAGACCAATGATATGATCCGGAAGATCCACAATTTCACCCAACAGGCGGGTGAAACTTATTCTGAGACTTGGGAGCGATTCCAGGTCATGTTGAGGAGATGTCCACATCATGGATTGGACAAGGAAACCCAAGTGAAGATCTTCTACTTTGCTCTCTCCGAGCATGATAGAAGCAATTTGGACTCGGCCGGTTCTGGATTTTTCTTAAATAACACTGATACAAGATGCTGGGAAATACTGAAGAACATGGCTAGGAAACAGTCATGGGGCGACAGAGGTGCAGTGGAACATGTCAAGGCTGCCGGCGAATCCAGAATAGTTAGGGAGCTGAATGACAAGCTAGATCTTCTAGCCAAGAAGCTGCTAGCTAAGGAAGATACATCTGAGGATGAGGAAGCCCAAGTGAAGTTCATGCAACAACAGGGCTATAGAAACAATGACTATGCCTGGAGAAAGGATAAAAAGTTTTCATGGAAGGATCCGAACAATTTTCTACAGGATCCGGATGCCAAATCACAGCAAAAAGCTGAGGACAAAAACACTGAATTGCTAACTCAAATGGTCCAGCAAAACCAAGAGATGATGGCCATGTTTGGAAAACAATTGCAATCTCAAGGTGATATTCTAACCAAGTTTGGGCAGATGCTGCAAAGCCATGGAGCGCAAATGCGGGCATTAGAGACCACCGTGGCTCAGATTTCAAGTGAAGTGGCGGCCATCAAGCACGCCAATCAATAGAAACCAGCTGAGAATGCGAACGTGGTTCAAGCACATCATCAGGTTAATTACATGTCGGTGGTAAGAAATGAGGAATCTCAGGTGCAAGAAGTTGTAGAAGAAAGAAAAATGACTTTCAATGTAAATGCAACACCGGCGATACCATATCCACGCACGTACTATAGATTGCCGGGCGGAAACCATTTCTTCAGAAAATCAGAGAGAGTTGTGAGTATGGTCTCTCCATCTAGGCAGGAGGAGCAGGTGCAGGTTGTTTGTGCACATGTGGAGACGTCTGAGGCGAGAGAGGAACCACAACAAGCTGCCACTATTGATGATGCCTCGCCAAAGCCCACGTCCGAGGGAATAATTGAAGCAAGCTTAGGGGAGGTAGCCCCGAAAAGCTCTTATGTGCCACCTCATAGGCGTGTTGAGGCAGCAGATGTTTCAAATGTGGTTAATCCTAAGTCAAAGAAAGAGCATCGTCACTTTAAAAAATTCCTGGAGATATTCCGAAAACTCCACATCAATATTCCATTAGTGGAGATGATCGAAAAAGTACCCGCCTATGGGAGGTTCATCAAGGAAATCATTAATAAGAAGAGGCGGATAAAAGATGATGAAATTTATTGGATGAATGAGACGGTGAGCTCTATGATTCACGGGAATTCACCAAAGAAGAGAAAAGACCCAGGAGGTTTTTACATTTCGTGTTCAATAGGTGGTCAACATTTCCCTAAAGCGCAATGTGATTCCGGCGCTAGTATAAATCTCATGCCTTTGGCTACATTTCAAAAGCTGGGGTTAAAAGAGATAAAGAAGTTGGCTGCAACAATTGAATTGGCGGATGGGTCTACGGTGAGACCCTATGGAGTATGTGAAGATGTTCTAGTCAAAGTGGATAGATTCATATTTCCGGTGGATTTTGTCGTCATGGATATGCCACCACTCCAAAGCTGTGAAATTCTTCTAGGAAGACCGTTTCAAGCAACGGCAGATGTCGTGACTTCCTTAGGGAGAGGTACTCTGTCTTTGGGCATTGGAGGAGATCGTGTTGAATTCAAATTACCGAATGATCCTCTAAGCCCAGTTCCCAAGGTGAAAAGATGATGATTGTCACACCGTCTAGCCTAAGACGTTAAACAAGGGTGCTTGTTGGGAGGCAACCCAACCATCGGTACACTAGGATAGTTTAATTTTAGTCATAGTTTGCTTTTATTTTGTTTACTTTTTAGTTTAACAATGATACCTTGATCCGTTTGTTAAATGTGCAGGAACAGGCAGGGTCGATACCATCGACACATCAGTCGATGGTATCGACATGGGTTCAGGTTGACACCAGCAGAAATCGCACTGCGTCGATACCATCGACGGCCCCGTCGATGGCATCGACATGGTCACAGGCAGGTCGCAATAAAAGTGTCGATGGTATCGACACCCCAGTCGATACCATCGAGATCTCTGGAGATATTCAGACGAATTTTGCTCAGTCAACTCGATACCATCGACGGCCTCGTCGATGGTATCGACATCATCACAGGTTGAATGCAATAAACGGAGGTGTCGCAATAAAAGCAAGTCGATACCATCGACACCCGTCGATGGCATCGACAGACATGTCACCGATCCGCATGAAGACATCGACGACGATCGCAACAGCCACGTCAGCGATCCAGGTGCTGCGTCGATAACATCGACTTCTGTCGATGGTATCGACCCGTCAGCGATCCGGGTCTCTCGATCCAGCAAACGTCAGCCGTCGATACCAGCGACAGATGCGGCTACCCGCGAGACGGGTCGATACCATCGACCCGCGTTGATGGTATCGACGGGTCAACAGGGGCGCCGATCAAGTCTATTTAAGGGGACTTGCAACGTCATATGACATCACACCCTCAGAGCAAGTATCTCCCATTGCGTAGAGCACTCCCCCGAGCCCTCTACACCTGCGGAGAAGCGTCACCGAGCGGAGAATTTCTCTCCATCTTCACCGAGCTCTTTTCTCCCAATCTCATTCTTCTCGCAATTATGGTGCATACGGGCGGAGCATCTTCATCAAGCGCGCACCCCATGGAGATCGAGGAGTTTGTTCCTCCTCCAACCGCCTCCATCTCTCGTCCACGCCTTATTCACGCCAACATGGAGACAAGGAAGGTATACAAGGAGATAATGAAGCAGAAGTTCGAGGCCACCCGGTATGTGGACCGGGGAATGATTAGGGAGCTGGGATTCGAGGCCAACTTGGCCTATGTGTTGGCCGGGCAAGCGCGGCACACCAATCGCTTGTATGAGATGGACTGTCATGCGGATGGGCAGCCGTTTTTCAGCGAATGGCCCACATACAAGGAACTGGTGGCCGAGTTCATGGCGTCTCTTGATATCTGCGTCGTACCAAATGACGTGGTACCATCGGACCAGACGTGGATCCAGGGCAGGGTGTCCTTCCGACTCTTCAACAACAATTACAACATCACGTTGAAGCAGTTCAACGACATCTTCAACAGGAACCACAGCCGCCACGATCACCGACGCCCCGACGCCCGCACCGACTATGACAAAATCTTTGCCGAGCTAGTTACAGTGCCGACAGGGAAGACCGTGAGCTACCACAATGCCGCGGTAGCGGATTTTGAGCACCCGTTCGTCCGGGTCCTGCACAGGATGTTGAGCTTGACTTTCTTCACTCGGAGCGATCTTGGTTTGAGCAAGTTTCAGGAGAGTGACCTGTTCTTTCTCTATGCACTCCTGAAACGTCAAGAGTGCAACTGGGGAGCATTCTGGTTACAGCGCGTCATGGCGGTGAAGCGGAGCACAAGGAAGGCTCCAATACACTTTGGTGGTCTTGTCACCAAGTTGGCGCTTTACTTGGGGCTGAACTTTCAGTCCATGACTCCGATTTCTACGCGGAGTAGGGTGAACGTGCAACACTTGCACCGTTCAAACCTCATTCTTATCCGGGACGGGTTGGCGTACGCTCATTGCCACGTCAACCAAGCTTATCAGGAGGCATCCCTGCCGGACAACGTCTTCCACATCGAGGGCAAGCAGCATTTCCGATGGCCCATCATAGCCATCGAGTCCTCCGAAGAAGAAGGCGGAGGTGAAGACCAAGAAGGCGAGGCCGAGGAGGACGAGGAGGCTTTCACACCTCTTCGAGCACGCGTGGCACCACAGAAGCGTCCTAGGATGCACCCGGGTGCATCTTCATCATCTCAGCCCCCGCCGCCATCACCACAGCAAGAGCAGACAGCTGCAGATCCCTACTCCATGCAAGGGATGTACACCATGCTGCAGGACATACAGCAGACTCAGCTGTAGCACATGGGTATGTATACTGGCATTCATGAGACTACGAGCCGGGTACTTGACAACCAACGGGCTATGTTTGAGAACGAGCGGCTCATCCTCGCCAACCAAGAGCAAATGCACACCCGGTTGCAGCGGATAGAGACGCAGCAGGAGCCCTTCTTCGACCACTACTGGAGTCGAGACTACTTTGGAGGTTATCCACAGCCTCCGCCGAGGACCCAATATGATCCAAGCTTCCAGGGGGAGTACCCGTCTTGGGATCCTACGGTACCACAATACCCACCACCGCCTCCGAAAGATTGATCAGGGTATCACTGTTCCACCCTTAAGTTGGTTTTTGACTATGAGGCCATAGTCGGATTCAAGCTTAGGGGGGTGGCTGGAACAGCTCTATCTTTTATCTTTTCTTTAGTTGTTTTTAGTTTCTGCTTTGTTATTTGTTTTTGCAATTTTAAGTTTTTATTTAGGATCCACATCTATCTAGTGTAATCGTGGATGTCTTAAAAATTGTCATCTTGCTGTTTTCATGGGGAAATTAAGGGAATTTAAAATTTTTTCTGTGTCTTTTGGATAGCTTTACTTGGTTATCCTTGGGGAACTTGTTCTATGAAAATGATTGATTATGTCAACTTTGAAGCAATATGTCATACTCACACCCCCATTGACTCATGAAAAGTGGATAGTAACGGTTGTTTGAGCCTAACCTAATCAAATGGTAATGAGACCTTTATCAGATGTAAGAGAAAGAACCCTTTAAACTACTACACATGTCAGTAAGGAGGGACACATAATTTTCTTCTAAGGTTCAGTCACTTAATCTTGTGATCATTCCACCCCATTTTCTATAATCCACCCAAGAATTGGAAGTAAAGTGCAGTTTCAATTTCTTTTGTGTGCATAGCATGTAGATAGAATTTGCATTGTTATTTTCATACTTTTGCATAAAACGAGAAAAAAATTGTATAGTGATTCATGCACATTACCTTTAGGTGCATGTCATGTAGTTGCACTCATACTTTCATGATTTTCATGCATAAGTACACCATGTACCTCAGTTGTCCTGAAAAGTGATCTAAATTGTTCC
This sequence comes from Alisma plantago-aquatica, assembly GCA_963693085.1. NCBI lineage: Eukaryota > Viridiplantae > Streptophyta > Magnoliopsida > Alismatales > Alismataceae > Alisma > Alisma plantago-aquatica. The sequence continues at coordinate 22,718,248 of OY856410.1, forward strand.
ATACCCTTGCATTAGTACAAAGATTTCCAATCATGAAGAAAATAGCCTAACACATGTATCTCTAAGCAATTATGGATATGTGGGCTAAAAGAAAAAAAACAAAACGAAGAGAATTTAGAAGGAAATGGAATAAGAGGGAGAAAGGAATGATATCACTTGTATAACAGGGGAATTGAGTACATGATGTGGCTTGAGTAGATTTCTATCTCATTTTGAGGTAGAAGGTTAGTGCATGCATCATTCCACCCACTTCTAGGCATTAGGGCATTCTTAATGTGCATTTGCATCATTTAGGGCATTTTGTTATATGCATACTGAAACTGTGTAATACTTCCATATTCTCCCATGAACCACCCATTCCATCCACCCGTTGCTCGAATTGGTAGGTCACCGTGATTTTCTCCTCACTCATGATTATAAGGAGGACTGCTTCCATGTAGATGGTAGTTAGGGCGAGCAACGTAGTTTAGGCGATCACAAGATGCACCATGGCTGAATCGGCGAACTTTATTATGTTAACTGCCTTATGTGATAGTGTTCATCGGTTTGAAGGATAATTTCTTTTATTGATGATTATTGTCGCCTATAGGGTAATTACTGTTCTGTGATTAGGGTAGGCCGGTTTGAGAACGTCCAGTGGGAGTCATTTGTGATGTGGGTTGGTATTTTGATTGTTAGTTGACATTCGCAATTCTATTCTAAGGATTAGTTGCTCGAGGGCGAGCAATGTTTAAGCTTAGGGGAGTTTGATGCGATGATTTTGAGTCGCATTTAGAGACCTATTTCAGATGTGTTTTGTGCCTTAATTACTCATTTTCATGGATAATATTGCATAATTCACTTTATTTGGTCTTTGCCATCATTTTATATCAAATCCCCTTTGTTTTACTATTTTGAGCATTATTTATCATCTTATTATAAATTGTGTGGATTTACTTGGTCTTGTTGTGAAATTTCAGGAAAAACAAGTATCTGCTTCCGTCGATACCATCGACGGAAGTCGATACCATCGACCAAGCCACAGGTTGTCAGCCGAGAAGAGCAATACAGAGTCGATACCATTGACGAAAGTCGATGCCATCGACACAAGGAGAGCTACAACGTCGCTAAACGACAACAACTGACGCTAAAGGAGTCGATACCATCGACACCCAAGTCGATGGTATCGAGATCACCACAGGCGCTCAGAATAAAAGAAAGGAAAGCTGCCGCTAATCTGCTGGGTCGATACCATCGACCCGCGTCGATGGTATCGACGCCGGCAGATATGCGTTGGATCTGTTTTGATATCAATCGGACGGCTGTCATTATTTGACGACCTAATTAGGGACTTATACCTAATGATGGCCGCCCAGACGTGATTATCATCTCATTTTGGATTGCACGAGTGTCGAGGAGGAGAGAAAGGAGAACGGAGGCCGAGAAGCTCATTCTGGGTGATTCGGACGCTGCCGAAGACAATTTCCACCACCGACAGGCGGGGAAAGCTTGTGTTTTACGCCAAGGATCCACCGGTTCTTCTCCGTTCAGGGGTTTTCCCATTTATTTCACGTTTTTTCTTATGAATTCCCCAATTTCTACCATGTATTCGTGTAAGATGAACATGAGAGGCTAAAACCCTCAATCTTTAGGACCGGGAGTAGCCCAGGGATACATTGTATGATGATTTTATATTGATAATTCATATTTTTCTCTCATATCCGTGGTATAAATTCGTTTTCTCTATTGCTATTGTTATGTTTGATCACCATAATAATAAATTAATGCCCTTAATCACTTCGACAGAAGGATTAACGGTTGAAAAGAGACGAATTCTACATTAATTAATAAAACCCTTGACAAAGGAGTTGTAAAATTAATGGTGGGAACTGAGGGACCGATCTTAATGCGCTTAGTTTAGGGGAATGATTACTATGACGATGGAATCAACCTAAATCTAAGTAGTGGATTACACCACGACAGTGGGTAATTCTCATTTCAGGCCACTACCCGGATAGAGAGAGAAGTGTGAGGAATTATATGAAATCTAATACAATGTTGACCCGCAGTGAAACCGCCATCCTAAAGATATCCTTTTAATTGATTAAATTAACCTTTAACCTATTGTTTTCTTTGTTTGATTTTTATTTTCTTTTAATTTGAACAACAAAACCTTACTTTGTTAATCGGTCTAGCTGATTGCGATTAGTTAGTAGAAGTCTCCAATAATTCACGTATCCCTGAGTTCGACTCGGGCCTCACAAGGCCTATATTACTCGACGCGTATACTTGCGTTTAAGCGCATAGTAAAATACACGTCAGTAGAAGACGCTCAAGCGGTTGCGGCGTGTTGGAACAATAGAGTATGTGGGTAAAATGGACCCAACTGATACAAATATGTGGCTGCCAGAGCTTGAGAAGGCGTTCAAGATCCTCAACATCTCAGAAGAAGACAAGGTGAAGCATGCGACGTATCTGTTGAAGAGTAGTGTTGGTCGTTGGTGGGCCCTAGAGGAGGATAAGAGACTTGTTGTCATGGTTAGTTGGGAGGAGTTTTGGTGAGAGTTCATGGCCTATACTTCTTGGAGACGTATCTGTATGAGAAGATAGCCCAATTTGATAGGATCCTCCAGGGATCAATGACGATCAATGAGTATGAGGCCAAGTTTATGGAGCTCTTGAGGTTCTATTCTCACATGGTAGCGACAGATAATGAGAGGATCTGCATATTTGAGAAGGGCCTGAGTACGGAGTTATCCATGACGAATCTACTTTAGAGAACAAGAAGAGGTTATCTACCTTTGTGGAGTCAGTGAGAAGGATCGAACAGTTTGCTCTTGAGAAGCGTGATGCCAACACTAAGAAGAGGCCATCTCAGTTTCAGGGCCAGTTTTCTGGTGGCTTTAAGAAGCCAATGTTTTCTTCACCCCAGTCACAACAGAGGTCAGCTTTCTCTGAGCCGAGATTAGGTGTATCGTCACAATGGTTCCCGAGTAAGGGCAGAGGTCATAGATTTCCACCGACAGGAGCACATAGTGCAGCATCTGTGTTAGTGACAGGGTTGTCTAGGTCACAGTATGATCTGAGGATTCATTACAAGTGTGGACAAGTAGGGCATATCAAGTGGGCTTTCCCTATGAAGGATGAGGAAGTGATACAAAAACTGAGTCGAGTCAACACAGTTCCCAAAAACAATAGTTTAGTAGTGGTGGTGGTAGAGGATGTGGTCAGGCATCATAGGCATGATCTTCTAGACCAGTAGGTAGAAGACATGGACAACTACAGGCAACAGCTAGATTCTACGCTATGATTCAGTCGAAGGGAGTGGTCAATCCAAGAGTCGTGATAGGTTAGATGGAACTTTTTCATTCTAATTTGTCTGCTTCTTTTGTGAGACACCTCGTCACACTAAATGAGATTACTCACGATCAACTACTAACTAATCACATATTCAGAAAAGTGGAATGATTAAAACCAATTATCAACATCATAAACATGTTCTGAAATATTTACATCATGGTCCATCTTTTCCATAAACTCATATATCATAACATGTATTTATATCTATATCAAGTGGTTGAGGCCACAACCTATATACAAAAGAGATATTCCACATGTATATGCCATATATACATACACTGGCATATTACAAAAACTCATGTCGATACAAGTATATTACCTACATAACACATCCCATACTCGGACCTGAGAGTACAGGGACGACGATAGGACAATAGTACTAACAACTACAACTATACAACCTTCTTTGTATATTGATCACATGGCTGCTCCTCTTATGTGGCACGATCTCGACCAAATTGTTGGTGACCACCTAAAAAGATGTGGTGACTCACATCTGAGACCCATGTCCCAACGAGAGATATAACTCTCTCCAACAGACATTGATTACAAAGATTTATCAAATAGTAAATAAGTTGAGCAAATAGTGTTGGTATGTATGCCCATAGAGCCATCCTGAGCGATTGCATGGAGTCAGATATTAATTAATCAATTAATATAATTAATTAGATAATTAATTAGTTCCATACTATTCTAATTAATCCATGAGCATTTTAATTAACGTATTATTTCTATTACCAAAAGATTTGGGAAACTCTGCTTCCTTTCATCTCCTATTTAAAGGGGATTGATGGCTGATGTCTATATAAGATATTGAGAGAGGCTTTTCAGTTTATGCTCACGTACGTAAACCCTAGTCGTCACCATCATCAGGAGAGAAAGGAGAGCATCGCGACGCTAGCACGTCATCGCACAAAGTCTACTCCTTCCTACCGGCTTAGTAAGTGTGATATGGTGTTCCAGTCCATCTATGTGGATGAAGTAGAGATGTAGACGCTAAGACACATGCATTCGGAGGACATCAATGACTATACATACAAACTACGAGTGGCATAGATCACCACATAAAAGGAGCACCGCCAGATCTTCCCGCGACGCATTCAGAGGATGCGAGAGAAGTATCGTCCATGTAAGCCAGGAGCATTTCACACCATCGTGTAACAAGACGTCACCGGACTTGCTCTGTGACAAGGTATCTCCCGTGAACACACTTTCTTAATACACTATTGTCGAGAGATCATGTTGCGGGTTGCGTGGAAATATATTTTATTGTGCTGCTTCTGTCGCGCATGTTTCCTCCACAAAACCCAATAATGGTATCAGAGCCAGGTTGATCTACGATGTATTTGGATTCGTTTCGATATGATCGAATCGCTATATATTGTTTTCTAAGGTTGCATATGATGTGAACTTAAAATTGCTAATGTGTATATCTAAACCTAATTCCACATACGTTGTAGGCTTCTATTTTTTATGTTTCAGATGGGGTCAACTATAGAAAATAGTGATTTTCCTAAGTGCACGGAAGTAAAATTTTGTAGATGGGCACTGCCCCTGTGTACCCCGCATAGTCTACGTGGGAGTCAAAAATTTATTTAATGGGGAATGTCCCACAATAAAAGGACTGCAATTATAATATATATATATATATATATATATAGATATAGATATACTTATCATTTCATATATGTCACCTTTAAAATCTATTTTATGTGGTGAATGCATACATGGTTATGGCCTAGAATCCCCTTTTCTGAATGTTGTGAATGAATGTGGTTGTGAATGTTGTGGATATGTTTGTTTGTGAATGCTATGGATGTATAATGGTTGTACATGGATCTTTTGTATAAAGTATTTGGCTTGCATGATGAGCCTTATCTCTCATTTCAAAGTGTAATTAATTCTTTCTCTTTATATTTGCACTCATATGATGTAATTGAGATAGGATTACTTTTAGTCTTTGTAAACTTGATGTAAGGAGGCCACTTGAAGATTCAACTCCAAGAAGCATCCATGGAGAAGCAATCTGAAGATCCAATTCCAAGAAGCAACCTAAAGATCCAACTCAAAGGAGCATCATGGAGAAGCAACTTGAAGTTCCAACCTCACGGAGTATCCATGAAGTTGTTCATTGTAATGTTGATCCTTACAAGTTGATTCACATGTGTTGTTGCATGAGATGCATAAGACCTTAGGTGGACCGTAATACTTTGTGTCTCCAAAGGAATACAATAGTATGGCTATAACTGATGTATTTGTGTTTGTGATTGCATGTCTATTGTTTGTGGTTGTGGATATAGTAGTATATGATACATACTATAAGTATGGGGTGTTTGGATATGTATATGTATTAATAAAACCCCTCAATTAATAATATTAAGTTTTAGCTCCCTTCCATAAAGCAACACACATGAAAATCTTGATCGACTATGTGTGGGCATGCCTCTGTGTGGTACATTGTCTATCTCATAGAAGTGTGACGGTGGGTGTGTGGGTTTGCCTCCGCAGGGTGCACACTCACCATGTTGGATTATGGGTTGAACTTAACTAGGTAACCTTGATAGGATCAAGAACCTAGAGGCACACAGATGCATCATGGCAAGGAGTTGTGTATAATCATCTATCCAAGAGTTGCATATGATACAATTGGCAAAAGTTTCCTACTTTGGTATTTGGTCTTTGACGCTGGCGTTGGTTGGGCATTGATCCAATTATTTTAGATCTTGGCACACTAGAAGGTTGTACACTGCAACCTTCTGAGTTGATAGTGAGGGCTATCACTGTGAATAAAATAGTAGGGGTGTAATTAATTAAAGGCCTAATTAATCTCTTTTATCAAATCTTTACAAGTCAAAATGGTTTGGACTAAATGCAAACTTTTTCTTTTGTAGCAATCAAATGGCAAACAACACTCACACATTATCCTTGTGATTGGTCCTTGAGAAGGACAAACTTATCGGGATCAACTTTCAAAACTGGTTTAGGACGCTGAGAATTGTTCTCACACAGAAGCGTAAGATCTATGTCCTTAAAACACCAGAGCCAACAGAACCTGCATTAAATGATCCCAAGGCTGAAAAGGATGCTTACAATAAGCACCTTGATGATGTTGTGGATGTCAAGTGCCTGATGTTGTGCTCAATGAACTATGAGTTGAAAGAGCAGCATGAGAACATGAATGTCATGGAGATGGTAATACATCTCAAGAACATGTATCAGCATCAAGCAAGACATGAGAGATATGATGTCTCCAAGGCTTTGTTTAGAAGCAAGATGAAAGAGGGAGAGTTAGTTGGTACTCACATACTCATTTTGATTGGGTACGTGGAAAGCCTATCCAAGCTTCCCCTAGGTCAAGAGTTGGCCACTGATGTGATTCTGCAATCTTTTCCTAAATCATATTGTCATTTATTCATGAACTACAACATGAACAATCTTGACAAGCCATTATCGGAACTGTTGGTCATGTTGCGGACAACTGAAGCACATATGAAGAAAGACAAGCCCAAGTCTGTGATGATGATCAGTAGGAAAAATGGAAAGTCAAAAGGCAAAGGCAAGGATAAGAAAGGTTCTAAAGTCGGGCATAAGCCAAAGTCATCCGCGCTCAAAGCTAATGGTGGGATCTCCAAAGAAGGCAGTTGTCACCATTGTCACCAGGCTGGACATTGGAAAAGAAATTGTCCTCTCTACCTAGAGGAACGGAGGAAGAAGAAACAGGGGATAGAGATCTCCACTTCAGGTATATACATTATTGAGATAAACTTAAATACTTCTTCATCATGGGTACTGGATATCGGATGTGGATCTCACATATGTTCAAATATGTAGGATCTAATAAGAAGTAAGCCTTTATGAAAGGGCCAAGTCGAGCTGCGGGTCGCTAATGGAGCATGAGTTTCTACCACCGCAGTTGGAGTTATTATTTTATCTTTGCCTACGGGCCTTGTAATAGAATTAGAGAATTGCTATTATGTACCTGACATTAATAGAAATATTATTTATGTATCTTGTATGGATGAGAGTGGATTTGAATTCCACATTAAGAATGGAATGATTTCTATTTCTAAAGATGAGATCTTTTATGGCAATGCCTCTATGTCTGATGGTATCTACTTGTTAGAGCTTGAGACTAGTATATACAACATAAATACCAAAAAGCTAAAACTTGACAACTCAAACAAAACATACTTATGGCATTGTCGTCTTGGGAACATAAATGAAAAGCGCATATCTAGACTCCATAAGGATGGCTATCTAGACTCTTTTGATTTTGAATCATTAGAGACATGTGAGGCTTGTTTATTAGGAAAGATGATCAAGACTCCTTTCATTGGACATAGTGAGAGATCCAATGATCTGCTAGGGCTCATACATACTGATGTATGTGGACCTTTTAGATCAAATTCTAGAGGAGGCTATCAATACTTCATTACCTTCACCGATGACCTCAGTAGGTATGGTTATGTATATCTTATGAAACACAAGTCAGAAACTCTTGAAATGTTCAACACTTTCATGAATGAAGTAGATAAGCAACTTGGTAAGAGTATTAAAGCACTCTGATCAGATTGAGGTGGCGAATACTTAAGCCAAGGTTTTAGGATCTTCTGAGAGACCATGGTATTATATCACAATGGACTCCACCTGGTACACCATAGCATAATGGTGTGTCAGAAAGAAGGAATCATACATTATTAGACATGGTATGATCAATGATGAGTTCAGCCGAACTTCCAATATCATTTAGAGGATATGTTCTTGAAATCACAACATTTACACTTAACTGTGTACCTTCCAAATCGGTTCAAAATACACCATATGAGATATGGAATGGGAATCATCCCAATTTGTCTATGTTAAAGATTTGGGGATGTGAAGCTTATGTTAGGAAATAATTTCCTGATAAGCTTGTACCCAAATTTGACAAATTCTATTTTGTTGGATACCCCAAGGAAACTCGGGGATATTACTTCTACACATCAAATGACAACAAAGTGTTTGTTGCTAGGGCTATTGTATTTCTTTGGAAAAAAATTATTTCTAAAGGAATCAGTGGGAGGAATGTAGAGATCGAAGAAGTTCAAGATCAATAAGAAAATAGAGAACCCGAGGAGGTACATAAGGAACATGTAGACTCACAAACTATTGTGGAATTTCAAGTTCCAAATGTAACATAGGAACCTCGTAGGTGTAGTAGGACATGACTTGATCCTGAGAGATTTGGATTTCTCGTGACTCAACACAGTGATAAATTGGGCATAACAGATGAGCCAACTTCCTATCTAGAAGATACTAAAGGACCACAATCTGAGAAATGGCTCAAAGCCATGAGATCTGAGATGGAATCCATGTACACCAACAAAGTATGGACCTTGGTGGAAGTGGTAAATCATATTCAGGTCTATGGTGTAGTCTACCTCTTCCACTATGTTTGGGGACCACATGAGATACAAGCCATATGAATGAAGGACATTGGATTTTATAGAATGAGATATTTAAATCATGAGATGTTTCATAAAGATATACTTTTTGTTTATTAACCATATTGAATAAATATTCTACCTCTGACATAAATGATTCTTAATTTGAAAAGTAACCACAACAAAAAGCCCATCATATGTATTGATGGATGACTAAATTATTGTACTCATTTATAATATTTTGGTGGGTTTTTTCTCTTTCATTCAACGAGATTAATATCCATAAAAAGATGGGATATGATCAAAAGTATGTTTGGTTATAGTGAATGATAGTTCTGTTAGATAATAATAACAAAAATATAAAATAATAAACTACGTAGAAAATGGATACATGTAGTCTTGCATTATCTTTATGTGAAACAGACACATGATGTAGTTCTTGTACACAATGTCTAGATGAGTGATTAGATTAGTGTATTGATTCAAAGTTTTCTAGTGGCTTCTTCTCTATTATTCAACAAGATTTTTTTTTGAACAATCTGGAAATCATTTGTTCATCTTGTACTCCCACAGGTAAAGTTGAAACACCTAAATTATTTTGATACAATGAAACTTCCTCGCCAATAAGGTTGGATATGAAAATAGGACATTGTGCCGACCTACAACTAGATCCTTCCTGACCCATTGCCCGTTTGCCGTTGTAGTTCCTTCAATTGAAGCTAAAGATAGTCGCCTCAAATCAGCTGTTGGTCCTCTCAATCAGCTTGCACCACAGTTTGTACCTGGGCGGGGTCTCTGTTTTGTGTCTAAGCATGTTGAATACTATCTGGCAGTCCATCGAGATAATCACTTTATTGAATCTGTCTTGTAGGCCCAGTGTTGCAGCTTTTAGTTCCGTCAAAGTGATGTCATGGCCTTGCTCCTTCTGACAGCCTCCCCAAAGTCAGTTTCCTTCATGATCCCTAGCTAGAAAATTGAGTCATAACTCTTCTGGTTAGAATTGGTTAATTATTTAATCAAATAAAAATAAGGAAAAACACAATGGCAAACCATGTTTAATGTGGCACATGTAGTTGTATAGTATTTTTATGTGAAGCAAAAATATGATGTAGATCTCCTGCACACTATAATTTCATTTTACACTGAGTTGAATAAAAAAGAAAGTTGAAATGATGATTTAAATCTAATGTTGGTTTTCTTCACCGCAATGATACATATTGGGTAAGATATTGCTAAGATAATTATGTGCTCATAGATCCACCGATATATGCTTATTTAATAACTATCTCACTTTGAACATACAGGAAACAGACAGACAAACGGTTCCTGGGGAAGCGACTGGGCTACCTTTTATCCCACATCGTAAAGCCTCGGCAACAATTTGCGCTTCAGATAATGCTCCCTCCAGGACGCTAGCGTCTCTGCGTAGACATCCGATAAAATTTGAATGGTATAGAATGGTACAGAGAAGATTTATCGAGAAACGGGCCAACTTTTTTTTCTACCCTTCCCCCTTCCCTTCCTACTTCCTACCAGCCATGCCACTAGTGTATCACTGTTGTGGAAGATGAAGGTGGCTTTTTCAAAAGCGAACGGGATTGGTTCTGTTAACGCACCATTTTGATCACCATCAGCCTTCGGCCATTCTGGTCGAAAGTCTAGACCATTGAGTCAATGGAATAAGGTACGCAACTTCTTATACCAAGGTCTAGGTGTTCTTTGTGGATTTAGGATGTGTTGAAAAATCTGCCTACATTGCTTTGACCTTAGAATGTTTTTGCTGGTTGTTGTGGATAACATGTTATTGAGGATTAATGGTAATCCCTTAGCCGTCTAGGAGACTCGCACTCAACTAGAAAGAAATATTTTTTATGTTTACGTATTGGACAAACAGAAGACTTCAACCCTAACTGTACATTCAGATCGGACAAAATAAACAGTACATTCAGAGGCCTGACTGTGTTGTTCGTTGAGAGGGAGTAGTGAATGAATTCGTCAAATATTTCCTAAACAATTTTAGGACTGTAGAATAGTTAGTAATGGTTTGCTAACACAATGAATATGTTTTATATTAAACAAGCAGGCTGCTGCCAAGGATGTATCCCAAATTCCAACCCAGTAATTTGGCTGCTCTTATAGGAATCTTCTTAACAACTGTGAATTTGACGCAGAGTATTCATCTAGGCTGAGATTATTCAAAACAAATCGATAATTTTATTATTAGAATTTCAATTAATTCATAAGATAGAACATAACTTGCTCTTGGTAAATTTGTATTTGTTGTTTCAGAATGAAAAGTTGTTGATTCATACCCAAATACAAGAATCGACCTAAAACAACGTAGACAACAGTTCTGCCACTAGCAACCAGGCGTCAAATTCATTGGGGCAGAATGGATCTAGAAACATATTTATCACACACTGAACATATTTATTCCAACTTTGGATCTTACATTATCTCTAGTTCTTGATTCAAACCAGACACTGTCTCATTTCAATTCGAATCGGATTTTGAATTTGATTTTAATATATAACAAGGTTCCTTCTTAGATATTAGATCTTACTGTTCTAGCCACTTGTTGCCCTTATAAATTAGGTCCTGCAACTTCCTTTTTCTAGCTTATCATTAGTGTAGATTGTGGTGCAAAAAGCAAAGATTTGTAAGGGGCACTGAGTTTGGCGAAACAAGGCATGACAAATCTTCTAAACCACAATATTTTCATTTTTCCCAATCTAAGGGAAGCAATAGCAATATTGTTTCCATGATGGTGAATTAGCCGTCTAGGAGACTTGTTTGTCAGTTGCAGTCAACTGCAAAGCTATATATCTAATTATTTACGTATTGATCATTAAATTAGGGAAGAAGACAGTTCTAGCAGTCATTTTGTTGTAGGAAAAGAACTAGGTGGGTTTGTGCTCCCCTCTTTTCTCTTGAATGAGGGTCAGAACCATCAACCTTAACCATATTCAAGGAGGGCATCACATGTGATGGTGGTGGAAGAAAACAACAACAATGGCTTGCAGTTGTTAGTTATTGGTCAGACAACATAGTTGGAAGGATGGATGCCAGCTGGCTGGTCAACAACATAAAGGAAGGAGTGGATAATCAAGCAGGGTAGTGATTAGATCAACTGATCCAGAAGTGAAAATAGGCTGGACAGGCACTTCTTGTGGCCAAATGAGGATGTGAGCTAGTGGCTGCAGCACCTCTTCACTGGCTTATTTTGTGTGTGGGCGGTTTTGACCAGTAAGTAGTGCTTAAGGGCTTCTTACTTATCATTTGGAGCTCACTGGAAGCAACATGCTATGAGCACTATTGCAGCCTATGTTTTGAATGATGATGAGGCAATGTAGGCGAACACGCTTCTATAGTGGGTGGTGAACAAGACAGATACCAAATAAGGGTGTCATATGCTTTTTCCTTGTTCCTGTTGCAAGGAAGGTGATATTATTGACTAGAATTGAAAAGAACATTGACGGATATGGTATAGTAAAAAAAAGAAACGTGAAGAGGAATAAAATGGATGAGAAAGATTCGGATTGTTTGTGGTGATACCAGTAGATGGGGATTCAGGGTGGGTGGGTGGGGTGAAAAACATGCTTATCTCATGAATCTAATAATAAAATCTCTAGTCATTAAATTTTCTTGAACAACACTAGGGCTGGCTATTCATGTAGGACTTCGATTAACGATTAAGCATGCTAACGTATAGAACACATCTTATCAAAAATAACTGGAAATAGAAAAATGTAACAAAGTTTGCTTATGTAATCAAATTTCCAAGTATGAATTTTAATTGTTCTACATTGAATCGAATTTTGTTCTATTTCTACAATGGATCAAAGTTTAGCAAGTTTTACGCGGTGAGTGTCGTGCAGGTGGTTCGGCTTGACTTGTCTTCCCGAGGGGACCCGGTTTCAAACCCCCATGTTGTGCACTTTAATTAGCACCTTTGAGGTCATCCGGGCTCAGGCACACTGTTTGAGGGAGGGGAGAAATTAATCTCTTCTAAATCAAAAAAATAAAAGTTTAGCAAGATTTTATCTTCGTAATCTTTCTATAATTTGTATAATGAGCAAGAGTTCCAGATAGCCCTTTATTGGGGTTCATCTCTTAGAGGTAAAATATAATTAGTTTGTTATAGTGGTAATTAAAATGATATTATGAAAAACCCTTCATGTTGTATATGATATACTTCATAAAGGTATGAATGTGACTAGGAAATTCTAAATTTTGAATAATATTTCAGTATATTAGAAAAAAAAGCATTGTAGTCTTGGTCTCTTGTGACTAATCGAGTTTTACAAGTTTCATATTTTTGAAGCAAGAATCAAAGGCCCTGAACAAAATCAATATTGTAATGTCTAAAATACTAAAGATTATTTTTGTTTTTGAAAAACATGTCAGTAAGACTGACTACATACGATCAAAGCTAAAAAAGGAGACTCGAAGTGTCTCTAGGTCTTTGAGATACAAGGGAATTAAGAATTCTGGACAGTTTTCCCAATATCCTTCACGGTCTGGCTGTTTAAGGTGCCTCTTGGCGAGCTGATTAGCCAGCTTGTTCTGGTCTCTATGCCTGTAGATGATGTCCGACGAGCTCTGCTGAACAGTATACTTGATGGATTGTACTTGAAGCTGGTATTTGAGAGGGGGCTGCCGCTTCCCTGTGATCCAGTGGAATGCATTGTTAGAATCACTAACCACAACATAACCGCAAAGGTTTCTAGATTTGGCGAATCCAAGGCCATCCAGGATGGCTATCAGTTCACCGTCCATCAGGTCAATGCCCTGGTGTTTATTTGCTCGCCCAGCTAACCAATGTCCTCTATCGTCTCGCAGGACCGTGTTTGTTGCCTTTGTACTTCTGTTAGTATCCACTGTTGTGTCGACGTGTATGATAGCAGATGGATTACAAGTTGTCGAGGGAATTGGGGTGGGTGAGGCCTGATGGCACTTGACCCCTGTAGGTTTGGAAAAGGATGCCTTTGCAGTGGCGAGGCTTACTTTGGAATTTGATTCTGTGATTGTCGGAGGGGTCCTTTGGCCTTCGAAGATAGTAAGATTTTGATTCCTCCATAGCCACCAACATGTTGTGGCAAAGAGAATCTTCCAGTCCTCCATCTGATGTAGGCTTACGAGATTATACTCCAGCCAATCCTTGGTAGATTCCTGTAGAAAGAAAGAGGTGGCAGCGTTCGGGAGCGTCAACAATCAAGTATGCATAGCATTCGGGCAGTCTCTCAGGACATGTAGTACAGATTCCTCCGGATGCTGACACCTTGAACATCTCAGACTGTCCGTCATTTTGCGTTTGAACCTCATAGTGTTTGTGAGAAGTCTATCATGGTAGATTAGCCAGAGTGTTGTTTACATTCACTGTTGAATAGGTAGCTTCCATATGGCGGACAGACACTTGGGGTGTCCCTCATCGTGCAAGTTAGAGATGCAAGTATAGGATGAGCTAGGGGTATATTCGCCATCCGACGAGTGCAACCAGATCCTGCCGTCATCGTCGAGGTCCTGTCTGGGTGTTGGCATACTGGTGATGCCCAATATGGATTCATTGGTAAACCAGGCTTGTAGGAAGTCCTTGTCCCAGTTCCCATCATCTAGGACCAGACTGGAGACTTGCAGGTCTTTGATCTCGTTGGGTATTAGGAGTCTCGGTTTCAGCAACGGAACTAGGCCTTCCCCAACCCATGCGTCGGTCCAGACATTTGTCTGCAGCCCCGATATTAGTCATCCTAGCATTTGTCATGATGAACGGGAGTGCTTTGTTGTTGCTTCTCCATGTGTGCGAGCCGGTTGTTTTGCTGCTGAGGTTCCTGGAATATTTGGCTTGCATCAGGCGTATCCAAGAGACCTGTCTGTTCTGTACGAAGTCCCATGCTAGCTTCATAATGAGCACTGAATTGAAGGTTCGTGCTCTTTTGATTCCCAAGCCACCCTGAGGGAGCGGTTTTGTGACATGTTGCCAAGCAATCAGATTGGACCCTTTGGTTGTGGTGGATCTTGACCAGATGAAGTTCCACGTCAGTTGTTCGATGCGATCAGTGACTGAGATGGGGAGTTGGACTAGATGCATTGTGTAGTAAGATTGCGAGAGCAAGACCGAGTTGGCCAATGTGACTCTGCCTGCGAGTGACAAGAATCTGTTCTGCCAGCTTGTAACTTGGTGGTGCAGCTTGTCGACTAGGTACTGGAAGTGTGCTTTGCTCTTCCATTTGTGGAGAATCGGGAAACCAAGGTGACGTCCCAAATCCTCAGTCTCCTTGATGTTCAACTTGTGGCTCACCTGAGTTCTGACGGCCCTCGGGGTGTTGCACGAATAGAAGACGGAGGACTTCTCATGGGACAAGAATTGTCCGGAGGCTTAGCTAAAACGCTTGAGGCAGCGATTGATTGTCATAGCTTGTCGGGTTGATGCCTCCCCAAACAAGACAATGTCGTCCACAAAGCTAACAAGAGAGAAAGGGAGCTTCTGCCTGGATAGAATCAACGGTTTCCATGAACCCTTAGAGATTTCTTCATTGATGAGTTGACTAAATTTGTCTAAGCATAGTACAAAGATGTAAGGCGAGAGTGGGTCTCCTTGCTTGACTCCGCATGACAGTTTAAAAGAACCGATCATCTCCCCATTCCATAGGACCGAGGTAATGCTCGACCTAATGAGATTCATGATGACAATGATGATGTTTCTGGGGATGGCCGTTCTGCTGAGAGTGTCCTCAATGAACGACCAACTGAGTTTGTCGAAAGCCTTCATAAGGTCTAACTTAATTGCCATAGTATGCTTTCTGTTTTGCTTTGACTCCATTGAGTGTACAATTTCTTGAGCAAGGACAATACTGTCACTTATCTTCCTGCCTGGGACAAAGCTCGATTGGAAGGGAGAGATCCAATCGTTCATATACGGCTTGATTCTGGTCGCAATCACCTTCAATATAAGCTTGGTGCATACGTTGTTGAGAGAGATTGGCCTGAGGTGTGAGCAGGTCTCCGACGTAGCCACCTTAGGGATGAGGACGAGGGTTGAATCTGCATAGCCCTGTGCAAGAGAGGAACCCGTGAAGGTTTCAATAATAAAATCACACACCTGGTTTTTAAGCAAGGTCCAGTTTCTTTGAAGGAAGAAAGCATCAATGCCATCAGTCCATGGGGTCTTGAGAGGTGCCATGGTATGAAGGCTTGCCCATATCTCGTCGGATATAGGTGCCCGACCTAGCTGATGTAGATCGACTGCGTTCAGCGTAGGAAAGGACCCAACGAAGCCCGCATTGGCTTGTTGTCGCTCGAGAGGATTCAGATCCTGGTAGACACTTGAGAAGAAGGAAAGGACGAGGCTCTTTAGTTGTTCCTCATTGTCCACCCAACAGCCATCTGAATTCTTCTGTTTGATAATTTTGTTCCTTTGTCTTCTAGTTTTGACAATAGAACGAAAGTATCTAGTGTTTCCATCCCCCAACTTAACCCAATCGCAATGGGCTTTTTGTTGCCACTCAATCTCTTCCTGTCTCAAGATGTTGTCAAGTTCAACTTGGAGAGAAAATGTGTCTTTGGCTAGAGCATTGTTGAAATTAAGGGCCAGTTGAAGCTGGTTCCATTTGATTTTGTTTCTCAATTGATCCTTTCTTCTATGGCTTCATCTCCTTTCACGCTAATCCCATGTGCCCGCCTTAGTCAGAAATCCAGAGCTTGCTTGATTGAGAGGAGCACTGGTATCCCAATTCATTGAGATGAATTGTTTGAAGTTGATGCTTTCCTCCCATCTCGCTGAGGTCCTCAGGTTGCGAGTGATCTTATGTTTGGGTGATGATTCCAAAATTAAAAGCGGTGCGTGATTTGAGTTGTTCCTTTCAAGCACTTGAACCAGTTTAACGTTTGTCATTTCTAACCAAAGTTCATTCCCCATTGCTCAATCCAGCCATTTGTGCATCAAGCCTCTCCTAAACGTGGTACGTGCACCATTGTACCCAAGATCAAAGAGTTTGCATTGTGCCATGGCGTCAATGAAGTCCTTGTTGTTTGTTTTGTCAAAAGAGGGGCTGCCAAATTTCTCGGATTGATACATAACCACATTAAAATCACCTACCACCACCCACGGGCAGGTGACGGAGGTGGATATTCCTAGAAGGTGATGCCATAAAAAGTGTATGATGTTTCTAGTTGTGCCCCCATAGATAAAAGTGCAGAGGAACTGTTGTTCTATCTTGCAGTGTAGAAATTGTTTATGGGAGGCTAGGACTTCTAGATTGATGCATGCTTTCCATAGTACCCATATTTCGCCAGCGAACCCAACAGCTTCAACCCGGTGAGATTGAGGAAATCCGAGTCGTTTGATTATAGATGTTGCTCTAGCTCCGCTGCATCGGGTTTCATACAACCCAATGACAAATATTCCATATCTCCTGACTAGCTCTTTGATTGAATTCTGGGTATCTTCGTCATAGATACCATGAACACTCCAGCTTATGATGTTCATTTATCCCCTTCTTCCAGAGTGGATGAACCCATGGCATGCGCTTCCTTCTCGAGATCCTAGGTCAAGGATATTTTGCCACGCTTCCTTGTAGAAGCTTTCCTCGGGTCTCCAGCATGGGTTACCTTGCGGTTACGTAGATGAATACCCTGTGATCCTTTGGATGGACTCCTATATTTGACGTAGTTTGTGGTTGGCACATCGTAGGCACCAACGTTGAAGGATAAGGTTAAGAAGGGGTGTTGCTGTTGGGTTTTAGGGGAGACAGAGAAGGCAGCGGAAATAAAAAAATTTCTCCCCCAACCCATACCGAGGAAACGCGTCAACGTCTATATAATAAGAAAAGATGGTTTGTGGAATCATACCTTGTCCCGAGGCTTGCTCGGCGACAATACCTCGCACAATGCGCGGTCTTCAACTCAGGTCTTCGACGGCGTCTGTGCAGCTCCTGGTCGCACTGGGACTGACAACTCCTACTCGAACCGGACTGTCGGATGACAGTTGTCCTCCTAAGCTGCAGTGTCCTCCCGCCTCTGTAGTAGTCCACACGGACCACCTGGAACTCCACACTCCTTGTCCCACAAGGAAGTGGAAGGAGTCACACCCTCCAGTTGACGTACTAGTCACCAACACGCTCTCCTGCCTCCTGTTGCAACTGCAGTTGTCCTTCCCTTGCTGCACCTCCCTTTTGCGGGAAGCACTTGCTCGGGCTCTCTCACGGTTACCAAAACCAGAGAGAACGACAACTTGTAGAGCAACTAGTTGCACTGAGATGTATCTCGAGAAGCCCCCAATACCCCTATATATAGGAGGGTCATGGGACAGGGTTCTCTATCCCGGGAAATGCGGGACTAAAAGCAGGAGTAGAAGGGTTCGGAATTTTCCACAAAAAGCAACCACCTCGCAACCTGAACCGATCGGTTCACCAGTGAACCGGTCGGTTGGGGACCTGAACCGATCGGTTCACCAAATCGTATGGGGACGATGGCTCAACACCAGTGAATACGCTCCCACTAAATCACAGATCCCTTCTTTATCTTTGACATATCAGTCAAACCCTTTGACTATATCATCAAAGTAAAGATCCAATTTTGAGTTGCTTGTACTCAATCAATCATATTGATTAGTCCATTGTAACTTATAGACTTCATTTGCATTAGTGGATTCATAAACCTTATAGGCTGTGTCACGTACACATCCTGGTTTTATTCCTCATAGGAATGCGGTTTTAGTATCCATATGCCAAATGTCTTAGTCACTAAGTTGCAATCAACAAGAATCATCCTTCTCAAAATGTTATCCATGTGTCTTAACACTTAAGACTTATTTGCACTTATGGACATGATCGAATGAGTGCTACCATCAAGGTCATACCTTATGGTTCACATGGATGTCATTTAGGATGTAACGGTCATAAACCATACTCAAGATTCGGTTCCTCATATTCATCTTGATAGTTGATTCATCACATGAACAACTCATCAATTAGATAATTGAGGTGTATCTGTTAAAGATATAAGAACTCACAACCCTTGTGATTCTTAATTTCTTTTATTAATGTGAGTATTCATTTATTAAGAAGAATTCAGTTATTTGATAATCATTTTCTAACTCCTTAGAGTATGATTCCTTCTTGATTCAGACATCACCATGTCTTAATCATGAGTTCACTATGATACACTATCATAATCACTCAGAAGGATCTCAAACATTTGGTCCAAGTATTTCATTCATTGATCTCATCAAGAATTAATACTTTACCAAATTTGTACTTCATTTATGATAATCTTGAACACTTCAAGACATTCATATTGGTATTTCTCTAAACACCATTTGAAGTATTAGCATTTGTTCCAATAGGTATGTAAATACATCACATGTATTATATCTAATAGGATAATCACTCTCCCACTACATTAGCGAAGATTGATTAATCATGTCCAAGATATTCATGTCCCTTACTGGTTCCCTAACCAAAAGAGTCTAGTTTTATCCATCACATGGAAACTAGAAATGAATTTCTCATGATTAATTCTAATTAAATTGTTTGAGTTAACTATAACTTTCAGGTATCATTTTATCTTATGCATATCAAATACCACAAGATAAATAAGGCATTGCCACAAAGATCATATCTTTATAAATTGAAACATCTCTTTATTAGTTGCCATCATTGTCATACAATATGCAAAAATAAAGTGTTTCTATCTATTGGCAAATATGAAATAGCAGTTCATAACTGTATTACATGCCTTATAGGCTGAAAATAAACTAAAGTACTCCTATCTATGAAGGCAACACTTGCCCCAAATAAGAATGCTTTACACTTTACATCTTGGTATCATATACCTCAAAAAGTGTTACAAGTTTATTTACATGACACCTTCAAGTAGAGGTTTCAGTCACCTCCTTCTTCTTTTGTTCTTCCAGGTAGAGAGGACAATTCCTTTTCCAATGTCCTGGCTTTTGACAATGGTGGCAATTTCCTTTCTTGGTCACGCCTCCCTTGGCCTTGAGAGATGAAGATGGCTTGGACTCCTGGCTAGCTTCAGAACCTTTCTTAGCTTTTCCCTTGCCCTTGCGCTTGGACTTGCCTTTCTTGCTCGTGATCACCATCACAGACTTAGGCTTGTCCTTCTTCATCTGTAACTCGGCTGTCCTCAACATGCCCAACAACTCTGACAGTGGCCTATCAAAGTTTTTCATGTTGTAGTTCATCACAAACTGACTGTAAGATTCTGGCAACGATTGCAGTATCACGTCAGTAGCCAACTCTTGGCTCAGTGGAAATCCCAGTCTCTGCAGGTTCTCCACATACCCAATCATCTTGAGTGTGTGAGGACCAACTGGATCTCCTTCTGTCATGACGCACTTGAACAGCGCCCTAGAAACATTGTACCTCTCTTGCCGTGCCTGATCTTCATACATGTTCCTGAGATGCTGAATCATCTCTATGACACCCATGTTCTCATGTTGCCTCTGCAACTCATGGTTCATTGAACATAGCATCAAGCACTTTGCATCAATGGCATCATCAGAATGCTTCTTGTAAGCATCCCTTTCTGTCCTTGGTGCATTAGGAGCGGGTTCCTCTGGAATTGGAGTATCCAGGACATAGAGCTTACGCTCTTGAGTGAGAACAATTCTCAATGTCCGATACCAGTCGTGGAAGTTTGTCCCATTTAGCTTGTCCTTGTCAAGGACCGATCGCAAAGAAAAGTTGTTGTTGTTTGTTGCCATTTGAACTACAAAAGGAAAATATGCAATTTTAGTCCAAAACTCATTTTTGACTTATTTGATTGATTTGAAAGTTTGACGATATAATTAGGCCTTTAATTAATTATCTCTCCCACTATTTTAGTTCAAATTGATAGCCCTCACCATCAATTCAGAAGATTGCAGCGTACAACCTTCTAGTGGGCAAGATCCTGAAATCCTCTAAGCCATGGACCAGCTAGGGTTGTCACCGACAACATAGATCTCTCAGGTAGGCAACTTTTGCCAATTGCATCATATGTAACTCTTAATAAGATGTCATATACAACTCCTTGCAATGATCATCTCCATGCCTCAAGGTGCTAGATCCTATCTAGGTCACCTTGTTAAGTCCGACCCAAGGCAAACACGATGAATATGCACCCTGCTTGGGCAGACCCACACATTCATCCTTCACGCTTCCACGAGATAGACGGTGCACCACGCTTGGGCGTGCCCACACTTGGTCGATCAAGTTTTTCACGTGTGTCGCATTTGGAAGGCGTCTAAAACTTAATATTTAATGAGGGATTTGGTTTTATATACATATACATGTTTATCAAATCAATCTTAATGTATCCCACCAATCATCACATGATTGGCTCTCAGGGCATACATACCAACAGTTGTTGTGCGTCCCTGTCGGCGAGGACTTCATCTCCTGAAGGTGCGGCTGTAGTGTGAGCGGGTTCTTTCCGAACGGCCGGGATGGGTATCCTAGAAGGGGCGGTGGGTGGTATCGCTTGTTCTGTCTGCGCTGTCGATCTCATGTTTCCAGAGGCTTTAGCGTTCTTGCTTTGTTTCTTCCTCTGGCTCCAATCAATACCGGTGACTCGTTCAGCGACCTTGTCCACGTCTAGGATTTTTGCGATGTCGTCTTCCTCTTCCTAGTCTTATAGCCCTTGAAATCGGTTGCTTCCCTGGGTAGTTCTTTTTTGAGCCCCACCAGCGGCTGGCTTCTTCTACCTTCTAGGAATTGGCTGAGCGTGGATGTCCTCGGAGAAACCTTCACGACGTTGGGGGTTGTCAGGGACAATTTTACATGCTTCCACGCTTTCTCATATCAGTTCATTCTCCTCTTCGATTCTCTTCTTGCACTCTTTTTCAAGATGTCCTGCTTTACCACAGTGGATACAAATAAAAGGAATGTTCTCATACTCGACTTTGTACTTGAATCCGTCAACCATGATGAGGGGTACTAGAGGTGCATGCATGTCCAGCTCGACAATGATTCACGCAAATCGCCCTCGTCGCTGTAGTGTTGTATTCATATCCACTTTAATGGTCTTCCCCAAGCGATCCCCGATCTCTCTGAGGACGACTTCTTGATAGAGTGGATGGGTAGGTTTGGGATTCTGACCCAAGCCACCAGCCTGGGTGGCGTAGTAAGATCCGGTGAGAAACTTGGCGACCAATGTTGAACAGTTAGGTATGAACCAAAGATGGGCCAAGGGCCTCCCACAAGGGCATTAATGTAGTCATCTTCAGATTGGAGTTGGACAAGGAAGAATTCGTTGGCCACATCAATGAGGTTGAAGCCACCTACCGGCTTCCATAACTTAGAAATATGATCTCAGAGTGTAAGGTACCCGATCTCCCTTGAAAGTAGCTTGACAATTACTGTGAATTTCCATGGTCGAAGCAACTCTTCCATGGCTTCATTACATACCCAGAACGCTGGGAAGCCGTGCTCAGATGAGCACTCGATGTCCGTTGGCTGTAGTTTCACTCCGTTGGTTTCGACATCAATCATGATGAAGTTGTATGGATTGTCCGATGACCCCTTCCCCAAAGAATCACGATAGGACGTTCCGGATGGTTGTTGCTGAACGGCTGCTCCTTTCCTTTATTGTAGAGTGGCAGAAAGGGGTTCAACTGTTCCATGCTATCCACGTCCATGGAGTTCTGGGATTGCGCCAGGGATTGGCCACCCTGTCGACTACTTGTGTAGGTAAGATTTAGTCTGGAGGTGCCAAGGGGGATGGTATTTAGCCGGCGGGAAGGGTCCCGATCGCCGTAATCTTCGGGATCACCTCCTGTCGCCTTTGGAGAAACCCTAGCCGCCATGCGTAGCGTGAGGAACAAGGGGGTCGGCGGCGGTAGGGGTTATGTGGGCATGGGGTTAGGGTTTATGAGGGAGGGGTTTAGGGAGGATCGGGAGGCTCCAATACCATCTAAAATACTAAAGACTATTTCTTATTGAGTGAATAAAACAAGTACATGGCTCTCTCTTTTATAAGACAAGAGAGTGAGACATAGAGTAGAGCTAGGCAATATGGGATAAAAGTACAAGAGACTAATAGACAAAAGCCAAAATATACTAAGAAACAACACAACACAGTAAAATATGTATACTAATACTCCCCCTCAAGTTGGAGCATAGATATGAATCATGCACAGCTTGTCAATCAGAGTAGTGAAGCGAGTCTTCGAAAGAATCTTGGTGTAGATATCTGCAACTTGATCTGAAGTATGTGTATAAGGCGTGGATATTTGACCAGATAAGACAGCTTCTCATACAAAGTGACAATCAACTTCGATATGCTTCGTACGTTCATGAAATGTAGGATTACTCGCAATAAAGATAGCAACCTTGCTGTCACAATACATAGCGATAGGAGTAGAATGAGAGATACCAAAGTCTTTCAGAAGACCACAGACCCAGAAGAGTTCACAGGTAGTATGAGCCATGGCTCGATATTTTGCTTCAGCAATAGAATGAGCAACTGTTTGTTTCTTGCTGCACCAGGTAAAGAAGTTACCACTTACAAACGTGCAGTAACCAGAAGTAGAACGGCGATCTATCTTACTCCCAGCATAGTCAGAGTTTAAATACCCAACAAGGTTACAGTGGCCATTTTTTTATACAGAAGACCTTTCCCAGGGAACTTTTTAGATATTTTAAAATATGGCAGACAACATCCCAGAGACATTGTCTGGGCTTATCGAGATACCTGCTAACAAGTCCAACTACAGATGCGATATCATCTCGAGTGACAGTAAGATAAATAAGCTTCCAGACCATGCGACGATACTGATGGTGATCAGGATAAGGGGGAGATGTCTCGTCTGTAAAGAGTGGGATCCCAGAAGGGAACCACTCCCTACTAAAAATTTGAACAATAGAACCTCCAGTCCAAACACACCTAAAAGATATGTTGGAGTGGGTGTAAAATTTTCAAATCTTATTTATGGTATACAAAACAACCAAAGTGTAGCAGCGGCATAAAAACATTGACTATATTCAATTTCTCATAAGGTTACAAAAGAACATCTTAAACTTACATGTAAAGGTACATCATAAGGATCCATGTAGAGGAAAATCTAAACCACAACAAGATTGTCTCCAAGCTTGAACTCCTTAAGCTAGGTCCATAACTTTATGCCATGTCCTCCACATCCTTCACCTAGGGTTGGAAGCATACCCCAACAAGAAGAGAAAAATAGAAGACATCAACAAAGGCTGGTATGTGCATACTAAAAAGGTAAATTGAGAAATATATGGAGTGAAGGACAACAATTAAATTGAAGCTTTCCATAGAAGAGAAAAGTACCACCCAAAAATGGGTATCAATAGAAACGAATCACAATAAAACGATACTTTCCCTAAAACAACATAAAAAGAATGTGTCATATATACATCCACTAGCATGGTAGGAAATGAAGCACATATCAAGAAAGTAGGGCACACACCCCACAATTATTATCAATAACCTGCATGCATGTGAGATAAACATAACCCTAGAATAATATAAATAACAATGGCGACCAAGGCTTCACATCCTTGAAACTTGACAGAGAATGACGCACTGCCAAACTCCCAATATATAAAGTTGAGCCAAGGCTTCACATCCTTGAAACTCAGGTATGGGGCACCACCACCACCATCCCAAAAGCATAAAGGGGCACACTCCCAAAAACCAATGCAATTACACTACTCTAGTGCTACTAACTCACATAGCATGTAAAATATAGAGGCAAGTAGAAAAGTATAGTCAGAATTATACAATGTTGCCATCACACAATGGACAACACAAAAATATAAACATCCACTTCAAAGTGGGCACATATCATCAATTAAGTCCAATATGCACCAAGGCATAAGATAGATATCAAGAGAATATCCAAGTGTATAACAAGCAAGATAGTTCACATGAACCTTGATATCAAGAGAATAGACATATGTATAGGCAAAAGTCAAAAGAATGATAGGACAAGTTAATTGCTCAACATAGAGGAGTAGGGGATACAACATACATAAAAGAGAGGAAATAGAGATTGCTCAATATAGAAATAATGTGGGATGCAATCATACCTTAAACCAGGATCCTAGAAACTCTCTTCACCAAAGTTTGAGGAAAAACTTTGCTCGTCGTTCGTTTGTGAAACTAACTAACCGATCATGAAGAACAAGTACCATAGTTGTTTACCTGAGGTCCAATTATGCTCCGAAAATAAACATGACGTCGGGGAGCGGTGCCGCAAACTCAAACCAAGAACCATGTTCGGCTTTTGGGTGAAACGACGATGCAAGGCGAAATCAAAGCACAGCAGCCCCACACTCAAGAAAGGATGAAATTAGGATGAGAGGAGGTTCACAAAACAGCTGAGGAAGACCGGTGTAGAGGTATTTATAAGTGGGCGTGTGTGAGAAGTTATTTATGAAGACTTGAAGAAAAAATTTAGGCATTTATCGAATACTCCATGTTAGGCTACGAATATGGTATGGATAAATGTGGAATTAAATTTGCAATCCAATTCAAGTTATTTCGTGAAATTTCGTTAAGAAATAAGGAAGTTATGCCCAAAATATCAGACCTTGGTCCGCAGTTACTCTTTATGCGGGCTGGTGTTTCCTAATTCGAATTTTTTAAAGTGTTGATTAAATTATTTTCCATTTTTTCTCTTCAATTAAAGATACAAACATGATCTAAATTAAATAAAATTTGATACCTAGCCTAATTAGGATATGTAGAATCCGATTTTGACATTGGTTTTCCCTTTTGGAGACTTTTGTTATTTTATTTAATTCTTTAAAAGTAAATCACATTTTCTCTTTCCTAATATATTAGAGACGTCTAGAATTATCCAAAATTGATGGAACTTCACCCATAAATCATATTTAATGTGTTGGATACGAATTTGCTATCAATTTCACATGTTGGAGTTGTTTGTATAATTATTTAATATTTTGAAGGTTTTACACACTTTCTCTCTCCTGATTTCACCTTTTAAGCAAATTTTCTCCAAAATGGATGAAAATTCACCCAAAGACTATATTTATTATGTATATTACGAATCCAGGATTATTTTCCTCTTTTGGAGTCATTTATTATTTTATTTGATATTTTGGGGAAAACTTAGATCTTCTCTATCCAAAAAGAATTAAATTAATTATTATTATGTGAAAACTGTGAAACTTGACTCCCAAGGCAATTGGGACCCAATGAACTCAATTTTTAACTTATATTTCACTTTTGGGTTTTCCATTAATGAGCTATGACAAAATTAATATATGTGGCCATTATTATCACATTATTTTATTATTATCGCTCTTGCTCATTCAATTATGTTCCATATCTTAATATTATCACCAAAAAAATTATGTGTGACTATTTGCACAGAATTTTATATAATCAATGATTATCTCATGTGACATATTTTATGTGTCTATCATTAATTTAAGACTAATGTGAGAGCATTAGGTTACATTAGGGTGATTTATGCATGCATCGGCTTATTAGGGTTATACTAAACATCTTCTAGATCTATCCTCAAACCTGTTTGGCTAAGTCCAAAAGGTCAAACTTCTAAGGTAGGGTTCAAGATCTGGTATGTTACAACACTCCACCCCTTAAAAGGATTTCATCACTCGAAATTTATAGATCCAAACATCAACAACCAACTAGTCCCCACCCCTTAAAAGGTTTAACCTAACAAGTTAAACTAAACAACATTTAGGGTTACTCACATATCTTTTAGTTGTGAAAGTTTAAGAGTTTTATGTTGTTCATGTAATCAACTAAAGGGTCAGAACCAACTAGGGTTGAGTTTTAGGTCCTCGTGTCTCTAACCTAACAACCCTACATAAACATCCAAAAGTCATAGGGTAGGTCAACTACACCTTTATATCAATCCTAGTCACAACTCCACAGTCAAAACTAGGGTTAGCACTAGGTTCAGGGTTTTCCTACCAAAACTTCTCAAAATCTTCATTGTGACTTAGTTCAAAAAAATCATCGAGAAAATCAGAGAAAATTGTGTACATATAAGTATTATAATGATTTTTTTTTCAATAAGAAACCTTGCTAAGTAAAACCAACAGGTTGGCCAAAATTAAATGTGAAAACCAAGTCGCAATATTTCCATATCAGGGCTTCTTATCCTACTATCTCCTCATAACCTAATTGCATCCCCAAGTAAAACCTCATAGCATCATGAGATACAAATCATAATTAATCTATATGATAGGGTAAGATCTCCTAAAACCTCATTATATATATGGAACATATATCAATTCTAGGGTGAACATCTCACTTAGAGGTACTATCTAAGTCAAGGGTTTTCATTAGGGAGACAAAATTGAAATAGTCAGATTTTGACTACCATGGGCTCTGATACCATGTTGTAAAGAGTGGGATCCCAGAGGGGAACCACTCTCTACTAAAAAAATTGAACAATAGAACCTCCAGTCCAAACACACCTAAACGATATGTTGGAGTGGGTGTAAAATTTTCAAATCTTATTTATGGTATACAAAACAACCAAAGTGTAGCAGCGGAATAAAAACATTGACTATATTCAACTTCTCATAAGGTCACAAAAGAACATCTTAAACTTACATGTAAAGGTACATCATAAGGATCCATGTAGAGGAAAACCTAAACCACAACAAGATTGTCTCCAAGATTTAACTCCTTAAGCTAGATCCATAACTTTATGTCGTGTCCTCCACATCCTTCACCTAGGGTTGGAAGCATACCCCAACAAGAAGAGAAAAATGCAAGACATCAACAAAGGCTAGTATGTGCATACTAAAAAGTAAATTGAGCAATATATGGAGTAAAGGACAACAATTAAACTGAAGCTTTCCATAGAAGAGAAAAGTACCACCCAAATGGGTATCAAGAGAAAAGACTCACAATAAAATGATACTTGCCATAAAACAACATAAAAAGAATGTGCCATATATACATCCAGTACCATGGTGGGAAATGAAGCACATATCAAGAAAGTAGGAGACACACCCCACAATTATCATCAATAACCTACATGCATGTGAGATAAACATAGCCCTAGAACATTATAAATAACAATGGCCGCTAAGACTTCACATCCTTGAAACCTGATAGAGAATGACGCACTCCCAAACTCCCAATATATAATGTTGAGCCAAGGCTTCACATCCTTGAAACTCGGGTATGGGGCACCACCACCACCATCCCAAAAGCATAAAGGGGCACACACCCAAAAACCAATGCAATTACACTACTCTAGTGCTACTGAATCACATAACATGTAAAATATAGAGGTAAGTAGAAGAATATAGTCAGAATTATACAATGTTTCCATCACACAATGGACAACAAAAAAATATAAACATCCACTTCAAATGGTCACATATCATCAAATTATTCCAACATGCACCAAGGCATAAGATAGATATTAAGAGAATATCCAAGTCCATAACAAGCAACATAGTTCACATGAACCATGATATCAAGAGAATAGACATATGTGTAGGCCAAAGTCAAAAGAATGATAAGACAAGTTAATTGCTCAACATAGAGGAATAGGGGATACAACATACATAAAAGAGAGGAAATAGAGATTGCTCAATATAGAAATAATGTGGGATGCAATCATACCTTAAACCAGGGTCCTAGAAACTCTCTTCACCAAACTAGTTGTTTCCAAGATCAACCTTGCCTAAATACAAATTGTTCACATGTATTAGGGATTGAGATTCATATATATGTAATGTAACCCAAATTCTAGACCTTTCTACAAAACATCAGATATTGGACTCCAAATCTAAACCAATCAAGTTATTAGGTTTTTCTAATTAAGAAAGCATATTTATTTACTAAATTTGGAGTTCATATGAATTAATTACCAATTTTAGGGCTTTTATATTAATTAATTAGATCCTTAAAAATCCATCGTTGAAAACATGCAAATTAGGCTTTGAAGCTTTTTTTTAGAAAGAACACATTTTTCGATTCCAAAACATATTTTATTTTAATTTTTGGACACACGAAAGAATTAAAAGATATGAATTTTATAAAATCAGCAAATCACAAATTAGAAAAAAAAATGAGTAGGGAATTTGTGAGAGAGGAAGAGAGGTCGGATGGGTAAGGAGAAACTTATCTGAGAGTTTGGGGAAAAATTTTGCTCATTGTTCGTTCGTGAAACTAACTAACCGATCATGAAGAACAAGTGCCAGAGTTGTTTACCTAAGGTCCATTTATGCTTCGAAAATAAACATAACGTCGGGGAGCGGTGCCGCAAACTCAAACCAAGAAGCATGTTCGGCTTTTGGGTGAAATGATGATGCAAGGCGAAATCAAAGCACGACCACCAGAAGCCCCACACTCAAGAAAGGATGAAATTGGGATGAGAGGAGGTTCACAAAACAGCCGAGGAAGATCAGGGTGGAGGTATTTATAAGTGGGGGTGTGTGAGAAGTTATTTAAGAAGACTTGAAGAAAAAGTTTAGGCGTTTCTTGAATGATTCATGTTAGGCTACGAATATGGTATCAATAGATGCAGAATTAGATTTTCAATCTAACACAAGTTATTTTGTGAAATTTTGTTAAGAAACGAGGAAGTTATGCCCAAAATATCAAACCTTGGTCTGTGGTTACTCTTTATGCGGGCTGGTGTTTCCTAATCCGATTTTTGTAAAGTGTTGATTAAATTATTTTCCTCTCTCTCTTCAATTAAAGGTACAAACATGATCTAAATTATATCCTAATTAGGATATCTAGAATCTAATTTTGACTTTAGGTTTCCCTTTTGGAGACTTTTGTTATTTTATTTAATTCTTTTAAAGTAAAACACATTTTCTCTTTCCTAATACATTAGAGACGTCTAGAATTATCCAAAATTAATGAAACTTCACCCACAACTCATATTTAATGTGTTGTATATGAATTTTCCATCAATTTCACATGTTGAAGATGTTTGTATAATTATTTAATATTTTGAAGGTTCTACACACTTTCTCTCTCCTAATTTCACCTTTTAAGCAAATTTTCTCCAAATTGGATGAAATTCACCCAAAGGCTATATTTATTATATAGATTACGAATCCAAGATTATTTTCCTCTTTGGGAGTCATTTATTATTTTATTTGATTTTTGGAAAAAACTTAGATCTTTTCTCTCCAAAAAGAATTAAATTAATTATTATTATGTGAAAAATGTGAAACTTGACTCCCAAGGCAATTGGGACCCAAGGAACTCGATTTTTAACTTAGATTTCACTTTTGGGTTTTCCATTAATAAGTTATGACAAAAGTAATATTTGTGGCCATTATTATCACATTATTTCATTATTATCACTCTTGCGCATTCAATTATATTCCATATCTTAATATTATCTCCAAAAAAATTATATGTGACTATTTGCACATAATTTTATATAATCAATTATTATATCATGTGATATATTTTATGTGTCTATTATTAATTTAAGACTAATGTGAGAGCATTAGGTTACATTAGGGTGATTTATGCACGCATTAGCTCATAAGGGTTATACTAAACATCTTCTAGATCCATCCTCAACCTTGTTTGGCTAAGTCCAAAAGGTCAAACTTCTAGGATAGGGTTCAAGATCTGGTATGTTACATCGTCATCCCAATTAGTGTTCAGATCCAACTGGATACTGTTAGGCTTGGCTCCAAGAAGACATGTTTTAGATTGAAGATCCAGAACATATTTGCACTGAGATAAGCACATGCTAGAAGATGACCGAGAAACTTCAATCCCAAGGAAGTATGTCGGTGTACCTAAATCTTTAGTGACAAAATGAGTTTCCAAGTAGCGCCTGAATACCTACATGGTCACTCCCAAATAATATGATGTCATCAACATAGACAATCAAGATAACAAGTCCAGAAGTGGTGTGCTTGATGAATACAGAATGATTAGACTGAGAACGGCGAAATTGAATTTTTGGAAGAATAAAGCTCAGCTTATCAAACCAGGCACGGGGGCTTTGCTTCAGTCTGTAAATTGATTTGCGTAGACGACAGACCTTTGAGGACTCCCCCTGAAGCACAAAACCGGGAGGCTGTTCCATGTATACCTCATGTAGATCACCATATAGAAAAGCATTTTTGACATCGAGCTGAAATAAAGGTCAGTCGCAGCCACAGAGATAAGTACACGAACCGAGTTCAGATGGGCAACCAGTGAGAAGGTCTCAAAGTATTCCACGCCATATGTCTGGGCATAGCCTTTGGCAACAAGATGAGCTTTGAGACATTCAATAGTCCCATCAGGTTGATATTTGATCGTAAAGACCCATCGACAACCAACCGGAGAACAACCAATAGGAGGATCAACTAACTGCCAAGTGTTGCGTTCAGTAAGGGCCTGCATTTCAGATTCCATGGCTTGGCACCAAGCTGGATGCTTAAGAGCCTGAGAAGCATTCTTGGGAATAGAAACAACAGAAAGAGCAGATGTGAAATTTGCAAAGTTAGTCCCCAAGTGAGCAGTGGTACAAAAATTCCCAATTGGGTGTTGTGTACAAGTTTGAGTGCCTTTGCGTAAGCTGATAGCTATATCTAAGTCAGAAAATACCTGAGATGGAGGTGGATTTGCCATCGAGGATGAAGGATCTGGATGGGCCATGGAGGGA
Organism: Alisma plantago-aquatica; assembly: GCA_963693085.1. NCBI lineage: Eukaryota > Viridiplantae > Streptophyta > Magnoliopsida > Alismatales > Alismataceae > Alisma > Alisma plantago-aquatica. Next base: position 22,749,622 of record OY856410.1, read on the forward strand.
GTTGGAGCCTTCGGTCTTCTTTGATAAACCTTCAATGGAGGAGCAACAACATGAGTGGTATCCGATGTATCAGTAGCATCAATCAGCGGTAAAGGTGTATCTGCAAATAAATCTGACGTCAAGGCAGAGCCAACAGAGGAATAAAATGACATATGTTCAAAAAAGATGACATCAGCTGAAACCATCCATTTCTTTCCAACCAGATCATAGCAGTGGTACCCTTTTTGTGTCCTAGAGTACCCTAATAAGACACTTGATGACTCGGGGATCAAGTTTAGTTAATCCAGGACGCATATTTTTAACAAAGAAGGTGCTTCTAAAAATCTGAGGAGGGACAGAAAACAACGGAGCATCAGGATATAGAATTTGATATGGAACTTGATTGCCAAGAACAGAAGATGGCATGCGATTAATAAGATAGCATGCAGTAGAAACTTCGGGCCAAAAACAGTGGGGAACATGTTAGTGAAATAGGAGAGTGCGAGTAACTTCAAGAAGATGCCAATTTTTGCGTTCGACAACTCCATTCTGTTGTGGAGTGTAAGCGCATGAGGTTTGGTGAATAGTACCCAGTTTGTGACAAAAAAGACTGACTGAGGCTTGCATGAACTAAAGGGCATTGTTAGTGCGAAAGATTTTTATAGGTTTACTAAACTGGGTACGTATTTCAGAAGAAAAAAAAGGCAGCAATAGTATCAAGAATGTTAGACCTATCTTTTAATAAGAATATCTAGGTGGTTCTAGAGAAATCATCAATAAAACTCATAAAGTATCGGAAACCAGAGGCACTGGGAATAGAACATGGGCCCCAAATATCAACATGCACTATATCAAAAGACTATTTTGAGCCAATACATAACTTTTTTGAAAAGGTAAATCTAGTCTGTTTGCCTAACTGGCAAGTTTCACAATGAAAAACAGAATCAGAAATAGCAGGTAGTATGTGCTTCAACTTGGCCGCTGATGGATGTCCTAACCGATAGTGCCATTGGATGCCTGTCACAGAAGAAGTCAGAAATGCAGCAGTCCTCGGTACATCCAAGTAGTATAAGTTGTCTGGTCCCTCATGGCTGATGGAGCTGGGACTTACACCAAAAGATTACTCTTCCAATGGGAGTCCCAAATATGCACCAAAAACCCCAGAGAGTTGATGTCTTCCCTAGGTTTACCTATAACTGGTGCTTAGATAAATGATCCAACCCCATAAGAGTATGGAAGTCTTATCTTAGTACAGATTTAGGATCAAACCCAAAAGACAACGGTCTTGTTGCAAGCAAAAAGATGGAAAACGTATGGAATTTCACTTAGTCACTTACTAGCAGGCACTTATATCGAAAGTTGGATTTTGATGTTTTTAAACTAAGAACATGAAAAGTAAAGAAAGCAAGTAAATCTAATGAGTTCAACTATGATAAAAGATCACTAGGGTGTGATTAGTTTTTCACCGCCACTACACATCGATCAACACATGCAAAGCAAAACTTAACCTGCAAAAAGAGTCCAGTCAGTTAGTATCCTTGTAGACTTAGCCTCCTTTCGGAAAATCCAACTACGAGAAGTGCGGGAATGTTGCAACGCCAGCCATTCCTGAACAAATGGTCACATTACTTTGCATCATTCCCCTCGCAAAGTGTGTTCCTCGACTTATCAAGGTTGCACTTCCATACGTCAACTGATTCCATTTCATAGTATGAAAGTGCAACGGATGATAGTGAGTTTACTCCACTTCTTGAGATACACTTCTAGATACCGAAACAGATGCATGGTGGATACATGCACCAAGAACCAACATACAAATGAGTTTCGAATCTAATAGTACAAACATAGACAATTCATACTAAAAGATAAAAGATAACACAAGTTGGAGGTCAAGCAACATGCATTCATTAAACGTTTGATGTTGAACTGAAAAAGATAAGAACTATATATTACAACCTAAGGATTACATTTACATGATATGAAAGCATGGGTAGCGGGGCTACTCCCTGCACCCTAGTGAAGGAGACTACTCGCTCATGACTATGACAAAGAAGGAGGCAAGAAGATAGAGAGAGAGCATCATCCCCATAAAGGATGGAGGAAGGTGATAACCTCCTATTTTAGTCGATTATATTAGTCTTTTTCTTTAGTTTTCCATACTCTTTTTACGATTAAACTATACATAATCCTAATTTTACCCCTTTTTTGTAAATACACCATCAAATTAACTTTTTCCTTTTATATATGCAGAAAAAGCACAAAAAAATCATAAAAGAATAACTCAGCCTCAAGACCGAGTGGATTCAAACGGTCCCAAGACCGCATGAAGCCAAACGGTCCCGAGACCGCGTGGAGTTCAAACGGTCCCTAGACCGCATGAAGCCAACCGGTCTCGAGACCGCATGGAGTTCAAACGGTCCCAAGACCGCATGAAGCCAACCAGTCCCGAGACCGCATGGAGTTCAAACGGTCCCAAGACCGCATGAAGCCAACCGGTCCCGAGACCGCATGGAGTTCAAACGGTCTCAAGACCGCATGAAGCCAACCGGCCCCGAGACCGCATGGAGTCAAACGGTCCCAAGACCGTATGAAGCCAACCAGTCCCGAGACCGCATGGAGTTCAAACGGTCTCAAGACCGCATGAAGCCAACCGGTCCTGAGACCGCATGGAGTTCGAACGGTCTCAAGACCGCATGAAGCCAAACGGTCCCGAGACCACATGAAGTTCATATGGTCTCAAGACCGTTTGAAGCCAAACGGTCTCACAGTCCAAACGGTCTTGAGGCCCCAAACGGTCTTGAGGTCCAAACAGTCTCCAAACCGTTTGGACTTCACTCAAGGCCTATAAATAAGACCCCAAGGGTCCTCCAAACAGGGAGAACTCTCAGACGTCCAAAGGCTGCCCCAATCGTTCCAGAGCTCCTGCCGCTTCCATCCTCCGCCCTGGGGCTGTCGGTCTGAGATCCATACTCCATCCTGAAGCTGCTTTCTCCTTCTTCGTCAAGAAGGTGGGAAGGGGAGGCCTCCTCATCGTGCAACCTGCAAAGACTGGTGGATCGTTGCTCTCTCTCTCCAAGGGGTTGACCTTCTTCCATCCTTTGTGGGGATGATGCTCTCTCTCTCCCTTCTCGCCTCCTTCTTAGTCTTAGTCATGAGGGAGTAGTCTTCTTCACTAGGGTGCGGGGAGTAGCCCCGCTACCCATACTTTCATATCATGTAAAATGTAATCCTTAGGTTGTAATGTAGAGTTCTTATCTTTGTCAGTTTGACATCAAACGATTAATGAATACTTGTTGCTTGATCTCCAACTTGTGTTATCTTTTATCTTTTAGTATGAATTGTCTACGTTTGTACTATTAGATTCGAAACTCGTTTGCATGTTGGTCCTTGATGCATGTATCCACCATGTATCTGTTTCAGTATCTAGAAGTGTATCTCAAGAAGTGGAGTAAACTCACTATCATCCGTTGCACTTTCATACTATGAAATGGAATCAGTTGACGTATGGAAGTGCAACCTTGGTAAGTCGAGGAACACACTTTGCGAGGGGAATGATGTAAAGTAATGTGACCATTTGATCGGGAATGGCTGGTGTTGCAACATTCCCGCACTTCTCGTAGCTAGGTTATCCGAAAGGAGACTAGGTCTACAGGATACTAACTTACCGAACTCTTTTTGCAGGTTAAGTTTTGCTTTACATGTGTTGATCGATGTGTAGTGGCGGTGAAAACCCGATCACACCCTAGTGATCTTTATCATAGTTTAACTCTTAGATTTATTTGCTTTCTTTACTTTTCATGTTCATAGTTTAAAACCATCAAAATCCAACTTTCGATATAAGTGCCAACTAGTGAGTAGCTAAGTGAAGTTCTATACGTTTTTCATCTTGTTGCTTGCAACAAGACCGTTGTCTTTTGGGTTCGATCCTAAATCTGTACTATGATAAGGCTTCCATACTTTTATGGGGTTGGAGTGTTTATCTAAGCACCAGTTGTAGGTAAACCTAGAGAGAACATCAACTCCCTAGGGTTTTTGGTGCATCTTTTGGGATTCTCATTGGAAGAGTGATCTTTTAGTGTAAGTCCCAACTCCATCAAAAAATGGCGCCGTTGCCGGGGACAACGGAACGTTGTTATTTCACTTAGTGCCTTTCTAGTTGGTTAGGATTTTACACTTTCTTTTTGAATCATAACTCTATATCTTCTTGAAACTTTCATATTTTTTTTCACTATTATCTAAAGGTGTTCTCTTTTCTCTACTCAGGTAGAACACGTGCATGCAATCACCGCATAGTCGCGGATTCTCCCCTGATTCGGAGTTCGACTCCGAGGTAGAGAGAAGTTTCCACCGCTGAATCCGTCTCAATCGCCAACGCGCTAGACAAATGGTTGACGAACAGCATCAAGCTGCTTTGGTGATGGAGAGAGTGAATGCTGCCATCGCCGCACAACGGGCACAACTTATCGCAGACACTCGTGCCCAAATACAAGCGGAGATACGAGCAGAAGAGCAAGCCCGCATAAGAGCGGAGACCGAGGCAGCAACCCAAGCTGCTCAGCTCGAGTTACGAAATAAGAAACTAAGGGACTATGTTGTCCTGAAGAACTATGAGGATAACCACCCAGTCCGGCCTACGATCATCAATATCCCAAACTTTGAGATCCGGACCCAGTGGATCCAGATTATGCAAGGAATCTCCTTCTCTGGAGGTTCAGGAGATGATTGCATAGACCATTTGAAAAGGTTTAAGGCATTATGCCGCCTGGTCCCGCAAGCTGGTATCGCTTTTGATGTGATAATGCTTCACCTGTTCCATTTCACCTTATCTGGAAGGGCCTTGAGTTGGTACAACTCATTGGGCAGAGAACCCATAATAACCACTTGGGCCCTCTAGAGGAAAAATTCCTAGAGAAGTTCTTCCCACCCTCGCTGACCTATGAAATCAGAGGGCAAATCAATCACTTCTCCCAGCTACCTGGAGAAACCCTCGCTGAGGCATGGGAAAGATTTAAGGAACTTCTGCGCAAATGCCCCCATCATGGAATTTCACATAATCAACTGATAGAAACTTTTTATCGGGGGGTAAGCGACGATATTAAACAATTCTTAGATTCCTCATCTGGGGGAAACTTTATGAGGAAAAACTATGAAGATGCTTGGAAGATCGTTACTTTAGGAGCTGAAAACCAGTCCAACTAGGGACGGTCAGCTGGAAAAGACGTCCTTAAAGTTTTTAAAGCTGAGGAATATATAGAAATGAAGTCAATAGCCGAGGCCTTGAAAACAATTGCTCATAAACAGCAAGCCCTCGAGACAACTCTAGGGGAAATTGATAAGAAGAAAACCCAGCTGGTTCATCAAGTCAAAGCCGTCACAGGATCCTGTGAGGCTTGTCATGCTTCGGACCATCTGACTCTCTCCTGCGGAATGCTGTATAATGTGATGATGGATCTGCATCCACCACCACAACCATATGAGTCCATTACTAATCAAGCTGAAGATCAGATTCCGGAGCAAGTCAACTCCATCCATACTATTCCCGGACAAGTTTACTATAATCCCAGTCAACCAAGGAACCATCCTGGGTTCCAGTACGGGAATCCTTCTGGAACTGTGAATCCGCAACATCAGACACAAGGGGGATTTGATAGTAGGCTGCCTCCTGGGTTTTCAAACAATTTTAACCAAAATCAAGGGAACCCAAGGAACAATTTCCCTAGGGCTAACTACCCTAGAAATCAATCAGCCTACTATCAGTACACTCATCCCCCGCTTCACCCGCAGTTGCATACTCAGCAGCCTCAACAACAAAGCCTTCAGAAAAATGCTACTGCGCAGCCGGAGGATGAGATATCTTTGATAAGACAGATGCTACAATCTCAGCCAACCGTGCTGGCTAACCAACAAGCCCAACAGAAGGCAGTTGAAGCCCAGCTTGCCCAGATTGTTGCACAATTAAAACCTCCGGCAGGCACTTTTGCTGGGCAGCCCGAGTCAAACCCTAAACATGGGCCGAATAGACATGAACAATCAAATACTATGCCAGCAGCATGACAATGTTTTAACTTCGTCGAGCCAGCAACATAAAACCAAGGTGCTACTTGGGAGGCAACCCAAGATTTCTATTCTATGATTCTGCTCTTTATTTTTTTTCCTTAGTTTTATCTTATGAAAATACAAAAAAAATCTACATAACTAAAACTATCAAAAAAATAATAAAAAACAAACAACATAAAAATACATAAATCAGAAACAAACATAAAAATATAAAATCCTTTCTGCCTTTGCCCTTCCAAGCGGTCCTGCAACCGTTTGGACTCCAAATGGTCTCCAAACCGTTTGGAGCCAAACAGTCCTGAAACCGTTTGGACTCCAAACGGTCTCCAAACCGTTTGGAGCCAAACGATCCTCAAACCGTTTGAGACCAAACGGTCTTGAAACCGTTTGGACTCGAAACGGTCTTGAAACCATTTGGAGCCAATCGGCCTCAAAACCGCTTGGAATACAAAGGGTCACCAACCGTTCCCTATAAATATAAACCCTACCCCTTCGTCTTTCTCTCTTCGAACTTTCGAACTCTCTTGAGTGCTTGTGCGAAGAACTATTCTTTTGCTTCTACTTCCTTTGCTCCCGCGCGATCACACTCTCGTTCACCAACCACCTGCAAGGTAGTCCGGCGACCACAACGCACGCCGCTCCTCTTCCCTACCGCCTTCGTCGTCGTTCCTGTGCTATTCACCGTCTGTTCCACCATCACCGCCTTCTTCGCCGACGGCTCTAATGATCATCCGCAAGTTTCTGACGTCTCCCGTAAGTTTCTCTTCCAACCGCAACCATCGGCTCTGTCCTCCGTCACTGGCTTCATCTTCGTTATCATCGTCATCACTGTCTTCATCGCCGCCGTCTTCACCATTGCCGTTTTTATCACCGGTTTCACCGCCGTGTCCGTCGCCGGCACACCCTTCGCCTCCGCGTCGGTTCATCTTCGTCTTCACCCACGCTGGCGACCCTGTGGCTTTTCGTTTTCCAAACGGTCCTCAAACCGTTTGGAACCAAACGGTTCTAAAACCGTTTGGGACCAAACGGTCTTGAAACCGTTTGGGACCAAACGTTCCTCAAACCGTTTGGGACCAAACGGTCTTGGAACCGTTTGGAACCAAACGGTCCTCAAACTGTTTGGAACCAAACGGTCTTGAAACCGTTTGGGACCAAACGGTCCTCAAACCATTTGGAACCAAACGGTCTTGAAACCGTTTGGGACCAAACGGTCCTCAAACCGTTTGGAACCAAACGGTCCTGAAACCGTTTGGAACCAAACGGTCTTGAAACCGTTTGGGACCAAACAGTCCTCAAACCGTTTGGAACCAAACGGTCTCGAAACCGTTTGGTCTCCCACACCCATTAATCTTTCACAAAAATACAAAAAAACATAACTACAAATAAAAATCTAATTTGTTCCTAAATCTTTTTGCTTTAACTCATAAATTCCTATTTTTCAGATATGGCATCACCACCGAGCAACGCCATCAGGTTCGAAGGTTCTGAAATCTGGACGAAAGAGGAACTGCTGGCAGAACAAGCTAAGCTTCAAAAGATAAGAGCGGACTTCAACAGGACTGGGAAAGCACCCCCAAACGTCAAGATGATGGATGTATTGTGCAAACTTGATCGCCTAGAGAAGTGCCTAGCTGAGGCACCAGAAGAAGAAGTTGAAATCTCTTCTTATGATGATGAAGGTTCAGACTACGACCCCAACTCCGAGGAGGAATCCTCTGCCAAAGAGACAAAGGGGAAGCGCAAGGTTTTAGGGACTGCATCTGGGCAGCCCTCCAAAAAGCGGGCAAGGAAACAAGTCCGACCTGTATCCGCCATGGACCAACCCCTCGCCAAACCTTCCATTCTTACTGCTACCACCACCATCCCTGTAGCTACCATCACTGCTACTACCACTATCACCACCATTCCCACCACCACCATTCCTACAACAACCACCACTTTCATTCCCATCACCACCACAATACCACCACCAGAGAACCTCTTCATCCAAACCACCATCTCCACTGACAAAACCCTAAAACCCACCAAGTATGTCTGCTCCAGCATACTGCTCAAGATGGGAATACATGATCGTATCTTCAATGTACTAGAAAAAGCCAACCTCACCAGGTTGTGTCTAGTACCTGAAGTATCTTACTATGAACCCACCGCATAATTCTTCTCCTTTCTGACCAAGGAGCCCGTCGACAGCACGGATAAGTCTCGGGACGGGGGTGACAGAAGGCTTGTCACCCAAATTTTTGGCAGCAAGGTCGTCATAACAGAGAATATGTTGAACTCCATCTTTATCGACGACCAGGAGCAGCTGCAAAAGGCTAAAACAGTGGGAACTGATCATCCAGAATTCAACAGACATACATTCTGGAAATCCTTAACCGGGATCCCCACTTATGATGCAAAGACGTGCAAGGCGTCAAACATTCAATCCGGATTTGTGCACACTCTGCACAAAATCCTCACCGGCGCACTTTTCCCCAGGACAGAAGGAGGGAATGTTATAATATTAGATCTTTTCGTTCTCTGGTCTATCATCAACGAAAGGCCAGTCAACATAGGACGACTTATGATCCAGAAATTATCTGCCTCTAGCTTGGGGAAAGAAATATGTACGGGGGGTCATGTCACATCTATCATCAAATATCTTAATATGGACAAACCTTTACCCCACTGCACGCAACTGAAGGGCGACATCCTTACCAACGAGCAAACTCTGAAGAACTCGTTCATAATCAAGGAAAAGGATGGAAAACTACACTATGTATTCTGCCCTATGGTCAAGTCATCAAGGACTCTCCTCCCGCTCTCGGAGTTAGCACACTATGATACGACACAACTCCTCTTCTCTGACGAGGAGCTTACTCATCTGCTAGCTTCGGTCAAAATACTCGAAAAGAAAGCAACGGCGAGACAAACGGAGATGAGCATCACAACCCCGACAACTCGACCTACAAAAATACCTGTCAAATGGCCTTCTAGAAGGCAGTTGCAGGCCCAACAGCTGTCGGGGACACCAACATCTCGGCCAAATCTGGAGGCCGAGCAGTTCCACGAAGAAGTCTTAACAACATCCTCCATCGACTCTTTTATCCAGAGTCTCCACGAGCAGCTAACCGCTGCCACCACCACTCTGCCTTCCACCATTCCAACATCTACCACTCCCTTCCTCCCCACATCCACGCAACCATTCACATCCACTTCTTCACCCATTTTTACTTCGGGCTTCCCTTTCTCCATCCCTATGCCCGACTTCACCACTTTTCCATTCACTTCCGCAGTTTCCACCCCATCATTGACACTACCACCGCTTTCACCTCAAATACCACCACTTTTCACATCCGCCACCACCCCGACACCGCTGGTGACTTCATCCACAGTCACTACGCAGCTCGGGGCATCATCAGTGTCTCTTCCGCAAGACACTAACACCATTCCACACAGACCCCAGTCATCTCACCCTTCCGCTCCTGGGGTCCCTTTTACTAACATCGGTGAGGAATTCGGCCGTCAATTTGATGTTGTCCAAAACCTCCTCACCGACCCTTCTAACATATTAAATTCTATTTTTTCTTGTGTACAGGATTTATCATGACAGGTAACCAAGCTCGACGAACAACACCGAGCCTTTCCCACCTTCCTCCAAGGCCTCCAGCAACGATAGGACGAAGTGGCTAAGCAAGTTGAGCACATCAACAGCCACACCAACAACCCGTCGGACCTGGTCCTTGGAGCAACGCGTCAGCAAGAAGCAACAACGCAAAAAGTCGATGAGATCTCCAAACAGACTCAACCTCTGCCAGAGAATCTCCGCAAGATTCAGCAACATCAAGAAGCCCTGAGCACGCGCTTGGCTACCATTGATGGAACACTTACGCAGCTACATCATCACCAAGAGGAGTCCAATAACGATGAAATCCAACAGCTACGTGCTCAAGTCACAGAACTGACAGCACGTCTCCTCTCCGCCGAGGGAAGATTCATAGACCTCAGAGAAACCCACGATGCACTGCTCGAAAAACACGAGCATCTGCAAGTGGCTTTCGACGAGCTACAAGCCACTCATCGGCGGTGTAAAACGTCCGCCAGCAAAAAGCAAACCGACGAAGCTGCGGATGACAAAGATGGCAATGATGAAGAAGACGACGACTCCGACTCATCTGCTGACTCCAACAAAGATACATCTTCTGACGACAAGCATGATGACGGAGAAGACCCCGGACATGCAACAGGACCCTCCCAAAAAGGGTCCGACAAAGGTCACCAGGACAGCGACCATCACCCCAAGTCCCCACACAACGACAATGTCAACATGTCATATGGGGATCAATTCTTTGACTATTTAGCTATGGGGTCCATCGGGGAAGCTGTAAAAGACGCGGCCTACGCTAAACTCCAGCAATGCATTTTAGGACCCAGCACCAGCCCGCCAAAAACTTCTGCTCCCTTCTCAGCACCCTCTCCTTCTCACCAGGACGAGGCAGACCGAGTAAGTCTAGACACAGACGAGGATCTCAACTCCGCCTCTGATTTAGACAACAATCTACAAGGCCATGAAGAGGCCTTCGACAAACCTGCTTCTCCCCCACTACAAGAACTTCCCCCGCCACCTCCTCTGCCGCACAAAATGCACGACTTGGATATGGTGGCCATCTCCACTTTAGATGCTCAGGACATTTTTATACTGAACACTATAGTGGACGATGCAAAGGCGGGGGAAGACATAATCTATCATAATACCAAAACCAAGCGTAAGTTGACACGCGAAGATTTCTGTAGCATCCTCCGACCTCGGTCCACGGTGCCAATGGCGATCTTCCGTGTCCTCCTCGCCAATTGTATAGAAACATATAGAAGTCACAAGCGGAAACAACCAGTTTTTAATGCTTCGCCCGCTCTGTCTTTTGGCCTTTTATACAAAGACATACGTGAAAAATCGGTTGAGCGGCTGCGTGTCAGTTTGGCACGAAGGGCACGTTATCTTACAATGCCCTTCCAAGTCTCGGACCACTGGCTTTTTATGATCGTGGATACCGAGGCTCGGGATGCCAAAGTATACAACTTCTGTAGCACCGAGCTACCAGCCGGCACAGTAAATTTCGTAGGAGAAGCAGCAGGAGAAGCCATGTGTATACCCTTCCGGCTGCTTAAATTAATTTGGGCTGCACGCCCACCTCTTCGCCAGGATTGGAGCCAACCTTGGTTAAGAATCATAAACCCTCCAGTCCAAGCCACCGAGGGATCTAGGGACAGCGCTTTCTGCACCATCCGACACATTCAAGCGTTGAACCAGGAAATCCCATTCAATGACTTGGTAGTCGAAGACTTTCATTCCTTACGTGGACGTTATGCCATGGAGCTCATCTGTGATAGACGATTCTTCAACGACCCAACTATGTCACCAGATGATGTTCCTCGCTACCTTTTCTCAGCTGTCCAGCGACGACAACGGCGACCTTTCCGACAAGTTCTGAAGGAGTCAGAACAGACCAAGTCGCCAGAGCAAGATAAAAGCAAGAGCGATCCTGTTTACACCATTGACCCAACCTTTCCTGATTTTGATCGCGATGCTTGCAAGGGTCTTAACGACCTCGAATTGCGTATCATTATGGCGCGACTCTCCGCAGACAAAGATAGCCTGGTATTCATGTCTCGAGACATACTTGTGATGGCAGATTCACTGCGAGAGACTCTACAAGATAAGGGATCCCTTTTTGTCAGCCTCATGGCCGCCTACCAGTTTCTGCTTGGCCAAACCAACCCAAATACATACATGGCGCCTCCATATATGAAAGATGATCTCCTAAAGCTCAAGAACTTCGGCACAACCGACGCGCTGATCTCATATCTCCAGCACACAACGCCGACGTTCATTATGTTACCCATCCTCTATCATGAGCATTGGATTCTCCTGGCAACAAACCTCCCAGAAGGAACAACCACAATATACAACAGTTCCGACAGCTAGTTCAATGCTCGACAGCGACACTATGTCGTGACGCCAAAGACGCCAACAGAAGTAGTGGCAAAGGAGTGCGCCGAGAAGTTAATCGATTTTCTGAGTCAACCCCTTGGAGAGAGAGCAACGATCCACCAGTCTTCGTAGGTTGCACGATGATGAGATCTCCCCTTCCCACCTTCTTTGGCGAAGAAGGAGAAAGCAGCTTCAGGATGGAGTATGGGTCTCATACCGGCAGCCCCAGGGCGGAGGATGGAAGTAGCAAGAGCTTTGGAACGATTGAGGCAGCCTTTGGACGTCTGAAACTTTTTATCCGATGGAGGACCCTTGGGGTCGTATTTATAGGCCTTGAGTGAAGTCCAAATGGTTTGGAGACCGTTTGGTCCTCAAGACCGTTTGGGATCTCAAGACCGTTTGGACCTTGAGACCATTTGGCTCCATGCGGTCTTGAGACTGTTTGAACTCCATGCGGTTTCGGGACCGGTTGGCTTCATGCGGTCTTGCGACCGTTTGAACTCCATGCGGTCTCAGGACCGTTTGGCTCCATGCGGTCTTGAGGCCGCGTGACTCCATGCGGTCTCGGGACCGGTTGGCTTCATGCGGTCTTGAGACCGTTTGAACTCCATGCGGTCTCGGGACCGTTTGGCTTCATGCGGTCTTGAGGCCGCGTGACTCCATGCGGTCTCGGGACCGGTTGGCTTCATGCGGTCTTGGGACCGTGTGACTCCATGCGGTCTCGGGACCGGTTGGCTTCATGCGGTCTTGAGACCGTTTGAACTCCATGCGGTCTCGGGACCGTTTGGCTTCATGCGGTCTTGGAACCGTTTGACTCCATGCGGTCTTGAGGTTGAGTTATTCTTTTATGATTTTTTGTGCTTTTTCTGCATATATAGAAAGGAAAATTAGTCTGATGGTATATTTTCAAAAAAAGAGTAAAATTAGGATTATGTATAGTTTAAACTTAGAAAGAGTATGGAAAACTAAGAAAAAGGACTAAGATAATCGTCCAAAATAGGAGGTTATCACCCCCCCCAACTTAGAGTCTAGCTTGTCCTCAAGTTAGATAGAGCTGAGACATGTAATGGTGAGGTGAGCTTATTTAATTAGGATTTCCATACTCTTGCTTCAATTCTTAACTTGAGTTCCCCTAAGGTCATATCAAGTCTTATTACTTGCCTTGACTCTTTTAGATTTCGAGAGTTGCTTGGGTCTCAGGTTCTTTCCGTATCTCGTAGTTCGCATTGGGACCACCTTTATTTTATGCATGTTGTTGACTTTAATCAGCTTTATACCTCTCTTAAAGACCTGCTGGAAGCTAGAGAGGGTATGAGGGTTGGCTAAAGACTTGAAGTGTAGCTCCCCCTTCAAGTGGGGGAGGGGCTGTCTATGCTTTTTAGGATCTCACTACCGGGCACGACACATCTGCCTTTATGAGGGCAGCTGAATGTGCCGGTCGGCTGAGTCCTTTATGAGCCTTTCATATATTTAGATACCTTAGGGTTCCATTACCGGGCACGACGCATCTGCCTTTGTGAGGGAAGCGGAATGTTCCGGCCGGATGAAACCTTCATCGGTTCTTTATATAGATCCTTATTCATGGCACAACTCTCATAATTTTATTCGTCTCTCTGGCTTTTATTCGATAACTCACAGGCTTGGGTTTTGGGGTTTTTTTTGGGAATTTATTTTGGGCGGCCAAGCCTCTTTTATTTGAAGAGAGGAAAGCTGTTCTTAGAGTTTTTCAACATGCACTTATTTGGTTTGTGGTCCACTTGCAGAACTACTTGATTTGGAAGTTGCCTGATTCCCCTCTCATCCTTGAGAGCTTGGCTTATTTCTGCCTTGATTTTGACCTGTGGAGAGTCAGATAGAGAATTGCAGCAAAAGCATGAAAATCAATAGTGGAGTGACATTTATTAAATCGCCATTAAATGTCTAAGTGCTATTTACTTTTGGGGACTAACATGATTCTAGAGTTAAATGAGGGTGATTCTACTCAAAAAGGGTTAATTAAAAAGAAAGTTAAAAAGGGAAAATGTATAAACAGAGAAAAGAAAAGAAGAAAGAGGGATGTAAAAAAAGATACCTCGCCCTTTTCTAATGTACCCCCCCTAACTTATCACTCACTCTGTCCTCAGAGTGTCAAAGTGATAGGTTGAGGAGTAATTAGGACAAGGGATGCAAGCTAAGGTAAATCTGCATTTGCCCCCAGGGAATGAAGTAGGTTGGATGCGAACTATCCTCGTAGAGCGTGGTAATCCACGTCAGTCATCTCCTCTACTGGTCTTTGGAGAACGATGATGGTGTACATCCAGTAGAGGACGTGGAAGCCGCAGTCGTTCGATTGTCAGATTTGCTGGGGGCATTTGTGGCAGAAGGAAGGGCGGTGGAAATGCTCTTTGTCGTACGCCCTTGTATGCTGACTCAGAAAATCTATTAACTTGTCAGCGCACTCCTTTGCCACTACTTCTGTTGGCGTCTTCGGTGTCACGACGTAGTTTCTTTGTCGTGCGTTGTACTGGCTATCGGAACTATTATATATTGTGGTTGTTCCTTCTGGGAGATTTGTTGCCAGGAGCATCCAGTGCTCATGATAGAGGAAAGGTAACATGATGAACGTCAACGTTGTGTGCTGGAGATAGGAAATCAGTGCGTCAGTTGTGCCGAAGTTCTTGAGCTTTAGAAGATCATCTTTCATATATGGGGACACCATGTATGTTGTTGGGTTGTTTTGGCCAAGAAAAAATGGATAGGCGGCCATAAGGCTTACAGAGAGGGATCCCTTAACCTGTAGAGTCTCTCGTAGTGTGTTTGTCATTACAAGAATGTCCCGAGACATGAATATCAGCCCATCTTTGTCGGCTGAGAGCCGTGCCATAATGAGACGCAACTCGAGGTCGGAGAGACCTTTGCAAGCATCGCGATCAAAATCAGGAAAGGTTGGTTCAATGGCAGACATAGGATCGATATTGCTTGTAGCTTGCTCGGTGTCGGCGACTGGTGCTTTGGTCTTTTCTGACTCCTTCAGAGTTTGTCAGAAGGGTCGCCGCTGTGGTCGTTGGATAGCTGAGAAAAGGTAGCGAGGAACGTCATCTGGTGCCATAGTTGGGTCCTTGAAGAACCGTCTATCACAGATGAGCTCCATGGCATAACGTCCGCGTAAGGAATGAAAATCTTCAGCAACCAGATCATTAAATGGGATTTCCTGGTTCAGCGCTTGGATGTGACGTATGGTGCAAAAAGCGCAATCACCAGATCCCTCGGTGGCTTGAACTTGAGAGTTTATGATTTTGAACCAAGGCTGGCTCCAATCTTGGCGGAGAGATGGGCGTGCATCCCAAATTAATTTAAGCATCCAGAAGGGTATACACCTTGCTTCTCCTGCTGCTTCACCGACGAAGTTTATTGTGCCAGCTGGTAGCTCGGCACCACAGAAATTATACACTTTGGCATCCCGAGCCTTGGTATCCACGATCATAAAAAGCCAGTGGTCCGAAACTTGGAAAGGCACAATCAGATAACGTGCCCGACATGCTAAACCAGCACGCAGCCGCTCGATCGACTTTTCTCTTATGTCTTTGTATAAAAGGCCAATAGACAGAGCGGGCGAGGCGTTAAACACCGGATGTTGCCGCTTAGAACTTATGTACATTTCTATACTATTGGCGAGGAGGACACGGAAGATTGCCATAGGCATCGTGGACCGAGGTCGGAGGATGCTGCAGAAGTCTTCACGTGTCATCTTACGCCTAGTTTTGGTGTTGTGATAAATTATGTCTTCCCCTGCCTTTGCATCATCCACTATAGTGTTCAGTATAAAAATGTCTTGAGCATCTAAAGTGGAGATGGCCGCCATATCCAGGTCATGCATTTTGTGCGGCAGAGGTGGTGGCGGGGGAAGGTCTTGTGGTGGGGGAGAAGCAGGTTTTTCGGAGGCATGTTCATGGCCTGGTAGATCATCGTCCGAGTCGGAGGCAGAATCGAGGTTGTGACGTCCCCGGATTTTGGCTTCTCCAAACCCTATTGGGAATGAGAGGTCAGAATCTGAAAACATCATCCAATCATATCAGAGAGCGATGCGGAAGCATAATACGCATACATGAACATACAAACATAACATTCTCAACATTCAATCATGTAAATTTATACAACATGAATTATTACACAATGATTTACAATTACATATTGAATTAAAATTCTACAAGTCTGAACATGTATGCTAACAGGATCTTAGACAATAGGTACAACCTGGACAACTGCTCACTTCCCGTCTTTTATCCCAAGCTAGCTCTGAACCTAAAACATACGTGAAACAACGAATCAACACACAAGGTGTTGTGCACGTGGGCAAAAAGATACATATATTTATGACTTTCATAATTTTTGAAAAAAAGATTTGCAGAAGGAAAGAAAATCATAGAAAACACTTCTTTATTAAGCGAAATACACCAATTTAAGTCATTTTCCTAGATGAATTGCATTATCAAGGTGGACTAGTACCAAAACATAAATATTGGGCCCATCCCTGTGTACCAAGTACTCTAGGGAAACTCCCCGTACACCGTGTGCTCTAGGGAGGTTTACTAGCCAACATTAATCCATTCCCTCATAAGGGGGATAATGAACACCTTAAATAACTACAAAGCATCTACTTATCATTTATGTTTACAAGTGATAAAACATCGAGTACTATATAGTGCTACTACATCTAATATTTGCAAATAGAAGAGAGCATACATATCATGATTGCAAGCAAGAAAACCATAGTCATATACTTAAATAAAACCCACGTACCTGAGTTTACAGATTCCTATATATATTCTGGATCATCTACATCTCTGGTCATCACCTGATTAATAACAATTAAGCATCATTAATTATTGTTCATCATATTCTAGGTATTTTAGGTCCAAATTAGGTTTTGGCCAATTCTAGGTTCCATCTAATCTTATGATGGTATCTGGTATTTTTCTACTGATCATGCTGTCATTTTAGAGGTCTGGTTCAGATTTTGTATTTTTCTGATTACTGCACTATTTTCTAGAATTAAATAAGTTTACAGACATGGAATTGGGTTTTAATGAGAAATGGCCTATGATTTTGAAGTAATAGTCAAATCTGAGTTCATATTTGGTTTCCACATCATACTAGGGTTCAGTAATATTTTTCTCAGATTTAATTTCCATAATATGCTAATTAAACCAATAATATGATCTCAAAAAGAAGCATTGTCATATACATTAAATATCATCATTATCTGTTCATCAAAGGTCTGATCTAAGGGTTGAGTAATGTAGAGGACATTTTTCCGCATCCAGGGGTATTTTTGGGGAATTTATAGGCCAAGGGAGCTATTTATTAGGCGTTTTCTAAGTTTTCAAGAAATACTCAAATGGTAACCTTGCATTTACCTTTAGCAATTTATTGGAGCCGTTGGATCCTTCTGGTCCATCCTCATATCGCTACCACATGGTAGGGGAGTGCAAATGGTCTACCTAGCTGGATCAAGTGAGCCGTCCTGATCATCTTTGAGCTGGGCGAGTCCAGGATTTGGACTGGATTCACTCACGCTCTCGCGTTCATAGCACCCGATGTTGTGCGATGCACGGCGGACGCCGCCACGGAGCAGGGGCTCCGACGTGAGGTTGCTGAGGATGGTGCCCCCCTTCAAAACTTGTAGGCATCGAGGTGGATCTGGTGGCCTTCCGAGACCCTAGGCGGAGGCGATCCATTGGATCTCGCGGCCAGGGCTCCACCCCACGGTGGAACAGTCCGCACGGAAGAGGGGTTTCATCCCTTGAGTTATCCTCGCGTGCTCAGGGCCGACACAAGCCTTCTTCACAGGGACAATATTGAGTGACCTCTGCCCAGCGCCGCCGCTGGGGATTTCTTCTTGCCCAGTCCCCGCTTCTCCACTCTATCTGCAACGACGTTTTCTCCAAATCTACTGATGAGGGTTCTTCCACACCGACAATGACTGATGGTCCTCCTTCGCCAATCCTCTTCTCTAGTCTGGCTGTTGTGATGGGGTGGTTTGCGAGGAAGGGGTTTGGGTTCCATCCTCATCGCTCGAGCCTGAGCTGACATGTATCTCCATGAGGCTTCCCAAAGGCTGAAGCTACCTCAAGACGTAGAGTGGTGGTTGGGAAAATGGCCTACGAGCCCTTCCATTGCCTGGATCCGGATCACCGGCAAGGAAGATGCAGGATTTTGGAGCTCCGTCGCAAGCAGGAAAAAAGTAGAGAGAGTTGTTCGAGGCATCCCTCATGCCTTCGGTACCTCATATTCTCAGAGGAAGCTGAACAGGACAATCTCGCTAGGCCAGCCACTTCTGTCGTCGCCACAGGGAAGGAGGGAAGGGGAAATGGAGCTCCACCTAATCTATAGAGACCTCAGGGAGTTTTGCATATTTGTGAACACTGTAGGAGCCTTTACATGTGAAGAAGATACACACAAGACCTCTCTAAGATTGATCCCTTCCTTCATCCTCTGCTAGCCGGAAAGCTAAAGTATTAACTGGATGAACTCCTCTGATCAAAACCTCTCTTTTTAGATCTTACTCTTCCTCTATCGTCATTTCTGCCCTCACCCTCCTTCCTCTTCGTGCAACCAGCTGTGTATGACATTACAGTAGTGGAGAGGTGAGTAGAACAAGACGTTGATATCTCTTTTCTCTCTACCCCAAGACTCTTACGAGGGGTTGTTTAGATCCAGAGATTACAGCGGACTGAGCTCCCACCTTAGATAGTCTCCCTGATTCATCTCCTAGACTACTTCCTTAAGAGCCTAAATTCCGGCCACCTGTTCCTCAGATTTCAGAGCTGGGGCATTTCGAACCAAGTGCCTTGTGACCAGTTAATAAAATTGTCGACCATATTTCTAAGTCATGTTTAATTAGAAATCTAGCATCATAAATCTTCAATAACATCTAACTAGAATCTCAACTAGAATTGAAATTTCAAACATATACTCATCTTGACCAAAAGATTCTCTCCTCCAAATAACATCATATCTAGATATAGCGTGATCAAAGACAATTATCATTTGATCTATTACTATAATCAAACAACTTCAACTCAGTACTATCATGCTAGAGCCTCATAATCTTTCTTCAACCATTTGGATTCATGTATATCACTACAACATGTTTAATCTCATAAAAATTCTAATTAGATAATAAAAGACATCATCCTAGTTGAACACAATTTACATGTCAGAATCATATATTGCATATCTGATCAACCATTATCGGTGTATAAGAATGCATAGTCGAATAATCGATTCCTCAAATTAAGTTAACCACCTATACAACATGTATGGTCTTAAAATGCTATAATGTGTATCAAAAATCCTAAAATTATAGGTTATCACATTCACCCCACCTTATATGGAATTTCATCCCGGAAATTCAACTAGTCTCATGCTTAAGGTGATAACCAAGGTGTTTTTTTATACCTTTAGGCCACTATTTCTTAGAGGCAAGGATTTCATGGTTCTAGATGTGCCCTAAGTTAACATCTTAGGATATAATAGCATTTAGGGTGTACCCACCCATGTTATATAGGAGGGCATCAATTTTTTTTTTAAATCGTAGCATCGCTTAGTGTCTTAGTAATCAATTGAAATTCTTATATATCTTAGGATTTACATCCTCGTAGTCCCTCAAGGATAGGGTTTTTGTTCATACATATGAAGTTAATAAGGTACTATTGAAGGATTCATGATTCACCCTATCAATCATATGTTGATGTCAAGTTTCATGCCATCATTTATCAAAATTATCAGGCTTAACAACTGTAGGGTGGTTTATGATCAACATCATACTAGTATTTTAGCATTAGAGGGGAATTATTTTTCATATTTACACATTAGGGTTTCACCCTATTGTGTGAGATTTATAATCAAACTTAGAAGCATTTATTAAGAAGGATTGAGGTTTAAGAACTATAATTTGTGATCATTTAACCATGATCCACATATATCTCCATTTCAAGATCAAATTTGTATCTTTCATGCATGATATGAAGGGAAAGAGAAGATATTAGATCAAGGTTATCATGATTTCAAAATTGGATATTTACTTGCATGATATAGGAAGGAAATATAGAATAGGTCAAGCTTATCTAAGTGACCTTCATACATAATCATTCAAATAGCTCAAGTGAGGTTTCTAGCATCATATATAGAGAAAGAGAAGTGGAAGGAACAACATTTATGAGTATCTTATGCACGACGCATTTTACTCTTAGAACCAAAGTTCATATATCACCTCACTTGCAGCTAATGATGAGATTCACACACATATGTCACTCAAGCTAGGACCTAACTCAATCAAAATGATTGACTTTCTCATTATGAGTCACCTACCCATCATTTTTTTTATAACCCAACTTTCACATATATGATTGAATCATGCAATAGGACCCAACTCATCTACTCACGAGTAATCTAGTGTAGGACATTATTTTAACACATATCTCATATATTGGAGGCTAGGTCCTATGACCTTCTCCCTGTGGGTCTTACTCTCTCTAGAGTTCACCAAATATCTCATCCTACAACTAGATATCCTCCTTGTATAAGAGCTTGAGGCTCATGCACACTCCTCTCTATCTTAACTTAGCTTATCTTAAGTAGGAAAAGGGAATGTACTTTCATCATCAAGATTTTGCTTAAATTCTCCAAAATTGGATTCAACTAGTGTACAATTTAAACCTTTATAAGGAAACTTATACTATCAGAGATCAAACTTAGATAAGATTGCACATGCTTATTTCAACTATCACTTATCATCCACTCCATGTATCACCTATGTTGATAAGGCTCTAGACATCTAATCTAGACTACTCTCCTTCTAGACTGATGTCACTCCCTTTCACTTACGTTGCATGAACACTAACTACTCTATAGTGTGAGGGACACGTTTTCATATTTACATATATATAATAATATATTATATAGTTTTTTTTTCTCCGAGAAGACGGACGTCAGAGAAAACTGTCGAGGTGCGAGCCGATTGGGAAACAAAACCAAACCAGCAAACTCGAGTGTCCAACACACAGTAGATAGTCTGGTGACATGTAACCTAGTGAAATGGTGAGAACACAGTGTAGACTAGTGTAGCTATCCAATACATATGAGCTCTATATGCAAAGGGTTTCAGACAATTGTCTAAACCTAGTTCTCGAACATCTAGGTTCTAACCTAGAGGCTAAGTCAAATCATATCCCTATAGAATAACTTACTAAATTTCTAGGGTTTAAGGTGAAAGGTGAAATTTAGTTTTTATATTTCATTATGAGAAATTGTTAGGTGTAGCTATTGTTCATGCTCTGATACCAACTATGACGTCCCCAGATTTTGGCTTCTCCAAACCCTATTGGGAATGAGAGGTCAGAATCCGAAAACATCATCCAATCATATCAGAGAGCGATGTGGAAGCATAAACATAACATTCTCAACATTCAATCATGTAAATTTATACAACATGAATTATTACACAATGATTTACAATTACATATTGAATGAAAGTTCTACAAGTCTGAACATGTATGCTAACAGGATCTTAGACAATAGGTACAACCTGGACAACTGCTCACTTCCCATCTTTTATCCCAAGCTAGCTCTGAACCTAAAACATATGTGAAACAACGAATCAACACACAAGGTGTTGTGCACATGGGCAAAAAGATACATATATTTATGACTTTCATAATTTTTGAAAAAAAGATTTGCAGAAGGAAAGAAAAACATAGAAAACACTTCTTTATTAAGCGAAATACGCCAATTTAAGTCATTTTCCTAGATGAATTGCATTATCAAGGTGGACTAGTACCAAAACATAAATATTGGGCCCATCCCTGTGTACCAAGTACTCTAGGGAAACTCCCCGTACACCGTGTGCTCTAGGGAGGTGTACTAGCCAACATTAATCCATTCCCTCATAAGGGGGATAATGAACACCTTAAATAACTACAAAGCATCTACTTATCATTTATGTTTACAAGTGATAAAACATCGAGTACTATATAGTGCTACTACATCCAATATTTGCAAATAGAAGAGAGCATACATACATATCATGATTGCAAGCAAGAAAACCATAGTCATATACTTAAATAAACCCACGTACCTGAATTTACAGATTCCTATATATATTCTGGATCATCTACATCTTTGGTCATCACCTGATTAATAACAATTAAGCATCATTAATAATTATTCATCATATTATAGGTATTTTAGGTCCAAATTAGGTTTTGGCCAATTCTAGGTTCCATCTAATCTTAGGATGGTATCTGGTATTTTTCTACTAATCATGCTGTCATTTTAGAGGTCTGGTTCAGATTTTGTATTTTTCTGATTAGTGCACTATTTTCTAGAATTAAATAAGTTTACAGACATGGAATTGGGTTTTAATGAGAAATGGCCTATGATTTTGAAGTAATAGTCAAATCTGAGTTCACATTTGGTTTCCACATCATACTAGGGTTCAGTAATATTTTTCTCAGATTTAATTTCCATAATATGCTAATTAAACCAATAATATGATCTCAAAAAGAAGCATTATCATATACATTAAATATCATCATTATCTGTTCATCAAAGGTCTGATCTAAGGGTTGAGTAATGTAGAGGACATTTTTCCACATCCAGGGGTATTTTTGGGGAATTTATAGGCCAAGGGAGCTATTTATTAGACGTTTTCTAAGTTTTCAAGAAATACTCAAATGGTAACCTTGCATTTACCTTTAGCAATTTATTGGAGCCGCTGGATCCTTCTGGTCCATCCTCAGATCGCTACCACATGGTAGGGGAGTGCAGATGGTCTACCTAGCTGGATCAAGTGAGCCGTCCTGATCATCTTTGAGCTGGGCGAGTCCAGGATTTGGACTGGATTCACTCACGCTCTCGCGTTCATAGCACCCGATGTTGTGCGATGCACGACGGACGCCGCCACGGAGCAGGGGCTCCGGCGTGAGGTTGCTGAGGATGGTGCCCCCCTTCAAAACTTGTAGGCGTCGAGGTGGATCTGGTGGCCTTCCGAGACCCTAGGCGGAGGCGATCCATTGGATCTCGCGGCCAGGGCTCCACCCCGCGGTGGAACAGTCTGCACAGAAGAGGGGTTTCATCCCTTGAGTTATCCTCGCGTGCTTAGGGCTGACACAAGCCTTCTTCACAGGGACAATCTTGAGTGCCCTCTGCCCAGCGCCGCCGCTGGGGATTTCTTCTTGCCCAGTCCCCGCTTCTCCACTCTATCTGCAACGACGTTTTCTCCAAATCTACTGATGAGGGTTCTTCCACACCGGCAATGACTGATGGTCCTCCTTCTCCAATCCTCTTCTCTAGTCTGGCTGCTGTGATGGGGTGGTTTGTGAGGAAGGGGTTTGGGTTCCATCCTCATCGCTCGGGACTGAGCTGACATGTATCTCCATGAGGCTTCCCAAAGGCTGAAGCTACACTACTACAGAACCTACCTTTAGTGTCGGTTTTTGAGCGACGCCTATGTGGGCGACACTAAAAGGTCACCCATTACGCGTCGGTTCCAGAACCGACACCCAAACTCTTCGCGCGCGACCAAAAACGCGCCATCAGGGGACTATAGGCGTCGGTTATTAGTTAAGAAACCGACACCCAAAACCTTCACGCCATAGAAAGGGCGCCATCTTGGGCGCTATCAGTGTCGGTTATAAGCCAAAAACCGACGAAATATGTCTTCGCGCCAAAAGAATATGTGTCAGTTACATATAAATAACCGACACTGTAACGTTATGTGTCGGTTGTTTACAAATACCGACGCCTGTTATTGGCGCCAGCTTGGGCACTATCAGTGTCGGTTTGTAGTAAGAACCCGACACCATATATGTTCGCGCCACAGGAAATAGGCACCGATTATATCTAAAAAACCGACATTACATCATTGTGTGTCGGTTTTTTACAAATAACCGACGCCTATTGTTTTTTTTTACAGACCTGCAGACCTGCTGTGGCTGGTCGCAGGATGAGAAACCTGCAGTTCAGTTACCAGAACTGCAGGTTTTACGACATCCATTGATATCAGCCAACAACAGGCCACAAACCTGCAAATTTAACAACAAAAATATTCACACATGCATTTAGCAATACAACCTGCAGTTCCATTTTATTTTCACACATTTAGAAACATTCATGTAGCTAGAAATCTGTAGTTACATTCATTCACATTCACACATGTAGAAACATTCATATAGTAACCTAACTTTCATTCATTTTCACTCAGACACATGTAGAAACATCTAGACATGTAGAAACATTCACACATATTATAATTCAGAAATTCATTTACAAAATCCCCACTATTTGTATGGTTGTTTCCCATTCTTCTCTTACTTCATTTCATTCTCCCATCGTATAGGGAGCATGTACATCTGGTAAGTCCGTTCATGTAGTGGGGTCAGCTTTAAACACCTGTAAAGAGAATGATGTATATATATAATTAATGAGCTATAAATAAGATTGATATATTTCATATTATCTAATGAGACTATATAATACCTGAGCAATACAATCGATGTCCATACAACATGACAGACTAACACATATATAGTACATAACAACAGCAGCATCGAATTTACATACAACACTAGCTTAGTACATATATAGTGGGACTTATAAGGTGACGATCCCACCTGGTAAAACAGGTTACCGACAACTACATGTTACGACTGGGAGGTCGTGATTTTGCAACAGTATGCATTAGCAGGAGGACAAACAGATCACCATATGTGTGTCCTCATATGGTGATCTGTTTGTCTCCTGCTAATGCATACGTTGCAGAATCACGACCTCTCAGTCGTAACATGTAGTCGGTAACCTATTTTAGCAGGTGGTATCGTCACCTTAGTCCACTATATATGTACTAAGTTAGTGTTGTATGTAAATTCGGAGCTGCTGTTGTTATGCACTATATATATATGTGTTAGTCTGTCATGTTGTTATATGAATCTGAACCACTTGTGTGTGCTGCACTTTATGTATTGTATCTGTATCGTGCTTCTCTTCATTGGGGCTTCTTCCTGCATATCCTGCATATACTGCATAGCTATGTCATGTCCGTCCTGCATAGCCTTCTTCCTATATTTATTTTTCAAAGAGAATACAAACAAAAATTATTAGTGTAGAGTTAGTGAAATACGGATCAATGTCTAGAATTGGAATAGATCAAGAACGTACTCTCAGCATCGCGTATGTAATCTCGGGTGAGATTGGTCCTATATTTCTTTAGCACCCTCCCACAATGTTTAGCATTTGTATTAACTAGAAGATAATGAAACATCAAATCAGAAAATGATATTGATATTAAAAAAGTAAACATTTAGCTTCAATAAAAAATATAAACATGCATGCCTTTAAAATTGTGATCTTTTATCAATTAACAATCCTTCATTGTGATCTCCGCGCACATATAAGTCATCATTAGCTTCAATATTTTCTGGAGTTGGCAACCCAACTGAGAATGGACTGGAGTCATCATATTTATCATAGTACTCTTCTTCATCTATAGGATCTTCAATGAACTGTCTTTTACCATGAAGAACAACCGACCATTTATCATTTGCAGGATCATCGATATAAAATACTTGTTTCGCCTGGGATGCCAATATGAATGGTTCAGCCTTCTCGCCAATCTTTTCAAAGTTCACTAAAGTGAAACCCAATTCATCCACTATAACTCCTTTGGTGTTATCAACCCAATTACATTTGAAGAGTGGAATTCTGAAATCTATGTAGTCAAATTCCCATATCTCTTCAATGACACCGTAATATGACATTTTAGCTTCACGTGGACTCTTATCCTTTGCACTTGCAAAAAACATAGTCAATGCTTGAAGGGTGACCCCACTGTTTTGGACGACACTCTTATCATCTTGGCGCTTTGTGTAATATGTGAATCCATTAATGTCATACCCTTCATAAGACATAACAGTCAACTTTGGTTTAAAGGCGAGGCATTTGATAGTTTCAGTAATATCATCTGGTGTTTCAGATAGTTGATGTAAGACTTTATCTTCAAACCACTTAATAAAAGTCTTGTTATGCTCTCTAGCAAGCCACATTGTATTGGCTCGAGGATATTGTCTTTTGATGAAATTGGTATGTTCCTCGATATAAACGTTCACTTCGTCCATGTTGTGTAAAATATACAAGTGAGCTTGTTCCAACTGCTCACGGCTGATTACTTTCACACGTGATCCCAAAATTCCTTTGCCTAATAGCTCGTCAATGTTCTTGTCATTATCAGGAGTGTCATTACCACTGAGAAAGTCATTGCAGAAATCCATAACCTCTCTCGCCACATAACCTTCAATAATACTCCCTTCAGGCCGACAACGGTTTCGAACATCACCTTTAAAAACGCTCATGTATCGTTCAAAGGGATACATCCAATGCAAGAAAACCAGGCCCAAGATTTTCACTTCCCTAGTCAAGTGGACAACAAGATGTACCATGATATCAAAGAACGAAGGAGGGAAATACATCTCAAGCTGACATAGGGTAACAACCACTTCTCTTTGCAAATTATCGAGAGTCTCAGTGTCAATAACTTTGCTGCAGAGACTGTTGAAAAAGAAACAAAGTCTGGTGATTGCAAACCTTACATGCTTCGGCAATATAGATCAAATTGCCACGGGCAATATTTGTTGCATTAGAGTGTGACAATCATGAGATTTAAGTCCTATCAACTTCAGATCTTTCATTGATACCAATCTACGGATGTTGGATGAGTAACCATTTGGCACCTTAACATTTATCAAGCATTCACAAAAAGCTTTCTTCTCTTTTCTAGACAACGTGTAACATGCGGGAGGTAAGTATGTTCTTTTACTACCCATTTCACGTAATTCTGTTAATTCTGACCTTATTCCCATTTCACGTAGGTCCAGTCTGGATTTTATCCCATCTTTAGTCTTACCTGGTATATTTAACAGAGTACCAATGATGCTATCACAGACATTTTTCTCAACGTGCATTACATCGATACAATGTCTGACTGTCAAAGAACTCCAATAATGAAGATCCCAAAATATTGACTTCTTCTTGAATGAAGAATTGTCACTCCGTGTAGTACCTTGTGATCTCTTACCAAATTCATTGACAAAGCCTTTTATTCTTTCATAAACAACCTCCCCTGGTATAGGTTTAGGTGCAGTGCGTTCCTCATTCAATCCATTGAATGCTTTGCGCTTCCTACGATACGGATGGAATCTTGGAAGAAACCTTCGATGACCGAGATATACATTCTTACCGCCATGTTTTAGTCTTGTTGAATCAGTGTTCTCTTCACATATAGGACACGCTTTAGCTCCTTTGACACTATATCCAGACAAATTCCCATATGCTGGAAAGTCATTAATAGTGCAAAACAACATAGCATGCAAACGAAATGTCTCTCTTCGTGAAGCATCATAGGTCATCACACCTTCACCCCATAGTTTCTTTAAGTCATCAATCAGAGGTTCAAGATAAACATCGATGTCATTTCCAGGTTGTTTAGGGCCCGATATCAACAACGACAGCATTACGTACTTATTTTTCATACACAGCCAGGGAGGAAGATTGTATATAACAAGCATGACTGGCCAAGTGCTATGTTGGCTGCTCAATGTCCCGTACGGATTCATCCCGTCTGTACAAAGCCCAAGTCTTAGATTCCTATCTTCTTCACCAAATTCAGGGTACAATACATCAATCTTCTTCCACTGTGGGGAATCAGACGCATGTCGTAGGATCCCATCATTATTTTTCTTAACATCTGCATGCCACCTCAAATTCTTCGCATCTATCGGATTGGCAAACAAGTGTTGAAACCGTGATATTATAGGTAGATACCACATCACCTTGGCAGGAGAACCAGTTTTGGACTCCCCCGAAGTCGTCAATTTATACCGTGACGCACCACATTTTGGACAATCTTTCAAATCTGCATAGTCCTTTTGAAATAATACACAATCATTAGGGCATGCGTGTATCTTCTTGGCATCCATTCCCATTAGGCACAACAATTTCTTTACCTGGTATGTTGAGATTGGCAGCTCGTTTCCTTCAGGAAGCATTTCTTTCAACAAAGACAGCAATGACGTGAAGCTTTTGTCGCTCCATCTATTGTTAGCTTTCAACTTATACAATCTCAACACAGCGTTAAGCTTCGTAAACTTAGTACAACCTGTGTATAATGGCATCTCAGCATCATGCACAATGTTTCTAAAAATGGGAGGTGGATCGGTGTGCTCTACCCCACAACTATCCAGCATCGCATCAACGATGTCTACTGGAACTGGTTCATTCACATCTACGTCATCGTAGGAAATTTCTTCTTCCACACAAGCACTGCTATCAACATCCACTGGTTTCGGGTTTGAAATCTCTCCATGCCAGTGCCATTCTGTATAGCCTTGTATAATCCCGTTGCACATGACATGAGTCATGATTTCGTCACCAGTGTTGACTTTCAGGTTGTTACCGCAATGTCTACATGGATAGTAGAACCTATCTCCAGGTTGTTTCCTATGTTCCTCGGCAAATTTAATGAACTGGTGAAGACCAGAAATAAACTCTGGGCTGCAGCGATTGTGAATGGACATCCATGATCTATCCATTCTATGATCAAAGAGAAAACAAGTATATATTAGGACAAGATTAGGGTCTAGGGTTAACAAATACATATTATGTCATTATTATATATAATAAATGTGTACCACCTATCCATTCTTGAACACCTAATCTCACTAGTAAGTGTATAATGTGTATTGGGTTTTCAAGAAAATTTCGGCAGCATTTCCCCGCTGTTCTCCAAGTACATATGTACTTAGAGAACAAATGGGGAAATGCTGCCAAAATTTTCTTGAAAACCCAATACACATTATACACTTACATCCTAAGCGAGATTATGTGTTCAAGAACAGTCCCAAACCGGGGACTATCCAAGATTTACTCCTAATGAGTAAATCTTGGACGGGTTTCTAGGCCAACAAATAATGTATTGTCATTCTTATACCTAAAATCCTAGTTCTTCAAGTTAGGGTGATTATTGATGTCTTTAAAAGAATGATTGGCAATTTAGGGAAAAGTTCATCATTTACATTCCAAGCATGTCACATGTGTGCATTACAGTTCATCATTAAGCAAGATATAAGCAAGTATGTCATATTAAAATAGACTAAACAATATGAGAAAAAAAATTTGAGGCAAGACAATATGATAAAATAGTAGTGTAATCATGCAAATGGGAACATTCATGGGAACACACACTTCAGTTATAAGTATTCATGTAGCAACTTTCAGTTCCATTCATGGGAACACACACTTCAGTTATAACAATAACTAAACAAAGGGGTTGGTGTACCCCTAAACATGCGCATAATTAAAAAAACTATTAATACAGACAAGTCTAGATAGATAGACAACTAAATACTACACCAACATGGTCCTGCATGCATCAGTAACTTCTTTTTGATGATGAAGCTGTGTCACGAAGCTCCTCGCTGTATTTAGCCGAATCTGAACTGACAGGGGCCTCAGATTCAGATTTGTACGAGCTGATATGCGACGTCGTGCGCTCATACCGCAGAAGATGATCGGGGGTCTCGCAGTTGTTGTCGGTTATCCAAACTTTGATGGAATTATCGCCAACTGGAGGGAGAAAAAGCCTATTCCAACGGACCAGATATAGCTCTCCAATCCAATCACGCCAACCGGATTTTGATACAAGATTTCCCGCCAAATCATACTCAACCTCGATTACATGTGAATAATTGCCAAACGTTAGGGTCACTTTACCAGGCATGTAGTGTCTTCCTTTTAGAAAATGCCAATGTTTGGGTATGACCAATTGGTTTAAGGAACGATCATCTAGGATGATGTCCAATTGTTCTTCAATAGGGAACGTTAACATTGACATAGAGGCCCAGTTCATAGTGACTGTTATGGGAAGACAGAGACTGCACACTATTAGTATTAACAAAGTGTAAGTACATATAACGATGTTATATATTTTCAGAAAAAGTTGTATAACATCAGTTAACCTTTTATTGCTTGTCTAGGTGCTTACTAAAATAGAACCATTATATGGAACTAAAATGGAACCATTATATGGAACTAATCCTACATTATACACATACTTTTCCTGAGTAAGATAATGTGCACTTCATGGAATTATTAAGATCTGAATATATATAAGTTGTTTCTACCTACTTTGATGGGATTTTATAACATTCGAGTCTTCCATTTAAGGCATTAGATGCATATATTGCAGTACATGTATTCAAATCAGTAGAAGCACAAAATCAGTACCTAAACCTAAACACAAATAAGTAAATAACTTAAAAAAAAACGTCCAGCAGCTGCTTGGGCGTGCCTTGGCACCGCCCAAGCAGCCACCGGAGTAGAGGAGAGGGCGGGGGGGCTAGCAGAAGGCAGAGAGGGTGGGCGGGCATACCTGGCGGAGAGGGCGGTGGGGCTAGCTGCTACCGGCGACGCGGAGAAGGAGACCGGCGGGCGGAGAGGGAGGCCGGCGGGGGGGACTACTTCTCGCTCGACGCAGGGAGCATGACGGTAGGGAGCACAACGGCGGCGGTGAGCACAAATGGCAGGGAGCACGACGGTGACGGAGTACGAACGGCAGGGAGCGGCGGCGGCGGCGGCAGAGAGTAGAAATCGCCGGAGCTAGGGAAATCGGGAACGAAATAGGGAAATGGGAAGAATCGTTCGGGCAGGGTGAGCTATTAAGTTGACAATATGTGTCGGTTATTTTAAAAAACCGACAACTAATCCAACAATGTCGGTTGTTTGCAAAAAACCGACAACTATACTGGACTATCGTCGTCGGTTTATAAATAAAAGACAACCGACAACTATTCCTGTCTCGCGCATGCACTTTATTCGTCGGTTATTTATTAAAGAACTGACAACATATGTCAAATTTTGGAGCCAATTTTTTCGCTGGAATTTTGGGTTTGGCGGTTGAGTTTATGTGTCGGTTGTTTATTAAATAACCGACACTTAATAAAAGCGGTACCCGTGTCTGGTCGACCTTCATGGGTTGGATGTCGGTTTCTGTTAAAAACCGACACATTAGTGTTTATGTGTCGGTTTTTGTATACAACCGACACCCTGCAAACCGACTTTATAAGCCATTTCTGTAGTAGTGCTACCTCAAGACGTAGAGTGGTGGTTGGGAAGATGGCCTACGAGCCCTTCCATTGCCTGGATCCGGATCACCGACAAGGAAGATGCAGGATTTTGGAGCTCCGTTGCAAGCAGGGAAAAAGTCGAGAGAGTTGTTCGAGGCATCCCTCATGCCTTCGGTACCTCAGATTCTCAGAGGAAGCTGAACAGGACAATCTCTCTAGGCCAGCCACTTCTATCGTCGCCACAGGGAAGGAGGGAAGGGGAAATGGAGCTCCGCCTAATCTATAGAGACCTCAGGGAGTTTTGCATATTTGTGAACACTGTAGGAGCCTTTACATGTGAAGAAGATACACACAAGACCTCTGTGAGATTGATCCCTTCCTTCATCCTCTACTAGCCGGAAAGCTAAAGTATTAACTGGATGAACTCCTCTGATCAAAACCTCTCTTTTTAGATCTTACTCTTCCTCTATCGTCATTTCTGCCCTCACCCTCCTTCCTCTTCATGCAACCAGCTGTGTATGACATTACGGTAGTGAAGAGGTGAGTAGAACGAGACGTTGATATCTCTTTTCTCTCTACCCCAAGACTCTTATGAGGGGTTGTTTAGATCCAGAGATTACGGCGGGCTGAGCTCCCACCTTAGATAGTCTCCCTGATTCATCTCCTAGACTACTTCCTTACGAGCCTAAGTTCTGGCCACCTGTTCCTCATATTTCGGAGCTGGGGCATTTCGAACCAAGCGCCTTGTGACCAGTTAATAAAATTGTCGACCATATTTCTAAGTCATGTTTAATTAAAAATCTAGCATCATAAATCTTCAATAACATCTAACTAGAATCTCAACTAGAATTGAAATTTCAAACATATACTCGTCTTGACCAAAAGATTCTCTCCTCCAAATAACATCATATCTAGATATAGCATGATCAAAGACAATTATCATTTGATCTATTACTATAATCAAACAACTTCAACTCAGTACTATCATGCTAGAGCCTCATAATCTTTTTTCAACCATTTGGATTCATGTATATCACTACAACATGTTTAATATCATAAAAATTGTAATTAGATAATAAAAGACATCATCCTAGTTGAACACAATTTACATGTCACAATCATATGTCGCATATCTGATCAACCATTATCGGTGTATAAGAATGCATAGTCGAATAATCGATTCCTCAAATTAAGTTAACCACCTATACAACATGTATGGTCTTAAAATGCTATAATGTGTATCAAAAATCCTAAAATTATAGGTTGTCACATTCACCCCACCTTATATGGAATTTCATCCCCGAAATTCAACTAGTCTCATGCTTAAGGTGATAACCAAGGTGTTTTTTTTATACCTTTAGTCCACTATTTCTTAGAGGCAAGGATTTCATGGTTCTAGATGTGCCCTAAGTTATCATCTTAGGATATAATAGCATTTAGGGTGTACCCACCCATGTTATATAGGGGGGGCATCAATTTTTTTTTAAATCGTAGCATCTCTTAGTGTCTTAGTCATCAATTGACATTCTTATATATCTTAGGATTTACATCCTCGTAGTCCCTCAAGGATAGGGTTTTTGTTCATACATATGAAGTTAATAAGGTACAACTGAAGGATTCATGATTCACCCTATCAATCATATGATGATGTCAAGTTTCATGCCATCATTTATCAAAATTATCAGGCTTAACAACTGTAGGGTGGTTTATGATCAACATCATACTAGTATTTTAGCATTAGAGGGGAATTATTTTTCATATTTACACATTAGGGTTTCACCCTATTGTGTGAGATTTATAATCAAACTTAGAAGAATTTATTAAGAAGGATTGAGGTTTAAGAACTACAATTTGTGATCATTTAACCATGATCCACATATATCTCCATTTCAAGATCAAATTTGTATCTTTCATGCATGATATGAAGGGAAAGAGAAGATATTAGATCAAGGTTATCATGATTTCAAAATTGGATATTTACTTGCATGATATAGGAAGGAAATATAGAATAGGTCAAGCTTATCTAAGTGACCTTCATACATAATCATTCAAATAGCTCAAGTGAGGTTTCTAGCATCATATATAGAGAAAGAGAAGTGGAAGGAACAACATTTGTGAGTATCTTATGCACGAAGCATTTTACTCTTAGAACAAAAGTTCATATATCACCTCACTTGCAGCTAATGATGAGATTCACACACATATGTCACTCAAGCTAGGACCTAACTCAATCAAAAGGATTGACTTTCTCATTATGAGTCACCTACCCATCATTTTTTTTATAACCCAACTTTCACATATATGATTGAATCATTCAATAGGACCCAACTCATCTACTCACGAGTAATCTAGTGTAGGACATTATTTTAACACATATCTCATATATTGGAGGCTAGGTCCTATGACCTTCTCCCTATGGGTCTTACTCTCTCTAGAGTTCACCACATATCTCATCCTACCACTAGATATCCTCCTTGTATAAGAGCTTGAGGCTCATGCACACTCCTCTCTATCTTAACTTAGCTTATCTTAAGTAGGAAAAGGGAATGTACTTTCATCATCAAGATTTTGCTTAAATTCTCCAAAATTGGATTCAACTAGTGTACAATTTAAACCTTTATAAGGAAACTTATACTATCAGAGATCAAACTTAGATAAGATTGCACATGCTTATTTCAACTATCACTTATCATCCACTCCATGTATCACCTATCTTGATAAGGCTCTAGACATCTAATCTAGACTACTCTCCTTCTAGACTGATGTCACTCCCTTTCACTTAGGTTGCATGAACACTAACTACTCTACAGTGTGAGGGACACGTTTTCATATTTACATATATATAATAAAATATTATATAGTTTTTTTTCTCCGAGAAGACGGACGTCAGAGAAAACTGTCGAGGTGCGAGCCGATTGGGAAACAAAACCAAACCAGCAAACTTGAGTGTCCAACACACAGTAGATAGTCTGGTGACATGTAACCTAGTGAAATGGTGAGAACACAGTGTAGACTAGTGTAGCTATCCAATACATATGAGCTCTATATGCAAAGGGTTTCGGACACTTGTCTAAACCTAGTTCTCGAACATCTAGGTTCTAACCTAGAGGCTAAGTCAAATCATATCCCTATAGAATAACTTACTAAATTTCTAGGGTTTAAGGTGAAAGGTGAAATTTAGTTTTTATATTTCATTATGAGAAATTGTTAGGTGTAGCTATTGTTCATGCTCTGATACCAACTGTGACGTCCCCGGATTTTGGCTTCTCCAAACCCTATTGGGAATGAGAGGTCAGAATCTGAAAACATCATCCAATCATATCAGAGAGTGATGCGGAAGCATAACCATAACATTCTCAACATTCAATCATGTAAATTTATACAACATGAATTATTACACAATGATTTACAATTACATATTGAATGAAAATTCTACAAGTCTGAACATGTATGCTAACAGGATCTTAGACAATAGGTACAACCTGGACAACTGCTCACTTCCCGTCTTTTATCCCAAGCTAGTTCTAAACCTAAAACATACGTGAAACAACGAATCAACACACAAGGTGTTGTGCACGTGGGCAAAACGATACATATATTTATGACTTTCATAATTTTTGAAAAAAAGATTTGCAGAAGGAAAGAAAATCATAGAAAACACTTCTTTATTAAGCGAAATACGCCAATTTAAGTCATTTTCCTAGATGAATTGCATTATTAAGGTGGACTAGTACCAAAACATAAATATTGGGCCCATCCCTGTGTACCAAGTACTCTAGGGAAACTCCTCGTACACCGTGTGCTCTAGGGAGTTGTACTAGCCAACATTAATCCATTCCCTCATAACTGGGATAATGAACACCTTAAATAACTACAAAGCATCTACTTGTCATTTATGTTTACAAGTGATAAAACATCGAGTACTATATAGTGATACTACATCCAATATTTGCAAATAGAAGAGAGCATACATACATATCATGATTGCAAGCAAGAAAACCATAGTCATATACTTAAATAAAACCCACGTACCTGAGTTTACAGATTCCTATATATATTCTGGATCATCTACATCTCTGGTCATCACCTGATTAATAACAATTAAGCATCATTAATAATTGTTCATCATATTCTAGGTATTTTAGGTCCAAATTAGGTTTTGGCCAATTCTAGGTTCCATCTAATCTTAGGATGGTATCTGGTATTTTTCTACTGATCATGCTGTCATTTTAAAGGTCTGGTTCAGATTTTGTATTTTTCTGATTACTGCACTATTTTCTAGAATTAAATAAGTTTACAGACATGGAATTGGGTTTTAATGAGAAATGGCCTATGATTTTGAAGTAATAGTCAAATCTGAGTTCATATTTGGTTTCCACATCATACTAGGGTTCAGTAATATTTTTCTCAGATTTAATTTCCATAATATACTAATTAAACCAATAATATGATCTCAAAAAGAAGCATTATCATATACATTAAATATCATCATTATCTGTTCATCAAAGGTCTGATCTAAGGGTTGAGTAATGTAGAGGACATTTTTCCGCATCCAGGGGTATTTTTGGGGAATTTATAGGCCAAGGGAGCTATTTATTAGGCATTTTCTAAGTTTTCAAGAAATACTCAAATGGTAACCTTGCATTTACCTTTAGCAATTTATTGGAGCCGCTGGATCCTTTTGGTCCATCCTCAGATCGCTACCACATGGTAGGGGAGTGCAGATGGTCTACCTAGCTGGATCAAGTGAGCCGTCCTGATCATCTTTGAGCTGGGTGAGTCCAGGATTTGGACTGGATTCACTCACGCTCTCGCGTTCATAGCACCCGATGTTGTGCGATGCACGGCGGACGCCGCCACAGAGCAGGGGCTCCGGCGTGAGGTTGCTGAGGATGGTGCCCCCCTTCAAAACTTGTAGGCGTCGAGGTGGATCTGGTGGCCTTCCGAGACCCTAGGCGGAGGCGATCCATTGGATCTCGCGGCCAGGGCTCCACCCCGTGGTGGAACAGTCCGCACGGAAGAGGGGTTTCATCCCTTGAGTTATCCTCGCGTGCTCAGGGCTGACACAAGTCTTCTTCACAGGGACAATCTTGAGTGCCCTCTGCCCAGCGCTGCCGCTGGGGATTTCTTCTTGCCCAGTCCCCTCTTCTCCACTCTATCTGCAACGACGTTTTCTCCAAATCTACTGATGAGGGTTCTTCCACACTAGCAATAACTGATGGTCCTCCTTCTCCAATCCTCTTCTCTAGTCTGGCTGCTGTGATGGGGTGGTTTGTGAGGAAAGGGTTTGGGTTCCATCCTCATCGCTCGGGCCTGAGCTGACATGTATCTCCACGAGGCTTCCCAAAGGCTGAAGCTACCTCAAGACGTAGAGTGGTGGTTGGGAAGATGGCCTACGAGCCCTTCCATTGCCTGGATCCGGATCACCGGAAAGGAAGATGCAGGATTTTGGAGCTCCGTCGCAAGCAGGGAAAAAGTCAAGAGAGTTGTTCGAGGCATCCCTCATGCCTTCGGTACCTGAGATTCTCAGAGGAAGCTGAACAGGCCAATCTCGCTAGGCCAGCCACTTCTGTCGTCGCCACAGGGAAGGAGGGAAGGGGAAAAGGAGCTCCGCCTAATCTATAGAGACCTCAGGGAGTTTTGTAGATTTGTGAACACTGTAGGAGCCTTTACATGTGAAGAAGATACACACAAGACCTCTCTGAGATTGATCCCTTCCTTCATCCTCCTCTAGCTGGAAAGCTAAAGTATTAACTGGATGAACTCCTCTGATCAAAACCTCTCTTTTTAGATCTTACTCTTCCTCTATCGTCATTTCTACCCTAACCCTCCTTCCTCTTCGTGCAACCAGCTGTGTATGACATTACGGTAGTGGAGAGGTGAGTAGAACGAGACGTTGATATCTCTTTTCTCTCTACCCCAAGACTCTTACGAGGGGTTGTTTAGATCCAGAGATTACGGCGGACTGAGCTCCCACCTTAGATAGTCTCCCTGATTCATCTCCTAGACTACTTCCTTAAGAGCCTAAGTTCCGGCCACCTGTTCCTCAGATTTCGGAGCTGGGGCATTTCGAACCAAGCGCCTTGTGACCAGTTAATAAAATTGTCGACCATATTTCTAAGTCATGTTTAATTAAAAATCTAGCATCATAAATCTTCAATAACATCTAACTAGAATCTCAACTAGAATTGAAATTTCAAACATATACTCGTCTTGACCAAAAGATTCTCTCCTCCAAATAACATCATATCTAGATATAGCATGATCAAAGACAATTATCATTTGATCTATTACTATAATCAAACAACTTCAACTCAGTACTATCATGCTAGAGCCTCATAATCTTTATTCAACCATTTGGATTCATGTATATCACTACAACATGTTTAATCTCATAAAAATTGTAATTAGATAATAAAAGGCATCATCCTAGTTGAACACAATTTACATGTCACAATCATATGTCGCATATCTGATCAACCATTATCGGTGTATAAGAATGCATAGTCGAATAATCGATTCCTCAAATTAAGTTAACCACCTATACAACATGTATGGTCTTAAAATGCAATAATGTGTATCAAAAATCCTAAAATTATAGGTTATCACATTCACCCCACCTTATATGGAATTTCGTCCCCAAAATTCAACTAGTCTCATGCTTAAGGTGATAACCAAGGTGTTTTTTTTATACCTTTAGGCTACTATTTCTTAGAGGCAAGGATATCATGGTTCTAGATGTGCCCTAAGTTATCATCTTAGGATATAATAGCATTTAGGGTGTACCCACCCATGTTATATAGGGGGGCATCAATTTTTTTTTAAAATCGTAGCATTGCTTAGTGTCTTAGTCATCAATTGACATTCTTATATATCTTAGGATATACATCCTCGTAGTCCCTCAAGGATAGGGTTTTTGTTCATACATATGAAGTTAATAAGGTACTACTGAAGGATTCATGATTCACCCTATCAATCATATGATGATGTCAAGTTTCATGCCATCATTTATCAAAATTATCAGGCTTAACAACTTTAGGGTGGTTTATGATCAACATCATACTAGTATTTTAGCATTAGAGGGGATATATTTTTCATATTTACACATTAGGGTTTCACCCTATTGTGTGAGATTTATAATCAAACTTAGAATCATTTATTAAGAAGGATTGAGGTTTAAGAACTATAACTTGTGATCATTTAACCATGATCCACATATATCTCCATTTCAAGATCAAATTTGTATCTTTCATGCATGATATGAAGGGAAAGAGAAGATATTAGATCAAGGTTATCATGATTTCAAAATTGGATATTACTTGCATGATATAGGAAGGAAATATAGAATAGGTCAAGCTTATCTAAGTGACCTTCATACATAATCATTCAAATAGCTCAAGTGAGGTTTCTAGCATCATATATAGAGAAAGAGAAGTGGAAGGAACAACATTTATGAGTATCTTATGCACGACGCATTTTACTCTTAGAACCAGAGTTCATATATCACCTCACTTGCAGCTAATGATGAGATTCACACACATATGTCACTCAAGCTAGGACCTAAATCAATCAAAAGGATTGACTTTCTCATTATGAGTCACCTACCCATCATTTTTTTTATAACCCAACTTTCACATATATGATTGAATCATGCAATAGGACCCAACTCATCTACTCAGGAGTAATCTAGTGTAGGACATTATTTTAACACATATCTCATATATTGGTGGCTAGGTCTTATGACCTTCTCCCTGTGGGTCTTACTCTCTCTAGAGTTCACCACATATCTCATCCTACCACTGGATATCCTCCTTGTATAAGAGCTTGAGGCTCATGCACACTCCTCAATATCTTAACTTAGCTTATCTTAAGTAGGAAAAGGGAATGTACTTTCATCATCAAGATTTTGCTTAAATTCTCCAAAATTGGATTCAACTAGTGTACAATTTAAACCTTTATAAGGAAACTTATACTATCAGAGATCAAACTTAGATAAGATTGCACATGCTTATTTCAACTATCACTTATCATCCACTCCATGTATCACCTATCTTGATAAGGCTCTAGACATCTAATCTAGACTACTCTCCTTCTAGACTGATGTCACTCCCTTTCACTTAGGTTGCATGAACACTAACTACTCTACAGTGTGAGGGACACGTTTTCATATTTACATATATATAATAAAATATTATATAGTTTTTTTTTCTCCGAGAAGACGGACGTCAGAGAAAACTGTCGAGGTGCGAGCCAATTGGGAAACAAAACCAAACCAGCAAACTCGAGTGTCCAACACACAGTAGATAGTCTGGTGACATGTAACCTAGTGAAATGGTGAGAACACAGTGTAGACTAGTGTAGCTATCCAATACATATGAGCTCTATATGCAAAGGGTTTCAGACACTTGTCTAAACCTAGTTCTCAAACATCTAGGTTCTAACCTAGAGGCTAAGTCAAATCATATCCCTATAGAATAAATTACTAAATTTCTAGGGTTTAAGGTGAAAGGTGAAATTTAGTTTTTATATTTCATTATGAGAAATTGTTAGGTGTAGCTATTTTTCATGCTCTGATACCAACTGTGACGTCCCCGGATTTTGGCTTCTCCAATCCCTATTGGGAATGAGAGGTCAGAATCTGAAAACATCATCCAATCATATCAGAGAGCGATGCGGAAGCATAACCATAACATTCTCAACATTCAATCATGTAAATTTATACAACATGAATTATTACATAATGATTTACAATTACATATTGAATGAAAATTCTACAAGTCTGAACATGTATACTAACAGGATCTTAGACAATAGGTACAACCTGGACAACTGCTCACTTCCCGTCTTTTATCCCAAGCTAGCTCTGAACCTAAAACATACATGAAACAACGAATCAACACACAAGGTGTTGTGCACGTGGGCAAAAAGATACATATATTTATGACTTTCATATTTTTTGAAAAAAAGATTTGCAGAAGGAAAGAAAATCATAGAAAACACTTCTTTATTAAGCGAAATACGCCAATTTAAGTCATTTTCCTAGATGAATTGCATTATCAAGGTGGACTAGTACCAAAACATAAATATTGGGCCCATCCCTGTGTACCAAGTACTCTAGGGAAACTCCCCGTACACCGTGTGCTCTAGGGAGGTGTACTAGCCAACATTAATCCATTCCCTCATAAGGGGGATAATGAACACCTTAAATAACTACAAAGCATCTACTTATCATTTATGTTTACAAGTGATAAAACATCGAGTACTATATAGTGCTACTACATCCAATATTTGCAAATAGAAGAGAGCATACATACATATCATGATTGCAAGCAAGAAAACCATAGTCATATACTTAAATAAAACCCACGTACCTGAGTTTACAGATTCCTATATATATTCTGGATCATCTACATCTCTGGTCATCACCTGATTAATAACAATTAAGCATCATTAATAATTGTTCATCATATTCTAGGTATTTTAGGTCCAAATTAGGTTTTGGCCAATTCTAGGTTCCATCTAATCATAGGATGGTATCTGGTATTTTTCTACTGATCATGCTGTCATTTTAGAGGTCTGGTTCAGATTTTGTATTTTTCTGATTACTGCACTATTTTCTAGAATTAAATAAGTTTACAGACATGGAATTGGGTTTTAATGAGAAATGGCCTATGATTTTGAAGTAATAGTCAAATCTGAGTTCATATTTGGTTTCCACATCATACTAGGGTTCAGTAATATTTTTCTCAGATTTAATTTCCATAATATGCTAATCAAACCAATAATATGATCTCAAAAAGAAGCATTATCATATACATTAAATATCATCATTATCTGTTCATCAAAGGTCTGATCTAAGGGTTGAGTAATGTAGAGGACATTTTTCCGCATCCAGGGGTATTTTTGGGGAATTTATAGGCCAAGGGAGCTATTTATTAGGCGTTTTCTAAGTTTTCAAGAAATACTCAAATGGTAACCTTGCATTTACCTTTAGCAATTTATTGGAGCCGCTGGATCCTTCTGGTCCATCCTCAGATCGCTACCACATGGTAGGGGAGTGTAGATGGTCTACCTAGATGGATCAAGTGAGCCGTCCTGATCATCTTTGAGCTGGGCGAGTCCATGATTTGGACTGGATTCACTCACGCTCTCGCGTTCATAGCACCCGATGTTGTGCGATGCACGGTAGACGCCGCCACGGAGCAGGGGCTCCGGCGTGAGGTTGCTGAGGATGGTTCCCCCCTTCAAAACTTGTAGCCGTCGAGGTGGATCTGGTGGCCTTCCGAGACCCTAGGCGGAGGTGATCCATTGGATCTTGCGGCCAGGGCTCCACCCCGCGGTGGAACAGTCCGCACGGAAGAGGGGTTTCATCCCTTGAATTATCCTCGCGTGCTCAGGGCCGACACAAGCCTTCTTCACAGGGAAAATCTTGAGTGCCCTCTGCCCAGTGCCACCGCTGGGGATTTCTTCTTGCCCAGTCCCCGCTTCTCCACTCTATCTGCAACGACGTTTTCTCCAAATCTACTGATGAGGGTTCTTCCACACCGGCAATGACTGATGGTCCTCCTTCTCCAATCCTCTTCTCTAGTCTGGCTGTTGTGATGGGGTGGTTTGCGAGGAAGGGGTTTGGGTTCCATCCTCATCGTTCGGGCCTGAGCTGACATGTATCTCCACGAGGTTTCCCAAAGGCTGAAGCTACCTCAAGACGTAGAGTGGTGGTTGGGAAGATGGCCTACGAGCCCTTCCATTGCCTGGATCCGGATCACCGGCAAGGAAGATGTAGGATTTTGGAGCTCCGTTGCAAGCAGGGAAAAAGTCGAGAGAGTTGTTCGAGGCATCCATCATGCCTTCGGTACCTCAGATTCTCAGAGGAAGCTGAACAGGCCAATCTCGCTAGGCCAGCCACTTCTGTCGTCACCACAGGGAAGGAGGGAAGGGGAAAAGGAGCTCCGCCTAATCTATAGAGACCTCAGGGAGTTTTGCAGATTTGTGAACACTGTAGGAGCCTTTACACGTGAAGAAGATACACACAAGACCTCTCTGAGATTGATCCCTTCCTTCATCCTCTGCTAGCCGGAAAGCTAAAGTATTAATTGGATGAACTCCTCTGATCAAAACCTCTCTTTTTAGATCTTACTCTTCCTCTGTCGTCATTTCTGCCCTCACCCTCCTTCCTCTTCGTGCAACCAGATGTGTATGACATTACGGTAGTGGAGAGGTGAGTAGAACGAGACGTTGATATCTCTTTTCTCTCTACCCCAAGACTCTTACGAGGGGTTATTTAGATCCAGAGATTACGGCGGACTGAGCTCCCACCTTAGATAGTCTCCCTGATTAATCTCCTAGACTACTTCCTTAAGAGCCTAAGTTTTGGCCACCTGTTCCTCAGATTTCGTAGCTGGGGCATTTCGAACCAAGCGCCTTGTGACCAGTTAATAAAATTGTCAACCATATTTCTAAGTCATGTTTAATTAAAATTCTAGCATCATAAATCTTCAATAACATCTAACTAGAATCTCAACTAGAATTGAAATTTCAAACATATACTCGTCTTGACCAAAAGATTATCTCCTCCAAATAACATCATATCTAGATATAGCGTGATCAAAGACAATTATCATTTGATCTATTACTATAATCAAACAACTTCAACTCTGTACTATCATGCTAGAGCCTCATAATCTTTCTTCAACCATTTGGATTCATGTATATCACTACAACATGTTTAATCTCATAAAAATTGTAATTAGATAATAAAATACATCATCCTAGTTGAACACAATTTACATGTCACAATCATATGTCGCATATCGGATCAACCATTATCGGTGTATAAGAATGCATAGTCGAATAATCGATTCCTCAAATTAAGTTAACCACCTATACAACATGTATGGTCTTAAAATGCTATAATGTGTATCAAAAATCCTAAAATTATAGGTTATCACATAGGTCTTCATCGGTGTCTAAACTTACTCATTCTGCCTCGCCCTCGTCATAGAGAGAATGTGTGGAGAGAGGTGGAGCAGTTGTTTTTGGTGGGCTAGTGCTGGTTCCTAGCATGCAATGGTGGAACTCAGCATAAGCCGCGTCTTTAGCTGCTTCCCCGATGGATCCCAATGCGGAATAATCAAAGAATTGGTCCCCGTATGACATGTTGACATTATCGTTGTGTGGGGACTTGGGGTGATTGTCACTGTCGTGGTGACCTTTGTCGGAACTTCTGTGAGAAGGTCATGCCGCATTGCCTGGGTCCTCTCCGTCATCATGCTTATCACCAGAGGTGGTGTCTTTGTTTGAGTCAGCAGATGAGTCGGAGTCATCTTCTTCATCATCATCGCCATCCTTGTCGTCCGCAGCCTTGTCTGCTTGCTTTTTACTTGTGGACGTTTTGCACCGCCGATGGGTGGCTTGTAACTCATCGAAAGCCACTTGCAGATGCTCGTGTTTTTCGAGCAGTGCATCATGGGTTTCTTTGAGATCGGTATATCTGCCCTCAGCGGAGAGGAGACGTGTTGTAAGATTTTTGTAACTTGAGCACGTAACTGCTGGATTTCATCATTATTGGACTCCTCTTGCTGATGTTGTAGCTGTGTGAGTGTGATGTTGATGGTGTCCAAGCGCGTGCTCAGAACTTCTAGT
Source organism: Alisma plantago-aquatica (assembly GCA_963693085.1). Taxonomy (NCBI): domain Eukaryota; kingdom Viridiplantae; phylum Streptophyta; class Magnoliopsida; order Alismatales; family Alismataceae; genus Alisma; species Alisma plantago-aquatica. Next base: position 22,793,422 of record OY856410.1, read on the forward strand.
TGTTGCTGGAGCTCGCAGAGAGTCTCTGGAAGAGGCTAAGTCTGTGTGGAGATCTCATCGACTTGCTTCGTCGTGGCTTTTTGCTGACGCTTCACTCCAAGGACCAGGTCCGGCAAGGTGTTGTAGTGGCTGTTGATGTGCTCAACTTGCTTAGCCACCTCATGTTGTCGTTGCTGGAAGCCTTGGAGGATGGTGGGCAAGGCTCGCTGTTGTTCGTCGATCATGGCCACCTGTCGTGAAAAACCCTGCACACAAGAAAAAATAGAATTTAATATATTAGAAGGATTGGTGAGGAGGTTTCGGACAATGTCGAATTGAGGGCCGAATTCCTCACCGATATTGGCAAAAGGGACCCCAGGAGTGGAAGGGTGGGATGGCTGGGGTCTGCGTGGGATGGTGTTAGTGTCTTGCGGAAGAGACACTGATGATGCCCCGACCTGCGTAGTGACTGTGGATGTAGTCACCAGCGGTGTCAGGGTGGTAGCGGATGTGAAAAGTGGTGGAATTTGAGGTGAAAGTGTTGGTAGTGATAGCGATGGGGTGAAAACTGCAGAGGTGAAAGGGAAGGTGGTAAAGTCGGGCATAGGGGTGGAGAAAGGAGAGCCCGAAGGGAATAGAGGTGATGAAGTGGATGTGAATGGTTGCGTGGATGTGATGGGGAAGAAGGGAGTGGTAGATGTTGGAATGGTGGAAGGTGGAGTGGTGGTAGCGGTTAGCTGCTCATGTAGACTCTGAATGAAAGAGTCGATTGAGGAGGAGGTTAAGATTTCTTCATGGAGCTTCTCGGCCTCTGGATTTGGCTTTGATGTTGGTGTCCCCGACAGCTATTGGGCCTGCAAATGCCTTCTAGAAGGTCATTTGACAGGTATTTTTGTTGGTCGAGTTGCTGGGGCTGTGATGCTCAGCTCCATTTGTCCCGCTGTAGCTTTCTTTTTGGTTGTTTTAACCGAAGCTAGTAGTTGTGAAAGCTCCTCATCAGAGAAGAGGAGCTATTTGGTGTCGTAATTTGCTAGCTCTAGAAGTGGGATGAGTGTTCTGGATGACTTAACCATAGGGCAGAAGACATAGTGTAGTTTCCCATCCTTTTCCTTGATGATGAAGGAGTTCTTCAAAGTTTGTTCATTGGTAAGGATGTCGCTCTTTAGTTGCGTGCAGCGGGGTAGGGGTCTGTCCATCTTGAGGTATTTGATAATAGATGTGACATGCCCCCCCATGCAGATCTCTTTCCCCAGGCTGGAGGTTGATAGTTTCTGTATCAGTTGTCGTCCGATATTGACCGGCCTTTCGTTAAGAATAGACCAGAGAATGAAAAGATCTGAAATTATAACGTTCCCCCTGTCCTGGGGAAGAGTGCGCCAGCGATAATTTTGTGCAGGGTGTGCACAAAGCCAGAGTGTATATTTGACGCTTTGCACGTCTTCGCGTCATAGGTGGGGATCCCGGTTAGAGATTTCCAGAATTTGTGTCTGTTGAACTCTGAGTGTTCGGTCCCCACTTCCATGGCTTTCCGCAGCTGGTCCTGGTTGTCAATGAAGATTGTGTTTAGCATATTTTCCGTTATGACAACCTTGCTGTCGAAGATTTGGGTGACGAGCCTTCTGTCACCCCTGTCCCGTGACCTATCCATGATGTCGACGGGCTCTTTGGTCAAAAAAGTGAAGAATTTTGTAGTGGGTTCGGAGTAGGAAACTTCAGGTACTAGACACAACCTGGTGAGGTTGGCTTTGTCTAGCACGTCAAAGGTGCGGTCGTATATCCCCATCCTACACAGTATGCTGGAGCACACATACTTGGTGGGTTTTAGTGTTTTGTCAGTGGGGAGGTTGGTTTGGATGAAGAGGTTTTCTGGTGGTGGTGTGGTGGTGGTGATGGGAATGAAAGTGGGGGTGGTAACAGGGATGGTGGTGGTAGTAGCAGGAATGGTGGTGGTAGTGGTGGTAGTAGCAGGGATGGTGGTGGTAGCTTTTGCAAAGGGTTGATCCATGGCAGAGGCAGGTCGAACTTATTTCCTTGCCCGTTTCTTGGAGGGATGCCCAGATGCAGTCTCCAAGACCTTGTGTTTCCCCTTTTGTTCTTTAGCAGGGGATTCCTCCTCGGAGTTAGGATTGTACTCCGAGCCTTCATCATCAGAAGAAGAGATCTCAACTTCTTCTTCAGGTGCCTCAGCTAGGCACTTCTCGAGGCGATCAAGCTCACACAGGACGTCCATTATTTTGATATTTGGAGGTGCCTTCCCGGTCCTGTTGAAGTCAACTCTTATCTTTTGGAGCCGGGCTTGTTCTTTCAGCAGTTCCTCTCTTTTCCAGATTTCAGGGTCTTCGAACCCGATGACGTTCTTTGCTGGTGATGCCATAACTGTAAAATGAGAAATCAAGAGTTAGAATAACATATTTAGAAAGAGTGGATTTTATTTGTATTTATGTGTTTTTGTATTTTTATGAAAATTAAATGAATGTGCAAGGTCAAACGCTTTCAAGACCGTTTGGTCCCAAACGGTTTCAGGACCGTTTGGTCCCAAACGGGTTCAAGACCGTTTGGAGAACGAAGCGTCGCGTGGCCATCGACGGAGGCGAAGATGAAGGTAAAACGGTGTAGCAACGGCGGATGCGTTGGCGACGATGGCGAAAGCGGCGGTGATCATCGGCGATAAGGGCGATGGTGAAAATGATGATAAAAACGACGGTGAATCCGGTGGTGAAAACGGCAATGAAGACAATGATGAAAGTGGTAGTGGCTCTGGTGATGGAAACGGCGGGGAAGACGGCGACGGTGGGCAGGGCCGTTGCTGAAAATGGCGAAGACGATGGTGGTGCCGGCGATGGTGGACAGAGTCGATGGTGGCGCCGGCGGCGATGATGGCGGAAGAGAAGAAGGTCGGACTACCTTTCAGTAGGCGGTAATGGCGGCAGTGAGGAAGCAAAGGACGGTGGACGGAGGTGCGGTTGCTGTGCAGAAGCACGGGAATCACGTCACCGGAGGAGAATCGCGCGCGAACAGGGGAAAGCAAGAGCAATAGAATAGAAACACAAGAAAGTTCGAGAGTTCGAAGAGAAAAAGACGAAGGGGTAGGGTTTATATTTATAGGGAATGGTTAGCGACCGTTTGCATTCCAAACGGTTTCGAGACCGTTTGGCTCCAAACGGTTTGCAGACCGTTTGGAGTCCAAACAGTTTCAAGAGTCCAAACGGTTTCAAGACTGTTTGACTCCAAACGGTTTCAAGACCGTTTGGAGGGGCAAAGGCAGAAAAGATTTTATATTTTTATGTTTGTTTTTTATATGTATTTTTATGTTGTTTGTTTTTGTTTATTTTTTTGATAGGTTTGGTTATGTGAATTTTTTTGTATTTTCATAAAATAAAGCTAGGGAAAATAAAAGAACAGGACATAAAGGAGAAAGTTGAAATCTTGGGTTGCCTCCCAAGTAGCGCCTTGGTTTTACGTCGCTGGCTCGACGAAGATGTAACATTGTCATGCTGTTGGCATAGTATTCGACTGTTCATGTATGTTCTGCCCGTGCTTAGGGTTTGATTCAGGCTGCCCAGCAAATGTGCCTGCCGGAGGCTTCAACTGTGCAGCAACTGGGCAAGCTGGGCTTGAACTGCTTTCTGTTGAGCCTTTTGGTTAGCAAGCATAGTTTGTTGTGATTGTAACATCTGCCTTATCAAGGATATTTCATCTTCCGGTTGGGCAGGAGCATTTTTCAGAGGACTTTGTTGTTGGGTTTGTTGAGATTGTTGAAGTGGTAGTGTATGCAGCTGTGGATGGAGCGGGGGATGAGTGTACTGGTAGTAGGTTGGTTAGTTCATAGGGTAGTTAGCCCTAGGGAAGTTGTTCCTGGAGTTCCCTTGATTTTGGTTGAAATTGTTTGAGAACCCAGGTGGTAGCCTACTATCAATTCCAGAAGGGTTCCCATATTGGAATCCAGGATGATTCCTTGGTTGATTGGGATTGTAGTAGACTTGTCCCGGAATAGTGTGAATGGAGTTGACTTGTTCTAGAATATGATCTTCAGCTTGATTAGTAATGGGTTCATATGGTTGTGGTGGTGGATGCAGATCCATCATCACATTATACAGCATACCGCAGGATAGAGTCGGATGGTCAGAAGCATGACAAGCCTCACAGGATCCTGTGACAGCTTTGACTTGTTGAACTAGCGGAGTTTTCTTTTTATCAATCTCTCCGAGAGAGGTCTCGAGAGCTTGCTGTTTATGAACAATTATTTTCAAGGCCTCAGCTATTGCCTTCATTTCTATAGATTCTTCAGCTTTGAAAACCTTGAGGACACCTTTACCGGCTGACCGTCCCCAGTTGGACTGGTTTTCAGCTCCGAGTGTAACAATCTTCCATGCGTCCTCATAATTCTTCCTCATGAAGTTTCCTCCAGATGAGGAGTCTAATAACTGTTTAATATCATCGCTCACTCCCCGATAGAAGGTTTCTATCAGTTGATTCTGGGAGATTCCATGATGGGGGCATTTGCGCAGAAGTTCTTTAAATCTTTCCCATGCCTCAGCAAGGGTTTCTCCAGGCAGCTGAGAGAAGTGATTGATTTACCCTCTAATTTCATAGGTCAGTGAGGGGGGAAAGAACTTCTCTAAGAACTTTTCCTCTAGGGGGGCCCAGGTGGTTATTATGGGCTCTCTGTCCAGTGAGTTGTACCAACTCAGGGCCCTCCCAGATAAGGTGAAATGGAACAGATGAAGCATTATAGCGTCAAAAGCGACACCAGCTTGCGGAACTAGGCGGCACGGCACCTTAAACCTTTTCAGGTGATCCATGCAATCATCTCCTGAAACTCCGGAGAAATAGATTCCTTATATAATCTGGATCCACTGGGTCCGAATCTCGAAGTTTGGGATATTGATAATCGGAGGTCGGACCGGGTGGTTATCCTCATAGTTCTTTGGGACAGCGTAGTCCCTCAGTTGTTTGTTCCTTAACTCCAGCTGAGCAGCTTGGGTTGCTGCCTCAGCCTCAGCTCTTATGCGGGCTTGCTCCTCTGCATGTATCTCCGCTTGGATTTGGGCACGAGTGTCTACGATAAGTTGTGCCCGTTGAGCGGCGATGGCAGCATTTACTCTCTCCATCACCAAAGCAGCTTGGCGTTGTTCGTCAGCCATTTGTCTAACTCGTTGGCGATTGAGATGGATTTGACGGTGGAAACTTCTCTCTACCTCGGAGTCGTACTCCGGATCAGGGGAGAATCCGCGATTATGCGATGATCGCATGCACGTTTTCTACCTGAGTAGAGAAAAGAGAGCACCTTAAGATAATGACAAATATATGATAGTTTCAAGAAGATATAGAGTTATGATTAAAAAAAGAAAGTGTAAAATCCTAACCAACTAGGAAGGTACTAAATCAAATTTCAACGTTTCGTTGTCCCCTTCAACGGCGCCATTTTTTGATGGAGCTGGGACTTACACCAAAAGATTGCTCTTCCAATGGGAGTCCCAAATATGCACCAAAAACCCCAGAGAGTTGATGTCTTCCCTAGGTTTACCTATAACTGGTGCTTAGATAAATGATCCAACCCCATAAGAGTATGGAAGCCTTATCTTAGTACAGATTTAGGATCGAACCCAAAAGACAACAGTCTTGTTGCAAGCAAAAAGATGGAAAACGTATGGAATTTCACTTAGTCACTTACTAGCAGGCACTTATATCGAAAGTTGGATTTTGATGTTTTTAAACTAAGAACATGAAAAGTAAAGAAAGCAAGTAAATCTAATGAGTTAAACTATGATAAAAGATCACTAGGGTGTGATCGGTTTTTCACCGCCACTACACATCGATCAACACATCCAAAGCAAAACTTAACCTGCAAAAAGAGTCCAGTCAGTTAGTATCCTTGTAGACTTAGCCTCCTTTCGGAGAATCTAACTACGAGAAGTGCAGGAATATTGCAACGCCAGTCATTCCCGAACAAATGGTCACATTACTTTGCATCATTCCCCTCACAAAGTGTGTTCATCGACTTATCAAGGTTGCACTTCCATACGTCAACTGATTCCATTTCATAGTATGAAAGTGCAACGAATGATAGTGAGTTTACTCCACTTCTTGAGATACACTTCTAGATACCGAAATAGATGCATGGTGGATACATGCACCAAGAACCAACATACAAATGAGTTTCGAATCTAATAGTACAAACATAGACAATTCATACTAAAAGATAAAAGATAACACAAGTTGGAGATCAAGCAACATGCATTCATTAAACGTTTGATGTTGAACTGACAAAGATAAGAACTCTATATTACAACCTAAGGATTACATTTACATGATATGAAAGCATGAAGGAGACTACTCGCTCATGATTAGGACAAAGAAGGAGGCAAGAAGAGAGAGAGAGCATCATCCCCATAAAGGATGGAGGAAGGTCAACCCCTTGGAGAGAGAGCAACGATCCACCAGTCTTCGCAGGTTGCACAACGATGAGATCTCCCCTTCCCACCTTCTTTGGCGAAGAAGGAGAAAATAGCTTCAGGATGGAGTATGGGTCTCTAACCGGCAGCCCCAGGGCGGAGGATGGAAGTAGCAAGAGCTCTGGAACAATTGAGGCAGCCTTTGGACGTCTGAAACTTTTTATCCGATGGAGGACCCTTGGGGTCTTATTTATAGGCCTTGAGTGAAGTCCAAACAGTTTGGAGACCGTTTGGTCCTCAAGACCGTTTGGACCTTGAGACCGTTTGGCTCCATGCGGTCTTGAGACCGTTTGAACTCCATGCGGTCTCGGGACCGGTTGGCTTCATGCGGTCTTGAGACCGTTTGAACTCCATGCGGTATCGGGACCGTTTGGCTTCATGCGGTCTTGAGGCTACGTGACTCCATGCGGTCTCGGGACCGGTTGGCTTCATGTGGTCTTGAGACCGTTTGAACTCCATGTGGTCTCAGGACCGTTTGGCTTCATGCGGTCTTGAGGCCGCGTGACTCCATGCGGTCTCGGGACCGGTTGGCTTCATGCGGTCTTGGGACCGTGTGACTCCATGCGGTCTCAGGACCGTTGGCTTCATGCGGTCTTGAGACCGTTTGAACTCCATGCGGTCTCGAGACCGTTTGGCTTCATGCGGTCTTGGGACCGTTTGACTCCATGCGGTCTTGAGGTTGAGTTATTCTTTTATGATTTTTTGTGCTTTTTCTGCATATATAGAAAGGAAAGTTAGTCTGATGGTATATTTTCAAAAAAGGGTAAAATTAGGATTATGTATAGTTTAAACTTAGAAGGAGTATGGAAAACTAAGAAAAAGGACTAAGATAATCGTCCAAAATAGGAGGTTATCAATGGCCCAAACCAATCTTCGTCCTCGTGTGCAGGTCCTGAAAGATAGCACCATTCGGGCAGTTCGACTGACAGATAATAAGTAAATTGGAAATTTAGGAACATATAATGCAGAGCGCAGAGGTAGGTGGTCAGAAGTACATATATTTCCAAAACCAGAGACAGGAACCATCAGCTAGAGCAACAGGAGGAATAGTAGTAGTTTTATGCAAAATTGAAAATAAGGTAGGATTGACAGTAATATGAGAGGTCACACTAGAGTCAATCACCCATGTGTTTTTACCAGATTGGATCAGGAGAGCAGTTGTTACGACCCCACCTTCTGGTAACCCCCAATTAAGGGAGACCGAGAGGTCGAAGCCGCACACATAATTTTCCGGATCAAAGGTTCGGCAATTAACCAAGAACAATTATTAAATTTTAACAGACTAAATTGGAAAGCTATAAGAAAATAAACTTTTGCATACCTTTTTGAAAACTTGGATCTCTAAACTTCTATCCACTTATGGATTCTACTCTAACTAATCCTCCTTGAAATTTTAATTCATGTATTTCACAATATGACGATTCATTGTTTGTCCTTTTGGCTTTGTACCTAAAATGCCGACAAACAAAACGTCGGTCAGCATAAAGTTGGTATGTGGGGGAAACAATAATCGTACAATTATTCATAACAATGTATTGCAGCCAACTACCATTTAGCAAACAATCTTACGTTTTAAATATAACTCCACGATCCATGAGTACCCTATCCTCTGTGATGTCCCTACAGTGGACATGGATACTACCTTCCTTATGGTAGATCTCCATTAAACCCCTCATGATCCACCTAACAGGTGAACCAGTTTCTAAGGTTGAGTCACATGGCACTACCCTTAGGTAGACCACTCCTTAACTCATGGAATGCTAAAGAGTCTCATGGCACTACACGTAGGTAGCCCAGTTTTTAACTCACGGTAACCTAGACCTTGCTCTAGGATTACCCCTTTTTTAGCCTTTTCAAAGAAACAGAGGTGGACCCAGATCTAGACAGTTATATATATATTTATGGTGATAATCATAGCCACTTTATAGTTGCATGAAATAAAAGGCATCCAACAGTTATTTTCAAGCAACCGATAAAATCGTTCGGGAATCGCCGTGAAACTAAAGCGATTATTCATAAGCGTAACCACATACCTGTTCAGTAGATTTCTCAACATAATATCAATTCCAACCAAGAAAGTCATCCAAGCAAGTAATTCAACCACACAATCAAGAATCCTGAAAAACACATGTACTCTATTTACTACACACTTTATCAAGATTCTTTCTATTCAACTTGAAATTGCTTCCTAAGGTTTCCATATCCATTTTAGGGTTTCCTTTGCAATTAGGGTTTCACTTCATCTTTTATTATTCTAAACCCTAATTTTATATCATTACTCATAAACCATAATTATCTCATCTATTCTTCAATATTAAGGTTATCTTAACAATATATAACCCTATTTTCAGATTTAAAGGCACCATTAACCATTATTTAATTTCATTAAGCTTCTTTTACATTAAAGCTACTATTTTTATCCTTTTAATCCATGACAAGATCATTATGCATATTTATCATCAATTCAAAGTTCATTATGGTTTAATCACATATGAACTCGATTTGCCACAATTCTACTTTTTATTCATGAGAAAACCCTAATTACTACATTTAGGGTTTTTATCCATAATTAGGAACTTTAATGCTCGAAATAGATTAGAACCATAATATAACACCATTTTTCAAATTGAATATGATCTTATCCTCTTTGACCCTAAATTAGGGTTTCTAAGTACTTAATCATTCTCATATGGGGTAAAAACCCTAAATCATGCAATTTTACATCTATATCAGGTTCCAATCTAACATTATCATTCAATAGGTTATTAATACTTCAATTAACTCGTTAAGAATACTAGATTCAACCTTTAATCACAAATAGGGTTTTTAACTTAACTTTAATGCACTTTTCATCAACTTATTGTACTTTAGCAATTAGGAATGGAATCAATCTTTAATATCATTTTTATTGGATTCCTCTCGTTCTCTTGATCAAAATTCATATATTACTTGTCCTAATCAGAGTTACCAATATTTAATTACGAATTTAGCAAGATTTCACTTACTTGGGCCAATCAGGATGCGCCACGTCACCTCTTTCCTTGCAACACGCAGTGCCCCAAACATAATTGAAAGACCCTTATACCCCCCACGTAAGTTGTCAGTTCTGCATACCCACAAGGAGTAGAAGCGTCCAACCGCCATGGTCGTCTTCTACCTTCGATCTGCCCTACTTCTCCGCGGTTTGCAGCCCTACGTGGGGCTTTCTGCTCCTCCTTGGGCCTCGAACCTCACCACCAGTCCTTGTCATCGGTCCTCCGCCCCTCTGCGCACTTGGGGCGCCACCTGGTTGTGGCCAGCGTGGCCAAACACTTGCTCGATAGGTCAGTTTCTTATGGCCGTCGCTGCAGCCTAGAGGTTGCTGATGCACGCGTTCTAGGACCCAGCTTTGATGGAGAAGCTGCTCTTCGGCACTGTGGCACACTAGGCTCCCATCTAGATGGCTCCTCGGCTCTCCATTGCTCCAGGGAAAGCACCCACTTCATGGCTAGGCTTTGCTCTATGAAAACAAAGAAGGAAGAGAGAGAGAGCTTCGCAGAATTTCTCTGGAACTCGATCCAGAGGCTCTCCCCCCTTATATAGGGGTGGCTATCCATGCCCTAAGATGACCATCTATGTGTCAAAAGTTGTATTCCCAATAGGATTCTTATCCCTTCATGGAGAAGTAATTCTTCGCTCTCCTATTTACTTCCTTGATATTTCTTATCTCATGGATACTTAGAAATATGAGAATTATTTCTTTCACTCTCTTTTTACATGCCTTTTGTCCCACTGGCACGAAAATATGGTTTCCTTTAGTAGAAAATACTACTTTAACAAAACCATGAAATTCATTAATTACTCATCATATTATCCTCTTATTTGACTTTATTGGTATTTTCTCTTTCTTTCCTCTTTATTGGGACTCCTTAGATCCCAATAAACTCTATTATTTCGAAATCCTTTTTTATTGGATACTCATTATCCTTCTAGATGCATCTAAATGCATTATTCTTCATTATCTTGTTTTATTCTTATTAAAATATCTCTTTTTGAGGATTTCTCTTTGTTTCTCTTTTATTTCTCTTTTATTTCTCTTTTATTTTCCTCATTGGTATTCCTTTTAACATTAGGAATCCTTGGGATACGAAATTCCACCAAGGATAACTCAATTATACCTCTTTTCACTTATTTCCCATATTTTATCATTGTTTTCAATTTCTTTCTTAATAAAGAAATACTTAATTGATCTTTTCTTATTGCACTCTTTATGCAACTTTGGACTCCTTAGAACCCAAGGCACCAAAGAGGCACAAAATCCCTCTTTGTATTTGCCTTCTAGAGGTTTCCATCTCATTCTTTTCTCGAAAACTCAATTATTCATTTGCTAATTTAATAATTGAATTTTCTTTCTTCATTTCCTTGTTATTGGGCCCAATAGCCAATAAAGCCCACAACACGATCATCAAGGCTATTGTAAATGAAATCCATGTATTCAAAACAAGTTGTATCATTATTTTTCCAAATATCATTAATATGAGCAGTTACATTTCTCGGCAAATGAACCCAAAAAATTGGGGTTGTAACATCCTTCCCCTCTTATAGGAATTTTTCCCTCAAAATTCTATCAAGCAAACAAACAATTTAGGATAATACTTTTCCATGTCCATCATTGGATCCTATGTGGCTTTACCTTACTCATGGCGCTTTCAAAGAACCTTTATAATCACATATTCTTTTCTCTGAGTTATGTCACCCTGGCATCTATAAACTGCACAGGTGACTCAGGCCATTTCAGCCTCCCTTGGGGCTCACTAGGTTCATTGTTCAGCACATGGTCTTGGTACCTCACATAGTACTCTAAATTGGACGTATGGAACTTATCACACATTACTTTATCCTGAGGGGTAAGATCAAACTTAACCTCCTCCACCAATCCATCTCAAATGAACCCATGCATTGGGAACTTAGCTCTCTTAGCTGTAACTTAGAGGGGTCGGATTTTCATGTCACATATTCTCCCAGAGTGAACTGCATGTCAGTCTACTTTGCATCTACTCACAACTCCCATCATCTCTAGGCTCCTTTTAGCCAGTGCACGATCAAAGCGACTTCATCTACACACATTGTGGTCCTTTTCTAACCATCATGTGGTCCTTTCACCAACATCACCTTACTGAAGTGGTGACCGACACAACCTCCCTTACAGAGTTTCTTTAAATCCTGATACTGGCTATGGTAGTTATCATCATATCTTTCATAGGACAAGAATTGTCTCTAAGTATCACCCTGAACGAGCACACATGCTCTCATCAGACCCTTTAGTCTGGATTATACTAATCATTAGTTAGGGGTGATAAACTGTACTAACATCGAGTTCTTCATGTACCTACTCCCACTTTTTGAAAGGGAACCTTTAGGTCAAACTCAAGGACCTTTGAACTCGCATCATGGTGTAGTTAAACCATCTCTCTCATATGTAGTTCAACCCGATTTGTCCCTTGACAATACTCTTTCTTTTTCATGTCATCTAGGTCAGGCGATCTACCATAACCCATATTGCATCTCGACCTTCCTTGATCCAGGGGAGACTTACAACATCCATAGTGATGAACTCCCTTTCTCTTTCGGGGACTCTTTATCCTTTATATCAATGCACTAGGTTACTGGTGTTCGTCCTTCACCCTCGGCTTGCATGGCCATATACCACATGCAACTTTATCTTAGGTATCTAAAGTACTACTGTCACTTATTATCTTTGTAGTACGGTGTATGGTGATCTTAAAATCATGATCTCCTGTATGTCATTATTCCTCAAGATCAATACCTCAAAAACCCTAAACCACTCTCATCAGGGTTTTATTACCTTCCTATCCAAAGAGGTATTTCTGAGGTTCTATCACCATCCTTTCATTATATCAAGGCCCAGACTGGCTAACCAAACAATCGTTAACTTGTTCAACAGATCTCGTTACATCTGAGTATTAGCCAAACATATCTTCTTTCTCGATCTCAGGGTTAGCCTAACAACCACAACTTCCTCTAGGTAAACTAGGCAGCTATATCTTAACCAGAGCATTCATTACCATTCTCACACTTAGGTATTAGGTAACGTTGAAGACATACACTTCCATGTATTTCACTTATCATCTCAAACTTTCATCCTCATGATGATCAAACTCAACCTTGCATCACCTGCAAATTCCACATAGCTCATGCTAAAAAAACATCCTTATAAGATGACTACCTTATTCCTCTTTAGTGTTGCTAAATCATCCAGGTATCATTCACTCTACTAGGGTATGTTATCTTCTCTATCCCCATATCTCGTGGCAACATTCCAAACCACATCATCTTTTACCCTTAGTGTATGGCATGCGTACTGTCCCATATCTCCCTCCCATAACAAGAGGAAATAAGCATTTGGCGGCCGTCCAAACACAAAGTTCTTCATGTTCCAAGAGTATAGGTGGTACATCCCACCTTTCCAATACACCTTTAAATCTAAGTCACAACGTGCCACCAACATCATGATATCAAAGTCACTTCCATTGATAATTGGTCTCGAACCTACTTGGGTCACCACACAATCCTTGGTCATCTCCTCTAGGTCTGTAGGGTGTCGGCACTTTTAGGGTCATCCCTCTTCCCTTATGCATCCAGAGAGTGCCCTACTCATCTGCCCTTTGAGTCCCATGAGCTCATGAAGGTGATCAATCTCCTAACCCATGGCCCTCAGACAATGATAGTTGTTACCTCCCGACCCTATGGTCATGTGAAACTAGGGAATTAGGCAACTCCTACTTCCATCGGTCTTATCCCTACTTGACCCTAGGATAGACTTAGGATTCTCTTATAGTACATGTTCAACTTAGAACCTTACCCAAGCCTCCATCATCTCTCTCTCTGCAATCATGGGCCAACTTTCATTCTTTCATAGGGGTCATGGTAACCTGCCTACCTTGGTCAGACCCCCTACCATATACCTTCATGGCAACACATCCACATTTATTTAGAGATGGCTATCTATGGGTCTACAAGTTCATTCTCATACCATGTACTTTCACTTAGCTTCTCAAGATCCTATGAGACCTCTTTAGGTTTCCTCAAAACCCACAAAACTGGTATACACCCTACCAAAGGGTCCCTCTCCCAGGATGGGAGGAAACTACAACTCTTGACAACAAGGTCACAAACATCCTTAGGGTTTACATCCATATGAGCATGCTTAACCCAACAACTACTGAGGCACAAGCGGACCACTGACTAACCATGTTAGGTCATACTTGTTCTCATTCCTCAACATTGGATCGAGGTCATACCTTCCCTTGTCATCAACTTAGCTGTGAGGAGTTCATCAAACATACCTTAAACTTAAGGGGGTTTTCCTTTCCTTTCAACATAGGAAGTACCATGCTCGCATCTATAGAAACTCAACTCTCATCACGAGCATTAGGTACACCTCTTCCCCTCTTAGTCCTAGGAACCCTAGGTTCACTTTTAGGTGTCCAACTGCATGCTCTATCTCTTAACCACGAATCAGGCATGCAAAAGGCATGACATGCACTTCCTATCATCCCTCTACTTGAGCAACACTTCAGAGTTGAGTCCTCCTCAAGGAAAACCACCAAGATACAAGGCCTCACAACCTGTTACTAACCTCTCCAGGTTTAAGGAACTCTGCTTCCTATCTCATAAGGTAAACACCTATACCACAGGCACATAGGTATTAGAAGCATCATCCTCTCTCTAGGGTTTGGTTCCTCTAAAGGCAGCCAAGATATCATCAGCCTCCAGGGATCATGCATGAGTCAACCACTATCAACCATTTAGGTCGCATCATCCTCGACTCCCCACTGTTCCTCATATCTCAGAGCCTAGGATTCCAACCTTCTTGCTTGGTTTTCTATTCTCTCTCTAGAGCTAACCCTACAACCAACCTCACCATTAGAGGTTCTCTTCTTCATGAAGGATCAACCTCAAAAGCATGCCCCTACCCGGATGAAGCCTATGTTCAACTTATGTTTGCTCAAGGTTATCCATAGCCCCTTATGCTTATCACATAAGCTATCCATCAAACTCTCCTGGCCAGGGTTTCAACCTATTGCTAACACTACTGATACATACTGGGTGCCTATTATGCCCATATAAGCTCATGGGGTTTCCGTAGGTTCTTCTCTAACCTCAACAATGAAGGAGCTATCCTTCACTCTAACATGTACGACCCTTCCCAAGTTTGGGTCGCCAGAGGTACTTGGTCATCCAACCTCTCATGGCGCATATGTCATCCAAGGCATGTCATCCAAACACTTGGTCTAACTCATCATGCCATCTCTCTCTCTAACCTTCACTTCGGGTTAGGGTTAACATCATCCTCAGAGGATGTGCCAGGTCTCTACTTTTAATGGATGTCTCTACCTCCAAGACTAACTCTCTCTACTCATCCTCCTGCCAAGGAGGCCTACCCTCATGTCTCTCCTGAGGGCAATGACAACTTGTGTCATACGACCTAAGCATGTATCTATTCCTTTACGCTTACTATATTAAGCTTATGTACATGACATCTTATTTACATGTTTTTTATTAATTTGGTGGAGGATTCCTTAATCCTTATCAACCTTACCCATACCTCAAGAGGGTGAGGAAAAGAGAGAAAATCCTAATCCTTAAGGTCCTTAACAGAATTTGAGTTGAGAAGGGATGAACAAGATGAGAAAGTCCTAAAGGTATCTTATTTCGATTCATACCCTAAGACTTTGGCCAGGCAGTCACACGGATCTGGGAGTCCTCGTATTCTGACTAGCGGTGCGGAGGAAAATATTGCCAACCCCCAGTCGTGATCCTTTTCTAGACACATCCATCTTTCAGATAATCCTCTAATAACTCCCTTGGGTTCTATGGAGTTTGTAAAATTTAATAATTATTAATGGTTAAGTGAGGAACCTATGCTCTGATACCAATTGTTACGACCCCACCTTCCGATAACCTCCAATTAAGGGAGACCGAGAGGTCGAAGCCGCACACATAATTTTCCGGATCAAAGGTTCGACAATTAACCAAGAACAATTATTAAATTTTAACAGACTAAATTGGAAAGTTGTAAGAAAATAAACTTTTGCATACCTTTTTGAAAACTTGGATCTCTAAACTTCTATCCACTTATGGATTCTACTCTAACTAATCCTCCTTGAAATTTTAATTCATGTATTTCACAATATGACGATTCACTATTTGTCCTTTTGGCTTTGTACCTAAAATGCCGACAAACAAAATGTCAATCAGCATAAAGCTGGTATGTGGAGAAATAATAATCG